>CM060196.1:61478638-66278638 GCA_030549335.1 Pontederia crassipes | reverse complement strand
TGCCCTTTACCTTTCAGTTTTATTTATTCACGTGGATGAACAAATGGATAGCAAGATGTTGATTGGAAGTTACATCTGCACGGATATGCCTGGTGAATTCAGATGGCATCCTGGTTCACTTACCCAGGTCCATATTTTTCTTGTATTTAGATATTTGAACTGGGAAATAAATGTTCAATAATAATAATATTCATCTCTGGCAGGCTATTATGAGTGGATTTTGGGTAGTGTTTGAAGACATAGATAAATCACCTAGTGAACTTCAGTCGATTATATTGCCTTTATTGGAAGGTTCAAGTTCTTTTGTAACAGGGCTTGGGCAGGTAAAATTTAAATTTTTTGTGTCATTAAAGAAATTTTCTATGAACAGTTTGCTGTCCATGTTTAACTTGAATGCTTTATCCTGTGGTTCTAAAAGTTTGTATCTTATTTTATCCGTAAATTTGGAGTACTTATAAAAAAAAATGCTTTCAGGGATGCGAGGCAAATTGATTCTTTGTTGTCTTTTGAACTATGCTGAAAGCTATAACAAAATGTTCCTTAATCCATTCCTTTTTTGGGTTGGAAGTCTATAATAATCCCTGTTAAATGAACTAAACTTCTGTTCCGAGCTAATTATGATTATCTGTCGGGCTTAGTCTGTCTTTGTTTCTAAGTTCCCATGGCATTAGATCAGTGTTTTTTGACTTATTTCATGAAAGGGTGCAAAACCCTTTGTTTTGTTGGCTCTTGCTTGCTGTATAAATCATTGTATTTCAGTTTCAAATCTTAGTTTATGTTGTGAGTTTGAAACCCTGCTCTGATCTCAAGTGTTATTGTCTTTTCTTAAAAACAAGTTCTATTTTCCAATTTTTCATTAATTTCCTTTGGACACATTAATTTAGCTTACTTTCCTCTTGTTAATTTTATGTTGGTATTATTCTAAAGTAAACATGTATGGCAGGCTGTAGTAGTAAATGAAAGCTTTCGCTTGTTTGCCACAATGTCATCATCAAAGCACGAAACAGGTATTTTCATTTGTTCTTTCTTCAAATGTTCTGTTGAAATTTAAAACACAGGGATCTTGTTTATTGTATCTTGACATGTCAATGTCGCATATGATCCTCGTTTGCAAGCAAAGATATATAAATTGATGATTGTATAAGATAATAGAACATTTTTTTAACCCACATCTTTATTCTTATTCTCAATAGTAAGATCAATTCACTACAGGTAATTTGTTAGGCATTTGTAATATCTATCTATTCTTGCAACTACATAATGCTTATTATCTTGTTGTGAATTAGATTGGTAATAAAGTCAAAGAATCTACCACAGAGAAGTTGTGAAAAACTATTCTCGGCTCCCAAAGACTTTATGTGAATATTTTTTGAGAGGGACTTTATTTAAATATTAAATGATCGGACATTTTTTTTTTTGATACCTGTGGCACTTCAATTATTTATTTTTCAGTTTCTGTTGTGGATGATGTTCCTTGTTAAAGTTTAATGTCTCTTCTGCCAACGAGAGGTGATATGTTCTTATAGCTGCACTTTCCACTTGAAAAAAAAAAACTTATGGCTGCAAATGTTCATTGTCTTGTAGGAAAACCCTCCTGTAGTACCTTGTGGAGAAGAGTGATGGTGAGGCCTCCGAGCACAGCAGATATGATAGATATAATAAATGCTCGGTATCCAAGTTTAAAGCCATTTTCTTCAAGAGTGGTTGGTAGGTGGCTTCTTGTCTCATAAGTGTTGGTTCTTCTTGTTGACCAACTTGTTTAATCACTTCTTGTTCCTGTAGATACTTTTGAGAGAATATCATGTCTTGCATCCTACCAACTGCAAGGACTCCAGGTTGACAGTGCTGGCGCATCGAGCAGGTTCTCTTTGAGGTAATTATCATAGCGTGTTTTTCTTTTTTATGGTCCAAATGTTACTATGCTGAATCCTTTTATATTTATGGCTTTCTAGGGATCTCTTGAAATGGTGCAAGAGAATATCAGGGCTGCATCTTAATACATCTGCTTTTAGTTTGTCAACTGCAGATTGCCAAAATGTTATCCAAGAGGTTATCAATCATTCTAAACTTATCTTTTTAACCTCCTTTTGATAGACATAGTATTTCTTGACATAATTGATTTCCCTATATTCCCAGGCAGTTGATGTTTTTGTGGCTTGCTTTTCTTCTTCCCAAAAGCGCATATTGGCTACAAGGGAAATTGCTAGTGCTTGGGGTATCGTCCCTCCTGATGGCAATATCTTCTATCCTGTTAACAAACCTGTAATTCAGGTAAGTCTTGTTTCTGTTAGCTGTTATTTTCCTTTGCTATATCTTTTGTTACATGTTGTTCCCTTCTTCCAGTGTCAGTGGCCTGATTTGCGAGTTGGAAGAGTTGTGTTTCAGAATGATCGAAAAACAGTTTGTCTTCTAACTGAACTCATTTCTTTTCAGTATTTCTTTCTGCGCTTATCTGCCTTGATGGTTTATTTGGTGCAGAAATTTGTGGCGAGGAGACCTTTTGTTGGCATTCGCAGTGCCTTGCATGCCCTTGAAAGGGTTGCATGTTCTGTGAAGCACAATGAACCTGTGCTCTTGGTTGGTGAAACTGGTACAGGGAAGACTACACTTGTGCAGCACCTTGCCCTGATGCTTGGACAAACACTGACTGTGCTGGTTAGAGAAATTAATTTGTGTTTTTTTGCTAATCCTTTTCATTATCATCCTGACAAGTATACTAATTTTATTGGTGCAGAACTTGAGTCAACAAAGTGATGTTGCTGATCTTTTGGGTGGATACAAGCCTGCTGATTCAAGATCGATCTGCTTATCTGTTTATAAAGAATTCAAGGAATTGTTTAGTCAAACCTTTCCTGTAAAGGTAATTGTGAATGTGCATGTCTATGGATTCCCTGCCTTAAAGTTCTACATATGATTTTTGTAATATTTTTGAATAGGTTAATGAAGCCTTCTTCCAGCATTGTGAATTGTATGTAATCAGAAGAGAATGGAAAAAGTTACTCTCTGCATGTAAGAAAGGAGTAATGGCATTTAAGAATGATGTGTATAAGCGGGCAACTTCTACTTCTGGCTCGAAGAGGAAGAGATCTTTGCCTGAAAAACTTCTTTGTGAATGGGATTCGTTTTCTTCAAGACTTGATTCTGCTCAAAATAAAATTTACAATTCTTCAGCTGTATCATTTAGGTTTGTCGAGGGAGCTTTTATTACTGCCCTTAGAAATGGCCATTGGATTTTGCTTGATGAAGCAAATCTTGCTCCCCCTGAGACGTTACAAAGAATCAGTGGTGTGCTGGAGGGCGAGAACGGTACACTTTGCCTTGCAGAAAGAGGGGATGCAAATTATGTTGATCGTCATCCTGGTTTCCGCTTATTTGCTTGTATGAATCCTGCTACAGATGCTGGGAAGCGAGATTTGCCATATTCTTTTCGGTGCAGATTCACTGAATATTTTATCGATGATGTATTGGATGATGAAGATCTTTTTCTATTTGTTAGTCAATATATGAATAAAAATGACAGCAACATGGCAAATAGGATTGTAAATTTCTACAAATCAGCAAAGAAAGAATCAGAGGTCAGACTGCAGGATGGGGCTAGCCAGAAACCACAGTTCAGTTTGAGGTCTCTAGCTCGTGCTATGGAGTATGCTAAAACGGCTGAGAAAGATTTTGGCTTCAGCAAAGCTCTCTATGATGGTTTTTGCATGTTTTTTCTTACCTCATTGGATGGCGCAAGTTCAAAGATTATGGTAAACATTATAGTTGAACATTTGTTCCTAGGAAGTAAACCTCCCCAGGATATTCCATTTGATCGTTATTTAACTGACAAATCAATAAGTCACACTCATTCAGATTCAGCAAGTTGCACAGAGGACTATGTCCTCACAAAAAGTGTTAGGGAACACTTGAAGAACCTTGCCCGAGCTGTTTATGTAAAGAAGTATCCAGTTCTTCTGCAGGGTCCTACTTCAAGTGGCAAGACCAGCCTTGTCAAATATCTTGCTTCGGTTACAGGGAATGAATTTGTACGCATCAATAATCATGAGCATACGGATCTTCAAGAATACTTCGGTACTTACATCACTGATCCTCAAGGTCGGCTTCAGTTTCAGGAGGGTGTCTTAGTGAAGGCTGTACGCTGTGGACACTGGATTGTTCTAGATGAGTTAAATCTTGCTCCATCAGAGGTGTTGGAGGCTTTGAACAGGCTTTTAGATGACAACAGAGAGCTGTTTGTGCCAGAGCTTCAAGAAACGGTTCATGCGCATCCAAACTTCATGCTTTTTGCCACTCAGAATCCACCTACATTGTATGCAGGGCGCAAGATGCTGTCTCGAGCCTTTCGCAACCGTTTCCTGGAGATGCATGTTGATGAAATTCCAGACAATGAGCTGTCCGTAATTCTGAAAGAAAGATGCAAAATTCCCGCAAGTTATGCTGCAAAGATGGTGGAAGTTATGAAGGATTTGCAATTATATCGACAGCACAGTAAAGTATTTGCTGGAAAACATGGTTTTATTACCCCCCGCGATTTGTTTCGATGGGCAGATCGTTTTCGGCATTTTGGGACATCTTACGAACATTTGGCAAGAGATGGATATTTTCTTTTTGCTGAAAGATTGAGGGATGAAGATGAGAAAGTGGTGGTCAGGAAAACTTTGGAGCAAAACCTTCGTGTGGAAATCATAATGGATAAGTTATACCAAGCTGTATGTCCTTTTACACTTCCCTTTGTCAATTCTTGATGATTCTTTTCTGTTATTTAGCTTACTATTTTCAGAATTATTTCCTTAAAACCAATTAAATTCCCGGACTTTACTGCTTGTTTCGGCTAATAGGAAACCGGTTGCTAGTTACTCAATTAATATATGAAGAAAAACATTCTCTTAAAAAATGAAACATTTTTAGGAGACCTTTTTACAAAATAGAAGCAGGGGCAGTAGAGTTTCACTTCTTTTTTTTTACGAGAAGTAGAGTTTCACTTCTCACATTGATTCATGTGATTGGTTGTTTTGCCGTGAGCTATATAGTAACATCTTCTTCATTTTATCTTTGTTTGTCCATGAGACAGGGGTTTTCCTTCATTTGTAGCATCCGTGTTTCCTTTGTTTAGCTATATCTCTTGGGAAGATCTAAATTTTTAACCCACTAAAATGTTCTAATTTTTCAGCCGTGTCATATGTTGTTCTCATGGAATTCGTAATTGCATCCTCTAGCAAGAGATGCAAAAAGAATGCACCAAAACATTCTTATTTAATAAGCCAAAGCTAATGACAATATTATATTTTAGTACCCATTCTTCTAAAAAAGAAGTGTCCATTCTTTCTTTGGGCATTGTGTCCCTGATGAATCTCTTTACTTGGAGATGCAGGAATCAGGTTGTCATGACATTCATCAGGAGGCAAAAATTGCTGACGGGCATGAGAACTTTGGAAAGTTAGTTGACTATCTTGTTTTTTTTCATGTGCTTAGTTGGCTCTCTGCCATTGGTTTCCTTGCTTATATTTGCGGTTATATGTATTGCTTGTTGCAGTATTACATGGACTGATAGCATGCGGAGACTGTTTTTTCTCATTCAGCGCTGCTACTACTTGCGGGAGCCTGTCCTCCTCGTCGGTGAAACTGGTGGGGGTAAAACCACAGTTTGCCAGTTGCTGAGTTATGTGCTAGGGGCAAAGCTCCACATCTTGAATTGCCATCAGTACACCGAGACTTCTGATTTTGTTGGGGTTTGTTGTGTTTTTCCTTTTCTTCTTTGTTTTGTTGCTGCTTGGTGAAATTATTGACAAAGTTGATTTGCAAGTGGTTTAGTTCTAATATTATGTTTCACTTCTTTCAGGGATTCTATCCCATACGAGATCGATCAGTATTGTCTGAAGAGTTCAATCAGATTATTGAGAGGATCAAAACGTCCAAGCTTTTCCTGACCTTGTCAAGAAATGTTGGCATTTTTTCGTGTTCTTCTTAATGTTATCATTTAATTGTGCTTTCAAGCCAATTGCTAATGTTTCATGATGCTGACATGCAGGAGTTATCATCTGATATTTCACATGCGTCTTTTACCATTGGTCTTCTGAATGATCTAGTCAATCAGTACAAGCGAGATACAGCCTCACATGCAACAATAAGTCTTCATGATCTTGATGTTTTTGAGCAATTGAAATGTGATTTGATTCAGCTGAATCAAAAGTTGCAGACCATATTTCTTTGGCAAGATGGACCTCTTGTGCAAGCTATGAAGAATGGAGATCTTTTCCTTGTGGACGAAATCTCCTTAGCTGATGATAGTGTTCTTGAAAGATTGAATAGCGTTTTAGAACCGGAAAGGAAATTGGTAAGTTCTGTTTTCTTAATGGCTTTGCTATGGAGTTTTTTTTTTTTGAGGGAATGCTATGAAGTTTTTTTATGAAGGCAGGATTCTTGCCTTTGGCTTTTTAGGTTAAGCAGTTCCTTTTTCTATGATGTATTCTTATTAGGTGAATCTGTTTGCTGTTTCTATTAGCTAGGTATTTAATATTATTCAATTGATTAACAATCTAAGTTGACTTGTGTTCTCTATTACAATTGTCACTTTTTTTAAGTCATTAAGTGCTTTCTCGTTAAGTGCTGCTTGGATATTCTATGTTTCTATTGAACTCTGTTATTCAATGTTGCACTGAGTACTCATCCTTTTTTTATTGCCACCACATCGCCATTTAATTCATTTACAATTTCCTCTTGGCTAGTTAAGGCCAATCTGAGGGATCCATCACTAGGAATTGAGACTGAAAAACAAAGGCTTTTCTTATAATATGTAGATATATGCAAATGTTATGCTTAATTCATAAGGATGTGCTGCTGTCAAAAAGGGAAAAAAATCATAAGGATGCACTGCTGTCAAAAAGGGAAAAAAAATCATAAGGATGCACTTTATGAAACCTATCTTGATTCTTTCAAGTGGGCTCTTTACTCTATATTTGGAGGATGGAAAACATTGACAGGAAAATACACTCTTCATAGATGGATTGGCTACTCAAATTAAAGAGGAAAATTCACTTACCTTGTTTTCCTAACCCAGATTTGACTTATTTTTTATCTTTTAGTCGAAGGGCGGGCATGGCCCTGGTTGCATTGAAAGTAAATGAATGAGGCAGAGCCTCAGCTACATCAGGTTACAGGGGGTTGAAGGATGGCAAAAAGGCCATTGACTTCCAAAATATGTGCTAGCTCCGGCTGGTACTCCATAAGGTTTGTTTGGATTGAAGGTTTTGGAGGGATGGGGTGGAAAAAAGGGGGTGTGAATCCTGTTTGGGTAATTATTTTATATTAGTTAGGAGGGATGGAGTGGAGTAGCTAAGCCTGCTTAACACCATATTTCTCATTCCGCCAAATTGGTGGAATGAGAAGGAATTACTAATTATAGACCAAATTAACCCTCTTTCATACTTCCCTTTCTTCCTCTCTTTTCTCTTCTATCTCTCATTAGCCTCTCCTCTCTCTCATATTCGTAAATAAATATTATGATAAATAATTTTTTATTTATATTTACCTTTCATTTTTAACCTTTAAAATATAGGAATAAAATGATCATAGAAAATAAATAATATAATAAAAAATAGAAAAAAATCGGTCAAACAAGAAATAGAAAAAAAAAAGTGATAAAGAACTATATGATAAATACTTGTTTGTCATTAAATATTATAGATAGTTTAATATATAATAAAGGGTAAAAATGACTTTGACACAAATAAGACTTTCATTTATCCCATCTCCCATCTTTTATAATTTATTATCCAAAGGAAGATGGGTGATGAGTAGATGGGTGGCGGAGGTGGGTGGTGAATAGACCTCCATATGCGACCTGCCAAAGGAAGACATTGATGCGGCATGGGTCTCTCCAGTTCCAGATAACAGTCCAGAGAGGATGGGGCTGTGATTGGGAGTTGCCAACTGATGAGTGGTACAGTGATGACGAGGAAAAGTGTCCATCAGGATTGAGAAGCCACGTTGGAGAATCAGCCGGGCCATGAACAGATGGCGGCTGGAAGGCTTTGACGACAGGTACTGATGCACAGGGTAGTAAGCTTTCAACACGGGAAAGGTCCCATTGGCCGTTAGGGCCAGTCAGGTCTCGGACCTTCATGCGGAGGAGCTGAGGAGAAATAGAGCCAGAAGCACACAGCCAGCGGTGGCACACCAGGGGTTCAGACGGCATCCCAGAAGCTGGCATCCTGTGCCAATGCACCACCCCATATGAGGGTGCAGATTGGGCCATGCCTCGCAGTGAGCTCTCCATGCGGGGGAAGCTCCCCTCCTGCACAAAAAGGAGGGAAGAGTTGTGAGACAGTTATCATATTTGCTTCTTAGGATACCTACCCAGAGTTGGTCCTTTTGCGTTGCAACTCTCCAGCAGAGTTTGGTGAGGCAGTGTACGTTGGTTTGTCGCAGTCTCTTGGTCCCCAGCCCACCTTCCTGCAGGGGGTGCGTTATCATGTCCCAGCTGACAGTGTGGTGCTTGCAGGTATCAGCTCCGTGCCCCCTCCCCCCCCAGGAAGTTCCAACTTGAATGCTCAATCTTGTCAAGGACCAAGCAAGGCGGTCGTGTAGTGTGCATCGTGTACTTCGGGATGGTTGCGGCTACCGAGTTAACAAGGGTGAGTCTTCCAGCCATGGAGAGGGTGGAGGCGGCCAAGCCAGAGAGGCGAGCCTTGACTCTCCCCACAATTGCCCAGTGCGTGCTTCTGGTGGTTCTTCCGTGGGCAAGAGGGACCCCCAGATAGCGTCCCATGTCCGTTGTCTTCGAAAATCGGCAGTGCAGTAGCATTTCCTGTCTAGTGTTTCCGTGGACGTAGGGTGAGAAGAAGATTGACGATTTCGAGTTATTTACAAGGAGCCCAGACGACGCAGAGGTGTCAGTCACTTTTATCTGCTGTCGAGATTGAAGAGTAGAAGCAGGTCGTCGGTGAACATGACATGAGAGAGTGCAGGGCCAGCGTGCTGAAATTTGAAGGGCTTCTGGTGACCTGCAGCAATTTCATCATAGATTAGTTAGCCAAGATGTTCAATGCAAAGGGTGAAAATATAGGGGGACAAGGACATCCTTTCCGAATTCCGCGTTCCAGTTTGAAGGGTGGCGTGAGTTCGCCATTCCAAAGGACCTTTGCAGTTGAGGTGGTGATGCAGTCAATGACTGTTCTGATGGTGACGTTGGGTAGGCCAGTTTCTTGTAGCGTGTCCTCAATGAAATGCTACTCAGAGGCTGTCAAAGGCTTTTACAAGGTCGATTTTGGCTATTGCATAGCCCTTTTTCCACCGAAGCTTCTGCATTGAATGGATTGCCTCCAGGGCAATAACAATGTTGTCGCGGATTTGTCGGGCCAGGATGAAGACAGCTTGGTTGTGGCAATCCAGGCTGAGATAAGTGTCTTAAGGCGATTGGCAATCACCTTTGTGATGAGTTTGAAGGCGGCGTTACATAGGCTAATGGGTTGAAAGTCTCTAATTGTTACTGGGGTTTGTTTCTTAGGTATGAGGGTATGGTTGAGTTCTGCGGCAGAAACATGGCCCAAGAAAACAGCCTGCTCGAAGTGGGGGTAGTGGTTCTTGACTGTGCCCCAGTTTGCCTTGTAGAAGTACGCTGGCAGACCATCCGGTCCAGGCGTTTTGAAGGGGTGCATGTTCCTGAGTGCACGCTAGATCTCCGAATGGGAGACGGGGGCCACAACTCCAACAAGCCTCCTGTGGTCGACTGAGAGGAAGGAGTGACGCAGCCGAGCCAGGCATTGGAGGCCTCTGTACTTGTAAAAAATGCTGAAATGGTCGACAATCGGGCTCGTGGACCCCCATTTTCAGATCTAGTCTCACGGACCAGCGAATCAACGAGCTCTTGGCGCTCCACCAGAGGATTCCTACCCTCCGTGAGTCCTGGTCAGCTCGTAGCCTTTACATCCGGTTTCTTTTTGACATGGCAGGTTCAGAGGATTTCTAGATGAACTCTAGACTCATATGGGGATCCTGGGTACCGTTGAAAGTCAAAGATCTTGGCTTGTGCGGAGGGATCGACTTTTCATCGGGACATATAGGGCGAGATGGACACCTCACGCAGTCTTGCGCTATCTGTCGTCAGGTTGAGGAGGACATTGAATAGCTATTTCTAGCGTGTCCGACATCTCGAGATATTTGGCAGCGGATGACCATTGGGGGGCCCTTTCATCAAGATTCTCAGACCCTGAGGTGGTCTCTCCTAGTTTTTTCGTGATAGAGATGGAGAGTACCATTATCTTTTTTGGCAGGTTCCTTGGCTGGCTCCAGCGGAACTGGGTGATTTTTTGTGGGGAGCGATGTCGGACTGAACATATTGTACACATCTCCTTTCTTCTCTGGGAGTGGTGATTTGGATAGCTGATATACTTTTCTGTTTTTGCTTCCCTCCTCTGGAGAGCCCACAGTTGTATATCATTTCCATTACATAGTTATATATAAACTTGGATGCCAACCACATAGTCTTGTGGTCATCCTTTTCCTCAAAAAAAAGAAAAAAATTTCAGAAGGTTGCGCTCATTGTTGTGAAGTTTTAGTGCAGTGATCTTAATAGCATGCTGCTTGATGATGACAATGGTGTGAAAGAACCTTATGTTGCGATCGCCTTGCAGAATCCTTCTTGCATTTTGGAACCACAGGGTTTCCTCATGGGAGAGCGTTGCTTCGAGTTCCTCCTGGAGCTTGGGCTCTAACTTCTCGAGGAATGGGTTGTGCTTGATGGAGAGGCTCAACCGAATTCCGTGGAGCTTCGCGAGGAGTCTACGCATGCGGGCAAGAATATTACCAAAGGCCTCCCTGTTTCACCTGGATGTGCTGAGTTTGAAGGCAGCTACGTTCTCAGCTAAGCTAAGTCGAGGATTCCATGATTCCTGCACGAAAGCAGTGAAGTTGGGAAAGCAGCTTGGAAGCGTAAGGGTCGAGGTGGCCTAGTGGTAGGGCTCTTCTGCTTGTAGTGGTCGATGAGGAGTGGGGGTGGTCGGACGTCAGCTTCAGGAGGACAGTCACCAGGCCATCAGGGGAGGTAGTACGTCAGGCGGCGTTAGCAACAGCGTGGTCCAGGCACTTGTGGACCTGGACATAGCAACCCTGCTTGTCCCCGGTCCATGTAAATTGTGGGCCAGAAACGCCAAGGTAAAAAAGATAACAAGCATTCAGTGTGTTCTGGAAGTTGGCGCTAGGTGCAGCCTGCAGGGTTGTATGGTGCACATCTTCTTTTGTTGTCTCCAATGAGAATGTCGTTGAAGTCTCCTGCCACAATCCAAGGCTCGTGGATGCTGGGATAGAGAGCTCTGAGTTCCTGCCAAAGAGGAGTTCTATGCTGGAGCTCTGTGGGACTCCCATAAATCATAGTTGTGGACTGATCCATTGGAAATCCCATGGATAGTTGTATGGATTAATTGGGTCATGACTTGGAAGGACGTGAGGTGCAGTGTAGCAGGTTTCCAGAGGAGCCAGATGCCCCCAGAGAAACCTTGTGCCTCAAGAATTTGGACCTTGTAACGCCTGAAGCGGCGGATGACGCGGGCTGCCCTTGTGCCACTGATGCGAGGATCACAAATGGCCCAGACGTCGGGAGGTATCCACACATTGCACGTCGGAAGCGAGGGTTACCTGCCCCTCTGCAGTTCCATATGATACACAGAAGAGAAGCGACTCGTGTGTGGGGCTACCACTAGTGCCGCCAGGGAGGGGGTCTCACGTTCTGGGTTCATCCCATGCGTCCACAGATGGGGCGTCAGAGTTGTTCTCTCCATGCAAGGGAGGGGGGATCAGGAGCCATATCATCGTTGAGGCTGGTGAGGGTAGAATGGGTTCTACTTGTTGTTGCATTCCGGGTAAGAACCTTGGGGTGGGAATCCTAGGATGTCAAGTGGCGGCCATTCCTGCATTGGGTGCTGTCATGATTTTCCGGGAGCCCCTCCGTACCAGACCATTGTGGTGGTGGTGGGGGGGGGGGTTGGAGGAGGTGGACGAGGCAGATTTGATGGTGTCGTTCAGCACGGGATTTTGTTGTGGTAAGTTGACAGCGGTGTCCTCGGTGTGACTGTGCGTGGGTCGAAGGATTCACGGTGGCAGTGGAGCGGCGGAGTACACCACTGATGTCACTATCGCAGGATATGGCATGGGTTGGGATTCTCGGGCAGTATTGGAATTCAGCTTGCTACCAAATGGCTTCTGGTTCACTGGATCCCTCCGATTGGCTGTTGGTGCCAGCTTGACGGTGGGGTGCCGCCTTCGTTTCACCAGGGGCTGTATGATGCCTCATTAGTAGGGCCAGGTTGAGCTTGGTGTGGAAAATTGTAGCAAAAAGCTCTATTATTTTCTGTCTATTACAACCACTTATATACAAGACTTGAACCTTTAAACATATTAGGAAAGATGAAATCTGGAAGGTTGGAATCAAATCCCATAATTATGGGGCAGCCTGTTAGGAAATAGGAAAGCTACCTATGTGCTACTATTTCTAATAAATACAACATATTGTCAAAAGGAAAACTTCCTAATATAAAATAGATCCTGCATGATCTTGCATGATTCTGCATATGATTTCTCACACTCCCCCTCAAGCTGGTGAATAGGTATTGTCCATTCCCAGCTTGGATAAAATTACCTGAAAATTGGAGTTACTTAAACTCTTGGTAAGGACATCAGCAAGTTGACTATGCGTAGGCACATAAGGTGTGCATATTAGCCCGCTATCCAATTTCTCTTTGATAAAGTGCCTATCAATTTCAATGTGCTTCGTCCGATCATGTTGTACTGGATTATGAGCAATACTGATTGCATACTTATTGTCACAATAGAGTCTCATGGGGCCTTCCCACGTAATCTTCAAATCTTGAAGAATGATCTTCAACCAAAGTAATTCACTCATACCTTGAGCCATGGCTCTAAATTCAGCCTCTGCACTTGAACGAGCTACCACATTTTGTTTTTTAGTTCTCCATGTCACAATAGAAATGTGCAATATCCTAAGTTGACCTTCTATCAACAATTGATCCAGCAAAATCAGCATCAGTGTATGCTTCAAGTATTAAGTTTCCATTCCTTCTAAATAGAATGCCTTTTCCTAGTGTTCCCTTAAGATAGTGTAACACTCTATAAGCTGCTTGCAAATGAACTTCCTTCGGATTATGCATAAATTGACTAATCACACTCAATGCATATGCAATATCTTGCCTTGTATGAGATAAGTAAATAAGTTTTCCCACAAGGTATTGATACATTTCTCTATCTACTGAAACATCTTCATCTGCTGTCCCAAGTTTAAGATTAGGTTCCATAGGGGTACTTGCTGGTTTGCATGCTGTTTTACCAGTTTTCTTGAGAAGATCTGTGATATACTTTTGTTGAGAGATAAAAATTCCCTTCTTAGAGTGAGCAACTTCCATTCCGAGAAAATATTTCAACCTCTCCAATGCCTTAATCTCAAACTCTTTAGCCAAGTATTGACTCAAAGCTTCTTGTTCCTTGATATCGTTTCCTGTAACAATTATGTCATCAACATACACCAAGAGGACTGTAACATTTCCTGAAGAAGAGTGCTTAATAAATAATGTGTGATCCCCTTGACTTTGTTTGTATTCCATGCCCAGCTTAACTCTTGCAAACCTTCCAAACCATGCTCGTGGTGATTGTTTAAGGCCATACAATGCCTTTTTCAGCTTACAAACAGTTTGTGCAGCCAAATTCTTTTTATATTCCGGTGGAACCTCCATAGAGATCTCTTCTTCTAACTCCCCATGTAAAAAGGCATTTTTGACATCAAATTGATGCAACTCCCAACCACAATTAGCAGCTAATGATAGCAACACTCTAACTGTATTCATCTTTGCAACTGGAGCAAATGTCTCTAGATAATCAATTCCATATGTTTGCGTATACCCCTTGGCTACCACCTTGCCTTGTATCACTCAATTGATCAATATTTCACTGTATATACCCATTTGCAACCCACTGTCTTTTTTCCTTTGGGTAGCTTCACTAACTTCCATGTCTTGTTCCTTTCTAATGCCTCCATCTCTGCATTCATAGGTTGTTTTCATTTTCCATTGGATAAAGCCTCAGATAAAGTAGAAGGTAGGGTTATAGCATTTAGGCTTACAAGAAACGCCCTATGTGTTGGAGAGAAATTCTTAAATGATAAGAAGTTTGCAAGAGGGTACACGGGTTGCTTTGTGCATTTTCTAGTTCCTTTTCTAATAGCAATTGGAAGGTCTTGTTCGAGATTGTCAACATAAGGTTCAGATTCTTGCAATGTTGGTTCAGAAGTGTTTACCTCATTCAAAGAATTCGAGTTGGACTCTTGGATCTGCATAGGTTCAGGAACATTTGCATTCCTCCTTGTGTACATCTTGTCGAATCTCAAATTATTAGGGGCAGAATTGGCTTCTATATGTGGTGCATTTGTTGTTTCAGTCACAGATTCATGCACATGGATTTCAACAATTGGTTCAATCCCAACTTCAGAAGAATTCTTAGCCATATGATTAGAACACAAAGGAGGTACATGTGTGGAATTTGGTATTTCAGATAAAGGAATTGAGAACAAATCAAACAAGGAATCTTCCTTATCTTCTATATTGGAATTCTCCCCCTGAAGATGAGGATTAAGGAAGTAAGGATTTTGTTCATTGAATGTGACATCCATTGAGATATAGAATTTTTTTGATGGAGGATGATAGCATTTGTAACCTTTTTGAGTTAAAGAATAACCCACAAAAATACATTTGAGAGCCCTTGGGTCTAACTTTCCTCTATTATGACTATGAACAAATGACACACATCCAAAAATTTTGGGAACCAGATTGTTTGTAGTGTTCACATCTGGATAGAATGTTGATAGCATATCTATAGGGCTCTTAAAATTTAAGATTCTTGAAGGTAAACGATTTATCAAATATGTGGATGTAAGAATTGCTTCTCCCCAAAACATCTTAGGAACATGATTATGAAACAATAAGGATATGGTCTTCTCAAGGAGATCTCTATTTTTCCTCTCTGCTATCCCATTTTGTTGTGGAGTATTAACACAAGATGACTCATGTATTATCCCTTCTTTTTGAAAATATGGAGTAAGAATTTGGTTAAAGTAGTCTCTTGCATTGTTAGACCTAATCTTTTTTATTTTAACACCAAACTGATTGTTGATCATAGAACAAAACCTTGGAAACACAATACTGAGATCAGATTTTTGTTTGAGCAAAAAAATTTTGGTAACACGAGTGCAATCATCAATAAAAGAGACAAACCATCGTGCCCCGGAAACACTAGAAATATGAGATGGTCCCCATATGTCTGTATGAATGAGATAAAAAGGGACAGAACTTCTTTTATTGTTGATTGAAAAAGAGACACGCTTGTGTTTAGCAAGTTCACACACCTCACAATGAAAGCTTTCAACATCTAAATCCTTAAATAAAGAAGGAAATAAAACTTTAATAACCCTAAAGGATGGATGTCCAAGTCGACAATGATGAAGTAAAACTTTGTCTTTATTGGATAGAATGAGCTCAGAGTTGAAGGAAGATGATAATTTGCCCTTAATCATGTTCAATTGACTTGGTGTTTCAAGGTAGTACAGGCCATTCATTTCTCTAGCATGTCCAGTCATCCTCCTAAGACTCTTGTCTTGAAATATACAATAATTATTATAAAAAATGACATTGCAACATATATCTTGGGTAAGTTTTTGTACAGAGACCAAATTTGTGGATAATTTTGGAACATGAAGAACATTTCTTAGGATTATTGATGGGCTAATTTTGACATCTCCAAACCCTGCTACAGTAGTCAAGGATCCATCAACAGTGGCTATTTTTCTATTGCTTGGGCATAGGGTATAGGTTGAGAAAATATTGGAGAAATGAGTCATGTGATCAGTAGCTCCTGAATCCATTATTCAGGAGTTGGTGAGGCATTTAATCCAATGGAAGATGGAAGTTCACCTGAATGCACCAAAGAACAAGTACCTTCCGATTTTTCAAATTCACCAAGACTATTAATGAGTGATCTCAGCCTATCAATCCCATCTTGATTGAAACCATTTGGCTCTTGTGGTAGTGGTGTCGATGCATTTTGCATTCCTGCAGCAATATAGGTTTGCCCATCTAACCTGTAAGAGGCATGAATATTCTGCAATGCTCTAGATTGTTGAATTTGGATTGCCTCTTCTAATTGAATTACTGTAGTAAATTCCTGAATCTTGGACATCTTGAATGACAATATGTAGATAAACAATCCTTTCGAGAATGCAAGGATTACTGCGTGGCAATGAAGGCCACAAGTTTCACAGCAATGAAGGCTAGAAACAAGAATATCAGAAAACAGCAATGAAGGCCACAAGTTTCGCAGCAATTAAAGCCACAAGTTTCACAGCAATGAAGGCTAGAAACAAGAATTCCAGAAAACAACAATGAAGGCTAGAGACAAGAATCCCAGAAAAGAGCCTAAAGCTCTGATACCATGTGGAAAATTGTGGCAAAAAGCTCTATTATTTTCTGTCTATTACAACCACTTATATACAAGACTTCAACCTCAAAACATATTAGGAAAGATGAAATCTGGAAGGTTGGAATCAAATCCCATAATTATGGGGCAGCCTGCTAGGAATAGGAAAGCTACGTATGTGCTCCTATTTCTAATAAATACAATATATTGTCAAAAGGAAAACTTCCTAATATAAAATAGATCTTGCATGATCTTGCATGATTCTGCATATGATTTCCCACACTTGGGGTGGGCGCTGGCCGTCTGGGTGGGTCGCCATCAGGATCGCCAACATCTCCAGTTCCGGCGGTGCCAGGGTTGGGCAGTGGTCTCGGCTTTGTCCAAGTTTGCCACAGTTGAAGCAGAGCAGTCCCAGACCTTCGTAATGATGTATGTTTCCCCCCGATCTCAACCTCTGGAACGATCAGCTCCTTAATGTCGAGCTCCACAGAAATTTTGGTGAAGTTGCCTCTGGTCACCGTGTTAGAAGCACGGTCGATGGATAGGAGTTTCCTAAGGCAGTGTGCCGTTCGTCGAAGTATCAGCAGGTTCTGAAGCTCGAGGGGAAGTGCCAGTATATTGGTCCAGACCTTGATTTTCCGAATGTGCTCATCTGCAGCCTGGAAGTTAAGCATCCATCGCCACGGAGAAAGGAAGTGAACTAAGACGCTCCAGGGTCTTCCGGAGAGTCCGGATCCTCTTCAGCGGTGAAGAAGTGGTTGGGGATGTCGATCATGGCCTCAAGGCCGATCCTCCTCCTGAAAAACTTAACAATGAGAGCTCTGTCCCAAGGGGCACTGACCTGTGGGAGAGTTCGAGGTCCGTCACCAGGATCTTCGGGTGTTTCATTTTGGTGAAATCTACATTATCAATGATGTTGGAATCCGATATCCTCGTAGCACCATCAAGGAAAGCCAATGGACCGGGGTTGGCAAGAGTGTTAGGTGAATGGACTGCTAGGACCTGTTGTCGATTGAGCTGAAAGACTTCCTTCCATCCCAATCGTTGGCAGGAGTTGGTCACTTGGTGTTGTGGGAGGAGAGCTGCTCCTGTGTGTTCGGGGGGGTGGGGGGGGGGGGCGGGGTCGGGTCTCCAGTGTCGCCAGAGTTGCTCCATTGTCACATCATGTTTTCTTTTGTTAATCAATATATTTGAGTTATTTATGTTACCAATTTGACTGCAATTGCACACGTGTGACTTCTTCCTTTACTATTATACTTGTTTCGTTATAACGTTATGGCTATAGTGCATACTGATGACTTGCACGATAGCCTCCTCATCCTTTCCTCTCCTGAAAGAGAAGTTTCACCTTATCAGAAATGTGTTATGCATAATTGTCCTTTAATACTCATTAATCTTTGTAGTCACTGTCCGAGAAAGGAGGCTCAATTCTTGAAACTATAACGGCGCATCCTAATTTTTTCCTCCTTGCAACAATGAATCCTGGAGGTGACTATGGCAAGAAAGAGCTATCACCAGCACTAAGAAACCGCTTTACTGAGATTTGGGTCCCTGCTGTCACTGATATGGTTGAACTTCAAAGTATTGCAATTGACAGGTTTACATTATTTCCATTTAATTCTTGTTTCTTCTTTTTGTGAGATAATTGAACTCTTGGCATCTGTTAGAAGGATAAATCTTTTACTTCTCTATGTTTTTTTTATAGATTCACCAGACCAGAGATTTCATATCTTGGAAAATATATGGTAAAATTTTGGGAGGTACGGATTTCCTACTGTGTTCCAGTTGGCTGATAATGTTTTATTTCATGTAAATTACTTTGAATTCGTTCAATTGATAAGCCATAATTAAAGTTGAATCCTATTTTCTTGTTTCATTGAACAACGATCTTCCCCATAGAGTTTCATATTTTATTATTTCATCTTTTTGTACTTCCTGTTGGAAGAGTCTGTTATACTTGAGTCAAATGCTTGTTCGGATTATGTCATAATATATTTTTTTTGAGAAGGGAGTATGTCATAATATTGGCTTTTGCGAGTGTTGATTTATGTTGATGATGGAATTTCAAGTGTTGTGCATCGTATGCAAAACCTTCAGCTGGCCTTTTTCTGAAGAGGGAAATGATTATTGGGTTTGATATGACTTGCTGTGGTTAGACTCTAGATTGTAGGCTGATTGGATGGGTTCTAAATTCAGTCTGAGAGCACAGTGAAGCATCACAACATGTGCTATCATTCTTGTGGCCAGGATTTTCTGAGCTACCGTAGTACCATCTGTTTAAGGTCTGTTAGATTTGTACAGATCTTCTATCTCGTCCCTACCACTGCATTACCTTGGGTCCCGTGTGTCACCTGCCATCTTAGGCGGACTTTTGGGACATCGCAAGTTGACATTGCAAGGATGCGGATGACAAAGGAGCCTCAGTTATTGACACAGTATTCTCGGTTATTGACGCCGCAAGGCTCCAGTTACTGATGTGGCAGATAGATGCGCGGCTCAGTTTCACACCCCGATCAGCTCCCTTCCGATTACCTATATGGGACTTCCACTCTCTGGCCGCCACATCACCTCCAGAGGGTGGACTCTAGTCATCGAGCGCATGGAGCATAGACTTCATGGCTGGAGCTCACGTCTTCTCTCACGTGGGTGCCGTCTTATACTGTTATGATCGGTACTCTCGGCGCTACCGACATATTACATAATCCTACTATTGTCGGCTCAGGTACTTAGACAACTAGACTCACTCGGGTGCAGTTTTTTCTAGCAGGGCCGTGGGCCTGAGCACCTTGTCGATTGGGCCAGCATCTGTTGGCCACTTCCCTGGGAGGCTTGGGGGTTCGCGACCTCTGGTGCGCCAACTAGGCTCAATTAGCTCCATGGTTTAGACGGATTATGGGGTCCGAGGACAGCCTTTGGTGCACAGTCTTCTTTACCTGCTATGGGCGGGACCTATCATGGGACTTGAGGACCATCTTACCTCGTGGAGTCTCATCCTTTTGGTGGGGAGTAACAGCTACGGCCCTGCGGACCCGACCCCTCATGGTCCCCTCCCTCGGCTCAGGGGTGGATTTCTCGTTTTGGCAGCATACTTGGTTCCCTGGGGACTCCCTTGCAGAGGCTTTCCTCCGCCTTTGGGCTCTGACGACATCTCTCAATGCGGTTATATGTATTTGAAATACTTGTACTCATCCCCAATTTTGAATAAGAATGAATCAACAACATTTTCCCCTAATTCTGAGTTCTTCTATTTCCATTGCAAAAGTGTGCATTGTGCGTGCATGTGCGATCTACTATGTATGTGTGGGTATGGGTGTCCACAAGCCAGGTACATGCCGATAATAATAAAAATAATATTAATTTTTAATGGGTACGTGATCTACTATGTAGGGGTAATTTATTTTATTACTCTAAGGCCATTTCAGCAAATTAATTGGGGGTTCCGATCAAGAGGCTCGGCGGGTGGCCATCAGAGTAGAGCTTTTCGGCGCGAAGACCGGACTTCCAATTAACTATGCTAAGTCCTCGTTCATCTCCTTTGGTATGATTTCCGGCATACTACCGGACACCAGATCATGTTCTCTGACATTTGGATTTTTTGAGGAACATATAATTTGGCAGGGCTGCAGATCTTATCGACGAGTTCACCTTGTCGCATGGAGCTTGCTGTCCCATCTCTCGTGGAGGATTGGGGTCCAGGACATCCGCTGTACCAACTGGGCTCTCCTAGCTTGGTGGGCGAGGCACCCATACCCAGACATACAACTTCTACATCCGCTTCCTCCTCCATATGGTGGTGTTGTAGGAGTTCAAGATGGACTTTAGTTAGTGATCTCGGATATTGCTGAAAGTCAAGATTTTTGCTTGACTCATGCAACATGGCATGCTTCTCTCTAGGAGGTGTAGGGCTAGTTGGGCGCCGCACACCGACACATCTTGTGTGGCGAGACAGAGGATGACAGCACCCACCCACTTTGTGCATGCTCGACATTCAGAGACATCTAGTAGAGAACGACTTTTGGTGGCCTTTCCCCACTGATTCTGAGATCCTTAGGCAGTCTTTTTGAGTTTTGGCCAGTTCCTGGGCTATCTATAATCGGGTGATTTATTGTACACCACGTCTTCTTTTTTCTTCGGGAGTGGGGTTTTGGCTTGTTGATATTGTTTCTCTCTATTCAAGAGGCCACACTTTGTACATGATTTCCATTACTTAGTCTTCCTTGGTGGTCATCCTTTTCCCCCTCAAATAATAGTGTGATTTTCCCTAAAATTAAGGTAAGAGAAGAAAGATAAAACACCTGCAGTGAGGAAGGTGAGAGAGCACCATTAGAGAAGGTCTTGAAAGTGGGTAAAACAATCACACAAAACTTTTTCTACTTTTTATCGTGAATTAGAAGAGGGGTGAAAAGAACCTAGAAAAACTTCTGCTCCAAAGTCGTTGCTTGTGCTGGTGGTGGTGGGATGATGTAGAGGGCTGGATGGTTTCACCTTTTATGGCAGCAGGGTCATCCTTGATGTAGAGGGCTCTAAAAAAAAGGTTTTTCTGGTGATCCTCACAACTACCAGGGAGGTTCCCTGTATTCATCCTCAACTTCTTGCCAAGTATAGCAATTTCTAGTATATTGAGTATTCTGTGATGTTTTTCCCTAGAAATATTTTGTGTGATTAGATTCTGGATGATGTCCACTACTGCTTTGGGCTTTTGAGTAGAGCGACATCAGCAGCCAAAGTCTCCGTAGTGGCCAATCTGGAGGGAAGGTTGTTTACTGCTGGACAAGTTGTTCAGTTTGGGGATTTCAAGAGTTTAGTACATTGGATATAGGAAGATGATATGTAGAACCAAGGGAAGAAATGTGGCTTATGGGTGGCCATTGGGATGCGATGAGCGAGTGGGTGAGTACCTTTATAGGCTATGTGGCCCTGATACCTAAATGATAAGAACTAAAATGAAATGGAACTTGTACTTTGGCTGTCCCAAAAAACTATAAAAAGATAGAGTCCAAATTGAGTGGACAAGCTTCCCACTGAGATAAAAAGCATAACGGAACAAATTCTACAACATGTTTATACTCATATATCAACTTATCATGGCATTATAAACTTAATGGAGGCAGTTAATGGGGTGGTGGTGTCTGACCATAACATGGAACATGAAATTGCCCTAACTTCCATTTCCTTTTGTGAAAATTTGTTGTAGTTATCCAGGATCCATGGTGGAAGATCCTTGTGCTTTTATTCTGATATAGAACTTTGTAGAAGGATTCCTATCAGCTTGTTTGTCTTCGTATATTTTTGGTGTGTCTGTGGGGGTGGGAATAGTGTGGGGGGTGGATCTACTCAAATTAAATGATTGTGCCTCTAAAAGATCAGCTATTTGTCGGTTAACAATATGTCATCTGGCATCTTTTTTGGCCGGTTCCTGGGCCTTATGGTTCCAGCGTAACCGGGTGATTTTTTGTGGGGAGCGATGTCACATTGAGCGTAGTGTACACCACATCTCCTTCTTCGAGAGTGGGGTTTTGGGGTTTTGGATAGTTGATATACTTTTGCTTTTGCTCTGCTCTCACTTTGAGAGCTTACACTTGTATATCATTTTAATCCCATAGTTATATATACACCGGATGACAACCACCTAACCTGGCGGTCATCCTTTTTTCCCTCAAAAAAACAATATGTCAACTCTCAAACTTCCTTGATATTCCTTTTTTGGGCACATCATCCTCCATGGAGTGTAATTTCCTTCTGACACTTAGTTCAATAGTAGAGACTAAAGAGTTGAATCCTTTTGATCATTTTTGTGATATGGTTCCTCTTATTGATTTATATGTCTCTTTAATGCTATTTGTTTGAAGATTATTTAGTTTTGATGTAAACATTTTTATCGACCTGTAAATAGGTTCTCTCTAATTGATGTCAACTTCTTTTATGTTCTAGTTCTTTTTTGTTCCTTGCAATTTCTCTTGTTGATGGTGATATTATCATGCAATTGTATTCTCTTGAAAACTTTTTGCTATGACTTGTAGTGGTTCAACAATCTGCAAACTGGTAGAACTCTTACCGTGAGAGATCTTTTATCATGGATTTCTTTCGTTAATGCTACTGAGGGGAGCCTTGGACCACAATATGCTTTCCTACATGGAGTGTTCCTCGTATTACTTGATGGGCTAAATTTGGGTATTCTTCTTTCTCCTACTGTACTTTCCGAAGAGCTCTTATTATATTATGGAAACAATGTTATCAATTTCGTGCCTTATTATTCTAGTTGTGGTTTCATTTTACTTGTTCCGAGTGTGTACGATAAGCACTAGTATATCTTCATTCTCTATTATTTTCTGATACATTATTTCATTACCTTGCAGGAACTTCTTTATCAAAATATGATGTTAAAATGCTAAGAGAGAGGTCGATGTTTTTTCTTCTAGGAGAGTTGAAGGTGAAAATAGCAGTTCACTTTTAACTCATTTTTTCCTCTCTCACCTCTAATTGCTTTTAATGATTTTAGTTTTTGCTGACACTTTAAAAGCAAAACGTTTTTATCGGAAGTAGTTCTACATTTGTCTTAAGAAGTTCATTGCTGGTTTCTTTCTCAGAAAGTTAATTGCCATTTATCCGTTAGTAGTATTCTACTAAGTCCAGTTATGCTTTCCTGGGGATGGCGTCACTTTCTACTGGACATGTTCCTCCCATTTAGTATATTTTGTAGCATGGAACCTTTATGCAGCATGCTTTTGTTGTAAAAGTTTCTTTGAGAAGCACAACACCTATTATTTTATGCTTATAAAAGAACACCTATTATTTTTATCCCTAATCAGACTCTGTACTTGTCTAATCAGAAGTATTTTTTGTTACTTTAAGTGTATTTATAAGTCGTGGTTTATAAATAAGAATAATACTTCATGTTTCAGACTTTCCTAGTCCATGGCCATGAAAATACTGGTTCTTGTTCGCATAGCAGTTCTCATGAAAATATTTTCTTGTCCAATGATTCATTCATGTAGGTGTTCTTCGACTAATCATTTCTTTGTATGTGACAGGAAGCTGGTAATGCTATGATTGATTCACACTTGTCAAATTTAGAAACATATGGCTGGGGAGATGAGGCTAAACAGACAGAATCTCATAATGCCAAGGAGGTTGATTCTGAAGGATGTTTTGGTATCAGCCCATTCTACATCTGCAAAGGTAACATTTTCACGCCAAATTTTAGGAGAATGTTAAAAGTCTACATGGCCTCTAAAAAAGTTTGAACCCCATATAGATATTTGTGCTTAGATGTCAGAATCAGTGCTGCACCAGCCATTCCAAGCCGTTTGACCTTGAACTGTCTGTGTAATGTTCATAGTTTGGTCCAAAACTGGAGTTCACATTGGACGAGATTGAACCGGTAAATACCTGGCTGAGATCAATTAAACGAGGAAGTTTTATAACAATTAATAGTAGTATATACATGGATGGCGTCACAACTTGATTGCCATCCTTTCTTCCCTAAAGAAAAATCAATTAAACTAGGAAGTTTTATAATACTTGGTTGCTCACTTGAAAAGAAGGCTAGATGAAGATGGAATTGACTATTGGGGGGAACGATGTCAGATTGAGGCTGTTGTACATCACTCTTCTTCCAGTATTGGGTTTTTTTTGTTATGTGACTTGGACCTTCCTTTTGTTTCATGCTCTCCCCCTGCGAGTCTACACTTGTACATGTTCATCATTCCATAGTGATTTATATATATACCTGGATGTCCATCACAAACTTTGATTGACATCTTTTTTTCTCCTAAAGGAAGATGGAATTGACTTTGAGATTGTTTTTTGAGGAAATTGCGGTGTTGATTTTGGAGTGGAGATGAGAAGAAGGATGAGAGGAGAGCTTGGATAGAAGAAGGTGATGTTTAGGGCGAGTGAGGGTGAAGGAGGTGGAGATGTCGATAACTCCAAACAGGGAAAAAAAAAGGCAGTCAATGTGCTTGTTGTATGAGAATAAAGTGGGTGCAATGACATGAATATGGAACAAAAGGTTGTGTGGTAAAGAGAAATAAGAGCATGTATTGGGGGAAATAAGAGGGTGGGTGATGGGTCTTCCACTTTCCGACCGGCGCATAGGTTTCCGAGGGTGGACTCCGGTTATTCAGCGACTTGAGCACAGACTCCATGGGTGGACCTCCAGATTATTATCACAAGGCGGCTGATTGGTTCTTCTCCAATCTGTTCTCTCGGCCTTACCCATTTACTACATGTCGGTTCTCTTGATGCCTGGTCAGGTACAGAGACGGATTGATTCACTGAGGAGCAGATTCTTTTGGCAGGGGTGCGACTTTGACCGCCGAGGTGTCCACTTGGTTGCATGGCACATCGTCTGCAGGCCCATGACTCGTGGGGGCCTTGGTGTCCGCGACCTCCGTATCACCAACTGGGCTCTCCTAGCCCGGTGGGTGGGACGGATCATGGGGCCAGCTGACAGCTTTTGGAGGACAATTTTCTTTACTTGCTATGGACAGGACCTATCATCGGAGTCTAGACCTGTTCTTCCTAGGGGGGCTTCTCATTTCTGGAGGGGTGTGGCATCTATTCTCCAGCGGGTGCGTCCTTTTATGGTCGCCTCCCTTGGCTCCGGACAGGTTTTCTCTTTCTGGCGGCATGATTGGATTCCCAGGGGGCCCTTTATCGGTGGCTTTCCCTCGACTATATGCTTTAGCCACACATCCGGGCGCGACTGTTGCAGAGACTTGGTCTGACACTGATGTTAGTGTCAGGGGCACTGGTTCCTGGACTCTCATTTTTGGCTCTGCACTCTCGGATCAGCGTTTCTTGGAGCTCTTGGCGCTATTGCAGCAGGTGGCCCCAGTCCGCCCGGACCCCTCCAGGTCTGATGGGTGGACTTGGGTGTCGGAGTCCTTCTCAGCTCGCAGTCTTTATCTCCGCTTTTTTCCCGCATCGTCATCCTCTGATAAACTCTGGGCTGACTGTAGATTGATATGGCGATTTCGGATGCCGTTGAAAGTCAAGATCTTTGCTTGGCTCATGCGGCGAGACAAGCTCCTCACTAGGGTATACCGGTCGAGATGGGCACCGCACGCAGATATTTCTTGCCCCTTGTGCGGCGACTCAGCGGAGGATATTGATCACCTTTTCTTCAGCTGCAGGGTATCTCGAGATTTCTGGTCGAGGATGGGTACATGGGAGTCGCTGATCACCCCCCTTATGAGGCTGTGACATTTTGGCACGCACTTCGCGCTCGAGCTGGGCAGCGGCTGACATGGCGAGTTTTGTTGACATCTTTTTTGGCCGGTGCCTGGGCCATTTGGCTTCAGCGCAACCGGATTATTTTTTGTGCAGAGCATACTCTCATTGATACTATTGTATTTCATGCTTCCTTTCTTCTCCGGGAGTGGGGTTTCGGTTAGCTATTGTACACCCCGCCCGTGTTGGAGCTCTCTTCTTGAGAGTTCATTTTTGTACATGACAGTTGCTCTTATAGTTATATGCATACCTGGGTGACAGCCACAATGGGGGTCATCCTTTCCCCTCTCAAAAGAAAAAGAGGGTGGGTGATGGAAAAGCAAAATAAGGATATGAATGTTGTCACTATAGTGTTATGGACTATGAATAAGCCTCAGCGTTGCCTGATGGCATGTCCTCTCCCTTTCCTTAAAAAAGGGTTAGGAATAATGTGTCAGAGTAATATATTTGTAACATAAAACTGTTTAGCAATTGATTGGATATTAGGAGTAAGTATATTTGGCGTGGTCGGAGCAAGGGCACTTTCTCATAGCACAACCTATATCTTCGTTTTCTTACTACCCTTCATCCTAGGACTCTTTCAGCGTGCTCCCGGGTGCCATTGAAAGTCAAATTCTTTGCTTGGCTCTTGTGGTGCGGTAGACTCCTCATCATAGTTTATAGGGCGACGTGGGCGCCCCACGCTGATGTCTCCTGCCCCATGTGTAGAGTGGCGGAGGAGGACACTGATCATCTCTTCTTTGATTGCACGGTCTCCCGTGTGTCTTGGACGCGTATGGACACTTGGGCCATCTTCGGAGTTTCACCCACACCAGCTGAGACCTTTTGACATTCGCTCCGCGATCTTTCTAGACAACGATTGAGGTGGAGAGCACCGTTGGCATCCTTTCTAGTTGGTAACCGAATCATTTTTTGTGGGAAGCAGGGCACAATTGAGAGTATTGTACTTCATGCTTCCTTCTTCGGGAATGGGGCTTTGGTTAGGGGATTGTGTACCCCTCCCTCTTTTGATGCTTTCTTCAGAGCTTGCACATGATGCTTCTCTTCACAGCTATATATATACATGGATGACAACTACAAGCTTTGGATGTAATCCTTCTTTCTCTAACAAAAGTATATTATGGATGTTGTATTATCGTATTGTTGTACGATTTGATTGTCCGACTTATTCGGTTTAACTGGACCTCAACTGAAAGCTTCTTCAACTCAATAAGCAGTCCAGTTATGACAATATCGGTCATAATTTCTATATTGATGGCACATTTTTTTACACCTTTTTGTATGCCTATATTCTTATCTCAAATTAGGATTCTTGTATACTAGGGTGACTACGATTATTAAATATCCTTCTTCTGTAAATTATTATCTTATGTGTTCTTGTGTAGGTGCCAGGAATTTTAAGCATGGTGGATTTGAATTTCTTGCGCCGACTACAAGTAGGAATGTTTTGCGGGTATTACGTGCAGCCCAGCTCTCCAAACCTGGTGTGTTATGCTTCTATGTTTGAAATATTAGTTTGAGTTCCATGTATTCGTTTCCTTTTTGTTCTGAAGGTTAGATGATCCATCTAACCTTGTAAACTCTCCAGTGTTGCTGGAAGGTAGTCCTGGGGTGGGGAAAACCAGTTTAATTGTTGCGTTGGCGGAATATTCGGGACATGATGTTGTGCGAATTAATCTCTCGGAACAGGTTGGCTGAAAGTTCTCCCTTGTGGTCTGGTTGTATTGTTTATAGTTCTTTAAGTTCTATCCTTGGTGCATTGTGCAGACAGATATGATGGATCTTTTGGGTTCAGACTTGCCAGTTCAGGGGGAAAATGGAATGGAGTTTTCTTGGTCAGATGGTATACTTCTCCAGGTGCCAAATCTTTTCCGCTAGGTTCTATTCATGGCTGAGTTATTATGTCTATTTTTATATATTATCACTTCTGTGCAGGCATTGAAGAATGGGAGCTGGGTTTTGTTGGATGAATTGAATCTTGCTCCACAGTCAGTCTTAGAGGTAACTTCCATGACTGGTTTTATAAACCTTCATTTACAGTTTTGCTTATGTACCTGTTGCCATATTTTCTTTTTGCTTTTTTCAGGGCCTGAATGCCATTCTTGACCACCGTGCTGAGGTCTTTATACCTGAACTTGGGTTAACTTTCAAATGCCCACCGTCATTCAGAGTTTTTGCTTGCCAGAATCCCACTCATCAAGGCGGTGGCCGAAAAGGTCTCCCAAAGTCCTTTCTCAACCGCTTCACGAAGGTAGGAAGAAATGGATGATGAGAGTGCGACAAACTTTTACTTGTGCATCCTTCTTATTTCTGGCA
Organism: Pontederia crassipes; assembly: GCA_030549335.1. Lineage (NCBI taxonomy): Eukaryota > Viridiplantae > Streptophyta > Magnoliopsida > Commelinales > Pontederiaceae > Pontederia > Pontederia crassipes. Next base: position 66,250,618 of record CM060196.1, on the reverse strand, counting down.
ATTTCCCTTTTGAATGATTTTTCAGGTCTATGTTGATGAATTGGATTCTCGTGATTATTTGTTCATCTGCCAGTCACGTTATCCTTCCATTTCTCCAGAATGTCTTAGGAATCTGGTTGCTTTTAACAGTCGGCTTTATGAAGATACTATGATATTAAAAAAGTATGGACAGGAAGGTGCTCCCTGGGAATTCAATCTCCGTGATGTTATGCGATCATGCGAGATTATCCAAGGTGCCTACTTTGTTATATGGGTGGATTCATTTTCTTTATTTTATGTTGATTTTTTTCCTTGTTGGAGATCTTTTATTATTTAATGTTGAATTGACACAACTCATTTTATCTTTCGAGATGCATCAGATGGTTCTTATGTCGATAATTTTCTAAATATTGTTTACCTTCAAAGAATGAGAACTATTGTTGACCGCCATAAAGTTTTGAATCTTTATGAGGAGATATTCCAGAGAAAACCATCCATAAATCAGTTTCCCAGGCTGCATGTGAATCCAAATTATCTCATCATTGGGGGTGCATGTATCAAAAGAAATCATTTTCAACCTGCTAAGACAATGGCCAGCCAACTAAGTATTCTTCCAGGAATTTTGCATACTTTGGAAGCTGTTCTTCATTGTGTACAAAAGGAATGGTTGTGCATCTTGGTCGGTCCGTACTCTTCTGGGAAAACTTCCCTCATTCGCTTACTTGCACATCTCACAGGGAATGTGTTGCACGAGTTGAATCTTTCTGTTGGAACTGATGTGACAGATTTACTTGGGTGCTTTGAGCAGTACAATTCTTTTCGCATTTACAAATCTGTAATAAGCCAAGTTGAGCGTTATGTTGAGGAGTACTTCCGTCTTCAATTAGAGAAAGACTGGAAAGACTTGTTGAGTAATAGGAGAGAGGTATTATCGAAATGGTTGGTATTTTTGTCATCAAAAAATTATAACTTTCTTACTTCATCTACATACACTGGAGTGGATAAATTGGAAGCCTTCATTTCACCTGATGCAGTCATTGAGATCATTGAACAACTGAAGCATGACATGGAAATTTACCAGTTACCTTTATCTTGGGATCTTGATAGATTACTCAAATCCCTTTCGTACATTAAAAAGCATAGCTTGATGCAGCAATCAGCTAATTTTCAGTGGGTTGCTGGAGATTTGATTAACGCCATTGAAAATGGAGAATGGGTAGTTTTGGACAATGCAAATCTTTGCAATCCGACGGTTCGTAGTCCATCTATTTTATGCAGTCTAATTTTTACTATGTTTTTGAGTTTTGCTTGTTTTCCTTGTTCATGTATCATTCGTCACATCACCTTCTTTTAACATTGCTAATTTCTTTGACATGTAGGTCCTTGATAGGATTAACTCCTTGGTTGAGCCAAATGGTTCTATCACTGTCAATGAATGTGGTCTTGTTGACGGGAAGCCAATAATACTGCATGCCCATCCTAACTTTCGGATGTTCCTGACTATAGACCCAAAACATGGCGAAGTTTCTAGAGCTATGAGAAACCGAGGATTGGAAATATTCATGCTTCATCAAAGTACACTGCCTAACAGTGAATATTGTGATGATAGCGAGAGAAATGACGTTAAGAGGTTCTTAATGTTGGCTGGCATTCGTAACATGAACTTAGTTATGACAATGGCCACAGCACATCTTTACGCAAAAGATGCTGGTCGTTCTTTTGGTACTCGTATCACTCTTCTTGAGTTAACACGTTGGGTTCAACTATTCCAGCAACTACTCTTCGAAGGAAATAAGCTTAAATGGAGCCTGGAACTCAGTTGGGAGCACACCTACTTGTCTTCATTGGGTGAAGTTGAGGGAAGAGATACAATTTTGCAAGGAAAGTTGTCTTACTTGTCCAAGCTAGATTTACATATTGTTGATCATATGCCAGGATGTTCATTGTCATTGGTAGGGTGGTCCGTTCCGCATGTTCTAAGATATTTATCATGGTATTCAAGAGAGGGAAGTGTTAAACAAAATTGCACCCTTTTGGAAGGTTTGGGTTCTCGATGTGTTTCTTCTCTTCTTAGTATTGACTGTCATGGAATATTTCCATTACATGAGAACAGAAAATTCAAGGCTTCCTTTCTTCCTTTTCATATGCTGCATCATCTTTTGTTCCCGGGTTCTGGTTGTACTGAAGACACTATGGATGATAGCAGGTCTGAACATTTTGATATGGATTTAGCTACGAAGATGTTCATTTTTGCTGCAAATTGGACAATTGAACAGGCTACTGATAGGGATCTTGCACTGTACATATGTTGGTTCAAGTGGTATAATTCGTATCTGCAACCCCTCAAAAAATATAGTTTGCACGTGCAACCATACTGTCATTTTCTCGATCTTTTTGTAAATATACTTGAGCAAGAAAGAGCTCATACCATCTGGAAATGCATATTTGACAGTTGGAGAGAGATAAATTCTTATCGTCATATAGATACTGATGAACTTCCTTTGCCTTTGCTTTCACTGGAAGTGTTTAAATTGGATAGTGTACGTGATATTCCTGAATCTGGCAGACAACGGTTCCGAAATGCAATCAAGAGTGTTAGCTTGTTGAGGCATTCTTATCAGCAATGGGCTCTGGATATAGACTATTCATATAATGAAGACACTTTGCACTTCTTGCCTCTATTGAGTTCATTGAAACAACTGGAAGTTCAGGTACTTAATGTAGTTATAGAGTCGCAAGAACTCGTGCAGACGTACAGTAGAATTTTGGAATATCATATTTTATTCTGGAAGAATATTTCTTCATCAAACTTGGAAGAGCTGCCAATAACTTGGAGTTTCCTAAGGAAGGAACTGATGAAGTTGCAACCTCTTTTGCCCACAGTGATAGCTACATCATTGGTGCACAAACTTTGCTTTCTTTTCAATTTACCTTTATTTTTTTAAGTAGATTTTTTATTTTAGTATTACATTTTAGTTATTAAAGAATTTCATAGGTGGAAACTCTAAGCCTTCATCGCACCCTTATTTCAAAGTTTGATATGGAAAAACCTACTTTGTGGCTCTATGGAGGTCATCCCTTGCTGCCATCTTCTGCTGATGTCTATTACAAAATGCAAGACATATTCAAGTTATGCGATTCTATCTGGCCAAAGAAAAGTTTGGTGAAGCAAAATTTTGATGGTATGTTTTATGCTATTGAATTTCTGCATTTTTTTGGACTATCATTTGATGAAGCTTGTGCATTGTTTTCAGTTATTCCTGACCAAAAGGCAGTGATATCAAGTTTTCCTGATCTTAGACTATTGGGAGTACAAGGTGGTTTCCTTACATGTTCTCATTCAATTTTGTTTCTCATTTATCAATGGATTTTGAGATTGATATGTATTTAGATTGGTTTTTGTACATGTAGTTTGATAATTTTTTTAATGGGTTGACTTGTTAAAAAGTAACATAGTGTCGTTTGTGTTGGTTTCATGGTGTGCCTTGTTTTTGTATAGAATTAATTATAGTAACGGAAATGTGGATTTGATATGATATCAATTAGTATTACTTAAGAAGATAGTGGGTTGGTTAACTAAATGGTGGAGCAGTTACAATCCACAATGTTCCATTTGTTTATCAACCTTATAGCTAGAATGTGATCTACTCCATATTGACTGTTTTATCTCCAAGATTTATTTGGACAAGTTACTAGTGTAATTGAATTTAAAACCTTTTCTCTTTTGCCTTTATTCACATTTACTATTGTAATTGTATTTAAAATCTTTGTTAACATCTATCTTATTTTATTTCCACAATCAGCTTTTCATTTACCTATATACATCTTTAACTGAATTGGCTATTCACATTTTAAGGTATATTCTAATGTATATTTTTTCTTGTAATTTGTTCATTTGTATTCTTTTGTTTTTTGTCCGTAAATGTTTTAAGAATTGCTCGTGTGCAATGAATGATCTCATGCCCTTTTGCAGAAGGATATTGTTGCAATCTTCATTTATCACATTTAAGGTAGTCATTGACTTGGCAATCTTCATCCCTTTTGGCCATTTGAATATCATGGATGACTTGACAATTTTCATCCCTTTGGGCCATTTGAATATCATGGATTCTACTTTTTTGAGGAAAGAATATCATGGATTCTAGTATCTTTTGGACAAAATATGAACAAATGATTTTTTTCAGGGAAGTCAAAAGAAAAATAAATAGCTCATACTCGGAAAAAATTCAACTAAAGATTTATCCTTATATGGAGTTTAAAATCGATGGATTTGCATATATTCTTAATCCAGATTTTTTCTTTGTCAAACACCAAAGCATGTAGACCAGTTTTAGTTTCTTAGGATTCAGTTTAATTCCAATTGGATTATGCCTAGAACTGTTCTGGTTTAACAATTCTCTTTTTCTTATGATCTTGACAAATGTTCCAATTTAGACCTAAAAAATGAGAGCTCACTGTGGACTTTATCGAAGCGGATATATCCATGATTTCCTTATCTTTTGTTTGATGGGAATCTTTTATTGGCTGGCACTTGACACATATTTTCTGGTTTATGCCTTGACTTCCTTCTCCCTGCAGATGATCTGTAGAGATTGTAGTCAAACTTGTTGGTTTTATTCTTTGAGTTCTGCAGAACTCCATTTCAATTAGTCCATGTCATTTTCATTTAAATAGAAAAAAGTTTTCCTTGTATCTCTCTTGTCGTTCACGGAAATCATGAAGATGGTTCTATCAGATCTATATTATTTCTTGTCATATTTCAATTATTAGAGAACTTGCAGTTAATTATCTTTTTAAGCTTTCAGGTATCTGCTTGTCATTGTACTTAGCTTCTAAGAATGACGAAGATGAGTCTGACATCAGACCTAAGATGGAGCAGTTATTTCAGGTTTCTATGCTCTTGATGATGTGGTTCAAGTTTCATAATGTACAATACATCATTTAATGTGCAATTTTTTTTCTTCAGGATTTATCGATGCGGTTTGAATCTGAAAGGAGAAGTGTTGATTCATTATTCTCTTCCAAAGCAAATGCAATTTCATCGCAGCGGCATGCATCCGCTGCTTGTTGCTCTTTCTGTTTAGATGATTTAAGTAGAGAATCTGGTTTCAAGAGTTGGCTGGTGACAATGCCTTTATTTGATATTACAACCTTTAATCTGGATATCAAGTTGCTTAATGCTTTATCAAAAATTACCTTATTGGATGCTGATGTTGTTCATGAGGTAGGCACTTTATAATTGGTTTTTATATATCCATGTTTGTCTAGCCTTTCTCCATCTCAATAAACATCTTCATGAAATTCAAATTAATTCCCTCTCGGAAACTGTTATATTTATCTAATGAATGGGGACTATTATCCAAGAGAAGTCCCACAAACTCAACCCTTCTATAACAGTACGTTTCATTCATCATGTTTGCCTTTTTGATCCTCAGTTCTACCAAGTGCCAGGTGCCTACCTTTTTCATTCATTTACTGCTACTGCTTTATGCGTCAACTGTTAATGCCTCGAGGCTTCACCGATGTCATTGATGTATGGGTGCAAGTTCTGTTTCAATAAATTGTCTTTTTTTTCATGTCAATGAATGTTTTTAGTAATTGGTTTACGTTGGAATTAATTCAGAATATCCACTCATAATAAGAAATTAATTATAAATATTATTTTGTAGTTATCTGGTAACTGCAAAGAATCACAAAGTGGTTTTTTTTGAGGAGAAAACCACCAATGCTCATGCTATAAATAGCCTTGTTTGATAAGAAGAAAACACAAGTGAGAAAAAAAAAAGATTGTGATTCCAAATTTGCACACGAGGAATTTAAATTTTGAACACGAGAATTATTTCTAGTGATTATTTCTTAGAACCATACGAGAACGTGGTCCTTTACGCATCCGTTTCTTCGAGTTTTCTATTTCCTTCTATTGCAACCACTTCGAGTAAACTTTCGTGAGCAATATTTCATCATGGTTATGCCTTGGTTCTGTCATGAGCTGATATTAATGTTTTCAGTGATTTAATACTTAGGTCACTTGTGATCATGAATTTTTACGCTGCTTGCTCATTTTGTGATTGTGTTTTGGTTCCTTACAGGAATTGCTCAAGACATCTGATCTCCTTCACTATGCATTACATTACTCATTACATTTTTCATCGAGGCCTATTGATTATACATCTCATCAAATTATCATGTGGTACTTGGATGACTGGAGTAAAGTAGATTATGGTAAATATATTTTCTGAATGATTGAGCCTGTAATTGCTGATTGACAGTCTTTAATAGTTTTCTGTCATTTAACTAATATTCCACAGCACACTCAAAAATTGCGACTTGTGTACTTGACATGTGGTTCAAGTATCACTCTTCTATGTGGAGTTTCTTCTGCCAACCGCTAAGGGTACTCAATAAAGTTATGCCGGTTGCTTTCTTGGTAGAATGTTAATTGACTTCATTCAGTTACTAATTTAATATTTACATGCAGGCAATTTCAGAGAGTTGTTCTTCCGAATCTTGCCATTTAGAGCATCCAACAAGAATTGTGGCTATAAACAATATCTTGTAAGACCTTGTTTACTTGATGTTTTTAAGTTATTGCATTCTGTGCTATTGTGGTTATATTGCATGTTTATATGCTTTAGCTAGGTATTGCTTTTCTAAATCTGTTTTCTTAAAATCAACCATACTAGGGTGCAACTCAATTGCATTCTGCTAATATTTTTCCAATTTTCATGGGAGAATAGAAAGGTTGACTACCCAGATTAGTAGCAATTCGTGCATTAGTTACAACCTACCATGTACCTCTAAAAGAAGAGCCTACCATTTACCTATCACAGTATTCAATTTGAATGACTTGACAGATGTTCTTCCTTATATTAAACTGACATTTGAGCATGCTGGACCAGTTTTCTTCAGGAACATGCTTCCCAAACTAAATGGACATTATTGTCATGTTCAAGAGTTTTAATAAACTTGTTTGGCCTTTAAAAAATGATGATACTTGAAATACCGCGTATGAAAGAGGTATGAGGACACGAACAGGAAAAAGGGCCACACGACTGATTGCAGTAACTTCAGTAGAGGCAATGAGATCCAGTTGCAACGAAGTTTGACTGCACATGCACACGTACTAGTGAATCAACATGAACAGACTAAACATGAGCTTTAAACATAAGTTTGACTGCGCATGCACACGTACTACTGAATCAACATGAAAATTGGATCTTTATGCATGAGCTTCAGTCTTTTAGGTCTGTCTAGAATATTTTTTTTGAGAAGGGGAAGGATGGTTGCCAAAGGGCGCAACCATCCAGATTTATTGATGCAAAAGTCAGTTACATTGGATCATATCATTACACAAAACATGTTATATTACACCATCCAACTATGCACCATATGCTTAGCAAATGCCACAACGTTTTCAGTGTAAATTCGTTCCCCTCTAAATGTGACTCCATTGCGTTGATGAGACCATATGGACCACAAGTACGCAATTGGGATTGCTCGTTGTTGCTTCGATGTGTAGATGATGATATCTCGTTGAGGACCTCCAAATCGGTATGTTCTCCAAAAATCATGTGCTGAATTTGTGTTCAACCAGTGACATCCTGCCTCCCTCCATACAGCCCTTGCCACAGTGCAACCAAAAAAGAGATGATCTGGATTCTCATCACTATCCTCGCACAATGGGCACGTGATGCTTATTGTAGGGTACCTTTGTGCTATAAGGTTTTTAGTTGGCAGCAGTTGACGTCTGAAAAGCCATGCAAAGATTTTAATATGGCGAGGAATTTTTAGTCGCCAGATAAGGTTACAATCTATCCGCAATTCATCATCATTCATCCTATTATCCTCATTCAACAATTTATATACATCATTGACTGAGAATTGACCTGCAGTCAATATCCAAGAGTCTCGTCTTGAATTGTCTGTCTAGAATATTGTATTGGCCCCAAGAACTACCGAGGAGAATTGACGAGTAAGCTGAGGGTTAATTCTTGTAACCATCACCTTTTTTTTAGGAAAGGACGACTCCAAAGCTTAGGCAGTCATCCAGTATATATTAGAATTGAGCAATGTTTTGTTACATGTGTATTTGGAAAGTGAGGAAGAAAAGGTGGCAAATGCAAAACCCAAAATACAGGAGTCCCCCCTAAAGAAAACTATCAAACTTACCAGTCTCAACAAAAAAATGTGTGCTATCCGTTGTTCTCTACATAGCACCTCTCACCCTCGAATATCGTGTGGCTATGTTGATGCCAAATGGCCCATGTGACTGCAATAGTCTAGTCATTGGGCTAGGCTAACTCCTCATGTATCAGCCAAAAGTAGTATATTCGGAGAGATGTTATGCTCTAAGGTGCAAGCCAAAGTTGCTGATTTACTCATGTCTTGTGTTCATGCATTTGTGGATTCTCTATTGTTATGTTGGCCGGCAGCGAAGCCATAAATGATAAGAGAAGAACTCCGCCTATGCTTTATAGCCGGTCCCAAGCCCGGATAAAGGAGGAGGGTTGTGTTAGGCCCCGACAGCCAACGTAAAATCCTGTCGAATCTTATGAACATGGATCAACGAATATGGCGTCGTATGATCCATGTAGCCGACCCCCTAGTGGGATAAGGCTTTGTTGTTGTTGTTGTTGATATAGTCGTCAAAATCTTAGACGTTGAAAATTTAGAGTCAACCATTTTTTTTATAAAGTTCAATGAGTCAACTTGGAAGCTGACTTGGTAGTCTTTGAAATATGATTTTAAACTTTCACTAATGCGAGTCTAAGTCATGAGTTTTAACGAGTTTGTGGATAAGATTAATAAATGTGTGTAACATCATTAATGACATACTTGAGCCATATGACTTCAGCGTAACCATGTTATTTTTTGTGGAGAGAGATGTTATGTTGATAACATTGTACATCGTACTCTTCTCCTTTTCTTGTCGGTTTTCTGAGGAGCGTCGACTTGTACTTGTGATCTTTCTTATTAATACATATATGGATGAGAATCACAACTTGGTGGTCATCTTTTTATAAAAGCATAAAAACATGAATTAGTTTTTATTTTTCACACTTGTGAAAAGTCCATTATACCCTTACTATAAGTTACTCTATTTTTCTTAAAATAATATATAATAAAAATAATTTAAAAAAAGACTGCGGGGGCGTCGCCCCCATGTCACCGGAGCCAAGCTCGCCGGCGTTGGGAAAAACTAATTCATGGAATAACCGGATCCATCTTTTTTAGCTGGTACTATTTGGCTCAGTGGAGAATATTGTATTTCATGTTTCCTCCTCTTTGGCGTTCTCCTTTGGAGAGCTTACACTTGTACATGATTGCTTTCACATTTATATATATACCTTGATGACAACCATAATCTCCGGTTGTCATCCTTACAACAATGCACTCGAAAAAATAGATAGCCACATAGGGGGCATGATATGTTTGTTGTCCATCTTGCTCAGTAGACTTGAGTGAGGATCCTACCATGCCGTACAAGCCATCCAAAGATTTTTTTTTTCGGGGGCCGACTTTGAATGACACGAGATTTGCAATTAGCCCTGAATGTTTTCTTTGTGGAAAGAGAGGGTGGAGGCTGTAGATCGAGCACGTATCAGAGAGCCAAAGCTAGACGTCCCTCCTAGAGGCGTCTGGTGGGAAGGAGGCCATCCACTCATCGAGTGCCAATAGGTCGGAAATGTGTTGATCCAAAAGAGAGGGCCTGAAGTAAGGATCCCATGAGGCACTGCTAGGGCCACTAGCCTTATACTATACCTCAACAATAGGTGCAATAGGCTCCTCCGATAGTGCTTGTAGCTTGAGGAAGGCGAATGCCAACGGACCATCGAGTGCACACTCGTACTATCGAAAGGAGAAGTCCATGCTAGATCCTAGTGAAGCCTCTACCGGAGGTCGCACCAAGTGATGAACGTCGAGACAAGATGTTGAAAGGACGCCCTACGTGGCAGAACGTGGGCCTCCCATGATAGGTCTCTATCATAGCATGTGTAAAAGACTGTGCAAGAGGAGCGTGATTGGTAGTGCGGCCATGGACTCCTAAGCACCCAAGCCTTCTTGGGAAGTGGGTTGGTAGATACTTGATGGTTCATAGTTAACACCAAAAGCTTGATCTTCACAGAAAGCCTGCCAATAGAGATCTAAAAAATTCACATACAAATAATTTGGTAAAAGTAAATTGGTTTTGATTGATTGATTTATAGAAGATATTATTACTTGGATGACATAAAATAAGGAATAAACTAATTACTCTAGAACAATTGGGGGACTGGATGTCTTACATCAACTTGACTGATGTAAGTAAACATCGAATTCATGGAATAACCATCACACCTATCCATATACTTGACACACCGATATATCTTATTAGAAGACCATGATCAACTTTGGCTATATCTCAATAAAAATATTTTGCTCTCAGTATCTGACCTTGGGCTCATAATGTGGCATACTCTTCTTAAGGGAAAAGCTTGGTTGATTCTTGGAAGAACCTGAGCTTCTCTCTGGATAGAATCTCCCAAGGCACCAAATTGCTTCTTAGTTTCTCATTTGTCTGCCAAAGAAATTGTTTCTTAAAGAATCCAGTTGTTGCCGACCTTTGCTGGCATACAAAAAACTGCAATATAATAGTTTTGTAATGTGGCCTTACACATTTGTAAGTTGCCCGAGTTTTTCACATAGTACAAAGTGAATGGTTACAAAATTTTGGAAGTCATTTTTTTACTGTTTTAAAAATTGTTGGCAAGATGAACTTCAGAAAAAGAAGCTCACCATGACTTGTAGAAGTCAAATGGAACTTATAGAACATGTAAGTTGTGGTGAATAGTACATTGCTATCGGCTAACCGCTTGTGATTTGGTTATGCGGCACCATCTAGTGTAAATAGACATAATCTTTTTGTGTTATTACTTATTATATCTTTTTTGTCTGTGTGGCGTGTTGCAGGACAAGTCAATCTTCAATAAAAGACCATGAAATGGAGTGCTTGAAGCTTAGGGTTGCTTCTAGAAGTCTCTGGCAAGCGACTTCACTACTGGATGATTTTGTTTCTCTTCTTTATTCTGCCGCCAATTCTCTTTTCATGCAGGTAGTTGCTTCATTTATATAAATGTTGGTCATGTATGTCGATGGCTATTTCTATTATCTTCCTTGGTTCATGATTGCAGATCATATTCGTGCACCATAAGTCATTCAGCGAAAGTGCATTTTTTAGGATCAAGTCTATTCTTTCTCGAGTATCTCAGACTGGCGCAGAGGTAAGGGGTTAGGCATGCATGGATCTGGTTTTGTTCATTATTGTGTGCTTATTCTTGACATGCAGAATTTGCATTTCTTACGTGTGTTCATTTTATATGTTATTTCTAGTTTTCACTTTATGATTATGTGCTTCATGACTTAAACTGATTGCATCGTAGCTAGGCTCTAGAGATCATGAAAAGTTCCTCATGCTACTTTCTTGTACAAACATGGTTCTTTAGCAGTTGATGCCTTAAATTTCTAGAATCACCTTTCCTGGTTAGTTGATGTGATAGCTTAGAATATGATATTTGCTCTTGTTAAGACAGATTTCAGTATTATGAGGATTATTTTGCGCCATTTATTGCGCTACATCTTTTTTCTTTTCTTAGACAATTTAGTTTCTAAGTGAAATAATGTAATAGACGTCTTTTACTTTACATTCAATTTCTATTACATGGTCATAATATAATTTCTATTACATCCATTTATTGCGCTGCATGGTCATAATATAATTTCTATTACATCCAATCTTTTACAGTTTATTTTTCATTTTTCCTCAGTAGTTCTTCTCTTTCACTTGTGAATCCTATGTTTCTTTGACCCAGGGAGAAGAGTTGAAGAGGTTGATTGCGCTCATCTCCACTACAAGACATACTCTACTGGCTTCATTGGTTGATACACTTATTGAACCATTGCTTAATGAACTATTTTTGAACGGGTCTTCTTATGGTTAGTATTTTCTGGCAATCACAGCGTAAAAATGCTTGCTGACTATCACATGTTGGGCATGCACGTTCAATCATTATCGATCTACTCTGTGCTCCTGCCTAAGAACAATAACATTTCTTTCTCAGGTTCCCTTCAAAACCTTGGATTTGCTTGGTTACACATTGGAATGCTTCGATTTCATCTAATACGTAACCAAGATGGTCCTGATCCTGTGCTAAAATACTCTGTCAAGCACTCACATGTGATGCAGAAGATTTCATTACTTGGCCTTGAAATCAAGGTTAAAAGAAATTCGGCTTGCTTTCTTTGTATTGTATTTTCTTCTTGCTGAAAATTTTCTGCCTAGATTGTTTTAACCTTTTTTGTTTGTTTTGTTGACATAATCATTCTTTTGCATTCTATATGCTTCATTGGCATTCTGTATTATAAACATCTTTAGCTGTTTGAATGCTGAGTTTAGCTGAGATATTGAGTGTTTTCGAGTTTGTACCTTTGCTTGTGAGTTATAATTTTTTTGATTGAGCTCATGAATTGTAACTTTAAATTACATTGAAATGTTGAGGCCAGAAAATAAAATTTTAGGATAATGACTTCATATGTCCACTTAGTATAAAAGGTGGATGACATAGTGAATTCACCTATTACGTTGCTGATAATGGAAATCAGTGTGATATAGGTTGTTTCATGCACAACAACAACAACAACACAACAAGGTGGGGTCGGCTATATGGATCATACGACGTCATTCCGCTCTATACAATATATTCGTTGATCCATGTTCATGCGATTCGACAGGGTTTTACGCTGGCTGTCGAGGTCTAACACAACCCTCCTCCTTTATCCGGGCTTGGGACCGGCTATAAACATAGGCGGAGTTTGTTTCATGCACAACGTTTAGCGTTTTTATTTTTCTTAGTAACTTAATGGTACTTCTTATTTGGCATGCTGAATTATTGATGGGCATTGTGTCTCATAAGTGTTGTGAAACTGCTTTCATAATTTCCATATAAAGGACATGTATATTTGAACCAGCTACCAAATTTGAATAGTTAAGAAGGATGATCACCAAGTTTTGTGGTTCTCATCCATGTATGTATTAATAAAAGTGACCACATGTACACGTGTAAGCTCTCAGAGGAAGAGCAACAAAAGAAATGGAAAAATATGAAGCTACTAGCCAAATCTCCACTCACTAAGAAGAAAAGAGGTATGGTGCACAATTTTCTCAACATGACACGAATGTTATGAATGTCACGAGGGATGCTCTCTAGGACTAGGGCTGACTATCAAGGGCCCTGAGTGTGCCAAAAAGTGTTCGACATAGAAGGGCTGATGCCCATGGTGCCCATCCGTGCCCACACCTACTGGGCCATTGAGCACTCAAAAAACCAATATGGTACACCCTTCCCTCACTGCACAGGACGCAGGATTTGTGCCCATCTCGCCCTATGTGCTCTAGTGAGAATTCTATCACGCCGCATAAGCCAAGCAAAGATTGCTACTTTGAGCATCACCTTGGAACGTCAAATTAACCTGTAGTCAGTCCGCAAGAAATCAAACTGGTCAATTCAAAGCCTCTCATACGTGAATCTAAATCAACACTCTCAATTATAAGGGGAATTTTTCCACTATCATTTCTTTATCTTTATGTACGCAATAGTCATCATGATAAGAGGTTTGAACCTTTGTGTACAAATCAAAAGCAATAAATGATGAATTTATTGTGATGTAATCGTGACATACTATAGTCTTCCCGCATGGCCGGGAGAAGATGGAGATAAAAACTGCAAACAGTGAAAGTCTGAGCCAATCCCATCCATTAGTCCTAGATTGGTCCGGTGGGAAGAGGGCAATCCGTTGGTGTAGTGCCATAAGCTCCAAGGTGTGATGATTTGATAGTAGGGGTCCGGGAGCTGGAACCTGGTCCGTCAGCCTTTGACCACACTTAAAACCGTTGAGCGCTTATCATTAAACGATTGTTGATAACATTATTTTCTCGAAAGACTGATGGTAACAATTGTGCCATTTTTTTCTACTAAGATATTGGGTCATTATAAAACTGAGTCATTGTATCTCAAACCTTCAATGGCTGGATTGGTTGAGTTTAGTTGTTACTGAAAGTAAACACATTTCTCATTCGGTTTCTATTGACATTTATTTTCAGGTGCGCCAAGATTGTGAACTTGAAGCTGGAAAGGGCTTCACTAACTCTTCTGAAGATGAAAGATTACAAACTCTAAAGGAACTAAAGGCTTCTGAAAAGCAGACACGGGGAAAGGTAGTACCAAGACTTTTCTTCTGAGTATTACAAGACTTAATGTTTGCTTATGACTGTATTGCCTTTTATTCTTACCCATTCTTGAATTACTCTAAATAATCATCTGTTGCAATATAAACTTTTTGATTTGCGGGTTTTAATGTTCATTTCCTTGTTATACCATAAAATTCTTTTCTTAATCCAGAGATCAAAACTGTATGCAATTTTTTTTGAGGGAAGAATACAGGGTTTAGGTTGTCATATGTTTTGTGAGGACTAGGTTGCAAATATAATATTCCTTTTCGGGATGTCTCTCTTTAGGCGATTAATCTGAGACCTTTCTTTGTTCTGTCATGGTCTTCCATATTTGTTGGTCGGAATAGCTTTTCATTTATCTTCCTTCATAATAACTTGCAGGTTCGGTTTCGCCCTCCATTCTCCAAGCATAAGAGTTTGAAAGGCTTGTTTGTTAATTTGTCTGAGACCCTGTCATCATGTTTGGTCCTGGTGGAAAAGCTGAAATCCAATGCTTATGTTGATATCCAATTAATGGTTGATGTAGTGTGCAACTGGCAGGTATTATTTGGTTATTCTTGTTTGTTGCCTCATTCTTTCCTTGAGAATTTTGTTTCTCTTTTCAAGATGACCAAACTTGCTTTACACTTCTATTTCTTTTTGTCTTCATGTATTGACACCTCAATGTTTAGGTCACTTCTAGCTCCATTATTCAGAAGCTGTCAGATGAGTTTGTGGAATATGTTGATATTATTCAACCAGTTCAAGTCGCTATATATGAGATGAAATTAGGGTTGTTGCTCATTTTGTCCGATGCTCTGGAAAAGTTGTATCTTGAGAAAGTAGGAGAGAGCATTGAAAATGTCACAGTAGGTGTCTTCATGCTAATACTTCTGTACATCATTGTGGAAGCATTTAAAAGTTTAATATTCTGCATTATCTTTGCATTTGAGGTGATTTGTTATTTTCATCTGTATTGCAGGCTACTGTTCACTCTCTTATGCAGTTCCCCAGATGGAGGTTAGAGTCAATATCTGGTAATAGTAATTTATCTGCAAGCCTTCATAGTGACGAGATTCAATTATTGAAGAAGCTTGCTCAAATTTCATGCAAGAAAGATCCTGAGCATGAGGTAGGTGTAACTCATATATGTTCACGTTGTTGCACTGCAATGTGGAGTATGTTCTAATATTATGTAAAACTTGTATGTTTATGTTGGGCTGTTGATGTGTTTGGTGTGTTTGCAGGTTTCCTTTGTACACCTTGAAAGTACAATCCTTTATCTTGTTCTTATTCGCACAGCAGATCATATATTTTGTTCAGGGCAGATTAACAAATCCTTCTTGCTGGTAGGTTTTTATCTTGTAGTTGAATACTTATGGAAAATAATACATGATGAAATCTAAGTTGATATTTGTCCTGTTTTGTTATCAAGCTCCTCAAAGATATATTTAAGCATTTCACTCGACTCTGGGTGGACACGAAGTCACGCTTGAAAGATATGGCAAATGATGAAGCCCAGTTCTACAAATTCAAACCTCGTCTTGTAAAGATAGAAGATTTTGTGGGGGGTGATATTTCTCCCGATGGTGTGTTGGGCTCTGAGTGTGGTTTCATATCTGAGAGGCATGAAATTGAGCATGAATTTAATGAAATGGTACGAGCTGATTAAGATATTGCTTGGTCAATGTAAATATTTCTTGTCATTTTCTTACACAGTTGTTAATCCAGATGAAATCTCATAAAGAAGATCAAATCATGAAGGATGGTTGGGACCTCATTCCAGATTTCATGCTAAAAAGTATTGTACGAGTTCATGATCAGTTATTTGGGCCTGTTAAACT
The DNA here is from genome assembly GCA_030549335.1 of Pontederia crassipes. Lineage (NCBI taxonomy): Eukaryota > Viridiplantae > Streptophyta > Magnoliopsida > Commelinales > Pontederiaceae > Pontederia > Pontederia crassipes. Next base: position 66,234,550 of record CM060196.1, on the reverse strand, counting down.
TGTACAAGTAAGTTTTCTTCACAGGCACTTGTGGAACCTATATAATAGGCGTTATGGATCCTTTTCAAAACTTAGCTGGTTGGTTTATTTGGATTGCATTATAGGTGTCTGTTGTCAAATGACATTTTCGTAACTGCCACTGATTGCTGTATTCCTGGATGTGGTTCAGTTTGTCCACTTCTTTTGATTCTGCTTCCTTCATTTTGTTGGGCTGCATGAACTCTTTTACGATGCTCACCTACCAGTTGGTTTGGGAGTTTTTTTTCTGGTCAGTTAGGATAAAAGGAATGTGCTTGATATTGTTTAACATTACATTGGAAACCAGAGAAGTGAAGTAATGGGATGGCAGCAGAAAATAAGTTCATTCTATTTCATAGGAGTCCCAAACAAAATCATAGGGACAGTATGTACATATTCTCATGAAATCTCACAAGAACCTATATTTCAAGCCTAATTGGTTTTATATGTATCTCTAGTATTCTGGTTATGAAATTATAGGCAATTAATTGTATTTTACTTCTGTCATATGAGCTAATATCAGAAGAGAGCTTGATAAACTTAATTGACAAGTCGAGTAAAAAAAATTAACACGCACAGATCTGCTCTTAAACTGTATTATTTCTTTGTTAAAGGTGAATCGATTGAGGTTAATGATTAAGTTCTTTGATCTCACATATTTATCCTCCTATTTCTTGGATTAAATCTTTGCCGGCATGCATTTTTCCAAGGACGATACCTTTGTCTTCTAAACCTGCAAATTTTATCAGGGTTTCCTTCTTTGTATATGGTTAACCTATCTTCATGACTTTACAGTTTGTATGAAAGTTTCCTGATAATATTGCTCTTTAACATTACATTAATCATGTCAACTGAGATATTCTTTATTATATTCATGAGCAACAACATCTGTTCCTCACAACTGGTTCTGAAGTCTGTTGACTTGATTTTGAATAGATTTTCCATGGTTAACTGTACGTAATCAATGGTCACAGTGTGTGGGCATATGCTCAGTCTTTTCTGTGACAATCTAATTAATCTCCACCCTGTCGATGTTTACATTTATTTGGATCATTTTCTTGGGTATAAGCAGATTATGTTCATGAACAACATCTTTTGCTCACAACTGATTCTGAAGCCTGTTGACTTAATTTTGAATAGATTTGCCATAATCTTCATTAATGGTCACCGTGTGTACACATGCTGAAATTCTTTTCAATGACATTCTAATTAACCTCCACCCTGGCGATCTTTACATTTGATATGAATGATTATGCATCCTGCTTCATTATTGTTACCGTGTATTTCACATTGAAAAGAGGCAGAATTTCTCCTAAAAAAGGCAGAATTTCTGGCTGAACTTGCTTTAAATTTTCTTCTGGTTTGTTGTTATGGCAGGAAGGAAACATTTACATTCAACAAATTTATTTTAAATAGATTGTGTGTTTCCTAATAAATTTTAATGATTTTCACTTGTTTGTTTGACAATAGTTTCAGCCCGACCATTACGGTGTTGCTAAAGAAGATAGAATACTTTCCTTCATGGAATCCTATAGTTTGGGGTCCAAGTTGATGAAAGGTTAGGTGTGATTAATGTCTTAGGTGTCCAATGGATAAATTATTCATTCGTGTAATCTAACTTACAATATGTCATTGTTTCTTTCAGATTGGCAGGGAATACGCTCCTCCATATTAGATGACAACCTTATTGTGGAAAACCTCTTTTATGTATGTTTGAAATCTCAAGAAACATGGCAACGCACTGGTACCTACAATGTCTACAAGGTTAGCTCCAGTCTTGTTATTTTGAAAGTTTGTTTCCTGTTTTTAGTGTTTAAATTAATTGTTCCGTTTTTTCAGGATCCAAATCCTCTTGCCTTGCATAAAATGGTGAAACCAATCACCATAACCAGGGAACGGATTGTACATTTTATCAATGAGTCACCTGATGGCCTTGATCATCCTGGTCTCGAGAAATTGCTGGAAGTTGCTGACATGATTTTGTCCGCTCCATCAAATACTCCATTGTCAAAGGTTTAAGAACACTTTAACTTTCTACCTTGACGCATCTGATATGCATGTATCTTTTAATATATTTGGCACTTCACTATCTTTCTCACCTGTCTTTATGCTCTAACGTTTCCTGGGTAGTTTTCATTTTGAATTTATGTTCCAACTTATCTATTTGTGGATCCAACAGTTGGAAAGTGCGAAATACAGTAAAATGCGATGGAAAGTAACCTGGCCTAATTGCTATCCATGGATTCATGTTCTAAAGTGTTGTTTTTTTGCATGCATGACATTATATGAAGGCCCTACTTGGACTGCAAACATTAATTGGTCGAGCAGAATCTCTGCAGGAATCTTCGCCCAAGTTCTCTCTTAAGGGTAAGATCCAAGTTCATTTCCTATTTAGAACTTTTGCTTTCTTATATCTTGTTTTCATATTCAATTGTTCTTTTGAACTGCAGATCAGCTATATCAGGTTTACTCCATAGTTATTTCGTGGCAAAAGATTGAATTAGAGTCCTGGCCTATTTTACTTAATCTGGTCCAGGAAGAGTACGAAAACAGTGCAGGAAAGGTCAGACTAATATATATCGAGACATTCCCTAATATATGTGTGTTTGTGTGTATGCATATCATAACATTTTAAGATGCTTTATAAATGTCAATTGCAATGAGATCTTCTAAATTTCTTTTTTCTTGTGTAGTTATTGTTTCCATTGCATGCGGTTCTTCATCATACACTGGATCATGACACCAAGAGCGATGATATAACCACAATTAAAAGGCATGTGATGCTACTCTACTTTCAAATCCTAATTATTCTTTTCAGGCATACCTAACTTGCAATTCTACACAGCATTGAGGAGTTCTTGCAAACCTCCAGCATTGGCGAATTTAAAAAGCGGCTCCACTTACTACTTGCTTTCCACGGGCAAGTTAATCAGGGTATCACATCCAATGCCTATTCAAGGTGCTATATCTCAGTTCTTTATATTTACTTAATCTTAGTTATTCAGTGAGAAAGTGCATTGTGTATTGTGTACAAGTAAGGGATTGGGAAGATACAATAATGATGTGTGTTCAGCCATCTAGATTGAGGATGAAGTATCCTAGTTCCTATGTTTCTTAAGGATATTAATAATATACAAGTATGTGGAGATTGATAATTCTGATATGCAATCATCATCTGGACACAATAACAATGAAACGTAAGTTCTTGTCATTGGCATTTAACGAAACAATGGTTCTCTTCATAAGCATTTTAGTGATCCACAAGTTTACTTTGGAGATATATTGTTATGTTTGGCCCTCTTAAGAAAAAGGATCACTATGCCACCTAACTGATTCGTACTAAAAAGTACTGCAGGTCAATTCTTGTTCATGGTTCAGATTTTAAGAAAATGTAAATCGTGCTCAAGACAATACATAAACAGCTAATAAGCTTCATGTAACTGGTGTCTTTCTTGCCTCGTTGCTTCACGCTTATTCTATATTCTCTTGCCTATTTAAATTTAAGTCAACACAACTTTCCATACCTCTAGAGTTTTGGCAATTCATTTTAATCTTAATGAATCCTTAAAGAAGGTTTCGGTTGCATTCAGTACCTTAGAGGTGAGGTGAAGAGATTCACATTTAAATGAAATCGTGAAGAAGCATCTGGAACTTCAACAATTACATAATTGAGCTTGGATGCTTGATGTGTGTACAGTTAAAGACGTATTATTCTCCAAGATTTCAGTGAAACTTTGTTAACAATCTTTTCTTTTTCTTTCTCTAGTTACCTCTTTATTGCACTTGTGAAATGCTGACACTAATACATGTTGTAGGACTATTGCTCATGAGAACTTGACAGTCCTCTACAATGCTTTTGGATACTACTCACAATTCTTGCCCATGTAAGTTTAATAAACTTCTTTTCTTGGAATAAAATATAAACATGATATTTTCATTTCCCATCAGATTGTTTGTATTAAGTTCTTTTTTGCAAGTAAATTGTTCATTTTGCTCTTGTCAGAGTCATGGAACACATTGAGTCTGGTAGAAGGGTCATAGAGAAAGAACTGAAACAACAGGTCAAGCTTTTCAATTGGGAACAATCACACAACTACTCCTCAATAGAGACCTTTCGAAGGATGCGGAAGAAGATTTGGAAACTTGTTCACGGGTTTAATGTAATAAGTGATTCCGTTAGCTTATATCATCCACAGTTTTCCTGCAAAATTATGCATTGTATCTAGTGTTCACTGGTTTCCAAATATTCCTTTCAAGGCTACATATTGATGTGCATAACCATACTACTCTCTGCTATATTGGGGTATAAGATGTTGTGCTTGCTGCTTAATATTGCACTTTTCAGACTAGGGTTGAAGTAGGATTTTCGGTGATTATAAACTTTGAATTTACAAATGTAAACTAAAGGTGAAAGAAACATGCAATCAGCAGATCATACTTAAAAGACAATAAAATGTAGGAGATATCTTAAAAGTAAAAAATGTCAAAATTTCTGCTTAATTTTTTTTCTTAATGACACATTTGACTATTTACATGAAAACAATGACATGTTACAATATTCTCTTTTCTTGTGATCACATAGGGTAACAAGAGGGCTAGCCTTGTTATTGGCAAAAAAAAGAAGTTTAAGGAAGCAATTTGCATCTTTGACTAGATAAAATGTTATATATTAGGGTAGCAAGTGAAGTTAACCCTAAATATTAAAACTAATATCTATATGGCTATTCTTTATATTGCAGTTATTTTGTAGAATTAGAACTTTATTGTGTAGCTTTGTTTGGCAATCTCACATTTTAGTTCGTGAAGGTTTTTTATTCTCTCTGGAAAACATTGTTTTCTTCTTGATACTATAAATGGCTTTATCTTCTATTGAAAGCTTTTTCAATCTTCATGCTAAAGCAGATTAATGAGTTGTTTGAGAATGTATGGCTATTTTGTACTATCTGACTCTCGGTAATGATAACTTCTGTAGGATGTGCTGCAACGACCTTTGATGGTTGTTCTTCGACAAGAAGCAGCAAAGAAAGTGGAGAAACTCCCGGATTGGCTTGAAACTTGTTCTTGTGACAAGATAAGCATAGATGTTATGAAGTTTCCAATAGATCTTATGGAGCTAACCAATGCAGAAAGGTTCCCTTTTTCAGTTTTCAAATTATAGATGCTCTTGTGATTGTAATCCAGTTCCTCTTTGCTGATAATATTGCCACTATTTATGCAGATTTTTATGGTATGGTGGCTGGAGAAACAAGACCAATTCCACATACAGTGTGCTTTATGGAAGTACCGGTTTTGATTTCATGAAAAATGGGGGTATGCTGCATTATGGCTCATGTATGACTTATATTAGTTTTTTATTCTCAAAATTTAGAAGCGATGAACTTGCATGTATAGCAGAATCTATCGAGCTTATCAAGAAGTCATGGGAAGATGCCTGGTCTACACTTGAAAGAATCTGTAGAAATGCTTCAGAACTTGCCCATACCTGGAAGCATGAGTCAAAAAATCTCATAAAAAGAAGGTCCTTCATCAATTTTCTTAGGGTTCTGGAAGATAGTGGACTATCAAGACATAGACCTGTGATTTCTCAGGTATTCCTCTTGTTTGTAGGGAAGATGTTAGGTTTGTTTTGGCACTGGCCTTTGAACAGCTTACATAATGTATTTACTTAAACTACTTTCCATTTCATTATTGTACAGCTTGAAAGCAATTCAGGGCAGCCAAATAGTTTTTACCTTCAGCCTTCATATGATATTATGCATTTGCTTCAGCAAGGGTTATGGCGTGATCCTTCCAAAGAGTCCCAAGTCGTTGGATTTACTCCAAGTCAATGTGAGAAGTCTGATGACAAATTTTCTTTGTTATGGAAGTCCGCAAATCATTTTTACTTCCAAAGTTTGTCTCTTATGCAACAACTCCGAGAAGTTTGCTTAAATTTTCACAATGATTTCACTTTGGAGCAGGTAAGGATTTGCACAGTTTATAACTAATTGACTTTTTATCACTTCAAGTAATGATAATTCTTTGTTTAGGTTAATCGGGCAACTTCTTTCCTAGATCATCTGATTATGATGCAGCAAGAACAAAGGATTTCTGGCTATGCTGCCTCAGCAAAACTGAGGAAACTACGTCAGAAATTTTGTATGTTAGGCATCAGAGGTACTGTAGTTCTTTTTATATTTCTTTTCTTTCTGAACAATGTTTTGGAATTGTCTCTTTCATGGCTTAATACTCTCTTGCAGCAGATCAAAATTCCAAAGTGGCTGCAAACCAAGGCGATCTTCTGAAATGCATGTGGGAAGAAAAGGTAAGTTTTCTTCAGTACACCTTGATTTAGTAACTAGATAGTTATCCTATTTTTAGAGATTGATCAACATTCCACACACATTGTCTCAGGCACTTTTTGACAGTCTACTTGCTGCGTCAAGAGATGTGAGCCTCTTGCTCAGTTGTCTCAAAAACAGTCATCTACATGATTGCAAGGAAATAATGAGTGACGCTGACATGATATCAACTTTTATCGATGATTTCATTCCCATGTTTGTGAAATCCAAGGTTGATTACATATTCTAAATTCTCTAAGAAAAATGATTCAAAAAATATTCTACATTTCATATAAGGTGGAAAAAACATTTACAAGTAATATTTTCTTGATGCAGGAATCCTTGGATACTTACCTGCTTGCAAGTGATGGGTTAACAACTTCATGTGCACAGGCACATTTCATAGTCTCTCAGGAAATGGAGCAGCTAGTCATGAGCAACCTCGAAGTGATTACTTCTTTCCAAATGGCTATTAATGAAAGACAAAAGCCTTCTATGAGATCTGTGGAGACTACTTTATTCCAACATTTTGAAGAGCTAACAAACCAGGTGGGTTTTTGCTTTTGATACTTGATCTTTTGTTTTTTTGCTATGATGTGATGACATTGCAACAATTTTTTTTAGAAGAAAAATGATGACCACTAGAGTTGTGGTTGTCATCCATCTATATATATATAACTGTGAACTGTACAAGTGTGAACTCTCAAAGGGAGAGCAGAAAAATATAGGAAGTGTCTTAGCTAATCAAACCCCACTCCCGGATAAGAAAAAAGAACTTGACATCTCTCCCCACAAAAAATAGTCCGTTTGCGCTCTCTTCAGGAAATAGTTCTCTTTTTGTGGGATGGCCGTGTGGCTCTTGCAAGCTGCTTTCATTGCCTATTTTTCGCTGCGACGTCAATGGGACTGCAAGAGTGAGGGTGGTTATCGGTGCACGGGATAATGATGCCATCTTTGATATTGAGTAGTGTGATGTTGTCATTTTGTCTTCATGGCCTTTCTATCAAACTTCTTTTGTTATTCATAATATTATTAATGGAACTTTCGGATTACTACCATCTTGCTAGTCGTCCTTTCTCGTTCCAAAAAAAAATAGTCCAGTTGCGTTGGAGTCAGATGGCCCAGGCACCGGCCAAAAAAGTCGCTAGAGGCGCTGTTCATCTTTGTCTCTGACGAGCCAAACCATGAAGTTACTGCCATGACATTGTAACAATGACCACGTAGAACTGTAGAAGGCTTGCTTCAGACTCTGGCTTTTCCAAGGGAGCAAGGAGACTTGCTTCCTGGCAGATTTACGCCCCAAAGCCACCATAAAAGTCATCTGACATCTTCAGCAACAGTCAATGTGGTTCTTGCTATACAAAGATCAATTTATTTATTTTTCTTAATCACTCCTTTTTTTGTTTTCGATGAACTTCATCCCATCTTATAAATACCATCTCATATAGTGACATGTATATGAGAATCTATATTATGATGTCATGTATTATAAGATATTCCTTTTGCACACCTCATATTGCAAATATGTAGTGTTATATGATAATGTGGATTTGTTTGTTATGATATTTATGTGTTTGTTTATGTTATTGTTAAAACATTGGGCAGAAGAGGCAAATAATTGATGATATTTTGAGTCAACTAACGGGAAAGAATGACCAGTCAGTTGGTGCTTCAATTGATAACTTTATGGTGCTTCAATCTTCATATATTGATGCATATGAAGGAATGAAAGAACTGATGAATGATGTCTATGCAAAGCTATGCATGGTTGACAGAGATCATGCTTTTGGTCAACAATTTTCATCTGTGAACATTGCCCAGTGGAAAGATATGTTTGAGTTTCTTGTAATGAATTTACGCCTGGAAGAAGTTTACGATGTTACTAACAGGACTGTTATTGCAGCGGTACGTTATTCGGATCTCTGTTGTCCACTGAGTACTAAGAAACTTATCTTTAATGCTGTCATGAAAATGTGAACCCTCGTCTATATATTCTTTACCATCTGAATACTTTTTGCAGAGCAATCTTATTGACTGTGCTGTTATTCATTCAAAAACTGAAGTGTGCTCTCAGATTGAGCTAGAGATTAAGCATCTTTCCTTATTTCTGGATGTTGTCCTTACATTTGGAGAGGGCATTCTTTCAGAGTTCATAAGTGCACATAAATCAGTAAGTATCCTTTTCACCAATTGTCATCTTCCTCAGAGTTTAGGTTTGCTTAGCTCTCTCTCTCTCTCTTCATGTGCAGATTGCAGAGTTGACCAATGTGCTTGCAGATATTTTTGTTTTGCTATTTTCTAAAGGATTTAGTTCTCTTGAACCAAGTGAAAACATTGTCAGCAATGGGACAAATGATGCTAGTGGAACTGGAATGGGAGAGGGTGAGGGTGTGAATGATGTAAGTGAACAGATTGAAGATGAAGCCCAACTTCTTGGATCATCTGAGAAGGTATTTTTAAACAGAAAATTATTATTTCACCACCTGTATATGTTTCAAGCTCCTAACATCATCTTTGATTGTTTTCCGTCAGGATGAGCTGGATAAATCAGACAAAGTTCCTGAAGGGAAAGATAGAGGAATAGAAATGGAGGATGATTTCGATGCTGATACATTCGATGTAAGTGAAGATTCGGGAGACAGTGGATCCGATGACGAAGAGGATATAAATTTGGAATCTCAGATGGGGCAAATCGCTGACAGTAAGCAGGTCGTTGGCGAAAAGCTTTGGGATAAGGATGAGGATGACAATCCTGAAACTTCAAATGAGAAATATGAAACAGGCCCATCCGTTGAAGATAATGATCCTTCTTGTAGAGAACTGAGAGCTAAGGATGATACTGCGCTTTCTGAGTTGGGAGAGATGGAAAATAATGAACCTGACAAGCCAAGCATTGATGAGAACGAAGAAACTGAAAATGCTGATGATGATGCTGATGCAAGTGTCGAGAAAAATCAGGCGTTTGAAGATCCTTGTGGGTCCGACTTTCAGAAGCAAGAACAAGAAACTGAAGATGTCAACATGGATGAGTCCCAGGATTCTGATGTTACTGATGGAAGTTCTTGTTCTGACGAGGAAATGAAGGATGCAGACGACGTTCCCGTCCAGGATGAAGCTATTGAAGATGACAGTTCTGGTCAAGTGGATGAAGAGATACAGAATAAAGATGGGAAAGATGAATCTGAAATTACAAATATGGATGTAGAGAGTAGAGAGAGATACGAGCCGGATAAGACTCAGCTGTTTGAGCCGTCACAAGAATCAATGAGTGTAGGATATGATAATAATAGAATAGATTCCATGGACACTGTGATGCAATGGACCAGCAGCAGTGATCTGAATGCTAGCATTGCTCCATCCATGGCTTTACCATCTGGTGAAATGACAAATACTGACGTCTCCATCCCCAATTCATTAGATGGAACTAAGATTTCTAATGATAATCTTCAATCTAGATTTGAAACCTCACAAGGGGGCAATTCATCCATGCAAATGGCTAATCCTTACCGGAGCGAAGGTGATGCCATGAAAGAGTTTAAAGAAAGAGCAAAAGTGTCAGCTGACCCCCAGGAAAATCAATCAGAAGCTCCCGACAATGTCAGTGATGAAAATGCAGATGACTATAGGTTTGTCTCTGAATTTGAGAAGAGCACATCTCAGACACTTGGAGCTGCTACTTCTGAACAATTGAAAAATGATTTAAATGGCAACAGATGGACTAGAGATGAAAGTGAAATCAGAAAGAACGAAACCCTGGATGATATGGACGTGATGGATAATTCTGAAATGTGTCATCTCGAGCATAGCAAACCTTTTGATTTTAAACAGAAAGCTGAGAAAGAATCTATGGATCTTACTGCGGTTGATGGTGATGCCACAGAAAATGGATGGCAAGATAGCTCTATGAATGTGTCAGGTGACATGGTGTCTTTCCAAAGTTCATACATAGATGAGGTACTACTTCCAGCCAATATATCTGCAGATGGTAAAGAAGTGTTGTCCATGGATTACGATCCCACCTCTGATGAAAGATGCCTTGAAACTATTCGAGACTGGAAAAGATATGAAATGGCTACAACAAGACTGTCTCAGGAGTTGACTGAGCATTTGCGGCTTGTTATGGAACCGACTCTTGCAAGCAAGCTTCAAGGGGATTACAAGACTGGAAAGCGGATAAATATGAAGAAGGTTGGAGAAACATGTTCTATTCATTATTCTCATTGTAGTTATTTATTCATGAGAACATGGAGGATTTGCATTCCTTATCTGTTTTGTTTCTCCCTTTTGTCCTTCCGAATGAGATTATATATGTTGCTGTTCTATTCAGTCTTGTTGGACTTTATCTTTCAGGTTATACCATACATTGCGAGCCACTTTAGGAAGGACAAGATTTGGTTGAGGCGGACCAAACCAAATAAAAGGAATTATCAAGTAGTTATTGCCATTGATGACTCTCTCAGCATGTCTGAAAACCATTGTGAAAATGCAGCTGTAGAGGCACTGGTGATAGTTTGCCGTGCAATGTCACAGCTGGAAGTTGGGCAGTTTGCGATTACAAGTTTTGGCAAGACGGGCAACATCAACTTATTACATGATTTTGACCAGCCTTTTACCGGAGAAACTGGGACTAAGGTTAGTGAAAATATGAAATCTCTTATTGATGAGTTATGGAAGTTGTACTTCTTTTCTTGCTGATATATGAAAAACAATGTTTAACAGATAATCTCTAGTTTGTCATTCAAGCAAGACAACAATCCTGGTGATGACCCAATGGTTGAGTTGTTAACTTACTTGAACCACATGCTTGATTCCGCTGTAGCAAAAGCACGCATGCCATCAGGTCAGAACCCATTGAATCAGCTCGTTCTGATAATATCCGATGGCAGGTTTCGTGAAAAGGTTAGAACTGTATTCTTATAGTTTCTCGTCCAAGAAGGTTTTTTTTGTTTGTCCAAAGTTTTTGGTGCTTTGAGGATACTATTCCAGACCTTTTTTCCAGTTTGCTCTTTTACGACTTGAAATCCCTTGCAACAGGAAAACATTAGGCGGCGTGTCAGGAATTTGTTGGGCAGAAAGAGATTGGTTGCATTTATAATTCTTGATCGCCCAAATAGTACCGAAGGCTCTATCATGGACCTACAAGTATTTATAACAATATACGGATTTTTAAATTAGTATCTATTTCTTTGTACATTGTACTGAAATTTGATTGTATCTGTAGGATACATCTTTCGAGAACGGATGTAGTTTTACAAGTTACATGAGTAATTTTCCCTTTCCATATTATGTGGTGCTGAGGAGCAGCGAAGCACTTCCTCGTACATTAGCTGATATGTTAAGACAGGTGATTTTCGGCGCAGTTTTTCCTTCATTTGTGATGGATTTTAATATGTGAAATCGAACTACGTACCAAGTACTTTGCCTACTCTTATCACTTTTCTAATTATTCCGTTGCATTTTTTCTTTGATTGCAGTGGTTTGAACTTATGCAGACGGCAACCGAGTAATTTTGCCTACTCTTCGTCGGTGAATGTGGAGAAAAAATTCTCTGCAAGGCTGTCTGGGAAGATGCGCATGAAGAGCTTGTTATATACAGCATAACAAACCTGTGGAGGCGGTCAGTTTCGCAGCTGTCCACCGTCAATTTTGTAGTCGTCAATAGCCGATAAATTTTGTAGTTGCCAATAGCCGATAAATTTTGTAGTTGCCTAGTCAATAAATTATGTTGTTGCCAATGATTGGTAGTCATTGCTGGTTCCATCAATATGTGAAACCCTCCAGCAGGAAGTTTTGTAGTTATTTAAAATCCTGCGAGGAAAGCTGTATATCCTACAAACACGTTCTCCTATGCAAAACAGCAGAGAAATTCTACAGGAAATTTGAACTATTTTCTTCTCTTTTAGAACTTTAAATGTTTTCTTGTTTATTTTTTACGTGTTTCGTGTTAATATGTAATTATAATCGCATTTAGCTTATATTTCTCATTTTGCTTGGGTTTTATATATAAATATATTGAGATTGTAAATATGTCACTTTTATAGTGATTATTATTATCCTACAGTACTTCATCTTTTATTATATTTCAAATTATATTCCAAAAGTATAATTAAATTATAGTTATATAATTAAAAATTTATTTTTTTATAATTCATAGTATTCTTTCGTTGATTTATTTTACATGGTATGATTTACTTTGCTTTAAAATATTTTTTATTTATGAAAGATCTAAAGAGCGTTTTATTCTTCTAATCTAATTGGTTTGCCACGTGTCGTTGATGGAAAAAAAGCCTTCGGTGTCAACCTTCCTTTCTTTTTTCCTCACGGTACGTGTCTATTTAAATCTTAAATAAAAGAGTAAATGAGAGCGTTCCTCGTGTGTGTCCTCTTAACATGGACGGCCATCACTGCCATCTCTACCTCCCCCTGCCTCTCCCTCATGTCACCGTCGGCGTTGGTGGCGCCGACTCTGCATGGCCTTTGCTTCCTGTGGAACTAACACATCCTCCTCTGCAGGTGTTTCTCTCTTCTTCTGCCTAACTTGGCAATCCCACTCTTTTCTTCTATTATTATTTTTTTCTTTTTTGCCTGATACGACGTTTTACTAATTTACAGGAGTTGAGTGCGGACATGACGGCCGCGGCGGTGGAGGAGGAGCTGTTAAAGCAAGCGCTCCTCCAGACGACAAACGAGTTCGAGGCTACGCGGGTAGCGGCTCAGGAGGAGCTCCGCCGCATGAAGTCCCAGGCTCTCCATCTCGCCCACCTCCTCCATCTCGCCACTCGCGAGCGCGACGACGCCCTCCACGCCCTCTTCCTCCTCCACCAGCGGCAACGCCATGGTGACGATTCCGACGACGACCCGGGTTGCCGGCGTCCACCTCCCCCGCCTCACAGTCTCGACGGCGCCATCCGGTCCTTCAACTCTGGAGATGGAGGAGGTTCCATGGACGTCGCCGGTGCAGACACTGCGGGGGAGTGCAGCAAGGGAACGACGGCGTCAGCGGCGGCGGTGGAAGCGGCGGCCTTGCGGAGGGGACTACCCGCGAGGGGGCGGCTCGTGGAGGCGGTGATGAGGTCAGGGCCGCTGCTGCAGACGCTGATGCTGGCCGGGCCGCTTCCTCAGTGGCGTCACCCGCCGCCGGAGCTGCCGTGCTCCGACATACCGCCGGTGGCCATCAATCTGAACCATTGGAACGCAGCAAAAGATGGTGCGGACACGTTGGCCGCCACGACAGGAGCGGCAAGATCTCTTTCGTCGCCGGAAAGTGGCCATAGTCGTAGTTTGCTTGTTTCAGTGTCGTGTAACTCTTTAGTTTTGGGTGACTGATACAACTCTGTAACACCAAGCCGACAAGCATAATATTTGCCATAGAAAACTTTGTAGTACGAGTTGAGTGGGTGGTAAATTTAACTCTTTGTTTGTGCTCTTTTTTTCTCCTTTTCTCCAGAAAATTAATAAGATTTAATATTTACATGAAATTTGTGGTTTGTGGATTTTTGTACAGTGACGCTATAGATCGATAAATTTCTGAATCTCTTTGAAAATGTTTTTGTCATTCTCGTGATCGCTATTCTTCCTTGTTTGGTAAACATTTTCTTCTTTCGGACTGTGTATTTGGATACATCCTGTCAACTATCGTGCACCGAACGATACGAGCTGAAAGAAAGCGAAAGCTCAAACTTAAAACGTCTTAATTTTGATATGTGAGGATATTATTGAAAGCTGAAAGAAAGTGAAAGTTCAAACTTCAAATGTCTTAATTGAATAAGACTTGAGGGTGAAATGTTCTGTATTTGTTTTTTCTTTCCAATAAGACATCTGTAATTTTTTCTCTTTCCAAAAAGACCTGATTATGATAGCTTACGTAGTTACGTACTTCAGTGAATTTGTCACCTTAACTTAGCTTTCTTCAACTTGTCACGCATGAAGGGAGGCAGTGCCTGCAAATTGGACCCCATATTTTTTAGATCATTCTCCACTTTCTGCAATTATTCCAGGGAAGTAGAACCTCTGCAGAGTTGGCTGCCACACTGCAGTTTTTTTTTTTTCTCTCAATCACTTTCTATCTCCAGGACAGACAGTTGCAGGGGTGACTTTTGTGCCCCAGACTTTGTCTTCTCTTCTCTCCGGTCATGCCAAACTTGACCTCCTGCAAAGACATCTGCAACCATGGAATATGAGACTTGAGTTTTTGTGCTGCGTCTGCACGGGCGATGAAATGGATCACGACCGGCCAGGTCTTTTTCTCTGGTCTGGTAACTTTGCAGTAGTATGTTTGGTGGTAATGATAAGGGCGTGGGGCAGAGCAGGAGACTGACTCTACCACTACAACAACACGGCCAGACTATGTACTACCACCATGGGAATCATTCATTCATGGAGCAGCCTACTTAGCTTAGACTGTTAGGCTTCTCTTTCTGCTCCGACTTTAAATGAATGCTTTGTCCCCACTTTGTCAATTTTTCGGAGCTCTTTTCTGGATGATTGGTGAGCATCGGGCTAATTTAGATGAGAGTGTAGGATGATGACGATGATTAGTGTCCTTGGTGAGTTCAATTCGGACTGCTCTTTTTTTATTTTTTTGAAAAGAAAATTTCATTGATGTTAAGTTACTCCATTGGAGTTAAAGTACAAAAATTGAGGAAGACCCGGAGATAAAATTGTTGCTCGGATTCGTGCGACCAAATCGTGCAAGGTAATCAGCTGCCCTGTTATCATTTCGGGCCTTATAAAATACAATAGCAGGGCTAATAGTCGTGATGGTGTCTCTCATATTAAAGGTGATTCCTTTCAATCTCCATGAGCATGCGTGTGTGCTGTTAATTATGTGAATGAGGATTTTGGAATCAAAATATATTTGGATATGCGAGAGCCCTATCTCCTTGCATTTACGAAGCTCAATGAGCATAGCTTTAGCTTTAATTTCTAGCACAGAGTCGACCATTATGGAGCCTGATCTTGCAAAGATGAAAAAGCCAATATGAGAAAGAAATAAGCATCCTATACCCCCAACCCCAATTGGCTCAAAGGAGCCATCCGAGCCGAAGAAATATGAAAAGAAATAGTAACATTATAAAATAAGACGAAAGTTGAATAAATCATCCAAAGAAAATTTCCAGATATCATTATAAATTGTTGCTTTATTATCATTTCATGGTTCAACATAAAAATAAAGGTCTCTAACCATTTGCAAAACACTTTGAGGAGCGTCATGGACATAGCCAGTCAGGAATAGAATAAGTTATTTTTTTTAGGGGCCCTAATCGTGGTTCTTTAAAATTTAACGTAAATAGTTGAATTGATATATTAGTTCTAGGTGTTTGTGAATGAAATGAATCGTAACGACGAGGAACTAGAGAATTGATGCAATAAGAAAAAATAGGAGTTATAGATTAATTTTAGTAGATATTTGAATAAAACATATGTGTTATAAATATAAAATATAATTTTGATAAAAAATATAAAATAAATTTATTTTTATTAAAATTATATTATTTAAATATTAAAAAGCTATTTTTAATAAATTATATATGGAATATTATAAATTTTTATGAAATAATGAGTAATAAATAATATTATATTTATTCTTTGTATAAATATTTAATGTTGAATAAATAAAATAGTTTATATAAGAAAACACAAAAAAGATAAAATGATAAAAGAAAAAATGTTGAAAAAACAATAAAAAGAAACATCAAATAAAAAAAACGTACAATAAAATAACAACAGCCTGATTTTGATGGAGTCAGGATGTTGGAATTAGAATCATTTTCATAAATTTAAAAAAAAATCATGAATCATTGTCATGTGAATCAATAAAGCATTGAGGAATAATGAAAATTCTAGATGTTAAATAAATGTTCGATATTATTTTAATAATCACTATGTGACCTTTTCTTAAAGAAGAATGAATCACACTCTTATCTAAAAAAAATTTCCTTAACTTAGTACCAAATATATTATTTATTAAATATTTAATTCTTATGCATAATTTTATTCATATTTCATTTTACTAAATTATATTATCCCATTAAAATCAGACCTGGCTCAATGGTGAGATCACTCAAGCTAGGTCTCACCCCCATGTAAGGTCCCTTGGTCATGTATTAATTAATATTAATAATATTAAATTATGGTTAAGGCTTAATAATTTATTAATTTAAAATCACTAAATATGTTTGCCATCTTTATTTCTAATATTTCTCATCTAAAACGTAACTAATTCATAATAAAACAGTTCAATAATTAATCAAATGACATTTTTGTCAATTTTGTTTACAATGGCATTAATTTTGTTCTTTTACATTGAAGAACCACACTTTAAAATTTACTTTTTTATTTGTTATCTTCATAGATTACCTATTTTTAAAGATGCAATTTTAAGTTAAAAGAAAATTAAATACAATGTCATTTTAAGTTAAGATGTAATATTAAATTCTACTTTAAATAATTATTTGGACTCAATGTGTGAATTACTTCATACACGTGAAAGTTTATCAAATGAGACAAAAAAAACATAGATTATTAGGTTAGAACGACATATGCATGGTTCCAAGGTTTTTGTTGGGTGGAATTGAGACGAATAGCTCAACAACAAACATAGGACGAGAAAATATAGATTCTAGAGTTTTGTCTTACGAGTAGGACAAAGCGCCGATCTATTATTAGATCTCCTAAATCTAAATCTTTTGCTGATGATTGGGAGATTTGAAAGCCCTTTCACATCATGCAAATTCAAAGAGAGAGAAGGAAAAGAAATGACCCACGAGTTAGTTCAATACAATAATGTTCGATGAAAAAAAAAGGAATTATTAATGCCCCACTAATCCCATGATATATTATGATTGAATTGAAACAGAACGTAACGCGTCCTTTATTCATTTATAATATTAATAAATAAGTGTTTGATAAATTTAAAAATAGAATTAGCTGATGAATATATAATAATATAATCGGAGATACAATATACAATTCAATTGCTCTACAATTGTTTTATAATTTAATAATTAATTAATATCTCAATGAAAAAAATAAATTTTGCAAGTAATTTTTTATTAAAATATATAAAAATTCATTTTTACAATAAATTTTATATACTTTATACATGATATGAAAATATTAGTTATTAATTTATATATCCATTGTTAATAAAATAATTTGTAATTAATTAAATATGAATATAAAAGGAATATAATTGAATTTTTATAAAAAAAATAATAAAATAATAAGATAAATTAAAAAAAGAAATAATACATTTGAATAAAAAAATAGGAAAACAATATAAATCTCTAGACGTTAAATGTCAAAAGCTAATAGAAGTAATTTTTCAATATTTTTATTCAAAACATTTAACTCTATTTGATTATATATTTTACCAAATAGAAAAGATAGTGTTGAATCGTGAAATACTACTTTAAACATTCTTTTTAATGTTGTCAAACAGAGCCTAAAATAAATCTAACGTAAGTAGAGAAATTTATTTCACATAGGAGACTGCTTAGATTTGAGATATTTTTAAATAAATTTAGATCGATTCGCTCAAGCTAAGGCTCCATCGAACTCACTTTTTGTTTATAAATATCTTTATATTATTATATTTTGGAATTATTATTTGATATGTTTTAAATTTGATATTAAATTTATATTCCACTAATATATGAAACATATTTACATTAACTTTTATTTTATCAATCGAATTTTAAAATATCATTGTATCAAAATATGGTTCCAAAAATCACCCTTAAAAACTAACCTATTTTATGAAAATCTTTAATTTTTCTAAACCAACTCGAAAACATCAAATAGTTTTTTTTCTAGATCGTAAAAACCCGAAAAAGGAGAAGATAAACTAAAAACAGATGGTAAGTCAACAAGGTGTGAAAGATATTAAAGAAACAAAAAGTATTTAATAGGATCCATTATTCTAATAAGTTCATTTTAATGTGGCCGAGAAGTTTAGAAATTTATTGGGCAATTAGATATTGAGTTGATTAGGTCTATATTAATTTAGTGTACGTTTTATTTTTATTTTTGGGTTGCCACCCAGTTTTCGAATGTTTAATTCATGTGACGTTAAGAATTAGACAAGCTGATTATGTATTAAGATCTTGATTCATCGTCGAGTTCGACTAATATAGTGTCACCCTGAGTAATACTTTTGATTATAGCGGATGAGATTCTAGCGAAAGTTTTCTTCATTGGATAAAATCCGAATTCTAATTTTTTACTCGGTGTACGTTTTTATTTTCTGAAAAGATAAAGGTGAGAACTCGTTAAATGGATTTTGAATGTAAAACAATATGATAAATGATCGATGTTAAATTATGTACTACTTAAAATTATAAAAAAATGAGAATCCGTGACAAAAGCGAAGAGGTTGAGCCTCCGCGGTATGAATTTTTATATATGAAAATTATGATTTTATTATGATGTACTCTCTTTTGTTTATAGTGAATTTTTTTTTGACGACGGTCTTCTTTATCCGTGAATGTTTCTCTCTTATTCACAATAATTAAGAAGATTTTATCACATTAAATCAATATTTTCATCTTTTCTTCTATTTCTTTATTTCATTGTCTCGATTATTCATAAATACATATAATATCGCAAACATTTTAAAATTTATGAATCGCTAAAGTTGAATTCCAAATTGACATTTCTTTCGGTGTTGTCGATGGTTGAATAAGATATAGAATAAGATCAAAATATGAAAGGCAAAGTCGGGATTAATTTAATGAAGCAATTAATAAATTAAGTATCCAACTACTTGAATTAAGTAGTTTATATTTAAGAAAAATAATATACACAAACTCATCTAATATTTTGTGATTGTTGAAGTATCAACATTGGAGATAACAACTAGCGCAATAAAAAATATTTCTCAATACACCCTTAAGAATATTTAATTAATATTTACTATTTATGTGGTTAAATTATTATTTATAATAAATGTCAAATTTTATTATTTATTATTATTTTAATAATTTGGTTTTAGTGACTAACAAAATATCAATACAAAAAATTAAATTTATACCTCATTTAAATATTTGCTGTTTGTAAAATAGAAATTTAATGATATAAAATATTTTAATTTAGATTTTATAAAATAATTTAAATTCAACTAATGCAAATATTATACTCATTAAACACTTTTATTCAATTTAACCATTCATTTTCAATAACTATACTTTAATATTTTATTCGCTAAACTTTTAATTTTCTTTTTATCATCCATCATTATTCATGTCAAATAGAGCCTAAATTTATATATATTTCATGGTTGAAAAATGTAAGATATAAAGAAATCGTGCATGATGTTTCAAATTAGAAATATATCCGAATGCTTTATTCCAATACAAGAAATTAGAGAGTCAAACAGACGCCAATTCAGGATATGAATGTCTCAAAATGTGGATGAACCCCCCCAAAAGATGTATTACAATAATAGGAATGAGAATTTATAGTATGAATATTTTATTTTCAAAGAAAAGAGATGTAGTGATTTTTTTTCTCGATTAATAGACTTAAAAAACTAAGAATATCAAATTGTTCATAAATGTTAATTTATTTAAGTTTCTAATGAGAAATCGGGAATTACTAAGCAACCATCATTATTTAACTTCCTCCTTTTTTATGCCTCTGAGTTCAAAATTATTAACGTTCGACTAATTCAAAATTAAAAAGATAAAATACTAATGATTTATTTCTTAGCCTATGTGATAAAGACAAAGTTATTAACACTTATCGAACATTTGAGAGTCAACCTGCTACCGTTACCAACTTTAGCTTAACTTTATCTTTTTTTCTCTATTCGTTTTAATCGGACAACTGTTACGTAGTTTGATTGAGCAACTCATTCCCCCATAATTTTCCAACAACAAGAAAGGGCAAAATAGTGGATCAAGATCTATTTCCATGGTGCGTATTGCTTGATGTAGACTGCCAACACCCACGGCTATGATATGATTTTCCTTCTTTTTTGATCAAATTAATAATTTTAGAAATCAAATTCAAAAATTACTAATTTATTTTTATCACCCAAAAAACATAATTCCATTAATTAATTGGAAGAAATTTTGTTTGGTATTTTTTTTTTCTACGTAACAACGGATACAGAGATTTAAATCGTTGATCCCTTCGTATACTTTTCCATTTTGATGTATGTGCACATCATCTCTTTCTTTTCTTTCACAGCATATTTTGAATGATTTCAATCGGAAATCATCCTGAGGAAAAAAACTGAAAAAAATCAAATATGAACAATATGATATCAATTTTAAAAATCATGTGAATTATCTTTACATGTCGAGTACGACCGTTCATAAGATCCCAAAAGGTCTTTGCTGTGGACGAGGCTACGTAGGAGCCCCAAAGTTGAGGGTCGATATGAGAGTTGTCGTCCATGATAAAATTGACATGCCAGTGGACCTGCAGCCATGCAAGGAGTTGAGGTCTTTAATTTATGCATTGTCGATAGCATAAAAGAGTCCACTCTTCTAAAGCTTCTCTCTCTCTCTCTCTCTCTCTCTCTCTCTCTCTCTCTCTCTCTCTCTCTCTCTCTCTCTCTCTCTCTCTCTCTCTCTCTCTCTCTCTCTCTCTCTCTCTCTCTCTCTCTCTCTCTCTCTCTCTCTCTCTCTCTCTCTCTCTCTCTCTCTCTCTCTCTCTCACTCACTCACTCACTCACTCACACACACACACACAACAACATCAAAGGTTTAAAAAAGGTCTCTCATTCACACACACACTCAACATCAAAGGTTTAAAAAAGGGAATCGATTTAATCAACCTAATGAAACTTAATGGGTTAAGTGGTAGATGAGAAGATGAGAAAGTTAATAATGCTCGACCTTTGAAGTTATCCACAACGAAAGAGGAAAGAGGAAGAGAAATGTATACTTTCTTGGAGTTGTACAAAGCAATTCGCCAACCAAAACATTTTGAAGTAGAGGAAAACTAAGTCTCCGTTTGCCACTCTTTATTTCACTTCAACCTTTGGAATCTAGTTAGAAAACAAGTTTAACATTTGTCAAGATTTAGATTTCCACTAAAATCTTAAGAAGATATAGAGATCGGATGGGATACTCGACAATATATATAAATTAAGATCAAAAGCTTCTAATCACTTGCCAGTGTCTGAGTGCTGGCAGAAACGATCGTTCTGCAAAAAGGAAGAAAGAAAACAACTCGGTGGTGACATGATGCACATGGAAATCACGACACGACACCACCATCAGGGGACCATCATCATCAGCATCATCATCTATGCATGCATGCATACCACATGCATGCAGTACAAACGGGCAAGGAAGGGTGGTTTCCAGCGTAATCGCTCACTTCATGGCCCCCCATTTCCATGCATTCCACACCCCTTACTAATAATTTCTACAGCATCCCTGGTACAATTTCTAAAGAGGAGAGAAAAAGTAAGAGACATATCATAATTGTAGTACTGAAATGGCAAGAAAAACAACTCACAGAGATGTGTATGAAACAAAATTCATGAACTTTATACTCATAGAATCTGAACGTTCAAATGTTAACTACAAACATTAGATCTCTGATAATTGAACTTAACAGCTTTATGGTGTCACATAAAAGAAAGTTGCAAACGTTTAAATGTGTTAAGTTGGACAACTTTAAGACTGCTGTGAAACAGTGCACCCAGGGTTTTGGCATTTACTCGGCAATACCAACAATTTATTAATGATGATGCTAAGAATCACAAGGGTATAAGAATTCTATGAACACAGAAAAAGAAAAACACCACATGGTAAATTTGTTCCCAACAAATAAGCTACATGAGAAAATTCCAGAAACTTTCTTTTGCTGGACAACTGCAACATCTGGAAATTTGGTCAAAAGATGCAAATGAAAGAATGTGAGTCATGTATTACTCTCTAAGAACTGAATTCTACTGACAGGGCCTGTCACTGAGATAAAATATATGGTGGCAATCAATATAGACTTCATCGCATCAAAACTGCAGAGGGTTACTTCTATGCGTCAACATCAACATTTAAAATTTCAACATTTAGCTGACCATTCATGGTATACGATTGAACCAAACTGATTCTTGTTAGAAGTAAAGATCAAAAGTAACCATTGACCTTAAGTCCATAAGAAGAAGTGTATCAAAACTAACCATTGGCCTTAAGTCCTCAACTTGTTAAGCATGCATCTGGATGTCATAATCAAAAGAAATCCATGGGTTACAAACTAATCTTCTCAACACCTACCTGTCAACAGATTGACAAAAAAATGGTACACTGCATGAAAAACTCATTTCAAGAATCAGAACCTTCTTCACTCTCATTGCCTGTGGCTCTAGACTGGATGATCACACGAGCTCCAGATATAAGCCTGCAGGAACAAGTAATTGTCTCTATCAAGAACTGATGCGAGAAATCATTTAGTAGTGTGTGCACAATCAGCTTACCTTTCCTCAATCTTGATAATCTTCTCTTTTTCTTTTTTGAAAGATTCTACCCTTGTAGACAAACCATTTGTCGCAGACTCCAGGTTCTTGATGCTTCCATCATTAAACAACTGGTCTTGCCCAGCTGAAGAGCTCCTTGAGCCATCGGAAAGTGGTGACTTGGCAGTTTCCTTCCTTGAATATCTGTTGGATGTAATCTTTATTGTTCTAGGAAGACATTTCGAGCGTGATGAATCCACTGTGTTTTCCAGAGACTTCCTAAAATCTGGTGATTTGCAGCTCCTGAGATTTATTAGTTTCTATTAATATAACCCATGGCATGTATAACATTGACTAAGGATAATGAATAAAACATCTCTCTTATAGAATGTCACATTAGTTATATAATCCAAACTAGTAGAAAACAGCATAAAGTAGAACCATCGAAGCTAGCATATACTCTTGAAGCCGAAGACAATATAAGATGAAGTAGATATCAGTGTTTAAATTGCTAGTCATGATAACGAATGCAGTACCATTTTCAACTTTGATCACTTTCACGTCCTAATAGCCAATTTCAAAATAGCAAATAGTCTTTTTTTTTTTGAGGAGGCAAAATAACAAATAGTTCTCGGGAAAGGCATGAAGTGTCTGATTGCAGAGGCAAAAAGCATACTGATTGTCAGAAAAGATTTAACTACAGGCATCATCATACTAATTCCTAAAGAATTACCATAATAATATGAATAATAATAATAACAATAATAGTAATCTTTTATAACTGATAGTTTTATTAAAAGCATAATCTATCTATCTAAAAGCAAAATACTCCCTTTCCACATGGCATGCCCATAATTTTCACAAATTTTTTAAGTAATTAAAATAAATATATGTGACAAATATTTTTATTGAAGGCATAATATCTTATAGCATATTAAAAACAAAATAGTCTGCAAGGAGAATTAAGACACTTTGTAAATGTTGAAACAACCATGTGCCATAAAAAAAGTGACATAACTAGTTAAAATATTAATCTATATATGCCAATTGGGTGGTGGTCAGTGAGTAACTAAATATTATTGGATGAGTAATTATAAAAGATAATTAAAAATATCATGAGTATATACTTTTACAAGTAGAGATGGTTATATAATGATTTTTTTATTACATCTCAACCATTGATAACTCCGCCTATATTTTATAGCCGGTCCTAAGCCCGGATAAAGGAGGAGGGTTGTGTTAGGCCCCGACAGCCAACATAAAATCATGTCGAATCTTATGAACATGGATCAACCATTGATATTTATATTGTAACTTTATTACAAAGTTTTCATTATCAAATGGATAAAAAAACATTTCCGACAAAACACTTTGTTAATGCATGTCTTTCTATGAAAAAGATAAGTGAATTGACATAAGAATAACAAAAAAGGTGTTTATGTGAAACAGGATAACAGCATGCTTTGTTTCAACAATTGCACGCTACATGGAACTTTTACAAACCATATCTAAATATGAGCACATTGTGAGTAATCTAATTTCCTTTTTCAGCAGAAAAAAAAATAGAAATGCAATATTACCTGTCACCATTGTAAGAAGAAGAACGTTTAAGAGTAGGCATTATTTCTTCAACTACATTGTGTTTTTTAGTTTCGATCAAGCTTCCACTGAAATACTCCTTTTCTTCAAACTTCACTCCCATTAGCCTCGGGTTCTCAGATAAGCAATCAAGCTCTCCAAGCAGGACAGAACCTGAGAGCTTTGGTGAAGGGAATTTGACATGAGAGAACTTTGCTTTATATGTAGGGATTAGCTCAAAGTTGTGATGATCCTTTACAGAGATTGAACCACATGTTATCAGCTGCATCAACAAATTGGAGGCTCTTAATCTTGGTCCTAAATTGACAACTTCCTCCTCTTCAACTATTTTAAAGGTATTCATCTTCCTGGCATCTGCCCTAATTAATGATTCCAAGGTTTCCGTCTTGGCACTGGAGGATGATGCACTTGACGAGGTCAATGGCCGTGATATATCTTCCTGGCCCATGTCTGAATCATCCTTCGACCGTGGGATAGTGTTCTGCAGCCTGTCTTGGATCTCAGCACCAGTAGGGCAATCATCAGTTGAAATACCTCGAGTGCAAGTATCGCGAGATATACAGGAAGTCCTCCCCCTACTATCCTCAGTCTGCGTTGAAGCATCTGTAGCACAGATAGGATTGAATACACGATATTCTGCCATGTTCGGGGAGTCTGCATCACATGATGAAGGCTTGCTGCTGGTCTGTAGTTCCGGGGATGTGCTACCTGAAGAACCCAGCCTATGGAGCAAAGGAGATCGTTCATCCTCCCGAGGAGTAGGTGGAGATGGTGGAGGTTTCAATTCTTTACGAACAGTAATGTGATGTGAAGAAGAAGAAGAAGAAACCTCTTGGTTTCTCAAATTTGGACGGTTCTGTTGCTGAGAGTGCTTAAGGTTCTGCAGCTTTGGGTTATCGTTGCTTTGAAGAATGCGATCTAAATGCAAAGATGAGAAAGGAAATCAATGTGTTCAGGTATATTGTTCTTCTAACATATAATGAAACGTAAGTTTGTTTGTGAGTATTTTTGCAGTGGCACTACCTGAAGGGGATTGATCCAAGAGCTCGGAGCCCTTGAGAACGTACTCATTGCCCTGCGCAGGAAGTACGAGGTCGTCCTCTGAGAGGTCGTGCCATACGAACCCATTCTTGTAACTCCTGGAAACATAATGGCATTTAAATCACATTGACCTATTTATCAATATAAAAGAAGACGTCTTTGCTCTCGATATACCTCTTACAAGACCAGGAATACATAGCGGCCATCCCCTTGCCTCGTAATACATTAAGTCGATTGATGACATCTTTTGAGAAAACAAATGCAAAAAAAATCAGAATAATGCAGATGAAAATTCAATCCTTACATTTGATTTGGCCTCCTGAACCAAATCGAATTGATGGATACCATAAAAACACGATCTTTCGTGTTATCCAAGGCAATAGAGAAAACACAGTGGTTCCGCCTGGAATTGGCTTCTTGAACAAAATCAAAGCAAACCAAAGCAAAATTTACTTATGGATTTGATTTCTGGAACCAAATAAAAGCATGGCACTGATCGGTCTTGTTCTACTGACCTCTCAAATACAACCCATCAGGGGATGACAGCGGAACTTCGATGAAATGGGGATGCTCCAGGTGGCGGTTCCGGCAGAGATAGTACACCACCGGGATTCTCCTGGCACCCGACACCGCAGCAGCAGCGGGCGATTGCTTCAAATGCTGCATCAACGGAGGCGGCTGGCCCTCGGGCCAGGGCCTCGTCGTCGTCCTCTCCGGGCTCGCCTGGGCGCCGCTGTGCTTCCTCGCTCGGCCCTCCATAACCCTCCTCTCCACTGTACTCCCACGAGTAACACCCGAGTCCGAAAGGACACGCGAGAAGATAAATGGCTAGGGATGGTTGGCGAAAGGCCCAAAGGAGAGCAGCGTGGTGAGAGGTGAGTGGAAACTACTACCTACCAAAAAGAAGAAACTGGGACAACTGAGTAAAGGAAGCAAGTAAAGGGGAGAGGGGTCCTTCTGAAAAGGGCGTCCACTTTACACAGATCATGCGAAGGTGGGTGGTTGGGTTCACAGTGTAGGGTTTGGACAGTACGCAAAAGCCTTGTTGCAGGGAGGTGGCAGGCAGCGACGGCAGAGGCAGAAGTGTTGTTTATTTACTCCAAAGCTTCACAGGGTTGGGGCCAGTAATGGCGGAATCGCTCGCATAATGCATTGTGCTGTAACGTTTGTTTGCCCTCTACTACGCCACGGTACGAAATGGCAGCAGCGCGAACTGCGTGAGAAGAAGAGTGAACTGGAATTGCGAATTAAAAATTGCCGTTGACCGGAATAAGAGAGGGGGAGAGACTAGAGAGAGAGACTGACCAAGGGACCATCTGATCCGATTCATCCTTATTTCTCGTTCTCTCTCCTCGCCATGCGGATGGAATGTTGTCCTGGCTCCAAATTTCACTATTTTTTTTTTCCACGGTCAGTGGTAATGTCCGTACTTTGGAGATGAAAATTTTCCAATATGTTACGTTGATAATAGACAGTGCAGTAAATTTGTTTTAGCTGATAAACAAATAGAACACCTTTAACACTCCATGAAAATTTGGCAGAAAAATTCTTGACATTATTTTCTTCAATCGAACGGGAAAGAAAACTTGGCTCATAATGGAAAACAATTATTAAAAAGGAATTAAAAAAATCCATCAAAGGGTAAGATAATGTGGGTAAAACAATCAAAGCATAATTGAGCTGAGCTCACGACTCACTGTAGAACCACGTCAGGAACTGATGCAGCGTTGGGCATTGAATGTGAAGTGTTAAGAAGGGGGGATTGTTTAATGTTTAGTAATGCCGCAGCAGGCAAAAGGGAGAGAAGCAGAAGGGAGGAATCGATGGAAGAAGGGGGTTTTAATGTTATCAAGTTGGGATCTTTGGCAGTCGTAATTTAGACAAACTGTAGATAGATTTTGTCATGTCCACTGTATATTTATGACAACGGATAGCGACTTCGTCCATGACCGTGAGCCGAAGGAAAATTATTGCAACCGGTTGGGGAGTTGGATCCTGTGATGTTTATGCAGAGACGTCAATGCTTCAAAAAGAGTTCGCTTTGAACTGCGTGTTGTTCCGTTGTGAACCGAGCTCATGCTTCTTTTGTTTATGCAGAGACTCGTATGTTCTGTGGGGGTGGGGGCCGTAGGTAATACGTGTCGGGTCCTTCCACGAATAGACCAAATCTCAAGTAGGGGAATTCAACTTTTTTTTTTGGATCCCATTATTGTCCTGTCAAAATAAATAGTTAGATGAACCATCATTGCAGAATTTTGCAGTGTTGAGTGCTAAGCGGTGTGCTGGATGCATGGGGTGAAATTAGTTCGGATGGGGTAGAATTTTTTATCTAAAAAAATTAATCATTATTTTTTAGATAATTCTTAACTTAAAAAATAATCTTAAAATGATTTTAAAAAAATAAAAACCACCTTCTAGAGGTCGGCTTTTTCGGATGATTTTTTCGCTCTACTTTTATATAATTATATTTTAAAAATACATATAAAAATTAAAAAAATAATTTATATTAAATATAAAGTATATACTAAAAGTTTAAATTTATTAAATTAGAATTTGATAATGTGATAGGAAAGTATAAAATTTTATACAAAAAATATTATATCTATAATAAAAGAATTGATAATATATGCATTCATTATATAAATAAAAAATGAGTTTCATCGATCCCGATTTTTTCGGGTGGAACCTTAATTTTAGCTGGTGGATCTTAATTTATTAAAAATCATCCTAAATCATATTTAGACCTCTAATTTTTTATTTTTTCAGTTCAATTTTTTTTAGTCGAATAAAATTTTCTATTTGATTGGGTTTTTCTTACACCCCTCGCTAGATGTTATTGCTTTATCATTTTAGCTTCGAATTAGTCAAATATTAATAGACTAATGGCATCAGAGAAGGTTTTTTATCAACTCGGATCGATATAAAAAAATAATAAATAGTTAATGAATCAGACAATGATAGATTTTTTCCATCACAAAAGGATTTCGAGTGCAAGAAAATGCTATGATAATGTGATCTTAAAGTTAACAAAATTTGAATTAGAAGAATTTAAGTGCCATATTACAACAAATTCATGGAGAATAAATAATCCTTTATATATATATAAAGCTAAAAAGGTTGTAGGCCATCAAATTTGGAGGGAGACAAGAATTAAGAATCAAGGCACTAAAAAAATGCATTACATATATGTCATATTTAGCTGTATCTAAACCGATCTATGGGTCAAGTAAAAAAACTCTGCTATCCCTTTGAACCAGTTTGGCCTAGTCAAGAACTGAGTTGGACTGGCCGACCCATGAGTATAGTGAACCGACGGGTGAAACTTTTTTGTTTTCAATAAAAAATGAATCAAAAAATAAGTTGACTGCAATAATTTTTAGAATTTATATTTATTAAATATGAAAAGATAATATAAAAAGACACTAATAAAAATTTTAAAGAAGTAATATTCTCATCTTTATTGTTTAAGAAGATATTAATAGTAAATTTGAAATATATGAATCTAAATTATAATTTAATATATAAAAATTAAACAAAGTATATTGACATGTATTATTTTAAATTAAAATTTTTAATTACATTATTGTATTTTTTATATTCAAATATATTTGTTATTGATGAAACTATATTAGTCATTAGCATGATTTATATTTATATAAAATTTAATTATCAAGTGATCCGACCATCCGATTTAATCGGTCCGACCTGATCCATGACCTATCTGGGTTGGCTTCCGATTTGGGTTTTACAATATTGGATGTATCAACGTAGGCCTAAAATTTGTGCGTTATTTTAGCTTCTTTTCACTTGAACAATTTTAATCTCACTCAACATTTTTTGTCTCATAGAGAAGAAAATGAGGACAAGAACAGTAGTCATATAATATGATTAGTAAATATAATTAACTATAACAAATTAATATATAAATTTTCTTGGGAAAAATGTTGAGGTCATGGTCGGTCAAGCCATGAACTTTGAACGACAAAAAAGTTCGTCGTTTTTTGGGTACCTTTCAATTGCATCTTATCTGAATTTGTTTTTTTTTCACCAATACTTCCAATAACAAGTTGTCGTCATTACCTCATTGTGAGCTGCCATCTTCTTACACTTGCACGAATTCGATACGGAAACAGAATGTTTAAAATCATTTTTTTTACCATTTGATTCATTAATTTGTAAATAGAGGAAGAGGCCAAAGCCCGGGACACAACTAAACTAAATTAAAATCAAACAGGAAGACATCAGGTCAGATTGGATTACTCAATCACTTCTCCTCTTTCCTTTTTGAATTTATTTATAACAAAATATGTAATATTCATTTTTTTTAAAGTATAAAATAAGTTTTCTAAATATTTAAATATTATATCCAAATTTAAAATATTTTATTTTAATTAAAATATTAATATATGATATGGAAAATATATATTAAAAAATTATAATAATTTATAAAAAGTCATTCGACTTGAAATTTTCATTATATTTCATAATGATAATGGTCGAATTAGGGAGCGGTGGGTTGATGAATAAAGAATGACATGTCTTGATATTTTTGAGAATATGCAATAAATTAACTTAGTCAAATTTAATTTTCTTAAAAACCCGCCTACAAAAGCCTATAACTACTGTATATAACTCAAGATATTCTACTGTTTTTTTCACTTTTCTTTTTTTATTTATATATTATTATAATATTTATATTAAAATAATAATAAACGCAAACTAACTTTAATAAAATATCATAATTGTAGAATATTAAATTTATTCTTTAAACAATATAATTAGATTACTATATTTTCTTAGAAATTTTCTAAAAATAACGATATGTCTTTTGTTGTCCGTGAACATCCTAAAATATATTATTCTCATGTAGTGAGAACAAAATCATTTTAAAAGGTTAATAAATAAACACTTGCACTTTTCCTCATTTGTTCTATGATAAATTGGGTGAGAGAAACAAATTCCAATACCTTTTTTTATGAGGTCCATACCAAATAGGCCTATAGGTTTCACATAGTGAAGGTTAAAAAGCGAAGTATAAATTTTAGGTCCATACCATGTCGAAGTATAAATTCGAAATCTGATTGACAGAAATGGCCCAAACAAATTTAGATTTCTCAGCTAAAGCTAAGAGACTCTAATGTCCATCAATAATTGTATGAAGTTGAAGTAAAAAAAGTTTCTATTTCGGGAAGCTTTTAAGAGAAAAATATCTGATCAATTAAAAAAATCTCCATTCCAGTTTACCTCGTAAATTAACTAGAAAATAAAAAAATATTTACAATTTCAGAAGAAAAAGTCATTAATCAGAAGAAAAAGTGATTAATAATCAGTATTATTAAGTAAATCATTATTAACAATTTCTTGTTACAGTTGTCTACTATGGCTGCGCTTGGTACAGGAACATTATAGACCATCTATTCTCGAGAATTAATTGATATGATAGAAAAATTTGAGTTAGTGTTTGAATAAAAAAGTTTAATAATGAGAATTTAAAAAAATTAATGTGATGGATAAATTTTAGTAGATATTTGAATAAAAAGTAAGAATTAAGAATATAATTTATTATTTTATGAAATATAAAATTATAATAAATAAGAATATATTATTAATATTATATTTTACGTAAATTGTTATACTACTAATATTATTTTTATTTATTTTGATTAAACATTTTAAATATTATTAATATTATAATTTGCGTACATTTTAAAATTCAAATATAATTTATTTTTTAAAAAATAATTGAATGATTTAATTAATAAAATATTTATTAATTATTAGAACTAATATTTTAGTTTTTAATTAATAACATTTAATAAATTATTTTATAATATTTTTAATAATGTATAAATATATTATAAATTAATATATACATAAAAACCAAAATAATTAAAATAATAGATGAAATTAAAAAAAAAATCGCAACTCGATGAAAAAAAAAAGCAAATATTCTCGCTTCTCGTCCAACTCACGTGTTAATAAAAAAATTTGGATTGATATTTGAATGAAAAAATATAATAATGAGAATTAAAAAATTAACATGATGAAAAAATCTTAGTAAATGTTTAAATAAAAAATAAGAACTAAAAAATATAATTTATTATTTTATAAAATATAAAATTATAGTAAATAAAAATATATTATTAATATTATAATTACGTAAATTGCAATATTGTTAATATTATTTTTATTTATTTTGATTAAACATTTAAATATTATTAATATTATAATTTACTTTCATTTTAAAATTCAAATATAATTTATTTTTTAAAAAAATCATTGAATAGTTTAATTAATAAAATATTTATTAATTATTAAACCTAATTATTTTATAGTTTTAAAATAATAACATTTAATAAATTATTTTATAATATCCTAAATAATGTATTAATATAGTATAAATTATATACACATATAAATCAAAATAATTAAAAAATAGATGAAATTAAAAAAAAAGAATTGCAGCTCCACAAGAAAAACGACAATTCGGATTGTTCTTCCAATCCAAACACAGCCTATAAGAAGACAACCATAAATCTAAACCAATTTATGTCTTCTCTGATTGTTTCAAATGCTAATCTATGTGCTTATTCTTTAAAATTTCCGAGTAAATATTTAATGTTAATAATTTTTCATTAGGCCACCATCCGATGATTAAACAGAGAATTTTAGAAAAGCAATAGACTACCGAGAGTCCGTTAGCTGCAGCAGTTAGCATTTGTGTTGTTTTCATTAATAATACACTACTTGACTAATCCAGTGCTCGGCATTCTAAGACCACACACACATTCAGATCTTTAAGCAAAAGACGACTCCAACATATCTTAAAAATCATGGCAAAACAAAGCAAGATATAATTCTGTCTTTGCTTTGCAAACTCTGGAGAGAGCGATTGAAACAAGAAATCTGATGCTCAGAAGAGTGAGTGAGATTCTCATGGATGCTTACGCATCTCCGAAGTCTGACATGCGAAATTTCACAGTTCGTCACAGCAAGTATTTGTTAGGAAAAACCACAAGCACATGGTAGAAACATTGCTAAAAGGATGCAAGACTGTTAGATGAAACAAATCACAGAGCGCAAAACAGTTCGTGGCGGTGGAAGTGAGATCAGTGTTGGTAATAAGGTCTCAGTCAGAAGCAAATCAGAAACACGGACCAAATGATTTCATCATTTCCCACTTTTCCAATCACCATATCAACAAGGGGAAAGCAGAGAAGAGAACAAATCGAAAAAAAATAAGATGATCATCAAAGTTAAACCAGAGAAAAGAACAAATCACAAAAAAAAATATGAACAACTGAGAGGTATGATCAGAGACTTAAATACATGCGAATCATGGAATGGGAAAAAAATATGTTTTTTTTCCATCATATTGTTGCAGTATTTTTCTCATCACATGATGGCCCCTTAAGTTGCTTGATTTCAAACTACATGTAGAATTGAAGAGATTGAAGAACTAAGAACACGAGAAGAAAAGAGGCGCTTCGGCGGACGAGGACGGCGGCGTCGATGGTTGAAAAAGCCGGCCCCGTGCCTTATTTATAGATCGTCGTGGTTAAATGCTGAAACCCTAAGTCGGAGGCGGCTGTCCAGGTTCGGCGTCTAAGACCGGCCGGGTTAAAATAAGTTGCGTAGAAAACATAGATATGTCGTGTCGGGCTGGGCTATTCTGGGCTGGTCTGGGCTGAATCTCGACTTTATTATAATGGGCCATCATTTAGTATGGATGAACTTTATCCATTTTCCATTTTTTTAAAGAGAATTTGAAAAAAAATAGAGTTGAGTAGAGTGGTAAGTGACTTATTCTATTCTGAATTCGAATTCTTTTAAAATATTATTGTCAGAAGTTTCATCTGTCATTAATAAGTACGTTATATGAAATGAACTTAATCGGATTAATTTGATTTGATGGTGAGTCGATCTCTAATTAAATTGTGTACTTTTTAGCATTTCACGAGTTAGATCGTTCACACTCGACCACTTTAAAAATGAAAAATGAAGATTAATTTCTAAGTCAATGAATTGAGCTTTGGTTCGTCGTGTCAAGATTTCGGATTTATCATGATTTGACACTTAAATCATTTGGTTCAACCCATCATGTTTTTCCATTATCTTTAATTTTCGTGCTCCCTCATTTTCATCCTTTTTTTTATTTTAGAACTTTTCCATTATCTTTAATTGAACTTTTTTTCAATGCTATACAATGTTCTGACTTACATTCTACTACTCACGCGCACACACAGTGATTGTTAGATAATATATTTATAGTAACTAATAATTTCTTATACATTATTCAAATGAAATAAATGAAACACTATTTTTAATGTTAGAAATATGCTTACTAATATAATTAAAAGTATATAATCAATGATGATTGATACAACCGAATAGTAGAGTTATATCATAATATCGTTGAATGTTACTAGTCTCATGTTTAATTTTTAAAGTCATCACTTTAATCAGAGTTTATTCTATCCCGTTTGAACATCTGAAAAATAGTAGCCTAGACAGGACTTGGACCCGAATAAAATTTATATTTTATTTTATTTCTTATTAACTTCAATCAAACAGTACAAAGAATAGTGTATTCTAGTTCGTTTTCTTCTTCTTCTACAACACAGTAGGACTCCAATGTGAATTAGAAGAGGCTGCTGCATAGCAAAGCAGTCCCTCTAATCATGCAACTAGTCCGAGAACAAGACTAATGCATTTAACACAATTATTGTGCAGCAAAGCATCTTGAGTTAGACTTTCAAACTTAGAATTCATCATATTAATTTGTTTTTTCATGTATTAAACTTTTCTGCAATAGAAGTGAAAGCAATCAGTCCACCACATGACACCGCCCACTACACCTCGACTCGTGAAGCCAAGTGATATCACCAAAAGGCAGCAGAGGCGGCGGCGAAAAGGCCACAGCCACAGAAACGCCGTCGTTGTCAAGGTGCATGTACTGGGTAGTGGTCCTCTTGCTCTTACTACTGGGTAGTAGCTCTCAACTCAACCCAACTGTAGCTTCCAACGACTTTTTAGGTTTTAACTACTGGGAGCTGCATTTGGATGTTGGATCGGATCTGTGTGTGTTGGTGTTGCCTTTGTTTGACGGTAACTAACAAATGCTAAGCCAACTTTTTTTGGTGGCCACTGGACGACCTGGGAGTGAAGCACACTCCATTTCCATATCCATCTCCTCCGAGACCCAAAGTCCAATTTCTTACAAGTCTCAAACTGCTTTTGTTGTATGCATGTAATGTTATGTAATGTACTTGGCCCTCAGTAGAAGGAAAGGACTCCCACCCACCATTCCACACCACACCACACACCACATGATCACACCACTTGAAAAGGCAGTGATACCTTACCAAGGCAAAGTACACTGCCAAAAAACACACACACCACAATGAACACAACTGTTGCACTTGCCAATGGCTCTCAAAGAGTGGTCTAGCAACTAACGATGGTTAGCAGGACTATATCTTGAATGCGTTGGATACTAATAATGTCGGATTCGAATCTATCAGAGTAGTCAATGTGCTAATAACTCCAAAAATCGGTGAGTCACTGACCATAATCGAAAAAAATAATGTTATCCAATCGATCATTTTCAATTTCATTACTTGCCAACCTTTTTTTTTTTCTGTATCATTGCACTTAATCAGGATACGAAAGTCCTCATTGAAACTTTATTGTATAGTTTGAATTGTTGTTCCATTATTCCAACCCTTGAAAATGTAATTCTATATATTGTCAAAAGTGGCACACCTAACTACAGATAGTATAGATTTCGAAATGGAAAGCCTCTTTTAGATGAGGTGCTTAAATGAAAGTAATTAGGACTTTAACCTTTTTTATCTATGTTTTGAAATGAGCAGATGTGGTGTGGAAGGATGAGATTATATAAATCATGTTTGAAAAAAAATCATAATGATGAATGAGATAGAGTGACTAAGTACTTCAAACACTATATTTTTCATTTCATGCTCTCCATTTTTTTTATTATTTTATGAGGTGAGTGGAGTGGCTGAGGCCTTCAAATAAATTTAGGTCAAATTAGCTCCTCTCTCCTATATTGGTAAAATATTTTTATTCATATTTTTTTATTTATTTTTATCCCTCTTTTTTATTTTTAAAGTTTTTATTCTTTCATGTCAATATTACATTGTTAAAAAATTAATTTATATTTGTTTTAAGATCATATTATCTCTCAATTTTATTTTTTTAAGAATAGATGAACAAAATAGTTCAAAGAAAAATAAGAAATTTAATAAAAATAACAATAAAACAGGTGAAACAAAAAACTAGAAAAGAAAAATAAAGTAGGTGATAAAGAACTATATGATATAATTTTGTTACTCATTAGATGTTATAAACAATTTATATATAACAAAAAGGAAAAATAACTTTTTTATAAACGAAATCATCGTATTCTCCATTGCATTATCCAAACACAAAGTTACTAAACCCTACTACTACATCACATTTTTCATAATTAGTTTATTGCCAGATAAATAACTTTAGCACACCCATACTTTTTAAAATTCATACTATCATTTTATTAAAATTTTTACTACTTTCTATAGATGTTATAAATAGTTCATATATAATACAAAAGCGAAAATATTTTTTTATATAAGGAAAATTTTTATTCTCGAAGTCATTATCCAAACACAAAATTAATCCTACCACTTCATTATACCTTTTCATTGATTTATTGCCAAATAGACAACTTTGGCACACCCTAACTTTTAAAAATTCATATAATCATTTTATTAACATTTTACCACTTTCTATATATGTTTATTTAAAAAAACTGCCATATGAAATAAAGAAAACAAAGTATATTTCCTAAAACAATGTATAAAACTCAACAATGAGCATTCAACTATTGTTAGGGTTCAAATTGACTTATCACTTAAATTCATGATGGACAAAGAGGGAATGCATGTTGAGTTTTATGAACTTGCAAATGACATTTATCTCTCTCGAATGTAACGTTCCTTTAAGTCTACTGGTGAATTGACAACATCTAATACGTGAATTTTATTCGTCGTTATAATATTCGAGTATTCCATTTAATGAAGAAAAAAAGAAAGAAAAAAAAAAGAAAAAGAGAGAGAGAGAGAGATGACCTCCACAACATGCATGTGACATTTTGACAAACTCTCATGATCACACTCCCCCCTCTCTAGACGTGCACTAAACTCTCTCTCTCTCTCCCCCCCTCTATGGATCGACTAAGTCATGGAGGACCCCATCCATTGCACACCATTTTAAAATTTGAGATGAGATGTACAAATCAAATAAAAGGCTCGAGCTTAACCAATTACTAGTAATTAAATGGTCCATTGGCCTAATTGGCATCATAAGTATGTGGGCCAAATGGTGGCACGTGGTCGTTACATGGGAGAGCATGTCACCTCTTCACTCGCCAAACTGATTAAGCTCTCGAGACAAGCTCAAGTCGCCAAACACTTCACAATATTTATTTTTCGGAGTCCTCAAACTAAAAACTATTAATTTAAGATTTAATTGTATCTGCCAATTTGGTTGAACTAATCTTTAAAATTCCTGACACATAATGCAATGTAGGAAAAAAAATCACACATACGGAGGGAAGGCAAATTGGACAGTGGACGAGGAAAGGACACCAACCAAAATTTGCAGACTCCCTGATCAGAGGATCCAAGTTAGCACATATATATCCATTATCCAGTAGGGGGGGTGGGGGAGAGAGAGAGGCTCTTGCCTCATATCGATCACTTTGGCGACCATCGGGAAAGCAAAGTATTGTTGTTGCCTTCGGAAGGAAACAAACTCAGGGGAGGGTGAACCTAATCCACGGCCTTTTCCTTGGTGGTGGAGGAACCAAGCAGGTCGTCAGCAGAGCCTTTCGGAGGGAGGGAGGGAGGGAGAGAGAGAGAGAGGAAGAAACAAAGAAAAGAGAGAACTCACTCCCTTTACGTGAACGCAATGGCACTTTTTTTTTCTCCTCTGATGATCACAGAAAGCTAACACAATAGTGCTGCTACACCAACTGAGACTTGGAAACCGAATTAGGCTTCATAAATCATTAGAAGAATTAATCAAAGAATCAATATCTCAATCAACAAGAGTAATTTGCAAGAAAAAAGAAATCTTTTCACATGACCAAATAATTTCCCAATATTTTGTGTTTTTTCTTCTTCTTCTTCATTTTTCTCTCTGGAAAATAAGAGAAAAAAGAGAGGTATTTTTTCCCTTTGCAAGCTTTTCAGTAATGGCAATCCACCACCAAAGCCGATGCGGACGGCGACAAGAAGAGCGGACGCTTGCTGTTCAGAGAGAACGCTGGTGAGGGCGGTCTCTGGAGCTCCTGCGCGGCCCTGTCGTCGACGTCGGAGGGCGCCGGGAGGTTGAGGTCCAGCGCGAGGACGTTCTTGTCCTTCTTGATTGCCTCCTGGATACTGCTGCCGTGATCTTGGATCGCCAGTGGTCTGTGGCGCCTCATGTGGCCGCCGAGCGCCTGCCCGGAGTTGAACTCGGCGCCGCATATGGAGCACTCGTGGACCCGGGGCTTGACGACGGCGCCGGCGGTCAGCTGGCCGCCGACGGCGGCCATTTGCTTCGCGAAAGAGTTCATGCTTATTTGAAGCATGTCTTCGTCGACCGCACCCTTCTTGTCTCCGCCGCCGGCCGTCGCCGGCGGGGTTCCCAACGTCACCTTCGGCTTCTTGTGGCTCGCGCGGTGTCCCCCGAGGGCCTGGAACGAAGGGAAGCACTTGTTGCATGTCTTGCACTCGTACACGTAATACCCGGCCTTGCCGTTGGTCGTCGTCGCCGTCTCCGCGAACCTCCGGCTGGTAAACTTCTCGCTCCCACCGCCACCTCCTCCTCCTACTCCTCCCCCTCCGCCACCTCCGACGAGGACCGGCGCTTCTCCCGCCGCGCTCTCCGGCTTCGTCACTGCGACGCGCCCCTGGGCCAAAAGTATGAGGCAATTCGCCATGTCCTCCTCCTCCTCGGTGACGCTCCCGGAGGCCGCCTCCGCCGACGAGGCCGACGAAGAGTCGACGACGCTCGTCTGGAGCAGCTGCGCCTGCGACATCGTCATCCTCTGCCGCTTCGTGCGCTTGCCCTTCACGACTGCCACGGCGCCGCCGGCGTGGACGTTGTTGGCGTACTCGCCGCTGTCGCTGCTGTTGGAGCCCATTGCTTCCTCCTGTGTGCTCTCCATCTCTCTTCCTCGATGACCAACAGGAGAGAGAAAGAACAGAATAGGAGGGGGGAGAGAGAGAGAGAGAGAGTGGAGACAAGGTGTTTGATGGGAGTGGAGAAGGTGTTCACAATATCTCTCTCTGTTTGGAGATATATATGTGCACACAAGAAGAGAACAAGGTGGGAGACCTTGCCTTGTTTTTTTATATACGTAGAAGGAGAGGGAGGAGTCAAAATCCAGCCCCTTTCTATATATTGTGAGAAGGGGAGTTAACCCACCATGAATAGTTAGCTTCCACCCCTTTGTGTGTGTTGCCAAGCTCACTTTGCTCAAATTAATTAATTAGAAGGCTTAAAAATATGAAAGGGGGTGGAATTAGGTGGAGAGAGAAAGATATAGAGATAGAGATAGATATAGAGGTGTGGAGTGAAGAGAGGAGGAGGAGGAGTGGGGGTGGGGAGAGAAAAGAAGATGAAATGACAGGGGGGGAGGCAGGCTAATTATAAATACATGAACTACTAAAAGGCTCCCTCTAACCGAAATGAAACCTATTTTGTGGTGTGTTTTTGTGTGCATGTTGCACTTTGCACACACTTTAGCTAAGGCTTTGTTAAGAGAAGAGTTGGCCACCCAAACATTCACAGGCAGGGATTCAAGTGACGGTTAATTGCCACCGGAACATCAAATAAAAAAAATAATTATGTTCGTGTAAATTATATATGATTAACACTTGTGTGCATTCAGAGATGAGTTTTTTCGGTGTAATCTTATTATTTAAAATTTTACTAATTCGCTAAAAAAATTAAGCGCTAATATATATAATTAGTCATTGTTTTATGGGAGTTTAAGTTCAATCTATTACTAAGTGATAAACTATGCTAGTGGTGCAAGCATTTAATCCTTTTTTTTAGTGTTTAAAAGGGAGAACACATTTAAATTCTGATCAAATTAATACTTTTAGGAATCGAAGTTACGATTGTTACTCCTCCGGACCTATCAACATGAAATTCGAATCGGTTTGCTGTCCGAGTTAATAAAAAATCAATTATGGTTGTAATCTTTTTGAAATATCAGAATTAACATGGGGAAGGAAACTGGGAGCTGAAAAAAGGGGGAAGGATGCACGATAAAGTCATGCGTTTCCTCACACATGTTCTAGTCACAGGTGCTGAGTAAGGGAGGGCTGGATGGAGGTGAGAGTTAGTAACAATAATGTGAGGGGTGAAACGAGAAGGACGAGAGAGAGGGAGAGAGAGAGAGAGTGATCGGTTGGCAATTGAAGAAGAACACTTTCACAGTCCCCATGCAAATACCATTTGTGCGAGCCCCCCCTGCAGCAGGACCCACGGAAATCGCACTCTTCTCCTGGCTGCCATCTTCCATCTTTTTTTTCCCCTCTATTTTTTTTAAAGATTTCTCTTCATGAAGTTTATGATGCAAGTGTACAGCAACTCGGTTTTTTCAGCTGCACCAATGATTGAATCAAAAGAGCTTTAAGTATGATTAGGTTCCAGCTTAGAGAGAGAAAGAGAGAAATGAACAAAAAACGAGGGGCTCCGCTTCACCGTCTGAAAACTACTAACGACTAAAGATAGTGGGCACTAGTGGTAGTGGTGATGGTGTAAGCAACTACCACAGATGCGTATGTATATGGCCATGTATTCATGCACCTCCTCTCTCTCTCTCTCTCATGGGACTATTCCATGGTGAACTGTGGAACTTCTGCTGAATTGATAGGTTAATTACTGCTAGCTCATATCAGCTAGCCTTAGTTGACTGGTCCTATTTCGCTTGTATTTTCTTTTTCTACATCTCACCACCAATCCATCTATGATCTATTATTCTTCTTCCAAAGTGGAGAGCAATATCTAGGCCTGTAAATGGTTGGCGACCTTTGCACTGAAATCATGCAAATATGCCATTTAAGTAGCATCACTCTTTAAGATATCATTTCTTTTTTTGTGGACCCTGCTAACTTCACAGGGAAAAGTATCAATCCAACCCAAACTGTTTCATGCCTGTGAGTTACAAGTTACAGTGCTATTAATGTGACAAAAGTTAAAACTTGTGTTTTTTTAAGCAGCAAGCAACATGAGAGCATCTGCATACATGCTTTGTTGTGCTCTAGCAAAATCATATTAATAGCTAACAGTTAACACATATGGTGAGTGAGTTGTCATGCTTACATGCCACCCTAACCACAGCGGCCTTCCATATGTACGTGATCCATTGTATTGTGATTGGATTACTTTGGATTTGGTGACCACTGCGCAGAGATATTTACTACAATTTCTGGGTGCATCAGAGGTTGGTATTAGTTAGATGGCTGGTTATAATAGTGATGGGTTGCTGGACTTTCTGAAGCAGGTCAATGGGGGAAGGAGGTGAGAAGATTATTAGTATTTTTATTCAAGTAGAGGGAAGATTCTTGGCGTATCGAGTCGTTTCTTGTTTGTGTGAGGCACGAAAGTAGCAGTGTCTTAGAGCATTTGCTTTCTTTTATTGCATGTTGTACACTAAACAAGGCGTCATTCGGAGAGGAGAGATGGCTTCCTAGCTACATGTTCCCCCCTCCTCCTCTCATTAATTAGTCCTGCAAAAAAACTTAATTAGTATAATTGAACATTCTTCAAACTTAGTGCTCCTTATCTAATTGGCCTCAAGCATAACTGGGTGCTTCAAAAATCAAAATCTAAGTTGCCACTACCTCCTGATATGTCATTAACTGGCTCTTAAGTAAAGGTTTATAACAATCTTATTTAATTTATTTTGTTAAGTTTCGGAAGGCATGCAATATATAAGTTTCAAGATGTTAGCAAGAAAGAACAAAAAATAGAAGTGATAGAAGTGATAGAAGTTGACCACCACCAAAGTTAGTGTTTTTAATTAGGTTGGAGGGTTCAAATACTTGCGCATGTAGGATGTCATCACCAACATGCTTCCTTGGTTCATTAATTCTCCAAGTTATGCAAGGTAAGCATCTAGATATCTACAGGCTGTCCACATTCAAGTGTGGGCATTTATACTTGGTGTGAAATTTGAAATTTCTAATAGCTGCAAACGGACTTCCAGATTGATTTCCCCATGTTTTCTGTGGTAGAATGCCTTCTTTTTCTGGCTGTCCAACCAAAGAACGTGTCTCGGATCACTTGGCACAAACATCACACAAGATGCAGAGAGGTGGATAGTTTTAATTCTGGCTTGATACCCAGCTGGGCCAACAAGTCTGGCAAAA
The DNA here is from genome assembly GCA_030549335.1 of Pontederia crassipes. Classification (NCBI taxonomy): domain Eukaryota; kingdom Viridiplantae; phylum Streptophyta; class Magnoliopsida; order Commelinales; family Pontederiaceae; genus Pontederia; species Pontederia crassipes. Next base: position 66,192,725 of record CM060196.1, on the reverse strand, counting down.
GACTACCTTCCTTCCAAACAAAGACATAAACCAAATGTTTAGCAGCCATTTATGGTGATGAGTCCACAGCAACATCCATCAGCCAAACAAATTAAGCTGCAGACATAATAAAAGATAAGAAGCTGACATCCAAAAGTTGGAGAGTTAAACTTGGCTTAGTATTAATAAGCAACCTTTTCTCAGCTAATTTCCTAGAATTTTTTCTTTTAAGTTTTAATCATGAATATCTTTTTTTATTAGTCTTCCTAACCATTGGCTTAAACTTTGGCAGTAGGGTGGAGTGAGAGTAGAGGACTCGAACACCAAGTTGCCAAAGACTTCTCTTAGTTTAGAAGACCTCAAGTTTTTTATTTTGTGTGTGTATATTGTCTTGTTTGTAGGATAATGTTTTATGTGTCATTCCTCCATGTGTCATCCTCCCTTCCAAACCAAGTGTTCAACCACCACCTTTGTGGGGGCCATTAAAAGAGGTGTTGCCATCTGATTAGCTCCTGGCCATGTTGCTTTAAACTTGCTGTTCCAATGGGTGGATAACTTGCATGATTGCAGAACAAGATGGACACAATTAACATAAGAAAGAGGCCTTTTATTCTGCTATACTTGAGTGAGAGGGAGCACCAAAAGGCCTTTATTGTGGAAGTAAGGGGATGGGAGAGTGGTTCTTTAGTATTGGAAGTGAGAGAAAGGGGGAGTCAAGCAGTGGCAGGTAGTTTTGTGGTTGTTGCTGGATCTACAACTTGGCACTCGGAAGTTGGAACTAATACATGTGTGTTTCAAGTGGATGTAAGTAAAGGGACAAGTAGTATCTAAGCTTCTTAAGAAAAGGACCCCACACCTGCTCCTTCCCTTAGATCACTTCTACACTTCACTTAGCATCTACTGGCCCCATGCCCATCTCAAATCAGCTTCATGGAAGCTCTTAATTTCTCGAATCTATCTCCACTCTTTATGCACTTCACTCAATTTTGTATTCCAAATTTGATTAATTCTTCAACTGTGTGGACTGCATCTATTGGCGTATGCTTGCGGTTGTGATGTGAATTTGTTGAACAGGTCGCATTGACATTTTGTAAGGTGACAGCAGGGGAAGTTTTAGAATGGAAAGAAATGAATAAAGTGCTTTGTCAACCTTTTTTTCATGTACTCATTTGCTAATCTGTTGCAATCCGACTTCCTCAGTGAAAAGGGTTTAGAATATAGATTTCTCCAACATGCGTCAAAAAAAGAATAAGAAAGAAGAACCACTGCATATAGCACCAAGGTGACACAATCGATGAGCAACACCACCCCAATTCCAGTAAACTCTGGAGATTGTTATTGTACAAGCAAAGGATCACACATTGTAATCTAGTTCTAAAAAATTGTAATAATCATCTTGACACTGTTTCTATTTCTATGAAGTAATCCTCCAAAAGCTTCTGTCGGCTTTATCTTAAGTTAAATAATCTCATTTTGAAAGGTGTTGCAGTGTCTTAATCTCGATATTTTGATGTAGTATTTTCATTTATTAGCAAGAGTGGCAACAACTGCTGCATTTAATACATTTCCGGAACTTCTGTAGCTTCACCTGCGAGCTCACAAGGAATCTGCAGAGACAACAATAAGTTCGAGATGCTTCACTGTCACGAAGACAACACTGGAATCCAGTTTATACTTCATGCACATTGTTCTGCAAAAATTCCCACAATAATTTCTCAGGACAGGAGAAGCCCCAGCTGCAAGCAAGAACTGCACCACATCTAAATTTTCTCCTTTGACTGCAAAATGAAGAGCTGTCAGGATTCAGAGAAGAAGAACACTTTCCCTTTTGAGAAAGAAGAACTTTTAGTTCTAGAAATCCAATATTGCTTTTAGTTCTAGAAATCCAATATTGCTTTTAGTTCTAGAAAACCATTCATATAAACTGTAATCCCATGTTTACTTGATCAGGCATAAAAGTGGCAGAACAAGTGCACCCACCTGCACCTCATGCCATATGAAAACGACTTATCCTTTCATTATCTCTGCACTCTAAGCTATTTTCATAAAAAAGATTATAACGAGAAACCAAATTATAACGAGAAACCAGAGAATATATAGCCAACCTTAACTCATGGAAAGTAACATTTTTATCATTATGTAGCACAGGTGAAAAAAAAAACTGGTACATACTGAAGTGCAAGCACTAGTGCACTACATACTGCTAAAAATGTAATAATTTGTAAGGCAGATTGGTGAGCACAAACAAGTGAGAAGTTGTTTCCACTTTCCATAAATATCACAAACAACAGTATAATGAGATCAATTAAATTGGAGAAGCTTCAAGGGATTTGAATGAAGGTTATTAATGCATCAACATTTCATTAACAGAAGCTACTCTCTGGCATTAAATCAGGTGTCACGGCAAATGATGGCATGAAAAGAACTGAAGTACCAAGACCTTATTCGTACCTTACCCAGAAGGGGGTATATTTGTGGAGCCAATTCTAATTTAAGGTGACTTTGAACACTAATATGAAACAAATACTAAATGTCAACGGCACATAAAAGTTTTCAAATCTAGCAACAACTTTGTTCAAACAAAAACACCAAAATCAGTAATAAATAAAAATAAAGCTAATTAAAAACACTGATATGAAACGAATACTGAATCTTGACGGAGCATTTTGTGTGCTGTTTAATAGCAGAATAGGATTTAGGATAGGATCTTATCCTGTTGTACTCCATCAAACATCAATATTAACTCTAAATAATGATGAGAGGCAAAGCTATAATTTTAAAAAAAAAATCTCTACAACAATGAATCTTAAGAGATAAGAAATTCCAATCTAAAAAAGGTTATTAATAAGAAATAAGTTAAATCTTAATCCATAAATATTAATAAGAAGCCAAACGATGAGATTTCTTTCTGCTTAATGGGCCATAAAGATTGCAAAATTGTTAATCAGCATGCCCTTCGGCCCAATACTTTCTGTGTATTACAATTTTGCTGTAACGAAAATGAATATATTCTATATTATTATGCATAAACGAGAGGAAATTTTTGTTCATTTGATTGATGAAATAATTAATTTATGTATTGATTAAATATTTATTTTAATTATGAACAAGATTATCGGATTGACTAGGGAAATTATAAAATAAATCCTTAAAATAGAATAATAAATAAAAAGTTTTTTTTACTGTTATCACGTATTCCTGCGTTACACAAAAAATATCTATTTTCTCGAATCAGATATATATGCTTTTAATAAAAAAGAGAAAAGAGAATAAAAAGACCATGATCCGCGCCCGCGGGTTGTTGATCAAGAAAGGTCATAAATTATCAAAATTTGTTGCCTAATCTTAAACTCTCTATCTACAATCGTAAATTATGCTTCAAGCATCTACACACGTGTATATCAATCTTCGCATAAACGCGAACGGGAATGAGGAGTTGGAGTCTTAGTTTTATTTGACATTATTAATAATTTGATGAGCGGATAACAATTTAACTAACGGATAATAAATTAACTAGTGAATAGGGTAGCAGATAATGATTAACGATTAGAGAGTATAACAAATAAGTGTTTGATAAATTTAACGATAGAATTAACTCATAATTAAACATATGATAAATTATTTAATTTAAGCACTATACAAATTATATTATAATAAAATAAATTTAATATTTATATCTTAATTAAATAAAAAGTAAAATTTCGTAACTAATTTTTTTGTTAAATATATAGAAATTTACATTGACAATAAATTTTATATATAATACACCCATGATATAAAGTATTAATTGTCAAATTAATTTTTATTCATTGTTAACATATAAATAATTTATAATTAATTAAGCATGAATATAAAAATAAATATAGTTAAATGATTATAAAATAAAAATGAAAAAATAATAAGATAAGTTAGAAAGAAATAATATATTTAAAAAAGAGTAAAATTGAAAAAAAAATTATAAAACGTTTATATCTAAACGTTAAAAGATAGTAGAAATAATTTTTTAATATTTTTATATGAAACATTAAACATTATTTATTTTTTTATTTACGAAATAAAAATAATTAGCATTTAAATAGTTAAATATTATTCGAAATGTTAATTTTGATGTTGTCAAACAGAACCTCAATAGTGTAAACAAACATTGATTACGATGTTTTAACCTCGGTGAAGATAATTTATTAAGGTTATAAATAGAGAGTTTAAAATAACTTCTAAAATTTTGAGACCATCAAAATTCTGATAAATGAGCACTGTTTCTCTTGAACATTTTATGTTGATTTATATCTCTATAATCGTGTATATATATAAATATAAATATATATATGTGCGCGCGCGCGTGTTGTGTCTGATAAGAACATTCTAGTCTCCTGTATTAAAATAGATCTTACAAAGTAGAGAAGATCCTTTTTGCTTGACATGCTTCCTGAGACGACACTATATTAGTCTAACTCGATGAGAAACAAAGACTTCAACTTGTGATCAATGCATGTCATATAAATTGGACGATCGGCACCATTCTAATCTTTCACTTCATTCTTCAAAATAAAAATAATATTTAAATTGCTATTTTAAAAAAATAATATAAATTAATTATTATTTTGTAAAAACAAAACATTCAAATAATAACTATATATATAGTTATATTTCTCAACATGCTAATACTCTCGCTTCTTTTATCAATTTTGTCAAAACATAATTAAAGGATTATTTGGTGCGTTACTAATTAAATTAATTAATAATTTAGATCACCATTAAAATAATTGGTACTATTTAAACTATCGGTTGGCTAACTACTAATAATGTAAATAGCAGTTGAAATAATTGAAATATCCTTAAAATTTATGTTAGATTTTAATTGTATATTATTATAGACAAAGAAAACAAAAAGATAAAAAGAAAGTCAAAGAAGACAAGGGAAATTCAAGAATTTATTTATGAAAATTTTCAAGAAATGAAACGATGTAGTTGAATGATATTATTTATTAATAAAATATCTAAAAATTTGATTGAATAAATATATATTTTTGTCAAAATGTATTTCATAGAAGTGATAATATGATCAAAAGATATATTTTCATCATAGTTATCTCAATTATCAGTGATAATCAATTTTTAAAAAATAATAATTAAAAATTATTAGGACCAAATAAAGTAATATAATGAATCTTGAGAATACTAAATAAAATAATCATATCAAATTTTCATAGAAAAACAAAAAACAAAAAACTTGCAGTGGTTAGTGAGATCGAGGAAGATGAGATAAAGACTCATAACTTAGATGCACCAATAAAATTGACATAATTGAAGTACGATTTCTTTTTTTTAAAAATAAGATATCGAATTTAAAATTTTGCCAGTGCAAAATAATTATTCAAAGCGATCTATTTCACTACAGGATAATTTTATAAAATTAATTAAATTTGATAAAAAAATTTATACTCGATAACAATTAACGTAGCACGAATTAAATCGTTTCCCAAAATTTTTCAAAAATCGGACAATGACTACCGTCACTACCCAAAAGATTATGCGAGCGTGTTGATGATTCATAAATACCACCAATTCCAGCCGCAAAAGAGAGACCACCGAATCTGAGGACCCACTTTCACATTGCGCCCCCCGTTTTTTCTCCACTTTTTTTTTGGGTGCCTATAACAAGTACTCTTTAACATCACCACTTTCCAAAATTAGCAAATGAATGACTTATTATTCTATCTCAAAAATTTTTAATATTCTATCTAAAAATTTTTTAATGACTTATTATTTAATTTAAAATTTAAATAAAATTTGTAAATTTAATTATTACTTGATGAGTTTGTGATTCTCATTAAAACAAACATATTTTAAAATATCTGTTTAAAATTGAATTCTTTGTCTCGGCTGATTTACAGAAGTTTTGATCGAGACACTCAAGAATATTTTTTAATATACAAGCCGCTTAATATTTCCTGTCAACTCAAATCTTAGGAACGTTTACTTTCTGTAAAATCATAATTCAAATCACTCTACATTTTTGTGTGGAAACTTAGGTCATCAATAAATTCAATAACCATTCTACATTTTATAATGCTTTAATCTTCTCCAATTTTTTTTGTAAAATTATCCTTTTTTTATAAAAATGAATGGTGTGTTACGCCGTAAATCTCAATAAAAATATAAAAAGTAGAGGTGAAGATGGTTCGGATCGAGTCGAATTTTCGATCCAAAAAAATTATCTATCATTTTTTGAGTCGATTTTTTAAATCATAAAAATTACCCTAAAATTCTTTAGGAAAAAACATTCGAATTTTTTGGATGACTTTTTTGAGTTCTATTTTAATAAATATTTTTTTCTAAAAAATATATAATAAATTTAAATTAATATTAACTTATTTAGTTTTATAATTAAATATAAGACATAATGTTAGAACTATTAAATTAGAGTTTTAATAGGAATATATTAAGTTATATAAAAAATTATTACACTAGTAATAAAATAATTAATTACATCTAAATTAATTATATAAATAATAAATAAAAACGAACTCCACGGCTCTACGAAAAATTTCGGATGAAATCCTAATTTAAGCGAGTCCCATCATTTTCGATTTTTTCGAATTAGTTTTTTCGAGTCAAGTAGCGGTCGGCTTTTTCTTACACTCCCATAAAATGGACTAACTTAATCGTGGACAAATAAGAAGTTTAATATTCCGACAATTAGAATTCAACTTTGATTTCGCAATATTCAAATGGCTTGTATATGGAAAAGTGAAGTAGAGTAATTCTATTTTTTATGAAAGAAAATAACGAGTCATCCCTTTACTTTATTAACAAATATTTCAGCAAAAAATAATGCATCATATTCTTTTATAGAATATCATTATTTTTGTTTAGTGTTGAATGTGTTGAACATTTTTTTATGAAATAAAATAAAATGATAATAATATATTTTTAAATGGCAATAATAATGTTTTTTTATCCGCTGTTTCTATAATTGCCATAGTTTCATAATCTAATATTCATATATAGTCATTAAAACGTGAGGGGACAACGATATATCCATTAAATTCATTAAAAGTTATTATTAATGATGAACAGATCCCTAATAATATTCGGCGCCTTCCGCACCGTTAGTTTTTTTAATTTCCCATCGTCACCTTTCTCAAAAAAAATATCTGGGGCGCAGGAACAAGGCGACGTCGACATCCACCCAAGAGGCAAGAACCCCCACATCGTCTTCCGTCCGACGTGTCGCTGACCCGCCATTATTATCCTCTTCACCCGGTGCACCGAAGCAAACCCCCCATCACGTGACCCCTCACGCGATGCCAATCTGACCCGCTTCACGCGCTCGTATATAAACCCCGCGCCCCGCCCTTGCCGCTCGCGTCACCGTCCTTGGGCCGCTCGGAACCGCCGGTGAGCTCACCGCGTTCGAATCCGTTACTCAGGCGCATCGTCCGCTAATTTCGCTTTGCCCCTCGGCTCCGCCGGTAAGTTCACCGCACCGTGAACGGGCTCCTTACCCCTTCTCCATCTTTTACCAGACTCGAGCGACCGTCAATAATGACTCCGCCCACCGGCCGCCGCTCCGGCGTGCTTTGGTTTTTTCTCCGGTTCGTACTGTGGTTGAGCGGTTCCTGCTTCGACCTCATTGTCTCGTCGTCGACCCGGCGACGGGCGAGGCGCGAATGGGCGGAAAGTGGACGGGGGGACGGAACGGTGGGCAGAGATAGGCGTCGTTGCCCAAATCGAAAAGTTCTCTGCTCAGATGTTTTAATTATGTATCCTCTCCCTTACAAGTTACAATTCCTGCTTTTCAGGCACGTTAAGTTTTTTTTCCGGGTAGTTTCCGAGTTGAACCAGAGGATTGAACATTTAATGGAAGGGGCTATGGAATTGAGCTCTATGGAGTTCGGGTGCGCTTTTTTTTTCTTTCTTTCTTTTTTTGCGTTGCTGTTATGATTTCTTTTGGTGGCGTATGGTGGACAATTAATTCATTTGTTCTTTCTGGCAGTTGCTCGCATTACAGGAGGAGATGTAAGATTAGGGCGCCGTGTTGCGGCGAGATATTTAACTGCAGGCATTGCCATAACGAGGCTAAAGTGAGATTTCTTTCCTTTTTTGTTTGATTTTGTTGCCGTTCCAAATATACGGAGATAGAAGAAGAATCTGATCTATTTTATTTGCTTGGATTTACATGTAGAATTCGATTGAGGTTGATCCAAGTGAGCGGCATGATATTCCTCGCCATAAAATAAGCAAGGTTTGTTTTTTTTACTTTCCCTATTCTTCCTGTACTTGATGGTTGTTAGAATTGCACGGTGCCTTTGATTTTTTTTACTTTTCTGGAAACTTGTTACAGGTCGATTTTTTTATCTTTTCTGGAATCTAGGCTTTTATTAAGAAACAAGAACACAACTTTATGGTCATAATTTTGCTTTGTATGTTAAAATTTGGAGTTTTATACCGTATTTTGTTCCGTTCCTATATTCTGTAGCCAGTTAGTTTGGACTGTTACAAATCAGTCTTTAATCCTTCTGCGGGACTGATAAAAGAATAAGTCTTTAGGTGGACAGATTGAAACATTTCGGGACCTCTTTTTCAATTTATTTGATAGGCTTGTATGATTATTCTTAATTCTTGAAAGTTGCACAGTTTTAGATACGTTTAGGCAATCGGTGGCGAACCATATCTTCATCAATGTTTCAAAACTTCTTTTCACTTGATATTTTCGTGTGCAATTAAAACAACCAGCATTGTGTTGTCTGATTGTACTTGCATATTGTCTCAGTTTTGGATGAGTTTTAAGCAATCAATGGTGGACCATACCTTCTTCAATGCTTCAAATCTTCTTTTCACTTTACCTTTTCGTGTGCAATAAAAAACAACCAGCATTTGTATTGTCTAATTTTATTTGCATATTGTCTCAGGTTATCTGTTCACTGTGTGATACAGAACAAGATGTAAGTTCTTGTAAACTATGCGCTGTCTCTTGTTTTCTTTAACATTTTAATGTCTTGAATATTTTATTGTACGTTGAAATTTTTAATTGACCCTTTTCCTTTCTTTCTCAGGTTAGTCAATACTGCACAAGTTGTGGGGTATGCATGGGTAACTACTACTGTGGAAAGTGCAAGTTCTTTGATGATAACGTAAGAATCTGGACTTCAAAATAGAAATTTGCCTGCTTTGTTGTCTATGGTTGAAATCACATTGAAATTCACTGTGATGTGGTCCACCGACTCCTTGTCTCCTTGTCATTAATAAATCTTTTGGGTTCATTGTTGCTCAGGTTTCAAAGAAACAATATCATTGTGATGGATGTGGGATATGCAGGTTGGATATGTTATATTGTGTTGTATGTTATCTTATTTTGGTTCTACCCATGGTTATTTGGTTCTTACATTTTTTATTATGTTCTTGTTCTTTTAACAGAACAGGGGGCAACGAGAACTTCTTTCATTGTTATCAATGTGGTATGCTATTATTCTGAAATTCTTGTTTCTTCATTCGACTTCTTGCCACTATTGATATTTAACTTACTGAGTCTATTGTCATGTCATTTCAAGGATGCTGCTATTGCAACTCATTGAAGGATTCACACCATTGTGTGGAGAGAGCAATGCACCATAATTGCCCTGTTTGCTTTGAGGTAAGGTCCTTTAAGTGAATTGTACAACATAGTAATATGTCAATGTAGATTGCATTGTTGTTTCATATTCCATCTGAATTGGACAACTTACTTAACATTGCCTTTCATCTCAGTATTTATTTGACTCAACAAAGGACATCAGTGTACCACCATGTGGTCACACAATACATTTAGAGTGCTTGAAGGAGATGCGGCGGCATTTCCAGTAAGTTGCAGTTTAGAAAGTGGCAAATTATTACTGTATATATATATGTATATTCCAACTTCAAATCATAATGCTTTTTGTGAAAAAGAAATTTCTTTCTCTTATTAATTTTTTTACTGTTTTCGGACATTGAGTTACAATTTTATCTTTTTTAATGTCTTAGGTTCTCTTGCCCTGTTTGCTCAAAATCAGTTTATGACATGTCCAGCGCCTGGGAAATGCTAGATCAAGAGGTACTACCATGTCCACTGTCATATCTTGATAAACTCTATATGATGATGTTGGACATATGCTTATATCTTTCATCAAACACAATACAGGTTGCCTCAACGCCAATGCCTGAAGCATACCAGAATAAAATGGTAAGACTGTTCATCTTATCATTTTGCTTGTTTTATTTGCAGCAATTCTTGCATGGACTGAGTAAATGTTCCATCTATCTGGTCTGCAGGTGTGGATTCTTTGTAATGACTGTGGAAAGAATGCCAATGTACATTACCATGTCCTGGCTCATAAATGTCCAGGTTGCAATTCCTACAATACCCGACAAACAAGAGGCCATCCAACTTGCACGGCTCCGTGAAATATAGTGGTGTTGTCATCCTTGTTCTAGAAAAAGAAAATCGAGGATTTCTCGCTTAGTTTCTGTGTGGTTTCGGTTTGCCATTTTGCAAGGACAAACTATGCTGGAAGAGATGATTATTTATTCTTTTAGTCTGAGGAATTCACAGGCTCAATGTGTTACAGGAAAAGCTTTCTGATCCAGTAGGTATATTGTGGATCAGCTTCTTGTAGTTTTGTAGTATGATCAACAAACTTCATGCTCTTCTGTGCAAGTGGAGATCACTATTTTTCTGCCAGGTGGATCATCTTCTTATGACTTTGTAGTATGATCAACAAACTTGATCAACAAACTTCATGCTCTTCATTGCAAGTGGTGATCTTTATTTTTCAGGCAAGATACAAAAGACTGTAGTCTGTGGAGCAGAATTTGTCATTCAGATATGTCAATGAAGATCGGTCGTATCCGCATAAGTGCAGCAATGGGGGATTTAGAGCATCTTTGTTTTCAAATCATACTCAAGGATAAAACAAAACTTTATTGTAGCTATTTGCTTACACCATTTGTTATGGTTTCAATTATATTACCAAACTTGATGCTGAACCGCAAGTTTTTGTTCCAGTCATCTGGTGACGCACAATAGAAAATTGACCCCAGTTTTACGTAGAATTTTCTTTTCGTCGACGGATAATAATTTCTTTTCGTCGACGGATAATAATTTATTTTAGCGATTGGTAAAAAAAATGACGCCATTGATTGTAAATTAATGTTTTGCTAATGCTTAATTATTTTAGATGTGTATGGACTGAAAATAAAACAATAGACTTAAAAATTTTTGGATGTGTATCCAAATATTATGTTGTAATTTTTCTATTGATTTATTTTACATTGTATTTCATTTTTTTTTAAAATATAACTTTACATTGTTTTAATTTTTTTTTGTATTTTTTACAATCATGGCCTAATCTCATGATGTATAACTACTTGCGATTTAAAACTAATTTTCATAATCAAGAACTAAAAATGATCTTTCCTTAATAATATTGAATTATGTAAATTATCTTTAAAAATTATGATTGTACCCTAAGTGTCATATTCTAACTACCCGTTTTCACTAAGATGTATTCTGATTCATTCAAGATTATAACTATACTGATTGGCAAACACTGTTTCCAAGGGGCTAACGAAGGTATAACAATTTTTATATGCCTTTTATTTTATTATTCAATTAAAATCATTACTATTTTTTTGGGTAAATGAAATCATTACTATTTAATATGGATCAGATAAAGAGTATAAATTTGATCGTCGTTTATTTTATTTTGTATGGGCCCGGGTCTATAATAAGTCTTTGATGTCCAAAATCTGATTAATTCAAAATTGAAAAATAAAACAATAATGATATCAACGACTCTAAATGTAACACTTGGCAAAAAAATGAAAGAAAAACAAGTGAGACACTTGTCAACACTCACAAACCCCTGCCCACTGTCTATATAAATCCTCCCTTAATTTTTTTGCATTTTTTTCTCATTTCCTCAAGAATCCAACAACTCTTCTTGCCCAAGAAGCTTCATTTCTGAATTCAGCTAAAGCGCATCTCCTTCTTTGCAACATATCAGCAGCGTAGAAGAAAGGATTTGAAGCAGGAATAAAGTGTTGCAGGATCTAGTTGGAAAGAAAGAAGAAGAACAACTAGGAGAAGATGTCACACCCCACTTTGTGACTGAAGTCTAATCTCTATTATCATACTCTTAATTATGTTTGGCAATTTTAAAAATAAAATTGGTAAAACCTCCTTCCTTACTTATCTTATGTTATTTGACAATACATATAAAAGATACATATATAATCATCAAAGTTTAATAAAAAGTTATAAGATAGGTCATTCGTATATTATCATTATATTTTTTTTCACAAACCACATCACATATAACCCCACAGGATCAAGTCTTATACAACCTTACAAAAAGTTTCTCACAAACTTAATTATAACATCTAAGACTATCTATTACATATGCATGCTTAGAAAAACAAAAGTGAAGGGGGATTAAAGTGCTCCAGTGGCTCGACCTCTTCTATATGCAGCAAAAATAAGTTCTGAGTCGACTCAACTCGAAAAAACATTTAAGATGGATTTTATGAGCAACAATCATTTGCTCAGTGAGTGGAATAAATGTACAATATAGGGGAACAATACGAGTGCATATAACATTTAAATAACCACATTTCTTTCGTATGAGAAAACATTTAAAGCATAACTCATTTCACATAACTTTTCAAATCATATGAACTTTTACATAAATACAAATTATTCAAGATATCATCATATTCATAGTTAAACTCCACACATATGTTATTGCACATACTCATTATGGGTCAATACATATCCCTCTACAATCATGTGTCACACAATTAAGCAGAGCTTCATAATCAAGAGTCATGGATACGCAGAGCAAATCATGGGTCAATACGTATCCTTCTATGATTGTGTGTCATACAGTTAAGCAGAGATTCATAATCAAGAGTCTCAGATACGCAGAGCAAATCATTGGTCAATACGTATCCTAATCATGATTGTATGTCACCCAATCATGATTCTCAGATACGCAAAGCGATCATGGGTCAATACGTGCACGCAGAGCAGCCCCCAAAGGGCAAAGACATCCGATATACGCCCCAAAGGCTTCATATATATCGAATGCGGTTCCAAAGACCTTTTTCAAACAGCAAAGTTAATGAACACATGGAGTTTAACAATATCAAAATACACATATCATAATCTCATATCATTATCAAATAAAACTTATTTTAACTTCACAAGCATTGTTTCCTGAAAACATTTTCATGTAAAAGATTATTCCATCTCATATAAAATCATTGAAACATATCATAAATACTTTTCATAGTTCAAGATATGTTTCAATAATAATAATACTAATAATCTTTGCTTGAAATAATATTATAAATAAAAAACTAACATATAACATTTTGCTATATTGTAAATTTACCCACTCACCTTGTACTTTATGTTTTCAAGAAAGTTTACTAGATTTTTTCTCCTTTCACTTGTAGCTTGTTGGTTCCTACAAGCAAAGATGCTATTTCACTTTTCAATTACTAATAATAACAATATGCAATGCATGCTCATGCATGAATCCTTGTTCACCTTAAAATGCATATAATCCCCTCTGGTACTAATATCTAACTTCAAATATTTATATTCATAGACTATTTCACATTTGGAACATCTCAATCTTCCATAACTTAACTAGGCGCTGTCTCAGGATTCCAGACTGAGTGTGTGTCAATAAATAATTCATAACTTCTTAACTCTAAGTGCAAATCTCATGATTCTAGATAATTTAGAAACTAGACTTATTAATGTTTTCAATCCCCAAATATCATTAACTAATTCGAAGTGATCAAGTCATAAAAATTAAGACAATCTGACCTAGAGTTTATGCTTTGGCTAACTGTGTATCACTGAATGATTAATTTATATTTTTAACAATACTTATCCATTTGACGAGATCCTAATTTTACTAGAATCTAGACTTCAGTAGTATTTAAGCGTAAAAATTGTAGAATTTAACTCCTTGTATGACCCTATAACAAAAATAGTTAATTAGGGTCGTGATCTGTCCATGTCCTGAAACCTGATAGAAAACTTACTATGAAATGAACAATTAATTTCTCCACATCTACGTATTCAAATTGGATGATTCTACTTCTCACAGAACCCTTGTGAAGTATAATTTAACATGTATAAATTTCAAACCCTAATTCGATTTACCCTAATCATACGTTAATCTACAAGGAGGACCTGTCTCTGACTCGGGACAGAGTGAGCGACCTACGGTGCTCGGTTCATAAGTCCTTTTTACATAATTCTTGTGGTCATGGAATACTAACATCTACAGAATGAACCATGAAAATTTTCAGAATTTATGAAGAACGACTTACGAAGATATGATCATATGAAATTAAAGGTCGATTTCGGATCCGCAGATTCACCCTAACCCAGCAAATTTGTCGAATTTTCTCAGGATGTTCGGCAATGAATCTGATCTTGAGAATTTTTCGGCTTGCAGATAATACGAATAAATGATTTATATATTTTTTTTTCAGAATTTTAACACGTCATATGACGGTTTGGAAAATCCTTTTCTAAGCATCTGGTGAGCTGCCTGCTTCAGCTGCTTGAAACCCTATTGGTTGAAATGGAGGTCCAATCATATTATTTGATTAAAAATTAGTGTTAAATTTCTAATTAATATTAGTTAATCATAATTAAACATGTTTATTATAATATTTACAATTATTATAATTTATTCTTAATAATCTTATATAATTTTTTTATAACGTTTATCGATAATTTAATTTTAATTATGCTTTAATCCAAGGATTAATTGCTACATGCAACCATGACTATATAAGCATCTAAACTTACTTAAACTGCTCATTAAAAGTAAGATTATGTTTAAATGATATTTGTGGAGCACGTCCGTGACAAAAGAAGAGAGTTTTAAATTAAAAATCTAATATGTAAGGTGGATTCCTACCTTGGTCATAGACCAAGGTAGGTCTAAGCTTAATGAACTCCAGGGATGGATTCATAGATTTTGTCCTAGATGCATTTTGTTAGAAAAATCAGATTAGTTACAAAAACTTAAATACATATTTAGGTTCAACAAAAACCTAGAACAATACATGTTAAATTTTGACTAATTGTATCATGATTGGTCCTGTTTGAGAGTCCATCATGTTATTGTATTGTGTGACAAATTGTATGTTGTATTGCATTTTGAAAATCTTAGGAAAAATGTGTAGTTTTCATTCTACAACATAGACCGATCGACTGTCGGACATGGCCAATCGATCGGCATGGTAGTGTGTTTCATATCGTATGAAAATTACGATATGATCGATCGATCGCTACTAGCGACCGTTCGAGCGGATGACAGATTGGGCGACAGGTGGTCATGTAGCATCGATCGATCGTTCTTGTAGTCCGATCGACCGGAGCTCTTGATCGGTCGACCGGACCAGCACAGAAGCAGAATTGTTAAGATTTTTTATTGATAATCTAGCTAATATTGATATGCATGCTCAGCCGTAAATAGAATTGAATAACGTAATAATGTATTAATTGATCGAATGAATCCGTCGGAGGAACATAACTGATGAGCCTTTCCTATTAGGAGGTAAATGCCTCCATATTGATTGACTGGTCCTACGGGATACCCATTATTTGGGTAAGGGACAGATTCCTCGTGGTCTAGTTAACCACACATTGTTATTGTTTGAATTGAATTGAAATTGACGTTGTGATATGATGAGAAACAAGGGATGACTATATGAGGATCGAACGTTGAAAGTCTTGATGCAAACTTCCACTCATCATATGACAATAAATAAGATAATAACTCTAATTAATTAAGCATAAATACTATTGGATCATGGGTCACATTGGGCATGACAATGCCATATTGATTACATTATTTATGCTTAATATTAATGAGCTTAAAGATCGAATGAAATTGATATAATATAGGTTAAGAAAATACCTAAATAATCAATTGAATTGTATAGTAATTGTTCATTGTTATAGTTGTCCATTATAGTATTTTATGTTATATTATGCAAATTTGCTCATATTATGGCTTAAATGTTATATACTCTAATGGAATATATTTTTCTTGCATTGGATCCTGCAGAAAATCAAGATCAAGGCGTTGCTGCTCATGACTAAAAAGAGGTTGTACATGGTATGTCAAGTATATGATTAAGTTTGTTTATTCATGATCAATTAGTAGGTCTTATCTTTATAATTATGTTTAGAGAATTGTATCATGCTGCCCACGCTGGAATTTGCATCTAAATGTGACTTATGAATGTAACTTGAAGGTTTTAAGTTCATTCATATTGTGTATGTTATTGTCCTAGAACATGTGACGAATTTCGATGAAATTATGTTATCTTTTAGTGGTTGTTTGTCTACTAATATTGTATTTTGATTCCGCTGAGTTTGTATGAGATCATTCATGTTATGTATCATAAGCCTTGTGATGCCACCGCCGGGTCAGCCCTGCCGCATATCGAATTGTGATTCAACGAGGCGAGAGATGCTGTCCCGGAGGCATGACACTAAAATTCGAATTCAAAATTATTAGTACCAAATTATCAATCAACAGTTGGTTTGTTAAAAAAAAATATTTGCATTGTTCTTTTTCTTCCTGAAATGACGAAGGATTTTCAAATCCCAATTTCTGTAGCTTATTTTGCATGCAGTGTGAATGTGTGACAAGAACGAATGAAGGCCGTTGGCAAAAAGGTGCTCTAATTTCTGCTTAATAAACAAAAAAAGTTCACACATTTTTCTGTAACGGATGCACCCACCGTTCACGTTAAAAGTCCCCTCCCTCCGCACCGTCGCGCGCACACGACACGCAAAAATATCCCAAGAAAAGGTAAAAAATCCAACCGGAAAGGTGAACAGTACGCCTTCACGCCAAACGCAAATAAAAATGCGTCGCCAGGTGACTCCTGAGACGCCCGAAGCGAAGGATGTCGCTGCTCGCTTCGCCGTCCACCTTGTCATCCTGCCTCCCGTTGCTCTCCTCTTCCTCCTCCACTTCCCTCCGCCGCCACCGCCCCGGCGGCGCCCTCCCATCCCCGCCCTCCCCACCCCTTCCCCGAATCCTCTTCCTCCCGACTCTTCTCCGCTCCGGCGTCGCCATCCCCGGGGCTCCTTCCTCTCGCCGGAGGGGCCGGCGCGAGGTGGTTCCCGCGTGCTTATCATCGCCGGCTCCCATGGACGGAACCGATCCAGCTCCCCGGAAATTTCCTCCGGTAATCAATGCTTCATCTGCTAAATTTGAATGTACTCAGTGGCCACCAAGTGAATGAGTAAATTGAGGTTTAACATGGTGAACGATAACCACCAAGAACGAGGGAAAAATAGGGTTCGAATTAATCTCTTACGTAGGAGAGTGACATTGGAGAGCGGTGTTTTAACTTTGATTAACATGGTCAAGCTGCAATCACCCATTGGGATCCTGAATGAAAATACATTCGTGAAAATACATTGGTATTTCTGCTCTGATTGAAAAAAGAAAAAGAAATTGTCTTTAGTCCCATATGAGCATTGCTTTTTAGAAATATTTGACTGTTTGATTTCGAATGCCATGGTTTAAACTAGGATATGTATTTTCACTTACTTTTAATGTCTTGATGACATCTGTGTTCTATTATTTCTGGCTTTGAACATAGTATCTCACATCATATCTATTTGTAACAGCTTTCCATCAGTTCCTATGAATAACATCCCTGTAATGTGCCAACATGCTGCACAATGCAGGGAATTCCGCATTGAAGAGTCATCTTGAACTTATTGTAGGCACATGGATTGTAACAGGAGGATAAACTTCATGGGATGAACTTACCATAATTCTTCAATAATACTTTAGAAAACTTTCCTTTGAATTTTATAATATCGACAATTATTTTTTTCAATATATTTAAGCAATATTGTTGCCACAACTTTGCTTCAAAAAATATTGTTGCTACACATTGTTCATTATGTTTGGACCTTTTTTTTTAGAAGAGTTATGTTTGGACTTGCATTTAATTTTGTGTGCATTCCCATTTTCTTTGATTTTAAAGAGTTCTTTAGAGTCATCAAATTCTACCTTTGTATTTTCATTTGCACTCTAATTTTCTGAAATCATGTATGCAGCATGCAAGGGCTTATTGGGTTTCTAGATCTCTCATTGCCTGGAATAACTCTGACAACGATGCTTTGGTGTACCTCTTTGCTAGTAGAAATGCTAGAATGACCATAACTGATGGTGGCATTGAAGGTGAAGAGATGGCTTCTTTTTACTAATGGCATATATCAGGTTTATGTTATAATCACAAGATTGTTTATGAGAACTCTTTTCCTTTATAAAGAGACTTCTTTTTATTTTAGTTTTCTTGAACTTGTCTTTATTTGTCAACTGTTATCTGTGCATCCCACTTTTTCTCTCAAAGGAAGAGAAAAAAAACCAAATATTAAGTGTTACCTATTTTTGTCAGGTTATGATGATGTAATTCAGCTGGAACAAGAACCATATGGCCTACCCACAAATGTAAAATATCTGTATATATTTCTGTCATCCACTCTTATCATCTTTCTGCCATCATAATAATACTTATTTGACAAGCTTTTTTAGCATTATTCGTAACTTTAAAGGTCCATCCTTGATCTATCTCTTTGTCATATTCAGGTAACTCAAAAGTTTCCCCATATTGCAAGCTATAAAGCATTTAGATTTCCCGAGATAGTAGATGTTGAGAGACTTGTCAAATGCCAATTATTAGTCGCCTCCTTCAGTGGTAAGCATTTCTATGCAAGATGGATAGATGGTAAAACTTTTATATTCATTTTCCGTTAGCTTGTTGGACATGTAGGTCACCTTGAAACTAATTTGATACCCATGCAATGCACGGACCATATAAACCAATATATAACATTAAGAGCCATTTATGTGCAAATGAATAATATAATTCTATTACAAAATAATAAAAATTCATAATAAATGAAGAAAATATGTTACAAATATATTTATAGCCTTATTTGTTACATTATCATACACTCAAAATAAGTATTTTTCCATTCTGTCGCTTGTGAAAGATCTGCATAAAGTTTTGTCATGTGTAAACATTGGTTTCTTTAGAAATAACTCCAATGAGATAACATTTGCCTTGGCTTATATTATTGATCATTGCAAAAGGCCCTATAATTGAAAATTGCCTGAGTTAAAATTTAAAAGTATCCTTGTTTCCAATGGGATCAATGTCATTCTTGGGATATACACCTTTTGCAACGTATGTTTTGATAAAATCTTGGCTTTGATAAGTATAAAGAATTTATAATTTTCCATGTAGTATTGTCAAATGCCAACTCTGGTAACCATTTGCATGCAAAATGGATAGGTGGGAAAACTTTTATATGCATTTTCTGTTAGTTTGTTGAGCATGTAGGTTTCCTTAGAATTCTAGAAATTCTTTTTTTGAGAGAAATAGAATTCATTACCAAACATTTATAAGAAAGTAGACAACTCAAATAGATAATTTTGCAGTTAATACATAAGAAGGTTTTGTATATCTATAGATATGTTTATGTGTATATTGTAAATTCTACGTTGTTCTGATTCATTTCATTATTCTATAATTGGAAAGTTCTAACTTGATATTCTTTGAGACATTTTAACTCCAATTCTTAGTCTTTGATCATTTTTTTTTTCAAGTTTTGATGACTCTGGTAGATCATGACCTTTACTTGAAACTATGTTTCTTATGTATTAGTTGTCCTACACAATAAGAAGCAACCAGTCTGCTTCCAGTTTTAGATGTGCATAGTTGCTATATTGTACATGATCTTTATGGGAACGAGAATATGACATTTAGTTTCATATCTCAATATCTATATTTTCTTAATAAACTAAACCTTTATCTCTGTTTTAGTTGCAACAGCTTCTAGATATACTTGTCTATCCGCACACCGCTTGTTTATTGTAAGTTTATATCCTTTTCTGATTTGATGCTTGGTTGGTAGTTATTGCTATCAAATATCCTCCAGAAGTTAAGGTGGAACATCTTTTGAGTTCTGTTGTTTGTCATGTAAACAATTTTCAAAAATATTGTCAATTGACTAGACCTATTTGGATGCATTATGTAGATGATGGTATGCACAGGGCTGCTACGGGCATACAATTACCTGGTGTCCTCGATGACGTGTTCTCATATACTGGCCCTCTTGGTGCTGCTTTTAGCAGGGAAGCTGTTGCACTTTATATTTGGGCTCCCACCGCACAGGTATTCATCCATGCATATTTCCATGACAGTTATGAATTTCCTTTGGTTTCTCAACATTGTGTAACATTGTATTTTTCTCCGTGTAACTAGGAAGTGAACGTGTCCTTGTATGTGGATTCTATGGGTACTGACTTACTGGACCATGTCGAGCTTGAGGAATCAAGGGGTGTTTGGAGTGTTGTTGGGCCTAAAAGCTGGGAAGGTTGTTATTATGTTTATGAAGTTTCAGTTTACCATCCCAGCACTTCACAAATTGAGAAATGCACTTTTCCTGATCCCTATTCTAGAGGGTAAGGATATGAATCTACTGACTTTTTCATTCCTTACACGATGAAACATGGTACTGATCTTTCTAGCAATCATGCATTTTGTGGTAGCAGGGTTTCCTCAAATGGTAGAATGACTTGGCTTGTCAATATTGATAGTGAAGACTTAAAGCCAGATGGCTGGGATAATTTGTTAGAAGAAAAACCAGCCCTTGATTCCTTTTCAGACATCACTATCTATGAGTTGCACATCCGTGATTTCAGGTTTTTCCTTAACTCCTTATTTTTTTTCTTATAGAAGACTATATCTAGTAGATTATGTGCTTCCCAAAAATTATCAACTATATTGGTAGAACAAACTGCAGTACAGATTTTATTATATTTCTGGGAAATGCTGAACATACATGAAGAAAAACATCTAAAATTGAGAAGAAGCAGAATATAAGGCATGAGAATATGACATGAATAAAATATTTTCTTTCTGTTCTCTGTTTGCTTTCTTGATCTGATAAGATTTCTTCTCAAGATTATGGGGTAATTAGTTATTACTTTGCTTGAGGATCATTCTTCTTTGGCGTCATTCTTTGTAAGCTCATCTTTCACAGTACTCCAATTTCGTAGTATATATCTGCCTCATTTTAGTGATTACAGCCCAATTTTAAAATCAAATTCTGTACTTTCATGAAGTGTTGCCTGATTTCTATGTAATGTTTGACGATTTATACGAGTATATTGCAGTTAGTGGGCCACTAGTCTGTAGTAGAGCCCTCCTCTATAGATATGTAGTGGATCCACCTTCAAAATGAAGCGATATATATAGGATGATACCAGAAATTAGACTGCATATTCCAGTAGATTAGTATCCACTTCTATAGCGTAACTCTTCCACTTTTCTGTAGACCAAATGTAAACAGCATGAGGGTTGTACTTGTTGAATGCTGGCGGTGACTGAACATGAGGGTTGCAGTAGATTAGTATCCACTTCTTTGTGTGATGAATATTTCACCATGATTGAACAATATGGATTAAAGGTTGGGGAAAGCAAAATTCTGCTTCCCTGAAATAATATAGTCCCTGTAGGTTGAACATATATGATTGACTTTCAGATCTCCATAAGCTTATAATATTGCAACTAGTGCATTAGAATGCTTTGAATGTGTTTATCTGCGCAAGCTAAAGTGAAGCCTTACCTATTTTACAATATGTTGCTAGTGCGTATGACCTGAGCGTGGCTCCTGATTCACGAGGTGGCTTTCTCGCTTTTACATGTCAGGTAATGTGTTGCCTTTCAAATTGCAGAATCTTGAGGTGTTTAAACTCTTTCTTGGACAATCATATTTAATGGATTTATTCTTCTAGTAGTTTCTAAGGATAACAATGCAGCCAGCTTAGAATATGCATCTTCCGAAACTCGCAGACCAAATTGTAAATGCTATGCACTCTTTGGTGCATGATTGAGGAATTATATATATTTATAAATGTGGCACATTCACATAGATTCATTAAGCATGGAATGTTGTATATGTAATGATTTGGAAATACAGAAACATATAACCTTGAGCACAACTTCCCTTCTATCAATCTTGCTAGTCCGGTAATAAATAATCATGATGTTAGGGGATCTGATGCAGGATTCAGCTGGAATGCGTCACCTACGGAAATTGTCTGATGCTGGTCTCACACACATCCATTTACTGCCAAGCTTTCATTTTTCCAGTGTTGATGATGAAAGAAGTAACTGGAAGTATCCTGGTAAAGTTTTCAATTCATGAAATTCATTACGGTGTTATTATCAGTTTGTAAATCATAAATACAAAACATCTTGATGAGATTAATTCTGTGAGATATTGGTATTTAATGTATCATTCTTTATTTCTTTTCATCTTAACGAGTAATTATCAATGTCGATAATGTGCTGGGTAAGTTAGAGTCTGAATGTATTATTGAGTCGCCTGGAGTTCCAGTAAACCCCATCTCCGGCAATCCCTGCCGGCGGCGCCACCTCCGTCTCCGGCGGCACCACCGTTGCCATCAGTAGCCCCTGCCGAAGGCACCACAAGCAATACCTTCTTTGTCACCTTCTGTCTTCCTCTTCCACTCCCACATCCGGGTCGCTGTTCCTCTCCAGTGGGGTAGAGAGCAACATGCCTCGATCTCATAGCGCGGTGGACCACAAAGGGTGGTTCAGGCGGTATGTGGGGAGGGTTGCTCCATTGACTGGGTTGTGAGACATGATCTGCGATCGCTGTCGTGGCCACGATTGTCTTCAGTGTACCTGTTGGGAACCGCTGCTCTGCCTCCGCTGTCGCGGCCTGGGCCACCGGCATGCCACTTGCCCGTCCCGTCCACTCCAGCAACACGAGCAAGTGGCTACTGCGGGACAGAGGTCCACCAGCTTGGTTAGCCACGTGATTGTGCTGATGACTTTGGCCATCGCTGCCCCTTAGGGGCCAGATGTTTCTGCCACACATGATTTTGTCTCAGTGCCTAATTGGGAGACTGTCTTCCCCGGGTGTGCCCCTGGAAAAGATCCAAGAGGAGGTTGAGCTCACTTCATCTCTCCCTATCTATGCCCTCTTCCGGAACGTCCTCCTCTGGCTGGGCAGCATGATCGGCTGCTCGTCGAACCGACAACAATCATGTGGTCTGCATGGTTGCCAGCACTTGGGGGCTCGAAATCCGGCAAACCAGACAGAGTATCCATCATTCTATCTGGAGTTCCTCACACTTGCAATATGCTGAGGTGTTGACAGCCATCATCCAGCTGAATGCAACCCTCTGTGATGTCGCCGTGCCAGCCATTGGAACTGCTGATATCGCCACTATTCGCGCATCAATTGCAGTTCTGCCTCATTGTTGCATCCCTTTGGAGGTGTTTCTGAGAGCGGATGATCAGACATATCGTGTCTCCTTAGCTTGTGCTAATTATCAGCATTGCCGACGGTCATGGTTGGAGATCGTTGCTGACAGCCTCATGATGGGAATGGCACTTGAGGCCTCTGACTGGACGCGGGGACTCTCCTGGGATGTCCAAGGCAAACTCCTCATTGACTGCTAGAACCAAGGAGACGCTCCCCCCCCCTTCCTCCACTGAGGCAGAGCTCCCACAGGGCTGATGATGTGGCGAGCAGAGACCTTCATCCCCCTACATCTGCTCGTCGAGTCTGGAGGCAAAAGTCACGTGCCATAGCCGTTTCCCATCAGCCTGCTGAAGATATCACCCAACTGCTCTCTGTGTGTACCGAGGCACCAGCGCAGGATCTGTGCATCTCTGCCAAGTAGCATACGACGGCGTCTCAGTTGCATCCCTCTAACATGTGTCACGCGGGAGACGAAGCACCTTCCTTGGCAATAAGCGACAAATCTCCCCCTCCTTTTGCCAAAAAGATGCCCATTGGAGATCATGACACCTTCAATCATGCAAAAACTAGCATAGCCGAGGCAGCTCCCTCTTTCACGGGACCTGTGGAGAAGTTTCACCTTGCTGAGGTGATCACACGCCACTCCGTTGGAAATCTATGGAGACCCGCCCTGCCAGCACCTATTTCAAGTTTGAGCACTCCTGGCTTCTGGAACCTGACTTCAGCCGGGCGGTGCAGGAGCACTGGCAATCCTACCCATAGTTTGGCTCAGACACGACGACTCTTGCTGCGCGGCTGGACCTTCTACTGGCTTTTCTTCGTGATTTCAAGAGAAAAATAATGGCCAACAGAGAGCGGCGGCGGTCGTCGGCCTTCAAAATCATCCAAGAACTTGACAAATCTGAGGAGACCTGGCTTCTAACATCTGAATAGGCAAGGCTGAGGCAGGAAGAAGACAAGAAAGAAGAAATGTCATGGCCACAAAGATCCCGCCAGACTTGGCTCAAAGAGGGAGACAATAACACCTGCTTTTTCCATTTATGGGCCAGTGAGAGGAGAAGGAATAATCAGATAAACATGATTTCTGATCAGGGGACGATCGGAGAGGCAACTGCCTGGTACTTCAAGGAATTCACTCGGCGGTGACATGGTGGACGCCGGGAATGGACTGACGCTGACGCCTCTATAGTGACTGATTGCCAACATGAGATGCTAATCGAGCAGATTTCCAAAGCTGAGGTTTGCAGAGCTCTTGGAGATCTTAATGCTGAAGGGACACCGGGTTCGGATGGCTTCCTATCCTCTTCTATCCCACATTTTGGCAGGTCGTGAGAACTGTTGTCCTTACGGCCATCCAGGAATTCTCTGCTGGCAACTATGGGTTTGAGGCGCTTCAACCGATTCTTCATTTTTCTTCTTCTCAAGACGGCTGGTGCAGTTCAACTTGATGAATTCAGACCCATTGCCATTTCCAACGGCACATATCTTATCACTGTTAGGATGCTGGCAAACCGGCTTCGTTCCATGCTCCCTAATCTAATCCACCCAGTTCAATATGCTTTTGTGATTGGCAGGTCCATTTCTGAAGGCTATGTGGCTGCGTCGGAGATCTTTTCTTGCTGGCGTCATGCCAGGTGGATGGGTTTTCTATGGAAAGTCGACTTTGCAAAGGCATACAACTCCATTAACTGGCAGTTCCTCTGGTGCTCTCTCCGTCGCCGTGGATTTCCTGATCAGTGGATTTCGTGGATGCATAGATGAATCACCGGGGCATGTTTTCTTGTCCTCATCAATGGGCGGCTCTCCGGTGGCTGGGTGCATCCCCAACGTGATGTCAGGAAGGGCTGTCCTTTTGCACCAATGATCTTTGCGCTGGCTGCGGATGCCTTGGCTCGTGTCACCTTCTCGGCCTGCAGATCTAGCCTCTTGCCGTGGTTTTCCTGATCGACGGACTTCGTGGATGCATAGATGTATCACCGGGGCATCTTTTCCTGTCCTCATCAATGGGCGACCCTCGGGTGGCTGGGTGCAGCCCCAACGTGATGTCAGGCAGGGCTGTCCTCTTGCGCTGCACCAATGCTCTTTGCGCTGTCTGCGGATGCCTTGGCTCGTGTCACCTTCTTGGCCTGCAGATCTGGCCTCCTGCCGGGTTTCAGCACGCTGAACACCGATGAATCCATCATCTCAATCCTTCAATATGCAAATGATACCCTCTTTTTTTTTTATTGAGGGATCAACACAATTGGCGCAGCGTCTCTCAATCCTAATGGATATGTTATGTGATTTCTCTGGTCTTAACATAAATTTTGCTAAGTCCACTGTCATTAGCTTCGGCATGGACCCTGCAATCGCTCTGGAGTGTTCTCAGATGCTTCGATCGTCAATAGGCACACTGCCTATATCCTATCTTGGACTGCCTCTGACGAACAGGCATATTTCTTCTCGGGATTGGCAACCAGTAATTAAGAGGGTTGAACAACGACTGGCCTGATGGAGTTCCAGGCTGCTTTCATGTGGGGGCAGGCTTATATTACTTCGCCATGTGCTCTCAGCCTTACCAATATATTTTTTATCGGTTTTGAAGGTTCCGAAACAAGTCGAGCACCGGATTGATTCACTTCGAATGCAGTTTCTGTGACAAACTAGCCCTTCCAACCCTCATGGAACACATCTGGTTGCCTTGAAGGATGTGTGTCGTCCAACTGGATGGTTGACTTGGGGTCCTTGACCCTGGCAGGATGAACACTGTTCTCCTCACAAAATGGGCAATTTGAATTATGGGCAAGCCGGAGGGAATCTGGTTTACAGTCTTTAATGTCTGCTATGGTCGTGATCTGAACTGGATTCTCGTGTGACGGTGAACACTGGTGCATCCTCTTTCTGGCAGGGTATAGCTGGGATTATGGCGCTAATCAAACAGTTTTTTTCACCGTCTCTTGGCTCCGGGAATATTTTCTATTTCTGGAAAGATAATTGGACTGGTTCGGGCCCTGCACTGGAGATCTCCCCCCAGCTGTTCCAATGGACCACCAACTGTGATGCCAGGGTTGCAGAATACTGGACGCCATCTGCAATCAGCGGGCAGGGATTGTGGTTGCCTACCTTCACCATGCATCTTTCCGACCAGCGATTTGATGAGCTGCTTCTGCTCTTGAAGGGGCTTCACATATTTCCCCTAGGCCGACCTGGATGATGGCTGGAAGTGGAAGATTGACACTTTCTCTGTCCATGAGGGGGACTGGCCCTGCCCAGGATGCTGAGCTGCTTTTGGCCTGCAGGATTGTGTGGAAGATTAAGGCCCCACTTAAAATATTTTTTTTTCCTGGTTGTTGTGGCGGCGACGAATCCTAACGAAGTCATACAGAGCTTAGTGGCTTAATAGTGCAGACACTCTGTGCGTCCTCTGCTGTGTGGCTAATGAGGACACATATCACCTGTTTCTTGGTTGCAGCATGACTGGCCAGGTCTGGAGGAAGGCAAACATAAGCTGGCTGGACATTGCGTCGGAGGTTGCTTTTCTGCAATGGTAATAGGAGGAACCACGATGTTGTTTACAGGTCCAGAAGACAAAGAGCCATTCCATTGGCATACATCTGGGCTATATGGTTAGAGGAATGACACACTTTTCCATGGGGAGAATGCTGATTCCAAAAACATTAGCCATCATGCGGAAGCCATTTTTGTAGAATGGAGGAAGTGCCTATAATGTAGCACCGTACCAATCTTTTCTTCACTTTTTGATGAGAGTCATAACACACACGCACAATAACATTTAGTTTGATGACAGATGCTATGTTGATAACATTCTGAATCATGCTTATTTTTCGTACCACGGGTGGTCAACAATTGTGACTCACATTCTGTAACCTTTGTGCCTTAAATTGGCCTTTTAATATATGGTTTTGGATTATTCACATTCTGGTTAATCATCTTTTTTCCCCTCACAAAAAAAAAACATTTAGTTTGATGGCTGCCAGGACCTCCCATGTTGTCATCATTTATAACTTTCTGGTAACCAGTGATTTGATTACCATTTGAATGTGCCTTACTACTTCTTGAGTTAATTCTGTTCTACATTTGAATTTATAATGCTCATATTGCTCTCCAGATGAAGTCCAAATGTCATTGCTGCCCCCAGATTCTGATAAGCAGCAAGCTCAAATCGAAGCTATTAAGGATGAAGATCCTTATAATTGGGGGTATGTACTATGCTACCCTTATCATTTACTATTATCTTAGCTTTATTAGTTGTATACATAAAATATCTTATGGTGTTTGCAATTGAAATATAAGATACGATCCTGTTCTTTGGGGAGTCCCAAAAGGAAGCTATGCTAGCAATCCAAATGGGCCAAGTCGAATCCTTGAATTTCGAAAGATGGTTCAGGTTTGAAACTGTGGAGTTTTCTTTTTGGTTCTTATAGAGACTTGTTATCATGATAAGATACCTACGTCCTCCTGAAGAAAAAAAGTTCACTAGATTCCTACTTTCAGGCACTCAACCGTACTGGACTTCGTGTTGTACTAGATGTTGTCTATAATCATTTAGCTGCAAGTGGACCCTTTGATGAGAATTCTGTTCTTGATAAGGTGGTTACATCTATCTATATACTCAGTGCTGTTGATGGTATTTTCAATCTGAAAAAGTTAATGTAATTTCTAGGTTGTTCCTGGGTATTTCGTTCGGAGGAACACTGATGGATACATTGAGAATAGTGCTGCTGCAAATAACACAGCAAGTGAGCACTTTATGGTGGAACGTTTAATTCTTGATGATCTTATAAACTGGGCAGTCAATTATAAGGTAATTCTTCATAGCTTGTAGCATAGGTTGCAATTTTCACTGTTATTACTGGCCTGGCACACTATGAGCATGTACAAGCTCAGTCCATAGTTCTTGCACTGTTAATGTTTCTGTACAAGTTGATGATGATGCCTACTGGAGGGTTAGCAGGAAGTGTGGCATGGAGGAAGATGAAGGGGAAGGGAAGTAGCAGGGAGAGAGATGTCTGTAGTCGAGGCATGGGAAACAGGTTATGTTAGAAGGGGAATGGAAAGGGAGAAGTTGGAGGTGCGAGATGAGAAAAAGAAGCGAGAAGGGGAGAGTAGGGAAGGGGAAGTGAGTAGTTGTAATGGCGGTTCAAAGGTTTAGATGCTAGGGGCACCGAGATGAGGAAGGGAGCAGGAAACAGCAGGGAGGGAAGTGTGGGATGGAGATAAGTTGTGGAAAAATTCACACAAACATTTAACCGTCTTTTAAATATAAGGTCCTCTAACAAAGAAAAGGTGGGAATAAAGCTCCTACCTTTATCCATTGAAATTTTCTGTTGTTCCTTGACCAGTTAGTTTGCTCATACCCCAAAAGTATTTCCTTATCTCCTCTATTCTATTTCTTTTCTATGTTCACCCAAAAGTATTTCCTTATCTCCTCTATTTTATTTCTTTTCTATGTTCACCATATTCGTTGATCCATGTTCATAAGATTCGACAGGATTTTATGCTGGCTGTTGGGGCCTAACACAACCCTCCTCCTTTATCCGGGCTTGGGACCGGCTATAAAATATAGGCGGAGTTGTTGTTGTTGTTCACCATCTTTGAATTGCACTCTTTTTAATTTTATATGCTTACAGAAATTATGGGAAACACAATGCATTCTCTATTATCTGCTTGTGAGCAAGGTTGGGAACACCGAACAGAAGAAAAATATCACACAAGAAACACAAAATCCGTAGATTTACATTGTTTGCAGAGGATCTCCTATGTCCACGGCTGTCATAGAAAAGATTTTGCCATTTTCAATGTGAAAGTACTAGTACATTATTGTTCACACACACACACACACACGACATAGCACTAGAGCAACAAAGAGAGTGCATATGTTCTCCCAAAATTTTTCTTGGGGCTCCACTCCATGAATCCTTGGCCTTCAAGGCATGGAGGTGTTTCCCCTGCAAACTCTGCCAACTCATCACAAAGTTGGATTCTCAAAAGAAAAGCTGAGTGATTAGTCTCCACCTGAGTCTCCAACAAGAAACAAGCTAGGGAAACAGCATAAAATATAGAATGTGATTTTCTAAAAAAAGGATAAATATGATCTTAAGTTATTACGTTTTGTTTTCTTTTGTGAAGAAAGCTTCAATCTAATGGAAATTTATGCACTAATTTTCTCTATTCTTTTATTAAATGCACCTTGGAAGATATCTTGGCGTGTTCCATGGTGGGGATGATGTGTTTGGTTACACCAGCTGGTGTAACCCTGCAACTCCTGTTCTAATGAATTGAACAATACCTTGTTCTTGCTTATTGCAATTTGAAAACTTCCTTTTTTCAGCATTGTTTCTTATGTCAATAATTTCAACTATTTATTTCTCTCGAACTTTCCTTCTAGTTTCCAGTTGTTTTCTTATATAAGTTTTCCTATTGAACCTTAAGAGTGACAGCATTGTTCCATTCAATATCAGGTTGATGGCTTCCGATTTGATCTCATGGGACACATTATGAAGAGAACCATGGTCTGAATTGTCTTGGCTTTTTAGAGTTAATTAAAAGTATTTGATTTCTGTTACTATAAAATTTGTGCCCTAAAAATGTTAATATAACTTTTATCTTAAAACATATCCATGAGTGTAATACTGCTCTTAATATGATAGTATAGATCTTATTATTAATGAAATTCAGAATTGATCTAGCATTAGACTCTATCATCTGTGATCTACTTGAAGTTATCTGAAATGTGACATCTAGGCTCCATTCTTCTCAACATATGGATGAATTCTTAGCTTTTGATACTTAAGTAAATTTAGAAGACTTGCTTGTTTAAACCATGAAATTAAATCTGCACTTATCTTGCATTTTATCTTAAGACTTTTCTTTTATGTTTTTCCAAGTCTAGATGAAAGCAAAGCATGCTCTTCAGAGCCTTTCCAAGGATGAGAATGGAATAGATGGTTCAAAGATCTACATGTAAGGTTCTTGTTATTGATTGTTACAGACAAAAAACTGTCATTTTATACTTATACGATGGCTCAAAGATATACATGTAAGACTCTTTTATGCATTCTCTTACCAAGTTGAAATAGGCTTGGGATAAATGCATCTATATTTGACAAGGGCTTATTCTCTCAGTTATGGTGAAGGATGGGACTTTGGTGAAGTTGCCAAGAATAGGCTTGGCATAAATGCATCACAATTGAATATGTCTGGTTCTGGTATTGGGAGGTAAGACATACTAATACTAAATCTCCTATTGACATCCCTAATTTAATGAGACTGAACTTTGTAATATTTTATTAAACATGTCTTCAAGATAGAAGGTTCAACAACTTTGTTTTGAGAGGTTAGAGGATGACTAGATCATGCTAGTTATCCATGTGTGTATACCACAGAGAAACATATAGCTATGAATTAGGTTCAGGGTCATTTTTGTTTCCCATGCCCATTTTCATTCAAGGTTCCCTTCTGGTGTGAGAGTGGGGTGCTGAAACCTTTCATTTTCTCTTCCCTCTTGTGGATGATGTGAACAAGCTAGCAGTGAACCTTGAAAGTGATTGGCATGCACTATCTGCCCTTTGTCCCAGTGCTACTGGTGTACGTGTTTGTTCCTTTTGTCCTCTTGACTTTCTATTTCATGTTCATTGCTGTGTCCAAACCCTAGAGCGCTAGAGACACCTGATAGTCCTTTATTGGTTTCGTTCATGTTAAATTGATGTGCTGACCAATTTTTCTAAAAGCTTGAGCCGTTAGGAAGAGCAACATCATTAATTTTATATTCTTAACACGCCCCTCACGTGTGGGCGGCTGACAACTTTTGATCTAGCCCAAGCTCAACACGTGGATAATTAAGGAAGAAAATTACTTTTTAATAAGAGCTTAACGATGTTCGAATCCTTAACCTCTGGCTCTGATATCATGTTAAATTTGATGTGCTAACCAATTTGCCAAAAAGCTTAAGCCGTTAGGAAGAGTAACATAATTAATTTTATATTCTTAACGGTTCCTATTTCTTTGAAACTTCTAAAATATTTTTTGAAATAAATATAAAGATAAAAAAACAAAAGAATAGAAAAAAAAAACGGTTCAAGTACTGATATGAAGATTCAAATTAAATTGGTAGGGGAACAATTCATCCAGTACAACTGAGTTTTAAAACCTTGGGGATTCTTCAATAAGGTTCCTTTGTAATCCATTAAGAACTTGAAAGAGCAATCTTCATTTGGTGTCGAGTTTACTTATTATAATAATTGTAACATGGAATGCAATCATAAACTATGAACACATTTCCTCAAAAATAAACTATGAACACATGCAACACAATCTATGCATTAGATAAGTTTCTGGAGTTCCAGATTTAAGAGTACAATCCAAGGATTAACTTGAAAATACCCCTCAAAAAAAGAATTAACTTGGAAATATATCCATTCACATTTTTCCTTAAATTAAGAGGTATTTATTGTTTCAACTTTCAGTAGTGATTAAATTGCTTACAAAGTTGTAAAAGGCTCAATTGGAGAAGTCAAAGTTGAATTGTTCGGACAGTGATTGCTCATATTTACTGCTTAAAATGGAAGATATAAAGTTATCCTGTGATTTGTCAAATTTTGTGGTTTGCATACTTGAGTAAGAATTTTTCGACGTTCTATTTCAGCTAACACTGCCACTATGGGCTTCAGTTGAAATTGTACCCATTTGTTCTATTGTCAAGTGTTGACCTTCAAAGTTTATTTCATCTTCTCATACACGTTGATAGTTTTGTTTATTCTTACATTTTTTGAATTTAACTTCATGTTGGAACTCTTTTCTGTTTCTTGTTTATGTCCATATTTTTGGCACTCTATGCAGCCTTGTGGGCATGCTGTTTTACAATCTGTCTTTTGTGTTTTCTCTGACGAACTTATGATTGAGAAACTTGTTTATTATTTGTTCCTATTTCTATGTTCATCTATTATTTCCTCAGCTTCAATGACCGAATACGAGATGCAGTTATTGGTGGTTCACCATTTGGTAATCCACTTGAACAAGGTTTTGTTACAGGCTTATCTTTAGAGGTATATTTTCAGCTTCATCTATGTTTATTTTGTTGAATTTACATTTTCTCTATATTATCAGCTAAGATATTTGATTCTTTCCTTACAGAAAGAAACTTGACGCTAGTTAGGCCACTGTAATGTAACTTGTAGCCTTCTCAAAGAAAAAAGTAATTTAAGCCCTTCTTTTGGAAATATAGTTTGCCAAATTGGAAATTTTCCATCTAGTAATAATCATTATATAGCCACTGTTCAAACAAGTAGCATTCTTACTTTACCGGTGTCTTGTCTTTTAAATCTAGGACCATCATGGAGAGAATTAAATAAAAAGATTGACAATGCTATTAAGGGAAACACTTTAAGGTTGCATTGGTATTCATGTTCTCTATTTTTCTTTCAATGGCAAGGCTCCTATTTGTAGCCTTTATTTTTTTTATCTTTTTAGGTTGTCAGCCCCCGGTGTCTGGGAAGCGGTGCCGACGGCCCAACTTGCGGGGAGCTAACTATTTGTAGGCTTTATTGATTCATGTTTGAATATGCACCCGAGGCAAATATCATGCGAGCCCAATTTACATAAGTGATCGACAAGCTAATGAGTTATGAAGCAAGTAGGCAAATGAAGACAAGCAATCACAAACAAACTTGGGGACAAAAGAAATGTTAATAACATCAAATAAGGAACTCAAAACATAAAATAACAGGGAGTGGAGTTGCACAATAAGAAATTTGATGATCTCTCCTTCTGAAATTTGCGAGATATCAGTTGTCTTTTCTTCCATGTTTACTTTGTTTTACAGTAGAAATATTCTAGCTACGATAGTGAGTGGAGAAGGAGAAACCACATATCTTACTAATCCCTTGGTTTGTTTGGTGGAGGATTTATGGAGAAAAGATGGACACTTTAAAAGATCTTAACATTTTGTGGTTGAGCTTCAAATTTTTTTTTGAGAGGTGGCCGTCCCTGTGTGTGTGTATATATCAAGAGAAAAGGCCGACAATGTACCAGTATGTTCTGCTATAAGAACATCAAGGATGCCAACATGTAATGCAATTACCTGAAACCCCACTCTAGAATTAAAAAGGAGACATGGTGGATAATGTTGTCTACATAACACCTCTCAGCACAAAATAGAGATGATTGGGCTTCAATATTTGTGGTGATTTCTCTTCTAGCTAGGAGAGTAAATTGACCTAAGAAGATGGATATTTGTTTTGGTTTTAGATGATGTCAAAGTATAAGGAAATGGTTCTATTGTTGCATGATGCTAACACATGCTTATCTGATGATTAAATTCTAACATTTTGATGTACAGCAAAAAACTAGTAGATGCTTCTTCCAAAGTGGGAGAAGAGGAATAGGTGACAGTTCGGTTGATTAAATGCATATTTATCAAGGAAAAGTACATTAATTATTTTATGTGTTCTAATATTTGGGTAAAAAGTAGAAAACACAAGGACACATCATGGAAGTTAACAACAACAACAACAAAGCCTTATCCCACTAGGTGGGGTCGGCTACATGGATCATATGACGCCTTCGTTGATCCATGTTCATAAGATTCGACATGATTTTATGTTGGCTGTCGGGGCCTAACACAACCCTCCTCCTTTATCCGGGCTTGGGACCGGCTATAAAATATAGGCGGAGTTACATCATGGAAGTTAAATGCCACTGTATTCTTGGACATGAGAGGGACTTCATATTTTGTTGCAATCAATTTTGACATACATACTAGAGGATGTATTCATAAGATCTGGAGAGGTAAATATTGTAAACTTGCTTAAAAGGCTTGTGTATGCATGACAGAAGTAGATTGGCAGTAGAAAATTTTATGGGATGCATATTCAGATTACGCACATTCATTGAAGAAGTGTTCTAATGAATTATTCTGATGATGTGTCGTCAGAAAAGAAAAAAAAATGATGATGTCTCACATGTAAAAAGTAATCTTCTTTCGAATTTTCATTGTGCTCTTATTTCTATCTTCTCTTTTTTGGGTAAACTAACTTCAGTTTACTTCTGTACAGCCTAATGGCTACAACCAGGGTGATACATCTACCACAGATGAGGCACTTTCAGCATTAGCTGATCATATACAGGTTTTCTTCTACTTACCTTAGCAGTATATTTTCCACTTTTTCTTCATTGTGGCAGTTGTATGAATTTAATAGATTCTTTTCTTGGAAACTGACATGGATTTGAGTTGAAATGTAACATGAACAATTTTCTTGCTAAACATTCTTAAAACTTTTATTTTCCTGACCTTGTAATAGCTATTGGGTTTATCATCTTATATTTTTATGGGTAACCACATTAGTCAACACGTATTGTATGCTTCCACACCCTTGAATAGAGAATGAAATTTTTTCTGTTCCTTTAATGGACATAAAAGTATATATTTTATTTTCCACTTCTTTGAGTAAGTGATTTTCGTCTTATTCTTCATTTTGGGTCATATGCATTTGATAGATTCCCTGCTGGGAAACTGGCATGAGTTGCAAAACATTTTGAGAACTTTGTGTTGAGATATGATTTGCATATCTCTTCATATCTTTTCATATCTTTGTAATATTAGTTAGGATTAGTATTCTAGATTTCTTGGGATAGTATCTCAGATATTTTGGGATAATATCTTTGATTTTCTGGAGTAATATTCTCCCTTCTTGTATTGCCTACCTTGATTATAAATAGGTGGCACTAGTGTTTGGTCAAATAATAAGAGAAAACATTTTTCTCAACACTTTGGTTCTGCCAAACTCGTACTAGGTATTGGGTTTATAGTATTTAGTTCATTTTTTGAGTAACTTCATTAACCAACACATATTGTATGCTTTTTCATGAATTGTCAAAACAAGAACTTTATGTGAGAGTAGAAGCCCCAAAGGGAGAATTGGGAATTTATTTGATAGGCGATAATAGTGTTTTCCCTTGGAGATGGAAAATTCGTCCACCAAGTTTTATCAATTTGCAAATTCTTCCTCCGTTAGTTAAAAGAATAAAATTGGTTGATTTCATGACGATACTAGGAAGTGTTAAAATGATAATTGATATGACTGAAGTACAAACTATCAATTCGTATGCTATTCTTTAAACAAAAATAACAGTATCTGAATTCTATTTTCCACTTTTTTAGTCAAGAGATTTTCCATTAATTCTTTGTCATGGCAGTCATGCATTTATTATTTTCCCTGCTGGGAAACTGGCACGGGTTTCAGCAGAAATGTAATATGAACAATGTTCTTGCAAAACATTCTTAAAACTATTGTCCTCCTGACCTTGTACCAGGTATTGGGTTTATAATATTTCATTCATCTTACACAACTTTATTTTTCTCGATAAGAAAAAAATCTAGCTAATTTTAGGAAATCCTTTCAAAAAATTTCTCTGAAATAGTATGCATATCCTTGTCAAAAAGAAAAAAACTAGTATGCATATCTTGATTTGCTGGTGCAAATGGGAATATGTTATTGTTTTGTTACTCAATTAACATCTGAATCTTTTTTTTAGGTTGGATTAGCAGCCAATCTTAAGGACTTTGTCCTAACATCTCACAAAGGAAAGGAGGTATATATTCTTGATATATGTTCTGATTTCAGCAGTCTAATTGCAAAAGCTCAAGATTGCATGAACTTTCTGTTGGACTTTTCAAATTCTTACTGGAAGTTTTATTTAACAGATAAAAGGTTCCGAAATTCTTACTCATGATGGGATGCCTGTTGGATATGCATCACAGCCCACAGATACTGTAAGCATTATGACTAATCTGTCCTCAGATGCCACAATTGTTTAGAAGATACTACCATAGCTTGATAAGGAATCTATTCTCAACCTCTAGATAGTGCTTGCCACTTTTCTGTCAGATCATCAATTTTTAATTTCAGATGTCTTATTAAAACTTCCTAATTATAATTTTAGTTCTGTCTACCCTCAGCATTTTTCATGTTTCTTGGCAAAAGATTACTGGCCTAACATTTTTAAACCAAATATTTCAGATCAATTATGTATCTGCCCATGACAATATGACTTTGTTTGACAACATTAGCATGAAGGTACACTAACTTTCTCTCACAGTGGTTTCGGCAAGTGTTATTTTCAGATATATGCACTTGTAACATTTACGCTCTTCCATCTGCGGCATTTGCATGCTTATTTTGAAATCCATTTAAATGATTTTGGTTGCATTTTTGGAGACAACAACAACAACAAAGCCTTATCCCACTAGGTGGGGTCGGCTACATATTCGTTGATCCATGTTCATAAGATTCGACATGATTTTATGCTGGCTGTCGGGGCCTAACACAACCCTTCTCCTTTATCCGGGCTTGGGACCGGCTATAAAATATAGGCGGAGTTCCACGATGCAAAAATGCATGGCACTATACAGTCATCTAGTAGCAGTTGGAGAGTTCTAGTAGAAAAATCAGGAAAGTAGAGCTAGAAATACACGAGTTTAAAGACCAATTTTATTTTTCATAGTCTCCTGCAGAACATGTATTGACCAAGTCACAAAAATTGGAATACCCCGCATGCTACAGAACAACTACCATCGCAAAATTTATAGTTTATTCAAACCAGTAAAGTTAATTTTTTAAATCCACCGTTCACCAAACACTATTGAGTCCTCACGCATAATATTCAGTAAACTTAAAGAGGATCAAATCAAATGAGAATAGCAGAAGGAGACAAATATCCAATCTACCAAGTCATGAAATAGTAGATTAAGGATTGGTTAAAACATGAAGCAAACAATTACTAACCAAGCAATTATAATATACCCAGAGCAGGTGACATTGGTCAGAAGACACAATAACACAAGTAAGAATTTCAGTAGCCACAATAAGAAGACACTGACGGTGGGAAAACAAAAAACTGATTTTGAATCCAGTAAGAGATGAAATGGTTACCGCTAACTAATAAGTGAAAATGAGACATAGTATCACAAAAGAGGTCCCGTAAAAGATGGTATAATTCGTCAAATAAAAAATCCAATGGAGTTAAAGAACGAAGAACTGCAACTGCAACAAAGAAAGCACAAAACACTATTGCTGTCCACAAATAGTTTAACTCAGTAACGAACAAATCGAATGCGGCTTGAAACCAAAAGATAACTTTTTGACCATCAAAACTCAACGCACAAAACATCATGACTCACATTGGTTCAGCATTTGGCCCATATTTTGCAAATTGAACCATTATATTCCGACCGTCTACATTCCGCCCATCAAGCTTATCCACGGAGATATTGTATTTTTGGAGACGAGTGGTTTTAATGATTTTGGTTGCATTTTTGGAGATGAGTGGTTTTATCTTACTAATAAAATATTGCATGCTTGTTCTCTCGTGAGATATTGTATGTAGCTTTGTGAACATCATATATACTTTGTACACGTAAATCCAGTGATTAATGAATTTGGATGATTGTCACATGAATCACCTATTTTTCTTTTTCTTCGATCACAAGTATTATCTGTTGAATATTGTCTCATTGGTATATGATATGTTACAGACTCGAGTGGAACTCCCAGTAGAGGAGAGGTGCAGGATAAACCATTTGGCTTCCAGTATCATAGCACTTTCTCAGGTTTTTTGTGACTTTTTGGTTCAGATATTCTTTTTTACAGTTGTGTTTTCATTTCTATCAGGTATTAAAGTTTTCATTTTGATATAATTAGGTTATGCAATATGGAATGCTTGTCTGCATCTCTTGTCTGTCTATAATCTTCTTCTATGTTATAACCATGCCCATTTGTTCTCCATTACAAATACAATATTAGTAGCAACCAAAGATTGTTAATTATTTTCCCTTCAGAAATATTTCGCTGGTTGTGTTTGAAAATGAATTTCAGATTCACATTTCCACTAAATAACCATACAAAGAATTTGAGTTTGTGATATTGACACCTGAGCTTTCTCTCAGATTGGCTAGATTATTTGGTTATTGTAAGCCAACACTTTCTTTCATGGTTTGTTATTGACCATATATCCATCTGCAATTCTTAAGAAACTTTTGGCAGCTTTTTTCTTCGAAAGATGCAAGTCTGCATGACAATTTCTTTAATTATTTATTATTTTTATCTAAATTTCTTCAAGGTAATGTTTTCAACTCAAAGTTGAGAACTTTGTTTGGTTTCTCATGTGAGTAAAGCATGCTCTTGTTATGTATAAACATTGATTTTTTTAGGGGTAAACGTTGAATATTTAGTAGATTGAGAATTCGGTTTCTCCTGATTTTTATTTTGAGAGGAAAGGTTGTGGTCATCCACATATATTAATGAAAATTGGGAATGTACAAGTTTGCAAGGGGGTAGTATGAAGTCATAGTCGCCTTAAACAAATGAAAACATGGTACTATCCAAAAGCCCACCCTTTAAACAACTAGCATATGTGATATGCAATGTTTTTTCTCCCCTTCTTCCCAAACAAAAAAAATCATGGGGACAAAAGCTCCTCAAGATGCTGCCTATAGCCTCCTCGCCGAATAATGGTCGGCTACATCTCCCTACAGTTGTCGGGACGTGATACAAACTGAAAATACAACTACAAATGACTGAAAATAAAAGTGGGATAACTATTATTAGTAGTAAAATTGCAAGAATCTTAAACTCAAATACTACTAATAACTTGTCAATTCGAGACGACAAATCTCCATAAGTCCGTATGGAGTGGACCAAACTCCAATTACATAATTGATCAACACATTTTGAAGCGCTCCCCTCAATCTAAAACCCATGCATGTATTTATAACATGCAAATACAAAGATAACTAACTACCCATTACTTTCTTAATCTGCCATTAACTCATACAACTTCTAACTATCCACTACTTAATTAACCAACCACTAACTAATACAAAGTGGTATCTTATCGGTACACCCCTTCTAAAATTTTGCCTTGTCCTCAAGGCGGAGAAAATAATATTAATAATAATATTCTACAGGTGCAGTTGAAGCCTCCAAACTTGATTAACTCCATCTTTGGGCCAAGAGAGAAACTTTTGAACCAATATGAACTTTCAACTTTTCTTCTTATGAAATGAG
This sequence comes from Pontederia crassipes, assembly GCA_030549335.1. Taxonomy (NCBI): domain Eukaryota; kingdom Viridiplantae; phylum Streptophyta; class Magnoliopsida; order Commelinales; family Pontederiaceae; genus Pontederia; species Pontederia crassipes. Next base: position 66,153,290 of record CM060196.1, on the reverse strand, counting down.
CTTTCCCTTGCAATGTGTAAAGTCGATTTCTTCTTAATGGATGCTGCTTGGATCCTTGAGGCTCTGAAACCAATTGATACAAACTGAAAATACAACTACAAATGACTGAGAATAAAAGTGGGATAACTATTATTAGTAGTAAAAGTGCAAGAATCTTAAACACAAATACTACTAATAACTTATCAATTTGAGATGACAAATCTCCATGAGTTCGTATGGAGTCGACTAAACTCCAATTACATAATTGGTAAACACATTTCCAAAGGCTCTTCTAAATCTAAAACTCATGCATGTATTTATAATATGCAAATACAGACATAACTAACTAACCACTACTTTCTTAACTAGCCACTAACTCATACAACTTCTTACTACCCACTACTTAATTAACCAGCCACTAACTAATACAAAGTGGTATCTTATGAGGACAATAACTCGAGATCTGATGAAGTAGCCTGAGAAGATCCTCAAAATGCTGATCCAACAAAGCAAACCTGAACTGCAGCGTCCATATTCCTTCTCCTGATGTGCTCAATGGAGACCAAGAGTCAACAACTTCCCCAAAAGTGTTGCAAGCTTGGGGAACATAGTAGCAAGTGTATCATCAAGTGACCAATCATGATTCCAGAACAAGAAAGGAGACCTTGAACACAGAGAGACATAGAAGAAATGTCACATCTGGAGGAGAATGGTGGAGACTCGGCCACGTGGGAGGCATGGTCGAGAATTCCATAATAAGTCTTGGTCAATTCGTAAACTTTGCTCCATAGGTCCTCCCTAGTCCTATGATACGTCCCACCATGGTGTCACTAGGACACGATTGATCCAGCGCAGGTTTTGGTACGCAAAGTATGAGTTCCACCAATAGATGAAAAATCCTTTCTTTGCCTAATATTCTTTGCAATATCCCCCAAACTTAAGCTGACTCTAGTTCTGTAGGAGACAGTTTAGCAAAATATTTGGCTTGCTAACAATCAGCTAAATTGTAACCAGAGATAGTTCAAATTCTCAAGTCTCAAATCTTGAATGTCAATTTGTTAACATGTTTCACACTCTCATCCTTCACACACTGAAAAAAATTTGTTGGCATGCTTACATGGCATAAACATTGGGACGAAAAAATTTGTTGGCATGCTTACATGGCATAAACATGGATCAACGAATATATTGTGTTAATGCTAGGTCGTTACCCGTAAGTAACGCGCTGTACAGCTCGGGTACAGTGATAAGAGAGCAAGAGCCGCTGCATCCTCGCCTGAATGCAGTGTTAAATGAGCAAGGGCTACCGCACTCTAATGGACGGAGGCGGTTAAAGAAGCTAGTTCATGAGACTAAGGTCAGATTAGGTTCGTGGAACATTGGGACGTTGAATGGGAAGCGCCTCGAGGTGGCACAAGTAATGGACCAGCGTAAGATTAGTATCTTATGCTTGCAAGAAACTAGATGGGTAGGAGAGGGAAGTAAAGAGATTAGGTTAAATGGTTCCAAACTTTGGTACACAGGTAAGGTAAATGGAAGAAATGGTGTTGGTATTATCGCGGATGCAGAATGGAGGAAGAATGTTGTGGAAGTTAAAAGGATTGAGGATCGAATCATATCCGTGAAAATAATTGTTGGAAAGGAGACTATGAACATTATTAGTGCATATGCACCCCAAGTAGAAGCAGAATCACATCTCAAGGAGAAGTTTTGGGCAGATATGGAGGGTTTGATTGAAAGTATACCAACAACCGAGAAAGTTTATATTGGGGGAGACCTTAATGGACATGTTGGTAAAGAGGCAGGACCACATGCAAGGGTTCACGGTGGTTTTGATTTTGGGGAGTTGAATGAGGAAGGACAAACTATTATTGATTTTTCTTTAGCATACGATTTTAAGATTATCAACACTTGTTTTAGGAAGAGAGGAACATTTAATCACATACAAAAGTGGAACTCATAGGTCTCAAATCGATTTTTTCTTGACAAAAAATACTGATAAAAGACGCTGTACTAATTGCAAAGTAATTCCTGGGCATGGGGTGACTACACAACATAGATTGTTAGTTGTTGATATGCAAATGAAATGTATAAAATCAAAATCTCGAACAATTTTTATCGAAAGATCAAGTGGTGGCAGTTAAAGGGGGAGAAGCGAGAGACTTTTAGAAGTAAGTTATTAGAGGAAAGTGTGTGGGAGTTAGAAGGAGATGCTAGTATCATGTGGGAGAATGTGACAAAAAAGCTTGAAATGGTTGCTAAAGCCATTTTAGGAGAATCAAAATGTTTTGGACCACGAGATAAGGAGACTTGGTGGTGGAATGAAGAGGTCCAAGAAAAGGTGCGTAATAAGAAGAATTGTTTCAAGGCGATACACTTGGACAATAGTTCTGACAATTGAAAAAAGTATCGTTTGACGAAAAGGGAGGCTAAGAAGGCAGTTAGTGATGCTCGTGCTAAAGCATATGAGGGATTTTATAAGGAGTTAAGGACAAAGGCTGGTGAACAAAGGATTTACAAGATTGCAAGGAATAAAGAGAAGGAGTCGAGAGATTTGGATCAAGTAAGATGCATAAAAAATAAAGTTGGCAAGGTTTTAGTTACTGAAGGAGATATTAAGAACAGATGGGAAGAGTATTTCTATAAGCTATTTAATGATGGATGTGAAGGTTCCCGTTGTGATTTGGAGGACTTACAGTTAGCGAATGTGAGCTTAATAGATCATTTTATCGTAGAATTAGAGTCTCGGAGGTTAGCGAAGCTCTTAAGAAAATGGAGAATGGTAAAGCCGTTGGATCGGATGGTATACCGATTGAAGTTTGGAAATGTTTAGGAGAAAAATGTGTGTTGTGGTTATGTAAACTATTTAATGAGATTTTACGGTCGAAAAAGATGCCTGATGATTGGAGATTAAGTACATTAGTTCCTATTTATAAAAATAAAGGGGATATTCAGAATTGTGCAAATTATAGAGGGATTAAACTTATGAGCCACACAATGAAATTATGGGAAAAAGTGATTGAGCATAGATTGAGAATGAAGACTAGTATTTCTGAGAGACAATTTGGGTTCATGCCAGGAAGATCCACTACAGAGGCGATTTATTTACTAAGGGGGATGATGGAGAAGTATCGAAGTAGGAGAAGAGACTTACATATGGCTTTCATTGATTTAGAGAAGGCGTATGATCGGGTACCAAGGGATGTACTTTGGAAAGCCTTGCAAAAGAAGAGGGTGAGTGTTGCCTACATTAAAGTAATACAAGATATGTACGATGGGGCATTGACTAGGGTTAGGACACCCGGAGGTGAGACAAATGAATTTCCTATAGGAATTGGCCTACATCAAGGATCAGCTTTAAGTCCGTATCTATTTAACTTAGTTATCGATGCTATAACCGAGAGTATCACAGAGGAGGTACCTAAGTGCATGCTATTTGCGGATGATATAGTACTTTTAGCGGATTCAAGAGAAGAGATTAATACAAAATTGGAAATATGGAGAAATACGTTGGAGTCAAAGGGTTTTCGTTTAAGTAGGAATAAAACAGAATATAAGCATAGCAATTTCACAAATAAACAACTTAGAGACGATTTGAAAGTTAGGCTAGGGGAGGATATAATTCCTCAAGTGACAAAGTTTAAATATTTAGGATCAATTGTAAGACAAGATGGTGAGATTGATGACGATGTTAATCATAGAATTCAAGCTGGTTGGTGTAAGTGGAGGAAAGCCACTGGAGTTCTTTGTGATAGAAAAGTATCCAATAAAGTTAAAGGAAAATTCTATCGTACTGCTATAAGGCCAGTAGTGTTATATGGTAGTGAATGTTGGGCTATGAAGGGACAACATGAACGTAAAGTGGGGGTAGCCGAAATGAGGATGTTGAGATGGATGTGTGGTCATACAAGATTAGATAAGATTAGGAATGACCATATACGCGAACGAGTCGGAGTGGCTCCTATTAGTGAGAAAATGGTAGAGAATCGTTTGAGATGGTTTGGTCATGTTCAGAGAAGACTGATGCGCCAGTAAGAAGAGTAGATCAAATAATCTGAAGTCTGATTAAAAGAGGGAGAGGGAGGTCAAGGCGGACACTTGGCGAACTAATAGAGCAAGATCTATTGGTGAATAATATACCGAAAGGTTTGATTACTAATAGAGCGGAATGGCGTCGTATGATCCATGTAGCCGACCCCACCTAGTGGGATAAGGCTTTGTTGTTGTTGTTGCTTACATGGCATAAACGTAAGGGTGGATTTTGAAGGAAACTTCATGGTGGACATGGATCAGTAGGATCCATGATATGTTTCTTTCCTCACAATATTGGAGACTAACACTGTTATTTTTATGTGATATATGCCTGAGTGAGAGGCTCTCCAGCCGATAAAGCCTACAGGTTCTAGCATGGCACATTACTGGCACACCATGATACTGTGACTATAGCTTAATGGTACAGTTTGCTGCTGAGTATTTGTATTTTGATTTAGGATATTATTCATGATAAATGCAGCCATGAAGCTTCCTTTATAAGAGGAAAAATTAGCCATGTTGACTCATGTTTCGCATTCTTTCAATATATCATCATTCCATTTTTCCCTTAAATTGATTCTGATATTGGTTCAAAAGTCAAGATTTGCATCTGAACTTAATCTAATATCAGACTGCTGTCCCTGATAACTTGATGGAATACGTCATGGACATTATTGAAGGCAAATTATTGTACTTTGTTTTGATAACCAGGGAATTGCATTTTTTCACTCGGGTGATGAAATATTAAGGTCCAAATCATTTGATCGTGACTCATATAACTCTGGTGATTGGTTCAACAGGTCAGCATTTGCACCCCTACAAACTGTTTCCTTCCACATCGTTGATAGGAATCCTCAATATAAGTTTTTCAAGAAATGTTTGTCTACTTCATTTATTTTTTGGGTTAATTTGGTTCCTGCAATTTTCATTTTGTTATTGCAAAAAATTCCAAGGATTGACTTCACTTATGAGTCAAACAATTGGGGTGTGGGACTGCCACCAAGGGAAAAGAATGAAAGTAACTGGCCTCTGTAAGTATCTATCAGTTAACTTGAGAGTTTAATCATGAGATACTTACTCCAAGTGTAAATTTAACTATACTTGTTGACAAATATATGATGGATACGAAAGTTCACGTGGATTTGTCGTTTATATATTACTCTTCAATGTAGCATGAAGCCCCGCTTAGCAAATCCATCTTTCAAACCTCTGAAGCATCACATTCTTGCTGCCCTCGATAATTTCCTAGCCCTTTTGAAGATCAGATACTCTTCACCTCTTTTCCGGCTGCAAACGGCGAATGCTATCCAGGTACTATCCCTGTGCGGTTCTTTTTTTTTCTTTTCCATGGACCTTTGGGTGAAACCACATGTAGATTGTTGACATGAAATACTTTGTGGATACAAAGTTATTGATGGTTGTCATTCTTAAAAACTTAAAACCTTTCAATTTGAACATACTATTTAGTAAAGCATTCAATGTATTGTTCCTGGATGCATGATATGTGTGCCATGTTCTCAAACTTCTGAGTTTTTAAGATACTTGTCACTTTATACATAGGTATGTAGTTGTGTTTAGAGTAATGATGCGACATTATCATAAATCATATTTAACTTCATAAAAGGCACAGAAATTTGTTTGGGGCTGATAAGATGTTGGAATTATTCTTCATGGAGTATCTTGCAATATCATGAAGTGGTCAGAGGCAAATCAACAAATGCAAAAGTAGGTTTGCTGTATCCAAAGTTGGGTGCAGTAAATGCTTTTAATAAGCTAGTACAGATTACTTCTCACTTTTTGTAGTTAATACGTAATGCCAAATCCAAATCATTTTCCACAACCAAAAATTCCAAATAACTAATGTGATGAATCATTTTCCACAACCAAAAATTTTAAATAACTAATGTGATATCCTAGTTTAGACCACTGTAAGCTGTTGTAAAATATAGAATCTACAAATGCTCTTCCTAACCTTGCACGGAAGAGGATGATAACAGAATTTGATCATATTTTAAATGTTATATTGGCTGAATTTGAGCATGTCCCAAATGATCCTAGATTGGTTCCAAATCATTATCTATCTCTACAACTGGAACTTGAGATCGTTTTTGTAGAGCTGAGCGAGATAGTTATCTTCATTCCACTTATGCATAATACGTTGATCAGTCATGTATATCTCATCAATCCACTCTTGTAAACACTCTATTAGCATCTACTATTATCATAATCCCTCACTGACAAACATTGTGATTTGCAGGAAAGAGTCCGGTTTCACAATACAGGGACCTCTTGGATCCAAGGAGTCATTGTTATGAGCATCGAAGATGGCGATGAAGGAATGCCTGGCATGGAACAACTTGATCCGCAGTATGTCATGTAGGCTATGTTGATGAGTTTTCTTAATATCACAACGTGATATGATGCTATTTTTTTGCACCATTTGGTACAGATACTCCTCTGTTGTAGTTGTCTTTAATGCATGCCCAACTGAAGTATCATTAGTGATCCCAACCTTGAAGTCTAGGAGACTCGAATTACATCCGGTGCAGGTAATCTTTTTGCCCTCACCAAGATTTTCCTCTTTCCAGTGTTAAATTTTTAAACTGATAGTTCACATATAGCATTTGGATAAATTAGAAGGATTGACCGTGGTTTTCTGTTGCAATGTAGTTGAACTCTGCGGATGAATTAATCAAGGGATCATCATATGAGGCCTCCTGTGGACTTTTCACGATTCCACAGAGAACGACTTCAGTATTTGTTGAACCACGAGGCGCACAAGGGATGTCATGTTCCCTCATTGCATCTTCATGAGATTATGATTAAGAACGAGGGTGGATGTCATTGTGACAAGAATCAGACATATAAACACTTCGGACTTTGCCGGTGGTTTACATGAGGATAGAAGGAAACATGCAGTAACGAGTTTCTAGTCTAATTACTGTGAATATGAATATACATTGAAAGCAAATTACTGTAAGAGAAACATCTTCCGAACAGCAATTTGGGGAAATCAGTTGGATGTTCTCTTCATATTGATCTGAATAATTCTTGTCTTGTTGTCCAATCCGTCACATATTAAATGGAGATTGCCATAACGTCTGGTTCTTCAAAGTGTGGCTGCTTGAATGTCTTTCCAGGATCGAGTGATTTATCATTAGGCAGCAAGATGTATCGACGTATCTTTTTTTTTTCCTTCGGTGATCTGTGTACCTAGTAACTCGTTGATAGATACGAACTGATTGCGAACTTTGGTTTTGACGAATAGTTTAAATTTTTAGTTGTATATATTACTATAAAATATTCTTGCTGCGTTCTTCTGCAACAAAGGGAGAAAAAGACTAATCTGACCTGTGTATCATCTTCTTTTGCTCCCTGCAGACGACAGGATAATAATAGTTGTTTTTAGCTTTACCTGCAGGATATTTCAAGTCTGGTTCTGGAGGGACATAGTAATAGGTACGGGCCCTGACAAGTGTGTTCAAGTAACTTGTACCACGTATTGTTCACTCCAGTAATTTTCTTATTTTTTACCCCAAATGAATCAAATGGTCGCAGGGAGTTGTCAAATCTCAGGTCGATAAATGGGCCCCGTGATGGTGTAAAGGTTTCAGGGAAGGCAGGAACAACTTTTGAGGAGGCAGAAGTTGCACTGCTAAAAATGTGAACTTTGCAGATCGCTGTGAGTGCATCACAATTCATAATGCATATAGCATTTTAGTAATGGACTTGATCCTGAACAATCCGGTCTTTTCTTACTTTTCGGTTGGGTAAATATTCTGAAATTGGAAAAATATTACATCGTCGTAAAAATCCTCCTAATATCTACACGTTTAAAATGTTTCAAAAAGATTGACAAAAAATTATTAGTGAAGTTAGGATAATTTTTTTTGAAGGACATAGCATTGAGTTGTTATATTGTGGTTGTGTTAACCTTCCTACCATCTTTTATTCTCATTTTTTTAGTCAGTGTCACTTGCGCAATGCTAAAAAGTACATTATTCGTGAATTGAAAATTGACCTATTTATCGAGTTCAACTAATTCGGTAAAATCGACTCGGATCGCGTAGCTGACAATGACATATGAAGATCTCAACAAAATTTTTTTACTTGAGTTAGTTTTATTCTCATTCTTGATTCTACATAGATTATTTTGTCATTCAACTTTTTTCATGGAATTTAACCAATCGATTTTTCTCTCTATTAATTTAAAACTTAAAAAAATATAAAAAAAAGTTGCGTCCGTCTGAATTCGAGCATTTTAAGGTAGCAATCAAAAGAAAACAATGCAATAAAAAACATTAATAAAAATAAAATTCGTCTTTACCGTTCTAACTTCTCCATATTCTGAAAATAAATTTGCCACAAGTATCATAATATTCGTGCACATTGTATAAAGTTTAAATAAACAAGACACTGAATAAATAATGTCATTACATTTTTTCCTGAAAAAAAAAAGAAAATAAAGGAGTTATATTATCCTTTTCAATCTTGCTTGGCCATCATCCGCACAGTGCAGGGAGTGGGCGGCATTAATCAAGGAATCGAGTCGAATGGGGTCGGAGTTCCATGTGCAAAATAAATAATACAAATCTGACGACGAGGTCCATCATCCCCACAACAGTTGCCAGTTGCAGGTTCAATGTCGACGACACGGGCACGACGACGTGGCCTCAGTTCCACTGCCACTGACACGGAGCTCTTTCGGATAAGGATCAATCATTAGATCGCCGTGATCCGATCGCCATGTCACATGACAGATTCAGCTAAATCTTTAGTTAGTTCAGATGACTATGGAATTGGACGTCCCAATCCCAAGCATCTCAAATTTGTTCACATATAACTTGCAATATACGGTAGCTTGCAACTTGCCACTGTGGCACTGTGGGAGATGATGATATTTCTTCCTTGTAGGAAAAACCAGAATAAAAGGTTGCATTTAACTGTTCTGATCTCTTCCTATCATACAACAAATGTCTTGCTTTTTTTTTTCCTCTCCGTTTTATCGAAGCCTTGTTTTTAAATGGCGAAATAAGGGGGGAAAATGTAAAACGGATATACCATGAATCTAAATTCGAGATTATCATTGAATCTGAGTAGTAAGTCATAGCTCTTGGATTTAATTTAATATGCGATGATACTTCGTGTCACTATGCTACGGTCACTATCATCTGTGATTCAGAAGACATTGGTTGAACGTACATGTATTTTTTTTTTTTGCCAATTTTGGTATATGGAAAGTGGAGCAAATAGTTCAATTCGCACTTTGAAAGAAATTTTGCATCGACAAATATAAGGCGACGAAAAATTTTATTAAATGAAAATATAAAAAAAATTACAATCGCTTTTTATTCGAATCTCTAAAGAATTTATATAAGTATTTTCTTTATCGACGATAAAATTTATAAATCGATTATGACAAATAGAATCTCGTAGTCATATGGCTGAATATTTCACGATCATAATCGATCGAACTCAAAACTTAAAAACTTAAGTTATAGAGAAGTTGCTTAGTACTTCGTCCCAAATAAACATGTAAATTTTTTCTAGGTATGAATCAGACCCGTGACCGGTTGCAGCATTTGGCAGCATTCCTTGCACCGGCTCCATTCTTCTGAGTCAACATTTACCTTTCTCATAGTCACAAATTAATCCGGACTCCTCCTGATATCTAAAATTGTCTTTCCAAAATTTATTAAAATAAATCAAATTTAACTAGTAGAGTTGGTGAGGAAGTTGTATCTTAACAAAGAAAGTCGTTAATTTAGTAATAATTTATTTCTTCCATTCCAATATTGAATTAATTAGATGTTAATAACTTTTAGCATCCATGCACGTAAAATGAAAAGTAATTAAAAGGGAAAAAAAAAGACGTGGACTGTCGATCGTTTTGCGTTATCATCATGATTAATCATTTATAGTTTCTGTTTGCTATTGATCTGTTCCAGGCTCATATTGTTGAATATTATTGAAACCTTGGGAAGCATAACGAAGCGTATACAATGAAGAAAGCTTCGGCCACACTTTTTTTTTTCTTTCCACTAGGGCTACTAATATTTGATTAAACGAAGCTGAAACAATAGATTTTACTGCATTGATAATTCTATGAATCAAATTCGAAAGTATCAATATAATTTCGCCAATAAAGTTTGATTATATTTCTAAAAAGACTATATATATGATTTGGACACGTAACTTTAAGTAATGGTGATGGTCTAACTCGTGCAATATTAAGAATTATTTGCACTGGTTATAATTTCAAGTATCGATGCATTATCGAGTTTGAGTATTTTAATATCGTTCGGACAATATGTACAACGAATTGGCATTTTCAACGAATTTTTTTTTGAATTTATAAAAATTCAATTCAAAGACATTTTGAGGAGCTGCCATCCGTCCATTCTAACTTGAGTTGATGACATGTAATATTACACATGCACTCAAGTCATGTACATGTGATGCATAAATATGACGACGTAAATGGAGTGGTCCATCGTCAACAACCCCATGTGTTTTCTTTGAGGACCTTGTCACAACCCGGGCCCTCCTATTTTGTCTTACGTGTAGATCATTTTATAAGAGTGACAAAGATGCCTTGTGAATATTTCGGGAGTGACAAGTTCTTCCGAATGCCATCACCAAATTTAATTCGTAATTAAACCGGCCATTCTTTCTTTCTTTCTTCGTGGCATTTAATTCAGTTCGATAGACAAAAAAAAAAAAAACATACATACATATATAGCTGCCGAAATCTTCTTCCTTAGATGACGAATTATTATATACATAAGTAGATATTAGAAAAAAGTGACTCCAATGTTCTTATTATTATACATTACAATTATAAATATAAATATGGGACCTTTTCTTAATTAATAGTTTAACCTTTTGGGTAAAGATTGGTTAGCTTGTAAGAAAACACGGTATATGAGAAAAATCGTGACGAAGTTGTTATTAATGAAGAAAGAAAACATTTCTTCTTTTTTTTAGTGTTTTACGTGATTATGAGTATTTAGATTTAACTCTAGTAGCATGTGTTGATCAATTTTCTTAAATATTTAAGCCGTTAAATAAAATAATAATAATAATTTTATATTCCTAACAGATGAAATTAAACTAAATGAGATAATCTCGTAGTTAAAAGTTGTTTAACGGCAAATACTTGGGTTTTTTTTCTGAAGTATCATTCTGTTTTTTATTTGGATTTTCTATTAGTCTAATGCCACTAGCTCCTAAACTCGAGAGTCCCGAACAAATATAGAAAAAAAAAAAGAAATAGTGTCTTCATGATAACTTAAGATTTCGGATAAGAAAGTTTGGTCATCAAATTTTGTATTATCTTATATTTAAAATTAATTATTATGTTATTCAATTTCTTAAAATTAAAATTACGTGCATCCACATGTTTAATAATTGAATAGTAAATTCCACATGATTGAGTTGGGTAATGAATATCCACATAAATATTAAAGACCAAAAAAATTCTTCTTTTTTTTCTTACCCTAAGAGCACCACAGATAAATCACCTTATCACCATGTGTATATATGTAATTAAATCTGTCAAAAAATTATTTTCCAAAGTCAAATTTTGTGGAGCATAAAGAAAACATGGATGGGGGGGGGGGGGGGGGGGGGGGGGGGGGTCTACTTCGCATGAAAGAGTCCGGAGACTACCAAACGCCACTACAAAACATCATTTAGAACAAAATCGCAAGCACGCAAAAAGGATTAAGATTTTGTTTATGTGAAGCCGCTGGAGCCAAAATAATTAAGTGACCCACTCTTCCACTCAAGGCTCAAGCCTTTTTCTCTCTCTGTCCTTTCACTTTGGCTGGCTCCTTCATGTTGCCCTCTTTCTCTCTCATGTGAAATCAGTGGAATCGAAGCTACTGATAAGGTCATAAAGGACACTTGCCCCAACGTGGGCAGAACTAAGATGTGGTTGTAGCATCCATAGCAAGCCTAAAATAACCAATAAAACATGTGATGAATAAATAAGAAAACGAAGTAAATAAATAGAAAAAGATGAAGAGATAAATTTAATATAATAAAATTTTCTTAATCAATTTGAATAAAGATAAAGAAAGTCACCGTCAAAAAAAATTTCATTGTCCAAATCCTCCATATATCGATTTTTTTCTCATTTTTTCCACAATTTTGAATACATGAAACAATAATTCAAGACATACCAACATAATTTGCAATATAAAAAATTAATTTAGGATTTGCAAAAATTCAATTTTGATAAAAGAAATACTTTTGAATAGAGTTAATGATGAGAAAAATAAATTGTATCGTGAAAACCTTTGCTAAATGCAAACGACATAAGATCGAGTGATTAGAAGTTAGAACAAGAAGCCAAAAAAAAAAATGAAAAAAGAAAAGAAAGAAAGAAAGAAAGAGAGGAGGGAGGGTCATGTGCTCTTGCACATGTCTGCAAACCCTCCTTTTCTACTCGCATGGGGGACACATTTGATGCTTTCCTTTCATCTCCACATGCCTCCTCCTCAGACATGTGGCCCCATTGACACCCCAAAAAAAAAAATATCTCGACCGAGCTTTTGACCTATTAATCATCTCTGGTATCGAGTGATGTTGATGAATGAATGAAATAATTCATGGAAGTTGAAAGAACAAAGCAACCAAACAAAAATGTGACAACCATTATGTCATCCATGGAGTTTCGGTGGGAATAACGTGGGATAAATTAAATTGATTGTGCCAAGTAAAGTTTTTTCTTTTTCTTTTTTTTTTTTAAATTTTAGTAGCATTTGGACAAAATGAGGCATATTAGATTTGGAATAAACCTCTCTCTCGTTACCATGGAAACATACTTCATGTGCATGCAAATTATTCTTCTTAGAAGTTTCATCCGTCAAGAATCGTATGATCTAAGAAGACACACAAACTAGTTGATATGATAATAGATCAGAGTTTAGTTTGCCGAGTTTTTCAGTACTATAATATATATATATATATATATATATATATATATATATAATATTGTTGAATTTCACTGAAGTAATTAAGGGCTTATTCAAGCTGCATCAACTAGTCCAAAAGTTGTCCAAAATTACATTTTTTTTTCATACAGAAGACTACTAGATTCGGTTAATATTAATATGAATTTAACAGGCGTCCTCGTTAATTAAAGAGGGAGGATGCTCCTCCCTATTTTCACTATCCGATGTGATAGTAAATCGAGATGACGCAGTTCAAAGTGTAATAGATTGTCAGTTGACAAAATAAACTTTAGGACTTGTCTTCCCCCATTACTGTCCGGCAACCTATGATCCGAGTAGAACCGGGTGCTCGTCCAGACGGTCTGTGGAGCAGAACTGGTGGCAACAACAATGGCAAGATTTGTGCGCATCATCGACGTCGATCCTGGCAGCTGCAGCGAGCAATGGCAGCGGTCCATCCGGTGGCTTGAGGCAATATCCGAGTAGAAACAGCGCCAGGGGTAGAGGCAAGATATGTGCGCGTCGTCAACATCGATCACTGTTGAGGTCGACCGGCGAGACGCACAAAGGAGTCGCTCGTTCGCAAATAGAAGCCGGTGAATTAAACCAAATTTTTTTTTCTATTGAATCGCGCCTTACTAATGTGGCCTTCAGATTTGCGATGGACGGCCGTGCATGGAGGAGGACGGTCCTCCCTTTTTTAGCTAGGGAGGACGCACATTAATTCCTATTAATATTTCTTTCTTATTAATCACTGATTATTTTATGTCTTGCAGAATCAAATCCTCGAATACGTTCATTAATGTTTATGATTGTTACTGCTTGACCAACTGAGTTCGAGGGACTAAATATTTCTATTTGTCAAATTTTAAACCCTAAACCACCAATTCTCAGCCCAAGTTTCTTTTATAGTAAATCACAAGTCAGCATCTGCTGGTCTTATATAATCATGACGTCCCCAAAAAAGTCTGCTGCGGCTGGCCGGCCGGCCGCCGGCCGGCCAACTAGAAAGCACCAATAAGGGGGGGTGCTGTACTGAAGTTGACACCTCCATGGCGACTTGACAATGTCATTTGCTGTGGCTACCATGGCCGGCCAATTAGAAAGCAGTGGTAGGCAAAGGAATTGATTTGCATTCGTGACAGCAACGTAATTGGATCTGGACGTGCATCATTTTCATTTTTTGCTCAGCACCTCGTTCATCTTGACAAAAACAAAAAACAAGAACCCAAGGAGTTGTCACAGACCTCACAAATTGACAAGCATTGTATTTAATGCATGCATGCTTCTAGTAAACTTCCAAATGCTTCATGGAATTATGATAGGAAATGGCAAAACATACATATATAGTGTAGAAGTGAAATTACGAATTCGAAGCTTAATTTGTTTTTCGGAAAAAAATTTGTCAAGGATTAAATATTCCATAGAGTTAAAGCTAAACATTGAAACATTTATGACAAGGCAGGTAGATATATATATATATATATATATATATATATATATATATATATATATATATATATAGTTCCTGGAATAAGTGGACATAGCATGGCAGGTAGATATTTAGTTCCAGGAATTAATTACATGCACATGCTTCACGGGAACTGTATATATATGTATATTTATGTAAGGATAAGATCATTTAATATTATATTAATTCATTGACTCGATCATAAGATCCTTTGATATGTGTATTATCTATAAGTCATCGATATATTTGTGTTATATTATAATATATAAGATTACAATTAGCTATATATTATGCTGTGGACCAGTAAGGTTAGCTGTATCAGCAACCAATTTTGTCCTACTAGTTGTTTTTTTCTAAAAAAAATGGAATTTTAGCAACTTAAACTTTTATTGGAAATTCGAAGTTTACATAAACTTGGAAGCTTATTACCAAAACTTGAACATGCTATACTACAAATATACGAGACCTGAAATGTACTGAAGTTTCTGGATTTTTTTCTACATAGTTGTTTTATATGTGTTAGAATGTCCATATATTCACTTTCTTTTTATCTAAGTTAATACATAGAAATGTGCAAAAAAATCTTATTCCAATTAGGTTTTAACTTTTACAAAATAGATAAACTTATATAAACACTATGACCTAATTAATTAAGCTACTATATATGAAAAAGGTAAATATCGTCCACTAATTAAAATTTCCAACTTGAGATATTTGACCACTATTTAGCAAATCCGATGAGGGCCACTGAAAGATTTTTTTTTCTAGAATAAGTTTCGGCTTCTTATTAAACCTAGATTTGTTCGATATCAAAGTCGTGTTTATGCCAAATTAATAATATTTCTGTCGCGCTCATTATGTCCCGTTTTCATGAAAAACAATGAATAATTATTATTATAGCGGAAGAAAATGTTACAACCAACGAATAATTCTACAAGCATTAACACAAAAATCTTCTTGCATTTACATATATATAAATAAGAGAAAGAGTTAAAAAGTCTTTGATTAATAAGTCAGCCGAACTTAGCCTTGTAGAGATCCAAACTTCATACATTTTATCACAACATAATGGAGGGATACTCAGCACATTATCAGTAAACTAATGATTTAAATACATTATTTATCTGAATAACTAATTAGTGAATCAATTATTCGAATATATATATATATATGATTTAATTCATCTTCTGAGCAGTTCTAAAGGGATGCTAAGCGTATCTGGATCATTGATCCAAATTAATCATTTAAATATTATTTGTTTGAATCGTTGATGTGTTTATCAATTATGCTGATTGTTCAATATATATATGTATATATCAAACGTATTAACCAAATATTAATAACTCAAATCACAAGAGATAAATAAATAAATGTCAAGTGGAAAGTATAATTTACACGAATTAATAGAACACGCACGTAAGCCCATATGCGACCGGAAAAAGATATAAATAAAGGTGATTATTTATCCAAATCCCCTAATCATTGCATAAAGTAAAGGAGTTGAAAAGTATTCTAATTAACTAAACCTGTAAACTAATCCATCGACGTTTCGAGAACGTGGAATATTACCTTGGATCCGATCTGAGGGCGACCTGCGACTGGCAAAACACCAAACACCCTCACCATCCAGTGGAGAATCCGAAACGTGCGTTTTCGTCCCCCAAACCACACAGCCGATCGCGATCCCGGGCGCGCGAAGAGCGGGGACCACTTATCTCTGCTCCCCCTTCGCGGTCGGCACACGTGGCGAGACGACAGCAATCCGTCGGACGAGTGTGAGCTGTAACGAATATACAAATAGTGGTGGAGCCGATCCTATCCGGAAAAAAATATTTATTTATTTTTGGATAAATTAAAAAAAGAATAATATTAATATAAAATATATCACATTTTGATTTTGGATTATGCCTTTCATTTTTCTTTCACATTTATAAAGGCTAATTTAATTGTCAACAACGACTAACATTAAATATCTTACATAATCAACTTATCAGTGAAAAGAATAATTAAACTAAAATTTTCATTTTTACTTAGTAAATGATGTTAAGTATACTTCATCAGTAGATACGTTCTTAACTAAATTAATAACACTTAGAAAGGATTATGACAAATTAATAAGCTCTTCTATCTTCGGCATCTCAAAAGTTGGTAATTTTCTATGAGAAAATTTTCAATCAATTATTGCTCACAAGATTTCCAGTGCTTTCAAATTATTTTGTTTTTTTTCAATTACAAAAGATAGATACTTTATTCATGATAAATACAAGAAAATAGAGAGGCGCAACTATTGGTGGTAAAAAAAAGATGAAATTTCTCATTCAAAGAAATGAATATTACCATCGTTTAATAATACTCTTTGAAAGGAAAAAAAATAGTGCAACAACAAATAAATATTGTTATTTTTATTTTTGTTATTCCTATATTTTATTTTTTTCCCTGCATAATAGATTTCTTCTTTGAAAATCTAAAAATATTATATGGAATCCATTTCCTATAAATTAAATGGAGTGACAAGGCCTCTTTCTCTCGTTTAAATGTCTCAAAATTAATTTTTTATGAATGAAATTTTTTTTGAGAATTTCATCTACCACTGTCACATACAGGATGCAAATAATCTTGTAATGATAATTGATCCTAACTTCTGATGATTTATGTAATCGTCGACACTATTTTTTAGACATTGAATAATCTAAAAAATTTAACTATAAGAGTTTCACTTTTTAAATATTATAATGATAATATATATACGTATATAAAAGAAAAAAATAGGGAAAGAAAGAAAAAAAAAGTAATCAACTATTTTCAGGACACCCAACCGGCTAACCGGCTGTTTCAGGTGGCCAATCTCCAGCCTTCGCAGTATATATGAGCGAGCTCTCTCGCCTCATCATCACCACCTTCTTCTTCTGCTGCTGCTGCTGCCCATATCTCGCCTTCGAGAGAGCTAGTGAAGAAGAAGAAGAAGAAGAAGAAGAAGAATGCCGGTCTCTAGAATCGCGATCGGAACTGTGCCGGATGAGGTCACTCACCCGGGCGCCCTCAAGGCGGCCCTCGCCGAGTTCATCAGCACCTTCATCTTCGTCTTCGCCGGCCAAGGCTCCGGCATAGCCTTCAGTAAGTTCCCACAGAGTTAACACAGACATATACATAGAACACTACGACCCTGCTGCTGCGTCTGGTTTAATTAAGCTGCATATTTCAGTACTGCCATATGTGCACATGTTACTGGAAGAACATTTAGATCCTTCTTTTTTTTACGCATAAAAAAAAGGCGATCTTTTTATGCTTTCTTTAGTTCCTGCACTCGACGTGTTGCCGAGTCTCACAAGTTGTTTACAGTAACAATAATTAATGATGGCATCAATTGGCGTA
The DNA here is from genome assembly GCA_030549335.1 of Pontederia crassipes. NCBI lineage: Eukaryota > Viridiplantae > Streptophyta > Magnoliopsida > Commelinales > Pontederiaceae > Pontederia > Pontederia crassipes. The sequence goes on along the minus strand of CM060196.1, from coordinate 66,135,476 downwards.
ACTAACAGGCAAGCTGACCAGCGGCGGAGCAAGCACGCCGGCCGGCCTTATCTCGGCGTCGCTGGCGCACGCCTTCGCCCTGTTCGTGGCGGTGTCCGTGGGCGCCAACATCTCCGGCGGGCACGTGAACCCGGCCGTGACCTTCGGCGCCTTCGTGGGCGGCAACATCACCCTCCTGAGGGGCATCCTCTACTGGATCGCCCAGCTCCTCGGCTCCACCGTCGCGTGCGCCCTGCTCCGCTTCACCACCGGCCTGCCCACCGGCACCTTCGGCCTGTCCGGCATCGGCGTGTGGGAGGCCGTCGTCCTCGAGATCGTCATGACCTTCGGCCTCGTCTACACCGTGTACGCCACGGCCGTCGACCCCAAGAAGGGCAGCCTCGGCACCATCGCCCCCATCGCCATCGGCTTCATCGTGGGCGCCAACATCCTCGTCGGCGGGGCCTTCGACGGCGCCTCCATGAATCCGGCCGTCTCCTTCGGCCCCGCCCTCGTCAGCTGGTCCTGGCAGTACCAGTGGGTCTACTGGCTCGGCCCCCTCGTCGGCGCCGCCATCGCCGGCATCGTCTACGAGGTCTTGTTCATCAGCCACTCCCACGAGCAGCTCCCCTCCACCGACTACTAAGTCGACCGTCTGCTGCTTTTGCTTGCTCCTCGATCATTAATTTGCTTTGATGTTTGATATGGTGGCGATGGTGGTCTGATTTCTCTCTCTCTCTCTCCCCCTCCCCCTCCCCCCCCCTCTGTATCTTCTGTTCACTTCACCTTCTTCAACTCGAACTGTTCTCGTCTTGTTCATGATTTGATCTCTTTGATGAACCGTGATCTCTTTTGCGTCCTTTATTTTTATTATTTTTTTGCATGGTTTGTGGAACATCGAGATCGAGCAGCTACGTACGTTAAAAGTTCAATGATGCTTCATGATGTATAAGCACCCACGCCATGGGTCCCCGTGCTTGAACAAGTCTACTTATTTATTCCACTTTTTGAATTATCATTTAAACCCCAAATTTTCAAACTATAAAACGAAATAGAGAAATAAAACGCTCTAAAATCATCACTCTAAGTAAAGTCAATGATGAAATGGTTTCTATTTAATTTCGATCACATCGCATTTATATTATATATATGCATATGTGTCGTGGAAGTAAATATCTTTGGTCATCTAAAGAGAAAATTATAGTGAGCACTCAACTTGTAAGATTTTGACTTTTGATTTAAATCCTACCGATATAAGAAATAAACCTGAACAGAAGATAGAACTTTGTATATGCCTATTGATTAGGATTAGATCGGTAACAAGTACGAATTACCTACTACTACTTAAAATATGATCACTATTATGTCCACGTGGCAAAACTCCATTATTTTCACTTGCGTAAACTTCTAGTACCTATCAATACTTGAGATGAATCTTATACATAGATCCGATTTTTGTGGGAAGAAATGAAGAGGCAAATTAGAAATAGTAACTTAATTCAGATATAAATGTGTGGAGGGCTACGTGAGTCGCTGCATCACATGACAAGCACTAACTTGTCTTGAATCGCGGTCGTGGCGTCCTCGTCCACCATCCAATTGGGGCCCTGGCCTGACTCGAATGCTCTTGGAGTTGGATCACATGTTGTACCTACATGGAGTCTCTAGTAATTGTGAGACGTTAGAGCTTCTTGATTTTTGCAACCACCCCAATTATTGTTTTCCATGGTTGGCTTCAAATCAAGGGGCCGGGTCAAAAGTTTGATCGAGGTATCCTAAAACATTATGTTAGGTCAATCAATATCTAGCAATCGAAAAACTAGCAGGAACTTAAGAGAAAAAAAAATAATTAAGAGTGAATTTTGAAAGGTGGAGCCAAGGAAAACATTTATGAGTTCCATTCAGAATTTGGTTAGTGAGGATGGTATAAAAAAAAGTTGACATTTTAATTTTGGAAAATAAATGTTAATTGTTGTTAGAGCTGATACAACATTCGGATATCAATTCTATCGAAAATATTATACTAAATGCTCTTCAAGTTTGACATTTGCTCAGCTCCGTCCTTCAAATTTAATTTGTAACATGAATACTCTCCATCTTTAAATTCATTGCACCAAACGCCTTTTCACCGCCGATCACCCGTTTCTCGGACGAATAGCTAATGTAGCACTGATGCGATATTTTTTCTCTTCTCTACATAAGTATTTACTGACATGATAATATTAAAACATAAATATAATAATTTAAAAATAAAAATATCACATAAAAGAGAGAATGAGCGAAGGCGTCGCCCCTTCCTATGCGACCACCGGCGATCGTCGGAGGGGGATGAGGTCCCATCCTTTACACGCGTCGAAACAAGAGGAGGGGCGTCGCACCCCTGCGCAGCTCGCCGACGCACACAAGCAAAGAGGGGGTGGGGGTGGGGGGTGTGGTTGCCCCATGCGAGTTGCGGGTGGGTGGGTGGGACCCTCCCCTTTTACCCATGTGCGCCGTCGGAGCGTCGCCCCTTCTGCGAGCTTACTCGGACTATTGCTATGTGATACCTCCCTTGCTTTGCGAGGTCGTTGGAGCTTGCAGGGGCGACGAACACCCCCTCCCCTATTTTTTTTATTTTTTTTAATGATGTCATGTCACAGAAAAAGTTACAAGAGGTTTTTCAAAGCATAAAAAAGTCTTTTCATTTTTGTCTTCTCTCAGCCAAGTCGATAGCTCGTGGACTCTTCTCTAAGGGAGAAGGATCGTCGATCAATGAGAGGCGAGATTGGCTATTGGAAGGATCGGTTCCATTGAGTTCAACAAGGAAAGGGATTGGAAAAGAAGGAAGGTGTGGTCAGGGCCGTTTGGTTCATGAATAAAGTGTGGAATAGCTTTCTATTCTGATGAATATCATCAAACGAGTAGCGGATTAAGGTTAAGTCGGTCAACGTACATTTTCTTTGAAATCACCTTGGAACTCGTGATACCACCATTTTATTCTACAAAGCAGCAAGATTTTTATTCCACCAAAACAAAGGAATAGACATATTCTCATATTTTTCATCCTTTACCATTTCTTTTTTTTATAATTTAACCATATATTATTATTTAATTATTTTTATTATAATAACAATAATAAATGTCAATTAGTTATAATAAAATAATTTAATTATAAAATATAATATATTTAAAAGTTATTCTTTTTACACCAAACAGAGGAGAGAATACAAATATGACAAGAATATTATATTCTTCTGAATAACTTTTATTATTCTTCAAAAATTATTCTTTGTCCAAACGGCCCCTAAGGTGCCGTTTGGATTAAGATTATACGATTGAATAAGAGGTTATTCAATAGAATATTGTCAAACACTGCAATTTTATGCCGTTTGGAGGAATAAGAATAGAGGACGACAAAGTCATCATAAAATTCGATGCATGTTTAATCCTGTCGGGAGATTATTTTTCGGATTATTGTATTCTTCAAAATTGATAGAATAAATTATATTCTCCTATGTTATTGAGGGTGTCAGTTAAGTAACTGTTTACGTAAGGAAAACAACTATCGATGGTTTAAAAGATACCACGGTCTCAATTGACATTTCACACAAAATTATTCTCAACCCATCCAAATTTGATGATGAAATATCACGCTATCATCTTTCTCAATATTAATCCTTGAAATATTTTGAATTATTCCTGTCAACATTTTCCACCATTCAAACACACCTAAGTTTACTGAGAATAAAAAAAATATGAGTGTCAAAATTTTAACTAGTTAATCATTCATGTAGGTATAGCTCTTGACGACACGTGATTTTTTTTAATTTAAACACATCAATTTTTTTAATTTAAATTTATTAACTCTCGTAAACTTTAGAACAAATTTAATCTTATGACACCTAATTCATACAGTGTTAATGTTGACTATGTTGTGAAGACTTTTTCCAATATAATATGCCACTTATTATGAAATATTTTTTTATAATACCTATTTCTTTTGGTTATCTTTTCTTTTTTTTCATTTCCTTTAGATATTATTTTTTTGAGTAAATCTCATCCGTTCTATTTACAATTTTATTTACCTTCTCAGTACTGTTTCATTATGACAGCGTTGAAATGAAGAGATGTTGTGACTTGTGATGGAATCTGTCGTTGACCAACTTACTTTGCTGACACTGCAATTTTTTCACAAGCATTTTCCACTTGATGTTGGATTTCGCAAGTCCCTTTTATTTCTTTTTCCACTTAACAGTTCGCATTTATTCAAATAGATAATAGGTTAGGCACAAATAACTTAATATATTTAAAATAATTAAAGTAACCTTATATTTATGCTTAAGTAGGCCAGATGTCTCATTAAATCTTATAAATAATCACATGTGGGAGGGGTACGGATTAATTAAGGTTAATGTAAGTATTAATTAACTACAAAATAACTCACGGATTGTGGATATTAATTACTCTATTATAACCAAACCCACTCCTTATACAATATAATCATGGATTACGTTGTTTAATTAACCTGCAATCTCCTCATCTCATTCCTAACATTCCAGCTCAGTTGAAGGACCAGTTCATTCAATGATAGCTAAAAAAAATCCAAAACATATATATGTATATATACACACACTATATAATATAGTGGACAATTATGCTGATACGATAGCATAAAGAAAAAAACATAAGTAAATAATTATAAATGATATGATAAACTCACCATTAATTATTGACTCTACAAGCGTAAGCGAACGCACGAACTAAATGCTTAATTTTGTTTCAAGCGACGAGGTTGAGTTGGTGCGTCATTAAATAAGGAGCCGTGTTGTCTTGGTCGCAGCTTTTATTTGAGACCTACTTGTACCCCGACATAATAATAAATAAATAAGAAATAAAATTAAAATTTATGGACGCAATTAACTATATATAGAAGCTTCATTTTCGCCAATAGCTAAATAATATGCGATGCTGAAGTTGTTTTTTTCATCGTATTATTAGATAAAATATATGCAATTGAGTGAAAAATATCTCTTACGTGTAACAAAGGAGACATTATTAATTGAGATAGTTTTGGCTAATACTTGATATTTTAGTTGGTCCCGGCTCAACCTAATCGATTTATAAACTTGTGCTTTTGTGTTTTTTTGGGCGTATGTGGTATCCGATGCATGCCATGGAGTTCCGACTTCCAGCCATTTTAATGCACGCTCGTTAATGACATCAAGCAACTTTGTGTTCTCCTCCACATCAACTTAGCTTTTATTTTGAACAAGAAATTACTCGTATGGCTCATTTGGATGTAAATTTTATGTTCTAGAACATCTGGAAGTGGCCATTGATCTGCTCTAACGTCTGCTTTGGCGTGGCCATCCTGATCTGCGTCGACATCGTGTCGCGCAGCAGCGCCGAAGGCTTCGTATGCAGCATCAGACAAAAGCATCGGATGATGCATCAAAGGCCACAGAAATCGCAGCAGACAATAAGAAAAAGCAGGCGCACCTCTTTGCTGATGACCTCAGTCTCCAGATAAGCTCGCAGGTCGTCGTAGCTGAGGAGGGAGAAGCTCCCCGGCCACTCGCCGGAGATGATGCCCTCCGTATTCTCATCGAGTGTCGGTCGCAGGTCGTCGGACAACGGCAAAGCAAGCGTTGATAACCTTCTTATGCACCGCTCGTTCCCCGTGCTCCAGCGAAAGGGGAGGCGCGCGAAAGAGCCCATGCTGCCCGGAGACATGCGAACTGGTGCAACGGGGAGGCCAGCGACGGAGGGTTTAAGAGGGAGAGCGGCGAGCCAAGAGGAGAGGGAGCAGACGAAAAAGATAAAAGGCGTCGCCAATGAGACACCAAAGTGGTAACGAGTACGCAGAGCACCCCGTTCTACACTTTCATAAAAGTACTTATTTTTTATTATTTAATTAATTTAATAATTATAATTCATCATAAAATTTATAATATATTTTTTAGATAAAATAATATATATTTATTTAAATAATTTGATAATAAAAATATATCATTAAAAACTAAATAAATTACGACCGTTGAATTAATCATATTTATTAACATGACTTAATCATGATCATCGAATAATTTAATTATTTTAATTTTAATCATTTTTACTATTTAAAATATATTTTAAATTAATATATAATCAGTTTATTAATTTAATAAGTAAAATTACATCCGTTCTACATCAAATGTTCTATATTTTCATCTACCAGAGATTTTGTTGACACTCTTAAAAAGTGTTATTAGGATTCCATTTTATTAGCGATTGAATATTTCTATCTTTGTCTGAATGAAGTAGTAATACAACATAATATTTAAAATGACAATATTATGACACATCTTTCATCTCGTTATCTTGACTTCATCGTTCAAATTTACTTTGTGCTAGGAGAATCCCTCATACACTAGATTTTGATTAATTAAAAATTCCTTTATTAAATATTAAATAAATACATTAATATTTTTCCTCTCATCAAATTATATAAAAAAAGTATAAATTAAGTTATGCCGCGAGATAGTAGCCTTTGATATCAAAGTTGGAGATTTTATAGAGGTTTAATTTTTTTTTCTCTGTATCGAATAAGTCACCCATTTAAATGGACGAATTTATGTTATCGAAAAATCATGCCTCCTCCATGCGGATGGCGTGTACGTCTTGTATTACGAGAGATGTGTTGTGCCTATACTTTCCAGCTAAACAATCTCATTTTTTATTTTGTATGACACTAAAACTGTAAAAGTATTATGATCATTTTATTTTAATCAATAATTTCTTTTCTATATTTTAAAATGTTCCTAATTAATATAAGCATATATAATACTTAAGGGAAAAAAATTGGATGGGCCCAATGCTCATTTTTAGTTAGTATTCTCATTTTTGTTTTTGGAGAAAAAAAGAGATAAATAAGCAATTAATTTGACGGGTTTGAGATCCAACAAAAAAGTGCACTCGCCGAAATAAGAATATGGGTTTTTCTTTCGATCAAACAACGAATGGCAAGCTTTTGGATGAACACGTCCAGGAGGGCCATTAGGACACCACAAAAGTAGGTCTGCTGTATATATATCTTTTTTTTTTTATATTGTGTTAGATCGGAGTGAGAAGCGTTTTCCTTTAAACAAGATTTTGAATTCTACTTCATATGAATACAAAAAAATTTTATTGGAAGCATCGTCTACATGTATGCGATTTTATCAGATTAATTGAACTCGATGATGAGCCGACTTTTTAATTTATGATCAGTGCACTCAATAGTGTCGTGTGGATGGACGCTTCCTAGATATCAGCGACCGTCTATCCTAAAAAAAATCGATCAACATTCATCCAGTTAATGCTATCAGTATCTCTAAATGACTCTTGATAGATAATTCTAGAGAAGTTTTCAGGAATTCTCCCAAAGTATTTTCAAAATTCAAATTGATCCTAAATTCTTAAACAGGATCCATCAATGGGTTGTAATCGAAAATGTGTTAGTAGTGGGCTTCCTATATCCTAAAGAGATTGCTCAAAATTAAAATTTGACATGAGGTAATGACATACGATTTAATTGACGAATAAAAACTCACAAGAGATTCACATCTGTTTTCATTTTCTTATTCATCTTGTATTAAGACACGTGAATCTACAAAAAAAACTGGATTGGATGAATGTTCATCAAGTATGACAACACGATTCTTAAACGGTTGTCACGACACATTTTCACAAAGGTGACGATAATTATAAGCAAGAATCAACAATGTAAGGTTAACTTTTCGTGACATAATTAGAAAGCTTTATGAGAAAGATTGCTCTTCAAAAAAGCCCCACCAAAAAGGAAAAAAAAAACAAAGAACCTGATACTATAAAAACAAGGCTTCAAAATTTTTCTTCGACTAGTCTAATAAAAAGCAACTCGTAATTCTAGCAATTAAAGCGATGAGAGTAGCCTTATGATTGAACTGCTAGCAAATCTATTTTCTTTTTTACGAATGTGCCAACGTTTTTTAATATTTTAATAATATGAATGCTATGAGAACGTTGTAAAAGAATATAGAACTTTTCTCTAAAAAATGATAATATGTTTCTTCAGTTGCCACCATCATATTCGGAGTTTTCGAGTAAAGATTCAAATATATTATTATTCGATTAATTTATGTCGTCTGAAGTCGCAGTGGAAATATTTTGCATACAATATATTTCGAACTTGAAACCTTTTTAAATGAAAATAAGTTGACCCAACTTCGTTGGTAAAAAAATAATATTTACCGAGTAGTGTTTACAGCGTAATATTCCTCGTTAAAACTACTAGCAAAGTGCCATTTTCGTTGTTCGTTGTGTATATATATTGTAAATCGCTTGTTATCATTATTAATTCTTCGTAACTTTCGATGTTCTTCTTATCATTGTTTACATCACTTGTCAGTTGTTTTGAACTAAGTATGCATGCGTTAACTACGGTCAATTTCACTGGTTTTGCATGGGATAATATTCTGCTAATGACAATATATTTATATTATTGACGAAAAATCCAATATTTAGCTTAGTTCTCGCAAAGTTCCATCACCTCAATTTTCATCTGTTCTTTATTTTTCCCAGAAAAAGATTATCAATATCTATATAGCTTAGCATAAAAACTGAATACGAAAAAGAATAAATAAAAGAACACATAAAAATTTCTGAATCAAATTGATTTAAAATCTTTTAATTTGGAAATTATTGTTCTAAGGGCAGAAGGTGATGAGGTAATTAGCCCCAGTACACGTGAAGGTGCTGCTGGGGTCATCGTACGCATAACTGTAAGCCTGCGGGCACGCGCTCTTGAAGAGCCGCGCGTACGTCGACGGCTTGCATGTGTTCGGCCCCCCGAACGATCCCCTGCAGCAGTACTCGTCCGTGTTGAACGCCACGCACGCGCTCCGGCACCCCACCACCCCTCCGTCCGGCGCCCTCACCTGCAGATCCGGCGGGCACCGGGCGTTCACGTCCGCCGCGCACGTCGCCGCGGTACACGAATCCCCGGATCCGCCCTGCGGATTGATCCCCACCGGGAGGTTGAACCCGTCCACGTTGCTCACGTCGTAGAAGTCCTTCCCGCCGCCTCCCTGCAGCGTGAACTCCGCCAGCGTGGCCGGCGCGGCCCCTCCGGCGCCGTTGCACTGCACCTGCCCTCTGCCGCAGTCGCCAGTGAGGCAGGAGAACCTGCCCGACGTCGGGTCGACGGAGCACCGCGTCCTCGCCCACACCCGGCCGGACCATCGCGGCGGCACGTCCAGGGACTGCGACGCGCCGGAGCCGAGGTATAAGCCCGTCTGCGGCAGGGAAGGCGAGCTCCCGCCGGAGAGAGCGGCGGGCCACACCGGATACGGGCAGTTGTTTCTCAGGATGAACGTAGCGGAAGAAGCCGCTGAAGAAATTTGAAAGCAGCATGGAGCGGTTCATTAGTGTGTAGCTCTTGCGATATCAAGAACTAGAATTAAAATGGCGAGGAAAACAAGACAATCTGTTCGATAACTCGATCAGTAAAACTATAGAAAAGAACGACGTATAGACTGTATAGTAGATAACAGCAAATATTGCAAGTGCCAATTAAGTTTGTTGGTAAAGCGTCGCAACAAAGAAAGCGTATATACTGCATTGAGTCAGCCCATATATATCGACGTGAAGTCAAACTTTAAATTGTCAGAGTGAAAAAAAGATGGAAAGATTTGAGTTATGGCAGATCGCACCATATCTATGGAGCAAATTTATAGCGAACAAACCTTGGAAGCAGATGGCGAACAAGAAAAAGAAGAAGGATGGCAAAGACTTGGCCATGGATCAATGGACGGAGCTTGTAGTTAGGAAGCACGACAACAGTTGCAGCCTTTGATGAGTATATTTGCAGTGCTTCGTTATGCGGTTTCTAAAAGCAGGTTTTAAGTGGGAACTGGGAAGGCTTCACTCTGTTGTACTGAGGTATAAATTAGTATATTTCTTTGGAGTTTGTCAAGGAGATCTAAGGTTTGCATAGAGTTTTAGATTTTGTGTCGGCATAAACTTACAATCGGGTTCCATAGAAAAAGCCAACTGGAGGAGGAACTGTGAGAACTGATCAATAAAAGGTATGTATATAAAACTAATTTATCAGACAGGACACAAGGAATCCTTTCTTGACAATGCAGAATAAACTATTCGGTCACAGTCTGCACTCTGCAACCCAACTCGTGAGCTGGAATCTCTTCACTTGCCCTGTGTAAGATAGATTTGTTGATCAGATTGATTCTCCAAATGGGCAGTGAGATCCAAGTTCAGACCAGATGTATCAGGGTTGAACAATAAGTCCTATGATCTGCAGGCTATTAATTGGTGGCCGTTCCATTCCTTCACTTTAATAAATCATAATGTTACTAAGTTGGTGAGAAATTTATATTGAGATACTTTATCATATTCTAACTAATGCAACTTAGAAATCAAATATTTTTTCTGACAAATGTTCCAAATGCGACAATAATGCATCCAACTTGCCACATGTTTTTGTTTCCTCACAAGCAAACTGACAAGCATCGTCTTGAAGCAGTAGACTAAAGAGTTAGAACATTCTGTATACATTTTACTTCCACAAGGAAAACACAAGTCAGTTGATCCACGCCACAGATGCAATAAGGGAAAAAAATAAAAACGGGAAATGACAGAATTTACATCAGGCTCAGGACATCGTTGAGCAAGTTCTCGTGACCAACTCAAACGGCATCACTTGATCCATTGCTCAAACTAATATGTAGTATTTGAAACCGGCTATTCACAAATCATGAGCAGCAAAAGCCTCCTGGGCTCGCATTATTTTCCTGTTTCTGTTTCAGCACACTTCTCTTGGTTGGCGCCTTCCCTTCCTCCACTAGACTGGGGATTTCAAGAATCTGCAAAGTGGAGTCAATTATTATTTTCACATAATTGCCAGAAATATCCATGGAACATATCTCAACATGGTTAATAATTGATGGCACTAAAAAAAGTAATGCTTCAGTGTCAAACTATTGGTAACGAGAGATGGGTTTTTATTCCTTCATATGCCAATTATTAGAAACAGATAACAAAATGAAATCAGTGTTCTGTAGATTGTACCTTTAGTGCAAGTTCTTCAAAGCACTTCTCAACATTTGCTCTTGTTTTTGCACTACATTCAAGGAACAAACATCCGTATTCCTTTGCAAAGGCAACTCCCTCTTCTCTTGTCACCGACCTATCAGCTTCCTAATGCACATGGATCAAGGTTAGCTCTCAAAAATTATACGTCAATGCCACTTATGATTAGCAAATGAGATAATGCAGGAAAAGAAAAGGACATATGAAGGCAACAAGAATGAATTTATTAAGCAGTGGCCGTCAAGATTGCATATTATATAAATGAAGAAATGTTTATTTCAAATATCTAATTTAACATGCATCAAAGGTATAACGAACTCAGACTTGCTGACATAACAGCTCAAGCCCAGAAGTGAACCAACAGGTATACAGGTTTATAGAAGTCAGTTTCTACAAGAAGACGCACAATTATTAAGAAAAAATGATACAACATGACTTGCATAAAGATTTATAGAAATTATTTCCTACAAGAAGGCATGCAAAAGAAAATAATTGTAAAATATCTTCCTAGGTTTATTAGACGTTTTCCCTCTGAATTCATCAAGTTTGGGAATGATATGTGCAATAACAAAGTCAAGAAGGTAACTGTACTTTTTTTCTGAAGAGGGAAAAGGATGGTTGAGCAGAGTTGCTAATCATCTAGGAATTTTTTTCTGGTTACACATCTAGGATTTCATTATCAATAACTGGCTTATATTACATGGAGGGCATAATTTTTTTAAAAAAAGGCATTATAAGCTCATTGCTACAGCACAGAGGACCATTCCTTGAGCAAAGCTTCAGAAGAGTTGAAATATTCCCCCCACAGCAGTGACTGCCCTAGAAGATACTGTGGTTTCATTGAAACCAAATTGCCAGAGAATAACATGCCCCACAGCCCTGTCCCTCTGGGACAGTACGTGGTGATATTCATGGGAAAGCCACCCCCACCCCCTTCAGAATGACAACCAAAAAATCTCCTCCAAATCGTAGCTAAACACAGTCAGTCCCAGCCAGATCCCACACCTCATTTGACACGACGCTGCCCAAGAAAAGATGATTCGAGTCTCCCTCTTCCCCATCACATAAGCCACTCATCATTGTCACCCGCAGTATCCACCCTGCGGAGTAATGACATTCATGATTCTCCTCCATCTAAGAAACCAGATGAAAGATCTTAATTTTTAATTATAATTGTTGCTCAATTTCTTCAGCTATCTTTTGGACCAATGCCTCCGACTAGGGCTAAGGGCGTATTACAACAAAATCATTTTTTTTGAAAGGGATATTACAACAAAAACTTAAACTAAATAATAACAATATCAAGTTCCAAGTTTTTTTATTCACCTTAATAGCATTCAATTATATACTCAAGGATTCTCAAATTAAAGCTAGGAGGAATAAGAACCTTGATGAAACACAACCTTATCACCATGAATCTATGATGTGTATGACACTATACAATCAGAGAATATATGTTTACAATGCTAACATAACTAGAAAGTCAATGAAATATGAAATTATAAAAGTAAAATAAACCAGACATTTACCTTATCAACCTTGTTACCAACAAGCATTTTAATACAGTTGGGATTTGTCAAATAAAGTTCAATTTCCTTAGCCCATACATCTTTCAAGTTTGTAAAAGTCTCTCGCTTTGTAACATCATAGACTAACAAACAAACAAAGAAAAAGGTTATAAGTAACTCAAACCATAGTGTTAAATCAAAAGAAGCATAAGAAATAAATAACATTTGTATTTGTCGCATGCAATAAAAGTGAATATTGTTATACAGTAGCAATATCTCGTCTTTTTTTTTGAAGGAATATTGTTTTGGTTTTACAAAAAGTAAACATATTTCTTTAAAAAAAAAGAAGAAAAAGATAGAACTATACAGTAGCAATATGCCAATGATATCATCCTAGTTCTTCCATGGTAATGTGCATGGGAGAATTCACATAAAAAGATGAGACCACGTCAATAATAAAAAAGGGGAAAGAGCATTGCTATCTACCTGGACACACACACACACAGGCATACCTGGATAAGACTGTTACAATTGAACAACCAAAGGCATCTAATATAGTTTAAGAAAAATGAATGTGAAAAGATACTTATTAGCCACAGGAAATAAACTGATGGAGACATCAAGCATAGGAAACTCGATTAACTGTGTTAGCAAACTCGATTAAGTGACATGAGCTACATCTTAATTTTGGTACTGATATGTCAGAACATCAAAATCAGTTATGGTCATGTTGCAAACTCATACGCATCAGAAAGCTGCCAGCTTGTTGTAACTTTATTTGCACATGCATAGGACACACTGTTTGCACATTGCAAGATCACTTGTCCTATCAACATATCATTAGTTGATGTGCAAGTGGCTCATCTTGGTTTGGGCATTTAACGAGGAGAGCAAAAATGTGAACAGTACATATCATGATGAAATGATTAATATGGAATTTTTTCCGAGAGCCAATGATAAATAGAATCCATAACAGACTCAATGCAATTTAGCCAGAGACATTCATAAGCCTTCTAATCCATCTGTATACGATTGAACCCGTGCCCTCTCCCAAAAACTTGCTTGGAAAGATGTCAATTGAAGAAGAAGATCAAAGAAGCTAATGTCGAACATAAGACAAAAACAGCTTCAAAAGTCATAAGGGATCCTCTTTGCTCCTAGGTAACCTCTTCATTATGATAGGACATGAATAAAAGAATATTTATGTTTAACTACAATGGACCAAGCATTCACAAGAAGATAACGGGTGTCTTTAAAACACGAACAATCTATGGATATCTTAGCTATGAAAAATTTTGAAGGAACACGTTTTGCCCTGAAACAAATGAGTAATCAAGCCTATGCACCATTTCAAAGGAAACCAAATAACAGTTGGTTTTGCAATCAGGTAGGCACCTAGTATTATCCCTTGTGCACCTCTGTAGTAAGAACTAGTTAGTGTCCTAAACCTCTCCTGGCCAGCTGCAGATAAAGAAGATTAGTTTACAGCAAACTAGTCAGTACATGTCAAGAAGTTTTTGAAACGGAACATGTCAAGAAGTTGGTATATTATCTTCTCCTATAAGAATGCTGAATGAAAATCTATGAAAAAACTGTACAAGTTTCATGGTAAAAAAATTTCTGAAAACAAGTAGTTACAATTTTTTACCTTTGGAAATAATATTAGTTTCATGGTAAAAATATTCTGAAAACAAGCAGTTACAATTTTTTACCTTTGAAAACAGTCTACATTTTTTCTTTCAAAATATAGTTCCGTCAAAGATTATCTACTTTGAGCTAAGTATAGAATATTTATCTGGAGATACAAAATTTTCGTACAGAGTGACAATAATCATATTTCTGCACAAGTTCTTCAAAAAGTAGCTACTGTATAATTAACAAAAAATCATTTTCAAGTTACACAAAACCATCAAGGTAAATTTTTTAGTTAAACATGTTGTGAATTTGTGATAGATGCTTAACAAGAAGATAATAAATGCAAGAAAGACAAACATTAAAATATACTCAATCTGACCAGTATCCCAAATTGTGAGCTTCATTTTTTTGTCGCCAACAGTAAGATGCTTGATCTTAAAGTCCACCCCTAAAATGAAATGAAGGGAAAGATCATGTAAACAATTAGACAGGGTCAAATTAGAAAGAACGAGTAGTAAACACAACCATAAGCATAAATTTATTTAAATAGTTTTTTGTGCTTTGACATGAATGCAAATATAGGTGAACTGCACTTGATGTTCCTATCAGAGACAATAAGACTTCATGAGATTATAAAGTCAATATTTGTGGCAGTAATTTGTCTTCAATATTATGCACACAACTTTTGGCGTCTTTTTGCTGTCAGATCAATTTGGTTGTGTCTTTAAAGTTATATCTGAACATGCGCTATGAGATCCTGGTCTTAATCTACAAACAGGAGCTAATCGTGACAAACAAAAAGGTGAAAATATCTCCTTGAGATTATTCAATCCTAAAGCCCACTAGCTATATGCGTATGCAGTTTTTTTCATGTGGGCAGTAAGTTTCCAAAGCAAATGGCCTTTAATCAACATTTCCACTGAAGTTTATATGCACCAACATGTGAAAGATGCACAAATCAAAATATAAATATAAATGACAGATGGTATATGTTCAAGAAAAACAAGAATATTTATGTAATCTAAAAAAAGAAAAAACAAGAAAATTAATCAAATAAAGCACATCAACATGTATACTGCAGTAGTACACAAATTAATCCAACATCTGAACATGGTAAATGGATTATGCCAAATTTCAGAATTATGGCATAGTAGTTGATCAATTATCGTACTATAATACCCAAAAAAAGGAAAAAAAAAAGAAAAATCCAAGAGATCCACCAGCCCGAAAGTGTCCCTTCTACCCATATAAGTCATCTAAGAATACGCCAAACAAAGCCGTCACCGTTGCAACAAATCAAAAGAGAACAAATTAAGAGGAAGTCCAAGATCGAGGCAAAGAGATCCACGCGATACCGATGGTAGGAGCGAGGTTGTCAAGCTGGTTGGTGATGAAGCTGACGAGGAGGCTGCTCTTGCCGACGCCGGAGTCCCCGATGAGCAAGATCTTGAAGGAGTACTCGTAGCCTCCCCCCGCCGGCACCGACGACGAACCCATTCGATCTGCAAATATTCCTCTTATCTACACTTCGTGTGCAGCGATTAATCAAGAAACCTCGAGATCTCCGTCGGCGGCGGCTTCTGCTGTCGGCGGCGGCGGCAGACAAATGAATGCTGAGGGTTGAATGAAGAGAGAGAGAGAGGTGAGGCGGTGGGTGAGGCGCTTAAAGTGGGGGGGAGTAGAAAAATTGAAAGCAAAGCGCACCAAAAAGGCACGAGAAAGAAAAAGAAAGATAGCGAGATGAGGAAAGGGAGCGGACGGGGTGAACGAATCCTTCCGCCCCACACTTCCTTTGCACACGGAGGAGGATTGAGGAGTGGCCGACGAGTGAGTTCACATCCCACAAAAAAAAAAAAAAGATGCTTTGCTTTTCCTCCTCCCTCTCTCTCTGTCTCTCTCTCTCTCTCTCACCTCTTACAGCCGTTTCGTTGGCATTTGCTGCTGCGTCGTCCTGCTTGGTTGACGCGTGCCACCCTCCGCCTTAAACTACGTTTTGCGTCCCGTGCCGTTTTGCTTCCTTCGCCGCCCCCTTAAGGCGCACCAAAACGGCTCCGCGCGCGAGCACGACAAGGAGGAGGAGGGGGTGCGTAGCCGAGCGCCTGCTTACAGCTTACGTGCTACTTTGTTGTATTATTAGTGACTGACGCAATAACGCAAACACATGCGGCGTACGACGTACCAAAAAGCAAAAATACTACAAAACAGCAGGTGACGAGAGAGAGAGAGAGAGAGAGAGAGAGAGAGAGAGAGAGAGAGAGCGTAATGGTGTTATTATGAGTTAAAATATATCTGGAAACCAGAAAAAAAAAGGGATCGACGGAGGAATAATAACACGCAAAGTTGAGGTGGTAATTAACGGTCACGGTTTATAGTTGTTGTGCATCTCATGATTGACGGCACAAGCCACGAGGAGGTACTAACGTTGCTTGATTTTTATTTCTTTAATTTTCTTTTTCTGATATTAAGAAGGCGTAATGCAAGAAATTTAAAAATAAATTTAATTTCACTCGAAATTTAAACTTCGGAATTAAAAAAAAAAACGTCAAAATATTTTTCACGAAAGTTAGTTAAGTTTTTTCCTCTTGTCGGCAAAGTTTTTTTTATTATCAAAGATATATTTATTTTTTACAAAGACGCTATAATTACTTTTAAAATCTTAATTCCTCTATTTATATGACCAATTTACTCTTATATTGTATAATGTTTTATATATCATCAAAAGTTAATTATTAAAGCCAAACCAGTCAACTTGCCCTAAGAAGATGACATGGAGACAATATGCATAGCTTTTTTTTTAAAAAAAATATTTATTCCACGAAAGAACTCTTGCCTTCAAAGCTAATCCCATTTTTAATTAGTTTTGATCAATATATATATATATATATATTATTTATTCTTCATTGATACTTTTGTAATCACAAATGTAATAAATAAATAAAGGAATTTTCTGGTAAACAAAATCAATCATTTCATGATATTCAGAAGCTCTGATCAGACCATTTTGAAGCTCAAGTGCCAAAATGTTATCTACTCCGATGAATTCATTTTTTGTTTTCTGGGAAGAGCTGATCTGGTTATACAATTAATACCTCGAGAGTTGGTTGACCTTCAATAAACACTCAGCAAATGCTTTTATCCTTTTGTTTTGTTTACTTCTCTTTTGCTAATGTATGTTTTTTTTTTGTTTTATGTATTTAGAAAAATGCAAACTGAGACCACAGATATTTGGAAGGGATGGTTGAAGAGTTTGTCTCCATTACACTTGATTAGGATTCAAGGGAGGGAGATGGGAGTGGTGATATTTCGGTGCACCAACCTCAGCGGCCTCTTGTGGGGGGGAGTGATGATCTTGTGGTTGGCATGTATATGTCCTGTCCTGCCCCCTCCATGTCGCTTTGCCATACCACTGTGTGACCAGGACACCAATGTTTTGTTCTGTTCTATGCACTGTTTCATGAAAACTCTCTCTCTCTCTCCATCTAATAACTTGGGGCATGGAAAAAAATTAATTGGACAAATTGAGAAGCACAAGGTCTATGTATGTGTTTCATGGATCATCACCTAACCTCATGTGCCTCCATGTGAGAAGTTGGGAGTAGTAAGAGTCCACTGTTGCTGCTGAGGCCGGCAGATTTGGTCTTGTTTTATTGGTGAGCACGAGATTCAGCAAAGATGGGATACTGCTAAGGATTTATTTATCAGCATGACACTTAGCTGGACCAGACCAGTGACAGCTCCAAAGATTTGTCATAAATTATCCGTTAATGTTTTTTTTTCTATTATATGTGCAGCTCAAGGGGAGAAATTAGTTTTTTATACTTCTTTTAAGAGGTGTTTGGTATGGGTTAAAATGAGAATATTCTTTATTTTTCATTCGAACATTATTTTGAAAATTGCATGACATTATTTTTTTTGCTCCCGTAGAATAAATTTATTCCCATCTAAAGAATATCTTGAGAATAAAAATATTTACTTTGTGATCCAATGACCCCTTAACAAACGCCCGGGGGCGGATCAGAAAAAAAAAAAAGAGGGGTGTAGGTTTGAACAAGTGACCTCATTTAAGAATTACAAGTATGACTACCATAAGTAGAATTTTCAATCATAATGCTATACAATATTTATTTAAGGGGGACCAAATATAATTTTTCACTCTAAAATTTACATTTTAGTATATATAATTAATAAAAACAATTAAAAATTTAGAGGGGTCAGGGCCCTCCTCACCCTATATGAGGGTCTGCCCCTGCAAACACCCTCTTATAATCTGTTCGATATTCTTAATAATGTTCTTGAAACTTAATGAAGTGAGTTCCTGTTATTAAATATCAGAAGGTGCATTTGTTCGAAGGAATGATTAATTGAGATTAATCGACATCCGATGTCCTTGGAAAGAAGTTGTGGTCGAGTCCGATTAATCTAACGTTGATCTTTGATCAAGAATGAGTGACTCAGATATTTTTTTTTCATACACATGAAATGAACTCGAAAAGAGTTTAAACGGTGAGGAGTACCATCAATCCCAACTTTCATTGGTGCTGTTAAATTTTTATGAATCAGTTTTTTTTTTCACAAATCAGGAATTTTGCTAAGGAGACTCCTTAAATGCGAATAACCTGGTTTATTTATTATTTATTATTTTTTTTGGAACATCTATTGTTTGGCAAAAAATTCATCCAGACTTTTTCCGGCATTAGAACTTATATTTACCAAAAAGTATGCATATGCATGAAGTTGTTTGTGGAGGTAATAAATCTTCAGTGTTATTTTTTAGGAGCTATGTTGCAATCACTATCTTTTTTGTTTTGTTTTTGGGTGATTGAAGAGGCCTAATCCTTCCATGTTGCTGTCATATGATATATAAATAAGGTCCACATAAAAGTTGTCTGTATTGCAATTTAAAGTTGAATGTTCTCATCTAGATTACAATAATTTATAATTCCTTTTAGCTTTTAGCGATTAGAGATTAACGTTTTACAATTTTTTTTCAATTTTACCCTTATAAATATATTATATCTTTCTGACTTATCTTATTATTTTTAATTTTTATTTTATAATAATTTAACTATATTTGTTTTTATATTCATGCTTAATTAATTACAAATTCTTTATATTTTTAACAATGAATAAAAAATAATTTCACAATTAATATTTTTATATCATGGATGCACTATATAAAAGTTATTGTTGATACAATTTTTATATATTTTAACAAAAAATTAATTGTCAAATTTTATTTTATTTAATTAAGATATAAATATTTAATTTATTGTATTATAATAAAATTTATATAGTACTTAAATTAAATAATTTATCGTATATTTAATTATGTCATTTTATATTCATCAGCTAATTCTATCAGTAAGTTTATCAAACACTTATTTATTATAATATCTAACCGCTAATCATCGTCTGTTACTAAACCGAACCTTAGACTTATGCCCTCTTGAACTTGGGTTCTTTTTTTAAAATTTTAATTCAGAAACAATTCTGAACTCAACAATATTTTGATAATAAAGTAGCTTTCATTTAAGAGAGAGATTTAACTGGGGGCAGGTACGAAAGGAATGGTCTGAGAAACAAAGAAAAATCAGATGTTAAGACCAGAAGTTTTAATCGGAGTGCACCTTTTTAATTAAAATTCAAAAGAGGGATTATTAAAACGTTATTTTAATTTCCAAGGATGACGAAATATCAGGGATGATGTAAGATATTTTTTAAGTCATGCAACATATTTTTATTTATATTTAGGTGGTTCCGATCCCAACTAAACCCACGTAAGTTGTTTATGCCGACATTTAAATGGTATTTGGGAAAAAAAATTTATTGAGAGTCACCAAATTAGGACTAATGGGTATAATTCTTAATCTTAATAGAATAATTTCATCAAATTATTATTCAAATTTTTTCTTCAACGTATAATTAAATTGTCCTTTTACATGTCAATCCTGAGTTTTCTTCTCGCCCTCACATCTAACAATAAAAATTTAACTTCAAATAAGTTTCACTGATAACTTCACGAGTTATCCTTATCAAAGTCCTCGTTTCATAATTAAATCGTCTTTCATCTTTTATAAGTTTTTATTTATATGCATTATCTTGATAATCGTAGTTAGCCAATTTTATCGATTTCCGTTATTTATAAGTTCCCTAATGTTTCTCTTCTTCATGTTATTCAAAATAATAAAATAAAATATTTAAACCCAAATAAGAATGCGTCGGACAATTACTTGACTCCTGGCACTAATTGTTGGGGGGCATCACGCAACCAGATGCTGTCTACGTATTATTCGCAATACGCAAGTGGACGAGTAATTCGCTGATGCTTGGAAGGACGATGGAAATGGCCACCTCTCTGTACCATGTCATCAACAACAATTCCCAACGATACCCATGAATTATTACTTGATGAATGAATTATTATTTGGAAAAACTAATTATTGATAGTCACAATTTAGTTACGAAACTGGACAATTGAATAAGGATAATGAGTACCAGTTGAAAGATAATTGGTGAATTTATTGGAAGTTGAATCTTGCATTATTACTCAGATCACATGAAAGGAGAGAAATTATAAATGTGACAATCACGTCAATGAGTATTTGACGATCAAATTATAAAATAGAATTGGAGGACTAGATACAGGGATGAACCGGACCCAATAAATATTTTGAGAGGGGACAAACTACAATAAATAAATATTAAAATTAAAACAAGTAATAAAAAAATCATGTAAGTAATATTTTTTAAAATTAAAATAATGATATCGAATTAAAAAATTAATCCACTTGAGAGGGCTAAACGATCATACGCAAATACTAAAATTAATATATATATATATATATATATATATAGTCAATAAGTTGATATCTATAAAAAAAACGAACAATCAACTTTTGGGGCTGGAGGACAAATATTTCAATAAAGTTGAAGGACAATTCAAGGATGAAATTGCATTTTGACTTATATATGTATTCGGTGAATATTATTACATGCATGCATGACATAAGAAGGAATACAATATGTATTGGAGTCAATACACAGTATATTCACATTTTATCACACACTATATTTGTTTGACGATCTAAATATGACTGGCAATCACGCACGCATGCACAGAGAGAAGACGGCCGGAGCTACCGATCGCCTTTTAAGGCGAGGTTGTGCAACGCCCGAAGGTGCAAGGACTACACATCCATTTTGCATAAACATGAAAATATATAATGAGGTGAAATAATTTCTAGCATTCTTCGGCGACTAATATTTGTTTCAACTCTAAACTGCATTACCAATTAAGTACTGACAGTAGCTGACGAGACAAAGGAAACATTTGCCGATATGGGGACTTAGAATTTCTATCAAAATACAACGAGGTAGATGTCTCAGATACAAATCTTAGAACTTAAAGCTTTGACTGGGAGCCCTGAATAAAGAGCAAACAGTGACCACCATGGACTCATCATCCATGATAACTAAACGATAAGAAAAGTTCGATCTGAATTGATTAGCTGGAAAATTGTTGTTCCCTAATTGATGACAATAGAAATGCGCAATTGCTCAGCTGCGGAACATCTGAAGCTCAAACAAGACTGTGCCTTGGCAGCATTTATTTTGATATAAAAAAAGGATATGTAGAGGGCAGTGGGTAAAGTAAAGCTATGTCAGGAGCTCACTAATACTGGTAAATAAGTTGTTTATATGCATCCTTGTTTTTACTGTAATAATCAACCTCAGCCTGCAAACATAAAAATTAAAGAGATCATAAGAGTGCAAAGGCAAAAAAATTATAAACTTTTCTTAAAGTGAGGATAGAGGAAACCATTTTCTATGATACACATAAAACTGATCAATTCTAAGCAGTGGTGGATGAAAACAATGCACAACATATACTTCACACCTCCAAAAGTAGGAACCATTAAATGATCTAGCCATCCTATAGGCCTCCTAAATCCTAATAGACATTTTCCATCCCGAGGTGTGGGCACAAGACTAGAGTATGCAATCCATTTAATTTAAAAGTCTAGCAACCTGTGGGGATTGTAATGTTTGATACCAAGATTGTCAAAAACTGCTTTTAGCCGATGATTTGATGTTTTCGTGATTCAAAATCAGCTTTACTCGATTTGGAAACATAAATATGGGTGAACTTGGACCTGAATGCCTCTCAACTCATTAAATTGCATGGATACATCCAATCACTTATTGGTCATTTAGTAAACTCAGCAACTCTATGACTTTCTGGCAGCTTTTTCAGTTAACAGGTGCTCTTAGAATGCATTGTTCCCAGGTTTAAACTCATCCTATTGTCAAAATAGATTTCTAATTACTTTTTGCTATTACTACGACCTTTTCTATTATATTATTTATTTCTTCATTATTATTTTCTTTTCTAATTATACTAAAATTTCTAAAAATAAAATATCATAATAGATTAAAACCTGATAATGTAGTGCCTCAAAAAAGTATAAAAATATTTGGTGTCTTAAACAAGATTACCAATAACTTTTCTTTATTATTTAATTCTTTGGACCACAACAATTAAGAAATTAAACAATATTTTTTCTTGAAAGGGAGAATTAAACAATATGAATAAATATATCATAAGGATCCAATATTTGGAATGGTATGAAGGTTATGGGGATGATGATGCCAAAATAATACTGCTTAAAAGATAACATAATATCTTATATAGAATAAAATGATAACTTTATACATATTTTTATGTATTATATAAGTTTCACGAGTTTACAAATTTATGAGATTTGACATGAATCTACATATAATTCAGAACTTCAACATTAAAATAAATCTTATTTGGTATACAAAGTACTCCTTACTTTCTAAAAGTCCTTGTGATTGATAGAGTGGTTTGGTTTGTTGACAACAGCACATTGTGACTCTACAAAGTTCTATCAAAACTACTGCATGAATGTGAATCATGGAACATGAAGTTTGAAACTACTGACCTTTCGAACTCCAATAATTGCAGTCATCAATTTCTCACCAATAAAGTCAATCAAAATCTTGTCTCCACTGAGAGCTTCTATAGATTCCTGCAGTTCTTTTGGCAATCTTTTGAGCACTGAATCGTGATCAGAAGGATTTGTTTCTGTTTCATGAGCAAATACATATATATTTTAACCAGAAATTTGAATTGTTTATAAAGTCTGCAAAACATATGCACCGTGTTTTTTTAAGAGCATATCCATATAAAAAAAGATCTCATATCAAATGTTGGCAGCAGCCATACATTTCTAGAAAATGTTAATGCAGACTTAGGGCATTCTTGTCAAAGGAAGGGGACAAGCAAAAGACATTGTTGTTCTAACCTAAAAAAGGGACATAATTAATTATTGGCGAGTGATGATTTGTAACCATTAAGATGAAAAATATAAAGATGTGCATCTTCCTAGAGCTGAAGTTTTTCAGGTTGCTGGTAGCTCATATAATTTAATATGATATCAAAGCAGGGTCAATAAATTGTATAGATCTCCAACAACTCTCTTATTAAAAGGTATTTTTTTCTCTTATATGTTCCACGTGGTGGCTTAGGTTGGAAAAGATTTATCAGCACATATCCCAGATGAGAATATTAAAATTATAAATACAAATATGAGCATCTACCTAATAGCTTAAGTTTTCGAGATTATTTATAGCTCATCTATGAAGTATAGATGCAATATTTTAACCGTACCAACAGGCTCTGGCAGGCAAAGATTTCTTCTGAGGCCGTCAATCCCACTAGCAGCTATGGCAGCAAGGCCTATATATGGATTAGCGCTCCCATCGAAGGACTTTATTTCAAAGTTGTTAACAAGCTCACTAGATACGCCAGGTGGGCTTGCAGCCCTCAGAGGAGCTTCCCGGTTCTCTTTTCCCCAACAGCGATAGGCTCCGCTCCATGTATTTGGTTGAAGACGATCATAACTACATTCAAAATACCATTGTAGACCAACTCAATTGGTGTGTAATTCTTACCACCAGAAATTTCTAGACAGTAGAAATGAATAATGACAAGCTTTACGCCAGAGA
Source organism: Pontederia crassipes (assembly GCA_030549335.1). Lineage (NCBI taxonomy): Eukaryota > Viridiplantae > Streptophyta > Magnoliopsida > Commelinales > Pontederiaceae > Pontederia > Pontederia crassipes. The sequence continues at coordinate 66,111,237 of CM060196.1, read as the reverse complement.
CATATGTTGATAAAAGAAGGCATATGCTATCTCATGCAAAACAACAACAACAATAACAAAGCCTTATCCCACTAGGTGGGGTGGACTATCATGAGATTCGACAGGGTTTTACGCTGGCTGTCGGGGCCTAACACAACCCTCATCCTTTATCCGGGCTTGGGACCGGCTATAAAACATAGGCGAACTTATCTCATGCAAAACAAATAGGATAATTATAACAGATATCAATGAGACAAAAATGGCATCAATATTTGATCATAATCAAAATGCACAGCTTTGTGAAAATCACATGTCAGTGCACATTGACGAAATGGCAAATTGGGTTCAGAAAACACAATAAGAAAGAAAAACTAGCTACCCGTTAATCACAACATTAACCTGTTTGGAAGTGGAGCAGTAATTGCTAAGATAGAAGGAAGATGATGGAAAACGCCTGCCATGAATTTTTCTCCAACTTCTGACATTCCATATCGATGCTTTGATGCCTCAGATCCCATATAGACATTTGTTCCATTCTCCCACAAACTTAAATGCACATGAGATCCAGATCCAATATCATCTAAACGATACCTATAGTAATATCAAAAACCGTTTCAAATTAGCTGTATTAGATTTAAAGGTCAATGTGGATGGAAGAAAACTAATGAGCGCCTATGAATCTGAAGTAATTCTAAGCAGCAAAACCTGTAGCCAGTAGTGCCAATTATGTGATAGAAAAAATTACACAAGGGTAAAAAAACGAAATAGTACAGTAAAACTTACTTAGGAAGAAATGTTGCTAAGAATCCGTGCTTTCTTGCTACAGCCCTGATAACCTCACGAGCATAGATTAAGTTATCAGCTGCAAGGGTGCATTCTTTATGCCCCAATGCTATTTCAAATTGTCCATTTCCCGCTTCTGCATGCAGCTGTTATGATAGAGAAGGTCAAAATAAAATAACTTTCAATTTTAATCAAATGACAACAGAAAAGAGACTGTGCCCTGAGCCAAAATGTGCTTTGTTGAACTTATATATGCAAAGAAATACACCAACAACCAACAAAATGACAATAAGATAGACACACGAACTACTGTTAACCACAACACTTATTAGTTTCATAGATCAAATGAAACCACGACTCCCACTTGTTCATTTGCATGCATGAAATGACTCAAACAATAGTCAATAAATAGGGAAAGAACAAAAGAAATGAGTAAACTAGTTTCTAGGGCATTGATCTTTTCACATGAAGCATAAGCCTAATTAATACGTAGCTGATATGAACACACAACCACAACGAGGTGAGAAAAATGAGCCTCTACCAACTCTCCTCCATAATACTAATGTGTCCCATGAGAATGTTTAAAATCACCATTGACACAATAATAACATACTTCTAACATGGTTGAGAACTACAGTAAGTAAAACAACTGGAACTGCCACTAGAAACTTGTGATAAAATTTCAAATTATACATGTCATATTTCATTGGAAAGAAATTGTCCTTAACAAGGATATACCTGCTCAACTGAGATGTCCAAGGATTGAAGCATGGAATTAACTTCTTGTAAGAGCAAAGAGGCAGCATCAAATGCTGAGGTAGCACAATACTGACTCATATCAAATGGCACCCATTGCTCTTTCCCTTCACTGATGTAAGAAAAAAGAAAATCTAGGTAACTTTACAACAAAAAGTCAATTCAAACTATTCAACTACATCTACCTTAGACCCTAAAACAAAATGATGTACCTTATGATATTCTTGAGGATGTAGAACTCATTTTCAAATCCAGCATTCATTACCTGCATGTGAAAAATTCTCAATAATTATAATTACTGGAAGAATTAATGAACAAAAGGATTGATCATTATAAGCTATGAGAAAAAAAGTCTTCTAAATGTGAGTTTACCAGATTAAATTCGTCTTTCAAGACTTTTGCAACTCTTCGTAAGGCATTTCTTGGACAATAGTCCCAAGAAACACCAGGTGCTATATGCATGTCAGCCATCACCATTTCTTCTTGCCTTGACCTGTGGATGAAACATGTATTTATATATAAAAGGAACCTGATGCATATGGCCTAAGGTGCCTGTAAAAATCTTTTACAAGAATATATAAATAAAACTAATATATTGTCATCCATCCAAGTTACAATTTTTTTTTATCATATATCTGGTCAATAGAAATAGGCAAGCAACTGCATGTACATGGAAAGTTTAAGAATAGGTCAATCGAGAACAGAACATACTTTAGACTCCCTCTGTTAGCTCTGCAATAATGAACAGATTACACAAAATCAATCTGAAATGTACTCTTTAAAATAAGTCTATTCTCACAAGGGGCAAACTTCCTTTTTTAACTATGGATGTATATGTAGTTTTTTTTTTCTTTTTCACATAGATCCCATTAATTCACCAGAAGATATAACTATGAAAGTTAAATGACTGCTGGTGAAAAAGGTTTGTCTTATAGCAGCATTTGAAGAAATACAGAGTTTTCACTCCCTAACAATATACTAGCAATCTAGTGAAGCCAATATTTGTAATATTTCAACCCAAAATAAATTTCTGATTAAACGGTAGAATATTACTGGAATTCCAAAGTATGTATTATGTCTTTCTACATTATCGAAATCAAGAACATTTCTCAAGTATCATCTGATTTTTTTCTGATAGCCAACTTTTCAATCTTCAGGACATCAGCATTTCAAATTCATGTGCGCAATTTTCTATCCTATACATTTCCACTCAGTTTTTCGTGGAGACGTATTAATAGCCAAACTCAAATATGCCTACAGCAACATTATCATGAAGATTTCTAGAGTAGGAAAACACTTTAACATAGATATCATCACAGATGATGACATGTAGTAGTGGTACAGATATTGTGCCTTACCATGGAATTCTATATTTTGTTGACAAATCTGGTATCAGCCTTATCTCCCCCACAGCAGTAAGATTGGTCCCACTCGCTGGACCATCACAAAATGAAGTCATAGCCATTGAACAAGCAGTCAAACCAATCCCTAAGTGTTTTACAACTTTGTAAAACCGTTGTGCCGGAATAGCCTGCACGCATTATAGGTTATATCAAGACACACACTACTGACAGATATAAAATCACACTACTGAATCTGAAGTGGCAGGATGATAAGATATCATTTTGCATTAGTTAAAAAGATAATGAACTGATTGAGATAATAATGGATAACTACAATTTATATCTTCAGGTTCCTCATTATTAGTTATGTTATACAATTGTAGTAACTAACAATTCAGGTTATAAATATATTGATGGTTTCTTCTAGCTTTATTTTCAGCCTTTAAAAATTTTCTTTATCAACCTTGTAATTGTAATTTCGTCAACTCCATACAGATTGTTTATTATGGAGATTTGTCCTTTCGAATGTACAAGTTATTAACAATTAATGTGTTTAAGATTTTTAGAACTTTACTACTGATTACATCTATCTAACTGTTCATCTTCTTAGTTATATCGTCATTTACACTTTTAGCATCTATCAATGGATCAAAGATACTGAACTCATAGAGAAATAAATAAGAAATATAAAGAACTTTTGAAGTGCAATAAGCAAATGATATCATGGCATAAAACTATGCACAGTCCAAGGTAAGATTCATCTTCAAAAGGGACATTTCTTTTGTCATTCATCTTCTATTAAAGATCCCTAAAGGAACCCATTAACAAAATCTATAAATTGACTAGAATAGTATGATAGAGATTACCAGCCATGATAAAAAAAACTAATAAGACCTATCTATTTTTTTGGCAATACCTTCTGCAATAATAGGAATAGAAAGCACATTTGATCTGGACAGTTTATTATCATACAATGCAAGAAAATAGATGAAAGTAATGTTACATGGAAAAAGAGTATTAAATTCACATAAGGAGGTCAAAATTTAGTTATTCAACATGATTATGACAAAGTGATTGCAATATGATTCCAGCCTTAGCAGAGATATAAAGAAAAGTTTTAATCAACTTTTGTGAAGTATTTTCCATTCCAATTTTAATGAACGGATAAGGTCGCACATGCTAAAACCCAGCTACCACCCAAGTGAAATAAAAGAAATGCATCCTAACAAGTGCAATCATGTTTCCTCGCTAAAGGAAACGAAGTTGCAATACTGATGGATGCTGAAAATATGACAATTTAATTGAAAACAAGAATCTCAACACAATCACTACTAATAATTTGTCTATTCGAGGAAAAATCTCCATAATAAATAATCTATACGGAGTGAACCAAACTCCAACTACAAGGTTGATATAAACACTTTTTAAGCCATAAATCTAAAATCCTTTCACGTATCTATGACATGAAAACATAGTTACCACAATTATAACAAAACTACCAATACAACTACCCACTAGTCTTTACCAACACATTGTTTTCTTAAGTAATACAAATTAGTATCATATCATATACACTTTACCATTATTGAGCAAAAGGTTTGATCATTGCCCGTTGATATCCAGTGATAAATCAACATGAAATTCTCTTTTTCGGCATGATACAGTACAAGAAAAATGCCATTTTCAGACGGTCAAAACCATCTGAAAATTGAAGAAAACCGTCTGAAACTTCCATTTCAGACAGGTTACCGCGGATCGATTCAGTCGAAAAAGAGGGCATCACAAACCATTTTTGACGGCTAAAATACAATCCGTCGGAAGTTTCGATGGTTCTAACCGTCGAAAATATTCCGGCGGTCTCAACCGTCAAAACATTTCGGCGGTTGCGACTGTCGAAACATTCCGAGAGAGAGAGGGTCGCCGGCGGGTCGTCGTCCGGGCGGAAGTCGTCGCGGCAGGTGAGGGAGAGAGAGAGAGGAGAGAGGGAAATAGGTTGAGAGAGGAGAGAGGTCGTAGGTAATATATAGCAGGAAAAGGGAAGAAAATAACGGGAGAGGGGAAAAGAAAGAAAAAGCAGCGGGGGAATTTTTTTTAAGTACCGACGGCCGAGGCCGTCGAAACTTGCGACGGAGAACGAGCCGTCGGAAGTTCTGACGGTCATAACTGTCGGAAATATTAATTATTTTTACGTTTACCGATGGTCCGCATTGTCGATAATTATAATAATAAAATACTGGATATATCATATATTATGATATATAAGATTATAATATTTAAATATTTTTACGGTTACCGACGGTCCGGACCATCTGAACTTGTGACGGAAAGAGAGCCGTCAGAAAATAAAATAATAGTATAAGAAATTTCATAATTTATTTTTTTTGTTTCCGACGGTCTTGACCGTCAGAAGTTCCGACGGATTGCTGTCAGTCGCAAAATCCATCACAAATTGCGACGGATTTTTGTCCTTCGGAAATCGTCCATTGAAAAATCTCATTTTTCTTGTAGTGATAATTAATAATCCTTCAACTTCTCATACACCAAATACTTGACATTTGTACCTTTGTTATGTAGGCTCTATTCCAATTGACATTATTGATCAAATCACACTAGCTATGGCATGTATACCTTTAAGAAATCACCTAAGTAAAACCTTAGGTCGCGTTTAACTAAGATGTCAGCGTGTTGTACTGTTATCTATCCTTTGGGTCACATGCCTAGGAAGGAACAATGACATTTTTTTGAGAAGAGAGAGGAAAACTAGCAGGGTGGTAGTGATGATATAATGTCAGCATTGTGCAACCTTTCCTTTTGATCAGGAAATGGTGAGAGTCCTTTTATGGTATACCTTATCTTTCCAGGGAGATAGCGTATAGTTTTCTTCCCAGATGTACAATTCTTACTTAATATAGAGGGATGAGTACAACATCTTTATAGACATCTTTTTCACCCTAAAATATCTGCATTGTCTTATCTTGCATGTCTTCATGGTAGTAGTAGTGACTTTCGAATATGCCTTTTCTCCTGAGTTTGATATTGCTCACTATAGGTCTCTTCTCCAAAATTATCATTTGATCTCCGACAAGACATCCAACTTCTATTAGGAAACTTAAATCTATAAATTGTGCAAGTGAGTAAGAAAGTAAAACAACAGACTCAAAAGGGGGCAGACCGGATCTCACAATGACCAGCCCACACTTCAAGACCAAGAATTTTCTTGTTCTTCTTTCTCATAAAACAGAGGTTTCTATAGCACAATCATTGAAGGGCACAGTTGTGAGTCAAAGAATTGTTGAGCTGCACAGTTCTGAGACCACCATTCATCATACACCAATATGGTGATAGTGTTATTACTTAAAAATCTGGTGCATTTGTGGTGCAACTGAATACACAAACCCAAGAATAATGCTGCAACAAGTGATTGGAGTGATAGGAATAATACTGTGCTAAACAATGAGTAACCAATTTGTAGTTTTCATATGTTCTGCTGTGGCTTATTTCGTAACCTTACTCGTTCATAAGATGAATTCTGGATAGTCACATTACTAAACAGCATTCATGTTTTAACTTAGCTTGTAGAGTTTATAGCATTGTTTATTTTTTTTCCTAAAAAGGCACAGAGGTTCGTAATCTCTTCATCTTGTTTTTAGGTTCTCATGTTGACATTGGCAAAACTTGATAAAATACCATAACGCACATAGAGGATCATAAATTGGTCTAACAGAAGAAGCATACTCACTCGACATCGATGTTTCCCAGAGTTGTCAACCCAAATAATTCGAACAAATACAATACCATCTTGTGATGTACTGATCTTGGATGGATTACCAATGGATATTCTGATTGGATTATCAACAGATCCAACAATACCATTTAGTTTATAAAGTTGCAAAGCATTTCTTCTAAAGATGTCCTCAGCTGCTTCAAAAGCCTCGGGAATAGTAAGATCACCATCGTCACATGCATTAGATAAAACATCAAAAACGACTTCACGTGCACGCTTTGCGCCTACAAAATGCAATTTGATTGAAGAAATTATGTGAAGAAATAAAACAAAAAAGATGAATAGAATAATAGAAAATTATGAAGTCTTTAATAAAACAAAAAAATCAATACTAAAAATAGAAAGTTTATTTTTATTAATTAGCATATCCAGATGTCCTTTCATCTCATACAAGGCACATGCGGTTCATAATTAGAGTTTGGGTTCAGCATCACATTGCATTCCAAAAGAGTACCAACAGAATCAGCATCCTTACGTTCAAAACTTTTTGGTTGAAAGTACTTTAACACTTCATTTATCAAAGCAACATATACAGTGTGCTTTCAAGGGTGAGAGTATGCAACAGATACTCTCAAGACCTTAGCCTTGCACAGACTGAAACTCACATCATCAAGACTATAAATACATTTGATGAAGTATTCACAATGGTTTGCTTGCAATTTTGCTTCATGTGCTGAACAATAGATGACATGCCAAGCATACCATGGAAAAGTAAGGAATGATAGCAAAAAAACTCAAATAATACGTTTCCTGATGACATCGCCAACATCAAATATCACTGCAAAGTATGCAGAATATTGATAGTATGTAAAACAAATGGAGTTTTCAAAAAAGAATTAAGAAAGATTTCGATAACCACCAACATTTCTCTGAAGGTAAATAACCATAAGCATGTACCTCATAAAAGTTTTTTGACTATATGTGGAATATAAAGATAATTTTTTGTGTTCCAAATACAATGAACATGAAGATTGAATATGTAGCTTATGTTTTTGGTTTCATCAATCACTATCAGCTTACTGTAAGAAATATAAAGATAATTTTTCGTGTTCAAATTCACTAAATATAAAGATCGAATATGTAGCTTATGTTTTTGGTTCCATCAATCACTATCAGCTTACTATAAGAAATTGTTGTTCCCATCAGTGGCAATCAGCTAAGTTTTGCACCTACCGAGAAAAAAGGTCTCAGGAAATGCATAGCCATCAGAGCTGAACATAACCTATAAACCACAATTCCATCAGAAAGCAAACAAAGATCAAGTCAATAACAAGGTAAAACAAAAATTCTTAATTTCACCCAAAATGTAAAAGAAAAAGAAAACAAAAATTCTTCATTTCGCCCAAAATGTAAAATAAAAAAGACTACTTGACTGAAGAAAGATAAGATACAACATGGAAGCAACCATGTGAAGAAGCACATCAATATCAATCACTAGACAATCCTTTATATTAATGAGAAAAAAGTTGCAAGAACTTATTAACAGTGAAAATAGGATTTCGGGTCCATGGGCATGAGATACATATAAAATAAACTAGTATTTACTGACACAAATGTGTAAAACAACATGGTGGAGCCTTGGAACTTTAGCAATGGTGCCCCCATAACGAAGTTTCCACTTTTACACTCGGATTTTAAGTTATGAATGGGACTTTGCCAAGGTACATAAGAATTGTGAGAATGCCATCTTGAGAAAGTGAAGATAAAAATGAACAATTCAAACTTTAGTCACCAGAAAAGAAACTATCAGCTTGTAACATAAATGACACGTTTGCATGGAAATGAATATGATACCAGTTTATTGTTATTCGCAGTAATGAACATGTTCATGAAATATTTACCTTCTTCAATGGTGCTAAGTGCAGGAGTTCTTTAAGAGATGCAACCATTCCTTGAACACTAAGCTTTGGAATCGCCAATCCAAAATCAAGATAGACCTAATTGCGACAACATATTTTAAACACAACAATGGATACAGAAAGGAAATAAAGGTTCAGATGATACTTAAGATATCAAACCTGCGAATAAACTGAAGCAAGATAAGATGCTTCTTTTGAAAAGGGGTACGATGCATGTAGAAGAACAATTCGAGAGTGGGAAAACCTCTTGTCTTCGAGAACCTTTCGCAGATGCAGGGGATTGCTCTGCCTCAAATCCAAGTCCTTGTCCCCAAAGCTGAATTTTTGGGGAAAAAGACAAAACCATATAATTAATGTTTGTAAATTTGATAAGCACTGAGGTTCAGTAGATGTTAATGATTCATCATCCATGATTCATTCTGCAATCCCAGAAGAAACAGACTGATCCTTTTCAATTAAAAATAAGCCACAACTGACTCTCGACAAGGTAAAAGATTGGTTGATCTAGCTTTTGATATAAATGCCAAAGGATCAATGAAATGTTGAATCCATGATATTATTGAGTAGAAAGTTGAAAAATAGATTTGCAATTATATAATTGATCCATGTGTGATCATCAATCAACATGAAATACGTGAAACAAGGTAAATCAGTTAGAAAGTAAAATATAAAAAAAAATTCTTTTTGTTTTTCTTTACCCGGTGTGGATTTGCATAGGCAAGTCGAAGGAGACAGCAACTTCTAAACTACACGTGAATAAATAGTTGATGAAGCTCTTGTTCTTGATCCGTACGGGCTTCCCTGCTGAAAAGAACAGTAACACAGAACAGGGAAATCATCTTTGTTACAGTACACAACCAAAATATAGTTGAACTTCCTGTGCATCTCGGAGACTCTTTCCGAAATTACCATTCATATCTTCCAGGAGGCCTTCCTCTGCAGCAATTTTTGTTACCTCAGGATCTATATCTAGACCACTTCTATAAGCAGTTATGCTTTTCAAGGCAACAATCTCACCGGCAACTGTAGGAGATAAGCTCAGGAAAACACAAACAAATGTATATGCGTCCAACAGATGAAAGTAGACCAAAATCAATATGTCAGACTACGGCAGAGGATATGATTTCATTCTCGTCACAAACTTTTCAATAAAAGAATCGAGAGTCCATTTCGACGCTCCAAGTGCCTCCTGCAATTTCGTAAGAGATTTAGCGATGAAGGTTCGACAAAAACCAGCCTTTAAACAGAAGGTATCGCGACGTGGAATAAAGAGATGAAACATGGAAGTAATACTTACATCATTAAGAATAGTCTCCGCCAAATGCTCGATGCGCAAGATTCTGCCCACAACGGGACCAAAGGACTTGTGGGACGCCCAATCGTGCATTTTATCGAACGGGATGCCATCGTCGATAAGGAGCGCGGCGATGTTGGCGGCCTGGAAGCATTTGGAAGCAATGGAAGGCAATCCAGAGGACCTCCTGTAGGCTTCCACTCCATCCAAGGACGCCTCGCAGTCGTACAACCCAGCAATGTCCCTCAGACTCCTCTGGCGTCAAACAAACTTCGGACAAGTTAGCGCCATTTGCAGAGTAGATCTTGCGAACAAGCAGAGAATGATTCTTCAACCCATTATTTACCTTTATATTTTTCATTCGAACTATATTTTTTCGAGTTGGGTAATTTGAATATATTTATATTTAAAATTTTATGATTACATTTCATTAAATCCAAATCCTTTTAAAGCCAACCGACCAGTGCACGTGCTCCAAATAACCAAAAAAAGAAAAGGAAATTAAACGTGTAACAAAAGTAGCAAATACTCGGTGATACATCATAATAAAATGGATCTACCGAAACAATAAAGAACCAGAAGAAGTTGACATTGACGTTTACAAAAACCTTGAAGGAGAGCGTCTGATGGGCGAAAAGGAGGGCGTCGCCTTCCGCCTCAGAGAAGCAACGGAGGAACGGGAAGGAGGAGTCCAACGCCACGAGGTTGTGGCCGTGGGCGTCGATCGCCGGAACGGCCTGCACCGCCGCCCTCAGCTCTCCGTACTTGGCCTCTCTTGCCGCGTCTGCCGACATCTCTCTCTCTCTCTCTCTCTCTCTCTCTCTCTCTCTCGCTCGCTCGCGAACACCTATCGGTCCGGAGTGGTGTGCAAAGGCTATCGCTGTCCCTGAGATCGCGGCAACGAAGTTTGCGTCGATGCCCGTGGTTTTGGTGCGTCGTTCGCGCTTTGAGACGAGTCCTCTCTTTAGTCTTTACCACCGAAAAAAAGTGTACAAATTTAGTAACATTATCTTCCTGTCCCACGTGGCGACTAGCCGGCGTTGCCGTTGGTTATTGGTCAACGAATAGTAACTTTGCATACAAATTCACCGTGGAATAAATTGCCCCAAAAAAATAATTTTCAATTAATTGTGTTTTAGATTCATGACGGTCTCTGAAAAGTCTTCCTATCAACCGGTGGCGGAGCAGGAAAATCGTCAATGGGTTCACTTAAAAATAACAAATAATATAAAATTTTTAAAATAATAATATGAAAGTTAGTCAGTGAGTCAGCAATTTTAGATTTTTTTGCTTTCCATATTAAAAAAATAAATAGAAAATTTATGTAAAAACATTAAAAATATAACATATGAAATATATTAAAATGTTCGAGGTAATTATTTTTTTAAAAAAATGTGGCTTTCATTTTTTCCTTCCATGTTAAAAAAAGTAAATAGAAGTTAAATAAAAAAAATATGTAAAGATATTAGAAAATATAACATAACAAAATGTTTGAGGTAATTATTGGAAAAGTAAATAAAGGTGAAGAAAAATTAAAAGTAAACAAATATTTAAAAATTAAATGTAAAACATGATGGAGGGAAAAATTCAATCATAGGTGGAAGAGATTGTCTTAGAGCTTCTCTAACCTGAAAACCAAAAAGTAACTCGTGAAATTGGTAAAACATATTTGAATTTCAGTTTGGCACCCAGGCACAAGTTTGCTTTACTTTATATGAATTATTTATTATGAAAATTTCTCCACTCGAATGGACAAATTATTAATAATGATTGTGGAATTATCAATAAACTTTATTTATTTCATTTTCGTGATCATATTTTCATCATTTATCGGTATGATTGTACTTGTTTCCTTTTGTGAGCAAACATGATTGCATGCATTTCTTCCATTTTAGTTGGGTGGTAGCTGGGTTTTAGCGCGGAGAGGAAACAGTTGGAATGTGTGATAGGTACAAATGAAAATTAATTGATAAAACATTTTTGAAAAAAAATCTGTCACTGACACTTATGGAATCTTGTATAGAATATCAAAATTGATATAATTTTTTTTCTACCTATTATTACGATATTACGATCCATTGGTTACCAAAATATGAATTTAGACTGAATTAGAAATCGAAATTGGAATAGCAAAAACTTCACTGAAGTTGATTAAAATGCTTCTTTTATATATCTCTGCTTCCTCCTACAAATGCCTTGGTAGTTGGTACCACAACTGTAATTGGCCGGGCATTTCTACTATCAAGGGCTGGATATTTGGCTATTGCAATAGCTTTGTCAAGGTCACTTTGAATAACTAAATTTTGACTTATCGAATCGAGCACACTGGTCAGTTGACCCCGAATAATAATCAAATATTATATTTAATATGACATATTAAATCAAACTATCTATATGAATGATGTCAAAATGTAGTTATACAAAAAAAAAGGAATAACAATCAAATCATAAATTTATTGAATTAATTTTAAGATTTGATATTAAAATTGTTACACACTTAATCTCATTGGATTTAATTATTATATATAATTTTCTACTCATCAATTTTTTTATATTTTATAACTTTGCTTTTTATGTTAGAAGCAACAAAAAAATATTTTATATATTATGGAAATATTGTATATTCTATAAATAAATATATAGTATAATTAGTAGTTAACTATTTAATTTGAAATTATTACATACTAAATTAAACAAATTTTAAATTTATATATATATATATATATTGTATATAATACTATACTAAGTATATTATAGTATTGTTGTATATTATACATATAATAAAGAAATTTGCACCATCCACCCATAAATAATTTATCAAATATGATAAATATTATATATCATTAAATTATATTATAATATAAATTAATGATATTAAAAGTTTCAATAAATCGTAATCTATAAGTTAAAGTTGAAAGTGAACTATTAATGATATTATAATTTTTATTTTTAAATTTTTTTCCATGTTAAAAATAAGGGGTAAAAATGACATTTTTTGCAATTATTAGAAAAAAAACTTAACAAACTTTAGATTAAATTTAACCGAAGAACTTAAGTGTCAAATTTAGATATAAGTGCCAAATTTAAATAAGTTCAGAAACTAAATTTTGTAAGTTTATAGTTTAAAGTTAGATGCGAAAAATTAAGGTCAAAATACTAAATTTTCTTGCAGTGTAATATGAATATCAGTCCCAGGTCAATGTGCTTCCTATTCCTGTTATTGCAAAACTGCAAAAACAAATTTAGGTTTTATCATTTATTATTTCATGGATGGTGAGCTGTATCATACTATTGCAGTCAATTCAAAGAATTTGTTAATTGGCTCTGTTTGGGATATTTAATAGAAGATGAATGACAAAAAAATGTCCGCTTTCGAAGATGAATCTCACCTTATCCTTTGCATATTTTTTGGCCATTATATCATTTACTTATACGAGTTCAGTATCTTTGACCCGTTGATAGATGGCAAAAGTATAAGTGACTATATAACTATGAAGATGAAAAATAAAATAGATGTTATCGGTAGTAAAATTATAAGACTCTTAAACACAATCATTATTAATAATTTCTCCGTTCAGAGGACAAATCTCCATAATAAAGTGGAGTAAACTGAATTGCAATTACAAGGTCGATAAAGAAGATTTCCAAAGGCTGAAAATAAAGCTAGAGATGGATAACTACAATTTTTATTCCTTCTTTTTCTTAATTTCCTATTTTTGTTGTTTTCTTTTAATTTTTTCAAAATATGAATTGAATTGAATTTAACCGATTCAACGTGTCAGCTGATTTTCCAGTTCAATCAATTTTTCCCTGATTCAACAGCGAAACCAGTTTTGTTATGACCATTTAATCGAATCAATTGTCGATTCACAATTGAACCGTCTGGTCGAGTTCAGTTTCAATAACATTGAATATAATACAGAGAGTATATTCACATTTTATCACACATTATATTTGTTTGACGGTCTAAATATGTACTATATATAGTACACACACGTCGGCCTAAGCTCAAGTGGACACTTAGGAGCCGTTTGGATGCAGGATAAAATTTTAGAGAATAAAACAGAAAAATATCGTATTCTGAAAAAAAAAAGCAAAGATATTCTTATTTTACGTACCGTTTGGTTTGAAAAAATAAATAAATTTGCGCATTAAGCAAACTTTGCGCATGCCCAAAGGCAAGACGACCGGAGCTACCGATCATCTTTTATGGCGAGGTTGTGCAACGCCCGAAGGTGCAAGGACTATGCATCCATTTTGCATAAAAAAATGAGGTAAAAAAAATTCTAGCATCCTTGGGGGACTAATGTTTTTTCAACCCTAAACTGCATTACCAATTAAGTACTAACAGTAGCTGACAAGACAAAGGAAATATTTGCCGATATGGGGGGATTGAGAATTTCTACCAAAATACAACAAGGTTGATGTATCAGATCAAATCTCAGAACTTAAAACTTTGACTGGGAATCGTGAATAAAGTGCAAACAGTGACCGCCAAGAACTCATCCATGATAATCAAACGATAAGAAAAGTTCAATCTTTATTGATCATCTGGAAGATTTGTTGTTCCCTAACGGAATAACAATAGAAATGCGCAATTAATCAGCCGGAAGAATAATTTATAATTCATGAGACTTCCCCAACGGAACGTCTGAAGCTCCAACATGGCTGTGCCTTGACAGCATTTATTTTGATATAACACATGGAGATGTAGGGGGCACTGAGTAAAGTAAAGCTTCGTCAGGAGCTCACTAGTAGTGGTAAATGAGTTGTTTATATGCATCTTTATTTTTATTGTAATAATCAACCTCAGCCTGCAACATCAAAGTTAAAGTGATCATAAGAGTGCAACGGCAAAAAAAATTATAAACGTTTCTTAAAGTGAATATAGAGGAAACCATATTCTATGATATACATAAAACTGAGCAATTCTAAGCAGTGGTGGATGAAAACAATGCACGACATATATTTCATTAAGCTGGATACACATCAGAAAGTAGGACCACAAAATGTCTACTAGGAAGTCTATAGGATGGCTAGATCATTTAGTGGTCCTACTTTCGGATGTGTATCCAGCTTAATGAAGTATATGTCATGCATTGTTTTCATCCACCACTGCTTGGACTTGATCAGTTTTATGCATATCATAGAAGATAGCTTGCTATCCTTGTGATTCAGAGTGGTTTGTGGACAACAGCACTTTGTGAGTCTACAAAGCTCTACAATTTTCTAGTGAATCACAAAAACAATAATCATGAAACATGTATGACACAGTGAAAAAAACTACCAGAACTACTGTATGAATGTGAACTATTGAACATGAAGTTTCAATTTACTGACCTTTCGAACTCCAATAATTGCTGTTATCAATTTCTCACCAATAAAGTCAATCAAAATATTGTCTGCACTGAGAGCTTCTATAGATTCCTGCAGCTCTTTTGGCAACCTTTTGAGCCCTGAATTGTGATCAGAAGGATCTGTTTCTGTTCCATGAGCAAATAAATATATATTTTAACCAGAACTTTGAATTGTTCATAAAGTCTGCAACATATTTACCATGTTTCTCGAAGAGCATATCCATCTAAAAAATGTCATATTAAATGTTGGCAGCAACCTTACATGTTTAGAAAATGTTAATGCAGACTTAGAGCATTCTTGTCAAAGGAAAGGGACTGCAAAGAAACATCACTGTTCTAACTTAAAAAAGAGAACTTTTATTGGCAAGTGATGACTTGAAACCATTAAGATTATAAATAGAAAGATGTTTTGACAGCTTAAGTTTTTGAGACCGTTGGTAGCTCATTTAATCTGATATGATAACAAAGCAGGGTCGACAAATCGTATAGATCAAACTCCAACAACTCTTTTACTAAAAAAGAAAAAAAATCTTCTCTTATATGTTCCACGTGGTGGCTTAGGCTGGAAGGATTTATCAGCATCCCACATGTGAACGTTAAAATTATAAATACAAATATGAGTATCTTCCTAATAACTTAAGTTTTAGCTCATCTAAATATTTTTGAGAATCTTATTTAACAAAAACTTTTGCGAAATCATGGTGATAAACTTCATGGTAACGACTAATCTTAGATATAAGAGTTTGATAAACAAATGCACCATATGATGCATTGTTCAGCCTAAGATAAACCCTTGTTCAAGATATGCATTTTTAAGTATTTATATATTAAGCAAAGCACTCATTATGCGAACTTTTTAGGCAAATATGAAGTATAGATGCAAAACTTTAACCATACCAACAGGCTCTGGCAGGCAAAGATTTCTTCTGAGGCCGTCAATCCCACTAGCAGCTATGGCAGCAAGGCCTATATATGGATTAGCGCTTCCATCGAAGGACTTTATTTCAAAGTTGTTAACAAGCTCACTAGATACACCAGGTGGGCTTGCAGCCCTCAGCGGAGCTTCTCTGTTCTCTTTTCCCCAACAGTGGTAGGCTCCGCTCCACATATATGGTTGAAGCCGATCATAACTACATTCAAAATACCATTGTCGACAAAATCAATTCAGCATGTAATTTTTTGTAATCCATAACACCAGAATTTTCTAGACAGTCGAAATGAATAATGACAAGGTTTACACCAGAGACACAGGTTGATACATGAAGGCATATGCTACCTCATGCAAAACAAACAGGATAATCATAACAGATTTCAATAAGACAAAGACGGAATCAATATTTCATTATAATCAAAATGCAGGATAAGTCAAATATTTGTGAAAATCACATTTAGGTGCACATTGACTAAATAGAAAAATGAGTTCGGAAATAAATAACCTGTTTGGCAGTGGAGCAATAATTGCTAAGATAGAAGGAAGATGATGGAAAACTCCTGCCATGAATTTTTCTCCGATTTCTGACATTCCATATCGATGTTTTGATGTCTCAGATCCCATATAAACATTTGTTCCATTCTCCCACAAACTTAAATGCACATGAGATCCAGATCCAATGTCATCTAGACGATACCTATAGTAATATAAAAAACATTTCAAATTAGCTATCTTAGATTTAAAGGTTAGTATCTAATGTCAATGTGGATGGAAGAAAACTAACATGCACCTATGAATCTAAAGTAATTATAAGCAACATGAGTAGAAGAAAATTACACAAGGGTTAAAAGTGGAGTGGTATATTATAAATTTACTTGGGAACGAATGTTGCTAAGAACCCATGCTTTCTTGCTACAGCCCTGATAACCTCACGAGCATAGATTAAGTTATCAGCTGCAAGGGTGCATTCTTTATGCCCCAATGCTATTTCAAATTGTCCATTTCCTGCCTCTGCATGCAGCTGTTATGACAGAGAAGTTCAAAATGAAATAACTTTCAATGTTAATCAAATGACAACAGAAAAGAGACAGTGCCCTGTAGCAAAAATGTTCTCTATGTACTTATATATGCAAAGAAATACACCAATCAACCAACAAATTGCAATTAAAGAGATAAACTACCAACTATTCATCACATGCTTCATAGATCAAATGAAACCATGACTCCCACTTGTTCATTTTTTTTACACAAGCGGGCACAAAATGACTCAAATAATAGTTGATAAATAGGGAAGGAACAAAAGAAATAAGTAAACTAGCTTGTAGGGCATTGATCTTTTCACATGAAACATAAGACTAATTAGTATATCGACAATAGAACACTCAACCACAATGAGGTGACAAAAATTTAGTCTCTATCAACTCACTCCATGGTACTAGTGTGTCCCGTAAGAATGTTTAAAATAACCATCAACACAAGAATAACATACACCGAACATGGTTGAGAACTACAGTAAGTTAATAACAACTGGAACTACCATTAGAAATTTGTAATAAAAGTTCAAATTATATGTCATATTTCATTGGAAATAATTTGCCCTTAACAAGGATGTACCTGCTCAACTGAGATGTCCAAGGATTGAAGCATGGAATTAACTTCCTGTAAGAGCGAAGAGGCAGCATCAAATGCTGAAGTAGCACAATACAGAGCCATATCAAATGGTACCCATTGCTCTTTCCCTTCACTGACATAAGAGAACAATCGACTTATATGACTTTACACCAAAAGGGAAATTCAAACTATTCAATTAAATCCACCTTATGATATTCTTGAGGAGATAGAACTCATTTTCAAATCCAGCATTCATTACCTGCATGTGAAAGTTTCTCAATAATTATCATTACTGGAAGAAAATTAATGAGCAAAAAGATTGACCATATAGGCTATAGCTATGAGCAAAAAGACTTCTAAATGTGAGGTTACCAGATTAAATTCGGCTTTTAAGACCTTTGCAACTTTTCGTAAGGCATTTCTTGGACAATAGTCCGAAGAAACACCAGGTGCTATATGCATGTCAGCCATCACCATTTCCTCTTGCCTTGACCTGTGGACGAATATGTAATTATATATAAAAGGAACATGAAGCATATGACAATATGGCCTATGGTGCATGTAAAAAAGTTTTACAAGAATATATAGATAAAAATGATATATAATCCATCCAAGATAAAATTTATCAAAATAGGCTAGTGACTGCATGAACATGGAAAGTTCTAGAATAGGCCGATCGAGACCCCCAACATACTTTAGACCCCCACTGTTATCTGTGCAATAATAAACAGATCATGCGGAATCAATGTGAAATGTACTCTTTAAAATAAGTCTATTCTCACAAGGGGCACGTTTTTCTTCTTTAACTATACAATCATTCGTTGTTTTTTTTCCCACATAGATCCCATTAATTACCGGAAGATATAATTTTGAAACTGCAATGACTGCTTGTGAAAAAGATTTCACTTTTGGCAGCATTAGATGAAATACATAGTTTTCACTCCCTAACTATATACTAAACAATCTAGTGGCAACCAATATATGTAATATTTCAACCCGATATAAATTTCTGATTAAACGGTTGAATATTACTGGAATTCCAAAGTATGCATTGTATCTTTCTACACTATCCAAGTCAAGAATATTTCTCAAATATCATCTGGATTTTTTATGATAGCCAACTTTTCAATCTTCATGGACATCAAAATTTCAAATTTATGTGCAGAAATTTTTTTAATAGCCAAACTCAAATATACCTACAGCAACATTATCATGAAGATTTCTAGAGTAGGAAAACACTTTAACATAGGATATCATCACAGATGATATGTAGTAGTGGTACAGAAGTTGTGCCTTACCATGGAATTCTATATTTTGTTGACAAATCAGGTATCAGCCTTATCTCCCCCACAGCAGAAAGATTGGTCCCACTCGCTGGACTATCAGTAAATGAAGTCATGGCCATTGAACAAGCAATCAAACCAACCCCTATGTGCTTTACAACTTTGTAAAACCGCTGCGCTGGAATAGCCTGCACAGATTATAGGTTTTATCAAGATATGGAATGACATTACTGAATCTGAAGTGGATGGATGATAAAATATCATTTTGCATTAATTAAAAAGATAATTAGCTGATTAAGAGAATAGTGGGAAACTACAACTTAATCTCCATGTTCTTCATTATTAGTTATGTTATACAATTGTCGTAATTAACAGTTCGTGTTATAAATATATTGATGGTTTCTAGCTTTATTTTCAATCTTTGAAAATTTGCTTTATCAACCTTCTAATTGCAACTCAGCCAACTCCGTATGGATAGCTTCATCATGGAGATTTGTCCTTTCGAACAGACAAGTTATGAATAGTGATTGTGTTTAAGTTTCTTATAATTTTACCATCGATGACATCTTATTTTTCATCTTCATAGTTATATAGTCATTTATATTTTTAGCATCTATCAATGGATCAAAAACACTGCACTCATTGAAATAAATAGGAAATATTAAAAAGCTTTTGAAGTGCAACAAGAAAATGACATTATAGCATAAAAATATGCCCAGGCTAAGGTGCAATTCATCTTCAAATGGGACATTTCTTTTGTCATTAGTATTCTATTAAATAGCCCAAAAGGAAAATAATAAATAATAAAACCCAATAATTTTGGCAATATCTTTCGCATTAATAGGAACAGGAAGCACATTAACCTGGGGCAGTTATTCATCGTTCAATGCAAGAAAATGGATGAAAGTAGTGCTGAATGGAAAAATATTAAATTCACATAAGAAGGTCAAATTTAGTAATTCAAGATGACCATGACAAGCAATATCCAGTGGTTAATAGTAGAAATGAGTATCCAATTACAATTGTTGTACCAAGGAGTTTGTAGAAAGGAGGAAGCAGAGATATAAAGAAAAGTTTTAATTATATTTCACGAAGTTTTTGCTCTTTAACTCCGCCTATATTTTATAGCCGGTCCCAAGCCCGGATAAAGGAGGAGGGTTGTGTTAGGCCCCGACAGCCAGCATAAAATCATGTCGAATCTTATGAACATGGATCAACGAATATATTGAGCGGAATGGCGTCGTATGATCCATGTAGCCGACCCCACCTAGTGGGATAAGGCTTTGTTGTTGTTGTTGTTGTTGAAGTTTTTGCTCTTTCAGTTTTAATGAATGGATAAGGTTGCATGTGCTAAAGCCCAACTACCATCCAAGTAAAATAAAAGAAATCCATCCTAACAAGTGCAATCATTTTTCATCACAAAAGAAACTAAAATGCAATCATACTGATAGAGTTTACTAGTAGTAGATGTGCATGAATCTCAACACAATCATTACTAATAATTTATCTGTTCGAGAGGAAAAATCGCCATAATAAATAATCCATATGGAATCGACCAAATTCCAACTACGAGGTTAATAAAAATAAAAGCCATTCATGAAGACAATTACTACAATTATAACAAAACTTCTAATACAACTACTCACTTTTTTTCTTTTTTTCTGAGAACTGTAAGGATGACTATGAAGCTTGGGTAGTAATCTGCTTTGTATTAAGAACCGTGGAACCAGTTGAAAATTTACAAATATAAGGAGGGGCAGGAACTCCGCCTATGTTCTATAGCCGGTCCCAAGCCCGGATAAAGGAGGAGGGTTGTGTTAGGCCCCGACAGCCAGCGTAAAATCCTGTCGAATCTCATGAACATGGATCAACGAATGGCGTCGTATGATCCATGTAGCTGACCCCACCTAGTGGGATAAGACTTTGTTGTTGTTGTTATTGTTGTTGTATAAGGAGGGGCAGGAGTAAAGATGAAAAACAAAAAGAAACTAAGAGTATGTGGGGAGCCACAGAGGTGCTACTCTTTCCCCCTATTCTCTGATAAAAAAAAAGGGTGATGTGCAATATGGTCAATGTAACATCTATCCCCTGCAAAATTGGTGTGGTTTCACTGGAGCCAGGTGACCCCAAAGGAATTGAGTCATGGCTGTCTCCACTTCTGACCAACTTGTGAAGCCAAAACATGTAGTGATGTACCAGAAGGACTCGATCATAGTGACCTCCACATCCGGAGGCCTCATCCGTCTCCCGGGCACTCAAAAAAGAGGTGAGAGATTCCTTCTCAGCCGAGCTGCATATCGTGCAAGAGGCGTCTGAATAGGGGCCCACCACACTCTGTATGATCTAACTTTGGTGATCATCCTTCTCCTAAAAAAGAATCTAAACAAAGACCTTGACCTTGAGGGGATACGGGATCTCCATATGTTTTTTTTTTTTTTTTGAGGAGAAAAAGGATGACCACCAAAGTTGTGGTTGTCATCCAGGTATATATATATATATATATATATATATATATATATATATATATCTATGAAGTGGATGTCATGTACAAAAAGAGGCTCTCAAGAAAAGAGCGGCAAAAAAAGAGAGATGTACAATGCTTACCCAAAACCCCACTCTCGAAGAAGAAATGAGATATGGTGTACAATGCTCTCAACCTGATATCGCTCCCCACAAAAAATGATCCGGTTACGCTTGAGTCATAAAGCCCAGGGACCGGCCAGAAAGGTCGCCAGGGCCACGCGCTCGCCCTGCTGCCGCCTGCCAAAAAGACGAAGATGCTGCCAAAAAGTCTCCGGAGTGGATGGAAGGCTGCCCATCATGCCTGATTGTCTCCACACCTCTCTGGACACAAGGCATGTGAAGAAAAGATGGGTGATGTCCTCCTCTGCATCATCACATAGGACACAAGATATCGCTGCATGAGGTGTCCATCTCAACCTGTAAACCCTGGTGAGAAGTCTGCCATGCCGCATAAGTCAAGCAAAAATCCTGACTTTCAGCGGCACCCGAGAGTGTCAAATGAGTCTACAATCGAACCTGAGCTCAGTGGGGACCGGAGTGGCTGGGAGGAGGCGGAGGTATATCTGCCGGTGGACCTACGGTGATGTTACTAGAGGTGGGGCTCCTCTGTAATATGTAGAGATAGAGGCCGAAAAGTGTACCAAGGGCCAATTCCACCTATCCTCCATCAACTCATCTGTGATAGCAAATGATCCTCTCATGAAGTGTCAATAGCTCTGCAATTCCTCTGATCTGATAGGCCTATCCCGAACTCTGGTGTTCACAGCCCAGTGTCTGCGCCATCAGAACATGTCCAAAGTTCTGCTGCAGATGCATCCAGAGGTGCAGAGAGTGCTGCTAATCAGAGGAAAGAATCCACAAGTGGGGCCCACATGTCCACTCGCTGTCAGAAAGAAAAAGCTGCTCTATCCCAACATGGCATGGAAGAGGGAGCAGACAAGTGGGATGATCCTCGCCACACCTGCCAAAATGCAGACGCCCCATGCACGAGGCCTGGACGTGAGTCCCATGAAAGGTCAACCGTAACAGGCAAAGAAGACTGTACACCATAAGTCACCCCTAGTTTCATGATCCTTCCAGCCCATTGTGCCCAAAATGCATTGTTTATTGGTCTAAGGGTCCTAAGCGGTTCAATTTGATGAATTCAGACCTATTGCCCTCTCCAATGGCACATATCTTATTATTGCTCGAACACTAGCTGACAGGCTTAGCTCTGTGCTTCCTAATCTAATCCACCCTGTTCAAACTGCTTTTGTGTCTGGCAGGGCAATTTCTGAAGGTTATGTGGCTACGACGGAGATTCTCTCTTGCTGGCGTCGTAACAGGCAAACGGGTTTCTTATGGAAAGTTGACTTTGCAAAGGCTTACGACTCCATTAATTGGAAGTTCCTATGGTGCTCTCTCCGCCATCATGGGTTCCCTGACCTGTGGATCTCATGGATGCGCAAATGCATTACCACGGCATTTTTTTCTGTCCTCATCAATGGGCGGCCTTTGGGTGGCTGGGTGCAGCCCCAGAGCGAAGTCAGGAAGGGCTGTCCTCTTGCACCATTGCTCTTTGCGCTGGCTGTGGACGCCCTGGCTCGCATCACCTTCTCGGCCTGCAGATTTGGCCTCTTGTATGGTTTCTGCACGCCGAACACCAACGAATCCATCATTCCTCCTTCAATACGCTGACGACACTCTCTTTTTTATTGAAGGATCAGCACAATCGGCACAACGCCTTTCTGCCTTAGTGGATATGTTCTGTGATTTCTCTGGGCTTAACATAAATTTTTCTAAGTCCACTGTCATCGGTTTTGGCATGGACCCTGCCTCACCTTGGAGTGTTCTCAGATGCTTCGGTCGCCAATTGGCTCGCTGCTTATATCATATCTTGGTCTACCCATGTCTGACAGGCATATCTATTCTTGAGATTGGCAACCAGTTATAAGGAGGGTTGAACAGGCCGACTGGAGTTCCAAACTACTTTCACGTGGGGGAAGGTTCATCTTACTTCGTCATGTGCTCTCCGCTTTACCAATATACTTTTTATCTGTTTTGAAGATTCCAAAACAAGTTGAGCGTCGGATTGATTCTCTTCGAATGCAATTCCTGTGGAGAACTAGCCCTTCCAACCCTCATGGAACTCATTTGGTTGCTTGAAAGAATGTGTGCCGGCCAACTATGGAGGGTGGCCTTGGGGTTCTCGACCTCGGCAGGATGAACACCATTCTCCTCACAAAATTGATAATTCGAATTATGGGTAAGCCGGAGGCATCTGGTTTTCTATTTTTAATGCCTTCTATGGTTGTGATCTCAATTGGGATTCCCGGGTGATTGTGAACACTGGCGCGTCCTCTTTTTGTTTCAGTATTGTTGGGATTATGCCTTCGGTCAAGCAGTTTTTTTCTCCGTCTTTGGGCTCTGGGCATAATTTCTACTTTTGGAAGGATAATTGGACTAGTTTGGGCCCTGTAATGGAGATTTTCCTCGGCTGTTCCAATTGGCAGCTAACCATGAGGCAAGAGTTGCCGAATACTGGACGTCATCTGCCTCTTGTGGCCGGGGATTGTGGTCGCCTACTTTTTCCACGAATCTGTCCGACCATAGATTTGATGAGGGCTATCTCATATCTCTCCCCATGACGACATAGTTGATGGCTGGAGCTGGAAGTCTGGCACTTTCTCTGTCAGTGAGGCGTATACTTTATTAGGAGGTTCTGGTGCTGTCCACGATGCTGAGCTGCTTTTGTCTGGAAGATCAAGCCCCCCCCCCCCCCCCCCCAACTTACAGATCTAGGTGGCTAAATAATGCAGATACTCTGTGTGTCCTATGTGGCACCGGCTGCTGAGGACACGGATCACCTATTTTTTTGCTGCATCATGGCCGGCCAGGTCTGGAGAAGAGAGAACATTGGCTGGCTAGGAACCTTAATATTGTTTACAGGACTAGAAGACAAAAAGCCCTTCCATTGGCATACATCTGGGCAATATGGTTGCAAAGGAATGATACGCTTTTCCAAGGGGGTCGCACCTATGCTGAAAACATTTGTCATCATGCGGAAGCTATTTATGAAGAATGGAGGAAACACCTATGATGTAGCATTACTACCTTTCTTGTGCTAGGACTGTCGTGTTGACTTTTATTTCTGTTTTAATGTTGTAGTTTCACCTTAACATTAATGAAACTCCGGATGACTACCATCTTGCTAGTCGTCCTTTCTCATTTCAAAAAAAAAAAATTTCTGAGGTTCTCGTCTGCTCTGAACCAGCATACGTCGGTCCATGCCATGAGGTGTACCCCTCACCTCGTGGACACGCAGCCCTGCCAGAAGAAAGTGCTCCGCAGATCGATACACAGCTCAACTTGGGTTGTCATCCGCAAAATTGACATAGAATAAATAGGCAGTAAGGAGAGAACTGATCTCAGTAATACTAGGCGGTCACTCCATGATAATAGACGAGAGCACCACCTGTGGAGGCGGTTGCTCCATGCGCTCAACCACTAGTGTCCTGCCTTGAGTGCAATATATCTATCGGAGAGAGAGAGACCCAAGTATGTGAACGGCAGGGAGTTGACCTGTGTGTGCAACTCAATTGTGCATAGGACAATTGTCTCCTCAACCATGCCAAAGGGGATGAAAGACATGGTTTATCCTCAAACATGTGGCCTCTCCAAATCAATCAACCAAGATGGCTTTCATTTGGGTTGCCGAGGTCGACACCTCAATGAAGAATAGAATATCATCTTCATACTCAATTGTGCATAGGGCAGTCGTCTCCTCAACCATGCCAAAGGGGATGAAAGACATGGTTTATCCTCAAGCATGTGGGCTCTCCAAATAAATCGACCAAGATGGCTTTCCTTCGGGTTGTCGAGGTCGACCCCTCGATGAAGAATAGAATATCATCTTTATACTGGAGCAATGACACACTATGTAGAGTCTCTGAAGGAGAGAATCCGCTGATGATACCCATCTGGCAAGCAGAGAAGGTGCATCGTGTTGGCGGCTAGGGTGAGGAGCATAGGGGCTAAAGGGCAGCCCTGCTGAACTCCGCACAATGATTGCACCCAGCTCTCAATTGGTCGCCCGTTGACCAAGACCGAGGATGACGTTATGGTGACACAGTGCTTCATCCACGTGTTCCAATGCGGGGGAAGATTTGGTCCTACAAAGAATACCAAAAGGACCATGAGATATAGTCACAAGCCTTGGAGAAATCCACCTTTTCCATAAGAAGGCAGCTTGTTCTGTCCTACTCCAAGATGCAATGATTCCGAAGCAATATTTTAGCTGTCATTGATAGATCTGTCACCAATCAAAGTTGACTGCACTGGGTGGACCAAGTCCTCCACAACATTAGGCGGCAGATTCGTCAATATCCTGGCAACTATGAGGTAGTGCTGTTGGATACGGTGACCAGCTGAGGTGTAGTTGTGCTCATCTATGTAATTCTGCAGTTTGATGAAGGGAAATTCACCAAAGACTGGCTCCACAAAATCCTCAAACTTCTCTGCCCCAGAGTCCTTGCTTCCATGTGGAGTCGAGCAATCATCACCAATGCTCTGCCCGCGGCCCCGTCGTGCAGGCCCGAAGGTCCTCGCATCGTCGCCGGCACAAAGTCGACTGAACAAACAAAGACGCCGGTAGGAAAGAAGATGAAGTTGTTCACTAGGCGTCACGAACCAGGGTGGACCGCTCGAAATCCATTGAACCGGCGACCGCGAACCGTGCGCATTCTCCATCGCCTTTGATTTCGAATCGGACGGACGATCAGATTGGTAGCACATTCCTACCAAGCCAGCTTGGTAGGTCAGCCATTATACCCAAAAGAATAATACTATGTTAAACAATGACTAACCAATTTGAAAATTTCATGTGCTCTGATATTGTTTATTTCATAAACTTTATTCATAAGATGGATTCTGGAAATTCACATTACTAAAACAACATTCATGTTTGAACTCACAGCTTGTAGACCTTTCTAGCATTCTTTTTTTTTCCTTAAAAGGCACAAAAGTTCATAATCTCTTCAATTTTTATTTAGCACAAACTTGACAAAATACCATAATGCACATAGAGGATCATAAAATGGTCAAACAGAAGAAGCATACTCACTCGACATCGGTGTTTCCCAGAGTTGTCAACCCAAATAATTCGAACAAATGCAAGAACCATCTTGTGATGTACTGCTCTTGGATGGATTATCAACAGACATTCTGATTTGATTATCAACAGATCCAGTAATATCATTTAGTTTATAAAGTTGCAAAGCATTTCTTCGAAAGATGTCCTCAGCTGCTTCAAAAGCCTCAGGAATAGTAAGATCACCATCATCACATGCAGTAGATAAAACATCAAAAATGACTTCACGTGCACGCTTTGCTCCTACAAAGTGAAATTTATTTGAGGAAATTACGCGAAGAAGTAAAGGAAAAAAGATGAATAGAATAACAGAAAATTATGAAGTCTTTAATAAAACTAGAAAAGTTAATATTAGAATCAGAAAGTTCATTTTCATTAATTAGCATATCCAAATGTCCATTTATCTCATACAAAGCACAAACGGTTCATAATTAGAGTTTGGGTTCAGCATTACATTGCATTCCAAAAGTGTATCAACAGAATCAGCATCCTTACATTGGAAAGGTGGCCTTTAGGAGGGGAAGTTTTTGGTTGAAATCTCCTCAAAAAAAAAAAGTTTTTGGTTGAAAGTACTTGAACACTTCATTTATCAAATCAACATATAATTTTTACATTGTGCTTTCAAGGGTGAAAAGAAATTAAGCATTGCAATAGATAATCTCAAGCCCTCAGTCCTGGACAGACTGCATCTAACATCATCAAGACTATAAATACATTTGATGACAGTATTCACAAAGGTTTGCATATAATTTTGATTCATGTGCTGAAGAACAGATGACATGCCAAGCATACCATGGAAAAGTAAGGAACTATAGCAAAATATCTCAAAATAAATGTTTCCTGATGATACTGCCAACAACAAACATCAATGCAAGCATGCAGCATACTGATAGTATGTAAAACAGATGGAGGGATTTTTCAGTAAAGAATTAAGAAAGATTCTGATAACCATCAACATTTCTTTGAAAGGGCAATAACCATAAACCTAGACCTCATAAATTCATTTTGACTATAGGTGGGAACATATGACCTTCGCCACAAATGGCTAATGAGAAAGATAACTTCTTGTGTTTTAAAAGATTGAATAGGTAGCTTATGCTTTTGGTTTCACCAATCACTATCAGCTTACAATAAGAAATTGTTCATCCCATCAGTGGTAATCAGCTAAATTTTGAACCTACCGAGAAAGAAGGTCTCAGGAAATGCATAGCCATCAGAGCTGAACATAACCTATAAACCACAATTTCATCAGAAAGCAAACAAAGATCAAGTCAATAACAAGCTAAAACAAAAATTCTTCATTCACCCGAAACGTAAAAGAAAAAGAAAACTTCCTGACTGAAGAAAGATGAGATACAACATGGAACCCATGTGAAGAAGCACATCCATATCACTCACTAAACCATTCTTTATATCAACGAGAAAAAAAGTTGCAATCACAAATTAATAATGGAAATAGGATTGCTTGTCCATGAGCATAAGATACATAAAAAATAAACTGGTATTTACTGACGCAAATGTGTAAAACAACATAGTGGAGCCTTGGAACTTTAGTGGTAAAACTATCAAGATGACAAAGCTTTCTCTTCTATACTTGGATTTAAAGTATGAATGAGACTTTGTCAAGGTACAGAAGAATCATGAGAATTCCATATTGAGAAAGTAAAGATACAACAACAACAACAACAAAGCCTTATCCCACTAGGTGGGGTCGGCTACATGGATCATACGACGCCATTCCGCTTTATTAGTAACCAAATCTTTCGGTATATTATTCACCAATAGATCTTGCTCTATTAGTTCGCCAACAATTCATAGTCACCATAACAGAAACTATCAGCTTGTAACATAAATGACACGTTTGCATGGAAATTAATATGATGCCAGTTTTTTTTTTTTTAAGAAGGATATGATGCCAGTTTATTGACTATTAGCAGTAATGAACATGTTCATGAAATATTTACCTTCTTCAATGGTGCTAAATGCAGCAGTTCTTTAAGAGATGAAACCATTCCATGAACACTAAGCTTTGGAATCGCCAATCCAAAATCAAGATAGATCTAATTGTGACAACATATTTTAAATACAACAATGGATACAGAGAGAAAATAAAGGTACAGATAGTACTTAAGATATCAAACCTGCGAATAAACTGAAGCAAGATAAGATGCTTCTTTTGAAAAGGGGTATGATGCATGTAGAAGAACAATACGAGAATGGGAAAACCTCTTGTCTTCCAGAACCTTTCTCAGATACAGGGGATTGCTCTGCCTCAAATCCAAGTCCTTGTCCCCAAAGCTGAATTTTTGGGGAAAAAGACAAAACCATATATAATTAATGCTCGTAAATTTGCTAAGCACAGAGGTTCAATAGATGTTAACGATTCATGATTCATTCTGCAATCCCAGAAGAAAAAGACTGATTCCTTTCAATTAAAAATAAGCCACAACTGATTCTTGACAGGGTAAAAGATGGGTTGATCTAGCTTATGATATAAATGCCAAAGGATCAATGAAATGTTGAGTCCATGATATTATTGAGTAGAAAGTTGAAAAGTAAAATTGCAATTATATAATTGATCCATGTGTGATCATCAATCAACATGAAATACGTGAAACAAAGTAAA
The DNA here is from genome assembly GCA_030549335.1 of Pontederia crassipes. NCBI lineage: Eukaryota > Viridiplantae > Streptophyta > Magnoliopsida > Commelinales > Pontederiaceae > Pontederia > Pontederia crassipes. Next base: position 66,081,980 of record CM060196.1, on the reverse strand, counting down.
CCAGTTAGAAAGTAAAATATAACAAGTTCTTCATGTTTTCCCTTACCCGGTGTGGATTTGCATAGGCAAGTCCAAGGAGACAGCAACTTCTAAACTACATGTGAATAAATAATCGATGAATTTCTTGTTCTTGATCCGTAAGGGCTTCCCTGCTGAAAAGAATACTGACAAAGAATAAGGAAATCATCTTTGTTACAATACACAGCCAAATTATAATTGGACTTCCTGTGCATCTCAGAGACTGTTTCCGAAAGTACCATTCATATCCTCCTGAAGGCCTTCCTCTGCAGCAATTTTGGTTACCTCAGGATTTATATCTAGACCGCTTCTATAAGCTGCTATGCTTTTCAAGGCAACAATCTCACCGGCAACTGTAGGAGATAAGCTCAGGAAAAACACAAACAAATGTATATGCCTCCAACAGATGAAACTAGACCAAAATCAATATGTCAAGACTACAGCAGAGGATATGATTTTATTCTCGTCACAAACTTTTCAATAAAAGAATCCAGAGTCCACTTCGACGCTCCAAGCGCCTCCTGCAATGTCGTAAGAGCTTTAGCAATGACGGCCCGACACAAACCAGTCTTTCAACAGAAGGTATCACAACGTAGAATAAAGAAGTGAATCGTGGAAGTAATGCTCACATCATTAAGAATAGTTTCCGCCAAGTGCTCGATGCGCAAGATTCTGCCCACGGCGGGAGCAAAAGACTTGTGCGATGCCCAGTCGTGCATTTTATCGAACGGTATGCCATCGTCGATAAGGACCGCGGCGATGTTGGCGGCCTGGAAGCATTTGGAAGCGATGGAAGGCAATCCAGAGGACCTCCTGTAGGTTTCCACTCCATCCAAGGACGCCTCGCAATCGTACAATCCAGCAATGTCTCTCAGACTCCTCTGGCGTCAAACAAACTTCGAACATGTTAACGCCATTTGCAGAGTAGATCTTGCCAGCAAGCATAGAATAATTCTTCAACCCATTATTTACTTTGCATTTGCTTTGAGAAAAAAAATGTTTTTTTTTTCATGGTACTTTTTTCGTTTCCTCATTTTTCTTTTGAGATTATAATTTTCCTCCCAAAAAATACTTTGGATAGGATAAAAAAAGTAAGTTTTTTTTATCTCTGTAAAATTTCTTATGACCGTTTGAAAGACATCAATCATCTCTATACCACCTAATTATCGTCACTTGATCTAATTTTTTTATTTTTTACTTTTGTAAAAGTTCTTTACATCCGAGGACGAGCACTATTAATATAAAATAAAATTTTAACATATTGTGAGACACTTTTCAAAAAGTGCATTATTATTGAATTTTTACATTTTTTTTTCCGGGGAAAGGAAAACAAGGAACATTGCGGTATGTAAATTTTCAATTAAAACTAATTTTTTTATTAATCTCAACCATTCGCTAGGAAAATTATCCAAAATACTATTTATTTTTGCACTCATTAAGAATTATATATAATTTTGGAAAAAATTATCTTATCTTTTAAACGAAAAAAAGCTTGATCGAATAATAAAAATATAACTATTTACCTTTGCATACGATTAAACATTAAAAAATAGTTTCTCCGGAAAATATTTTTTAATAAGGCTTATTTCAGCTTAGTTTTCTTCGAGAAACCATGTGTAATATATATTATTTTCGAGTTGCTTATTTGAATACAATTTATATTTTAAATATATGATTGGACATAATCAAATTAAGAGGCATAAACCTTTTTTTATGCCATCTAAATAGTGCACATTTACGTGCTCCATGTAAAAACAAATCAAAAAAGAAAATAATACATGTAACAATAATGCTCGTAGTCGTGGTACATTGCAGTAAATAGAATCCATCGAGACGACGACGACGACGACGACGACGAAGAAGAAGAAGAAGAAGAAGAGTTAATATTGACGTTTAAAAGACCTTGAAGGAGAGTGTCTGCTGGGCGAAGAGGAGGGTGTCGCCTTCCGCCTCGGAGAAGCAACGGAGGAACGGGAAGGAGGACTCCAACGGCACGAGGTTGTGGCCGTGGGCGTCGATCGCCGGAACTGTCTGCACCACCGCCCGCAGCTCTCCGAACTTCGCCTCTATCGCCGCCTCCGCCGACATCTCTCTCTCTCTCTCTCTCTCTCTCTCTCTCTCTCTCTCTCTCTCTCTCTCTCTCTCTCTCTCTCTCTCTCTCCACAGTCCGGAGTAGTGTGCGAAGGATAGCGCCACTGGATCTTGCCTCGGTGCAGTGGGAATAAATTTGATAAAATTCTCTTGCCGCCGAAAAAACCATCTACTGACACACGTGGCGAGTTCCCGTTGGTTATTGGGCAAATAAATAGTCTTACATAAAAATTCACTCATTAATTTAGAAATATAAAATTTGATTTGTATCTCATTTTTTGTGGAAACTAAATTTTCAAATTTAACACAAATTTTATAATATATAGATGTAATTATATTTTTTTTATAATTGTGTTTGGACACGATTTTTTCATGAGAATTAAACGAAGTTCAGTCAAACAACAAACTAAATTTTGATTGGGCCCATCGGAATTTAAGTTTCAACTAACACAATAGTTCTCGATGAAAAGTTCTCATTCACGTCAAGAAATTTCAAGTTATGATGATCGCACATGACTATGAGACCGATTGATTAATCAACTTCCAAAGTTCTTCGTCTTCGAAACTTTCGTCCAAACAATTTGTCGTAACAACATCATCAATTCCAAAAGTTACCGAGAATTCATTTGGTTCTAACGTTCAGGGCCTATGTGACTAATTTTTATGACTAAAACAATCATAGAAATTAAAGTTCCAATATGCTAATAAATTACAATTGAACAAAGTATATACTTTACAATTTTAGGATGAATAATAAACATAGTGTTCTCCCAAAAACTGGCAATCTTTAAAAAAAATATATTATTAGACTTGACTTTACTTAGCTGTACATGGGACCTCGGTCTAGTTCTATATATATAATATAAGAGTATTAGATAGTAATAATAGATCAACGTGCAGTTTTGTGTTTGTTTAAAAATATTGCATGTTTTGTGCATAATAGAGAAAATGATGCATATGCGCACATGGATACTTGATTATTAGTAACCTTCACTTGGCACGTATATATCACATGCATTTCTAATTAAAAACATCCATATTCTATAACATTAACATCTAGGCTTTCTCGGGAATATACTTTTTTATTCCTAGAATATTGATAGAGAAATAAAAGCATTTCTCCATCTTTGGAGTGGAAAATAAACAAAATAAGTTATTTTCCTAAAGAATATTATGCTTCCACGTATCCTTTGACTACACCAACTAGAAATATTTGTTTTTTTTTTCTTTATTGTAACCAAACGATGTTCACCGTGTATTCAACAACTTTAACTTTATAAACTTTTATGTCTATATGGAGAGAGAAGAAAAGGAGCTCACTTTTTCTATTCTTAGTTCTTTCCTTTGGCCCCGTTTGGTAAAAAAATAATAAATTCTAGATCAATATTTATTTATCTTCACTATGTTGTTTATGACAAGAACAAGGATGTTTTAAGGTGAAGAAGAATAATTTGTTTTTTGTTTTTTTATTATGCAATGATTAATGTGGGACCTACATATTTCTAAAATTAGCATTTGATAAAAAAAAATGAGAACAATGTTTTGTTTACCACTGAGGGCCTTTGTATTTAGTGGTGAAGATGAAAATTATTGAGCTATATATAGGAGTTAGGTTTAGGACTTGATGATAAGCGATAAGAGATAAGGTTAGTCCTTAATCTACTCGGATTAAATGTTCAATTAACACATGTAAATATGTCAATTCCACAATAAAGATCTTCAAAATACTAAGTTATTTGTTTTTTGTGTAAGTTATCTATGTGATTATGTTGGAATAAAAGAGTTAATGAAAATTAATAGAGACCTAAATCAATATTTATACTTATTAAGTGTAGAAGCTTAAGAAAACTTTTAGGGCTTGAACTCATTCAAATCCACTTACTTAACATCTATTAAACATTAATTATTCAGTGATCTCTTGTTCTACTCTAATGACATTCAATCTCGTTTTAAGGGAATACAATGTGTAACGCACCACGTTTAAATATATATATATATATATATATATATATATAATAAAAACCAAATAAAAATCAAATCCTTGTATTAATGCACCATTACACCCAAATTAACACCTGGGATTCCTAATCCCCTTTTTCCCTCCATGAAATCAGAGATTTCAAAAGCTGGAATCCCCATAAAATTTATTGCTATTAAAATCCCATTTGACTTCTCGTCTCTCCTTCCCTTCTTCCGTAATGTTACTTCATAGTTTTCTTTGAGTTCTGATATCACGACACAGCTCAGCCAGAGGAAGTAGGAGCCCCTGTAGGGGCTGTGGACGCGAGAGCACAAGGAGGGAGAGGGAGACACAACTAGTGTGCCATCGTTCGAAGATCCAACCGAGAGTCGTCTATAAGAGGTGTGTGCTTTCGGGATCTAGTTCATAGATTAGTCTCAAAAAGTTTTATGTGTGTTCAAATCCATGGATCGATTATCGGTATGACCTTAGTCGTAACGATCAAATTGTTGTATATTCAGATGTGGATTTCCCATGAATACATCCACGTAAATACCAGACCATCAATTTCACCTATTGTTGATCTAATTATATGATTAAAGATTCCGTTTGCTTGTGCCATGTTTCTCATTTTCCACCATACTCTTGACCCCAGATTGCATTATAGACTTCACGGATCTCATTTTTCATCAAATGATATCAGCTAATCCTAGACAAAATATTAGTACTGTTAATGTTCCTATATGAACATCGAAGGTTCGTTACCCCTTGGCGTTCCACTCTAATCATGGGCGACATAAACTCCTTTTCTTTATGTATACTTATTACGATTTTAATGACATAGTTAGCGTGTATTCTTCTTTAGCACCTTATGTGTCACTCTATGATTTAGTACGTAGGAGTACCATCTTGATGCTTTTTTGTATGTGGCAGTATCCTGTAACTTTGGGTGCGTGAGCATCATGTTAATGTTACTACATGTGCAACATTTCATTAAATGCAATACAATGACGTTAGTGGGTAATGTATTATATGTATTTTTAGTAACTAATGCACTATTTGTATTGGATGTAAAATGGTGGACTTTCACGTATGAAAAATGCGTCAGACGCATTTTTGGCACCAGCTACAATGTCCTTGCAGAATTCTGTGGCAACAATTCTCTCCAATATATATATATATATATATATATATATATATATATCATTTTCGTGTATTGTACCTATGTCGTCCTATGAATTTTTATGCTTGTCCTTGTCACAGACTTAATTAATTCTTCAATCTTACAATTGTTCATCCTACCATATTCTTTTTAATTGCTAGTAGATCCTTATATCATATCTCTTTCATGTCCAATTATGACATGTTTAATCAGTAAACTTCATCTTGGACTCCCTATGATTTCATCAGTAGTCCTAATTAATTGCTTCACTATCATAATGACAATGTTAAGACAAATACACGTTCGATCCATTTTCGAACGAATTGATGAACTTTTAAACGGACGATCGTTTGACCTTTCAGATGTCCGATTTGTGGACGGACGACGTATGACCACAACCAAACCTCATGATTTTATAAGTCATGTCCACCAAATTAATGACTTATTTATATGAATATGAAAAGATTATTCGGAGCCACCCTTGCTCCCTACGACCTTGATTGATCCGTCATTAAAAGATAGGTCCATGAATTATAAGACATGATGGAGGGTTATCATTTGCTCTATCTAGATGGGAGTTTCTCTCCTACAGATGTTTTCTCTTTATGCGATGTCATCTTGCCCGACGGGGCACTCGCCGTGGCACTGATCCCCCACTAGCACACCATGGTCTAGAAGAAGAGCTCTTCTAATTTATGAACATGATGAAAGACATGAATGACAAAAGATGAATGAAAGGACTTTATCCTTATGAACGTGAATATGAACAATGAACATGAAAAAGAAAGAAAATAAAAAAGAATGAACTATGATCCTCTTATCGACTCCTATATTATGATTCACTCTTATACTTTATTCCCATACTTACCTCATGCGATTTCCATATTTACCTCATGCTTATTCTGATGGAACTAATATATGATTTATACGAACTCACACTTAGCTTTATGGTAACGGTTGAGCTTGCTCCCCTGTGTGATCCTCATAGATACTTAATATGGATGCGTGCCGAGTTGATGTGTGTGCGACGACTACAGCTTGGTGACGTGTGCACATGTTTATCGTAGGGTCTAGATGGAGTCTTTATTTTTTAGCATATCGAGTTGTATTTTCATTTGGATGGAATTTATGGTGTTGTATTATGGCATGGACCTTTATATGCCCTATGTGAGACATTGATGTACCTTTTCTTATTTAGCTTCCGCATTTTGTCATATTATTGTGTAATATTTTATTATTTAAGTCTTCCACTTACGTGTCACTCTTATTGACCATTTGGGTCAATAAAAGAGTCAAAGAAAGACCAAAGAAAGTAACGACCGAAAGGAGATCTCGCCATGTGATGGGGTCGAATTTCGGGGCGTTACACAATGTCTTGGCTTCCCATTAGTTTTTAGGGTATAAGCATATGCATATATGAATATACCTAGTTAAATTACTTACTAAAGCAACTAGTAAAAAAATATAAATAATTCTCAATAGTTTAATCACCTAGATTAATATTAATTCATCAAAATAGATATCCAATCGCATTAAAATGTACCATTAAGGAACTTTATAATATCTATTGGATACCACACACACACAATTATATATATATATATATATATATATATATAATTTAAGCCAATTGTTTACCCTACCCTACATATTAACATAATCAAAACCTATGACATAAATATTTAGCTACTCGAGAAAACCAAAGACATCAGAAATGCAAATGGATTCGAAATTACAATAAAACGAGAAAAATCATTAGGAATTACAATACGAAGATTCTTCAAAGTTGATTAACAGCGAAGAATAGCCACTCGTTTAGATTTAAAATTTCCTATATATGAACTATAATCAGATTATGGTGATCTAATATGGACAAAATACAAGTTGACCAATAAGGATGGTTTGATGCCTTCATTTTTATCACCTTTCTCCATTTGTCTGATCTTATCACATAATTCATGTAAAGATATAGAGGTTAGAATTGTATAAGATATAAATGTACATTATGCGCATAATGACAATATACATTTTAATTTTAGGTGGAAAGTACATACAAATGTACATAGAACATTGCCGTTTGGTTGGGGTTAAGTGACATAATAGATGGATATTCACCGAAATATAACTAAACGTATGATTTATTTCAAATTATCATTTTAAAAAAAGTTAAACTAGAAAATAGTAAAATTTTGAGAAATAATGTATTCTCTTGAAAAAGTGGAATATAAACTTTAAAAAAATGTCTAATTCAATACCTAACCCCTAATCAAACGCCCCAAACAATCCATTGTAAAATAGAAATTAGTTATTTTATTCTAACATGGGATAAAGTATAGTAATCCAGAATCAGTTGGACAACTCTCAGAGTGCTGCTGCTTTCTTCCAACAGCACATGTTTTCTTCAATTAATTATATAAGAGGAAAATAAGGAGGCAGAGGTATATTTAAGTGTAAAACATTTTTGAATAATTTATTAACAATTTTGAAGTAAACTATTAAATATGTCCACTCGCTTATGAATAAAGTTATTAATATCTTTGAGTAAAAAAATATTCCATAGGAATGCACGCATTGATGAAAGGGCAAGTAGATCATGTCATTCGAGAGAGACCATTACTAAGTTGATGCAATCACATCAATTTTTTTCAAAAAAGTTAGTCCTTACCAAAAAAACAAATCAATTTATTTCTTATTTTGTGTTTGGAAAGAATACAATGCCAATATCAAGCATGAAGTAACGAAGTACAGTAGTAATTTATAAGCATGTGTATTTTCTACTCAAATCCATCTGGTACGTTTGATAATCAACAATGCCACCACAGTACAACAGCATACAGTTTGGAAATCCCATTTTCTGTCAATAAATAGAAATTTTTGTGTTTGCAAAAATCCTGCAACTTTTTATCACGAAAAGTGTAGAATTCAATAGAAAGAATAGTTAACGATTGAAGGCAACATGAAGATGTGCAGATGGCGATCTTGAAGCAAAGAGTGATTGAAGTAAAACAATCGATGATGGAACTTTTGAAAAAAAAAATAGATTGCAAGGTAGCATATCAAGAAAGAAAAATTGAGGCCAAAGCGCATTTGGTTGCCTAAAATTATTTCTCAACTCCAATTGATTTCCTGATTCTCTGCCAAATGAATACATGTCTAATAAGAAAACATAAATTTCATTGAGAAAATAGGAAGGAAATTTTACTTTCTATTTTCACACGAGTCAAGATTCCTTGTTTTCTGCATTAAAGAGAGAGTTTTCTTGTAAAACTTATTTGAATTTGAACATTTGAATCAGGCTGAAGCATCAGCGTCGCACTCATCTTAACTTCACTTTTTTTTATATGTTAAGTGTTGTTAATTGTTAACTTCACTATAAATTATAATTATTATTAGTTATTATTAATAATAGATGACACATGTCATCACCGTAATAAACCATTTGTCATGCTCTTATATTCCATACTTTACCTTTGCCTTTATATATACAGAACCCGTGCGATGCACGGATGTTATAGATTATGTTAATATAATTAAAATAATAATATATTAAGTTCTTGTATTATTGATTAGTATTCATGTAATTAAGAACCAATGCGATGCACGAATATTACAAATTATGTTAATATAATTAAAATAATAATATATTAAGTTTTTGGTATTATAAATTAGTATTCATGTGTATTAAGAAAACTGAAACTCATTATAAATTTACATAAAATTTCAAAATACCTATTTATAGACTACATGAATTTATTATATGATGATAATCATCATAAATTAAAATTTCAAGTCCCTGTCAACTCATTATGCGTGAAATGGTCATATAAAATTGTCCATGTGAGAATTAAAAAAATAATCTAACGTATGATAATAGTTGAACTCGACTTTGGCAATCACAATAATTTATGAGAATATCTTTTGGTATTTTGTGCATTTTGAATAACATGTTTAAAAGTGTGGTTGTTTGATGTTGTTGTAGCATCCAAGAATGAGCATTTATTTTCAAATGGTTATTTGAGATTACTTATATTTTTAAATATGAGAATATCTCTAAAACTTTAATTAAGTGTTTCAAAATAATATTTATGCATAATTTAGACTTAGATGATATACTTCATTCTGATGTAACAAAATAATTCTCCCAATGGAATATCTATTTTTTTATCACATATTTCAATTTTTAATTACATACAAATTTTAGAGGAAATTATCACTTTTGGATATAGTTTATTTGTCTCAAATGAACATAAGAATATTGATTCATTTACAGTTAACCTATTAACAATAACATCAATGAAATCATAATAAGAGAAGTAGTTGGATATATATAATGCTCATAAAGAAAAATTAGGCTGCAATGCACGGATATTACCAATTATATTATTGTAAATGAAAAATAACACATTAAAAGAATTGAACTTCATTATATACTTACATCAAATTACGAAATACTTCTTTATAAACTACATTCTTTACTTAATTTTTTACACATGAAAGAGCCACATAAAATTGTATTGTAAAAATATTAATTTATTAATTATTGACCTTGATTTTTGTTAATGATCATTATAAAATATATCATAATTAAAAATTATTTACATTGAAATCTGAATAGCATAAGATGAAGTCAATGTTATTCTTGAATGAATACATTTTTCCAGCTTTATTTTCTAATATTTTTTTTTGTTTTTGGTGTAACAAAAAAAATTCATGAAATAAAATATCTATTTTTTTTCTTTTCTATTATATTTTTAAATTTTTTATTCCATATAATTTTTAGAGAAAATCTTATATATGTCAATTCTCTTGGTTTTGTGTATAGTTTATTTGCATCAAATCAATATAAAAATATTGATGTGTCTTTCCATGTGTCTCCATGCACAGGGAGATAGGGTGGAGGGGGGTCGCCCCCCTTCTTGACCTTTGTCTGTCCCTTTCTCTCATTATTAAAAGATATTTTCATTTTTTATAAATAAATCCAAAAATAATATAATTAGATTTACTCATACAAAATTACTTGCTCGTAATCAGATTATATTTACTTTTTAAATTTACTCATTTTCCTGTTGTGATCTTACAAATGTTATTTTCTAAATATGAAAATAAGAATAAATTAACTTTATTTTTATAGTCTCCTACTTTTAATCGAATTAATTTAATTAATTTTCACATGAAACTCCATTATTATTGGGTTATATAAAAAATATTAATATTTTATTTTTGCAAATATGAAAATTATACTCCTAATCAAATTATAAGATATTTTCATTTTCTATAAATAAATCTAAAAAATAATAATATGGTTAGATTTACTCATACAAAATTTCTTGCTCATAATCAGATTGTATTTACTTTTAAAATTTATTCACTTTTTTATTTTGATCTTACACATGTTATTTTCTAAATATGAAAATAAGAATAAATTAACTTTATTTTGATATTTTATTCTGAGTTATCTATTTTCTCTCTTTTGAACATACTAAGTCTTCTACTTCTACTCAAATTAATTTTATTAATTTTCATATGAAATTCCATTTAATTTGGACATATATTATTGTGTCTATAAGAAACTTTTATTATGGATCTTTTAAATTTAGTCCTAATCGAATTGGATCTATCTTTTAAAGGTAATCATCTTTTCTAATTTCAGAAATGTTATTGTCTAATTTAACAAACTTTATATTGACTTTTAAAATTTACTTGCTTTATTTATTTTGATCTGACAAATATTATTTTCTAAATATGAATTTATAAGAATAAATAACTTTTGAATTTTTTTCGAATTATTTAATTTTTCTCATTTGAACCTACTAAGTCTCCTACTTATACTTAAATTAATTTTCATATGAAATTCCATTTAATTTGGACATATATTATTGTGTATATAAGATACTTTTATTATAAATCTTTTAAATTTACTCCTAATCTAATTGCATTTATCTTTTAAAGGTAATTCTCTTTTCTAATTTCAGAAATGTTATTGTCTAATTTAACAAACTTTATTATAATATTTTTTTTATTTTCTGTAAATAAATTCGAAAATCATACTATCATTAGATATACTCAGCAAAAATCCTTTTACAGATCCGAAAATTCTATTCTAATCAAATTAATTTTAGCTATGCTTTGTTTTAAATTATTTGTAGTCATTTATTTTTTAAATTTTAAAAACAATACGAAATCTTTGAAAAATTATGTTAAAAGGATTAAATTTTTTAATTCCTTCGTTAGATGCGGAGACATGTAATATCATAAAAACTATTAGATTTTATGTAGGAGTCTTTTTAAGATACATATTAATATTAGAATAGAGGTAGGATTTTATGCAATATTAGGACTCAATATTAGGATACGTGATTTCTTAGGATTATGATTAAGATTCAAACCTTAAATAAATCCGGATAATCACCAATTCACATGGAATAAATTAATATTAGTACAGTTAAATCCGCAAAGGAGATATAATCTTAATCTTAGGACGCAGTGAAACAAATTAGGATTTAAATATTAGAATGCACATTTCTTGATATATCGTAATATTAGGCGCCATATTAGGATATAATTTTATTTATAATTAATTTATACTAACAGTAATATTAGGATATAGTTTTGTTTAGTTGCCGTAATATTAGGATATAGTTTTGTTTAGATACCGTTACACTAGGATATAGTTAGATACGTCAATAGTTGATTATATCGTAATATTAGGATATAATTTAGATTATAAATGTTTGATTAAATTCTGTTTGTTTAACTGTATTATTATTCAATTATTTTTTTCAAAAATTTGTAGAGTTGCCACGTGGCTCTCCACTGTTTACCTTTTATATATATGTATATATATATATATATATTATATATAAATAGATAGATAATACTCAAATTGATAAAAAGTAATGTTTAATCTTAATTGTACTCAAATTGTTTCTTTTATTTTAAATTATTTTAATCAGAAAAAATAAATTATCAATTAAATATTTATTATCTATTTACATATTATTTTTTAGAATAAATATTATTGATAAAAAAATACATTATACCGTAATATTAGGATATATTTTTATACCGTATTTAATAAATTTTGTAGGCTTAATTAAACTTTTCAGCTCCATATATTTTTATCTTATTTAACAAACTTTATGAGATTTGTTTTAATTTTTAAAATTTTAAAATTAGTTTTAATAAGAAGGAAAGAATAATCTTTTAAATTGAGATCTTTAATTTATAAAAATTTAAATTCTTAAAATAACAAATTATCTTTTAAAAATGAATTATTATTTACCTGTAGATTATCTTTTAGAAGGTCAATAATATTTATTTTAGTCATACTCAAATTGATCAAAAGAAAAGATTAATCTTTATTTAACTAAAATTATTTAATTTAATTTAAAAATAACAAATTATATTTTTAAAATTTGCTTCTAATCAAATTATGCTAATAAATTTAATCTTCATTTATTTTTGTTATATAACAAATGATTATATGATAATTATTATTATTTTTATTTTAGTTTAATCATACTCAAATTGATATAAAAATAAAGTTTAATCTTTATTTAACTCAAATTATAAACTTTAGTTTAAATTATTTTAAATATGGAAAATAATAAATTATCTTTTAAAAAGAAACTATTAGTTGCTCGCACATTATATTTTTCTAAAGAAAGTATGATTTATTTTAATCATACAGGAATTGATAAAAAGAAAATATTAGTTTTAATTTTATTCAAATTAAATTATTTATTTTAAATTATTTATTAACCCGATAAATAGCAAATTATATTTTAAGAAAATATGCTTGTAATGAAATTGTCCCAAGCCCGGATAAAGGAGGAGGGTTGTGTTAGGCCCCGACAGTCAGCGTAAAACCCTGTCGAATCGCATGAACATGGATCAACGAATATATGACGTCGTATGATCCATGTAGCCGACCCCACCTAGTGGGATAAGGCTTTGTTGTTGTTGTTGTTGTATGCTTGTAATGAAATTATGTTTATAAATTTAATCTTCTTTTTACCCTTATATAAAAAAAATATTTTAAGATCATTTTTATTTAAAAAATTTAAATTATATTTATATAAATTTTTTGACACATATCGTCATGATTCCAACTTATGCAATAATCTTATATATTTTATTTTCCTAAACTTAACCGGATAATACATATTTATAGATTAAGATTTAGGATAATGAATTTAACGTATTAGGATTAGTTATATTAAATTTAATGTGATTATGATTAGTTATGTTTAGGACACAAACGATTATAATTATATTAGTTTAATGTAATCCGATATATCTATTTGGATTATTATCAGTTTTATTATTAGAATTTGAAATACGTTGCTATTATTAATATACACATATAATATTACCAATGTTACAATTAGGATATATTGATTAGGATTATGACAAACTAAAAAATTCTACTCCTAATCCAATTAGATTTATCTTTTAAATTTAATTTATTACTTAATTTAACAAACGTTATAATTTTTATTTTCTGTAAATAAATCTGAAATAATAATAAATTATATTTTATTTTAAAGTGATAGTATATATTTATACATGAGAATTAGGATTATGTTTAGGATTAAAAGCTAAACGTATTAGGATTATTTAACTCATTTAACAATCCTTGCATAATTAATTTTACTTTCTAGATTTAAACTTTTTAAATTAGTTAAATCTTATTATATGACTTCTGACGTGTTATATTTATAAAATATTTTTATTTCCTATTATTATCTTATTTAACAAATCTTGTAAGATTAGTTTTAATTTTTAGATTTATTTTTTTTAAAATTTAGTTAAATTTTATAACTTGACATGTGTCTCGTGATATTCCGCCCCTTGTCGCAACATCAATTTGCTTATACATATAATCTTATCATTTTATATTATCTCCAACTATTGTATCGTTTCTCTCAATGGCGAAGGGAAAGAAAGAAAAGAACTAAGAAGAATTCTAGGAAGGAAGTTATAATCTACAAAGTTTTATGGTATCTTGTCTTCACTTAGATATATTTTCTTTTATTGCAAATAATATTTTAGTTACACTACAAGGAGAAGAATAAAATGTAGTACTGAATACATGCATGTCATATATACACTACTCTAATTTTCTTCTATTGAAATATATTTACTTAATTTTCAAACCATATATAAAGCACCTTTACATTTAAGATCCTTTTATTTATTAACTTGTATAAAAGTGCCGATTACTAGATTCAAATGAGCGATAAGTGAAACTAGAGAGCATCGGAGACAAGTTGTTGTTCGTCGGACCCATAGATTGTATGTGGATGAAGCGTGTGCAGGAACAAATCTATCTGCAAATACTTTACAAAGGTGATATCATGTCCTTTTCGTGTGCAAAAAATTAGAGGCAACTTACCAGACAATTCTAGGACAATGATGTCTACGAGTTTTGCCGCATCGCTTGTTGGATTGAGTTAATGCCTTAGAGCTTTAGTTTTCATTTTTTTTCAATTACTTTTTACTTGAATTTCATTGCATTTTTTGTTTGATAAACTTTTTTTTAAAAAAAAACATTGGAATAAGACTTCATTATATATATTCTTCCTTTTTTCCCATCTAGCACTTTTTATTTATGATAATTTGAATTTATATATATGTATATATATATGTCGCATATTAACAAATTTTATTCATATAGGATTGAATTTGCATCGATTCTTCAAATTTGAATTTGACATTATTGAACAATGTACTAAAAAACACTTGGATGCTGATTAAAATATAATTGTAACCTCAAAATGCTAACAATCGAGATAAATTTTGTTTATCGAATAATTAATTAAATTTATGCACTTTTTATTTTAAAATATTTGTACTTTTAACATTTATATAATATATTATATTTAAGGTAAGTTAGTACATCATATTGCCCATGACATATATGTCTCATTATTTAAAACGCTCTTATGTAAAACTCTTTTCATCACTTCTTATTTAACAACTTCTCATGATAATCCGGTCATCGTGTCATGGATTTGGACAACATACTAATAATAATATTTATCAATGTAACAAAGTTTATATGTTTACTTATACAAGATAATTATAGATTAGTTGTTGAGTCTCGTACGACATTATTGTTTTAGGAACCGAGAGAAAGACGTCTCTCATACTATTTCAAAAAACATTAATATCAATCCTCAACTTTTCTTTTAAATATTTTGTCTTTATCCTTTTAGCCTATTTGCTATTATTTTCTTAATCTTCTAAAATGCATCATCTAAATTTTATCAAACATAAAAAATAATTAGTTTATACATGTATTTTTTATATTATTATTTTTTATTTCTATCCTTTTTAGTTAATTGCCATAATGAAGCAAATTAAGTTGAAATTTTGATTCTATTTAAAATTTACAAATATTACTTAAATGTATGAGAAATAGAATACATATTGAAATTCATTTTTTTATTTTAAACTAATTTTTTTCCTCAATAGAGAATGGATCTTTAACATTTGCATGTTACAATTCATCAATATATTATCATTCAAAAAAAAATTGAAGAATATATTTTACAAAAGAAATACAACTAGGATTAAAATGAGGTGATTTTGGAAAATAAAGCTTAAAAGAGGAAGGACAAGAGAGCAGATAAAAAAAAGAATAAAATGGTCAAAATAAAAGAGTGAGATGGGATCAACTAGATTTTGGACTAACAATAAATACAATCAGATCTGCCCATAAAGCCTAACACTATTTTTTTTCTTTTATTTTCACCATCTGTTGCACCGTGAGGATTTGCGGCTTGGGTGAAGACAGAGAAGAGAGGTGATTAGAAAGAATTTACCATAATTTAACAATTAAAACCCTATTATTCAATCATAAATAATATTTTTGACTTATTTTATTATTGATAATAATAATTATTATCATTTTATATTATCCCCAACTAGCGTATCATTTCTCTCAATGGCGAAGGGAAAGAAAGGAAGGAAGGAAGAAGAATTCTAGCTAGGAGGAAAGTTATGATCTAACAAAGTTTCATGTGTCAACCATGATTTCTTGTCTTCACTTAGATATTTTTTTATTGCAAATACTATTTTAGTTACACTAGGAGGAGAAGAATAAAATATAGTACGTTCTGAATACATGCATGGCATATATCCACTACTCTATTTTTCTTCTATTGAAATATATTTATTTAATTTTCAAAAAATATATAAAGCACCTTTACATTTAAGATCTTTTTATTTATTAACTTATATAAAATTGTCGACTACCAGATTCCATCTTGTAAAATAAACCATGATGAAACTCGAGAAACAAGATATGAAGAAGAATAGAGTCCCTGGACGCACTTATCGGACGACATTCTGGATTTGATCATGAGTCACCTCAACATCATCGAATTCATCCGCTCACCTCGGGTTTGCAAGCGACCACAATTTGCGAAACTCCTAAACTCTAACACCCTCATTCTTACGGGAATCCATGCCTGCTCAAATTCCTATGGGGCTGCAATAAATGTGTGATCCGTCGAGCTTCCCGACAAGCAATTCCAAGTTCGTTACAACTGCCAACTTCCTCCGATTGTAGGATCATTCATGTTATATGCATCCGATAATCTTACTCTTGTTTGTTATTGTCGGCTCGGAGACAAAGAATGGACAAGATTCGAGATCGATCATGAAGAACGAAACTTTACAGGATCATACTCAAAGCTCCTCTTCATCGGAGATGAGATTTATCATCTGGGCTTCGACAGAAGGCTGACGATATATGACCTCTCTGATGAATCCATGACCATGATCGGAACGCACAACAAAAGAACTCACGAGAGCAAAGACAAATATTACCTGGTTGAGATGGATGACGAGTGGCTCATTTTCAGTCATAGTGAGGTGGCACCAACTAGATTTTGGAATGACAGTAAATACATCAAAGTTGAAACTTACATCCATTCAAGAAAAAATGATAAAAAATTATTCTTTAGTTGACGTTGATGGTGGGAAGGTTTATATATTCGAGTTCGACGATTCACATGAGCGATGGATCAAACTAGAGAGCATCGGAGACAAGTTGCTGTTCTTCAGACCAGTAGATTGTATATGGATGAAGTCAGTCACAAGTGTGCATGAACGAATCTATCATGCTTTACAAAGGTGATAACATGTCCTTTTTGTGTGCAGAAAATGAGATGCAACCTATGAGACAATTCTACGACAAAGACGTTTACGAGTTTCGCCGCACCACTTGTTGGATTGAGTTAATGACTTAGAACTTTTGTTTTCATTTTTTTTCAAGTACTTTTGTACTTGAATTTCATTGTATTTTTTGTTTGGTAAACTTATTTTTAAAACATTGGAATAAGACTTCATTATATATATATATATATATATATATATATATATATATATATATATATATTCTTCCTTCTTTTTTTTTTCAGTTTTTTCAAATTTGAATTTGACATTCATTGATGCAACAATATCCTAAAAAACACTTAGATGCTAATTAAAACATAATTGTGACCTCAAAATGCTAACAATCGAGATAAATTTTGGTCATCGAATAAACTATTTAATTAAATTTATTCATATTTTATTTTAAAATATTTGTACTTTTTTAACATTTATATAATAGTGTTATATTTAAGGCAAGTTAGTATATCATATTGCCCTTGACATATATGTCTCCTTCTTTAAAACACTCTTATGTAAAATTCTTTTCATCACTTCTTATTTAACAAATTTCACATGATAGCCCGACCATCGTGTCATGGATTTGAACACCCATGACTTTAATATTTTATTTAGACAACATACTAATAATAATATTTATCAGTCTAACAAAGTTTATATGTTTATTTACACGAGATAGTTATAGATTAGTTGTTGAGTCATGTACAACATTATTGTTTTAGGAACTAAGAGAAACATATGCCATGCTATTTCAAAAAACATTCATGTCAATCCTCAACAGTTCTTTTAAAAAATTTTATCTTTATCCTTTTAGCCTATTTGTTATTATTTTCTTAATCTTTTAAAATACGTCATGTAAATTTTATCAAACATAAAAAATATTAGTTTATATATGTATTTTTATATTGTTATTTTGTATTTCTATCTTTTTTTTAACTGCCATAATGAAGCAAATTAAGTTGAAATTTTGATTCTATTTAAAATTTACAAATATTACTTAAAAGTATGAGAAATAGAATACATATTGAAATTTATTTATTTTTATTTTAAATTCATTTTTTTACTCACTAGTGAAGCGATCTTTAACATTTGCATGTTATAATTTATCAATATATTATCATTCAAAAACAAATTGAAGAATATATTATACAAAAGAAATACAACCAGGATTAAAATGAGGTGATTTTGAAAAAAAAAGTTAAAAAAAAGAAAGTTAAGAGAGCCTATCAACAAAAAAATAAGAATAAAATAGTCGAAATAAAAGACTGACGTGGCACCAACTAGATTTTGGACTGACATTAAATACACCAAAGTTGAAACATACATCCAAACAAGAAAAACGATAAAAAAGATTCTTTAGTGGACGTTGACGGTGGGAAGGTTTATATATTCGAGTTCGACAATTCAAATGAGCGATGGGTCAAACTAGAGAGCATCAGAGACAAGTTGTTCTTCGGGCCCATAGATTGTATGTGGATCAAGCCAGTCACAAATGTGCAGGAACAAATTTATCATGATTTACAAAGGTGATATCATGTCATTTTTGTGTGCAGTAAATGAGATGCAACCTACGAGACAATTCTATGACAAAGACGTCTACGAGTTTTGCCGCACCACTTGTTGGATTGAGTTGATTCCTTAGAGCTTTGGTTTTCATTGTTTTTTCAAGTACTTTTGTACTTGAATTTCATTGTATTTTTTTGTTTGATAAACTTATTTTTAAAACATTGGAGTAAGACTTCATTATATATATATTCTTCTTTTTTTTCCCATCTAGCACTTTTTATTTATGATGATTTGAGTTTATATATATATATATATATATATATTGCATATTAACAAATTTCATTCATATAGAATTGAACTTGCGCTGATTCTTCAAATTTGAATTTGTCATTCATTGATGCAATGATATCCTAAAAACCAGTTGAATGCTAATTAAAATATAATTGTGATCTCAAAATGCTAACAATCGAGATAAATATTGATCTAGGGTGTTCACGGGTCGGGTTTGACCCAACCCATGAACAACCGACCCGACCAAGGTTGGCCAGGTCGGGTGGTCCAGTTACTCAACAACCCTTTTTTTAATTTTTTGTTTAATTTTTTAATATAAAAAGTATTTATTATTTTATTTTAAATACAAAATAAAGTATTTTTAAATACGAAAAAATATTTTTTTAAATATTTATATACTTTTCTACATTTAAAATAATTTATTTCATATTTTTTTAGATTTTAAATAATATAAAACTATAGATTTAACTAAAAAATAATTAAAAAAGAAAAAAGAAAAAGACCGGGTCATCGGGTCGGGTCGGGTTGGAAAATTCCAACCCGAACCCGACCGACCAGACCCGACCCAAAAGGAGTCGGGTCGGGTCGGATTTCCGGGTTCACCGGGTCGACCCGACCCGGTGAACACCCCTATTTTGGTCATCAAATAAACTAATTAATTAAATTTATGTACATTTTTATTTTAAAATATTTTTACTTTTTTTAACATTTATATAATAATGTTATATTTAAGGCAAGTTAGTACATCATATTGCCCTTGAATATATGTCTCCTTTAAATCACTCTTATGTAAAACTCTTTTCATCACTTCTTATTTAACAAACTTCTCATGATAGCCCGGCCATCGTGTCATGGATTTGGACATCCATGACTTTATTATCTTATTTTGGCAACGTACTAATAATAATATTTATCAGTGTAACAAAGTTTATATGTTTACTTATACGAGATAGTTATACATTAGTTGTTGAGTCTTATACAACATTATTGTTTTAGGAACCAAGAGAAAGACATATGTCATGCTATTTAAAAAAACATTCATGTCAATCCTCAACTTTTCTTTTAAAATATTTTGTCTTTATCTTTTTACCCTATTTGCTATTATTTTTTAATCTTCTAAGATACATCATCTAAATTTTATCAAATATAAAAAAATATTAGTTTATATATGTATTTTTTATATTGTTATTTTTTTATTTCCATCCTTTTTAGTTAACTACCATAATGAAGCAAATTAAGTTGAAAATTTGATTCTATTTAAAACTTACAAATATTACTTAAAAGTATGAGAAATAGAATACATATTGAAATTTATTTTTTTGATTTTAAACTAATTTTTTCCTCAATATTGAATGTGATCTTAAACATTTGCCTATTATAATTCATCAATATATTATCATTAAAAAAATTGAAGAATATTTTACAAAAGAAATACAACTAGGATTAAAATGAGGTGATTTTGGAAAAAAAAGTTTAAAAGAAGAAAGTTAAGAGAGCCGATCAACAAAAATAATAAGAATAAAATGGTCAAAATAAAAGAGTGAGGTGAGACCGACTAGATTTTGGATTGACAATAAATACACCAATGTGAAATATACATACATCCAAGAAAAGAGGCATCATGATTTTAGCATAATGAATTATTAAACTATCATCTATGTTTAGATGAAACAAACAATCTCTTTTTCAGTTTCTTGAGTAAGTCTTATTCTATAAATCAAATGTGTCTGATTGATAAAGTCTATTTGACTGAGTGTATATAATTATTGATCTTATTGAATAAAGCTAATAATGCTTTGAATCTCATCCCATTTGAATCCCATCCCAAGATACCCGAAATAAAAATGCTCTCGTATTACACGGGTCAAAATATTAGGTTGTATTCATAGTGTGATTCAAAATTAATTTATTATCTTATCATGAATAAGTGTCTTAATTTTGAAACATTAATGCAGGGTCCTAATCGATGTGTAATTTTTTTTTATTTATTATCTTAGCACGAGAAAATGCAACGTGCCTATACAAACTTCCTATGAACCGAATTGAGACAGATCTAATTGATAATTTTCTTTTATTTTCATCTAATAAAATTTTTCATCGCCTTACATTTTTCAGTGCATAATTTCTCTTTTATTGAAATTCTAATGTGTTTACATATTATATATTTTATACGATTCAAGTCTTTGATCAAGTGGGGATTCTAAAAAATAAAAATTTAAAACCAAAGTTATTAATCGCTTGAGCATAGTCATGTAAAACAATCTCAACTTGATTTAAATGTCTCATGTTGTATATATAGGCTTTGTTTTTCATTATTAGCGGTTTGATAAGTGTATAGCGTTTTAATTAGCAGATAGCAGATTAACTAGCGGATGATGATTAGCGGTTAGAGATTATAATAAATAAGTATTTGATAAATTTAAAAGTAGAATTAGCTGATGAATATAAAATGACATAATTAGACTTATGACAAATTATTTAATTTAAGCACTATACAAATTATATTATAATACAATAAATTAAGTATTTATATCTTAATTAAATTAAATAAAATTTCATGACTAACGTTTTTATTATAAAAATTTATACAACAACAACAAAGCCTTATCCCACTAGGTGGGGTCGGCTAATTATAAAAATTTATAATGACAATAAATTTTATATAGTGCATCCATGATATAAAAATATTAATTGTGAAATTATTTTTTATTCATTGTTAGCAAATAAATAATTTGTAATTAATTAAGCATGAATATAAAAAAATATAGTTAAACGATTATTAAATAAAAAAGAGAAAATAATAAGATAAGTTAGAAAGAAATAATTATAAGGGTAAACTTGGAAACAATTATAAAGCGCTAACCTCTAATCATTAAACGCTTGTAAAAGTAAATTTTTAATATTTTCGTGTAAAACGCTAAATGCTACTTATTTTATCAATTACCAAACAAAAAAAATAACATTTGAACCGCTAAACGCTACTTGAAACGCTAATTTTGATATTGTCCAATAGAGTCATAGACAAACTGTCACACCCAACTCCGTGACCAAGTTTTAATTTCAATTATCATAATCTCAGTTACGTTTAGCCATTCCTAAAATAAAATCGGTAAAACCTTCCTCCCTTACTTTCTTGTGTTATTAGCCCACACATACAAAAGATGGATATATATTCATCAAAGTTTAAAAAGAACTATAAGATATGACATTCGCATATTGTCATCATATTTTTTTTCACAAACCATCTCACATATAATCCCACAGGATCAAGTCTTATACAACCTTACAAAAAGTTTCTTACAGACTTAATTACAACATATCTAAGACTATCTATTACACATGCATGCTTCCAAAAACATAAGTGAAGGGGGTTAAAGCGCTCCAGCGGCTCGACCTCTTCTCTATATGCAGCAAAAACAAGCTCCGAATCGACTCAACTCGAGAACTTACGAGTATCTGAAAAAAAAATATTTAAAATCAATCATTTGCTCAGTGAGTGGAATAAAAGTACAACATAGGGGAACAATACGAGTGCATATATCATATAACATTTAAATAACCACATTTCTTTCATATGAGAAAACATTTAAAGCATAGCATAAATAACATAACTTGTTAAATCATATGAACTTTCACATAAGTAAAAGTAACTCAAGATATCATAATTTTCATATTTAAACTCCATACATGTGTCATTGCACATATTCATCATGGGTCAATACGTATCTCTCTATAATCATGTGTCATATAGTTAAGCAGAGCTTCATAATCAAGAGTCACGATACGCAGAGCAAATCATGGGTCAATACGTATCCCTCGATGATTGTGTGTCATACAGTTAAGCAGAGCTTCACAATCAAGAGTCTCAGATACGCAGAGCAAATCATGGGTCAATACGTATCACAATCATGATTGTGTGCCACCCAATCATGATTCTCAGATACGCAGAGCGATCATAGGTCAATACGTGCACACAGAGCAGCCCCCAAAGGGCAAAGACACCCGATATACGCCCCAAAGACTTCATGTATATCGAATGCGGTCCCAAAGACCTTTTTCAAACAGCATGGCTAATGAACACATTGAGTTTATCAATATCAAAATACACATGTCATAATCTCATATCATTATCAAATAAAACTTATTTTTACTTCACAAGCATTGTTCCCTAAAAATATTTTTGTATAAGATGTTACTTCATCTCAGATGAAATCCTTGAAATATATCATAAATACTTTTCATATCTCAAGATATGTTTCAATAATAACAATAATAAACTTTGCTTGAGGTAATACCATAAATAAAAGAATTAACATATAATATTTTGCTATGTTGTAAATTTACCCACTCACCTTTTACTTTATCACTTCAAGGAGGTTTATTAGATTTTCTCCCTTTCACTTGCAACTTGATGTTTTCCTACAAGCAATAACGCCTTTTTACTTTTCAATCACTAATAAGGTAATATACAATGCATGCTCATGATGCATGAATGATTATGCACCCTAAAATGCATGTAATCCTCTTTAATACCAATTTCTAGCTTCAGGTATTCATATTCATTAGCTATTCCATACTTGAAACTTTTCAATTTCTCCAAAGCTTAACTAGTTGTTGTTTCAAAATTTCAGACTGAGTGTCTGTTAATAAATAATTCATAACTTCTTAATCACATGGGCAAATCTTATGATTCTAGATTAATTAGAAACTAGACATACTAAAGTTTTCAACCCCCAAATATCACTATCAAATTCCAAGTAAGTTAGGACATCCCAAGCAAACTAACCTAGGGTTTGTGCCCTGGCAGACTATATGTCACTGAAATATTGATTTATATATTTCTTCATACTTATCCATTTAACTAGGGCATAATTTTCCTGAAATCTAGACTTCATTATTAGTTTTTTTATAAAAATTAGAGAATTTAACTAGCTATACAGACTTATAACAAAAATAGTTAATTCGGATCGCAATCTGTAAATGTCCTGGAATCTGACAGAAACATCACTATGAAATGAAAAATTCATTTCTCCCCAAATACAAGTTCAAATAGTATGATTCCACCTCTCACCGAACCCTTAAAATGTCTATTTAAACATATGCAAATTTAAAATCCTAATTCGAATCGTGCCCTAATTTACAAACGAGACTTATATCAGACTCGGGACAGGATGAGTGACATGCGAAGTTAAGTTCATAACTTCCTCTATAAAAATTCTTTTTAGGTGATTCCAAGGGCCACGGAAAGCTAACTTTGAATGGGTGAATCATACAAAATTTCATAATTTATGGTTCGTTTATCACCATGTAATGATTCTCTCAATCAGAAGCAAATTTTTCGAATCAAAACTCACTAGGAACAGCTGACGTTCCCGATTTTCCCCAGATTGGTTCGCTCGAGGTATTCATCTGGTAATTTTTCTACGGTGAAAATATAATGTTAAGTGGCTTATATTTTTTTTTCAGAATTTTCAGAGGTCTTATGACTATTTGGAAAAATATTTTTTTGAGCAGCTCTCACTTGTCTGCTTCAGCTGTTTGGAACTTAAGTGATGATCAATCATATTTTTTTGTCATAACTAAGTGTTTTAACCCTAATTAAGCTTACTTAATCCTATTTGAACATATATATTACAATATTTAGAAATTTTATGATTTATTCCTAATAATCCTATATAATTACTTTGTAAAGTTTATCAGTAATTAAGTAGTCATTATACACTAATCGAAATATCAATTACTATATACAAATATCACTAAATGGACATCCAAACTAACTTAGTATGTTAATTAAATACATAATTATGCACAAATAATGTTTTTAGGATACGTCCGTGACACAAACATGCAAATGGCATTCCACCTCTGAACGGATCTTAAGAATCCTCCTTGGTATTACTAACTCATGTATGACAATATGGAGTCCTGCGAGATATGATAGTAGTCGGTCCTTGTTTCACCTAGTGGAGGTGAATACATTTGTTTTGTTAGTATAAATAATAACTAGCTAATTTTATTATAAAATTTTAATTTTCTTCTAAAAATATTTTAAGGTTCGAATTCAGAATTATTAATTCCATACTCTGGCTACTCATCAGTCCTAGGTGGTGAGGTGAATTTGATTACTTCATCACTGCTTAGGAGCTGATAGCCTCACTAGTAAGGAAATATTGTTGTACTTTTTCATCTCGACTTTGAATTAATCAAAATAAAAACTTCGAAGAGTATAAAAAATAATATAATGTACTTATTTTTGCCCTTTGAACGCAAAATAAGATTTTTTTCCCGATAATATAACCAACCATGAAGAATTTGTATTGTGCAAAAACATATGCAAATGTTGCATTGTACCATTATATACCCGAGATATTTTCTAGGACTCAATGTATATTGCCATTTTGGTCTTGAACCTGAAAATTGCAAAAATAACAACATATTATCAATTAATTTAATTCAAGTAGTAATGCTATTTCTCTATGCCCAAAACTAATCACATATGTATATGTATTATGTATGCATGCATAGAATATTTTCATTACAAGAGCAAAGGGAAAGCATACAAAATCAACAATCAATTTGACAACTATTTTCCTAAAGAATATTATGCTTCCACGTATCCTTTGATGACACCAACTAGAAGTATTTGTTTTTTTTTCTTTATTATATCCAAATGGTGTTCACTGTGTATTCAACAACTTTAACTTTATAAACTTCTATGTCTATATGGAGAGAGAAGAAAAGGAGCTCACTTTTTCTATTCTTAGTTCTTTCCTTTGTCCCCATTTGATAAAATATAATAAATTATAGATCAATATTTATTTATCTTCACTATGTTGTTATGACAAGAACAAGATGTTTTAAGGTGATGCAAGAATCTCATTTCAGTCTTTGTGGACATTGACGGTGGGAAGGTTCATATCTTCGAGTTCGATGATGTAAATGAACGATGGGTCCGAAGATTGTATGTGGATGAAGGCAATCACATGTGTGCCAGAACGAGTCTATCTGCAGATGCTTTACAAAGGTGATATCATGTCTTTTTCGTGTGCAGAAATGAGATGCAACATATGAGACAATTCTACGACAAAGACGTCTATGAATTTCGTCGCACCGCTTGTTGGATTGAGTTGATGCCTTAGAGCTTTAGTTTTCATTTTTTTTTCAAGTACTTTTGTACTTGAATTTCATTGCATTTTTTGTTTGATAAACTTTTTTTAAATCATTGGAATAAGACTTCATTACATCTATTATTCCTTTCTTTTTTTTCTCATCTGGCACTTTTGTACATATCTCGCCAGGCGCCACCGAGCTCGTTTGCCCCGATCTCGCCCGCTGCTGCTGACCTCCCCGTCGACCTCCGCCGCGACACCCGCTGACCTCCGCCTCGCGCCGCCGCCGCCTCACGATCCGCTGACACAGCCGCCTCCTCACGATCCTCCACTGCCTCGCGATCCCTCTCCACCGCCGCCGTCGCCTCGCCATTTTGAGTTGTAACACGTAGTTTCTAGCTGAATTTCGTAATTTTGAACTGTAACATGATGAACTACAAATTTGTTGTAATTTCAAGTCGTAACATGCAACTGTTGTTGTAATTTCGAGTGCCGGACGAAGAGTAGTTAGCAATTACCTCAAAAATGAAATTGTATTTGTATGAATTTTGTTGTGAATTGTGAGCATTAGCATTTGCAGAATATTAAAATGTTCTGTCGAATGTTAAAGTGGAAGGGGTGAGTAATAGTGAGCGTTCGAGAGCGTCTACTCTAAGGATTGAGTAGTGGGCGTGCGAGCAGACGAAAGATTCAGGCTGCTAAGGAGTGAGTAGTGGACATGCGAGCGGACGAGAGATTCGGGTGGCGGCCAAGGAGAGCGTCGGAGGGGTGAGTAGTGAGCGTCCGAGAGCGTCGGAGGAGTGAGTAGTGGACGTGCGAGCGAGAGTCGACGGACAAGGGAAATTGTTTTTTTTTTGAAAAAAAATCGACTCTAATTCGTCTAGACTTTCATTTTGTCGCATTTACAACTCAAATAAATAGAATCAAAGAAATACCAATCCAATATCGACCGCAGAGGCAGAAGAATTGAACTTAATACAAAAGAATTCATTACAAACAATAATCATCCTAAATAAACCAAAAACAAAAAAATGAATTAAACATGCATTAACAATTAATTACAGCAGGGTCGGCGGCGTCCGAGTGGAGGTGCGAGGTCAGTGCACGAGGACGCGACTGTGTGGAGTCGATGCGCGGCGGTGAGTGGTGCGGGATCGGCGGTCGTCCGAGGCCGGCGCGGGTGAGGCGCGCGGCGGTGGTGCGGGGTCACGGCGGGGGTCAGCGAGCGGCGGTGGTGCGGGAAGGCGACTTGCGAAGGCGGCGGTCATCGCGGAGGGCGTCGGGTTCATGGCGGGGGTGCTCGAGGTCGGCCGCGTCGGCGCGCGAGATCAGCAATTGCGGGGCGGGCGAGCTCAGCAGTGGCGGTGCACGAGATCAGCGGCGGCGGAGCTCGACTTGAGCTTAGCGGTCACGAGGGACGAGGTCCGACTTTGACAGGGGAGAGGCGGGCTTGCGAGATCGGCGGAGGCCATGCGGGAGTGTGTTGGATCTGGCCCCATCACGCGCAAATCTGGTCGGCGGCGGAGCTCGATGGGGTGGTGGAGATCGGCGGGGGTCGCGGCGGAGGTCGTCGGGATCGCGGCGGGCGTGCTCAAGGTCGGCGGCGTCGCGGATCTACGCAGATCTGGTCGGCGGTGGCTCGATCAGCACAAAGGCGACTATGAGATATCGGGATCAGCGCAAAGGCGGCGGAGGTCGAAGCGCGGCGTGCGAGAATGTGAGCTCGGTGAAGGGTCACGAGGCGGTGGCGAGGGGACACGAGGTCAAGGCGGAAACGGTGTGCGAGAACGCGAGGGCTCGAGCGAAGGCGGGCGAGGAGAGATGAGGTGAATCGAGAGGAGAGATGAGGAGTCGAATCACGTCGGCGGCCGAGGAGAGAGAAGGTTGATGATCGTGTGCGTGCGTTAGGGTGCATAGGAAAAGAATACGCGGGTATCAGAGCCGTACATCGTAAATCAAAGGGTTGAAATACGCGCATGAATCTCATCCTTTCATTCACGATCCAAGGGTTGATATACTAGGATTCTATATGACCAGTTTCGATTTTAATTAGTAATACGATTATAATATCCTATTCCTATTACAATTCTACATAAGAAAAAATCTAATTCTCGGCCCTTATAAATACGACCAAGTTCATCGTATTTTTTTCTATCAAACTTTGCACTATTTTTTCCCTATTTCGACCGCCTGTTACGATCTACAGAGTGAAGGCACATTAAAACTCCATTATTCAAACATAAATAATTTTTGCTGACTTCTTTTATTATTGATAGTAATAATTATTTTTTTATATCATCCCCAACCAGCCTATCTTTTCTCTCAATGGTCAAGGGAAAGAAAGGAAGAAAGAAGAAAAATTCTAGCCAGGAGGGAAGTCATGATTTAATAAAGTTGCATGTGGCAACCGAGGTATCTTGTCTTCACTTAGATATATTTTCTTTTATTACAAATAATATTTTAGTGACACTTGGAGAAGAAGAATAAAAAATAATACGCCACATTTTGAATACATACATATGCCATATATCCACTGCTTTGTTTTTCTTCTATTTAAATAATTTTCAAGACATATATAAAGCACCTTTGCGTTTAATATTCTTTTATTTATTAACTTGTATAAAACCGTCGATTACCAGATTCCATCTTGCAAAATAAATCACGACAAAACTCGAGAAACAAGAGATGAAGAAGAACAAAGTCCTTGGACGTACTTACCGGACGGCATTTTGGATTTGATCATGAGTCGGCTCAACATCATCGAATTCATTCGATCATCTCGAGTTTGCAAGCGCTGGAGGACCACAGTTTGCGAAACTCCTAAACTCCAATGCCCTCGGTCTTACGGGAATCCATGCCTGCTCAGATTCCCATGGGGGTGCAAGAAATGTGTGATCCTCGACCCTCTACGTCAAGGCGAAGAATTCACCATCGATACTCCGAATCTGCCCTCCAATGTTCACATTGCATGCTCAAACTACGGCTGGCTGCTTCTCATCGCTGGCGAGGGCGGACAAATCTTCTTCTTCAACCCCTTGACGCAGGCGACCGTCGAGCTTTCCGACAAGCAATTCCCAGTTCGTTACATGTTCAACTTCTCGTCGCCGTCGACTTCCTTCGATTGTACTATCGTCGCGCTATACACATCCCACGATGAAACTCTTGTTTGTCATTGTCGGCCCGGAGACGAAGAATGGACAAGATTCGAAGTCGATCATGAAGAACGAAACTTTATAGGATCGTACTCAAGGCCCCTATTCGTCGGAGATGAGATTTATCATCTCGGCCTCGATGGGAGGCTGGCGATATACGACCTCTCTGATGAATCCATGACTGTGATCGGAACGCGCATCAAAAGAACTCATAGGAGCAATGACAGGTATTACCTAGTTGAGATGGATGACAAGCGGCTCGTTTCAGTCTTTGTAGATGTTGACAGTGGGAAGGTTCATATCTTCGAGTTCGACGATGCAAATGAGAGATGGGTCGAACTAGAGAGCATCAAAGACAAGTTGCTGTTCGTCGGACCCGTAGATTGTATGTGGATGAAGACAATCACAGGTGTGCAAGAACGAGTCTATCTGCAGATGCTTTACAAAGGTGATATCATGTCCTTTTCGTGTGCAGAAAATGAGATGCAACCTACGAGACAATTCTACGACAAAGACATCTATGAATTTCGCCGCACCGCTTGTTGGATTGAGCTGATGCCTTAGAGCTTTAGTTTTCATTTTTTTTCAAGTACTTTTGTACTTGAATTTTATTACATTTAAAACATTGTAATAAGACTCGATTATATCTATTCTTCCTTCTTTTTTTTCCCATATGGCACTTTTTATTTATGATGATTTGAGTTTATATACATATATCAAGTAGAACATTTATAAAAAAAAATTTATCATGAAGTAGAGTTATGTCATTCGAGAGACAATTACTGGATTGAATGCCACTGCTGTAGTAGCAATTCAATTTCTTTCCCAAAAAATAATTATTCTTTGCCCCCAACATTATTGATTTATTTCTTATTTTGTATTTGAAAGTAGATAATTTTGATGTAACGACGTACTAGTAATTTATAAGGACAAAAATCTGACATTTTCTTGTCAAATCTATAAATCAACAATATCTCCAAAATACAAAACCATACAATTCCGAAATCTCATATTTTTGCCAGTAAATGAAAAATAATATTGTGTCCATAATGAATTGCAAAATTCCTTTACTTTTATCATGAAAAGTTTAAAACTCATTAGAAAGAATAATTAATTATTGAAGGCACCATGAAAATAGCAAAAGCAAAGAGTTTGGAAAAGAATGGGATGATTAAACATTTAACAAAAATAGACCCCAAGGTAACATATAAAGAGACGAAAAATGAAGTGAAGACACAATGCATTTGGTTGCCTAATCAAATGTCGCATGACATAAGATGCGAAATCAGGACATTATTACAAGCCAACAGAACAGAACATTATTACAAAGCTCTCGCCGAGACACAGATCACTTATAGTGGTTTCCGTTTACAAACTCAGAAAGTTCTCTTGTGCAAATTATTAAGTTTAAACATTTGAATCAGGCAGCAAGTAGTTAAAAGAGGCGCACAAATCTTCACTTCTTTTGATCCATTATGCTCTGTTAATGTTCTGAGCAATCACAGCTCTATCTTGTTGCCTGAGCTTCTCACCCTCACGACACATGTATTTGGTAAACTTTTCCTGCGGATTCCAAGAGGAGTAAAATGCTTCATTAGATTAACCATGGAGTTTATACCAGATGATTTTTGGAGGATATTGCGTATCATATACATGGGCACTGAACTACAAACATGTCAACAAGATGCCTCAATTACTAAATCCTAGACCAACTACAAAAATATACTAATATCTGTTGTATGATCAATCATATTCACAACAATATTTTGCTTCAAAATTTAGTTAACAAACCAAATAAGTTGAAGAAGATTCTTGAATAACACAACATATAATTTGTCACTGAGCCAAACTACACAAAGATAAATACTCCATGAAGTTGAATTATAGATAACTGATGCAATACTACCATGGAAGAACCATCTGGAATTAAATTTACCACTTTGTGTAGAAAATATATCTTTATTTTTTTTCAACCTCATATCATGATGAAATGAAACTTACGGTACTTTCTACCTGGCTTTACTAGCTAAGTCAACCAACAAATAACATGCAGGCAAAAAAAGAACAATAACACATCACTAACACACGAAACAAAATATCGGGGTTGGTATTCTATATGTCAAATTAGCTCCGATAGCAAACATACTACTATCTTATGGAATACAGGACAAGCTGCTAATCATATCAACATTATCGTCAACACTAACTATGCCTCGTTCTGATCTAATTTGAAATTGGCTACTTTGATCCATTTGGCATGCCATCTTTTCCTTTAATATTATTTGACCAATATTTATTGATGCATATTCATATAACTCTAATCCTAGTTTATTGAACTTATATCTTTACCTCTCCAACATATCCCTAGGTTCATAGCCAACCATCAAGGTATCTTATTTTGTCCTAAAAAATATGCAGAACACCAGGCTCCAAATATTCAAATCGAATGAATATCATATCATACAGGAAAAAAATGGTAAGGATGCCCTAATATATTAGATCCATTTGTATCATAGGAATAACTCCGCCTATGTTTTATAGCCGGTCCCAAGCCCGGATAAAGGAGGAGGGTTGTGCTAGGCCTCGACAGCCAGCGTAAAACCCTGTCGAATCTCATGAACATGGATCAACGAATGAGCGGAATGACGTCGTATGATCCATGTAGCCGACCCCACCTAGTGGGATAAGGCTTTGTTGTTGTTGTTGTTGTATCATAGGAATAATTTATTTAAAGGAATTGGTTTCCAATAACACCTTATTAAAGCAAAGACATTTCTCAACAACAGTTAACTGCTAAATGCTGAGTTCCGTTCTAAATAGTCATTTTTCTAATCTCTTTCCTTGCTAGATCTTACAGGGCGAGATGAGCAGCTCAAACGCATTATCTGCACTTTGTGGGGCTGCAGAGAGGACACTATCATCTCTTCTTCCAGTTAGCCACAGAGATCTGGCGGCAGATGCGCTACACAGACACAAACATCTCGATGCCTGATAGTTTTTTACCCTCTCTACGAGCTGTGGCGGCACAAGAGACATAGGACAAGCAACGCCCATGGCTTGGGGTTTTTGCTTTTATATGAGCATTGTGGTTGTAGTGCAACCGTACAATTTTCTAGGGAAATCAGTGTTACATCGAGAATATTGTACATCACACAGACAAATTCTATTAGAGGCGGGGGAAGTTCTTCGTGGGACCCCGCTGCACCTTCTTTTGCCTTTTTCACCATCTTTTTGCTCTATAGACACATGTAAATTCCCACCTTTTGTTGCATCATTAATACCAATTGGATGACTGTGGTATTAGTCCTGGAATTTCCACTTCAAATTCATATGAGGAAAAGCATATTCAATATAGTTAACCTAGAGATGTTCAATCACATTCCTTGCAACAACAGCATCCCATTCCTGCCACCACCAGCATGACTCCACCTTCCCACACAGTGGGTGCCCAATACAACCACCTGTCCACAAACCACCAATGCATGTCCTCCAGATATATAGTAGTTAGAAGTTAGTTTCTTTCTTTGTTTCCATAAATATGTGGACAGGACCCGTTTTAGGGGCATGTTATTTTGTTAAATCTTGTATTCCTGGAGATTTGTCCACTCCATCCGAATAATTACCCTTAAATCCAGATTAAGTTTCGTCATTTCTGTTATGGAGGCTTGGTGATCAGTAGATCTACTAAAAACCCGAGCACCAGAGATTCCTTGTTTCTAGAGAGAGAGTCCTTAAACTCCTTCTGAACTGTTTTATTGATGTTGTGGCCTCGTAAACTAAACATAATTGCTCCACTCAACTTTGGAACAATGCTACTTTTTTGGAGGAAGAAACGGATGACAAAACACTTTTTTTAAAACGAGAAAGGACGACTAGCAAGCTCGTAGTCATCCAAAAGTTTCATTGATGAGACAAAACACCTTTTTTTTTAGGAGAAGACAAAACACCTTTTGCACATCATCTATGCATATTAAAGATTATGCATGAATATACAGAGGACCAATTTATCTTTGTACCTTCTCAAAAAAAAAAATATCTTTGTAACCCCTCCTCTATCTCATCATCCTGGATAATGAAGTATCACCAAGAAAAATGGAACAAACAGATGGTTCAAATTTCACCCCAATTTGTTAGAAGGCCTTCTTCATATAAGGAAATTTGTTTCCTTACAGTGATGTTCTATTTCAAGCACTTTCTCTGTCCCACGTGTAGAATAAATTAACTGGGCCTCTTCCTAAAAGGTTTACCAAAGGGACTAACCTCCTCATGATTTCATATCTATAAAACACAACAAGAACTCCTTTGTGTATATATTTTCTCTCTGTCCTCAATATATTAAGGTTCTTGTACTTAAAAGAACACCATGGTTATGGAATGTCCCTCAATCCAGGAGGAAAAGAAAATTCGTCTTCGAGAAAATGGATCAAAATATTCAGTGGTCTTCATAGTTTCTTAAACCCACCCTTTGTCATATAGTAAGGACAAAACTTCATACAAAATGAAGGAGTCGTTCTTCACTATTTTGCAAGGATTTGAAGACCCATGCATAAAGGAGACAATTCTTAGCCTCATAGCAAGGAGGCTAGATTGGATATATCACAAAAGTTTTGGGGCATGCCCTCTCAAAGATGTGTGAAAGAATGCTTGGGAACAATAAATCACATACCTCAAATTACTAGAATTAGCGTACAAAAACAAATCTAAATAACTGTGATTGAATTGTCTTAAACTTGTCAAATATCAAAAACCTAGTGCACTCTGATCCTATTGGCGTATATACCTATCAAGAAAAAGTGAAAACAGTTATTTTTATTGCCTTATTGGATGCAACCGCGTGCACCTGTGCGAGGCAGCAAATATCATGCCTCCAACCACAACTTTTAGACTTCTTTACTGGTAAACTTAAGACGAGTTTGAGAAAATGATGACAGTTGAGCTTTAGACGTAATGCATTCTGCATGGTTTTTACAGATCAGGCCTATAGAATCAAAGGTATAACGTACGAGAGATATAAATTGCTCTTGAATTCTCCATAAATGAAATTGGCTCAAGGTATCGCAATGGCGCCACCAGATCCGGACCTTAAACACCAATATTTCCTAACATTTTCAACAAAATAAAAAAGGGATAGGAATTGAACCAAAACAAACTTATCGCTCTCCATCTCGATATAAAGACCATGTTCATGCCCTAACTAAATAAATCGATCTTTTACAGTTGTAGATCCCTCTTCTATGGATGCAAAATTGCGGCAGTCACATATATTTCATCAAACCAACTACAAAATGTAATTCTAGAAGAGCAATAAAAAAAACTCTCTATTCACTATTGCAATTTCTGTAAAGAATCCAGGAGAAAAACGAGAAGAGGGAAGGAGACAGAAAGCAGATTTACCTTGCCACCGAACAGGAAGAATTGGGCAAGCGCAACGGTGCCAACACCACCCCAGATGACCACCGTTGACGACAGCAGCGACCAGTTCCGGTAGATCATCTTCTCTCCTTTTTTTCTTTTGACTTCTTTCCTTCGCGTTTTTCTTATTTCCTTCGCGTTCTATGATATACAATAAGGATGAATTAATCATTGACACAAGTTACAAAACTTTTTTTTTTTTTGAGGAGACAAATTACAAAACTATTAAACGAAAACAATGAAAATGATATTGTTAGAGTCAATGTTGTCAAACACTTAAAGAGGACACGACATGGAGGACCAGGAAAAATGTAAATCGAGAGCACACACTACCAGATTATTTATGTATATCTTAATTAGCATTTTTTCTAAGTACTTTTTATAGCTGTAGATGTTCCACCACTTCCAGTTTCAGGCACATTTGTGTTTGTGTTTCCAACTAAATCTCTAAACATTAACAATCTATACAAGTATACAACATAATAAAAACCTAAATTAAATAGTTAAACCTAATTAATGACAACGACTTTCCTTATATAATCCAAATTCAGTAATTCTTAACTTAAAAGTCTTCATCAGGGTATATAACCTTAGTCCTAAAAAAACTATATAATCTTAAAACTAATTGAAAAATGGATTAAGTAAACAAAAAATTCCAACGATCCGAAAAGAAAAGGTCGCCGGTTACTCTTCACGAGGCTTGCAAGCCCTGCACGAGCAAGGAGATCTCGGCGCAGGCCTCCCTGCTCGTGAACAGGGAGCAGCACGCTGAGAACTCGGGAGATTCCCTGCTCGAGAATTGGGAGGGGGAGGAAAAGAATGGTGCGTGCCAAAGAAAGAACGGCGACAGCCAGATAGAGAGAGAGTCAAGGAGGGAGGAGTAAGGGGGTACCGGCGACTCACGGCGAGCGACTGTGGCGCGTGGCGGCAACAGCGCACAGCGGCAGGCGACAGCGCACAGCGGCAGGCGCACAGCGGCAGGCGGCAGGCGGGCGGATGTAACTAGGGCATCGCCTGGGGTTTTTTGCTTATGGTTTGGGCTCTTTAAAAAAAAAACAGAGGTTCGCTTGCTGATCGGAAGCGTGAAGACGAAATCTCATCGTAGGATAGAAGAAGTTGGAACGCGATTAAAAATAATATTAATATTTTTGTATAATCAAATCTCATCAAAATTTAATTTTACATAAAATATATACTATTAAAAATATAGTGATAAAATAAAATTCAAATTATAAAAAAAATTGTATTATAGATTTCAATTATAAGGTGGTAATAAATAATATTTAATAATTCTAAAGCCTTCTTCAATAGTAAAGTGGTGGATGTTTAGATGAGAAGATATTAACATATTTTAATTATATTTTAAAATCTAAAAATGTCTATAAATCATAAATATTTACATGGGACATAATATTTTCTTATGATCTATCCTTTTTATTATTAATCTATATATTTTTATCACAAAAAAAATATAAAATATGATGCCCGCATATAGAAGGATGAATAATTGTATATATATTCAGTATTTTTAATATTTAAGCTAACAGCCTAAGAATGACACATTTCAATAACAAACTGTTACTAATTTTTGTAAAAAAAATGGAAACGTTAATAAAAAAAACAAACATTTAACCAAGAAAGGAGAAAGAGATAACATAGTACAACTTTTCATGTTTTCATATCAGTAGCTAGTCGTCAGTCTAACTCACGTGACGCTCATTGTCCACGAGTTGAAAGCTACCATCGAGCCTAACTAATTCGATAAAATCTCTCCGGGTCCCGTACTTGAACGGATGAAGTTTTCAACAAGATTTTTTTATATTTTCAAGAACTCTAACTCAAGGCTTATTTAAATGAGCAGGAGTCGCTTACCACTCCACTGTGAACCGTTGTTGGTATTTGTATATAATTGGTAAGCACTTAGTTTAAATTCCTATGACATAGGTTTGTTGGTCCACCCCACACATGTACATGAACCAATGGCCATGGAAGGAGAACTAGCCAGGAGCGTCGTTCATCTCCCATGTTGAGATCCTAGTCCGATGTATATGCTCTAACCACGAAAGCCGAACCACGACCACGATGATAAGCACCGCCGAGAGTAGGTTGGGGATGACTCGCATGCAGTCCTACCCTGCAACTACATCCTATAGTTCACATGCCATCATGAAGAAGGCGACTATGGTGAAGAAAGTTGAGTAAAAAGAGTTTGAAAAAAATCCGATTAGCACAATTAAAGGGGTATAAATAGTTTGTTGATAATGCATTGAATTTGAATCAGTTGTCCCTCTATGTAGTCAGACACTTCAGCAAATTTCTCCTACGGGATCTCACTATTAAACTCCATGACGATTGAGTTATTTCACATCCTTGTAATCATTATTATTCTATAATAAAAAGAGATGCACCGTCATCCGAGGACGTAGCCCAATTTAGGACGAACCTTATAAATTTATGTGTTCTTTTGTATTTGTGCGATCTATCTCTCCCTCTTTTCGTAACAGAGTTAAATTTGGAAAAAAAAGGTCCACTTGAGCCAAACCAACAAAACAAATCAGAACAATTTCCATTTTTAGTTTCACTTGTATACCCTTTCACAAGATATTTGGCTAGTGGCAATAACTACTGAATGGGAGGATGTCCTTCTTATACTTGGAATACAGAAGCCAAAAGTGTCAGCTTAGGGTCATGGGAGGAGGTTATGCAGATCATGAGAAGGTAGAGAAGAGGATATTAAAATATATGGATGAGAGATTATTAAATCAACAAATTAGAAAAAAAGATAAATACCAACCGAGTAAGAAGAATGCATCATAGCTATTAACAAAAATGTCACCGAGCCTTAGGATTAATATATATACATACACACACACACATATATATATATATGTGTGTGTGTGTGTGTATACATATGTTGTTACTAGAAAAATGTAAAGATCATTACATGTTCAGCCATAGACATCCTCCAATGATATGGTCGTCGCGGTATGTGCAATCGATGACCTTACTCTTGTTTGTCACTGTCGGACTAGAGACAAAGAATGGACAAGATTCAAGGTCGATCATGAAGAACAAAACTTCACAGGATGATATCTGATATAAGCTCAGCACCTTTCAGGACTTATTTTACGAAGAAACATGCCAATAGGTCAACAAAAAAATAGTGGAGGACCCATGAAATAATTGATAGGAGAAGACATTCTGGCAGCCCACTACTAGCTGGCAGTTATAGATATTACTTAATGAGCACTTTGTATTTATAAATTCCTATTACTTTGTTTTAGGAAATTGATGTTTTTATCTTATTTCTAGAGTTTAGCCATCTCCATATGAGCTCTGGGTATTGTAAGGCAGTGTTGAGATTCTTGCACTCTCCTTTATAATACATTTCCTTTATTTCCTCATAATCTATCCACTTTGAACTGGTGTTTTAACATTTTGGTAATAGAGCCATCTGATCCATCATAGTAAATACCATATCCAACCCTTCCACCACTGACCAACCTCCCAATCACTCCACTGATCATATTTCTCAATAATTGTCCACAATAATTTTCAAGTTGGAGAAGATTGACGTTATTGCTACAGAAGTAAAAGCCTTGAAAACACAATCTTTTTCCCATGCAACTCCTCAAACTAGTCAAGCACAACAAGATAAAGGAAAAAGAATGAATGCTGGTCTAAATCACTGCAATCGTAACAAATCCTCGTGAATTGAAGATAATCAGATATGCCTTGGTGGATGCGTCAATCTTCACATCGACCATACACTAAGATGGAGTTCCCTAAGTATTTGGAAGGTGACCCTAGAGGATGGATTCTCAAAGCAGAGAAGTTCTTTCGTTATTATCAAACAACAGAAGATTTGAAAGTGGAAGTTGCTACAATGCATCTAGAAGGAGACGCTCTTGATTTGTTTGCTTGGATTAATAGTGAATGCATCATCATGTTTTGGGAAGAACTTGTGACTGTCCTTCAAGGAAATTACGATCCAACAGAATTTCAAAACCCATATGAACATTTATGTAACATCAAGCAGATAGGAAGTGTACAAGAATACCATCAGGAGTTTTCCAAGTGTGCCGCCCGTGTCAAATTGTGGCCAGAACATTGCCTTTTAGGGGTCTTTCTCAGCAGGCTGAAGGAAGAACTCAAGGCTGATGTGAGAATTCAAAAGCCTCACACATTCTACAAAGCCATTAGTTTGACTCTTGAATTTGAGTCAAAATTGGGTACATATCGCAGCAACAGAGGAGCCACTAATCCTCTTATTTCTCGTTCAGCTCAGTCTTTGCAGGCAACACAAGTGAGTTCCCAACTATCTCATTCATCTATGCTAATAAATAGAAATGTGCCTCCATAACGACGAACATGAGATGCTGAGCGTCAAGCACGTATGGCAAAAGGGTTATGTTTTCAGTGTAACGAAACATTTGTACCTGATCATCGTTGCAAACAATCTGGTTTATCTTTAATGGAGATCCAAGAG
Organism: Pontederia crassipes; assembly: GCA_030549335.1. Taxonomy (NCBI): domain Eukaryota; kingdom Viridiplantae; phylum Streptophyta; class Magnoliopsida; order Commelinales; family Pontederiaceae; genus Pontederia; species Pontederia crassipes. The sequence goes on along the minus strand of CM060196.1, from coordinate 66,042,607 downwards.
GGCGACCAAATTAATGAACAACTCGATGATGTTGACATTGAAAATGTTGAAGAAGGAAATACTCCAACAGAAGACTTGGCAGAAATCTCCTTTCATGCAATTTTGGAAAACTCAATTGGAACAACTATGAAACTCAAAGGCGAATTGAATGGCAAACATATGCTGATTCTCATTGAATGGCAATCTCCTTGGCTCGCGCTCGGCGAAACAGAAAAGGGGGGCCGACCCCCCCTCTCTCCATCGCGTCCAGCGATGGAGAAAGGGGGACGCCATGTAATATCCCAACTTTAATTCACATTAATCACATGGATTAATATTATATCATATTAATTATAAGAAAAATGATATATGTGTTAAGGCATGAGTTATAACTCATATGTATTTGATCGCTGAAATTTGACAAAAATTCGTTCAAGGCATGAAAATATTATTGTTGAAAATATTAGAATTAAGAAAATTAAAGTCCTTGTAATTGTTCATATATAAAAAATAATTATAAATCTGATTTTTAACAATTTTTAGAAGGTGTTTTACTTAGGTAAAATATAGATGTAAAATTGAAAAATTTGTAAAATCGCGATTTCTGTTCTTCGGATAAAATTTTAGATTTTGATTCCTTGGTTATTTATTTTCTAAATATTTCATTTGAATCCAAATTGGGGGTAGTTTCTTATTTACATATAATGTCTTAAATAAATGAATAATAGACAAAAGAGAACCCATTTACTTAAATGGCATGACATGTAAATAATACTAACATGAAGGGCAAACTTGACCTGGAAATCATGTAAATAATGCTAACATGAAGGGCAAACTTGACCTGGAAATCATGACCGACCTTCAGTCGGTTTATACCCATCCTACATTATCTGCTAATACCTTCCTTCTCATCCCATATCAACCCCATCCGACCCTAAGCAAGGATGGAGTGTTCAAGAACAACCAAGGAGAAGAGGGAGGAAAAGAAGAACAAACTACGGTTTTCATCTCGGGTAAGTTCTTCTACTATTATTCCATTGATATTTAATACATGCAATTGTAATTAGGGTTCATCCGCACCTCTTTCACCTAATTCATTCTCGGACCTTAGTTAATTCTTAGGTAAAAGCCATGTTTCTCATGAGTAAGGTTAGCCCTAGGCATCTCCAAAAGTTTTTTGAAACTTTATATATACATTTCCATAAGTTAGGGTGCTTAAAAAATTATAAAATTTACTCAGATTATTCCTCTCGGAGTCTACTTCCATTGAGATTTGCAAGTTAGGTTCTCTTCTTTAAGGTGATATCATTCTATCCACTAAATTTTGTTATCCGATTTTGTAAAGCATCATGTAAATTCTATAGGTAATGGAATTAATTGATAATGTATCGTCATATAGATACATGAGTTAGGATTTATGTAAAGTTGGAATCACTTGAAAACAATATGTATATTGAAAGTTATAAAAGTTTAATCGAACCTCTCTCAGCTTGTCAGAATGCAACCTAGGGCTAATCATGTTAGAAGTTGTTAAATTTATCATTCTCGCTTCGAAATGGTATAAAATCTAGAAATTTTATGAGTTACATCTCAGGAAGTCTACATTTAGAGAAAATTTAAATTACTATAATATGAGTTATTTCCTATTTTATATAAATGATAAACTTAAGACCACTCAATATGTGGGCACGCAGAAATAATATATGATTTTTTCTGAGAATCAATCATAGGGAAATAAAAAATGAAATGTTTACATATTCAGTATTATTTAATCTGGAGCTAAGTAAAATTTGAATCATTCAATTTTATTATTTACACTAAGTTATATGAATTTCATAAGGTATGCAAGCTGCTAGGGTACAAGATGAACTTCTATTGACCAACTAATTAAGTTATAGGACTAAAGGCATGAGGGGTCTATAGAATTGATCATTATTGCATCCCTGTAGGACATATTTGTTTGCACACCATAACGTTATAGAATCGGAAGAATAATAAGGAAAAGAAAAAAAAGAAAAATAATTTGATATCACTCATGTCAGGTAAGTTGATTCTCCTACTCTATGTATTCACCTCTTTTGAATTTAGTGTGACATTGATTGTGATATATATTGAATATGTGTTGGCTATGTTTTTATGAAAATTATATTGGAATGATTGATTGATTTGTTTGTACATTGAAAATAATAAGTGATATGATATGGATTGATTTTATAAAATGAAATCATCTTCCGATTGAATGGGTATTGGATATGATTCGTCTCCTGATATTGTGATATGTATTTAATATATCTTTGAAAAAGTTTTTATGAGACATATGTTGGAAAGATCGACCAATTGATTGCACATTGAAAAACATGTGTGAGATGTTTATGAATTGCTATTATAAAGTGCAATTATGTTTCACTTCGATATGATTTATATTCTGATATTCCAGACATAATTATTATATGATGACTCATGCATCTGCATCTGACTCCATATGCAAATATGATGATTGGGCTAAGTACTATATTGTTTATCACGATGGGAGCCACATCTAGATGTCAATCCATCATTTTGTTCTTCATTAATGTAACGAGATAGGCTGGAGCTAAGTGTCATGCGGAGCTAAGTGCTACATCATGAAGAGTCATGATGGGAGCCATCTTTAGAATTCATGAGGATTGCCTCTAGAGTCCACCTATCACTATATGATATGTTCTCCGAAAGAGATGATGTAGAATTGAGCTAAGTGTTATATCGTTGATCACGATGGGAGCTATCTCTAAAGTCCACCTACCGACCACTGGCTAGTTGGTGATCTGTGCATTCATATGAGAGTGTTGTATTTGCATATATATGTTTGATATGATTTAGATGATATTTATTGCATATTCAATGTGATGCTTCTTATTAGTGTGTTATATATGTAATTATTAAATATATGAAAATACTTATTTTGATATTATGAGTGCTGCACGCTTTTTATGTCTCTTCGAATTAATTAGTTGGTAACATATAGGCTATGAGTTATCAATTTATCGAGCTATTTTAGCTCACTCTATTGTTTCTAACATTTTTTATATTAGTATAAATATTTGGGGATCGTGCCAAGTGATAAACTTAGAAGGGTTCGAACACCCTTCGTGGTAAGACATCGAGAAGAATTGTATCTTTTATATTTTTTTGTTAGAATATTAAGAATTAATTATGTGTATTTTGTATACAAAAATTTGTACATTGTAAAGAAGAATGAATATTCTATAATATCAAACTTAAGTTGTATTGGTATGCTCTGTAATGATCATCAGTAATTTGTTTAATGATATATTTTTATTTCTTATACTTTTAAAAAATATTTACATCATGTTTTCACAACCTTTCTCGATTTTATGTGATCATCCTTAGTGAATCTCGAACTCCGAATTAAATCGCGATTTAACTCGAGGTCATGAATGTCATCCCCCTTTTTTCCTTGGTTCGCGCACGGCGAAGCACAGAGGGGGGGATGCCCCCTTCTTCTCCCGCATGTGCTAGTTGGCGCGCGAGGAAAGGGGGGTGTCGCCCCCCTTGGCAGTCGACTTTCTCTTGTGCGCTGCGCCAACTGCTGCACGCAAGAGAGAGTGCAGCAGCTTCGACGAGCATGACAACAGTCACTTATTATTATTATTATTATTATTATTATTATTATTATTATTATTATTATTATTATTATTATTATTATTATTATTATTATAAATGACGTGGATAGTCTATGTGGCGGCCACGTAAGCAGTGGCGGAGCTAGCAGCGATCTACAGCGGGTTCACTAGTTGAAATATAATAAATTATTTTGAAATATTTATATCCTTAGAATTTTTATTCTAGACTTTTAAATTCATTTTGACTTCGGAAAGTGAAAATATTAAAAATTCAAATGATTTATATAGACTTGTCTAACAAAAAAATATAAAAAATATAAAATTATCAAACTAAAAATATAATTAATATTTAAAAAATAATACATACTCAACACGTCATATCTAATTAAAAACTGTAATGTTAACAAACTAATCTATTAGATAACTATAACAAAAAATAATAATGTTTAATATAAAAAATGGTATACTTACTTTTAACAATTTGATCTAGTTTTCGTTTTAAATATCTTTTTATTAATGGCATAACCGGCCTATAAAAAATATGTTAGACAATGACATACAACTTTAATAAATACCTAAAAGAATTATAATATAAAATAATAAAACATTTTACGTGACATGTACGAAGTTAAATTAGTTGCATATAAATTTCATAGACAGATGAATGATGTTAATGATTTCATTATATTAAATTTTATTAAGATGAAATAATTAATATGATGGGACGAAACATGTTAGATATAATTAGTTAAGATTCAATATTATAGTGGGTTACTTTTTTTAATGAGTTTCAAGAAATGGAGTTGCTTTTAAATTTAATCAATAGAAAACGATAATGCCAATTAGAATAGAGCCATCCCCTACCTCAGGTTCACACTTGATACGTAGTAAAATTATCGGATAAGTCGGAAAATTCACTATCATCGGTCATGAACGAATATGTAAGAAAATTAAAATTGGGGATATTCCATTTACAAATTGAAATTGGAAGACCGTTAAGATATTAAGTCAAAGTTGAGAGACAATCTACGTAATTTATCCCATCATATGAGATGTAGAAGTAATCGGTCCTTGTTTTAGCCCGTGGAGGGTGAATTCTTTTATTTTTTGATATTAATAATAAATAACTAATTTTATTATAAAATACTAATTTTCCTCCAAAAGTATTTTTAAGGTTTGAATTTAAAATTATTTACTACTTTTGGGTGGCGAGGTGAATTTGATTACTCCATCTCACATCACCTGTTGCGCCTCTTCCTCGTAGAATATAATGTACTTCTTTGTGCCCTTTGGGCTAATATATCAATTCACTTATTTATGTAAAAGTCGAAAGAATAACGATTTAAGTATTCAAACACTTCGTTGGAACAATTGTTAGACAAAAAATCGTCATAATCATTCTAAAATAATTTAAAAGAAGTCTAATTTATCTTTTAATCTAAAAATGTGTATAGTAATATATTAAACTAGTAAGATTTTGGATTAGGGCAAGGGGAAAGCATACAAAATCAACAATGAGTTTGACAACTCTCTAGTATGGGATTAGAGAATGTATTTCATGAATATTTGCATTGATCGATCTCAGTGGATAGGATTCTAAATGCACAACATATGTTTTCTTAGATATAATAAGCATGTAGAGTCACATTAAGTGTACAACATTTATGAATGAAAGTATTAATAATTTTGAGTAAAAAGTATTCTTCACAGGAACATAGGCTTTGAAGAAAGGGCAAGCAAATTATGTCATTCCAGAGACAATTTGAGATTGAATACAACTGTAGTAATGATTGATCTACACCCTACTAAAAAAATATGATAAATTTCACTAAATATTCTCTTTTAATTTTTCAACGCTATTTTCTAATTTTACTTTATAACTAAACTACTCTCTATTTTTTAACTCGTTCACGAATTATCCTTTTAACTTATGATCCGTCGTTTTCAAATTGAGATATCGACGTGGCGCTCATGAATTATATTTCTTTCAAACTTACACATAAACAACTTGTTGATGTCGCATAATTAAAAAATAAAATAAAAATTTAAAAATAACAAGGTGCCCAAATAAAATAATAATTTTAGAATAAAAGGTGCCCCTTGCTGACATACCGTACCACCCCACCCCGCGGCGGCCCCCTCTCTACACCATGAGGTTTCCTCTCACTTTTTTGCAATATTTTCATAATCGGACCGGCAACCAGACCGGATTCATCACTGGGTCGTAGTTGGACCGGTCCGATCGGGTTCGATCGGATTGAACCGGATTTTATTAAAATAATATATTTATAATAATTATAAATATATAGTATAAGTTATATGATATAGTATATGAATATTGTACTAATAACTTATTAAAAATATTAAAAAATAATATAACATAATTTCTATTAATTAAAAGTTTCATAATGATAATATAAATAAATTATTAATAATTTAATATCTACTATTTAATGATGATAGATGTTATATTAGTAAATTTATCTTAAATTATTCTTATTTTTTTATTTAACATTTTCCTTTTTATTTTCTTTATTTTATGCCCTTTGATTCAATTTTATATACTTACCATTTTTATATCAATTCCTATTTAATTGTATAGATATGATATTTCTTCCTCTTGAAGTTTACTTATATTTCTTTCCTTCTTTCTCATTTAACTTTCCTATGTATATCATTTTTACAATTTTTTTTTCAAATTCTACATTGAACCAGGTTGAAACGGTTCAACCAATCCGGTTCAACCGTCCAATTCAACCAATTTTGCTCGGTTCAATGCTAAAATGAGTTTTGACACTTGACCGGACCGGATCATCGGCCGGTTCGTGATTGAACTGGTCGAACCGGCCGGTCCGATCCGGTTTTAATAACGTTGCTTTTTTGGCGCAAGGGAGGAAGGCCATCGAGCTCGTTAGTAGGATGGTTGTCCCCCGTGCCGCTCGTCGCCGCAGTTTGCCCTCCCCCGCTCTCCTAGTTCAGCCCGCCGACGATTTTCTCCCTCCCCGCCGATGACCCCCGGCTCTCCTGATTTAGCCCGTCAACGATGCCCCCTCGGCAAGTTTAGTCAACCAATGATTCCCCCCTTTGCGACCTTGTGGAAGGCCGTCGTCGCCCCGCCTCCCTCCTCCGGCTTTCTTAGTTTAGCCCGCCGACGGTGAGTTGCCACCTTGACGTTTCCCCCTGGTGCCTTAATATTGAGGAGAGAGAAATAAATTGCGTCGATGGCAACGAGAAATGGCCGGTGGAAAAAAAAAGACATTCAGTGAAAAAAAATAATAACTAGAGAGCAATCTAATTATAAATCAAAATTAAAGAGTATCGTAAAAAAATGGGTAAAGTTGAAAGATAATTTATTCTAAAAATGTTAATTTATTTCTTATTGTCTTTGAAAGTAGTAATTTATAAGCACAAAAAAAATGATATTTTCTTGTGAAATCTATAATAAAGAATCAACAATATCGCCACAATACAATACCGTACAATTCGGAAAACTCATATTTCTGCCAGTAAAGGGAAAAAATAGTGTCCATAATGATTTGCAAAACCTTTTTACTTTTATCATGAAAAGTGTAAAACTCGCCAGAAAAAATGATAAATTATTGAAGGCAACCCGAAGATAGCAAAAGCAACAAGTATTTGAAAAACAATGGGATGATTAAACATTTAACAAAAATAAACCCCCAGGTAACATACAAAAAAAGAAAGATAAAGTGAAGCCATAATGCATTTGGTTGCCTAAATTATTTCTTATCGCCAATCGATTCTCTAAATCTCTATTGGATACACAAGAATGTATATATCTAGTAAGAAAATGTAAGTTTCATAGAGAAATTAAGGAACGGATTTTTTACTTTCTACTGTCGCATGACATAAGATGCGAAATCAGGACATTATTACAAGTCAACAGAAGAGAACATTATTAAAGCTGTCGCTGAGACACAGATCACTTAATGGTTTTGGTTTACAAACTCAGAGACAGTTCTCTTGTACAAATTACTAAGTCTAAACATTTGAATCAGGGAGCAAGTTAAAGGTGCCGCACACATCTTAACTTTACACCTTTTGATCCATTATGCTCTGTTAACGGTCTGAGGAATCACAGCTCTATCTTGTTGCCTGAGCTTCTCACCCTCCCGACACATATATTCGGTAAATTTTTCCTGCGGATTCAAAGAGGAGTTAAATGTTTCATTAGATTAAACATGGAGTTGATACCAGATGATTTTTGGAGGATATTACATGTCATATGCATGGGCACTGGCCTACAAACATGTCAAAAAACTAAATCCTATACCAACTACAATTGTATACTAATATATATTGTATGATCAATCATATTCACAACAATATTTTGCTTCATAATTCAGTTAACAAAACCAAAGTAAGTTGAAGAAGATTCTTGAATAATATATAATTTATCACTGAGCCAAACTAGGCAAAGATAACCCAATACTCCATGAAGTTGAATTATAGAGAACTGCTATGCAATACCACTGTGTAGAACCATCTGGAATTAAATTTACCAATTTGTGTAGAAAATATACCTTTTTTTAGAAGAAAATATACCTTTTTTTTAGGAGATAAAGGATGATACCTTTATTTTTTTTAACATCACATCATGATGAAATGAAGCTTACAATAGTTTCTACCTAGCTTATATTATACCAGATAAGTTGAGCGACAAATAACATGCAGGTTGAAAACGCATTAAGACATCACTATTGAATGAAACAAAAATATCAGGGTGGCTATTCTATATGCCAAATTAGTTCCACAAGCATACATACTTATAAAATACAGGACAAGCATAATAATGCATATCATCATTATCGTCAACACTAGCTAAGCCTCATTCTGATCCAATTTGAAATTGGCTACTTTGATCCATTTGACATGCCGTCTTTTGCTTTAATATTATTTGACCAATATTTATTGATGTATATTCATATAATTTTAATCCTAGTTTATCGAGCCTACCTCTTTACCTCTCCAGTCTCCGACGCATCCCTGGGTTCATAGCCAACCCATCTAAGAGAGGCTCCAAAAATTCAAATTAAATGAATAGCATATCATACAGGGAAAAAAACATGGTAAAGAAAATATTAGAGTCATTTATATCATAGGAATAATTTATTTGAAGGAATTGGTATTTCCAAGAAAAATGGAACAAAGAACACATGGTGCAAATTTAACCCCAATTTGTTAGAAGGCCTTCTTCATATCAGGATTGATTTCCTTACAGCAATGTTTTATTTCTAGCTCTTTCTCGGTCCCACATGTAGCATAAATTAACTAGGCTTCCCTCTAAAAAGTCTATAAAAGGGACTAACCTTTTCATGATTGCATATCTACAAAACACAATAAGAACTCTTTTTTGTATATATTTTCTCCCCCATTCCTTAATATATTAAGGGTTTTGTACTTTCAAAAAAAAAAATTAAGGGTTTTGTACCTGGCAGGGCACCCGGGTTATCGGATATCCATCAATCAAGGAGGAAAAGAAAATTCGTCTTTGAGAAAAAAAAGATCAAAATATTCAGTGGCCTTCAAAGTTTCTTAAACCCATCCTTTGTCATATAGTAAGAACAAAACAACAACAACAAAACAACAAAGCCTTATCCCACTAGGTGGGGTCGGCTACATGGATCATACGACGCCATTCCGCTCTATTAGTAACCAAACCTTTCGGTATATTATTCGTTGATCCATGTTCATAAGATTCGACACTATTTTACAAGGATCTGAAGACTCATGCATAAAGGTGACAATTCTTAGCCTTGTAGCAAGGAGGTCAGATTAGATATATCACAATTTTTTCTCCGAGATGTGAGAAAGGTGACTTGGGAATACTAACTCACACACCTCAGATTACTAGAATTAGCATAGATTAGCATCTCAAGACAACTCTAAATAACTCTGTGATTGAATTGCCTTAAAACTTGTCAAATTTCTTAAACTTAGTGCACTTTGATCCTATTGTAGCGTATATACCTATCAAGAAAAAGTGAAAACACTTATTTTTATATCTCTTTTTCTTTTCCTTCTTTGATGCACCAGCATCCACCTGAGCGAGGCAGAAAATATCATGCGGTCAATAAAAAATTCTAGACTTGTTTACTGCTTTTATCAGGTTGGAAAACGAATATAAATAAGAGACTTACTACTGATCTATTTAAATGTGCTTGGATAACCATTGAAATCTATAAGTTAATAACAAACTAGCTGCAAAAAGGTCCCTTCTATACATTCGTGGTCATGTTAAGGCTGATGTTGGCATGGTCATGTTAATGCTGATGTTACTTTGGTTTTTGAACTTGAACTTGCAATGTATATACATTCATGGTCATATTAAGGCTAATGTTGGCATCTCCTTTTATAACTGAGAATAATCGCATTGCCTTTCTTCCAAAGAATATTCATATTTCTTGATAACATGCTAGGATCTGTCGGAAATTTTGAGAGGACAATAGTCTTTATTTTTCTGGAGTATGTCTTCTCACTATAAATGTCTCTGATTTTTTTACTGACTCTAGATTTAGGGTTGAGCATTGTTTTATCAACTTCTCTATTTCTTGAATGACATTAAAATTGACTATGATATTCTGATTTTAAGGCATAAATTCTTGCATTCTTTTTCAGTGTTTCTGTGCATGATGGTGTAAATAGACTGTTGACTTGCATTTTACCCAAATGTGTTCATTCATGTAAACATGGAATTCTGAATATTATCTTGGACATTTATTCGAGTAAAAGGGACCAACGAATAATAGGAATAGTTGTATTGTGATTTGTTATTCGATGCAATGACTATTGAGTGATGACATAATACACTTTACTTTTTATCGGTGGGAATTCAGTTTTTTTTTTGAAACGGAGTGGGAATTTACTTAGCCTTTTTCTATTCTTCTTTTAGTGTCTCCTGCGAATACAAATGATTTATCTCATATTCCCCTTGCTTTGGTTTGAGGCTCCAAGACACATTTAGATCGGTGCATGGCCAGGCCATCCATTGACTTTAGGTCCCATTTGGAGGTACTGTAACAACAACATTTTTAGAGGGTGGGGTGTTATCTAGAATATTCTACCCTACATCTATTTTATGACTAGAGGGGAAATTATTTGTAATTTTTTGTCATCTAACTCAATATTTTGATTTTTATTTGTACATCTTTCTCATAATTAATACATACAGATTTTTTTAGGGTATAATACATAGAGATATTTAGATCATGCTAGCTATCCTTTTGCCCTTCAATAAAAAAATCAGAATTTTAAATCCACTTGCGAACTTGCATATTTGAGTCTAAGGCAAGATCATACAAGTTGGATCTTTCACATTCATTCATGGGAAATGTTAGTCAAAATTAATGTGAGATTTTTAAAGACCAGCAAAGTGTCATTTTCTATGTGTGGTTCCAGCGCTTCATCCAGATTATTCAAGCAAAGTGTCATTTCTCTTTGTGTAGTTCCAGCACTTGATCTACAGGATTAGTAAATAGTTGTTTCAAATTTTAATTGGTGTATTAAAGAAAATAGATGGCTTTTCTAGGGGGTTTTAAATGATAATGTTTTCATTTATATTAATGGGCTTTATTGGGCTCCCATCAACTTTCAATTGCATTTGTAGTTGAACAAGATGAAATGGTCTTCGGCAGATTTGATTGAAATTTATAGTCGCTTCTGTTTGGGCTCCTCCACTATGATCCTATAAGCTGTTATGCTGTGGAGATGTCCCATGTCCTTCCTTATTATCCTGAATATTTAGCTGCGGTTTTGATGTATAGGACTTACAGTTTTGTTATTCATCTAATTTATGATAGCTATTTAACTATCTTGTTGTAGCTGGCAATTCAAAACAAAGAGCAAGGCACAAGGAGCAGCTAAAGGCAGAAGCTGAAACAAGGAAGCTCGCAAATGTTTTCAAGGAAATTGATAGGTAATTCCCTCTTCTCGTGATCATAAATTAAGTCCCCTGCAGTATTTCCTTATAGTGACAGCCTACGACCATTTTATTTCTTGATACAGTTTACCAGACATTATGAGAGAAATAGCAGACGATGATGAAGAAAAACAACGGAGGGATACAAGACAACTTTCAGCTAAGCAAGAAAGACCGAAGTCCACCTTCCTATATGCTTTGGTGTTGATGTATCTAAATGTTCCTCTATAAGCTGGGGTTCAAAAGTATCTACTTCGTTCTCGATCATTATGCAATCAAATTATTAGAGAACATACTGTTTGTATGTTCCTGAGTTGCTGCATACTACTTTTACATTTATGGCATGATTGTGGTAGTCTGAATATGCATCTTCTAATTCATTCTGCTATGAAATACTTGTTAGTTAAGCATCTTTCCTATTTTCTTGTGAAAAACTTGTACACTTTTCGTGTTTGTCTCATCTCATTCAGGATTAACATAGTTTTTTTAAATATTGGCTCGGATAAGTTGCTTTTGGGAAAAATCAGATTTGACAGTGAACTAGAAGGCTTCCACTAATTTCAATTTCTTCCTTTGGCTTTGAAGATTGGTAACTTCTGAAGGTTTAACTGTTCATGACTCATCATTTATTTAACTTTGACCCTCAAATGTGTAGCTTTATCAATTATAGTTAATATGAAATTGGGTGCCCTCTATCATTTATCAGCTTCCAAGGCATATCCATGTAAGGTCTTATTATGTGTTAGTGTTCATTGGCATTTAACAATGTCAGCCTTTTCTCTGAAAATTTGTCTCGTATGTGATATTACTATCAGCACAATGAGTTTTGTTTATTTTCTACATATTTGAACCTGCTCCTCTTCAAGTTCTTTTGACTAAGGAGTCTTTTGGCTTTTAAGGAGATTTTTGGTTCTCTAAGGAAGCTGAAGGTATCTAAGGCTTTCCAAGTGCCATTGTCTTTACCTGATGCTTTACTGAATCACATTTTTTTCTTTCCCTAGGGTTGTTACACTCTTGCAAGAGATTGATATAAAAGCTTTGAGAAAAGAGGGTTGCTTGTTCCAAAGACCAAAGGGTTGCTTTACTTCGTTCTATGCATTTATTTGTTTTAATTTACTTATGTAAGCAGTAGAAAGTTGAGTATTAGACTTGGATCATGGTTTCGGGGAAATGCTTGGGCTGTCCATTTGAATTGAGTAGTAATCACTAAACCAAACATTACGGGAGATCAATAATGGAACAGTAATTGAGTAGTAGAGGAATTGGGAGGAGGGGGCTCTATGGAAGGATAAAAACAGAGTTGGCTTCAGGAGGAAGGGTACAATAGAACCTAGTGCACTCTGATCCTATTGTGGCTTATACACCTATCAAGAAAAAAGTGAAAACATTTTTTTATTTCTATTTTTGTTTGGGTGCCCTTAATGCCACTCCTCTAACACTTAATGCCACTCTACATTTCCCACTTTACCCTCTTACTTTCATTAATATTCTCTTAACTTCACTTCTCCCATTGTGCCCTTTCATCTTCCACTTTTCATCAAACTTATTTAAATTAATTAATATTATTATTAGCTTTCCTTTCTCCACTTTCCCTCTTTTTCATATTAGTGCTTTTATTTTTATGATAAAGATATAATACTTATATAATATGAGATATGATACATACATATAAATTTAATTAATATGTAAAACTAAAATTGCATCAAATATGTAAAGTATTAGAAAAAAATGAAATAAAATGGAAATAAAAAATAGATCAAGTGAAAATAAAGTACTACAGACAAAGTAAAAAATTTATAGAAATAATTATATATTCTGATTAATTAATAAGTCTTTGTGTCATTTTTCTATTTTTTTTAGAACCCATTCATCTTATAATTTCCAAAACTAATTTATATGTGTATTACAATATTACATTAAATTAATATGTGTTCCCTTTATATCATATCTCGTATTATATAAGTATTATATTTTTATCATAAAAAATAAAAGCACTAATATGGAAAAGAGATAAAGTGGAGAAAGGAAAGCTAATAATAATATTAATTAATTTAAATAAGTTTGACGAAAAGTGAAAGATGCAAGGGCACAATGGGAGAAGTGAAGTTGGGAGAGTATTAACGAAAGAAAGAGGGTAAAGTGGGAAATGTGGAGTGGCATTAAGAGCACCTTTTTGTTTTCCTTATTGGATGCGCCAGCATGCACCTGTGCGAGTCCAATAAAAACCTTTAGTCTTCTTTACTGGTAAACTTAAGACGAGTTTGAGAAAATGATGACAGAGTTGAGCTTTAGAGGTAATACATTCTGCATGGGACTTTTACCGACCAGGCCTCTAGAATCAAAGGTATAACGTAAGAGACATATAAGTTGGTTTTCAATTCTCATAAATGAACTTGGCTCAAGGTATCGCAATGGAGCCGCCAGATCCGGACCTTAAACACTAATATTTCCTAACATTTTCAGTAAAATAAAAAAAGAGATAGGAATTGAACCAAAAAAAAAAAACCTATCGCTCTCCATCTCCATGTTCGTGCTCTAACTAAACAAATCGATCTTTTACAGCCATTCGGTAGATCCCTCTTCTATGGATGCAAAATTGCAACAGAATTAGATATAATTCTAGAAGAACAGTGTAATTCCAGAAGAACAATCCAAAAAACTCTTCATTCACTATTGCGATTTCTGTAAAGAATCCAGGAGAAAAACTAGAAGAGGGAGCGAGGCGGAAAGCGGATTTACCTTGCCGCCGAACAGAAAGAATTGGGCGAGAGAAACAGTGCCGACGCCGCCCCAGATTACCACCGTCGATGAGAGCAACGACCAGTTCCGATAGATCATCTTCCCTCTCGTCTTTCTTTTTCTTCTGTCCTTCGCGTTCTAATCACACACAGGTTACAAAACTATTAAACGAAAACAATAAAAAAACTAGAATTGCTTGATATGTAATAAAATACATATTTCGAGTAAAATAAACATAATTACTTTTTAGCGGAGACGGGATCCAGAAAATTTTTAAAGGAGGGACAAAATATTATAAAAATAAAATATTAATAATTAATATTAAAATATTTAATTTCATCATGTCAAGTGTTAAGATTTAAATTATTATATACATATGAAAAATATATATCTAATGTTGTCTAAGCTAATCATTTTACTTTAATTTAGGCGTCCGTCCTGCTTTTTAGTCTAACAGGAATAGGATATTTTTATTTAAAAATAAGGGCTTTGGGAATTGGATTTCAGCGCATATCTTTCGACAAAATTATCTTTGTAACATTGAAATGAAGAGCGGAAATTAGACTTGCAAAATTATAGAAAAAGTTTTACCAAATATTTTTCAGTTTCACGTTTTCTTCTCAACGTTATCCTCCAACTTTATTTTTTTAATAAAAATATTATTTATTTTTAACCTTTTTCATCAAATATTCTTTTTCACCGATGATTATCATTTTTCGATCGCGTTGCTAACGTGACGCCCACACATCATATTTTCTCGCCTTAACTTAGGGTCTAGTTGGCAAATAACTAATGGAGGAATGAGATGGGGTGGTGTGGTAAATGATGGGGTGGGATGGCGTGATATGTTCATGTTTGGATAATAAATTATATAAAATGTGGGGTGTAGTAATGAAGATTTGATTTGTATAAAAATCATTTTTACCCTTTATTATATATTTAAAGTATTTATAATCGTTAATTAGGGGTGAGCATGAACCGGAATGACCTGGTCGTCCTCACCCGCATCGGCTAAGATTTTCTAAATTTTTTTCCGACCCGGTGGATAATTGGGTCAGGACCGAGTCTTATTTCTTTGACACCCGGCCGAGTCGGGTCGGGCTGAATCCGGATTTTACGTCCCAACCCGGTTGAATATATTATATTAATATTAAATTATTTTGAAATAGTATATTTATATTTATTTTGAATAAAATTTTATATTTACTAAAAAGTTTTATTTAATAAAAAATTATAGATAAAATATGTATTCGTATTAGAAAAAAATAATATATGATGATATATATCAATGAATGTGAGAGAGAGATGTGATTTAATTTGGTAAGAAGAAAAATAATTTAATTTGACAATAAAAAAAGGAAAGAGGTTAATTTTATCTAAAATAATATATCCCTCATCGTTCCACCAATTTGGTGGAATGAAAAATATGATGTTTAAAGAGTTTAGCTATTCCATCCTACCCCTCTTAACTTAAATAAAAAATATAGCCAAACACGATTTAACTAATTTCATTCCCTCATATTCCACCACACCCCTTCATAATCGTCAATCCAACCAGACCCTGCAATTTACCTATCGCTCACGAGCCTCTCGCAGGATCTATTTGGCGGTGATCTGAATCGAGTAGGGCGCAATAGCTTCACCTTCGTGTCCCTCTTCGTCAAGAAGCCTAAACTCGGCTCGCCGTCGCCAAGAAGCCATGTCTTCTCCAAATTATGTCGGATGACGACGACGGAGGGGGGCTTTATTTCGATGTGCAGCCTGCAACTAAGGCGCAGCGGAAGCAAGGCAGATCTGTCGCGACGGTAGAGAAAAAGGGGGTTGTTGCAGTGGTTGAAGAGGCTTCGACGAACGGGCGAGGTGCCGAAGGAGTTATTGGCGAAGGCAGACGCATGCAGCGGGCAAGGGCAAGACGACGATGGCCATTGGAGGAGAGCAAGGCGATGTCGGCAGTGGGGTTCTGGAAACGAAGGCTGGGAAGGGTCATCGAGACTTCGTCGGAGGTCGCAGATTGAGGGGGGCAAGCCCCCCTCGCGTGTCGGCGCAGAGAAAGGGGGCTCGCCCCCCAAGGTCGCACTCTCCCCCTCCACCTTCTTGAGCGTTGATGATGACGACGACGCGCGGGAGGTGTCGCTACCCTTTTTTTGCCCGCCGACGACTGTCGTTCCATGCCAGTGACGAGCTCCTCCTTCGTCGTTGCTCCCTGCCGAAGGTCGCCCCATTCCTAGCAATGCTTCATTTTTATTTTTTTAATATTTTATTTTTTAAATGTTACCACATCGGCAAATTATTTGCATAAAGAAGAGAGAACATCATCAATGAAAAAGGCATTTGGGAAAATAAGTTAAAAGATGAGAATAATTTTGTTAAAAGAGAAGTTGGAGGATAGTACTAAGAAAGTTTCCAAATTTGAAGAATATTTGGTGAAATTTATTCAAAATTATATATTACTTTTTTTTAGTGGACAATCTTCTTTCTTCACTTTTTATCATTTTCACTTTGAGGATGATTTGGATTTACTTATCTTTGTTGTTAAGATTTAGTTGTAAGATATATTTAGCATATTAACAAAATTCATTCAGATAGAACTGAAGTTGCATTAATTCTTAAATTATCGATTTTGGGCTTGTTGATGTGGTGATAATCTAAAGACAATTGGATGCTAAACTAAAATAAAATCTTTTGTCCTCAAAGCGACTGAGAATATAGATCTGTGCAAGTTCTTTAGAAAAATTTGAGTCATAGGAATAATCAATAGTTCAATGTGTGCACACTTTTATTGTAAATGGTACGCGTTTATTCTTAATTTATTTCAATTGATTTTTTAAAAAAAATTCAATCATTTAATAAAATAATATTATACTTAAGCAATCTAGTGCATCACAGTGTGCTTATATCCTTAATTTTTTTCATCACTCTTTACCTTGAGAATTAGACGGGTTAATTGACAATTTAAATTCACATTTTTCATGAAAGCATGGGAATTTTATCGATGTCAATATTTACTTGGGCAATGTACTAACAATCTTTATCACCATATCAAAGTTTATATGGTACCTATTTTTGTAACATACATAATTAGAGATTCATTTTTTTAGTCTTGCAAAAAATTATTGTTTGGAAAGAAGGACATAGCATAGTAGCGCACCCTTCCACTTAGAAATCGAGAAGTCATGAATTCAAATTCCACTAGAAAAATTATGTGTCCTTTTATTTTAATATTTTTTTTTCTTGTATGATGGTCATTGTCAGCTCAAAAAATATTAATGTCAATCCTCAACTTTTCTTTCAAAATATTGTCTTTATCACTTTAGCATCTTTGGTATTATTTTCTTAAACATTTCAACCTCCATCATCTACAATAGTTTATCAAATATAAAAACTAATTATTAATGTACATGACATTATATGATTACTTTAATTATATCCTTTTTCTTGCTAACAACCATAATGAAGCAAATTAAACATTAAACTTAAGTTCAAAATTTGATTTTAGATATAAATTATATTTATTATTTAATAGCATGAATATAAAAACCATTTTTTATTTATACTATTTTCCTATCAAGTGAATGCAAGTATAATTTTTTAACTATTAAAATACATATGCACATATATTATTTTAAAATCAATTTTTGACTTATACTATTGCATCAAGAATAATAGATAAGTATGACCTTTTCAATTATCTCCATAGGCAAAACCAAATTTAAAATAATATATTTCGTACTCTATATTGCGACAAAAAATGACAAATAATTATTTTGCAAAATGATGGGTTTGGGTCGAAGAATTGTTGCTATGGTAAATAAAGATGATTGGATTCATTAGGAGTTTTGTGTTCTTTTTTTTTTATCCATCTTGCTCCCCTTTTAGGCTCGTGTCTTGTTATTGTTGTGATATTTTTCGCTTAGGGAGTAAGCAATCGATTAGTACTCTACTATTCGCTTCATTATTCATTCTCCTAAGATTTTGTTACCACATATTATAAACGTCCATATCTCATTCTTATTTTTTTTTATATACCTCAGCAATTTACAAATGAACATTTGTACTAAGATTTGGTTTCCTTTCCTCTAATTTAGCTCAACAGTCATCCGCAATATAATTATTTTTGTCTTCTCAAATTCAACATTCCCCCCAATCTTTTTTCCCAAGTTCATATGCCACTGAATCCATCCGATTTTTATCTTTTTCCTTTGCTAATTTTTTTATGAGTTGAAATTGACATATTCCTTTGTTCCATCGAAATGGTCTAACAAAAGAGTGGTGCGCAAAAGAGTGGTGCGCATGAGACGGGGCGGAGGGAAAGGTGGGAGGCCCCCTTCGGTGCGCCGTGTGATGCAAAGGGGGAGGGGGACCGTCGCCCCGTCTCGTATGTAGAGACAAGGAAGGAGGCGGCCGCCCGCCTGCGCGAGCACCTTCCCCTCCCCCTCTGCGTCGCACGACACACTAGAAGGGGCTGCCCGTCTTCCCCTTCAACGTGTCTCACGTGTAGAGGCGGGTCGCTGCCCCCTTCTCCTCTCCCCACCGGTGCCAAAAAGGAGAGGGGAAGGGGGCGGCGTGCTCCCGCGAGGGGCAGCAGACATAGGGCTGTCACCTTTTCTATTTTTATTTTTTATTATTTTTTATTGCACCACGTTAGCAACGTTATTGAAAAATTTACTATCAACGATCAAGAGGACAACACATCAATAAAATCACACTTTAAGACAGTCTAATTACAAGTGTGAAGTTGAATTACTATTTAATTGTTGCACCCAAAGCTGGAGGATAGTTCGCACAATTTGCACCACAGTGTTTTCATTTGTTGAACACGACATAGCATGATCAGCCGTTTTAATTCATTTCTTGAACCTGACATAGCAGGATCAATCATGGATTATTGAGAGCTAGGACAACGCTATATTTTGCATTGATCATGTTTATGACGTTGATATTTCCATTAGAGTTGTATTCCTAAACTAAGGGAATTGGTTTTTTTACTTGTGAAGGCTCCCCCGGGGCAATGTTCCAAACAAATAAAAAAGAGAAGTTAGCTTCATGTATTCATTATTTTCGTGTTAGATTAGTAATTATATGTTATTTTTAATATGGCAATGTGAAATGTGTGTGTGTAAATTTAATTGGAATAATCACACATCACAATCATCTCATCTCACATTTGCTCATTCAATGACACTATAATTCTTTGAATCCCAAACCCTATCCACTCTTCTTGGCGAGGCTTTTAAGCTGCATAACTTTAAAGTGATTCTTTATATGATCAAAATTCCTTTTCTCACTAGTTTCATTATTGAATTTATTGGTCATTCTTTACATTTTGGATAGAAGACATTGTTGTCGTAGGATAAATTACATGAACCATCCTACAACTTTAACTCGATATCTATATGATTCTCTAACTTCAATTTGTTACTAGACTATACATAAACATTTGATTTCTTGCATGTGTTATCCTCCTAACCGAAGATAGTGGGTCTTTCGATTGCACTAGCGACATGATGCAATAAAAATAATATAAAAAATTAAAAAAGAGGCGGCAGCCTGGTTGTCGCCCCTTGCCAGAGCCGAAAGAAGGGGGGTGGTTGTCCCCTTCCCTTCTGCGCAGGAGGTAGAGGATGACAGCCGCCCCTTCCCCTCTTCTCTCCGTCGCCGGAGCAGACGAGCTGTTGGCCATGCTCAGCTACAAAGTCCAGGCGTCGGACATGGCGAACATCGTGCAGAAGCTGGAACAGCTAGAGATGGCCATGCATGGAACTTCTGCGGTTGTGCCTAATGACGATGCGTCCATCTTCTATCACCTCGCGTCGAACACCATCCACTACAATCCATCCGACCTCTTAACATGGTTGGACAACATGCCGTGAGAAATTAACTTGACTCTGCGCCTCCACTAGTGACAACCACATCTAGACATCACTTTTAGCAACCAAGCCGCCAAGAGGCGCTCCTCCATATCGAGCTCCCATCGTTGCCACCTCCGGTTGTGACAGAATTGTTCGTCATCACAACCGAGGTGAATTTCTCCAGCTTGAACTCCTAGAGGAGGAGAGATGACATGTACAATATGAAGCACATCCTCTTTCCTCATGGATTGGTCATTCAAGGGTCTCGTGTCACGACCATGGTTTAAACCTTGGTCTAACCCGCAAGTCGCGACATAATGCGATCGATAAAATTCTTATAGCGGAAGCATCATATTATTATGTAGAAATATGTGAGATAAGGTTATCACATCATTGTTCACAACTCACTTATATTTAAACTCATAGCAAGTACACACTCTAATTCAAACTCATATATTTTAAAAGGTTTCTGAAACTTTAACTTTTACACACTACATAAAACATTAAGAGGAGTAAACATCCCCACAAAAAGACATCAAGAAACTAAGTATTCAAAAGTGCTTCTAATCCGATAGAAAATTTTCAAGCACGGTCACATTACTGGTCTACTGATCTGAAAAAAGTGTTAAAACAACATTATGAGCAAACAACAGCTCAGTAAGTTGAAAACTCATAACCTATGTGTTACCCCCTGTTCAATTCAGATAAATTAATCTAGTATTTTAAAAACTTATAGGAAACAAACTGACATCTTATTACTCACGAACAATTATCATATAATGAAGAATATTATATCAAGTAATCTCAATGAATGACATCTTTAGCATATCATATAATACCTCATATATTTGTTACACTTCATATAACATTTCACATATCATATCATGTATCATGTCATATCTATCATGTATCATATCATATCAGGTATCATGTCATATCATATCATGTAACATGTCATGTATCATATCATATCATGTATGCACGTATGCCTAATGCACATGTCATATTACCAACTGATCAGATGAACATATTACCCCGTAGGGTTTCATATCATCCCAGAACATGTGGTACATTTCCTGCAGAAAACATACCATCCCTGACCAGAGGCATCATATCATCTTTGCCGGGGAACATATATTATCCCGTAGGATACCATATCATCCCATGTAAATGGGGTACCTTTCCTACATAAGACATATCATCCCGACAGAGGAAATGCATGCATGACAGATAAGATGCATAATGCATGCATTAACCATATCATATCACTTAGAACACATATCATATAATTGCATTAAAAGTAATCCACTCACCTTTTTTATCATATAGAACATATAGTCAAATCAAATGACATTCCAAAGGACATAACATGAGCTATAATAATGATGGGTTACTTCTAATGCACCTTGGTACACTAGGAATTCGTGTGGTGCTAGAAACATCATGCATAATAATAATTAAACATGTGATATTATTACAATTATAATTTTTTTGCATCGTAACAGTCTTCACGAAGACTAATCCTTTGAAAATTTTCCATTTAAGGTATATTGTATAAGGGCTCTAAAAATTTCATCAGGACAACCATATTCTTCACCTACCCAGTTTGCTGACAGATTGCGTGGTGTCAGTTGTAAAATTCATAACTTTTGTAATACTTATGATAATTAAGTAATTATAATTTTCCATGAAACTAGACTACCCAAGGTCTAATCCATATAAATTTCATAATTTTATCACTCATATATGATTCTCAGAAAATCCAGAGATTTACCTATGTTCTCTTCTACCTTTCTGTTCTGATAGACTGAGTGAGGTTCACTTTAAAACTCATAACTTTCGTTGTACATGGTTTATAAACGTGATTCCACTTGGATTACAAATATAACTTTAACATATTTAATCCATATAAATTTGATATATTAAGAATAAGCATTTAAATTACCATAGCATTTACAATTCGAACTACTCATCACAGAAAACAGAAAGGGCGACTCGGAGTAATTGACTCATAACTTTTCACATACAAATCGAATTAACCTGATTCCAAATCCTTGGAAAGTAGACTCAATGAGGGTTCAACCTACAAATGTTCATAATTTTTTAAGAACTATATGATGCCGAGAACATGTTGACAACTTTCGGAAATGATTTGATGTCCAGGAAAGAGGAAACATCATATAGGTGAACTAGGGTTTGATCCAAACCTCAAGAACATGTACATAAAGGCACAAAGAGATCTTGGAAGCTCAGAAGAATAGTTTTTCATCTGAATTTCATAGGGATAATTCATAGGGAAGGAGTAGACAACTTACCTAAATGAAACCCTAACAAGTAAACCTTAATTTCTCTTCTTCCTTTCTTCTTATTTTCCTTAACCTTAGTTGTTGCCTTGCTGAAGTCGAATTGATGTTCCCATGGGGTAAAGAGATAAGATTTTAGGCTATATATACCTTGGATACCGACCTAAAGTCGGTTGGAAGTGAGTTTCCAACTTTGCCCTTAGAGTTTACCTTATTATTTATTTTATTTATTCATTTACTTAAGACATTATATGTAAATAAGAAACTATCCCCCATTTGAATTCAAAGAAAATATTTAGGAAAATAAATTTTCAAAGAATTGAAATCTAAATTTTTGTCCGAAAAACAAAATCGATCATTTTTTCTGATTTTCCGATTTTGCGCTATCATTTAACCTCACTAATACTTTACCTAAAAAATATTAAAAATCATATTTAACATACTTTCATGTATAGGAACAATTACCGAGACTTTAATTTTCTAAATTCTAATATTTTTGAAAAGTCATTTTTTCTTGTCCTTAGTCATTTGTCATCAATTTCAGATGTTGGATTCTATGGAGTTAATGAACATATGCTCACACACTTATCATAATTCATATCAATCAATAATATATAATTAAATTATATAAACTTAGGTGGATCAAGTCATGAATATTACATCTCGTATGCCCCCTCCCCCTTTGTGTGCGCGACATAGAGGCAGGAAAGGGGGCGGCTGGAAATTGACTATAACCGAGAAACCCACGACCATCTTTTTTATTTGTTTATGTTGTTTCTTATTGCACCACATCAACAATATAATCAAAAAATCTATTATCACCAGTCAGGAGGACAACTTGTGTAAGAAATCAAAATTTCGAAGATATTATGGTTAGATTGAAGTTAGAGGACTGAATAACTATTACACTCAAAGTTGAAGGACGATTCATATAATTTATCCTATTGTTGTAGCTAGTACCTATCTATATTTTTCTGCATCATCATTGTAACGAATATGTTATTCTTTTTCGACGACTGAGGAGAATATGATTCTCACTTTCTGGACGAGGGTATACATCTTTTCCTTACCATTTTGGAATCCATGGCTACATTGGCATAATACCAACAATGAATTATCTTAATTGAAAAAGAAAATAATGAATTATCAATTTGTGGAGCAATGGTAGTGCTAACAATAAATGCAATAATTCAAAAAGCTTAGTCACCTGCTTGTACCAATTAGACATATTGTCATATTTACATCCTAATTTAAAAAAAAGAAATAAATCAGGACAATAATATGCCGCGTAAACCCTGAAGCCATTTTTAAATGCAAAAACAAATCTGGATGCAAAAAAAAAAACAAACTCTAACCCTAAATATAATATACATGAAGATGAAAATGTGCATATGATAAAAAAAAATACATAAATCAAATGCATGGCAGATTCATGTTTGAAAGGAAAAGAAAACCCTAACCTTAAACTTTCATTTGGGGGAAATTTCTTGAATGAGTCAATGGGCAATACCTAGAACTATGAAAGATGCAATCTCAAAGATAGTTCGACTTGATTCAACAACACTAGCAAGTCGATTTGCGACAAGGTTGACTAAATTCCGAGAGATTGAGAGAAAAAAAGTGGAGATTGATGAGCTGAAAAATGTACTTATTGAAGGTGCAACGCATCGCTCCCTTCCTTAGTCGAGGGGGAACATTTTCTCTTCTTCTTCAAGTGAAGGGTGGTCACGAGCAGGTAAAGGTGAATGTGCCTGGTTAGGCAGGAAGGGTAACAATTAGGCAGGAATATGATTCGGCCTCACGAGCGAAAACCTTCAAATTCTTGCTATGAACAAGAACTAAAACACGTGAATCTATTGGAACTACGAGCGTAGATCAAAACTTAAATTGAGGTTGGCCCAAGTGTATCAAAATTCTTCAATTATTTATGCATAACTTCAAAATACAAAGAAGGATGAATCATCTTGGTCATCCCCTCTCCACAATCAGTGTTGATGCTGCCAAGTCTAATAATTTTACATCTACTCTCTGAGTCTCTGGTACTACACCAATGCCCTTTGTAGAGTTTCATAGCATTTTATAGCCACGAAATTTGCCTAACATAGTGCTTCAACTGACCCTGATTTCATGCCCTTTGCGAATATGGCTCGCACGTCCTTTCCTCCTATAGGAACATGCGGGCGGGTGAGTTTTAAATTTGAAATAATTTTTCTAGCCTTCAAATTAATATGCATCGAGTACAACGTTTTGTCTGGCATTTGTGACATATCTAGAAATGCATCATTAGAAAAATAGTTATGTGGCTATTCGAGCATGGCGTCACCTATTCTCAAGTTTCAACTACTACATAATTACTTCATTCTACATGACACGTTTAACAGATAATGGCTTTGGTACACTTTCTACAAGAGATAACAGAAAAGCAGACATGCAAAATCCGGTAGCTTCTCTTGGTACAAGATCAATTTCGCCTAATATTCTTCTAACCTTATAGCAACGAACTGAAGTAACTGAGTAGAAATAACTTGTCGCCGTACTCTCGTGGAGTAGTAGATAATGTATCACAGCCTTCAAAATTTGTTTAAAGGAATCACAGCCTTCAAATGTAATGTACTAGTTGCCTGCAGTCACAAACTCACAGTGAGGTCATATAAACGACTCTTAAAATTTAACAAAGGTGTAAATCTCTACGTATAAATCAATCTTTTATATAAAATATTAATTTATTTAAACAAGGTGTATATTGAGAAGTTTTTTTTTTGGCAATGTTTATAGTTGTGACTTATCTAAAAAGCTTACACATAAAGATTTTCATCAGCATTAAACTTACTAGGTATATAATATTATATATAACTTCGCCTATGTTTTATAGCCGATCCCAAGCCCGGATAAAGGATGAGGATTGTGTTAGGTCTCGACAACCAGCGTAAAATTCTGTCGAATCTTATGAACATGGATCAACGAGACGTCGTATGATCCAGCCGACCCCACCTAGTGGGATAAGGCTTTGTTGTTGTTGTATATAATATTATATATATGTAGTATATGGTGGTCGTTGACAGATATGGTATCACAAAAGTGAGGGTCATCTCAGTGACCCCTATGGGCCCTATGAGAGGATGAAAGAAAGATACCCCAAGTCTACCTAACGCATGCAAGGTAACCACAGTTTAGCCCATTCCGCAAGTAAAATTACCTATCTTAGCAAACAGCCAAGCAGGTGGCATAAAGATGCACATCACTAGAACAATCATCACATGCCAGTCTAGTGGGTTGCATGTCAGACAACTCATCATAGTCAGGGTTTAGTATCTCGAACATAGAGGCATACTGAAGTATGGGCGCAAGTGTCAATCATGATCTGAAGAAGACTTGGACGCATACCAGGCACAATCCTTAATGCCATGGATGGTAAAAAACAAGAAGTGATTTCTAAAATACTGGGAAAATTTTTCGAACAAAAGCTCTAAGGGCCCTTATAACACTAAGGAACTCATATTTTCTCCCTAATTTTACAAGAACTACACTTGAGGCAGACACATTTGAGCATCAAAAAAGGCAAACAATTATCTTCTTTTGGCAATGATGCAGTTGATCTTATTCATTCTGAACCACAACTCTGAATGTCAAAACAATTACATAAGATGATGTAATGATTCTTCAAACTACAGATTCTCTTATATATGTTTTAGCAACTTCTGTCATTGCAGTGATAAATATGTCCAGCCAGAAAATAACAAATGATGCGCCTGATTTCTGAATTTAAAGCAATCCTTTAACAATACAAACATATCTATATCCAAACATAACATGGATGATGGTTTAGCCACTCCGAAAACATGTCATCACAGTCTTCTGAATGTTTTCCCCACATACTTTTGTAAATAACATATATAAGAGAAACGTTAACATATATGCTTACAGCCATTTTGGGTTTAAAGTTAAAAAAGAAATCTCTTTTAGAGTTAAAAGGAAAATCAATATTAGATCTTGCGGGAGTCAACAAGAAAGTACTAAACATTTAAGAAAAAGGGAAGAGAATCTCAAGTTAACAAGCCGTGTACAGTTTAAACATTAAATCCGAGAAAACCGAACCAATAGTAAAATTAGCTGAAATCCATCGAAGCATGAGGGACTAGAAAATGTTCAGGCCAGTAGTTTTTCAGAAGTAATGTTCTTTCCAAACGGGATATAGTTATGAGGTTTCTACTAAAACCTTACAAAATGTTAGGGAGACGGACAGTTAAAATGGCAGAATTACTAAAATAAGATGACACTACATCAAGACAATCCAGCAGACGGCAATGACTAGAACAATAAATTTATGTTACAGCAAGATCTAGCAAAGATGCCACTATAAGAGGTCTTAGAGAATTCGAGGTTTACCACAAATGTCATTTCAGATCATGAAGTGGCAGGACATGTATTGACACCATCCTTGCAATCCTTGGTAAGATCATTGAATGTTTCGAGCTGCTTTTTACCCCTCAAGAAGACTTCTGTATCAACCTCGACCTTCATATAGCCGTCGAACTCAACAGGTGCTCCATTGTTCAGCTCCTTGGTCTCCGCATACCATTCACTGGTCTCATTCCACAAATCTTTGAAATCGTCAAGGAAGAATGTAGTGTATCGATCCTTCAACGGATCAAAAAATTGGGTGTCAGGCTCGTCGGTGGCAACGTATAGCCGCCTTCCTTCGTCAATTTTGTCCCCGAGAGTAGTCAGAAGCGCATCAGGCGAAGTGTCGGCTTGGAGGTTCGGCCACAACTCAGTGTTCTTTGCTTTCTCCCCCCTCACGATGTGAACCGAATCGAAGTCCCAACTCAACCTCGCAGAGATTGCGGAGACAATTTCCATCAACCGCCGCGACTTCCACAGGAGATGCCATGGCCGCTGGATCACGGATTCAGTCTCCCCTTCGCAAACCCTGTACCAGTAGTTGTCGGGCTCGACGTCGCCGAACTTCCTCATTATCAAGGTGTCCTGAACTCCGGCAAGGCTCATAGGGGTCACCTTGAAGTCACTAATGTAGTGAAGGCTTAGTTTGTCCTGCTTCTCCCATTTCCCCCAGTCCGTCCAGAACTGACGCTGGTCGATGACAGAGGCGGAGTCCTTCAAGTGCTCGAAATCGAAGTAAAACCTGAAGTCCTTGCCCTCCTCGTCCTGACCAGTGCTTGTGTAGATCGACGAGAGGCAAACGTTTAGATCCATGACGAACGTGCGGTTCAAGTATTGGGCTTCTCCCAGTGCGCAAAGGAAGCTCCACAGGTAGTGGTTCATGCTCTTGCAGTGGTCGCCACCGCCGACGTAAATGAGATACCTCCCCGAGCTGAATGTGGACTCCGACTCGATCACCGGGAGAGCGTCATTCACCGCCTCACCAACGACGGGCACCGCTTCGACCTTCTCGACGGCCTCCGCGACCTTCTTGGGCTCGAAGACCGCGTCCCCGCCACTGCTGCCGCGGGACCCCCTCTTCGACCGGTGACGCTTGCGGGCGTTCACGCCGGAGTGGTAGTCGTCGATCTTGATGACCGAGATGGAGCAATTGGACAGGCGGGCGAGGTGGAACCGGCGGTAATCCTTGTACATGGTGGATCGCTTGGCGTCGCTCGGGCGGAATCGCCACGCCATGTCGCAGGAGTCAACGGAACCAGGGACAGTGGCCGGCTTCCCGAACCGGTAGAAGTGGATGTCCGGGAACATCTCTATGGCGACGCGCATCATCAGATGGAAGAGTTCCTGGTCGCCGCAGTCGATCGGGGCGGTAACATCGCACTCGCCGCCGCCGCCGGCCGCGGAAGCGGAAACATCGTCCATTTCGGTCGCGGTCACGACGGAGGGGGCGTCCTCGGATATGTCGGCGAGCTTGATGAAAGGGGCGCTCTCGACCGCGGCGGCAGCGGGGGCGGATTTCGAGGACGCGGAGGCGTTGGCGAAGTCCTCGCCGGTGCGGAGGACGGAGACGTCGGAGAGGAAGGTGGCGTTGGAGGTGGAGGTGAGGAAGGAGGTGAGCTTGGAGGAGGAAGGGTGGAGGAGTGGGTCGTCCGGCTGGTACGTGGCGGCGATGATCGTGAAGATGAGCACGCCGAGCACGAACAGGGCGAAGCAGAGGTTGCCGCCATTGCGCCGGAGCGCTGTCCACCGATCCGGCCGGAAGGCCGCGGCGCCGGCGCCCATCATGGTTTGGATCTGGATCTCGGACTTGGGGGGGGGGGGGGGGGGGGGGGGGGGTGCGCAAGCGAGTGAGGAAGGGGAATCAAGTGCTGTTTGAGTACACACGCGAAGACCTCGTCCTGCTGGTTTTATCGTGTGCAGATTTTGGGAGAATAAAAGAAGTGTGGAGTTGTGTCCGGGGGACGCAGACCTTGTGACCACCGACCGCTTTGAGCAAAATGATATCTCTGTGATAAAAAAAAAGGAAAGGTAAGATAGATTTTATCATTATTACTTGTCTTTTAGACGCGGGGGAGTTGGAGTTATTTTTGGATGCCAAAATGATGCAAGTAGTGAAGAAAAAAAAGTAGGTAAAAGCGGGGAATTGCAGAAATTTGTTTTTAGTTCTTCTTTTATATTTTTATTTATTCCAACAAATGAAAAAAGTAATCATAATTCTTTCTAATGTTTTTTTATCACCGTTGTTAATCCAAAAGCATCCTAATTTTACGATCAGATCCCTCTGATAAGTTTTTTTGTTACATTATTTTTTAATTTAATAATTAACTCCTCAGACAATTTCATCCTCAAACTTCCCAGAAGACTTTATTCATTTTTTATAAAATAAATTATTTAATTTTAAAAAGTAAAAAATTATTTTTTAGTTTTATAAAAAATAATTACATGAATCAGACATTAACATAATAATCGTATCAGAAAATTAAAAAAAGAATTTATCGTCCAGAGTTGAGATCATTGTTAAATTGAAACAACATAAGAAATAAAATAAATGATAAATCCAGCAGTGCAAAGTTAAATGAGCAAAAATTTGCAATAAAAGAATCAACTAAAACCAAAGCAACTGGTATAAAATTTTGAGAAAATACTTTTCCCTCAAAACAAATTATTGTAACATATAGTTTTTTGTATGTTTTTTTAGTTCAGAGAACATTAAATCGTTCTTTGGTTTTATAGGAACAAAAATATTAATAGATATGGTAATATAAACATGGATTTTTAATTAAAAATAAAATTTCTAAATTAAACTTGGTCGATTCATTAAATCTTCATTTAATTACTTAACTGTATCTTCTGTAATATTTTCAAAAATAAAATAAAAGGAAAATATAAAAATATAAAAAAGAAATTTATAATTAATTAAAGCTCAATTATAAAGCCACTAATCTAATAAGCTCAAAACTCAATCTATAAATAATCTCATGTGCTCTAAGAAGCAGAAGAGGAAAAGAAAAAGAAATAATTAGAATTAGTAGGATTTTAATATAAATCTTAAAGTTACTTAAAAGGGATTCAAACTTTTCTTTCTCTCCTTTTAATGATATTTTTGTTTGGATTGAGAGTTTCAGGAATAGAAATTTTGATTGAAGATCATATTTTGTCAAATTTTTTATTATTTTGTAATAATTATTTAGGTAAGTTTTATTTATTTAAAAATTACAAATAATATATGAATGAAAATTTCTCGAAGTCTAGTTTCCACATAAACTGATTTCATATGATTTGGAAATGTATACAAATAGTTATGATCCAAATATCAGATTACTATCATGCCGTCTTGAGTAACAATGAGACTAAATTGTAAAACATATAATAAATTAGAAATACTGAATTATGGTTTGATATTTATTTTCAAGTTAAAGGTTCGTGTTATCTTTATGTGAAAAATAGAATCATATGAAAAGAATAATGTATGTTAAGTTATTAATATTTTAGTGACCGCTGTCAGAATACTGTGCAGAGAATAACTTTTGGTAATTGTATGATTTTCTAAAAAAAAATCCAACTCTTGTTAATGAATGAAAATTGCATATTTTAATGTATTTTATGATGCATAGATGTTAAGAGATCATATCTGAAATATTTATGATGTTTTAAACTATTTTTATGAAAATTTTAATTTAAAAAATCGAGACTCTCGAATGAAAGATCGGACTTCCAAGATGTTGGCACGGTCGTGCCAAATCTCGAAACGATCGTGACAGAAGGATGAAAAGATGGAGTCAAACCCATTATTTTATCACGCCTATGACAATTGTTGTCACAGTCGTGACAAGGTAGCACGATCGTGACTTTTTCGGTCATGACTGTCACATAGGGCGTAAGAAAACTGAGTCTTTGTCACGGCCGTGATGAAACTTTTCACGTCCGTGACAGATCGAAATACTGATTTATGTTATATTATTTTAAGGTTTACTATTATGTATTACTAATTGATGATTGTATATGAATCTAGATACACAAATTGCATGGACATCCGTTACTAAGTTAAAATCTAAAGACTGAGCGACGTAAATTGATTGATGATTGTGATAATAATGAATCCAATTGAAGAATATTGTTACTTGTCGCCACTCAAACTAATGATAGAAAATATTGTGTCCTGCTCCATTGTGTTAGAATTTTCCTCGGGAAATTACTGTGCCCTTCACTATGTATATTCTCATTCACTTTCGGGTGACGGAGCCTCGGCTTCAAAGCCTAGTTAGTCTATTAGAGGGCAATGATTTCATTCTTTAATTACTGATTAGATTAAAGACTGAACCCAAAGGACTGATGATAAGGATTATGAAGCAACCCCGAGGATATTACTAAAGCAAAGGACAAGTGCCAGTTAGTCACTTAGTATGTCTACTGTATTGATGATGTTTACATGTCAAGTATTTTCACTATGACCTTATGATATGAACATATGTATATTTTATGATTATGACATGGCATGCATATATGTTCATTGTCATTATGAAATTGTCATATACATATGTCATGTAGTATCCTACATGCTTCACATACATTGCATGGTTCTTGAGAAATCCGACACTATGAATCCATGCAGATAACTGATAAGTTTGGATAGATGACTGATCAATTCATAATGACTAAGTTGCACATGGTATATGAATAATAAGTCTTGAGTCTTTAGAGTTTCTGTTTATAATGAGTCTTATGAAATAATGAATTCTTCCTAGTTTTATGACATGATGATCAAATCATTTTTATTTAGGTCTTCCGCTAAATTAATGATTTTATTTTATTTTCATGTTTAATGATTTTTCGTAATAGTATGTCTATCATTTTATTATGATGATGTTATGACGAATGAGCTAGCACTGTCAAAATGACTCAATTGTCTTTAATAATTTGAGGATGAAATTTTGAAGTGTTAGAACTTCTTTGAGAAAAAACTAAACATTTAAAACATTGCATTTTTTTACTTCTAACGTATAAATTATAATGCCACTCTTTAAAGTGGATCTGCCCATGGTACCATTCGAATGTAGAACTAATACTTCTTCCGTTGCTGAGTACTTGGGCACATTGACATTTTTTATTTTATTATAGCATCTTTGTTTTTGTTAGTGCAATGTCTTTTCTTAGTTCCTACTTTGTATTTTTCTTTTTAATTTACGTGCAACTGGAGTTACAAGTTTTATTTCTCGATATTAATTTCGAAATAGTAGGCTAATAATTTAGACTAACTCAATTAAAAATTAGTGCTTAGTGGTAACAATTTTAGAATTACTTGTGAACCAATCGGTACTAAGAGTGGACCACCCATTTCATGGGTACTCAAATGTTTTCTAATGTGACTTTAATTTATAAAAAAATCAAATAAATTGATACATTTGCATGAACAAAGGATTAAGGTTCGAACAATAATAAATAATTGCGACAAAAAAGTTGATGACGAGAGAATGATAAATAACACGAAGGCTTCATTATAATTGATTATTTCTTCAATTTTTCATACCATTAAATGCAAGTGGTGTAACACCTCCGGCCAATTAAAATATTATTTTTTATCGTTGGGTCGTACGAATTTAGAATATATTTTATTAAGAGACCATTTTCATATTTTGTCCATGAAACTATTCAATAAAATTATTTTAATCCTTAAACCTAATATTGTTACATGCGGTCATGCATGGATAATTAGTGCATACAAATACAATGATAACCCACCGAGATAATTTTGATGGTTTTCCTAAGTTTATCTGAACCATCCGGAAGAATACAATTGATTAATTTCATATTGCAAGTATTCCATTTAATGAAATTATTATTATTTTTACTTTAAGAAACAAGAATTTGAAACAAGTTCACTTGTTACTCTTCATGCAATTTAACTCAATATGATTTCACATTATTTTTCCCTTTTAGAAGTTTTTACTATGTTTAACTAGTCACGGCAACCATTATTAATTTACCGTTGGGCATGCCTCTCGGGTTATTTTTAATTAAATCCGAACTAATTAACGAATTATAAAGATATCAAACCACTCGTGCTTTCTGAATTTAGAATGACAATAAAAAAAGGAATTAAAAAATTGACCACCTTAAAATTTTAATTCGAAATTATTATTTTATTTGATCGATTTTGAGATGTCGACCAAATTTAATATTTTATTTTTAGACGCATTAATTAAGATGGTTCAATTTCTAATTCGCGATATAATCTATGCGCAGGCCCATTTGGACGGGTTTTTTTTTAAATACGAAGGGGCCCAATTACCATTAATGTTTCTTTTTGTTTACTAAAACCATAAAAATAAAACATCTATTTATAAAACCAAGAAAAAGAGACAAACCGGTATCACATAAACATAAACCTATTGCGTTAGTGTTCTGTATTTTTTTTATTTTAATTTTTTTGCTTCACAGTTTAGAAGAAAATAGATTTAAAGAAGTGGAAATATTTTTTAATACCCTCCTAAAATTTTCATTTTCCTCAATTTCCACGTTTACTCCTAGTCAAACTGCAAACTCTCTCACATACGACCGTTTTTTTTATTTTTTACCAAAATACAAATAACCAATTTTTTTATCAGTCACAAAATTCTAATAAATAATTTGTACTCATAAAAAGGATGATCGAGATCTCAGTCATGAAAATAATTAAAATATGGCATAAACAAGGAGTATTATAAAAAGGTTTAAAATACAGTTGTTTATATTTATGTGGACATAATAATGCCATCTCTTAAAACATTGTATAACTATTTCCACACGATGATTGCAATTAGATAATGAATATTGAGAAGATAAATGCCATCTCTTAAAACATTGTATAACTATTTCCACACGATGATTGCAATTAGATAATGAATATTGAGAAGATAATTTCACAAATTGTTTTTCAGTCAGAACAGTTCGTATCCACACAAAAACATTACATCTTTTTGCTTCAATTTCTGTTATTTTACTTTCGGCGATTTAACACAAATAAACAACTAAAGTAAAAAAAAAGCTTACTATTTAATTACAGTCACACATCAGAAATTTAATATATGTTCATATATATACACATATATCATGAAATATATTAGTAATTGACTGGAAAATACTAATCTTAATCTCGATGTTTAGTCCTCATATTATGTGTTTTTTTCTTAAAACAGTTTGAATTAATTATAAAGAATAATTCTTTCCCTATAAAATTCCAAAGATTGCTTTTCATGGCGTGGAGTTTTGTTATATATATATATATATATATATATATATATATATATATATATATATATATATATATATATATATACATACAAAGATATATAAATTACTGAATCCGTTACTTATTTATTTATCATCGCCATGAATCCAAAATTTTATTGATGCTACATGAAGATTTTATTGTTCCAGGCGGAAGCGCTTGACGATGTCATTTATAACTTATAAGTGACGATGCATGTGAAAGGCCCGGAGCGTTTAGTAGTGGCCATTTCCTCCGCCGCTGCCGTAGCCGGAACCGGAACCAGACCCATAGCCGGAACCGGAGCCGGAGCCCGACCCACCGCCACCTCCGCCGCCGCCACCACCTCCACTTCCTCCACCATGTGCACCACCGGCACCGGAGCCATACCCTGAACCAGAGCCTGACCCGTAGCCGGAGCCGGACCCTACGCCGCCTCCTTCCCCGCCGCCGCCTCCACCTCCGCCGCCCTTGCCGTAACCCCCGGCGCTCCCTCCGCCAACTCCAGAACCGGAGCCGTATCCTGAGCCGGACCCAGACCCATAGCCGGAGCCCCCGCCTCCTCCTTGACCTCCGCCGCCTCCACCACCTCCTCCCTTGCCGTACCCACCTGCATACCCTGCACCAGCACCCTCACCGTATCCCTCGCCGTAGCCGGAACCGTTACCGGATCCGCCTCCACCTCCGCCGCCTTCGCCGCCCCCTCCGCCTCCTGCGTAGGCTCCAGCCAGGGACCTGGCAGCGGAGGCCAACTGAAGGCCGAGGAGGACCACGAAGGCAAGGGCCAAAGCCCTCGTGCGGC
This sequence comes from Pontederia crassipes, assembly GCA_030549335.1. Lineage (NCBI taxonomy): Eukaryota > Viridiplantae > Streptophyta > Magnoliopsida > Commelinales > Pontederiaceae > Pontederia > Pontederia crassipes. The sequence continues at coordinate 66,007,726 of CM060196.1, read as the reverse complement.
TACTTCTCGCCATTGCAGTGGAGAATTTGTAGTAAACTCGTGGTTGGGATGACGATGCATGGGGAGGGCGAGGGGGTATTTATAGGGCTCGTGAGATGTGAGAACGCACCTTTGGGGTTTGCCTTGGGACATGATTCATGTGTGAAACATAGACTTCTGATGAAGGAAGAAGTGCTATTTGCCAAATAATTGAGTTGAAGGATTTCATCTCTCATACTTGCTTTTTTTTTTGTGAGTGGATTCTGTCCAAATCTCCAAACTTATCCGACTTTATTCTTTTTCCTTATTATAAGCTTTTTTTTTTTAAAAAAAAATCGTTAGGTTGTCAAGAAGCCTAATATATTACTTACATCACGCTATACAATTGTATATCAAAAATTTATTTTTACAATAAATCCATCGACTAAATTACAACTCAAAATGGCGCAGCATATACATATATATAAAAATATATAAACAAACTATAAGATAAAGAGGTAATAAGGATAAAAATCTAATTAAGAAAAAAAAACTATTGATTCACCTAGTGGTGTTGTTCTCATCTTTAACAAAATTAGTTTAGCAACATTTTTTTAGCAGATGCATGCTGTCAGAAATGGCTCCTGCATTATTAGTAACCTATATGGTTTTTGAGTGTCCTATGCAGCAGTAGTGTTGTGTTTACATTCAAGTGTTTTTATATATATATTTTGTACTAATAGGCTTGTAGAATAACGAAGGGCACCTTTTAATTAGCAATTAATTTAATTAGGATTGTTGAAGACGGTAGATATGAAGGATGAGTAACCTGATTAGCTTACTTTTAGTTTTATTTGCGCTTCAACATCTATCACATTCACCTTTATCATTAATCGAGAGTCTTGAATCACGTGATCACCACACTAATAAATTATATATTTTGGGTTAATATTCTTGATGCTAGTTTTTTTTTTCTAAGATCACTTTGGATCAATCATATGCATAAAGACTTTAATGGTTTTTAAATATAGCCATGGCTTAGACAATCCTTCCCATTGAAGTCTTAATTAGTTACGAATCGTGAAATATATATATATATATATATATATATATATATAAGGTTAATGAATATGTAGAGCATCTGAACACTTATTTTTATCATTTAATGAATTTAATATTTACTATTCATGATTAAACTAATTATATGTTTAGAATAAATAATCAATATTTATTCGGATAAGTTGTTAACACAAAATTATCATCGAAGATAAATAAATTATGATAATTGAATTAGTCATATTTATTAACATAACTTGATTAAAAATGATCATTTGATAATTCGATAATCTTAATCTCATCTATTATTTAACATATATTCAAAATTAATATATAATTATTTTATTAATATAATAAAAAATAGTATTTTACTCTCTCTCTATGTATATATACACGTATGTGCCTATTTTTGTAGAAGAAATTAAATTAGTGGCAGCAATTAACGCGTACACTATACAAAGAGTAGGTTCTGAGGTACGTAGGGCATTCGGTCCTACAACATGACCTGATACAAGTACAACAGGAGCAACTAACTTGCTTTTAGCTTAGAGCCATGCAATTACTTAACTAGTTAATTAACAACAATGACAACGCCAATACGCCATTAATTAAGCATCATCGCCTACTCCTTTCAACAAATGAAAGTTCTAGAGCAAATGATCGATCGTCAAAAGAGCACTTAATTGTGTAATAATTAAATAAAGTGTGAAGACTATAAATTTTTCGATCCCATGCGTCCAAAAGATACTGGTTCAAGTATAAATCCACCATTTTCCCCCTTTAAAATGACATTTTTCTGCCGACGGGAGAGAAAGCATGCAGTACTTAATTGGTTGATACAGCTTAATTAGCCCTTTTTTATGATTACGATCTGCTCACCGATATATTCAAATTTGTTAATACTTCACTAATTCAATTTTCGAATTGAGAGCATAGCACGCCTTAATCAGTTATCGAGTGAGACAAATGAATGGTAATAAGGCATCGCGAGCACAACATCCATGCAAACAAAAAAAAAAAGAGGCAATAATAGTAACCAAGGATGTTAATTTGACATAATCCGAACTTGAACTTGTGTTTTGAAATCATCGATATTAGTCATATCGCTTTTATTAGAACCAAGGATGGAGCTACCATTATGGTAAGGGAGCCTTGGCCTCCCTAACTTTCTGGGATATTATGTATATTACTAATGAGTATTACTATTATATATATATAATATATATATATATATATAGTAAGGCCCTAATGTTTTGAACTTAATATAATTAAGGCCCCCCTTAATTTTTTAAAATATTATTTATATAGTATTATATATAATAAGATTCTTCCCGATTTTGTAAACTTAACATAATTATGATATGTTATCATATTTATTAGAGAATATGTGTATATTAATAGTATATTTATATTATATTCCGTGTGTTTATGAATGCATGACATATATGTCAATAATTTTGATTTCTTTCTATAACAAATTAAGTTAGTCAGTTAAGTCATAAAAGTTAGTTAATAAGTCTTTCTTTAACATGATAAACACAAAATACGTGATGAATAACAAAAAAAATTAACTAAAATAAAATAATATCTATAATTATAAGTTATCTTCTAAAATAATCCTTTTTATTTTCTTAATTTTGGTTATAAATTTTGATAATTAGATGTATATATGATGTGAATTGTGTGGAGTGTGATAGACTTGTTGAATTATGTGTCAAAATTTAAGTAAAAGTGAAATTTTTAAAAATGTGCTCAAACTCCTCACTTCACTCTACTACAAGTGCACAGGTCAAAGTAGTAGGCTCAAGTGTCGTATCCATAGTTATTTGAGGGCTAAAGACTCACTATCTAAACTAGACTAATCCTAAACTAAGTAACTAAAATAGAGAACGAGAGGAAAGTAAAAACAGATTTGAACTATAACTAAGAAAGTGACTATTTTTTATGTTTTAATGATTAAGATGAAATCTAATTATTAAGCTGAAGAGTAAAAGGGGATTAACAATTAATGAGAGATTCTCTTAGGAATGAGGTTAATCTAATTCAGCTATGGATGGATTAGAACAATTCAGCAATGCAAAGTCAAATTTGATTCAACCAAAAAAAGGGTTGTTCTCATAGTATAATTAAATCAGGACTAATCATCATATTCTCATATGAATGTTAGCTAAGTTGAATTAGAAAGGAATCCTTACTGATGTTGAGTTATCATTAAGCATAAGATTTAGCACTTTACTGATATTGCCAAAATCCTTTCAGATTTGACAAATCAATAAGTCTAAAATTGATACAACAACTAATCAACATTCATAATCATGGAACAATTGACTCAATTAACCAAATAGAAATGGAATTAAATCCAATACTAATGCTAATGCTCTTGGTTTATCTCTAAACATCAAGGGAACCTAAAATTAACCTTTCGGTTGCAAATGCAAATGAGGTCCACATTAACACAAGTTGATTGGATGCATTAAACACATAATCACAGATTGGAATCTAAGAACTTATCATTGCATCTTGATTCATTTCTGAACAAGAAGGAAATCAAATCAACCTCTCGATTGCCTATAAAATTAGGATTTCATAATGACAAACAAATTCCAGTAGAAATCAAAATATCAGAATTTCATATTGGCATCAAAATCAGAGAAGGAAATCAGCATTGTTTAAACTCCATCCATAACTAGTAGACTACTACCCTATCCTAGGAGAGCTGGAATTTAGTTCATCATAGATACAAAGATTGATACAAAACAGATAAGGAAATCAATGATAAACATTCTGAAATCAGAAGGTAAAAATCTGTTGACTGGAAAAATCAGAATGTAGCCCTTCTTCTTTAGCTCCTCCTTGCTCCTAGTCCAGCATCTTGCTAATGGAGGCTCTCCCTTTTCTCATTTGGATTTCTTCAGCTTTTATATATAAGTTGTGCACCCTTTGATGAAAGTCAGAAGCTTCCATAGCTTCTGATTGTGCCAACTGTCAAATGGTTCTGAATTTTCAGCAGATTCCATCTATTTTTTGGGCAGCTAGCAGTGGTCCTCCCTTACTTTTTCAGCTGATTACAGCCTTGTAGTGCTTGCTAGAAGAGCAAGAAAACAAGCATCAAAGTTTACAAATAAAAATAAAACAAGTAAGGGTAGGACAACAATTAAAAATCAACTCAATTACTAAGTGCAGATTGGTATTATGCAGAAATGATAAATGCATGCATTCTAGGCATAATTAACCAAACGTAGGCAATTTTAGGGACTCGATACATGTCAAATTAAATATAAATGGAGTGAAAATTTAGTATGATCAGCTAGTGATCAAACTTTCCCAAGCTTAGTCTTTTGCTTGTCCTCAAGCAAAATAGTCAAATATTAAGAACAAGACTTGAATAAGATAGTTCACAAGTGAATTCAAATTCAGCTGATTGAAATCCAATGAGTTTCTCGCTTTGCTAATACTCCATTCTTTCAAAAACCCAAACTTTAGCTGAGGAATCACAAAGGCTAAAGCAAATTTAAGTCATGAAAGAAGTACTAATATTAACTGATTTGAATTTCAGGGATTTTCAACTTTACTAAAAAGGTTGAACTACCAATCTCTTGATGAACAGATTTAGGTATTGCTTAAACATGTTTGAAACCAGACTTTTATTCATGATAATGCAAGTAAACAGATTTGAACTTGATTTTTATTCATGTTGGTCACATGATAAAGATCTTGATTTTATTCAGAAGAGGTTCCTTTTGGAATTGGCTCTCTTTATTCATGCATGCATGTAATGCAGAAATGCATCTTTTCACTTTTTCTTTTTCTCCATTTTTTTTCTTTTCTATTTATGAAGTGAGCAGTAGTTCAAACTCAAGTATGATTTAGATTTCTTAGTGCAAACAGTCAAGTTTTCCTATTTAACACAGTAGCAAAAGTCTTGACTCCATTCTAGACATCTTCTAATTTCTGATCAACCCATGAGAGCTAGCTAATGTTACCCACAAAAAAAAATTCAACTGAATTCGAGTTCAAATGCATTTGAAAATGAGCTGATTGAAGCAAAAAGATTAATAATCAAATTGACTACTTTGTGTTGGAGTGTACTAGCTATCATACTAGAGGATTTCTACTTGACAATGATGAGCACAAATGATAAGATGGCTTGAGCTGAACAATTATAATAGTGATAACAATGATAACCTAGTTATAGATATGAATTTTAAAATGAAATTAAAACATGCTAATAGAGTTCAGAAATGTACCAAGTACCTCCCCCAAGCTTATCGTCAGTACTATCCTTAGTGATAAATCATCCAAGCAAGGGAGAGAGTTAGGTGGGTGTTCAATCTTGAAATGAGATGCATTGCTTCATTTGGGTCCTTCATTTCAATCTTGATATCAGAAATTGTTGTCAACCAATTCTTCCTGGTGTGGAATCAATTCTGTAGTGAATTGGAGAATGATCAACTTAGCAATTAGTAAAATGCAATGAAGATAGAGAAATGCATTGAAATTTGGCAATATCAAGTGTGGATAACTGATGCATGCAAAATACAACATATTTTAGTTAATTATTTTAATTAAATTTTCTGTAATTTAATCATGGCATGCATCATTTTTAGTCACTTTTAATCATAATTCCAGATTTATCAATTTTAATTATTAAATTCTCTGAATATTTTAATTGTGGATGGATTAACTAAATTTTGATAATTATTTTGCAGGAAAAATTGAGATTAAAATGGATTGTGCTATATCGGCCAAAATTTCAAAGAATTTATCATTACGGTCGAGATTAGGATGAAGAATTCATCATTATGACCGAGATTTGGCTTTACACCCAAGTCGTTACGGCCGAGATTCAAAAGGAGTAACAATTAAATGATTTTATCTTTTGGACGTAACAAGTTTAAATTCTTTCCTTACGGCCGAAATTCGAAGGGAGTAAAAGGGTTTATCTCTTTGGGAGTAAAGATAAAATAATTTCTTACGGCCGAGATTTGGAGGGGGTAATGGCAATGAAATCATTCTTTTGGCCGAGTTTATCTTTGGGCGTAACAAGATATATGAAGGTGTGAAGATAAGAAAGATTTATCTTTGGGCGTAATGATAAAAGGATTTATCTTTGGCCGAGTTTATCTTATAATTTTAAAGTCAATCGTACGATGTTACGGCCGAGATCAAATTGAAGGCCGTCCGCACCCTATAAATACGTGAAAGAATCCATCGTTTCAATTGGTGCTCTGAAGTTCAGGTTTCTTCCACGGCGAGTCGTGAGCTCTGCAGGCTACGACCAAGAGGAGAGAGGTGCGACGGCTGGAGGTTGATCGCGACCCTGACCAAGTCCGAGAGGCTGCCCGACTGTCTGCCCGTGATCCGAAGCTTCGACTTTTGTTTATTTGGGTGTAATTCTTCCAATTATTATTATTTTGTTATTATCTCTCCAGAATTTCTAGGATGAACTCCATATTTTTATTTATTTCATGTTAGGAGATTATTATTGAAGGGAAACTATTTGGACCCTATATTATTTGTTTTAATATTTTCTGATCAGTTAGTTAATTGTGCTTAATGCTTTTAATTTAATTACTTAGATTTCTGAATTGAGTACTTACCAGTTTGTGGATTATTTGATTTCAGAATTCATTAATTGAATTAATTGATTTTATGTGAAATTAATAATTAACATAAATTTGATAACTAGTGTGTGGAGAATCAAGTTTATGTGGTCTGTTAATCTAACCAGTTTGTGGAGTGATTAATAGTCTAGGATTTTTATATTAATGCATCTTAATTTTAATCTTATCTGACGAATACCAGTTTGTGGGACTTTAGGTTTGATTAAATTTAAGATAGTTTGATTTACCGGATTAAATAGCAGAATTACCAATTTGTGGACTCTGTGATGTTAATCTTGTAAATTAATAACTTGGAAAAATTTCTAATTCATCTTTAAAGATTAAATTTATCTTTTACGGTTCAAATATTTATCCTGATCTATTTTCATCCTAAGGCCAAACTTCAACACCATTATCTTATTTTTATCTTAATTTCCTTATTTTATTTCATAAAACTTCTTTCCAAAAATTCATGTTTTTCCTCTCTTATTAATTTATAAATCCAGATATTGAATTAATAATATTCCTCGTGGGTTCGACACTCTTACTCCTTTTTACTATATTATTTGAGCGACTAGTACACTTGCTAGCAAATTTTATTGTTACAAATACAACGCATCAAGTTTTTGGCACCGTTGCCGGGGAATATTTTATTAATTAATTTCTAATTTTTATGAATTATTAGGAGATGTAAATAAAGTGTAAATAATTCTTTATAAATATGTATTAATTGTTTTAATTATTTTTGTGAATAATCTAATTTTTTTCTTTTACAGATAAAGGTCACAACAATTTTTTAATTTATCTACTTTCGGTTTAAAATCCGACGCCGATTGGATTTTTCGAATTACACTGTCGACTTATGGATTTACGACTTTAATTTGATGTGTCGGCTTTATTAATTTTACGGCCTCGCAATGAATGATTTCTGAATTCTAAACTTTCAATCTTTACGGCCGTAATATTTTTAACCGAACGTTGTTTTACGCCATGAGTAATGGATATTGATTTGACCTTGTTACACCCGGTTTATCGATGGTTTAAATTTTTTTTACGCCCTATTCGAATCAGTTTCGACTTCCATTCTCGGTCGTAACATTTTAATTGTTTGAACTTTTCATATGGATTTGATCTGATTTCGTTATTTTACGACCGTAAGGAATCGACTTAATTCACTTTCGGCCGTAATGATTCAATTTTTGACATTTGAGTGGGGTAATATTCTCAAGTTTCATTCGAAATTATTTCGGCTGAAACCCTATTTTTCTTTACGGCCTCGTGTTGACTTCATCTCGGCCGATGTGACCTCGTCTTAATTGACAATTTAATCTTTTTTACGGCCGAGAATGATCTCATGTTTTCTTTTTACGGCCGAGAATTGATCTCATGGTTTTACGGCCGTAAAATTTCTGAACATTTGTTTTTACGCCATATTACAACCTTTTCGGCCAATTTATTTGTGATTTTTTCTTTCTCGGCCATCAACGATCACGTTCGACTTAATTCTCATTGTTTTACGGCCGATATGAATTATCCTCTTCCTCGGCCATAATGAGTCATTTTGCCGACGTTTCGTCCGATTTTTATTTCAGCCGAAACCCTGTTCTATTTTACGACCAAGGTTGTCAACTTCAGTTCTTTACGCCTATGATTTTATAAGTGAGGAGTTGATTGCCGAAATGATTCATCGCTGTGTTAATTTTTACGACGTTGTTTCGACCATAAGCCAACAAGTTTTTACGCCTTCATGTTGAATCCCTATCAACACTATTTTATGATTTTTACGGACAAACGAGCTTCGAATTACTAATCTAATTTCGACCGTAAACCTATTTCTGTATTACGGCCGATCAATCTTATTTCCTCTCTAAAAATAATTTTTTATTATGTCTGATTATTAACTTTACGGTCGCAAATTAGTTCGGACTTATTTTGTGCGGTTTGTTACATCATCATAAATTCTTTTGGTCGATATTAATATTTGGTATTCGTATTGGTTTGAAGAATTTCTGAAAAGTTCCTCTCGAAAATTAATTTTAATTCTATCAGGCCGAAAGACTTTATTTGTTAGAATCTCATTTCTCGTGACCTATTATCTGTATTTCTTCCTTCTTGTATACATTTTTATTCTTTTATCTTACTGAAAATTGGTTGTTGCAGGTACTAATTGAAAATTAAATCACAACCAATCCTGGAATCCTCTAATAAGCGCACTAGAAGTTCAAATCCACTGTTGGAATTTGATCCTGAAATTAAAATAACCTATCGTCGATTACGAAGAAATATAAGAAAAATGGCGGAACAAGCACGCGACAATCAGAGACTGGAGCAACAAAATGAACTGGTTCCACCACATAATAATCGGCAAGAAGATGAAGCAGAGCTTTCTATGAGAGAATATGTCTTGGCCAGATACAGTGACCGAGAATCATGCATCGTGCTGTCTGATATTAACGCAAATAATTTTGAGATAAATCCCGCAATCGTGAGGATGATACAAGCATCCCAATTTGGAGGAGGATTTCATGAAGACCCTCACGATCACCTTGACAAATTTCTTGCTACTCTGAGCACCTTTAGAAATAATAATGTTTCTTCTGAAGTTATTCGTTTATTATTATTTCCTCAATCTTTACGTGACAAAGCTTCCACTTGGTTTAAAACTTTGCCTGCAGGATCGATTCATTCTTGGTTGGAGCTGGTAGAAAAGTTTGTTGGAAAATATTGTCCACCACAAAAGACAGGCAAATATCGAAGAGAGCTGAGGGCATTTGTTCAAGATGATAACGAGACGTTATATGAAGCCTGGGAACGATATAAGGAACTGCTGGCCAGAGTTCCTGATAATAGAATTCCAAAGTGGCAAGTGATGGAAGATTTCTACCATGGATTACGACCTGCAGATCAAGACAAACTCGACCAATCAGCAGGAGGATCTAAACGTCCTAGTGAGATACAAGATATAATTGAAGCTGTAGCCCTCAAGTCGAACCAAGAAAGGAGACCATCTCACCGAACTCATGATGTACATGCTACACAAGGAATACAATTTTCAAAAATAGTGGCTCAGCTGGAGTCACTTAATCAAAAATTCGAGCAGATGATGTCACTAATGGGAAATTCTAGCAATTATAGCCCTTCAGGTAACACTTCAGATTCAAATCAAATTGAAAATGCTAACTTTATTTCCAATCCATTTTACAGGAACAACGATTATGGTTGGAGACACAATCCAAAGTTTGCCTATAATCAGAGTCAAGGCCAATCTTCTGGTCCATCAAAAGATTATATACCGAAAAGGCAACCTGATACTCCCCAATATCAATCATCAAATCATATGCAGGAGATGATGGCACAGATCATAGACACAATGTAAGTGTTACAAAAGAATATGAAATCTAGAGCCACGAGTCAGGATGCATCCATTCGAAATCTGGAAAGACAACTGGGCCAGATGGCGGCACAACTAACTGGACGTACACCGGGCTCTCTCCCAAGCAACACAGAAAAAAATCCAAGAGGGGAAGAGCAAAATAGGCCTTGATTTTCATCAGAACTAAGTCAAGCTGACGACTATAAATCAGAACTATTTCTATCCTTTTTATTTTTATTTTTTTCATTTTTTTAGATTAGTCTAATTAGTTGTTAATTAATATCTTAGTTACGGTGATAGTTTTATTTTTTAATTTTAATTAGACAATTATTTTATTATGGAGTCATTTAATTTAATTAATATTTAGTGTTTGTAAGGAAAGGTAAACTCAGGGGCGTCAACTCCAAGCATGGGCGTAAATTCCAAGAATTGATTCCCTTCACGTGACAAGACGAGGCTATTATGCCCTGACACCTGTGCTCTCTACGATCGAAGCTCGGACATTACGCCCTGCCACCCACCGATTGCGTTACGGTCGAGAGGTCACACCAGCAGACCACGGACGTGCCTTGGAAAAATGCATGCTTTTACGCCCGGACGTGACTTTTCACTGCGTCATCACGTGGGAACATGTCAGATTACGCCCGAAAATTCATCTATAAAATCTTACCCCCTCTTGTATGTTGCAGATCAATCTTCTTTACGGCCGAAGTCTCAACGCCGTCACCGCTGCTCCCTTACGCCCAAAGTGCTACGCCTCCAACTCCTTACGGCCGAAGTTCCAGCGCTTCACTGTGCATTACGGCCGGTCTGCCACCGCACACCGACACTTATTACGGCCGAGTTTCCACCGCGCTCCTACCATCTGCGTTACGGCCGAGCCTCAACACCGCGCATCAAGACTTCTTTACGGCCGAAATCTCATCGCCATTCGTTACGGCCGAAATCTACAGGTTCATCTACTCTTACGGCCGAAGTTCCAGCGTTTTCCCGACATTTTTTACGGTCGACACTTATTACGGCCGAGTCACCTCCGACCTTCAGCCGGTTCTTCATCGAATACTACGGTCAAAACCTCAGCCGCTTCCACCGAGCCGGTACCTTTTCTTTGTTTATTTTTGTCCAGATCAAGATGAGGCGATTTGCTAATATATGGAGGGGACGTCATGAACGACGACATCCGAATGCTCAGCCGGCCCCACAGCCCTCACAATTAATCTCCTACCCCGGAGATTATTATTGGACTAAGCCGGAGTATCAAGTTCGATATGAACGGATGTGTAATATTCGAATTCATGCCACCAGATTTTCAGATACTGAATTGCCGAGGGAGTATAATTTACTTGCAGATATTCATCTATTATTTTCTCAAATTGGACTACCTGACTTTGTGCATTCTTGGTGGCCAACTTATGAAGTACTAATTATGGAATTCCTCTCATCTCTGGAAGTCTTTAATTTAGATGGCATGAACTATGATCAGCCCTGCATTTCATTCCAACTTTATGGACAACCATTTACTTTCACTCTAGGAGATATTAATAATATCTATGGATTCCCCAATCATGGATCTCTTTCTATACCTGCTGACTTTGATGCTGAAACTTTTTGGAAACAGATAACAGAAGAAGACCGATTGGTATGGAACACCGCTAAAGATAGCTCAATTCAGAATCCTGTTCTGCGCTACGTCCATCGCATGCTAAGCAACACCATAAGTGGACGCAGTGATAATGATGGTGCCGTCTCAGAAGGAGAGTTATATCTTATCCACAGCATGCTTCACAGAACTCCCGTTAATGTGGATGCCTTCCTCATTCGTCAATTTCAGCGCCGCACTACTCATCGTGGCGGTAGCATTAATATGGGTGCCCTTCTCACACCTATCGCTCAGCACCTACAACTTGACTTGGATGATCTTGAAGCTGTGCTAGAAAATACTCACCTCACTCGTAGGACCATTCAGGCTATGGGTCTCGTGAAGACCAACAACTCAGGGATCAAAGTTTTTACTTTTAAAGGCCACCATCAGGAGGTGCCCTGCTCAGATCGAGATGCTTTTACGCCGATTAATCCAAATAATTTGCTCCTTTTTAGGCAGGTCATAGCTCCAGTAATCCCACTTGCAGGACCATCTATCTTTGTCGGACAGCTACACTAGGATGAACCTTTCTCCTGGTTTGATTCTACTGATTATGCGGCAGCCCAACCCTACCTTCAACAGCAACAATGATTCCAGGCTGCATCACCGGCAGCTTCCCAATATGCCACATTCGTCCATTCACCTTATATGCCGGTGCCTTCTCCGATCCCATCTCCAACACAAGAGAGCTCTTCTGATTCCTCGTTCATACCTTCTACTCCTTATGAGAACGTGATTCGATGGAAGTATCTGCCCCTTTACAAGAACCTGTGCAGAATTGCTATATAGCACCGGAGCCCACTTTTACTTCAGCCCCAGAGCAGACTTACTATCCACCTCAGCCTGACTATGCTTCCATACAAAACTTATGGGAATCAATGTATGATGAACAACTTCGTCAAGCAGGGGAGTTTCATACTTTTCAAGAAGAGCAACTTCGTCAGTTAGGGCAGTTGCACGCTATTCAGGAAGAGCAACTTCGACAAGCACAAGAGTTGACCAACATTCGAGCTGATTTTAGAAATATGGATCATCGTCAGGGTCGCTTCGAATCCCTTCAGAATCAGCATGCGCGCATGACGAGACGCATCCATGAGTATCATATGCGCCAAGGAAATCTCGGCTACCATCCACCATCGCCACCCCGCAGACAGTAAATTCGGTTGTGTCTTTTCCCTTTTCTTTATTTTCGTTTCTTTAATTTTCCTTTTTATTGAGTATGTATCACTTTTCCTTGCTGGCCTAACACTGAGGACAGTGTCTAGTTCAAGCTTGGGGGAGTTTGCATTTCATGCATTGCATGTTTCTTTCTTTTTATTTGCTTATGTTTGCATCTAGTTGTAAAAAAATCCAAAAAAATTGAAAATTTTGAAAATTTTCTAAAAAATACCATTGCATGCATTTATTTTTGCTACCATCTAACAAACTCTTATATTATTATTTTAATTATCTTTTAGTAAAAGTTCAAAGACATGTCGTTAATTGATGAAATTTGAATACTTTTCTTTCTTATCACTTGCTATTTTAGTATCAAACTTATGGACTATGTGTCTATGCTAAGTAGAATTATGAATGACTAGACGACAAAATCATATTCATGCCTTTTTATTTCTTTTAAGTCTTGATAGTAGTAGCCTTCTTATTGACCATATCAAGTACTTTTTGAGCTTATAAAAAAAGAAGAGTTAGTTAAACCCCAACAAATAATAATAATAATAATAATAATAATAATAATAATAATAGTAATAATAATAATAATAATAATAATAATAATAATAATAATAATAATAATAATAATAATAATAATAATAATAATAATAATAATAATAATAAAGTTGAATAAAGTTATGTGTAGGTACAAAAGTGTTATCCGAAACCAAGGTGTGTTCGGGTAATTAGATCCGTAGGGGTTCATGCATGGCGACCTAAGGGCAACTGCTCTGGGATCCGTCGATCGAAAACCTGCTACATGGACCATCTTGTGGAATATGGAGAAGCACATGAGTACTAAATCATGGCTAAGTTCGAACTCTTCATTCAGAACCTTGATTGTTCGGGCAAGTAAACTCGAGGGGTGCTTTATCACCTGTTGCCCTAAGGCCATCTAGTCTGGGAGTCATCAGTCCAAAGTCCGCTACATGGACTTCCTTGTGCAATCCTGCTTGAAGATTAGAACTTTTAAAATGATTAAAAATAAAGATGAAAAATGAAAAGAAAAAGAAAAAGTTTTAAGCTCAATTAGTACTTATGTGTTCAATATCAATGCTATTATTTGATAGACAATTTATTTTTTTCACAAGGCTGAATTTGAGATTGTTTAAATTTGTGTAGCATTCAGAACCTCTATGAAGTTAAGTGCATGGAAAATGATAAGATGCTGAGTAGTAGGTGTGCAGAAGAATTTTGTGAGAAAATTAGTCAGTTGACAATGTGGATGCTATGATGGAACTTTCTTGAGCATTGTTTTGAATTTTTGCTTGAGGACAAGCAAGACTTTAAGCTTGGGGGAGTTTGATGCATGCAAAATACAACATATTTTAGTTAATTATTTTAATTAAAATTTTTGTAATTTGATCATGGCATGCATCATTTTTAGTCACTTTTAATCATAATTCCGGATTTATCAATTTTAATTATTAAATTCTCTGAATATTTTAATTGTGGATGGATTAACTAAATTTTGATAATTATTTTGCAGAAAAAATTGAGATTAAAATGGATTGTGCAATATCGACCAAAATTTCAAAGAATTTATCATTACGGCCGAGATTAGGATGAAGAATTCATCATTACAACCGAGATTTGACTTTACACCCAAGTCGTTACGGCCGAGATTCAAAAGGAGTAACAATTAAATGATTTTATGTTTTGGACGTAACAAGTTTAAATTCTTTCCTTACGGCCGAAATTCGAAGGGAGTAAAATGGTTTATCTCTTTGGGAGTAAAGATAAAATAATTTCTTACGACCGAGATTTGGAGGGGGTAATGGCAATGAAATCATTCTTTTGGCCGAGTTTATCTTTGGGCGTAACAAGATATATGAAGGTGTAAAGATAAGAAAGATTTATCTTTGGGCGTAATGATAAAAGGATTTATCTTTGGCCGAGTTTATCTTATAATTTTAAAGTCAACCGTACGATGTTACGGCCGAGATCAAATTGAAGGCCGTCCACACCCTATAAATACGTGAAAGAATCCATTGTTTCAATTGGTGCTCTGAAGTTCAGGTTTCTTCCACGGCGAGTCGTGAGCTCTGCAGGCTACGACCAAGAGGAGAGAGGTGCGACGGCTGGAGGTTGATCGCGACCCTGATCAAGTCCGAGAGGCTGCCCGACTGTCTGCCCGTGATCCGAAGCTTCGACTTTTGTCTATTTGGGTGTAATTCTTCCAATTATTATTATTTTGTTATTATCTCTCCAGAATTTCTAGGATGAACTCCATATTTTTATTTATTTCATGTTAGGAGATTATTATTGAAGGGAAACTATTTGGACCCTATATTATTTGTTTTAATATTTTCTGATCAGTTAGTTAATTGTGCTTAATGCTTTTAATTTAATTACTTAGATTTCTGAATTGAGTACTTACCAGTTTGTGGATTATTTGATTTCAGAATTCATTAATTGAATTAATTGATTTTATGTGAAATTAATAATTGACATAAATTTGATAACTAGTGTGTGGAGAATCAAGTTTATGTGTTGTGGAGTGATTAATAGTATAGGATTTTCATATTAATGCATCTTAATTTTAATCTTATCTGACGAATACCAGTTTGTGGGATTTTAGGTTTGATTAAATTTAAGATAGTTTGATTTACCGGATTAAATAGCAGAATTACCAGTTTGTGGACTCTGTGATGTTAATCTTGTAAATTAATAACTTGGGAAAATTTCTAATCCATCTTTAAAGATTAAATTTATCTTTTACGGTTCAAATATTTATCCTGATCTATTTTCATCCTAAGGCCAAACTTCAACACCATTATCTTATTTTTATCTTAATTATTTATTTTATTTCATAAAACTTCTTTACAAAAATTCATGTTTTTCCTCTCTTATTAATTTATAAATCCAGATATTGAATTAATAATATTCCTCGTGGGTTCGACACTCTTACTCCTTTTTATTATATTACTTGAGCGATTAGTGCACTTGCTAGCAAATTTTATTATTACAAATACAACGCATCAATAACTGATATGAGTGAGAAGTCAAAGTATCATTATGATGATTAAAACATGAACTAAAGAATGATATCAGTTATTAGTTGCATTTCAGTGAGAAAATCAGAATTGTGTCTAAGAGTACTCCCTAGGTTGAAGGTCAGTAGTGGATCAGATTCCTCTCTAATTTATTCCTGCAAAACAAAGGGAAATTAGATATGAAAAGGATTGGATTGCCTCCCAAAAAGCGTCCTACTTTAAAGTCTTATGCTAGACAACTCTTGATATTAAGGAGGTTTAAATACTATGATATGATCAAGTATAGATCTCAATTTGTGGACAACTTCACTAATCAAATATGGATCTCTTAGTTTGTCAATAATTGATCTTTATTTTTCAGTTTGATTTCCTCCTCT
This sequence comes from Pontederia crassipes, assembly GCA_030549335.1. Taxonomy (NCBI): domain Eukaryota; kingdom Viridiplantae; phylum Streptophyta; class Magnoliopsida; order Commelinales; family Pontederiaceae; genus Pontederia; species Pontederia crassipes. The sequence continues at coordinate 65,991,512 of CM060196.1, read as the reverse complement.
ATTGTACTAGAAATCTACTAACTTCTCATCCCCAAAACTCTCATGTATGATATCGATATCTCCTAGATCACCATCTTATTTAAGCAGCCATTTTTTCAATAGCCTATTAAAATTGCAGCATTGTTGGAAGATCTTTGAGCTCTTGGTTTCATCTTTCAGTAGGTAAACATTGATCTTCCTTCATTGAATGTTCCATTCCTTCTACAAATTTGAATTCTGCAATAGACTCCTCTATTTGGAAAGAAATTTCTTCTACTTTTGTATCTTCCTTGGCCATTTCAGTCTCATCATGTGGCTTTACTATCATAACCTGTTGCCCAATGGATAATGACATGGGTGAGACTTTGAAATTTTGAATGACTTCAAATGAATTAGTGCTTGCTTCAAGTTCAGGCCATTTCTTCTATTTTAATGTTTCTTCGTCTTTGATTTTATGATGTTGACATTCTTCAGCTGATCCATGATGGTTTGTGGAGCAAATTACTTCAAGTAGAACTTTTGGACAGTTGGGTGCAGGAGGTAACTCATCTTTAGGGGTAGACAATAAATGAATTGAGTTGCGGCCCTCATCACAAAGGAGTGTATATGATAGTTTCTTCAAAGAATCAAAATCAAAGTCTTCTAGAATTTGTTCTTCATTGGATGAGAACCTTATAAGTGGGTCTTCAATGTGTTTCAATGAAGGTATCATTGGAGTAGATTTTTTAGTAACTTCAGCAACTTTATCTTGTTTCTTGGCTTGTGCTTTAAGTGTGATAGACTCCTTTTCAACTTCAGCCTCCATGACTACTTTTTTTTCTTTATTCATCTTTTTCTCAATTCTCATTTCCATTTCTTGAATTTCTTCTTTCAGAAAGGTAGATTGGATTTGTGGGGCTTCTTGACTAGACTGCAAATAAAACTTGGCCCCCAAGGCTTGATATTCAGCTCCAAGAACACCTACTGTCATATATAGTTTTTCCAAGGTTGTAGTTTGCTTTTCTTGTCACCTCATGAAGTTCTCCAACATAATCTCAAGTCTTGACTCTTCTGTAGATTGATTAAGTGTTTGCTGATTTTTTGAAATATCCATGGTTGCAACCTGAAAATCTGACACTTGACCTTGATTGTGATGGTAATACAAATGATTTTGTGAATCATAAACATATGGATTGCTGCTTGAGAAATCTTGCTCAGGATTCGATTAATTTGAAATATAATGACTACTACTTGAGAAGTCTTCCTCTCGATTCCAGTAAATTGAACTTTCATGACCATGTGAAGCATACATGTAAGCATTAGAGAGCTGTTGAAATTATGATGATCCTTAATTGCAATGAACTTGTGATGGTTCTCCAACATCAAAACCATATTTTTGAAGAGTTTTGAACACGACATCTTCAACTATAGAATTCAATTCCTCCTGGCTCATTGGTGTTTCACTTGATTGATAGTAGTCCCGGGGCCAAGTTTGTCAACTCATATCCATCTTTTCTTCTTTCTCTCTCAAAAGTTAAATTCATAATTTTTTACACTCTTGCAACTTGTTATACAATGAGATTAAGTGCAAAAACATCAAAACTAGGAGTAAACATGAAATGAAACAGAGATTAAGATAAGATGATAAGATTGAGCAGAAAAAGAAAATTTCAAAAAAGACTAATCTAATAAGAAAAATGATAGACAAAAATAGGACTGAATATAAAAGGATGTGATATAAACAGTGATGGTATAAGAAAAAGCAGAGGTAAATATAGACAAAAGCTAAACTAAAGAAAAGAAAATAACTACTAAAAAGTGGACTAATCTAAACTATAAAAAGTGAATCTAATCAGCCTCAAATCCCCGACAACGACGTCAAAAACTTGATTGCATATTTTATTTTATTTTTTTGACACTCTGCCTTTGCCCCCCCCTAAGTTGTCATCCTAATTATAACATCAAATTAGTGGAATGTTAATTCTGAAGATCGATGAGTCTCGATCGAAAAAAAAGATAATAATAGCGGTTAAAATTGGAAAACTATATGGCATGAAAGCTTGATGGAGATTTTAGGCATGGACAGTCAAGTTTGGTTTGAGTGGATAAGGTGGAGTGCGAACCAGCTCTTTACTAACTACAAGAAACACCAAAACAAATTTCACAAATATTTGTAGCGGCAAAAAAAATTTTCTTATCATTTTGCGAGGAATGAAATAAATTGTCAAATTCAGATTTAGCTTTCGTTAGAACTTGACCGTCCATCTCGTCGAAAGTTGAGATAGTTATTTTCGTCGAAAATATAAAAGAAAACAAAAAAAGAAGTGAAATAATATTTTATGCTTTCGGATATTTAAAGTCAAAGATAATAAAAATAAATTTTGATGGAAACAACCACTAGTTCGGATGGGTAGATTATCGAATCAAAGTTTTGAAGAGCAACGCGGTCGAAATTATGCATAAATAAATAAAACAAAAATATTATTTTGTAATTTTTGAATAATAAAATTCATGATATCATGAAATAATTTTCTTGATGAACCATGATTATTAAAATCGAATCGGATCGACCGATTCAATCATGAACCGACTGTTGCTTCGATCTAAATTAATTTAAAAAATAGAATTGAAGTTAGAATCGGTAAAAAAATGTTCGACCACTAGATTAGAAAAATCCGTTCAACATTTAAAGTGAAAAAATTAGAAAATAAAAAGTTAGAAATGAAGGTAAAAAATGAGAAAGTATTTGAATTAAGAATTGGTAAAAATTAAAAAGGAAATAAATGTGGGAAATCAATATGGGAGAAGAATTAATGGAAATGAAAAAGGAAAGTATTAAAATGAAAATAAAGTAGAAAAATAAAAGTAAGTGTGATGTATGGAAAATTAAATTAATTTATTATCATCACAAAATAGCATCAAAGAATAAAATAAAAGAATTAATATAGTATATCAATAATAATAACTTAAAATTTTTTATGAATATGAAAAATTATAATATATAAAAAAGTAAATAAATATGGGTTAATGGGAAGAGAGGAATTAATGGAAATAGAAAATAAAAATATTAAAATGAAAGTAAAGAAAAAAATAAACTTGAGAATGATATATGTCAAAATTAATTAATATATTATCACCCTAAAAGAGTATTGAAGAATAAAATAAAAGAATTAATATACTATATTAATAATAAAAATTCAAACTCTATTTATGAATATTAATATTCAATTAAATATTTATTTATTATATTTTATTATGAATTATAAGTATTATATAATATTTATTATTATATATAATTATTTTAAATAATATAAATTTAATAAAATCCGGTTGAACCGATTGAATATGATCAAATCAGTCCAACCATGACCAAGCGTCCGGTCGGATGGCCGATCTGATTTCAATAATATTGTGATGAACTTCACTATATAACCGAACAAAATCATCATGAAATAATTCTCGACAAATTTATCCGACCGAGATTCCCACTGGGTCGAAAATAAAAATTATTGTTTTTTAATTATAAAATTAAATAATTTCTGTTTAAATGACCCAATGGAATTTTCTGACTGGATGCTACTTTCGTCGGAAATATAATTGATTAATAATAAAAATAATATTACATAGTTCGTGAAGTATAAAAATTAAATATAGCTAAATAGTTTTCTTCAGATTCAGCATTGAGAATTTTCAATTCTGGCTGTTTGGATTTGGGTATCAGAATTTAAATTATTAAAAACTAATCAATTAGGAAGAAAAATTCTATTTAGTATTTACATGAAACTTGTAATGATAGATAAAATTCCGATAAGTGTTTGAATAAAAAAGGATAATCCTAAGAATAATTTTATTATTTTAATAAGTTAAATGAAATTAAATTAAAATATATTTAACATAATCTCATAAAATTAAATAAACTAATAATAATAAATTTAATTTTTATTACAATAGCTATTATATATTAAGCCCAACATTTCATTGAATTATGTTTTATATTCTTAAGAGTTACTAATCATTATTAAATTAAGAAATGCTTTTTTATATAATTAATTATTAATTTTAAATCCACTTATATATGTATATATATATTAATTAGTAACTTAATTAAGTACCGAAATACTATAAAAGATATTGATTAATTAGTTAATAAGAAAAAAAATAATTTCAATATGCCTAATAACTTTTATTTGGAATATAAGTAATATCCTACTTGTGTCAAATTATTATTTATTATAAAATGAATTAGGCTATAATTGCAATTAAAACTATTTACGAGTTATTATTAAATTTTAGTGAATATATAATTTGTAATTAATTAATTCAAATCTACTTAGGAAAAAAAGAATTCTAGCAAGAACAAACAAAAAAATGGTCGCGCGATGTTTGACCGAAATTTTAATTCTGGTAATCATTAATTTCAGTTAATTTTGATCAATTGAATCTGGTGTTTGTGCTCGTCCCAACCGATTTTTTTTTACCAAAATACAAAAAAATAATTTTTTTTCTGTCATAAACTTTTTAAAATAATTTGTTGTCATTAAATTTATCGAAATATCATTTGGAACCCAATTAAAATATCATAAATTGCATTATAAAATGGTTTAGAGACGTAATTGTCAATCCTTGTGTGAAAATAATAATACATCATAAAACATTTTATAAATATTTCTACAAAATGATTTTTCATAATTAGATGAATAAAATTTAAAAGATAAATTCACGAGCCGTTCTATAGTTAGAACAGTTCGAATTATTTTGATTTATGTGCAATTACTTTCGGCATACAAGTAAATAACTAAAAACTAAAAGTTCATGTGCTGTTTATTAGGAACAAATCAGGAATTTAACATCTCCAGAGTGTGTAAATATTAGTAATTGACTAAAACATTAATTGTATTCATATATGTCATGTATGTTTAGCACTCATATTATACGATTTTTAAAGCCAGTTTAACTCTTTCTCGATATAATTTGATGTTCCAAATATAAATAATTTTTATCGTTAGATTAAAATAATATTGATCTAAGGGAAAACTCATAGCTGCACAGTGAAATTATAATTTATGATTGCCCTCGTAACATATAAATGCATAGTTCAAAAAATAAAATAAAGATATATTACTTTTAGGACCTCGAGACACGAGAAGTTGAATTGTAAGAAATATAATGTTGTTTTTTGTAAAGATCGGCAACAACAAACATAATTCTCTCTTAAATATGACAACGGAGATCTCAGTCGTCCATAAATTACCGAATCGATAACTTATTTATTTATTTATCATCGTCATGAATCAGGCGAATTTTATTGATGCTACATGAAGATTTATTATTTCAGTCTGAAGCGTTTGACCATGTCATTTATAAGTGACGTGAGAAGGTCCGAGCGTTTAGTAGTGGCCATTTCCTCCGCCGCTGCCGTAACCGGAGCCAGAGCCAGAACCATAGCCGGAACCGGAGCCGGAGCCCGACCCACCGCCGCCTCCTCCGCCACCACCGCCGCCGCCACCACTTCCTCCACCGTGTGCACCACCGGCGCCAGAGCCATACCCTGATCCGCTGCCGGATCCGTACCCTGACCCACTGCCGTTTCCACTTCCTCCACCACCGCCGCCTCCTCCGCCGCTCCCGTATCCTCCTCCCTGAGCACCACCGGCACCGGAACCGTACCCTGAACCATAGCCTGACCCGTAGCCGGAGCCGGACCCACCGCCTCCTCCTTGACCTCCGCCGCCGCCACCGCCTCCTCCCTTGCCGTACCCGCCTGCATACCCTGCACCAGCACCCTCACCGTATCCCTCGCCGTAGCCGGAACCGGAGCCGGAACCGTTACCGGAACCGCCTCCACCTCCGCCGCCTTCGCCGCCCCCTCCGCCTCCTGCGTAGGCTCCAGCCAGGGACCTCGCAGCGGAGGCCAACTGAAGGCCGAGGAGGACCACGAAGGCAAGGGCCAAAGCCCTCGTGCGGCTACGTCTCGCCATTGCAGTGGAGATTAGTAGTAAACTTGTGGTTGGGAACTTGGGATGACGATGCATGGAGAGGCCGAGGGGGTATTTATAGGGCTCGTGAGATACGAGTACGCAGCTTTGGAGTTGCCCTTGGACATGATTCGTGCGTGAAACACGGACTTCTGACGAAGTGCAATTTGCCAAATAATTGAGTTGAAATATTTCATCTCTCGTTCTTCTTTCCCTTTTTTCTTAGTGGATTCTGTCCAAATCTCCAAACTTATCCGACTTTAATTTTTCTTGCTATAACCTTTTTTTTTTTTTTTTGAGATTGCCAAGCAGGCGGTGAGCCTATATAAACAAACAAAAAAGATTAGGAGGTAAGAAGAATAAAAATATAATTAAAATAAACCTCTTTATTCACCAGTCTAGTTGCGTTATTCTCATATCTAATAAAATTAATTTAGCAAATATTCTTTTAGCCGGTACTTTGTCATATTGGCTCCTGCGTTAATAAAAAATATCGGACACTACAAGAAATACGGAAACTATAGACGGTCCAAACCGTCTGTAATTTCTCGAAAATCGTCGCAAATGGTGATTTGCGACGGAATTTTCGACCGAACCCATACATCGAAAAAACGATTTTCGACGGCTGAAAAAAAACCGCCGCAAGTTTAGACGGAAGTCCGACAGTCGACAACTGTCGAAACTTTCGGCGGTCGTCGAAACCGTCGATACTTTCATCGGTGGCGACTGTCAAAACTTTCGGCGGTCGTCCCAACCGTCGAAAGTTTCGACGGTAACGACCGCCGAAACCTTTGACGGTTGCAACCCCCGACCATTAGCGGCCAATCCGGCCGCGGGGGCCGGATCCGATCGCCCGCGGCTGGATCTGGCCGCTAGATGGCCGGGGGGGCTAGATCGGCCGGATCTGGCTACGGCAGAGGGAGGGGGGGAGAGAGGGGGGGGGGGGGGAGGGTCGCCGGCGGTAGAGGGTCGTCTGGAAGAGAGAAAGGGTTGCCGACGGGAGAGGTCGTCGTCCGGAGGGAGATGGTCGCCGGCAACATAGGAGAGGGAGAGAGAGAGTAGAGAGGTAAAGAAATAGAAAGTGAAGGAGAGTGATAATAATAATAATAATAATAATAATAATAATAATAATAATAATAATAATAATAATAATAATAATAATAATAATAATAAAAGTAGCGGGAAAGTGGGAAAATGAAAAAAAAAGTAGCGGGAGAGTGAAGTTTAATTATCGATGGCTATGATCGTCGGAAATTAAGCAAATATTAATAATATATATATGAATATGATATTTAATTATTTTAAAATTACCGACGGTCGAAATCATCGAAAATTATTTAATTATAATAAAATACTACATACATACATATATATAATATTTATTTTTTAGATTACCGACGGTCCAAACTGTCGAAAATTTTGACGGTCTGAACTGTCGCTAATTATATTAATAACATATTTTTATATTATATTATTTTTTCATTTACCGACAGTTAGAACCATCAGAACCGACGGAAATTACGATGGTTTGAACTGTCGCTAATTATATTAATAAAATACTCCTTATATTATATTATTTTATATTTACCGACGCCTCGGACCGTCGAAATTTATGACGGTTTGATATTCGTCGAAACTTTCGACGTTCCTAGTCATCAAAAAATAAAATAATAATATAATAAATTATATAAATTATTATTTTTCATTTACCGACGGCTCAGACCGTCGGAAATTGCGATAGTTGAATATCTGTCGAAACTTTCGACGTTCCTAATCGTCGAAAAATAAAATAATAATATAATAAATTACATAATTTATTTTTTTATTTCCGACGGTCACAACCGCTGCAAATTATATCCGTCGCAATTTGAGACGAATTTCTATCCGTCGGAAACTGTCCGTCGAAAAATCTCAATTTTATTATAGTGCGAGGAAGGTCCTATATATGCAGCAGTAGTGTTGTGTTTACATTGAATTTGTTTTTTTTATTTTTATTTTTGTGCTAGTAGCATAATGAAGGACACTTTCAATTAGCAATTAATTAAGATTATTGAGGACGGTCGATATGAAGGATGCTTAACCTGATTAGCTTTCTTTGATTTGCACTTCGAACTGTGTATCACATTCACGTTTACCATCAACTGAGAGTGTTGAATCACATGATCACCACACTTATAAATTATATATTTTGGGTTGAATATGCATCATGATATTTTTTTAGGATCACTTTGGATCAGGCTTATACATACATGCCTATTTCAATGGTATGTAAATATATGCATGGCTGTGGCAGCTAATAACACGTAAAAATACATAGAATTTGTTAACTTAGTGTTGAATGAAAGTAAGACGAATTAAGAATTAAGAAACATAATGTTGAAGAAAAACAGTGGCTGCCTGCTAATAACACGTACACTATATCATGTATAGATAACATTCAGGAAGCATATATATATATATATATATATATATATATATATAATTTTTTTCAATCAAATTTTATCATTATTCATGACTATTTGCATTCGGGTAATTCGATATTCGAAAATAATAATATGAATAAATTCTGATCAAAATACAAATCGGAGAGCATATATATTAAGTATATGTGATAACTACATGAGTAGGTTCTGAACTCTGTACCAAGCTGTCCATTCATATAAGACGCAGCATTCGGTCCTGACCTAATAATGCAGGAGTCACTACTTTAGCTTGTTTATGCCTAGAGCCATGCAATTAATTAACTACAATGCCAACGCCATTAAGCACTATCACCTACTCGATGAAAGTTCTGGAGCAAATGATCGAGAGTCAAAAGAGCACTTTATTGTAATAAATATGTATGAAGACTATAACTTGTCTATCCATTCGTCCAAAACATACTGGTTCAAGTATGAATCCACCACTTTTTTCCCCTTTTAAATGACATATTTCTGCCGACAGGAGAAATCATGCAGTACGTGGTTGACACGCCTTACTTAATTACCGAGTGAAACGAATGAGCGGTAATAAGGCGAGCAAGCACATCATGCATGCAAACAAAAAGCTAACACCACTCGGAAAATTATAGGGGCATGCAGCCGGTGGAATTTGACGGTGGTTAAAGTCGAGTATGGTTCAAGTGAAAGATGGGAGTGGGATAGCCAGTGATAAGAAGTGAAGAAAAGATGGGAATTGGCGGTCTTCGCCTTAAAGCTATGGAGACATTATTTATATGACGAGACATTTGAGATCTTCATAGATCATAATAACGTAAAGTATATTTTTGATCAACGTGACTTGAACATGAGGCAACGTAGATGACTCGAGCTATTGAAGGACTATGAGTTCGCTATTAATTATCACCTGGATAAGGCGAACATCATAGCAGATGCGTTGAGCCGCAAGTGGAAAGGCTCACTAGCTTTCATGAGGCTGCGTGAACACGAGATGCTAGAAGAATTCAGCAGTTGACATCCCATACTAGGTTGAATGGATCACTATGGATGATACACAAACTCCAACCCAGTTTGGTGAATAGGATTGTAGCTGCCCAGCAACAGATGAGGAGTACCCACATCTAATCAAGAGATGTCAGTATGAGACTGACGACTTCAAAGTTGCCGCCGATGATGGAATCAGATATAGTGGCCGACTATGGGTCCTTGGTGATGCAGCTCTTAAGCGTGAAGTTCCAGATGAGTGCCACAAGTTTGAGTTCGCTATACATCCTGGTAGCACCAATATGTATAAAGACGTTCAACATAGTTTTTGATGGAATGATATGAAGAGAGAGATAGCGGACTACATCTCAAAATACTTAGTGTGCCAATAGGTGAAAATTGAGCATCGAAGGCCTTACGGATCACTTAAGTCACTCGGGGTTCCAGAATGGAAGTGAGAAAAGATTACTATGAATTTTGTGTCCAAACTGCCTAGGACAAAAAAGTGAGAAAAGATTACTATGAATTTTGTGTCCAAACATGAATTTTGTTAACCGACTTGCGAAGTCGGCTCATTTCCTTTCTATCAAATGGAAGCAATATGTGGAAAGCTTGTTGGACATATATGTGCATGAAATTATCCGACTCCATGGGATCCTGTATCCATAGTTTCAGATCAAGACCCTCGATTTACGTCTAGATTTTGGAGAGGTTTATAGAGAGCTTTTGGTGCATGGCTCAATTTTAGTACAGTGTTCCACATGCAAACCGATGGATAGTCCGAGCGGACTATCCAGACATTGGAAGAATGTTAAGAGCTTGTGCACTTGATTGGCAGGGTAGTCGAGACGAGCACTTACTTTTGATTGAATTTTTATATAATAATAGCTACCATTCGAGCATTGGCATGGCTCCATATCAGGCATTATATGGGAAACCGTGTCGCTCACCAACACACTGGAATGAAGTTGATAAAAGAAAGTTAATGGAGGAAGAGACGGTTAAAGAAGCTCAAGAATATGCGGAGAAGGTAGAAGTGATCAAGGCAAAGATGAAAGCGACACAGACACGACAGAAAAATTACGTAGACAAAGGCAGACGCGAGCAGATCTTTCAAGTTGACGAGAAAGTACTATTAAAAGTCTCTCATACGAAAGACATTATGAGATTTATAAGAAAGGAAAGCTGAGTCCCCGTTATGTGGGTCTGTTTGAGATACCAGAGCTCATTGGCGAGGCTGCATGCAGGTTAGCACTACCCTCATCTTTTGGGCGGGTGCACAACATCATTCATGTTTCTATGCTTAGAAAGTATAAGCATGATGATGCCAACATTATTAGATTTGAAGAGCCAAACTTAAAAGAAGATTTGACGTATGAGGAATACCCAGTGGCAATTTTAGAGTACATATAAGACTCAGCGACAAAGAAACATGAATGAACCAAGGTTAGAGTAGCGTGGAGCCACCATCGAGATGCAGATGTCACATGGGAACTTAAGTCGGAGATGCGACATGAGTTCCCAGCACTTTTCGGTAAGCATTTGCTTCATCTTTAAATTCGATGAAAAGTTTTCTTTGAAGAGGTTTATAATGTAACACCTCGTAAAATAATAATAATAATAATTCAAATCGAAACGGATGTCCATTATGTTAATGGACATCCGCTCCACTAGTTTTCTAGGGCTACTGCCACAGGGTTTTAAACATCATCTATGCTTATATTTCATTTTCCTTTCCCTTCCACTCTTCTACCTCTCCTCTGTGCCTACGTGACCACTTCTTTGATCCCTCTCGCTGCAACGAATCTTCAGAAGATCAAGGTCGTGACCTGGCTTTTGCTGCATGACGTGGACAGGGCTATGAAGTTACATGGAGAGAGCGAAGGGAAGACCGATGTGAGACGAGAGGCCCCTTCGACTCTTCCCCTCATTTTCACCTTTCTCTCTAAATCTATGTGACTTTTCCCCTTGTCGTTCTCCCTTGGCACCGACTAGCAGCAGCTGGGGAACACAGGACTGAAGCTACTGGATGAGCACAAGAACTAGAACAAGCAGGAGGAAGAAGGTACTACGAAGGTTGGGATCGACGATCGTCACTGAATCATTTGTCCTCTTTTTTTTTGTTTTCTTTTCTTTCATGTTCAAGATGTTTGTCCTCTGTTTCATTATGCTAGTAGGAGGACAAGTGGATCCTTAGGCTGTTGGACTATCCGGAACGTCCTGAGTAGGAGGGGAACAGAGGAGAACTTTAGGAGTAAGAGGGCAGCACAATAAGGTAGGAGAATTAGTTTGGATCAACCTCTTGGATGATTAAATTAACTAAAGAATAGCAATTGCACACGATTTGTATTCTGTTGCTTATAATACTACCCTGTTCATGATGAGGGTTGATGTGTTGGGATTTTTATAGAGATGTAATGTTCAGTCACGATCTTGTAGGTGAAAATAGTATGTAACTATATGTTAATGATGTCTACCTGTTTGTATTCTCATAAATGCATGATAAGTGCTTGTTGTAATGCCCAAGGGACCATTTGGAAAGAGTAGCAACATATCCCACTAGTCTTAGCATCAATCTTATAAATGGTATATTGGGAATAATCATTAGGTAAGTGATCAATCATAGGACAAACATTATGATTATGTAGGATGAATTTTCCTTATATTATGTTGTTGTCCTTGTACTGTACTCCTAAGCAAATGTTTAATTTAATATCCTGCTATCAATGTTGTTAACTTATGAATGTTATGAGAATGAGGAGTCCATGTGGTGTGCGGTAATTGATCATAAATGAAATGAATTCTGAGTGAAAACATTTATAATGATCCGAGTTGTGCTTGTTCTCTCCCACGTGATATTATTATATGTCTAAAATGAATAAGTATGGTCATTTTATTGCTGTCCACTATTCCAGGCCCTACAACTGAACTAGTACCATACATATGGTACATACGGAATGATTCTTGAAAAAATAGAAACCTGTTCTGTTGTTTTGCGTTTCAGATTTCATTTCTGATGTAGTACGTCCATATCTGCACAAATATGATGGCTAAATAAAACTATGTATCTTTCTGAATAGTAAGTATAGAGTATGATACATGTATTAGTTATCTCATAAGAGGTTTATTTTATAGATAGGTGCAGCTAAGAGTTAATATGCATGGATCATACTCAATATGATTTCTGAGACAAATCGAGAAGTAAACACATGACTAAGCTGCTAGTGATAGCATGAATGAGTGTGTTAGTTTAGACATATGAGTTTTATCATATCAATTAAGTATGTGATATTACCAAATAAGAGTGGTGGCACGTGGAAGGAAGTTAAGTTATAATTTTATTTTAGGAAAGTTTAGTTAGAGTGCTATCCATTTTATGTGTGCATGTTATGACATTATCTGGATCTCAATACACTTCTACTCTTAAAGTTCATCATGTTATGAGTTAGCTACTGACACATCGAAAACTTTTCCATCACTGAATCCTTTTAGTTACTATAATCCCTACTGATCTATCTTTGTTAAATTGATTTGAAAAGGGACCTGATTCACATTGCATAGTCATGATCCAAAGTCCCAATCGGGCAAAGATGAAAATTTAAATAAATAAAGATAAAAGTCAGGTGTCCATTATACGGATTGACGAGAGTTCGTTGCATAGTATTGTTCATCGCATGGTTAGGGCATAGCTTCAAACATGTCCTCGTTGCACGATTGCTCCCCATTATGTAATGAAATATGATACCCTCCCCTATAGTGAGGATGACTTTTTGCCATGGTGTGCACAACCATAGGCCATACATGAAGTACATGGCACCTCATTATAATGAAAACATTAAAGAATGACATTGCTTAGAAATATCAATGATTTTCGAAGTTGAAAATAACTTCCCACATTGCATGGATAATTTATTGCAGCAAGGCATTGAAAAGTGAAATACAAAGACCAAAGTATCGCATTGATTTCTTCTCTCACGTGCAATCAGAGTATCGCATTGATTTATTGATCTTTCCATTATTATATGATTCATGATTATTACCTCCCCTCATTTATGAACTCAGAGTCAAATGATTGCTTCCATACTATGATCATGCTTATCTAATGTTGATTTAATTATTCATTGGTTTATTATTCTCCTACTGGGCTGCGAAGCTCATGAGATATCATTTCTTCTGCATTGATCCTGTTGGTAAACACGTTAGGAAAGGATGAGCCAGAGCGACAGTTTTTGTTAGTGATGTTGATGTGCACATGGGGTGGTCCTTGGCTATTTTTGTTGTATTGCATTGTCTTTCATTTTCTTTATGAACTCAAGCATTGTATATGCACTTTCGCACTTGATACTTGCTATTTTGAAGCTCTGTTGAACTCCACTTTTCCTTAGATATTTTGTTCTTATTCTTTAAGTCTTTCGCATTTATTTTATCAATCAAGAAACTAGTCAAAGTCAAATTATTAATCAAGTTCATTGCATAGTCAGTAGCATTCCCGTGTTGAATTCTTGTCATGTGGTGGGGTTCGATTTTGGAGCGTTACATGTTTAACACTCATATTATGTGATTTTTAAAGCCAATTTAACTCTTTCTCGATAAAATTCCAAAGATTGCTTTTTTAGGGTGATTTTTTTCTACTCGTAGGCTATTTTTTTCTGTTTAAGCGAAAGTCACACCCATTCCACTCCGGTACTCTATTCAATTTTATGGGTGTATCAGTTTAATTTGATATTCCAAATATAAATAATTTTTATCGTTAGATTAAAATAATATTGATCTAAGGGAAAACTCATAGCTGCACAGTGAAATTATAATTTATGATTGCCCTTGTAACATATACATGCATAGTTCAAAAAATAAAATAAAGATATATTACTTTTAGGACCTCAAGACACGAGAAGCTGAATTGTAAGAAATATAATGTTGTTTTTTTGTAAAGATGGGCAACAACAAACATAATTCTCTCTTAAATATGACAACGGAGATCTCAGTCGTCCATAAATTACCGAATCGATAACTTATTATTTATTTATCATCGCCATGAATCAGGCGAATTTTATTGATGCTACATGAAGATTTATTATTTCAGTCTGAAGCGTTTGACCATGTCATTTATAAGTGATGTGAGAAGGTCCAAGCATTTAGTAGTGGCCATTTCCTCCGCCACTGCCGTAACCAGAGCCAGAGCCAGAACCATAGCTAGAACCGGAGCCGGAGCCCGACCCACCGCCGCCTCCTCCTCCGCCACCGCCGCCGCCGCCACCACTTCCTCCACCGTGTGCACCACCGACGCCAGAGCCATACCCTGATCCGATGCCGGATTCGTACCCTGACCCACTGCCGTTTCCACTTCCTCCACCACTGCCGCCGCCGCCTCCTCCGCCGCTCCCGTATCCTCCTCCCTAAGCACCACCAACACCGGAACTATACCCTGAACCATAGCCTGACCCGTAGCCGGAGCCGGACCCCCCGCCTCCTCCTTGACCTCCTCCGCCGCCACCACCTCTTCCCTTGCCGTACTCGCCTGCATACCTTGCACCAGCACCCTCACCGTATCCCTCGTCGTAGCCGGAACCAGAGCCGGAACCGTTACCGGAACCGCCTCCACCTCCGCCGCTTTCGCCGCCCCCTCCGCCTCTTGCGTAGGCTCCAGCCAGGGACCTCGCAGTGGAGGCCAATTGAAGGCTGAGTAGGACCACGAAGGCAAGGGCCAAAGCCCTCGTGCGGCTACGTCTCGCCATTGCAGTGGAGATTAGTAGTAAACTTGTGGTTGGGAACTTATGATGACGATGCATGGAGAGACCAAGGGGGTATTTATAGGGCTCGTGAGATACGAGTACGCAGCTTTGGAGTTGACCTTGGACATGATTCATGTGTGAAACATGGACTTCTGACGAAGTGCAATTTGCCAAATAATTGAGTTGAAATATGTTAGGATTTCTGCACGAGAGAAATTATGCATCACGAGAAAACTCGAGAAATTTAAGGCGACGCAGAATTGTATTAGATGGAAGAAATAGAAGAGGAGTACAAGATCAGATTGATCTAGGATTGTCCAGGATGGTCTTACAAGTCTTGATTACAAGTCCTTTTATAGGGCCTTAGAGAAACAACTCCTACTCTAACTTAAGGACATAATCCTACTAGGCATGCAAGCCCCTTCTCTAGAAAAACCTCCTTGGACTAGGAGTAGAAATCTGACTTCCTGAAGTCCCTTGAAGATCTCGGCCAACTTGAATTCCTCCCTGAAATCAAATTGGGTTGAGCCCACCTAGCGCCCAACACGCCCGGGCGCGCCCGAGCTGTCCAGTCTGAGTCCCACTCGGACTAGGACTCCTCCAGGCGCCCCTGCTGTCTTCAAGTCTTCCTCCACGTCCAGACTCCATCTCCAAGTGCTCCTCGGTCCAGAAGGGAGCTCGGCCCTCCAAAAATCCGTCATGTCCTTCTCGACATTGGAAATCGACCGACTCCTATTCCTACTAGGAGTAGGAATCCTTTCGATCCTGCACTTCTCGTCCAAGCATCTCTCGAAGTCTCCCTATTACTTCTTTGGATCTAAACAGATTTCCAGTTAAAGTAGGATTCAAGGCATTATTTAATAAATCTTCACTTTGAATTGAATCCTACAATCAGATATCTAACTCTTTGCCGCCGTCAATCCCTGTTCTGATTTTGCACATTCGATAGCATCCTTGTAGCTTGAACTAGCAATTCTACCTCTTCAACTACTTGGAATGCATATGCAATCATGTCCTCAAAGACATAACGCTTAGGAGGACCTACTTGCCTGCTAGCACGTCCTGCAGCTAGACTTGTCGTTGCTTCCTCTGCTTGCTCCTTAGACTCTGGTTGTTCAACCTGATGAGATTCTTCTGGCCCATTCTAAATTGGAGTTAATCCAAACTCCACATGTTTGTTGACACCCTCCTCTGCTGAGTCAACATCTGATTTCTGTTTGAGCATAGACATCTCATCAAAGGATATATTTCTATTGTGAATAATCTTCTGCTCCGAGGGAGACCAAATTCTGAAGCCTTTTACATCTGCACCATATCCCATAAAGACTCCTTCTTTGGCCCTTGGTTCCAGCTTCCCATCACTGACGTGATAATATGCTGGACAGCCAAACACTTTCAGATTAGTATAATCAGCGAGATTTCCTGACCATACCTCAATGGGAGTCTTCAGATCGATCGCGGTTGCAGGACTCCGATTGACAAGGTAGCATGAGGTGCTAACAGCCTCAGCCCAGAATGACTTGTTCAGTCCAAAATTAGAGAGCATGCACTGTGCCCACTCCAGAAGAGTTCTGTTCATGCGTTCTGCTACATCATTCTGCTGTGGTGTATCTCTAACGGTGTGATATCTAGCAATGCCTTCATACTTGCAGAATCGATCAAAGTCAGACGAACAGAACTCCAAGCCGTTATCAGTACGAAAATGTTTCACTTTTCTCGATGTCTGATTCTCCACCAGAGTCTTCCATTGCTTGAAAGCTTCAAATGCCTCGCTCTTGTGCTTCATCATGAATACTCATGTCATCATTGAGTAATCATCTATCACAGATAGGAAGTATCTAAAACCTCCTAGAGATGAAACACGAGAGGGCCCCAACAGTCAGTGTGGATGTAATCGAGTGTTGCCTTCATCTTGTGGACGGCTTTGCTGAATTGATGTTGTTTTTGCTTGCCAAAAATACAATGCTTGCAGAATCTGATTTCAAATATCTTCTGACCATTCAGAAGATTGCGCTTGCTGAGGATGTTCATCCCTTTCTGACTCATATGTCCAAGTCGCATGTGCCACAACTTGGATGTTTCTGATTCTGATTTGGACGAACTACCTACTGCAGCCACGCCAGAAATTACTGTCTTGTAGTATGTACAAGGACTTTTGCCTGACTCATCTCATGACTTCAACATCACCTTTGGT
The DNA here is from genome assembly GCA_030549335.1 of Pontederia crassipes. Classification (NCBI taxonomy): domain Eukaryota; kingdom Viridiplantae; phylum Streptophyta; class Magnoliopsida; order Commelinales; family Pontederiaceae; genus Pontederia; species Pontederia crassipes. The sequence continues at coordinate 65,974,231 of CM060196.1, read as the reverse complement.
GACCATGAGCACATCTTCTGCGATATCCATCCGACATCCTTTGGAGTCCAGAACTCCTAATGATATCAGATTTTTCTTCAGTTGCGGAATATGATGGACCTCTGTCAATGTCCTCACCTGATTGTCATGAGTTTTGATTTGAATTAAGCTGATTCCAACTATTTTACAGGCTACATCATTGCCCATGATGACGTTTCCGCCATCAATATTCTGATAAGTTGAGAACTACTCTCTGTGCGGAGTCATATGATAAGAACATCCTGAGTCGAGAATCCAATTCTCTTCCGAACATCTCTGATCAATATCATAAGAGCCAAATCATCATCAAATTCGCTATTCTGGTGAGCTACTGCAGCAACCGTATCTTTCTTCTTCTTCTTGGGGCAAACCTTCTTCCAGTGACCCGGTTCTTTGCAGTAGTTGCATATGTTCTTCGGATTGATGTTCTTCTTCTTCTTTGACTTACCCTTTTTAGGGTTTGTCTTTTCTGTGGTTGTTACCAATCCTGCGGCCTGAATCTCCACAGCCTTTCCAGACGTCATATGACGAAGTTCACGAGTATGTAGACTCGATCTTACTTCTTCTAGAGTAATTGTGTCTCTTTCGATGATAATAGATTGCACGAAATTTTCGTACGACAGAGGAAGAGACACCAACAGAAGTAAGGCAACATCTTCATCCTCGATCTTCACATCTATGTTTCGTAATTCCATCAACAGAGTATTCATCTGATCAAGATGATCTTTCAGAGGAGCACCTTCTTGCATGCGGAGGGTGAACAGATGTTGCTTCAACAACAACTTGTTGGTCAGAGACTTGATCATATAGAGACTCTCAAGTTTCGACCACAGACCGACCGTCATCTCTTGATCGGCGATTTCTATAATCACCTCGTCCGCCAGACACAATAGGATCATAGAATGCGCCTTCTCTTCTTGTGCCGTCAAACTTGTGAGGTCGGACTCCTTTTCTTTGTCTTTCGAATTTTTCTCCTTCGGTTTGTTCTTCGACACGTTCGCAAGCGGCGCCCATACTCCCTATTGTTTCAAAAGTGCCCGCATCTTGATCTGCCGGAGATTGAAACTATTTCATCCTATAAATTTCTCGACGTTGACGTTATGCGATGCCATCTCTACACCTGACGGAGGATCGATGATGAAACCTCGCTCTGATACCAGTTTGTTAGGATTTCTGCACGAGAGAAATTATGCATCGCGAGAAAAACCCAAAAAATTTAAGGCGACGCAGAATTGTATTAAATGGAAGAAACATAAGAGGATTACAAGATCAGATTGATCCAGGATAATCTTACAAGCCTTGATTACAAGTCCTTTTATAAGACCTTAGAGAAATAACTCCTACTCTAACTTAAGGATATAATCCTACTAGGCATGCAAGCCTCTTCTCTAGAAAAATCTCCTTGAACTAGGAGTAGAAATCTGACTTCCTGAAGACTCTTGAAGAGATCAGCCAACTTGAATTCCTCCCTAAAATCAAATTGGGTCGAGCCCACCTAGCGCCCAACACGCCCGGGCGCGCCCGAGGCACGCCCGGGCGCGCCCTGACTGTCCAGTCCGAGTCCCACTCGGACTGGGACTCCTCCAGGCGCTCCTGCTGTCTTCAAGTCTTCCTCCACGTCCAGACTCCATCTCCAAGTGCTCCTCGGTCCAGAAGGGAGCTCGGCCCTCCAAGAATCCGTTATGTCCTTCTCGACATCGAAAACCGGCCGACTCCTAATCCTACTAGGAGTAGGAATCTTTCCGACCCTGCACTTCTCGTCCAAACATCTCTCGAAGTCTCCCTATTACTTCTTTGAATCCAATCAGATTTTCAGTTAAAGTAGGATTCAAAGGCATTATTTAACAAAATATTTCATCTCTCGTTTTTCTTTCCTTTTTTTTTAGTAATGAATTCTGTCCAAATCTCCAAACTTATCCGACTTTAATTTTTCTTGCTATAACCATTTTTTTTTGAGGTTGCCAAGCAGGCGATGAGCCTATTATACAAACAAAAAAGATTAGGAGGTAAGAAGAATAAAAATATAATTAAAATAAACCTCTTTATTCACCAGTCTAGTTGCGTTATTCTCATATCTAATAAAATTAATTTAGCAAATATTCTTTTAGCCGGTACTTTGTCATATTGGCTCCTGCGTTAATAAAAAATGTCTGAGGAAGGTCCTATATATGCAGCAGTAGTGTTGTGTTTACATTGAATTTGTTTTTTTATTTTTATTTTTGTGCTAGTAGCATAATGAAGGACACCTTTCAATTAGCAATTAATTAAGATTATTGAGGATGGTCGATATGAAGGATGCTTAACCTGATTAGCTTTCTTTGATTTGCACTTCGAACAGTGTATCACATTCACGTTTACCATCAACTGAGAGTGTTGAATCACATGATCACCACCCTTATAAATTAATTATATATTTTGGGTTGAATATGCATCATGCTATTTTTTTAGGATCACTTTGGATCAGGCTTATAGATACATACCTATTTCAATGGTATGTAAATATATGCATGGCTAAAAAAATATGCATGGCTCCGGCAGCTAATAACACGTAAAAATACATAGAATTTTTAACTTAGTGTTGCATGAAAGTAAGACGAATTAAGAGTTAAGAAACATAATATTGAAGAAAAACAGTGGCTCACTATATCATGTATAGATAACATTCAGGAAGCATATATATATATATTAATTTAGTTTCTTTCAGAGAAATTTTATCATTATTCATGACTATTTGTTAATTTGATATTCGGACATAAATAATATGAATAAATTCTGATCAAAATAATAATTCCGAGAATCCACCACAGAATATAACTCTGAGAGCATATATATTAATTATATGTGATATCTACATGAGTAGGTTCTGAACTCTGTACCAAGCTGTCCATTCATATAAGACACAGCATTCGGTCCTGACCTAATAATGCAGGAGTCACTACTTTAGCTTGTTTATGCCTAGAGCCATGCAATTAATTAACTACAATACCAACGCCATTAAGCACTATCACCTACTCGATGAAAGTTCTGGAGCAAATGATCGAGAGTCAAAAGAGCACTTTATTGTAATAAATATGTATGAAGACTATAACTTGTCTATCCATTCGTCCAAAACATACTGGCTCAAGTATGAATCCACCACTTTTTCCCCCTTGAAAATGACATATTTCTTCCGACAGGAGAAAGCATGCAGTACGTGGTTGACACGCCTTACTTAATTACCGAGTGAAACGAATGAGCGGTAATAAGGCGAGCAAACACATCATGCATGCAAACAAAAAGCTAACACCACTCGGAAAATTATAGGGGCATGCAGCCGGTGGAATTTGAGGGTGATTAAAGTCAAGTATGGTTCAAGTGAAAGATGGGAGTGGGATAGCCAGTGATAAGAAGGTCAGCACAGCCAAAGTCAAGCTGTGAAGAAAAGATGGGAGTTGGCGGCAGTGGTCTTCACCTTAAAATTAAGGAGGCATTATTTATATGATGAGACATTTAAGGCCTTCACGGATTATAATAGCTTAAAGCATATTTTTTATCAGCGTGACCTGAACATGAGACAATAAAAATGACTCGAGCTATTGAAGGACTATGAGTTCGCTATTAATTATCACTCACTTAAGGCGAATATCGTAACAAATGCGTTGAGTCGCAAGTGGGAAGGCTCACTAGCTTTCATGATGCTGCGTGAACACGAGATGCTAGAAGAATTCAGTAGTTGGCATCCCGTACTAGGTTGAATGGATCACTATGGATGATACACAAACTCCAACTCAGTTTGGTGAATAGGATTGTAGCTGCCCAGCCTACAGATGAGGAGTACCCGCATCTGATCAAGAGATGTCAGTATGAGACTGACGACTTCAAAGTTGCCGTCGACGGTGGAATCAAATATAGGGGCCGGCTATGGATCCTTGATGATGCAGTTCTTAAGCATGAAGTTCTAGATGAGTGCCACAAGTCTGAGTTCACTATACATCCTGGTAGCACCAAGATGTATAAAATCGTTCAACATAGTTTTTGGTGGAATGATATGAAGAGAGAGATAACGGACTACGTCTCAAAATGCTTAGTGTGTCAACAAGTAAAGATTGAACATTGAAGGTCTTACGGATCACTTAAGTCACTCGGGGTTCCAGAATGGAAGTGGAAAAAGATTACTATGAATTTTGTGTCTAATTTGCCTAGGACAAAAAAGGGACATGATGCCATTTGGGTGATCGTTGACCGACTTGCGAAGTCGGCTCATTTCCTTCCTATCAAATGGAAGCAATATGTGGGAAGCTTGTTGGACATATATGTGGATGAAATTATCCAACTCCATGGGATCCCTATATCCATAGTTTCAGATCGAGACCCTCGCTTTACGTTTAGATTCTGAAGAGGTTTACAGACAACTTTTGGCGCATGGCTCAATTTTAGTATAGCGTTCCACCTGCAAACCGATGGACAGTTCGAGCGTACTATCCAGACATTGGAAGATATGTTAAGAGCTTGTGTACTTGATTGGCAGGGTAGTTGGGACGAGCACTTACCTTTGATTGAATTTTCATATAATAATAGCTACCATTCAAGCATTGACATGGCTCCGTACGAGGCATTATATATGGGAGACCGTGTCGCTCACCAATATACTGGAATGAAGTTGATGAAAGAAAGGTAATGGAGGAAGAGACGATTAAAGAAGCTCAAGAATATGCTGTTAAGGAAGTGATCAAGGCAAAGATGAAAGCGGCACAGGCACGACAGAAAAATTATGCAGACAAAGGCAGATGCGAGCAGATCTTCCAAGTTGGCGAGAAAGTACTATTAAAAGTCTCTCCTACGAAAGGCGTTATGAGATTTAGTAAGAAAGAAAAGCTGAGTCCCCGTTATGTGGGTCCATTTGAGATACTAAAGCTCATTGGCGAGGCTGCATGCAGGTTAGCACTACCCCCATCTTTTGGGCGGGTGCACGACATCATTCATGTTTCTATGCTTAGAAAGTATAAGCATGATGATGCCAACATTATTAGATTTGAAGAGCCAAACTTAAAAGAAGATTTGACGTATGAGGAACACCCAGTGGCAATTTTAGAGTACATATAAGACTCAGCGACAAAGAAACATGAATGAACCAATGGTGAGAGTAGCGTGGAGCCACCATCAAGATGCAGATGCCACATGGGAACTTAAGTCGGAGATGCGACATGAGTTCCCAGCACTTTTCGGTAAGCATTTGCTTCGTCTTTAAATTCGATGAAGAGTTTTCTTTGAAGAGGTTTATAATGTAACACCTCGTAAAATAATAATAATAATTCAAATCAAAACGGATGTCCATTATGTTAATGGACATCCGCTCCACTAGTTTTCTAGGGCTAATGCCAGAGGGTTTTAAACATCATCTATGCTTATATAATTTCATTTTCCTTTCCCTTCCACTCTTCTACCTCTCCTCTGTGCCTACGTGACCACTTCTTTGATCCCTCTCGCTGCAACGAATCTTCAGAAGATCAAGGTCGTGACCTGGCTTTTGTTGCACGACATGGACAGGGCTATGAAGTTACAGGGAGAGAGCGAAGGGAAGACCGATGTGAGACGAGAGGCCCCTTCGACTCTTCCCCTCATTTTCACCTTTCTCTCTAAATCTATGTGACTTTTCCCCTTGTCGTTCTCCCTTGGCACCGACTGGCAACAGCTGGGGAACACAGGACCGAAGCTACTGGATGAGCACAAGAACTAGAACAGGCAGGAGGAAGAAGGAACTACGAAGGTTGGGATCGACGATCGTCACTGAATCATTTGTCCTCTTTTTTTTGTTTTCTTTTCTTTCATGTTTAAGATGTTTGTCCTCTGTTTCATTATGCTAGTAGGAGGACAAGTGGATCCTTAGGCTGCTGGACTATCCGGAACGTCCTGAGTAGGAGGGGGACAGAGGAGAACTTTAGGAGTCAGAGGGCAGCATCATAAGGTAGGAGAATTAGTTTGGATCAACCTCTTGGATGATTAAATTAACTAAAGAATAGCAATTGCACACGATTTGTATTTTGTTGCTTATAATACTACCATGTTCATGATGAGGGTTGTGTTGGGATTTTTATAGAGATGTAATGTTCAATCACGACCTTGTAGGTGAAAATAGTATGTAACTATATGTTAATGATGTCTACTTGTTAGTATTCTCATAAATGCATGATAAGTGCTTGTTGTAATGCCCAAGGGACCATTCGGAAAGAGTCGCAACATATCCCACTAGTCTTAGCATCAATCTTATAAATGGTATGTCGGGAATAATCATTGGGTAAGTGATCAATCATAGGACAAACATTATGATTATGCAGCGTGAATTTTCCTCACATTATGTTGTTGTCCTTGTAATGTACTCCTAAGCAAATGTCTAATTTAATATCCTGCTACCAATGTTGTTAACTTATGAATGTTATGAGAATGAGGACTCCATGTGGTGTGTTGTAATTGATCATAAATGAAATGAATTCCGAGTGAAAATATTTATAATGATCTGAATTGTGCTTGTTCTCTTCCATGTGATATTGTTGCATGTCTAAAATGAACAAGCATGATCATTTTATTGTTGTCCACTATTCCAGGCCTTATTGTTGAAAAAATAGAAACCTGTTCTGCTGTTTTGTGTCTCAAATTTCACTTCTGATGTAGTAAGTCCATATCTGCACAAATATGATGGCTAAATGAAACTATGTATCTTTCTGAATAGTAAGTATAGAGTATGATACATGTATTAGTTATCTCATAAGAGGTTTATTTTATAGATATGTACAGCTAAGAGTTAATATGCATGGATCATACTCAATCTGATTTCTGAGACAAATCGAGAAGTAAACACATGACTAAGCTGCTAGTGATAGCAGGAATGAGTGTGTTAGTTTAGACATGAGTTTTATCATATCAATTAAGTATGTGCTATTACCAAATAAGAGTGGTGGCATGTGGAAGGAAGTAAAGCTATGATTTTATTTTAGGAAAGTTTAGTTAGAGTGCTATCCATTTTCTGTATGCAAGTTATGACATTATCTAGATCTCAATACGCTTCTACTCTTAAATTCATCATGTTATGAGATAGCTATTGACACATCGAAAACTTTTCCATCACTGAATTCTTTAAGTTACTATAATCCCTGTTGATCTATCTTTATCAAATTGATTTGAAAAGGGACCTGATTCACATTGCATAGTTATGATCCAAAGTTCCAATCGGGCAAAGACAAAAACTTAGATAAATAAAGATAAAAGTCAGGGTGTCCATGATACGAATTGACGAGAGTTCGTTGCATAGTATTGTTCATCGCATGATTAGGGCATAGCTTCAGACATGTCCTCGTTGCACGATTGCTCTCCATCATGTAATGAAATATGATACCCTCCCCTGTAGTGAGGATGACTTTTTGCCATGGTGTGCACAACCATAAGCCATACATGAAGTACATGGCACCTCATTACAATGAAAACATTAAAGAATGACATTGCAAAGAAATATCAATGATTTTCGAAGTTGAAAACAACTTCCCACATTGCATGGATAATTTATTGCAGCAAGGCATTGAAAAGTGAAATACAAAGATCAAAGTATCGTATTGATTTCTTCTCTAACGTGGAATCAGAGTATCGCATTGATTCATTGATCTCTCAATTATTATATGATTCATGATTATTACCTCCGGTCATTTATGAACTCATAGCCAAGTGATTGCTTCCATACTATGATCATGCTTATCTAATGTTAATTTAATTATCTATTGATTTATTATTCTTCTACTGGGCTGTGAAGCTCATGAGATATCGTTTCTGCCGTTGATAAATACATTAGGAAAGGATGAGCCAGAGCGACAGTTTTTGCTATTGATGTTGATGTCCACATGGAGTGATCCTTGGCTATTTTTGTTGTATCGCCTTGTCTTTCATTTTCTTTATGAACTCAAGCATTGTATATGTACTTTCGCACTTGATACTCCCTGTTTTGAAGCTCCGTTGAACTCCACTTTTCATTGGATATTTTGTTCTTATTCTTTAAGTCTTTCGAATTTATTTTATTGATCAAGAAATTAGTCAAAGTCAAGTTATTGATCAAGTTCATTGCATAGTCAATAGCGTTCCCGGGTTGGATTCTTGTTATGTGGCAGGTTCGATTTTGGGGCGTTACATGTTTAACACTCATGTTATGTGATTTTTAAAGCCAATTTAACTCTTTCTCGATAAAATTCCAAAGATTGCTTTTTTAGGGTGATTTTTTCTACTCGTAGGCTATTTTTTTTTGGTTTAAGCGAAAGTCACACCCGTTCCACTCCGTACTCTATTCAATTTTGTTGGTGTATCAGTTTAATTTGATATTCCAAATATAAATAATTTTTATCGTTAGATTAAAATAATATTGATCTAAGGGAAAACTCATAGCTGCACAGTGAAATTATAATTTATGATTGCCCTCGTAACATATAAATGCATAGTTCAAAAAATAAAATAAAGATATATTACTTTTAGGACCTCGAGACACGAGAAGTTGAATGGTAAGAAATATAATGTTGTTTTTTTGTAAAGATGGGCAACAACAAGAGAAATGCTATATCCTCTTAAGTTGATGTGCCTAATAATCTGGCTAAGAATATAAAGCTGACAAGTGGCACTGAAGTATACTTTTAAAAGATTAAAATATAGTTATATTTTACTTCCAAATATGCCCTTCTCACTCTCCCACGTCAATTCTACCTGCCTTTCTCTTTTCTCACGCTCACATTTTGTTTTCTCTCTCTCCTTTAATCTGACGTCCTTTTTTTCCACACCGTCTCATTATAATGAGTTAAAGAAATATAACTCCATTTAATTAAGATCAATTACTGTAAAATTTTGTAATTCATATTTTTTATTTGTGTAAGCACAAGTATGTTGTTATCTGAATAGTTTACTATGTTACTATTATGTTTATGTCATTTAATAAAATATAAAGGTTTTGAATTGACTTGTACCGACAAATTTGTTTCCCCAATAATAAAATGGTTTTATCTTTATGAATGAATGTTTTACGACGAAGCCTGATGGCATTGAATTTGATCATAATAAGATACCCTAGCTAGTTGAGTTTTGCCATTAATTATGTATATAAATAATTAGATATATTTCTTCTTATATCGTGTTTTATTGACAATAATGTCATTTTAATTTATTTTGGTGATGCTATTCTATACAAGCTAATGAAGTATGATCTAATGGTATGTGAATTAAAAATTGTTGGTTTCACCGTACTCTATTAACTTTTGATGGACATATAATTAATGTTTCAGAAACAAATGTATAGTTTTTTTTTGTTTAAACAATATATATACCGATTTAGCTAATTATTATTTATAACTTCATTGTTAGTTTTTTGTGATATTTAGTAATTTTTGTATCTGTAGGATAATCACAATAAATAAAGGCAAGTATGAAAAAATAAAAAAGGCAACAAATTAATACATCGTATAAAAGAAAAAATCACAATAAATTAAAGGTGCATAAATAAAAATATTAAAAACAATATAATGGATATGGTAACTGAAGGGAAAAACATTTAAAGTGATATAATAAATTAGGCAGCATAAAAAAATAATATTTAAGATGAGAGATAAGGTAGAAGGAATTGACGTGTGGGAGAGAGATAAGGGCATATTAGGAATTAAAATAAAAGTATATTTGAAATTTCTTGAAATAAATCATTAGTGCCACTTGTCGATTTTATATTCTTAGGAGGATTATTAGACTGAAAAGTTTAGGAGGCTATAGCATTTCTCGCAACAACAAACATAATTCTCTCTTAAATATGACAACGGGAGATCTCAGTCGTCCATAAATTACCGAATCGATAACTTATTTATTTATTTATCATCGTCATGAATCAGGCGAATTTTATTGATGCTACATGAAGATTTATTATTTCAGTCTGAAGCGTTTGACCATGTCATTTATAAGTGACGTGAGAAGGTCCGAGCGTTTAGTAGTGGCCATTTCCTCCGCCGCTGCCGTAACCGGAGCCAGAGCCAGACCCATAGCCGGAACCGGAGCCGGAGCCCGACCCACCGCCGCCTCCTCCTCCGCCACCACCGCCGCCGCCACCACTTCCTCCACCGTGTGCACCACCGGCGCCAGAGCCATACCCTGATCCGCTGCCGGATCCGTACCCTGACCCACTGCCGTTTCCACTTCCTCCACCACCGCCGCCTCCGCCTCCGCCTCCTCCGCCGCTCCCGTATCCTCCTCCCTGAGCACCACCGGCACCGGAACCGTACCCTGAACCATAGCCTGACCCGTAGCCGGAGCCGGACCCACCGCCTCCTCCTTGACCTCCGCCGCCGCCACCGCCTCCTCCCTTGCCGTACCCACCTGCATACCCTGCACCAGCACCCTCACCGTATCCCTCGCCGTAGCCGGAACCGGAGCCGGAACCGTTACCGGAACCGCCTCCACCTCCGCCGCCTTCGCCGCCCCCTCCGCCTCCTGCGTAGGCTCCAGCCAGGGACCTCGCAGCGGAGGCCAACTGAAGGCCGAGGAGGACCACGAAGGCAAGGGCCAAAGCCCTCGTGCGGCTACGTCTCGCCATTGCAGTGGAGATTAGTAGTAAACTTGTGGTTGGGAACTTGGGATGACGATGCATGGAGAGGCCGAGGGGGTATTTATAGGGCTCGTGAGATACGAGTACGCAGCTTTGGAGTTGCCCTTGGACATGATTCGTGTGTGAAACATGGACTTCTGACGAAGTGCAATTTGCCAAATAATTGAGTTGAAAGATTTCATCTCTCATTCTTCTTTCCCTTTTTTCTAATTAGTGGATTCTGTCCAAATCTCCAAACTTATCCGACTTTAATTTTTCTTGCTATAACCTTTTTTTTTTTTTGAGGTTGCCAAGCAGGCGATGAGCCTATTATACAAACAAAAAAGATTAGGAGGTAAGAAGAATAAAAATATAATTAAAATAAACCTCTTTATTCACCAGTCTAGTTGCGTTATTCTCATATCTAATAAAATTAATTTGGTAAATATTCTTTTAGCCGGTACTTTGTCATATTGGCTCCTGCGTTAATAAAAAATGTCTGCGGAAGGTCCTATATATGCAGCAGTAGTGTTGTGTTTACATTGAATTTGTTTTTTTATTTTTATTTTTGTGCTAGTAGCATAATGAAGGACACCTTTCAATTAGCAATTAATTAAGATTATTGAGGATGGTCGATATGAAGGATGCTTAACCTGATTAGCTTTCTTTGATTTGCACTTCGAACAGTGTATCACATTCACGTTTACCATCAACTGAGAGTCACCATCCTTATAAATTAATTATATATTTTGGGTTGAATATGCATCATGCTATTTTTTTAGGATCACTTTGGATCAGGCTTATAGATACATACCTATTTCAATGGTATGTAAATATATGCATGGCTAAAAAAATATGCATGGCTGCGGCAGCTAATAACACGTAAAAATACATAGAATTTTTAACTTAGTGTTGCATGAAAGTAAGACGAATTAAGAGTTAAGAAACATAATATTGAAGAAAAACAGTGGCTGCCTGCTGATAACGTACACCATATATATTAATTTAATTTTTTTCAGTCAAATTTTGTCGATATCCATGCCAAGGGGGAAAAAGTGATTGAGCATAGATTGAGAATGTAGACTAATATTTCTGAGAGACAATTTGGGTTCATGCCAGGAAGATCCACTACAGAGGCGATTTATTTACTAAGGGGGATGATGGAGAAGTATCGAAGTAGGAGAAGAGACCTACATATGGCTTTCATTGACTTAGAGAAAGCGTATGATCGGATACCAAGGGATGTACTTTGGAAAGCCTTGCAAAAGAAGAGGGTGAATGTTGCCTACATTAAGGTAATACAAGATATGTACGATGGGGCATTGACTAGGGTTAGGACACCCGGAGATGAGACAAATGAATTTTCTATAGGAATTGACATACATCAAGGATCAGCTTTAAGCCCGTATCTATTTAACTTAGTTATCGATGCTATAACCGAGAGTATCACAGAGGAGGTACCTAAGTGCATGCTATTTGCGGATGATATAGTACTTTTAGCGGATTCAAGAGAAGAGATTAATACAAAATTGGAAATATGGAGAAATACGTTGGAGTCAAAGGGTTTTCGTTTAAGTAGGAATAAAACAGAATATATGCACATCAATTTCACAAATAAACAACTTAGAGACGATTTGAAAGTTAGGCTAGGGGAGGATATAATTCCTCAAGTGACAAAGTTTAAATATTTAGGATCAATTGTAAGACAAGATGGTGAGATTGATGACGATGTTAATCATAGAATTCAAGCTGGTTGGTGTAAGTGGAGGAAAGCCACTGGAGTTCTTTGTGATAGAAAAGTACCCAATAAAGTTAAAGGAAAATTCTATCGTACTGCTATAAGGCCAGCAGTGTTATATGGTAGTGAATGTTGGGCTATGAAGGGAAAACATGAACGTAAAGTGGGGGTAGCCGAAATGAGAATGTTGAGATGGATGTGTGATCATACAAGATTAGATAAAATTAGGAATGACCATATACGTGAACGAGTCGGAGTGGCTCCTATTAGTGAGAAAATGGTAGAGAATCGTTTGAGATGGTTTGGTCATATTCAGAGAAGATCATTAGATGCGCCAGTAAGAAGAGTAGATCAAATAATCTGAAGTCCGATTAAAAGAGGGAGAGGGAGGCCAAGGCGGACACTTGACGAACTAATAGAGCAAGATCTATTGGTGAATAATATACCGAAAAGTTTGGTTACTAATAAAGCGGAATGACGTCGTATGATCCATGTAGTCGACCCCACCTAGTGGGATAAGGCTTTGTTGTTGTTGTTGTTGTTTTGTCGATATCCATGACTATATCCGACTAATTTTATATTAGGATATAAACGATATGAATAAATTATATGAATAAATTATGATGAAAATAATAACTCTGAGAAGCCACGGAATACAAATCGGAGAGCATATATTTTAATAATATGTGATATCTACATGAGTAGGTTCTGAACTCTGTACCAAGCTGTCCATTCATATAAGACGCAGCATTCGGTCCTGACCTAATAATGCAGGAGTCACTACTTTAGCTTGTTTATGCCTAGAGCCATGCAATTAATTAACAACAATGCCAACGCCATTAAGCACTATCACCTACTCGATGAAAGTTCTGGAGCAAATGATCGAGAGTCAAAAGAGCACTTTATTGTAATAAATATGTATGAAGACTATAACTTGTCTATCCATTCGTCCAAAACATACTGGTTCAAGTATGAATCCACCACTTTTTTCCTCTTTAAAATGACATATTTCTGCCGACAGGAGAAATCATGCAGTACGTGGTTGACACGCCTTACTTAATTACCGAGTGAAACGAATGAGCTGTAATAAGGCGAGCAAGCACATCATGCATGCAAACAAAAAGCTAACACCACTCGGAAAATTATAGGGGCATGCAGCCGGTGGAATTTGATGGTGATTAAAGTCAAGTATGGTTCAAGTGAAAGATGGGAGTGGGATAGCTAGTGATAAGAAGGTCAGCACAGCCAAAAAGTCAAGCTGTGAAGAAAAAAATGGCATGGGAAAAGATCTGATGAGCGAGACTAATTGATTGGTACGTAGGTTAGGTACGTGATGGAGTATGAGTTGACTCTCCAATACTATATACATACATAGATCATTCCCCATGCATGCAACTTGCACGTCGATCACAACCGTGGCGTTGCATAACAAGTCAGAGACTGTGGGCTCATACGCGTATGCATCGATTTGCTGAGTGAGTTGTTTCCGTTTGCATGCGCTGAAGTGCTAGAAACGCGGCTGCGGCAGCTCGATAGCACATTTGTTGGAATCATGGTCTTCATCCATTCCAGAACCTTCTTCTGGTTCAGCTGACAAAGGCGATAACGGCGACAGCAGCTCTATTTTATATCCGATTTCAGGCAGTTAGGAAGCGACGGTTATTATATCGTGTTGTAATATATCATTTCGTTATCCGTTTTATTTCGTTCTGGTATAAACTTTGTATATAAGTTCGACATTGTTGTTTGATTTGTATTTAGATTTTTTACTTCCTTTCCCACAATTATGAAAAGAATGAAGAAGGCGATCGTTCTTTCCCAATCTCCAGTTTCTTTTCTGCAACATTCTAGATCCAGCGCTGCATTTTGACATGGTATCAGAGCTTCTGCGAATCTGAGTTGTTTGTTTCTGTGGTTAGTATCTCTAGTTCTTGAGTATGGATTCTTCTACATCGGCTGGAAATTCTTCAATTCCTGTGAGCATAGATCTACATAGTCCACTTTATTTGAATTCGTCTTATTCTCCAGGATTGATCCTTACTCCTCATGTACTTGTTGATTCAAGTAATTATTTGTCTTGGAGTAAATCCTTGTTCAATGCTTTGCGAGTCAAGAATAAACAAGGATTCGTTGATGGTTCTTGTTTGATGGAATCGTTTGATTGTGCTTTACACTATCAGTGGAAGCGTTGTGATTCATTGGTTATTTCGTGGATTACCAGCACCGTGTCTAAAGATCTGATTAGCAATGCAGCTTACGATGAATATGCACTTGTAATCTGGTTGGATTTAAAGGAGAGGTTCTAGAGATCTAATGGAACGAAAATCTACATGCTACATGGTGAGATTTATTCCATCAATCAAGGCTCTATGACCGTAGGAGAGTATTATAATAAATTGAAAATTCGTTCTAATGGTTCCTAGTATGGGAGTTGCGGGTTCATCTAAGGACTTTTCTGAATATTTGCTTCAACAAAAGGTGTATAAGTTTTTGCTTGGTCTGAATGATTGTTATAGTCAAGTAAGATCACAGATTCTTCTCATGTCACCACTTCCTACTTTGAATCAAATTTACTCCATGGTCGCTGAAGAAGAACAGAGAAATAAGATAACTGTTACTCCCAATCAGACTGTAGCATTCATGAGTAATTCAAGGCAACAATTTAATCAGCAGTACAATCAGAATGTAATGTCTTCTAATAGACAGCAGCAACAATTTGGACAACCTCAGTTAAACTCCAGGCAATATAATCAATTCAAACCTAAAAAGAATTCCTCTATTATCTGTGAGCATTGTCAAAAGTCAGGACATACTAAGGCTCAGTGCTATAAACTGATAGGGTTTCCTCCTGGATTTAAGTTCAAGAAGAATCAATATTCAGTTGCTGCTAATGTTTCAGACTTTCCATATTGTGAGCAACAGAATTCATTCAGTCAAGGTTGTCCAAGTCAAGGTTATCAGGCTCAATTCTGTCAGAATCAATCACAAAACCTTCATGCCTCGACTAATGGAAATCAAGGAGTTATATCAGATAATTCTGAAAATGTCAGAAATGAGAATCTTGGCAGAGCACCTGTTCTTACTGAGGAACAATATCAAAGAATCCTCAAGGTTATAGACAAGGAACAGAAGGTTGAATTAGCAGCTAATGTGCATGTTGCAGGTACAGTGAATACTAGTTATCATATTGCAGAGAATATTTGGATAATAGACACTGGTGCCACTCAACATATGACTGCTAATATGAATTATCTTCTTAACATTAAATCTTTGTCTCAACACAAATTTGTCACTTTGCCTAATGGGAGCAAATCCTTGTAATACATTCAGGATCTGTTGCAATAGACTCTCAACTTTGCTTGTCCAATGTTTTATATGTTCCTGAATTTAAGTTTAGTCTTATTTCAGCATCTCAGCTTAATAAAGAAATTGGGTGCTCGATTGTCTTCTTTCCACATTTCTGTCTTATACAGGACCTGCACACTAGGAAAGTGCTCCTGATTGGTAAAGAAAGCAATGGTCTTTTCTATCTGGATATAAGTGATCAGAAGAGAATTTCTGATACAACAAGTAGAAGTGCAAATTCAGCAAAAGGAAGTCCTGTTGGAGCTACTGCAGTTGAGGACATTGAGATGCTATGGCATAGGAGGCTTAGACACTTACCATTCTCAAGACTTCAACATATCACTTCATGTAAAAATAAAAGTTTGCAATGTGACATTTGCCCTTTAGCTAGGCAATTCAGAATTCCCTTTGCTGTAAAGGAAAGATATCAATGTAGACATAGACTACATACTATCCATATGGACATATGGGGTCCTTATAAGTTTGTTTCACATGTTGGAAATAGATACTTTCTAACTCTTGTGGATGATTTCAGTAGGTTGACATGGATTTTTTTGTTGAAATCTAAATCAGAAAGTATTGATTACTTAAAACAATTTGTAATTCAGATGGCCAACCAGTATGATGATAGAATCAAGATAATAAGGTCTGACAATGGGGCTAAGTTCATGAGTAATCAGTGTCAAAACTTCTTAAAATAGAAAGGAATATCCATCAGACATCTTGTCCATATACTCCACAGCAGAATGGTTTAGTGGAGAGGAAGCATATGCACCTATTAGAGATTGCTCGTGCACTTTACTTCCAATCTTCAGTTCCTATAAAGTTTTGGGATGAATGTATAAAGACAGTTGTTCATTTGATTAATAGAATACCTCTTACAGTTTTGGACAATCAAACAACCTATTAGAAATTCTTTGGAGAACAGCCGAGTCTTGAAAACATTAAAGTCTTTGGGTGCCTTTGTTATGTTACTAATCTTCAAGTGACAGAAAAATTTAATTACAGGGCTAATCCTTCAATCTTTTTGGGATACAGTAGTACACAAAAAGAGTTCAAATATCTTGATCTTATCACAAATAAAATGTCTGTCAACAGAAGTGTAATATTCTTTGAAAATGTCTTTTCATTTTCTCTTAAAACACCTCATGTCATTTTAGGAAAATTATCCAGTAATCAACCTGCACTTGATGAGATATTGCCTGATAGGATATACTTTCCTGATCCTGATGGTCCTGAAATTGACTTGTTTAAAGAAGAATCCTCTTCTCCTGCTCTAGATATCCAAATTGACCTGCCTATTTCCAGTGATTCTTCACCTAGTTCTGCTACTCCATCTTCTTCTCCTGCAGCTACTGACATTCCTTCATTGCCTATCAGAGAAAAGAGAGTTACTAAAAGGCCTCTTCGGTTGCGGGATTATGTTATGAATACCTGTGTTTCTTACCCTTTATCAGATCATCTTAATTTTGCTAATCTCTCGAGCACATGTGTTGGTTTATTGGCTGCTTCAGATTCAGTTTTTGAGCCTCATACTTATTCTCAGGCAATTTCTGATCCTGAGTGGGTTAAAGCCATGCATTTAGAATTAGAAGCTTTAATCTCCAATCATACATGGGATCTTGTTTCTTTGCCTAAAGACAAGAAACCTGTTGGATGAAAATGGGTTTATAAAGTTAAACTCAAGTCTAATTGTGAGGTGGAATGATACAAGGCAAGGTTGGTTGCCAAAGGATTTATCCAAAAAGGAGGGATTGACTCTAAGGATACCGTTTCACATGTTGCCAAGATTGCCACCATTCGTGCTTTTTTTATTTCTGCAACACAACAAGATCTCCCAATCTATGATATGGATGTCAACGATGCATTTCTGAATGGGGATCTCTTTGAAGAAGTATACATGCAACCCCCTCCTGGTCTTGCCACCCAAGGTCGTGTGTGCAGATTAAACAAATCCTTATATGGATTGAAGCAGGCATCCAGGCATTGGTATCTTAAGTTTTCTGAGGTTTTACTGGCCAATAACTTTATTCATAGTTATAACGATTGCACTTTGTTTACCAAAAAGATTGGGTCTTCATATGTGGCTATTTTAGTCTATGTTGATGACATTCTTCTCACTGGAAATTCCTCTTCTCTTATTACTCAAACCAAAGATTATCTCAGTGCTACTTTTAAGCTTAAAGATCTTGGAACCCTGAAATATTTTATTGGTATGGAAATTTTACGATCTCCTAAAGAGATTTTATTGACACAAAGAAAGTATGTTCTTTCTTTAATCTCTGATATGGGACTTACAGCCTCTAAGCCTTGTGGTACGCCACTAGAAGAAAACTTAAAGTTGACTACTATTGAGTTTGATGATTTCTTGTACATAAAGTATTCCAAGATTACTTCTGATCCTGTTCTATCTGATCCTGAAAAGTTTCAACGCCTGATTGGTCGATTAATTCACTTGACACAGACAAGGCCAGATATCACATTTGTTGTGCGACACCTTAGTCAGTTCATGCACACTCCAAAGTCCTCTCATATGAATGCAGCTATTCGTATTATACGATATCTAAAAGGTTCTCCTGGTTGTGGACTATTTTTTTCATCCGTTCCTTCTACAAATCTTGTGGCCTTTTCTGATGCTGATTGGGGTTCTTGTCTCGCCACTCGAAGGTCGGTTTCTGCTTTCTGCATTAAGTTGGGATCTTCTCTTGTCTCTTGGAAGTCTAAGAAACAGCAAGTCGTTGCTAGATCGTCTGCTGAGGCTGAATACAAGGATAGCTCTTATTGTTGCTGAATTAATTTGGGTCGAGCGTCTCTTTCGTGATCTGCAAATTCAAATTTCTCTACCAGTTCCTCTCCTTTTTGACAGTCGTCCTGCAATTCAGATTGCCGAGAATCCTGTGTTTCATGAGCGTACGAAAATACATTGACATCGATTGCTATTTTGTTCGTGAACGTGTTCTTCAGCAGTTTGTTCATCTGCAATATATTTCAACTAGTTTTCAGCTTGTTGATATTTTAACCAAAGGCCTTTCTCGTGGTCAACATGCTTTCATTCTTTCCAAGTTGGGACTGCTCGATATCTTCCAGTCGCCAACTTGCGGGGGGATGTTGGAATCATCGTCTTCATCCATTCCAGAACCTCCTTCTGGTTCAGCTGACAAAGGCGATAACGGCGACAACAACTCTGTTTTCTGTCCGGATTCAGGCAGTTAGGAAGCGGCGGTTATTCTGATTATATCGCGTTGTAATATATCGTTTCGTTATCCGTTTTATTTCATTCCGGTATAAACTTTGTATATAAGTTCGACATTGCTGTTTGATTTGTATTCAGATTTTTTACTTCCTTTCCCACAATTATGAAAAGAATGAAGAAGGCGATCGTTCTTCCCCAATCTTCAGTTTCTTTTTTGCAACATTCTGGATCGGGCACTGCGTTATGACGACATTGATCAACCTGGACGCTGGACAGCAATAGTAGGTGAAATTTATTTTTATTTTTTCGATTGTTATTGTGAAAGTGTCGCCGATCATTTAATTCATATCATATTAAAGAACACTGATTATAAGTTGAAGTCCCGATTCATCTCGCATTTGACTAATTTGATATCGTCACGGACAATACATCTGACTATGACGAATGAGATTTGCAACGAATTTTTTTTTACATTAATAAAACTTCAAACTCGAAACCTATCCACATCATTTCGAACTCCGTGAAATTAATTTTTAATTGATGCAGTTAAATAGCAATAATACTTTTCTTAAGATGAACCGGATCTAGTCTCACTGATTTTTTTTAAAAGTCAATTTAATTGAAAAAAATATTATTTTGCTTCTTATATCAGCTTCAAGAGGATTACTTATAGTGCTGTTTGGAAGGCCAACAAGATCGGGTCTCATACGTCATCGAATTAAACCGGTAATGATTAATGAAATTTTATTGACGAGAAAACTCACATGAGTCAAGTTCTTAATGTTTAGATAAAAATTTATTTTCTCTAAACGAGTTAGTTGACATAATTAATTAAAAGTGAGTTAGTGGTCTGACTTCAATTTCAAAATAATTAATTTCATAAGAATTTATCTTCTATTTTTCGATCTAAATTTTTCTTTTACATTATTGAGAATTCTCTCTGTGTACTATCTTGAATAAGCAGAACTTAATTTCCACCGGTCAAATTAAAATGAAAATTAAACTTTTTTTTTGCTGCTCGACCTGTTATTTCTCTTTTATCATGCAATTCAATCTAAGTAGCTAATTAAGACTTTACCATACCATATCAAACTTGTCTATAAATAATAAAATAAATATGAAAACCTTCGTTAAACTATATTTTACACATTAGATCTTAAATTAAAAGGAAATTAAATCCATTAAAATTAAGCTTCTTGAATTTATCCTAGAGTTCATTTTTACTTCTGCTTTCTTCTTGAATGCCAATATATATTTAAATTATAGTGATCGAATAAATATTTAAATTAACCATCATTCGAATAATTTAATTAAGCGCACATACTTATTGTCTCGCATACATTTGATTAATTTGAATAACTAGGGGTGTTTTCTTACCTTTATCTTACATTTTTTTATTATGAAATGATTTTTTTACCTTTACACATACTGAACTATTTAAAACCATAACGAGGCTAGTTTGGGATGCCTCATCCATCTTTACTTTATATATATATATATATATATATATATATATATATATATATATATATATATATATATATATATATCTACAACTTAAGGGTAAAAAATTAATTTGATGAAAATAAAAAAGTATAAAAGAAGTGAAAAGGTAACACACCGAAGCAAACTATTCATTAACCTGGGAAACAACCTTATTCTTTACATTACATTCTTTCATAAATTACCGAATCAATAACTCATTTATTTGTCACCTCCATGCATGAGGGTAATTTTATTGATGTTAACGTGAAGATTTATCGTTTTAGAATGCTGTGCTCGAGCGTTCAGTAATGGCCATTTCCTCCGCCACTACCGTAGCCGGAACCAGACCCATAACCGGAGCCGGAACCGGAACCCGACCCACCGCCGCCGCCGCCGCCGCCGCCACTTCCACCACCATGTGCTCCACCGGCGCCGGAGCCATATCCTGATCCGCTGCCGGATCCATATCCCGATCCACTTCCATTTCCACTTCCTCCACCGCCGCCACCACCGCCTCCTCCGCCACTCCCGTATCCTCCCCCATGTGCACCGCCGGCACCGGAGCCATACCCTGAACCAGAACCAGATCCGTAGCCCGAGCCGGAGCCCTTGCCGCCTCCTTCACCGCCGCCGCCACCACCGCCACCGCCACTGCCATATCCCCCGGCATTTCCACCGCCAACACCGGAGCCATAGCCCGAGCCGGATCCAGACCCGTAGCCGGAGCCGGAGCCTCCTCCTCCTCCTCCGCCGCCTCCTCTCCCGTACCCGCCTGCATACCCTGCACCAGCACCCTCACCATATCCCTCGCCGTAACCGGAACCGGAGCCGTAGCCGGAACCGTTACCGGAGCCGCCACCTCCACCCCCGCCTTGGCCGCCGCCTCCGCCCCCTGCGTAGGCTCCTGCTAGGGATCTCGCAGCGGAGGCCACTTGAAGGCCGAGGAGGACTACGAAGGCAAGGGCCAAAGCCCTTGTGCGACTACGTCTCGCCATTGCAGTGGAGATTATGTAGTAAGCTTGTGGTTGGATGACGATGCATGGAAGCCAGAGGAGGTGTATATAAGGGTTCGTTTGCATGCATGACCAGTGGGTTAGTATCCAATAATTAACATGAGGTTGTAGTTAGTGATTAGAGTAAGTACACAGATTTGGAGATCTCTGGACATGATCCATGTGTGAATTGTGGACTTCTGGTAAAGGAACAAGTGGCGATTCGGCCAACTGAGTTGAAAGATTTCATCTCTCTCTTTCTTAGATTCCTTTTTGCCAGTGGAGTCTGTCCAAATCAACTTTAGCTTATCTTATGAGCTTTTTCTTTAAAGGTTAGAACACTGATGAATTCAAGAGAATCAATCGAAAGCGTGTGTCACTATATATATAACTTATTTTTTTCTAATATGTTTAATTTGGAAAATGTTTTTGTTATCAGAAGGTATGCATAGGCAACTGCATAATTATTATATGGTATACCTATCTATATTGTTGCTGAGGAGTACTTTCCTATGAAGCAGCAGAGTTTTATCTACAAACTTCACATTTTAATTGTTTCTTGCAGTAATAGCATAATGGAGGTAGTACACCTTCAGCAATGAATTATTCCATTTGCATGGGTGACGCCTTAATCGGGTCTGGTGTTCACATGATTTGATGCAACCAACTTTGCATGATCAAATCGAATCAAATTGAGTTAGCACCAATTTGAACTTCTGACCTGATCCAAATCGATTTAGGTAAAATTAGGTTTCGGATACGGATTAAATTATGTTGGATGGTCAAGTTATCTACAATATTTTTTCTTTCTATTTTATCATATAAAAATAATTTAATATACAATTTCAAGCATAAAATTTTTCAAATGTTAATTATTTATATTTGGATTTATTATTATTATTATTTACATTTTAAATAGAAAATAAGCTTGGAATTAAATAAAATTTATAAATACAAATAATCGAGTGCTCAGATCCAATAATAATTAGATGTTTTTATTGTCGCTTCCAAAATACTATTATCACTTTATTTTATCGGATGAGTAAAAATAAGAGTGACATTGCGGAAATAGAGGCACTCTAATAATTTTCCGGCTATTACCATCTCGATCAATAATATCTCGATCAACATTACCTATTCGCACTCAGAAAAGTTTATAAACGGCGAGTGTTGAATTGATCACACTCGCCGATATACAAGAAAAGAGTTCAAATCGTCCTTTACAACAATTTTGGAGCTCAGTATTGGGAGCAAGGTGATCAAAAAATTAAGAAACACATTGAAGAAAGTAGTGGCAACTAAGAACCCACGTAACACTAATATCGTGTGGAGATAACTCACGGACAGATTAACTGTAGAGGACATTGCATACAGTAGAGTTTTCTATTAGTGATTATGTAATTTTTACTCATAATTTGAAGGAATTATCTAATTTTAAACTATTATATGCATCTGTGTTAGTTTGTGTGTGGTGTCATTTCTGAATTTCCATATGTAAGAACAATATTTACACTATATATATATAATGGAACAATGAATATTCTGCATGCAGTATAATAAGTTAAATATAGTGTTATTGTTTATTAAAAACTCATTCATACGTTAAATCGATCGACCTACCTCTATGACATATATTATAACATATAAGTAGGTATGATCATTTTTCCATATATTATGTATATGTATAAAAATCTCAACACTCTTTGAACCTGTTTTTTTTTTCTTTGCAATCTTTTGTTTGTGTTTGTTCTAGTCCAAGAGAACCGTGCAATATCGATTAAGCTGTGGACAATGACAAAATTAAATTAACATGATAACCTACTTATTGCGTAAAATCCATCATTTTTTCTCTTAAAGATGCCATTTTTGTTTTTTTTTTACGGGTGTTAGTTCCATTCTTAAAAGCATCAACATAACCAGAACTTACTGTTCCATGATTAATCATGTTCTAATATGAAAAAAAGATGTCATCAAATTCCTAACGGACGGGAGAAAACATTGGGTACGTGGTTGATACGCCTTAATTAATTACCGAGTGAAACAAGTGAATGGTAATAGTTAAGATGGGCAAGCGCAGCATGCAACTAGCTTGCAACTGGAAAAGCACTAACTAGCTGCGTTTCGTATATATATGCATGCCAATTAGAGCTAAACAAGACAGTGGAAAATGCTTCCATCATCTGGTGAAGGAGCTGGAGGGGCTTGGAGTGAAAGATGGAAATTTGCCATGGAAATTTTGGTGTCAAGTTTGATCGAGTGAAAGATGGAAAGTGGAAAGCAAGTGATAAAAAAGATCAACGCAACCAAGTCAACCTAAGAAAAAGTGGCATGGCAGAAGGATCAGACAAAGCATGAGTTGACGCTATATGCGATTTGCCTAACGAGTCCGAGACGGTGGACGCAGCGCGTATGAATCGAATTTGACTGCTGGAGAGTGATCGTTGTTTTGGTTTGCATGCACTGAAGACCTCAGAACGCCGCTGCAGCTCACCGAGTGACAAAGTAGTGCGGCTGCATGAAGTCCACATCGACCACTAAAGTCAATGATCTATTTATGACCATCATCATCATTATTATTTTTATTTTATGGCTTATGATTATAGCAATTTTTATTTATTATATAAAGCACAGAACAATAGTCCGGTTAATTTGTGGTCTTTTGTGGCTCTATAAGTTATTTAAAATTAATTAATGTTACTCATTCTTGTGAATTATTTTGAACTAAATTTATTACTAATTAGTATTCTTTTACAATTCTATCGTACTGCTATAAGACCAGCAGTGTTATATGATAGTGAATGTTGAGCTATGAAGGGACAACATGAACGTAAAGTGAGGGTAGCCGAAATGAGAATGTTGAGATGGATGTGTGGTCATACAAGATTAGATAAGATTAGGAATGATCATATACGTGAACGAGTCGGAGTGACTCATATTAGTGATAAAATAGTAAAGAATCGTTTGAGATAGTTTGGTTATGTTCAGAGAAGACCATTAGATGCGTCAGTAAGAAGAGTAGATCAAATAATCTGGAGTCCGATTAAAACAGGGAGAGCGAGGCCAAGGCGGACACTTGGCGAACTAATAGAGCAAGATCTATTGGTGAATAATATACCGAAAGGTTTGGTTACTAATAGAGCGAAATGACGTCGTATGATCCATATAGCTGACCCCACCTAGTGGGATAAGATTTTGTTGTTGTTGTAGTATTCTTTTACAATGAACGTTTTTCAAGACCTGAAGTCAGCAAATTGAGATTTTCTATCTTAGTAAATTCAAGTCATTAAAGACGTTCAGGTTTATGCAAATAAACATGCATAGGTACACATGTAAAAATTATATATATATATATAGGATATAAATAATTATGGTCGCAGTTGGAAGTTTATATGTAATCCACCTTTAATATGTAATTATTTGCCAGAATCCTAACGAGCTTAAGGGCAGTTTGATTGCAGCATAAAGTAAGGAATACATAGTTATTTTGGTGAATATCGCCAAACGGATTGAAGAATAAAGTTAAAATGATGAAAACACATTTTGGATGAAACCATTTTGAAAATCGTGATACCGCCATTATAATCTTACAAATAGTAAAAATTTTATTCCGTCAAAATGAAGGAATACATATATTCTAATCATTCTCATTTTTTTACCATTTCTTTTATTTTTTATAATTTAACTATATATTATTATATTATTATATTTATAATAATAATTATTGAATGTCAAGTATTTACAATAAAATATTTTTATTATAAAATAGAATATATTTAAAATTTATTCTTGTCAAGCCAAACAAAGGACAGAATAAGAATATGAGAAGAATATTATATTCTTTCGAATAAAATTTCTTATTCTTTAAAAGATATTCTTCGTCCAAACGGACCCTAAGTTCAACGATCCATATATCCTTAACCACATTATCCTTGTGTCTCTTCAATTTTCAGCTTTATGGCTTGAACCTTGATCAATAAAGCATATCACGCCGATCAAGTGACAGAAACTATTGTAGTTATTTGCTGGAATGCGTTGCAACATTAACTAAAAAAAGTATGCTAATTGAATGAAATTTTAGTGTGATTTTGAGGCTCCCAACAGGTGATGTCTTCCGACTTCGATCGAAGTCCTTTTACAGCGCACATTCCATCATTTAGTCCGCCCCATCCGCACCATTCCGTTACACGTTCCACCAATGTCGTGCATCCGCTTGAAGTGGTCATTTGTGGAGTGAATCTCATGCTCCCGTTGATGACCACGAAGGTCACATATCATTACATCTCCCACTTGACCAATGTGTTCATGCAATTCCAACACTTTCATTATCTATATAGTGTTATCGCGACTTCAATACTCCCACTATTCACGAGGCATTAATAGGAGATGAAATTTTCTTTTGACTCATGTATTCCTGAGTCTCATTAAAGCAATATGTTTAATGAATATTCTTGTTAGAATTCTCTTTGTAAGAGAATCAACTAACATGTCATTTGTAGACTTATAAGTTATTGTCACTTTTTCCTTTTTCATTATGTCATGTCCATAATGATATTCGATCTCTATGTGTTTTTCTTTAGAACTGTTTGCTCCACTCTCTATCAAACTTATTGCAGCTTGATTAACCAAATTGAGCCCCAGTTGTAAAAGAAAACGTTTGATTCATACAGCATGGGTGGTTGCCATACTACAGACAATATATTTAGCTTCTTGTGTGTCTAGCCACACATCCTTGTTTCTTGCTACCCCAAGAAAACAACTGCACCACCCAACAAAAATAAATGACCTGATGTGGATTTTCAATCATCAATAGCCCCTCCAAAATATGCATCTGAGCAATCTATAATCACAAATGTATGGTATGTCAATTTCAATTGTACAGTACCTTTTAAATATTTAAAAATTCTTTTAATGGTTTCCTGTCTTTCAAAAATTACTTTGATATTTACTAACTAGACTTACTGGATAAGTCAAGTCAGGTCTTGTACATAACATCGCATGTATTATGCTACCAACTGCTTGTGCATAAGGAATATTTAGAGGTTCTTGCCCTATGTTGGGACATTGAATTTTACTAAGTCTTTTTTCAATCATAATCGGTGTTAGTGCTGGAGTGCTATTCTGCATTTCAAATATCTTGAGTATCTTATTTAGATACTTTTCTTGACTTAAACTCAATGTCCTTAAGTTTTTGTCTGGAATAATTTGAATTCCAAAAACATAGGATGCTTCTCCCATGTCCTTCATTTCAAATTCTTTGCTCAAATTTTCTTTTATTTCATTGAGCATTGTGATATCATTTCCTGTAAGCAAAATGTCAATTCGATACAATGTCATTATTATGAATTTCCTCCCACTCTCCTTGATGTACACGCAATGATCCAATTTATTTATAATTAAACCAAATTGAATGACCGTCTCATGGAACTTTTTGTACCATTGACATGAGGATTGTTTTAAGTCATATAATGATTTTTTCAGCGTATACACTTTGTTCTCCTGACCTTTTACTTGAAAATCATCAGGTTGTCGCATATGTCTTTACTCAATTCTCCATTGAGGAAAGTAGTTTTTACATCCATTTGGAATAATTCCAACCACATATGCTACTAATGCTAAGATGGCCCTTATGGATGCAAACTTAGTTACTGGAGAATAAATTTTCTAAAAATTAATTCCTGTTTGCTGAGTATAACCCTTGGCAACTAATTTTGCTTTGTGATTTTCAATAGTACCATCAACTCGGTATTTTTTCTTGAATACCCTTTTGCACCCTATGGATTGTTTACCTTCTGGCAAGTCACAGCCCCCATACGCCGTTTCGATCGATTGAGTTCAATTCATCTCTCGTGGCGGCCAACCATGATTCTAACTCAGAACAAGCAACTGCTTCATCACATGAAATAGGATCTATACAATCTTCTGTATCAACATCGATGACATAACATGAAGCTTTGCATTCATACAGATAATAGTGATCCAAATATGCGAACGTCGTCCGAGGCCTCTTGTTGCCGATTATACTCATGGATTTTATGAGTTCCTCCACTTTCGCCAAAGGTTTATTATCATGTATAGGTTCTTCTCCCACTGTTGGACATATATCCAACGTATTTTCTTTAGAGTCGACATTATCATCAAGGATAATTAGAGGTTCTCTATCATCTTCTTCATGCATATCTTCCTTTTAATTTTCAAGAAAAGTTGCATCACAACTCTCGATTAGTCCTCTTTCATCATGAAAGAACCTATACCCTTTGGACTTGTCACTATAATCAATAAACATGCATGTCACCGTCCTAAAGTCCAGCTTATCCCTAAATTGACTTGAAACTAGTACATGCGATTTACATTCCCATTTTTTAAAATGACCCAACTCGGACTTCCTGTCATTCCAAAGTTCATATGGCGTTTATTCTACGAACTTAATGGGAATCTATTTTGTATGTAATTTGCAGCCATCACTGCTTCACCCCAAAAGCTTTTAGGGACACTTGAGTGTGACAACATACATCTAATTGCATTCATCAAAGTTCTATTTTTTTCTTTCTACTACATCATTTGGTTGTAGTGTATAAGGCATCGTAGTTTGCCTATTTATGCCGCACTGAATATAGTAATTTTCAAATTCTCGGGAGGTGTATTCCCCTCCTTTATTTGTCCTCAAACATTTAATTGGTCTCCCCAATTTATTTTTAACTTCCATTTTATTTCTCTTAAACATTTCAAAAGCTTCAGCTTTTCTTTCCAAGAGATATACATGAGAGAATTTGGAATAGTCATCAATGAATGTTATAAAATATTATTTATTCCTATGTGTTGCGACACTAAATGGACTACAAATATCCGAATGAACCAACTCTAACAATTCTTTTGACATTGTTCCTATTAGAAAGGGTTTTCGAGTTTTTTTTCCAATCAAACAATATTCACAGGGCAATGTTCTTGCTCCTGATATGTTAGGTACAAGGTTCATTCTAATTATTTGTTCCATTTTCATTTTTCCTGGGTGTCCTAATTTCTCATGCCAGAGATTAAAATCAAATAGCAGATGCAAGGAATACTCAGAAGTCACATTCGTTGATTCATTATTGACTACTGAAAGACAAAATAAGTCATGACCATGTACAAATTTTTCCATGACTAAGACTTTGTTGTTCTTCCCTATAGTTACACGACCTTTATAAAATCTAACTTCAAGGTTTTTCTTAAGAAGCGTGGGAATAGAGACTAGGTTTTGAAGAATTCCAAGTATGTATAGCACATCATGGAGGACCATGATACTATCACCCAAATCTAATTTGTATGTGCCAACACCTTCAACGTCTAGATAGGTATTATTCCCCATGAATATCCTCTGATCACCTTTCTTGAGTTCCTTAAAGTCAATTAGGCCAACATTGGTCTTTGCAATGTCACGGGTTGCACCAGAGTCGATCCACCATTCTTTAGCGTCTGTCGTTGTAGCATTACACTCGACGACTCCAACAAATTCAATCTTATTGGGGCCTTTATTTTGCGGAGTCCTATTTTGACTCAGCTTCTTTCCTGTGGGACAATTGGACTTGAAGTGTCCAAATTTTCCACAATTGTAGCAGGCTCCTTTTGGTACTTTGAACGTTGCCCTTTGAATTGCTTCTTGTTGGGACCAAGATTCTTTCGATGATGAACAGCATGAGCTTCCTTTTTTCCAACTTCTTCAGCTTCATATATTTCAATTTTCTTTTTACTTTTAGCCATATTTTGTTCCATGACTAGTTGAGCTGGTAGATCAACGACTAACTTAATTGTTCTGTTAAATCGAAATGTAATGGCAAGCATGTCAAAAGAGGGTGGTAGACTATTTAGAATAGTTGCCACTTGCATTGTTTCAGGTAGGACTATTCCTACAGCAGTTAGATCTTTGGCCATAACGACCATTCTATTTACATGATCTATGACATTGTTATTCTCCTTCATTTTTATAATTGTTGTAATAATAAAGGAGTTGAGCATTAATATTTGTTTTGTCATCATATTTATCTTTAATGGCATTCCACAGTTCATGTACAATTTCTTGGGATAACCTAATAAGATAATTCTCCATCACTACAAGAAATTCGGGGATTACAGACGGTCGCAACCATCTGTAATTTTCCCTAAAACCGTCGAAAACGGTATTTTCGACGGAAGTGGAAACGTCAGAAAATCGCTCGTTGCAAATTTTTTCCGACGGTGGGGAAAGAAAATGCCACAAATATCAACGGTCACGGCCGCCGATATTTGACTGCCGAAATTTTCGATGGTTTCATCGACCGTTGCAAATATCGAGGATTACTATCGTCGAAACTTTCGACGGTTGTCGCCCGACCATCGAAATTTCGACAGTCAAAACTGTCGCAAAGAATTTTTATAATATAAAAAAATTAGCCGACCGGGGGCCGGATCCGGCCGTCGCAACCGTCACAAAAAATTTTTTAAAAATAAAAAAATTTTGTGGCCAGATCGGGCCGCTGGCTGCCAGATCCGTCAAGCGATGGCCAGATCCGGCCGTCGGCGCCAGATCCGGGCCGCTAGGGGCCGGATCCGGCCGTCGGCGCCAGATCCGGGCCGCTAGGGGCCGGATCCGGCCGCCAGGCGGCGGATCCGACCGTTGGGGGCCGAATCCGGCCGCAACGGCCGCCAGGCGGCGGATCCGACCGTTGGGGGCCGAATCCGGCCGCAACGGCCGCCTGGCGGTCCGGGCCGGGGAGAGAGAGAGCCGGCGGGAGAAGTCATCGACGATCGATGACGTCCGGTCAGAGGCTTGTCGGCCGGGAGAGAGAGAGAGGAGAGGAGTTAGGGAGAGTGGCCGGGAGAGGGGGAGAGAGAGAGGAGAAGAGGGTGTGAGGAGAGGAGAGGAGAGGGTGGGCTTTATATATTGGATTTCGAACGACGAGAAAGCGGGAAAATAAAAAAAAAAGCGGGATAACAAAATTTTAATTACCGACGGCTCTGGCCGTCGGAAATGGATATATTATAAAATTACTGACAGTTGTGACCGTCGCAAATTATTTAATTATAAATATAAAATATTATTTTAATTATATATAATATTTATTTTTTATTTTATCGATGTTTTGAACCGTCGTTAAATATTATCGATGGTCGGAACCGTTGAAAATGGCGACGGTTCGGACCATCACAAATTATATTAATAAAATATTCCTCATATTATATTATCATACATTTACCGACGGTTGCGACCGTCGAAAATTGCGACGGATGAAAATCCGTCGAAAATATCGACGTTCCTAATCGTCGAAAAATAAAATAATAATATATGAAATTACATAATTTATTATTTACATTTTTGACGGTTCAAACCGTCACAAAATCCGTCAGAAATTGCGACAGATGGATATCCGTCGGAAATATCGACGTTCCTAATCGTCAAAAATAAAATAATAATATAACAAATTACATAATTTATTATCTTCATTTCCGACGGATTTCGAATCGTCGAAAAATTCGTCGAAAATATTTCCATCACAAATTACGACGGATTTCAAACCGTCGGAAAATGTCCATCGAAAAATCGTGATTTTCTTGTAGTGCATGTGAATCATTATGAAGGATCTAACTTTATTATCATTGCGCTCCCACAGTTTCATTGCTTTTTTATGCGCATTCTTTTCTTCATTAGTGGCCTTTTCAAAAGGCTTAGGAGCAGGAGTGTCAATTATTTTATGCAAGTTCTCATGCATTAATCCATGGAGAATTTTTCAGCATTTCAGATGCAATCATTTTTTAAAATATTTTGCTAAAAATTTGATCTAAATGTAAAGAAAAATAGAATGAGAATTGCTAATATATTGAAGGATAAGAAACAATAAAAATTTGTGTCAAAAAAACTCCCTTTTAAAAAATCGTAAAGTCAAACTCGAATTTAAAAGAATTTCAAAGATTTTTTACGAAATAATAATACCTTTAGATAAAAAAAATATTTATCTAAAATTAAGGTTCAAATTTAAAGAAAATAATATTTTATTATATATAAAGTATTTAAGTTTCAATAAAAATAATTTGAAATCCAAACAATATATATATTGATTCCTCTCAATAAATAAATAAGAATAATTTCAATAAATCAAATTTCGAATATATAAAAATTGATATATCACGAAAAGAGAGAGGCCGAAAAATTGAATTAAATAATTCCCAAAAGTTTTTTTGTATTTTTTTTAAAGGTGAGACAGAGATTAAAAAATTTAATCCTTGAAAAACGTTTAAAAGATGAATGACCAAATGAAATGAATAACAAATTAGTTTAATGACAAATTTCAGAATGTATAGATAATTATCTAATAACTATAGGGCTGTAAAAATTGTATGTAAACAACTATATAAATAAATAAATAAATATATATATATATATGGCTCGATAGCTATGGAGTATTAACTAAGTTCAAAAACAAGTTTTTTAAAAAAAATGCAACAATGGAACAAATATATAGTTCTCAAAGAAAATAATTAAACAAAAATAAAATTTGTTTAAGTAACACTGCAATTAAATCAAGACAGGGTTGTATTCAAAAGTTGATCAGTTAGAGAACTATTTAAAAAAATTTAACCATACTGACAAAATGATAATAATAGGGGTCGCTTGGTTGCGGAACCGGACGAGAATCGCGATCTTGTTCCGTTCGGTTCTTCCAAACACTTTCCCGAAATTAAGTTCCAGAGCGGGAACAAGATTGGTGGACATGATCCCGATTCCACACTTTTAGTTCCACTTTTTTTAGTGGAATCGGAAGCCATTTTGCCTTTTGACTTTGATGTGACTTTTCTTTTTTTTTTCAAAAGTCATTTTCTTTTTTCTTTTTCTTTTCTTTCAAACAATATCTTTTCCAAAATATATTATTTAATAAAAATAAAATAATTTTAATAAGTTGTTAATATAATATTTTTTATTACCTATTTTTTCATTACAAAATTTTAATATTTCATTAAATATAATTAATTTTAAAAGCAAATTTTTGTACTTAAATAATATAATTTTTATCGAAATTTTTCCCATAAAAATTTTTATTTTACAATTTTATTTTAATTAATAATAAAATTATATTTCATAATTATAATAATTATTTTTAATTAAAAACTCACCCAAAATTCATCCATCACATCTACTTTTTTCTATCATATCAACCACTTTATTCTTCATCGTCAAATTCCACTCCAACCAAACACACCCCGAACTAATTGGTCAATTCAACTATGCACTGGAAATTTAGGAGGAACCACGATTTCGCTTCCAAACGATCCCATAGTGAATAGATAAAGATGACTAAGGGGCTGTTTGTTTGTGGAACTAGACGGGAACCGCGGCCTTGTTCCGTCTGATTCCGCCAAACATCGTCCCGGAACTAGTTCCAGGGCGGAAATAAGGTTGGTGGAATCGGGGTCACGTGACTCTGATTCCACACTCCCGGTTGGTGGAACCGGGAGCCGCACCTTTTTTATCTTTGGACTTTGATGTGACGTTTTTTCTTTTTTTTCAAAATTCATTTTCTTCATTTCTTTTTCTTTTCTCTCACAAAATATCTATTGTAAAATAAATTATTTAATAAATATAAAATAATTTTAATAAGCAATTAATATAATATTATTTATTACCTAATTTTTCATTAAGGAATTTCAATATTTTATTAAATATAATTAATTAAAACAATATTTTATATTTAAATAATATAATTTTTAACAAAATTTTTCCCATAAAAAAATTTATTTTATAATTTTTAAAATTAATAATAAAAGTATATTTCATAATAATAATAATAATAATTTTTAATTCAAATCTCATCCAAAATTCATCCATCACATCTACTTTTTTCTATCACATCAACCATCTTATTCCTCCTCATCAAATTTCACTTCAAACAAACACACTCTGAACTTATCTGTTAATTCAACTATGCGCTAGAAACGTAGGAAGAACTGTGATTCCTGCAAGTAGTGCATATCTAAGTTACTGCCAACAATCAATGGCTCTGATTTATTGCTATAGTAGAAAATACTATTCATCATCCTCAAAATATTTTTTGTGCGTGTGTATCTTTCACCGAAGCCAGCGGAAGGGTCAACCGTCGGCGGGGGTTCGTCGGAGGTGAAATTGGAAATCGATGAGCATTCACAGCGGATGTGGAAGACGTGTAGCAGCGTCAATTTCGGATCTTGCGCAGTCGGGAACGATGTGTGCCAAAAACATTTTGGGAGGATCGCCGGATTCGCAGTGCCTCCGTAAGTTCGTCCGTCATCGTTCGGCGGCGCTTAGGTTCACTGCAGGATTTCGTCAAACATAGAACAGAAGGCAGTTCGCCGGAAGAGAGAAAGAAGCAGATCATCGAACTCAAGACGAAGAAGAAAAGAGCTAATCGTCGGAGCTCGCAACCAGAAGTTCTGATACCACTGAATGAAATTTTAGTGCGATTTCGGGACTCCCAATAGGTGATGTCTTTTGACTTCGAATGAAGTCCTTTTATAGCACATCCTAGCAATGTGTTGAACTATCTAATAATCACATTTGGGAAAGCAAAGCTGATCTTGTCACCTTTTCATTTCTCTGATAAATATAAAGTTCAATAGTCATGTAATCAAAACAACGGAGCTGCATATTTTAATATTTTAATGCGCGTCTGGCCTGTAATATTGTAGGGCATACAAATAGATACCCTTATATGTATTCCTTAGGGATGAATAAAGTGATGCAAATGATAAGCTTGGGTAGATTTGCAATTTGAGAAGATTCCACAGACCATGTAGAAAATATATTAAAGGGCAGCCGTCTCTTTTCTTTTTTCTCTTTCTGTTGCCATTCCAATTTCTGAAAAAACATCGATCATTAACCTCACTAATTTAATATCATTCAGAATCTCATGACTGAGGCGAGACTCGTTTTGTGCGCTCAGATGTATTAAAAATATAAAATTTCTCTTTTTAATTACTTAAACTTAACTTTTAGAAAAACTGATTAGCATATTAAATTTAAGGAGCAATTTGGACGCAACAATTCATCCCTAAAAAATGAATTCACCGAAGAAAAGTGGTGCTCATGCACACCACTGAAACACGCACTGCGCACAGCGTTCCAAACCTACGTGCATGTGTCATGGGGTCATTCTCGGACACTAGACCACGTGCGGCGACTAGGCGGATAGGCACCTAGCCAAGCCTGTTTTGAGTTTACAGCAGAAGTTTTATGATCGAGACGACTATGCCGAGAGTCGCTCTTATAGACGTTCAATCACGGACATGACTAGAGTGTTGGACTACTCATCACGAGACCGTGGCATTAGCGCGTTGCGGCACTAATATAGACGCTTGGACGCTTAAAGTCCAAAGGGGCGACGAAGGGATCACGGGACGCCACGAAGGGACACCGATGTGGGTTGTCACCCCACGCTCAAGGCCATGACACTAGAATTAAAGGAAAGCTTACTTGTATTAAATATGATGAAACATAACATACAATTGGACCTCGGAAGGCACTAGTGAACTCCTCCCAGTGTACCGTAGGTATAGGAGTCTTGTTACATATTGAAGATGCAAAAGACGTACCCTACGGGAACGTCACCTACTTGACCATTCAT
Organism: Pontederia crassipes; assembly: GCA_030549335.1. Lineage (NCBI taxonomy): Eukaryota > Viridiplantae > Streptophyta > Magnoliopsida > Commelinales > Pontederiaceae > Pontederia > Pontederia crassipes. Next base: position 65,939,289 of record CM060196.1, on the reverse strand, counting down.
AAGGACGGCCTTACAAGATAAATGCCCTAAGGGCGGATAACTTGATACTCCACAATATTACGCAGTGCGGGGCGGCTGCATGTGTTCCATGTTTTCGGCGCTGAGCGGCCGAGGGCTATAAGTTGAGCGGCACTGGTGCCGCGAGACTTCACGCTTCGTGTCACGGGAAACGCCCCGTGACATTCTCCCCCACCAAAGTCGGCGACGCCCCCGACGCCATTGTCCGGGCTTCCTCGGGACCTTCCTCTTGAGTCTTGACTTCGCTTGTCTCGTTCAATTCTGCCTTCTTTGCCTTGACTTCAACTTCACCAGCATCACGCAACGCCAGGAATGCCCGCTCCTTGGGGTCTCGCTGAGGACTCCTCCCTCAGGCCTGCTTCGCTCGCTGATCCTTCGTCCAATCCGGGGTCATCACTTGTGCAGCGCCAGTGGAGTCCGCCATGTGCGGTCTGACTTCATCAAGCAACTATCCGTCCATCAAGTCTCTGTTGGCTTCACTTCTCTTCGACTTGCGCAGCGTCAACTTGTGTGGTTTGGCTTCTTTGGGGGTGAAACGACTCTTGTATGCCTTCAGGAATAGCTCGGAGAAAAGTTGTCTCAGGGTCGTGTAGAACACGATGAAGAGTCTCGCCATTCGACCCGCATGACTTGACTCGATACCTTCATGTTGCGGATGGCCGCAGCATAAGGTCTTCCTTCCATCGAATGTGAAGTACAGGACCATCTCACCTTTGATGATCATTCTTGAATTTCGACGGCTTGAAACAGCACAAGCTCTCCGATGTCGATGCTTGTAGCTTGTCTGCTTCAAGTGCCTGGGGTCGCTATGATGAGCGACGAGAGTCTTCCCACGGATACTCTGTGACGCTTCATGTCTCTTTGTGGGCTTGACTCAATGTCTCTATGTTGTAAATGATTGCAACGTAGAGTCTTCCATACCTCTGCCGAACGAAAAGCACAGGACCACCTCCTCCTTGGTGACCACCTAATGTTTCGGCAGTCTTGAGGCGGGACAAGGTTCTTTGATCTGACAATCCATGCCTTGTCCATCCAAGTCGCCATAGTGGGCGACGAGAGTCTCCCCACGTTTCCTTGTGGTTCAACTCGCTGTCCCCAAGTTGCAGATGGCTGCAACATTGAGTCCTTCGTCCGCCGAGCCTTGAGACCAACTCCACCTTTCCCTTGGTGGACAAAAGATATCTCGACGGTTTGAGGTGGAGCAAGGTTCTTTGGTATAACATTTCACACCTTGTCCACTCCCAGTCGCTATAGTGAGCGACGATGAAGGTCTCCCCGCATGTGCCTGTGGTTCGATCCGTTTCTCCTGCTTCGATGGGCGATCTTTATCTTCGGCATAAGTAGCTTCCTCCTTGCGACTTGAGCTTCTCTCCCCCACCATTGCCCTTGCCCAAGGGCTTTGGTGGTATGGCGCTTGTCCTGATTGACTTGGCAGCGTCGACTAGTAAGCGGAGGTTGGACGATCCGGTCGTTCCAACTACTTCCTAGTCCAAAGCTTCTAACCCCTCTGCTTGAAGAGCACCAACACTGGGTCTTCATCCTCCTGGGAACACTGTAGGCGGAGCTCGCTGATTCCTTTCACTTCCTCCTTCAACATGCCCATCTGGCCGATGTTGAACAATGCGATCTTGACCTCCAGTTCCAACTTGTCAGGGCCAACATAATTGATGAACTACCACTTCTTCTGTCCCATGTCTAGGATGCATGTTTGCCACATTCTACATTGTCGCGATGACAACGTCATCCTGGATTTGCCACATCTTGCAGGGTTCTTGGGATGTGCCTTCTTCCGACCCTAGGTCCTCCTTTGAAACTTTGACAATCCCTTTGGGGTATGGACGGGACGAGATCGTTGTGCTCATTCGCGAAGAGGATGCACCTTAAATGCTCGTCCGTCCACACCTTGGACAAAGTAATGTCATTGTGCTTATCATCCTAGATCATACACCTTTGACATACTCATCCACCGGGCTACTTGACCCTTGCGAAAGAGTAGCCGTTCCGGGCCTTCACTGATCCATGGGGATGCCCGTGAAGACTCTCCGCTTAAATAAGCAGATTGTGGTTGGTGAACTCATAGCATGAGCTCCCAACATTACCTCCATCTCCATTCGAAGAGACGACATCGTCAATGTGTCCTTCAAAACCTTCGCATTGCGATCCTTGGAGGCCGCTTCGATTACTCGAGGCGATGTCCGAAAGGAAAGGGCACTCCTTTCTTCGGTTGGCGGCAGAACGCTTGACAGCAGCATGCCAAGGTTCACCGATGCTCGGCGCTCAGACCATTTGCCAAATTGGTCGCTGAGTTGAGGCGTCGATTGGTGTTGGCATGTATCAGGTTCATCCCACTCCTCGATGGATGATATCGCGCCGCTTGCGGGACGACACTTGACGAGGCAGGCAAGGCTGACAGCTCGTCCGCGAGTGTTTGCAAGTAATCAACGCTTTACTCCATCCCTAAAAGTCATCGTGGCGTGGCAGGCGATGCTGCGGCACGACAAGATGCTTGTGATTGATGCTCCTTGGCCGAAGGGATGATATTCTTTGGCCGAAAAGGGACCATGAACCTTGATATTTGTCTTTAAGCCAACTTCTCCCGTGAAGCAGTTGTGCACTTCACGTTGCATAACTGGGCATGCGATGCGACGTCACGAAATACCGAGTAGCGCCAGGTCGTCATGATAGTGCATGACCGACAGTCCCTGAATGTGACACGGGTCCTCCGAGTTACACGATGCTCGTGTAAGCGATCTCCTGATATGAGCAGCGCAAGACCATCATGCCGAGCATATGGCCACTCTTTGACGCAGTGCGACACTTCAAGATTCCCGACTGTATACCTGGGGTGGTTGATCTGCTCGAGTGAGCGACGCATGACCGTCCCGGTTAGGCGGGGCGATCAATCCGTCATCATGATGCATGACGGACGTTCCTTGACACGACATGGGTGTATGAGGAACCTGCTGCGGGGCACGACTGGGCGTGTGGCGAGGAAGCTTGCCATGCATTCCTCGTTGGCGTCCACGATCAAAGACCATGGTACCAGTGCGCTTGGACGTGATGGAGTATTTGAGCGGAAGCACATTTCCTACGCCAGGGCACGTTGCGACGACACAAGCGAGTCATCGTCGCTGGGTAATCCGAGCAGGAAGAACTGCTCTGATACCACTTGTCACGGGGTCATTCTCGGACACTAGACCACGTGCGGCGACTAGGCGGATAGGCACCTAGCCAAGCCTGTTTTGAGTTTGCAGCGGAAGTTTTATGGTCGAGACGACTATGCCGAGTGTCGCTCTTATAGGCGTTCAATCACGGACATGACTAGAGTGTTGGACTACTCGTCACGAGACCGTGGCATTAGCGCGTTGCGGCACTAATATAGGCGCTTGGGCGCTTAAAGTCCGAAGGGGCGACGAAGGGACCACGGAACGCCACGAAGGGACACCGATGTGGGTTGCCACCCCACGCTCAAGGCCATGACACTAGAATTAAAGGAAAGCTTACTTGTATTAAATATGATGAAACATAACATACAATTGGGCCTCGGAAGGCACTAGTGAACTCCTCTCAGTGTACCGTAGGTATATGAGTCTTGTTACATATTGAAGATGCAAAAGACGTACCCTACGGGAACGTCACCTACTTGGCCATTCATAAGGACGGCCTTACAAGATAAATGCCCTAAGGGCGGATAACTTGATACTCCGCAATATTACGCAGTGCGGGGCGGCTGCATGTGTTCCATGTTTTCGACGCTGAACGGCCGAGGGCTATAAGTTGAGCGGCACTGGTGCCACGAGGCTTCACACTTCGTGTCACGGGAAACGCCCCGTGACACATGCACTATTCTGGACGCTATGCAAAGAACTCTATAAATGCCCCTAGCTCCCACTCTTCATGACCATCTCATCCCCAACCAAGTTCACTTCATACCTACTCCTCAATAATGGCTAGAAGCAATCACAACGAGGGTTTGGGCCCTCGTCTTCATCGTCCTCTCCCGCGTTCAACTCAGGAGTGATCACCAGTACTGCAGCTAGATTCCTCAATGGAGCTTTATTATTAAATATTATTACTAGACATTAGTTTATTATTATATTATATTATATTCAAATTCCGACGGCCGGCCTGCCATCATAAGAGCCGTCGAAATTTTGGACGGTAAATTTTTTTTATGGAAGTTGATGCATCGCTGTTCGAAAAGGATTTTTATTTTCATACCTACTCCTCAATAAGGATTTTTATTCTTCAGGTGAAAAATGATCTAATTTACTTTTTGTTTAAACTATTTCAACCTGTATCTATTTAAAATAATTGTTTCTTTGAATAAATTGATGAATTCATATCGAAAATTTTTGTGAACCAAAGTTTATGGACGGGATAAACAAATCTTTTAGGTTGATTTGGATAATTAATCGACTCATTCCCTTGATTAATTAACCGAATCCATGCTAGGTCATAATAATTTCAAGAAATAAGGACATGCATAATATAAGATCTAAGTGACAAGTCACTTTTTATTTCGTTGCATATGGCATGCATGTAATACTCTGACTTGGAAATTTAGTGAACCTTTCTGTCATAACTCATAACCGATCATGACTACAATATTGTAAAACTGAAAAGTGACATGGATCAAATTCGAAGGTACGTAACAACGGAATCAACTGTTGAGAAATTTTATATGACTTATGTTTCTTATTTTCTATATTCATTTATTAATTATATATTATTGTATGCTCGTGACTCATGACCTTGTTTTTAAGTCGAAGAAAATATGTCATAAAAAGAAATAGAGGATCGTAATAAAACTAATTTTCTTCTTGAAATCGTTGTTTGCTTTGCAGTTTTAATGAAGTTTGATGAGTGCACTAATTGACCGAAAAAATATATATATTACACGTCTCGATGTCAATTTACTTCACAAGAACTGTGCTCCTGCCATCGCCGCAGCCACCAACAAGGCTGCCATCGAGGTCGCCTCCTGCTCACGCCCTGCTGCTGCAGAGAACAACATATTGTCCAGCGCACTATAAACCATGGCCTTCATATCATTCTTCACGTCGGAAACAGCGTCCTTGACGTTCTCGGCCGTCTCGCCGACCGCGTGCACCGTGTCGATCGCGTCCTTCACCGGTTGAGGCACCATGGGGGCGACGCTCTGGACGGCCCGATCCTTGGCGGCCTCGACGTGCTGGTGAAACCTGGCCACGGGATCGACAATGGGCGGGGCGGCGTCGTGCGAATGGTCGTGCGAACCGGAAGCCGCCGAGGAGAACGCGTGCAGGGTGTCCAGGAACTCGAAGGCTTCTCGCCCCTCGACCAGCTCGCCTTCCGGCGCCGGAGGCGAGACGACAGCGCCTTCGAAGGCGTCGCCGTGGCCGACGGGCCTGGCGCAGGACGCGACTGAGGCGAGGACGAGAAGGTGGAAGGCCACGGCCAGACTTTGATGGGCCATCGGGTTAGTTCTGCAGGGAGGTCGCGATGGCGCCCTGATGGCTCGGCTTTGGCGTCGGATTCTGCAAGAATGCAACGATACCTTGGTGACAAGATTTAGCCATGGGCACGAGAGGATATTTATGGAAGGCTTTCATCTAAATATGTGTCCGGATAGTTGCGCATCTTGTTTCTAAGTGGTGGAATGAGTTGGGTTCTTGTTTTATTTGGTGTATATATATGGTAGATGTTAGAAAAGATAACTTATTTTAAATAATAATAAGAGGGAACTTATATTTGTGCTATATGATTATTGGTGTTACGAAAAGAGGGAGAGAGGGATTGCACGAACACAGAAGAATACGGAAATTTACGAGGTTCACCTTAAATCGAGTTATGTCCTCGAAAAGCGGCGGCTCTCTTTGTTATGGAATAATAATGATTACAAGAATGAGTCTCTGTCTAGACCCATAAGAAGTTTATATAGGCACTCCCTTCGACAGATGATAAAAATTACATACGGACATATACTCTAAATAAATTTCTTGAAAATAAAACACTTATCTCGTAATAAGAAAATAAATTAAATCCGAATCATATACAGAATACCTTTAAAAAATTTCGTTCACATACAGAATAAGACACCTATCTCGTAATAAGAAAATAAACCAAATTCGAATCACATAGTGAATACCCCTAAAAATTTTTCGAATCACATACATAAGCGAGACCCCTGTAAGAAAATTCTGCTGAAGCGTCTGACTATGTAGGGGATCAACTGAGTTCAGATTTAAGACATTATTAACAATTAGATTATTGTATAAAAAATTATTTCTATAATAGATCTATTTAAGTATCGAACAATATAGGAGGTGCAGTATAGCAGTATACTCCTTTTTTACTCTAGTATTAATAGTAATATTATGTAAATCAAAATATTTAATTATTATCGGATGAAACTTAATTTTAACCATTAAATCTTAGAGCTACAATTATGATTCATTAGTAAAATTAATCGTATGGATGATTTACACATGAATTGTGAAATTCCTTATATTAATAGTCCTAACAATGAATTATAATCAAATGGTTAGAATTAAACATAAAAATATGTTTCACGAATATATTTGATTTTGATATAATAACACTTTTGAGGATCGCTTTAATTACCCTATATACCCCATACTACATACTTTTTATTTTATTTTCTGTGCCCCAAAAAGTTTGTTTATTTAAACGAGACTAATTTGTTTTATTTTTACTTTTCAACTTGAACTATACCACAATCCACCATCCAACTTTAACAGGGTTAATTTTGGTCTATTATATAAAGAAAAACACTAGTCTATTTTGTTCTAAATTGCAAACTCACAATTTGGACATGGACGATGTAACACCCACCAACCCATCCATAAATCCACTTCAACAAATTATTTAGTTCGGAGTTCGAATTTTAAAATTAACACGTTGATAAGAAAATAAATTATTATTGTTATATTTTACACGACCATCTGTAGATTTAATTAGGCAGTCAGATAAAACTTTTCCCCACATGGCAAAAATATAAATTCTCATTTTCATTTTTTATCATTATTATAAAAGTAAATACAATTTTGCCGATTGGAGAAGTAAGCTACAGATCAAAAAAGCTTATAAGCACGAGTTAAAGATCGCGGAGGTCAGTGCTCAGGAGTCAAAATTACGCATTAATTCTATTGACTTTTTGCCCTTCGCGGAATCCACGCCGCCCCTCGAACAGATGTAAGTACGTAACATGCGGATCCAGGCGCCCCTATAAATATATGTGCGATCTCTCCACCCCAGTGGACTTGCACATTACATCCCGAAGATAAAAATTTAGCTATGATGGCGAACTCTAAGCAGCTTGTTGCTCTTGCCCTCGTTCTTTTGATCAGCTTTGGCTTCTCCAACGCTGTCCAGCTGAAAACATTTGGTCATCGCGATCGAGGTCTCGGCGGCGGCGGCTCCGGTTACGGGGAAGGAACCGGTAAAGGCAGTGGCGGAGGGCATGGAGGAGGAGGAGGAGGCGGAGGCGGTGGGGGAGGTGGAGGAGGAGGCGGACGCGGGTCAGGTTATGGCTCCGGGAGTGGATATGGTTCAGGATCAGGGTACGGTGCAGGAGGAAGTGGCGGAGGCGGTGGTGGCGGTGGAGGTGGAGGTGGAGGAGGAGGGCACGGCAGTGGGTCCGGCTACGGCTCTGGTCATGGTTCGGGCACGGGATATGGTTCTGGGGGGAGCTCCGGAGGTGGAGGAGGAGGAGGAGGCGGCGGCGGCGGCAGCGGAGGGGGACAGGGAAGCGGGAGCGGTTCAGGGTATGGCTCCGGCAGTGGCTCCGGTGTCGGAGGGGGTGGACGTGGTGGTGGAGGCGGTGGAGGCGGCGGAGGCGGTGGCTCCGGCGGAGGGTCGGGCTCCGGTTCTGGTTACGGTGCAGGCTATGGGTCTGGATATGCTACCGGAGGAGGAGGAGAAGGGCACCGTTGAGCTCTGAATGAGTACTGCGAGAAGCCTTCTTGTATTGAGTTTATAGTCTTTAGAGAAAAGAAAAAATATAAGACAATAAATCATGTTCATGTTCATCGATCAGCCTCCCTTCCTAGTTATTGTACTCAGCAAAATAAATAAAGAGGCTTCGTTGAGCCGAACTAATAAGTGAATGGATGCTTTAAAGGGTCTGTCTATTAACTTGCTTCAGCTTTGCCCACGAATTGCTGTTGAAAATATTCGATGCTCTGTTTCGGTCAGTAGATCACTTAACCGATAATTTTTTTCAGGAATTTAAGCTTGTGAAAACCAAAATCTTTAGTACTAAGAAGAATTCAACGCTGCTGCAGAAAGGAGTGCGGTGATTAATTTTCTGAAATTAATTTTCAGAAACGAGTTCTGAAATTCTCCACATCTGTATGGTCCTTGGTCTCGCCTTCTTGAGTTCAGGATAACTTAGCTACCAATTCTGAGAGCTCAGCAGCAAGACAGCTCTGCCCAGATATCCTGAACTTGATGAGGGGGAAACAGAGGAACACCCATTATTCACAAGACATCATGAGGCCAAAATATAACATTATAAGGAAATCCAAGATGAGCCATGAAATCGTTGGTTAATTTTTCATCCAATATTAGTTAGAGCTAGAAAGTAATTTGGATTCAATCGTTGATTAATATCTTTTTCCTTGCCGATCCCTTGGAGTAGCAAAGGATACTTCGAATTTTTAAGTTCAACTATATTTCTGCATTCTTCTTGAGCTGAGCTGATCTGTTCAGTGTGTGGCAAGTCATCCTTGGCCTGGAAGAAGATGTTGGATCATTACAAGGACGACGGTCGACCGGCCGCCACTTTCACCTTCGAAGTATATAAAAGGAAGAAGCAAAAAAAAAAAAAAGAGTGAAAACAAAAGGATTTATAAAAATTCGTTCTTTAACGTTAACAAAAGAGAGCATTACATGTAGTACTTGATCTGTAATGGGCAAGCCACTTATTTGTTCATGTCCTACGTCTTATTACAGAGTACATCGAGTTTGCGAACTTGAATAACCTAGTAGTGTCCGTTGCCACCACCGCTCCCGTAACCGGAACCATAACCCGAACCGTAGCCAGAACCAGAGCCAGAGCCTTGGCCACCTCCGCCTCCACCGCCGCCACCGCTTCCGTAGCCTCCACCGTTAGCACCTCCTACGCCAGCGCCGTAGCCAGACCCGCTTCCAGAGCCATATCCCGATCCACTGCCGCTCCCTTTGCCTCCACCGGAGCCGCCGCCACCGCCACCTCCACCACCACCACCTTTACCATAGCCTCCGGCGATACCTGCACCAACGCCAGCTCCATAACCCGAACCATAACCAGAGCCAGATCCGTATCCCGAACCAGAGCCGCCGCCCTGTCCTCCGCCGCCACCACCGCCACCGCCACCGCCTTTGCCATACCCACCAGCATTCCCGGCGCCTACACCAGACCCAGAGCCCGAGCCGTAGCCAGACCCAGAGCCATAGCCTGAACCAGCGCCGCCACCTTGTCCTCCACCCCCGCCGCCACCACCTCCGCCACCTTTACCATACCCTCCGGCATTTCCAGCACCAGCACCCCCACCGTACCCGGAACCATATCCGGAACCGTAGCCGGAGCCATTTCCAGATCCACCACCACCTCCTCCTCCACCACCGCCTCCGCCGCCAACAGCGCTAGCTCCACCGAGGAATCTCGCTGCAGTGGTGAGCTGAACGCCGAGTAGGACGATGAAGGCGAGGGCTAAAACCCTCGAGCGATTGCTTCTAGCCATTATGGATGAGTATGTACGAAGTAAACTTGAGGTTGAGATGATCGTGAAGAGTGAGGGCGATGAGTATTTAATATTTATAGAGTTCTTTGCATGGCTTCTGGTCGAAATCCGAGACCATAACAGTGCATGCACGTAGTTTTGGATTGCAGTGCGCACTTCGTCTTTGAGTGGTGTGTAATAAGGACATATGTTAATAAAAAGACTTCGACACATGGCGAAATAGCTGGTTTAATTTTTGTTCTTTAATCAACTGGAGTCTTTACAAATTGCTGATCCACCAAACCTTATCTTTTTGAATAATATGTTATATGTATGCTCCATCTCCCAGCGAAGTCTTATACTTTGCGACTTTAACGAATACCATTTTTTTTAAGTGTGTAATTAATGTGGGACGCAGCTTCTAGTCTTCAACATTGCTAGTTAACTTTAATTTGTTTCATCTCGCTCTTCCAAAAGCGACGAGTTAGGCCATTCAACACATTGCTAGGATGTGTGTCATCGCACAGCAATGTGTATGTGAGTTGTATGCTTAATCAGGTAGCATGTAGAAAGAGAAATCGGGGTCTTGATGCTTGGAAATAATGTCATGTACTGTTTTAAATTAAAGCGATAAATGAAAATAGTAAATATGGTGCATCATTTCTTTCCGGTCGAACATAGTGCGTCGATTTTCATTAATTAATTAAAGAAGGATCCTGAATTTATATTTTTCGATTTATTCATAATCATTCATATAAAGATCAAAGATAAGTTTTGAATTGGAGAACTCCTTAAATGAGAACAACCCCTTAATGTTCATTTAATATATTTGATTAGCTATATATATGCTCTACTCAGCAAGACTACCACAAAGTTGAAACTTGTCAAACGTTAATTTTGACGATGGTTAAGAAGTTTAGGCATAAATCAGGCGATTAACAATGCAACATCGGTAGTATCACTGAGTTGAATGAGAGACTGACTACGACCTCCAAGTTTTATTTCTCCCAAACCCCTTTTTTTACGCTGAAATAATTAAACAGTACTTATATGTACTCGAATGAGCTTTGACCGGAAAAACTGATAAACGTTAACTAAACATAAAATAGTTACGATTTTAACGATCTAATGATATACAAAGTGGTGCTAGGAGCTTAAGTACTTTGAATCTAACGAAAGCAACTTAATTTGCTAGCTTGAATTAATTAGTCTTGAAGAATGTATACTCACTAATCCTACTGTGTGTATGAGTATGTGTGAAACTAATTTTACTGGATAAGGGCTTTATGCAAATTAAATTCCAGACAACTAAAGAAAAATGTAGCAACTTGTACAGTAACATTCAGCCATACAAGTCAAATTGATGTATATATAGCACAGGCCTATTCTTGACAGGATAAGCTCTTCTGACTTGTTTCTATATTTTATTTAAAGAAACTATCTATAATCATCTAGCACCAATATAATATTAATCCCGAAAAAAATATGAAATTTTTATTGCCAATAATATTAGAATATTTGCGCATCACCGATCATCAATAATGTTCCATGGCTAATGGAAGAGAAGAAAAGGAAAGAAAGAAAGAAAGAATACACATTTGAAATGTTGCATGAGAAAAATTTCAATGCACACAGAGACAAGAACTAATAAGAGACTGTGACGGGGGCGATGTGGACGTCCCCCAGCGTTGTTTCTGTTCATCAAGGGCTGCGACCGCGTTTCTAGCACTTGAAATACGCCACAAAATTAGACGTAACAGCTCACTCCATCGGTACGCGTCTCGAACTTGTCTGGCAGCATCGTCTACGTCGATGAGCAACTTGCATGCATGGGACTAATTGGGAGGTGATATATTAATTAATATTTTGTGTACAGATTCATACAAATCAATCTCACTCATTTGATCTTTTTCCCATGCCAGTTTTTTCTTCGCAGCTTGACTTGGTTGTGTTGATCTTTCTATGACTAGCTAAGCATCAATATTTTTTATCACTAGAACAAAGTTGACTTATTTCTACGGCCAAATGTATCCATCAAATTCCACAGGTTTACTTGCACATATGAACACGGCCTCGTTTAACTTTTTTCTAGCTGCTGAATGCTGCGCTTGCCCGTCTTACACATATTATTACTGATCTAAACTCTGGGTTTTAAATCCTACCACGCACCACGTCGGTAGAAGATGACATTTTTAAGAGCAACAAATGATGGATGTCACCATGACGCTTTGGTCTTCATGGTTAGACCATCAGTGCTCCTTTTGACGTACGCTTGATTCGCTCTAGAAATTTATTGAATATATAACTGGAATTAGATGCTTCATGGCGTTGACGTCATTGTCGCTTTTGCATGGTTGGACTTGTGCAAAAGCAAGCTAGAGAGAGATAGAGAGAGAGAGAGAGAGAGAGAGAGAGAGATCTAATGTGAATGGAAGATTTGTTGAGCGGCTCAGACTGCTGTATATCACAAGTATCACGTCTCAGAATTATCCATGTGTAGCATGGGTTTGCCACTTATATTAGGTCTATAATTAAAAATTGAAAAGAAAATCAAATCAATACATGCATCTACATTCGAAAAGAATCTGACATTTGGGGTTTAATAAATTAAGGTAGTTTTCAAACTATTTTTATTATATTATTAATTTATATGCCATCTTTTTCTTTGTGCATTATTGATATGATTGCTTCGTATAATTTATCTTTTGGAACCCCTTATTTAAAGATATTTTAAACTTGATGTTAAATTTTATATTTTAATTGTAATAATAAATGTATTTATACTAAAATATTTTTTTATCTAAATGTTTAAATCAGGGTTAGTGAAGTTAAAAAAAAGAATAATTTGAAGATTAATTCTTTTTGTCACCTTTTTTTTCGATAAAACTTTTTGTCATCTATTATAGAAAAAGTAGACGTTCATCTCATCCACGTTAATGGTTATGGTACGGTTCATGCTATTGGTCTGCATATGCAACTGGAGGAGGAGAAGCATACTGTTGAACTCTGAATCATTGCTGCGACTACTTTACAGTTTCAGAGGAAAAAAAAGCAAAAAACATAGGCAATAATCCATATACTTGTGCATCGATTTGCCTTCCTTTCTAATTATTGTACCCTGCCAAATAAATAGAGGTTTCTTAAAGCTGAATTAACGAGGGAATGAATGTTTGCTGAAGGATCAGTGCATGACAGCTTCAGCAGACAGCTAGTTGCTGCTGATAATATTCTGATGCTCTGATTGGAGCAATCTATCGCTTAATCAATACTATTTTGCGGGAGTTTAAGCTTGTGGAAGTAAAAAAAGGTCATCTCTTGTATTATGAAAAGAAAAAATTCTTTTACATTGCTACAAAAAACGAATGCAGTGATTATAAAGTGTAAGCTAAAGTTCTGACATCATCCCTATCAGCATAAGTTATCCTGAACGGTTCTGTGATCCCAGAAGCAGAAAGCTCTCTGTTCAGAATCCAAATTACTTTCCAGGATGCATCTTGGATCTTCTCATAATGTTCAGATATCCTGAACATTATGAGAAGATTCAAGATATCCTGAACATTATGAGAAGATCCAAGATGCATCCTGGAAAGTAATTTGGATTCGATCGCCTAATTAAACTCTTCTTCCGTGCCTTTCATTCGAGTTAAAGATATATACACTATATGTATCTGCCAATCTACTGCCGTAAACTTTCCAATGTCAAAGAAGAATTTTGTTGAAATTTTGAATGTGTGACACTGCTAAATAACACGTGATCCATGTAGCAATGCGTTGTTTGAAGCCTATAAGCACACATATTTAAGCTTAACTCATTCTGCATCTCACTTGAGATGAGGTGATCAGTGAGTATGCGGTGAATCGTCCTTGGCTTGGAAGGAGATATTGGATCATACAAGGATGACACACGACCGGTCACCACTTGCACATTCCAAATATCAAAAAAAAAAAAAAAAAAAAAGAAGAAGAACAACTGAAATAAAAAAAAGGAGTCATAAGAGTCCATTCTTTAACGTTAATAAGAGAGAGTATTGCATGTATTATTCAATAGTGGGCAAGCGCCACTTTTATTTGTTCATGTTCTATAGAGAAAACTTCTGTCGCAGTATGTCAACTTGAGCCATATCTAGTAGTGCCCGTTGCCGCCACCGCTCCCGTAACCAGAACCATAACCTGAGCCGTAGCCGGAACCAGATCCAGAGCCCTGGCCGCCGCCGCCTCCGCCACCGCCACCGCCACCGCCACCGCTTCCGTAGCCTCCACCATTAGCAGCTCCTACGCCAGCGCCGTAGCCAGACCCGCTTCCAGAGCCATATCCCGATCCACTGCCGCTTCCTTTGCCTCCACCGGAGCCGCCGCCGCCGCCGCCTCCACCACCACCACCTTTACCATAGCCTCCGGCGCTCCCTGCACCAACGCCAGCTCCATAACCCGAACCATAACCAGAGCCAGAGCCGTATCCCGAACCAGAGCCGCTGCCCTGTCCTCCGCCGCCGCCACCGCCACCGCCACCGCCTTTGCCATACCCACCAGCATTCCCGGCACCTACACCAGACCCATAGCCCGAGCCGTAGCCAGACCCAGAGCCATAGCCTGAACCAGCGCCGCCACCTTGTCCGCCACCGCCGCCGCCACCGCCGCCGCCACCTTTACCATACCCTCCGGCATTTCCTGCACCAGCACCCTCACCGTATCCGGAACCATATCCGGAACCGTAGCCGGAGCCTTTTCCAGAGCCTCCTCCACCACCTCCTCCACCACCTCCTCCGCCTCCACCAGCGATAGCTCCACCGAGGAATCTAGCTGCAGTGGTGAGCTGAACTCCGAGTAGGACGATGAAGGCGAGTGCTAAAACCCTAGTGCGGTTGCTTCTGCCCATTGTGGATGACTATGAATGTAATATGAACTTGGGGATGAGATGGTTCTGAAGAGTGGGAGCGATGAGTTTTTATAGAGCTCTTCGCATGGCTTTTGGTCGAAATCCGAGTCCATAACAGTGCATGCACGTAGTTTCGGAGTGCACTGCGCACTTCGTCTTCGAGTGGTGTGTAGCGAGGACATATGTTAAAAAAAAAAACTTGGATACTTTATGGTCAACAACACATGCCAAGATAGCTGCTTTACATATAATTCTCGTTCTTTAATCAATTGGAGTCTTTACAAATTGCTGATCCGCCAAACCTTATCTTTTGAATAATATTTATGATCCCTTCGAAGTCTTACATTTTGCAACTTTAACGAATACGTACCCCCATTTTTTAAGTGCCGCCCATTTTTTAAGTAAGTGTGCGTAATATAAGTCCTATGCATGGGCAGCGTCCTAGTTTTCAACATTGCTACTGAACTTTGATTCGCATCAGCTTGCTCTCGAAAAGTGACGAGTAGGCCATTCAACACATTGCTAGGATGTGAGCCATTGGCCCATTGCACTTTGTTCTCTTGCGATATATGTTGTATGCCTAATCAGATATACCCGTAAAAAATAAAGATATATGTCTTGAAACTGAGTAGTGGGTTTGCGTTTCAACGTTGCCTAATCACTTAAGGTTTGTTTGGAAAATAATTAATGGAGGATGACATGAGATAGTGTGGTAGGAGGTGGTGAAGAGTGGTGTGGTATAATTTTACTAAACTTATGCTTGGATAAAAAATAATGGGAATTGATGAAATAAATTAAACCACCTTTTGTTTGGATATAATATTTAAAATATGGTGTTTGAGATATTATTTAGATAAAAGTCTTTTTTACTCTTTATGTTTTATTCTTATTTATTACTTAATAAATTGTTTGCTTTATAATGCAAGTTAATATTAGAATGTAAAGTATAAGAAATCAAGGAGAGAGAGAGGAGAGAGAGTGAGAGGAGAAAGCACAAATCTCAAAAATTGTCTTCCACTGAGAATTTTAAATTCTTGCTTGCAAAACTAAGAAATCAAAGAGAGAGAGTGCAAACCTCAAAAAATATTTGTCACAAAGAATTTGCAAATTGTTACCTGTAAAATAAAGAAATTAAGGGGAGAAAGAGAGGAGAGAGAAGAGAGGGAGAGCGCAAATCTTGAAAAAATGTTGTTTGCAAAATCAAGAAATCAACGATTGAGAGAGAAAGAAGAGAGGGAAAAGGAGAGGAAAGAGAAAGAGAGAGGAGAGAGAGCAAACTTCGAAAATTATCTGCCATCGAGAATTTTAAATTATTGCTTGCAAAATTAAAAAATCAACGATCGAGAGAGAAAAAGACAGGAGAGAGAGCAAACTTAAAAAATTATCTGTCACGAGAATTTTAAATTATTGCTTACAAAATCAAGAAATTAACGATCGAGAGAGAAAGAGAGAGGAGAGAGTGCAAATTTCGAAAATTATTTGTCATTAGAAAATTTAAATTATTGTTTGCAAAATTAAAAAATCAACGACCGAGAAAAAAAAAGAATAATGAAAAAGAAAGAAGAGAGAAAGAGAGAGGAGAGAGAGAAAGCCTAAAAAATTGTCCGTCAGGAGAATTTCAAATTGTTACAAAATTAAGAAATCAAGAATCGAGAGAGAAATAGAGAGGAGAGAAAGAGCAAATCTAAAAAATTGTCCGAGAGTTTTAAATTGTTACCTATAAAATCAAAAAGAGAGTGAGGAGAAAGAGGAGAGGAGAGAGAGAACAAAATTCGAAAATTATTTGCCACCGAAAATTTATAAATTATTGTCGGCAAGAATGACGTAACATATAAAGAAAGTTCAGGAGATGATGAAAAAGAAAAATAATCTTAATCATGGATAATTTTGTCTAAAAAATTATTAACTCTCCTCAATTCACCAAATAAAATTGAAATGTTAAAAATATAAGTCATGCCTTCAAACCCCTCATAATTTTTAAAATAAATTTTATCGAACAAAATTTTAAAGAATTAACTCCTTCATTTCCCATCCATCTCCTCTTATTCTTCCATCCAAATAAATCCTTGTAATCGGACAATACGTGTGAAAGTTAATGATATATCAAAACTCTAGGATGCTTGGAACTAATGCGATGTACTATTTTTTAATTAAACGATATTTGGAAACCGAAAAGATGGTGCATCATTTAATTTTTCAGTCGAGATGGTGCATAAATTTTCATTGATTAATTAATGATCATGATTTAGGATATTCTGCTTAGCTATGCGTAAGGATAGTTAAGACTTTTGGGCATAAATAAAGCAGACGATCGACATACAATACAATAGTGGGTAGCATCATAGCGATGACAATAGAAAACAGCTGAGAGAGTTGACTGTAGCTGTATACTCTCGTAACTCTAGTACTCAATTAAATTCCTGACAAAAAACGTAAAATGCTGCAACACGTATACAGTAACATCCAGGCATACAAATCAAATCGTTCTACCACACATCTGTTCTTTACAGGATAGGCCTACTTTTTATTTAAATAAGATAGCTGCAATCATCAACCACAAATATAATATCTGTCCCGAACTCCAATAGATAAATAAATACAAATAATTCGTTGGCCATAACATTTGAGCAGCCACCTAATTACAATAATTAGGTTAAATAATTGAGAGATAAAGTTTTTCTTTTATTTCTAGTTAATTACTGGAAGAGGAGATAAGATTTAAGAAGAAAGAATACACATTTGTTTGAATGTTGCATGAGAAAATTTTCAAGCTATATACACGGACAAAACCTAGAGCTGTTTGTGTTCTGAGTTCATCAATGGCTGCTGCCGCGTTTGGAGTACTTCAAACGCACCATTAAATTGTAATATATAGTTCACTCTCAAGCAGTCAAGTTGATTGATCGGTACACGTCTCGAACTTATTAGGCAAACACCATCTATGCCACCAACAGGGCGTTAGGGTAGACTAAATAGTAATTCTTCATGATTTAAGTAAAGATTTTGAGTTTGAATTTTTATAAATGTAAAAAAATTTTGCTGAGAGTCTCACGTATCATAGCTAGACTGTTGTCCAGGATGACATCAAAATAATCAAATTTTTGTGACTGGTGCACATAATTCTTAGCGTTAACTGAATTGGATGATCGACGTCGCTTCTGACGGTGGCAATCGAAAAAAAACACCATCTACGCCGAGCAAGTTGCATGCATGGGAGGTGACATGATAGTATATAGAGTCAATTCTACACTATATATATATATATATATATATATATATATATATCACTCATCAGATCTTTTTTTTGCCATGCCATTTTTTTCTACGTAGCTAGTTTGACTTGTTTGTGTGATCTTTCCATCACTAGCTATGCACCAATATCTTTTATCACTCGAACAAATTAAGTTGAATCATTTCGTGGCCAAAATGTTCATCAAACTCCTCTGGCTAATTCAATGTCATTGTAGCTTCTACTTGGCCATATGTGAAACACGACTACTTGGCATCGCCGGCTGCTGAATGATGTGCTCATGTATTACCGTTCATTTGTTTCCACTTGGTGAAATTAATAAAATATATCGCATGCATGCTTTCTCGTGTCGGTAGAAAAATGACATTTTTAAGAGAAAAAATTGGACTTCATACTTCAAAGTTCAAACCAGAATCTTTTTGACGCATGGATATCTCCGTGAAGTCATTAGTCTTCCTTCCTAATGCTCCTTTTGACGTACGCTTGATTTATTCTAGAAATTTGCTGAATTATTTGGAAGTAGGTGACAGTGTTTAATGACGTCATTGTCGAGCTTTCGCAAGAACAAATTTATACAGAGTTTGTCTGGTGCACCGAATTCTTGATCTTAAATTCTTAAATTCTGGTGTACAAGTAGTTATTCGATGAATATCTCCAAATAAAAGATAAAACAAATAAAGTTTATTTTTGTTAAAATCGTTTTGGAAATAAAAAAAAATCATCATTATAATCCACAAAATCTCAATATTTTCATTTCATTTAAACAAAAGAATAAGTCTATTTTCACGTTTTTCACCTTTTAATCATTTTTATTTTTATAATTTACCCAGATATTATTATATTTATAAAAATATATGTCATGTATTTATAATAAAATATTTTAATTATAAAATATTATATATTTAAAATTTAATCTTTTTAAATCAAACACACAAAAAATAAGAATATGAGAAGAATATTAATAATTTTCAAAATTAATTTTATTATTCCCTTTAAAATATTCCAGAAGCAAACGACACCTTAATGAATCGGGACCGTTTGCTAAGTGGTGGTTCAGAACCTGATATATATATATATATATATATATATATATATATATATATATATATATATATATATGAATTGTCCAAAGCTTGCCACTTATATTAGGGATGTAATAATAAAAAAACAAAAAAGAAAAATTTGGAAACCCGATTACTTTTGTTTTTTTAATAAGTTGAAGTCGACACTAGGGCCCCACACTGCCTGAATTATATTTAGATTAATATTAATTCATAATACATCTCTGTTAATTATTGATATAAAGAGTTTACCATGATTTATTATTTCTTTATTACATCATGGAACTCTTGTTTAATGTATTTAAAATTTTGATGTTAAGTTTTATAGTTTAAATACATTTACTTTAAATTTTATTTTATCTATGTAAACTTTTACAAGGTTATAGTAGAAGGCCAATTAGAAAATGACCCGTTAGAATATAGTTTTTTTTCTAAAAAATAAAAAAATTTAATTTTTGTTTAAAAATCACTGAGCAAGTTCTTGGATTAAAAAAATCGATGAAATTCCTATCACTTACATCAGGTCGTTTGATTGCAGCATAAGGTAAGAAATACATATATAGTTATTTTGATGAATATCACCAAACGGATTGAAGAATAATGTTAAAATGATGAAAATACGTTTTAGATGAAGTCACCTTGATAATCGTGATATCATCATTATATTTGTATAAACAATGAAATTTTTATTCCATCAAAATGAAGGAACACATATATTCTCATCATTCTCATTTTTTTATCATTTCTTTTATTTTTATAATTTAATCATATATTATTATATTATTATTTTTATAATAATAATTATTATTGAATGTCAAGTATTTATAATAAAATATTATTATTATAAAATAAAATATATTTAAAATTTATTCTTGTCAAGTCAAATAAAGGACAGAATAAAAATATGAGAAGAATATTATATTCTTTCAAATAAAATTTCTTATTCTTTAAAAGATATTTTTCGTTCAAACGATCCTAACTATCTAATGTTTTTCATTGCAATTGGCACTAACCATTTTCTGTGAATATATCATATCTTGTTGATGTGCCTTGTACACAGACGTCAACAATATTATGAACGATAAAAAATGAGAAAACTGAGAAAAAGAAAAAAAAAAGTGAACTGATCTTACTATATAACCTGTCCATATCTAATTTCATCACCAACATTTCTATTTAGCGTCGTATTATAACTAGCCAAAGATCGATATGATTAATGCTTGTTGTATAGAATTTGCATGTATTTCTATCATACATCCACATATTTCCTCTCCGCTTTTATTGATTTATCGAGATATCATCACGTAGTAAATTATTTCTGACATCTCACCGTACATGTCAGTTTGAGAAAAAAATTTCCTTTAATTAATATGAGTTTTTATTTCTAAGAAACATATGTATATGTATGTGCTCGATTGAGTAGTTAAAAAACTTAATCAAGATTAAAAACACGTATTTGCTGCCGACATCGGTCCAAATAACACAGCTTCAATTTTGTTTATGAGTCATGACATATTATGACCTTTAAATTAAAAATATATCAGCCGCATAAATAACATATATATCATTTACTTAAGGTAGTTGGGCACTTTCGATCTAAAATGACATGTCATTTTAAATTTCATGAGTGGAGAATGTGATACAACACTTGCCATTGATACACTTGTGGAAGTGCAAACTAAAGTTACTTGTGTGGCCTTAATTTTTATTGGACAACCAAAAAAGAACTGCTCAGGGAGAAACAAAAACGTGTGGAAACTAAATTTATCAGACAAAATGAAAGTTGGATAAGTTTGCAGATTTGGAGAGAATCCACTTAGAAAAAGAATTGAGGACAGAGAGAGAAAAAGAGAGAGAGAGAGAGAGAGAGAGAGAGAGAGAGAGAGAGAGAGAGAGAGAGAGAGAGAGAGAGAGAGAGAGAAAGATGAAATCTTTCTCGTTTCAACAGATAGCTTTCTTTGCCAAATTGCACCCACTAATCTGCTTCACTGCTTGCTTTACTACAAGTCCACATTTCACACATGAATCATCTCCTATGAACCACGAAACTGCGTAGTCTTATCACTATGACCTCAATATCATTGAATTGTAATTAAGTTACTAAGCATGCACACGAAGCCTACAACGCCTATAAATACCCCCTCTCCCCCTCCATGCATGCTCATCCCAGTCCCAAGTCCACCACACAATACACAGCTAGCAATGTCGAGGTGCAGTCGCACAAGGGCTTTGGCCCTGACCTTCGTAGTCCTCCTCGGCCTTCAGCTGGCCTCCGCTGCGAGGTCCCTAACTGGAGCCTACGCAGGAGGCGGCGGGGGAGGCGAAGGTGGCGGAGGTGGCGGCGGTTCCGGTAAGGGTTCCGGCTATGGCTCCGGCTCCGGCTATGGTGAGGGATACGGTCAGGGTGCTGGTGCAGGCGGGTATGGGAAAGGAGGAGGTGGCGGCGGAGGAGGAGGCGAAGGGAGAGGCGGGGGCTCCGGATCCGGATACGGGTCTGGGTCCGGCTCAGGCTACGGCTCCGGTGTCGGCGGAGGGAGCGCTGGAGGTTACGGCAAGGGCGGCGGCGGCGGCGGCGGCGGTGGTGAAGGAGGCGGTGCGGGCTCTGGCTCCGGATACGGCGCTGGTTCAGGGTATGGTTCCGGTGCCGGTGGTGCGCAAGGGGGAGGATACGGGAGTGGAGGAGGTGGTGGTGGCGGCGGCGGCGGCGGCGGCGGCGGTGCAGGAAGTGGACATGGAAGTGGATCAGGGTACGGGTCTGGAAGCGGATCAGGCTATGGCGCCGGCGCCGGTGGTGCACACGGCGGAGGAAGTGGCGGCGGCGGAGGAGGTGGTGGTGGAGGCGGCGGTGGCTCCGGCTCCGGCTCCGGCTCAGGCTATGGGTCTGGTTCAGGTTACGGCAGTGGCGGAGGAAATGGCCACTACTAAACGCTCCGGCCTACTCAGCACATCAACATATGATTTGAAGTCTTGGAGCATATACATATACGCGTAAAACAATAAGTCTTCATGTAGGCAACAATAAAATTATCTTGGTGCATGGAGATGGTTAATAAGTAAGCGTTGGTTTCGGGCTAATTTTTGAACGAATGTAATCTTGCCATCTACGTGAAAGAAAAATAGTTCTAGTACTATTATCCTGCATAAAAATGCATGGTTTATATTTAGCGTAATACCATTAGTTTTCGGATATTATCAAACACCTCTTCACCGTAACTGATTAATTAAGTTGAAAAAAAATGAGGTGTAAAATCCCCTCTGATCTCATACTTCTTTTAGTTCGACATATGCAACAGGGACGACTAATTTGGAGTCTAATCACCGAAAGTGAAATGGATAGATACAAGTCAATCGACTAATAATAATAATAATAGTGTGCAATTTTTTCGAGACCTAAGTATTTAATAGTTAATCATGAGTGGTTGGCACAATTGAACGGTTGTGCCATGAGGTCACTGAGTGCTAGTATAGTAGGGTTTGATCCTAAAGTCGTCATGTTTATCCTCTTATTATTTTTCGTTCGAATATCGAATTAGTCAGGTGCTAATAGTTCTGAATATCGATAAATTTTAATGGCAAAAAAAGTACTTAATAATTAATACAAGGAAAAAAATGAATTTCAAAATAAAAAAATCACATAACTCGCGCAAGATGTATGCCATTATGATGACGTTCGTGTTCCCAATTATAAATGGGTTTCGATTTGAAATTTTACAAAAGTCATTAAGTCACTATAATTAGGATGTCATTAAGTCACTATAATTAGGTTTTAAGAGCTGCTATAATAAGTTATTGCGAAACGGTTAGATAAGGATACTACCCCCATTGCTTTTTATTTCATGTAATAATATTGATAATTTAGAAGAGAATTAGGCAAAGAACACATGGTCTAGGACTCACGATAAGCAGGACAAGTTACGCCCAGCGAAAAAATAATTAAATGGGTCAAATACGTGATCTATGATAGGCCAAAATAAAATGACAACTTGTTACTTATTAAGCTCAACTATTCCAATTTAGATCAATTATTTAATAAATAAATATATAATATAAATGTATGATTTAAATCAATAGCTTCAATAAATATATTAATTATGGGATTACGTCCTTTAGTGAAACCTGATGTAGTGCCCTAATCTGGGCCGTCTAATTTAGATCAAGGATCATATCATTTTACAATTTTTTCTCTCTGCTCTCACACACACACTCTCTTCTTTGTGATCGGTGGCGGTCGGTGGCGGGATGGTGGCAGTCAGCAGCGGTCGGCAGCGGGATGGTGGCGGACAGCGGAAGAGAGGGGCGATGCGGGGTGGGCGCGGCGGACGATGGGGGAAGAGAGGAGTGACACGGGGCGGGCGCAGATCACATGAAGAGAGGGTAGGCAGCACGAATCGACAGAAAAGAAAGGGGATCCGGCTTGACGATGGGGGCGGATCAATGGCGAGATAGGGGATTTGACGCCGAGAGAGGGGATCAACGACGAGAGGGGATGGATCGATGATGAGAGAGGGGCGGATTGACAGCTTGTGTGCTCATGAGGGGCGGTGGCGATCGGTAGGAACGACAAGGACGCATAGGAACAACGCTCGGAGAGGCCAACGACAATGATCGATGGCGCTCCAGGCCGGCGGCAATTGTAGGAACAACTGGCACGAGAGAGAGAAAATAGAGAGAGAGGAAATGATCTTGACCCTTAGATCTAAATGGGACGACTCAAATTTAGATGTTGCACTAGGTTTCACCAAGGACGTTACATCCCATTAATCCCATTAATTATTATCCCACTCTTGTAAACTAATAGACCAAATCATATATAATAGGTCAAATAAACCAAGCTAAGGAAAACTAAAGTAAGGCTAGGCCACTAGGTTATTTTGTCATTTGTCAAGATGCAACGCATCACACACACATAAGATATCGATTCAAAACTATTAGCCGTAGCCAGTTTCCAAGTTCACTTCAACAACAACAACAACAACAAAGCTTTATCCCACTAGGTGGGGTCGACTACATGGATCATACGGCGTCATTCCGTTCGTTGATCCATGTTCATAAGATTCGACAGAATTTTATGCTGGCTGTCGGGGCCTAACACAATCCTTCTCTTTTATCCGGACTTGGGACCTGCTATAAAATATAAGCGGAGTTAAAAAAAATAAAAAAATAACTCCAAAAAAGTCGTTTGGTTAGATGAGATTTTTTAATAGAATAAAATGATGTCATATCATATTCTTGAATTTCAAGTAACTATATTCCTATTATCGTTTAGTTCAAATAATATAATTTGAAAATATAATATTTTATTATGAATAATTGTTGTTTAAAAATAATAATATACTTCTACATGGATAAACTATAAGAAATGCAATACGATTGAAACAAGTTGAAAAGAAGAGAATAGAAATATTCGTGTTTCTAAAAACGGAGATTTTATAATTTTCAAGATAGTTTTTAAGAAAACGAAATTTGATCAAATTAATCATAGTTTACATGTATTTTTAGAATACGACGATATTGGAAACCTTTATTCCTCGATGACCTACTTCTATTTCTTGATAATAGCTTCTTGATAATAGCTTTATTCCTTTCTAGAGGTTGGTGGAAGCATATAAGGTTGTGACTCATCAATATACAGTATTATTAGCACCTGACTAATTCGATGTTTGAGATAAGAACGATAATGATTATACCCCCGACGAACGTGACGACTTCAAAAATTAATCCCGGACTACTAGTCCGTCAACCACATGAAGCACAATCAGATACCACTGAGCCAAGTTGGAAGGATATAACTTTGTTCCATGCGAGCGGGAGTTAATAATCATTTTGATAAGGAAAATAATTCCTGATCCTGTATGGATCGGGTAGGTGTTCAACTCTTTTGAACTTCGAGACAACCAACTCGATGAGCCAAATTTTTCACCTTTTTTTTTTTAATTAAATCGGTTTGGTCTATTTCAAAATTTTAGATTACTAGACAATTTAAAATACATTTAAATAAAATGTTTCTTGTCTTTAAACTTTCGTACTATATGAAAAATAAAGCCTTGATTCATGTTTAAATAAATTATATTACACCAATTCATATTTAAAAGAAGGAAAGAAAAGTAAATCAAGTAACCCGATAATAAAGCTCAATCTGGTTGGATTTGATTCAGGGTGGCTCCTGAACAACTAATATTTTAGGGACTGTTTCGCTAAGTGACTTATAAGCATTTTTTAAAATTTTCCATACTTATTTTATCTATTTATAAGTTATAAAAAATAAACTGACAAACTCAACCTATTTTGTGTAAAAATAAAAGTTGATCAATTTGATCAATAAATATACTATTTTATCCTTATAATACACAACTTTTCTTCACATATTTCCTATATTATAATACTAAGGACTTTGTGGTCATTTGACAAAAATAATAACTTATAATTTTTTTTATTACCAAACACGAAACTATTTATTTTTAAAATCAACTTCAGCCATTAAACTTCGTATCAACACTTCAACTTATCAATATCAGCTAACCTAAAGGGACCCTTAATCCATCAAGTTTGATGAGCCATGATATGAAACTATCAACAAGAGTAAACAAGAAGTCCCTTGCTGTTTTAAGGGAAAAAAAGGAGAAAGGAAAGAATTTAAGCAAACAATCAGTATCTACGAAGAAACAAGTAACAGATTGCGTAGACATTGCTGACTGAAAAACTTGGCCGTATATGCACAGAAGAACGCTCCTAAGCAACCAGCATTCCCCAACTTTGTTACAACTGTAAAATAACATTTCATCATGTCAGGACCGCAAGGTAGAATGTAACAGATCGTATAAGAACGGGCAAAATCATGTCTAGAAAGATGGACAAACATCAATCTTTGCAAACTGTGACTATGAGGCAATTAAAGTAATTTCACAGTTAAAGCATGCAATTCAGACTTCAGTAACATGCCTTATAAATGTATAATGATACACATCAATATAAACTCATTCATAAAAACACTCAAGAAAAGACATAATTCATGTACATTTGTCAATGAAACTTAAAAATACAAACTCTATGTGCAGCTTTTGACCCAAAAAAAAGGTTCAATTTACAAAAGTTAGAGCCTTTAACAAAGAACCACAGGTCTGTGATGTAAAACGATGCAGATAACTATGGACAAATTAACCATCTTAAATACATTTGGATAACTGACACAATTGGTTAGCCATCCTTTTCTCCCTCCAAAAAGAAAGGAAAAAAATACTCTCATCATCAATTATATGGGTAGAAGATAAACTTTTAACTTTGAAGCTTTAATTGGTAATGCTTGTACCTTTCAGAGAGAGCCCATTTGATGATAAAACAAGTATGTCGATGATTAATAATGTAGAAGGTGGAAACTTCCAGACCTACAGTGTACAAAGTTAGGGTCAATGATGAAAAGTGCAAAGTACTGCTGAAATGGCAAGAAGGAAACAGTAATGAGTGTGAATGCATACCATCATTGTTACAAGAAATAACTTGAAGTAGCTAGATATAAGAATGGCCAAGATAATCCCTTTGTATCTACAATATGACAATATCATTTGACTAGTGAGATTATCAGTACAAGTATTATTTTTTTGAGAGCATGGTATAGGTATTACTCTTTTGGAACTATCAAATGATTTTGAAATTACTATGGCCAATTCAGTGCTAACAAGATCATGCTTTGAGGATTGGATGCCATAAACTAATAGTTTTGACAGAATATATTGAAAGTATAAAGGATTATATTAAACGTACATTTAAGATTAATGGAACGTTCTTTTTTTTTACAAGAAAAGGGAAATTCCATTTTATGCAAAAGAGTAATCTATATGAAGAGAAGAGGGCAACTGTAAATAGAGAAATTGGACAGAAAACATATAATTAGGAAAACTGTAAGACTAGTAAAATATCAACCTTGTAAGATTCATTGATGAATTGAGCAAGAGCCTTATCCAAATAAGCACAAAAGATACAAATACCAAATTTGGAAAAAGAACACCGAGTAGTAGTGCCTGCAATATACATTTTGAAAGCAGAACATAGAATTGGTATAGGGAAATCGTAAGGACAACAAACACGTATAGAACAAGAATGGACAGATCATCAACTATCCCACCTTTCCACATGTCGAAATTGACACCAAAAGGCTCATTGATGAAACCCAACAATTTTCAGCATCATTCAGGAGAAAGTATCTATCTTAAACTGTCAAGACCTTAGGCTAAATGGCATAATTAATACCTTGAGAAGGCAATTAAGTTTGAAGGATACATGCATCTAAGAGAAAATAAAGTAAACCTGTCTTCCATAGTAAATCCTGCAAATTACAATATAACAGCATGTATAAATAAACCTTTCCATCGGTAAAGATGAAAATTTATATATGAGCAATACAACAACAACAACAAAGCCTTATCCCACTAGGTGGGGTCGGCTACATGGATCATACGACGCCATTCGTTGATCCATGTTCATAAGATTCGACAGGATTTTACGCTGGCTGTCGGGGCCTAACACAACCCTCCTCCTTTATCCGGGCTTGGGACCGGCTATAAAATTTATATATGAGCAATACATATGAATTATTGTAGATGAACATAACTTAAAGAGATGAAGAGATATAGAGTAAAAATCATTTTAAAATGAAAATAAAATATGATCCTATATATAATAAATCATTTAATTATGTAGAATTACATTATCGCCATAAAAAGTTATGAAACAATGACAACTATATAGTTGCACTTGAACCATGGCAAAAAGTGCAGGCCTTGGCAAAAGATTCAAACCCATTGACATGGCCTTAAGCCAAGAAATGTTGAAGTTCCATGAAAGAAAAATATGTACATATCACAATGATTAAAAGTATTTTGACCAAGTCATCAGAAGTCTCAAAATGTTAAACATGCTTACCTTGGTATCACCAGCACCAGCATTTAGCACATTAAACAACAAATGCCGATATGCCTTAGTCTTGTGTAGGATTAAATCAATCAGAATAATCTGTATGGAGAAGAACCGTGATAGATGTCACTGGAAACGTATAATGTGAACACAAATCAAGCATAAAAACTCTTGTCGATATTCGAGTGTAGGAAACAAAATTTCTTGGATTTAGTTTCGGATTACCCAATAGAGAATATCTTCTATGCTATAAGATTGAGATGTTATTAACATCAGAACTAACTCAAGGAACTTCACACCAACATAAACCAAATTACTGATTTCAAAAGGAAAAGAACCTAAACCCCAAAGTAACTTAGCGCACACGCTAATGCACGGTACGGAGAAAGATTTTAGAACGCTTAAAGGGCGAAGCAGAAGTAAGCATAAAAAGAAGGGCTTCTTCCTCCCTACCATGAACTCGCATTCGATGTACGGATCGGCCACGGACTTGCAGTTGTCCTGCAGACAAGTTAAAGAATGCAGCATCCATGTTCGGCAAACAAATTCAATCCCACTAGAGCTGGAGTTTCTCTTACGCATTTTGTCAAACGGATGTTGCCCGGGGAGTACTGGATGTACAACTCTGTGACCGGCCATCCGCAGTTGATGCAACAAAATCGATGGTCCTGCGCCATGTTCTTCCCTTGCTCGTGCTGCACTTCGCTCGCCGTCAGCAGCAGAAATCAATAGATCGCCAGATATGCTATGCCTGAAGAGAAACGGGGAAAGAAAGATACTGTGGGAAAAGCGACAAAAGAAAGAACATGGCAACCTTGGTAATCTATGGAACGATATTTAGTATATTACGAAGAGAAACTTCACTTGGTATATTACAAAGGAACCCTGCAGATAATGGACACAAGATCCTGTAACCACGCGGGGTTAACTCGATGGAACGTTCGGCTACGGTGACGAGGCCCGGCGAGGTTCGTGGACAGTAAGGCGAGACCGCTCATCGATGGACGATGTCATGTGCAAAAGAAAGCTGCGGCGATGTCATGCGAGGAAGAGGGCCACAAGTGCGACTCAGCACACGACTCAAGGAACAACGACTGAGGAGGAAGCGTGCATTACACTAGGGCCGATCCAAAGCTTTTTTTTTTTCTTTTCTTTTGAGAGGATGCCGATCCAAAGCTTGAACTGCCGTTTTTTTCCATTAGTCCATCTGAAGTGCGCCTTTTTTTGGATCGGTCATCGATTGTGAATCCGACGGCGGCGAGGGTAGGTAGGATGATCCTGATATACATTGAATTCAATCTGAAGTAGGGGTGTTCACCGGGTCGGATTGACCCGATGAACCCGGTAAACCGAACCAATTTAATAGTGTTTGGGTCGGTTCGGATTCAAGTTCGGGTCGAACCCGACCCGAATCGAGTTGAACCCGACTTGGTTCGAGTCGGGTTCGGGTTCATATTTTTCGACCCGGATGGATCCGACCCGAACCGATAGACCCGGGCCGGACCCAGATTAATGTATAATGGAGGGAATTACTCGCGAGAGGACCCGAGTTGAACCCTGCTTGCATTTTGCCCTAGCCCAGCACAGCAGCCCCCAACTCTGTCTCTCCCCGACACGGAGACGTTTGTCTCCCAAGTCCCAACTCCTGATCGCCTGAGCCCCTGCAGGCACAGCACACGACGGCACTCGCACTCGCATGCGCAGTCTTAGCCTCACCGCCGGCGTCCCTGCCTCACAAAAACTCGAAGCCTCTCGCCGGCCATCGACGGCCCTTCCCTTCTCGCAGAGATGCCATTACGCTAGGTTGCCGATGATCGGCAATCCTCATGCCTTGATGACTCACAAAAATGAGCAGAAGACGTAGAATTGCAGAAATGATGGAACAGAAGCTGCCCCTTTGGTCCTCTCACGACTCGCGCCCGACGCCTCACAGAAACGCGCTGTCGAGGGTCGCCCGACTCGCCCTTGAATCCTGATTCCTGAAGGCTAAATCCATGTATGCTTCCTTCCCCATGTCGTGTACGTGTACCTCCAAGCTTTGGAATCATGGTTTCAAAGTTAATTCATTGCATCCAAATAAATTATGTTAATTGTTAGCAGGAGAACAATCTGACAATGCATCATGCATGAACAATAGTCACAATTTAGAAGATAATGCACGAATAATAGTGAGTGCTATATTTCTAGATGGAGTCACTGTCACTAATCACTATAATTTGACAATGTATTTTTAAGAAGAAACAATCACATTCAATGCAGAATGGACAATATGACAATTGACAATGCATTATTTGTTTCATATGCTTTATAGATCCACTATATCAGTATATGAACTAGTGAAAGTGGAAGTCTTTGAACTCTTGGTCATAAGTTTTTGGCAAATGGTTCTGCTAAGATTAGGGCCCACTTTGCGAAGGATTTTTTTTACAAGCTTGGTAAGGATTGTTTTGACTAGCTAAACTTTTTGGACATCATTTTATGTTGAACAATATGTATTTTTTTATCCATTTTTATGCATTTATTGACTGTTGTCCTGCCTATTTTTTTCATGGATGATTTTTTTATGTATTCCAGGCTTAAATTGAAATACAAAGGTAACAAAGCATTCTCAATTCCTCTCCTAGATCATCAAAGATCAAACTGAGGTATGTTATGTATATGTAAAATGTAGATTATTAACTTATTAGGACGAATTGTTTATAATTTTCTAATTTCTTATCTTTTTTATAGGATAATAAGAATGACGATCCAAAATACAAGTGGAACTCAAATTGGAAGTGCACCTACTCCGACAAATTTACGTGGAACTTCTTCTAATGATTTACAACAACTACATGGTCAGCAATCATCACTTGAAGCTCAACCACCAGAGGAGGTTACTTCAGAAAAAGAACAAGAGGTACTTAAAAGAAAACCATCGAGACCTCCTTCTAATGCTTGGGCGCATTTTAAAAGAGAAAAAGATAGAGCCATTTGTAATTATTGTCATAAGTCTTACGCTTGCAATACTTCTAATCACGGAACATCAAATCTATTAAAGCACATAAGACTTTGTGACAAAAATCCAGAAAGGGGCCTTGATAAGAAGCAAAAAACAATTGCTATTGGCAAGCAAAGTGAGGATGATCCTAACACTTGCATTAGTATGAAATTAGTTGATTTTAATCAAGAAAGGTGTAGATTAGCACTTGCCAAAATGCTTGTTGTTGATGAACTTGCATTTAAGTTTGTTGAAAATCAAGGTTTTAGAGAGTTCATGGCTGAATGTCAACCAAGGCTTCAACTTCCTTCTCGTATCACTGTTGCCCGAGATATTATGCAATTGTTTATGCTTGAGAAACAAAAATTGAAAAATATCTTTTCTGAGAACCGTCAAATGGTTTCTTTAACAACCGATACTTGGACTTCAATTCAGAATATGAATTATATGTGCATTACTGCCCATTACATAGATGACAGGTGGGAATTGCATAAGAAGATACTAAGTTTTGACTTGATTGCCGATCACAAAGGTGATACCATCGGAAAACGTTTGGAAACGTGCATGAAGGATTGGGGGATCTTGAAAATAGGTTGTGTCGCAGTGGATAATTCAAATTCTAATAAGCCGACTATTGTTTATTTGGTTGATAGCATGAGCGATTGGGGTGGTTCTACATTTCTAAATGGAGAGATGACACATATGAGATATGCTGCCCATATATTAAATTTAATTATTCGTGAAGGAATGAATATAATTGATGCATCTATTAAAAGAGTTAGAATTGCATGCAAGTATGTTAAATTTTCACCTAGCAGATTTGCGACTTTTAATAGATGCGTTGAAATGGCAAATATAAATTGCAAGAGGAAGGTGCTCATGGATGTAGCTACAAGGTGGAACTCCACTTACTTAATGTTAGAAGTTGTTGAAAATTTTGAAAAGGCATTTAAAAGACTTGAGCATGATGGGTCTTATATATTATATTTTAAGGATGCCAAAGAAGCAATTCCTACAAGTGAAGATTGGATTCGTGTTCGAGTATTTGTGCACTTTCTGAAGGTGTTTTACGATGCTACTATCTCATTTTCAGGATCATTGCATGTTACATCAAATTGTTTCTTTCATAACTTCATTGATATTCAAAAGCAATTGAAAAGATGGGGGCAAGTTGATGACACAGTGCTACAAGCAATGACGACGGCAATGCAATCAAAGTTTGAGGAATACTGGGATAATGATAAGATGCTGAATTATTTGTTATTTATTATAGTTTTCCTTGATCCACGCTACAAATTTGAATATATTGAGTTTTGTTTTACTCGAATGTATAATGGAGGTAGAAGCAAGGAAATGCTAGAGAAATTGTTAACTTACATCCACCTATTGTTTGAGCAATACAAAATTTTAATACCTCTTGATAGGAGTGATTCTAGTTGCTTAACCTCCATGACAGACTCAACATCTAATGCTCGTAAAAATGATGTTGATTGGGAAGATGAATTCAGATTGAGAGTCAGGAGGAAATAAGGTGAAGTAAAAAAGAGTGAATTAGATAGGTACATCGAGGACGATGTTGAGGAAAATATTGACGGATTTGATATCTTGAAGTGGTGGAAAGCAAAATCTTCAAAATATTATGTTCTTTCTGATATGGCTAGAGATATATTGGCTATTCCTACGTCTTCAGTGTCATCGGAGAGTGCGTTTAGCACGGGGGGTCGAGTTCTTGACCCATTTCGGAGTAGCTTGCTTCCGTCCACCGTTGAGGCTTTGATTTGTACTCAGAATTGGTTGAGAAATCCTATAAAGCTAATTGATCTTCGTGTAGAGATGGTTGAACTAGAGAAGATTGAAGAAGGTAACGAAATCATAAAAAAAGTTTATACTTTATAGTGTTTTTGTCTTTTTGATACTTTCATTTCACTATATCTTTTCTTATGCCCATTTCTATTTTCTAACGTAGGGTTGCTTGGACTCGGAGAGGATCGTGCGTAATCTAGTTAACTACATTTTGGAAAGTGACATTTTGTTAACTACATTTTGGAAGGTGACAAAAAGTTATACCATTCTTTGCTTCGTTGTTTATTATTCATTAAATGTATACTTAGATTGGAAATGTTAATCATATTTTTTATATTTTGTTACAGGGTACACCAAACCGAAGTGATTCAAGTGAAGTTGGTTGCTTATGTCTACTTATTGTATTCCTATGCGGCTATGCCAAACTTATTGTATTCCTCCCCTTTAGTGTCTACTTGTGTCTTGATGCAATGATGCCAAACTTATTTTGGAAGTTGGAAATGTGAATCATGTATCATGTCTTGATGCAATAATATTTTGTTTTTGTTCAACTTGTTAATTGTTATGTTCTCAGAGGAGCAGGGAAGCTGTCCAGTCCTTTTGAGTGCCTAGCAATATTATTCAGGGAAGTTGTTAAATTTCTCATTTAGTCCATAGCTTGAAGTTAGTCATACTGCCACTGCTTCTATGATTTTAATTTGTCTTCTCTTTGTTTAAACATTATCAGGTCAATATTTGGGAGCAAAGAAGAGTTTTTGGATCACATTCTCAGGGATTGAAAGATTTAATGCTTGGGAAGGACCATTGTTCTGAAACCAGAAATTATCAATTGGTGGAATGGCAGAAAAAATCGTGTCTGCCCTACACAATGTGCTCTCTGAACACTCTCACTCTGGTGAAGATATGGACTTGAACAAATGTAGAGCTGTTGTGAGGCATGTGGAGAAGTTGGAAAAGGATGTTTCAAATGCTTGTAGTCAAGGTTATTATAAAAATCATTATTTGTTCTTATGCCTGTTATTCTCTTATTTTTGTTTTTCTGCCATGGGTAATTAACTTTCTCAATGTGATATTCCTGTTTTCAGTAGGAGATCGTGACAGAGAGTCATTGGTGAATGAGTTGCAGGAGAAGGAAGAAACTTTGAGGCAATGTATTGAGAAGCTAAAATCAGCAGAAGCAAACCGAGAAGCCCTTGTCAATCAGTTAAAAATAGCTTTGCAGGAGCAGGTTAGTGACAACTTTGCATTCGTGTATGTCTGGATCACAACTTTGCATTCGTGTATGTCTATGAAAAATTTGCCTCCGATTATGTGCATACCTACCCATGGTTGCTTTGTGCTTGCTATTGCACTGTCAATGTGCTAAGATGAATGATATGTTTATTGTTTCCAGCAGTTTTCACCCAATGTATGATGTCTTTGGATGTTACTAGTCATGGTCCATCAATAGTTTATTTTTATTCAAAAACATGGACAAGGAATTAAGCCTAAGCCACCTGATTCACAATGAAAAAATATATTTGCTCCTTACTTCCACATTTATGTGGTTTGTTTATGCATTGTAATTACTTGGACAAAGCCATAATTTTTGTCCATAATACTTTTGTTTTATGAGTTTACATTGTATTGTGCTTCTGCATTGTGTATAGGATATGTCTGAGTGTTACACATTAGTGAGGCAAAAAAAAAATCACGGGTACCCGCGAACCCGATCCGAAACGGGTCAGGTCGGTTCGGGTTTGATGATCCGAGTGCCTTTGACCCGACCCGAATATAATTGGACGGGTTGGGTCGGGTTCAAGGTCGGGTCGGGTCAAACCCGACCCGTGAACACCCCTAATCTGAAGGCCATTGAATATTTGATCCTCCTCCTTGAAGACAAATCTTCTTTTCCTCTTGGATTGAGGATACCGAAAATACCGGGATCTGCTGCTAGGTATGAAAACCTTTATATATTCAGGAATGAGAGAGAGAATATATATATATAAAAAGTTCTTATTTTGTTTACTTTTTGCAGTATGCAAGTATGAAGAGGTTAGTCCCTTTTATAGTCTTTTTCAAAAAGGCCTAGCATGTGGGACTGAGAAAGAATTAAAAAAAAAGAGTATTGTCGTAAGGAAATGAATTTTTAATATGAAGAAGGCATTCTAAACAATCAGGATGCAATTGAACTGTCCGTTCGTTATATTATTTTTTGACGATCCTTTCGGATCATCCAGGGTGACGAGAAAGAGGCGGGTTCCAATGATAAATTGATCCTACGTACATTCACACATAATCTTTAATAGGCATAGATGATGTGTAAAAGATGTTTCTGTCATTCTTTTCTTCCTCCAAAATAGTAGTATTCTTCCATATGGATAGTATCACTATGGTAAAGGCTGGGGGGGGGGGGATAGAGGGGGAGGAAGTTGAGTGGAGCAAGTATATTTAATTTGGGAAAAAGAACCATGTGGGGAGAACTTCACCCATATTTATGGGGAGGACGGATGAAAAAGAGGCACGGTTCAATTACAAAAAATCGACCATGTTGCAAAGAGTTAGACCAAGCCGTCAACGCGAAAAAATGAACCCCCCCATGGCCCGACTCGCCGAAATCCCTCATTTATAGGGGGGGGGGATAGAGGGGGAGGAAGTTGAGTGGAGCAAGTATATTTAATTTGGGAAAAAGAACCATGTGGGGAGAACTTCACCCATATTTATGGGGAGGACGGATGAAAAAGAGGCACGGTTCAATTACAAAAAATCGGCCATGTTGCAAAGAGTTAGACCAAGCCGTCAACGCGAAAAAATGAACCCCCCCATGGCCCGACTCGCTGAAATCCCTCATTTCCCGCTAATTACAAAAAAAATTCGGCCCTCAAATACCTTGCTGAAATTGCAAACAATGAAATGTGCCCGCCCTTCCTCCTCGGACAACTTCTCCCTGGTCCACCATTCCTCCTCATATCTCAGATGTCGCGGCCCCTCTTTTGATCATCATCGTCGATGTTCCTCCCTAGATCTCACTAGTCGCCATTCCTCCTCGCTGCTACCGTCGCATCGAGCCCTCATCGCCACTGCCGTCACCTCACTAAATCCTCGCATCCCATCCCTCCTCGGCGCCGACCCCCATCCCTCCTCAGATCTCCTTAGTCGCCGCACGAAACCCTCTAATCGGAGCCCTCCCGTCGTCGCCTCTCGACTCATGGAAACGCCCTAGTCGCGACTGTCGCCACCTTGCGAAACCCTCGCGTCGGAGCCCTCTTCAGCCCCCCGCACCTCATCGGAACAGGTTAACCAAGCCTTCTCGCACTATGATGTACATTTATGCCTATGTAATCAAAGTCAAACACCTAGACAGCGCAACTTATTATGTGAATCTTTCATGTAGTTTGTGATAATCTGCGATGTCTTCTGGTTAGAAAAGTGTTATCCTATATGATGTAAACATCTTGGGCCTGTGCAGCTACATTTATTCTGTTAATTGGAAAAAAAATGTTTATGTACCTCCAAACAAAACTTTGTTTGATTGAAAGATGTGATTGTCAAAGCTTTTCTTTGAAGGAGAAGGCTAATTTTAGTTCTGTTTGTGGTAAATATGAGGATGATTGTTGCATAATAGTTTAATATGATAAATTTGAATGCTAGCCTTGTATTGGTTTCTTTTATTTCTTATCCTTCTAATATTGATAGTTGATGTTATTTTATCCCTTTTAGATAATTTCTTGTCCTTATGATATTGCTTGGATTGCATTTCCCTATCCTTTATATGGCTTGAATTCTCCATTTTGCCCATGTGGAGACATGGCAAGACTAATGACATCATGGACAACAAAAATCCAATGCGACGTTTCTGACGTTGTCCTCATTTTTGAGTACATAAGGCTAGAAAATCTCAATTTACGTTAATTCATCTTAATCCTATTTATAATCAATGTCTATTTTGTAGGATCAATATCAAGACTGGTTTTTTTCAATGGATGGATCCTGCCGTGGAAGATCGACAGAAGATTATCCTAATTGAATTGCTTGTTGTTAACGAAATGCATAAAAATAAAAAAGACAACGTGGACAAGCATCGAGTCATCCTATTAGGGCTGCTTAATAAGATTTTGGCATGTGAAGATTATATTGGAAGGCTCAAGCGAGAGAAGATGTGATGTTCAATAATAGGCGTCATATTATGGTATATATTTAGTAGATTTATGTGATCAAATATGTAACTCTTCACGTGTTAGCTATGTTGACGTGTATTATTGAACGAATTTGTAGAATGTGAATTTTAGTTGCTTTGACATGTTTTGTATTTGACGTGGATTAGTATATTATGATTGTTCTAAAACAAAAGTGTCTTCTGATTTTAGTTGTTTTGACCTATTTTGTATTTGATGCAATGTTTTAAAAAATGATTCGGACCGGCCAGTTCAACCGGTCTGATTGTGAACCGGTAGGAAACACGGTCCGGTTCATTGATAAAATCGGAAATGATGAATAATCGGATTGGCTCGGAAAAAACCGGGTTGAACCTAGTTTTTTTTTCAAAAGTTATGATATATGGAAATAATTTATTAGGGGATGTTCAAGTTTAAAGTTACCAAATTATTTTAAATTAAATTGGAAGGTTATGAAGATTGAGGGAGAGAAAACAAGGAAATAATTTAAAATAAGACAATAAAAGGAAAGATGGTAGTTGGAGAGAATGAATAAAAATTGAAATATATTATTAAGAGAATAATAAAATATGGAAAGCATTTATCAGGGGATATGAATGTTTAAATAATTTTATAAAATTGGAAAGTTTTGCACATGAAAGTGAAAGGAGAGAAAAATTTAAAAATTTAAAATTTAAAATAAAAAAGGAAAGATCTAAATAGAAATAGAATATTAATCAAATTAAATAAAAAGAGTTATATGTGGAAAGAAAATAAAATTTGGCAATAATATATTAGTAATAAATTTAGATTGAAATTAAAGTTAGATTATTATATTAGTAATAATAAAAAGGAAACTATTAAAATAAAAGAGAGTTATATATGAAAAGAGAATTAAATTTGGTAATAATATATTAGTCAATAAATTTATATTGTCAATAAATTTATATTGAAATTAAATTTATACTATTATATTAGTAATAATAAAAAGAAATCTATTATTTAAATAACATTCTTTAATTGGTTTAATCATTTTTTTGTAATAATTTATATATTAAATTACTCTTAAAAATTATAAATAATATTATTATATAAAAATCTGGTTCAACCAGTTGACTCCCGGTTGAATCGGTCGAACCTCGACTTGGTCGGCACGCCGATCTGATCTCCGATCCGATTTTTAAAACATTGATTTGATGTGGATTAGTATATTTTGATTGTTTTAAATGTGGGTATTTTTTGCTAACTTTGGATATAAGTGGCTTTGGATTAGTAAAGGTATGATAAGAGATCATGGTGCTGGCAAACAAAGTGAAAATAAGTTTAGATATCTACAATTTGAAGTGTCTTAACTGAAAAAAGTGAGCCACTTCCCATAAATATTTACAATGAAAAGAACTTGTTTCCCTTTGTTAATCCATGCAATCGTGAGCCACTTCCAAATACATAGATATTTACGATGAAAAGAACTTGTTTCTCTCTATTAATCCATAGATATTTACAATGAAAAGAACTTAGTTTCCCAAGGAAACAACGGGCAATATCAGGATTAGTTCATGCATTAACAGAGCTTAAAAAAGTTGGATATATAGAAGTGATCATTGAACACCCTTAAGATTACTCATAATAACATTAGCTACATGCCTACATTAGCTTGTTTCAAATGTGATCGTGATGACCATTCCTTCATGACAAACTGAGATATCTTCAAACTAATCTATTTAGGCATACAAGAAGTTGACATTAACACAGACATAACAAAAGAGAAAGTCCAAAAGCTGCGATATCTTCAAGTATTTAACAAACACCAAAACCAAGTCCAAAAACACCAAAGCTGAGATATCATCAAGTCTTTAACAAAAACATCATCTATCCTCTTTTGATCATTATTTTGCTGAATCCTACAGGTCATGCAAAAAAAGCACACAAATCAGTGGAAAGAAATCTCTTGAGATATAGTGTTGATAGGTTCTTTGTTACATTAATTTACTTGAGTTACTCGAGTTCCTTCAGTTATAGTCTCCATAGGTTCTTGGCTACATTATTGTACCTCTATTAAAGAAGATAAAATACTAAATCAGAGTTGTAGGTTCAAATAATTGATAGAATTGTTAAATAGAACTTACCAATGATGATGGATCAAAATGGATGCACTGTCATAAACTTCGCATTTCGTGGAATACCTAGCTTCCATTGTCCATCGACACAAAATGTATTTCTCAGGTAATCTTGTGACATTTTCTATTTTAAGGATATACAATGCATGAGCACAAAAGATGCCATCCCTCTTGTACCTTTTGCACGAGCATTTGATGGAAATACTTGATTGATGCTCTAACTCCACAACATGGAAATACTTGAAATCAAACATACGTAAAAATTCCTTTTGAAATATTAAATTTTTATCTATATAGACATCTCGTGCATGGTTCTCCAATGCATTTTTAGTAAGCAAATCAGTTTTGGAATTCATTTTTAAAATCCTCACTTTTCAGCCTCATGATGAGAGAAAATGGCCTTGTCGTTACTGGTTTACAAACTCAGATAAAGATGTATTAGAATTCACAAATCCGTCAAAAAATGAATTCATACTTTCTGATCTTTAGTTGTCCACATGCCTGCAGCAAATACATCATCCAAATAGACTGACGCCCAATGTTGTCGTTTCTTATACATAACTGAAAGTAGTGTTCATCGTGAATTTCATATTTTTCCTTTAATAAGGCCCATGTTGATTCAAATTCCTCAATACATGTGGAGCCATGAATCCATTTACCTGGAAATTGTCTCGAGCTTATAAATCTTGAAGATTACTCATGGCATTTCTTTGAATATACCAAATACAATACATGTGACGTGTATTTGGAAACATCTTTCGAACAACATTGCCCATAGCTATGTCCTGATCAGTAATAATGCATTTATGATGCTTATCATGCATGCATTCTAACCATGTTTCGAATAACCAAGTAAATATTTCTTCTATTCCATAAGCTAATAAAGCACAATACCAGTAAATGGAGCAAATGGCATACATAATTTGTTCGTCCCGTGGATTGTATCAAAGTTGACAACATCTCCAAATATTACGTAACTGTCTCTTGATCTAGAATCTGCCCAAAAGACACTTCTTGCAACTTTATCATTATCAACTTTCCAACTGAAAATGAAATATTTGTCTTTGCCCATTTTTAAAAATATCTAATTACACACATACATTCTTTTCCTAGGTTGTGTTGGCATACTTTCTTCAAATGATCACTACACATTTGAGACGTAATCGATGGCTCATCTGAAAAATTGAGAACTTTAGATATCAAAGATGGCCCCATACCAGCATCATGAAATGCATTTATAGCTTTTTCAAAACCTTTACGTGCTTCATTGTGCGAGTGCAACATAGCCACTTTGGTAGGAATAGCAAGAATATGTGTGTGCTTTTCTTCAAACTTTCTCACCTCCCATTTTCCACCACCTCTCATAACCACTTGTAAATGAGCATCACAATTAACTCTTACTTCTCTTTTTTCTTCTTTTAATATGCTTCCCTAATTCTTCATCACGAGTGTTCTTATGTCCTTGTTTCGAACATACAAGCAGTCTACTAATAATTTTGCCAGTTTTCTTACACTTTGTGGTATAAGATTTTCGCATTGAAAAACCAACTGCTCTAGCATATAAATTGTAAGAGTCATATGCCTCATTTTCCATATCAAAGACCATACCTAAAGTTGGCTTGCCAACAAGATGCGGAAGATCATGTTTTTCGGTTATATGTTGTCCCTCTTCAATATACTTCATCTCTTCATTATTCATTACTTGGTCCTTATAATATGAAAATTAGGATTCTAAAAAAACAACAAGTGTACAAGTACTACGCATAAAATTTACCTCTGACTTAATGAGAAGGCAATTGCATCATCATAAGGTTGTATATCATTTGCATCCATGGTAGCAGAAGATATAAAAATAAGCTACATAATTTGAACAGTAATCAACATGAGAACGGGCACACGACATGTTCAAACACATAACAAAAAAAATCTTTAAGTGCTTCTTGGCCTATAGACATAATTTTAAAAAAAATATTTAACTAGTAAGTCATGATTATAACTTAGTGACAAGGAAATTTAGTAACATCATCTAATGCTTGCAAGATCGATGGTAGTCGTGCTGGTTAATGGCGGAGGCAGTCAGGCGACGAGGAGGCAGCAGCGGCAGGTGGATGACAAGGGGGCGGCGACGATCAACGACCTAGCATATCGAACCTAGCAGTGCGGCAGTGGTTGACGACCTACCGAACCTAGCAGTGCGGCAGTGGTCGACGACCTACCGAACCTAGAAACGCGAACGATCCGCAGCGTGGCAGCAGAGGCAATCAGGCATCAGCAGCAGCAGTCGGGCAATCAAGGAGATAGCAGCGATAATTGGGGCACATAGGCAGTTGCTTAGATAGTCGGGCAATTAGGAGGCACCGGCGATGAACGATGAGGGAAATAAGAGATTTGTTTGGACTTTTTTTCGTCGAATGCACAAAGCGGGAAATGAGGAATTTCGGCGAGTCGGGCCGTCGGCCGGTTCATTTTTTCGTGTTGACGGCTCAGTCTAACTCTTTGCAACATGGCCGGTTTTTTGTAATTGAACCACGCCTCTTTTTCATCTGTCTGATGGAAATCAGACGGAGCCCCATAAAAATGGGGTGAAGTTCTCCCCACATAGTCCTTTTCCCCATTTAGTTTACAAGGTCACAACATTGGAAAACCAGTTCAGAAGGAGTTTGTGTGGATTCTCTCTCTCAACAAAAGAAAGGTCTGGGATTGAGGTTTTTGACGGAAGCTTTTTTAGAATGATATGTGCTTGCTGGTGTGCTTTTGTTTAAACATAATTGCTCTATGAGAAATGAGCTCATGGATACACCAGTTTGTATGTAATTAATAGTGTTTGGGTCTTTACTACAGATACTAATAGAACACCAAATTTTCAAAATAGA
Source organism: Pontederia crassipes (assembly GCA_030549335.1). Classification (NCBI taxonomy): domain Eukaryota; kingdom Viridiplantae; phylum Streptophyta; class Magnoliopsida; order Commelinales; family Pontederiaceae; genus Pontederia; species Pontederia crassipes. The sequence goes on along the minus strand of CM060196.1, from coordinate 65,897,564 downwards.
ATGAATGAAACTTAATCTGAAATTGATGATAATTGCCCTTATGGACTGAACAAATCTTCAGGAATACAAAGTTTAACAATATAACATACTCTTAAAGACAGATCCTATACTCATATTTTTAGAAACAAAGAAACAAACTAACTTGTCAGTACTATAGATTGGCAGGACATATGTTGGTGGTTAGTCTACAGAATACAGATGATAATTGTGGGCAGCCACTTTGTGGGAAGATGGAGTCATGTTGATGGTGGCCGGAATGGGATGTTGTTGTCGAGTGAATGTGGTTGAACAGCTCCAGTTTGACCAAATTACCTATTAAGGACTCTTCATCGTATGCCCTCTTCTTTCTTCTAACATAGCTATGAAGAGGGACTCTATCTACTCACACAGAGAAACATCATAAGGGGTGTGGCCCTTGTCCTTGTGGCCGTGGGCTCATGATCATGGATTTTGAAAAAAAAAATATTTCTGACAAAAGATGATAAGGAGATACTAGTACCATTCTCTGCCATTTTAAAAAATTATTGTCATCATTTGTTTTCGAAGGTAATTGTTGTTATAGTTAATACGAATATGCTTTTCTTTATATGCCTTTTGAAGAGGAAGGTCCGGGACTAAGACAATGGTGAAAGAAATTGGAAAGATGACTATTTAGAATGCAAGTCTGTGTATAGTGATTAACTGTTGTTGAGACAATATCTTCGATTTAATTATGTATTATTGGAAATATCAATTCTTTTAAATAAATTATTTCTATGATGCAGATGATGTTAATATGCTATGACATCCTTTACCATGTTTTTTACTGTATGATTTGATATTCATATAATTTGAACATTCGGAGCCTGGTTCCACAATTCTCTTAAATGGGTCTGCTATTTGAACTTATTGATGTGTCGGAGATGGTGGAAAGGCAAAGAGATAGGTTTAGTATAGTAGGACTAGAATTATATAAATATACGTTGTAACACCTGGCAGCAGAAAGGAAAAATAAAAGAAAAATGAAAAATAAAAGTGAGCTGAGTGGGACTCAAGAGCCCTAAGTGTTCCAATCCAGGATTGAGGTGAAGATCTCCATTTTTCTTACAGAAAATCAGCGGTAAGGATCAGGAGTTTTGGAATAAGAAGAAGGGATGCTGGACCTAGTTGGGAGAGAAAAAGAGAAAGGAAAACTAGGGAAAGAAGAGCAAGAGGACAACATTAAAAAGAAGGTTCTTAAGCTAAGAAAAGAGGTGTGTAAGGGGATACCGATCCCTCTCATCTTGAACCTTATTTGATTCAGATGATGGATTGATGATCACATTATTGTTTTGCACTTAAGGGATCATGAACTTACGGTGATAATCATAAGTTTTTAATAATGGTAGTAAAAATAAGAATCTGTCCAGATTATGTGATATCTGTTTGAATATGTTTTTGAATAGGTTATACAGGTTTAAAAATGATATATAATATATGAATAGAAAGATGATGAAGTCTAGTTTCTGTAGGAAGAATCATGTTAATCCAAGTAGTTTAGACAAATTTGTGACCCGATAAGTAGCTCTCTGTCATGCTGATCCGAGATTTCAGATTGATGCATCCACTTGTATAAGCACATAGGATAGGTTATTGAAAAATCATAAATGATATATGGACACGTATCTATGGAAGTCTACTTTTGATTGGAATTGCATCATCTCAATTTGAGATGTATTATTTGAGTTATGGTTCAAAGATTGAATTGTTGTTAAACTGTTCCGAAAAGTATTTGAGCTGACTTGTTAATTGCACACAAAATTGTAAAGACCATGTAATTCCATGAAATTTTATATGCAGATAGATTCTTAAGATATATTTTATATGAAACTGGATTTACATATTTTGGATCTGTATTCACACTGTTGTCAAACTATTTAAACATAGCATAATTGATAATTATTGTTATAAATTATAATTGAGTTTTAAAGGAGGTATCATTAATGCGTTATCTTAAATTATTCATGATACATAAATACATGCTTTGCTATTGTTTTAGAATTGATATTATGTTCCATTGCAGTCTAGAATCTAACCATGTTTTGGTTCTAATTAAGAGTTTATTATGATTCTGTAATGAGTGACACATTGTATGGTTCTTTGAAAATCGAAAACATAGTGAAAAACACTTAGGGTCACATTACCGGTATGGATCGATCGACCGTTGATGATGATTGGTCGATCGGTGCTCATGTCATGACTGTGACGATCGATTTTGTATATAAAATTGATTTTGTATATAAAATCAATCGACCGGTGTCAATGATACGCTCGTGTCGATCGAAGTTTGACACAAGACCGGTCGACCGCTAGTTATGGCCGGTCGACCGCTCTAGTATATTGATAGATGTTTATCATTTTTAATGGATTGATTGATAACTTAGATGTTTATGAATTGCATGCTAAGCCGTAATTATAAATTGTTAATGTATTGATGTATTGATTGATTGAATGAACCCCGTCGGAGGAACGTAACAGATGAGTCTGTCCCCTATTGAGAGGTAAATGCCTCCACATTGATCGATTGACCCTTCGGGGCACCTATTGTTTGGAAAACGAACAGATTCCCCGTGAGCTAGCTAGCCAGTTTGACTAAGGCGAGATTTAGTCATCCGGCCAATTGTTAAAGGTTCACATATTGATTGTAATTGATTGATTAAAATTTGGAGTTGTCACTTGATGAGAAATAAGAGTGGCTATATGGGGGCCGAATTAGAGAAGCCTTAGTGCAAGCTTCCACTCATCAAGTGATAACAAATAAGATAATAATCTTAATTAAGCATGAGAATGATTGGACCTTGGTCATATTGGGCACAAAGATGCCATATTGATCGGATGGTTCATGCTTAATATTGGTGAGCTTAAAGTTTGAATAATTGAAATGAATCTAGATTAAAGAAATATCTCGCAAGCGAGCATGATTGGGGATGCTAATAAATTAAATGACCAGAATGATGCTCATGACTAATGATGCTTGAACATGTCCACGTTGAGTAAAAGTTAAGTCATGTAATCCTGTGATTTAATTGTTTAAGTTATTAGTCTTTCGCTACGTCATATCGTGTACTAACCATTGTTGCATATTTATGTTTTTAGGTGACTCCCAAAAAGAAGAAAGTTCTTTGATCCTGTGACGTCTCCGAGATAGGTGCTTCCCGGAGCGTTACATTCGTCAATAAATATTGGACAAATAATTTTAAGGGAAAGATGATGGCTCAGATGGATCAATGTAGCCAAGAGGCTTAACTATTAATAGTGTTGACAATAATGATGATATGCTTATTAGCTTGTCATGTATTCTATAAGATATTGGTAGGTTTGCTTGCGGAGCTGATTCGACGCATAGACTGGCCACCTTGATATTTTTATTTTGTGCGATCAGTGATTGTCTTGATGCTTTTTCGACCTTTATGTTATTTGTTGCTTGACAATTGACATAGCTGGTGCAAGCCTAGATAGAAACCATCGTTCACTTCATTTTTTTCATGGTATGTGTTGAAAAGATAAAGGTAGATTTTTTTACAAAAAAATGGTAAACTTGGATTTGGATTCCACAGTCATTCTCTATATTTCAACTTCATTTTGAACTATCGTGAAAATGAACTTAGATTTGGCTCAGTGAAAATAATATACTATTGAAGACTCTTCTTCAACCTTCTTTTGCTCTTAGGTAACTGATTTTGAAGCAAAATATTGTTGTAAATACTGAATATTATTGATCATATTCTTTTCAAAAAAAAAGGAGATTAATCATATAGAAGATAATGATAATATATTTTTGTAGTTGGTCTAGAATTGAACAATTGGAAATCTTGTTAACATGTTTGTACTTCGACTATCCATGCATGTAAATGATCCATAATATCCTTCAAAAGTTATCTGGTATAAAATTCATGTTTATCCCATGACATTTGACTCCTTTTGAATGACATAATCTACTTGCCCTTTCATCAATGCATTCCTATGGAATATTTTTTACTTAAAATATTAATAACTTTATTCATAAGTGGGTGGACATGTTTAATAGTTTACTTCGAAATTGTTAATAAAATATTCAAAAATGTTTTACACTTAAATATACCTCTGCCCCCTTATTTTCCTCTTATATAATTATATTGAAGAAAACATGTGTTGTGCTTGTAGATGGAAGAAAGCAGCACTCGAGAGCTGTCCAACTGATTCTAGATTATTATACTTTATCCCATGTTAGAATAAAATAACCAATTTCTATCTTACACGTTTCCTGTAAAATATCAATTTCTTCTAGTCTGGTGATGCTTTCAAGATAAGATTAAATATGATATATGAAAATTTTCAACCAAAAAAATATGATATATTGAAATTACAATTTTACCCGTCCCAGAAGAGATATAAATACTATACAATCAATTTTGTTTTTTTTTCCTTTGAATAAGGATTGAATAGTATTATTGATACATCACGTACCTTTGCGATTGGTCATATCACAATGGATTGTTTGGGGCGTTTGGTTAGGAGTTAGGTAAATATTCTATCAAATTAGACATTTTTTAAAGTTTTCGTTCAGAATATGTATATTCCACTTTTTCAAGAGAATACGTTATTTCTCAAAATTTTACTACTTTGTAGTTTAACTTTTTTTAAAATGACAAATTTTCCCTTTATATTTTTTGTGGAATAAATCGTACATTTAGTTGTATTTCGATGAATATCCATCTATTAGGTCACTTAACCCCCAACCAAAGGGCAATGTTCTATGTACATTTGTATTTACTTTCCACCCAAAGTTAAAATGTATATTGTCGCTATGCGCATAATGTACATCTATATCTTTACATGAATTATTTGATAAGATAAAACAAACGGAGAAAGGTGATTAAAATGAAGGCATCAAACCATCCATATGGGTCAACTTGTATTTTGTCCATATTAGATCACCATAATCTGATTAGAGTTCATATATAGGAAATTTTAAATCTAAATGAGTGGCTATTCTTCGCTGTTAATCAACTTTGAAGAATCTTCATATTGTAATTCCTAATGATTTTTCTCATTTTTATTGTAATTTCTAGTCCATTTGCATTTGTTTTCTTTGGTTTTCTCGAGTAGCTAAATATTTATGTCCTAGGTTTTGATTATGTTAAGATGTAGGGTAGGGTAAACAATTGGCTTAAATTGTGTGTGTGTGTGTGGGGGGGGGGGGGGGGGGGGGGGGGGGGGAGGGGGGGGAGGGGGGGTAGTATCCAATAGATATTATCAAGTTCTTTAGTGGTACATTTTAATGCGATTGGATTTTTGTTTTCATGAATTAATATTAATCTAGGTGATTAAACTATCGAGAATTATTTATATTTTTTTACTAGTTGCTTTGGTAAGTAATTTAACTAGGTATATTCATATATGCATATGCTTATACCCTAAAAACTAATGGGAAGCCAAGATATATTCCCTTAAAATGAGATTGAATGACATTAGAGTAGAACAAGAGATCACTGAATAGTTAATGTCTAGTAGATGTTAAGTAAGTGGGTTTGAATGAGTTCAAGCCCTAAAAGTTTTCTTAAGCTTCTACACTTAATCAATATAAATATTGATTTAGGTCTCTATATTAATTTTCATTAGCTCTTTTCTTCCAACATAATCACATAGATAACTTATACGAAAACAAATAACTTAGTACTTTGCAGATGTTTATTGTGGAATTGACATATTCACATGTGTTAATTGAACATTTAATTCGAGTAGCTAAAGGACTAACACTTGTCGCTTATCATTAAGTCCTAAACCTAACTACTATATATAGCTCAATAATTTTCATCTTCACCACTAAATACAAAGACCCTCATTGGTAAACAAGACATTGTTCTCATTTTTTTATCAAACACTAATTTTAGAAATATGTAGGTCCCACATTAATCATTGCATAATAAAAAAAACAAAGAACAATTTATTCTTGCTTCACCTTAAAACAGCCTTGTTCTTGTCATAACAACATAGTGAAGATAAAAAAATATTGATCTAGAATTTTTTTTTTATCAAATGGGGCCAAAGAAAAGAATTAAGAATAGAAAAAGTGAGCTCCTTTTCTTTTCTCTCCGTATAGACATAGAAGTTTATAAAGTTAAAGTTGTTGAATACACGGTGAACACCATTTGGTTACAATAAAGAAAAAAACAAATATTTCTAGTTGGTATAATCAAAGGATACGTGGAAGCATAATATTCTTTAGGAAAATAGTTGTCAAATTGATTGTTGATTTTGTATGCTTTCCCTTTGCTCTTGTAATTAAAAAAGTCTATGCATGCATAAATAATACATATACATATGTGATTAGTTTTGGGCATAGAGAAATAGCATTACCACTTGAATTAAACTAATTGATAATATGTTGTTATTTTTGCAATTTTCAGGTTCAAGACCAAAATGGTAATATACATTGAGTCCTAGAAAATATTTCGGGTATATAATGGTACAATGCAACATTTGCATATGTTTTTGCACGATACAAATTCTTCATGGTTGGTTATATTATCAGGAAAATGTTATTTTGGGTTCAAAGGGCAGAAATAAGTACATTATATTATTTGTTATACTCTTCGAAGTTTTTATTTTGATTAATTCAAAGTCGAGATGAAAAAGTACAACAGTATTCCCTTACTAGTGAGGCTATTAGCTCCTAAGCGGCGCAGCAGGCGATGTAGATGAAGTAAACAAATTCACCTCACCACCCAGAAGTGATGAGTAGCTAGAGTCTAGAACCAATAACTCTGAATTCGAACCTTAAAATACTTTTAGAAGAAAATTAATATTTTATAATAAAATTAGCTAGTAATTATTTGTACTAACAAAAAAAAATGTATTCACCTCCACTAGTTGAAACAAGGACCGACTACTTTCATATCTCACATGACTCCATATTGTCATACATGACTTATGCTCTGTTTAGCATTATTATCGATTTGACGAGCGAATAACGGTTTGGTAGCGAATAACGATTTAAATAGCGAATAACGGATAGTGACCGATGATTAACGGTTAGCGGTTTATTTAAGATATTAATAAATAAACGTTTGATAAACTTAACGATGAAATTAGCGGATGAATAAAAAATGACATAATTAGACATATAATAAATTATTTAATTACAAATTTTATTAAAATTTAATATTAATATCTCAATGAAATAAAATAAAATTTCACAAGCAAATTTATTATTAAAATATGTAAAAATATATTTATAATACATTTTATATAGTTCATACATGATCTGAAAATATTTATAATACATTTTATATAGTTGAATGGTGATAAAATAGTAAAATAAATCGAAAAAAATAATACATTTGAATAAGGATAAAATTAGAAAGAAAATATAAACCTCTAAACCCTAAAAGCTAAACGCTAGTAGAAGTAGCTTTTCAATATTTTCATTCAAAACGTTAAACTCTATTCGATTATGTATGCTACCAAACAAATAAAATAATGATCCAACCGCTAAACGTTACTTCAAACTCTATTTTTGGCATCGCCAAACAGAGCCTTAGTAATACTAAAGAGGAATCTTAAGATCCATTCAGAGGTGGAGTGCCATTTGCCTATTTGTCTATAGTTCTGTTTGACAACATCAAAATTAGCGTTGAAGCAGCATTTAATGTTTCAAGTAACATTTAATGGTTCAAACATGAATTTTTTTATTTGGTAAATAATAACAATAAATAACGTTTAGCATCTTATACCAAAATGTTCAAAAATTACTTCTATTAGCGTTTAAAGATTGAGGTTAGCATTTTATAATTTTTTCTAATTTTACCCTTATCATTATTTATTTCTAACTTACCTTATTATTTTCTTTTTTTATTTTATAATCATTTAACTATATTTATTTTTTTTATATTCATGCTTAATTAATTACAAATTATTTATATGTTAACAATGAAAAAAATAATTTCACAATTAATATTTTTTATATCATGGGTGCACTATATAAAATTTATTATCAATATAAATTTTTATAACAAAACAAATTAGTTATGAAATTTTATTTTATTTAATTGAGATATAAATATTTAATTTATTGTATTATAATATAATTTGTATAGTGCTTAAATTAAATAATTTGTCATTTGTCTAATTATGTCATTTTATATTCATCAGCTAATTCTACTGTTAAATTTATCAAACACTTATTTGTTACAACCTCTAACCGTTAATCATCATCCGCTACCCGCTAATTAAATCGTTATTCACTAGTTAAACCGTTATACTATTATCAAATCGCTAATAATGTCAAACAGAGCCTATATATACAATATTAGACCGTTAAATCAAGTTGAGATTGGTTGCATGACTATGCTCAAGAGATCAATAACTTAGGTTTTTAATTTTTATTTTTTAGAATCCCTACTTGATCAAAGATTTGAATCGTATAAAAATATATAATATGTAAAGAGAGAAATTATGCACCTAAAAATGCAAGGGGACATAAAATTTTATTAGATGAAAATAAAAGAAAATTTCAAATTAGATCTATCTCAATTCGGATCATAGAAAGTTTATATAGGCACTATGCATTTTCTCGTGATAATAAACAAAAAAAATTATGCATCCATTAGGACTCTACATTAATGTCTCAAAATTAAGACACCTATCTCGTGATAAGATAATAAATCAATTTTGAATCGCACCATGAATACATCCTAATTTTTTGACCCATGTAATATGAGAGCGTCTTTTATTTCGAAGTATCTTGGGATGAGATTCAAAGCATTATTAACTTTTTTCAATAAGATCACTAATTATATACACTCGATCAAATAGACTTTATCAATTGAACACATTCGATTTATAGAATAAGAGCTACTTGATCTTCTTCCAAAAAACTGAAAAAGAGGCCGTTTGTTTCATCTAAACATAAATGGTAGTGTAATAATTCATTATGCTAAAACCATGACGCCTCTTTTCTTGGATGGATATATGTTTCGACTTTGGTGTATTTAATGTCAGTCCAAAATATAGTTGGTCCAACCTCACTCTTTTATTTTGACCATTTTATTCTTATTGTCTTTTGTTGATCGGCTCTCTTAATTTTCTTATTTTAAACTTTTTTTTTCCAAAATCACCTCATTTTAATCCTATTTGTATTTATTTTGTAAAATATTATTCTTCAAATTTTTTTGAATGTTAATATATTGGTGAATTATACTAGGCAAATGTTAAAGATTGCATTCACTAGTGAGGAAAAAAATTGGTTTAAAATAAAAAAAATGAATGTTAATATGTATTCTATTTCTCATACTTTTAAGTAATATTTGTAAATTTTAAATAGAATAAAAAAAGTCAACTTAATTTGCTTCATTATGGTAGTTAACTAAAAAGGATAGAAATAAAAAATAACAATATAAAAATACATATATAATCTATATTTTTTTATATTTGATAAAATTTAGATGATGTATTTTAGAAGATTAAGAAAATAATAGCAAATAGGCTAAGAGGACAAAGACAAAATATTTTAAAAGAAAAGTTGAGAATTGCCATTAATGTTTTTTGAAATAGCATGAGAGACGTCTTTCTCTCGGTTCCTAAAATAATAATGTTGTACAAGACTTAGTGACTAATCTATATCTATCTCGTATAAGTAAACATATAAACTTTGTTACACTGATAAATTTTATTATTAGTACGTTGCCTAAATAAAATATAAGTTTATTAAATAAGAAGTTATGAAAAGAGTTTTACATAAGAGTGCTTTAAAGAATGAGACATATATGTCAAGGGCAATATGATGTACTAACTAGCTTTAAATATAACACTATTATATAAATGTTAAAAAAAGTACAAATATTTTAAAATAAAAATGTACATAAATTTAATTAATTAGTTTATTCAATGACCAAAATTTATTTGTTAGCATGTTGAGGTCACAATTATATTTTAATTAGCATCCAAGTGTTTTTTAGGATATTGTTGCATTAATGAATGACAAATTCAAATTTCAAGAATCAACGCAAATTCAATCCTATATGAATGAAATTTGTTAATATGCAACATATATATATTATATTGAATTTAATGTTACGTTATTAAATATATATTCAATATAATATATATATATATGTGTGTGTGTGTAAGCTCAAATCATCCTAAATAAAAAGTGTTAGATGGGAAAAAAAGAAGGAAGAATATATATAATGAAGTCTTATTCCAATATTTTTAAAAAAAAGTTTATTGAACAAAAAATTCAATGAAATTAAAGTACAAAAGTACTTGAAAAAATGAAAAATAAAGCTCTAAGGCATCAACTCAATCCAACAAACGGTGTGGCGAAACTCGTAGACGTCTTTGTTGTAGAATTGTCTCGTAGGTTGCATCTCATTTTTTGCACACGAAAAAAACATGATATCACCTTTGTAAAGCATCTGCAGATAGACTCGTTCTTGCACACCTGTGACTGCCTCCATCCACATACAATCTACGGGTCCGACGAACAACAACTTGTCTCTGATGCTCTCTAGTTCGACCCATCTCTCATTTGCATCGTCGAACTCGAAGATATGAACCTTCCCATTGTCAACGTCCACAAAAACTGAAATGAGCCGCTCGTCATCCATCTCAACCAAGTAATACATGTCATTGCTCTTGTGAGTCTTTCTGATGCGCATTCCGATCACAGTCATGGATTCTTCAGAGAGGTCATATATCGCCAACCTCCCATCGAGGCCGAGATGATAAATCTCATCTCTGACGAAGAGGGTCCTTGAGTACGATCCTGTAAAATTTCCTTCTTCATGATCGACCTCGAATCTTGTCCATTCTTCATCTCCGGGCCGACAATGACAAACAAGAGTTTCATCGCCGCATGCGTACAGCGCGACGATCGTACAATCGGAGGAAGTCGGCGGTGACGAGAAGTTGAACATGTAACGAACTGGGAATTGCTTGTCAGGAAGCTCGACGATCGCCTGCGTCAAGGGGTTGAAGAAGAAGATTTGTTCGCCCTCGCCGGCGATGAGAAGTAGCCAGCCGTAGTTTGAGCATGCAATGTGAACATTGGAGGGCAGATTCGGAGTGTCGATGGTGAATTCTTCGCCTTGACGCAGAGGGTCGAGGATCACACATTTCTTGCACCCCGAATCTGAGCAGGCATGGATTCCCGTAAGAATGAGGATGTTGGAGTTTAGGAGTTTCGCAAACTGTGGTCCTCCAGCTCTTGCAAACTCGCGATGATCGAATGAATTCGATGATGTTGAGCCGACTCATGATCAAATCCAGAATGCCGTCCGGTAAGTACGTCCAAGGACTCTCTTCTTCTTCATCTCTTGTTTCTCGAGTTTCATCTTGATTTATTTTGCAAGATGGAATCTGGTGATCGACAGTTTTATACAAGTTAATAAATAAAAAAATCTTAAATGCAAAGGTGATTTATAAATGTCTTGAAAATTATTTAAATAGAAGAAAAATAGAGTAGTGGATATATGCCATATGTATGTATTCAAAATGTGGCGTATTATTTTTTATTCTTCTTTTCCAAGTGTCACTAAAATATTATTTACAATCAAAGAAAATATATATAAGTGAAGACAAGATACATCGGTTGCCGTATGCAACTTTGTTAGATCATGATTTCCCTCGTAGCTAGAATTTTTCTTCTTCATTCCTTTCTTTCCCTTTCCCATTGAGAGAAAAGATAAGCTGATTGGGGATGATATAAAAAATAATAATTATTACTATTAATAATAAAAGAAGCAAAAAGCCTTCACTCTGCAGAACCTAATGTAACAGGCGGTCAAAATAGGAAAAAAACAGTGCAAAGTTTGATGGAAAAAAAATGATGAAGTGGTTCTTATTTATAAGGGCGCCGAGAATTAGATTTTTTATGTAGAATTGTAATAGGAATAGGATATTATAATCCTATTATTAATTAAAATCGGAATTGGTCATATAGAATCCTAGTATATCAACCCTTGGATCGTGAATGAAAGGCTAAGATTGATGCGCGTATATCAACCCTTCGATTCATGATCTACGGCTCATATACCCGTGCGTATCTTTTTTCCTATGAACCCTAACGCACACGATTGCTCACTTTTCCTCTCAACCTTCTCTCTCCTCGGCCACCGACGCGATTTGCCTCATCTCTCCTCGCCCGCCGACTCTCGAGCCCTCGCCGTCGCCTATGCCGCTACTTCGTCGAGCTCGCGTTCTCGCACGCCATTTCCGCCTTGACCTCATGTCCCCTCGCCATCGCCTCACGACCCTTCGCCGAGCTCACGTTCTTGCACGTTGATAGGTTCCTAGTCCAACTAGGATCCTAATTAGATCACTTCGAGGGGATCAAGCCTCCAATAGACCACTTCGAGGGGGTCAAGCCTCCAAGATAATTGTTCCAAGCAAATATCAAAAGAAAGTTGTATTCTCATATATATTAAAAAGAGTTCCAAGGGGGCCCTATTTATAGGGTAACCCAAACAAGTCCTAGTATAACTAGAAATAAAAGAAAAAGAGTGCTACTCAAACTAGGAAGTAAATAACTAGAGTGCTAATCAAACTAGGTCACCAAATTAGGAAGTAAATACCTAATTCAAGTAAAAGGAAATAAACTAGTTCTACTATTACTAGGTAATAGGATCCTATCATTTCCGCCTCCTTTAAATTAGCCTTGTCCTCAAGGCTGAGCAGCGACAAACTCAGGAAACATTCTTTGCAGAGATTGATAACGTTCCCAAGTAGCATCTTCAACTGGCGAATTCTCCCATTTAATCAACCATTCAGTAACTACATGATTCTTTTGTTGAATAAAGCGACGCTTCAAAACCATTTCAGGTATTGCACGAACATTGCCATCTGAATCCAATTCAGGAAGATGATGTAGCACAGAAACATTATTCTCAAGCTTCTTCTTAAGACAAGAAACATGGAACACTGGATGAATACGAGATGTTGAAGGTAGATCAAGACGATAAGCTACTAGCCCAATTCGCTCCAAAACTTTATAAGGCCCATAAAATTGAGGTGCTAATTTCATTGAACTTCGAACAGCAACAGAAAGTTGTTTATATGACTGCAGACGTAAATAAACTAAGTCTCCAACTTGAAATTCCCTCTCAGTTCGCTTTTTGTCAGCTTGTTGTTTCATTCGAGATTGAGCACTAGTAAGATTATCCTTTAATAGCCTTAGTACCTGGTCTCGATCACGTAATTTAATATCCATAGCATTAACAATAGTAGCACCTATTGAATATTGAGCAATAGCGGGAGGAGGATATCCATACATAGCTTCAAAAGGAGTAAGTTTTGTTGAAGAATGAAAAGTTGTGTTGTACCACCACTCTGCCCAAGGAAGCCACTTCACCTAATTTTTAGGCTTATCACTTGAGAAACAACAAAGATAAGATTCCAAACATCTATTGACAACTTCAGTTTGTCCGTCCATTTGAGGATGATAAGCGGTACTCATTGTCAATTGAGTTTGTTGTAAACGACAAAGTTCCTTCCAAAATTGACTAGTGAAGACTTTATCTCTATCACTTACGATTGATCGTGGCACCCCATGCAATTTGACAACATTTTCAACAAAAACATTAACAACAGTAACTGTCGTATATGGGTGAGACATGGCACAAAAGTGGGCATACTTAGTAAGATGATCCACCACCACAAATATTGTAGTTTTTCCATGTGAAGAGGGTAAACCCTCAATGAAATCTATAGATATATCCACCCATGCTTCAATAGGAATTGGAAGTGGCTGCAATAAACCTGGACTTGCAATTGTTTCCCCTTTATGACGTTGGCAAACATCACATTCAGCAACAAATTTCTTGACGTCATTTTTCATGCTTGTCCAATAGAATTCTTGAAAAATACACTTATATGTGCGAAGTACACCAGAATGCCCAGCTATTGGGGAATCATGAAATTCCTTTAATAATGTTAGCTTATGAGCTGAGTTTAGCACTAAGACCATTCTACCTTTATATAAAAGATTCCTAGAGTGCCAAGAATACGGTGAAACTGAAAGAGGTTCATCTTGTAACCTTTGAATTAAGGTCTTGATAGCAGCATCCTCTTGTCATTCTTGACGAATAGAATCCAGAAAGACAGTGGACAAAATAGATATAGCAGATAAGGTTCCATGCAGAAAGACGAGAGAGAGCATCAGCCACAAGATTTTCAATTCCTCTTTTATAAGTAATCTCATAATCATATTCCATTAATTTAGAGACCCACTTTTGCTGCAACATAGAAGTGATTCTTTGCTCCAATATATATTTTAAACTATTATGTTCTGTACGAATCTAAAATCGATGACCAATTAAGTAAGGTCTCCATTTAGTGACAGCATGAATAATGGCAAGCATCTCTTTATCATACATAGACCAACTGAGATGTATTTTTACTAGAGCCTTGCTAGTATATGCAATTGATCGACCTTCTTGCATCAACACAGCACTAATCCCGATTCCTGAAGCATCAGATTCAATGACGAATAATTTATCGAAATTTGGCAAAGCTAGGACTGGGGTTGTGGACATAGCAAGCTTAAGTTGATCAAAAGCCCTTTTTGCATCATCATTCCACTTGAAGGAATCCTTCTTCAGCAAAGATGTCAGTGGTGCATTTATCTTACCATAATCCTTCACAAACTTGCGATAGTATCCTGTTGAGTCCAAGAACCTTCTAAGTGCTTTAACTGTATGAGGAACGGGCCACTCAAGCATTACTTGAATTTTAGATTGATCCACTGAAACTCCTTCATAAGAGACAATATGACCAAGGTACTCTACTTGCGATTGACCAAAACTGCATTTAGATTTCTTAACAAATAGTTTATGCTCACGAAGTATAGTAAAAATTATCTTCAAATGAGATAGGTGCTCCTGCAAGGATGAGCTGTGAATGAGGATATCATCAAAGAATATTAGCATAAATTTCCGTAAGTATGGTCGAAAGATGTCATTCATCAAGCTCTGAAAAGTGGATGGAGCATTAGTTAACCCGAAGGGCATGACCAAAAACTCATAATGTCCATCATGAGTTCGAAAAGCAGTTTTTTGCACATCGGCTTCATGTACTCGAATTTGATGATACCCAGAACGCAAGTCGAGCTTAGTGTATAACTTTGCACCTCCAAGTTCATTAAGCAACTCATCGACTACTGGAATAGGATATTTGTCCTTGATAGTGATTTTATTAAGAGCTCTATAATCCACACACATACGTCAGGAACCATCTTTCTTTTTTACTAATAACACCGGAGAAGAATAAGGACTAACACTAGGACAAATTATTCCTGCTTCAAGCATTTCCTGAACTATTTTTTCAATTTCAGCCTTTTGAAAATGAGAATAATGATATGGCCGAACATTAGTCGGAGAAGAGCCTGATAAGAGGGGTATTCAATGATCATGTGATCGTTGAAGTGGCAGTCCTTCTGGTTCTGCAAATATATTTGAAAATTCTGAAAGCAAGGGCTCAAGTCCATTCTCAACAGTTGACGGTAAATGTGTTACTCCCATAAGTCGGAGTTGAACAATGTAACCCCCTTTTTCCTTCCGAAGTATTTTTTCCATGCGGTGATTTGATATAGAATTGAACTTGCAATGTTTTCCTTTTAATATCACATTTTGGCCTTCCAATTCAAATTTCATTATTAATTTTGAGAAGTTTCAAGTGATTTCTCACAATGTACGTAACCACTCAATACCGAGCACAACTTCGTAATCATCAATAGATAAAAGATATAGATTCACGAATATTACCTGCCCTTGTAAAGTAAGCTTAACATGAGAGCATTTGTTGTCACATGAGAATATCTGTCCGTCGGCAAGTTTGACATCAAATCTTGTACAAGGTTGAGTTGATAGTCCCAATCTCTTCGCCAACTTAGCTTCAAGGAAGTTATTCGTGCTCCCGGTGTCAATTAAAATAGTAATATGTTGCTTTTTTAAAAATCCATCGACTTTCATTGTTTGAGGGTTAGCATATCCTGCCAAGGCATGTACTAAAGACTCAACGAGTGTATTTTCCTCGTCTGATTCTTCTTCCACGGCAACGTCACAAGTCTTCGCAATCTTCTGGTTCCATAATAGATTCAATGGCTATACCTTTTTTGCATATGTGTCCTCTTTGCCATTTTTCATCACAATAAAGGCATAGACCTTTAATTGCACGTTCCTTCATATCCTGCTGAGATAATTTTTTTGTAGAAGTTTTAGAAGAAGAAGATGAAGAATTAGTACCTTCAGCTTTGGGCGGATATATTGCCGCACTACTACTTCCCAGTGGCTTGCTAAAATTTCGATTTGATCGACGCCTCTCATCATTCAGACGTTCTTCTTCAACTCGAGCAAAAGAGATAGCAGCAACCATGGTGGCAGGTCGTCGAGCTTTTACTTCACGCCGAATGTCTGGAAAGAGGCCTTCAACAAAGGTTCCAACTAATTGAAGTTCACTTCATTCTCTCGCACGATTTGACAATCGCTCAAATCGAGTTTGATACTCTAATATGAAAGTCGTTTGCTGAATTTTTGTGAGCTCCCATGTACATTTTTGAATTCTGGAGGTCCGAACCGTGCTAACAACTCCGTGGAAAAGGTTTCCCATGATAATTTTCCATGTCTCATTTTTAGCCAATCGAACCATCGAATAGAATCATCATCAAGACTAATGGAAGCAAGCTCCACCTTGGATGTTTCCGGGGTGCGTTGATATCTGAAATATTTCTCTGCCCGAGAAATCCATCCAACAGGATCATTTTCATCCCACCGTGGAAATTCTACTCTCATTCGAAGGGTTTGTGCAGATTGGTCAATTTGTTCATCGTCTTCATGTTCTTTGCCCCGTGAAGAACCTGGAGTATAGTTGTTATTCACATTGCTTTGTTGTAGTTCTAGTCGTCTGATGTGTTCCTCAAGTTGAGTCATACGTTCGAGCAGTGATGCATTCTCTGAGTTGGATGATCCCTGAGAGGCCATGGAATATTCATGTAAGTTTGCTATGTCGCGCTTGAATTTCTGATGTCGAGTTAAGGGCATAAATCTTCTTGACGCAATAGATCACAGGCAGCGGTGATGACGATGTAGTGGCAGCGGATGCGGTAGATGGTAGTAGCAGATGCGATAAATGGCATTGAATGCGATAGATGGCAGCGGGAGACGAAGATAACTAGGTTATTGGTCCAACCAAAAACTCGAGATATCACAATTATCCGATGAAGCAGCTCTGATACCAATTGATAGGTTCCTAGTCCAACTAGGATCCTAATTAGATCACTTCGAGGGGATCAAGCCTCCAATAGACCACTTCGAGGGGGTCAAGCCTCCAAGATAGTTGCTCCAAGCAAATATCAAAAGAAGATTGTATTCTCATATATATTAAAAAAAGTTCCAAGGGGGCCCTATTTATAGGATAACCCAAACAAGTCCTAGTAGAACTAGAAATAAAAGAAAAAAGTGCTACTCAAACTAGGAAGTAAATAACTAGAGTGTTAATCAAACTAGGCCACCAAACTAGGAAGTAAATACCTAATTCAAGTAAAAGAAAATAAACTAGTTCTACTATTACTAGGTAATAGGATCCTATCACACGCCGCCGCTGCCGCGCTTCGACCTCCGCTGCCACGCGCTTCGACCTCCGCCGCCTTTGCGCCGATCCCGATATCTCACAGTCGCCTTTGTGCCGATCGAGCCATCGCCAACCAGATCTGCGTAGATCCGCGACGTCGTCGACCTTGAGCACCCCCGTGGCGACCCCGCCGACCACCGCCACGACCCCCGCCGACCTCCGCCACCCCATCGAGCTCCCCCGCCGACCAGATCTGCGCGTGAGGGGGCCAGATCCAACACACTCCCGCATGGCCGCCGCCGATCTCGCAAGCGCGCGTCTCCCATGTCAAAGCCGGATCTCATTCCTCGCGACCGCTTCGCTCGCGCTGATCTCGCGCGCCGATCGAGCACCCCCGCCACGACCCCGACGCCTTCCGCGACGATCGCCGCCTTCGCAGGTTGCCTTCCCGCACCACTGCCGCTCGCCGACCCCCGCCGTGACCCCGCACCACCGCCGTGCGCCGACGCCTGCCGCACCCACGCCGACCTTGCACGACGGTCGACCCGGCACCACAGATCGCCACGCATCGACCCCGCACAGTCGCCGTCCCCGTGCACCGACCTCGCACCTCCGCTCGGACGCCGCCGCACGCCACCGACCCTCGCACGACCGTCCATTCGCTGCCGTAATTAATTGTTAATGCATGTTTAATTCATTTATAATTTTTTTGGTTTATTTAGGACGATTATTGTTTGTAATGAATTCTTCAATCTTCCTGTTGAGATTGTGATTGTAAAAGTTCAATTCTTCTGCTATTCCTTTCATTCTTTTTTTCGAAAAAAAATAATTTCCCTTGTTCGTCGGTTGTCGTCTGCTCGCACGTGCACTACTAACCCATCCGATGGTCGCCTAGCCGCTATCCAAATTTCTTCACCCCTCCGACGCTCGCCTAGCTGCTACCTGAATCTCTCGGATGCTCGCACGTCCACTACTCACTCCTTAGACGCTCTTGGACGCTCACTACTACTCACCCTCTGACGCTCGCCTGGCCGCTATTCGAACGGAGGGATAATGCTCGCGGATGATAAAGACAATGTCCTCCATTTTGTTCATACAAAGAAAATTGGAGTAGCACTCCATACTACAAAAGAATACTCACTTGTTCGCTCGACAAATGTTCAGTTAACATTTCACAATTTTATTCTAATGCACAATTAACATTTGATAGAACATTTTAACACTCTACAAATTGCAAATGTTAATGCTCACAATTCACAACAAAATTCACACAATACAATTTCATTTTTGAGGTAATTGTTAATTACTCTTCGTCCGGCACTCGAAATTACAACACAGTTACATGTTACGACTTGAAATTATAATAAATTTGTAGTTCATCATGTTACAGCTCAAAATTATGAAATTCAACTAGAAACTACAGGTTACAACTCAAAATTGCGAGGTGGCGGTGGCGAGGGATCGCGAGGCAGCGGCAGATCGCGAGGCGAGGGTCGCAGCGGAGGTCGGCAGGGAGGCTAGCGGCGATAGGCAAGATCGGGGCGGTTGAGCTCGGCTGCGGCGGGCAAGATATGTACAAAAGTGTCATATGGGAAAAAAAGAAGGAAGAATAGATATAATGAACTCATATTCCAATGTTTTAAAAAAAGCTTATCAAACAAAAAATGCAATGAAATTCAAGTACAAAAGTACTTGAAAAAAATGAAAACTAAAACTCTAAGACATCAACTCAATCCAACAAGCGATGCGGCGAAATTCTTAGACATCTTTGTCGTAGAATTGTCTCGTAGGTTGCATCTCATTTTTTGCACACGAAAAGGACATGATATCACCTTTGTAAAGCATCTACAGATAGACTCGTTCTTGCACACTTGTGGCTACCTTCATCCACATACAATCTACGGGTCCGATGAACAGCAACTTGTCTCTGATGCTCTCTAGTTCGACCCATCTCTCATTTGCATCATCAAACTCAAAGATATGAACCTTCCCACCGTCAATGTCCACAAAGACTGAAATGAGCCGCTCGTCATCCATCTCAACCAGGTAATATCTGTCATTCCTCTTGTGAGTTCTTTTTATCACAGTCATGGATTCATCTCAGAGGTTGTATATCACCAGCCTCCCGTCGAGGCCGAGATGATAAATGAATCTCGTTTCTGACGAAGAGGGGCCTTGAGTACGATCTTGTAAAGTTTTGTTCTTCATAATCAACCTCGAATCTTGTCCATTCTTCGTCTCCGGGCCGACAATGACAAACAAGAGTAAGATCGTCGGATGCATACAATCGGAGGAAGTCGGCGACGATGAGAAGTTGAATATGTAATGAACTGGGAATTGCTTGTCGGGAAGCTCGACGGTCACTTGCGTCAAGGGTTGAGGAAGAAGATTTTAGAATTATCTCTATGCAATGAACAATGGATTGAGCAACTCGACAATTTTCTAATTAAATAATTGTCAGACTGCCTTGCATACATTTGAATGGCGGTATTGCAACTATATCCTCTTGATTTGAGGCTTCTTTTGTTGGTTTTTTTTGAAGTTTCAGGAATTCAAAGGCATAACAAAAGAACAACCTCAAAGATGAAACCTTTTATTCCAAAAAAAATGTAACAAGTTAGTTCCAACATACATGATATAAAAGCCAATATGTGCAGTATCAATAGATTCAGTCCTCTTTTCAAGCAATGAAACATTTAGGCCTTGTTTGGATACTTCTATATCCGGCGGAAAAGCCTCATTTCAATGGTTTAAAAACTTCCTCCGGAGAATCGTCAAAATGAGCGTTTGGAAGTTAAAAGCGTTGATATCAAAAAAGCAGGAAAGTGACTAAAATTAAAGGAATTAAAACTTGAGTGAAGGCTACGTTTTATTTCCTTTCTGCTTGCTGTTGAGATTTTTGCTCGTGCTTACTCATGGTTGCTTCGTGCTGGTGGTTGCTATTGCTGAAAAAAATATGGAATCTGCATGAAACGAAAACACATGTAAACTCTCAAACACCCTTGTCATATGTTGAGGATTCTCATTTTTTTCTAGGGCTTGCAATGGGATTTCATTCTGGCATTTCATTTCCCCTCTTCTTTTTCCATTCCATATTTTTATTGTTCCTTTAGATTTTCCATTTTCTTTGTAGATTTGAAAACTTGCATTTCTAGATCTGCAAAGGGGCAAAAATTTGCATCTCAAAGTAGATCTGAAAAATTGCATCTGTAAATCTGTAAACTTGCATCTGAAAGGACAAAAATAATTTTTTCCCCTTTTGAAGAGATCTGAGGAGGATACATTTGTAGTCATCTCCATATAGTGTACGATGGATTAATATTCCCCAAAAGGTAACATATAATCATTTGGAAGGCAACTATTCCCCAGAGTTATGGATTAATATCTTCATGAATCTTTAGGCACCTCTGCCTCTCCTTGGAAGTCATGGATTACTATCTTCAAGATTTCTCTTGTGGCTTCTGCAAAGCTTGATGAATAGCTTCCTCAGCTTTCCAAAGAATGGTGCAAGGACTTCCTGCAAAGAAATTAACATAACAGCAGAAGATGGTCACTAGGGTTGCGGAGAAACAAGGAACTTTTCAGCTGACATTGAGAGATAGAGAGAGGGAGGAAAAGAGAGAGAAAGACCATTCGTTAACTTTTAAACATAGATCCTCACTAAGCAGCTGCTGCCATAGGATTGAGCTTGCCATGGGATGATGTATTAGCCAAAAGGAAAACAAATTTGACACCTGATATGTAGACTTCTTTTATTTATCTTTGTTAATCATATCACTCTTAAGTATTCTTTGCATCATAAACTTTTACTTTGCAGCTTCTTTATTGTGTGATAAGAAAATATGTATGTTGTTGCATTAGATGTTCTTTATGTTATTTCATATGAAAAAAATGTGTATGTGATTAAAAAAATGTGCATGTTGTGTGATAAAAAAAAACTCTTACTTTGCAGCTTCGTCTTTGTCAATCAACAAATGTGTATGTTGTTGTATTAGATGTTATTTGTTGTTATGACATTTTCAATTACCTTCTCAAGCGATTTTACACTCAAGTATTCTTTATTGCATTTTTTCTTGCAAGGTGATAAAAAAGCATCTAAGGCCCATTGGTGTGAGTCAAAAAAAGCATATTTTGTCAAATTATTGTTTGATTATAATACTCCAATATATAGAGCTCAAAATGGTTGGCACAAAGAGACGTGGACCAAAATTTTGCAAGATATGAATGCTAGATATCTTTTTGATAATTTTCAAGTAAGACAAATTAAAGATCTTGAACAATTTCTCTACTATGTTGAAATCGCTCTTGCACTGCACGATTATTGGCATTACGGGCTAATGTATATGTAAACATCGCCAATTGCTCTTCAACCGTAACACCTCTAGTATCTTGAAGGAGTTGCTTTTCTTTTAAACATTGTGCAAGCAAATGAAAAACATGCACATCCATTCGAAATGCTTTTTTGCAACGATCTTCATGACCTTCTAAAACTTCTTTAACAAGCACATGTTAAAATAGAAGTATGAATACGTCTTTTATCTACTTGTACCTCATTGAACATAGGGAGTATGACATGCATGAACTCCTCATCTTCTTCATGCATTTTTCGCCATTAATATAAGAGCATATCCATATATTAGAAAGAAAATTGGCTAAGAAAAATAAGAGCGATATTTTATGTTCTTCTTGGAAGTTAAGGTGAACTTGTGAAGGTAGGACAAGTTTTATAGATGTATTCTCATGACCGTTTGAGTCTAACGGTCATATTTTTAGATTATGATTCAATATGACTTTAAATTTAGGAGCTATATTTTATTATTTCATTTGAATTTAGATGTTTGAATCTAACGGTCATATTTTTAAATTATTATTCCATTTGACCATTACTTTATAAATTTAATATTCAATCATATTTTTTATTTATTAATTGTATTATGTATATTTTATTTTGTTGGAAATAATTCAACGGGTCATTCATCCAAACACCTAAAAGGAAAGTAACCAATGAAAAGAAATCTACAAAGGAATCACTTTTTCACTTTTCAAATCCTATAGGAATTTTAAACCTTAATTATATTTCCATAGAGTGCCAAACAGGGCCTTAATCTGACATTTCTATATACCTTGGTAGATCCCGACCGATCGGATTTATACGTGTTCCAAGTTCCAATCTATGGCACAGAGATTTTTTTCTTTATGAATATTATGTCAAAAACATAACAGAAAAAATTTGTTCAGCCCTTGATGGCACACTTATACATATACATTTAATAATAATTCACTATAAAACATAGAGTTAAAATATATATTAAATTAAGTAATATAAAGTAACCAACAAAAATAAATATCTGAATTTGAAACCAGCTCTTCTACATATTACACACACACATTACATATATATCTTATAAAAGAAAAGGTTAATTCATATGCTATTGCATTAAATTTGACTATTCATAATAAAATCAATTCTCCAAATTTGTCAGAATTAGGCAGCATCTCTGTTTTCTTAGTTGTAGAATGGCAATTTTGATTTTACTCTGTGAGACTAGTTAATACATTTTAATCACGTTTTTTCTTAAAATAAAAGAAGATTAATAAAGAAAAAATAAATGAGAGGTGACGCCTTCATAAAAGCCTGGCCCCTTTGGTTCTTGTGAAGAAATTCGAAAGGGGATGTGCCCTTAAAAGGGAGATTTCATAATTCGAAAAATAACCATAAATCCAATACTAGGTTACAATAAAGTTGCTCAACCATGCCATATTTTATATATAGGACATCTTTTGTTCATCGTCTAAAGGTGGTGAACCCGGCTTTGCATGATCCGATTTGGCTCATGTCTCCAATGATCCGGATTTTTATTTTTAGTTAATTTAAAGCCTACATTTAATTTAGAAGTTAAAAATATTAAAATGAAAACCTTCAAATATGGAAATAAAAATTGAAATATTTGGCGAATACATTTCATATTTTAAAATGAATATAAATTAAATTTTATGTTAAGTAATATGAAAAAATGATCTATGACTCAATTCGATCCAAATCAGTTTCGATTCGATCGGCTTGGCTTGGTTCGACCGAAGCCCTAAAATGAAATTTAATTTGATCCAATGCAACTCAAAGTGTGTTCTGAACCAAGATAATGGACTATTAATGTGCAAAATTTTACGGATTATGAGGATTCCTCGGACATCTCCATGTTTTTATTTGTGCTGCTTAGCTACTTGAAAAATAGCATCGATTATATAGACAGTCAATAAGTATTCTAATTTGAGGCTTATCAGCTAGGAAAAGGGAGAAGTTTAGTCAACATTATATATCTTACAAGCACCACAGACAACCCCATTTCATCTATTGATTCCTAATGAAATTGTTCTCTGTATTCCACTGGTTGTCTAAGCATCATAACAGAAGCGATTATAAGAAACATCTCTTTAGTTCAATACTTCAAGCCCCAAAGCAAAACATATTAAGGTACTATAAAGTAGAAAAACAAAACATGGAGAAAAGAGAAGTCAAGATGCATTTTGATATCCTGAAAATTCTTGCCAGCAACCCAAATTTAGTCAATTGAAATGAAAAACCTCTCTGGTTACATGGCAATGAGGTTTTATCTTGTTCCTACATCAAGCATTTACTTTTATATACTTAAAACATAGAGCATAAATATATTATTATTGCACTCAAAAAAATTTGAATGTGATTTAAGATTAAGATTATTACACCAATTGGAACTATGGCTGAAGGCAAATGTTTGGGAAGATATACACTAAGCTGCGAGCTGTCTTTACATCAATTGAAATATTCGGTTGTCAATTGCCACAATCATCAGACAAAACTATATTATCTAAAAAAACATGCATCAGACTTCATATACCCATTAAAGAATATAATTTGAAAGAAAAAAACATAAATAAGCTAAAAAAATGAGAAGAGAACATATGCAATTTTATATGTAACAATTTGTTCATTTCATTCTCTATAAGATAAACATTCATCACATTGGGAGCTATTACATGCATTGCTAAGTCTGCTTAGCGTTACATTGGAAAATCAACATTATTACTATCACCACAGCAAAATGGCTAATCTTTGGTTTTTCTCTCTTTCAAGATTTCCAGATATTTACAGCCCAATCTCATCAGACCCATCACATACCAAGCAAGAAGTGAAATTATCTTTTGATGTCACGAGAAACATGGTTGGTCAAAGCAGTTTCACCAATAATCTTGGCAAGAACATCTTCCATGTACGAAGTGATGGAATCGATGCTTGTCCCTAATTATTATTTCCCTGTTTGAAACAACTGATATAAACTTGATTGCCAAATGGCAGTCATCACAGATCCTTAGGTTCTTAACAATCCTTATTATGGTATTATCACAGGTACTCATAATCCCATATGCTAAAGCAAGCTTCTCGCTATGAAATCTTAGTGCAACTTCTCTCTCTTCCTCCTCCAATTCATGTAGCACTGCATCGGTTTCAGGCACATAACCTGATTCTTTGATTTTGTGTATCAACTCCTCCAGATATCTGTAAATTTCTAATGTCTGTGGGTGAGATGTATCACCCATGCGAAACACATGGGTCACTCGGTTGATCTCTATAGAACTATACCCAGTTTGTTTTTTCAAGCCCCTAAATATCATTATGTTCCTGACCTTCTCAACTCCATCCATTCTACCCAACAATGCATGTATATTGGAGAGAAGCACGTAGTGGGCAGGATTCTCAGGATCAATAGCCAGAAGTTGTTCTGCTACCTCAACTCCCAACTTATAGTTCTTGTGCATTTTGCAGGCTCCAAGCATGGCAGTCCATACCTCAGGTCCTGGCCTTCCATTTATGTGCTTCCTTATGAACTGCATTGCTTCGTCAAGAAGCCCAGCCCTACCAAGCATATCAACCACACAAACTTGGTGCTCAACTCGTGGAATCAATCCATAATCTCTTCTCATAGACACAAAGGCCTCATGACCCTCAGAGACCAATCCTGCATGCGCACATGCTGATAAAACCGCCACAAATGTGATATCGTTCGGTGTTGCACCACATGAATTCATCTGCTGAAAGACCTCAAGTGCTTCTCTACCATACCCATGCATTCCATATGCTGAGATCATTGTAGTCCATGCAACGACATTTCTTTCTTGTAGACCATCAAATTTCTCACGAGCCTTTCTAACATGCCCGCACCTAGCATACATATTTATGAGTGAAGTTCCGAGAACCACACTAATCTCCATACCCTTATTTACGATATATTCATCTACCCATTGGCCTAAAGAAAAAGCACCCAACTGCGAACATGCTGAGAGCAAACTGACTAATGTGGCCGAATCAGGTTCTTGCCCTGCCCCCTGCATCATGCGAAACACTTTTACAGCTTCCTCAGCAAGACCATTCTGCTCATACCCAGCAATCATAGCATTCCAAGCAACAGTCGTCTTATGGTGAATTCTGTCGAACAGTTTCCTGGCAATAAGCAGATTCCCCGATTTGGCATAAAACACCAGTAATGCAGTCTGGACGAACACATCCACGTTGAAACCGCCAATGATAGCCCGCGCATGAATGACGAGACCCTCTTTGGAAGCAGAGAGATCGGCACAGGCTTTAATGACAGAGGTGAAGGTATAATTAGAGGGCTCGACACACACCAAGGACATGCGGCGATAGAAAAAGATGGCCTCACTCGAGCGACCTGATTTAGAGGACGATGTGATGAGGGAGTTGAAGAGGAAGGCATCATGGTCAGGTATGGTTCGGAGAAGGCTGTGGGCATAGGAAGTCAAGCTGGAGCGATCTGCAGCAGCGGTGAGAATGAGGAGCTTGGTGAGGAGGGAGCGTGTGCGGTGAAGGCCGGAAACGACAATGCGAGCATGGACCTGCCGGAGAGTGCGAGTGTGGTGTCCAGCACGGAGAAGGTCTTGGTAAATTGGGGAGTGCAAGAGGTGCACCGTTGTTGTCCCATGCGGCTTGTGGGTCATCTGAGAGGCAATACAACAGGAAATTAGAAGGATTCAACTGCAGGGAAGGACCAGGTGTATAGTATTATATGACCACGTGCGAGATATCTTTTTTGATAAAATTATGCCTCGAAAAATTGGAAATTATGATGCGATTTTTTACAGTACAATAAAGCTGGTGAGTGGTTTTCAAGTGGAACAAAAAATGCTTGAGCTAGGTCATGAGTTTGAGTAAGAATAATCCAAATGAAGAAGGAAACTGTAAGGAGAAAAGATGGACAGAGTAACATATAATTTAGGAAAACACTAAAATGAATAAAGTTACCTTGTAAAATTCGCTGATGAATTGAGCAAGTGTCTTATTCCAATAAGGACGAAGAACATAAATACCAACTTTTGAGAAAGAGCAATCAGTTAAAGTGCCTGAAATATACATTTTCAAAGCCGAAAATAGAATAGGTATAGCCGCATAGGTATGACATACAGAAAACAAGTATAAACCAAAAGAGAGACAACATCAACTATCCCACCTTTCTACATTTACACCAGATGGCTCCTTGATAAAACCCAACAATCTTCAGTATCATTCAGGAGAAAGTATCTATCTTATGTGCTGTTAAGAGTTAAGACCTTGGGCTAAATGGAATAAAACCTTCCTCCAGAAGAAGCAGATAGAAAGATGCAAGGTATTTTAGGAGAGTGAGGTGGGTGACCCCCACAACTTGTAACTTTACAAGTCTAATTCTCTGGCAGCGCAGCCGCAGGAAAAGAAAGAAAAATTCTTCGATTATAATACCTTGAGAAAACATAAAGGATACATGTATCGAAAGAGAAAATAAAGTAAACTCTCTTCAACAGTAAATCCTGCAAATTACAAGATAACAACATGTCTAATAAATTTTTATTGTTTTTTCCCACCAGTAAAGATGAAAATGTTTATGCATAAACAATATGGTGCAAGATTATCATCAAGATGATGATATGTAAAGTAAAGAATCCAAAAACGGAAACAGAATATCATCTAATGTACAAAACATCTGATTACATAGAATTACATGATCATCAATAAAATTGATGAGAAACTATCACAATATATAGTTGCACTTGCACCATGGAAAAAATTGCAGGCCTTGCTAAGAGATTCAAACATCCATTTACATGGCCTGAAGCCAATAAATATTGAAATTCCATGAAAGAATAATATATACACATAAAAAAGATTAAAAATGTTTTAGTGAAATCATCATAAGCCCCAAACTGATCAACATGCTTACCTTGCTGTCACCAGTTCCAGCGTTTAGCATATTAAACAAGAAATGCTGACAAGTCTTTGCCTCGTCCAGGACAAAATCAATCAGAATAAGAGAATGTGATACGTGTTACAGCAGACAACGTGAACTCAAATCAAGCAAAAAACTATCGTGGACGAATTTGGTATTCGACTGCAAGAATCAAAACATCCGCGCTTTAATTTCGGATTACCAATAAGAGAATTCTTTTATGCTATAATATTGAGATGTCATTAACATCAGAACCAACGCCTATATAAACGATCAAATTGCTGATTTAAAAAAAAATACATATATTAAGCCGCAAAATAGATTACCGTGTTGCATGCTAATGCACGGAACAGGGACATATTTTAAAACGCGTAGAGGGGAAAGCAGAAGTGCGCATAACAATTAACAAATCTGGCATCTTCCTCCTTACCATGAACTCGCATTCCATGTACCACGGACTTGCAGTTGCCCAGAAGATACACTAAAGAAGGCAGCAACCAGCGAGTGTTCGGCAAGAGTCACTCTACTAGAGCTAGAGTTTCTCTGACGCATTTTACCAAACGTATGTTGCCCGGGGAACACTGGATATATAATTCCGCCGCACAGATGATGCAACAAAATCGATGTTCCTCCGCCATGTTCTACCCTTGCTCGTGCTGCACTTGTCTCCCAATCAGCAGAAATCAATAGATCGCCAGATGCCTAAAAGAGAAGTGGGAAAGACAGGCGGGAAGGAAGTGCTGAAAGAAAGAACATGGTACGGGGAACATAAAAAACAGTTAATTTTGAGATCTAGCGGGGGTTTCACCCGGTGAACTTATGGCCCGATCCAATTTAAATCGGTTTAAATTGAATCGATCTAACCCGATGTGATCTTAACTCATTTGGTAGTGTATGGGGTGAAAAAATCTGACGAGTCAATCCCGACTTGACTCAATATTTTTATTTAATTTTTAATTTATATCTTACTTATTTTTTAGATCTTTAAGTTATCATAACTTTTACACTTTAATCCATTCGTCACTTTTATTACATCTTACATTAATTTTATTTTTTTTCCATTTATGAAAAAACTAAATTACTCTTCTTTAGAAAAAAAATGAAATAACACATATAAAAAATAAAAAAAATTATTGGAAGGATTAAAATGACAAAAAAATTGTCATTTATGAAAAATACTAAATTACTTTTACCTTGATTTTTTTTCTTTTTTATATTTATTATTTGATATGTTATAGATGGAGGAATAATTTAGTCTTTTCATAAATAAAAAAAATCAAAAGTAACGAAAGATGTAATAGAAGTATACAAAATGACTAAAATGAAAAAATCACTGTAATCCTCCCGTCACTTATATTACATCTTATGCTAGTTTCACTTTTTTCTATTTATGAAAAGACTAAATTACTCCTCGTTAATTTTACTTTTTCCCATTTATGAAAAGACTAAATTACCCCTCCCTCTAAAAAAATATGAAATAACAAATATAAAAAATAAATAAATTTGTTGGAAGGGTTAAAGTGGTAAACAAAAAAAATTATCATTTATGAAAAAGACTAAATTACTTTCACCCTGATTTTTTTTCTTTTTTATATTTATTATTTGATATGTTATGGAGAGAGGGGTAATTTAGTCTTTTCATAAATGAAAAAAATCAAAAGTAACGGAAAATATAACAGAAGTAGACAGAATGACTAAACTGAAAAAATTGTGATATTTTAGGGATACAAAAAAATAAAATCATAGTTTAGAGTTAGATGCGAAAAATCGTAATAGTTTAATGGAGGTTTATGGAAATAACCCTATTTAAATACTTCATAATTTTTAAAATAAATATTATATAATATTTTTTTATATTACATAATAAAAAAGTAAGAAAAAATGATGATCGATCCGCTGAGTCGAGTTAGATCAGGTCCGGTACTCGAAAGAAAAATTGAGCGAATAAGATCACATTCAACTCAAGTCGGATCAAACTCAACTCGTGAACAACATTAATAAAGGAGTACATACGCCTCACTGATGAAATTCGAACTCATGACCTTTTGATCTCTAAGTAATGGAGTACAAAAGATGAGTAAGAAAATGAAACTCTAAAACTTTAAATGTGAATCTCAACCAAATAAATACAAAATGACTCTCTCTTTTTTAATTGAGAATTGGATGTTTCTCTTTTCAGATTGGATGTCTTCTTAGGGTGAAAGGGGAGCCTTTTTATAGCGATGACCCAAAAAAATCAAGAAATCAACACGATCGTACTATTCATGACACATACCATGTTGATTAGTACTCTAATTATACGACCCCGTCCCGGTATGCCAAATCTGGTGATATAAATAACACAGACTGTGTAATAAATGACACGAATCGTGTTGACTTCTGAAATTGTGGTATTCTCCAGCTTGATATCTCCACGTTATTAGGAGCGGACACGTGCCATTTTGAATAGACACGATCCGTATTGTTCAACATCTAGCAGGGCACTCCATGTTCCATTTTATCATGGGCGCGACTTGAATAAACACGGCCCATGTCAAAGGACACGGGTTGTTTTCTTTTCCTGAAAAGAAAATTCGCGTGCATATCATATAATTAAAAGGAACCAAAATTCTCATTAAAATAACAAAAAGTTGATGCATATTTTATTCAAATTCAACTTATTAAATTGCAAAATAATATGTACAAATGAACATGCATCAATTCATAATTAATTGGTAATAGCCTAAGATAGCGAACATTCTATCAAGTCTAAGTATATGATAAAAAAATCTTAAGGATACAAAAACAAGGCTTCGAACTTTGTCTTAACATCTCACACCACAATAAGAGAAGATCATTCTTATGCCACCCTATTTGTTTTTTTTTACATACATGGCATGAATTATATGATAGAACATTCTTTCATTTTCAAATACAAATGGTATACAAGTGATAATCAAACAGGTATTTAATTTTTAGTTAACTGATATACTTATTATAATTGATCTCTTTGAACTCACATATGACAATAAAGACGATTATGAAAAATTTAAACTCACCCATTCATTCATTATAATTATTTTTAGTGGTAATGCAATTAACCAGTATTCACTTTTTATTCTCTTAATTATCACGTGGATAATTAATTTGAATTGTTGTCACATTCTTATTCATTAAATAAAATAAACGATTATTTGTGTAAGGGTCAACAATGAAAGAATGCACAAAAACACATTAACATATATCTATTTTATAAATAATTCTTAGGATTATCAACATTAAAACAATGTTTAGAAAATTCAATGAAAAATTGTACATCAACGTCTGCATAATTCTCGAGACTTTGTACATTTAACAAAGGACTCTCAAGAAATATAATTTATTAACATATTCATAATCATATATCACATAAAAATATACTCAACTTTGACTTCCTTACATTTAACTATGGTGCTCACATATTCGCATTTAATATCAATATTTAATTTTGCAACGATATTTTGGACATTTAATGCAATTTTTTGGCACAAATACTAATACGAAATTTGTTTTACTAATGGTAACACGATCAAATGATAGAAAAAAAAACCATACAACTTCATATGCTCCTAAATAGAGCACAATGTATTATGCTTCAATTGTTGATAGGGCTATGCAAGATCACTTTTTAATACTCTATGATATGACTTCATTATTTAAAAGAAATCATAACTTTTTCTTAGATGTCACACATCTAAATTCAGACTTTAGGACTATGATAATCGTACAAATTTTTTATTACAATAAAATATTTAAAGCAAAAATAAAGGACTTCAATTAAATTTGTTTTGCTTATATTTTTATCTTTAATATGTTATTCTCATTTAGGTAATTCTAACATAATTCAAAAGTTTGATGTTTTTTATAAGTAATTATGTCACCTCTTACTAAAATTGAGTTCTACGATTGAATATAAACTAATATTTTAATAACATTTTAATATAATATTGAACTTTTTTAGTTCCATTATTATGTAATTGATATTTTATTATTTATATTAAAAATCATATTGTGCTCCATAATATATACTAGATTTGAAAATAAATATGAATGTTTAATGGTTACTTATTTCATATATATAATATTTATAAATAAATATATTCTTTCGAGTATTTTTTATTTTGATATCATCCTATATTCTTAAAATATATGTATATATATATGCTATTTGGAAGAAGGATTCAAATATACGTCTCTTTGAAAATAGATAATTTTTTTAACAATATATCAAAATCTTAACTCGAATAATATATGTCGTTTCATCCATTTTTTCCAATTTTAAACTAGATGACAATTATACTTTAAAGTCATTCACATATTGTTTGTTTCTTTTTTTCATATTAGAAGTATGTCATCAACATATATTTGTCATAAAGCATTGCGGTCATGGGGAGATAAGTGACACGATTGATAGAGCATTGCGGTATTTTTTTAGCCAATTTGAGTTGACAGTGGTTGTTGGACCCAATTGTTGACTGGTTCAAGATAAAAAAACAAAACTATTGAATTATGCATCATTTATGACCACTGAATCATGATCTAACGATGGAGAAATTTTTGTCCCGCACAAGACTTTTAAATTATATAATATGAAAAATATATAATAAAACATGCAACAAACTCTCTCAATTTGTTCTTCCCTTTGGCAACATCACTCCTATTATGCCTTCAAAAACACTCTAGCATCAAGTAGAAGCTAATTACACTTTTTGAGTAGCAAAATGCTGAGAAGGGTGCCAAGCATCACCAATGGGAAATGTGTCAGTGGGTCAATCCATAGACTCTTCCATCCCATTTGGTACTCTTGTTTCGA
This sequence comes from Pontederia crassipes, assembly GCA_030549335.1. Taxonomy (NCBI): domain Eukaryota; kingdom Viridiplantae; phylum Streptophyta; class Magnoliopsida; order Commelinales; family Pontederiaceae; genus Pontederia; species Pontederia crassipes. The sequence goes on along the minus strand of CM060196.1, from coordinate 65,864,921 downwards.
TCTTCATTAAGTGAGAACATAAGGGAATGAATCCACTACATCCTCAAGGTCGAGCTTAGAAGAGGATCGAAAGAATCCACTCATCCATTGACGATATCACTTGCTTCACCACTCCGATAGCCAGCTTTTCTCTATCGATTTTTTCATGATAAATAATCATTCCTATTTCTTTTCTCCAAATGATGGATCACTGATCTATCTATTATGTTATGGTAGCTTACAATTTCCATTTCAAAGTTGCTACCTTGTTTCTTAAGCCTTTGTTAGTCAATTAAGTAGGGGGAACAACCCCTGTGAGTCCTAAAATAGAAGAGCATGCTGCACAAAAAGGATATGGTCCCTTATGCATTTAATTCTTTCCATTTGAAAAAATTGAAATACATTGAAATGGTACCAACCGTACTTAATAATGGAAGGATTTGACAAAAATATGTAAAATTATCCCTCCTTAAAAGATTATTCCAATATAAATGGGCAATAGTTAGGAGATGTGTAACGGATGCAATTTTCTCATAAGGAAATCAATGGAAAAATCAAAGCAATTAATGGAAATCAATTCAAAATTTAATTAGAATTTGAATCGAATTCGAAATAAAAAAAAGGAAAGAAGAACGACCGACAGGGGAGGAAAATCCTCCCCTGATTGTCGCCCGAAAATGGCCGGCCACCCTGGCCGGCCGAGGTTATAAAGAGGACACGAAGGAGCGCCCTCGCGTCTCCTTCGACATCCCTGAGAACATCGCCCGGCCGCCGCCCCGTCTTCCTCTTCTTTGTCTTCCTCCGAATCGACGATCGGCGACCGACGCACCGCAGGGAACAGAGCGCGACGTTAACGACGAACGGCGAACGACCCGACCTCTTTTCGACGCACCTCGACCCTCCTCAACGTGTACAAGGACCAGGTGCATCTTTCGACACCGTGCCAAGAACGACCGGTGATCATCGGACGACAACAGTGATCCGGCGAACCCAAAAAAATGATGAAACAAAGGTACCTTAGCGTTTTAAATCCCTATACGAAGAAATACGGATTGTTTGATGCATAGAATTAGTCCATTATAATCATGAGACCTTTAGCTACATTTTTCGTATTCATGTCATGATGATTAGACGACCGAAGGACCACCGAAATTGGGGACAAAGTTCGACGGTCCTGTTTCATAGCAAGGTCCGGTCGATCGATTCTGTGAACGGTCGACCGATCCTGCGAAGGTCCAGCCATTGTTTGCTTTCAGTCGGTCGACCGATCCACATGTTACCACAGATCAAATTTTTCAGACGGTCGACCGACCCTTCGGACGGTCGACTGATCCGACGCGCGGTGCGCGTCCACACAATTTTACAACCGGTCGACCGACCACCAGGACGGTCGACCGATCCTAGAGTAACCGGTCGACCGGCCTTATGCGCACGATCGACCAATCCATAGAAAGTCGACAAAGAATAGTGCCGACTGATCCAAGAGGACCGGTCGATCGATCCATCAGGAGCGGTCGACCGATTCGGTCAGCCCAGCCGAGTTAGGCCATCTAGTCCAAACAGACCCATCGGTCTGAACCAGTCAAATAGATCCGCTCATAAATCATAATCTGAGACTTTAATCAGTTCACATATATTGGTTGAGTCCTATTGCACAGAGATTAATGCTCAGTTGGGCCATAATTTATAGATCACATAATAAGCAAAGATAAGTAAAGTAAATATAAAGATACAAGATTGTTATATGCCACCCCCAATGTATAGAGCAAAGATCAGAGTATAGTACAGAGAGGGACAGGTAGTTAGCTAAGGAGATAGTAAATTTACTGATCTTGGATGACCACTGTTCCTGAAATTTCAGGTCTTCTCCCACTTGTATCTCGAAGAAGGGTGATGTAATGGTCACACTCCTTCTCTTAGAGATTATAGTATTGAGCCAGAGGGACAGGTAGCTAACTGAAGAGACAGTGAACCTACAGGTTGTTAAAAGACCACTGTTCTTAAGGTGTAGGTCCTCTCCCACCTACATTTCGAATTGGATGATGCTTTAACACACACCCCTTTCCCTTTACGAGCTTATTGGCTTCAGAGATTCAGAGAGACACCTCTGACATCCCAATAATAAAGTCAAGCTCGCATAGGACAACTAACTTTAAGGACATCATAGTAATGTAGAAGACGTAGTGCAACTCACAGTAAAGCAATGCAAAGCAGAGTATTGTAAAGTAAAGCATAAAATATGGTAAAGCATAGAATATAGTATTGTAAAGATAATGCAGAGCAAAGACAAAGCATAGTCATTGTAAAGAATAAAGTATAGATATCGATATTGTCAAAGAATGAGGTATTAATCCATTTCAGTCAATGCATAGACATCATAGTACAATTTTGTTTATCATTGATATATTATTTACATGATTATCATTGATCCTTATTTCATCGCCTATTTTGCTATTGTACTAGTCTTTTTGCTCACGGATATTCGATTCTCCTGCAATGGAATTTTGCAAGTGAGAATACTAACTGATGAGGTGATGGAAATCATGGAGCTTGAAGAAGTGCTGCACATGACATAATTATCGCTACAAGCCCAACAAAGTTTTCATTATGTTTCAGCATGTTTTTCTTTTCATTGATAAACATCATGATCTTCCGCATATCGAACCTTTATCCTGTTGAACTTGTTAACTTGTTATTGTTCCTACGTTGGTTATCGACTGCATTAACTATCAATGCCTCTTGGCATTCCACCGTTTGAACTTTTGCAATAAAGATTTGATTACATTTGCTTATTTATATTAATGTCATGTATGCCATTTTGTTGAATGATCATGGTCAATAGTGTAGTAGGCAGTGTAGCGCTCCCGGGATCAACCTGACTGCCTACGTGATAGGAGGGATGATTTTGGGGGCGTTACAAGATGCGCCAATGACGAATGCCCTGGCACGCTCTGGCTTTCGAGTCAGGCTTGTTACTAGAAAGAGCTCGATCCACAGTTTCGGCACAACATGATAACACTAGGAAAAAAAGAAGGGGCAAGTAGTGGCAGATAACTTAGCCAATCTCTCAAAGGAGTCATACGAACCAATTCGTACTGACTTTGACTTTCCTAATAAAGATATCATATTTTTAACCCGAATAAGTAGGTGTTCCCTGATGCTCTTATCTTTTATACGCCTAGGATGTTGTATGGTTGATCCGTCGCAAGGTTTGGAGTCGAAAGTGACACATCGTTGTTCCAAATATCTTAAGAAATAAGATGCGTTGAGTAGTTGTTGATTGCAAGTTCGAGACCCATCATATGTTGAACCAACTTTATTTTATAATCAAAAGTTTCTTTAACTTATAATTTAATTAAATAGACTTTCAATCGATGATTAAGTTTAACCATCATTTTGCTGATGAGGATGGCACGTGGCATTCATCATATGTGTTCCATATTTTTTTGACATACAACATATATTAAATTAATATATAATATTAAAGTTAAATACCACACCATTTTGAGAAAGAGAGAGGATATGATATGTTTTAATAAAAAAAAACATGTAGAATATATAAAGTCTAGTTTTAGCAAAGGTTCCTAGGAGCATAGATAAAAATTATAATTACAACACAAGCCTCATCTCCATCCTTTCTATTTTTGGCATTTAAAAATTAATATTAACTAAATATACACTGAATTATCTATTAAAATATTGAGTTCTACGTGGCATCCTACGTGGACGTCATGCGTCATTTATATATGATATATAGCAAAACTGAACGGTGACTTGTAGTCACTTTTATGGTTCGTGAATCATTTTGTTATAAAATGGGAATGATGCAATATTATTGAGGACTGAAAATTAAGTCTGAAATGTGGGCAACTTCTTCACATTTGACTCTCGCTATAATTTGTCTGCGTCGTGGTGGGGTGGAAGGCTGAAGACTGCGACTCAAACTGTGTGGTCCGAGGTGCTTGCAGAAGCCCCCACGTCTGGTATTTGTTTGGTTTGGTTGGAGTGTTCTTCCTCCTCACGCCAAAATCTTGGTCTGCAACCCGAAACGGTGGGCTTGCAGCGGCTTCGCATGTGAACAACGCAAATAACGGTCGTCTTCCGTGGCTTAAGAAATTATTTTGAATGTTAATAAGTTAATAGTTTGGAATTAAATATAAAAAATTCTAAAAATTTAGTAGTGATTTATGAAAATATAAATGAGTTAGGATTATTTTTATAAATTATTTTAAAATTATTATAATTTTTCATATCTAATATTAAATTATAAATTTATTTATTTTTCATTCTTAAACTATCATGATTTTTTTAATATGTGTCAACTTTTAATTGTCTTCAATTTTTTTATTTATGAAAAGTAAAAAATATTTCTCAGAATTGCAAAGGTAAAAACAAAAATATAAAATCGAAAGAAAAGGTATTTTCAACTTTTCATAAATAAAAAAAATAAAGATAACGAAAAAGTTGATGGAAGTGTCGACGGATTAAAAAAATCATAATAATTTAAGAATAAAAAATAAGTTCATTATTTAAAATTAAATATAAAAAATCGTGATAATTTAATAATAATTTATGAAAATATGAATAAGTTGCTTGTTAATACTGTGCATTCGAATTTAATTTCAATCATTAAATTTTAAATTTATCATGCACTTTTATCTAAGTGTACGCATTTTTTTTATTTTTATGTAAGAATAATGCAAAATTTTTATATAAATAATTATAATAATATAGCAATTATAAATTTTAATTTTTATGACAAATGTGGAATCCATTATATCATATCAGTGTACTCTGCCGGAATCCATTATAGCGTCAATGTTCTAAATGTGCCCGTTAAGTGATTCTTCTATCCTGTTGCAAGATATAATTAATTGTCCGAAAATAAGTTGCTTTATTAGCTTTAAAACTCGATTTCTTTTTTCAGCTGCAATAATACAATAATTAATGATGCACTAAAAGAACATTCAGAATTTCAGATACGGAGTATGCATTGATATCTTTTTTACATAGGATAAGTACGGACTACGTAATATTAAATGTAGACACAAAATGATTAAACCATTTCTCCTAGTGTTTCAGTTAATAATTACGTAAAATTATCTATAAAAAGAGTGAGAGAGTACGTGCGTTTAATTTTCTCTTTGGACCTGGCTTTTGTTTCCAAAGTTCACATAATACCACTAAAATTAATTATTCTTTTTTTAGTTGAGAAACGGTGCCGACGATTCAACTCGCACGACGCTAAAGAACGCACTATTCAAAAATTAGAGATCGACCCAACATGAGTCCAACTAATTCAGTTACGTCGTCCCAAATCACGTACCAGACAATTACAGATGAAGCTCTCAACAAAAAAATTTTACGTTAATAATTATTAAAATATGCTGTTAAATATTCAAAATTCTCTTATCGGAATTTTTTTAAAAAAAATCTGAAAAAGCATAATGTATATCCAACCTCCGATTGTTAATGCTTATCAGCTTTCCTAAACTTATCAGATCATGTAAAAGACAAGAATTTTATATTAGATTTATTTTGAAGTTGAAATATAAAATTAAAATAATGATAGGAACTGAGATATTTATTACATTTATTTATTTATTTTTCAATCCACGATCCGTTCACTACTTATACATGTGACTTTTGAATCCATCACTCGATTCACTCCTATCGTCTCAAACGTAGCGAAGCTGTTCGCATTTCTGGTTTCATATTAGAAAAAAAAAAAGTAACCGATGGCCACTTCCCTCCTCTTCTCTCCCCTCCACGCGCAGCTCTCAAAATCCATTCTTTTCTTCCCTTCTTCTAGTTACAACGCAATTGCAACTACAACAACTGTTGTCGCTAGTTGGAAGCCTCTCCTCCATCGCCGCCGCCGATCTCACCGGCGTCCGCTTCGCGTTGCGACCCCATCGTCCCCTACCGCCCCGAATCCGACGTCCGACGAGGAGGTTGCGAAGCCGGAAGAGATCTCCGCCTCCCCGTCCTCGGAGGAGAAGTTCTCATGGAGGGATCACTGGTACCCTGTGTCCCTCATCGAGGACCTCGACCCTGCCCGTCCCACCCCCTTCCAGCTCCTCAACCGCGATATGGTCCTCTGGAAGGATCCCAACTCCGGGGAATGGCTCGCCTTCGACGACCGATGCCCCCACCGCCTCGCCCCTCTCTCTGTAAAACCTCGTTTTTTGGAGCTTGATCTTACTGTTCTTGTTGAATTGGTGAATGATCAATGATGCTTTCGATAGGAGGGGAGGATCGATGAGAGTGGATGGCTGCAGTGCTCCTACCACGGGTGGTCGTTCGATGGCAAGGGCGCCTGCGCCAGGATCCCTCAGGCGTCGAGCGAAGGGCCGGAGGCGCGGGCGGTTGGGTCGCCCCGGGCTTGTGTTGCCAAGTTCCCTACCTTGGTCTCCCAGGGTCTGCTCTTTGTTTGGCCTGATGAGAATGGGTGGAAGAAGGCTGCCGCTTCTAAGCCTCCAATGTAAGTTTACTTAGTTTGGCAAGCAAGAGAAGAGTTGTTGCCATCTACATTTAGACATAGATTCAGCTGCTTGTGTAATGGGATTCTATTAGGTTGCCTGCGGATTTCGATGATCCAAAATTTTCGACCGTGACTATTCAGCGGGATCTGTTCTATGGGTATGACACCCTGATGGAGAATGTTTCTGATCCTTCACATATAGATTTTGCACATCATAAGGTATGCATGTGTCTGGCATTTTTAATTTATTTGTGACGTTTTTTGTTTGGACTGTCGCATTGCTTTTGTTTTCAAGTTAGAAGTTTATTGCTCAATGTATAAAATTCTGCCTTCGCGTCTTAGTCCCCTTCTGCATTAATATAACATGTTACAAGAAGACATAAAGTAGCATGAAATCCGAATTGTAGCCACATGCTGCACTAGAAATGTTACCATACATTTTCTGTCTAAGGTGAATCATACTCCAATTTAGCATTCTCCTTTATGACCACAGTGTGTTGTCTTCCTAATGGTGGGTCTTCTTAACAGGTTACTGGAAAAAGGGACAGAGCCAAGCCACTACCATTTAAGCTAGAATCTGCTGGTGCTTGGGGGCATTCTGGGTCAAATGCTGGGAATCCTCGTATTTCTTCTTCATTTATTGCTCCTTGCTATGCTATGAATAAGTGAGTATTGTCTTGTATTATAAGTTTATGAAAGTGCTATTTGTATAAACTATTTGCCAACAAATTCATCATGGCTAGACCTTGGCTAGACCTATTGCTTAGTCTTTCTTAGTTACCGATAGGATATGAATGTTAATGTGCATGTCTTTCATAATTTTGTGTATTCATACTTCGATTAATAACTTTCTTAAAATGTTTTTGCCATGTGGACACTCTTGTCTAATAAACAATGCCGACTCATTAAGTTTTCATTTAAATGAGATTGGAGAGTATACTATTCAGATAAGAAAATTTTGGAACAGCCATAGTAAGTTTCGAAGTGGATATGTACTACATTGTTTACTTTTCTCTGGACATAATATATTTAAAGTTCGATTGCGTTATCCTTTGACAATTCTCTCCCTTTCTTTTGTTTTTCCAAATTTTGTAGTCTTCCAGTTAGGCATTTAATGTTGTATTCATAATCTTGCTAATCCAATGCTTTTAACTCTGTCAGCTGAAACGGCATGTGATGAGTGTGTTTATGCTAACTGAAAGTATAAGAAGTTTGCTTACCCGTTTCAAAAAAAAAAAAGTTTGTTTACATACAATGTCTGCAATGATGAACCAGTGCCCTATTTACTTAACATGCTTTGACCTGGCAATAAACTAATATTTTATCACTGTTCAATACATGTCTGGAACCTTGGGTTACTAATTGTAAAATACTAAGCACTCTAGAACATTTTTTAATCATATTCAAGAGAAAGATGTTTCAGAAAAGTTCATTGAATGAGAAGCATTCCTATTCAACATGTTAATAATGCCTTGAATCTGAACCCAATTGGTCCCCCTACATAGTCAGACGCTTCAGTAGAATTCCCCTATGGGGGACGAAAATTTTTTAGGGGTATTCTGTTTGTGATTCGGATTTGATTTATTTCCTTATCACGAAATAGGTGTCCTATTTTCAGGGGATTTATTTAGAGTCCCAGTCCGTATGTAATTCCTATCATCTGTCAAAGGGAGTGCCTATATAAACTCCCTAGGGGTCTAGACCGAGACCTATCCTTGTAATCATCATTATTCCATAACAAAGAGCCGCCGCCGTTTTTCCTCTTCGTGTTCTTCTGTATTTCGTGCGATCCCTCTCTCCCCTTTTTTCGTAACAAACAACATAATGCTGGAACATTTTGTAGTAAATGTCTAGGATATGTTGGGAGAAAAATAAGACTTTCGGTCATTTTCTGAAGAATAACTTGAATGCATTTAACTTCCTCACATGATTTAATTAAGTTCAATCTATCTAAACATCAATTATAGGGTGATCAATTGATCTACTAATCTTCATACTTAGTAATGTACATGTATAACTGCATCCGAGTTGCAGTATTTTTCTACACAGCACTGAAGTTTGTGCTGCTTCTTCATTCTTATTTTGTAAAAATATAGCATATTCTTATTTGATTATTTTTCTCTAGTTCAGAATCCTGCCACTAATATATTTCATTTCATGCATTTATCTCAGGATAGAGATTGACACAAAACTGCCATTTTCTGGGGACCAAAAATGGGTAATATGGATATGTTCCTTTAATATCCCCATGGCACCAGGAAAGACCCGCTCAATTGTCTGTAGTGCTCGTAACTTCTTCCAGTTCACGATGCCAGGGCCTGCATGGTGGCAGGTAAACTTATTATTCTTATTCTTATGGTATACCATTCAGGTAAACTTATTATTCTTATGGTATACAGGTCTTAGCATATGGTACGGGTTTAATGTCACACCCTGCTAAAGTTAGTTTATAAATGAGGTTATGACGTTGATGGTTAAATGAATATCTTTTCCTGGGACCGATAACGATGATAGCAAGGAATATTTTTATATTGTTGACAGAAACTAGTTTTTGGTTTTAACTAATCATATACAAGGGGTTCTGAGGTTTTAATTTGTAGTTGCAGGTTCTTCATCCCTTTTACTGATAGCATGCTTGATTACATTAATGACTGCCTTTGAGTTGAAAGATTCATTTCCATCTAATTTATTTGAATCTCGATCAAACAGTTGGTTCCTCGCTGGTACGAGCACTGGACTTCGAACAAAGTATATGATGGTGATATGATTGTCCTTCAGGGTCAAGAGAAAATATTCTTATCTAAATCTATGGAGTCCTCCACTGATGTGAATCAACAGTACACAAATATCACATTTACTCCGACACAAGCCGATCGTTTGGTTCTAGCATTCAGAAATTGGTTAAGAAAACATGGCAATAGTCAACCTGAGTGGTTCGGATATGCTAGTCAACAGCCTCTGCCGTCAACTGTCTTATCAAAACGTCAGGTACCAACTTCTTTCAGCTTGCAGAAGAAAAGATCTTACAGTTTACTGACTATGGCCTCTCATAAAACAGTGCATTGTGTCCTTGCATAATTTTGCTTAAGGGAACAGGGTTGACATGTATTTTTACCTTTTTGGGTCGAGGGGCCCTGTCTTCATCACTTTTCAAGCTTTAAAGATGTTGATTATCAAATTTACTTATAAAACTACTAAATAAACTTTATACAGAATAACGAGACATTTTGCAACTTGCAGATGCTGGACAGATTTGAGCAACACACGCTGAAGTGCTCTTCGTGCAAGGCTGCCAACGAGGCTTTCCAGACATGGCAAAAGTTGCTGATAGGTGCCTTCGTAGTCTTTGCCGCCGCTGCAGGAATCCCTTCGGAGATCCATTATAGGATCTTGTTGGCTGGCGCTTCAGTTATAAGTGCTTCCGTTGCCTATGCATTGCACGAGCTCCAGAAGAACTTCCTTTTCGTGGATTATGTTCATGCTGACATCGACGACTGATTTCTTTTCTTATAGTTTTCCATGTATATTAGATGTATAGTTGTTGCCGTGCTAATGGTTAAACAGTTGAATAGATTAGTCTGAATGCATCGAGCGTCTATACATGAGCTTATTACACCTTTTTTTGCCCTTATAGAGGCCTAAAACGAAATTATATTGACATATATATTTATATAAAAACTTGTAATTATGTATTCAAAAGCAATTAATTTATGAAGGTAACAAATAAGAACTAATTCTTTAAGTTCTTCAATGCAAAAGAATAAAAATGTTGTTAACCATGAACAAGAAAAAGTTGCATTGATTTTTTGATGAAAGTAGTATTGATTTTTTGAGAAAAAAATAAATATGAAAAAGTTGCATAAATTAAATTTAAAAGATAAGAAGATATTTAATTATGCTGAATTAATTATGTTTTAGGTAGTGAAGGTAAATGACATTAAAAATGACAGTAAGATATATATATATATACATAGTAATTTTAAATCAATAAAATTTTAAATTATTAGGCCTAGATAATAATTTAATATTATTAAAATCAATATGGGGCTTCCATTTGTTGAGGCCTAGTGTCCTGCATTCCTGGATACTTACATTTTTTTATGATCATTCCGCGAAAATAGGGATCACACCAAAGATAAAAAAATAAGTTTTTAATCTTTTTCTTTTTTTCTTATTTCTATTTGAAAAAGAAAAAAAGAAAATGAACTAATTAGAATGGATTTAAAATGAGAATTTATTTTTAGGTAAATCCATTTCAAAATATTTTTGCAGAGCGTCCAATATGTCTTCTACATCTTCTATGCGAAAATATTCAATTCTCGTAAGATTCTCTTGACTCTTACTCAAAAGGTCCAATAATGTATGTATACCGGACCCTTTTGAGACAATTATAAATTCTGAAAGGCAATTCTAATTGGTCAATAAAAATATATTTCAATGAAATTCCTCTTTTATTTGTTTTTATATTAGTTAATCTATCTTGAAAGGTAAAAAAGGGTAGAGTAAACCTGTTTTTTTTGTCGAAATTAATGTCCTCTTTCTCCGCGTGTAGAAAAGGAATAAATAAATCAATTAAATTTCGAGAAGCTTCATAAAGTGCTTCCTTAGGAGTTAAACTGTCATTTGTCCATATTTCTAGAAAAAGTATTTATATAGATGATTCGATGAACAAAAAATCATGGAGTTCTAAGAAGTCCAATTCGTATGTTCTGCCCTCCCGCATTGCCTTGCCACCAAATCTTCTTCTTCTTCTTCTTCTTCTTCTTCTTCTTCTTCTTCTTCTTCTTCTTCTTCTTCTTCTTCTTATCAGGATCAATGATAAAAAAACCTATTATTTGTAGGCTTACTGTAATACCCTTGGTCAATTAAGATATTATTCACTTTAGACTCTCAGTTCGCACAAATTTAAAATGCGTCTTGATAAGTGAAGGATGTAGCTACATATAAGTCCATGACCACTTTCGTGTTTTGCTTCTGTGAAACTATTCAATGAGACTATAGTCTTCAGATGTTACAATCTTCCCTTATAATTGGAACAACGAAATGGAACAACGTCCTCGTTGAGCGAGATCCGTGTTGGCTTATGGCTCGTGTTTCCCACATGACTCAAGTGAGCACGCGAGGTCAGCTCTGATACCATTCTGTAACCCCCCCCCCCCCCCGTCCACGCTTTGAGTTTTCGGCTCGTACGAATTTAAAACGCGTCTTGATAAGTGAAGGGAGTAGCTACATATAAGCTCATGACCACCTCCTGTTTTGCCCATGTGAGACTATTCGATGAGACTATCTTAGCCCTTAGGCCTCGAGTCGTTACACTTACAAATATAAACTCTTACACAACCTAAAACATTAAAGGCTTGAAAAATAGGAAAAGAAAATTTAAATTAATTAGGACAACATAACTTTACACTTAGGAGAAAAAAAATAGAAACCTAATAGAAATAATCAAACTAAAATATAAAAATTATAAAATGGAATTTTAACCATAATTCCAAGATTTTTTCCCTGGTGATTTGAATTATCCATAATTCACCATTGTATTATCAACTAAATTGAAAATGACTTTAGAACCTTCATCTTGAAATTGAAGTCTTGCTTTGTTAGTTTCAGACTCATACTTCAAATCCAATAAGAAGATACATCAATCTTCTTTTTACAAATTCATTCACCATGAATAACTTTTCTTGTTGACAACTTCGATCAAATTTTCAAAAGAGAATGAGATTTTAGGAACTTTTCAATCTCGTCAATATTGCATTTATATAATGAGCATGCTTTTATTGTTCAACCTCATTTTAATTATTAAGACAGTAAGCTTACCAGAGATTTCACAACTCATTTGAAATTTGAATTAATCCTCTTGGACCTCATAAGTGATAATACCATTCTATGATTCATGATAAATTGAAACAAAATTAGGGAGGAACATAGGAGGTGGAATCAAACTAACACTAAATGCTAATTAAAATCAAGCTTTGACTCCCTTGCCACTTTTAACATAATCGATTTATCAAACATTATTAATTTTCTAATAATAAACTTGAACAATTTATGATACCGTAATTGATACCCTTTAACAATAAACTAATATTTAAAATGAAACACTTCTTGACTTTATCATCAATCTTTTATCTTCGTCTGCATATAAGTATGACAACTCCTTAAAGAATTTTACACTTGTTGGTATGAACAAAAGATCAATTAATCAATCACCAAGCTGTAGAAACAACTTTTGCCTAAATTTCTATATTAAACTTTAAAAAACATAAAACCAACTTTCTCAAATACTTGTTTGTCATTCCTACAATTCCAACATGCTGAGGTGCTTGCATAGTTGTGTGAAACCACTAAATATGTTCTCTTACAAAACATTTGTAGGACTCTTCGCCACATAACTCAAACACCTTCATCCATAGATAATGTCTTGATATGTCTACCAGTTTGCATTTGACCAAATTACGAAGCTTGGAAGATATTAAACATATCTTCCTGACTTTTCTTTCAAGAAATATGCTTAAGTTTTTCTTGAAATTCACCAATAAACACTAACAAATATCAAGAACTAATCCATATATTAGGAATACGAGGGGTGGGGTGGGGGGGGGGGGGGGGGGGGGGGTGGGGTGGGGTGCGGCTAAAGGTGAAGATGGATATGGTCAACAATATTATTAGCACTAGAAGTTGTAGTGGTAAAGAAGAGCCTCTTATTGAAGACGCAATGCTCAAATTTATCTAACTTATCAAATTGTTTAGACAAAATATTATAAACAAGAAGAGATTATTTCTCATTCGAATATTACCAAGTCTCAAATGTCATAAGAACTAATAAGAAGAGAGCAAATGTAGGATCTCAAAGGGCACCAAGAGGGGGGTGATGAATTGGTGTTCAATTAAAAATATCAATTTCACAAAAACCGTCGCGAAAGCACAAAATCGATTCTTAAATCCTTTATAATTCATATCATAAATTCAATATGAATGGGGGAGAGAGAAAAAATCAAACTCAAATGGACACGGTGATTTGTTGACGAGGTTCGGCCACACCTTGGCCTATGTCATCGCTCCGACTTATCGACCTCGAGACCGCCGGAGATTCTACTAGCACTTTCTTTGTTCCAAATGGGACGAGGAAGAAAGCTCTTTACACCACCGCCTTTTTCTCCGCTTCGAGAGGCAAGGCAACCTCTACTCCTAGGAAGTTAATCTATTTCTCTCGCTCAAGAGGTAAGATTTTGAACCTCTTTTACACAGGAGCTCTCTCTAATTTTTCTGAACAAAAGTGTTTCTCTCTTTTACAAAGCTAAGCTCACAAGAGATAAGAGAGAAAGAATGAGAAAACTATAAAATGAAAACTTCAAGAAAATGATCTCTCTTTGACAACTTGAAGTTTTTCTTCAATGAGTGAATGGGGTGCTTTTACCTCTGACTTGGCACTCCTTTTATAGTCTTCAATGTGTGAAAAATTCGTCCAGAAATCATTCTACAAATTTCTCCTTCAAATTTGACCATTGCTGTTCATTTGACTCGGAGGCCGGTCGACCGAAATTCTGGACCGGTCGACCGGTCTATGTGACCGTTGCACCATTTTTCCAGTCACCGCAGCTGGTCGGTCGACCGGACTATCGATCGGTGTCTCGATCGGTACAGTCTCGCAGTTTTGATTTATAGCCGTTGAGCTGATCGGTCGATCGGTGCTTCGACCGGACTGTCGACCGGTACAGTCTCGACATCGTCCGGAGTAGGCCTCAGTAGTTATCGGTCGATCGGCATCTTCTATTCGGTCGACCGGTACGTATCGATCGACCTTCTTTGCGTCGATCGGCAGGTTGATCGACCTACACTATTTTGATCATAACTTTATGCACGGTTATCCAAATTAGATGATTTTGGAGTCTATGAAAAGTTAACAGAATTCTCTACAACTTTACTTTCGAATATTCATCCAAAATCTAATCATTTCATAATCAATTATGTAATCAAAGTTTGTGCATAAAGTTATTTCTTTTTCTTGGACTTTTTCAGCATTTTAATCTTTTGAGGTTTGTTTCATCAAAATATAATTTCATATGTCATTCAAACTTTGACCTAACAATCTCCCCATTTTTTATGAAGATAAACCGAGAAATATAAAAAATATATAAATTGCAAAAAAGTTGTAAAATTCTTGTACAAACAATTTTACTCCCCCTAACACGTAGCTTTCCTTATAATGATAGATATTCACATAAATATTAGTTGTAAGGTACTTTTCATACAAAGCGATATTCATATCATATTTCTCTTATACTTCTCCCCCTTTTGTTTCATAAAAAAGAATAGTTTATATATGAAGCATATAAGAAATCATATGTAACTTCCCCTTAGTAAAAAATTATTCTTCCCCATTTTTTGTCATATAATAGATATGTAGAGTAATGTAGAGTATTGCAAGTTTTGAAAGATAACTCCTCCTAAATTTATGGCTATTTTATAATGAAAACTAATTTATGAAAGCCAAAAATAAAAAATGTATTAAGAATCAAAATGTGACATAAAACCTTGATCCAATAATGATGTCTATGATATGTCAAAATAAAGTTTAATCATGCTCTCCCTATTACTATTACCAATTTTCATTTATATATTCCTCCTTTTTAAAAAAAAATTTTGTAGTTTTGAATTTTTGAGTGACATAAAAAATAGATGATACTTTTATCATAACATTTGTGCCCTCACATCTCCAACTTCCATATGTCCTTTGCATGTGAGGCATGCCTGAAAAGAAATCAAGTAATTTTTGGTACCCAAACTTTCTTGGGTCCGATTTTGTTAGATAATGTTCCTTCCGGAACCCAAATCATGCCATGTTGTAATGATTTTCTTATTTAACATTGATATGCATAATGATCATGAAATCCGCATGTAAATAATTTGAGATGTGATTTTCTATGTTTGGATTTCCAATAAAAATTTTCATGTCCAAAATGATTCCTAAGATTATTTGCCGTTACATGAGAAATAGTCTTATTTTGTGAGTTCTTCAAAATGTCATTTTCCTTCTTTACATTGTCTAAAGAACATGCTAGTTTTACAATTTTACATGCATGCGTAATTTCCAAAGTTTCAATTTCATTTTTGAAATTTTCATTTTCCATAAGACATATATCATTTTCTTCTTTTAATTTTTCAATTTCATGTATTAACTTCTCATTTTCTTCTTTAAGTGAGAAATATCTTTTTATAAGAGATGAGAGTTCTTTATTCACATCTAATGAAAGAGCTTCTTCGGAAGAGTTCGATGAGTCATAATTTGAATTTGAAAGATTAGAAAGTACCTCATCATCGTGTGCCATCAAGCATATGTATGCTTCATCACTAGAAGAGCTTGATGAACTACTTGTTTCACTAGACTCTTCATATTTTTTTCTTTTTACCTTTTCGGAATTTTTCTTCTTTGTGGTGCTTGTATGATTTTCTTGTTGACTTCTCGTTCTTGTCTTTCTTCTTAATCAACTTGAGATACTTATCCAATTTTCTTGTGTAGAGTGCGAGTTTTTTTTATCCACTTTCTCTTCACTTAAGTCTTCTTCTATTGTATTTGTCTTCAATACCAATGTTTTCTTCTTGGGAGTTTTTTCTTCTTGATCTTCTTGGATTGTGATCTTATTAGTTAGAAGTGAACCAATAAGATCATCAAAATTTAATTTGTCCAAATCCTTTTCTTCGATTATGGTCCTCTTCGTATGTCATTTGGAGGAGAGAGACCTAAGATTCTTTTTCACTTTTTGGATATTAGATCTTGGCTCGCCCAAAGAGACTAAGTCATTCAAAATATCATTAAACCGAGCTACCATATCATTTATGGATTTATTTTCATGCATTTTGAAATAATCATATTGATGGTTTAAAATATTCAATCTAAATTCTTTAACATTGTCGGTTCCTTCGTAAGTGGTGATGAGCTTCTCACAAATCTTGGTTGAAGATTCACAACTTAAAATCCGATTAAACTTCGTCGAATCCAAAGCACAATAAAATATATTTTTCGCTTTCCAATCAAGTTTTGAAAAAAATCTTTTCTTTTTCTTTAGAATCAGTAGATAACTTTTCATGAACATAAAAACCTTTTTCAACTATTTCCCACATGTCGACATCAATAGAACAAATATATGTTTGAATTCTAATTTTCCATATGCAAAATTTGATGCATTTAAAAGGGGGAGGACGACTAATAGATTGTCCTTCGGCAAAACCAAATCCGCTTGATGCCATGGCTCTTGAAGATTGTTAAATCTTAAAACAAGATAATTAAATCTTAAAAATGATTAGATCTAAAATGATTAGATCTGAAAGCGAGAAGATTCAAAAGATCAAAATAAGAGCAACCCGCTCTGATACCAATTGTAGGATCTCAAATGGCACCAAGGGGAGTGAATTAGTGTTCAATTGAAAATATCAATTTCACAAAAACCGTCGCGGAAGCATAAAACCGATTCTTAAATCCTTTATAATTCAGATCATAAATTCAATATGAATAGGGGGAGAGAGAGAAAATCAAACTCAAATGGACACGGTGGTTTGTTGAAGAAGTTTGACCATACCTTGGCCTACGTTCCCGCTCCGACTTCTCGACCTCGAGACCGCTGGAGATTTCACTAGCACTTCTTTTGTTCCAAATGGGGCAAGGAAGAAAGCCCTTTACACTACCGCCTTTTTCTCCGCTTCGAAAGGCAAGGCAACCTCTCCTCCTAGGAAGCTAATATATTTCTCTCGCTCAAGAGGTAAGATTTTGAACCTCTTTTACACATGAGCTCTCTCTAATTTTTCTGAACAAAAGTGTTTCTCTCTTTTACAAAGCTAAGCTCACAAGAGAATAAGAGAGAAAGAATGAGAAAGCTATAAAATGAAAACTTCAAGAAATGATCTCTCTTTGACAACTTGAAGTTTTTCTTCAATGAGTGAATGTGGTGCTTTTGCCTCTAGCTTTGATACTCTTTTTATAGTTTTCAATGTGTGGAAAATTCGTCCAGAAATCATTCCACAAATTTCTCCTTCAAATTTGATCGTTACTGTTCATTTGACTCGGAGGCCGGTCGACCGAAATTCTGGACCGGTCGACCGGTCTATGTGACCGTTGCGCCATTTCTCCAGTCACCGCAGCTGGTCGGTCGACCGGACTATCGACCGGTGTCTCGATCGGTACAGTCTCGCAGTTTTGATTTATAGCCGTTGAGCTGATCAGTCGATCGGTGCTTCGACTGGACTGTCGACCGGTACAGTCTCGACGTCGTCCGGAGTAGGCCTCAGTAGTTATCGGTCGATCGGCATCTTCTATTCGGTCGACCGGTACGTATCGACCGACCTTCTTTGCATCGATCGGCAGGTTGACCGACCTACACTATTTTGATCATAACTTTATGCACGGTTATCCAAATTAGACGATTTTGGAGTCTATGGAAAGCTAACAGAATTCTCTACAAACTTTACTACCGAATATTCATCCAAAATCTAATCATTTCATAGTCAATTATGTAATCAAAGTTTGTGCATAAAGTTATTTCTTTTTCTTGGACTTTTCAGCATTTTAATCTTTTGATGTTTGTTTCATCAAAATATAATTTCATATGTCATTGAAACTTTGACCCAACAGCAAAAATCTTTGAGAATTTCATCATGAGCTCTATATCTACGTCCTTTTTATTTAAGCACATCAAGAGAGATCAAACTTTCCTTTAAATCAAGCATACATGAGTTGGTCGGGTTGACGGATTCATTGGGTCAATCCAATCTAATAAACACCCCCACAAGTTAAGTTGTAAGATAAAATCTTGGGTCGGGTCAGACCCAAGCCGAACATGACTCGACCCTTGTTCGATTTGGGTGCGAGTTAAAAATTTTCAACCTGAGTCACCTATTTCGATGATTCAATTTTTTATTTTTTTATTTAAAATTAAATTATTTTTGTTTAGTTTTATATCTCTTATTTCATTAAAATTTTAAAAATATTAAAACAAACCCTTGAAATATAAAAATACCAAATAAATAATGTTATTTTTATGATTTAAAATAAAACATTAAGTATATTTTTATATTAAAAATTTTAAAATAAAAAAAATAAAATACTAGATCAAGACCATGTTTTCATATATATTTAGCATCTCTCCCGTGACTTATGCATGTGGGACTAATCCAAGGCCTTTCTCTTGGAGGCATGCCTTGAATTAGTCCTACATGTATAAGTCACAGGAGATATGTTGAGTATATATGCAACTTTGTATGGAAGATATAGTACACATTCATCAAACAACAAGTTAATATGCTAAGATGTATATGTATTCAAAGTTCACTTGTTAGAAAACTCAATAATGGTGTTAGTATCAACAATACATAAAATATCACCTATAGTTTAAAAAATCATTTTGCATATCTCTTCTCTATCTACAATAGTAATAAATCACATCATTAGAATTTGACCATCATATGTGGCCTGAATTTCCCTTCAATTAAATAATACAATATTCTCATTAAGCATTGTTTATCATTAGAATGAAGTAGATGCTATTCTCCTTATTCTACAAGTTAGCTTGATGCCTTTCAAAAGATATATCCTCTTTACAACAAATCATAACATTTCTTTAAAAAAAATGAAGGCAAATGACATAACAAGAATAAAGCTTGATCTTCATCTTCAATTTTGACATTGATTTTGTCTAAATCAATGATGATTGAAGTAAATCATATGCTACATTTATTTAGAGAGGTCCCTTTAGATGTACACAAATTACATACGGTTTTATTGCTTCAATCAAACTCTATTCGTTAAAGACTTTGACATATATAAAGGCTTTCCTTGTAAGATTATGCATTGAAAACAACATTCTTATAAACAATATTTTGCACTACTTTATCTTGGAAACAATGGTGATCATCGAAAGAGTTTTATCTCTTAATTTTGTCCATTTAGTATCAAACACATCATCAAGCTTTATCCTCCTCATGACAATCTTTGTGCCTTCTCTCATCAAAAGCACCAACATCGTCATTTGCAACATCAAATTTCCTGATTTTAATATTTGTAGTACATCATAAAGAAAGGAACCACATATAAATATGCAACACAATCAAATCAATTAATTATTCAAAATCAAGTTAACAAAAGAATAGATTAAAATAGTCTAATCAAAATAGGTTCCACCAAATTTATTGAAAAAGATTTTAACAAAATTGGGCTAAAATAAATTAGAAAGTTGTAACGAGCTGAATATGAACAAGGTTTGATTGAAAATAGACCTTAATAGAAGACTTATGGTTCAAGAAAAAAAGTCCAAAGAAGTCCAAGTTCATAGGTCACAAAATTGGGCCTTAGTCTAGACTCATCAATTCACTAAACCGACGTGGAATAATGTGTTACACAACATCACAATAGGAAGACAATGGACAAAACAAAGAAGTAGGGGGACAAAATGCTGGGTTTCACGACTCTCAAAGTTGACAAGGTGAAAATATGTCGCGCGATCCAAGCACAAAACAAATTGTCCAATAACAAAAGATGAACATGAGGCCTCTCAACTTGGATTCTTTGACTTTGAAGTGCCACTATCAATTGTTTGAAATTAAAGAACTAGAAAATATGGTTAATTGTGTTCAAAATAATCAAGTTATATATAACAAAATAGAAATTCATAATCCTATATTTATAGGCCCGCAAAATTTAAACTTATACACAAACTATAATACTAAAGTCCTAAAAAGAGTTATTTTCACAAATCACTCCTAAACTATTAAGATTTTTCACATATAATTCCAAACTACGAACTTATTTTTGTGGATATCTAAACTATCGTGAGTTTTTCGCTTTAATCCTCCCGTCCATTTTTGTTACATTTTCTATTACTTTTACTTTTTCTCATTTATAAAAATACTAAATTATCCCTCCCTCCCTAACACATCAAATAATAAATATAAAAAAGAAAAAATATTTCTTGCGCCGGTCGCCACTCTCCAATTCGACCCTAACAATCAAGTGTTCCAATATTTTTTTCTTTTTTATATTTATTACTTGATGTGTTACGGAGGGAGGGATAATTTAGTCTTTCAATAAATGATAAAAAAAGTAAAACTAATAAGAAATATAATAAAAGTGGACGGGAGAATTAAAGTAAAAAAGTTATGATAGCTTAGGGATCCAAAAAAATAAGTTCGTAGTTTAAGGTTAGATGTGAAAAATCTTAATAGTTTAGGGATGGTTTTAAAAATAACCCTACTAAAAAATTAGGACAAAACACTTCTAAAATTAGGATAATAAAGTTCTACATTAAGTAAGAGGAGATATTAGGATTGTAATACAAATAAATTATAAAATTGAAAGATACAAAAAATTACAATATATAATTCGAATAATGTTCTTATATATATATATATATATATATATATATATATATATATATATTGTAACGCTCACAAATTGCACCCCTCCACGTGACCGAATATGTTTCGAGGACACTACGTATCATCCTTACATGTACATCATGTTGACAAAAAATGAGACTTTGACTGATCAACTCAACATCGATAAAAGCGGAAGATTTATCGTCATTAAATAATAAAAGAGTATGACATTTTAAAATGCGGAAGACTAATAAAGAGCTTCATATGAGCTCAAAGAAAAACTAATACATCAAACTAATATGCGAAAAAGAAAAACTATCCCATAATCTAAAGGACTCACGATACCTATGTGCTGCCACCTACGAGCTTGATCGGTCACCGTTGGCTACCTTCATCATTATGACCTAGTCTTGCATTTAAGAACATGAAGGAGATGACCTCCCTCTGAGTTTTACAACTCAGTATGAAAGTAAGATAAAAATAATCATAAGATCATGATACTAGACAAGACTCATAAAGATGCCATCATCATATAAGAATAAAGTAAACATGATCATAATATGAATAAAGAATCATATAGAAAGGCATATGAACATGAGATCAATAAGATCATAAATAAATCATCATAAAAATGGCAAAAGTCAGTCATCAAAAGAAAGATTCATTATTCATATATTTTCATCTTATTCATAATTTTATTATTCATTTTTTACTTATTTGGAATATATTTCAACCCATGAGGAGGCCTGCCTCAACTCATCCATCATCATCATCATAACTGGCAGAGCCAACCCATAATTGACCGTAGTTAGCCCATATCTGATCGAAGTCATCCTATAACCTGGTCGTCACCGATTCATCATAAAAGGAGCTCTCCATTTAATGATTTTTATTTTTTATCTTGCATCTTTTCATTAATCATTATTAGGACTTAAATCAAGACTCCAAGATAAGATAATTGAGAGTAAATCATATGTATTAATGACATAATCATCATCATAATTAAGATCTAGAGTAAGTACATGAATCATGGATCTAAGCATTATAAAATCAACATACATCGTGTTGGAACTCGGGCCAAGTTGGGTGAAACCCGAGCCGAGTTCGTAAGAACATCAATTGAAAAAATTAGGACATGACCCGGGCCGGGCTTAAGTCATACTCGGGCTGGGTTCGTGCTTAACAGATCATTTGGCCGATTTGACAAATTGCTCGATCGCTCGACAAAAGTCGCAGCCGAGCGTGACTTGTCATAGAACTGCCCGGACCGAGTTCTTCATCGCAGAGCTCCGTGCTCTCAACAATGGTGAACTTGGTCGAGTTTCGATAAACTCGGTCCGAGTATGGACTACCCGGGCCGAGTTGCAGAGAACTCAAGCCGAGTCCCATCGCGCAAGAAAACGCACAGACGAACAAAGGCATTTCCGATCATCTTTCTGGTGATGGCCAACTTCAAAGAACATCATAAATCGTAGTACTACAATTAAGGATCGATTAGAGCATGCTTCAATCCTAAAATCAAGATTCTATGATGAATTTATCATAGTTCCATAACTTGCAAGTTTCTATCCAAGAAACTAATCCGTTTTTCTTCCTCTTCTTCCTCTGCCCGCTTCTCTCAGTTCAGGCGTACGTCCGGCGATGTCCTCATCCGTTGATTGTGCACCTCCGAGTCTACCGCCGTCAAGCATGAGAGAAAACACACCAAAAACAGGGCAAGACTAGGGCACACTAGAAGGAAAATATGGAACCTTGCCCTCTTGATTTTGGATTCATATTTATAGAGGAAAAAAATAAATTCGTGTGGTAGTTGGAGAATCAATTAAATTCGATTCTTTTTTATCTTTCCTTCTTTGGTTTATCTTTTTCTTTTCTTTCTTTTATCTCCCTTTTTTTAAAATAAATCTCTGGCGTTACATATATATATATATATATATATATATATATAATATGACATGTAAAACATTAAAAAACATTTAGGAATATTTTATGCAAGGCATCTATTTATCATGTGCAAGAGCTCATCATAATACATATAGGAATTTGACGTTCCTATTCCTTGATCTAAGCACATTAAAAATAGTAAGGATGGAGAAATAAATTTGTTTCTTTTTTACATACTTCACCTAAAATCTCCTTTCATTATCCTCTAACCCTTGAATGTCATAGATATCTCGAATCTCGAATCCTACAAGTAACCATAAGAACAGAGAGAGTGTAAAAAAAATATGTGAAGGGATTTTTGCTCTTGTGCTTATTTATATTACCAATTGTTTTTTATGATAAAAATTTATGGATCTGATATATAAAATGAAATTGAAAAAATAATAATTTGATGAGTTTTATTGTAAATCATAATCAAATTTCTAAAAAAAAAATCTAAAAAGGTGTACATTTTATAAACCTAAGTCATTCCAATTAAACCTAATAATCTATACTAAACTCTCCATAAAAAAAGGATTTGTTTGATGATTTAATAATGAATAAATGTGTTAAGCTAGTGGAATAAGGGTCGATGAGTGATTATGAAAATTATTTTATCTAATCGAATTCACTTTTTATTTGGATATAAATTATAAAACGTTAAGTTAGGTAAATATTTTTACTAATTTTAAGTAAATTTTTTTACTTTTAATTCGATTGAAAAAAAATCTATATAATTATTTTGTAATCCTCCCAGACCGCTAATTTTCTGAATTTATATTCATGAGCATAATCTTATAATTTTTAAAAACGATATTCAAAGGAGATGTAAATTTTTTTTATATTCAATCATCCTAATTAAATCTAATGGTTCTCTATTAAGTTTTTCCTCCAAACAAAATCATTATTATTTTTTTCATGTGAACAAAATCAAGGTATCCAATTAGGATTCCAAGGGAATATAATAAAAATGCCTTTTTTTTATCTTAACTACGGAAACAAAATATCAGAATAATTTAGCGAATATTTTTATTTCATTATTGGATTTTTTCCTTTTCCGCTACGTTTGAGTTGACCATTAGGCGTGGAAAAAAACACGTGCAAGCTAAATCCAAACTTGAGAGGGACTTGTAATAAGTTATTAAAATAGAAAAAAAGTTTTTTTAATCAAAATTCGAAAGATATTTATTTTTTACAATGAGCTTAAGTGTGAAATGAGAAGATATTACATTTAAACTTCATTATTTGTATTTTTCATCTCTTTGGCAAGCTAAACATAAAGTGAAAGGATCTTACATCAAATATTAAAATCGAAAAGTATCTAAAAGTTCATCATTTCCATCTGAAGACTTCACCATCAAATCTTAAAAAAATAGTGCTATTAAAATACATTTGAATTTTTAATGTTGAATTAAAGTAGTTACTTTTTAATAATTAGTTATTATTATGTATTGATAATAGTATTCGTACAAAACGAAAATATATATCATCATCTCAGCATCCATGATCCATCAATGTTCCGACTCCTACGCATTTATACATTCTTTCTCTCTCCTCTCCTTCGTTCTACCTCTCTCTTTCCCTCCTCTCTTTTTGCCGTACGCATTCTTTTCTTCTTCTTCTCTCTCTCGAACGCTCCTCAAATATTTGATTCTTATTTTTTTTTCATTATTTTTTCTCGTTCTTTCTCTTTCCTCTCTAATTCTCCATCTCATTTCTGATCGGTCGATCGACCGGTCGATCTATCTATCACTCCTTCCGTCCATGGCGGCCTCCTCTTCCTCCACCTCCGCCTCCGCCTCCGCCTCCGCCTCCGTCCCCGCCCTCGGTAAGACTCTTCAGTCCGATGCCAGAAGCTCCTTCCACCTTTCTCCTCTCCTCAATTTAACGCTCACCGGTGTCTCCTCCTTGCAGAGGCCGTCCAGGTGCTTGTCTCGTCGTTGGCTGATGAGTCCCCGGTCGTCCGCGAATCCTCTCTCGCCGCCCTCAAAGACATCGCCCCCATGTACTCCTAGCGTGAATCCTATACTTGTTTCGTCTAATGTACTTTTTGGTTTGATGATGTTGCCATATCTTCGCGTTGCAGGAACCCCATTCTGGTATTGGATTGCTGCGTTGCGGTATCCAAAGGAGGGCGCCGGGTACGTGAATCTGTATCGGTGTTATTTAATTTATTGGTTCTGCTTTTGTTTCCTCGACGGTGAGATGGTCGGGGTTTACCTGTTTTTGTAGAGATTTAGCAACATGGCGGGAGTGTTTCATGTTATGGCTTGTGGTGTTCGAGCAATGGATCGGAGAGATGTCGAGGCCACGTACATGGCAAAGCTCGCGAAGATAACAACTGCGGAGATCATCTCATCAAAGGTATGACCGTATGAGTATCAGACCAATGTAAATTATCCAAGGAAAACTGTGGTTCTTTTATGCGTTAGTCTGATTAATTAAACAAGAAATGCCAAAATGTGGTTAGCATAAGATATCCAAACTATTTGTTTTCTATTACAACGGATCGGGAACCAGTAGCCAGGTTGCTAACTCCATTCCAGTCATCAGCTCTGAATTGTTTCATTTTTTTACCCCATGGACTTGTACAAGAAAATTAAATTCCCACCTTGTGAATGCCTACAAGAAAAGTAGCGAAAACCAAAATTTGTCAATATAACAGGATGAAACCTCTTGATAAAGCAATTAGGAACTTGTTTTCATTTTGGAACTCGCGAATTTCCAGTTTAAGAGGTACATGAGGTTCCCATTTTTTTTCATGGATAGTTTGCGTTGATAGTTATAATGTTCTAATTCTATTAGGATTGTCTCGTAATAGACTTGGATCTTTGGAGTATTTCAGTAAAGGTGTTTTTGGCACCTGTAGAGATGTTAACATCACTGTTTCACATGCATCGAATTCAATAGTGAGTAGTGTTTCGACATATATGTTTTTATAAACATAGCTGTTTAGTAAACCAATTTAATAGTGTTGGCGGTCCTAAAATTTCAGTTGAAGTGGCTTTTAAAGCAGTGGTTAAACTTTTCATTCACTTTTTGTCTTTAAATTCTTACTTTTGCATAATTATTTACAATTATGTTGAAAATTCTTATTATATAAAAAGTAAAATGAAATCAAACTTCTTTAAAAAAAATGAAATCAAACTTTTGTTTTTTAATCTATACAAACATAATTCTAGAGGTGTTCTAAAAAAACATAATTCTAGAGGTAAAGAAATGTGTAGTAAAAAAATTGCTTATGTATTATAACTGAAATTATCTCAAAACACTTATAGTAATGCAAATTGTATATAGTTACCATAAGTCTCCTTGGGAGCTTCACCTTCAGCAGTTGAGCCCTTTTGGCTTTCACTTCGTGATTTCAGCAATTGAGGTGGAGAGCACTGTTGGCATCTTTTTTGGCTGGTACCTGGGCCATTTGGCTCGAGCGTAACCGGATTTTTTTTTGTGGGGAGCAGGGCACAATAGAGAGCATTGTATTTCATGCTTCCTTTCTTCTTCGGGAGTGGGGCTTTGGTTAGGGATTGCGCAGCCCTCCCTCCTTTGCCGCTCTCTTCTTGAGAGCTTTCACTTGTACATGTTGTTTTTATCACAGCTATATATATATCTGGATGACAACTTCAACTTTTGATTGTCATCCTTTTCTCTCTCAAAAAAAAAGTTACCGTAAGTCTGTGTATACTATCTTTTTCCTTGATTGAACCACTACATCTACAGTAGAATTTTTATTTAGTTTGTTGGTGAAACTATGCCAAACACTCGTACAATCTAAGCCATTATCCCCTTAAAAAAAGTTAAGCTGTCTCTCTCTCTCTCAAAAAAAAGTTAACCTGTTTGCTAGTTAAATTGGTCATATTTTTTCATTTGGTTTATTAGTTAAATTGAGCTATCTAAACTGTTATCCCATTGAAGAAAAATCTGTTTGCTAGTTAAACTGGTACAGGCTATTCAAATCGCATATCACATTAAATGGAAGCAATGCCATAAACATCTTTTCTGTTTTGATTCGTAAGACACACTATGCATGCTCTTATTCTTATTCTTGCACTTAAAACAAAAGCATGTGTTTATTGAGCAGTGAAAACTGTGTTTATGCCAGGTCATTAGATAACTTTCTATTTTATTGTCATCATAATTTCTATTAGTACTTTTTACTCCTATATTGTTTTTTCTTTTCTGCTGAATTAACTTTCAATTATAAACTTCTCATGGGAGGAACAAACTTTCAGATTTAGTATATGTGCCTTATGAGTTCGTTTTTTTCTCCTTTGGATGGAAGGTGACTATTCAAAGTCAGTTGATATCCATGTTTCTTCAGTTAAGCCATGAAGGATAATTTTACATATGAACTTGGACATTCCTTAATTACACGTTCTCTCCTTTTTCAATTAACTTTTGCATGGTTTCAGATGCTTTGTACATGCTAACAAGCCCTCAAAAATAATTTTATTGGATTAGATCCCATAGACTAAAGATAGTTGATGCCACTCTCATGTGATGTCCAGATATGAAAGTATCACCCCAGTAGGATACGTACTCTCCATGGGCCACAATATAGCTGCAGAAAATATGAGATAAATCCAAAGGTTCTAGAGGCATCAGTCGTTCACTCTATGTTTGGGTGAACCAGATCCTCAATGGTGTAGCCCTCCATATTAACCTATAATTCAACTCTAAATGTCCATGCCCCAAGGGCTCCTCGAATACAGGTCATATGGAAACTTATTATCCTGAGGCCTTTGGTCTTGAACAGCTAGCGGCAATGGAAGTTTTTTTAATCCACAACTACGGCAATGGGCTTTTCATTGCAAAATCCCCTTGAGAAGGCTAATCATTGTAGTAGAGAAAGCTTTGCGAGAGCC
The DNA here is from genome assembly GCA_030549335.1 of Pontederia crassipes. Taxonomy (NCBI): domain Eukaryota; kingdom Viridiplantae; phylum Streptophyta; class Magnoliopsida; order Commelinales; family Pontederiaceae; genus Pontederia; species Pontederia crassipes. The sequence goes on along the minus strand of CM060196.1, from coordinate 65,837,303 downwards.
TATTGTTGTATGACAAATGATAAATAAATCCTCATCACAGGCTAGTTCTTTTATTTTTTGAAGAGATCATCAGAGCCTTGGGTAGAAGGACTGCCATGTCCTTCCTGAAAAGGAGACATCTCTGCCCATTACCCTCCTATACTTCCAAAAGAGCTTCCTACCATAACAAAAGAAGGGACTGATCACCTATGATTAACCTATGAACCTATGAGAAATCCACCTAGTTTATAGCTCGTCATGCATTCCCCTCAAGTTGGGACTGCCCAATCCACCTGTCCATAACAACCTACAAACTTTCTTCACTCTACCAAGTACACCTCTAACCTTGCATAAGAATTTCATTGTCAACACGTCATTATGCTTTTCTGACTGTGATGAAATCCTGAACATTGACATGTAATAAATAGTCAGCTGTTTCTGAGTCAGCCTTTGATAAACATTTAAGGATGAAACTGATTCTTTTTTACTTGGATTACCCGTTCTATTTCCAGGACTTCAATACTGATTGGCAAAGGGCAGCAGTGAGTTTGCTGGTTTCGATTGGATCACATGCACCTGACTTGGTAAACTTTTTTGATGAAGGCGACTATTTGCTGGAGATTCTTCTGTCTTTACTTTATAATAACTTGCACATGAAAATAACTTAATTAAAAAAAACATTATATACTCTAACCAAAGGAGTAAAAGACTAGTGCATTGTATTCTGATAGAAGCTTTGAAAGTTGAAGTCTTGTGAACCATTGATCAAAGACTTGCTAGTTGCCAGATTTTATGTGATTTTCTATCTCCTTCATGATAAGTTGTAAACACATGTATATGTCTATCCGATAACATGGGTGTGTCTAGGTAAGTACTACAGCATGATGTCAATCGAAATAGGTGGATCTCATGTCTGTTCGCCCCACTTTCTAAGTAAATTAAAGGCCAAGTTTCATGTTGAATAAGTAATTTGTCTTTGTTACCATGTGCAAGTGTATCTGAGCAGTTCGACAGGCTGTTTTCTGTTGGTTCTTGATTTTGGTATCGCAAAATACATATATTTTAAACTTTTGTGGTCAATCTTTTTATGGTTTCATATGTTTGATCAACATTCAATGCTTATTGTGACATTCTTATGGTTCCCACATCCTATATAATGTATTCTGGTTGATATAATGAAAATTCACTTATGAGCTTACAGATGATGGAGGAAGTTTTTCTTCATTTGTCTGGATCTAGTGTAGCCCTACAATCCATGGTTCAGATACTTGCAGACTTTGCTTCTTGTGAAGGTGGAGCTTATCTTCTTTCTTAATATCTATTGTCTTATGAAATGGTGGAACTAAAACTTTTCATTTTACTTTGTCTTAACTAAAGCTTTTCAGTTCACCCTACGGCTGAAAGACGTTCTTTTGCGTGTCCTACCCCTTCTTGGAAGTATAAGAGATGCCCAGCGACCAGTATTTGCTAATGGTATCTCCTTGTTCAACAAGTTCCATTACAGATTTATTATGCCAGGAGGAATCTCTGGTCATCATTAATATTGCGTAGCATACATCACTGAAATAACTAAGCATCCTTTCTGGGTTTGTGGTAACTCTTTCTGAACTGCACTTGGTCCAATGGATATTTGTTTTTGATTTCAGCATTCAAATGCTGGTGCCAGGCTGCTTGGCAATATATTGGTGATTTTCCTTCCAATTCAGCTCTTGATAGTGATGTAATGTAAGTTTATGTCCATTGTTTCTTTACCCATGATTGTATCCTAGTCTCTCAACTTATGTTATGTTTATGTCAGGTCATTCATGAACTCTGTTTTCGAACTGTTATCAAGAGTTTGGGCAACTTCACGAGACTTAAAGGTGAATATTAGAATAAGGCTATTCTTGTTTCTTTCTATATTAGGTGTTTAAGCATTTGATGAACAACCTGAAATATATGGTATAAACAGTATTATATTGCTTTTCTCGTGTCTCCTTGACCTAGGCTAATGTGTACGTGGCGTATGTTCTGGAAGAATAGATGCTTTTTTTATATGTATCATCACATTACAGGCATGCACTTCTTTTATGTTTCTCTAATTGTTGCATGTTTTTTGTTTATTCTCATTTTGTAACTACCAAATTCTTGTTCCTAAGATGCACTCAATCAATGCAGTCTCCTTTTTAAAAAAATTCTAAGTAGCCAGATTATTGTTTTCTTTCTTATTTTGACACTTTTGACATATTGGTATCATGGCTTTCTAATTCGAGGAGATCTCAAAGTGTCTCAGTGTATGCGATACCACTGTTCTTTATTTGGTGTTTTCAACTTTTATAGTTAATCATATGCATCAAAGAAAACAATTATATGATTAATGGAACTTCTGGATGACTACCTTATTGCTTGTCGTCCTTTCTCATTTAAAAAAAATTATATGCATCAAGGCGAGGATGAATTGTGCACTTGATTATGATGAATGAATGTCCTTGATAACCATTCTTTCCTCTTTCAAAAGAAAGTCATATATGTGGGAAAACCATTTGTGGCTAACTTGTTGCCCAACAATTGCAGGTACGTCTTTCTAGTGTGGAGGCACTAGGGCAAATGGTTGGACTTATTACCCGTTCACAGTTAAAGGCAGCACTACCGCGGCTCATCCCTACAATTTTGGACTTGTGAGTATCTTTTTTCAGAGAAGACTCGTGAGTTTGTTGCAGTGAAGCTATCTTTTAGAATATTAGTTTTTTTTGAGGAGATAGAATATGAGTTCATGCCAGTCAGATGATAAATCATTGCATATTTTCTTGTTTCCTTTATATCAGATACAAGAAAGATCTGGAGATTGCTTATCTAGCTACAAAAAGTCTGCACAATGTTCTTACTGCGTGTTTGCTATCAGAGAGTGGCCCTCCTCTACTCGATTTTGAGGTAATTCATGTTTTCTCTCTGGATGTGTTATTTATTTTGTGCTTATTTCATTATCTTCTATTTTTTTTGAGGAGATTCATTACTTTCTATTCTCACTGGGTTTGTTAACGATTTAGTCTTGCTATCTTGAATTCTAAGTAAAATAAAATAAAACAAAAATCTCGTTCTCTTGAGAGGGGAAAGGAAGGGTGACTACCAAGTACTGTGGAGATGTAGTACAAGTGTGTCAATCTTTCTGCACAAAAATAATGTTTCATAATCTTTTCATCTTCTTAGAAATGTGGTTAAAAATCTGTGAGGTTATGTCTATTTCCCTTTGAAACTTTATCTCAATGTTTAAGTAGTACTTTCCTACTTCTCAGCCAGCACTTGCAGAAGCTAGAATTTTCTGTTCAGCATAAAATTTTGCATACAATTCAGGATTAATGAAATTTTATATTTCTTATAATTCTTGTTGCTTTAGTTGTCTCAGCGCCATGATCGATGTGTTCATAGCATTGGATGTCATGCTTGTGAACCAATGTTTTGCACAAATGACATCATTATTGCCCCTTGCATATATTCAAGTTACAAATTTGAGTAGGGAAAAAAAATGATCATGAACCTTTTCAATAGCTAGTATCGATTGAGAAATCATAGATAGGAATCAGTGGAATTGACCTATTGTGTTCTTTTAATTAGTTAACCATGAATGGTACATGTCAAATGGCAGCATGTTATTTACTGTCTTTTTTTTCCTTGAAGCTTTGATATCATTGTTTCATGCTTAGCAGCACATTAATATTTAAGATGGGGAGTTTCTCAATTTTGCTTTTGATGTAGTTCTAGAGTGTTAGTATTTTTTATTGATAGAAGAACTAGAAAATGATGCATTGACCATAAAAAGGAAATTATTTGAGTGATTTTCAGCAACAGTCTTCCAACTATGCCCTTTTTACTAACTTGGTCATTAAACTTTATTTTGTAAACAGAACAATCCTCCAACTTTTCATTAACAACCCTTCCTTCTAGTGATGTGGTATTGTGATATGAACTGAAAATATAACTAAACAATATGACTATGAAAATAAAAATAAGATAACTATTATTAGTAGTAAAAGTGCAAGAATCTTAAACACAAGTACTACTAATAACTCATCTGTTCGAGATGACATATCTCTATAAAAAATAGTTTGTATGGAGTGAGCCAAACTCCAATTAGATAATTGATCAACACATTTCAAAGGCTCCCCTGAATGTAAAACACATGCATGTATTTATAACACGCAAAGTAGTTACAATAACTATAACTAAACTACAAAAAAAACTACCCACTACTTTTAACTAACCCACAAACTAATACAAAGTGGTATCTTATCATATTGCATAAACATATTCTCTGTACTTCAAATCAACATATTAATGATATTAAAAGATAAAATATCTCCTAAAAAAACATATTAAAAAAAATACCAGAATGAAATAAAAAAGAAAAAATCGGAGGGGTTGCACCTCCTCCCTCCCTTGATGCAGTGACAAGAGGGGGCCGTTGCTCGGGTGCGCGCACGAGAGATAACAAAATTACAGTCCGCAAAGTGCGCTGTACAACCAGTGGCCCCTATATATATGTATCTATACAGCGCACCTTGTGGGCTGTAATTTACAGCTGTGTGAGAGAAAGAAAGGTTGTGTCCCCCTCCATTGACAACTTCTGAGCAGGGGGTGATGAGGGATGGGGTGGCAGCCCCCCACTTGTCTCTCTCTGTCATACCTTTGAGTGCGGGGAGGGCCAGCTGTCCCCTCTCCTCTTGCCATCATGTCAGGAGGGAGAAGCATCCCCTCCCATTTTTTTATTCTATATTATTTTAATATTATTTTTATTAATATTTTAATATGTAGTAGAGAGAATAGGGCAATGTTACTTGTAAATCCATTTTCACAGGTAAGAAGGATCGTTACTGAAAAAAAAAAAATTGGAGGACCGGTGTGGTTCTTGTCAACTCCTCATCTCGGATGCAAGAGTGATGGTGGTTAACGATGTGTAGAATAGAGAGGTCATCTTTGGTATGGAGTAGTGTGATACCGTCATTTTGGTTTCTTGGCCTTGAAGTTTCTTGTGGCCGTCCTATCAAACTTTTGTAACCCCTACTATTATTATTAATGAAACTTCTGGATGATTACCAGCTTGCTAGTCGCCCTTTCTCGTTTAAAAAAAACAATGGAGGATCATTATATTACAAAATAAAGTTTGATAGTCAAACTGGGAAAGAGAGTATAGTTGGAGTAAGATGTTGAAACTTACCTGCAATTATTTGGTTGCAACTTTCCTTCTTGTGAGGATATCGTGTCTTGGAAATGCCAAATCTTTATTATTTTCAATTATCAAATATGTATACTTTTGAGAATTTGAAATTGATACATCTGGATTCTTAGTACACTTCAAATGTTTCAATATAGCTTTTCAAAAATGTTTCATAATACACCATGTTCTCTGTATTCTAGGAACTCACAGCTACCTTATGCACGCTTCTTCCAGTAGCAAGCTTTAGTAGCAAGTCTGATCACCGATTTTCAATTGGCCTCAAGGTGACTCTTTAGTAGTAGCTAGTAAGCTGTAATTTTCCTTTCCTAAATTATGTTTCGGTTGCTTAATTTAGGCTGATTCTTTCTGGTAGTATCTAACAGAAAGTATTTATGTTGAGATGAACATCACCCGATTTTTAAACTTCCATTGGTTTTCATCTAAAAGTCTAACTGTTGATAACCCTTCTATTTTTCATCCATACTTTGTAGTTTCTGATCGGTGTCTATGATCAGCTATTAAGCATGTTAGCTTTTGTTTCTGTCCTTGTTGGAGCAATGTGATATTGCCATTGTTCTGTTTGCTAAATTTCTCTAATGCAAACAAGTTAGACAGCAATTACACTTACTAAATTGTAATTTCCCTGATATTAACCATATGTTATATTTCAAGGTCTAAGGTTATCCATTATAATAAAACAAACAAACAATGTTAGTGAACTAATCTCTTGGATAACTTTAGGGTTCAATTCTCTCAAAAAAACTTTTGGGTTTAATTTGTTGGATCCCACAATTTTATCTATTAAATCAATGTTAGTGTTTCGGCATGCTAATGAAGCCTTACTAGCAGAATGGGTGTGCAGGATTATGAGAATCAGAGGATCTTTGGTCCTTGATTATCCATGCATGCGATGGTAGAGAGCTAACATGGGAGTCTAGGCTTATGCGGCACGACAGGATCCTCACCAGATTTCATAGGGCGAGATGGATACCCCACGTCGACACATGCTGTGTTCTATGTGGAGAGGCGCACACACTTATTCTTGGGTGCCTTGTATCTCGAGAGGTCTGGTTGTGATGGAGCTTGACTAGTGGTCCATCCCCTACATCGGAGGCATTTTGGCAGTCCGTCAGAGCCCGCCCTCGTTAGCTAGAGACAGCACTGAAGAGCACCACTGGAGACATTTCTGACCGGTGCTAGGCCATCTGGTTCTAGCGCAACCGGGTTATTTTTTGTGGGGAGAGATGTAAGGTTGATAGTATTATGCATCATAGCTCTTTCCTTCTTCGGAGTGGGGATTTGGGTAGTGGACTTACTTTTCCCTTTGCTCTCCCCATGAGAGCTTACTTTTGTACATTTTCCACATCATAATGATACATATATATATATATATATATATATATATATATATATATGGATGACACCCTAATTTGGCGTTCATCCTTTTCCTCGTCAAAAAGAAAAAAAAAACATGGGAGTTCAGGCTGGGGAGGCAAGATGTTCATCTTTTTGGGAGTGAGTGATGACTATGCTTCCTAAGATTAGACCTTTGATGTCTCTGTCTCTAGGTAATGGGAGAGAGATTCATTTCTGGTTGGATCCCTGGACAGGTCAGGTTACACTAGCAAGCCTATTCCCAAGGACTCCATTGCGGAAGACAAGAATGTTATGGTGGCTGACTGTTGGTCCAGTGCGGGCGCCTTCGATGGTGCATGGTTGTCATCATTCTCATTACATCTATCTGACCAGTGCATTGATGACTTTGTCCTTTTGAGAAAGATGACCGGATACTCTATAGATGTCACAAAACATGATAGGTGGATGTGGTCCACAAGAGGTTTTTATTCATGGAAAATGTAGAAGTGACGATAGATTCTGTCATGATGTGGAAAGTCACGTGGGGGCTACTCATTAAATCATATAGATTCCAATGGCAAAATTCTGTGGATTTTTACCCGTGTCTACTGCAGTACTTCTGTCAGCCTTGGCTTCATGAGGGTGATCCAACACTCATTTCTTCCACCTTCTCCGGTAGAATTGGATCGATCGATTGGTGGTCCAGGGCAGCAGATTGTTGGCCAGCAAAAGATTGGGGATGCTATTTCAGCATATTACCGGGAGACCTCTTGGCGACAACCTCCTAGAGGTGGTCACTTGGGAGAATCCCCATCCTCACGGACGAGCATATTTCTCTCCTTTTGCAAGTTTTTTCGGAGGATGAGGTCACCCAGATATTACGGGACCTCAATAGTGATGCATCCCTAGGCTCAGACAGTTTTCGATGTTCTTCTATGGGGAGTTTTGGCTTGTGGTATGGCGTCCAAGAGTTCATCAGCGGGAACCGAGGCTTTGAGCGCCTTAACTGGTTTCTGTTCTTCATGCTTCCGACGCGCACCCCGGCCGAGCATGTGGAGGATTTCAGACCAATTGCCTTATCCAATGTCATTTACCTCTTGGTGGCGCGGGTAATAGCCAATTGTCTTCGGGAGGTGCTTTCAGATCTCATTCATCTGGTTCAGTCATCTTTCATTCATGGCCGATCCATCATGGACAGTTATGGTATGCCCACTAAAATTGTCGCGCACTGGAGGAGGACCACCTATCAAGCCTTCCTTTGGAAGGTCGACTTCTCGAAATCTTATTACACAATTGCATGGACTTTTTTGTGGCACTTGGAGGCTTTCCCACGGTCTAAATTACTTGGATGAAGCGATGTATCACCATTACTTCTTTCTCAGTCCTGGTCAATGGGATGTGATGGCTGGGTTCAGCTACGGAGAGGGGTTTGGCAGGGTTGCCCACTTGGGCCCATGTTATTTGTACTGGCGACTTACGCCCTTGCGAGGTGCTCTCAGGCTTCGTGCGGGGTTGGTCACTTCAGGGTTTCCAAGGCAGCTTAGTTCTGTAAGCAGACGACACCCTCTTTGTCCTTCATCCCTGTTGGCATGGCTTCAGAGGAGGTGAATGTCAGCGGCCGAGCTTTGCACTCCGATTGGCGCCTTGCTGATAATATATCTGGGACTTCCCCATTCTGACCGCCACATCGGCTCTCGTGGGTTGGGCAGATCATGGGACCCTATGTTGGTCTACGGCGTTCAGTTTTCTTCAACAGGACCTTTCTTGGAATTCCCGAGCTATTCTGCCTCGCGGGGCCTCCACATTTTGGCGGAGCGTTGCAACTCTTCTCCCCCTATTCGACCGTATATGGTTCCCTCTCTTGGCTCCGGTGAGACTTTTTTCTTTTTGGCATCATTATTGGCTTCCTTGAGGGTCTTTGGTGGCATCTTTTCCCCTTCTACTAGCCCTTGGCACATCCTGACTCTTCAGTTGAAGAGGTGTGGCCAAAAATCGGTGGTCTTGGTTTGTGGACCCCGACTTTCATATTAGCTCTTTCGGATAGGCACATTTCGGCTGGACTCCTCTAGGGCCAATAGTTGGGTATGACTTTCTGAAACCTTTATTGCTTGCAGCCTCTATCATTGCTTCCTCTTGGTTAGCTTGATTCCAGAAGCCCTCATGGCAGACTTCTTACTCATTTGGCGTGCCAAGGTGTCGTTTAAAGTCAAGATTTTTGCTTGTCTTATGCGGCACGACAGGATCCTCACCAGGGCAAGATGGGCTCCCCATGCTGACACGCCCTATGTCCTATGTGCAGAGATGGAGAAGGACATTGCACACATATTCTTTGGGTGCATCGTAACTCGAGAGTTCTGGTTGCGGCTGAGCTTGATTGGTGGTCCACCCCCTACGCCAGAGGCATTTTGGCAGTCCCTTAGAGTTATCGACAGTTAGAGAGAGCACTGCTAGTGACGTTTTTGGCCGGTGCCTGAGGCATTTAACTCCAACGCAATTGGGTTATGTTTGTGGAGAGAGATGTCATATTGTACATCATGGCTCTTTCCTTCTTTGGAAGTAGGGATTTGGATAGTGGATGTACTCTTCCTCCTATTTTGCCGCTCTCTCCTTGAGATCTTACACTTATACATTTTTCCCATCATAGTGATATATATACGTGGATGACACCCTAATTTAGTGTTCATTCTTTTCCTCAAGAAATGTAATGCAGTGGAGGATACGAATCATTGTTCCTTTAGTGTAGGATGGCCATTGAAGTGTAGAGTGTAGACAGCAACCAGGTGGAAGATAGAGTTCATTTCGGAATGGGGATCGACAGTTGGATAATAGTATATGTTTCTTCGTGAAAGTGAGTGCTGGCCTTGTCTATCTTATGAGTGATTTGGCATCAACGAATGCAGTCATCTTCAGGGGCGAAAGGTTTTATACGGAAAATATCATCACACATGCAGTTGAATCAGAAAAATTGCGGGCGACTGCATGATGGCCAATAGGGGAGGCCTTATGTATATTTTGTCTTTGTCTTAATGAAGCAGGATGGTTACCACCCTGGTAGCAATCCATTTTCTGCCACAAAAAAGGAAAAATAACCCTTAATTTTAAACATTTCCATGGTCTTCAATACTTTTATGTACCTGACATTCTTTTTTTTCTTTTTGGGATGAGAAATGATGACTAGCAAGATGGTAGTCATCCAAGGTTCAATTAATATTAGGAGTTACAGAAAGATTTTAGAAGAAGGCCAACAACATCACACTAAGCAGGGTGGAAACAGAGTGCTGCCCCAGCTGGTAATTCATCAGCTCCAAGAGGGGTCATCCTTCCAGCCCAGCAAACATCCCCCGACTGACAATTAGAGCCCAAGCCAGGTGGCGGGACATCTGAGAACTGCCAGTCTGCTCCCCGATGTGAGCTTGGATTCCTGAAAGAGAGCCACATCAGCACCCCAGCGGCAGACATATCTGCAAGGGTTTGACGACGCTCCAGATCCCTCACTCCGCGGACATTCCTAAAGAGTATGTTCATGGGGTAGACCGTCCTGCAATATGGCTCCAGGCACACGTTGTGGTAGGCCTGGGTCTCTGCTTCGTTTTCACTTGACCCTGCAGGCTTGAGCCACCAACGCAACAAGATCCACGTTTCGCACAGGAATGACTTCCGTCCTTGTTTGTGTGGCTGCATCGCAACTTGCATCCAGAGCGCATGGACCATGTGCTGACCCCTCAGTAATGACAAGGACTGCCCCTTCCGACTGTTGAGTCCCTGTTGCGTGCACCATATCCCTGAGAGAGCAGCAACCAAGTGTGACGTGTCAAGATCCACAGATTCAATCATCAGGGGTGCTGCCACAGCTGTTTTGGTTTTCTCATTGTCGCATGCGTTTCTAGTTCCAAGGGCCACATTTGGGGCAGAGGGAGTCAAAGGTGTATCGCATGTCACCAAGGCAATTGTCTCGTCTCCTGTGTGATGCATTTTGGGACTTGAGGATCTGTAGATTTCACTTGGCTGAGCTGCGTTGTTCCTGTTCCGGCGTCTCCACTCCTGCAATACCCTGCTAAATGGCTGTGTTCTCTGCAGGTGCCTAGGGGAATATCGAGCGCGCAGATCGCCTTGGTTCGCAAACCAGTTACCAGGTGTCTCCCAGCACATTGCTGGACACGGGATACGAGACAGGCTTTGACCGCCATTCCCAATGAGCTGTCGGCGGCAGTCATGTGTGCCGCTGTCTGCCACGACGTCCGACCATGAGCGCTACTGGCGAAGATCCCCATCACGCTCACAGATATGACATATGTCTTGCCGTCGGCAAATAGTTCCACCGTAACAGGGATCCACTTAAAGTCAAGATTTTTGGTTGGTTTGTGCGGAGTGACAGGATTCGTGCCAGAGCTTACAGAGCAAGACGGGCATCTAGCTCTTTCCTGCACGCTATGCGGTGCGGCGGTCAAGGATGTTGCTCATTTGTTTTTTGAGTGCTTTGTGGCCTACGAGGTGTGGACACGTGTGGGCACCATGGCCAGCAGTCTTTAATCACCAGAGTTGTTTCGACAGTCACTCTGGACTTTTGGTGGCTGGAGTTTTTCATGGTGAGCGCCATGCCGTCATTTTTGGCCGGTGCCTGGGTCATATGGCACCAGCTCAATAATCATTTTTTGCGGGGAGCGATGTCATGTTGAGAACATTGTACATCATATTTCGTTTTTTATAAATGCGTGGAGGTGGTGCATATCTATGCTTCTTTTGACGCTCTCTCCTGAGAGCTTACACATGTACATATAATCCTTTTCATTAATAGATATACGTATGAGAACATCGAATCTTGGTGATAATCCTTTTTCTCCTTTTTTTGTGGGGAGCGATGTCATGTTGAGAACATTGTATATCATATTTTGTTTCTTCTTAGTGAGTGGGGATTTGATGGAGGTGGCGCATATCTCTGCTTCTTTTGATGCTCTCTCCTTAGAGCTTACACATGTACATATAATCCTTTTCATTAATAGATATACGGATGACAACATCGAATCTTGGTTAACATCCTTTTTCTCCTAAAAAAATGCGGATCTGCTTCTGATGTTGGAGTTCAACATATGCGCTAACGATAGAAATGTCTTCGGACTGCTTTTGTTGACATTTTTGTGGTATATAACATGTCAGCGTTTACTGTTTGTACAATGTGAAGCATCTTGTAACTTGACATTAGCATGCTTCTTTAGTTCTTTTTACCAGTAATTGTATATTTTCTTGTAAGAAGTAGATTGATGTTCACTTTGGTTAATTTCCATTTTCTAATTAAGTGCTTTGTTTGCAGACTTACAATGAAATTCAATATTGTTTTCTTGTGATTGGTTCAGTATATCCTGAAGATCTATGTGCCTTCCTTCTGAATGTGAGTGTCATGGTCAACTGAGAAATCGTACGATCTTGTTGAGTTATAATTTTCTACAAGGAGAGTAACTTGTACCTGATACGAAATAAACTGGGGCCTGTTTTTCCTTATTATCTCACAAATTATTTCTTCCAATGCTTCTTTGCCAGAAATGTCAGTCAAAAGATGAAGAGTCAATTGTTGGAGTTCTATGTGTAATTAAACATTTATTACCAAGGTTGTTTCTGATTTAATGATAACTGTTTACATCATAATGCCTTGAGCCAATTTTAGCACTCAAATGAATCTTTGATTAAGGTTGCTGGAAGCTTGGCATGTCAAAAGGGTATCACTTGTGGAAGTTGTGAAATTGCTACTAGATGAGCAAAGTTTGGGTGCGAGGAAGGCACTTGCTGAGGTAAGCTTGTTGACTTGCTGTCTGGCATTAGATGAAACCTGAGTATATGGGCTGATTGTTGTTCACTAGACGACAACTAAAGAAGGATTCTGGTTTTTGGTACTTGTATTCTTTGTGGCATGCTTTGTTTAACATTGTTATATTTGGGTGTCAGTTAATAGTTGTCATGGCTTCACATTGTTATCTGAGCGGTCCTGCTGCTGAGCAGTTTGTGGAGTACCTTGTGCGCCACTGTGCTATATCAGATGAGGAAGTTAAAGTATTCAAGGTTTCAAGGGAAACTGTTTCTAAAAGTCCTTTTCAGCCATTTCAAAATAAGAATTTAGAGGTTTGCTAAATTTCTTATTGTTTATTAAATTTTTCTTTAAATGTCATCTGCTTTTGTAACAAAGTTCATATGATTAAATTTTTTAGGTATCAGTTGGACCTGTCAGTCCTGGAGAAGTGCGGGCAGTATGTGAGAAAGGTCTCCTTCTATTGGCTATCACCATACCTGAGATGGAGGTATCTTGTATTTCTAGCTAAAATCAATTTGTTGAGAAACTTGCTCAATTCTTCCATATTTTCTATCACCAAATTTCACCTGATTTTCATTTTTTTGCTCTGATCTACTGTGGCATATAATTGCTGCAAAATCTTATGCAGCATATTTTGTGGCCATTTCTTTTAAAGATGATTGTACCAAGAAAATATACTGGTGCAGTTGCTACGGTATGTGAAAACATTCTTTGAACTCGTCATTTGATGGCTTAAATTTCTTTTTTTTCTTTGATTCAATGCTGTTCATAAAGTCCAGTTTGCTTTTAGATTTAAGATTATCTATCTTGTTGTCTATCTCTTTTAGGACTTCAATTTATCTTCTACAATATTCATTTTTTTTGTAACTCTTTCAGGTTTGCAAGTGCATAGCAGAGTTATGCCGGCTCAGGCCTTCTCTCACAAGCTCTATATCTAGTAATTTTAATTATCCAAATGATATTCCTAGCTCTGAGGTAGAAACAAATGACGAATATTACTATCTTGGAAATTTATATAGCACTTATCAGATTTTGACTTGTCATCGTAGGATCTTTTTGCTCGTTTGATCGTGCTTCTGCATAATCCTCTGGCAAGGGAGCAGTTAGCAACACAAATTTTAACTGTATGCTTTCAGACTCGATTAAGTTTCCCAGTACATTAATATATTTTTATCTTATTGCCAGCTTTGTCCGTTGACAATATTTAGAAGTGCAAGATGCTGAACTGAATGTATTGTTAAATTTCTCTGTTAGAGAAATAGGCCAACTTCTCTACTCTGACCTTACCCCCAAGGAAAACTGATGTGGCACCTACTTGAAATTTGAAAAATCCTGGCTGCTGTATCCCAATCTCTAGAAATGATGGCTCAACAGTAGAACAAATTCCCTACAGGGTTCTCCTGGCCCGGTGGGTGGGGAGGATCCCGAGGATAGTTTATGGCATGAGGTCGTCACGTTCTGCTATGGATAGGAGCTATCATGGGAGTCGAGGCCCATTCTTTTACGTGGGGCTTCATCTTTTTGGCGGGGAGTGGCAGCTTTGCTCTCCCAACTACGCCCTTTCATGGTCCCATCGCTTGGTTCGGAGAGGCCTTCTCTTTCTGGCAGCACACCTAGCTCCCCGGGGGCTTGTTAGCGGTCGACTTCCCCTGGCTTTGGGCTCTTGCTGCGCACTCCAGTGGGACGGTGGCGTAGTCTTGGTCTGAGATTGGCGGTGCGGGGTCTGGCTCTTGAACCCCTCTTTTCGGCTCCCCACTTTCGAACCAGCGCATAGCAGAGCTACTATCACTTCATCGGAGGATCACCCCTTTCCGTCCAGATCCCTCTCGGCGGGATGGGTGGATTTGGTTATCGCAGTCCTTCTCGGCCCACAGCCTTTATCTGCGCTTCCTACCTGTCATTACCATCTTTGAGGAGCTCCAGAGGGATTGTAGACTCATTTGGCGCTTGCGGGTACCGCTGAAAGTCGTTGCTTGGCTTATGCGGTGAGATGGACTCCCCACTCGAGTATACAGAGCAAGATGGGGGCCTCACACTGACACATCTTGCGCCCTGTGCATGGAAGCTGAGGACATTTTTCACCTGTTCTTTAGGTGTTCGGTGTCTCGGGAGATTTGGCGACAGACGTTCAGCTTGGACACCTTTCCTTCAGCTGTGGCGGAGTTTTGGCAGCCACTTTGCAGTTCCGCCAAATGGAGACAGAGTTGGAGAGTGCTTTTGGCGACATTTTTGGCCGGTACCTAGGCCATTTGGCTCCAGCGTAACCGAGTGATTTTATGTGGGGAGAGATGTCAGGTTAAGAGTGTTGTACATCACATCTCTTTCCTCCTTCGGGATTGGGGTTTTGGTTATGCAGGACACTTCCTTTTGCCGCTCTTCACTAGAGAGCTCTTACTTGTACATGTTGACTTTTCTCATAGTTATATATATACCCGGATGACAATCGCAATCCTGGTGGTCGTCCTTTCCCCTCTGAAAAAAACTTCCCTACCTCCTTGGCCAATTGGACCTTGTTTCTGGGATGGGAACTGCATAGATAATTGTTTTCACTCTTACCAAAGTACATTTGTAAAACTTCACTTCAATGTAAAATGGAGGCTCTTGCAAGTATATCAACACTTGACAGATTGGAAAATGCTAGGGCATTATTGTATGAGGTGTTAATGTCCTGAACTGATATTTGAAACAGGAAGGCAACAAACTGGAAAACCAATGGAGATAAACATCTAGGTGGCTTTGGCTCAGGGAGGGTGATTCTAATGCACGATTCTCTCACTTATCTGCCAGTAGTCTAAGGAGGGCACATAAAATTGAGCACATCATGGGTTAAGCCTTGAAGGCACTGAAATTGGAAGCAGGGATCAGGTTGGTTGAGCCAGCTGTTGACTATTTTTGCTCGGCCACAAGAATGTGAGAAGTGGGATCCTTGCTGTGGCTGGGCAGGGATGACAACACCCACTCTGCAGAGTCATCTGATTCAACCACTCACTGAAGCTGAAGTTAAGGAGGTTTTAAAGAATCTGAAAGGGTTGGGTCATGGGGATAGATGGCTTTGAAATATTTTTCATTCGAAAAATGTAAAAAACAGTTTTTGATGGCTGATATTGATCGAGGGGAGAGTTTAGTGTCAAGCTAGCATACAAGTTGCTTTGCACATCCAACCTGAATGCGTGATCGATTGCAAATTCATTTGGCAATCCAGTGTATGTTTTGAAGATCAAGTTTTTCATATGGCTCTTGAGGAGGAGGCTCTCACATGTGTATACAAGCAATGTGGCTCCTTGAAGAAACAAAGAACTGCTGCTTATACTCAAACATGGACGAAGACAAAAAACACCTTTGTTTTGGGTGCCAGACGACTCACGGGGCTGTAGCAGGTTCATGCATAATGACTGATGCCCAAGCATTTGAAACATCTAGTTTTCAGGAGGCTCTGTCGGTCTTGTGGGGATAGGGTGATGATGGGAGTACAAATCCCACTTGTCGTTCATGTGTAGTATGAGGTCGCATACTAGGAAAGATGAGCAAGTAGGCAGAGAGGGGAGGGGAAAATGAGGTGGCGCCGCCCAGCAGGAATCGTTGGAGACGCAGGTGATGCTGCGGGTGACAGGATGGTGGGCCTGCAAGGGCTGCCGGGGATGGCTAGGTTGTTGCAGTCAGGTTCCAAGTCCAACAGCATTAGGCTCTGTCTAGTAGTAGGAAGTGTAAAAAAAAAATACATCGTCTATACATTCAAACCCTCCTTGGTCATATTTCATCTTGTGTCTGGTGTTCAGTTTATCTCCAATGAATGGTCTAAGTTGTGTATCTTTGTATATGTAATTAATAAAACATCACCTGGCTTCTTAGGCACAGTCACGCCCTCACTAGAGTGTATCATCTGCAGTGAACTCGTGGTTTGTTACCACATGTCCTTTGCAAGGTTGGTGAGGACTTCAACTACACCTTCTTTGAGGTGCATGATTGAGAAGGAGGTTTGGAATCAGATGACAGTGATAGGTCTAGACTCATGGCCATGCGTCTTTCTTCATGACTTATGCACCATCCGGATGTGCAACTCTCAGCCACAACACTAACAGCTTTTGGGCTATCGTGCTTCAGAGCAACAATGTGATTTTAATGGAGAAAAATGGAACATAGAGAATTTCGTACATCACATTTGTTTTTTATTGGAGAGTTATGTGGGTTTTTTTTAATTCTTTATCCCTCTCCTTTTTGCTTGTTTTGCTATACCACACATGTAAATCCTTTAGAACATTAGATAAACATATGCATGGATGACTATATCTGGTCATCCTTTTGCTCCTCCAAATAAAATTTAAAAACATTACAGGTTACAACTTAATTGGATGACTGCGTTAAGCATGAAATAGCTGATCCATTTTAGTCAAACTGTAACCCTCCCCACACCCTTTCCCACAGTGGTTGAAGAAGAAAAAAATGTCCCTGGGTTAAGATGTAACAATTTGTAGCTAATGTTCATTATTCCTTCAGGTTTTATGCTGTTTGGGACCCTTGTTTCCAAAGAATCTCAGTTTATTCTGGCAAGATGAGGTATGACTTGCTTTGTAGTACAGTTTTCAAAAGTCTGAATGCTTCTTACTGTTATCAGATTGACTGAAATGCTGGTTGGTTATTGGTATGCAAGCCAAGTTCTGATTTGACTCATTCATTTGATTGTATTGGCATAGATTTGCAAGTTACCGTTTTGAGTTTAACCAATATCACTTTTCATCTGAGTTGTACCTATAGCTAGGATAATTAAAATGTTTTGTCCTTGTGATTTATGAAATTCAATTTAGTAATTTTCGCTATTTGCCTGTGTATTAACAACAAACAATGTTTCGCGTGACATAAAAGACCTGTTAGCAAATAACTGAGAGTAACAGGCCTTTATGAATCATGTGTTGAAAACTATAAGAGTAAACTGCACAAGTGTTGGGAGGATACAAGAATCCCAAGTAGGATCACGTATAAAAGAAATAATACATTGCCTTTCAATTTCTTTTAATTGTGTTTGAAAGTTCCACAGAAGTTGGTATAAAATTGACTGTGCCATTGTTGAGGTCTCATTGACATGTCAAGCTTGATGGTGTTTTATGACTGTAATTGTTTTTGGGCATTAGGACATGCTGCCAAAAATATAAGGGTGCATAGAGAAATATGTTGCAAGAATACGAGCATATGATAAGGCTATATCAGTTCAAGATGATGTGATTAAATGTCAACTTCGACAAGACATTTTGTGTCTTCGGTTATTTTGCCACCTTCCTATGAGTATGTCTTATGATTTCCTGCATGTAAATTCATTGCAGGATATTAAAAATAACTCTTTTTTGTTTCATAGAAATTATTTTTACTAGAAATAATATATTTTGGAGTATTATTTTAGAAGGTACTTTGGAGTATTTGCATTCCTTTAGATGATTGGAAAATGTGATATTGTACTTGTTTCCTTTTCTCCATGTGGACTCTATTCGTCACTTTGCTGCATATGAAACATAAATAATTAAATCTGTAGTATAATGTTCTTGTAATTTCATCTAGTTAATGGTTGTTGATGTTATTGTAGCGTTATTACTTATTGGGGCCTGATATATAAATCTATAACTATATCCAGTTCACCATATTATCATGGAAAAGCTTTGTCATTTAATTTTCACATAGCTCCTGCATTCATTTTAATCGCGTTCTGACATGTAGGCTATGTTTGGTGTTATCTGTTATGTTGTCTAATCTAATGCAATAAGTTTCATAGCAATTTTTTCATGATTTACATAGTTTTCTTTGGCAAGTTTTAGGTGCCAAAAATGAAGGCCTACATAAGTGACCCTGATGATTTAAAGCAGGATACTTCTTACCAAGAGATTTGGGATGAAATGATAATAAATGTAGGTAACCTCTATAGTTTTTTAGTAGGCATGAGTCATCATATAAACTGCTCATATTTTTTAATAATTGTGGCAAAACTTTTTGTTGAGCCTCTGGTTGTTGATTTCTTGGTGTGTAAACGTTACATGATTTTTCAACTTCATACTCTCTTTTTATCTGCTAGTGCATCTTTAGATTTTCGTAGTTACTTGTCCTCGTTCTTCTTCTGTAAATTTCTGACTACACCATGACAGCTATGTTTCTCTGACAGTTTTTAGCAGAATCTTTGGATGTCATGGATGACAGAGAATGGGTCACTTCGTTGGGTGATGCTTTTGCAAGACAATATGATCTCTATAATGCTGATGAAGAGCACTCAGCACTTCTTCATAGGTAATATCTTAGACTCCTATTATGTTTTTCTGTTATGAAGATGTTTATGCCAAATGCAAGGTTTAAGTGCACATTTTCCTCAAAAAGGGTCTAAGGTTTAGTTACACATTTAAAAGGCCTATTAAATTGGACATGTTTTAATGTGTCAGATGTGTTAGACTAACAGTTATTTGTACTATGGTGCCTCAGAACCAAGCATAAGTTTAAATAAGAAATGCTTTGAAATAGTTAAATATTTTATTTTGATTTTTCAGAGGATCTAATTGAAAGAATCTTTTTTTTTTTGAAAAGATAACTGAAAGAATCTTGAATGTGATCCAAGGTTTAAAATACTGGATTTACAGGGTAACCTTGCACAAGCATTCAGGATTTGATTTTTCTTTATTTTTTATGGTAAAATGATTACGCCGCCCACTTTGTGGACAACAAGATGAAGGACACTTAATGCAACTTTTGATGGGTGCCTAGTGAAACATCAATGGTACAGTGAATAACCTTCACCTTGCAGTGATTGGTCCCATTAATTCTGTGAATGAAGCAGAAATTAGAGGGATGGTGGGTGATGTGAATTTCGTCGGAGTGTAATTAACTAACTGATTTATTGGACACTAAGCACAAAATGCAAAAGACTAAGGTCTAGACGTAGACTATGTAGAAATGAAAATTAAATAAGGTCTAGATGTAAACTATGCATTCCTCACTTCATTGAATTGCAAGTGCACAGATCAGAATAGTATACTCGAATGTCATATCCACAGTGATTTAAAACTTAAGATTTACTAACTAATTTAAATTAATACTAAACTAAGTTAATTCTCTTTGGTGTTTTAAAGTGATTGATATAAAATGATAACTATAGATAATGAAAGATAATGAAATGTTCTCCTAGGAATATGGTTCATCTAATATTCTGTTATGAATGAATTAGAACAACTTAGCAATACAAATCATGCCATATTCAACCTGTAAAAATTGCTCTCATAGTACATTAAAATTAGATACGTACCATACTTCCATATGAATATTAGTTAGGTTGATTTAGAGAGGATTTCAACTGATATTAGATTATCATGAAACTTCTAGCTCACTGCATAGATACAATCAGATCCACAACTCTAATGCTCTTGGTTTATTTCTAAACATTGCCTTATTTGGCAAATGGAACCAGGACTTGATTTTGCCAAACAGGGTGGCTTGGTTCCACCAAAAAGGTGGAACTAGGCCACTATTCACGTTTTTTTTTTTTTAAATTTTTTTTTCCTTTGATTTGACACCACTTTCTTTTTTTTTTTCATTTTTCTGATTTCATTTTGTTCTTTTTCTTATTTTCTTTACATTACAGTTTTCTCCTAAAATAAAATATATATTAAATATAATATATTTGTTATAAAATGGATTGATATAGTATTATTTATTACTTATTATTTTATTATTTTTTTAATATTTCATTAATTATAAATTAATAAAAAATTGATTTTATATTTAAATAATATATTTTCAACAATTTTTTTGCCATAATTTTTTTAATATACATTTATTTTTTAATATTTATAATAAATTTATAATCTATATTTATTATACATATTTTTAATTCAAACACTTACTAAAATTAACCCATCACATCTACTTTTCATATCACATCTACTTTTCATATCACATCAACTACCTTATTCCTCCACATCAAATTTCACTTTATCCAAACACTCCGAACAAATCTGTCAACTCAACTATTCTTCAGGAACTTGGTGGAACTCCAGTTCCCGTTGCCAAACGGCCTCCAAGGGAATCTAGAATCAACCTCTCGGTTGCCATTTCAATATGAGATTCATATTAACAAAAGCCAAATGGATATATCAATTCTCAGCATGGAAAGATTAGAACTTGAAAGCCAAGTCAATGTTCTTGACTCATTTATCAGAAATCACAAGTAACAGATGAAATCAAATCCACAAACTAATTGCTAATGCTCTTGGTTCATGAACAACAAGGGAATCTAAAATCAGCCTCTCAGCTGCCATTACAGTATGAGATTCACATTAACAAGAAGTTAAAGGATGTATTTAGAAAATAAATGCTAATGCTCTTGACTTATTTCTGAGCAAGAAAGAACCAAACATCAACTTCTCAGTTGCCATTCTAAAACAGGATTCACATCAACAGAAAACTGATTCGAAAACATTTAGAAACTGCACTAATACCAGTGACAAAAGTGTTGTTCAATCATCCATCCATAGACAGAACTTAAATTACTACTATCCTAAGAGAGCTAAGATTTAGCTTCACATAAGTGATGAAATCAATACAAACGGTTGAGGAACATAATAAAAAACATCATAAAACATAAAGATAGAATAATCAGCCCTAAGGAGCAGCTTCCAGCAAGAAAACCTCAACCTCTAGCCAAATGGCCAGAAGAGGAGGAGAGCTCTCATTGCTCCCCAATATCCCCCTTTTATATGATATTATCATCACCATCGGAACCTTCCATTCCATTCAATTTTGCCATCTGTCCTTTGGTCCCTTCTTTCAAAATGATTCCTCTCTGCATGCTTTTTGGCAGCTGCAAAGAGTGGTCCCCTCCTTTTCTAGCAGGAATATCTTTTTTGTGCTTGATTTTGATGCTGCGAACAACAAACATCAATTCCTCAGATGAAAATTAGACAAATAAGAACTAAATCAGTATATTATCCAGCTCAAATGTGCAAATGTAAGATAACATTATGCCGAGAAGATAAATGCATGTATATTAACCATAATTATCAGAATATGAATATTTTAGGACTTATATGCCCATGAATTAGAGTGAAAAAGAACAGAATTATAGTATGACCAGCTAGTGATCAACGGGCGAGGATACTTTGAGGAGGTGGGCGTCTTTGTTCCTGAATACTGTGCTGTCAGCCCTCACTACCTACTTTTATGACTGTCCTTAGAATGACTAAGCTGGTGGCTACTGGATTGGATGTTCTCAGGAGAACATACTTTTTGTCCTGGTTCTAACCCATGTCAACCCCCTTCTCTTGGATCTGGCTCTTGTTTCTAATTTTGGAAGGATAACTGGTCGGGCCTGGGCCCTGCCCAGCTGCGCTTTCCTCGCCTTTTTCAGCTGGCTGCTAACAAGGAGGCAAGGGTGTCCGAGTGCTGGGCATCCGTGTCAAACGAGCAGGGGATATGGTCGCCAACTTTCTCTCTTCATTTATCGGATCAGCGCTTTCAGGATCTGCTGCTGCTACTTAGGGAGATTTCCCACCTCTCCCCAACAATGAACAAGGATGATGGTTGGCAATGGCAGAAGGGGAATTTCTCTATTCGTGAGGCATACATTTTGCTTGGCGCTGAGGATACTATTGCCTGTGAGGAGATTTTGATGGCCTGTAGGTTGCTGTGGCGTGCTAAGACTCTTAAGATTAAAATTTTCTCCTGGCTGCTGTTGCATCGTCGCATCCTCACAAAAATGTACTGGTCTCGCTGGTGTAATGATGCTGGTACTGCCTGTGTTCTCTGCGGAGAGGCTGATGAAGATTCTGCCCTCTTTTTTGGGTGCCACTTGACTTGCCGGGTCTGGGAGGCAGCTGACATTGACTGGATTAATACTTCCTTGGAAGATGCTTTTTGGAGGACATTTTGGAATGGCGACAGAAGGACTCAGGGTTGTGTTTACAGATTCAGGAGGCAGCGGGCTCTCCCATTGGCATACATTTGGGCTATCTGGATGCAAAGGAATGACACTCTTTTTCGTGGTGGGCGTGCCTAGGTTGACAACATCAGGAGTCATGCGATGGCCATTTTTGGAGATTGGAAAATGTGCTTAATTTTTGGGCTGCTATTCCTGTTTTTCTTCTTTTGTAATCCGGATCCTGGGTTTCTTCTGACCCTTTTGCTTTGATCTTCTGTAATGTCTCACTAAAATTAATGAAACTCTGGATAACCACCACCTTGCTGGTTGTCCTTTCCCGTTTCAAAAAAAAAAACCATGTCAACCCCCTCTCACTCTCTAAACCTGTGTCAATGATCTTTTTTTTTTTCTGCTGTTTTCTGGCAGATGCTTGGGGATGCTTCTTCAAAAGGTTGATGATAAAATATATGTTTTCGGGAAGATACAGTGGATGTATAAACATGCAAATATCTCTGTCCCAATAAATAGACTCGGTCTTGCTAAAGGCATGGGATTGGTAAGTAAAATTATTTGGCAGTTTTTTTAGGATGTTGATTGTATTTATATCGATATAGAATGGCGTCGTATGATCCATGTAGCCGACCCCACCTAGTGGGATAAGGCTTTGTTGTTGTGTTGTTGTTGATTGTATTTATATGTTTCATGCTTACTTCTGTCTTCTAGATTGCTGCTTCACATTTGGATACCGTATTGGAGAAGTTAAAGAACATTTTGGACAATGTTGGACATAGTACGTTCTATAGGTACTTTTGTAATCTTTTTGGTGGAAAACCATTTATTTAAATCTGTGAGAAATTATATGCAGGATCTATTTTATTTTAGGAAGTTTTCCTTTTGACAATATATTGTATTTATTAGAAATAGGAGCACATAGGTAGCTTTCCTACTCCTAGCAGGCTGCCCCATAATTATGGGATTTGATTCTAGCCTTCCAGATTTCATCTTTCCTAATATGTTTGAAGGTTCTGTATATTAGTGGTTGAATAAACAAAAACTAATAAAGCTTTTTGCTACAATTCTCTACAAAATCTTATATGTTACTATTCTTAATTTAAAAACATTCGGATACCATACTGGAGAAGTTGAAGAATATTTTGGACAATGCCTGACATAATGTTCTAAGGTACTTCTGCAATCTGTTTGGTTGAAAGCCATTTATTTGAATGTTATATGACATCATAATTTAAAAACACTATTTTCTGAGTTATACTCTTTCACAATTTAAATCTTATATGACATCATAGTTAATTTGAAACATGTGGATACTTGTTGTTCTGAAGGAGAAACATTTTGTTGAAACATGGACTAAAGTGCCGGGGATACAATTAATGGTGTTAAATTTTAGGTGCTAACTAGTTTTCCTACAAGCTTAAGCCATTAGGAAGAGCAACATCAATAATTTTATATTCTTAACACTCCCCCTCACGTGTGGACCGGTGACAACTTTGAATTAATCCAGTCCTCCAGGTGGACAACAATTAAGGGAGGAAAATATTTTTTAACAAGAGCTTAACGAGGTTTGAACTAAATTTGATGTGCAAACCAGTTTTCCTAAAAGCTTAAGCCATTAGGAAGAGTAACATCAATAATTTTATATGCTTAACAAATGGTAATAAATAATTACATAGACTCTCGAACAGCGATCAATATACTAGAATTCTATGGGACTTGTGTTGAAAACACTGGTGTGATTCGCTGACATGTTTGAGACCCCAAGAAACATTGGATTTTACAATTGATACTTGTATTTCTTGCTGATTTATCTTTTCAATCATGGGACTCTGCTTCACCAATGATGCCATTTTTTTCCTTCCCGTAAAAGTTAGAAGCCTTAAGAGCGAGTTGCATTAAATCGACTACTCTCTTTCCCCACCTGATATCATAAATAATTTTTGATACATTATTTTTTGGTGTCCTGTTCTCATCTGACTCGGTCACTCCGGGATTTGGCTCGTTAGAGACAGAAGTGGACAACGCCATTGGCGACATTTTTGGCTAGTGCCTAGGCCAAGCGCGAGAGATGTCTGGCCGAGTGTATTGTACACCGCATCTCCTTTCTTACTCTCGGGAGTGGGGTTTTTTACTAGTTGGCTAGCTGAGACACTTTTCATCTTTTTGATGCTCTCTCTTTGAGAACCTACACTTGTACATGATGGATGACAAGTGCAACTCTGGTGGTCATTCTTTTTCTTCTAAAAAAATCAATTTTTTGATGTGCGTATGTTTGGTTTCTTAGAAAGTACAGGCATGAACATCTATGTAACATATTTCTAAATTGAAAAAAAGTTAATCATTAGATGGTTCCTTATGGTAAGATTACTACAAATCCTATTATTTAAAAATAACTGTGCATCATGTCGGGAATTTGCTACTTTTGAACTTTGCCATATTTTTTGTGTAGTTTTTCATCTTAATTTTCATTCTTTGCAATTGATGATCATGTAAACCATGTGCTGTAGGTTTCTGTCCTTCTTCAGTAAAGTGTCCTTGGAGGATGCTGATGATACTTATGCAGCTTTAGCTTTAATGTATGGCTATGCTGCTAGATATGCCCCTTCAACAGTCATAGAAGCCCGAATAAATGCACTTGTGGTATGATCCATAATCTTCATGTTTATTTTTTCTGATTCTTCGTAAGACCATGATGTTCAAAAGGTTACTTGAAAAGCAATGATGAAAATGCCTGCTTGTGAAGTTTCTTCAATATGGATAATCCAAAGGACATTATAACAAATGTAGACAGAGTTGTCTGTTAGAAGTTGGTTATTGCATTAGGTTGTTTACAGTCAACAGAAATTGCCAAATTTTATGGGCATGAATTGTCAGTAGTGGAACTTGAGCCAAGTTTCCTGAATCATCTATCACCAATGTGGATGAGGAATTAGTCTAAAATCATAGGTAAGGCTAGCAACTTGGAATATTGGAATATCATCAAGGAAAGTTTTAGAACTAGCAAATATGATGATGCAGAGAAAATTCAATATAATGTGCATACAAAGAACTAGGTGAGTAGGTGAGAATTTTACTGGTATGATATATTTGGGAATAAATCTATCAGGAAAACACCCTAGGTGAGTTTATTTGCTAAGCCTGGTCCCATAGAAAATTTGTGATGCTTGGATGCCTCCTCTACAAAGAATGTAACCAAATCAATGGGGAAATTGTGAACCCTCAGAAACCTGTTCAATTCTACATGCATTCTTTTCATGGTATAAACTTATTGTCTGTTAGGCCAATTCTTCGTGAGATGCTTGTCTCACATTTTCTTGAATGTTTCCATTTTCTAGTTAAAATTGTGCCTTTTTTGTCTAAACTAGTTCTTTTTTCTAAAGGGCACCAATATGCTTTCGCGTCTGCTTCATGTACAGCATCCTACTGCAAAACAAGCCATTATTACTGCAATTGATCTACTTGGTAATTTTATTATTACCCCTTCTAAAAAAGGGTAACTTTATCATTTGGATTGTAAATATGTTTATTGTTTGCTACTATCCAGGTCGAGCAGTAATTAATGCTTCTGAAATGGGTATTTCATTCCCACTGAAAAGAAGAGATCAGTTACTTGATTATGTGCTAACCCTGATGGGCAGAGATGAAAGTGAAGATTTCAATGACTTGAGCACAGAATTTCTTCACACTCAGGTGGATACATGTTTCCAAAGTTTCTAATGGTTTTGAAATGAGCACTTGTGACAATTTTTTTCTATTTTTGCTTTGTTAAAATTTTGCAGAGTGTTGCTCTGAGTGCATGCAAGACGATGGTCTCAATAGAGCCAAGGTTGCCAGTGGAAGCAAGAAACCGCGTTATGAAGGTAATTGAAAATTTCCTCATGGCTGACGATGTTGCATGTTCTATTTCTCTTATGCGCTAATTTAGTGTTGTCATTTGACAGGCGACTTTAGTGTTCTTCACTTTACCAAGTGATCCTTCAGATATTGTTGGTCCACTTGTTGACAACCTTATTGCTCTTCTATGTGCTATTCTACTTACAAGGTAATTCTAGTACCACTAAGATTGCCGAGTTATATAGTTATTTCTTAAAAAGAATGCTGTCATTATATACGTAATGGTTCTTGCTATTGTAACAAATAAGAATAATTATTCGTTGTTTTTTTCCTTTCTTTTTGTCTTATCCCTACCAAATTATATACTTGCATTTGGTTCTTTTCCTTTTATGAATTTCCATGTAAAACTTGAGTACCAAAGTTTGTACTCTGTTATATGAGTTGTCTCAAGTTAGATTGTGACGCAGCGGTAAGGAATTCGGTATAGAAATTTAACTAAAGCCAAGAGCAAATCCTAAGCCCGATAAACGGTGTTCTATTACGCTGTGCAAGTAAGCCTCTGTTACGCTTGAAAGATAAAACAAACGTCAATGTCGCCGGTTCAAGCGGATGATAATCGATAAATAAACTAGCAGGAATCCACCAGCACCTTAGAAGAAATCCAAGGTCAAGATCGTGCGCAGACGAACTCAGAAATTCAGAAAAATCTGAACTGAAACTTTAATTAAAGAGATAATAATGTTTTTAATTCTTACAAGTCAGGCCAATATATAGGGATTCCCAACTAGCAATACTATTAGCACTAGGACTCATATAGCAAAAGGAAAACACACTCCCACCAGCATTAGGACTCTTATAACCTAATAGAAATAAACTAATAGGAAATAACAACCCTAATAGCATTAAGACTCCTAAGAAAAATAAACTAAAAAAAATAACAATCCTAACAGCATTAGGACTAATCCTAACAGATTCTTCAAATCTTAATCAAACTAAGTTGTTGACCACTAGAATTTTGTACAGCAGCAGAATTCTCTCTTTTCTTGTCAATAGGATCTACATCAGGCTCCCCTGCTTGAAAAGAGTTCGACCCTTAACTTAGTAATAGCAAACTTGGCGGATGGTACAGAAGAAATTTCAGTTACGGTCATCCAACTTAGGGGGTTTTCCCAGTAAGATCATCCAACTTTATTTTGTAACACCTAGGTCATCGAACTTTAGAAATATTTCATCCACGGTTATCACGACCTGTTAATCGCTGATGTGGTGCTGACATGGATGCTTACGTGGCACCATGTCAGCA
Source organism: Pontederia crassipes (assembly GCA_030549335.1). Lineage (NCBI taxonomy): Eukaryota > Viridiplantae > Streptophyta > Magnoliopsida > Commelinales > Pontederiaceae > Pontederia > Pontederia crassipes. Next base: position 65,809,948 of record CM060196.1, on the reverse strand, counting down.
TTTTCTCTCTCTTCCATGTCATATTCAAAAAATAAAACAATACCATGAAATGCTCTTTGCTATATTCAAACTTAATTTTGTATCTATATAGTCATCCAACTTTTCAGAACTTTCAGACAAGGTCATTCAACTTTTCAAATTTTCAATCGTGATCATCATTAAAAGCTTAAAATAAAAAGTAATAAAAAATAATATATAAATAAATAAAAATAAATAAAAAAATTGAAGACACTTATACTAACTCGCTACATTTTTTGGCATGACCCACTCGGATCAGGCCGAACAAATTTTTAGTGCGTATTAAATATATAATAATTATGATAATTAATAATTTTTAATTAAGGAAATACAAAATTAAAATAATAACATATCGATTATATTTTTTGGCTAAAATTTGAAATAAATAAAAAATATTATAATTAGAAAAATAAAAATATTTTTTCGTGCGAGATTCCATTAGAGCCTGAACCAAATCGTACTAGGTCATCCAACGAGGTGCTGAGCACGACCCAACGTCCAACGGGTTGCTGAGCCATATACTATTTTTTTTATATAATATTATGATAATTAATAATTTAATTTTTAATATTATGATAATTAATAATTTTGACTATAAAACTCCGCCTATGTTTTATAGCCGGTCCCAAGCCCGGATAAAGGAGGGTTGTGTTAGGCCCCGACAGCCAGCGTAAAACCCTGTCGAATCTCATGAACATGGATCAGGTGTCGTATGATCCATGTAGCCGACCCCACCTAGTGGGATAAGGCTTTGTTGTTGTTGTTGTTGATAATTAATAATTTGGCTCGACCCGTTGGATCATCGGGTCATGCCCAACACTCCGTTAGACGACCTTGTATGATTTGGTTCGGCCCTGATAAAATCTCACGCGAAAAAATATTTTTATTTTCTAATTATAATATTTTTTATTATTTAAATTTTAGGGCAAAAAATATAATCGATATGTTATTATTTTAATTTTTTATTTCCTTAATTAAAAATTATTAATTATCATAATATTATATATTTAATACACATTAAAAATTTGTTCGGCCTGTTCGAGTGGGTCGTGCAAAACATTGAGAGGGGATGTCATTTTTCACCAAAAGGGTGCCCCACTCTACTAATCGGACCTTAACCGAGGCTTAACTGGGACTTAACTGGAGCATAACCAGGGTTCGGTTAAGAACACCTGCGCGGATTCAGAGTTCAATTTCACCGTCCATCGTCTCGGGGCATCGTCCTGCATAGTACACTGAGAGGGGATATCATTTTGCACCAAAAGGGTGTCCCAATCCGCTAACCGGACCTTAACCGAGGCTTAACTGGGGCTTAACTGGAGCTTAACCGGGGTTCGGTTAAGAACACCTACGCGGATTCGGAGGCCAATATCACCGTCCATCGTCTAGAGGCATCGTCCTGTATAGTACATTGAGAGGGGATGTCATTTTGCACCAAAAGGGTGCCCCACTTTGCTAACCGGACCTTAATCGAGGCTTAACTGGAGCTTAATTGGAGCTTAATTGGGGTCCGGTTAAGAACACCTGCGCGGATTCGGAGGCCAATTTCAACGTCCATCGTCTAGGGGCATCGTCCTGCATAGTACATTGAGAGGGGATGTCATTTTGCACCAAAAAGATGTCCCACTCCGCTAACCGGACCTTAATCAGGGCTTAACTGGAGCTTAACTGGAGCTTAACCGGGGTCCGGTTAAGAACACCTGCGTAGATTCGGAGGCCAATTTCACCGTCCATCGTCTAGGGGCATCGTCCTGCATAGTACATTGAGAGGGGATGTCATTTTGCACCAAAAGGATGCCCCACTCCGCTAACCGAACCTTAACTGAGGCTTAACTGGAGCTTAACTAGAGCTTAACCGGGGTCCAAGTGCCTTCAATCTTTTTATTTATTTATATAGCATTTTTTATTACTTTTTATTTTAAGCTTTTAATGATTGCGATTGAAAATTTGGAAAGTTGAATGACTCTATCTGAAAGTTTTGAAAAGTTGGATGACCATATAGATACAAAATTAAGTTTGGACATAGCAGAGAGAAAAATGTTGACGTGGCATTTTTATTTTTTTAATCTGACATGGAGGAGAGAGAAAATGCTAATGTGGTGCCACGTAAGCATCCAAGTCAGCGCCACGTCAGCGGTTAATAGGTTTACTAGCTACAACCGGTCGTGATGACCGTGGATGAAATATTTCTAAAGTTCGATGAATGTTACAAAATGAAGTTGGATGACCTTATTGGGAACACCCCCTAAGTTGGATGACCATAGCTGAAATTTACTCGGATGGTACATAAAGAGATTTGAAACATTGAAGGTAGATGAAATTCCCAAGTCTGCTGGCAGGTCGATGATATAAGCATTATCGTTGATATCAAAACTTTGCAAGGACCAAACTTCTTTTTCATTAATTTATGATAAGAATCAATAGGAAATCTTTCCTTTTGTAAGAACACCATAAACGAAATCTTTCCTGTCGAATCTCATGAACATGGATCAACGAAATGGCGTCGTATGATCCATGTAGCCGATCCCACCTAGTGGGATAAGGCTTTGTTGTTGTTGTTGTTTGTTGTAAGAACACCATGACCAGATCATCTCCTTTGAAAACTAATTTCTGTTTATCCTTGTCAGCACGCTCCTTGTACTTAGCATTAGATTCTTCCAACTTCTTCGTTTCTTCATGGATATGTTGGATACGCTCAGCCATATTGTCAACAACAATACTTTTGCATGAAGTTTCGAGTAAATTGATGAGGTCTACAACTTGGCGAGGCATTTTACCATAAACAATTTCAAACAGTACCTTCCCGGTACTTTTGTTCACCATACTATTAAATGCAAATTCTACTTGTGAAAGTGTTGTATCCCATTGTTTTGGTTTGTCACCTGATAAAGCCTGAATCAAGTTGCCAAGTGTCTGGTTATCCACTTTTGTTTGGCCATCAGTTTGAGGGTGGCATGTAGTACTAAAGTTCAAGGTTGTATCAAATCGTTTCCATAATGACTTCCAGAAATAAGATATAAAGTTTGAATCTCTATCAGATGTGATTGATTTAGATACCCCATGAAGTCTAACGACCTCCCTGAAGAAAAGACTTGCTACGTGTCTCGCGTCAGCAGTTTTTTTGCATGGGATGAAGTGTACCATTTTTGAAAAACGGTCAACTACTGATTTCCCAATGAGAGATTTGAGTATGCGGTTCATTAGTCTCATGAATGTGCTTGGGGCATTTGAGAGTCCAAAAGGCATCACCAGCCATTCAAAAAGGCCATCTAAACACGACCCAACATCCAGCGGGTTGTTGAGCCATATACTATTTTGACCACTAACAGATTCTTCAAATCTGAATGAAACTAAGTTGTTGACCACTAGAATTTTGTACAACAGCAGAATTCTCTCTTTTCTTGACAACAGGATCTACATCAGATTGATAACAGATATGACGAGAACATGGCAAATATTACTCCAGTAAGAAGGTGAAATCACCCATGAAATGTCTACGTTTGAGTTGCATCACAATTCTTGTAACATTTTTCGTTCTGCTAAGAAGATTTGGAAAACTGCATTTAGATATTGCTCTTGAAGTCTTCATTATTTTATCATCTTTGCACACCGACTCCAGAATGGAATAATTTTTGGACTGAGATACTGATCCTCCGCATTTGCATTTCTGTTTACGGTTTGGACATTACTAGAGTTTTTTTAGAGGGAAAAAGATGGTAAACCACATATTTCATTATGATAAATTAATAAATTTACAGAGTACATCACACAATTACAGAACATGATCGACCACCTCAAGCCATCACAGCATCGGGGAGTCACCTCCTACCAAAGACCCTGGAGGTGGTCCCCCGTGTCACGCCTCGCCTCTGCCATGTCCCCGGGACGGAGCTGTGACGAAGCGGCCGCAAGCTGGACGCCCAGGGACAGCGGGCGACGCAAGGTGCACCGGGACGCGCGTGGCGATCCGGGGCATGGAGCCAAAGCAGAGGCTTTGGAGGACGAGCGGCGATGTCCAAGAATGCGAGGAGATCGAGGAGGAGCCTCTGAGCACGCTTGGGACATCTCGGCCAGGTCTGTTCCTACTCGAACTTGGACCCGCCGTGCACCCGCCTGGTGCCCGCCGTGCGCCCGGGCACGCCCAGTGAGGTGAGTCCGAGTCCCACTCGGACTGGGACCTCCTCCACACGTCCCTGAAGTCCTCCAGCCTAGACTTCAACTCCAAGTGCTCCTCAGTCCAAGAAGAGAGCTCGGCCCTCCCAGAATCCGCTATGTCCTTCTCGACATCGGAAACCGGCCGACTCTAGGAGTAGGAATCCTTCCGACCCTGCACCTCTCGTCCAGCATCTCTAGAAGTCTACCTCCACGTCGACCTTCTAGATCGTAGAGCTGTCCGGCCCGAAGACTCCACCTGCCACTCGATCCGCATGGCCGTCCAAGTCCTACTCGCACTAGGACTTGTTCAGGGCATGCCCGCATCCTCGCGTCCATCCTTCTAGCCCGCATGGTCCCTCCTCGGACTTGGATTTCTTGGCAGCTATCCTCAGCCTTCCGCACTAGGGATTAGAGTTCTACTCCTAGTCCAAGGAGATTTTTCTAGAGAAGGGCTTGCATGTCTAGTAGGATTAGGTCCATAGTTAGAGTAGGAGTTGTTTCTCCTTGGCCCTATAAAAGGATATGTAATCAAGGCTTGTAAGATCATCCTGGACAATCTGAGATTGCTCAATATATTCTCTAGTTTTCCTCTATCTTGTGAAGCCTCTCTTTTCTCCAACTGGGTGGGTGTTTCGTTGTGCATTCAGGTCGTGTTCGGGACACGTCCGAACGGGGCTGATCGGCGACCGAGAAAGGTTTGGCCGAGTCGCACGCTGAAGTTCGAGTCAAGGAGATTAAGGGCGTGACACCCGGACCTCCCCCGACTTATAGATACTTAGTCTTCTCTCTTATTGCAGGCCATCACTGAGGAGGAGGTTACCGAGGCCCTACGGGACCTCAACAACGAGGCATCCCTTGGCCCCGATGGATTCCCAATCTTTTACAGGAATTTTTGTCGGTGGTACGGGAGGACGTCATGGCGGTCATTTAGGAGTTCACCAACGGGAATCGGGGTTTCAAGCGCCTTAACCAATTCCTACTCTTCATGTTCCTACCTGACTAATCGGCTTCGGGATGCCCTACCTGAGCTCATCCACCCCGCAAAGTCAGCATTCATCCAGGCACATTCCATCACGGACAGCTACACCATAGCTTTAGAGATCATTGCCCACTAAAGGAGCACCAATTGTCGGGCCTTCATGTGGAAGGTCGATTTCTCTAAAGCCTATGGCACGGTCTCATGGTCCTTTCTTTGACATTCATTGCAGGTCAGACTTCCTTACGACCTGGATCACTTGGATGAAGCGATGCATTATCACTGCCTCATTCTCAGTCCTGAGCAATGGTGCGAGGGCAGATGATTGGGTGCAACCGCAAAGGGGAATCCAGTCAGACCTGCCCTCTTGCCTCCATGTTGTTCGTGCTGGCAGTTGATGCTCTTGTCAGATGCACCCAAGCGTCCTGCGCAGCCGGCTTCTTAGCCTAGTCCCCCTCCTACAGTATGCGGATGACAGTGTTCTTCATTGAGGTCATGGATTAGGAGATCAGGAGGGCTGCTATCTTGGTTGAGCTATTCGGCAGGGTTTCCGGTCTCGAGATCAACCATGCCAAGTCCTCTTTCATCCCCTTTGGCATGGTTGCAGAGGATGCAACTCGTTGCGTGGTAGAGTTCCGCACTCTGATTGGATCCTTGTCTATCACATACTTGGGGTTTCCTCTCTCTAATTGCCACATCAGCTCCTACGGTTGGACTCCAATCATTGAGCCGAGTGGAGCACTGACTTCTCGACTGGAGCTGGAGATTATTGACACGTGGTGGCAGACTCATTCTACTCAGATCCGTCCTCTCATCGCTCCTGACCTACTATCTATCTGTCCTCGAGTTCTCCAGATGCCCGGCTACATTCTCAGGTGGTTGGACACTCTTAGGGGCAAATTTTTCTGGCAGGGTAGCAGGCCAGACCACCGTGGAGTCCATCTGGTGGAATGGGACAACATTTGCTGGTCTACTTCACGGGGTGGTCTGGGCATTCGGGATCTTTGCTATACCAATCGGGGTCTCCTAGCTCAGTGGGTCGTGCAGATTATGGGGCTTGATGACAGCTTATGGCGTGCAGTATTCTTCACCTGCTATGGGCGGGATCTTTCTTGGGACTCCAGGGCTATCCTCTCCCAGAGGGCATCTACATTTTGGCGGGGTGTGGCAGCTTTGGTCCCGCAGGTGCACTAGTTTATGGTTCCATCACTTGGCTCTGGAGAGACCTCCTTTTGGCAGCAGGACTGGTCACCCGGGGGGGACCTCTGGCGACAGCTTTTCCTCGGTTATGGGCTCTGGCAGCACATCCGGTGGCGACGACATGGTCGGAGTTGGGTGGCCCTGGCACCGGCTCCTTGACTCCCACTTTTACTTCTCTATCGGGCTATTTTCATGAGGAAGTGGATAATTTTTTTTAATTGGGCTTCACGACCAGTGGAGCTTTCTTTGTTTTTCTTTCTGCCTTTAGACGCACTTATGGATGGCATAATTTCCATTTTTAATACAAGTTGGATGGATACATAGGTCTTAGTAGTCATCTTTTCCCTAGAAAGGTATTTCCTAATCCTCATTAGTTATCAGCTTTTTCCCTCCTACATTGAGCTCACGATCTCAAATGACACTTTTTTGGGGATGATTTTTTATGCCTTTAATAGGACGCATCTTCCTTCAAAATTTGGAGAGTGGATCACATGTGGCAGACGGATGATTGCATTTCATTGTAGAACTTCTTGCTTGACTTGCGAATCTGATCCAAATAAAAGTAAAGCTCTTGATGTTGATGGGAATTCTTGCACATCCACATTTTCAACAACAACAACAACAAAGCCTTATCCCACTAGGTGGGGTCGGCTACATGGATCATACGACGCCATTCCGCTCTATTAGTAACCAAACCTTTCGGTATATTATTCACCAATAGATCTTGTTCTATTAGTTCGCCAAGTGTCCGCCTTGGCCTCCCTCTCCCTCTTTTAATCGGACTCCAGATTATTTGATCTACTCTTCTTACTGGCGCATCTAATGGTCTTCTCTGAACATGACCAAACCATCTCAAACGATTCTCTACCATTTTCTCACTAATAGGAGCCACTCCGACTCGTTCACGTATATGGTCATTCCTAATCTTATCTAATCTTGTATGACCACACATCCATCTCAACATCCTCATTTCGGCTACCCCCTCTTTACGTTCATGTTGTCCTTCATAGTCCAACATTTACTACCATATAACAATGCTGGCCTTATAGCAGTACGATAGAATTTTCCTTTAACTTTATTGGGTACTTTTCTATCACAAAGAACTCCAGTGGCTTTCCTCAACTATCTTAATCAATTTCCGTTTCATATAAGATTTCACCCTTATAATCGGTTCCTTCAATTCTTCAATGCATGTCTTTGTACCATTGAATTTAGATTACCTTTAGTTCCAACTGTGAATTAACTTCTTTTTAGCATATCCATAATTTGTAGTCTCGATTTTTGCTTTCGAAAATGAGTTAAGCCAATGTTGACGTAGTTTCATCATCAAGGTGTAAATACTCCTCTTTTCATCTGGATAAATAATAATCTCTTTTAGTTCTTCGCTATTGTTGTCAACTACCAAGCCTTGTGAAGACACCCTCAATTCAACATTATTCCTTCTAGACTGAGGACGAGCTTGATTTAATATGTTCCTTGATGCCTTAAAAAGCTTTTGAGTTGGCGAGCACCAATGGGGGTTTTTTGGCGGTCACCAGGGCCATTTAGATATTGTGCAACTGGGGTTTTTGGTGGGAAGAAATGTTATGTGGAGAACATTGTACACCATGCATCTTTTTTTATAAGAGAGTGGGGCTTCGGTAAGAGACATGTTTTTTTTTAGCCACTCATATTCCTGGCCGGTACTTGGGCCATATGGCTTCAGCGTAATCGCTCCATTTTTTATGGGGAGAGATGTTACGTTGATAGCATTGTACACTATATCTCTTTTCTTCTTCAGGAGTGAGGATTTGGTTGGAGTCATTCACCTTTCGTCATTTTTTGTTGCTCTTCTTTGCTGAGCCTAGGCTTATATGTGACCTTTCTTATTCATATATGAGCTTGATTTGATATGTTCCTTGAAGCCTTAGAAAACTTTCCTAAGAGTTGATGAGCACCAATGGGGGTTTCTTGGTGGTCACCTGGGCCATTTAGCTACTGTGCAACCGAGGATTTTGGTGGGAAGAGATGCTTTTTTACACCATGCATCTTTTTTTATAAGAGAGTGGGGCTTCGGTAGGCTTATGTTTTCTTTGAGCCATTCATATTCCTGGCTGAACTCCGTCTATATTTTATAGCCGGTCCCAAGCCCGGATAAAGGAGGAGGGTTGTGTTAGGCCCCGACAGCCAACATAAAATCATGTCGAATCTTATGAACATGGATCAACGAATATAATAGAGCGGAATGGCGTTATCCATGTAGCCGACCCCACTTAGTGGGATAAGGCTTTGTTGTTGTTGTTGTTATTCATATTCCTGGCTGCTACCTGGGCCATATGGCTTTAGTGTAATCACGTCATTTTTTGTGGGATGAAATGTTATGTTGATAGAATTGTACACTATCTCTTTTCTTCTTCGGGAGTGGGGATTTGGTTAGGGGTCATACTCCTTTTCTCGTTTTTTGTTGCTCTTCTTTGATGAGCCTACACTTGTATATACACACACACACATACACGGATGAGAACCACAACTTGGTGATCATCCTTTCTCTTCTAAAAAAAAAAAATGTTCTTGCCTTCCTTGTAACTATACCTTTATACAGTGTTTTTGAAAAAAAATTTTGAGAAGAAAAAGGATGATCATTAAGATTGGGTGTCATCCATGTATATGTATTACTATGGAAAGATTTTTTTTTTTTTTGAGAAGGTACTATGAAAAGATTAACATGTACAGTTTCTGAAAGTTGCATTTTAATACAACTTTGGATGCCAGGATAAGTGGCTAGGCATCCTTCCTTTCCTAAAACAAATCAATCTTGTTCTCTAATTCCTGTAACTCTAGTTCATGTAGGCGCATTACTCTAACTTTGCTTTTGATACCACTTGACAGCGTCACAAATAACAAATTAAAATGGACAACCTACACACAATGTTAGGTAGTCATCCTTTTCCTTCTTGAAAAAAAGACATGGAGAACCTATAGCTCGCAAATTCATATTTCAGACACAGAACAAAGAATTCTTGCAATATTAATCAATAATACAAATAAAACTGATAAATACTGGTGCTGCCGATCAAATGGACGATGCTTGACGAAGATCATCCTAGAATCCACCAGCATTTGGAGATTTTCCATGCCAAGATCGTGAGAACTGTGAAGTGAGAAAACTCAATACAAGTGAAGTTGATATCATAAAAGTCTAGCCAAAGCAAGTTGTCAGCATGGCTTTAAAATAGGTTTCAGCAAACCACTTATTTTAATGTTACCAGGACTCATAGTCTGAAAGCAAATTACTTAGTACTAACTGTTAAGGGATAAATATGAAACAAAGCTAACCAAATATCAGATTCTTTTGCTCCTACATCATCTAATGTAGAATTAATAATGAGTTTAAGCTTTTTATAAAAAAAAATTGGTGTCCCTTTGGGTCAGGAGTTCCATTTGCATTTCCATTCTCTACCATCCCCTACTGATAAAGAAGTTTTATGAAATTATACTATTATGTCTTGGCATTAAGATCCAAAAAGAGCATGAAGATGAGTATTTGCAATGCCCCGTCCTTGCACACCCATAGTCAACTGCAACTTATATATAGTGCTAAAGACTGAAATCACTCGGATGTCCATGCAATGGTATTGCACATCTTTTTTACTCCAACTATTTGTTGTCTTTTTGTGTGCTATGATTTGTTATTTCCATTTCTTTTTCAGTGGTGAAGATGGGCGAAGTCGAGCAGAACAATTTCTGCATATTCTTAGACAGCTGGATGTATATGTCTCATCTTCAGTTGATCATCAAAGAAGAAGAGGTTGTGCAGCTGTACATGAATTGCTTCTCAAATTTCGGGCCCTTTTCTCTGGAGGAGTTTGTGGGCTTGGTTGTCAATCAAGTTGTACACACAACAAACAAGGGGATCGTGCTGGGCAAAGAATCTTCTCCAACTTACCATGTAATAAGTGTATTCTTATTAGTTTTGTTTATGAACATATTGAAGCAGCGCTGTATGTTGATCTTCGTTTCCACTTATCTCAGCTGCATTTGTGTTACCAAGCCGGGACTCTTTATGCCTGGGGGAAAGGATCATGACTTATCTTCCACGATGTGCAGACACAAACTATGAAGTTAGAAAGATGGCATCACAGGTTATCTTTGGTTCCTTGAACTATAAATCAGTCATTTTAGATTTAGTTTGGAGGTAGTGTAATCTGTATAGTTCATGTTGCAGATTGTTTGTCTATTTTTTAGCATCTCCTTGTCTCTTCCAAAACTTTCTGCTTCCAGAAATGATGATGATATTGAAGTTTCATACAATGCTTTGTCATCTCTAGAAGATGTGATATCAATTCTGAGAAGGGTACACAATAATTTCCATAAATTAAATTAGTGTATTTGGTTCAAGTTTGAAGGCTGGTTTTATCTCGTTTACTTTTTCCAGGATGCGTCTATCGATCAATCTGAGATTTTCAATAGGGTTATTTCATCTGTTTGTGTTTTATTAACAAAGGATGAGGTAATCTTATATGCTTCCTCAATTCATGATCACCTGTATGTGTTGTTTCTCATGTTATTCATTGTGTTAAACAGCTAGTTATCTCATTGCATACTTGCAATTCTGGAATATGTGATAAAGTCAAACAATCAGCAGACGGAACGATTTTAGTTGTCACTGAGTTCATCACTAAACGAGGAAATGAACTAAATGAAGCTGATATTTCGAGGTTTCAGCTAATGAGATAGCTCAGTTTCTGTGTTTTCCTTTATAATTAGAAATTTGTAATTCATCATCTAACCGGATGATTATTTCAGGGCAACCCAATCATTGCTTTCAGCAACTAGTGCTGTAACTGACAAACATACACGCCAGGAAGTCCTCCACGCTGTATCCTTCAAGTCTGACTTTCAGTAGGCATTCTGATTATGTATGAGATGGAAATTACCTGATCATGCTAAGTAATGTTTGAGTTGCTTTGAATAGATATTGTTATCCATGACTGTACTTTTTGAATAAGATATCATCCTTGGCTGAGAACACCAACTCAACTTTTGTCTTCAATGAAGTATTAGCTGCTGCTGGACGTGATGTAATGACGAAGGATGTGTCCAGAATTCGTGGTGGCTGGCCATTGCAAGATGCATTTTTTGTGAGTTTTCACAGAATTCAAATGATATTTATTTATAATTGAAAACTAAAATGGAGTATGTGGCAGTTCTACTCTTCCTGTCTTAGTTTATCAGATGCCAGTGTGTGGCTTGTCTCTAAAGCACACTTGGATTGCTATTCAAGTTCAGATACAAAAGAACATTGCACAACAAGTATATATCTTTATATCTAAAAGAAGACATGACAATCCAAGTATGTGAAGGATGCTCCCTTCATACTTGGGGATTGTCACATGGAACTTGAAGACAGGCAGAAATGTGTGGATCCTCTTGTGCAAAGATGATGAGAGGGGCATCATTATCTTTTAAGTTTCTTTTGTTTCTTTAGGATAACTTGACTTTTAATTGTTAGTAATAATAAATGGATTCTTGAGTTATTTTGCAGGATGCTTAAAAAGTAAAATATGACAACGTGCTCCCTCAAAAATAATGACAACATGTCTCCATAATGTGATAGATATACAATACGAATTGGTTAGATACTCAACTCATTCAAAATTGTGATACAGCATTGGGTTTATGGCATTACAACTTTTATTAAATCGACTAGGTTATGAGGGTTGTATAAGGACAGTTGATTAAAACCACTAAACAGGAAGCAATGCTTGAATAATTACAACAACAACAACAAAGCCTTATCCCACTAGGTGGGGTCGGCTACATGAATCATACGACGCCAATTCGTTGATCCATGTTCAATGCTTGAATAATTACCCGAAAAAAAATAATGCACTTCTTATTTAATTCTAGGAACAACTCATTTGTATTAAGTCTATACCATATAGTTTGGATTAGAACACAATATAGGTTTGTGTTTGTTCATATTTGGCTGAATTGTCAGCAATACACAGTTAATGTAGATAAAAAATCATTGGAACTACTATAGTTGCTACATAAAGGTAAATGATAATTAATTATCGATAGACAGTCTATGAATCATCAAAAGCTAGAGTTGCCTATCTACTTGCTATCTATTAGTAATTTTTTTTGTGATATGCCTTCTCAAAAAAAAAATTGTGATTTTTGTGTGATGCAATTTCTTGGTTTACATGCATTTTCATATGTAGTTCAGTTCTTTCAGTTGCATTATTCTTTTTGTACAAGATGATGAGACAACCATATGTCCTAGTTACAGGTCGCAGTAGGAAGGATTTGTCTGTAGTTGCAGTTTTTGTTTCATGTTCTTTCTGTTTTTTTTCTTTTTTTGGTAAATTTGGCCTTAACTTGTGCATTTACACTCTTTCTATCTTCTTTTAGGCATTTTCTCAACATGCTGTCCTTTCGACTTTCTTTCTAGAGCATCTGGTATCTGTTCTTGATCAGACACCTATCCTTAAATTTAATATCGAAAATGGAGAGAATGCTATCCTTCCTGTGGAGTCACTAAATGATGACAACATTCTGCAAGCATCTATTCTTGCTCTCACTGCATTTTTCAGGTGTGAATCATTAGATTTAGTCGACCATGCTTCACATTCTGGCCTGCAACATTTTTTTTAAAAAATTTCTGTATGAACATATTAATCTTTAAATGACTGCAGAGGTGGTGGTAGAACTGGGAAGAAAGCAGTTGAACAAAGTTTTTCTTCTGTTATTTCTGTCCTTATACTGCTACTTGGAAATTGTCATGGACTTGCTGTGTTGGATCAACATGAATTCTTACGGTAAATTGGAAGCTTCCAGATAGGTTAGAGTACTTTTCTATTAATTGTTTGGGGTGTCAATTTCTCAATGTCTCTTTTATCTTGTAGGTCATTCTTAACCGCAATTCAGGCATTCTGTGATTGCGTTGGGGACATTGAGTTGGGAAAGGTAGCACAGGAAAACATTTTGCTCCTTTCTACTGTACCTTTCTTAATTATGAGTATAAAGTGAGAGAAATGAGAAGGAAACTTATTCTTGAATTTTAGATTTTGGCTAGAGATGGAGAACACAAGGATAAAGAAAAGTGGATTGATCTGATTCGCGAAGTTGCATGCTGCACCTCAATAAAAAGACCTAAAGAGGTAAAGTTAAGGGAGCCTATACTAACTCAGAATTTTGTTTTACTCGTTTTTCATATCCTGAGTGGTATTTGGGTCATATTTATGTGGATATATTTATGGTATCACATAGCAGATTGTTTACCAGAAATAAATGCACAATGTATTTAACAATCACAGCATGACGAAACTGATATTGCAGCCAACAGGTTCCTATGGTTGCCCGGTTATTTTATGGCACAAAACAAAGATAAAAGTTGTAGAATAAAACTCATCATGAATCAAATATTGGTGCAAGTGACAATTTGCACTGTGAGATGGAAGAAAGGGAAAACAATGATAAAGTGAAAGAAGAAATGTTGATGTTGGATTTTGTCAATGAGAGATGGTTCTGGTTATTGCTGTTGGGTGTGATAAGGAGAGTGCAGGAGGGAAATACAGTCAACCTCTCACTTGGATCTAGACCCATACAATCAAAATAATACAGTGAAATCCAGTTTTAGAACTGGCAAGCATGGCAATAGCCTGTGTCATCCCTCAAAGACTGACAAAAGTGCAAAAGAAAATGTCCCATATACGTCCCCATCAGAGTTTATGACCCTGATGCCCTTGGCCTCCAAAAGAATTTAATTAATTAATCGGTAATTTAGATCATCACTATTTAAATTACTGGTAATATTACATTACAATATTTGGTAAGTATTAAAGTAATAGTCAAAACAGATAGAAAAAATTACTAAAATACCCCTAAAAATTATTTCAGGTTTTAATAACATATTATTGTTATAAATAAGTAAAGAAAAAATAGAAAAGTCAATATATATATATATATATACACACACACACTAGATGAGGCAAAATTAAGAGTTATTTGTAAAAGATTCCAAATAATATAGAAGATGAAGTTGAATGATATTTATTTATTAATAAATTATTTAAAATAAAAAATTAATTGAATGGATATTTTCGTCAAAATAAATTCCAACACAATCTGGAAAGCCATATTCTTTGCCTGCTATCTAGATTATTAGTGAGGTGGTAATCAAGATTACTAGTGCAATTAAAATTACCGGTAATAAATCGTAGCCAAATGAGGTAATGTGGTGGACCTTGAGAATTTTAAATAAAATAATTGGTAATCTATCGAGATTACCTCATACCAAACGTCCCCTTATAATTTGTGATTTCAATGCTGAAATCAGACAGAATTCTATGGCATGCGATGCCATTTAAAATATCCAGAAGGAATGATGTAAGGTTGTATCCATGCAAATGCATGCATGCTTCAGTAATTTGCAGCAATAAAATGATCTTACCTTCTATTGGTGTTTTTTCTTCACTATGTTTTTAATGTATATCTCACAGGTTCCACCCATATGTGTGATTTTGAGTAAAGCATTCAAGAGGCAACAAAAGTATCAAAGGGAAGCTGCTAGTGCATCATTATCAGAGTTTATCCGTCATAGGTATTTTGTGCACCAAATTTTATTTTGAAGAGCTGTCCACCATCTTTGTTTCATAATTTTCACGCAGCAGCAAATGGTTGCAAAGAACAAGCATTGCTAGAAGTTATGAAGAGATTAGAATTGTTTGCTATGAAATATCGCATAGTCAGCAATTTGCTGAAGAAAAAGAAATGCCCGTCCAACATTTTGGCTATGAGAAAGAAGTATTCATATAATTTTGGAAATGCATTTGTTCTCTTTCGCATGATTTGATTTCCCTCTAAAGCTGTTTCTATGCAAGTAGGATGATGCATTCAAGGAATTGCTTCAAATTAAATTATCAGTCTTACCCACCCTTATTCATGAGTCTGACACATGAAAATGAACTGACCTGTGTTTCTCTTTAGCTAATGCATCCAGTATTAATACAACAACAACAACAACAAAGCCTTATCCCACTAGGTGGGGTCGGCTACATGGATCATACGACTTAATCCATGTTCATAAAATTCGACAGAATTTTATGCTGGCTATCGGGGCCTAACACAACCCTCCTCCTTTATCCGGGCTTGGGACCGGCTATAAAATATAGGCGGAGTTTCAGAATTATATTTTAATCTTTAGCTTTAATTGATTAATAGTTAAAGTTACATTACAAACACAGTCTGCCTTCCAACTCCATAACTATTAAAGAGAAATGTGTTTTTTGAGAGGTAAAAGGATCGCTACCGAATTAAAGAGAAATGTGTTACAAGAAAATTGGCAGATTATAGATGCCATAAAGAAAAAAGAGCAATGAAACATTATGCAAATCAAGTTCATCAAGTAGAGTACAAAGAAAAGAGAATATCAAGTACCTAATATTTGAAGAAAAGGATAATGTCAAAATAAATGAATGGTATATTGTAATAGAAGGAACCTGTGTTCCACAGGAATTTAATATAGTAAGCAGCGCATGATTGTATTTTAACTTTCCACAATGGCATCAGTTAGTGAAGAATCTATCTTTCTAGTAACTTTACGAAAAAAAAAGCATGCGACAAAATTTAATCGGAGAAATTATTACTACCTATGAGCCTCAAAAAGCTTATCATTGACACCCTCATCAATGTAGTTCATTGCAAGCAATCGGTTCTGACCAGCATTTCTTGCATCCAGTATTAATATAATTTTTAAATGATGTTTAGAGTATAGCATACCAGTGATGCATTGGAGTTCAGTGAAGAAGTTATGAGGTCACTTTGTCTTGTATTAGTAAACCATCATGTAATAACTCACATATTAGCCTAAATATGAGAACATTCTTTGTTCCATCTTCAGTTATTTCTTTAATCTGTTGGTTCTGACCTTTGTTTTTGTGTCCGTCGTTTGAATTCTATGAGATCTTGTTTGCAATTGCCTTCACCTGTTGCTCCTGAACTTTCCTGGAGTCAATTTTCATGGTTACTATTACTGTCTTGATCTCTTTTTTTTTTTTCTAGAGAGAGAGAGAGAAGAAACCATGAATACAAAGTATGGTAGCCACCTGCTTGTATTAAAACTGAGAATGAGAGATGCACAAGTGTGTATGGGAGAGCTATAGATAGACTGAAGCTTCCCATATGCAAAAAATATTACCAAAATTCCACTCAAATAAAAAAAATCCCTCCTCCCCCATCCTTGTGTGGTTATTGTTATCCGTGTCCTGCCTATGACCTGCTCTAATTGCCTTGATCTCTCTTTAATGTGCATGCCTACTGTTTCCAAGGATTATTTACTGATTGATGTTAATTCATGCAGTGATGGAAATAATCACCTGTTAGAAAATATGGTGGAGATTATGTGTCTGCATGTTTCAGATGAATCACCAACTGTGAGAGGCCTTTGTCTGCAAGGACTTGTTCAGGTCTACTCTTATGAACTTGTCATCTGAAAATTTTTCTTGGGGTACGAACCCAGTGGTCTTGGGTTGCTGTTGCAAGTTCTTTCTTGGCTGATTTATGGTATTTCAACGAGGACTTAGAAAATTTCCTTTTCATAACCTCAAGATGAAAACTTTTATCTATACAAAAATTTATTTTATTTCCTCAAAAGAAACTTATTTGTTATGCTTGTTTATTGATATCTATTATCTTCCCTTTCTACTTCAGTTATTATCCTTTTTGATGTATCAACAAACATTCGGGATCTTTTCTTTTACCCCAGAGGTTGAAAACATGTTCTGAATTTGGTTTCTTATCGCACAGCTACTCCTTTGTTTCTGCTATCCTTCATCAGTACAATCCTGTCAAAAAAAAAAACAGTACAAGTGTTTGCTATCTCATACTAACCAAGTTCCCATTCACTTTTTATAATTTTTACTGCTATTTACACTCACTAGTTTCTTTTATGAGTAGCATCAAGAGCTATCCCTTATCATGCAAAAAATGCACACGCCTCTGTTTTCAATATCTAGCTCTTTTACTTATTGCAGATACCTCAAAGTCATATGATTAAATACATTTCTCAAGTACTTGGGGTCATCGTGGCTTTACTTGAAGACCCTGATGACTCAGTCCAATTGACTGCAGTACAATGCTTACTAACTGTGAGCTTCCTGAATCATTTCTTAGTATTTTCTGTGTCCAATCAGTGTTTAGATGAGTGACTGTTCCTATAGGTTCTCAACATGTCACCTGAGGATGCCGTCGCTCCCATTCTGATAAATTTATCTGTTCGGCTGCGAAATTTGCAGGTATAGTTCTTGAAAAATCTCCATGCTAAATAGGCCATCTAGTAATTGGATAGTCCTCTAAAAGCTATCTATTTCTCCAAATCAATTGAATGATGCATCCATTCCTTTAGTAGCAAGGTCATCCGACACATGCATGGAACCTAGAACTTTATTTAATTCACTATTTTCCTTACAGATGTGCTTGGATGCAAAAATGCGCTCAAATGCTTTTGCAGCATATGGTGCATTAAGCAGCTACGCAGTAGGTTCACAACAACAAGCTTTTGTTGAGCAGGTAACTAGACATTGCTGTCACTGGCATAACTTGTTCTTCTTTTGCTCACATTACAGCTGCTACTCTAGTAACTCAACTTCTCTACATTCAAATTGTGGGAAATAGTTTGTATTGTGTGCACATGGGTCCATAGATGTGAAAGTAGCTATATTGATAGATAATCTGATGGTCTATCATCTATGGACGCATTATACTTCTGATTTGTTACACATGCATTGCTTCCAACTTTTTATGGTCAACAATATTAATTAATCATTTTGAAGTCGAGTGGTTGAGGCAATGGTTTTTTTGTAGATGGCAAGGGTTTGAATCAGAAAATTTTGGGAATTATCATTATTTTCAACGGATAATTTGACCTTCTACTAGTTAATCTATTCTTTGGCAAACCCTGAAAATATAATATAATGGGGAAAAATAGAGTTTGTTGCCACATTCTTTTAATCCTTTTTCTGGAAGGATTGTTGCTGCATTCTATTATCAGTTAGGTATAGGCCAGGGGAAGATTTGTAATGTCCTATTATCACTTAAAAAAGTGTGATAAACTTGATTGTCATTACTTATTCTATTGATGTACGAAATTCCTTGTTTGTCAGAAGTTTGACGGACATTTTCTTCTACATATAAAAAAAATCTGAAAATCCTTGTTTTATTGCACATTTATCATTTAAAATTTCCAATATATTGGCTACAGGTTCATGCCACCTTTCCTCGCTTGATTCTCCATCTTCATGATGATGATCGTGGTGTCCGTCAAGCATGCAGGGTAGAGCTACAAACTAGTTCTTCTGAGATGATCCGTTTTGTAGCGATTAATATTTTCTTTCTTTAAAAAAATTTTCTTCTTGTCATAAACAGAACACGCTAAAAAAACTTGTGCCTTTGGTGGGAGTGGAGGGCTTTGCTATTCCTTTCAATAGACCATCTTTTGCTTCTGAACGACGGTTAGTACATGTGTAGTGTGATTGTTTTGAACTTATAAGACAATATTATCTTTGTTAAATGGAGAATTAGAATCTCTCGTTGTTGCTCACCAGAAGTGACTATGAGGATTTCATAAGGGATCTTTCAAAACAAATCTGTCAAATATTCCCTTCTAGAGTTGATAGTTACTTGGCATCGTTGATCCAGGTACAAATGATCCAGACATCTGTTATGTTCAACGTGTATTAGTGTCTCATCACTTCTTACTGTTGATGCAGGCTTTTGATTCACCTTGGTTGGTGATACAGGCAAATGCAATATACTTCTCTAGTTGCCTCCTGTCTTATTCTGATGATCAACGTCCGTTAGCACCATATTACTCACAGGTACATGTAATCAAGATATTCATTTATTTTCTTCCCTCTGAACCATGATATAGTCCTATCGGAGATTGACATATTTTTCACCAGGTGCTAGCTGAATTAGTTGGCAAAATGAGTCGCTCGACAGATGCAGTTGTTAGGGCATCATGCTCTTTCGCTCTTGGACTTCTTCTGAAGGCTTTCAATGCACTCACATGGACAGTTGCACATCCTGATAGGGTGGAGCCTATCAGGATATCTCAAGAATGAGATTATCGTGTATTGATCACAGTGAATTGCCATGAAGAAATGGGAAAACTCAATACTGAACAAGATGTGTGACGACGGCATTATTGACAGATTCTGGTAAATCCTACCAGACGGTTGTCATATCCAGCTCACCTTTGGATCCCTGTGCAGTTTTAAGTTTGATACATATTGAACAATTCTGTACAATATTCAATTGTATCCATGTCGATAGAGTAAATTTTGCCTTGTATTTTGTGTTCATGTACAGATTGTACAGTGTAAAAAGAACGTGAATAACCTCAGTTTTGGTTTTTCTTGTAAATTTCATCCTGATTTCACAAGTGATTTAACTTTGGCGCGGTACAAAAAACTGCTGCAAGGGTGAATTCTTTCTTTTTACAATTTTCA
This sequence comes from Pontederia crassipes, assembly GCA_030549335.1. Classification (NCBI taxonomy): domain Eukaryota; kingdom Viridiplantae; phylum Streptophyta; class Magnoliopsida; order Commelinales; family Pontederiaceae; genus Pontederia; species Pontederia crassipes. The sequence continues at coordinate 65,790,106 of CM060196.1, read as the reverse complement.
TTTCGTGGTCTTTTTTTTTTCCTCGGATCAAGTGGTTCGTCATTAGAATGATGAAAGGAACAAAGCAGGATAAGAATGAACCCCAAGTGCGTCACCCCATTTCTTAGGTTTTTGTGTGCTTTTGCTTATGCCAGGAAAGGAATTTGGGCATCTTTTTTGCCGAAAAAGAAAAGGTGAGGTGATGATTTAACTTATTTTGACGCGTTAAGCATACAGCCTAGGATTGTGATATTATTGATGTGCTAATCCTTTGTCTCAGTATTTTACTTGATCACTACTCACGGCTTGAGGCAAATGTTGATGTAACTTCATGACAGAAAATAATAATAATAATAACGTAGTCATTTTGTTGTTGTTGATAGAGTGACCTATTTAATTTTCAATGGACAAAATGATCAGCAAAGTGAAAAAAGCCGGACAAAATTTTCTCCCAAATCCAACGGGGTAGGTCGAACTGAGTTTGTCTTAGTACTCCCTCAAATCGCAGTAGATACGCTGATATGATGGCAGGGAAGTGGGTTCTTCATTCGTCACCAACTTGGATTCACAGGATGTCCACCGCTTTGTTGGAATAGACGTCCTCGAGCACTTGGATTGGAAGAGTGAATATCCTCTTCGGTGGAAACCAGATGCCAATTCTTGGAAGGAAATATTCCGAGCTCTTTTCTTTTTAATAATAATAATAATAATAATAATAGTAATAAATCATTTTTACTGCTTAAGATGAGAACGAAAATATATTTTGGGATAAAAATTGATGGCTCGAAAAATTATCACACCTTTCAACTTAAAGAAAACCTACCGAACTTGGTTTTTTTATTTTTAAGAAAAAAATGAAATGATTACTAAAGTCAATACAAACAAATATGGAGCTCCGTCTCTAAAAATTTGTTAAGAGTTTCGGATCAAAATTCATCAGAAGAATATGTAGCCCGAGTTGCTTCTAAAATGTTTCTTTCCCTATTAAAAGATCGACCAAATTCATAAAGTTACATTAACTAATTTCGGAAAAAGAACTTGCAATTACTATTTTTTTCAAATCAAAATTAACCAATTATTTTGGCACACGAAAAATCCTAAAATCGTCTACATTTTACTCTCCAAAACTTAGTGGAGTCCGCATGTTTAGAAGCACCCGATGCTTCACTGTGGAAAGACCAACTTTGGTTCCTTAAGCTTCTACTAAATACATAAGTTGTTATGAAGGACGAGCTCAACTTCAAGAACATTGGTCTCCTTCCGATAACCTCTGAACTGAAAACATCATCACAAATACTACAATACTACGTCTTGGGATCCTTATCAATCACATGAGGCAACGTATTTTTGTAAAAGGGAAAAAGAGGAGGATAAAGAAAGAGGAGGAGGAATTAAATAAGGCTAAGAAAAAGCAGTGAGCACTAAACTTTCGTTCCCTACTTCAAAAAGTATATGCCAAAGATGCCACAGAAAACAAAGACAGGAGACGGAAAGCGGGAGAGAAAAAGGTGAAAGTTGATGTCAGTCCTGCCGTGGTGCTCGCCGCATATCCTTGGAAGATGCCGCCTCCTAAAGAAGAGCACATTCATCAAATCTCTCTCTCTCTCTCCCCCCTCCTCAAAGAGTGAGCTCAGTGCTGGTGTGGTGACCGATGAGCACCCCACAGTGAACCTTCCAGCCTGCATTACCAGTGCAAGCAATTTATATATATACAGCTCCCAGGTACACGTCCTCTTCCTCTCTTAAAGCCAAACGTAGACCATCTTCCATCATGTGATTCCGAAGGGGTGGTTTCGTCGGCCGCCCCCCAAGTACGGTCATGTTTGGTCGAAGGTGGTGAGGTGCAATCCAACAAAAGAACCAAAAAACAAAAAAAAAAAGGTGTTTTCTCTTCGTCGTCTTGTTTCGTTCTTCCTGCCTGTGCTCAGTTTTGAAAGGGACCTGGAGGAATTGGCATGCAAAGCAGTGTAAGATGTCTTACAGATATCCAGGTGAGAATTCAGCATGCGTGCCTACCTTCGTTCCTCCATTTGGTAGGGCAACGTGCATCCTTTGGCATTTTCCATCATGTTACAGCAGACCGCCCCGAAAGGGTGGTGGCCCTGGGCCCCTAGCAAGGTCATGCAGGTCTTGTTTCTTTGAGTACTTGTTTCGTGTTTTCGTTGAATGAGAACTAAAATGCTGCAGAGCATGTTGGCTTCGTTGTGTCGCATTGTTTCTGTGTGTACTTCTTTGTTGCCTCCTCCTCGGTGTGTCTATTTTGTGTGTTGTCCTTCTCCTTTTTCTTTCCTCCTATGTTTTTGGGGGGTTGAAAGTGTGCCATGTCCTTTGTGTTAAGAGGGTACATGTACCTGAACATCATATATCTTATCGACTTGTGTAACATTATCATGACTTTGATCTTGCATTTGGTTAACTATCTTTCCAAAGTGAAACTAACATATAGCACTGTAATGCATCTCTGCATTTGTTCTTCTGCTGGATTCTAGCTTAATGTCCAAATCTTCCTTTTCGCTTGTTGATGCTTGAGACTAGAAAAAGGAAAGAAAAAAAAAATATCGTGACATGTGAAAATTGTCTTATATTTTATACAAATATTAGGGTTATACGATGTTATGATAACAATCAATTATGGTATTTAATGAAATAATTTAAGCAAAAAATAATTCGTGGGACGTGTGTTCAAGTAACTATCAGATCTCACAACCATTATGCTTATGTTTTCAACCTTTTGAATGTTTGTGGATGCAAAGGGAGGCGATCAAACAAAAGGGTACGTAAATTTCTATCAAAAAATGAAATAAAAGGATATGTAGGTTAGTTTTACCCGTGAGAATTTAAATGGGGATACCTTGATTAATTTGCAAGTGGGATTGTAACGATCTTGATAACTAGTTTCTACTTAAAAATAATAAATATAATTATTATAGATAAAAATTATTTTAACTATATTTTTGTTATCATTAACGTTTCTCTAAACTATTAATGAACAAAAATATATAAAAAATAAAGAAAGATATGTTTACAATCTTTTGACACACACTCACGAAAAGCACTCGCCACGGGCGTTAACATGTGCAACAAAAGATATATTTTAATGGAGGAGCTTGAAAGCTCCTCCATTAAAATATAAGTAAATTACAATGTTTGGGAAGTTATAAAAAAAATACATTCAGAAGTTTTTAGAATTCACTTTCTTCACAGCTGCCTTCTCCATCTTCTTCCTTCCTTATCTGCCAAAAAACGATGAGGAGCTCTCTCATCTATAAATTCACCTGAAGGGAGAGCCAACGGTCGCTGATCCTTGTGAGAAAAACCAGCAGCTACCAAGACATTGCGTACCTTCAAATCGGCCTACATTTGTAGATGTTAATTCCTATATAAAAAGTAGTGATAAGGAGAGGCCAAAATTTTCTTCAAAGAAGCTAGTGTCAGTAACATTAAAAGAAAGCTATCATTCATTATAAAACTCAAAGAACAAAAGTTTTCCTCACCTTTGACGGCCAGAAGTGGACTGATTCCACACCAGAGTTTTGTTTCCAATGTCCAGTAGAAGCTTGACATTTTTCAAAGATATCACAGATTGGCTGCTTATATATATCTTGGATGAATTTTTTTCAGATTACCACGTGTTTCTCTAACTCACAAGCAGAAATGACCTAAAATCAGCAGAAACAAATGAACGTGGAGAAAAAGAAGGGCGAAACATAAATAGATAAAATGAAGAGAAAGAAATTGGAGGAAGAATATCGACCAACCAACTAGTTCACACATGCAATTTCAGGAAGTAAAAAGGTACTCAATACAAAAAGTCTAAGAGTGAAGAATTTACTTTGGAACCTGTGTGGAAACTGCTGACACAAGACATTTAGGAACCAGCTCTGAGAACCGTTTACGCAAGAAGAAGCAAATTACGGCTTGCCACCTTTGGAGCAATCAATAATATCAGAACAGAAAATGAAAGGGTAAAGTATAACTTGATAAAAAAACAACTGTAAATGAAAATGTATGAGATAAATTACTTAATGCATTCATAATTGAAATTACATGTTTATTGGGCAGCGAGATCATTAATTGCACTGGTAACTTAAAATTTAATAAAAAGGAACAAGGGAGATCCTGCAGTTTAATAGCCTTTTCCTCTCTAAAAAAAAGATGGTTCAAATCCGATGCACCCAAGAAAATATGGTTAGCTAAACCTTCTCTATGAAATAAATATGAACAAGACCACACATAGGATTTGGAATCTGGTCGATTAAATATAAATTTCAGGTTGAAAACTGGAATCATGACAATTCTTTCCTAACTCTTCATCCCTATATGATATCAGCTTTACAAATGGGTTATCAAATATGGAAAAAGTAACCATGAACTCCAAAATGTTTAGTAGTAATACTATGATATGCAGGTATAGATGAGAAGTTAGGAAGGTCACAGTTAGCTTTTTAGAGAAAGACCATGAAGAACTCTACAAAGTAATTGGGCACAGAGGAACTACCTACTAATCCACTTAAAAGGAAACCTAGCTAATGGCTTACCTAACAGAACCTTGACAATCAATATCCTCAAAAATGATAAAAGTGACAACTCCTCACAAGAAGTAACATAACTAAGCATGCTTGCCAAAGAAATCAAATAAATAATTCTTTTGCAAAGCATTTAATGACGATATTTGTCATAGTTCCTACATTAATCCCTTTTCTGCTTCCGTTAATTCAACAAGAATCATGGATAAAAATCATGAATGGTACAAAGTTTATGCCAGCTGAAACTTCCCACATGGATATCAGCAAAATGATAATATATTTCCAGCACAAAACTAGCATATGTTTCGATATTTATATTCTCAAATATGCCAATTCAAAATAAAGAACAGCATGACCACACATGATGTTGTCTGTGCTTGCCATCAGCTATACTATTAGCAAAAAATGGCACTATAACAATTGATTAATTTCTTTTTCTATTGGTCCTTTTATTTCCTATAATATGTAAATTCACTCCATCTGAACTCAAACATTTTATCCCCTTTGTCGCGTAGTCCAGTCCCAATGGCTCCAAGGTGGTTGTGTGAACAAGGGCATAATGGAGTTTCACAACTAAAGGGCATACACCCTCCTAGATGTTGAAGACACTAAGATAAACACATACGAGATCGGGCTGTAGGCACATTTGGCAGACATGAGACCCTTTCAAAAATGTGCTTTCTGGATAGTTGGTACATGGGAGGCCGCAAAATTCTTACCTCGTATGCCATATGTGATGGACACCAATTATATCTTGTGTGGCTCTGGGATGAGCATATTTGCCATCTATTTTATGGCTGCAAGTTATGGAGCATTGTCAGATGTCATTGGTTATCCATAACAGAATTGTAGAAGAGCTTTCAAGTAGGTGAGATGTGGCAACATGGAGTTGTCTACTTGTTTCAACGTCAATGGATCTAGTCACTTGCCATCCTCTTTAGGCCATTTGGATGCAAAAAAAGGGAATTACTTTTGGAGGGGAAGTTGTTACGTAGAAAATTTTGTACATGCATCTATCTTAGTGAGTGCTTAAAGAGGAAACGTATACGACATATCGGCCTTTGATGTTTTCTAGTACCACAAAAGTGAGATGCATATGCATATTTATTCCCTCATTTTCTTTTGACATAATACACATGGATGACTATGGAATATCCCATGAATGATGGAAAGACAAATGCACCATCAACTTGAATAAATATTGAGTCTTAAATGTACCAAATTTATGCCCTCTTAAAAAATGGACAAAAATTCAAGCAAAACTACAACGAACTGTGCACCACATATATTGTTGCCTTCAAATGTGGAGCATATGCAATGCAGCATATGATGCATTGTACGTAGGGATTAAGGGCATACCCATAACCTGAAAAGTGTTGAATGGGGGTACACATTGTGGTACGCACCAGGAATTTTTGGGTACTTATGGTTTGGCCAGAATATGTTTTTAGAGTACAAGGCTACGGGCGCCAGGTTTCGAAGAAAAAGCATGAAAGAGAAATGACATGGTAAAACAAGAAACAGTCTAACGAAGGGTCAGAGAAGAAAAAATACCAGAGAAGAAAAAGAAACAAAGAAAAGACGGTCAGAGTCCATCTCTATCCTTCTCTTCTTCTAGCCTTTTTGTTTCTTCTAAGGAACTTGTATATGTTTTCTGCTCTTGGAGAGAAGTTAAAACACTTACGATGATTTCCTTGATTTGTTCACTTATGTTCCTCAAGTAGGTAATATGTTGGTTTCAAATGGGCCCCCACTTGTGAAGCAAATCAAATCTCAGAGCCTCGAGCAACGTTGCAAACTTTAAGGAAAAGATGGGACATATTTTTGTCAATAATGTCAATGCCATGAACCCTACTATTTTATTGTGAGTACTATAATCGTATAACTAGAAGTCACTTCATCGGAACACTCATTGACTTTGATCTATTCCTTCAATTGTTCTCTTCTAATCCTCAAGTAGGCATTCTACAAAAACTTGGTAGCATTTTTTGGGAACAAGAAAAGGATGCTACCAAGTAATGGTGCATCCTAGTGATTATATAGTGGTTTCAGAAATATGTACACGAATGAGAAAAAAATCAAACGGAGCCCTCTGAGCTAGGGCTGTGAGGTAACTATCCAAAACCCCACTCATGGATTAAAAAGGATATATGGTGAATAACATTTCTAGCGTACCATCTCTCACCCTCGAAAAGGTGCAGTTGCACTATTAACCAGATGGCCAAAGTAACGGCCAAAAATCTGCTCCGCTATAAACTCCATTGTAGTCTATCTCTATTACCTAATGTCCATCGCATGTATGTCCCGATATTCTCTACATAGCATAGCACGCCCGAAATAAATGCCAATGTGATGTTTTCCAATAGCTCCGATGTAGACCGGTTGAGTGATCGTCTCATACCACAATTTTACATACTAGCCAATTTTCCCTTACCTTGCCTCAACTCACATCTGAAGTTATAGGCGTAATTGCATCAATAGAATTAATACTCGAGAAAAATAATCTCTTGAACAATGACTCGTACAAAAAGGTGGGCATATTTTCAGCAAGAATGTTAATGCCATTAATCCAGCTCACCATATATGATTTAGGACAGATTAGAAGCATAATTCTTCTTCCATATATAGATAATTTGTAAAATACAGATTAGATGCTATTCCTAACAGTAAAATTTGTGAAAGAAGAGTATTTCTACAATTCCAATGAATGAAGTTTTTCTTTTCACTTTCCTTCCTGAATTGAAATTCGAGAGACCAACCATTTTCTATTTAATTAGAAGTTAACCTACACCTTAGGTTTTTACTAGTTTAATGCACATATGAAACACAAACCTTACAAGCTGGTGTTCTGCGTTATATGCAAATTCATAAACACTTGTTCTTGAGCAATAAATTCTACAATTCCAATGAATGAAGTTTTTCTTTTCACTTTCCTTCCTGAATTGAAATTCGAGAGACCAACCATTTTCTATTTAATTAGAAGTTAACCTACACCCTAGCTTTTTACTAGTTTAATGCACATATGAAGCACAATCCTTACAAGGTGGTGTTCTGCGTTATATGCAAATTCATAGACACTTGCTCTTGAGTAATAAAAAATAGCAAAAAGAACGAAGAAGTTTATCTCCACAATTTTAGTGGATGGTTCCCGCTCCTTATTAAATGCTATTTCCTAAAATTCAAACTCTATTTTCTCCTTACGAGGATTGTAATACAAGGCCATTCTCAGCAATTCAAATTTCTGCCAGCTCTGATTCAACTTTTTAGCCAAACATGCATGCGACCTCTGCCGAGAATGCAGCATCTGACCCGATTTCATCCCCCCCCCCCACCCCCCGGGTCACGTCCCACCCGCCTCACCCTCCTTGGGGAGAGTTCCTGCCTGCGAGTTTATCAGCACCACGCTCCCACCGTCGTCTCCGCCTGCCGCCATGGCTCTCCGCCTGCATTGGCCGAGGCTGGTGTTGCTTGCCTTCCGGCCTCTCAATCTGTCATCCTGACTCTGCCGCTGGGACTTGGGACTGCCCGACCACGACCTTGCAGGCAGAGATTTCGGCTGAGTCAGGGACATGCACGGAGATCACGCCGGGGTTGGGGGCATGCGCGATGAATAACATCTCGAACTTTGAGGCGTCAGCTGGGCCGGATGTGGCTGGCGACTCAGCTGAAATTGGTGACTTTGAACTCCTGCATGACCCAGATATTGTTGCTTTGGTGGCTCAGGCCTGTGGTGTCAGGCGAAAGCGTATCCGCAATCCGATTATTCAAAAGTCGTGTGCTGTCCAAGTGGAGTAGGCAGCCTGGTGTCAGCGACCCTTGAATGAAGGATTTGCGCTCTCTCCAGGAAATAGGAATTTTCGTTTTATGTGATGACCATGAGGCTCTTGCCAATTGCTTTCATTGCCTATTTTTGGCTGCGACGTCAACGGGGCTGCAAGGGCGTGGGTGCTTATCGGTGCACGGAATAATGATGTCATCTTTGATATTGAGTAGTGTGATGTTGTCATTTTGTTTTCCTGGCTTTCTGTTGGCCTTTCTATCAAACTTCTTTTGTAACTTACAATATTATTAATGGAACCTCTAGATGACTACCTTCTTGCTACTCGTCCTTTCTCGTTTCAAAAGATATACAAGGCCAACCATTTGTTACTTCATTGGAAGTTACTTTCTTCCTTAGAAAAGTATTCATTTATACATTTCCAAAGATGAATAGGAAATGTGAGACTTCTAACTGTTTGCATATACCATTTGTTCTCAATTTATTGAATGCTACTTATGGATACTTTTTCAAAAAATGAATCAGTTCAATTATAAGTCATATTAAAAGATTTCCACTACTATATTTTCTTCACCATATCAAAAGGACAAACATAAATTAACTCTATGTTATTTCTCAAAAAAGATTCACTCTATACAAGAATATTACTTTTCTGATCACTTGTTAGCTAGGTGTCATATGTTGCATTATCTATACATGTCAGACATTGTAAGTTCGCTCATCACAAGAAAGACTAGATTCACATATAATCTATTGTCTCATTTTTCTTCCAAAGAGCCTCTATAACTGAATGGGCTTGTATAGCATTGATGTCCCTTCAAAGATCATGTGGTCGTCCGTTGTGTACTTAAGTAACTGAAGAAAATATATGTCCATTCAGATCACATCACAGTCTAACTGATGGCAGTATTTTGTAAGATTAGATACCTACCTCAGCTGGCACTCTTTTGATGAAACCAAATTTCTCTATCCAAATGGCTTCAGCTTCCTTCGCTGCTGGAAGAAGCAAATGTCTTATGCGCAAGGATGCCAGAAATAACTGAATGCAGTGAAACAGTGCTTGGAAGTAACCCTAAGTCAAAGAAACAGGGTTATTGAGAAAAAAAACAAGTCAAAAGGTTAGCAAGTTACATTATAAAATGGAAACAGCAGCGACAGAAGAGCAAAGAATAACTTGGGGCAAGATATAAATAAGATTTAAATATACTATATCAGCCAATTTGCTTAAACAAATGTAAAGGCACGCAAGAAATAAAAGAAGTATAGAGAGAGGGGGATCACAAACAGATATTTCCTCCCCAACGTTTAACAGGAAATGCACATGATGTATTATTTCTATTATAACCTCTACACATCTCTCCAAAAAAATCACCATGTTTTGTTGCAACAATATTTTTCTTACAACAGTTTAGGTCCCACCAAATCATTTAAATCAGCTCAAAAGGTGGAGATTGCAATTTGGGCTGGCCAAACAGGCTGAAGACTATAGCTGGCATGTCAGGAAGGATACTTGTTTCACTTATTGTGAAGTTCACAAATATAAAAAAAGCAAACTCTAATACGGTACAAGAATAATGAGCAGTATAGCATTAAGCTCATCCTTGGATAAACTAATTGTAAAGATTTTTCTTGTTCCTGAATATTAAAATCAAAAGAATGAGAAACAGAAAAATCAAAGAGCGAAAACTTTACCCCTCAAACAAAAACAGCTACAAGTTACCTTAATAGACCATTCATCCCAGCATAAAGAACCCAGACATTGTCTAGTTAGACGTCTAAGAAAGCACAAAAAAATAGTTATACTATCCAAAGAAAATAAACATACTTTTTTCTGATTCTGCATACTAGTGGCAATCAATGGAAGTTGAGCAACTTCACATCTCAAAATCTGCAGAGTCCCAGCTGATACAACTGATGAACTGTGACATTTATACCAGATTTAATCATCATGTAACTATTCAAGATTAATAAAGTTGAATTTCCATATTCATAGCTCATACCCGACGATTAATACTGCACAATATACCCCATGATATCTGTGGTCCTTACCTTTACTTCTGTACATAAAGAGAATCAGTTATGCAAGTGCAAGATACTGAGCACAATATATGAGTTGTAACTGATGAACTTGTAATCTTAAATCATCTCTCTTCAACCGAAAAAAGGAATATCTCACCCTTTAGTTATGAGGGGAATGAGGTCTCTACCCCTTGCTCCAACAATTGGGTTAAATGACTCCTGTGGTACAGTCACATGCAAGATTATATGTATCATTATTTAAACAATTATTATATGTAGGCTAGGAAAAGAACTAGTAGGTTAAATTCAAACAAATATTATATATGATCTAGTCTAGCATTGGGAAAACAAAGGATATGAAAAAAGATAAGTAAAATGCAAATATATTGATGTGAAACATAATGATTCAAGACTTACATGAAATATTGAGATAACACGGTCAAGCAAAAATTTATTGTCAGCAAAAGTACTTCTTCCACTTAATAATCTCCATTTTATGTCTAAATGTCCTTTCTCTTCATTCATCATAATTTTGCTGAAAGCTATCTCTGGTAGCATCATCTCTCTTTCATGAATTATTCTTTGTAAACACATAGAAACCTCCTTACACCTGTATGTGCAGAACCACTTCCCCTTAGGTATTCCCTGCAACAACAGTTACATCGAAACATTATATTTATTGTCATAATATAAAAAGAAAGGACGAAATGGATAAATTAACATTTACACACAGATAAGTAATATAAATTAACAACCTCGAAATTGATCATGCCGTGATCTTTAAGACAGCCAAGATGGTACTCCCTGTCACACTGTTTCCAGAATTTGATGAAAAGACAATAGTACAACATATATGAGTTGCACAAATAAGAATTAATTTAGTAAATCAGATTCAAAAATGGCAAAAAAACATACTTCATCACACAAAAGAACAGTGCGAGGACCGCATCTTGATGGATCAAAATCATCCTGTCTGCGTATGTGAAGGTCAAAATGTAAATGTACAATACTTGTAAGACAGAATAGCAAAGCCTGATCTTGATGATAGAGAAACTACTTATATCACTTCAAAAAGAAACTAGATTTGTAGTTTCATAAGAACTAGTGTTCTGATTTGTTAACTAAATACAGAGTAGGTAAATTATGTTATTATTTATTTTCTCTCTTCTTTTTATAACTACATCTAAGTGAGGCTTTTTGAGTCCTAACTGAAGAGCAAGCTTAATGCTTATAGACATAATTCTATAGCTCGATTGCTTGAGTTGGATTGAAGAATAAGATTTGATTTGGTTAATTCTACATTATTAATAACATATGGCAATGAATCATTGTAAATACTAAAATTTCTCAAGCAAACATTCTTGGCTATGCCTTTCAAGAAGAGCATTGCAGTCACTGACCTGCATATCTCACAATGATCTATATCAGACTCGCGTGTTTCAGCCATTTGAACGCTTTGTGTGCGATTATGATCTTGCGAACTAGTTTCTGCACCACTTCTTGCAGCAAGTCTAGGGGTCAAATGCTCTGTAGTGGTCAATTTTAAAATTCTTCAGAAACTAATTAAACGTTCTGGATTAACAAAAAATAAAAAACGTTTAATGTTCTTGGCTAGAATGGAGAGAACAAAACAGTTTTTCCATAAAAGTACTGTCCTTGACAATAGATTCAACAATGAACATAAGAAAGAACCGTAAATGATGGTGGACAATGTGAGGATCATCATTGTCTTCATTTGAACTACAGGATTCTAACGCCACAAATATTATTTTATGGAAAGAAACTTCATAAAGATTTTCAACAAACTTTAAACCATAGATGATCAAGAGCATAATTAATATAGAGGAAACTTTAAAAGACTTGCATTAAGTATGATGCATTGTTGTGAAAAGACTACAGAGAGCTAAATTTAAAATTTCATTAAGTGAATTCAAATTGCCTTCTTCAAAAATGATTTTCAATATTAACACTCAGGAAAAACAGAGTTGAATCAACATATAAAGTCTCATACTTCTCCCCTCAAAGTATAGATTTTCAATGCATGCCCATCTGTCACTTCCAACTCCTCAAGGTTGAAATGTTGGAACCAGCACATAATAATAAATAATTTAACTATAAATATAAAAAAATATAGCCCGTTTAATATATATATATATATATATATATCATATAACATGCATGCACCATTCCAACAACATTTGAAAATCAATCAAAAACAGGCATTGACTTGAGAGCATTATGGGTGTTAAAACAATAACAGTGAACAGATAACTAACCTTCAGTTTTACCATATAGATCAGCAATCTGTCTCCTCAAAAATTCTCCAGTTCCAGAGAGAAACCCATTGGAGGCAGGCATACCATCATAACTGAGAAAGTTTGCAACAAGACAACAATAGTCAGAGCACATCGAGATAACACCCTATTTTTTACATAATAGGAAATTCATTTGTGCAATCAATTAAACTAGACAAAGCGTCAGTGACTCTACTGTTGATGTCAACAAGTTAACTACAAAAATGAGTGAACTGAGGTAAAGCTTAAATCCTACTATAAGAACAATCAATGTGTCATTTAACTGGATAAACCATCGGAAACCAACATGAAAATGGTTGGTTGATAGAATCTTAAAACATAAAAATAAATAATGAACCTAACAAAATGATGAATAACAAATATGAAGGAAGAAAGAAGGCGTTAAACTGCTAAAGTGCAATAAAGGTTTCCCAAATGAAAAATAAAAGACATGAAAATAGCATGTCTCATCTGGTATACTTGGCAATGGGATACAAGTGCTCTGAAAATTGAGATTGACTCTGATCTCTGCCTGGACCATATATAGCCATGGAACTCTGAGAATGTGAAGGATGGAATGACTCTGTGGAAGGATTAAACATATATAAGAACATACTATCCATGGGAATGTAGTTATGCTATTAATATTTTTTAAGGTAATTATGCTATTAATAGTTGTATAACCCAATGTACAAAAAATTCCTTACGTTTGAATCTCAGACAATTGTTGTTAATGGCAGGCAATGAACCAATTGCATTCCGGATGGTTGTTTCTACAGTATCAACTGTAGCAGCCTGACATATTTCAAGCACATCACGGATTGTCCTGCCATTCTCCAAGAAAATATAATCTGCTGGACGCTTCTTCAGACTACCAGCATGCTTCTCAAACTCACAAGCAGCAATTGCCTACAAACAAGAAAATAAATGAATATGAAGAGAGGAATTGACAGACATAAAAAGTAAAACGCAACGACGTATATAAAAATGAGAAAGAATAACGATCAGCCAATTTGTTGGTTATATGGCATTTGTTGGCATTTAAACTCCAGAAAATAAAGAGGACCATGTATCCGAGTGAAGCAATTACCTTGGAGCCTTCGCAGGAATTGCAGAGACACAAGATTTTGCCACCATGTATCCGACCATGAAGTTCAAACTTCTGCAGAATACAATTAAGATAGAAAATTAAAGATCAGCTCTCTGGGAATTCTCAAAGCCGCAAGAGGCAAATAAGGGACCAACTCCATTTACACATTTGCAGCATTCAACATATCAACGTAGAGGAAGAAAAGGAAAACTATAACTCTGTTTGACAAAAGCAATGCAGACAAAAGAATTGCGAGAGAAAAAAATAACATTTATGCTATACTACGATTCCCTTTATATAACTTATAAATTTACAGAAAACTGAAAAGCCTTCACGTCATTGTGCAAAACTCTATGATCAAGAAGCCAGGCATATTTACTGCATGCTGATGCGCAACTAAGGAAATGAAAGATCTCCATTTATTCAAACTAAAATATATGGATCTAAACGCAAAAAGGAAAAAAGATTATTACGAAATCAAAGAACTACTCGTCAAACGTACTAGAAACCCATCCACCACTGACCTCTCTTACGCCGGCCACGTATTTGACCATTAAACCTTCCAGCAATCCGGTCTCGAGCAAGTCCTTAATGTTCCTTACCAGCCTCTTGGTCGTCGAGCTACTCGCCCTCATCCCGGACGCCACGTTGATCTCCATCAACGCCGAAGCCTCGCCGCCGCCAGAGGAACAACCCTCACCAATTTCGACCTTCGTCGGCATTTCGCAGACGCTTTCTGCATGCGCTACCGAGGCGGAGACGAGAACCTCGTGGCCGAGATTTTCGTGGTTTACGACCATTTCGGCCACCTTCGGAGAGGAAGAGACTGGATCCTCCACCGAAGACAGAGGGCGAGGAAACCTAGGAACTTTTGGCGGCCGGGCACCCGGCATCTTGCCGAGGGCCCGACGATGACGACGGGGACGGGGAGGAGAGGATCGTGGGGCGAAGACCTCCGGGGCCTTCCGAGCGCGGGTGTGGCCGATGGAGGCGGAGACCTCCGCCTGGGCCTTGACGGCGAAATCGAACTCGCGCTTGTGCCCTCGGCGGATGCCGGAGCGGAGGACGAACTCCTCGCCGGTCGATGCAGGGGAATGATCGGCTCCGGTCTCCATCTCGGGGGAGCGGAGAGAGATCGATCGATCGAAGCGGAGGCGAGGGTTTGGAGAGGTAGGTCTTGGAGGTTCCACAGAATGAGAGAGCGAAGGAACCACCGAAGCAAGCAAAGCGATGGGGAGGAAGCCGACGGAGAAGTATTTATGTACCGAGCGGGAAGGGGTGGGAAGAGGACGCAGGCAAAAAGGAGGGAACTGAACTTGGAGGACCAAATTACTCAAATGCCACTGCGGTAGCGGTTTTCATGACCGTAATGCCCCCGCCCTCGGTCAGGTTTTGGTGTGGGGGTGTTGGTCGCGGCGTGGCGTTTTCAAGTTACAAACGTCACAAAGCGCCGAGGGAGGCGCAGGGCGGATTTGAAACCGTTTCGCACGCATGTCATGTGAATTGAGTCTGTCACGCGCGGGATGGAAAGAGCATTAACGCCGTGTTATGAGTTATTACGTTCTGACACGGGTGGATTAAGCTGTCTGCTTCAGGTGTAACGGCCTTTGTTTTGTGTAAAATTTGTCACTTTGCGCCCCTTCAGGTGTAACGGCGGCACGCATGCGACGCCCGTGACGCTGACACCATCGAGAACAATTGAATCGAGTTATAAAAATAATTAGATTTAGTTTATCTCCTTAACATCCTCCTTTTCGAAGGGATATTGAACGCATCTAAATTATTAATTTATTAATCAATATTTTAAATAATAAATTATTAAATTTCATTATTAAATATATTATTTATCTTAACGTTGATTAATAGATCAATGCTCCAAAGCAGAGGGTGCTTTAGAGGTAAATTAAATTTAAAATAATCTGATCGGCATAATTAATTAACAAGATTGTGTTTCAGGAGTTAGTAGTTCTACAACTTGGTTAGAAAAATAGTGTTATGCTCTCTTACTTTGATTTGAATTAATCAAGTGTCAGTAGTCCTAAAGCTCGTAACGCGAGAATATCCAAAATAACATAAAAATAATTGAATAAAAAATTTGATTCGACACAGTATGCCATTTGGAAAAGTTGGCACTGCCTCTCATAATAATAATTTAATCATGTGGCTCATCAATTAGCCTGGCTGTATATAACATTAAATAG
This sequence comes from Pontederia crassipes, assembly GCA_030549335.1. NCBI lineage: Eukaryota > Viridiplantae > Streptophyta > Magnoliopsida > Commelinales > Pontederiaceae > Pontederia > Pontederia crassipes. Next base: position 65,774,219 of record CM060196.1, on the reverse strand, counting down.
CACATTTCATATTGATTAGCAGTTTTCACATTAATTGACGTCTTTTAATTAATTTGGGGCATTTAATGAACATTTTTATTAGTCTGAATTAATTTCACACGTCGAATTAAATCACTACTAATACGCTGGCATTACGAAATGCATTAATGAGTATGATATATTAATTAGCCTCTTATATAAGAAATTAGACGTTGTATTTTTTCATGCATTAAGTATCTATGGAATGTAATCAGTGGTTAGTATTTAATGTTATGTAAATTTTGATACGTAATTATGGATTAATATTTAACAAATTTGTGGATATTCCATTGTCACGTCAAAATTTGTTATTGCCAATTTTTTGTGTGAGCTGTGTTATTATATCCATGCCTAATCAAAAGAAATGGCAATGCTATATTTTTCCTTATAAACCGAATAAAAAAAATACTGTTCAGCCAGCAAAATAGGGAATAAAAAATAAATAAGAAATTAAAATGATTCAATTTTTAGAAGTTCGATTAAAGATTAAAGGTAAGCCCAAAACGGAAGGGCTCTTATGCTATTTTCTTATTTGTGACGTAATGGCTGTATGAGACAACGTTCTATTTTTTTAAAAAACAAGTCATACAAAATCGTATTTAATAGGATTAAGGTTCTTTTTTAAAAAAATACTTGAGTTGTAATATTCTATATATTTATGGCCTTGTGATAAATTTTAAAGTTTGCATGAAAGTAACTAAAAAAATTTCATATCTTGTTGGATTTGGTCACATCATTTGGACCCATCAATATTCAAAATTACTAGCCTCGACTAATCGAGTGTCGGGTGCAATTTTATGCGGCGACCCCAAGGATGATCTTGGGTTACTAACCCGTCAATCACTTGGGACATAGTCCAATCTTTCGACATATCTTGTTAGATTACTGCACCTTGAATTTGTTTATAACAATTAAATTTAAGGTCCATTAAATCAGCGGATCGGTTGGGTATCGACATGTTAATTGTCTTTTCTCCTATTACAAGAAAGTCCAAATGTCTAATACGAGAAGTGATAAATCGAAGAAATCGAAGCCAATCGTTGATGAATGCTAATTTATGCGAACTACAAATAGTCCAATTGCGATATGTTTGGCGGACTGAGATGTGTAGGAAGGAATCCTACGTTTTAACATGTGATTGTGTTATGGATTTTTAAAATCAATTACTTTGATTATAATTTATCCAGTTTTTATTCAAACATCGAATTAGTCGGACAAATAATACAAAAGATTTTTTAAAATAAGAATCTGAATATTGCTGGAATTAAAGTGGATAACTATCAACTAGGATTCGTCTAATTTTTTTCGATTAGGAAGAAAAGTCAAGGACCTAGTGCGAAGGAAAATAAATTTAAAAAAAATACATAGTTGAAACTTTAACTTGAAACTTTTTTTTTCTTTTTGGATGCGAACCGGGGAGGCTTTTGATATTAAGAGTTATTAATGTTTGATTAATTTGGAATTGAAAAGATAAAGTAGTAATGAATTATTCTCTTACCATGATTTCAAAATTTGAACCGTAAGACTAGTAGCACTCTTCAAGCGCTTGCGCTTAGAACTTAATCCTACTACTAATTGTAAATAACCAACGTTAGTTTAACTTAAACTTCATCTAAAGTGAAGAGTGTGCCGCAGTATTTCCGGCCGCTAGTATTCGGTAGAAATTTTAAGACACACAAGGAGGATGCTTGGAGGAAGCAAAAATTTGAGCTGTTGCACACGGAAAGGGTACAAACAACTAATGGTAGAATGCGAGTCAACCTTTTTGATACAAATAGCTCACAATGTGAGAATGCTGCATTGAAGCATGTTTATAGAGAAGCAAATCGGGTTGCAAATTCTTGGATGTGTGTTGGGAGTGAAGTTTTGTCTTAACACCATGTATCCACCGTTGTTCTCATTACAAGTGGCACTTGCTAGAAAGACCTTGATGAAGAATGATTGTGTGCACCTTCCAACATTTAATTAGTCAAATGGCACACATGAATGGACTTTCAAGTCGTACTTTGAAACAATTGCAACCTGTATTGAGTTAATTTAGCCAAATTGGCTTGACAAACATTACAACCCTCAGAGATTCAGCTCCTCCCTCAACATATAACAAAATTACAATGTTAAGTAATGTAAAGACTTGGATTCAATAGCTTCACAGCTGCCTTCTCCTTCCTCTTCCTTAAGCTCCTTAGGCTGCTTCTCAGAAATTTCGACCCAATAGCTTCACAGCTCCCGTCTCCTTCCTTCTCAGGCCCTTAGGTTTATTCTCTCCTGTGGTGACAGAGCTCTCTCTGCCCTAATTTCCTGGAATGGGGAGCCAATGGTAGCTGCTCGTTGGTTGTAGGGTTTTGTTTTCCCTTCTCTTGAGCTGTGATTTTGCGATATCCATGTAAAGCAGAAATAACAAAGGCAGCTGGACAAGTGGAGCTGGTCCTCAGTTTCGCAGAAGATAAATTTCCCAGCTCCAAAAGTTACCTGAATTAGCCATAAAAAATCAAACTGCTAAACTTATAAATATTTGGGAGCAAACTCGCACGTATTAAGGCATCTGTTGGCAACAGTTTCAACTGAATTAAACTCAAATGATGAAAAGATTATATAGAAGTTAACGTTTCCACACATAAGATTATATAGAAGTTGACGTTGTGATTGAACATACCACAGATTGGCTGCTTATATCTCTGGGATGTTCTTTTCTTCAGACTAATACACATCTTTGCTGACTCACAAGCAGCAATGACCTAAAACAGGGGGAAATAAATGAACGTGTGAAAGGAAAAACATAAACAGTTTCAGGAAGTAAATAGATAATAGCCAAAAGAAAAAAGTCCAAAAGTGAAGAATTTACTTCGGAACCTATGCAGGAACTGCTGAGACAGAAGAATTTACTTTGGATCCATAAAGTTCTGAATAAATGATCAAAGGAAATATAAGAACCAGTTCCGAGAACTCTTGAGGACAGAATAAGTAAACCAAATCTTACTACATTTGAAGCACTAAAATATATCATAAAAAATATGAAAAGGTAAAGTATAACTCTTGTAAGAAAGAATCTGTCACTTCATGCATTCATAACTGTACCTTATTTTTTCTCACATAAATTTAAAATAAAGAACTAAGGGAGATCCTGCAGGCTCAGTCAGAAAGAGGAAAATGGTTTCTCACTAATTGGGGCATAGAGGTGCTACCTACTCATTCACTCAAAGAGAAACTTAATGGATTACCTTGCAATCAATCTCGTAAAAAATGCTAAAGTAACATATCTATCCATGTGTGCCGATGATGGAATCAAATTAATTATTCTTTTGCAATGCATAAATAACAAACATAAATCATTACTCTACATTAATTCCTCTTTGCTTTCAATAATAACAAACATCCTAAAAAAATTGGCATACCCCATACCCGGTTTGGTACTAGTACCATACTCATACCATAACAACATTGATTTTCAATAATAAATTATCGCATTGCACAAAAAATATCAGAAAATATAGGTTATATATAGAGTGAGAAAGCAAGGTTTCCTTTTCTGTACCTTTGGATTACTCATGAACATATCATAAATAGAAGACCAAACGTAAAGAATAACCTGCACGAAAAATATACGATAAATCACTTCTTCCACTCTAAACTGAATACTTTACGCAAGTATAGATGGTAAGTAGAACAGGTCATAGTAACAACAAAGTCTTATCCCATTAGGTGGGGTCGGCTACATGGATCATACAACGCCATTCTGCATTCGTTGATCCATGTTCATGCGATTCGACAGGGTTTTACGCTGGCTGTCGGGGCCTAACACAACCCTCCTCCTTTATCTGGGCTTGGGACCGGCTATAAAAAATAATAATGTATTTCAATAAAGCCGTTGGTGCATAGAGAAAGAACCTACTCATTCACTGAAAAGGAAATATCTTTTGCAATGCATTTAATGACGAAAGCATGTCATAACTGCTGCAATAATTTTTTCTTTCTGCTTCCATGAACTCAACAAAAATCATGGAAAAAAAGGAACTAGTGGAGTGATACAAGTTAAAAATTGCAAACTTCCATATTCGAAGAAGTATAACAAAACAGGGTTTTCTGGATGGTTGACCCCGTATATAACGTGTGATGGACAATCAGTTTGGAAACCAATAATATTTTGTGTATCTATGGGGACAAGAACTGAGAACATCTATCATCTACTTTGTGGTTGCAAGGAAGCCTGCAGGGTGTGGAGCATCATACGATATAAATTGTTATTCTTAGTAGTATAACAATTTTATCAACGATCTTTCAGGTATGTGGGATGTGGCAAAACGACTCTTTTACTTGTCTACCCACCAGCCCTTTCGGCTATTTTATTCGATGCAAAGAGGGAGAGGGAGGCCAAGGCGGACACTTGGCGAACTAATAGAACAAGATCTATTAGTGAATAATATACCGAAATGTTTGGTTACTAATAGAGCGGAATGGCGTCGTATGATCCATGTAGCCGACCCCACCTAGTGGGATAAAGCTTTGTTGTTGTTGTTTGTTTGTTGTTGTTTGTTTGCAAATGAACTAATGACATTATTTTTCGAGGAGAAAGTTCATATATAGAAAATAGTATACATGCATCCAGCTTGGCGAGTATTTGAAGTTGAGCTCACAATTGAGGTTCGAAGTAAATTATTATATGTAAACTATTGTAGAAAACTTATGCGTAAGCTACAACTAAGAGGCACACCACAAATATGTTGACTAAATGTGTTCCATATGCATTTTATCTCACGCATTATTGCAGTATCAAGTCCTATCGTGACTTAGAAAGCCTTCATAAAAAAATATTTTCGCCGTATTAATTGTAAGTTAATTGATGCCTTAAACACCCCCCCACCCACCCACACCCTGTGCACCCCAATACCACACAAGTACTTTTAGATTTGAAGACAGCAGTTGCACTAATCAAATATAGAGGAAATGACCTCTCGAATGATGTAGTCTACGAAGAAGTAGAACATATTTTCATCAAGAATGTCACCACCATGAATCCACCCCACCATAGATGATCAAGTTCCATCACTTGTTTAACACATACTAGAAGAATAACCCTTCTTCCTCATATGCATAAAATGGTTTCTTCTTATCTCATTGGCATTCCTTTTATCATAAGGAAAATAGAATATGAGTTGTGCAAATTAACGTTTTGCATTAAGCAATCTAAAGTTAACATGATGAAAATTGCGAGAGAAGACTTCCTGCAATTCTGGTGGCTGGAATATTCTCCTTCCTAAAACTATCATTTCTGAAACTTGAACTTCCATTCTACTCCTTACAAGGCCTTAATCACAAAGCCAACCACTTGAAGTAAATTTAGAACCTAGAAGATAATTCATTTATATATAACCAAATTTGAAGAGGATATGTGAGGTTTCTAGAGGTTTAAGAAATGATTATCGGTTCTCAATTTATTGCATGCAACAAGGTTCTATTATTGTCGTCAACATGCGGAACAATTGTGCATGGAGGCATGAACTAAAATATTGCTCATTAAGGTTGGATACATGTTTGTATGGCAGATAACTTTAAACGACTAATCAAACACATATCTCTACCATAAGTTTTAAATATGTATTTCTAATTTATTCTATGCATTCTCCTTGAGAAACAAAGGAACTAGTGTTTCAAGAATGCCTTCTTAAATTGAATTGTCTCACCATATGAGAACTTGTATATGAATAAAACTTCCTTTGAATACTAAGCAATATCGATACACATGACAAACAACAAATTAAACTGTATTGTTAGCCAAGTGTTGTATGTTGCATTATCTATGCATGTTAGACACTATAAGATTGACACATATTCTTAGTGCCTCAATTTTTTTGCGGAAGGGCCACTATAATTGAATAGGCTTGTACAGCATTGATATTCCTTCAAAGATCATGTGGACACCGTTTGTGTACTTAAGCAACTGATGAAAGCACATGTTCATTCATATCATAATTTATTGCAACAACAACAACAAAGCCTTATCCCACTAGGTGGGGTCGGCTACATGGATCATACGACGCCATTCCGCTCTATTAGTAACCAAACCTTTCGGTATATTATTCACCAATAGATCTTGCTCTATTAGTTCGCCAAGTGTCCGCCTTGGCCTCCCTCTCCCTCTTTTAATCGGACTCCAGATTATTTGATCTACTCTTCTTACTGGCGCATCTAATGGTCTTCTCTGAACATGACCAAACCATCTCAAACGATTCTCTACCATTTTCTCACTAATAGGAGCCACTCCGACTCGTTCACGTATATGGTCATTCCTAATCTTATCTAATCTTGTATGACCACACATCCATCTCAACATCCTCATTTCGGCTACCCCCACTTTACGTTCATGCTGTCCCTTCATAGCCCAACATTCACTACCATATAACACTGCTGGCCTTATAGCAGTACGATAGAATTTTCCTTTAACTTTATTGGGTACTTTTCTATCACAAAGAACTCCAGTGGCTTTCCTCCACTTACACCAACCAGCTTGAATTCTATGATTAACATCGTCATCAATCTCACCATCTTGTCTTACAATTGATCCTAAATATTTAAACTTTGTCACTTGAGGAATTATATCCTCCCCTAACCTAACTTTCAAATCGTCTCTAAGTTGTTTATTTGTGAAATTGCTATGCATATATTCTGTTTTATTCCTACTTAAACGAAAACCCTTTGACTCCAACGTATTTCTCCATATTTCCAATTTTGTATTAATCAGAAATATGGAGAAATACGTATTTCTCCATATCATAATTTATTGCATGCAGAACAATTGTGCATGGAGGCATGAACTAAGATATTGCTCATTAAGGACCTTGGATTCATGTTTGTAAGGAACTAATGTTTTGAGAATGCCTTCTTCATTTGAATTGTCTCACCATATGAGAACTTGTCTATGAGTAAAACTTCCTTTGAATACTAAGCAATATCGATACACGTGACTAACAACGAATTAAATTGTATTGTTAGCTAAGTGTTGTATGTTGCATTATCTATACATGTTCAACGCTATAAGACTGACACATATTCTTAGTGCCTCAATTTTCTTGCGGAAGGACCACTATAATTGAATAGGCTTGTACAACATTGATGTTCCTTCAAAGATCATGTGGTCACACTTTGTGTACTTAAGCAACTGAAGAAAGCACATGTTCATTCAGATCGTAATTTATTGCATGCAACAAGGTTCTATTATTGTCCTCAACATGCGAAACAATTGTGCATGGAGGCACGAACTAAGTGTTGCTCATTAAGGACCTTGGATACATGTTTGTATGGCAGATAACTTTACAAGACTAATCAAATACATATGTCTACAATAAGTTTTAAATATGTGTGTCTAATTTATTCTATGCATTCTCCTTGAGATGCAAAGGAACTAGTGTTTCGAGAATGCCTTCTTAAATTGAATTGTCTCACCATATGAGAACTTGTAAAACTTCCTTTGCATACTAAGCAATATCGATACACATGACTACCAACAAATTAAACTGTCTTGTTAGCCAAATGTTGTATGTTGCATTATCTATACATGTTAGATGCTATAAGATTGACACATTCTTAGTGCCTCAATTTTCTTGCGGAAGGGCCACTATAACTGAATAGGCTTGTACAGCATTGATGTTCCTTCAAAGATCATGTTGTCACCCTTTGTGTACTTATGCAACTGAAGAAAGCACATGTTCATTCAGACATATCACAGTCTAAAGTATGGTATTATTTTGAAAGCTTAGATACCTACCTCAACTGGCAGTCTTTTGATGAAACCAAATTTCTCTATCCACATGGATTCTGCTTCTTTCGCTGCTGGAAGAAGCAAATGTCTTATGCGCATGGATACCAGAAATGATTGTATGCAGTGAAACAGTGCTTGGAAGTAACCCTACCAAAGTCAAAGAGAGATCATTGCTGAAAAAAAAAAACAAAGGGTGGAGATAGCAACAAGACTCTCTTAGGTCCCATTAGTCATTAAGATCAGCCCAAGAGGTGAAGCAGCCATTTAGCCAACTATAACTGGAAGTTTTTTTTCCTATGAAATACCATACTTTGAACATGCATATATAGGTATGGCCTAAAAAATAACACAATAAAACAATAGTTAACAGCATAACCTGAAGCTCTCTTCAGATAAATTAATTGTATATTTTTGTGTTCCAGGTCAATTAAATCACTGAGATATCAAAAGAAACAGAAAACCAGAAACAAAAAGTGCATAAAGATTGTTAAAGGTACAAAAAGAACAGGATAACAACCTACCAATCATGACCTATAGGTTAACTCCTCAAATTGACAGGTTATATGTCTAAGTGTGACAAAAATAAATAGTAGTATGATATATAGAAAGTATGCATACCTTTTTCTGATTCTGCCCACTTGTGGCGATCAATGGAAGTTGAGCTACTTCACATCTCAAAATCTGCAGGGTTCCAGCTGATACAACTGATGAACTGAGAATTATACCAATTTCATCATCACATAACTAGTCAAAAGATAAATAATTAAAGTTGAATTTCTACATTCTATATCTCTTACCCAACGATTAATACTGCACAATATATGTTGCGATATCTGTGATCCTGACCCTTACTTCTATAAGCAAAAGAGAATCTGTTATGCAAGTGCAAGATACTGAACACAATTATGAGTTTAGACTCATGAACTTCAAACATTAATGAGAGACACTCACCCTTTAGTTATGAGAGGAATGAGGTCTCTACCTCTTGCTCCAACAATCGGGTTAAAGGACTCCTGTGTTAAAGTTGTAATTGTAAGATTATATCAATAATTATTAAGAATTATAACAAGAGTGACAAGAAAGAATATGCAGCAACAAAATAGTAAAATGAAAAAAAAATCATGTTCATCATAATGTTAAAAAACTTACATGAAATATTGAGATTACACTGTCAAGCAACATTTTATTGTCAGCAAAAGTACTTCTTCCGCTTAATAATCTCCATTTCATGTCTAAATGCTCTTTATCTTTGTTCTTCATCATAATTTTGCTTGAAGCTATATCTGGTAGCATCATCTCCCTTTGATGAATTATTCTTTGTAAACAAAATGAAACTTCCTTACATCTGTATGTGCAGAACCACTTCCCTTTAGGTATTCCCTGCAGCAACAATTATATCATAACATTATAATTGTTGTCATAATATAACAGAAAGGAAAGTAAATAAATAACAAATTCACACAGCTAAGGAAAATAAAAAATGGATTAACAACCTCGAAATTGATCATGCCATAATCCTTAAGGCAACCAAGATGGTACTCCCTGTCACACTGTTTCAGGAATTTGACGAGAAGGCAATAAGGCAACATATATAAGTTGCTCAAAAAACCATAATTTTGTCAATAATATTAAAGTAAATAAATGACCTAAAAACATACTTCATCACACAAAAGAACAGTGCGAGGACCACATCTTGATGCATCAAAATCCTCCTGTCTGCAATGGAATGCAAGGGTCAAAATGTAAATGGGCAGTATTTGCAACACATAATAGAAAAACTAAAGTATGATAAAGTTTTATCATTCAATTTCAACAGCACAGAAATTAGTGTCATATGATTTTGTACAACCAGACGATCACTCTCTTTTTTTAGGAAATGAGATAATTTTTGGCTAAATTAAGATTAGGTTTTGGCCTAATTATGATCAAGTTTCTTTTAGTGCATAAAGAATGCAAGGATGAAAATGAAGATATTTATGACAAAGCAGAATTGTACAGCTCATCTACTAAACTGAGATTAAAGAATAACAATTGATTCTGTTTACTTCTACATTATTCATAACAGTTTTTCTTATCACAATGAATTATGGTATATACTCAAACACCTACAAGCAAAGATAATTGACTAAAACCTTTGAGAAGAATATTGCAGTCACTAACCTGCATATCTCGCAATGATCTATCTCAGACTCATGTGATTCAGACTTTTGAATGCTCTGGATGCAATTAAGATGTTGGAAACTAGTTTCTGCACCACTTCTAGATGCAATTCCACAAGAAAAATGTTCTGCAGACATTTTTCTGGCCTCGTTTTCACTGATCAGAGATGGGCAGTCAAGTTGTATGCTCGATGATCCAACACATTCTGTAGAAATACAAGGGTTATCCATTATAATACTTCTTGACTGCTAGAAGTCAGATGTTATAATTAACTATTATTGCACTTCTTAAATGACATAAATAAATTACTGTATGCAATTATGATAACATTTCTTAAATGACTGTCTAAGAGTAATCTACCATAATGAATGACTTTATGGGGTTCCTATGGAATAATGGCAACTTTTTCAAAATTTTTAGAAACTACATAAAGGTCCTGGATTGAGTAAAATAATAAAGGTTCTAGCTAGAACCCTTCAAAGAATGTTCCAAACAAGAAAGGAGAACTTAACATTTTTCCTTAAAAGAATTGTCGTTGCCAATAGTTTCAGCAACAAAGACGACAAGGAACTATTTTAGGAACTCTTTAATCAAACAAAGTAAGTTTCCCATCAGTTTAGGACACATATAGAGCTATTAGTTTCCATTGGTTATGTATGACATGTGCTGCTTCTCTGGATCGCTTTCCTCTTCTTCCATCACATAGTTTCCTCACAAATCAAAAGGAAGCTAATGCAAGTATGTAAGTTTCTGTATGATAGACTACAAGATAATGCTTCATGATAGCATGGCTGATGGACAATGGGAAGTTCAGCAGACAAAGATGGAACAACAAAGTGATTTTTTTCTTTTTCTTTCCTTTTTCTTCTTCTGAGTAGAAAGGATTACTATTTGAGGTCAATATTCAACCAAATTTATCACAATATTGATTAATGTGAGTAGATATGATGATTTTTTACAACCCCTTTCATTCCATTTGTTGAGTAGCATCTTAGCATGAAATAAAATGTTTATCAGTGCTCTCTGAAAATCATATAATTTTCTTTGGATAACCCACAGGAAAGCAAATGGCGAGGGAGAGGGAGAGTAGATCAAATAATCTGGAGTCCGATTAAAAGAGGGAAAGGGAGGCCAAGGCGGACACTTGGCGAACTAATAGAGCAAGATCTATTGGTGAATAATATACCGAAAGGTTTGGTTACTAATAGAGCGGAATGGCGTCGTATGATCTATGTAGCCGACCCCACCTAGTGGGATAAGGCTTTGTTGTTGTTGTTGTAACCCACAGGAAAGCAAATGGCCCAATCCATGCCCCACATGATATAAAAGTAGTATCATTGTTGGAACCTCCACTTCAAAAACTGTACCGAATATGCCAATACGATATGCGAGTACATTGAACATAACATTTCATTAAAGCGAGTTTGAATTATGAATTTCCAAGTTTTCAATATTTTTTCTTTATTTTGAGGGGAAAAAGGATAATTATCAATGCTTAGCCAAGCATGTAATGTGTATTGGTTTTCCATATTAGCACCCTCAAAGAAAAAACAGAGTTGAATCAGTAAATGCAATCTCATACTTCTCCCCTCCAAGTATGAATTTTTAATGAATGACCTGTCTGTCACTTCCAACTCCTGAAGGTTGAAAGGTTGGAACCAGTACATAATAGTAAATAATTAATATATAATACAAGATGCATGCATCACTCCAAATCAAAAGTGTATGAAAATTGATCAATGCAGAAAGCATGAAGGGCATTTTAACAGATAACTAACCTTCAGGTGTACCAAATGGGTTATCAACCTGTTTCCTCAAAAGTTCTCCAGCTCCTGATTCAAACCCATTGGAGGCTGACATACCATCATAACTGAGAAAGTTTGCAACAAGACAACAATAGTCAGAGTTCATAAAGATAACACCTCATTAATACAGAATAGGAATTCATTTTTACATTGGCAATTGTTTCAGAACAATCAATTAAACAATATGATGCATTGATGACTATAATGTTGAGTTCAAGTTAACTAGAAAAAGAGTTAACTGATTAACTAGAAAAAGAGATAACTGATGTAAAGCTTCTAGCACTTTTTGTTCTTTTCTTCTAGCTGTAAAAGTGCATTGAAAGGTGTCCCTAACAGAAAATAAAATGCATTGAAAGATTCTAATATAAGACATGAAAAGAACAAGTCTCATCCGGTATACCTGGCATTGGGATACCAGTGCCCTGAATTATGAGCCGCCTCAGATTGGCTCAGATCTCTGCATGGGCCACATAAAGCCATGGAACTCTGAGAATGTGAAGCATGGAACGACTCTGTGGAAGGATAAACATTTAAGCACATACTATGCATGGGAATGTAATTATGCTATCAATAGTTATATAACTCTTAAGTAGAAAACTTTTCCTTACGTTTGCATCTCAGACAGCTATTGTTAATGGGAGGCCATGGACTGATTGCATTGCGGATGGTTGTCTCTACAGTATCAACTGTAGCAGCTTGACATTTTTCCAGCACATCACGGATTGTCCTGCCATTCCCCAAGACAATATAATCTGCTGGACGCTTTTTCAGACTACCAGCATGCTTCTCAAACACACAAGCTGCAATCGCCTAAAAAGGGGAAATAAATGAATACTGGAAGACAGATATATAAAGAAAGTAATGAGGAAAAGAATGGAGAAAGAATAGCAGTAACCAATTAGTCAGCTACATAACAGATGTCAACATTTGAACTCCAGAAAGTAAAGAGGTAATGAGGACAAAAGAACAGGTAATGAAGACAAAAGAACAGGTAATGAAGACAAAAGAAGAGGTAATGAAGACAAAAGAAGAGGATTGAGTGGAGCATTTACTTTAGAGCCTTCGCAGGAATTGCAGAGACACAAGATTTTGCCACCATGTATCTGACCATGAAGTTCAAACTTCTGCAAAATATAAATCAGATGGAAACTTAAAGGCCTACTCTTGAGAACTATTAAAGCCGCAACAAGCAAATTAGGGATCAACTCCATTTACAACATTTGCTGCATTCACCAACATATCACGGTGCAGGAAAAAAAATGAAAAACATAAAAACTCAGTTTGGCAGAATACTGAGAAAAAAATAACTTATTCAGCAGACACTATGTTGGTCAAGAAGTCAGGAGTCCATTCACTGCATGCCGATGTGTAACCAAAGAAATGAAAGATATCCATACACGCAATGTGAATATCCATACTCATCCTGCGTGCTTGAAATTCATCCACCACTAACCTCTCTTACGCCGGCCACATACTTGACCATTAACCCTTCCAGCAATCCGGTCTCGAGCAGCTCCTTGATGTTCCTGATCAGCCTCTTAGTCATCGAGCTACTCGCCCTCGTCCCTGACGGCCCATTGATCTCCATCGTCGCCGAAGTCTCGGCGCCGCCAGAGGAGCAACCCTCACCGAGGTTGGCCCTCGTCGGCGCTGCGGAGATGTGCCCTGCATGCGCCACTGGGACGGAGAGGAAACCCCCTAGGCCAAGATTTTCCTCGTTTCTGACAACCTCGGCCATCCCGGGGCCGGAAGCGACGAGATCCTCCACAGATGACGGAGGGCGAGGAAACCTAGGAACTTTTGGCGGTCGGACACCCGGCATGTTGCCGACGGTCCGACGACGACGATGGCAGGGAGGAGAGGACGGGGGGACGAAGACCTCCGGAGCCTTCCGAGCGCGAGTGTGGCCGATGGAGGCGGAGATCTCCGTCTGGACCTTGACGGCGAAGTCGAACTCGCGCTTGTGAGCGCGGCGGACGCCGGGGCGGAGGACGGACTCCTCGACGGGCGCAGCCGAGGACTGATTGACTCGGGTCTCCATTGGAGGCGAGGGTTTCGAGAGGTGCGGTATGTTTTCGAGGCGGAGAGAAAGAAGAACCACCGGAGAAAGCGAAGCGATGGAGAGTGAAGCCGAAGGGGAAGTAGTTATAGAAAAGAGAGAGAGAGTGAAAGGGTGGGAAGACGACGCAGGAGGTGGATGTGGATGCATGGAGCGCAGAAAGGAAGGCAAGGTGTACTTTGAATTGGGAGGATAAAATTACTGCAATGCCACTGTTGTAGCGGTTTTAAGGACCATATTACCCCTCTTCGGTCGTGTTTGGAGCAGGATTCGGATGGTCGTCGCGGCAAGGCGTTACAAATTTATTGGTTACACCAAGCGAGTTGGTTGTAACGGACCACTGATACGTGAGAGAAGGTATTAATGCCGTGTTATTATGTTCTGACACTGGCGATTAAGCTGTGAGATTTACAGCTGTCACTTGTTATCGTTGTACAATTTGTAATTTTGTGCGGCCCACCATTTTGGTGTTTTCCGTTTCGTGTCGACTCCTAAAGGAGAAAAATATGCAAAAATGATATTACTTTTTATTTTACAAGTGGCGTAAAGGGTGTAAGAAAAAAAATCTGATAAATATATTTGATTCGGAAGCATGGAATCGAGACAACTAAAAATTAGGGATTTATAATACAATTAGTTTTTTAATAGGATAGAATCGATCCCTCCAAATTAGAACCTCATTTTGAAAAATTCGCAGAAACTTATGGAACCTATTTTTATTTACAAATTTTATTTATATAGTTAATATTGATAAGTCATCAATCTTTTATAGTTGATATAATATTTTTATGGAAAAAATAAATATTTTCCGTTTCGTGTGAGTGTCAAAATATTTTCCGTTTCGTGTAAGCGTATACTTTTTTTTAATATCTTTCTTTATTAAGAGTTTGAAAGATCATTGAAGATAATAAAAAATAATATTATAGTATATGAAATTACAGAAAATGATTAAATGTATTTTGAAGAATTATAATATGCATAAGTTCGTAATTTTTTTAAATGATGAATATGATTTGTTATTGATGATTTAAATCATATTTTTATTATTATTAGTGATTCTTTAAATTATTAATAAAGAAAATATCAAAAAAAAATATGTGTATACACGTTTGACAAGCGTAGAGATTGACCCGGCGAGTTTGAAAATTCGACCCGACTCATATTGGGTCAAGTCAGGTTGGACCCGATTTCGAGTTGGGTCGGATTATAAAATTTATGACCAGGTGACCTTTTTTAATTTTAAATTATTTTTTACTTACTTTAAGTGTTTTATATCGTTGAAATTTTAAAACAATAAAAAATAAAGTATTTTAAATGTACAATATATCTAGATATTTAAAAATAATAATTTTGGTATTTAAAATAAAAATATTAGATTTATTGTATATTAAAAATAAAATTAAAAATTAAAATAATGTTAGTCGAGTAACTCGACCATCCAACTCGGCCCGGCTCGGATTGGGCTAGGTCATGCCATAAAAAATTGAAACCCAACCCAATCCTACCCGGCCAAACTTGGTTGGGATGGGTCAAGTTTGTATCGTGTTTGATCCGACTAGTGAACACACCTTGCGGGTGATACAAAAAGTGTGTGACATACTCATTAAACCTAATAATTTTTTTTATATATCTTAATATTTTTTTTTATGAAACCCTAATTTAGTAGTTTTAGTCTATATCCTATATTTATTTGTCAAATTAAATAGTTTCCATTAATTTTAATTTATTATATATTTTAAAAATATTATTATACTAAAATAAGGTTCCAAAAAAATCATCCAAAAAGATTGATTCGATACTTGATGATTTTTCTTTTTTCTAAGTAATTTTATAATTATTTTTTTTAATTTAAGAGATTGATTCAAAAATAACAAATAATTTCTTTGAACTAAAAAATGGATCCAAGTATTATATATCTTAATATTTTTTTATGAAACCCTAATTTAGTAGTTTTAGTCTATATCCTATATTTATTTGTCAAATTAAATATGTTTCCATTAATTTTAATTTAGTATATACTTTAAAAAAATTGATAATGGGGTTCTAGAGTGAAAGATAGCCAGAAAAATGATTTTGGAAGGAAAGAGGGATGGCGTGGGGCAAGGTTGAGGTGATTCAACTGGTTTGACATAGAACATTTCACACATGGCAATGCAGCAGATTAATAGTACTTACATATTTCCATTAAAAATACAGAATTGAATTTTTAAAATTTTACAATTATGTTTTTGGTTAGGTAATACAACTCCGCCTATATTTTATAGCCGGTCCCAAGCCCGGATAAAGGAGGAGGGTTGTGTTAGGCCCCGACAGCCAGCATAAAATCCTGTCGAATCTTATGAACATGGATTAACGAATAATGGCGTCGTATGATCCATGTAGCCGACCCCACCTAGTGGGATAAGGCTTTGTTGTTGTTGTTGTATACTTTAAAAATATTATTATACTAAAATAAGGTTCCAAAAAAATCATCCAAAAAGATTGATTTGATACTTGATGATTTTTCTTTTTTCTAAGTAATTTTATAATTACTTTTTTAATTTAAGAGATTGATTCAAAAATAACAAATAATTTCTTTGAACTAAAAAATGGATCCAAGTAGGACCACTTTCACCCTTCGACGAATGGTGTAACACTCCTTAAGTGAAACATTGTATAGCGCCTTAATTTGGTTCGTCCATTTTATATTTATAATCCACATCACCTCTCTCTCTCTCCCCCCCCCCTCCCTCCTCCCCATCGAGCGCCGCCACCGGCAATCCCATATGCAACCTCCCTTCTACTTTTCGAGCATCGTCGATGTGCCCGTCCTCAACCCAATCCCCTATGCAGCCTCCTACTTTTCGAGTGTGTCGATGTGCCCATTCTCGACCCAATTTGTCACACCCAATTTCGTGCCTAAGTTCTAATCTCAATTATCATAATTTTAGTTATGTTTAACAATCAAAAATAAAATCGATAAAACCTTCTTCTTTATTTATCTTTTGGTATTTGCCAACACACATACAAAATACGCATATATATTCATCAAAGTTTAATAAAAAGCTATAAGATAGGATATTCGCATATTGTCATTATATTTTTTTTCTCCACAAATCATCTCACGTATAACCTCACAGGATCAAGTCTTATACAACCTTACAAAAAAAATTTTACAAACTTAATTATAACATCTAAGACTATCTATTGCATGCATGCTTCCAAAAACAAAAGTGAAGAGAGATTAAAGTGCTCAAGCGGTTCGATCTCTTCTCTATATGCAGCAAAAATAAACTCCGAGTCAACTCAACACGAAAACTTACGAGTATCTGAAAAAAATTTAAAATGAATATTGTGAGCAACAATCATTTGCTTAGTGAGTGAAATAAAAGTACAATATAGGAGAACAATAAGAGTACATATCACATTTAAATAATCATATTTCTTTCATATGAGAAAACATTTAAAGCATAGTACATATAACATATCTTGTCAACACATATGAACTTTTATATAAGTAAAAGTAACTTAAGATATCATCATTTTCATAATTAAACTCCACACACATTGCACATATAAATCATGAGTCAATATGTATCCTTCTATGATTGTGTGTCATACAGTTAAGCAGAGCTTCACAATCATGATTTCTCAGATACACAGCAAATCATGAGTCAATACGTATCCGAGCACTCTCGGATACGTAGAACATAACTTGGGTCAATACATATTCGAGTACTCTCGGATACGCAGAGCATAACATATGTCAATACGTGCATGCAGAGCAGCCCCCAAAAACACTCGATATGCGCCCCCAAATGCTTCATGTATATCGAATGCGGTCCCAAAAACTTTTTTTTTCATTCAATATGATCAATGTACACATGGAGTTTTATAATAACAAAATAACATATCATCATATATCAATATCAAGTAAACTTATTTTAAGTTTGCAAGCATTGTTCCCTAAAAATATTTTGATGTAAAAGAATACTTCATCTCATATGAAATCTCTAAAACATATCATAAATATCTTTCTTAACTCAAGGTATGTTTCAATAACAATACTAATAATAATCTTTACTTGAAATAATATCATAAATGAAAGAAGTAACATATATCATTTTGCTATATTATAAATTTATCCACTCACCTTGTACTTTGTCAATTCAAGGAGGTTTATTAGATTTCTTCTCTTTCATTTGTACCTTGACGTTTTCCTACAAGTAATAATGTTTTTTTACTTCCCAATTACAACAAAGTAATGTGCAATGCATGCTCATGATGCATGAATGTTTATGCATCCTAAAATGCATATAATACTCTCTAATACTAAATTTTAACTTCAAGTATTTATGTTCATAAGTTATTTCACAATTGAAACTTCTCAACCCCCCCTTGGTTTAACTAAGTGTTGTCTCAGGATTTCATATTGAGTGTCTGTCAATTAATAATTCATAACTTCTTAACCACATGAGCAAATCTTATAATTCTGGATTAATTAAAAACTAGACTTACTAAGATTTCCAACCTCCAAATATCATTATCTAATTCCAAGTGAGTAAGTAATAACATTCCAGAAAATCTGACATAGGGTTTGTGTCCTAATCACTGAAAGATTGATTTATATGTTTCTTCATACTTCTACATTTAACTATGTCATAATTTTTTCTGAAAATTAGACTTTCTTAGTATTTTGTCATAAAAAGTACAGAATTTAACTCGTCGTATAGCCTTATAAAAAATAATTAATTCGGGTCGTGATCTGTCTATGTCCTGAAATCTGACAGAAGAATCACTATGAAATGACAAATTCATTTCTCTGAAAATACAAATCTAAATAAGATGATCCTACTTCTCACCGAACTCTTGGAATGTCTAATTAAGCATATCTAAATTTCAAACCCTAATTCACTCTACTCTAATTGTGCCCTAATTTACAAATTGAACATATATCAGACTCGGGACAGGATGAGTGACTTGCGAAGATAAGTTAATAACTTTCTTTATAATACTCATTTTTATGTGATTCTAAAGGTCATGGAAAGATAACTTCTAATGGATTAACCATACAAAATTTCATAATTTATGGTTCGTTAATCACAAAGGAATGATCCTCTCAATCCGAAGAATAATTTTTGAATCAAAATTCATCTTCAACAGATTATGTTCTCGATTTTCCCTAGGTCGTTTCGCTCGCGTTCTTCCTTTGGTAATTTTTTGGCCGTCAAAGGATAAAGTTGAATTGCTTATATATTTTTTCAGAATTTTCTAACGTCATATGGCGGTTTGAAAAAATATCTGTTTGAGCAGCTCTCACCTGTCTGCTTCAGTTGCTTGGAACTTAAGTGATGGTCAATCATATTTTTTTGTCATAACTAAGTGTCTTAATCCTAATTAAGCTTATATAATCTTATCTAAACATATATGTATTATAATATTTAGAATTTTATAATTGATTCATAATAACCTTATGTAATTACTTTATAAAGTTTATAGATAATTAAGTAATCATTATGCACTAATCAAAATATTATTTACTATATACAAATATCACTAAATGGACATCCAAACTTAGTATGTTAATTAAATGCATGATTATGCAAAGATGATGTTTGTAGAGCACGTCCGTGACATAATCCCCTATGCAAACTCCTCCTCCTTTTCGAGCGTCGTTGACGCGCCCATCCCCGACCTGCAAGCGTTGGCACATCGATACCCTGGCCTCCCCTACAACTACGATGCACCGATCCTGATCTCAACCCGAACATCTGCATCAGCCTCTGCAACCCTATGATGCATTGACATCCCCATCCTCTAGATCGTCGGCAAGCAGCTTTGATGGTCGAGATTGCGGCGATGGAGGTAGTTGCCGGCTCTCGACAGGGTTGTGGGACAATGGGGGAAGTCAATGCTCGTGAGGGTGGAGATTGGGCGTGCAACGCTCATAGGGGTGTGAGCATGCATTTGTAGGAGGTTAGGGACGAGCGCGACAACGACGCTCAGAGAGGGGAGGGGAGTTGTAGAGGTGGGGTGTCGACGGTGGCTCTATGAGGGGAGGAGGGGAGTTGCAGAGATGGTGTACCGACAGCGACGACAATGTTGAGAAGGGAGGAGAAGGCCATGTAAGAGAGAAAAGAGAGAGTGTTTCATCTGAAACATAGATATAAAATGAATGGCTCAGAATTCAAGAAATGATTTTTTATGCATGTTGTTTTCCTTTCAATTCTTGATTGATTCTTAATAGGATAAATTTCACTAAATGCCCTCCAATTTTAACACTTTCTCAATATTATAACTAAACTGACCTTCATCTTTTAACTTGTTTAATGAATTATCCTTTTGACATATGATCGGTCGTCTCCCGATTAAGGTGTCGACGAGGCATCCACGTGATTTATTTTTCCCTCCCCACGCAAGCAATTTATTTGACGTGGCATGATCAAATATTAAAAAATAAAAAAAGGGGGATGTCCTTGCCGATGTGTCACTTCTCATCTAACCATGGGGTGGGGGTCACGAAGCGGGGGGAGTTCGTCCGATGGAGGCCACTACCAAAGTGGAAACCAGGTTCGTCTCACGGATTGGGCCAGTCTCCAAGGGTTCGTCCGACGAATTGGATTGCTGATGGGTGTGGCCGGGGGGCTTCTTTATCATTCTTGTCGACGATGGTGGTGGGGGAGGGTCAGGGCCCCAGCTTGCGACCCCCCCCCCCCCCCACCCCCACTCCCTCGTGACCCCCTTGTCGGAGATAGATCCCCTTTGCAACCCCCAGTCGAAGAGATCCCCCTCGCGACCCTTTGCCAGAGAGATCCTCCCCTCACAAACCCTTTTGTCGGAGAGATCCCCAACCCCTTGCGACCCCCTCCTATGGGAGAGATCCCCATCGGCACCCCCTATTGGGGAGTTCATCCGACGGAGGTTGTCGTTGGAGTGGCGACCTAATTCGTCCGACAGATTGGGGGCCAAAGGATGTGGCTTGGGGCCTTCTTCATCATTCTCATCGTCAACGGAGGGCAGGGGTCATCCGATGGATTGGGCTAAAAGAGGGTGTGGTTGGGGTTCTTCTTCATCATTCTCATCATCGACGACAATGGCAGCGGGGGAGGGCATGCCCTAGCTTGCGCCCCTACAACATCCCCCCCCCCCCCCTCGTGACCCCTTTACTGGAGAAATCCTCCCCTCACGAACCCTCCTGTCGGAGAGATCCCCAACTCCTCACGACCTCCTCCTGCCAAAGAGATCCCCCATCGCAACCCACCCACCCACCCAAACCCCCCCCCCCCTCCTCCCACGACCTGACTCAAGGTTGAAGAGGGGCGAGGCCCCCTTCCCTGTGTCGGCATTCTTTTTGTTTTTTTAGTTATTATTTTATTTTTAATTATGCCATGTTAGCAAGTTACTTGTGGAGGAGAGAGAAAATTATTGTGTGGATGCCACATCGATATTGAAATCGAGAAACAACTGATCATAAATTAAAAGAGTATTTGGTGAAACAAGTTAAAAGATGGAGGACAATTTGATTACAACGTAAAGTTAGAGGATAATGCTAGGAAAGTGATTAAAGTTGGAGGGCACTTAATGAAATTTACCCATTCTTAACCCCTTGAACCTTTTTCATAGGCCTTTTTTGCTAATATGACCGTTACTTTTGATTTGATCAAGAACTAGTTGCTCGAGTATATTTTGCATGTGAATCGGTCGATCATTGTGCCCACCGTTGAAAAAATATGATCGTTGGAGGGTTCTAGGTGTCTCGCACTTTTTCAGGCACAAGTCCGATCGAACTTTTTCACCCACCGAACGATCGATCACTCGGTCGGTTGGTCGACCGCTATTTTAACTTCATTTTTTATAATGACCAATTGATCGATCATTTCAGCACTATTTTAAACATAACTTTTTACAGTTATCATAAATGACTTAGAAAGTAACAAGATTATCTACAAATAGTTCATGTATGAATGAAACATACTTAAATATTAATTTCAAATTCAGTGCATAAAATAACTCATTCCTATTTAAACTTTTTTTTAAAATTTAATTATAACTCTAGTTAATCTAGGTTTTGTATCATCAAAATATAATTAGTTATGGGATAAAAACTTTGTTCCAACAATTTTTCTCAAAATGTAGATTCAAAATTGTTAAGAAGATCACAATTTTTGTTATTATCAAATGTTCATAAATTTCAGGAGTGTTTCAAAGCAAACGAATCCAAGCATATTACACAGGCCATGCAGGAGGGAGAAACTCTGATGACATCTCGCCAACTTTGGACGAATCATGTCAGCGTGAAGAATGATTGCATTTATGTTCTCGAATCATCCGTTAGTAATGCGGATATTGGATATGATTGCAAATCGATCATTGATTATCCATGACAGAATGTGCAACAACTTTTGGAACAAAGAGATAACATATGGGAATAACGATTGACGGAAGTACAACAAGAAGCTCGACAAAAAATACGACAAGAGGTCTGAGATAAAGTGCGATGAGAGTTTGAGTAACAACCACATATGCTAAAAGTTCGGCGAAAACAAATGAAGATCATGATGCAGCAAATGATGCGTGGCCAACAAGACAACGATCAGATTATGTAACAAAATATTTTAATTTAGGGAATTATGTAATAAAATCTTTCAAAATTATTTTTTATTCAATTTATTAATTTTATTTAAATTTTTATTTCAAATTTTCGAAAACTTTTGGTTTAATTTTAAAATTATATTATAAATTTCTTCATTTTTGTTTTTTAAGATTTTCTATTTTTGTTAATTTATTCAACTTAGCTATGGATCCTTTGATCCTTCGCCGATTATACCAGTCGGGACTTTTGATGGGTGTCGATCATCAAAACTTTCAACGAATAGTCGTCCGAGCCATCATAACTTCCTATGAATTTGTGTCGCTCGTCAAAAAGTGTTTTGCAATGAATGTTTTTCAAACAGTGATTTCCCCATGGAAAAAATCATCGAAAAGTCAGAAAGATATAACAGCTTAGTCCGTGTTTATGTACATATATAACAGTTGTAGAGTACCAAGTTAACCTTAAAGACAAGTAGACTCAGTGTTGTTCCACTCACGGCGAAGCTCCTCTTTTGCGCGGGCAGCCCGTACTCTGCGAGCAGGCGGTCCAGCTTCCACTCCAGCATGGTCTCGTAGTCCGCACTCAGCGGCATACGGAAGCATGCGCCCAAACCAGCCGACACGGCGTCCGATGGACGCGTCCGAGCCTCTGATTTCCACGATATTTCAACGAAAAGCAATCGTTCAAAAATTGGACGTCGCAAATATTTTTAGACGGACATAATTTATTCAAAAAAAATAAAGTTGTAGGCCACTGTTAACGGTTATGATAATCTTCTCATTCAGTAAAACTAATTTACAAAGAAAATTTGTTTGAAAAAAATATTTTTTAAAAAAGAACGGGTTTCTTTATGTAAAATAAATTAATTGTAAAACTTAAATTGTATGTATGTATGTAAATTATTTGGTCATGTTATCATGACTTAAGATAAGTAAAATTATTTTAACTTTTCACAGTATAAATTCTTTATGATGTTACATATGCATTTTACTCTTTTATAAATTTATTCGCCTTTTTATTTTATTTTTTCAATTTCGATAACTTCGACCTCCTTTGCATTACCCAAAAATAAATTACAAAGGAATCAAAATATATGAAACTGATTTGGAGCATGAATAAGATCGACGTTTTAAGTAATACACTTTCATGCACTTGATACTTCACTTGACGTATTTAAAATGATAGTGGAAAGGTCGAAAAACAACCATATCTCGTGTGAGAAAGAAGAATCACACATCATGTTCTCACATCTAAATTCTGAAGAATTAAGTACTGGAATTCCTGTGGAAGGTGTCAAAGAAATTCGAGAAAACGCAAAAATATGGATGTTGATATTCTTAGGGCATTTTTTTAAGATTGGTCTTGTTGATGTCAAACCATTTCATGGATATCGTGTGAGTAAAGCATTAATTGCTGCTGTGATGGTTCCTGGAAATTGAATCTCATTGCACTCCCTTACAATGAGATTTTCATTGTCTGATTCTTCGCTGCAATCTCATTTGGGGAACACCAAAGGAATGAGGAACTGAGTTACTTCTATCATATCATTATCAACAGCAATAGGAAATCAAGAATCCCCTGTTCGTTCAATGGTAACTTCCTTTAGGGTGTCAGAGGGCGCCTTTGTCGTCGCTGGTAAATCCACAAGCATGTGTACAGGAGCGAAGTACATATGCAGTGAAATCATGCATATAACAATGCCCAAGAAAAGCTGCAAAGAAGAGACACGGAACACAATAAGATTCAAAGAAAAGTTGCAGAACTTCCCACTGAAAGCTATTGCTGACACATCAATCAACTTGAGCAAAAAGTTACCTGAACAGTGGGCTTGAAACTGAAGAGGAATATAGACAAGACCATTGTTAAAAGCATGGCCATAGAAGTTGAATAAACCTAAAATATGGAGAAAAAAAACGAATTTGAGATTTTTACTTGCATTTGCAGTACACAAATAGACAGCGATATCCATCAGATGGTAAACATCAAAAGAAACAACTAAAAAGTTAAATATGACAATTCTCTAGCCCGTTCCCAAAAAAGAAAAGCAAGAAACAACGAAATGAATAATAAAACATTATAGAAACTTCTCAAAAAAAAACATTATAGAAACTATCACAAATGTTCTTGATATCAATTTGATTAACGAAAGTAAACCAACAGTAGGCACCACCCCAAGTTTATTTTATATTTTTTTCTTTCAACATCCCTACTGGTCTAGCATAGAAAGAGATCATATCTTTGCAGTCCTACCTTAGAAATTAGGTAACATCTCAAACCAAGGCAGTCACCCTATGCACTGAGAAAAGTTATGATCTTAGATCCTATGGGAGTGTTTGGTTCACTCTACTCCAATGGATGTATTTCATCTTATATCAAATAGGTGGCAATTGCCGAATTGGGCTCCAGTTGCTTGTTTATTTTGTTCAAAGGCTCAGATGCAGAATATCAATTGTATAGTGCCCTATAGCATATGATATTTCACTTCTCGTTTTTTCCTCGTGGACCTTGCTGACCATAGCTGCAGTGCCAATGAACCAAGTTGCTCAAGCTCCAATCAACACAACTGAAAACCCGAGTCACATTTTTCAAGCTCCATTAAACCGAGCCGAGTTCAAGCACATCAACGTTCAATCCATAGGTTTACAATCCTAATAAAATTTCTAACTCTTTATACACTTTTTGAAAAGTAGATAGTACGTGTGTTATCTATATACACTGTGTGTGTGTGTCAATATACATTATATGTGTGTGTGTACATACACACATATATATATGTATAAATATAGATAAAAAACTGAGCTTAAGCAAGATGAAAACAAGCTCCATTTGAAAGCTAACCAAATAACTGAGCCGAATGGAATTGCTCAATATCAAGTGAACATAAGATCCTTGTGAAAACTTGAGCTGAAGCTATAGCTCCGTTTTTTCCATTCAAGTCTAGATAACACTAACTTAAACTTAGGTGGGCTCAGATTGACTTCACTCAATTATGCCCATAAATCACAGAATGGAATTGCTCAAGATCAAGTGAACATAAGATCCTTGTGAAAACTTGAGCTGAAGCTATAGCTCCGTTTTTTCCATTCAAGTCTAAATAACACTAACTTAAACTTAGGTGGGCTCAGATTGACTTCACTCAATTATGCCCATAAATCACAGTATCATATGAGCTTTGCCTGCTATTACCTTAACTTCCTTGAAATCAAAATGCAGGAAACAAAACTGAACTTGCTAAAAGGCTCTATTAAAAAATATTAACCAGTCAATACCCATAACGTTTTATATCACATTTAACTTGAAAGATTGTTATAATTATTGTTTTGAGGGGCAAAGTTTGTCATTCTTTTTTTAGAAGAAAAGTTTGTCATTATTAACTTCTTGGAGAGAGAAATTATAAATATAGATGAGTATTGACTTAGAAAAGTATACCTTCCCGACTCCAAAAAACAAAAAAGGAAAGCATCAGAGAAAGACCATCAACATCGAGTACATTTGCAAGTGTGAAACATAGTTTCGATTTATAATCATAGATAAGCAAAAATTCTTGCCTAGCATTTAACATCTTTTTTTAAGTAACATTTAACATCTCCAACTAAAGAAATATCCAGTAAGGCCATCCAGCTATTTGAGATCAAAGAACTCCCTTTGTCTTTTTCCCCAAAAATATTATGAAAATGTCCTTCGATATATCATGTCAAAATGACAATGATAAAGGACATTTTTATCATTTTGGAATATTTTGCAGAAAACAAGACACACAACTTTCATATCCTAAGGAAAACCTAACTGAGTTGAGGTTTTTGGAATTCTTGAAAGATGGAGTGAGTTTTATGGCATTTCTCTAGTTGTAGTTGTCTTAGGGCCTTGGTTTAGGGGAGATAGAGCAGTTAGTTCAAATTGACATGATTAAAAGCAGTGTTGTTCCAAATAACTAGAATGCCAAGATGATGCCAAATTTTGGGTAAAAACATATCAGCAATCTCAAAAGTAACACGTTCAACATTTGGATAATTACCACAGCAGCAGATATTATTGCTCATTTTCACACTTTTATATCTAACCTATATTTTATATTCATACTCCATTTAGTGTAATAAATTCAGTTTAACATATCTAATATGCAATCATAATAGATAGAGTCGAATACCTTCACTATATTGTCTGCATATTTCATCAACCATGATACTAACAATCCAGAAGATCCCAAATTTAACACTACCAACCACGTTGTGGTAGTGTATCCATTAAGAAGGCGCTGCCACAAGGGTCCATTCTCAAATCCAACTCTAAAGTCATCCGCAATAAGCCGTGCAAGGTTAAAGATTGAACCAAATCTGGAAGTTGGTTAGGGTGGAATTGTTAGCATGGTTTGTTTATATTAAGCTACACAATGGTACTATGCTACAAGTAAAAGACGAGTTAGTACTTTCTAGATAGAGGTACCTACGTATATAACTGTACATTTTGCCAGTACAAACTGTCGCTGTTCTTCTTCATTAAGTACTCAGTGTACACACCAGCAAGAGCAGAAAGACACGCGGACAGGAGACCAAACATATAACCCTGTATGGGTGCTGAAAAGAGGGAATCACATGATGCTTCTCCACAACCTTTCACCTGTAACACAATAAAAGGCTTCATGCATCCCATATCCAGTAGTTTCCTTCAAAGTTAAAATAATACGACTTTGGTTACCATCATCAGTGCAACTCCTTGGCAAGAATTAAAACTTCGACAAAAAACTCAAAATGACTGCATGAAAAAGCATTCTTCTGGTACATATAAAGTAAATGTAAAATATATCCTTTTTCTTCAAGTAGAAATGAGGACAAAATTTATCCCGTAATTATGTTCTTTTTTCTATGTATATCATTATTTCGCCACTGAATAAACAAGAAACATTGCAAATCAGAGGAATGATGCTATGCTAAATTCCAATGTTGGTACCATGATTTGGAATACTTAGAAGGGGTTTATACCAGAAAGCTGACTGGATAGGGCCTATTGTGCCTAGAATTATGAATTAATTTATAGGCTTGGCATATTATTTGGGAAGCATGATTAGATTATGTGCTTTATTTATTACATAATTTCAAGTGATGAATGATTTAAGCCGACCCCACCTAGTGGGATAAGGCTTTGTTGTTGTTGATGAATGATTTAAGCAGAAAGACTAAAGAAACTCTTTCAGAAGTATAAATATTATAAATATAAAGATGATGTTTTTTCTATCGCCTTAAACTTTTAAGACAATTAGTTAACATGATATCGGTGCTAAAGATCCTAAGTTCAAACCTCATCGATGTTCGTATTAACAAAAATGTTTTCCTCTCTTAGTTGTCCATATGGTGGACTGAATTAGATCAAAATTGTCAACGACCCACACATGAGGAGGACCATTAAGATTATACATAAAAAATGTTGTTTTCCCTATCTGCTTAAGCTTTTAGAACAGTTAGTCAACACATTTAATTTAACAAGAACAATTTCAAGTGAACAAAAAAAGATATAAAGGCTCTCAACTAAACTGAAACACTTGCTTTCTTGAGAAGAGAAAAGGGGTAAAATGGGCATTTAAGGGCTACGGTATATATATATATATATATATATATATCCATGTAAACAGTATGGATATAAAGAAAAAGGTCCAGAGTGATAAGGCAACCTGGCTTGTAGTAGTCCCAATAGCTAACAGAATTATTGCCATCCATTGTAGGTTCGATAACTTCCTCCTCAAAAACAACCTTCAAGAATAAGAAACAATGGTAATCTGTCAGACTAAAGCATAAAACAAATAGACTAAGCTGACTTTGTGATCAGTCTAGTATTGTTGATTATTGTAATGCTTTCAAAGGTTTTTTTCAAGAGTGAATATTTACAATTATTGATACTTTAAAGAATTAACGAAATGATTACTCTTCTAAAAAACTCCGCCTATATTTTATAGCCGGTCCCAAGCCCGGATAAAGGAGGAGGGTTGTGTTAGGCCCCGACAGCCAGCATAAAATCATGTCGAATCTTATGAACATGGATCAACGAATATATTGTGTTAATGCTAGGTCGTTACCCGTAAGTAACGCGCTGTACAGCTCGGGTACAGTGATAAGAGAGCAAGAGCCGCTGCATCCTCGCCTGAATGCAGTGTTAAATGAGCAAGGGCTACCGCACTCTAATGGACGGAGGCGGTTAAAGAAGCTAGTTCATGAGACTAAGGTCAGATTAGGTTCTTGGAACATTGGGACGTTGAATGGGAAGCGCCTCGAGGTGGCACAAGTAATGGACCAGCGTAAGATTAGTATCTTATGCTTGCAAGAAACTAGATGGGTAGGAGAGGGAAGTAAAGAGATTAGGTTAAATGGTTCCAAACTTTGGTACACAGGTAAGGTAAATGGAAGGAATGGTGTTGGTATTATCGCGGATGCAGAATGGAGGAAGAATGTTGTGGAAGTTAAAAGAATTGAGGATCGAATCATATCCGTGAAAGTAATTGTTGGAAAGGAGACTATGAACATTATTAGTGCATATGCACCCCAAGTAGGAGCAGAATCACATCTCAAGGAGAAGTTTTGGGCAGATATGGAGTGTCTGATTGAAAATATACCAACAACCGAGAAAGTTTATATTGGGGGAGACCTTAATGGACATGTTGGTAAAGAGGCAGGACCACATGCAAGGGTTCATGGTGGTTTTGGTTTTGGGGAGTTGAATGAGGAAGGACAAACTATTATTGATTTTTCTTTAGCATACGACCTTAAGATTATCAACACTTGTTTTAGGAAGAGAGATGAACATTTAATCACATACAAAAGTGGAACTCATAGGTCTCAAATCGATTTTTTCTTGACAAGAAATACTGATAAAAGACGCTGTACTAATTGCAAAGTAATTCCTGGGCATGGGGTGACTACACAACATAGATTGTTAGTTCTTGATATGCAAATGAAATGTATAAAACCAAAATCCCGAATAGTTTTTGATCGAAAGATCAAGTGGTGGCAGTTAAAGGGGGAGAAGCGAGAGACTTTTAGAAGTAAGTTATTAGAGGAAAGTGTGTGGGAGTTAGAAGGAGATGCTAGTATCATGTGGAAGAATGTGGCAAAAAAGGTTGAAATGGTTGCTAAAGCCATTTTAAGAGAATCAAAAGGTTTTGGACCACGAGATAAGGAGACTTGGTGGTGGAATGAGGAGGTCCAAGAAAAGGTGCGTAATAAGAAGAATTGTTTCAAGGCGATACACTTGGACAATAGTTCTGACAATTGGGAAAAGTATCGTTTGGCGAAAAGGGAGGCTAAGAAGGCAGTTAGTGATGCTCGTGCTAAAGCATATGAGGGGTTTTATAAGGAGTTAGGGACAAAGGCTGGTGAACAAAGGATTTACAAGATTGCAAGGAATAAAGAGAAGGAGTCGAGAGATTTGGATCAAGTAAGATGCATAAAAAATGAAGCTGGTAAGGTTTTAGTTACTGAAGGAGATATTAAGAACAGATGGGAAGAGTATTTCTATAAGCTATTTAATGATGGATGTGGAGGTTCTCGTTGTGATTTGGAGGACTTGACAGTTAGTAAATGTGAGCTTAATAGGTCATTTTATCGTAGAATTAGAGTCTTGGAGGTTAGCGAAGCTCTTAAGAAAATGAAGAATGGTAAAGCCGTTGGACCGGATGGTATACCGATTGAAGTTTGGAAATGTTTAGGAGAAAAATGTGTGTTGTGGTTATGTAAACTATTTAATGAGATTTTACGGTCGAAAAAAATGCCTGATGATTGGAGATTAAGTACATTAGTTGCTATTTACAAAAATAAAGGGGATATTCAGAATTGTGCAAATTATAGAGGGATTAAACTTATGAGTCACACAATGAAATTATGGGAAAAAGTGATTGAGCATAGATTGAGAATGGAGACTAGTATTTGTGAGAGACAATTTGAGTTCATGCCAGGAAGATCCACTACAGAGGCGATTTATTTACTAAGGGGGATGATGGAGAAGTATCGAAGTAGGAGAAGAGACTTACATATGGCTTTCATTGACTTAGAGAAGGCGTATGATCGGGTACCAAGGGATGTACTTTGGAAAGCCTTGCAAAAGAAAAGGGTGAGTGTTGCCTACATTAAGGTAATACAAAATATGTACGATGGGGCATTGACTAGGGTTAGGACACCCGGAGGTGAGACAAATGAATTTCCTATAGGAATTGGCCTACATCAAGGATCAGCTTTAAGCCCGTATCTATTTAACTTAGTTATCGATGCTATAATCGAGAGTATCACAGAGGAGGTACCTAAGTGCATGCTATTTGCGGATGATATAGTACTTTTAGCGGATTCAAGAGAAGAGATTAATACAAAATTGGAAATATGAAGAAATACGTTGGAGTCAAAGGGTTTTCGTTTAAGTAGGAATAAAACAGAATATATGCATAGCAATTTCACAAATAAACAACTTAGAGACGATTTGAAAGTTAGGCTAGGGGAGGATATAATTCCTCAAGTGACAAAGTTTAAATATTTAGGATCAATTATAAGACAAGATGGTGAGATTGATGACGATGTTAATCATAGAATTCAAGCTGGTTGGTGTAAGTGGAGGAAAGCCACTGGAGTTCTTTGTGATAGAAAAGTACCCAATAAAGTTAAAGGAAAATTCTATCGTACTGCTATAAGGCCAGCAGTGTTATATGGTAGTGAATGTTGGGCTATGAAGGGACAACATGAACGTAAAGTGGGGGTAGCCGAAATGAGGATGTTGAGATGGATGTGTGGTCATACAAGATTAGATAAGATTAGGAAGGATCATATACGTGAACGAGTCGGAGTGGCTCCTATTAGTGAGAAAATGGTAGAGAATCGTTTGAGATGGTTTGGTCATGTTCAAAGAAGACCATTAGATGCGCCAGTAAGAAGAGTAGATCAAATAATCTGGAGTCCGATTAAAAGAGGGAGAGGGAGGCCAAGGCGGACACTTGGCGAACTAATAGAGCAAGATCTATTGGTGAATAATATACCGAAAGGTTTGGTTACTAATAGAGCGGAATGGCGTCGTATGATCCATGTAGCCGACCCTACCTAGTGGGATAAGGCTTTGTTGTTGTTGTTGTTGTTGTATTACTCTTCTAAAAGATGCCATGCCACATATTTTTCATCAACAACTTGCATTTATATTGATGCATCATTGACTGTGATGACTGCATGGCTTTATCATCCACTGTATCATGATTCAATATCATTTAGAATTGAGGCAAAAGTTTATTGTTGGCTGGCTTCATCACCACACAAAAATCCCAACCACGCATTTAAAACACTAACTTGTATCCAAAGTTAAGTTTAATATATACATTATTGTCACTCTTTGACTTTGTTGCTTCAAATGATCCAGTGCTGTTTAACAACTAATAACACAAGAAATACCAATTCTCTACATACATGGGAAAAAGAGTAATGATGCAGAAAGTTCAACAAAGGGCAGCCATGCCCAAGGTGTCATCCCAGTTATTAACTAAAGAGAGATCTAGACTAAATTGTTTTTGCTGAAGGACACAAAATGTTCCTAGGTGACAAAATCATAAACGAGGAGAATACCTGAATAAGATACCAGTGGTGACAATCTTAAGATTGCCCATTATCTGATATGTCGAAGGATCCACGTAAGTCAATGTTGCGAATTGAACATTGTTGTGAATAAGGTATATGATAGAAGGAATAGGAAATAGGCGGACACTCTTCCAATCTGTAGTCATCCTCGGAGGAGAAGATGATTTATGCTCTTTCCAAAGAAAGAAACTGGAAACTGCAAGCTGGCATTCAAAACAGAGAATAGATTGAAACTATACATGAGAATGCCGTTAAAAATGAGTAAACCAAGTGATTAAACAAATAATCTCAGTGGATTGGTAAGAACTTTATATTCTTGTATAATGTAAGGTACCTTGAAAACTTCAGCAAGAAATGGAACGGTGGCATAATCATATTTATATTTGCCTTTACTTTGTGATAGCGTCGTCAGAATGCCCTGTGATGCAAAGACTAAATTTTGAACTCTTGCAGCGAAATAATATGACTTCCTTGTCATAGGGTTTTCACAATTCAAGCATTAAAGAAATTAAATATAACCTGTCACATAAATCGCAATCAAGTAAACTACTCAACAGTATCTCAATTAAGTTAAAAGAAAGTGAAGTCTGAAATTTTACTGAGCAAAAATAGCAGATCCCGCTGCAAAAGTTCTGCCTTCACAGAATGCAAGATGCAGAAACAAACCTAATCTCTCGATTCTGCCTCAATCGATAGCTAATTTTCGAAAATTCTTCGCCCATCATCCATATCAGGCGTAATCGCAGTTACGCTTTTTTTAGCGAATTAAAAAGAAGAGCACACATTTGCAACAATCTTCATTGTTTATGGAACAAGAAAGCACAAACAAAAGGTACAAAAGGGCATGGTTTCATTACAACTCTCAAATAAACTGAATCGGAATGAAGCGTAAGAGGATCTTATGAGATCGAGATACACAAAAGAAACGAGAGGGAAGGAAAAGAGCGAAGGGCGAGAAGTGACCTGGGAACTGGTGAGGAGCGTGAGAAGACCAGCGACCATGAGCCAACGCATCTCTGCTGCCCCTTTCTCGGCTTCTGGCTTCTCCACCTTCCTTCCAAACTCGCCCCGCTTCCCTTCTGAATCCACTGGAAGTATTAAAATTACCACACTTTTGCAAACTTAAGCAGTACTTATATACAAACAACAACAACAACAAAACCTTATCCCACTAGGTGGGGTCGGCTACATGGATCATGCGACGCCATTCCGCTCTATTAGATTCGTTGATCCATGTTCATAAGATTCGACAAAATTTTATGATGGCTGTCGGGGCCTAACACAACCCTCCTCCTTTATCCGGGCTTGGGACCGGCTATAAAATATAGGCGGCTATAACATGACCGATAAGCATCAATCATTTATAGTAAATTAACAGAAATGAGAAACCTTGAAAGCCATGTGTCTAGGACATCAGGATCTTGGTATATTTCCACTGATTTCCCATATTGCTCACGAGCTTTTGCAAGTGCTTCTTCAGTATTTCTGGCAACAATGTATGCTTCCTCACTATCTTTACCTAGTATGTACCAAACTGGAATTCGATGACCCCACCATAATTGTCGACTTATACACCAATCCTTAATATTTGTCAGCCAATCCTTAAGCAGTACTTATATATCACGCAATAATAATAAATAGGCTTCAATTTTGATGTTCCCTACCTCATCTTGTTCCCTATCTTTTACACCATCAAATCTACATTCAACGGTTCATGATTGAATCTCTCAAGTAGTTTATGAAGATCCAATGGTAAAGAAGATATGGAACAAGGTGAGGTAGGGAACACCTTAATTTTTTCCTAATAAATATTTTGTTACAGACATTCAAAAAGGAAATATTTTTCAAGAAAATATTATTTGCAGTGTCCCATGAGCAAAGTAAACAATTTTATTAACTTGTTTTTTTTTCTATTTTTCGTTAAAGAATCTTTTACAAGAATTTAAAGTAAAATTTGAAATCCTAAGCTTGAAATATGTGTTTTTTAATTTTTCTTTTTCAGCAGTGGATTGCTTGAAGCATGGACAAGCATGGTAAAGGCGCTTGCCAATTTAATATTGAAAACTTTATAACACGGGTGATTGCAAGGGAAAACTCATTATGAAATAAAATTATTCAGCCTTTGGTAAACTTACATTTGTATGGCGATGTATACATAACCAGGAATGTAGCAAAGGTTCTCTTTTTGGAGTGAAACAAATACCAAACCCTCTAAGGGTAAGACTTCTGGCAGCGAGCGCGGGCACCAGCCACCGAACTTCGTGGGCTTGCAGCGGGGCGACGAGCAAGGTGAGATCGTAGTGGGGGAGGATGGTAATATCAAGTTGATCTATAAATAATATGAAGCATGAAAAGTTAAATCAAAGACGATACATAAGGATTGCAGCGGAAAAAAAAAAGAAGCTACAGAAGGAATTGGACGAAACAGCATGCCCGATCACACTGCCAGATAGGAGAATTAGGAACCTGATCAGATGATCGGGGCAAAAATGAGGAGGCAATGTGAGATCGAACCTGTTCGCAGCGGTCGGGGCTGCCCGCTCGCGGAGGTGGGGGGTGCCAGCGCAAGCAGAGATCGGGGCCCGTCGGGGATGCCGGCGCTCGCAGAGATGGGGGTGCGGGGGGTCGAGGACGGTCGGGGGTGCCGGCGGTCGGGGATGCCGCCGCTCACAGAGGACGGTTGGCTGCCGGCGCTCGCGGGGTCGGGGACTGTCGGGAGATGCAGCGCTCCAGATCAGAACAGAGGGAGAGGTTGCACACGAGGGGAGGTCGGCCAAACTGGAGATTTAGATTTCATCTCAACCGTCCGTCGGATTCAACGGTTGAGATGTAGAGGCTGCACAATGTTTCACAAAAAATGTCACGACTCACACCCCCTTAATCCTTATAATATTTTAATATTTTAATTTAATTGTATGTTGATATTCTCCAGCCAGATAATGGTTAATTTATTTGTTGATATTTTAAAATGTCACGCCCCCTTAATCTTTCATCAAATTAAAAATATAACTATTTTTTAATTTATTTCAGAAATTATCTTCTTTCGTCAATTTAATTATAAATGATATAGATTTCACATTTCATGCACCATGGTCGACCTATTCATGAATTGGATATATTGTTGGATTGCATCTAATGGCTATTAATCTTTTTAAGAAAAATTTTCCTTTGTTTATCTTCATGTGCCTATTTCTTATAAGCATATATACCTAAGGGTGTGTTTACTGCATTGTCATTCAACATTACCTAGCAATGTAAATTGTCTCTCAGAAAGATTACCACTTGTTAAATTGCTACATTACCCTGTTTAGTTTCCATAAGTAATTTATCTGGCAATTCATATTAGTTATTTATAAAAAAATATAAATTTATGAGTTAATATATGATTTTTACCAATATACCCCTAATCAAAAGAATTATGTCTATGGATATAAATTATTTTTAACTTCGTAAAATTAAATCACAAATATATATTCTCATCCATAAAATTAAAGTTTATAAAATAACTAATATATTTTAAAATATGATAATAATATAGTCATAATAATTATAATATTTATTTGATTAATTTTATAATTTATTTAATTATTATTATTTATTCAATATGTTTTAGAATTTATTTAAATAGAACTGTAAAGGACAAATGCGAAAAGTAAAATTTAAAAGATTGCAACCCAGGTGGTAATGTGGATTGTCTACCCTCGCATAAGCAATCTGCATTGCCACTTCATAGGTAATGTGGATTGCCTGGACAATGCAGATTATTCATTACCTACCACAAGTGAACAAGGTAATGTGGTGGACTCAGGTAATTTAATACAACATTACCTGGTAATCCACAAATATTACCTCTAGAGAAACGTCCCCTAAGAAATATCAGCAATGCCTAATAGACAAAGTCGCCCATGTCTGAAGGAAGGGGAGGTTGTTTAAGAGCACATCATATCATTCTTTTGTGTCTACATACATTTCAAGATCCATTATTGATGGTTTGGAGAGATTAAGCAAGAATTTTTTATGCCCAGACATCACATGTAAAAAAGGACGACATCAAGGCCGCATTTGGATTGAAAATCGGGGTCGAACCGTGCCTCATTTCTGCTAAACGCGACCCCCAATTCTAACAAAAAAGGTGGAACCGAGAGCTGAAATGAGGGCACGCACGTGACCCCTATTCCAGCACTACGGTTCCATTTTTTTTAGAATCGGAGCACTTTAGCAATTCAGTCATTTTTTTACGTGACTTTTTCTTTTTGGTATTTAATTTTTCTTGTCTTATTTTCTCTCTCACACACTTTACCCCTATAAAACAATTTATTTATTATATGTAAAATATTTATAATAAAGAATTAATATAATATTATTTATTAATTATTATTTTATTAAAAAATTTAATGTTTTGCTAATTATAATTAGTGTTAAAATGACTTTTTATATTTGAATACTATATGTTTTAACAATTTTTTTCATAAAAAATTAATTTATAACTTTATTTTAATTATAATAAAATTATACTTTATAATTATAATAATCATTTTTAATTTAAAATCCACCAAAAATTCATCCATCACATGAACTTTTTTCCCATCAAATCAACTCCCTAGTTTCTCATCATTACGTTCAACTCCATTCAAACACACCTCGAATTAATCTGTCAATTCAATTATTCACCGAGAACTTAGGAAGAATCGTGATTCTATTTCCAAATGCAACCCTAATCAATTGGCTCACTATCCAACTACCCATGATGGAACTTTAATAACATTCGCTTAGTATTCTTGTCAAGAAAGTTATAAAAGACCTAAATGACTCAAATAATTAGTGGGCACAATTAATGCACCATCAAGTATGTCTATAATTACTTATCTAGCCAAGCAACTCTACCACGTGTAAATCGAGAGTTTGGACTGAGACTTGGAAGATTCTCGTAACTCAAAAATAAAGATTTCTTTGTGGAAATTAAATCATGGACGCTTATCCGTGATGGATACAATTTCATGCTTCAACCCTGCTATTAATTCGGTTTGTGTTCTATGTGGTGTATCTTCTGAAACAATGTCTCACATTTTCTTCTATTGTTTTGTTTCAAATGCTATCTAAATTTATTTTTCAAATTGAGCTATAATTTTTAATTTTGATCGACCTAGCATTTAGGGGAGTGGATCAATGAGGGGCAAGGATTCGAACCAACATCTATCTTTACTCTTATATATTTTTGCTTTCTGTTTATGAGCCATATGGAAAATGAGGAATGAAGCCTATGTTCAGTCCAAACATGTTACCATTTTTGTGATGTGGGAGAGGATTGTCGCAAGACATAGGGTATTTATTAGATATAACAAGCTTGAGGCATTGGGCAAAGCACAATTCTGATGGGTCACTCGACCGGAGGGAGCTAGGGGTGTGGGTTTCCTACTTCGTAACGCTAATGGAGGTTTTACTTATGCAACTATTTTAAGGAGAAATATTTCTACTATCTTAGAAGCTTAAGCATAGGCTCATGATCGTCATGAGATTCTATTTACAACTTCAAATACCAGAGTATATGTGAAACTTGCCCTCACCTTGTCCCTAGAAGATTTTAAACATTGTGAGGAACATTTGGCATGGTACTACGTTGATTCATAAATTCAAATGTAAACATATATATCATGAGGCCAATAGCGTGACGAATTTTTCGGCGAATCTTGATTGCGATTCGATCTCATATTCTTTCTTGGTAGCACACCATTCTCATGGGATGTTAGATCTTATGTGTTTGGAAACTCTTTGCTTTGCATTAATAGATAACTGCTCTTTTTAAAAAGAGATACATACATGAAGTGGTGTATACTTATAGATGTCATGATTTGTGCAGAAAAAATACATGAGACAAAGTTCAAATTAATTTGTTGCAAATGTTTAATAGTCATAATCAATATTGCGATCTGACGTCAATTATATTGATTTAATTAATAGTCGGTAATAAAACTTTGGATGAATGTTGTGAATCCATTTGTCTGATCAGACCTCAATCATAACCCTACAAGTGATGTCCATGTCCCTTCATATTTGTACCAAGAAGCAAGATTTCAATTAAATGAGGAATTCTAGATAGTTAATTGTGAAAGACATCAATGTTAATTGTAACTAGTACTTATATATGCATTGACATGCTCAAGGTTTGGTTTTCATCCTGTCATTATCAAGGTTTGGGATATGTGATATTGACATTGAACAGTCACTTGGAAGATTAATACTGGTCGTAACTTGTAAGACTACAACACCAAGATGCGATGCCGCGACTTGTCGATAATATTGTCGCACCATAACATGGTGCCAACATCATTTGTCGCGTTCTACCATGGTGCCAAGTCATTTGGCTATAACAGTTTGAAACAAGGCATAAGAATCAACAGAAAGAGGAAATTTATGAAAGATAAGAATTAATAGACTTCTAGCTTAACCATGATGCACACAAATCCATTAGTTAAATCATTAGGACAATATTCAGATGAAACTAATTCACATAA
Source organism: Pontederia crassipes (assembly GCA_030549335.1). NCBI lineage: Eukaryota > Viridiplantae > Streptophyta > Magnoliopsida > Commelinales > Pontederiaceae > Pontederia > Pontederia crassipes. The sequence goes on along the minus strand of CM060196.1, from coordinate 65,735,750 downwards.
TCATCATGAGAAGAAGGTAATCACATGAAAACGTACATAGGGCATGCGGTCAGTTCCTATAACATCATTGAGGATATTTCATACAAGTCACGGCATATGAAATTAAAGGCGTGAATTTTGTGATACCATATCATGAACTTTCGACTAATGATCTTGCTAACATGGTACTCATATCAATTAGAAAGTCTATCATTAAACGTATCTGAAATCCTTTAATGATTCTTTAATAGTAGGGTTAGGGTTAAAAACATGCACGAAAGGATTCATAATTTAAATTCTCTTTCTTTAAATTTAATTAAGCTTATTTCTTCATATCTCAAAACTCTATTTACATTGTTCTTTACGTTTGTGACATTAAGATGTACACTCTTGTCTTTTTGATATTTTACACATACTACTACTGGGAGTGAAAAAAGAATCAAAGAACATATAGAATAGATGACAATTCAACGGTATTTTTTTCGCATGCATCAAATCAAGTTAAACTTCCAGCAGTTCCATTCACTCATATAAAACATAACACTCATCTGATTAAGTCATGCATGAACAATAGATTACAGTTAACTTCTTGCTTCCTTTTGACCTCAAAGAATCTTTCTCGATTGACAGATCCCTCAAAACTATCTACATGTAGAAAAATAATAATTAGGAAAAACAAACGCAACAGTGACACAGATCCACTGCCAAAAGTTGGCGACTTGTCAATGTCAGATATCTGAATTATGTTGTTTGATCAATAGTTTATACTTGTTTCAGTTCTGAATGCCTAACAGCCATACTTGTCCAATGAGCAAACTTCTCCCTTGGCCACTAAGAGATATCAAATAGTGGGGTACATGGGAGCTGCAGAAACACCTGAAGGGGCAAGAACTAAGAATTCGATCAGGGGACCAATCAAGTTGTTGTGTGCAGCTCCAACACCCACAGCACTCCAATGCAAGTATTCCATGCTTCCAAGTCAATGACCAATCTAACTAATACATATATAGAAGTATAATATTGCATGGGATGATGAATAAACGACACTTATTAGACTCATTGTTGAACTATAAGCACGTGAAAAACTACAGGATTGTTTTGGGGCAATCCAACTGCAGTGGCATTTCCATAAAAAAAATAATATTTGTTCTTACTTTGTGCACACTCTAAAGTTCAGTTTGACCCAACTCTTCCTGAATGTCAACTCACGGCAATTGGCATGTCTTAACAAATTGGACAAGAACATATTTTATAAAGTTACATAGTTGCGTATTATATATATGCTATTACCAAGCCTGAAACCTCCAAGCACCTGTGCCAAGGCCGATAGCAATTGCTGCAGGGGATTAAGCAAACATGGCCTCTGTGCTCTCTTGGGCAACTTTCCTTCTTAGTGCAGTATTAACTGTTCTGCTGGGGATGCCAGAGCCCTCAGATGCCGCCACTAGGCATTACAAGTTCGAGGTCTATTACTGAATTTTCTACTTCCTGTTTAGCCATGCATGCACGATAAACCATGTTTTGATCTTATAATTAATTAAGCCTGCAGTTACTAATTACAAGTTCTCCAATATGTGAACGATGCAGATAAGAATGCAGAACGTGACAAGACTCTGCAATACGAAGAGCATTGTGACGGTAAATGGGCAGTTCCCCGGTCCTAAGATTGTGGCGAGAGAAGGTGACAGGGTTGTAGTTAGGGTGGTGAACCACGTTCAGAAGAACATCACAATTCACTGGTATCCATGACACGCATTGCTAGACATATGATATGCATTCTGAAGCTAAATTGAGTTTACCTGATACCCGTAGTATTGTTCATAATTTCATGTGACAGATATTTAATTAGTTGGTAATTGATCTGCAACAGGCATGGTGTAAGGCAGCTGAGGAGTGGATGGGCGGATGGGCCTGCGTACATCACCCAGTGTCCAATCCAGTCAGGACAGAGCTACGTATACAACTTCACCATAACAGGCCAGACGGGCACACTGTGGTGGCACGCTCATCTCTCATGGCTGAGAGCCACCGTGCATGGTCCTATCGTCATCCTTCCGAAGCGTGGCGTTCCTTACCCATTCCCCGAACCCCATGAGGAAATCCCCATCATCTTCGGTAATTGGTGGCAATAATTAATTGTGCACTTAAAATTGGCAATTCAGAGGAAAAAAACTTAATCTTAATTAATCAGTCTGAAAGCTGTAAGAATCTCAGCTTTAATTTGTTCTGCATGCATCTGAACAGGAGAGTGGTTTAATGCTGATACAGAGGCTGTGATTGCCCAGTCTCTTTGGACAGGAACAGGCCCAAATGTCTCCGATGCTTACACCATCAATGGACTCCCTGGTCCTCTGTACAATTGCTCGATCAAAGGTGGCGTATCTCGTTCGATCTGCAGCACTACAGAAATCGATCTAAGTTAGTGATTTTAATACGTACCTTTGTGGCATGCAGATACGTTTAAGCTCAAGGTGAAGCCTGGCAGAACGTACCTCCTCCGGCTGATCAACGCTGCGCTCAATGACGAGCTCTTCTTCAGCATCGCAAACCACACCCTCACCGTCGTCGGCACCGATGCGAGCTACGCAAAGCCGCTCGACACGGACGTCGTCCTCATCACGCCCGGCCAAACCACCGACGTCCTCCTCCACACCAAGCCAACCATCCAAAACGCCACCTTCGTCATGGCGGCGAGGCCTTATGCCACCGGCCAGGGCACATTCGACAACACCACCACCGAAGGCTTTCTCCAGTACGAAGACTCAAACGGCAGCATGAAGGAACTACCGCTCTTCAGACCATCTCTCCCGGCTCTCAACGACACTGCCTACGCCACGAACTTCACCGCCAGCCTCCGCAGCCTGGCGAGCGCGCAGTACCCGGCCGACGTGCCGCAGCAGGTCGACAATCGGTTCTACTTCACCGTCGGCCTTGGCGCGCGCCCTTGTCCCAGGGGGCAAACCTGCCAAGGACCCAACGGCACCAAGTTCGCGGCGTCCGTGAACAACATATCCTTCGTCCTGCCCACCACCTCCCTGCTCGAGGCACACTACACAGGGATGTCCAAGGGCGTCTACACCGCGGACTTCCCCAGGAACCCGCCGCACCCGTTCAACTACACCGGGACGGCGCCCAACAACACGTTCGTCACCAACGGCACCAAGGTGGTGGTGCTTCCGTTCAACGCCAGCGTCGAGCTGGTGCTGCAAGACACGAGCATCCTGGGGGCGGAGAACCACCCGCTGCACCTGCACGGCTACAACTTCTACGTGGTCGGGCAGGGCTTCGGGAACTACGACCCCGTGAACGACCCGCGCAGCTTCAACCTCGTCGACCCGCTCGAAAGGAATACCATCGGAGTCCCAGCCGGCGGCTGGGTGGCCGTCCGTTTCCGAGCCGACAACCCGGGTAATTACTAATTAGCTTTGCTTCTGATCAGTCGCATGCATCTTTCGTTGACTATATTGACAAAGTATGACTCCTCGTTGACTTTTGTGTATGTATACATGGACTGTAACAGGTGTGTGGTTTATGCACTGCCACATCGAGGTCCACCTGAGCTGGGGCTTGATGATGGCGTGGGTGGTGAACGACGGCGAACTGCCGAGCCAGAAGCTGCCGCCACCTCCGGGCGACCTGCCGAAGTGTTAACTACTGACAATCTGATCTTTGGGTCCAATTTAAATTTTCTGAGGTTTCGTGCATGTTTTGGATCAGGTGTTGGGCGTGTGACAATTGATATATATCATGAATTAATTAATTAGTGCGACTGGATGAAGACACAAACTGACTTTTCTTTGTCTTTTTTTTTCCGTTTACGCGGAAGTAATAAATTATTTCGGTCTTATGATCAACGCTTAATTTGTTTTGTACCATCTTCGATTTCTACCATCAATGCAAGTATAATATTTGTTGTGTTGTACAACAATTGCTCTACAACATGCAATTTTAGAATATATCGCTTACTTATTGCTTTAAATTTAAGATCGTTAAATTAGGTTGTCAATTCAAAAGTTTATAAGGAAATCGGCCGACTAAATTAATACTTCATATGGAGCTTAATCCGAGGGAAGGAGAAAATAGAGAAAAATAAATAACTACAAAAAAATATCAATTGATGGGCAGAAAAGCACTAGAGCGGATTGCAATAATTAAAGATATATGTCTTCAAAGTATATCATTTATAAATAAATTTTATAACATATTTGGTGGTAGGCACTAAAAGTGATCCTTCATAAAGGAAAGAAATTGTTTTACATATTCATAATAGCGATTTTAAAACACTTGGAGAAAAATGGGATAATGAGAATTAATATAGTTATTCTCTATTAATATATTTAATTTATTTCAATATATCATAATCAATGGTTTCTAAAGTAAAAAATTATATATTAAAAAATAAGAAATTATAACATATGATGAAATTAGTGTTGGGTCAAAATTTTAATGCCATATAAAATTATATTTTGATGATACAAACTTCGAATAATTAAAGTTAAAATGCTGGATAAGGTAGTCAAGATCGGAATCTTATGTAAGATCGGGATGGGTCCGTAAGATCGGATCGGAGAGCGTAAGATCCTACCTATATATTAAAATAATAGTTTAATATATAAAATTATGTAAAATAATATTTTTTTTAAAATAAATTTGTAATATTTTAAATTATAAATAATGTTATCTTGAGTACTATCCTATTAACACTTGTTACAAATGCATATATATACTATTTATATAATAATAATTTAAGATAGATTGACAAAAAATGTCAATAATATGATGAATATGAAATAGCATTATATAATAACTTTTAATATACATTTATAATAGAGTTATTTTATGCAAAAATATTTTTAATATTTTAATTATAACCAATAAACTTTTTATTAATTTTATTTCTTAAAAAAATCATGTTGCACTTGGTGAAAAATTAAAAAACAAAACAAAAAATTAAAAAAAAATTTGGATTAGTAGGATCGGTAGGATCTTACGATCTTGCTATTACGATCCTACCGATCCTACAAAAACGATCTCAAAATTGAGATCGAGATCGTAGATCCTAGGTGCTGAAAGAGATCAAGATCGCGATTTTGATAACCTTGATGATGAAAAAGAAAAATGGATAACTTTATGCACTACACTTTGATTAAATAATTGGCACTGATCCCATTAATTTTGGATGAATATTGAGCATCAAATTATAGAGAATTCTGTTAGTTTTTCATAAACTTTAAGATCGTCTAATTTGGATAACTGTGCAAAAAGTTATGTTCAAAATAGTGCAATGTGGTAAACCTGTCAGTCGAAGCTATGAAGGCCAATCGAAACAGTTTGGTCAATCGATCGGAGATATTGGTCGATCGGTCAACGCATAAAATGCCCAAATCCATGTCGAGACTACACCGACCGACAGATCGGTCGATGCACCGACTGACCGATCAACTCAACGGGCGGAAATCAAAACTGCGAGACTATGTCGGTCGACTGACCAGCTACGGCAATTGAAGAAATAAGTGCAACGGTCATATAGACCGATCGACCAGTCCATAAATGCAGTCAATCGGTCCATTGCTGTAATAAACAATAACGGCTATATTTCAAGGAGAAAATATGAAAGTAATTCTAGACAAATTTACCACACGCCAGAGCCTATAAAAGGTGTGTCAAAATCAGAAGCAAATGCATACATCCAAGCATTGAAGCAAAACTTCAAAAAATAAAATAAAAATTCTCTTGAAATTATCATTTAGAGTTTTTTCTTTCTCTCTTCCACTCTTGTGAGTATAGAATTGCAAAAGAGAAAAATATTTTTGTTCAAAAAAATAGATAGCTCATGTGTAAAAGAGATTATAAATCTTACCTCTTGAGCGAGAGAAAAAAATTTAACTTCTAGGAGGAGAGGTTGCCTTACATCTGGAAGCGAAGAAAATGTGGTTGATGTAAATGACTTTTTTTTGCCCCATTTGGAACAAATGAAAAGATTAGCGGAATCTCCGACAGTCGCGAGATCAGAGCGGAGACGTAGGTCAAGGTGTGGTCAAACCTCATCAACAATCATCCGTGTTCATTGCGTTTGATTTCTCTCCCTCTTTCTCCTTCTCATATTATATTTATTATCTGAATTGCTTTGACCTAAAAGAATTAACGGATCGATTTTGTGCTTTCATGATGATTTTTGTGAAATCGATATTTTCAATTAAATACTAATTCCTCCCCCTTCTTGGTGTCTTTTGGGATCCTAGAATTAGATAGGATTAGAAAATCAGTATCTTGTTGAAAAGTTGAAGTTTATTTTTCTGGAAAATATTTTCAAAAGTAATTATATTTTCCTAATTCAAAAATATGATACTACTATGACATTTTATTTCTAAAACATAACAAATTTATCTCATACAAGGAGTTATACATAGGAATAGTGGGACAAATTTGATAGTAGTTATATTGGATAAAATTTAGGCCATTAATTATAAAAGGTTATAAATTTAGTAATTAGGAGATGTCACAAAAAGTTGCAAAAATAAGAACAAAGAATATAATGAGCTATATATATATATAATCTCTCATCTCATGCATTTAATTTTCTTAAATGGTATGCACTAATTTTTATTTTCTGTTGGATTAAAAAAAGATGTCGATTTAAGGGTTGTGCATGTTGCAATTGCATGCCAATATGCCTACCTCTATATATACTTGCATTATAAGTTCTAGTGATGCTAATGAAATAATGAAATATTTATCTTCAAAATATATTTTTATAAATAATTTTAGAGATTGTTTGGTGATAGGAACAAGACATAGTTTGGATGAAAGCCTTATTAATGGGAAAGGAGAAGTGAGAATGGAAGGGAAATGGATAAAAAAATTATTCTCTTTGAATTCAAAAGAAAGGAGAGAAAGAGTGGGTAAAGTTAATTATAAAATGTTTAAAATCTAATGAAATGGGTGAATGGATAGGAATCTTTCCTTCATTCTCCTCCCTCAAAATGTCATCCAAATTGAGGAAAAAAAACTTTTTCCCCTTTCCCCTCCCCTCTCTTTCCCTTCCTCTACCTTTAATCCATAAAATGATTTTTCATAAAGGAAAGAACTTGCTTTACATAACCATAATAATGATTTTAAGTTTTTTTATAATACATCAACCACACACAATAATTATTTAATGAAATTATATTGATATGCTAATATAAATTTATTTATATTGTGCACCTTCAGTTTAAGTTTATCTTAGTAGACATTATTTTTTTCCTTTCAGATCACCAAATGCATATTAAAAAATATTAGAAAGCTTATTAAAAATGTCATTAAGAAATATACATATATATTCAAGATTTTTTAAATCATTATTCACGGCAATAAAAAAATATATTTAGAAAAAATTAATATAATTAATTATCTTTCTAATTTAATTAAATATATTAATGGATGGCATCTCAAGTAAAAAAATGTATATAAAAAATAAGAAATTAGAACACATAATATAATTAGAAAACTTGGAAAATTAGTACGTCACTAAAGGTTCAAATTTATATTGTCAAAAATATTTAGATTTTTTAACGAAAAAAGATTTTAAAAAGTATGATACTAATATGACATTTAATTTTAAAACTTAAACAATTTTTGTGTAAATTATTTTTTTATGAAATAAAAATATCTTTTATAATATATAAACTATTATGAAATATGAATAGACAAATGTTATGATAACTTTCTATTCTAATGTTTACTAATAAATGATTGCATTAAGTTATTATTATCCTTAATATTAATTCATTAACATTTTCTATACAAAAATAAAAAATTTAAAAGAAAAGATGAATGGAATTTAAATGCATATTATGGGAAATTGTGAATATTATGTACTGAAAGTATCAATTTTGATGCGTGAGCTGTGAAGTTTGAATTATGAGGTACGTTGGTGTGAATTGTATACACATATTTTTAATAATAATTTTTTATTCAAGAGGTAGGGACTTATCTTATGATCTTTACCATCCTACTTTCGAAGCAAAGTGGAGTATACCAGAAAGTTTACACAAAAGAACTGATATGTTTTCCAACACAAGATTCAATATTGATATCCATGGAATGAGAATAATAATTATCATTACAAAATATAATTTGTTGACGGCAAAGAAATACGAGAATTAAAAAATGAAAAAAAAATGTTTGATGCCAGACAACGAAAACAATTGAACAAACTACTTTTTTTCATTGAACGACTATCGTTTTTATTACAGAAAAACTATTTACATTTTGGGGAAAACCACCAGAAATTTGAACTAAACGAAAATACAAAATTTTCAATAACAAAAAAAAAACACACCTTTAATGGATAAGCAGGTAACATTAAAGTTAAAGAAAAGACAAAAAAGAAAGACGATTGTAGTGCAATAGACATAGGAAACTTTCGAATTCAGTAGAAGGCGTTTGACGGGTTATAATATGTAGAAAATTAGTAGATAAATAAGAGCAAACCATCCTGGGTAATTAAAATAATAAAATCACAAATTGATATCAAGAAGAAAAAAAGTACGATATTACGAGAAAACAAGGAATATGGAATTTAGACTTTAATGGCCTCTCAAAAGAAAATTGTAACCATTAAGACTTAGTCGCTTCTTTATAGCAGAAAATGCTACGAACTTATAATTAGTGGCATAAATAAATAAACAAAGTCATCCTGGAGAAAGTGGGTCAAAACTCACATCTACGCATCAACTTTCACAACTTTGCTAGGATGGTTATCAGCTGAATCCCTGTGACGAGACCGTTTGCCATGGAAATGTTTTCCGCCTCGATGATGTTTACCCCCTCTACAAATTATAGCAAAATAAGCACCATATAAGAATAAAGAACAGAGAACAAATCTTGAAGACCAAAAGATAGGCCATGAATATAGGGGGAACAGAAACATTGAAGCACATCTAACCTTCCTTTGTATCCTTTATTATCCCTCTGGCCCTCCCGAAGGCGGCTCCAGTACTCCTTTTCAGCCTCACCTGATAGAGAGAGAGATAACTAGATAGGACTTTCAAGACATCACAGATAGACAAGCACAACAATGTTTCACAGAAAATTCTTCTTGATGGCTGTCAATTTATACTTCAGGTCAAAGAAGAACAAAACTAAAATGTCTTAGCTCATTTTATATTTTTTAAGAGAGAGATTTTATGCTGAAAATGTTGTATCTTTGGCAAGGAGTCTAGTGAGAAATTGGAGTTAAATGTATTTTATTCATTGCATGTAATATAATTATTCTTCAATAACATTTTTATTGAAGAATAAATTATCTTCAGAGACATCCAATATACTTGCACTAAATATGTCACGCGCTCAGATTTCATATTACCCCAAAGTATGAGAGAACAAATATCATGAAAGATAGGATTTCAAGCCAACATTAATAATGTTCTTCCTAGGAAGTATATTTATGAATATATGCATTACTTTTCTTTTGAGAGGAGATACGCATTATTTTTAGGATTGCTAGTCAGAGATTTAGCGTTCATGTGTCCTAAATCTAAAAAGATTGAGTAGCCTCAACATGTGCCTTAATTCCGTAGGATCAACTAGGACTCAAATATGATGGTCCCATGCAAGACAATTGTTTTTTTAGAATGTTATGGAAGAAAATGTTGTCAAAAATACTGAATCAATGAGAAAGATCATACACGAGTATGCTGACATAACAAGTTACTTACCAGTCAGTGCCTCCAATATGGCAACATAGTTTTTTATTGTCAACCCACCCTCATCAACCAAGGCAGCCATTTTACGAGCCTTTAAAGCTGCTTCAGGATCTTCAAACCGGATATAGCCATTTTCCTCCCCCATTTGAAAGTCAATATACTTCAGAAGAAAAAAACTTCCATGAATTAAATCTAAGCCTTGAGAGGAAAGCATAGGACATTGTGGAACACTACGAATGCGTAACCGCATTATTATAGAATGCCGTAAAAGGACACTTCAAATTAAGATTTGAAAGTAGTGCGTAAAAGAATTACAATTAGACAGATAATTTCACACTGGATAGTAAGTACTTGTCACATTGTAGCAATTTAAGTCAAATAGAAATTGCATTAAGAACAGACCCAAAAGGTATGGTGGGGAAAAGAGCTCCAGAAGCTTTTTTCCAAGAGGAAAAAGGATGACCACCAGGGTTTGTGGTGGTCATTCATGTATATATAACTATGAAATTGAAGTCATGTACAAGTGTGTCTCAAAGAGAGCACAACAAAAAGATGAAAAAGTATATCAGCTAGTCAAAACCCTAGAGCTCCAAAAGCTTGCTAAACTCATAACTGGATGGAATACATAACAGTACCTTAATCGTTCCAAATTTTTGAAGAACTTCTCTTATATCCTCTCTTGTAACTATGCTCTCATCAGCAGCAGCTCTGGATTTCATTTCTTCATGTTTCCCATTTTCTTTCTTAGCGTCACTTGATGAGCTATCAATACTTTCGATTATGTTCTGTTCATTCTTGTCACTCAAGTTACTTGTATTTTTACTTTCTTTGGTCTCGTTCCCTTCTGCTTGGCCGTCACACTTTTCCCCTTGATTTTGCCCTGTTGGTACTCCCGTAAGCTTGGGCTTCAATTTAAATGAAATGAGCACCCCTTTTGGATAGCTATCATCATCATAAAAGCACCAGCAAACATGTCAGAGAGAAATAGGAAATTACTAGGTTCAAGAAGTCTTAGATCAAAAAGTTCACCTTTCATCTGAAGAACTCTTATTATAACGAGCAAGTTCCTCACTCTTTTCAGCATCAAACTCCTTCCTACGCAAAAGTTAAAGACATAAATCAGAAGTGTCTAACAGATGAACAAAGAAGCCTAAAAAGTAGACACATGATAAAGGCATATATTGATTATGAGTAAACAGTGTTATAGTAAGGCATGTATAAAGGTGGAACCTAGGCCCATTATGAGACCCTTATAACAATTTTATGAAACATAGAGAATAATAACACAGTAGTAGAAAAATACAAACTTAAAGCCAACATAGCCAATAGATGCAGGACAGTTTTTCCTTCTAATTGAAAGCATAACTCTGAACAAACAAAAACTACAATGTATAAAATGGAATTATAAATTTCTGTAATTATTTAGTTGGTAACTTAAGTAATAATGCAGTAGAAAGAATAGCAACTGTTTTAATAAAGCACGATATGCAAATTGATTTATATTGAGGCAACCTAAATACTTCAGTCAGCAACTCATTTTACAGCCTGGGATTTCAATTTTATATCAGCCAGCAGCATCAGAATGGCAGCTTCACAGGTGGAAACTATCCCTCAATTACTCATCAGAATGTCGAGACATTGAAAACTAACATTATTTTTTATTCTGAATGATGCAAACATTTTTTTTGGTTGTTTTTCAGATTCATTTTGCTATGAATGTATAATGAAATGGTTCAGATTTGTTAACAACAAGAGCAAAACCCCTTTGGTTTCCATCAAATGTCCTCTCTGCAAGGTAATTTATATACTCTTGTGATGCTGTGATTTTTTTTGAGAGCTGTGATGCTGTGATTGAATTGAAGGTTTCTACTTTTGATTAATATCTGACATTTTCAATATACTGTTATATTTTATCTTAGATTGGATGGTATGTCACCATAAATCATATCTAGGTCTACCTGTCTTTCAAGTTTCTTACACTATCTTTTTTCACTAAGTTGTTATTGTACTAATTCATTGACATGTGAAGGTATCTTTCTATAGCCGGTCCCAAGCCCGGATAAAGGAGGAGGGTTGTGTTAGGCCCCGACAGCCAACGTAAAACCCTGTCGAATCGCATGAACATGGATCAACGAAACGGAATGGCGTCGTATGATCCATGTAGCCGACCCCACCTAGTGGGATAAGGCTTTGTTGTTGTTGTTGTTGATGCAAACATCATATCATTTCAGGATACGGATAACAGAATAATGTAGGAAGAAACACAAATTACCAGAAGATGCACATTACTATCTGCATGAAAGAACAACATAAATGGTTGAATCCAGAAACATCCATCAAACAAAATATTACAAATGTAGCCAATTCACAGTTGAACATGAAGTTCCTCGTGTTCAAATTAGAACAAACTCTAAGTGTCTTATGTTTCTTCCTAGAACTAATAAATTCCTGAAGTTGATAACATGCATCGAAATGTTAAACATTTAATGAGAAGAAAGCAGGTAAATGTGAAACAACATTTGTTACTAGCACTTCTGGATCTAGCAATTCAAATATATGATATGGTTGAATATGGAGTTTCATCTGTGATACAACAAGAAGACAGAAGCTCTAGCAAAATAAAGTCAAAACCATAAACATTGCTCACTTCGGCTTTATTTCCAAATCTGCTCCAGCAAAAACCAATTTCTCATTTAAAACCTTATTTGCATCCTCCTCTTCTGAGAATTCGATTACAGCAGTGCCACAAAAGAGTCTTTTGTCTGAAATATGGCATGGAAGCCGAACACTGTTCACCTACATTAATCAGCAAATCTGGATCAAAGACCATCCAAGCACTCAACTATACCTACTTCAAGAAATAAATTTTAACTTAAACCTTCCTCTAGAATTCTCGCAGATATAGGGATTTGAAATTGAATTCCAAGATGTGATTAGTTCCCCAGTTTCTTTTATTTAAGAAAGAGTTCAAGACACTTCAAATATCATTTTTTAAGAGTCAATTCAGATATTGTTACAATCACAATTGTAGCCTCTTGCTTAATTGTATGCCTAGCTTTTTTTAGAAGATATGTATGTCTAGTTGAACTTTGTTATTATTATTTTTTTTAGGAGAAACTTTGTTATTATTATTTTTTTTAGGAGAAACTTTGTTATTATATTTCAAAATCACAAAGGCAAATTTTAATACACAATTGATAAAAGCATCAAAAAGTTGAAGATGCGATCAAGCTCAAATGCTCTTAATTAATCCAAGATTAGCTAGAAAATGAATATCTATATAGGAATTGAAAATCCATGCAAGGATTCTTTCTGAGAGAGATACTAATTTTTTTTAAAGTACTATTGCTATTTTTTTAGAGAGAGATACTATTGCTAAACTTTTAAATATACACTTTGCAAAGTTTCTGGGAAAAAAATTGGCTCATGATTATCATTTATATCCAAGATTATACCAAAGAAAACTCCGCCTATGTTTTATAGCCGGTCCCAAGCCCGGATAAAGGAGGAGGGTTGTGTTAGGCCCCGACCGTAAAACCATGTCGAATCTCATGAACATGGATCAACGCCGACCCCACCTAGTGGGATAAGGCTATGTTGTTGTTGTTGTATTATACCAAAGAACTGGTATCGAGACAATGATGTCACATAACAAATCAAAAAACATTATGAACAAAATAAAACATAAGTTACTAAAGAAAAAGCTATCCTTTCACTGAAAAAAAATGGGATAACTAAAGAAGTTATGCTCATTCAAATGTATTAGCGCAAGTACCTTTCCATACTGAACAAAGAAGGATTCCACATCTTCCAGCTTAACATCATAGGGTAAAGGTGAGGCGGCAATAGACCTTGCATCTACCATCTCCAACACTTCTTCTGGCTTACTCAGTTCTGTGTTTCTACCAACCTTTTTGCCTACATATTGCCAATTGAAAATTTGAGTTATGTAAACATTTTTTAAAAGTTACACTGACAATTTGAAATTAAACAAGAAATAGAAGACGGACATTATATCACACTTTATAACTGCCACGCACAATATACATCCATAAGAAATAAAGAGTAAAAACTTGTCCTAAAGGAAAACATAATTTTCCAAAAGGATGACGACACGGCCTGTTTCAAGCATTTGCCCAGAAATTATCCCAAAAAGACTGAAGTGGATACACAGTTTGTTTACACCTGTGACGTATTTCAAGAAACAAACTTGACACCTTAGAACTATCATAACCTAAGTAGGTAAAGGCATAATGGACGAAAGCTGACGCCTTTGCAGAAATCACAATGGAAAGCAAACCAGAGTATCAAGTAACAATGATCAAAGACTACCATCTTACCATTTTCAGATACACGAAGATATGATGACCGACGCAAAATCTCAGCAACAGCAAGCACCATGTCCTCCGGAATGTCCTCGGGCTTCAATGTTGCATCCAGTCCAAGATGCTTCTTCATCCTTGCAAATGAGCATATCAACTGCAAGCTCACCACTGGAAGGAAACTTTGTCAAGGAGACGAATAATAAAGAACGAAAAAGATGACAGCAGAACCCCAAAATTAAAATTGAGAGTGCTGATAAAAAGGAGTCTTAATAGAAGGATACATCCATCCTCGCTCTCTTCTATGGTTTTCTTCAAGAAGTTATCCCGTGGAAGATTGCTGTCGCTGAAGTAGAACTCCACCTACAAAGAAAACATCCAAAGATCACCAAACAAGGAAAAGAAACCACTTTTTTGTTCTTATTGGGGAGAAAAAAAAGGGAAATCATAACGAGGAGAAGAACTGGACCTGGCGGAGGGCCTGAGCTGCCTTATCGTCATTCAAAGTGGTGGTGGCCATTACTAGGAGGGACTGCAACAGGAATTGGAACGACGAGAGATTTAGGAGGGAGAGGCAGAAACATGAATCATAATAAATAGGTACAAAATCAACGTGCATAATAAGGTCCTAGAAGACATCTAAGCATAAGCAGAGCAAAGATCTCCACTGCAATGTTAACGAGTGACTTTAACTATTCTCTTAGGGGCCGTTTGGTGCATTACCGATTTGATTAACCGGTAATTTAAGTCACCACTTAAATAGATTACCACTATTTAAATTACAAGTAAATAGTGTTTGGCAAGCATTGGTAATATAAATAATGGCTAAAATAGTTAGAGAGCAAATTACCAAAATACCCCTAAAAATTATTTTACACATTCATCATATAGTACCCTAAATAAATAAAGCAAAAAATAGAAAAGTGAATATAGATAAAATAAGATGAGTAAAAAAATAAGAGTTAATTATAAAATATTCAAATAATAAAAGAGATGCAGTTAAATGATATTTATTCAATAATAAAACATTGAAATTAAAAAATTTTATGGAACGTATATTTTTATCAAAATGCATGTCAAGCAACTGGTAATCTAGAAAGCCACCTCCTCCCTTTTTTTGGATGTTGGCCCGGGTCTACGGGAGGCCTCCGATGTCCGAGGCTACTAGCACTCTACTAATCCGGAGCCGGGAAGATAGAGCAGTAATAATTTATTCCCTGGCCAAGGTGGTGACTTCAAGACTCGAACATGGGGGCTACTAGCAAGCGCTTGGGAAACTCCACTACCACCGATGGTTAAAGCCACCTCCTCCCCTGACTGCTGTCTAGATTACAGTGAGGTGGTAATTAAGATTACCAAAATTTATCGGTAATCAATGATTTCCAAAAGAGTGACAGACAAACGAGGTAATGTGGCGGGACCTGGGAATTTTAAATAAGATAACCAGTAATCTATCTAGATTACCTCATGCGAAACGGCCCCTTATTATCAAAAGACTTTTCAAAAGACATAAAAGCCTTTTGTTCAGTACTAAAACTAAAGCCCCAAATCCGTTATCAGACCATTTCTACTTTGCATTGCATGTTTACTATGAGAACAACACACTACAGGCAACTTTGATTCGACTGTAAAGCAAACAAACGTACACAAAATTTCAAATCTACGCACCAAGCAGAGGAGGAATCTAAAGAAGATGAGAGACATGGTTCTCCATACTTCTCCTTCATCATCTCCAAATACAAGCCACACTAACAGACTTTATTCAGTTATTGACAACAACCACCAAGACCTGACCTCAACCCCAGTCACAGAGGGGAGAGCTACCCCCCACTGTCGCAATCCCTCCAGGAACAACTTGGATTGCTTTGTTTGCTATGTAAAAACAAAAAAAAAAGGTTCTTTCAGCGGCAGTTCTTAGGATTTAAATCAATGGCGTTGTAAATGTTTGGACTTTGGTGGTATTGGCGAGCACGAGTCCGCGAAGGGACTTCAGGGTTCGCTCGTGCACTCGGCGAAAGCGGCCAGGGGCGGCCCCACCGAGTCGGTGTTGAAGAAGGATCGATCAAAGAAGGAAAGAACTTATCGAAGAAAAAAAAGAAGGAAAGAATGAAAAAGGGCAAAGTACTTACCCCGTTACCGTCGATGGTCGATCGCCGGCTCGTCGTCGCCGCCGCCGGATTCGGTGTCTAGGGCAACCGGGGTATCGAGTGCGAAGGTCGAGGTCGGAAAACTTCAGAGACTTTAATGGGTAAGTATATTTTTGCTATATCATATTTTAGATTATGAAAGGGTTTGGGGGATCAATATTATCAATTTAGGAAAAAAAAAGAAAATGTGAGGTGATTTGGAAAAAAAACTTGACACTTTCGTCAAAATTTACTATTATTTTTACATCAAATGTGAATATCTTTACTCTTGTTTAATAAAGTATACTGATATTAGACGAATGGTGATTGAATTAATTGATAGCAGAGGTGAATCTCAAATTACTCGTCGGGTGTTGGTGTTATATTTTAATTTCGAAGTTATTATTTTAGTTAGAGAATAAATTATTATTGCTCTATTTTTATATTTTAAGCAAACTCGAGCAAAAAAAAAATAGACTGATATTAAGATGACAATAGTTTCATAAAAATATTTATAAAATGAAACAATGAAGAAAAAAATCGTTTAAGTATGTCTTCCTGTCCCTCTAAAAGAAAATTCAACACTGATTTCTTTTTTTTTTCTTAAGCTGCATTTTGAGTTAACCTCAAAATTAAAAGTAAAAAGTGTGTACCTGTAAAGAGAAAAGACGGAAGAGTGATGTACCAGCGGCCTAAGGTCGGAAATAAGCCGAGTTGTTCGTGAGCAACTCGTGACTCGATTTATTTTTTACCTAGCTCAACTCAATCTATTATCAAAATAAGTCGAACTGAAATATTAAATAAAGCTTATTTTTTTAAAAAGGTTTAGTCTCTTAATAATTGGTCTAGCCTTATAGTTTATGAGGCTAGGATTTATTAATATGTTGTATATTATATATATAATTTTTTAATCCATCATCTTTTAAAATCTTTAATTTTGAGTTCAATATTATTTTTTTTTGTTATATGTTTAGAAAAAAAATATATTAGTAGTGTCTTTTTTATTTAATTCATATCTATTATTTCTTTAATAAATATGATTTATTATATGTAATTTAGTATATTATAAAAAATATATATATTTGACTTAACAGGCTAATAAGCTAGGTCAGACATTAAAAATTAATCAAATAAGTCAGACTAAATTTATATGAATGATTTGTTACATGCTATAGATCAGACTTAAATACTTTTATTTTGTAACAGACTTATAACTCGACCTAACTCTAGTTAAGCCTTAACCGGTGCAATATGCCACGCGATGTCCTTTCCATATCAGCCGTATAAATGGGATGTTAATATCAAATCATCAGAGTTATGGCAGGATTAATGTCTTATTAATTTTTTTTTTTTTTGGCTGATATGCCACGCGATGTCCTTTGCTCGTTCTCCCATTTCGTTCACCAACGAAGGCAGGACCAATGTTGGAGCCTTGGAGGGAAGACTACGAACAAAGGAAGGAAGAAATCGAAGAAAAGATGGAATTAATCAATGGATTTATTTCTTTTTCTATTAGATTGAGCAGGTTTAGGATTTTTCATGAACTTAATTACAATGTTCATAGTAATACGGGCTTAGTGCGTACTGTTATGGACTTATTTTCCCTACTGATGGTCTTAGATTAATCCCATGTGTTAAATGGATGCAAGTAGTTGATTGGTTTTCTCTTATTAGGTCGGGTTTTCACTGGAATAACGGACTGGCATGTGTTGGTATTGATGAATGATCTAAGTCCAAAGTACTTATGTTCGGTTGATCTCTAATCTTGTCTTATTTTATTTATTAGATTTTACCTCTAATATGTGTATGCCTACATGTGTAAGTAATGATCCAAGTGCCACGTTTGGTTTGGGAACTAGGGTAGAACTGCACTCCGGTTCCATCAAACGCAACCCCCGGTTCCGTCAAGAGGTGAAATTGGGAGCTAGAATCGGGCACACGTGACTCCGATTCTAGCTTCATTTTTTAAGTGAAGTATTTATTTTTTTTTTCTTATTTTCTCTTGCATACACTTTGTCTTTATAAAATAATTTATTTATTATATATAAAATAATTTATTTGTTATATATAAAATGTTTATAATATAGTATTAATATAATAATACTTATTACTTATTATTTTATTTAAAAAATTTAATATTTTGTTAATTATAAATTATTTTTAAATTTATTTTTACATTTGAATACTACATTTTTCAACAATTTTTTCATAAATTTCTTTATTTATAACTTTATTTTTAATTATAAAAATTTATTTTATAATTACAATAATAATTTTTAATTTAAAACTAATAAAAAATTCATCCATCACATCAATTTCTTGATTCCTCATCGTTACGTTCCATTCCATCCAAATACACCTCGAACTAATCTATCAATTTAATTATTCATCGAGAATTTACGAGAAACTACGATTCTGTTTCCAAACATAACCAAAATATTTGCATTTTTTAGTCCATACGAGATATTTGCATATTATCCAAGATATTGGTATGTATTAATCATGTTTTCCGTATTATTACGCTTGTTTACCTCGTGGATGTACTTTTTTATTTAAATAGTTTTAGTTAAAAATCATGCGAATATTTAGATCCATAATCTTAAATTAAGAAATAAATGTTTTCTTGAGCACTTGTGATTTAGGATGGGTGAATTGTTTGACTATGTCCCACAATGGTCTAGTATCAATGTAAACGAAAATGGGAAGCCCCCATTTTTAATATACATATTAAGAATAAAAGTATACAACTACATGAGCAAACTATCACAAAAATATGTATGAATTGTTAACAATATAAAAGTTATAGACTAAAAAATTACATCGAAATATTTAATTAATGACTGACTTAAATTAATTTGACAAAAAAATATATAAGAGTTATATATAGTATTACGCATTAGGGTGGGACTGGGCGTATCATGATCTTTGAAAATTTATTCTCGTCTCAACTGGATTTGAGTTAGGACTCTAGAAATTCATTTCAGTCTCCGTTTCGATTTAAAACATGACATTTTCTTGTTCTCGAGGATAGATTGGAACACCATTTAAGTTTCATTGGGTTATTTTCTTTAACAACTCTGAATTATATTTTTTTCCCATCTTTCATTCATATTGACAAAAGACAAATGAATCTTTCAGTGTCTAGATATTATATAGATGTTGTCTCGCAAGTCTTTTTCAAATTTATAATCGATAAAAACAAAATCAAACTCAGCTGAAAACGAATTGAACACGCCAGAAAGTTTTCAATTTATGATAATAGCATAGATAAGATTATCTTTTGTGCCTCGAAGTAAAGATCATGCACTATGATAAAAATGGTGTTTTCCAACGATTTTGTCCGTCAGAAAATTGAAAGAATCCGTTGAAAATAGAGATTTTCGATGGATTTATCGACGGAATCGATCGGTCGAAAAAGGAGGCATCGCAAAATAGTTTCGAACAGTTCGAAAACATTCGTCGAAAGTTCGGTTGTAACCGTCATAAAGTTTCGACGGCCGTAACCGTCGAAACCTTCCAAGAGTGATCATATATGTCTTTAAGCCTCTTTTGAAATACCCTTTAGCATTAGCTTTTGTTCTCATTTGAAGTACCTTGTTAGAAAGCTTAAGCCCCCTTTGTAACGGCGTGCTCTTGGCAACACAAAAAAAAAGAGAGTGGAACGAGAGAATCGGCCAATCCCTCGATTCTCTCTCCCACTCTCTCCTCCACTCCTCACTCCCCCTCTATCTCCAATTCTCTCCCCCACTACGCCATGACTTAGCTCCCCATTGAGAAGGGGGCAAAGAGTATAAGAGGGGGGCAAGGGTAGACTCCCACATCATTTTTAGACTTTCCTCGGCCGTCTCCCTCCTCTGCTCTCACTCTTCTTTTCCACCTCCGGTGAACGACGATCGGCGACCACGAGCGAGAGGCGCAAGACACGAACAAATCAGCGACCGACGATCCTTCAGCACGCGTCGACGCACACGAGGATAGGCCCGTGCCCTCTCGTCGGACAGCGACGAACGGAGGCAGAGAATATAACGTTAAGACCGTCGGCGAACGGAAATAGCGAACAGAGGTACCGTAGGCATAAAATCCCCTAGATGATAAAATATAGATCAATTATTGCGCATTTCAATTCCATTATGACATAGAGACCCATGGAAGTATTTTTCGTATTATACGTATCGAGATCGGTCGGTCGGAATTGAGGAATGCTCTATTTTGCTCACGAAAATTGGTCGATCGATTCCGAGCGAATGGTCGACCAATTCCAAGCGAATGGTCGACCGATCCGCATAGGCCAAGGACAGCCGTAAGACCGGTCGACCGACTTGACATGATCGATCGATCGATCCGGCGGAAGCCATCGAGATACTCGCGCAAGGTCGGTCGATCGATTCTAGAGGAACGGTCGATCGATCCCGCGACCTTTCGACACGCAGCGATCGACCAATCGATTCAAGGTGAACGGTCAACGGATTCGGTGCGAGGGAACAATCGGTCGAGCTTACGATCGATCGACCGGTCCTCTAGGAACGGTTGACCGGTCTAATGATAGGAGGAATTTTAGACCTAATGAAAAAGACTAAAATGCCCTTGAGTGGTCAGAACCTCTATAATCAGGCCCAGGTCTCGACTGGCCCGCCTAAGGTCATGCCCAATATGATAAGACATGTAATGGGACATTTTCACATAAAGGGGATCCGATCTTACTCCTTTTTTGAACTATGATTCCAAACCCCACAAATGATAAAGAAGATAAATAAAATAAAGATAAAATAACGGGATAGCTATGTGCCCCTTAGTGTATAGATACCAACAGGTGGGTATTAATAGCCCCACCATGGTCAACTCATGAGGTGGGTATTAATAGCCCCACTGTGACGGTATTACAGAGATCAAAGTATGGTATAGAAAGCGGTATGTAGCTATACTGAGGAGATAGTACACCTACTGGTATTAACGATCACTGCTCCTGGACCACAGGCATTTTTCCACCTGTGCTCCGAATAAGGGTGACGAGATGACGCACTCTTCCCCTACGGGGGCAACATATGGATTATAAAGTATAGTGTCAGAGAGATATGTAGCTCAGTTGAAGAGACAGTGAACCTATGAGTCCGCAACGACCACTGTTCTTGGGTTGTAGGTCCTCTCCCACCTGTATTCCAAAAAGGGTATGCCTTAACATACACCTTCCCTTTCATGAGCATCCTGGCAATATATGGTATAGATGCACCTCTACCTTCCCAACTTAATCAAGTCGAGCTCGCATAAGATAATGACCTTCGAGGACTTTGTAGTAATGTAGAAGATATAGTATCACACAGAATAAAGCAAAGCATGGTAATGCACAATAGAGTACATTATGACAAAATAAAGCATAACATGATATGTATTGCAAAGTACGATAAAGCATAGTAGAGTAATATATGGTAAAGTACAGAGCATGGTATAGTGGAGACAAAGCATGGTTAAAGTAAAGTACAGGACATGGTATAGTAAAGTTAAAATATTATCACAATACAAAAGAGAGTAAGGTATTGATATGGTAATGAACAAAGTATAGACATGGATAAGTATTGTCCAGGGCCCATTAAGATCAAGGTATTGAGACCAATGTTAAAAGAACAAGTGTTCTATTGATCACTGTTTATTATTATTATTATTATTATTATTATTATTATTATTATTATTATTATTATTATTATTATTATTATTATTATTATTATTATTGATCTGAAGCTGATTATCATTTTATCGTCTATGTATGTATGTGTATTGGGCGCTAGCTCACGGGCATTTCATGCCCCTGTATTAGATTTTACAAGTGAGAATCCTGCTTATGTCCCGGGGGCTTTTCCCGGGACACGTCGAGTTATTTTATTTCATGTATTTTCCTTTTTTCAACCCATTTTTGTACTTAGTTTTATTTTCAAGTGTGATAGTGGCAGTTTTGTAAATTTTGCACTCCTGAAAAGTGCACCCCCTAGCTTGTCCTCCACACCACACGTCGCAAACCTAACACCTGAATCTGCGGCATAGTAGAGAAGACCCGTTAGTGCTCCTTCGAAACATTATAATCATTCTCATTTATTCAACAATTAACACCGTGCCTCGAGCGTGGGGTGACAACCCACAAAAGAGCGTCCCAAGAGATCAAGCGTTACACCGAGGTGCCCGTTTGCTCACAAACGCCTTCACCGAAGAAGCGTCCGCTCGGGACCGTGCGTTCCAAAAATTGTGGCATACGAAAAGTGGCATAAGCAAGCTTCCATAAAGCGCTCAAAAGAGCTTGTCTAGACGTTGGGCACGTCTAGGCGCCGCACGGGTCGATCGAGCGAAAAACGTCCCCGTGACAAGTTGGTATTAGAGTGGCTTTTCCGAGACCCCTCAAGTTGGCGTTCGACGATCAAGGTGAAATGACGTCGAACTCGGAGATGACGAATGAACCCGTCGCATCGGAGAAGAGCCGCCAGGAGCGAGGGCGTGCCCGCTCGAAGGACGCCATGTCCGCCTTCGAGCAACGCCTCGACCAATTCCAATTGGACGTGGGCGAGATGCAAGACCAACTCGCAACGCACGAGCGAAAGTTGGAGAAGACCGTGAATCTCGCAACAGTATGGGACGAGATGGCGCCGTTGTATACATGGCTTGAGTCCATGGAGGCGACGATCATGAACATGCGGGAGACCTTGGACAATGATCTCTCAAATATGCAGTTCGATGGAACAAGAATTCAAAACCAGTTTGAATCGGCGACGCTATGGAGATGGGCGACGCTATGGAGATGGGCGACGTCCCGAGTCGCTCACCCCGCATGAAGCAAGAATTGATGTGTCAAAATCGAGGCCCTACAAAGGCGAGCGGTCGGCAAAGGAGATTAGCGACTTCCTGTGAAACGTCCGAAGGTACATGGAGGCATTGAACGTGACGTTTGAATCGAGGATGGTGAATACCGCATCCTTCTACTTGCAAGATGTGGCGAGTCTATGGTAGCGGTGTCATTGCGACGACGTGGAGCATGGCAACGTTGATCCCATTGAGAGGTAGGACGACTTCAAGAGACAGCTTACCAACTACTTATGCCCTGCCAAGTCGGGACTGGAGGTCAAGATTGCGTTGTTCAACATTTGTCAGAAGGGCACATTGAAGGAGTATGTGAAAGAGTTCACCGAGCTCCGGCTATAGAATATCCAAGTGGACGAAGACACGTTATTGGCGATCTTCATGAAGGGTTTGAAACCATGGAGTAGGACGAAGTCGAAGAGACGAGATTGCCTCAACCTTTGCTCGCTAGTCACTGCTGCTGAGTCGCTCGTGGAGTATGTCAAAAAGAGCGCTCCACCATCAAAACCCTCGGACAAGGGCAGTGGTGGAGAAGAGAAGCCAAAAGTCGCAAGGAGGCAAGCCGCACTACCAGGACAAAGGATAGAGACATCAAGATAAGAGGCACAACAATGATAGATTCAAGAGGGACGAAAAGCCGCCAAAGCCTTGCTACATTTGCAAGGGTCCACATTGGACGAGCGATTGTCCGCAGAAGGCGACAGTCAACGCAATGTATTGCCCCGATGAAAAGGAGAAGGAGGAGACGTGTCTCAGTTCGATGCACGTCCTTAGCGCCATCAACATCTCGAAGGGTCCTTCATCGGCTGCTCGACTTTATGCGGACATCGAGTTGAACGGGCAAGTCTTCAACGCCCTCATCGACACGGGAGCATCTGAGTTGTTTGTGTCAGAAGTGGCCGTCAAGAAGTTGAACTGCCACTACAGAAGTTGAACTGCTGCATGTGTCATCTCGCTCACCAACTCGATGGTCATCTTCGACCACAAGGGATCTTACAACGTCCTCGTGAGGTCAGACAGATATCTCAAATAGAAGACCCTCTCCGCCATGCAAGTGTCGATGGGGTTGCGCAAACAGGAGCACACTTTCATGGCGATCGCCATCTTGGAAGATTCGGGGCCCTCAATTCCAACACCTCTCAAAGTTCTTGAAACCCTTGAGGACTTTGCGGATGTCATGCCCCCGGAACTCCCAAAGCGGTTGCCTCTGAAGCGTGAAGTGGATCATGTCATCAATTTGGTTCCAGGATCAAAAGCCCCGCATGGAGTCCCCTATCGGCTCGCCCCTTCGGAACTCGCAGAACTCCGTAAGCAACTCACCGAATTATTGGATCAGGATATGTTTGACCTTCAAAGTCTCCATATGACACCCCGGTTCTCTTTCAGAAGAAGTATGATAGTTTCCTCTGGATGTGCATCGACTACCGGGCACTCAACAAGCTTACAGTAAAGAACAAGTACACCATCCTTTGGTGGCGGACTTGTTCGACCAACTTGGATCTTTGTTCGGGCTATTGGCAAGTCCGAATCGCAGAAAATGATGTGCAGAAGACGGCGTGTGTCACAAGATACGACTCCCTCGTGATGCTTTTCGGCCTCATCAACACCCCGGTGACCTTCTGTACACTCATGAACAATGTATTACAACCATTACTTGACAGGTTCGTGATTGTCTACCTCGACGATATAATGATCTACAGCCGCACCTTGGAGAAGCATATCGAGCACATTCGACAAGTGTTCGAGATGTTGCGACAAAACAAGCTCTACTTTAAGTGGGAGAAGTATGCCTTCGCCAAACTGAAAGTGCACTTCTTGGGACATGTCGTCGAAAGTGGAAACTGAAGATGGATGGCACAAAGATTTGGGCTATCGTGGAGTGGGAGCCGCCCAAGCGGGTTGCAGACATGTGTTCGTTCCTTGGCCTGACGAACTACTATAGGTGATTCGTCAAGGGATATTCACATGTGATGACCCCTTCGACGAATCTCCTCCGAAAGAATGTGAAGTGGGAGTGGATGCCGACATGTTAGGAAGCGTTCGACACCCTCAAGAGGGCCATGACGGAGGAACCGGTGCTCGTCCTGCCAGACCACACCAAGCCCTACGAGATACAGAGTACAGACATATACTTTTGACTATGCCATTGGAGGAATTCTTATGCAGGAGGGGCATCCCATGACGTTCGAGAGTCACAAACTCAACGACACGAAGCGGCGCTATGCCTTCTAGGAGAAGGAGATGACCGCGATGATTCATTGCCTTAGAACATGGCGGCACTACTTTCTCGGGTCATAATTTTACATCAAGACGGACAATGTCGCGACAAGCTACTTCGAGACACAGAAGAAGCTCTCGCCGAAGCAAGCGAGATGGCAAGATTTTATGGTGGAGTTCGACTACATCCTGAAGTACAAGTCTGACAAGATGAATGTCGTTGCCGACGCCCTCAGCGACGCATAGAATTGGTGGCCATGAGTTCCTCTCAAGCCGACCTCATCGAGAGGATCAAGAAGGGATTGGAGTCAGATCCCACGACGAAGAACTTGTTCGAGCAGGCGAAGAAGGGCAAGACACGCCGCTTTTGGGTGGAAGATGGGTTGATCTTCACCAAGGAACGTCGCATCTACATTTCACTCTTGGATAATTTGCGCGCACTATCATGCAAGAGTGCCATGACTCCAAGTGGGCAGGACATCCGAGCATCCGCCGCACTTTGACACTCATCGAAGATAACTACTTCTGACCAAGGATGGAGGACGACATCGAAACTTTCGTGAAGACATACCTTATTTGCCAGCAAGACAAGAGCCTCAACCAAGCGCCCGATGGACTTCTGAAACCCCTACCTATCCCAGAGCGTCAATGTAAAGATATCTCCATGGACTTCATCACGGGCATGCCCAAGTTTGAGGGGGTGGGTACCATCATGATGGTCGTTGATCGGTTCTCCAAGTATGTCATCTTCGCCGTCAGCTCCGCAAGTTATCCTGCTACTGAAGCTGCAGAGTTATTCACGAAGCATATAGTGAAGTATTGGGGCCAACCACAAAGCATCGTCAGTGATCGGAATGGGTGTTTCATTGGCAACTTCTAGAAGGAATTGTTCAAGATGATGGGCTCCAACCTACATTTTTTGACATCACTTCATCCTCAAACCGACGATCAAACTGAGAAAGTGAATTGTATCCTGGAGATCTACTTGCGGCACTATGTGAGTGCCAATCAGAAGGACTGGACGAAGCTACTCGACATCGTGCAATTCTCCTACAACCTACAAAGAAACGAGTCGACCAATCGGAGTCTCTTCGAGATAGTGACGGGGCAACAACCTCTTACGCCCCAGGCCGTCGACACTTCTTATGGTGGCAAAGTCCCTGCTGCTCATGGCATAACGAGAGAATGGCATGAGCAGAACAACATGGCGAGAGCATGTTTACACAAGGCATCAAAGCGCATGAAGAAGTGGGCGGACATCGCTCGATGGGACGTCAACTTTGAAGTCGGAGACTTGATCTTGGTGAAACTGGTCCAACATCTTCGGTTAAGTGGGAAGAATCTGCACAAGGACTTCGTTAGGCGTTACGAGGGCCCGTTCAAGATCCTGAAGAAGGTAGGTAAGATGACCTACAAGTTGGAGCTCCCGCCTTAGATGCAATAACACCCTATATTCCATGTCAGCCTGCTCAAACCTTTCGTTGAAGACCCTAAAGATTCCGGGCATAGGATTTCAGACCACGCCCCGTCGGCCATCCATCAGCAGTTCACTGATCAAGTTGAAAAAGTCCGCACGAAGAATCGGAAAAAGGAGTATCTTGTTCGATGGAGCGAAAGATCGGACGTCGACACAAGTTGAGAGACAGCCGAAGACATGTGGCATTTCAAGCAGAAGATTGAAGAATTCCAAGCTGCAGCTCTAGGGACGTCGTTGACTTGAGTAGGAGAGAATGTCCTGGAGGCTTTTCCCGGGGCATGTCGAGTTATCTTACTTCTATGTATTTTCCCTTTTTCAACCCATTTTTGTAATTAGTTTTATTTTCAAGTGTGATAGTGACAGTTTTGTAAATTCTGCACTCCTAAAAAGTGCACTCGTCTAGCTTGTCCTCCACGTCACACGTCGCAAACCTATCACCCGAATCTGTGGTATAGTAGGGGAGATCCGTTAGTGCCCTCCCGAAGTGTTGTAATCATTCCTAATTACTCAACAAAGATTTCAAGTTTTTCAAAATTTAGCATCGTGCCTCGAGCGTGGGGTGGTAACCCACAAAAGAGCATCTCAAAACGTCTCAAGAGATCGAGCGTTACGCAGAAGTGCCCTTTTGCTCACAAACGCCTCCACCGAAGAAGCGTCCGCTCGGGATCGTGCATCCCAAAAACTGTTGCATACGAAAAGTGGCATAAGCAAGCTTTCGCAAAGCGCTCAAAAGAGTTTGCCTCGCACGGGTTGGTCGAGCAAAAAATGACCCGTGACACTTAGAGTGGAGTTGGATGATGCAGAGCTCTAGGATGACAGCACATGACTTGCAAAGAACCCACAAGCTTTCCGTCATTTTATTTATGCATTTGAATTATCAGAATTTGTATTCAAAGGGTATTGAGTTTCCTCTTTTACCCTTACTTATGTAGATATTTGTTCGTATCATTTGAATTATCTGAATTCCGTTTTTCTTGAGATATTCCATTAAATGTGACATCTTTTGATTTCTCAATGATATTTTTTCTGCAATATCCTTTCATTCATTGTTTCTCTATTATTTTTATTGCCACGTGTGTCTGGTCAAAGTAAAAAAATAGTAAGCAGTGTAACGTTTTTTTGATCAGTCTGTCAGCGTGACAGGAGAAATGATTTTGAGGACGTTACACCCTTGACCAAGGCTGATCATATATAAGTCTTTAAGCTTTTTTTTAGGCGCGTCCCGAATTTACGGAGTCGAGAGGTCAGATTTGATTAATTCAGACTGGAGACGAAAGAAGTCAAGAACGATAAATATACATTAATATGACTAAAATGATGATGACTATTAACATCCCACGAATCACTTAGAAACATATATAATTCCGTTAATGTCAACCAAATTTGATTAGAGTCTTTGAGCCTCTAATATAACAAAATGACATAATCGTTATTCATATCCAAGCACACAAACTCTTCATAGTATTAGCGACCGAATCAAACTCCAAAACTTGAATCTGATCCTTCCAATCTATGACGAATGCAGAGAAATAAGATATACACAAATTTGATAAAATTTAAGAGAAACTAAAAGTTACGGTTTGTTACGCTTCTCCTCTATCCTCCTTGGCGGTGAAAGAGGAATCATGAAGGCCCCTCGTGTACGCAGTGGTGGTGTCCAAGAAGTAGAGCAAGCTGCACATGATGACACTGCAGGCGAGCATGGGGATGGGTCCGAAGATCCAGAGGAAGAGGGTGAAGGAGACGTAGAAGGCCCTCAGTCCCAGCGACCAGAAGTAGCTTCCCCAGTTGAGGCTCCTGGCGACGTAGTCGGTGGGGACGCCGACGGAGCCCTCGATGGTGGGCACGGCGACGAGGAAGCTGACGTGGGCGTAGTGGCGGATGGACTGGACGTTGCAGAGGAAGGCGAAGATGTAACATAGGGCGATCGAGAAGAACTTGACGGATGAGGCGACGGGGGAGTTGCTGCCGTAGATGAGGAGGGAGGCGGCGGAGGAGGTGGGGTTGTGGCTGCCGGCGGTCGTGGCGCTGACGAAGACGCTGATGAGGGAGGCGAGGGTGATGGCGGTGGTGGCCAGAACGGTGGACGCCATGATGTTCTTCATGGGCTCCTGCATGCATGGGAAGAAGAGCTCAATAATGAGTCAAAGGGAGGCTACTAGAGAAACTGAAAAAATGAGTTCTTGTAAATTTTAGAATATTATAATCATTATGTCAAGTTATTATTTATGTTTTAACAACACAAATAATAATACTAATAAAATAAACATCTAAAAAATCGATCAATTTGAATTTTAATATATATATATTTATATATATCATCATCATAAAAACTTTAAATGCCTAGAGAGGGTGCTGCCTACTACACAAGAATATAAAATCTTGCAATTGCAATTGATCAATTATTATCAATAATATTACAATACAGTGTTTGACAAGTATTAATAATTTAAATTATAATTAAATAGTTAGAGAGTACATGATCATAGTGCTTCGAAAATTTATTTTAGATTTTCACAACAAAGTGTTATAAATAAATAAAGCAAAAAAATATAAAATAGTGGATATAAAAAAAGATAACACAAAATTAGAAGTTATTTGTAAAATATTTCAAATAATAAAGAAGATGAACATGAATGATATTTATTAATAAAATATTTAAAATTAAAAATTTTGATTGAACGAATATGTTTTGAAAATATATGCCAAGTAAGCGGTACTCTAAAAATCCATCTCTCCTACTATCTCGATTATCAATAAAGTAATAATTAAAAATATTAAAATAATTAAAGTTATGAATATTAATAAAATTTTAAATAAAATAACCGATAATCTACCTACTTATATCGTACTAAATCACATCTCACATAAAATATTGATTCATAACTAGTGCGCTAAACATATCGTCGTGGTATAAAAAACTAACTTTTGAACCTTAAATTCATTATTTCACACTAAATTATTTGAATAACTAAGATTGTTAAAATAAAATTATATAATTATTTTAATGTAATTTATTTCTCGAATTATATTTTGAGAGAACAATTTTTTTATATTTATTAAAGGGCAAAAGTTAAATATAAAAAACAAACAAAATCACTAATTACAATTAAAATACAGATAATATACTCTTTTTTCTACTTCTACCAATCCTAATATCTAAATTCTAGAAATATGAATTTATAAGATATAATTTATCATGTTAAAATTAAATAAAGATTATTGACATTGTAACTGTTTCTTAATTAAAATGTTTTAACCATGTTAATTTGTTTTGGGTATATAAATATATTTAGTTTTTATT
This sequence comes from Pontederia crassipes, assembly GCA_030549335.1. Taxonomy (NCBI): domain Eukaryota; kingdom Viridiplantae; phylum Streptophyta; class Magnoliopsida; order Commelinales; family Pontederiaceae; genus Pontederia; species Pontederia crassipes. The sequence continues at coordinate 65,705,799 of CM060196.1, read as the reverse complement.
AAAATATAGTAGTATTCATATTTTGAGTAAATTACGTTAAATGTCCTTCAATTTTGAGAACTTTTCAATGCTATTCTTCAACTTTATTTTGTAACAATTGTCCTTCATCTTTTAACTTATTTCACGGCCATTTTCACTTGTGATCGACAATTTTTAGATCGCGTTGCTGACGTGACGTCCACGCGACAATTTTCTCGCTCCTCAATGCAAGCAATTTGAATATGTGACAATATTTTAAAAAATGAAAAAAAATATTAAAAAAATGAAAAAATCTTATCTCTCGTTGGGAGGGGCGGCGCCCCCTCCCCCTATGTGTGTTGTGCGGCGACACGCAGAAGGGGGGGGGGGGGGGACCCTGCTCTACGTGTCGCCGCCCCGAGTGCAGAGCGGGGGCAACCCCCCTCTGTGCGTCACCCACGACGCGTAGATGGGGGTCGCCCCCTTCCTTTCGCTTGACGATGTGCGGTGAAAAGGAGGGGGGGTGAGGGGTGCCCCCCCTCACACGTCGCGCGTAAAAGGGGCGAGGTCGGGTCCCCCCTCAACCTCACCAAAGGTCGAGAGGGGGAGAGAAGAAGAAGGGGGTTCTAGAACGATCACTTACGTGGATGAGAGAGAAAGTTGTTATCGATATTTTAATCGGAAACGGACTATCATAAATGAGCAGGACACTTTGTGAAACAAATAAAACATGAAGAACATCTTTATTATAAAATGAAGTCTAAGAATATCGTTGAAAGAAATATTAAAATTGAAAAATATTTGATGCAATTTATTTTCATATTTCAGATTAGTCGATCAAAGATTTATTCGGATCCACGTCAGATCCTGATCTTATAATATTGCCTGGCACAAGTGTCGAGTCGTGAGGAAGGACGAAGCTATAGGGGTAGTCATCGCTTCAATACCTCCATTAAATTTATGGCTTTTCACGTGTCACAGTTTCAGCACAAGCAACCCGTCATTTTCTTTTTGTTTTGGCTTTATCCCGAACAAATAATTAAAGCGTACAAGTTTGTTTGTCCTATTTACCGAAATATAATTTATTTGTTTCCATGCCTTTAAATAAATTTTCTTTTAAACTATTAAAGGTTTTCAGTTCATCCCACCACCAGAATTTTCTATTTACGTCTTCTTTGGATTTATTCAAACTACCACTAGATCCCTTTATTATTATCATTTAAGAAATCTAACAAATGCTCTTAGATTCATTTAGCATTTTTATAAGATGTTAATGAATATATAGAGCAATGTAGAGTGTTTATATTTTATTATTTAATTAATTTAATAATTATAATTTATAATTAAATTAATCATATACTTTTTAGATGAAGAAATATATATTTATTAAGATAATTTGATAATAAAAAATATCATCTAAAATTAAATAAATTATAGTCGTTGAATTAATCATATTTGTTAAAATAGCTTGATCATAATTATCAGATAATCAAATGATATTGATCTTAATTATATGTATTATTTAACATATACTTTAACTTAATATATATTTATTTTATTAATCTAATAAATAAAATGAGTGCCTACATATACATTTTCCTCTTTTTATAATTTCACGAGATTATTTTGGGTTCTTAAACTCAGTCAGGAGTTTTAACCGGACTAATCCGATTCATTCTAATAAAAATGTTGTGAGAAAATAAGGGAAAAAAACAGAATTAAAATTTCTTTTGTTTCCCAAACACTGGGATCAAATTTATGCCAACATTGTTCTATCACAATCATACTTCTTCTTTTTAGAATGTGTTTAATAATTAAATTAGGCTGAACCTGATTCGAATCTTATTTCTCAAAATGGTTTGATTTTCGAAATCAAATCAGACCACTTTTTTTTAATGGAACTAGGATCACTAGTTCCATCTAGGTGGTTGTTGCCATTTTTTATTTGACAGCTTCAATTTTTTTCTTTCAAATTTTTTTCTTTTAACATTTTTCTTTTTTAGTCTACCTTATATAAAATATTTTCTTTATTAAACATAAAACATATAATATAATATTATTTCTTACTTATCATTTTATTAAAATAATAATAATTTATTAAATATATGTTTAAAATTTGTATATTTAAATAATATATTTTTAACAAAAAATTCCATAAAAAATTAATTTCTACTTTTATTTTTATTAATAATAAAATTATACTTTATATTTATAATAACTGATTTTAATTTAAAATCCGCTAAAATATAATAATCACATCTACTTTTTTTCGTTTCTTATCGTTACGTTTCATTCAATTCAAACGCACTTCGAATTAATTTATCAATTCAATTATTCACGAAAGACTTAAAAGAAAAAAATTGAAAAGAGCTATGTTTATGTTTTCAAACACAGTTTAGGCTAGAAACAAGTCAGAATTAACAGAAAATATTTCACAGAGTCTAAAATTTAAATTTAAGCTACTAACTTTTGTCCCTAGAACCCTGCAATTGTCACACCCAAATTTTGAATATGTGAAAGTGAAGACAACACTTTGGCTAAAATTTTCAAGTCAATTTATATCGCTCAGATTGACAATCACACTTCAACCTAATTTTTAATCATAACAAGAGGCATCAACATTCACGTGATGCTCCGAATATTTGTACTCCCCCAACGCCAACCATATGGAATATGACCCATAAACAAGAATACTATGCACTATTTCTTTATCTTCGCAAAATGGCAAGCAGGGCTTAAACTCTGTTTATTAAGCAAAAGGCTAAATTTCTTAATAAGAAGGGATTTGAAAGCATGAATAACTTGGCGTCCACCTTTTCACGGCAAGAAAGATGATGAAATGATTTGATCTTAATTAGGAATCTCACTGATCACATGGAAAAGATAGATCATTTATCATACCGATGGAAAACATATCAAAGTAAGAAACAGAGAGCAAGAAGAAAGATGATGAACTCACGGCCATCATGGCTTTGATCCAACGTCGCCGGGCTTCCGCGTTGAGGCCGATGACGGTGCGCTTGGGACTGTGCAGCACGGCGTAGAGGAGCCAGCCGTGGTAGCACGCCATCACCAACAGACCCAGAGGAACCAGCACCACATCCAAGTTCCTCTCCTCCATCCTCTCTCTCTCTCTCTCTCTCTCTCTCTCTCTCTCTCTCTCTCTCTCCCCCCCCTGTGTGTGTTATGTGAGAATATATGCCCTGTGAGGGAGCTGTAAAAAGGGAAGAGAACGAACCTTTTGAGAAATGGGAAATAAATAAGAAGGTTGATATATATATTTGTAGGAATCGCAGTGCTTGAGCACGAGCCTCACATCCAAAACTCGTATATATTTGAGTGACATCAGCTCATATATCACCGAAGTGGGCGATTCAGTGAGTGACATAAGCTCATAGATCACTAGATACAAGTGCACTATTTTAAATTAAAAAACTGCTAATTTTGCAAGATTGTGCAGATCCAAAGAAAAAAAAACTTTCCAAATGTTTCATGCGACTTAGATTTCTTCTATCTCACAAAATTAAGGCAGGGTGGGTATAAAAGGGGAGCTTGTGAGGGTTTTGAGTAAAAAAAACAGTAACATTCCTGATTTAAAAAACTTTGAGATATTATAATTTTTAATATTATTTTATTATTATTGTGCTGACATCGGAAAGAAAGATGCTTATGCAATAACACATTAATATATTAACCTGTTATCGTCGAAAAGGAGGTCCATTACTGAAATGAAATAAAAATTAGGGGACCATTCCGTTATAAATTAAAGTTTATCCAACTATTCATAGCACTCAGAAAGAAAGAAAATGGTACACTTAAACTAGACGTGAATATTTTCAAGCTTTCCAATCTCCTTTTCATGTCCTCAAGAAGACGAAATAATTTTTTGATTTCTGAAAAAAAAAACCAAGAAAAAGAAAAACAAATGTTTGTAATCAAGGATGCCATGCCGCCAGCTGCTGCATATACGCTTCCATTTCCAAAAGCTTTATTGCAAATACTATTAATTCTAACCAACGATCTACAAAGGTACATGATCATGGTTAAGAATAGTTCAGAGGATCTTGATAAGAGGCAAACCGACTGCAGCGACAATAAGTGTCGAAGGCACTCCGAATTTCAAGTGGCTGAAAAAGGAGAGGTTGTAACCGAAGAATTGAGCTCTGCGGGCCTGCTCACAGACAATCAGGTTTGCAGCAGAACCCAGCAAAGAAAGATTTCCCGCAACTGTGCTGACCCAAGCCAGTATCAGCCATGCTCGCATCTCTTCCGCAGGTGAAATAACTGCGGCTGATGCTGCAACTCTACTCCCCAGCAAGAGAACTGAAACAGGCAATCACATCACAAGGCATGTAAAAGAAAGGAGACTATAGGAGAACAAAACAGATTAACTATGTTGAGCTGTTTAAGTAAAAGCTTTGTTGTTGTGTCATTCTATTATGGCTATGAGCTTACATTATCCATTTGATTGGTTACCCTTTTTCCTTTAGAATGTCATGAACATAAATCAGGCTTCCCGAGGTTGACTTATAAAGTGCATCATGTCACACTCCTGATGGTAAACATGAGAAGTGCAACTATTTTTTGCATATAGAATTGGTAATATTACATGAAAGCAAAAAAGGAGGGTTGACGGACCAGTCGGCACATTAGAGGCAACATTTGACAACAGAAGAATCACCAAGGAGAGTAATGAAACTCCACTGACTCTGTCGATGTGTGAATATGGTTCAACAAACTCCCACAATGCACTTGGTAGGCCAGTTTTGTTAAAGCCATCCACAGTTATAAACATCCCGCAAAAGAATATCAACAACGAGTAGGAAACCTATTTGGCATACGAGGAACAAGAGATACGGTCAGGAGGATGATGCATAAAATCATGAATCATGTTAATGAACAATAAAAATATGAAGTGACAAAATAACAGACTATAGATCGACTGCAAGTTTCATATTCTGCAACCTAGATGAATGATTTGCCACTTATATCACATATGCATAGACCTAATGTTACTCACGCACAATGCTTGTTCAGAGAGATCAATAAACTAATTTTGCTCGCAAAGCATAAGACTGTACCTTCTCAAGACAAGGGCGTGCATCCTTGAAATCAAGTACCACAAGAGCAAGAGCTGCAGTAATGGCAGTCCATGACATGTTAAGCCCCATTAAGAGAGAAATAAGCATTCCAATGGTCACAAGATAGACACATGACTTCCACAATTTTCTCTTCCATCTCTCAACAGAAGTCTCCTTTTCATATGAGATTTGTGAAGAAACCTCCTCTCTTGAGCCATATCTCATAGAACTAAAGCTTGTCGAAACCCTCCTTGAGGACACAACTTCATCTCTTATTTGAGAAGCTCCAGCATTCTCTGTCGCCTCTTTTGAAGCATTTGAAATCCTCATGGACTCAATTACGACACTCGAAGCACTCTGTGTATCAATATCAATGCTATTAGGGCGGCTTCTTAATCCATCAGTATGGCCCAAATCCCCATTTAGAGGCGAACTATGTGCAAAGGCCTCGAAGGCAGAGCCAAATTCCTGGGAATTCATAGAATTGTGGTGCGACATTGTTGCAGGTGAGAAGCGGTGCAGAGTCATTTCATCATCTGCTACCACTTCACCGACTGCTGAAGCCACTTCTTCATCCTTCTCAACTGACAACAACTTCCAGAAGTAGCAAAGTAGGATTCCAGCATTCACAAGAACTCCAACAAGCATAGCAAGAACAATCCCTGATAAGAATTTTCCAAAAGAGATTCCACTCTGAACAGCTATAACTAGGTTCTGAGGGTTTCCTATTGGAGTTGCAGCAGAGCCAATGTTTGAACTAGAAGCAAGGGCCAGAAGGAAAGGCTGTGGTGGTAAGTTATTCTGCCTAGCAACCTTTAGAATGAACTCCGTGAGAACTACACAACATGTGTCATTAGTGAATAGTGCACTTGCAATTGCAGATATCAGGCATACCCTGAGGAGCAAGTCCTTCCCCCCTCTACTTTTCCATGAGAGCAATTTACCAAGATATTTGAACATGTCAGCCTTTTCAAGGAAGACGCTGACGACCATAGTTCCAAAGAGGAGGCCGAGGATTGGAAGGTCAATTGCATCATAAGCCTCCTCCGGAGATATGACACTGAAGATGACCATGAGCATGGCACCGAGAAGGGAGCCGGCAGTCCTTCCAACTGGCAGGAAGGGAACCGCTGGAAAAACAGCTAAAATCCAGAAAATAGCAAAAGCAATGGATCCCAAAACGACCTTCACTGGAGTTGCCATAGCCATCCTTCCAATTTGGGATAGCTCAAGTCTTTGCAAACTATTCAGCAAGAGAGATAAGACAACTCTGCAATTTTTACAAACAAGAAATCTGCGTCACCACGGCTGCAACCTCCAATACAATTTTCTCTTGCTGGCTCTAAGAATTGGAACCCTCCTTGAATTGGCTGAATAACCACATTATAAAGCCATTAAAAAGAATCAAAAGAAGAACAGGGAGCAAGAGAACAATTAGAACAAACCTGAGAACAGAAAGATGGCTAACTCCTAGTCAGAAGAAATATCAACTGGTAGAAGTCCACGAACTGAACCCAGAAGCTCCTGAGAACACTAAGCACCGATAATATGAGCTTCACAGACAGCATGGCAGACAGGAATCCTCAACAAAATCACAACAACGTGTCTCAAATCCCCAGAAAAGGTTCTCCTTGCTGCTCTCCTGCCAACCTACTCGAAAAAAAAAAGCTCCTTTAACACTAAATATCAATCTCCAATGCAAACTTTTGCTGATGGGCACCGGAGAACCCAACAGAGTCGCATGCAAGATTCACTTTTCTAGCAGAAGAGATGGAGGCCACACAAATATCATTGAAAACTGCAGGCGCAAAGATGAAGGAAGCGGCATCCCCAAAAGTAAAAGAGACCAAAAATCTTGATTTGTCCGCAGCTCATATACAACAAAAACAGACGCTTTTTTTTATGTTGTTCTTATGTCAACATTAATATATCTCCGGGATCAGCAACGTTTGTGGCAACGAAGCTGATGGCGTCGGCGCCCATTAAATGCTGGTGGCAGAAGCTTTCGTTCCTCCACTCCACCACATACCACCCGCCGGCCATCAAACCTCCAAAAGTTGCCACAATAGCCCTGTTCTTAAATCTTCTTTGATAAAATTACACTGGTGGTGTTTGGTGTCAAAATAGGGATATACGGAGGCGTAAATCTCATTTAAATTATTTGTTGACGTCAATAATTAAAGTTATTTTAACTTTTTATATTAAAATTCATCGTTAAATTTTAATTCATCGGTAAATTCTTTATGAGTTTACATATGTATTTTTCTCTTCAAAATAACATTTTTTTTAAAACAATAGAATTAAGTTAGTCTTCTAAGACCTAGTTATTCTTTTTTTTTTGTTTGGCCACGCCCCGAATCTAAAAAACGATGTCGATTGTCTAATTCACACGGCGCTATTAAATGTCGACCACAAGTTGAAAAGTACGTTCATCATTAAGTCCAATTAATTTAAATTAAATTACGTATCTTACATGAAAATAATTTTTTACATCCACGTGAACTCATCACTTATCACTCCACTCTATTTGAATCTTTGTTGGTAAGTTATTATTTTCTTTTTAACGCATTTGGATTGAAGTGAATAAAAATTTAAATATAATATTTTGAAAATAATAATGAATTATAGCTGAAAAAGGAAAAAAATGGATCAAACCTTATTATTCTTATTATTAGAAAGAATAGATATTCCTTTGTCATTATTACAAGGGAGTGGTATTTGTATTTTTTTTTGTGGTCTTAGAAAAAAAAATCCTATTCCAATTAATGTTTGATTTTGTTCCTACAATAATCACTTATTAATTAACTTATCCTCCTTCCAAATACCCCTAATAAATGTCTAAACTTTTGACTTTGTTATAAATATAGTCTGTACTTTAATTTACTAAATAAAAAAGTACCACTTTTTTTACTGAACAAAAAAATGAACTTTTTCAACAAAAAGATAAGTATTATATGCTAAATTTGTTAGATAGGTGAATGTTACATATATAGTCATTATTATTTGTCCCTGAAATATAAAATGAATAAGAACAAAAAAGTATAGTTGTATATCAGTCGTTTAGTAACAATTATTATAATTGTATAAATTTGATCAACGATAAAATTAGTAATTATTCTCTTTAATGTTGCACACAATGATAGATCCGAAGTCATTATCTTTAAGACTTTAACGTCGTGAGACAGCATTTATTATATTTGGTGTCGAGACATAAACCTGCACCATCAGTTATTTTGGTAATAATTGACAAGTTCTATTTATAAAACAAAGGTCCAGCAAAATGGTGTTTTAAAAAAATTTAAAAGCAACACTTAATTTTGTTTTCTTCTTACCTTTTTTGACAAAAAAAAAGACTCCACATTAAATTGTTTTATTTGTCACGAATTTGTGGTGCCAGTAAATGCCACTTCACTTTGGATGATGATCCAAAAGTTTCACATCCACCACAAGTTTCCCACCACGAATGCTGTTAGTATGCATGCCTCCATAAGATGTGACATGCATGGGGTGGACAATAAACAACAACATAAAACGCCACTATTGTTTTATTTTTTATATTTTTTCTTATATATTATTTAGATTTTTAAATATTAAAAAACATGATAGAAGGGTGGTTTAATTTTTTAATAAATAGAAAAAAATGAAAAAGAAAATGAAAAAAATTAACGGATGAACCAAAGTTCAGGGGACGCTATATAAGTTTAGAGGAAATTTAAGAAATTAATTCTAAAAAAATGTCGGGCTGATTGTTTTAACGTATAAAAAGTTGAAAAAGGACAAATTCAATGATACTTTTGAGTTCCAAATAATAATTTTCTTTTTTTTTAAAATTCAGTTTATTATTAGCTTGAAACAAAGTGGGTAAACAGTAATTTGAAATAAATCCACGAAAAGGATCATTTGTTTTGGTGGTAGTTATTTTAATTTTCACAGGGGGCGATTTTGAATTGCGGAAGTGTTAATTATAGTTATATCAACAATCGATTATAAACGTTCATTACATTTCTTTTGGTAAATAACTAAATAAGCTGCATGCAATCACTCACGAACACGAGTTCCTACCTAATACATCAATATAAAACAAAAGAGTTTAACGAGCATGCTGCCCGTGGGTAGCATTCGCTATCTCACATGCCGTCAGATGTAAACAGACCAGGTTCATGCACGGTTCAAGCAACGATAGCGGTTCAAACTGTTCAGAGTCTTAAGCGAAACGATTCTTTTGCCTATTCCACCGACGCCATCACCATCATGCCGCCGTTGGGTAAATTACACCAAATGTTCTTTAACTTTAAGATTTGCCCAATGCTCATTTTACCTTTAACTTTAAATTATACCAAATGTTCTTTAACAAATGTCCTTCATCTTTTAACGCGTTTCACCCGATGCCCATTTTATCTGGGATAGCCGGTTTTTCAGTTTTTTGTCGACGTGGCGTCCACATGGCCATTTCCTCTCTCCTCCACGCAAATAGTCATCTGACGTGGTATGCTCCGACGTGGCACATAAAATTACACCAATGCCCTCCAACTTTAAGGTTGGCTCAGCGATATCCTCCAACTTTACTTTGTAACACAAATGCCCTTTATCTTTCAACACGTTTCATCTGATGCCCTCTTTACATGGGACAGTCGGTTTTCTAATTTTTCGTCGACGTGGCGTCTACGTGGCCATCTCTTCTCTCCTTCACGCAAATAGTCGTCCGACGTGGCATGCTCCTACATGTCCATAAAATTACATCAAATGTCCTCCAACTTTAAAGTTTGATCACCAAATACACATAAAATTATACTAATTTGGGCAAAGATGGCGGTCGACGAACGCAAAAGATGATCGACGAAGGAGTGCGAATAACGAAGGAGGTTTCACGCGAACGATGACGAAGAGGAAAATAAGGAAATAATTTAACAGTGAGTGAGTCAACTTACGATAAGTAAGATGATTTAATATGTGGTGCCACGTTGGACGACTATTTGCATGGAGGAAAGAGGAGATGGCCACGTGGACGCCACGTCGATGAAAAATCAGAAAATCGACTGTCCCAGGTAAAGAGGGCATCGGGTGAAATATGTTAAAAGATAAAGGGCATTTGTGTTACAAAGTAAAGTTGGAAGGTATCACTGAGCCAACCTTAAAGTTGGAGGGCATTGGTGTAATTTTATGTGCCACATCGAAGCATGCTACATCAGATGACTATTTGCATGGAGGAGAGAGGAGATGGCCACGTGAACGCCACGTCGACGAAAAACCGAAAAATCGGCTATCCCAGGTAAAGAGGGCATCGAGTGAAATGCGTTAAAAGATGAAGGGCATTTGTGTTACAAAGTGAAGTTGAGGGGTATCACTAAGCAAACCTTAAAGTTGGAGGGCATTTTGTGTAATTTACCCTGCCACCGTGATATCTCCTGTGCCGCTGAATGTGCCCGCGTGATCGAGTTATTCGTCTACCCTGTTGATCGAGTCGCCACCATGCCATCGAACAAGGACCTTGCTGTTGAATATGCCCAAAGTTCTTCGTCTGAATTGCAGGATCGATGGCGGCCCTAGTCGATCGACCGCTACACTGATCGAATTCGCCACCAGCGCCGAGTGAGGACCTCATCCTCTTAGTTCTCGAAGTCGTCGGCGTTCACGATTTCATCCTCCTTGCTCCTGAAGTCGCCGGCACCGTGATTGAACCATCTCACCAACGCATTGTGTAACGCCCTCGGGGCAGCACCTTCCACGCCGACAAATCACAATTCAACCCACGGCGAGGTTGGCCCGACGGTGATATCACAATGCTTCCAATTTAATACTATGATCAATATAAGTATGCATGCAGCGGAAATGCGATGTACAATAGACAAGGACCAATAAAATGATCACACGATACAATATACATATTATCGATAAAACTCCGTAATTGTACATAGCTAGTATCATACATAATTTGAATGAAACTTAAACATTCAAGTTACATTCATGAGTTACACTTAAAGTCGCAAACCCCACATGAGCAGCAAGATACAACATCCTAAACAAAGTTCTAAACAAATGCACAAGGCCTACTAATTGGTCATAAAAAGGGACAGAATTCTAAACATGTCATGCCATGTGCAACCATCTTTTGTCATGAGCAACAACGTCATTAGCCTTATTTTTCTGCAAGATCCGATGTAGGGAGAATATCTTCCATTAGAGTATGTAAGGCCCAAACCATAATATGAGTAATTATCATAATATGATGTAAAATGATAAAATGGACAACAATTAACAATGAGCAATACTATAAAATTCCATTCAAGTCTATGTGTTTGTTTAACCCAGATTCTTTCTATTTAATCAATCTTTAGGCTCACCAATATTAAACATGAGCAATGCAATTAATGTAACATTATCATGCCCAATATGACTCAAGATCTAATGTTGCTCATGCTTAATCAATTTTAGTTATTATCTTATTTGTTATCGCTTGATGAGTGAAAGTTTGCACCAAAACTTCCATTGTTTGGTTCACATGGAGTCACTCTTGTTTCTCATAAAGTGACAACTCCAATTTCAATGCAATCAATTAACAATCAATAATGTGAGCATTTAACAATTTGTCTGAGGACTAAATCTTGACTTAGTCTACAATGGTGTCGCTAGTTAAGCCATGAAAATCTATTCGTTCCCCAAACAATGGTTGCCATGAGTTGTCGATCAATCAATATGGATGCATCTACTTCTCATTATGACAGACTCATCAGTTAATTCCCTCGATGGTTTCATTCAATCAATCAATATATCAATATATTAACGATTTCTATTTATGGCTCAACATGCATTCCGGTATCAGCTATGGTATCAATCAAATCCAATAAAAATAATAAACAAACTATTCATGTTTAGGAACGATCGATCGATTGGGAATACTGGTCGACCGGTCAAGTCTCGAAGACTGACCAATCACATTAACATATGATCGGTTGATCGAACTGAGTGGTCGACCGATACTAAATGACCACCGATCGACCGATTGATCGACCATTATGGTCTCATTATTTCCCCCGATTGATGCCTGTTTATCGGTCGATCGATCATCTATAGCGATCGACCGATCAATGTCGTCGACACTTAAACAAGACTTAATCATAGCTTCATAGCCAATTCTAGCATGTAATGTCCTAGATTTTCATGGACCTAAACATGCATCTAGGTTTTCTTTTCAAATTTAAGTTTTCTAACATAGTGCACTTAGGGCAGAATTCATAAATTATCATTTTGAGTTTATTAGACTTAGATCTACTTTGGTTTACAACCAAGGTAGAGATCCACCTTACATACCAAATTTTTAACTCTAAAATCCCTTTTCTTTTTCCTCCTCTCTCTCTTCCACTTCTTCTTCTTCTCTCCCAACTAGGTCCAGCACCCTCTTGCTCTAAATCCCTACCTCCTTTGTTGCTGGTCTACTATCAAGAAGGAGATGAACTTCAGGTCAATTTCAGATTGGAGCTCTAGGGCACAAAAGCTAGGGCAAAAAAGCGAAGAATGGAAGAAAAGAGAGAGAAAATGATGTTGGAGTGGTTTTTATATCATATGGGTAAATAGTGAGTGAGTTTTGGGGTGGAATAGGGTACTGCCAAGTGTCAATCCATTATCTTTTCCTTTTTCTTTATTTTATTTTTGCCAGGTGTTACACGTTGAATCATGATATCCTCATTGCTGCCACAGACCCACCTACCTTAGTCATGCTCGCCCTGCCGCCCTACGACTGAACCATCTCCCCTGCACTTTCCTCGTTGCTGCTGAACTATCTTGCCATCGACAACGACTAACCTCCCCTCACCTGAAACCATGTCGTCCTCCCCTCGACTGAACGAAGTCACCACTGCGCGAAATTCTGAACCACACTCACTTCATCGCAACTGAACCGACCATGAATCGTGCATCTGATACGGTGAACCACATATTTTGTTAATCCGATGTATCACGCCCCACTTTCTGCCATGTCCTAGGGATAGGTAGAATGCTCACTTTGGCATTATGCCTGATTTGGCATAATGCACAATTTGGCATAATGCGCAGCTTGGCAGTGGATGGGCGATTCCATCCCAGGCCAAATCTATCTGTCCCAAGCTACCTGCGAGGATGGTAAGTGTCGAGGAGGACAACTATCCGTGAGTAACAGTAGGTGGTTACTTGATGGATGAAGATGGCGGCTAGAAGAGAAGATCGTGAAGGATCGTATCAGCCGAAGATCAATGAGGATATTGGATATTCTAGCCAGCCAACTAAATCCAAAAAATGAGGGAAGATCTCGAGAAGATCAGCATGGATCAGGGAGATCATTCTAAATGGAGGTTTTTGCTATAATTAGAGGATCATGTATGATCTCTAGAATCAAGGGGATCTTGGGAGATCCCTAGTAGCAATCGAATCATGGAATGGCTATATGCTTTTCCCCTTAACATTCCTGTCATGTTCCAATGTCGTATTGTGTCATATCTTAGGTGCTCATGCATTATTCCGCAATGCTGAGTAAGTGTGCTATGGAGTGAACTAGCAAAGTGTCGCTGTTATAGTACTCTTGGAGGCTGAACGGACGTCCCAGAGATGGGAGGTGCCGTGCCACGGAGTTTTCGGAGAATCGAAAAAGTAGCCCATGACAGACGACTCCACGGCTCTGGGAACAGTCCTTAAACAAAAGTTAGATTTACTTTTGACAAAAAAATATATCTTTATACTCTCTTATTTTCTGTATAATTAAAAATATACCTCAATTTTTATTAATAAAAAATCAAATATTTATTTCATAAAAAAAGAAATAATCTTACGAGAATCAACTGTTATTTTCCAAAAGGTCACTTGCAATATGCTTACAAAATTGGCGCATGTTCTGTATTAATTCTCAAAAGTAAGATACCTTGGCAATTGACAAGATGATACATGCCATTGAAGGACATACTAAGTCGTGGCTTGAAGAAACAAAATATTTCATCAATTTTGTTTATTTATGGCGTGCATTATTCTGAGTGTGACCAATGCCTGATTAATCAAACATAAAATATTTAAACATGTAACGAAAAGAGAGAGATCGCATGAACACAGAAGAACACGAAGATTTACGAGGTTCATCCTAAATCGGATTACATCCTCGGGAAGCGACGGCTCTCTTTGTTATGAAATAATGATGATTACAAGAATGAGTCTCTGTTTAGGCCCCTAGGGAGTTCATATAGACACTCTCTTTGACAAATGATAGAAATTACATACGAACTGAGACTCTAAATAAAATTTCTGAAAATAAGACACCTATCTCGTGATAAAAAAATAAATTAAATTCGTAGAAAAATTCTGCTGAAGCGTCTGACTATGTAGGAGGACGAATTGGATTCAGATTCAAGTCATTATTAACAAAACATTAACAAGTTTCACAATGGTCTCTTTTTTTTTTTAGAAATTCGAATTTATGACTACTCACTCTGCTTGTCAATTTAACGGTCCTTTAAAACGAAACATACATTAAAACTGTTTCCTTTGTATAAATTTAATATCCAATTTAATTCGAGATAAATAAAAAACTTGAAACCCTCTATTGTTTGATTCTAAGATCTCATTGCACTATTAATCCAACCACCTAATTGTACATCAGACCATTAGCTATCTTGGGTAAATGAAGACATTTTAGCACTGGTAAACCTCAAGTGCCATTTGATTTGGATTTTTCTCAAATCATAGCATCATTTCTATGAGTTCCGACACATAAAATATTGGACTTCATGCCTTCGATGTTTAATAATAAAATGTACAATCGATTTTGTTCTATAAGTTTTAGGAAAGATTCGCTAGCTCATCAAAATTTTGATATTTTGTTCTCACATTACATAATGTTAAAAAAAGTACATTAAATTGAATTTCTATAAGCCGACACTTTCATGTGGATCATGGATTTAGTGGAGGATGGTAGCACCTTCGAAAAAATGATTAAAATTTTAATTACCGGAAAACTTGAATTATAAGTATGCTTTTTACGTCTTGAAATATTTACCAATTGGAAAAAAAATGATGATTCACGGTCAAAAGTCAAAACAATATGTGCAAGCTAGCCTTTTTTTTTTCCTAATGGCGGCTCAGCACGTCGAAGACTTTGGGTATTCGAAACTATTAACGTCCTATTAATTTGAATGTGAAGATATACGAGGGGTAAATTATATCAAATGTCCTTCAACTTTTGAGTTTATTTAGCGATATTTTCCAACTTCACTTTATAATAACGATGTTCTTTATTTTTAAATTTATTGTATGGAATGTCCTTCCGATCGGAAATACCCGATTTCTTGATCGATCTGCTGACGAGGCAATGCACTATGTGACGAGTCATTTGACGTAGCACCACCAAATCAACAAATTAATAATAAATAATAATAAATATTAAAATAAAAAAATATAAAAAAATACTTCTCCTCTTTTCGACGTCCTCGTCCGAGGGAGAAGAGGAGGCCGACGAAGAGCCGACGAGCCCGCGCCGACGAACAACAAAAGGGGGGCGAGGCCTCACCCTCCCTCTGCGACGACGTCGGAGAGAGGGGAAGTATTTTTTTTGATATTTTTTTATTAATTTGCTGACGTGGTAGTGTCATGTCGAATGATTCTCCTGCATGGCAGAGAGAGTGCATCGTCACGCACTGACTGGGAAACCGAGTATTTCCGATCGGGAGGGTATTCCATGCAATAAGTTTGAAGATGGAGAGCATCACTGTTATAAAGTGAAGTTGAAGAGCATCGCTGAGCAAATTTAAAAATTGGAGAGCATTTGATGTAATTCTAAATGAGTAATGATTTTGACTCAATTTGCTACGGTGTTAAATTTGGTGTGCTAATAAATTTTCTTAAAATTTTAAACCGTTAGAAAAAAATTTAACGAAATTCGAACTCTTAACTTCTAAATTTAATATCATGTTAAATTTAATACGCCAATCAATTTTTCTAAAATGAGAGCAATATTATTAATTTTATATTCATAACGATCGAGCTTTATCTTTTCCCTCTTGTCCCAAGGATACATCTCTGTCCATGTCACTCTAGTTAATAAATTTTGATCCAAACAATTGGATTGATCCAAGAGACACGTCTCTTAAATTAGACAATCAGAGGGTAGTTTAAATTATTTTCCCTTTTTAACAAGAAGTTAATTGTTGGGATCTCAGCAGACACACAAATGGGGTAAGATATTTTAAGGGTTAGTTCATTATTGACCTTTATACGAAGCACATCATTTTTTTTTTGTTCATCTTGCACAATTATAGCGTAACAGGTCCTTGGTAATGCCAACAAATAATTAGTACCATCAATAATTGTTATCTTATCATATAATTTTTTTTAAGAGCTGGCCGGCATCATTACAATGACTTCCTTAACAAAATCATTTGACACATTTTTTTATTTAGTAGACAAACACGTGTCCAAAGGACTCAATTTTTTTTTCTACTCATGAAATAAAAAAAATTATGAGCTACCAAGAGAGGTTCAGGTGAAAATGATAAGACTTTTTTTTAAAATAAAATATCAAATTCGAATATTTATAAAGGTAAAATTTTTTTATTTATCACTATTAAATATACGACACGAAATAATTTTATCGAATTAATTATAATCGATAATGATGATCAACCAACCTCCAGTACGTATAACCGAATACGAATTGGATCATTAACATAATTAGATTCATGTTAGACGCTCATTAATCTTAACTCTTAGTTCTTTCACAGTTCAAATTTAGTCTTGCTTTAGTATATCAAAATATTATATTTTGGGTTATTAATTCACACAAATTTTAAATATATTTTTAAAACTGAAAAAGTACCTACATAATTTCGTGTTATATCCTTTATAACTATTCTTTAATCCTTAACTTTTAGCTGTTAAGCATAAATCTGTATTGGAAAAAATAAAATGGACAAAAAATCCACGTGAAAATTGAAGGTCGATATAATAAGACGATCTAGCTTGTCCTTCTCTCATAAACAAATTTTCCTCTATTATTATTATTATTATTATTATTATTATTATTATTATTATTATTATTATTATTATTATTATTATTATTACTTCTTTTTTAATTTTGTGGTTAAGGTGTTGTGCATGCAACTGGTGCCTTAGAAATAGCATAAAAATACGATCTAACCAAGCTTAATTGATACAATTCATTAGCAAAATTATGTTCTAACGAGTCGGAAGCTAATAACCTCAAATCAATTTTTGAAATCATCACTTAATTAGGAGAATATTATTTTACTCTTTTACGAAGAACCTAATAATCCTCGACATAATGGGCCTTATAATAGAAATGGTAATAAACAGCAAAGTGACACGTCTCTGTCTAAAAAATAATAAAGACAAAATCACATTTTCCCCCTTTTATTATTTTAGACAGGTTAAACAAATTTTTTTTTCCATTAGGTAAGACAGACTCATAGGATTGTTAATTGTTATAAAAATAAAAAGATTAAATTGAAAATAAATGATGCATAAACTCTATTAATGAAAAAAAAATTTGAGACCTCTTAATTAGTTATAATTCATAACATTAGTTATAAAATGTTTAAAAAATAATTAATTTATTACTTTTGATGGAGCTTTTCCGTTGGTGTTTTCTTCCCACATTTGGGTAGTAGTATGAGCATTGAGTAACACAACAACAATAACTCAAGGCTGAGTTATGCTCAAGATGTGGCAAACATTTGTTGGAAAAGTTGTATATATGGATTGGCATTTATTTTAGGTTGAGCATGATGAAAAGGTATATTTAAGGGATGATTGTCACTTGTCACTACTAATGTATGATTAGGATGTTCAACTTTATTTTCTTGGATACTATTCTTATTATTAGAAAAAAAACTATTCTAATTGGAGAATTCTCAAACTTTATTAAGAGAGTTCTTCATTTTAAAGCTCAACTAGCTAACTTAAGTGGACTAAGGACAAAGACTTGTTTGACAAATAATTAATGGAGGGATGGTGTAAAGTGGTGTGATGAAATATGGTGTGTTTGAAAAAGTTTATGTTTGAATAATAAATTATAAAAAATGTGGGGTGGAATGATGAAAAGTTTATTTATGAAAAATTCATTTTATTCATTATTATACATTAAATTATTTATAATATTTGATGACTAACAAATATTTATCATATAACTCTTTATCACTTGATTAATTTTTTTCTTCTATTTTTTGTTTGGTCTATTTTTTTTATGATTGTATTATTCATCTATGCTAAAAAGTTAAAAATGATAAGTAAATATAGAGTAAAAATAAATATAGATAAAATTTATTTGGTAAAAAAATTATTTACCAATGCCAGAGAGAGTAGAAATTAATGGGGGAGAAGAGAACAGAGAGAGGGAGAGAGAATAGGAGGGAAGATTAATTAAATTTCAAATTATTTTTTTTCGTTCCGCCGATTTAATAGAATGAGAAATATGATATTAGATGAATTTAATTACTACATTACGACCTTCCTAATTAATATAAAATAATTATTTAAATAAAATTTATACTCTAATATTCTGTTCCATCCTCTTAAAATCCTTAATTCAAATAAGCCCTAAGTGGTAGTTTCAGTTTTACAACTCGAATGCTAACATGCTTAGACGAAGGAAGGATTTAAATTTGTTAATAGCAAAAAAAAAGAAAAAAAAGGAACTCTTTTAAGATGAAACTGATATGTTTCTATAAAACTAAGTTAATATTCAAGGCATCATCAACACAGACTCTCATACTTTATTTTTTTTCTCCAATCAGATTCCGAAGGTAGGATTTAAATTTATTAACAGCATTGAAACTGATATTTTTCTATACATTTTAATACGTTTGAATACTAAGATTAAGACTGAAGAAAAAGTTGAAAATGACAAATTAGTGAAGGACGCATCATGATCACCAATAACATGTTCTTTGTTTATCGAAAAAAAAACTTTTGTAATGTTTTTCTAATGTCTCTTGATAGGACGAGTTTGAAAATAGCATAATATTGTCTGCATTTTACAAAGTAATCGATCAACATTTTTTAGGAAAAAAATTAATCTTTTCTCACTTTTTTTTCTTTTATAGGATTTGACCTATTTATGAACATTCTTCCTGTGTCAAACCCAAACATAAACATGATACACTTCGCTGCCTGGTGATTATGAAACAAAAAACTGTGAAATTCCAAATTAGGGTGGGTTAAGGATCCTCGCAACAGACAGATCAACTCTAACATTAACTAGATGGAAAGTAAGATCATCATTTCCAGCATATTGCCCTTCATTTCGAACTTTTAGTGCAGCCTTAATAAGATGGAGTTTCGATTAACAGGTTGATGATGATTGGCCTAGCAATTCAATATGAGGAGTAGCAAAGTTATTGCTAGAAAATAACTTCCTTGTCTTCTGCAAAATAAGAAATAATTAAGTGGAAGGACGGGATTGTATTATTTCTTTTCCGGTTAATCAAGTATTCAAGTGTATGAATTAGAGCTCGCCCCTGTGGGAAACCTTTTTTTCCGCAAAAAAAAAAAAATATTAGCAGCTTTAATTTAATATGACAAATATAGGTTCATCGCTAAATAAATATAACTTTGCTAAACTACAATTAGTTTGATAAAAGAATATACCTCACATACTCTTCAATCCTTCCCTTGACCCAAACAAAGGAAACACACCTCTTGCATGCATTCATAGGTGTTTCAAGGACATGGCCGTCAAACATGCCTGTCTACGTTACTTGAGAACTAGAGAATAAACAAAGAGAAAGCAGGGTTTGAAACGAACCAATCCTTCAGTAGTTCATTGCAACGCAGATTAGGAGCATAGAAAGCGTGTACATTTGTATGGACAGTTCAAGAAGTGGTATAAAATACTATTCCTAACATAAGACATCTTGTTACATTTAATGGCACAAAGCATTTCTAACAAGGTATTTACCAGAGTTAATGCTGTTTCAGGTGCTGATGTCACTGCAGAGGTGTCATAAACATCCACATGTTGTGAAGATTACCTGAACGTAAGCCAAAAAGGAGAGAATTTAGGAAAGTTTCTAGTGCTTCTTTTTTGTGGAAAGAAACAGCCATGAGACATGCATGACAATTCACAGTGTCCCAGTAACGGTTGAGTAAAAATAAAGTGAGAAGGAGAAGCTAGGGAACAGTTACAGTTAATGACTTGCTAATTATACAATCACACTTAAAGACAAACAACGAGACTCATGAACTATTTTCAAGAAGTTAATATAACTAGACAAACAAGGCCTTTTCTCATTCACAACTTCAATCTCGTACTCATCCATCCTCTCATTTTCAAACCATGAAGATACAGCAATATGTTTGTTCTCTTTGGTTTCTTCTACTGATCTCAGTACTAGTGGTACAACCATGTGTTGGCGAAGAGCCTGCAATCTACCTGGTTCTGATGGATGGAGAAGCAGTGGCATTTCAGCAAGGGCTAACATCATCAGAGCAGCGCAATCAATTCGATCCTGAAAGGTAAACAGAGAAGCGCATGAAGTCCATATAATATTAAGCAGCAATTAACAATGAAATCATTCCTAGAGAAATCTGGAAGAAACATGCACAAAGGTTGATGGATTCTCATGATCGCCTGCTCCAAAGCACACTCGAGCTTGGAACATACAGAAAACTACATAGTTTCCACCACATCATTAATGGCTTCGCCATCCACACAACTCCATCTCAGGTAAATCTTACAAGTCATCAATATGGTACCATATATTGTACTCCATGAACCAATATAGTTAAATCATCCATTCTATAGGCCAAGAAACTCGAAGTAGCTCCTGGTGTTGTAAGGATCGAGAAAGATGTGGGTGTGAAGCTCATGACCACCTATACACCAGAATTCTTGCATGTACCTGAAGATATATGGAATCGCCAAGGTGGTGCAGAGCATGCAGGAGAAGGACTGGTAATAGGTGTTGTTGACACCGGCATCGATCCAAAGCACCCTAGTTTTGCGTATGAACCAGTACAACAGAACAGGACTTTTGACACTAACTTCACCGGAGGTCCATGCCAACTTGGTCCACACTTCCCCCTTGGTTCGTGCAATGGTAAGATAGTAGCAGCAAGGTACTTCTCTGCAGGAGCCGAAGCTGTTCTTCCAATAAATGCTTCAAGGGATTTGTCACCGTTTGATGAAATTGGACATGGAAGGTAAGTGGTATTACCAGTATTTAAAGATGTCCAATATGAGAACAATCAGAATGCTCTTACGAAAAAACATCTTTATTACAGTCATGTGGCATCTATTGCTGCTGGGAACAGGGGAGTTCCTGTTGTTGTGGATGGCTTACTTTATGGGTTTGCAAGTGGAATGGCACCTCGTGCAAAGTAAGTATGGTGGTGAGCCACAGTAGATATCATACATTGGAAAGAAATGCTTGTGGACTCAACCTATAGTCTATTGTTTGCCTCTAATTTGACAGATTCTATAACTAGAAAAACAACCAAGAAAATATTGTTACGCTTTATACAATACCACATGTATTTCCTGATATTTTTTTCTTTTTTAGTGTGGGGATATTAGCTGCACCAAATGACTTTTCCATTGCCACTTAAACCTAAGAAAATGGTGAGGGAATAAAAATTACAAAAGAAAGATAAATAACAAAAAAATATTAACAAAGAAACGAAAATATTTTTTACTTTTTAGCAGGATGCAAGCATGAAGACATTATAAAAAATTCATAAACTATGTTAGTTCCAATATTTGTGCTTTTTACTTTTATTAAACCAGCATAATCCATCTATAATCCAGAACAAGATCCATCATACATTTGGATAGTTCACATAATTAGGATACAGAGAACACTGAGAGAGAACTAATCACATGTTTTAGGGGAAGGATTATGAATGTTACAACATTGACCAACTAATCAGAACAAGACGGTAGATGTAAATTATTATAGGACATGTATAATTAAATTCCCCATAAATGTTTCTGTTGTTCATGTAAACAGGCTTGCAGTTTACAAAGCCTTGTATCCACAAGGAGGAACCCTTGCAGATCTCGTCTCTGCAATTGATCAAGTAAGAATCCACACTGTTAAGTTTGTTTTTAAAGTTTATGCAACTCATGAAATATTTTTTGGGAGGTTGAACTATGAGAACCTAACTCCGCCTATGTTTTATAGCCGGTCTCAAGCCCGGATAAAGGAGAAGGGTTGTGTTAGGCCCCGACAGCCAGCGTAAAACCCTGTCGAATCGCATAAACATGAATCAACGAATGCGGAATGGTGTCGTATGATCCATGTAGCCAACCCCACCTAGTGGGATAAGGCTTTGTTGTTGTTGAACTATGAGAACCTACTCAATACAGTATTATTAGTATGATGATTCCCCTCAAAAAGAAAAAAGAAGTATGAAGGTGTGACCTGACACAGTGGCATTAATAAAGTGGATGGTTGCAAATCTTCACAACCATCCTTTGCTTCCTAAAAAAAAAGGAATTAGTATGAAGGTCCTTTATTTATTTATTTATTTATTGAAATGGGAGAGGACGACTAGCAAGATGGTAGTCATCCAATAGTTTCATTAATAATAGTAGGGGTTACAAGAAAGTTTGATAGAAAGGCCAGCAGAAGGCCAAGAAAACAAAATGACATCTTACAACACTCTATATCAAGAAGACTTCCGCACCGAAGCCCACCCTCACTCTTGTATCCCAATTGAGGCATAGTAATCAGGCTTAGAAAAATAGATGCACCGAAAACCACCCTCGCTCTTGCATCCCAATGAAGGTCCTTTATGAGTGCCAGTTTCTATAAATTCCTTGCATATCTAGTGACTTAATGACTTCATTGACAAAGAAGGAAGCATCCAGAATTCTTTAATGCGGCTACAGAACTTAAACTTCATTGAAGGTCTACTTCATGTTAAACGAGTTCTACAACATAACCAAGATCCTTAGGCATGATTCAGACATACCGAAATCTTGATGCTGGTTCCCATATGGTCACATTTTTTGTGAGCTCATTGTATTTATCTGCAGGCAGCACAGGATAGGGTGGATATCATAACACTCTCAATTGGACCTGATAGACCTCCACAGACAGCAGTAACCTTCATAAATATATTTGATCTAGTTTTACTATTTGCAAGAAGAGCTGGAATATTTGTAGCACAAGCTGCAGGAAACAAAGGGCCCAAAGAAGCTACGGTTATATCATATAGTCCATGGGTGATTGGAGTTGCAGCTGGAACTACTGATAGAAGTTACATTGGTACCCTTGTGACCGGTGATGGCCGTCAGCTACCAGGAATAGGTTTGTCAGGTGATTCCTCGCACAACAAGAAGCATAATGCTCATTATGAGAAGTTCAACTTTTGTTAATTGAATAGCCTAGCCTCCAGGAACTATCTCAGAACTGTTATCACATGACAGCACCAACTCCTGGAGATGGACACTTCAAGTTTAAGCTGGTCTCTGCAACAGATGCGGCAACAATAAACAGGATCTATGCAGAAGAATGTCAACATCCAGATGCACTGCAGCCTGCTGTAGTGCTGAACAGTATTATCATCTGTACATTCTCAAAAGGATTCCTCAATGGGACATCAGATGTCACAGCAATCCTTCGTACTGCAAGTGTTCTAGGATTTGTCGGTTTCATATTAGTTGCCAATCCTTTATATGGTGATTTCATTGCGCAACCTCTTCCTTTCCCCATTCCAGGCATAATGATCCCACGAGTAGCTGATGCACAGGTAACATAGTGATACAGTGTGATAGGACTCTAATTGGACTAAGATTCTATCACAGACAAATATTACAAAATTATGTCTCCAGAATAGTCGAATATTTCCAATATCTCTCACATTACATATTTACTTTGTGATGTAGATCCTCATGGATTACTATGAAAGACACACCTACAGAGATAGAAGAGGGATCACAATGAGCTATGGAGCTAGTGCGGCAATCAGAGAAGGACGTGTTGCGAATTTCACTGATCAAGCACCTAGAGTTTCCAGATTCTCATCAAGAGGGCCAGACATCATTGATAATCAGATGAATCCCGCAGATGTGCTAAAACCTGACATCCTCAGCACTGGGCAACAAATATGGGGGGCTTGGAGCCCAGCCAGTATGCTAGATCCAATACTCTCAGGAAACAACTTCGCGCTATTGTCAGGAACTAGCATGGCTACACCCCATGTGGCAGGAATTGCAGCACTCATCAAACAGTCCCATCCATCATGGACTCCGTCAATGGTTGCTTCTGCCATGAGCACCACAGCAACAAAGCATGACAATAAAGGTCTGCCAATCATGTCATATGGTCCAGAGCCTTACTCCTTGTATCCATCCACTCCTTTTGACTATGGTGCTGGTTTCATTAATCCTTCAGCTGTACTTGACCCCGGCTTAGTCTTCTCAGCAGGTAAGATATTCTTTTGAAAAACATTTATTTCAAGAATTAACTGGTCACTTATCAAATGGATTTGTGTTGTGAACAGACTTTCAGGAGTATTTAAGTTTTTTGTGCTCATTACCCAAACTCAATCCACCATTGGTCCGATCTTTTACCGGATTGGCATGCATTAGGTCCCTTGACTCGCCTGCAGACCTCAATCTTCCATCAATCACTATATCAGCTTTAAGAAGATCACAGACAGTAAGGCGGATGTTAACAAATGTGGCAGGCAAGCCAGAGACATACTTAAGTTCTGTTCTACCACCAGAAGGTGTGATGGTCAATATAAATCCATCATGGTTCAACATTGCTCCAGATGGAAAGCAAGAAATGAACATCAGTTTTACTGTAAATAGAGCAAGAAACTCGTTCAGCTTCGGAGAAATTGTGCTGACTGGGAGTTTAAACCACATTGTCAGGTTGCCACTAGCGATTTTACCTATGGCATAGCAGTGACGGGTGACGTGTAAAAGATAGAACTTCTCTAAATTTATATTAAATGAGCACAATTCCAAGGGATATCACATGTTACTTTTGACAGAAATATATTAGTTGTCTGTATGACAGTCAAATTTAATCAGTTCACCCCTTTCCACAAAGTATGAATAAGCGGGCATGAATAGGAACAACAGCATTTTTGCTGCATGCATATCACCTGCAGGGAAACGCTGAAATCTGTGTAAGGAAGGCTGAAAATAGAGGATCTGTTCAGTCAAAGTTACAAGAACTCAGATCGAGGTTATTGCACTAGTATAATCCTATGGCTTACTCAAAAGATAATATCAACAATTATAACAAGCGATTGATAAAGAATGATCAAGCATTAATTATCAAAATTGTATAATTCAGAGAAAAAGGGGACGGAGTGAAGATTAAGGGTCCCGAAATTCATAGGTGGGAGTTAAGTTCCTTTTTAGATTTCAATACCTTTTTTTTAGGAGGTTTTCAATTTACCTTTCCTTGTACTACTCTCAAAAAAAAAAAAATTTTCCTTGTATTATGTTATTGGGCCTTCCCTTGGCAGCTGAAAAGTTTGTATAATTCACCACAATCACAACAAACAATGGGTATATCCCATCAGTATATGAAAAACAAAAAAAGATACTCGGCGAAGTATTGAATCAATATGATATTTAGTAATTTAATTTGGTCACGTAGATTTTAATCATACAAAGCCAATCACAGGAAAGAACTTTGACATAATGCACATTCTAGTTATTAACATCTAATGACATGACCTAAGCATATAACTCAAAGGAAATTTCTTATCTAAAAAAAAGGTCAAATGGAGATCAGCAGAATTGAAGAATTTAACACCTGTGAAAAGGAAAAGCTTCAGAGCTTGACATCTTCGTTACCTTAACCTCCATCAATCCCTAGTAGTGCTCTCCCACACTTCCACGCACTTCTCATCCTTCCGAGCCACCACCATCCGGTTTCCTCCAAACCCCAAGAGGTTTATCTTCTTCCCACCCAAATCCTTCAATCCACCCATCAAATTCCTCCTCATGACCCTCTGGCCCTCCAACAGTCCATCCTCATTCCTCTTTAATGATGGTCCCATGGACACCTCTGTCCACATCTCTACATCCCCTCCCCTGGTGTAGAACACCTGCCTTCCATGGCTCTCTATTCGGCACCCGCTCCCTTCTTTCTTACCAGTTGCAATCTTCCTCCCATCCCCAATACAAATCCACGATTCCTTGCAGTTCAGTTGTCTAATATCTGCCATGAAGACCTCCCCGGAGTTGAACCCAATCTTAAACAACGCAGACAAGCTATCAGAAACTGTGACATCTGCAAAGCAGTCGTCCTTCTCCTTCAGTTCACACACCGCTTCGCCGGACCTCACATCCCATAATTTAATGCTTCCCAGGAGCCCGAAAGGGCCAGCATGGGATCCTGCGGCCATCAGCAGATTGAAATCAGGAATCCACTGAAGTTTCGTGGGCGGAATTGCGGAGTCTAGATCCGCGCCATAAACTTCACGGCGGCCGATCTCGGCAACAGACTGCTGCGTCTCGAGGTCGAAAGCAAGCACGGTACTGGCGTTCCTGCGGCAGGACTCAAAGCTTCCAAATAGGAGGTTGGGAGAGGACCCGATCGCCTGGACTGCAGAGGCGGCGACGGAAGAGGGGTTTGGGGACCAATGGAGCACACGGCGAAGGGAGCCGCCGCGGGGTCGAAGGTCGATGAGGTGGAGGCCTGGAAAGTCGGCTGCCCCTGCTGCAGCAAGGAAGGGAGAATTCGGAAGAGCGAGGAGCGAGTCGACGGCGGGGAGTGGGGTGAGGGCGGTGGAACGGCGACGGAGGGAGGGGTCGAAGGAAGAGATATTGCCACCGTGAGCAACGAGGAGCGAAGCGGCAGCTGAGGAGATGGCTGAGGGAGGGTGGCGGCCGGGGAGAGGGAGAATGAGGGAGCGGCGGAGGGAGAAAGGGTCGAAGAGGGAGGGGTCGGAGATAGGGGAGAGGAGGAGGAGCGGGTCGAGGGAGTAGAAGCGGGCTTCGGCGATGAGATCGTCGAGGTCGAAGGCGGAGGTGGCGGAGGCCGAGGGTAGCCGACCGGATCGGAGGAGGGAGAGGAGGGCGGAGAAGAGCGCGGGATCACGGTCCACGAAGGGGATGGAGTCGGAGTTGGAGTTGGAGACGGAGGCGAGGGAGGAGAGGAGGGAGGCGGCGCCGGCGAGGGAGAGGGTTTGCGAGGTGGTCTGGAAGAGTTGGCCGCCGACGTTGAGGGTGACGACGTTGTGGGCGGAGGTGGCCGGTGGCTGAGGCATGTTGCGGTCGTCGACTTGCTACCCTTTCTTGTTTCATCCTTCTCCTCTCGAGGGACAGATAGATAACTATCACTGTCACCGTGATTAAGATTTGCTACGTGACTTTTTACGGTTTTACTACCAACATGATAACATCTTGAATCGTAATGCAACGGACGTTCCGTGAGACTCCGAAATAAAAAGAGATATATCCGACATATTTTGTATAATTCTTTTCACAGTCTTCTATTTTTATAAGATTAATACGAAGCCCCAATTAGAAAAAGGCATATATTAACTCCCTATAGGCTAAACGGAAAATAATCCATCTTGTAATTATTTTTTTTATTTTTTATTTCATAAAATTTTATCTCGTCTTAAATTTTTTGAGTTTTTCTTACGATACATAATTTCTCTTGTGCATAAATCTTAATAAAATATCAAAGCGAGACTTCATCGTCGATCTTTCGTCAGGCATAAAGATGATATCGCACAATGCGAAGATCGAGAAATTTACAAGGCAAAATAGTTTCAGTTTTTGACAAATCAAGATACGAGCACTTGAATAACAAGAAGTCTGGACGCCACTCGCGAACGTGTCGAAAAATAAATCAAAAAAGGAAGACTCAAAGAGCAAAGAAAAAGAGGTCGATCTCGCAAATTTTACGGCACAAGAATAAAAAGCGCACTCTAAGATCCTTTTGTGCTTGACGGACGAGATGATTATCGAAGTCGCCGATCAAGAAATGACGATTGGTCTATGATCAAAACTTGAGAATCTCTACATGACCAAGTCGCCAACCAACAAGCTATTGTTGAAGCAACATCTGTTCGTTCTCCGCATACAATAAGGTACCACTATGAAAGATCATCTTGATCAAATGAATATTCTGTTGATAGAATTATAAAACATAAATGTGAAGATTGAGGATAAATATGCTCCCCTACTTTTGTTAGTGTTTCTTCCTATGTCATACGAAAATTTTGTTTAGTCTGTTATATCGAAAGAGACACAATTATTTTAGAAGAAGTAAAATCGAGTCTACATACTCGTAAACTTCGTAACATAACGTCTAACAAAACTGTGGAGATTCAGATCGTAGGATTGGTAACAATCGCAGATAAGGAACATCATCCAACATTAAGAAGGATAAGTCGAAGAAGAAGAACGTCAATATGAAGGACATTTGCAACTATTGTAAAGAGCCGAGTCACTAGAAGAAGGATTGTCCTAAGAAAAAGAAGAAGAAGGATACAGTTGGTGCATTAGCACACTAGAATAGCGAATATGATGATGATGATGATTTGATTCTCGTGATCTCTGACCAGAAATATTTGGAGGAGAGTTGAGTTCTGAATTCATGATGTTCCTATCATATGACTTCACATATAGAGTGTTATCAATTTATCAGAATATTGATAATCAAAACATCATCGTGGACAATGATATAGCTTGTAAAATAGTTGAAATTGACTCAATTCAGATAAGAACTCATGACAATCAGGTGAGGACATTGACAGAGATACGTCATGTTCCGTAATTTAAGAAAAATCTGATATCGTTAGGAGTTTTGAACTCCAAAGAATGCCATATGAATGTTGCAGGAAATGTTCTCACGGTCACCAAAGGTGATGTTGAAGTTATAAGAGGAGTTCGGCAAAAGTCCTTTTATATACTATAAGGCACAATAATTTATGGCGTGTCTGCAATAGTTAGTTCATTCAAATCAAAATAAGAAGCATCTAAGTTGTGACACATGCGATTTGAACATTTGAGTCGGAAAGGGATGAACATCCTCATCAAGCGCAATTTTTTTTATGGTAAAAAAGGGATAGACATCATTAGTCAGCGCAATCTTTTAGATAGTCAGAAAATATCTTAAATCGAATTATACAAGCATTGCGTCTTCGGCAAGCAAAAATGACATCAATTCAGTAAAGTCGTGTACAAGATGAAGACAACACTCAATTACATCCATGCTGACTATTGGTCCCCTCTCATGTTCTATTTCTAGGAGGTTCTAAATATTTCCTATATATGATAGATGATTACTGAAGGATGACATGAATATTCATGATGAAGCGCAAGGGCAAGACATTCAAAGTTTTCAAACAATGAAATGTTTTGATGAAGAATCAAGCATCGAGAAAGGTGAAATGCTTTCGTACCGATAATGATTTATAATTCTTATCATATGAATTTGATCAGTTTTGTAAAGATGAAGGCATTGCAAGACATCGCACGATCAGATATATACCGTAGCAGAATGGTGTAGCAAAACACATGAACAGAACTCTTTTAAAGAAGGCATGATACATGCTCTCTAATTCTGATCTGAATAAATCATTCTGGACTGCGGCTGTTAGCACAACATGTTACCTTGTGAATCAGAGTCTTACAATTACGATCGATCTGAAGACCCCTATTGAGGTATGGTAAGGAAATCTTGCTAATCATACTAATCTGAAAATTTTTTGCTGTCCAATATATTATCATGTCAGCGAAGAAAAATTGGAACCAAAATCCAAAGAAGAAGTTTTTGTAGCATATGATGTAGGTATAAAAGGCTTCAAAATATGATCTCCTTCATATTACATGGTTATTCACAGCAGAAACATATTCTTTAACGAGATGTCTATACTCAAGCAGAAATAAGATGTTGACTCAACAAAGGATGTTGTCAACAAATAGGTGAAGTTTGAATTAACTCCAATTTAGAGAAGAATCTTATCATGTTGAACAACTAGAATCTGAGGAGCAAACAGAAGAAGCAACAACGAGCAATAAATACTTTTAAACATTAACAAAGCAATCAAATACATGTGGAAATATATTTTAATAATAATATTTTAATAACTATGAAATATCGCTGTGCTAATATAATTTTACTTCTGATTTTTTATAGTAAAAATACTTTTAAACATTAACAAAGCAATCAATATATTTTTAATAATAATATTTTAATAACTATGAAATATTTCTGTGCTAATTATTCTTTGATTTTAATATTTTATATTAAAGAATCATAAAATTACAATTCTATAATTATTTTAAAATTAAATTAAAAACAATATCTAGAACTAAGTGACAAATTAAAATAAATCCAAAGACCAAATTTGTAAGCTTATAATTTAAAATTAAATGTAATAAAAATATGATTCAGGAGTGTGAGCTAAATTACTAAAAAAAATATAACTTACTATTTACTCATATTTATAATTTTATAGTGACTGTTTCTAATATGGGGCAACTTTTAGTTAGGGGTATTTACGATCAAATCAAAAAAATTCGACTTGACCCGACCAAGACCCGGGTCGGGTCAGGTTCGGATTGAAAAATTCTAATTCGACTCGATGACTCAATTTTTTTCTTTTTAATTTTAAATGATTTTTTAGTTAATTGAATAGTTTTATATCATCTAAAATAAAAAAGTATGAAATAAACTATTTTAAATGTAGAAAAGTATATAAATATTTAAAACAATATTTTTGGTATATAAAAATACTTTATTTTATATTAAAAATAAAATAATAAATGCTTTTTATATTAAAAAATAAATGAAAAAAGAAAAAAAGGAAATATTTGAAATTGCTAACAAAATGTTATTAAGTGCCGATGCTTCATATATGTGGATTGTGGACCAGCAGCACTCTCAAAACAATTGAACTTCATTAGTCTATTTTCTAATACGGTTTATCGTAACAAATATCTTCTTCTTGGAGTATCAAATTTTCCTTGATAATACACGCAATTAGAAGGAAACAATACGGCACGAATTAATAATAATAATAATAATAATACCCACTGCAAAAATGAAATAACTCAACAGTAAATCTTAACTTATTTCCTTCATTAAAATATATGAGAACCATCTGTGTACAGTACAACAAGAAGAAATTAAATATGGAATCTAGATTGCTTAAATGCTTTCGGGATACAAGCAAAGTGTAAAAACATATAACGAGCAAATTCATGTAGCGAACATGTCTACGGTAAAACTTACTTTTGTTCTCCCAGAATAATAAAAACTACCAAATTTCACATAACATTTCAAGCTTATGAAAGCAAGATTTTTCATGCACCATGTTTTCGTCATCATCAACTTAAAGATTGGCTGTAGCACCAACCCCCTGGATCAGTGGGCGATGCTGATGGCTGCCAATAAGAATGTCCTTAAGCCGTCCAATTGGTCCGATCATCCTGATCAACTTCTGTCGAGTAGAATAACAGTTAAGAACTAAAAAGATGTAAGCCTTCAGAGAGTAGTTTCAAAAAGAAAAAAAAACATATATCGGGAAACAACTGTAGACTATCGCGACACCGAGTGTTCTCTGGTAAAGAGCAATATATCAATCCTATACAGGGATAATAGAAACACACAAAAACTTCAAAATTTTCTCCATTTTTTTACCTGGGATAATAGAAATCAATACAAAGTTTCTCCATTTTCACTTCCTCCACCGAATCTATGCATCAAAACAAAAAAAAATCGTATTTTTTTTATGCATTTTGATTCAACCTCATATTCATATTCAAGATGTTTAATCATATCAATCAAAAGAAATAAGGAGAAAGATATTTGTTGTTATAGGTATCCTTCTCATAGCACAAAAAAAAAGAGCAAAGTTCTTGATAACTTAAGCCAACTCTTTTTCTAACTTGAGAAACAATATTAATAAGACCAGAGGTTTCATGAGTTATTATCATTGCATCAGAGGATTGCAGCCTTACGGCCGGACTCCTCTAGGACGGATGGGTGGATATGGGATTCAGCCCCCTTCTCGGCACGTAGTCTCTACTATCGCTTTCTTCCGGAACCCTTGGTATCTGATGCACTCAGAGCTGCATTCTCATATAGCGCTCCAGAGTACCGCTAAAGGTCAAGATCTTTGTTTGGCTCATGCGGCGTGGACGGGTGCTCACGAGAGCATATAGGGCGAGATGAGCCCCCTTATCTGACACATCTTGCGTTCTCTGCGGAGAGGCAGAGGAGGATGTTGGCCACCTATTTTTTGGATGCTCTATATCTCGGCAGGTGTGGTCACAGATGGTCTTTTTGGATGGCTTCCCAGCGTCGGCGGATGCATTTTGACAGTTTCTTCGGATTCATGGGAGGCAAAGGCAGCGTTTGGAGATTCTTTTTGGCAGCGTTTTTGGCCGGTGCATGGGCCATTTGGCTCCAGTGCAACCGAACCATTTTTGGGGGGGAGAGATGTCAAGTGGATAACATTGTACACCACTTTTCATTTCTTCTTCGGGAGTGGGGTTTTGGGTAGCCTTTTCCATATTTTTGCCACTCTCTTCTTGAGAGCACTTTACCTGTACATGCTGATATCTTTTACTGATATATATATATACGTGGATGACAACCGTAACTGGTCATCCTTTCCCTTCTAAAAAAAAATAAGACTATTTAGTGCATTATTGATTTAATTAACCGGTAATTTAGATCACAATCAAAATAGATTATCACTATTTAAAATACCAATAACATCACATTATAGTATTTGATAAGTAGTGAGTAGTTAAAGAAGAAATTACCAAAATAACCCTTTTTTGGACTTTGATCACAAATAAACAAAGCAAAAAATAGAAGTAAATATAGATAAAAGAAGATGGAGCAAAATTAAGAATTATTTATAAAAGACTTCAACAAATAAAGAAGATTACGTTGAATGATATTTATTTATGAATAAAATATTTAAAAATAAAAATTTTCATTGAATGGGTATTTTTGTCAAAATACATTACAACCACGCAGTAGACACCTCTTCTGCCTGCTATCTAGGTTACCAATGAGATGGTAATCAAAATCACTAAAGCGACTAAATCAAACGATGTAAAGTGGGTGGGCCTTGAGAATTTTAAATAAAATAACTCATAATCTATCTAGATTACTCCATACCGAACGACTTCAAAGAAGCATTTCTCTAGAGGCAATATTTGTAAATTATTAGATAATGTTGTATTAAATTATCTAATTATCTCAGCTATTACATCACATGTTCACTTGTGACAACTAATGAGTAATCTGTATTATCTAGGCAAATTTGCATTGCCTACGAAGTGACAATAGAAAGGGTGACAATCCCAATTATATTAAACAATCTTTTTTATTTTACTTTTTGCATTTGCCCTTTGAACCATTGTTTAAGTAAATTATAAAACTAACTAACTAAATTAAAAATTAATCAAACAAATGTTAATATATTATTAATAAATAATAATATATGTTTAACCAATTTATGAGTTCTAGAGCATCCTTAGGTAATTTCAAAGGGATTCAGTGCTTTAATTTAATAACTATGAAGTTAGGTCTTATGGGAAGAACTTGTGAAGTTTCCTCCCTAATATTTTGTAAACGGGCATAGCACTATTTCTTCTTTTTTTTAGTATCATAATGCAAATCAATTGAATGTTTCGACAAGGTACTAAAGCTTAACCCATTTCCACCATATCTCCCATCCTCATTCCTAGTTATTCCATGTTGTGAATAAGACTGAAGAATTAAGCAAAAACATTGACCACAAAAATTAAGAACATATGTTTTGGCATAGTCCAACGTCCAATTAATTTTAAGCAACTGTTGAGGCCTTTTTTTAGAGAAAAGGATAACTTCTAAAAACCTGTAGTCATCAAACTAATTAGGATATAAACCTCTAGAGCACCAAATGAAAGAGTTTGTGGCCACTGCAAAATACATAAAAGCCAGAAACAAGATCCACTGTGTACTCGAGTTTGAGGAGAAAATGATGTAAATTAACCTTACACTCTAAAGGGCATACAACAACAACAAAGCCTTATCCCACTAGGTGGGGTCGGCTACATGGATCATACGACGCCATTCCGCTCTACTCTAAAGGGCATAAAAGAACTGAAATTTTTTATACTTGTGGTTAATATGGTCATTCACAAAAATGCTTCCATGTCCTATGTAACATGAATTGGCTGATTCAGAATACAAGTTGATTGTGAAACTTCTTCTTTTTTTTTTTTTTGAGGAGGGATTGTGAAACTTATATGAATATATGTAACAAAGGATTTGATGTAACTTGAATTAGATTACATATTTAGCAAGAACCTACCAAGAAAAACTAAAAAGGAATAGAGAAGGGCACACAACAAACTTCCAATTGAAAATAAAATTTGGATAAACTTCCAAATGCTGGACTGGACACCAGCATTTGGAAGTTTATCCAAATTTTATCTTCAAATGCTGGACTGGACACCTGGTGACTTCTCAAGATTGATAATTAATCACACCAAATCATCTTTCATCCCCTTTGGGATGAACGAGACAGATTTCAAATTGTGCGAACGCTCTCCAGACAGCAAGGTCATCTTGGCCGCTAAAGTATCTTGGGTTTCCATTGTCGGATAAGAGATTATCTGTGAGAGATTGGATGCCAGTGGTCAAAAGAGTTGAGTGACGACTTGAAGGGTGGAAATCTAGGTTACTATCTAGAGGAGGTCAGTTAGTTCTTGTTAAATCTATACTCTCTGCCATGCCCGTCTACTTTTTGTCAGTGCTCTGGATGCCTGAAAAAGTTGTCAAACGCATTGACCAACTCCAAATACAATTTTTCTGAAAGCATTCAAGAACTCACAGAAGAGAGGTTGCTCTAGTTGCATGGGAGAATGTGTGTTGTCTAATGAGTGCCGGTGGCCTGAGAATACGACATACTAGGCAGATGAATATTGCTTTATTGTCCAAATGGGTCTACAGGATTATGGGTGACAAAAAGGACTTATGGTGGACTGTAATTACTGCTTGCCATGGTAGAACCCTCTCCTGGGAATCGGGGGCTACTCTTTTCCACGACTGTTCGTCATTCTGGAGGGGTCTCACCAAGACTCTATTCAAGATCAAACCTTTTTTCTTAGCAGAGCTGGGTGATGGTACTGATTTTCGATTCTGGGAGGATAAGTGGACAAACCGGGGTACTTTTTCAGGCCTGTGTCCTCGCTTATATGCATTAGCAGATGATCATAGGACAATGGTTTCTCAGTGTTGGTGTGGTAATAGGAATGACACTGGGGAGGGGTCATGGATGCCTATGTTCAGATCTCCACTATCTGACCAAAGGACTATGGATCTGTTGAGCCTTCTTGGTTGTGTAACTGGGCTTAGAGTGATTCCAGGAAAAATGGATGGATGGGTTTGGGCTTCTCGACAGTTCAACGTTACAAGGGTGTACACACTGCTGGAGGGTTCGGATCAGCAGCCATATAATGCAGTAGTCATGGACTGTAAGATTGATTTGGTAACTGAGAGTCCCACTATGAATTCGGATATTTGCTTGGCTACTCCGAAGACGTCGGTTGCTTACGAAGGCTCGTCGAATGTGTTGGGCACCTGTTGAGGATTCGTCATGTGTCTTCTGCTCAAATGAAATTGAAGATTCTGCACATTTATTCTTTGGGTGTGTGTGGTCCAGACGAGTGTGGTCTGATTTGGGTGTGATGACATTGGACTCGACATCGGAAGACAGATTCAGGGGTGCTGGTGATGTAGATCAGGAACTACATACATATGTATCATCCAACAAAAGGGTGACATCTATAGATGTATTATGGACCATTTGGAAACAACGCAACGAAAAATTGTTCAGTGGCGATAGGGTGTATGTGGAGAATATGATGCTGACAGCCCGACGACATATTAAAGATTGGAGAGAATTATGATATGTGCTTGTAATTCTGTACATTCCTTCTTGTAACCTATAACTAAAATTTTAATAAATGGATAATTGACCCAGTGTCAACATCCTATTTTTCTTTCAAAAAAAAAAAAAAATGGAAACAAATCAAATCTACCAAGTGAAATCAATTACCTCCTCGCTGATACCAAACTGCAATTTAAGTTGATGGAGCTGCCATTTGTCTTTCTGCCACCGTTGCCCCATGATCACAAGCCCCATAACAGCAGCAGCTACAACAACAGACCAAAATGTGTTGGCTTCCTTAGCATGACGATAGAGGGATGTTGAATGCCTTTTCCACCAAGCTTCACAAGGAAGGTTCGATCCATCAAATTTATCTTCCTTGGTTTGTTTTGCAGAGTTTCCAGTTGATGCCAAACTTTCTTCAGAAACTTCATAGGACATATCATATTCATCTGTTTCAGTAAACTCAATATTACTTTGAAACCCTTTCCGTTCTTTAAAAGCCACATCTCGTATAGAGACACTGCTACCTTCATCAAAAAACTCAACTTCATGTGAACCATCAACAAATTCTGTCAACAGCTTCTCTTCATCAGTTTCATCAAACCCATCATTAGCATCCACACTTCGACCCTCTAATACATTATGGATTTCGATGAGTTCTGGCTCTATTGGAAGATTTTCGTGCTCACTAGGTGGAAACACAAAATGATGAGACATGAACAATGCATCAGGAGATTGCCGTTCATTATCCTTCTCATTCGCAGTATTACCATCATCTTGGTCAAATTCTTTGGAGCCAGGAGCGGCAGCATAGGCAGATGCTGTAAGGGACACAACTTCCCAGTCAGCTCCACGGGAAGATGTTCCCTCTGCCTCCTTTTCATTGTCCGCCATGCTTCAAAGCTTAAAATTGGGTACAAACTTTAAGGTATTAACTATCTTCATTTAATGAAATATCTTATAGCACAATTTCCAAGCGTGCCAGGTATCAAGAAAAAAAAGTTCAATATGCAAGATGAACAAAACTGAAAGAAATACTTGGTAAAATTAGCATTACTATGATTAAGCAGCTTATTCACATCATACTCAATTGTAAAAACCATAAGATGCTAGGGGAAAAAAGAAAAAAAAAAGAAAAGACTGATGACAAGCACCTATCAAAATCACGAATAGGAAAGAAAAATATGTTGCAAAAAAGGGAAATATCATGACCACAAAGAGGCAACGACAAATCAGAATTGGAAAACCACGACTGGTACAAGGTAGACTATATTTCTTGTTACAAATGACAAGCCTAATTTTTTCTTTACTCTTAACTCATTGACACAAACAAAATTGCAACTTTCGGAATATATATTGCAATGTCTGTCACAAAGTCGAACTTGCTATTTGGTAAAAGAACTAAACACTGCAAAAGTTCCTGATGTGATCCAGAAAAGGACAATGAAAACATATTAACACCGGATGCAATGTTCAGAGTGATTGGAGCAATGACAAGATAGTCCGCCAACTCCTCACGCAATTACACAATCCACGCCATGAAAACAGAAACCACCTATAATCCCCAAATCGAACATATAACAAAAATCAGACTTTGGGCGTCTGAGCAATCCCGTACGAATCCGGACGATCAGAATCAAAACATACAAATTATATTAGGAAAAACATATCCAAACCAAGTTGAAGGATAACCGCTGCAATTGCTAAATAACCGATAAAAGATCTGAAGAAACTAAAAGGAATCAAGCGACGCTTAGAATTAATCGAGAAGGAGCACAAAAAAGAATACCTCAAAATTAGAGATCCTTGAAAGAGGCAAGGGAAGGGAGCTCACGAGAGGAGGAGGAATCCGCAAGTCGCGGAACGGAAACTTTTGGGGGAACGCAAAAATAAGTGCGGACGGCAACTTCATACCTCTAATCCGACCGGAGACAGCCGGTGGTCTCCGCTCAAAGGAACGGCTGCAGCCGGTCATCTCAAGATTCGATCCTGCTCCTGCGTGATGCACGACCGGTCTGGCCCTGCAAAAGTATGGTTTTTTCTTCTCTCGACCCAAAATCATCTGGTCCGAACTCCGAAGATTAAATTTAATATTATATTTGCGTTAAACAGTTTGATAGCCACTGCATTCTTCCTACCATCATGAACTCGTACTAATGGTTTTTTAAAAATTTATTTGATTGGGATAGTGAAACATAAACTCATCAACCCAAGAAGCCGGTAGAGATTTTAAAAATTCGGTATACACACCAAACCCAATAATATATAAAAATTAATACTATATTATTAAAATTATGTATGTAATCCTTTTATGAGTTTACGTGTTCATTCTTTTTCGTTTGATATTTTTTGGAAAAAATGGTTAAAGATTAATTTTAAATTTTTTTATATGGAAAATGAACAAGAATAAAATTGGTTTGGGAGAAAATTGCATTTCAGTCCATTTGCTGCTCCGTTGGAAAGACGGCCCAAATTGAAGCCCAAAAAGTACCTGCTCACGTTAGATGTCCACCTGCCGTATCGTGCGCCGACTTTCCCATTCCCATTCGCCTTTAAGAAAAAAAAAATCCCTCTTTTTCGAGCTCTGTTGGCTGTGTAGTGATTACTGGTGAGGGAGGGAGGGAGGGAACCCTAGACAACGGGTAGATTCCCTGCCCAAGAAGAACTCTACAACACTACTTCATGTTGGATCTCTGGATCGAAGGTCCTTGAGGAGATGGGGGGATTCATGTTCTCCACTCCAATGGTCATTTCTCCAGGTGCGAGTTCGACTAGTTTTTTGTTTCGGCGAGCCTCTGCCGATATTCTGAGTTGGTGCTTCCAAGTTTTGATGTTATTGTTATACTTTGAATGCCAAATGTTCGCCAAAAATTCCTTCTTGCGGATGTAAAATTATTTTCGACTCAAGTGATGATTTTAGATGCTTAGGGCAATTTTGTTATCAAATGCTCTCGGCAGATTGATAACCACCAATCGTTATGATTGAAGAAAAAACAAAACAAAGAATGATGTCACTGTAGATATGTAGATAGTGGTTTAATTTGCCATATAATTCATATTATGCATTATTTTTCTTTTTTAAAAAAGATCTTTATGCTTTAGTTCATCTCGTCTTTTTTTTTCCTTTGAGAAGGATGCTTAAAATTCTTATGAAATGATACGTCTTTGAATAATCTTTTCGCATACATATATAGTACCCAGAAATGTGGTGGTAAGTGGATAGAGAGTGACTGGAGTTAATTGAGGTATGGGTCAAAACATTTAGTTGACAAGATCTTATTGTTTTCTCTAAAATAAATTCAAAAGAAAGATATTTGTTACTGAATTCGTCTAAATTGTTTGATTTTGTAATCTCTTTGCCTACTTATTATGTATTATTGATGCATAGTTTAACTCATCTTTGTAATTATTTATTTCACTGACAGTTGATGTGGAACCTCAAATTTCTGATATGCATGAAATAATGGAACATTCTGTGAGGTCTGTGTTCGAGCCAATAGTAGAACCATATGAGGGTATGGAATTTGAATCCGAGGAGTTCGCCAGGACATTTTATCATGCTTATGCAGCTCGGATAGGCTTTAAAGTGCGTATAAGCTCATTTATCCGTTCAAAACGTGACAAGACTATTATTTCTCGACAATTTGTATGTTCAAGAGAGGGTTTCCGCTCGACGAGAGATGAGAGCATTGAGGGCAAAACAAAACGACCTAGAATGATAACGCGAGTGGGCTGTAGAGCTATGATTATGGTGAAAAAGCAGATGTCTGGGCAATGGATAATTTCGAAGTGCGAAAAAATACACAATCATGTACTTGGCACACAAGGGAAAGTGGTGATGCTGGATTATGATCCCTATGTTCGTGAGGATGATCAAATGCTTGAAAATCCAATAGGAAATGGATTAAATTTTCATGGAGGGATAGACAATGAGATGATGGTTCTTCCACCTGAAGGTGAACCTGGTCTGGAACCACAACTAGGAATGGAGTTCGAGTCTGAACAAGATGCACAAATATTCTACAAGGGGTATGCTAGGAGTGCAGGTTTCAGAGCACGTGTTAGCTCATATTATCGATCAAAACGTGACAACTCTATTATTTCCAGGTTAATTGTATGTTCGAAAGAAGGTTTCCGTGCAAAGAAAGAAGAAAATGCTGACGTAAAACTTCAAAGGCCTAGGGCAATTACGAGAGTTGGCTGCAAGGCAATGATAATGGTGAAGAGGCGAGATTCAGGAAAGTGGGTTGTTTCAAAGCTAGTGAAACATCATAATCATGAGTTAACTTTGCGGAGAACAACGAATGGTGAGTACTCTGAGTCAGATGACGAGATGATTGAGATGGAAACAACTTTGAATGTGCCTCAAAGAGATGCAACTGCTGAACCATGTATAGGAATGGAATTTGAATCTGAAGAGGCAGCAAAGACTTTTTATTTTGCGTACTCAAAGCATATAGGCTTTAACATACGTGTTAGTACTTATTACCGGTCAAAGCGAGATAAGTCCATCATATCTCGTTTATTTGTGTGCTCCAAGGAGGGTTTCTATGTAAAGAAAGATGGAACTAGTGAAAGGAAGGTCAAAAGGTCTCGAGAAGCTACCAGGGTTGGTTGCAAAGCAATGCTTATGGTTAAAAAGAATAACTCTGGAAAGTGGGTTGTCTCAAGATTTGAAAGTGAACATAATCATCCACTAGGTTCTTCAAAGAAATTATGGAAATTGAGGAGTCAAAAGACTTTATTGTGTGGCAATAAGCAGAATCATGTTGAAGTTCAGCATAGCGATCATGAATCACCAACTTTGAGATACAACAACTTATGTCGTGAAGCCATATGCTGAAGTTGGTGCAGCATCTCCTGATGCATACGATTGCTCTTGGAGAGGCTGTTAAGAAAGTTTCATCTATTAAAAGGAATGGGAGTGCAGTTACAAAGCACATGCAAGATTCTATTGTAACTAATTTGGAAGATTTTAACCACGATGACCTGACCGAAACTTCTATATCTACTGATCAACAATCTTGAAATTCACAACCTTCTACAGATCATCCAAGTCCAGTTTTGATAGACATAACTTGAGAATATGCAACATGCGTAGACAACAAACTGATCATACCAGTAGGAGCTGCCCATTTAGTCATGTTAGGTGAGTGTGGTTTGTAGACAGTCTTTTCATTAACCATCTGTTGGAGTTTACTCCTATCTTTTTCTGCTAATGACCTTTGAACTTATGCTCTCTATGCTTCTTTTTATTATTCACTTCCTTGTAGTTGCCGGAGACACACATGATTCATTGTGAAGAAGATGGTGTGCTTACTGAAGAACCATCTAATCAATTTATTCAACAACCAGACTGATTCTATCATCAACATGCATACAAGATTAACGATGTAACTATTGCTGGTTTTGTTGCTGGTCAATTATTCAGATGTCTCTCTGCTGATTACTCGTCTAGTTGTATCCTCCTTCTTATGAGTATGTTATATTGTGCAGCTATGCAGATGGCCTTTGTGGCAAGCAACTATTGGTTTTATAGGTGCACGAAGTGACGCGTTGACCAATGTAACGGAAAGTTGATATGCACAAATAATAACTGTGCACAACCTGAAGGTATCTCAGTTTTTAACTTATGGAGTACGATTTAATTTTCTTTTAGAGGTCATCTTTTTATCGAGCTGATATAAAGGGGTGTTATAACGTCCTGCCACTTAGTTTATATATGTGAATAATCTTTATAATCTATTCGTTAAAGCATGACTTGATAAGGCTGAGTCTTTCCCCCATTATTCAGGTTCCTCAGGATATGTTGTGCTGCACTCTCAAACCAGTGATGGAGCTTGTATTTTAGGCTCAGTCCTAAACTGGCTCTCACCCAAGCATGGCTTGCGAGTCAATCATCTCCCTGACGAGTCAATCTACCGAGGGGCAAACAATTATTCAAGAGGAGAATTGGGTGCACAGTTATGAGCGATTGCTTTTAGACATGAATGTGAAACTTCCGGTTCATCTGTTCAACCCCCGAATGGGAGATGCCAAACTTTAAGGAACCCTGTCGATAACTGCAAGAATACGTCGAGAATATAGTCAAACATCCATCTGAATTAAAATATCTCGATCAAATATTGTAAAATGTGAAACCACCTAAAAAAATGTAAAACTATCATATTTATTTTCAACAAGAGAACATAAATATTCCTCTAAAATAGAAGAATATTATTTATATTCTCACGTTTTCTAACTTTTTCAATTATATTTTATTTTTAATATTTTAAACGTATATATTATATTAATATTTTTACTATTATTATAATATAAAACATCAACTTTTTATAATAAAATATTTTAATTATAAAATATTATATTTTAAAAATATATTCTCATTCAATCAAAGGATAAATTTAATTTTTCGAAAAACACGATATTACATATTACATGTTGCTTTTATTCCCGAGTCTCAATAGTATTCCTAGCCTGCATGTTTTGTGAAACCACAAATACATAAAACAATTTTATGATCCGAAATTAAATCTTCATTAAATTGTCATTGGATCACTAGCATAAGTCAAAATTTAATGAGAAGGTTAACATTAACAATAAAAACATTTAGTATAAATTTTGAAAATTCTAACATCCATAAAATCGACCAACATGCCGAGCTCACTGATGAAAACTTTATAATTGAAATAATCCACATAAATTTATCTCGCGAAGTCAAGAAGATGCTAAGATCAACAATTACTTTGAGATAACATGCCGCTTTAAGCATGACATCGGCTAATGTTGACGATCCAAAAACCCAACTGAAAGAATCTCAATGCTATAATTTTTTTTGCATGCCTACAACGGAAACTTCAATGGATGGAACTATTTCAATGTGGGAAGATTCTCTCGGCAGCCATTTTTCTATCAAGTGGAGATATTCTTGCAGGTGGCCAGATCACATGCGTTGCTCTTCCTTTAATTAATCCCATGGGAATCTGCAAAAGAGATCCTTTGATGCTCATTCTGGAATGCTCTAAAGAAAAATATTGCAAATCGTTTAGATGGTCAACACAACGAAACTGAGAGTGAGAAGTGCCAAAATAATGATTGCACGCAAAAAAGTCTTAACATATCTTGAGAAAACACAGGATTATATAGTGCATCAGAGGACTATCTAGCTTGCTTAGATCTCTTTACTTAGTGTTCTAAGAAAAATTCTTTGCTGAGTTTCAGCAAGCAACTTGGAGTATCATAGAAAACGTGTGATGTAAATGCTTGGCACACAGATCAAAGACAGAAACATTGGATATTTGTTTGTTGGCTAATGCTTGGATGCTTATGATTGTAAAACACTCATCAACAAGTTCCCTTATATGTCTTTTCCTATTCGAAGGTCATTAAGAAACGTATACATTCTTGAGTCTCAAAGTGAAGTATGAATTTCCAAAGAAGACATACCAAGAACCTTAGACCTGTGATTATGCATGGGGTCAACAAAAGCGTAAATGGCAGATTCCTTCTCAAGAGAAAACTCTTAACATGCTCCTGCTTTTCAGGGAAACTGCTTTTCAGGGAAAAGTTGAGAACAATGAGTTTGGACTGCATGCTTGTGACAAAGACTTCTAATTAAGCTACTTCTTTGTTGACCAAATTTAGCAATCAGTTTAATTTAGACTTCCAAAAGCTATGAGGGGGATACGGTTACTTGTCCTGGAAATTGGAATGTCATTGTTTACTTCCAAGTTCTGCTACAGCATAACTACGAAAACATTGTGATGTGTATAACTTACAGGGCCGAAATGCCTTGAATCCATGCTGCATTGTGAATTGTCACCTTCCACCCAACAATGCCCATCTGGAATCTTCACTATGTCAGATGATCTAGGAACTTGGAGCCAGTCACCGGGTAAAGCAATTAGTCTTTTAATAAGTAATTCATTGTGGTTTGTAGGGGACCTGCACTTAGCCAAACGATAAAATGAACCTAACCATTTGTGGATGTCTGTAACTTCACAGAGAAGATCAATAGGATGGTCGTCAGAAATTAATTCGAAACTAAAAGATGTCTCACAACTTACGCGAATGTGACTATATCACCGCGTGAAAATTTGTACCTTTCAAGACAAAATTTTTCACACAATACGCGATCACCTGTCAACAGACTAATAGTCAGCATACACAAAGCAAACACTGATTTTTGGATGAAAAAAGGTTTGATTCAAATGTTAGAGAAAGAGCTACCTTTAAGGAATCCAGAGAAACCAGAATCAAGCGGTGTCAAAGTAGGAAGCATAGAAGTGCCCCTTACATAAACTATGGTCGCATACCGATCAGAAATGGTCTTAGATACCATAACAGATAGTATAGCTGTCTTTGCAAATGTCCAC
Source organism: Pontederia crassipes (assembly GCA_030549335.1). NCBI lineage: Eukaryota > Viridiplantae > Streptophyta > Magnoliopsida > Commelinales > Pontederiaceae > Pontederia > Pontederia crassipes. The sequence goes on along the minus strand of CM060196.1, from coordinate 65,661,530 downwards.
AAGACATTCCGGCCTCTCATATCCAACCTTCTGCTCAGTAGTGGAAGCCATCAGAAATGATGCATATGAAGAACTGCGAATAGCATAAAGAAAATAGAATCTAGAGTACAACTTGCTATCGGAGCCAATTAATCTAACAACCTGCAACACGGTCGCGGAGGAGATCGGCCGAGGCGGGCGTCACCGGGCGACGCTCGAAGAGGTGTCCGTCGCGGAGGAGGTCGGCCGAGGCGGGCGTCGCTTCCGTTTGAGTGCGGAGATCAAGGGCACGGTCGCGGAGGGCCGACGCTCGAACAGGCGGCCGTCGCGGAGGAGGTCGGCCGAGGCGGGCGTCACCGGGCGACGCTCGAAGAGGTGTCCGTCGCGGAGGAGGTCGGACGAGGCGGGCCTCACCGGGCGACGCTCGAAGAGGTGTCCGTCGCGGAGGAGGACGGCCGAGGCGGGCGTCGCTTCCGGTCGAGTGTGGAGATCTAGGGCACGGTCGCGGATTAGAAACGTCCCCTGTGAGCAATCCGTTCCCCAATTGATCCCGAGTCCTCGATCGCTTCCTGCCCTCGCGCCCGATCGGCGCTTCTGCAACCGATCCCGATACCTCTTCGGTCTTTTTTTTTTCGATCGAATTATTGGGAGCTCTGTTTCCCCCAATCTGTCAACATTTTAGGGTTTCCAAGCATGGGGCTTGTTAGATGAAGGATGCCGGAACTGCGTAGCGGTATCCGCAGGGGTCGGGCGCAGGTGAACCCAGCAGCAGTAGTTCAGGCCGAGAGGCCGAACACCAGGGGCAGGCGGAGGGCGGCGGCCGCTGCAGCGAGGAACCAGCAGCCTGTTGTGGAGGAGAACCCTCCGGTGACTAGGTCGGCTGAGCGGAGAGAAGAGATCAGGTTGGTGGAGGGCCGAGGCGAGGTTGGTGTGTTGGTTCCTGAGGAGAACGGGGAAGGCGTTGGGGAGCAGCGGATGGACGAATACGACAGTGGGCGGAAGGAGCCCTGATAAGATCCCCGGCGCTGAGGAGCCCTGATAACATATATATATATATATATATATATATATATATATATATATATATTTAACACAATTCTTCGTTAGGTGTCACAAGGGTGAATACATAAAATTAATCATTTTAATTCAAATTCAAATATAAAAAAAAAACCAATGTAAAAAATAAATTTTCAAAAACTTAGGCACACGTATGTATAAATTCGTTCAAAACAATATTAATTTAACATAAAAACTAAAAAAGTAGAACTCAAGCCTAAAATAATGAGTCACAAATTTCACTCTCTAATCAAAATCACGAGTCAAATGTTCGTAAATCATGTGACGTGAGTGTTTATCACTTCACACTATAATCCAACATCTCAAAATCATTTAAAATATTCTTCAAGTTATTAATTCATATAGGAAAATATAATGAAACATGAAGGTAAGCAAATCAATGATCACGCCTCTCACATATGTTCATTTTCTAGTCTCTTTATATTTTTTATTTCATGTTAGACAAGCAAAACATAATTTCATTCATTACTTATAAAAATTAAACAAAAGGAGTGAGCATAAATAAGCTCAGCGAGTCAAATGATTATCTCAAGTATTAAAATCAACGACGAAAAATCAACATCTTTAAATAAATATTGAAAATTTTCTCATTTCTTCAATGAAACTCATTTTTTATAATGATCATACAAAAAATGAATGCTATGAGTGCACATGCACGATAATAAGATAATATCATAAAATTATGAAACATAATTAAATACAAATATCAATATAACTCATCAATCATGTGTTTCTTTATCCACCCCTGTGTTATTATATCGTCATAGGTGATTATTCTAATTCCGTCCCTCATATTACTATATCACCACATGACGTTGAATCGCTCATCATGTCACTATATCAACATAAATAAAGCTTGTTTATTGTCTTTCTCCATCCCATCACTCGTGTCACTATGTCACCACATGAAAATTGTTCTAATTTTACCATTCGTGTCACTAGTGTTGAACTTGCTCCTCGTGTCACTATATCAACAAGAGCAAATCAGACGCCAACTAGTCTACTCGAAGTTGACAAATCCTCTTAGGTAAAACACTTCGCCTCATGCGAATTTTTACATGTAACGCACATGATATATGAATGCAAATTCCAAGTGAAAGTTTAGAATTAAAAGTCATCATATAAACATTTTTCTTTCAAAAATCCAAATATTTATTTCACATGTACAAAGAAAGATTTTTTTTCCACACTCACATCACAAGTCATATGATGGCACACATATGACACATTCAAACAAGTATGAATATGCATGAAGAAAATTATCACGAAAATTCATCCCACATCAAGTGAAACAATGTTATCACTCGAGAACTTAAGTGATTCATATCATTTGAGATAAGTTCTCTCACCTCATATTCGTCGAGTTCCAAATTATCTCATCGTCCGAATTTAATCAAGAGTAAACACAACCTATCACATTCATTGCATCGATTTAGATCCTAATCATTATTACAAATAAAACTACTATTTAATTAATTGACTAGTCAACATTATAAATCATAACTTCTTAATTATTATTTAGCAATAACTCTAAATGATTTACATAAAATCATACTTTATTATGGATTTGATAAAATAATTACCAAGAAGAGGGGCAGACCTAGGACCCTATCGAGTATGGGTGCAAACGAGAACATCTTACTATTTTATTTCTAAAAGATATAGATTAAAGAGCCATAGTGATTAATGGAAATAAATAAAACAAAATGGAATTACTATGATCTTTTTAGTGAAGGATAATTTATTATCTAATAGTTTTCTTCTGCATTTTAATTTTTGTAATAGAAAGAAAATGGTTTCTAGAGAGGAAAAAATATAAGATATAATAAAGAAAATTTGCACTTAGTGTTGGAAATATGAAAATTAGTTATGTAAAGTTATTTATAAAAATGGTTGTTAGTTTTAAATAAGAAAAGTGTTAATTATATGTAACTTATCAATATATACATATAGTGTTATATATAACTAGTCCTAAATCCCGTACGATGCACGGATGAATATTACAAAAATAGTATAGAATTAAGATAATATAATTTATAATAATTAATAAAACTAATTTATTAGCATTTAAATATGATAAATATGTTAGTCTCTTTAAAAAATTTAAAATTCAATTTAAATCTATCAAGACCCCATTTCTTGAATTATTTTTTCTTAAATAATTAACTATTTTCCAAAAACAGAACTTTTTTATGATTTGTAAATTTGTACTTATTTTATAAGGAAATTTTAATTTTTATTGGACTCAAATAGAATTCTTTGTTTAATTATTTCTAAAATTTGAAAATAAGGATTTTTTCTAAAAATGAAATAGTTGTACATTACCTTTTAGAAAGAAAAGATTATTTATTTTAATCATACTCAAATTGATAAAAAAGAAAAAATTAATCTTAATTTGACTTAGTCGTGAATTATTTATTTCAAACTACTTTTATATTTCAAAAATAACATGTTCTCTTTTATAACAATATTATTTTTATCAATACATTATTCTTAGAAAAGAAACTATTATTTATTTCAATCATAACTAAAGAATCTGCTTATAATAAAAATACTCATAAATTTAATGTTCTTTTATTTCGAAAATTCAAAATTCAAAAATACTTACAAAATATCATTTAGAAAGAAAATAATTTATTTTGATATACTCAAATGGATAAAAAGAAAAGATTAATATTAATTTGACTCAAATTAAATTATTATTTTGTATTGTTTTTTTCCTAAAATAACAAATTATTTTTATTTACATAATATATTTTAGAAAGAAAATAATAATTATTTTAATCATACTCAGATTAATAAAAAGAAAAGTTTAATCTTAATATGACTCAAATTGAATTATACATTTTAAATTATTTTTTAAATTTCCAAAATAACATAATTATATTTTAAAATTATAATTACTTTAAATTATTTTTTAATAGGAATTATTTTTACTTGATATTATAATTAGTTTAAATTATTTATTAATTCCAGAAAACAAAAAAAAAAATTTAAATAGAAATTATTTTTACTTGAAATCATACTCAAATTGATAGAAATGAAATATTAAACTTAATTTGACTCAAATTAAATTATTTATTTATCAATTTTTAGTTATGAAAAATAACAAATTATTTCTTTCTTTTTTTACCTTATATAACATACTATTATAAGATTATTTATCTTTAATTTTAATCATACTCAAATTGATAAAAGAAGAAAGATTAATCTTAATTTGACTCAAATTGAATTATTTTACCTCTGCTTTATATATATATATATAAATAGATAAGGGTAAAATGAGCATGTCATAAGCAGTTTTATAGACACCGTGGTCTTGCACGTTGTTACCTTATGTAACAGATTTTTTATTATTAGTTTTATCTTTTAGATAGAAAGAAAATAATAGTTATTTTAATCATACTCAAACTCATAAAAAAAGTTTAATCTTATATGACTCAAATTGATAAAAAAAAATTATATATTGTTACCTCATGTAACGGACTTTCTATGATTAATTTTATATTTTAAATTTAAATTGAATTTTAATTTTATATTGTTTTTTTATTTCTAAAATAAGATTTAAACTTTTAATTATGTTAATTATTATTATTTAACACGTGTCGTCGTTATATTTCACCACTTGTCGCACTCTCGACTCTCATATTTTTACCTCTGCTTATATATATATATATATATATATATATATAAATAAATAGATAAGGGTAAAATGAGCATGTCATAAGCAGTTTTATAGGTCTTGCACGTTGGAAACCGTCGATCCTACATTTAACTCCATAGAAGACATCAGATATTAGTTATGCATCTCAATCGTTAGACATCCCAATCGACGACTCAAGTCCATCTCGTGATAAATAAGGTTAAAAAGTCCCCCTTTCTTATCTCCCCTCTTGCAGTTTCTCTTTCTTAGCGGGCGCTAATGCTCCGATGCCTTTTGGCTACTCCAGTGTCGGTCATTGAGCTTTTTGGCATCGATATTATCTTGCTCTCGTCACTTTCCCTGCTAATTGTACGCGAGTTGCAGCCAGGAGCAGTCCCTCTGATAGTGCAACTCCCCATATATGACCGCCAGACTTCGCGCTGCTCCGGTGTGGTCATTGGGCTTTTGGCTTCGATATTGTCTCGCTCTCGTCGGTTTTTCTTCTGATTGTACGCGAGTTGCAGCTAGGAGCAATCTCTCTGATAGTGCAACTCCTCATGGCCGCCAGATCTTGCAATATCTTTTATGTCCTTACACTACGCATTGTTACATTGCATTACATAAAGAAGCCATCGGACTTCCACAAAAAGGAAACGAAAAAAAAAAAAACATCATCCCAAATAATGCTTCAAATCTCTTCAAGGCTAAATCTGGTGATGTTCTGGAAATTTCGTAGTAAATATAATGTTCATTCAAAAGTATCTCATAGGCCATCTTGTAGAAGTTGTAGGTTGCAGGAAACTCCATAGCTCTGAAGATCCATATGCTATCAGCTTATCTAGTAATCAAATCAACTCAGAACACTAGGATGTTAAAAAAAAATGGAAGCACCTTGCCCCACTTGGTGTTGGTTGTGTTGTGTATCAATGGTACATCTCAAGCCCTCTTCCCAAGTGTCTAGAGTCTCCTGAGGCAATGTGGATATGAGGTCCATTTCTCCAATTTCCAAACTCACACGAGCATTAATCCTGAAATGATTAGACCCTATAAGTGACATCTGACCCCTTCTGAATCAATAAGTGAATTGATATTTTACTAATTAATCATGCAATATAAAATACAGCAAGAGATAAGATTCCTTCTTTTATAGCAAGAAAATCGAAGGATATCACTCATGGACGAAGGATGGTCAGAGATACAGAAACCAATAGAGAACAGAGATTGCTCTATCGCAAAAATATTAAGGGCGAGGATGTGACTGCTCCTGGCTGGCATGACGAGGGCGGTCGTTGTGCTCTATAACTAGTGTTCAATCAACGAGGAAGGCGATGAGAGCAGGATAGTATTGAAACTGAGAACGTTGTGGACGAGGACATTGAAGTGCTTGAGAGGGAGAGATCATGCACATAAAAGATATTGGATGGGGAGTGCTTTGGTTATTTGGGGGTAGAGCGAGGTCCGGCGGCCATGAGGATTTGCAATATTAGAAGGATTGCTCATGGTTGCAACTCGCGTACAATTAGTGTAACGACTTAGATGTTTAGGAAATAAATAAAAGATATTTATTTTAATTTAATAGATTTGAAAATTCTTATTATAATATTTTGAAATTATTTAATTTCGAAATTGATGAAAAATGTGGGATAAATTGGAAAGATAGGAAGGAATTTGAAAAGAAATAAAATTTCTATTGAGATAAATATTTGATTGTTAAGTAAATTTATATTTAAATAAATCTAAGAAATTATGGATTGAATAATCATTAATGGATGATCAAGATTAACTTTAAAAGAGTACAAGGCTCAATAGAATTGAAAATCCTAGCCTGCACTATAAATAAACATCAAAGAGGTGACTGAAAATCCCCTTTGACCAAACAAAAATTTTGTACCACAAGCCTCTCTTTTTTTCTTTTTTGCATGTGAACCGAGGCACCCCCGAGAGCACGCGGCAGCTCGTTTTGAAGCTGACATATAGAAGAACTTTCAAGTGGTGGCCGTTAAGTTTTGGGATGTGGACAAAGAGAGAGAAATCATCCTCCAAAGATCGGCGTTCGTGCAGTTTTCCAAAGAAGGGATTACGATTGGTTTTTCAGTCACCTTTAGGTACGTAGGAGATCCGTGACATGGAACCCTATTCTTTCATCATTTGTACCGAGAATCCATTGATATATCGTTTGGACATCATATGGCATATTTATAGTGATCGGAAAGTCGCGTCGGAACACATTTCCCAGTCGACGGACAGAACCCTACCGGGGTTCTGCTATACTCGGTTCGGATTTCATAGAATCCGGACTGAGTTAGACTCGAAATCGAATCGGATTGCCAAACTCGGGCCGGGTTCACCATACACCCGGCCCGGGTTTGTCCTGGACTGAGATGATTTTGAGCATCTCCGAACACAGCCCGAATTTCACCCCGACGCGGGCCGGGTTCTGAGGATAAAAAACGTAATGTTGGATATTTTATTACGGATAACTGAATAATTACTATAGTTAATTATTTCTGATCATCCATGATTCTATTGTTAACATATCTAACCTCATCATATCTATTAGATTTGATTTGAGATTATTGTTACCGTTATGCCATCAGGTCAAGTTATCCATTATAATATTGATCTAGTAGTTTTTCTCTGATTGGGTCCTTGTTTAACCTAAATTAAAATTGTTAAAAATAAAGTCTATTAGGTAAACAAGATAAAAGATGGAAACTGCTAGATCTCCATGTTCTTCAATTGTCTCTAAGCCCCCTGGGCTACATTGTTATTGATATGTATATTGTATGGGGTAAATAGCGTACCTAGATGTTTGAGATGTCATCTTTTAGGAAAGTTATGACTGTCCTGTGATGGTCATGGTCCCCGGCCATCACGAATTATTGTTTAGCACTATTATTGGAGGGTGACTTATCGTGACTTGATCCTTCACTGGCCTACATGAAAGAGACATAGAGTTTCCCCTAATTGATCGAGTGCTCCCAATCGAATTGGATAACTTCAAAGATTGAATTGAATCTAATCAAATTGAATTGAATTGAATGGAAATTGAATTGAACCATGATCATTCGGATTTTGGCATTGATTGACATTGTGTCCGCCCATTAATTGTATAGAAAATTGTTATGGGCGATGACCATTGATATTGATAATTGAATCGAAATTGTCAAATTGGATAGTGTCATAGTGATCAGACATAATTGATTATTATTCATTGATGTTGATTGGACTTTTGACCTCTTACCTGATCCTCTATATTGATTCATGACTTTATTGATTTATTGATATATTGACCTATTGATTATTGAGCTCCTACCATATTGATCTCTCTAGTGCTCCATTATTTATCATTTCATATCGTTATTGATTTATTGAGCACTTTTGTTTTATTGTATATTGTTATGGTTAGACCCTACGTAATAAGTATTTTTATACTCATGGGTTTTTTTTTCTACATTTGGATTCATGCAGGCGAGATAATAGAAGATGGTGATACAGGTGGTCAGGCTCAGTGATAGAGATGTTGCACATGGTGTAGAATTGTGTCATACTAGATTATTGAATTAGTTATTATTTTCCGCATTTTTAGTATTGTAGAGTCATGGACGTTTTTAGCTCTTGACATTATAGATTGTTAAACGTTCCTATTGTTATTTTCGCATTTTTGTTGAGTTAAATTTCTGTAAAATTATTTTATATAAAATTGTGTAGCGTCTCTAAGACGACTCTGAGCACGTGAAAATCACGTGGATCTCGAGGCGTTACAATTAGTAGGGAAACCGACGAGAGCAAGGAATATCGAAGCCAAAAACTCTGACCGACACCCGAGCAACCGAAAGGTAACTAATGTATGGATGGATGATAGCTCAGTTCATGACGAGATGATTGCACAATGGTCTAGGATTAATTGGAGTCATATTGTTATCGACTCTAATTGACTATAGTTCTTAAGATGTTTTTAATAATGGCTATTAGTGATGTTTTCCCAATTTTAAATGATTTTTTGAACTTTTTTGTTAGATTTAAAAGGTCATTTTATTATAGTTTATTGACTTAAGTTTCCGTTGCAATAGCTGGAAATTATATTTTTATGATTACGTGATGATGAACGGGTTAACACAACTTTGAATGTCCTAATTGCCCCTTGACTTTTATGATGATTTTTCGGGATGTTACAATATTCTTCTTTCTTTTTTTTCATATGCACTTTCAAGATTATTTGAATTTTATTTAGCTTTGGGGTTAATATTGAGTTGCAAGATATATGTTGCATATTAATAAGTTTCATTCATATATGATTGAAATTGCACTAATTCTTCAAATTTGGATTCTACATTCATTGATGTGAGGATATCCTAGAAAACATTTGGATGCTAACTAAAATAAAATTGTGTCACGATTGCCGATGTAATTCATGAGAATGGTTTTGAGAAATTTGAAGTACCACATTAGTTAATAGTTCAATGTGTCTATGCACATTTTTATTTTAAAAATTGATATATTTTTTAGCATTTATAACTTAAAAAACAATTTCTTATAAAAAACTTCCAAAAATCAAGAGAAAGATGTCTCTATTGCTACTTCTAAAAACATTAATCTCAACCCTCAACTTTTCTTTTAAAATATTTTGTCTTTATCCTTTTATCCTATTTGCTATTATTTTCTTAACCTTCTAAACTATATTTGAAATTTTTATCAAATTCAAAAAATGTTAATTTATTTATTTATATATTCTTTTGTCAATGTGTATATGCACATTTTTATTTTAAAATATTGATACATTTCTTTAGCATTTAAATTGAGATATTTAATTTAAAACATTTTTAATTACTAAATAATAAATTATCTTTTAAAAATGAATTATTATTTACCTGTACATTATTTTTTAGAAGGTCAACAATATTTATTTTAGTCATACTCAAATTGATCAAAAGAAAAGATTAATCTTAATTTGAGTAAAATATTCAAATTGATATAAAAATAAAGTTTAATCTTTATTTGACTCAAATTATAATATTTAGTTTAAATTATTTTTAAATTCGGCAAATAATAAATTATATTTTAAAAAGAAACTATTAGTTGCCCGCACATTATATTTTTCTAAAGAAAATATGATTTATTTTAATCATACAGGAATTGATAAAAAGAAAATGTTAGGTTTAATTTGATTCAAATTAAATTATTTATTAACCTGATAAATAGCAAGTTATATTTTAAGAAAATATGCTCGTAATCAAATTATGTTTACAAATTTAATCTTCTTTTATATTTATTACCTTATATGGAAAAACTATTGTAAGATAATTTTATTTAAAAATTTTAAATTATATTTATATAATTTTTTTGACACATATAGTCATGATGCCAACTTATGCAATAATCTTATATATTTTATTTTCCTAAACTTAACCGGATAATACATATTTATAGATTAAGATTATGTTTAGGATCAAGAATTTAACGTATTAGGATTAGTTATATTATATTTAATGTGATTATGATTAGTTATGTTTAGGACACAAAGGATTATAATTATATTAGTTTAATGTAATTCGATATATCCGTCGGAATTTTCGACGGCCACAATCGTCGAAAATCAAAATAACAAATTATGTAATTTGTTATATTATTATTTTATTTTTTGACGATTTGGAACGTCGAAACTTCCGACGAGTATCTATTCATCACAATTTCCGACGGTCCTGACCATCGATAAATGTAAAATAATATAATATAAGAAGTATTTTATTAATATAATTAGCAACAGTCTGAACCGTCGTAATTTTCGATGGTTCCGACCGTCGGTAAATGAAAACTAATATAATGTAACAAGTATTTTGTTAATATAATTAGCGACAGTCTGAATCGTCGCAATTATCGATAGTTCAAATCATCGATAAACTAAAAATAAATATAGTATTTTTAGTTCAAATTAGCGATAGTTCAAATTAGCGGTAATAATTAGCGATAGTTCAAATCATCGATAAACTAAAAATAAATATTATATATAACTAAATATAGTATTTTAATTTTATAATTAATTAACTTTCGACGGTCATGAACGTCGGTAACTTTAAAAATAATTAATATCATATTCATATATATCATGATAATATATATTATTAATATTTACAAAATTTTCGACGGTCAGAGTCGTCGGTAATTGAAATTTCACTATCTCGCTCCTTTTTTCGTTTTCCCGCTTTCTCATCTTTCCATATATATATATATATATATATATATATATATATATATATATATATATATATAATCCCACTCTCTATTTCTTTCCTCCTCTCCTCTCTCTCTCCCTCTCCCTCTCCCTCTCCCTCTCCCTGTCGGCGAGCCTCTCCTGACCGAACAATCATCGACCGCCGGCGACCCTCTCCCTCCCGGATGAACCTCTCCCGCTGACGTCCCTCTCCCCTTCTCTCTCTCTCTCTCCAGCTTAGACTATCGGGCGGCCGGATCGGCCGTCAGAGATCCCGCCGCAGATGGCCGGATTCGATCGCCCGGCTGCCGGATTCGGCCGCTGGCGACCGATTCCAGCTGCGGGCAATCGAATTCGGCCATTGGCGTCCGGATCCAGCGGCGGGCGGCAGAATTCGACCGCTGGCGGCCAGATCTCACCGCGGGTGTCTGATCGGCCGTCTGGCGGTCGGATCTGGCCTCGGACGGCCAAATCCACCGCTGGCTGCCGAATCCGATTGCTGGCGGCGGGCTAATTTTTTTATATTATAATTTTTTCTTCTATTGAAATATATTTACTTAATTTTCAAAACATATATAAAATACCTTTACATTTAAGATCATTTTATTTATTAACTTGTATAAAAGTGCCGACTACCAGATTCAAATGAGCAATGGGTGAAACTATAACATCGGAGACAAGTTGCTGTTCGTCGGACCCATAGATTGTATGTGAATGAAACCAATCACAGATGTGTAAGAACGAATCTATCTGTAGATATTTTACAAAGGTGATATCATGTCCTTTTCGTGCAGAAAATGAGATGCAACCTCACCGCTCGTTGGATTGAGTTGATGCCTTAGAGCTTTAGTTTTCATTTCTTTCAAGTACTTTTTTACTTGAATTTCATTGCAATTTTTGTTTGACAAACTTTTTTTAAAACATTGGAATAAAACTTCATTATATATATTCTTCCTTTTTTTCCATCTAGCACTTTTTATTTATAATAATTTGAGTTTATATATATTATATATATATATATATATATATATATATTGCATATTAACAAATTTCATTCATATAGGATTGAATTTGCGTTGATTCTTCATATTTGAATTTGAGATTCATTGATGCAACGATATCCTAAAAAACACTTGGTTGCTAATTAAAATATAATTGTGACCTTAAAATGCTAACAATCGAGATAAATTTTGTTCATAGAGTAAACTAATTAATTAAATTTATGAACATTTTTTTAAAAATATTTGCACTTTTAACATTTATATAATAGCCTTATATTTAAGGCAAGTTAGTACATCATATTGCCCTTGACATATATGTCTCCTTCTTTAAATCACTCTTATGAAAAACTCTTTTCATCACTTCTTATTTAACAAACTTCTCATGATAGCCTGGTCATCGTGTCATGGATTTGGACAACATACTAATAATAATATTTATCAGTGTAACAAAGTTTATATGTTTACTTATACGAGATAGTTATAGATTAGTTGTTTATTGCTTTAGGAACCGAGAGAAATAAGTCTGCTTTTTCAAAAAACATTAATGTCAATCCTCAACTTTTTTTTAAAACTATTTTGTCTTTATCCTTTTAGCCTATTTGCTATTATTTTCTTAATATTAAAAAATGCATCATCTAAATTTTATCAAATATAAAAAAGCATTAGTTTGTATATGCATTTTTTATATTGTTATTTTTTATTTCTATCCTTTTTAGTTAACTGTCATAATGAAGCAAATTAAGTTGAAAATTTGATTCTATTTAAAATTTACAAATATTACCTAAAGTATGAGAAATAGAATACATATGGAAATTAATTTTTTGATTTTAAACTAATTTTTTCCTTACTAGGGAATGGATATTTAACATTTGCCTATTATAATTCATCAATATATTATCATTCAAAAAAAGATTGAAGAATATATTATAAAAGAAATACAACTAGGATTAAAATGATGTGATTTTGGAAAAAAAAGTTTAAAAGAAGAAAGTTAAGAGAGCCGATGAACAAAAAAAGAATAAAATTGTCAAAATAAAAGAGTGAGGTGGGACCAACTAGATTTTGGACTAACAATAAATACACCAAAGTTGAAACATACATACATTCAAGAAAAATGATAAAAAATGATTGTTAACTAATTTATTAAACTAATAAAATTTGACTATATTATTCTCATACTATTCCTATATAAATAGGGATCGTAGTTCGTATAATTATATTTAAGTAAAAAAAATTCTCGTGTTCTCTCTCAAAAAACTATTACTTCGATCTTAATTAGTAATATAACTACATTTTCCTATTCTTACTACAATTATACATAAAAAAATCTAACCCTCCAGCGCCCCTATAAATAAGGAAGAGTTCATAAAAAATTTCCCCATCAAGCCTGACACTATTTTTTTCTTTTATTACGACCGTCGGTTGCATCATGAGGATCTGCGACGTGAGTGAAGATAGAAAAGAGAGGTGACTAGAAAGAATTTACCATAATCTAGCAATTAAAACCATATTATTCAAACATAAATAAAAAATATCTTCTGACTTCTTTTGTTATTGATAATAATTATTATTATCATTTTATATTATCCCCAACTAGCGTATCGTTTCTCTCAATGGCGAAGGGAAAGAAAGGAAGGAAAAAAAAAGAATTCTAGCCAAGAGGAAAGTTATGATCTAACAAAATTTCATGTGTCAACCATGATTTCTCGTCTTCTCTTAGATATATTTTCTTTTATTGAAAATATTATTTTAGTTACACTAGGAGGAGAAGAATAAAATATAGTACGTCACGTTCTGAATACATATATAAAGCACCTTACATGCATGCCATATATCCACTACTCTATTTTTCTTCTATCGAAATATATTTACTTAGTTTTCAAAACATATATAAAGCACCTTTACATTTAAGATCCTTTTATTTATTAACTTGTATAAAACTATCGACTACCAGATTCCATCTTGCAAAATAAACCATGATCAAACTCGAGAAACAAGAGATGAAGAAGAATAGAATCCTTGAACGCACTTATTGGATGACATTTTGGATTTGATCATGAGTTGCCTCAACATCATCAAATTCATCCGCTCATCTCGAGTTTGCAAGCATTAGAGGATCACAATTTGCAAAATTCCTAAACTCCAACGCACTCATTCTTATGGGCATCCATGCTTGCTCAGATTCTATGGGGTGCAAGAAATGTGTGATCCTCGACCCTCTGTGTCAAGGCGAAGAATTCACCATCCACACCCCTTGACACATGTTCACATTGCATTCTCAAACTATGGCCGGTTGCTTCTCATCGTCGGCAAGGGAGAACAAATCTTCTTCTTCAACCCCTTGACACATGCGGTCATCGAATAAGACATTGGAATAAGACTTATTTGTACTTGAATTTCATTGTATTTTTTATTTTATAAACTTATTTTTAAAATGTTGGAATAATACTTCATTATATATATATATTCTTCCTTCTTTTTTTCCCATCTAACACATTTTATTTATGTTGTTTTGAGTTTACACATATTTACCATCTAAACTTATTTATGTTGTTTTGAGTTTACACATATATATATTGCATATTTACAAATTTCGTTCATATAGGATTGAATTTGCGTTGATTCTTCATATTTGAATTTGACATTCATTGATGCAACGATATCCTAAAAAACACTTAGTCAAAATGCTAACAATTGATATAAATTTTCGCAATCGAATAAACTAATTAATTAAATTTATTCACATTTTTATTTTAAAATATTTGTACTTTTTAACATTTATATAATAGTGTTATATTTAAGGCAAGTTAGTGCCTCATATTTCGCTTGACATATATGTCTTCTTTTTTAAAGCACTCTTATGTAAAACTCTTTTCATCACTTCTTATTTAACAAATTTCACATGATAGTATTTTATTTAGACAACATACTAATAATAATATTTATATGTTTACTTGTAAGAGATAGTTATAAATTAATTGTTGAGTCCTATACAACATTATTGTTTTAGGAACCGAGAGAAACATGTATCTCATGCTATTTCAAAAAACATTAATGTCAATCCTCAAGTTTTCTTTAAAATATTTTGTTTTTATCCTTTTAGCATATTTGTTATTATTTTTTTAATCTTCTAAAATACATCATCTAAACTTTATCAAATATAAAAAAATATTAGTTTATATATGTATTTTTATATTGTTATTTTTTATTTCTATCCTTTTTTGTTATCTGCCATAATGAAGCAAATTAAGTTGAAATTTTCATTCTATTTAAAATTTACAAATATTACTTAAAAGTATGAGAGATATATTACATATTGAATTTTTTTTATTTATGTCTAATTTTTTCCTCACTAGTGAATGCTTTAACATTTGCATATTATAATTCATCAATATATTATCATTAAAAAAATTTTGAAGAATATATTTTACAAAAGAAATACAACTAGGACTAAAATGAGGTGATTTTGGGAAAAAAAGTTTAAAAGAAGAAAGTTAAGAGAGCCGATCAACAAAAAAAAAAAAGAAGAAAATGGTCAAAATAAAAGAGTGTGGTGGCACCAACTAGATTTTGGACTAAAAATAAATACAACAAAGTTGAAACATACATTCAAACAAGAAAAACTATAAAAAATGATTCTTTAGTGGACGTTGACAGTGGTAAGGTTTATATATTCGAGTTCGATGATTCAAAGGAGCAATGTCAAACTAGAGAGCACCATAGACAAGTTGTTGTTCTTCGGACCCGTAGATTGTATGCGGCGAGCCCCCCTCCACGTGGTGTTTTTCTTTTTTTCTTTTTAATTATTTTTTAAAATTATTATATATTATTTTATGTAAAAATAGAATTCAATTCAGAGCAAGGGTATAATGAACTTTTTACAAATGCGAAAAATAAAAAAATAACAGAGAAGTCGACGGAATTGGACGGAAGGACCAATCATGATAGTTTAGGTACACAAAAAATGAATTCGTAGTATGGGGTTAGATGTGGTAATTCACGATAGTTTAGGAGTGGTTAGAGGAAATAGCCCAAAAATAAAAAATAATAATACGCAGGTATCTGAGCCGTAGATCGTGAATCGAAGGGTTGAAATATGCGCATGATTCTATATGACCAGTTCCGATTTTAATTAGTAATATGATTATAATATCCTATTCCTATTATAATTCTATATAAAAAAATATAATTCTCGGCGCCCTTATAAATAGGAACCACCGAACCAGTTTTATCATATTTTTTTCCATCAAACTCTGCACTATTTTTTTTCCTATTTCGACCGCCTGTTACATTAGGATCTACGGAGTGAAGTCACAATTAAAACTCTATTATTCAAACATAAATAATTTTGCTGACTTCTTTTATTATCGATAGTAATAATTATTTTTTTTATATCATCCCCAACCAACCTATCTTTTCTCTCAATGGCGAAGGGAAAGAAAGGAAGGAAGAAGAAAAATTCTACCCAGGAGGAAAGTCATGATCTAACAAAGTTGCACGTGACAACCGAGGTATCTTGTCTTCACTTAGATATATTTTCTTTTATTGCAAAAAATATTTTAGTGACACTTAGAAAAGAAGAATAAAAAATAATACGTCACATTTTGAATACATACATATGCCATATATCCACTACTCTATTTTTCTTCTATTTAAATAATTTTCAAGACATATATAAAGCACCTTTGCATTTAAGATTCTTTTATTTATTAACTTGTATAAAATCGTCGATTACCAGATTTCATCTTGCAAAATAAATCACGATGAAACTCGAGAAACAAGAGATGAAGAAGAACAAAGTCCTTGGACCGGACGACATTTTGGATTTGATCATGAGTCGGCTCAACATCATCGAATTCATTCGATCATCTCGAGTTTGCAAGCGCTGGAGGACCACATTCTGCGAAACTCCTAAACTCCAACGCCCTCGTTCTTACGGGAATCCATGCATGCTCAGATACCCATGGGGGTGCAAGAAATGTGTGATCCTCGACCCTCTGCGTCGAGGCGAAGAATTCACCATCGATACTCCGAATCTGCCCTCCAATGTTCACATTGCATGCTCAAACTAAGGCTGACTGCTTCTCATCGCCGGCGAGGGCGAACAAATCTTCTTCTTCAACCCCTCGACGCAAGCGACCGTCAAGCTTCCTGACAAGCAATTCCTAGTTTGTTACATGTTCAACTTCTCGTGGCCGTCGACTTCCTCCGATTGTACGATCGTCGCACTGTACGCATCCGATGATGAAACTCTTGTTTGTCATTGTTGGCCTAGGGACGAAGAATGGACAAGATTCGATGTCAATCATGAAGAAAGAAATTTTACAAGATCGTACTCAAGGCCCCTCTTCATCAGAGATGAGATTTATCATCCCGGCCTCGACGGGAGGTTGGCGATATATGACCTCTCTGATGAATCCATGACTGTGATCGGAACGCGCATCAGAAGAACTCACAAGAGCAATGACAGGTATTATCTGGTCGAGATGGATGATGGGCGGCTCATTTTAGTCTTTGTGGACGTTGACGGTGGGAAGGTTCATATCTTCAAGTTTGACGATGCAAATGAGAGATGGGTCGAACTAGAGAGCATCAGGGATAAGTTGCTGTTCGTCGGACCCATAGATTGTATGTGGATGAAGGCAGTCACATGTGTGCAAGAACGAGTCTTTCTGCAGATGCTTTACAAAAGTGGCATCATGTCCTTTTCCTGTGCAGAAAATGAGATGCAACCTACGAGACAATTCTATGACAAAGACGTCTACGAATTTTGTCGCACTACTTGTTTGATTGAGCTGATGCCTTAGAGCTTTAGTTTTCATTTTTTTCAAATACTTTTGTACTTGAATTTTATTGCATTTTTTGTTTGATAAACCTTTTTTAAAACATTGGAATAAGATTTCATTATATCTATTATTCCTTCTTTTTTTCCCATATGGCACTTCTTATTTATGATGATTTGAGTTTATATATATATATATATTGCATATTAACAAATTTTATTCATATAGGATTGAATTTGCATTGATTCTTCAAATTTTAATTTGTCATTCATTGATGTAACGATATCCTAAAAAACACTTGGATGCTAATTAAAATATAAGGGTTTTTTCCTCTAACCTCCTTTGAACTATGAAGTTTTTCCGCGTCTACCCACGACTTTCGTATTTTTCATAGACATTCCCTAAACTATGCCACATTTTCACTTAGGTCCATCTGTCAACTTCTGTTTACTTTTCCATCAAATTTTATTATTTTGATTTATGAAATGGCCAAATTACCCTCATGTAGTTCAGATAAGTGAGCTCCCCATTTTCTTTGTTGACCTAAATGCATGAGGGCAATTGAGTCATTTCATAAATTAAAATAATGAAAATTAACGAAAAAATTAATAGATGTTGACCGACGGATCTAAGTTGAAAAGTGGCATAGTTCAGGTATGCGAAAAATATGAAAGTCGTGAGTAGGCGCGTATATAATCTTTGTACTTTTCTAACATTTATATTATAGTGTTATACTTAAGGCAAGTCACTACATCATATTGCCCTTAACACACATATATAAGGTTTAATGTTATATGTGAAGCAGCAAATGCTTAGCACCGTGTGAAGCAGGCTTAAAACCGTCTGATTGCGATTCGGCGGTTTAGATGGATGCGCCCATCCAGATGTCATCGGACGGCACCAGTGCATCTCGCGAGATGTTCCAGCTTTCCGATCGTAGCGCCTACTTCACAGTTCACACAGAACACTCCCGCTCGACTTCTTTTTTCTCATTTTCCCGCTTTCTCCTCTCTCGCCCTAAATCCTCGCTGATCTTTCTGGTGATCTCCGGCGCTGCGATCCATCTCTTCTTCTTCGGCGGGCACTGCGTTCCACCAAGTGCTGCTCGCCCTTACCCCCTCTCTCGCCCTCATTTTTCCCTATTTCCTCTCGCCCTAAATCCTCTTCTAGCGAACTCTGGTGCTGCGATCCACTAGGTGCTACTCGCCCTTTCCTTCTCTCTCTCTCTCTCACACACTCTCTCTCTTTATCTCTCTCCCTTTGCCTCTTCTTCGACGAGTTCAGGGGCAGCGACCGGCGGTTGCCGACTCACGTCGTCGGAGACATGAAGACCCTCCCATCTCCGTCGGAGACCTTCTCGCTTCCGCCGGCCTCGGCAGCTTCGACGCCATCTGCGGTGTGGCAAGGTTTGTCGGCGCTCGCGTGGTCCTCCTCACCACATGGCCGAACTCCGGGAGTGGGCGCAGAAGAGCGCCCATGCCGTGGCGTACATCCCAACGACCATGGCGGATGACGAGGCAGCCCCAGAAACCGTAGGTGTGAGGAGGATTCCCATGGGGAGCTTATACGAGGGAGCTCTGTTCATGTTGTTCGAGATGGTAGTGATGCAACTTACAGAGGCGCTGAAACAGAGCTCGACACAGCTTCGTTCGTGTCATACCAACCTTGAGTACGGTGCCGGCCGAGCATTTGTTAAAATGCATATATTTTGTCTAGCTCTGTATTGCTTGAAAACCATGAGTTATCTAGGACTAATTACTTGTAATTTAGATTTGGAGTTTAGTTTTTAAAAAATACTTGTAATTTAGATCTATTGTGTGGGTGTTTGATCCATGTAGTCGACCCCATCTAGTGGGATAAGACTTTGTTGTTGTTTGTTGTTGTTGTATGGGTGTTTGCTTTCTGATGAAATGAGTTGTATACTTTTTTCTATTAAAAAGAATTGATTAGAGAATTGATGGTAATATATCAGGACAGAAAACTCATTTGTCTACTGTGACGAAAAAGACGATCAAGCAAAACGCAAATTTCTACACTTCTACCCATATACAACATCTTTTTGCAATGGAGTTTAGTTGCAGCTTTTGTGAATTGTGATGAAATGTTTTTTATGTTCCAATGCACTAAGGAGTGGCTACGAAGTACATTTTTTATGTTAATTACGTATAAAAGATCACCTTTGCATTCATGTAAGAATTTCCATCCCCAATGTAGCAAGGGCAGTTGTACCCGAGGCCTGGAGTTGTGGAGTTGTAGCATTGATTGTAGTCGCTGAGGCACACATAATTCGATTTATCCTCCTGTTATGGCTTTAACTTTTGATCCATTCCAGGAGCAACCAAAATTTTATCGATAGTCGAGTACATTTCCGAATGATGAGTCAAACTCTATGATACATGCTTTAACTTTTAAGAAATCTATCTATTAAAAAACCTAAATGGAATGTGAATTAATCCCAAGTAGATGTTTCTTAAAAGCAACATATAGCTTTTCTAGAAAAACAAAAAACTAAGCATCAAAAGAGAATGCAAAAGATCATAACAGAAACTCTGATCTATTCCAGCATGGTTCAAGACATTAATAACAAACAAAACGGGACCCTCATGTTCAACATTCTCAATTACTTAATACAGACAGAAAAAAGCATCAGCTTTCCAAGCACAGCATCCTTCATGACATCATTCGACAGTGCAAGATTCGCAACCCAAGCATCAGCTACTTCAGTACAAATAAAAAAAAAATGCATCAGACAGTTACCAATGCTCATGAAAGCAAATTGCAACAAATAGTGCACTTACTAGCTAAGTTCCCATATTCATCACCCTGCCCCCTTAATACAAAATCCACCGCTCACATAGAAGAACAATAAAGACTCAAAACCACTGCAGGAAGGAAACGACATGTGTCAATTATGTATCTTTAACAGAAATTAACAGGAAAATGAAACATACATTTAATTCAAGATACCAGCAGCTGAAAAGCATAAAGAAATCTCATTGTCAACTCTTATGTTATGTTTAATTCAAGATACTACAGCAGCTTACCGATCTACATAAAAATGACACAAAAATGACAATCTCTGTGTTTGTGTGTGTGTGAGAGAGAGATAAGTAGCGCGCGAAAGAGAAGGCCCTGCATGGTCCATTACCCTTCCACCAGTTATCCACGATAATTTCTAAAATCGAGCTATGAACCATTAAAATGATCCAGAAGTGATTTCTTCTAGTTCAAATAACAAAAGTCATTTATAAACAAGAACATGCCAGTTTATTCTAACTAAAAAGTAATAAATGTACTAATTACATTCTGCAATACATCTATGTAGCTGACAATAAAATTAAGAAACAATGACCATAACGAAAATACTGCTAAAATGTTGTCAATTTGATTCTGTATCCTCCAGTTCAGCAGTCCACCAGCCCTTCACTGACTACCAAATTTAAGTTGAATTGCATGGAAGTTACTATGAAAGCAGAAACTCAACAAAGAAATGGAGGGCGCGAAAGAGAAGGCTCGGGATCATCTCACCTGCTATAGTGAAGGTCGCTAGCAATGGTTGCAAAGGACTGGAGCCGCTGATCGCCGCCCTCAGAGGTGGAATTGCCAATTACTGAGCGAGAGACAGAGGGAGAGATCGGAAGCCACTCACGTTGGCCGGAGTACTGGAGGGATGGAGGTCGCTGATCGCTGCCCTGGAACAGCTGATAGTAGATCTGCAGTCGACAAACGAAGATCAGAAAATCTTGGCCGGGAAAAGGGAAAAAGAGAGGAGCGAGGTAGGTACCTGGCTCTCGCCACCCTGTAGAGTGGAGGCGCTAGTCACCGAGCGAGAGAGGGAGAGAACGGGAGCCACTCACATTCGCCTGAGGACTGGAGGGCTGGAGGTCACCGATCGCCGCCCTGGAACAACCAATATGCAGCCGGCGAACAAAGATCGAGAAATCTCAGCCGAGAAAAGGCAAAAAGAGGGGAGCGAGAGAGAAACAATGTGCAAGAGGTAGGTAGGTACTTGGCACTCGCCGGTCTTCGCCGCTGAGCTCGGCGGTCATTGCTGTTTCACTCACTGGAGAAGACAACCAAATTTGGATCCTTGGAGCGAGCGGGAGTTCTTCGTGTGAAGCGACGCAGCGATCGGAAAGGAAAAAATCGAGCGGGAATGTTTTGTGTGAAGTGGGCACTGCAATCGGAAAGGCTGGAAATCTCGTGAGATGCACTGGTGCCATCCGATGATATCTGGACGGGCGCATCCATATCAACCGCCGGATCACAATCGGACGGTTTTAAGCCTGCTTCACAGGGTGTTGAGCATTTGTTGCTTCACATACACATTAAACTATATATATATATATATATATATATATGTATATGTATAATATGTCTCCTTTTTTAAAGTACTCTTATGTAAAACTCTTTTCATCATTTCTTATTTAACAAACTTCTCATGATAGCCCGACCATTGTGACATTGATTAGACACCCATGACTTTAATATTTTATTTGGGCAATGTACTAATAATAATATCACTGTAACAGTTTATATGTTATACGAGATAGTTATAGATTAGTTGTTGAGCGTTGTACAACATTATTTGTTGTATTAGGAACCGAGAGAAAGACGTCTCTCGTGCTATTTCAAAAAACATTAATGTCAATCCTCAACTTTTCTTTTAAAATTTTTCTTTATTCTTTTAGTATATTTG
The DNA here is from genome assembly GCA_030549335.1 of Pontederia crassipes. NCBI lineage: Eukaryota > Viridiplantae > Streptophyta > Magnoliopsida > Commelinales > Pontederiaceae > Pontederia > Pontederia crassipes. Next base: position 65,639,137 of record CM060196.1, on the reverse strand, counting down.
CTATTATTTTCTAAATCTTGTAAAATAAATCATCTAAAATTTTATCAAATATAAAAAAATCATTAGTTGATATATGTATTTTTTATATTGTTATTTTTTATTTCTATCCTTTTTAGTTAACTATCACAATGAAGCAAATTAAGTTAAAATTTTGATTCTATTTAAAAATTACAAATATTACTTAAAAGTATAAGAAATAGAATGCATATTGAAATTCATTTTTTGATTTTAAACTATTTTTTTCCTCACTAGTGAATGCGATCTTTAACTTTTGCGTGTGATGATTCATCAATATATTATCATGCAAAAAAAAGTTAAAGAATAAATTTTACAAAAGAAATACATCTAGGATTAAAATGAGGTGATTTTGGAAAAAGAAGTTTAAAAGAAGAAAGATAAGAGAAGCGATCAACAAAAAAATAAGGATAAAGTGGTCAAAATAAAAGAGTGAGGTGGGACCAACTAGATTTTAGAGTGACAATAAATACACCCAAAGTTGAAACATACATCCATCCAAGAAAGAGGCGTCATGATTTTAGCATAATGAATGATTAAAGTATCATCTCTATTTAGATGAAACAAGCGATCTTTTTTTTTCACTGTTTTTTAGAAGAACATTAAGTAGTTCTTATTCTATAAATCGAATGTGTCCAATTGATTTAGTCTATTTGACTGAGTGTATATAATTAGTGACCTTATTGAAAAAAACATGTAATCTTTTTTCTTGTAATGACATTGATCCATCTGAGCCATCATCTTTTCCTCAAAATTATTTGTCCAGTATTTATTGACGTATATCTATATAATTCCAGTCCTAGTATACGAAACCTATCTCTTTGCCTTTCCACCATCTCCGACACATCAATAAGTTCAAATAGCAGACCCATCTAAGAGAATTGTGGAACCAGGCTCCGAATGTTCAAATTGTATGAATATCAAATCATACAGAAAAAAAAAAGACATGGTAACGGATGTCCTAGCATATTAACATCATCTGCATCATAGAAATAATTTATTTAAAAGAATTGATATTTCCAATAATACCTAACTAAATTGAAGATATTGTCTCAACAACAGTTAATCACTATACACAGATTTTCTATTCCTGAAGATTTGTTCAGTCCATAAGGGTAGTTATCATCAATTTCAGATTAAATTTCATTCATTTCTGTTTTAAAAATTTGGTGTTTTATTCCCTCAAAAAAAAAATGGTATTCTATCAATAGATGTACTAAAAACCCAAGCATTAGAGAGTTATTGCAATTACATACAAACTGGTGTATCCATGTGCTTTGCTGCAACCAGTTCACATATACACATAGAAATCGTCATATAATGAGTTCATTTCTCATAGAGCAATTATGTTTAAACAAAAGCACACCATCAAGCACATAGCATTCTAAAAAAGCTTTCGTAGAAAAACCTCAATCCCAGACCCTTTTTGTTGAGAGAGAGAGAGAGTCCACATAAACTCCTTTTGAACTGGTTTTCCAATGTTGTGACTTGTAAACTAAATATACTTGCTCCACTCAACTTCCTCCCCCTCTATCCCCTGCGTAACAATTCTCTGGCATTATAGCCTTTACCACAATGATGCTACCCATATGGAAGAATGCTACTATTTTGGAAGAATAAAAGGATGACAAAATGTCTTTTACGCCATCTATGCCTATTAAAGATTACGTGTGCAACGTACAGAGGACCAATTTATCATTGTAATCCCGCCTCTTTCTCGTCTTCCTGAATGATCAACCTATATCGCAGTGAATTATGACCTTACCACCCTGACGTTAGCGCTCTGATTTCCAACTGTTCTTGGGATCTCTAAATCCTCGAACAATTTTTCGGTGTGGTTCTTAGTTCTCGTATCACCTCCATCTACCTGCTTGCTTCGTCCAAGGATGATCAGTGGGTCTGGATGCACCACCCTTTGGGGTGTCCGCACGCCAGTAGCGTTTACCGTTTCCTTACTTCGCCGGCTTTGTCGAATCACGAGATTAGTAGGATGGACTGGAAGTTGTTGTGGCGCATTCCGGCATCCCCCTGTGGAACAACTTTTCTTTCGGTGTAACGCCATTATTCTCGTCTGGACTTTGCTTCAGGACCACTTGCAGAACCCATTCTCACATTTCGCTTCTTGGTCGTTGGGTGCGTGGCTCGCGGAGGGTCAGCACCTCTTGCCCATCTCTAGGCTCCAACTCTTATCTTGTATTGCTTATACCCTTTGGGGGATCTCGAATGCGCGTAACAATCTCATCTTTTCTTCCAAGTCAACCACGACTCATGTTATCCTGGTGCAAGCCTTGGCATGTTGCAAGGAATAATGTGGATGCCCACTTACCTGAGGACACTCCCACCGGGGAACCCGTATGGGTGAGGTGGGAGCCTCCGCCGATCGGCTGGTTCAAGCTGAATACCGATGGATCCTTTGTGGATTCGGCGCGGGGGGGGGGGGGGGGGGGGAGCAGGCTACTTAATCCGCTCTCACTCCTCTTTCATCTATGCAGGTGCTCTTGGGCGTCGCTTCTCCTCTGTTCTGGAGGCCGAGACTTGGGGCCTTCATTTGGGACTCCAGTGTTGCAAGGATTGTGGATCTCCCACCTCCATATCGAATGTGACTCTTCTAATCTTATTCAGATTTTGAAACGGCGGGGTCAGGCTCCATGGCGTATTGCGCATCTCGTCCCTGATATCTTAAATCTAATGGACTCTTTTCCTTTTTTGGAATTTAAACATGTATACCAGCGGTCTAACCGGGCTGCCGATTACTTTGCGAATTTTGGCCGGTCGGCGAGCACCGATCTTTTTTGGATGGAGTCGCCACCTCCTGGCCTCCTCGACATTTTGTACTAGGACTCTTCGGGCTTTCTATTTAATAGATAACTTTCTTTTCCTCAAAAAAAAAAGAAGGATCACAAAAAAAAATTAATATAACGAACAGACAGTGCAATTGCATCCTGATTGGTTAGAATGCCTTCTTCATATTAAAAATCCATTTCCTTACAACAATAAACTATTTCTAGTTCTTTCTCAGTCCCATATGTACAATAAAAGAACTGGACCTCTTTAAAAAAGACTCTAAAAGTGACTGCTTCATAGTTGCATACTGCAAAAGAGTAAACAAAATAAGAACTCTTTTTTTAGGGGAAAATAAGAACTCTTTTTTTATATATATATTCTCTCTCTCATTCCTGAATATATAAAGGTTTTCATACCTAGCAGAAGATCCTGGTACAAGAGGAAAAGAAGATTTGTCTTCAAGAAGGAGGATCAAATATTCAGTGGCCTTCAGATTGGATTTAATGTATATTAGGGTCATCCTACCTATCCTTGCGGCCGTCGGATCCACAATCGATGACCGATCCAGAAAAAGGTGCGCTTCAAATGGATTAATGGATAAAAAACGACGGTTCAAGCTTTGGATTGGCGTCCTCTCAAAAAAAAAAAAAAGGCTTTGGATCGGCGATTCAAGCCGTGCGAGAGGGTAATCCACGTCTCCTCCTCATCATGTGCCCTAGTGTAATGCATGATTCCTCCTCCTCCGTTCATCCGTCGACTCCTCAGTCGTGTGCCCACTTCGATCGTCCGCCTCAGTCGTTGTTCCTTGAATCATCTGCCAAGTCGCACTTGCTGACCGTGGCCCTCTTCCTGACACGACATCGCCGTGGCCCTCTTTTGCATACGACATCGCCCATCGATGAGCTGTCTGACCTTGCTGTCCACGAACCTTGCCGGGCCTTGTCTCCGTAGCCGATCGTTCCATCCACTTGACCCCCCGTGGTTTCAGGATCTTGTGTCCATTATCTGCAGGGTTCCTTTGTATACCAAGTGAATTTCTCTTCGTAATATATTAAATGTTTTATGGCTTGAAAAGAGGACTGAATCTACTGCTACTGCACATATTGGCTTTCATATCATGTATGGTGGAACTGGCTTGTCATATTTTTTCAGAATAAAAGGTTTTATCTTTGAGGTTGTTCTTTTGTTATGCCTTTGTATTCCTGAAACTTCAAAAAAAACCAAGAAATCAAGCCTAAAATCAAGAGGATATAATCGCAATACCGCCATCAAAATGTATGTAAGGCAGTTTGACATTTCTTTAATAAAATTGTCAAGTTGCTCAATCCATTATTCATTGCATACAGATAATTCTAAAATCTGAAGAATTCTAATTCCAACGCCACAACAACTCTGATCAGGGATGAGGGCCTGAGGGCATGCTGCCGGATGGAACATGGCAGGGCTGGTAATCCATTCTTTTTTTTTCTTTTTTGATCCGGAGCTGATCAGGAAGGTGCTCTGAGTTTGTATGATCAAAATTCAAGGAGATAGCAAAGAACAATTACTGCTGCTCTTCATCCCTCTGAAGTTGATATGTGTTGGAAACAGAAAAAAAAGAGGGATAGAAACAGAGCCAAAAGTTGCATCCCTGTCTCGGCAAGAAAACCTAAGTACCTAACTAAACGAATCGATCGTTCGCAACCATTCAGATCGCTTCCTATGGATGCAAAATAACAGCAGAATATTCATCAAATCCATCCCAGATGAACAATCCACGAATCTGTTCCGATTTCTACAAAAGAGTCCAAGTCCCAGGAAAAAAAAAACGAGGAGACGGAGAGAGGAGGAAACAGACGGGCGAGAGCGACGGTGCCGACGCCGCCCCATATGATCACCGTGACGACAGCAGCGACCAATTCCGATCTTAATTATTAATAAGATTATATTTTCCTATTTCTACAAGGATTCTATACTAATCCTATTCCTATAAGAATTCTACATAAAAAAAAACTAATTCCCGGCGCCCTTATAAATATGAACCAGTTTATCATATTTTTTTCTCCATCAGAATTTTTTCTCTTTCCACCGCCGGTAATATCACGTAGAGAAGAAAGGGTGACTTTTTTTATTATTGATAGCAATAATTTTTTTTTTATATCATCTCCAACGACCCTATCTTTTCTCCCAATGGGGAAGGGAAAGAAAGGAAGGAAAAAGAAAAATGTTAACAAGGAGGGAAATCATGATCTAACAAAGTTACACTTGGCAACCGAGGTATTTTATCTTTAGTTACATATATTTTCTTTTATTGCAAAAAAATATTTTAGTGACACTTGGAGAAGAAGAATAAAAAATAATATGCCACATTTTGAATATATACATATGTCATATATCGACTGCTCTATTTTTCTTCTATTTAAATAATTTTCAAGACATATATAAAGCACTTTTGCATTTAAGATTCTTTTTATTTATTAACTTGTATAAAACCGTCCATTACCAGATTCCATCTTGCAAAATAAATCAAGATGAAACTCGAGAAACAAGAGATGAAGAAGAACAGAGTCCTTGGGCGTACTTACCGGATGGCATTCTGGATTTGACCATGAGTCGGCTCAACATCAACGAATTCATTCGATCATCTCGAGTTTGCAAGCGCTGGAGGACCATAATTTGTGAAACTCCTAAACTCCAACGCCCTCGTTCTTACGGGAATCCATGCCTTCTCAGATTCCCATGGGGGTGCAAAAAATGTGTGATCCTCGACCCTCTGCGTCAAGGCGAAGAATTCACCATCGATACTCCGAATCTGCCCTCCAATGTTCACATTGCATGTTCAAACTACGGCTGGCTGCTTCTCATCGCCGGCGAGGGCGAACAAATCTTCTTCTTCAACCCCTTGACGCAGGCGACCGTCGAGCTTCCCGACAAGCAATTCCCAGTTCGTTACATGTTCAACTTCTCGTCGCCGCCGACTTCCTCCGATTGTACGATCGTCGCGCTGTACGCATGCGGCGATGAAACTCTTGTTTGTCATTGTCGACCCGGGGACGAAGAATGGACAAGATTCGAAGTCGATCATGAAGAAACAAATTTTACAGGATCGTACTCAAGGCCCCTCTTCGTCGGAGATGAGATTTATCATCTCGGCCTCGACGGGAGGCTGGCGATATACGACCTCTATGATGAATCCATGACTGTGATCGGAACGCGCATCAAAAGAAGTCACAAGAGCAATGACAGGTATTACCTGGTTGAGATGGATGACAAGCGGCTCATTTCAGTCTTTGTGGACGTTGACAGTGGGAAGGTTCATATCTTCGAGTTCGACGATGCAAATGAGAGATGGGTCGAATTAGAGAGCATCGGAGATAAGTTGCTATTCGTCGGACCCGTAGATTGTATGTGGATGAAGGCAGTCACTGGTGTGCAAGAACGAGTTTATCTGCAGATGCTTTACAAAGGTGATATCATGTCCTTTTCGTGTGCAAAAAATGAGATGCAACCTACAAGACAATTCTACGACAAAGACGTCTACGAATTTCACCGCACCGCTTGTTGGATTGAGCTGATGCCTTAGAGCTTTAGTTTTCATTTTTTTCAAGTACTTTATTGCTTGAATTTTATTGCATTTTCGTTTGATAAACTTTTTTAAAAACATTGGAATAAGACTTCATTATATCTATTCTTCCTTCTTTTTTTCTCATCTGACACTTTTTATTTATGATGATTTGAGTATATATATATTTATATAATCAAGTAGAACATTTATAAATAAAATTATCATCAAGTAGAGTTATGTCATTCGAGAGAGACAATTACTGAGATTGAATGCCACTGCTGTAGTAGCAGTTCAATTTCTTTCCCAAAAAATGGTTATTCTTGGCCCCCAAAATTATTGATTTATTTCTTGTTTTGTGTTTGAAAGTAGATAATTGTGATGTAACGACGTACTAGTAATTTATAAGGATAAAAATATGAGATTTTCTTGTCAAATCTATAAATCAACAATATCTCCAAAATACGACACCATACAATTAGGAAATCGCATATTTCTGCCAGTAAATGAAAAATAATATTTTGTGTCCATAATGAATTGCAAAATTCCTTTACTTTTTTCATGAAAAGTGTAAAGCTCGTTAGAAAGAATAATTAATTATTGAAGGCACCATGAAGATAGCAAAAGCAAAGAGTTTGGAAAAGAATGGGATGATTAAACATTTAACAAAAATAGACCCCAAGGTAACATATAAAGAGACGAAAGATAAACTGAAGACACTAATCAAATGTCGCATGACATAAGATGCGAAATCAGGACATTATTACAAGCCAACAGAACAGAACATTATTACAAAGTTGTCGCCGAGACACAGATCACTTATAGTGGTTTCCCTTTACAAACTCATAAAGTTCTCTTGTGCAAATTATTAAGTTTAAACATTTGAATCAGGCAGCAAGTAGTTGAAGGAGGCGCACAAATCTTCACTTCTTTTGATCCATTATGCTCTGTTGATGTTCTGAGCAATCACAGGTCTTTTCTTGTTGCCTGAGCTTCTCACCCTCACGACACATATATTCGGTAAACTTTTCCTGTGGATTCCAAGAGGAGTTAAATGCTTCATTAGATTAATCATGAAGTTTATACCAGATGATTTTTGGAGGATATTGCGTATCATAAACATGAGCACTGAACTACAAACATGTCAACAAGATGTCTCAATTACTAAATCCTAGACCAACTACAAAAATATACTAATATATGTTATATGATCAAGCATATTCACAACAATATTTTGCTTGAAAATTTAGTTAACAAAATCAAATAAGTTGAAGAAGATTCTTTGAATAACACAACATGCAATTTGTCACTGAGCCAAACTACGCACAGATAAATACTCCATGAAGTTGAATTATAAAGAACTGAAATGCAATATTACTATGGAAGAACCATTTGAAATTAAATTTACCATTTTGTGTAGAAAATATATCTTTATTTTTTTTTCAACCTCATATCATGATGAATACCTGGCTTTACCAGCTATGTCAACCAACAAATAACATGCAGGCAAAAAAAGAACAATAACACATCACTAGCACAAAATATCAGGGTGGCTATTCTATATGTCAAATTAGCTCCTCAAGCAAACATACTACTATCTTATGGAATATAGGACAAGCTGCTAATCATATCAACACTAATTATGCCTCGTTCTGATCGAATTTGAAATTGGCTACTTTGATCCATTTGGCATGCTATCTTTTCCTTTAATATTATTTGACCAATATTTATTGATGCATATTCATATAACTCTAATCCTAGTTTATTGAACCTATATATTTACCTCTCCAACATCTCCCTAGGTTCATAGCAACCATCTAAGGTATCTTATTTTGTCCTAAAAAATATGCAAAACACGAGGCTTTAAATAAATTTTTTTTTTAGGAGAAGGATGACCCTCAAAGTTGTGATTGTCATCCACACATCTATTTATATAATTGTGGAATGGAAATATTGTACATATGTGGGCTCTCAAAGGAGAGGAACAACGAGATAGAAAATCTCTCTTTTAGTCAAAACCCCGCTCCCAAAACAAAAAGAGAAAGTAGTGATACTCAAAACAAAAAGACCTCATTTCACACTTTGCATGAAATTCTAATATTCTCATGAACTATTTTGCTCCCTGTTTGATGAACAAGATTCAATGTATTTAATTGTTTGTTTTCCCTTTTGATGATTCTTGGTTGTGGGCCTCGGATAATTCTAGAATTGCTACTGCTAAGGCAGTTTATAACTTCATAAGTAGGCCGCTTGTGCTACCTAGGCATGCTGGATGGCCGAGTTGGAGATCTATACGGTGCATCAATGTTCCCCCCAAGATAAAGCTTTTTATTTGGAAATTGGCTCATAATCATCTACCTACTAAGCATTTACTTGCAAATTTTATTCATAATGTGAGCCCTACTGTGGTATAGGTCTTGAAACTAACATTCATCTTTTCTTTGACTGTCTTGTGACTTTCTAAATTTGGAATCTGTTTCAATCTCACACTGATTATTCTTTTAATTTCATTCCTACTTGGAAGGAGGGGGACTGGATTAAGGAGGGATGTGACCTCCTTGATTATACCTCTCGCTTTCAGCTTCTCACTCTCTTTGGAGAATCTGAAAGATGAGGAACGATGCCCATTTTAACTCCATCCAGACAACCGCTGCCATGGTCTGGTCGCGAGTTAAAGCCTTTTACTATGAGTTACAAACACCCTATACTTCTGAGGGGACTTCCCCAATGAACCATCCCCTGGTTCGTTGGGAGCTTCCACCCAATTCTGGATCAAACTGAATTCGGATGGCTTATTTCTAAGTAACTCGGGGGTGGGGGGAGCAGAGCAAGCTTTATAGTCAGAGCTTCTAACACTGGGTTTACTTGTGCAGGGGCATTATATAACTATTTCCACTCAGCCTTGGAAGCTAAAGTTTGGGCCATCTGTAGTAGACTGTTGCTTTGTCATCATCGGGGCATCACTCATATCCTCCTTGAGACGGACTCTCAGCTTGCTATCAACATTGTCTCCAACAAGTCTCCCGTCCGTGGCACCTTAAGAGCATTTTCAACAATATCGCAACTTGTAGCTCTATGTTTCCACACTTTCAACGATATCAGCAAATGTGAAGATTGATTCTTTAGCATCTTTTGGTCATTTTGAGAGGATGTCCTCCTCCGGGCTTCCTCCAATTTTTGTGTAATAACGTTGGCTAATCTAAGTTGATTTCTCTTAAAAAAACAAAAAGAACTCTCCTACCAAAAGTGACCCTAGCGCAAGTCATTCACTCTCCACCTCATTCTGAATAAAAAAGGAGCAAAACACACTATTCATCCATTGTGGATGCCTCTAGGATGTGAAATCAATGGACCCCACCTAGAGGGAGGAAAACAATCACTTTTCACCCATCTGCCGCTCCCAATGTTGGCCCATACAATTCATATGATTAGTTTCGTCGGCTCATCGAGGTCGTTCATTCGAGACGCAGTCCGAAAATTTTTTGACGATCGTAAATGAGCTCATGCCGCATTGTGAAATGTATAAAGGTAACAGTTTAAAACATGGTCAAACAAACATGCTCATCTTGCCAATTTAATCGTACCACTATAAAGGTAACTACGTTGAATTAAAAAAAAATACATATACAAAGATTACTACAATTTCATTGTGGCGTTTGTTACTGCAAATTAAACATGTACGACAATTAGAACTAAAGAAAGAAAAAAGTATGACATCTGTGCAAACATGGTTCAACAACTAATAGATTATGTACATTTCTATGATCAAGCTCTAGCTAGTACTTGGCAGTTGGTGCAAGCACCTCTCTCATCACCAGGCACCTGACCTTGTTAATGGTCATGAAGAAGAGGCACAGGTGCTCCTCCAGTTCATCCAGCTGCTGGCTGAAGCGGCCGTCCGCCTTCCACATCTGCCGCACCACCTCCTGCATCAGCCCCCACTTCCTCTCGCACCGCTCGCTGCAGAACCGCAGCAGCGCCAGCATGTGCTCCACCTCGTCGTGCAGCCGGGTCACCAGCCTGCCGATGGTGTCCAGGTCCCGGTTCAGTATGTAGATCCCCTTCGTCGCGGCGTCCAGCTGAGCCAGTACCCGCGCGAGCCACCGCGTCGACGCCAGGCGCCGGGACGAGGTGGGCACGAGCGTGGGCAGCGCCACCAGGGCCAGCATCGTGTGCAACGCCACGAAGAGGCCGACCACCGACGCGGACGCCGTCAGGACGACGAAGAAGACGGGCAGGGAGCGCTTCACCCGGCCGAGGATCCGCAGCCTCGACTTCGCCTTCTTGCGCCCCGACTCGAGCCGCCTGAGCAGGTCCGCGGAGCCCTCTTGCACCGCCTTGAACTCGCCCCGAGACGTGGCCAAGGAGTCGAAGGGGTTGGACAGCACGGAGAGAGCGGCGAGGTAGTGCTCGAGCTCGACGGCCTGCGGGGGAGCTTTCGGCTCGTGGCCGCTCGGCGCGAGGGAGTGCAGCGTCGCTTTGAGCGGGCGGTACCGAGAGCGGACGCGTTCGATGTCGACCAATAGGAGGCCGCAGAGGAAGGAGGCCCTGGAGGTCTCGTCGTAATAGTCGGAGAGGAGGACGTGGGTCTCCGGGCGGCTGTGCTTCTGGGCGTGCGCGAGGATCTCGTCGGTGGTGGGCCGGTCGGGCTCGAGGAGGCGCTCGACGAGGAGACGGTCGTCGGACTGCGGGCGGAGCGCGGCGACGGAGCCGGCGCCGTGGGATATGGTGAGATCCGTCACGCGGGCGCAGAACTCGTTGTACGACTCGGTGCGGAAGGCGCTCACGTACTCTTCGCGCAAGTCGAAGCTCCCTCGCCTGAGCGGCGCCACCACTTCACATGTCGCTGTTTTTGTGGCATAAATTAACAAATAAAAGTGCTAGCTCGTTAATGAACTCCGTATGCATTTGATAACTTTAACAAAATAAAATTTCGGATATCTTTACCAAAAAATAATTGTATTGTTTATTGCACGTGAGAAAAAAAAACATATTGTTAAAGAAAATCGACGTTAATTGCAATAAGTGGCTTATTGACATTAAATCTGAACTATTAAATGACTTTATTTAACTTATAGAAAATGTAGAAATCAGTTTTTGTAAATCAAACCATGTATTAATATATTAAACCCTTAATATATATATAGATATATAATTCTCAATTCAAGTATTCTAAAATAAAGGCAACCTCTTTTAATATATTTTTTTTTACAAAAAAGAACATGACCTAGTGTCATTTGGCATCATGCATGTAGTTGCAAAACTAATCTATTTACAAATTGTTTATTGTCGGATATTCCACCTCAAGAAAGGAGATGCCTCTAAGAAAATGCAAAACGTTTTAAAATTAATTAGTCAAAAACTACTTCCAAACATTTCTCGTCGAAACGAATGCAAGGGCTTTATATACATGCATGTAGAATCAATTAAAAAGTAAAAGACAAGAAAATCTGAATTCGCTAAAAACACACAGGCCGATATATACATGAAATCACAAGTGTGCATTAATTGATCATACACGTTGTCTTTTATTTTAGGAAAAAAAATAAGTATATTGCATGCTTATAGTGCATACAATAGTAATAAGCTGCATATATAAAATTCATATAAATGTAATTTTAATGAACAATAATATGTATAGCTCCAGGGCTTCCTTTGTTTCATTTATGTTAAGGAAAAAAAAGCCAACATTGATTAATTACAAGTTAGGAATTGTAATATATAACATCTACGTATGTAATTTCTTTTCTAAGGTTGTGAGCTAATTAACATCAATTACCTTTTCGATCCAGGAACTTGCAATCTCTAAAAAGGCCGAGGCTCAGGTGCATCTCCCCTTTATCCTTTCCTTTTTTTTATAAGAGGACCTGTGCATATAATATGTCGAAGAACAAGATTCATCAGAAGCTAAAAAAAGTTGAGAAAAGGATAAATGAACAATAGTTGCTGTTTTATAGGCAACGTGATGCATGGTGTAGATGGAGAAAGAAACAGAACCTTGTTGCAAAGAGGATGGTGCAAACTGCAATCTCTCTCTCTCTCTCTCTCTCTCTCTCTCTCTCTCTCTCTCTAAGGGGTCAGCCTTTAAGTTCAAGGTTTAGGGTCCTCCAGGAAATTAAGCTTAGGATTTCCGCAAGATGAGAGAATCGGAATGTGTTATAAAGCGTCGAAACGAGGAATAAATGTCAGAAAGAAAAGCTTGGAAGGAAGGCCAAAAGGTGGCACGTACTCAAGGGAAACACGTAACAGGTGGCGCAAGCTTAATTCGTGTATGTTATTATACCTACACTTTCTATGCAAGTATCATGCACAAAGGCAAACTGCCACATATTTCAGAGAGATTTTTCTTCCATTTTTCAATTAATTTCATATTTTTTTTATGGTAACAACCTCATAAGTTCAATTTGATGTCCTCATATTCTCTTACTTGTTTAATTATCTTCCCTATCTCGAATCCTTAGTATATATTTATTTATGCTGATCAGGAACTATTTGTATTTAAGAAATAATAATAATTCCGGTTACTTTTATTTATATGAAAATATTCTCATTTTGTAATAATCTTTTTTTCATATATACGTGAATTTGTAGTCATCAATTTGATTTTTTTACTTTTATTTATATCAAAATTAATTTATATGCTTTCAACTTAATCATGTCCTTGTATTCAAAATAAATTAGTTTTCTAGAATTCATCCTTTTCGGATTTTTTTTCAATTAGAAATCAAGGCCTAATACAATACAAAAAAGATAAATTTAAAATACACATCCGTTTTTACTAGTAGAATTTGAACTCGAAATTACTTAATTAATAAGTGAATGGATTTCATCATTTCTTTAAAGTATATATATATATATATATATATATATATATATATATATATATATATATAGAAAGTTGTAATATGTACAGCAATAAGGTTGATATTTTTTTGGATCGGTCACGGTTTGAGCCCTTGTTTTCGGGGGGCGGAGCTTCGCGTGGGCTCCACCCGGATCCATTTCCCCGTTTCTTGTGGAGCTTAGAAGATTTATTGGAGGCGTAACACATTGGCGTGACACATTTAACATATCCAATCTTCTACTTTTAGATCTTTTTGTTCATGCTCATTCCTCCAACTTAGATATTTTATGCCATCCTCCCACTTCCTCTTTTTTATTCGTCCACTTTGGTTTTATAATATTTCAAATAGTTATCCTGACCATTAATTAATTTGTGCTAGATCAAAGACTTCTTTTTTCAATCTAGCTAGATTCATAGGTGTTTATAACTGCTAATATTTGATTAACTCGGTAATCCAACGAAAAGCAAATTATAACTTTTATCAAATTAGTGATTTTTTAAAAAAAAAACTCTAACTCTAAGCTACTACAACCTTGCTAATCAATTATGCTTTAAGATTTTTTTTTTTTGCTATATAAGTTTAAGGAGATGTTTAGCTAAGCTTATAAGTCAATTAAAAAAATTTTTTTTTTGTTTATAACTGAAAAGAAAAATTAATAAGCATTTATTTTATCGACTTATAAGTTAGAAAAAAAAGTTGGAAGACCTCAACTTATTTTGTGAAAAAAGTGATCATTTTAATTAATAAATATACTTATTTTAACATATTTCATCTATTATAATATTAATAAATTTTTAATCATTTGATTAAAATAATAACTTATAATTTATTTTATTAAACATGTAACTGTTTATTTTTTAAATTAACTTTGGCTATTAAATTACTTATTAATATTTTAATTTATCAATTATTTTGTATCTGTTAAGTCAAATCGACCTAAATCAATAGTATTTTTTGTCGCGGATGCTACGAATTTGTTAACGCCGTTATTCAAATCGTCAACATTGATTGTGACGTCACCATGGATTTCTTTTTTCAGTTAAACTTGGAATCTCCATTCATCTTCAATTTCAGTTCCAGATAGCATATATGATTATGATAGATGAAATTCCAAAAGTTTTTTACTTTCACAAATATTTAGATTTAAGACTTTTATTTAAACAATGAGAAATTATTATTCGCTCCCCCAATTTTTGTTATCGTTTTAAGAATTCTTTTGATCTTGTTAATTGAGCAGGATTTTACTTGTCGTGTCTAATGTTTAACTCGTTGAATTCGACAATTCGGATAAAACTATTTTCTAAATAGATGGAGTGAGTATAACTTCTTCTAGATCTCAGTTCGAGTCCGAATGTAGAAAATTCTTATTAGGAGTCTCACATGTCATTGCTATGCACACGACGCGAGACGATTTTACCAAATTAGTTGGACTTGTTAGTGGCCCCAATGTTATCACGACCAAACCAAATAATGGATTGGAAAGGTCTTTATTTTAGGTCGGACCGGTCAGGCACCGTCACAAGCGCAGGCATCGCTGCGAGAACCTGCTCAAGCTAATGACAAGGCAAGAGCCGCCGCGAGCACAGGAACCGTTGCGAGCAGATGCATCGCGTAGAGGCCTGTCGAGTCCCGCCCGTGTCGCTGCCTCGTGCCCGTGCCGGTCGGAGATCGTCAACGAAGATGGGGAGGAAGAAAAATAGAAAAGAAAACGAAAGAAGTTTATTGTTTACTGCCGCTCGTGCCCGTGCCATAGGGCTCGAGATTATTGCCATCGGAGATCGGTCGCACGCGATTCGCCTTCGCCACAACTAGAGTCGCGTGTCATCAAAAATGGATTTTGTCGTTCATCGCATGTTCAGCGACCATCAAACACTATTGGAGTCGGCTGTTCACTGTGACACTTAGGGCTTTTGGGGGTTTGGTTTATCGCTTTTGTTTTTAGGTTTTTTTTCTTTTTCTTTTTTTGGAACTGGCCAATCTATGTGAAACGTGGTTCGATTCGATTTTTTTCTTGCTTGACCCGATTTTGACCGGTTCGATCCGGCCAATGGCATCTCTGATTTTAGGCTTTTGTAATGGGCCATGTTGTCGTCCGGTCGATGATCCGAGCAGCCGGTCCGATTGCGACATCACTTAGTGGGCCGATCTTCAACCTCTCTGAATATTGCATAGTGCCGCGCGAGCTGAGCCGTCAGTTCCGCTTCTCCGACACTGGGACTGATTACCCACCACCACCACCACCCCCCTCCCCCCCCCCCCCCCCCCAAAAAAAAAAAAAGTAAATAAATAAATTATAGTTCATAACATTTTATCATAAATCAGAAAAGTTTGTGTTATCTAAATAAATATAAGTAAGATATTATCGTCATCCAGTGATTTTTTTTTGTTGAACGCATAAATATAATTATGATACAAGTTTGATATCATGAAGTTATACCCGCGTCAAATAATATGTTGAGAGAAAAAAAAATGTATCTTACATATGATGCAAAATTAGAATTGTGTAATTGTATGGATTTTTGTTGCTAGAATCTAAAAGTTTATATTATATAAAAATCTAGAATGATTTACACATACCTTCTATAGACATTTTTTTCAAACTAAACCCTAACTTTCATATCAATTATTTACCATTGTGGAAAAATATTAATGATTTATCTTTTCTGAACTTTCATAGTATTTTCGCTTAACTTAAATCCATTAACAATGTTAGCGCTTTCATTGTTTTATAAGTTTATTCATTTTTTATTTACCTGTTTTACCATTAGATAATGATGTAGAGGAAAAAATAAAATAAATTTTAAAAATTAGCAAATAATCAAGCGGCTCTATTCAACAGAACGGACATCGATTTCATTATCTGTTTTCCCCAATTTTCTATTTTTTTTTTTATTCTTCTCACAAATAGGAAAAAAGGTGAAACCGTTAAAAAGTTGTGTGTTAATTATTTAGCCTTGTTGAAATATTTGAAAAGTTCAAAGAAGGTTAACGATTAATATTAAATCTTAAGAATTACTTCAAAAAAATGAAAATTTTGGGCAGAGGCAAGTGAAAAAACGCAATAAAAAACTATATCAATTTAATTCGTTTCACTGATTTAAACTCGCGAGAGTTTAACAAACTTGATCACATCAATTTGTTTACTCGATCAACTATTCATCTCAATGGTTTGAATGCAAAGTTTGTTGCAAAATGACTTTCTAATTGTAACCATTAATCTTGTAAAATTATTATTTGGCTCATTTAATTATGTTTTTCAATGTAGAAATAATCGAGTTTCTATTTTAAATCACTCAACCTTTGTTCCTTCAAATGTTTCAAATTCATTTGTTGTGTCACGTGGAGTCTACCTGAGTTAGGGCACATCATTCTCTGAAGAAAACATTTTAAGATGGATAGTTCGTCATATGTGGATAAATGTCATTTGACATTATTAACTTGACTACACTAGTGACTTAAGTATTGTTATATGTACATTAAAAAATCAATTATTCGAACCATTTACTTTACAATCATATGACCCAAAGCATAATTTCATAAGTTTCCTAGCAAGAAAAGTTGTGAACCGGCTAGTCAAACTGAAAAAAACGGTCTATAACATAATCCAAAATCCGACATACCATCAAACTAAATTGGACTGGTCAAAACTAATTAAAATCGGTCAAAACCAAGTAGAACCAATTTTTTGAACCGGCTAAGTAGTTTAATATTTTATTTGATAATTTTTTTATTTTTAATTTAAAAAAGATTTGAAGTTAAACTTTTCCAATAGAAGAGCTGATATTTTGACTCATTAGACTCCTCTTCAATTAATACTTGTCTTCTTACTTTCATCTTCCTACTATTAATATGTAGAATTATGCGCGTACACTGATATACTTGTTTGTTTCTTTTCCTCTATGTAGTTTAGAATTTGTTAAACTTTAAATTTTATCTTATTTATTAGATTATGATTGTATTTAAATTTTTCAATGTCATGTGTATATAATATAAATTTATATTATATTTACTATATCATATATAACATTTATCATATTAGATAAATTGGTTATGGAGGGGGTGAACTTGTATAATATACAAATGGTACTATAGTATAGTTAATATATAATACACAAAATAATAATAATAATAATAATTTAATTTATCAAGTGTATATATATATATATATATATATATATAATTTTGATCATTATAGTTGTGAATTTGATATATGTATATCACTAATTTAATATAAAAAATACTATCTTAGTATAGCATTTTGCATAGATTTTTTTATATAAATTTATTATTATTCTTTCATATAATTGAATTTTTACATCATGTAAGTATGTATATAATTAAAATATGATAGCTTGGTTTAATCTAGTATATTAAAAATAATATTTTATTATTATTTGATCCGATCGGTTCAATTCGAAACAGACACTGGACCCGTCTGGTCCGGTCCTAACAACATTGTTAGCAATAGTCCAAAATGAGTTGTTAACATTCACTATATAGTAATATTATGTGGAACATATTCCAGAATATATCTGGCAAATCACCTATGCACTTATATACAAAGCTTTTTTGTCAATGTCTTAAAACTAGTACATATGCAATCGGACCGGTTCAAAGTTTTTGCATCATTCAGATGGCATGACAGCAGAATTGCAGAGAGGACTATTAGGTAATATAGGGTGTCAGCTGAACTGCTGAAGACATAAAGGAATATTTCAACTTGTGTAATGCTGTTATCTCAATGCCAAGCAAAAAGGAAGAGAAAGGATTAGAATGAGGAACTGAAAGTTTTCTAACCTGTTCTACCATAACGAATTTGGCAAACATATGAGCCATGAAAACTTGGTCTCTCTACAGTTCATCATTGGAATTTTGTGGAACTCCTTGTGCAACATTGCTTTGGGGATTATTTTTCTTTCTCTGTAAGGCCTCAATGACTTCTTCAAGTGGAGGATCTCCAGGTCTTCGATAAAGTTGGTCACCTATCTTCACTTCATAAGCTTCCGGCTGGCTCAAGAGAAATTCTTTCAACTGAAAAAAAAATTATATATCATTCTTCTGTGCAAACCAGTTTAACTACATGAAATGCAGCTTTTTCTTTGTTTAGGTTCGAGTCCAAAGAAAATGAGCAGAATGTACAATCATCTATAACAGATTCACTTGCCCCATTTCTTCTTTTTTCTATTAGTTCATGGTAAAAGAAAATTTTCTTTTGTTCACATACAATGAGACATTCTATGGGGTGATTACTAAAACCTTTTCTGTGAAAATATCATGAGATACCCGCTACCTCATCGTTAAATTTTTTATGCTATCCTCTGGTGTTATACAACAAAGACTTCATTCGCAAACATAAAAAACAAACTGCGAATAGGTACAGAAACTTCCATAGAAATTAATGACATTAGTTACGAAAAATTGACCCTTGTTATAGTTAGGTTTTTGGTTTATGGTTTTATAGATAAGCATTATTTCTTAGATCAGCATATTGTTTCCAAACCCTGAATTCTGAGACACTGTTCAGACACTTCAAATATTCTAACCATCTTATATGCAACAAACGGACGCATCGAGGATACTGCAATTAAACTTATAATGGCACTTTGAAGCTCAACACCATCAAGATATCAACATGCCAAGATCAAGGTCATAAGTAGTATCTGGTGTAACTCTAAATCAGTGAAAAAATAGACATGCATGAGACAAGAACCAGTTACCAAAATATCAAACAAACGCAAGAGCCAAGAGATTGACCCTAAGACACATTTCCGAATAGCAATTACCAAACAGGAATTATAAAAGTTTAACTTCCAATTTTTTAGCTCACCTCTTCTAAGTCCTGTCCCTTCTCTAATGTAAACATGATTGTGCTTAGATCGACAGTCATGAACTTAGCCTCAACTGATCCAGTTCGCAGGACCTTGCTCCATCTCATAGCAATTAATGGGACATCCGCCTGAAGAAAGGTGCTGCCATGATGTCATCTAACTACATTAATGAAGAAAGATAAAAATGAAAGAAACCATTCTCAACAGGGCAGGACTAGAAACATACTAAAAATGCAATCTCATCTCACTGTAGAAAGGTACTAAAAAAATCGAAAAAGTATATTATATGACATCAAATTACTAACATAACATTAACCGAATGGAAAAAAAAAGCCTTGAATATGAAAGTGAGAAGCCTGAGAACAAAGAATCCAAAG
Organism: Pontederia crassipes; assembly: GCA_030549335.1. Classification (NCBI taxonomy): domain Eukaryota; kingdom Viridiplantae; phylum Streptophyta; class Magnoliopsida; order Commelinales; family Pontederiaceae; genus Pontederia; species Pontederia crassipes. The sequence continues at coordinate 65,619,747 of CM060196.1, read as the reverse complement.
TAGATGTCAAAACTTAACCCTTTTTTCCACATCTAAATGCAACAATCAAGTCGAAATATGACACTAAGCAAAACAAAAATTGAAGAACCATGTCAGGTAGATATAGTAAACTCCTGGCAGCATTGAAATAAAACTCTTTGAATATCCCTGGAGAGTGTTATGTTGAACAATTGTCATGCAAAAAGTTAATTTTCAATAAATAGACAGACTCGTTCAGAAAGAAATAAATATTATAAAGAAAAGGAGTTGCTGCCCAGAATCGTTCAGAAAGAATGAAAAGTGAACATCATAGTCATAGATATGGAAATCTTGTCAGAAAATTTCTTAAAATGTCAAAACTCAAAACTGATGCACATGATGGTTTAAAATGGTAAACTGGAATTAAAGACACTTTCTATTGTTGAATTTCATCAAAGTTGACAGGCTATGAAACCTGTTAAATAAACAACAAAATGAATATTTGTTCCTAAGGCTTACATCACCCAGAAATCATTAGCATAAGTGACCATAACTAATTTGTCTCTCCGTCCATCCAATAATAAAATCATCAATTCACCAATATGTATGTGGACTATCTTCTCGGTTATAATTAAGAAGAACCAAATCCTTCCAAGTAAACCAAATTTACAGCCGCAGGAACCTCATGGCGACGAAATTATTCCCAAATCAGAGAGGGGAAGGCACCAAAATTCCAAGAGTTCAAAAGAGTTCTGATAGAAGGTAGGAACTGAATCTTCTTCATGGATGAACTAATGACAACAATTTCCGGTATCAAGGTGTAATTCTAACTTTCACAACAATATAATCCAGATTAACGGAATACGATAGACAAATCATAAACAGGACAACACATGGAAACGTCATTAGAAATGTACAAGTTTTAGGAAAAAGGTGGAAAAGGTTAAAAATTAGAGCCAAAATCCTAACTTTCCGATAAGAAACCATTAACCCCAGAGAGATCAAGCATAAAAATCCTAAATCATACACCGGACCGCAAAACTTCCATCACGAATCAGAGAATTTCGAAATGAAAATCCCACAATATCGTTCAGGAAAATCAATGGTGACAATGCCAGTTACCCTGGATCGCGCCACGCCCAACCGGAGCTTGACGAAGCCCAAGGACGGCCCTGTGTGGCGTTTCATCATCTCGGTCTGGATCTCCGCCGGGTTCATCCGTGAGAAGTCAGGCGGCGGGAGGTCGTCGGCTGGGGGAACCTTGCGGCCCCATTGCCTCCATTCCTCGTCCTCCTCGTCGTCCACAACGTCGTCGAGCTCGTCGGGGATGCTCACCCTCTTCGCTCCGACCTCCGAGACTCGTGCGACCAGGAAGAGGAGCAGTAGGAGTGAGAAGAGAAGGGCACCTGGGAGCGATTGGTTTCCCTCCATACCCGTGGCACTGTTCTGAGCAGGAGGAGGAGGAGGAGGAGGAGAGAGAGAGATATATAACGCAAGCGTTGGTAGGTAGACTTTGCATGGGCGACTGACCATTAATATCACCTGTTAATGCACTGCTTAATTTTTATTTCCATTTATTTATAGTTTCCGTTTATTTCTTGGAACAACTAAAAATTAGGACGGTTTTAATTATTACACCATTTAATCATGAAATATTTCTCTAATCTTTATGGCATTGCATCTATTTTTAATAAAATATAATTTGTTTATCCTTAAATTTTTAAATACTCAATTACCTCAAATCAGGTTCTTTTGGGGTTAATTTTAGCCTTCTTTTTTATCCAATTACATTTCGGGACGGGTTAAGTAACTTATTTTTGCACGTAAATTTTGGTAATCTTTTTTTTTTTTATGCCAGTTCGAGTTTATGAGAGGTGATGTCTGAAAGCAATTTATTTCTTGATCATGACTTCCATTAATGAAGACAGCCGCAACGCAGTGCATGATATGAAGTGCAGCAATTTTTTTTATTTTCTTAAATATTTTTTTTTAAATTGTTATGCTTTAAAAAAAAGATCATTATATATTTTTTAGTTTCTTAATGAAAATAATGATGATTATAAAAATTGTTATGAGTTAGGACTTATATGAGTTAGGACTTCCTACTCTACGTCAGCATAATATAAATGTCGAAAAATTTTACAATTGGATTAAGATTCATTCAAAATGCTATGAGTATAGTTCTTGTGACTATTCTTATCTCAAATATTTTTTGTATAATTATTGACAAAGAATAAAAGAAAATTAATATTGACAGTGAAACAAACGACTGAAAAAATGTCAAAATAGTACATAGAAAGAAGGTTTTGTATATTTTAGAACACTGCATTTTATCCTTGCATTACAGTTCTAGATATGTAAAGTGCAAAAAGCTGCAAAAATTACATGACATCAAGCTCATATTATCATATCATGGAAGTTACTTTGAAGAATCATTGGGAAACCATTCATCAATTTTCATCAAGCTGCTAAATCAATCAACCGAAACCGGCTGCATCTTTTCTGCCTCTTGCCTCAGTTCTTCGAATAACACAGATGACAGATATCTCTCCCCCAAGCTCGGAAGTACAGTCTGAGGTAGAGAAAAAAACAACAAATTATCTTCCTGATTTCATGTCAACAATAAGATGCATGCAAAACTCAGAAACAGTCCCGTTTGGAAACAATTAACATGTAGCAGGATAAAATATGAACTTCTTCCACTTGTTAAAATTTAGATCCATGAGTGTAAAAACCTAGGCCTATCAGTTGTACGTGAAGTTGCATTCCCCTGATCAATGATCCCCAGAACTTTGGCTTGTAATTCAAATGCACATTAAGACATGGCAACTAACAAGTGGCAATAAATGATCAATGATTAAGAAGCACAAACAGTTAATTCAGCTTGCCACATATTTCATACCACAATGAGTTTGCCTTTGTTCTCTGGCCTCTTTGCAAGTCTAAGTGCTGCAACAGTATTAGCACCCGAAGATATTCCCACCTGTATGATTAAATAAATTAAGTACATGAACTAAATACGTCACATAATCAGATGTATTAGAAAAAAAGACTATGCAACCAGCAAGTTCTTGGACATCATTCCTGGTAAGAAAGGAAGGCCTAAATAAAATCATGCTTTAAGGCGTTAAAAGGAAGATAATCAATATAAACTTTTTTCAGACTTGGATATGGGAATTGTATCATTACCAGAAGTCCCTCTTTTCTTGCCAATTCTCTTGCCATTTTCACTGCATCATCACTAGTTACCTGTTACATGCATCAAGATACAGATGAGGAAAATGGTGATGTGCCTAAAACTCGTAAAAAGGTGGCTTGCCTCCTGTAATAAAATAAAAGAGCCATCTTGCCTCGAGAACTTGCTCCATTACATCCATGTCCAAAATTTTGGGCTTGAAGCCAACTCCATTACCAGTAATCTGGTGAGGGCCTACTCAATAATTCATACAAAAAGGTAAAATAGTCTAATGGCATTGTTATTCACATATACACATATAGCATAAAATTGAAAACATCCTTGCAGAGCATTTTTGCTCAAGAAAATATTTATTTGCATGAAAAACACATCAGTAAAATAGATATAAAGATAGAAGTTTTATTACCTGGGTTACCACCATTAAGGACGTTGGATTCGGCAGGCTCAACTCCATATATCTATTGGAAAGTTAGATAACAAGCCAAGCAGAGATAACATGTTTACACAAAGGAATTCTCCAACTGTTGCATAATCAGTTGCTAAAATAAAAGGAAGGCTTTTTTTTATGCATAAGCAGTATTCTTTTATCTTTTGCTTGGCACTGTACCTTAACATTGGGGTTTTTCGATTTCAGAAATTGCCCAACACCAGTAACAGTGCCTCCACTCCCTATTCCCATCACAAAGATGTCGACTTGGCCTAAGCTATCTTCCCATATCTCAGGTCCTGTGGTTTCAAAATGCACCTGTATGTGTCTTCTATTAGACATGTGAACTAATAAGATATACAAAAGCCATAATCATAGCTAAAATCAAGCAACATATATGTCAATACAAAATTTAATTGACACAGTTATTCATGCTACTGCGATAAAACAGTATGAAGGTGTTCCAATTCATTTGTGTTGAGGTATAGAATTTCTGATATTGCATCGAACTTTGCCTAATCCCGACATGTGCCTCATTTATTGATTGGCATCAAAACTGTTTGTTTCAGAAAAAAAAATTATGATACAGAAAATGCATACGCATTACTGGTGGAACAAGAAGTGCTAATAGAGAAGTTGATGAAGTAAAATACCTTGACATTTGCTGGATTCTCAAATTGTTGAAGCATAAAGGCATTGGGGTAAGAGTCCATTAGATCATATGCCTTTTTCACCGTTCCTCCCATCCCTTTGGTAGGATCAGTGAGTACCAAATTGGCCCCGAAAGCTCTCATGGTAACCCTCCTTTCAAGGCTTGTATATGAGGGCATGGTGAGCACAAGATCATAGCCTTTTAATGCCGCCATGAATGCGAGTCCAATGCCCATGTTTCCAGATGTCGGCTCAATCAGAGTTGTCTGTTAATCATTACAAAGAGTAAGGGCAAAAATTTTAATAAGATATTTAACATCTTGTATTACCCACCATCGTTCTGTTAACATGCTTCGCAACTTTGTATAAAACTGTTTTGGTTTGGTTCAAGACATTAATGAAGAATAATGAAATTCCTACTTTAAAAAGTCATTATGAAGCTATTCAAAGGCATCGACTTTAACTTAACTTAAAAGTTAAAGTTAGAGAGATTTAGCATCCAAATCTGGTTTATGTGGTTGTTAGTCTTTTTGAGGTTTTAAAAACTTACAATGCAAGCTTTTAGTTTATCCGTTTTAACAGATTGGTAACATTTATGAGTCCCCGAAGATGAAAATACGAGTCAAGCCAATCACAATTAAGGACTGGATTCAGAAAAGGATATGAAAACAATAACAAGGTAAGGTATAAATAGCCTGGCTTATAGGGATCCAGTTCTAGCTTATCCCTAAAGTAGTTAAGGAAATGGGAATGATTTATTTGAAGGAGTCACCTTCCCAGGAGTAATTAATCCTTTACTTTCAGCATCTTCTATCATGGACACAGCAGGCCTGTAAGAAACCATAGATTAGAATAAGAACATGAAGCAAAGCAGCAAGATGGGAAGGCACAAGCAAACAAAACCTTCCAAATTTGATCATCACTCCGTATGAATTTAGAGTAAAACCAGCTTTGTCATACTATACTTTAAAACTTTCTTAATTAAAATTTCTATAAATAGTTAATAATTAAAAGGCCCTTCCCAAGTGTCTGTACTCCGTAGCTCCGTCCCAGTACTCAGATGACTACTACATCCAACACTCGTTTGCTTCAGGAAAAGAGATGGCATGCATGAGTTACAGATGTGGGAAAGTAAGCATGCAATACCTGTCCTTGACACTGAATGAAGGCTGCAGAAACTCCAACTTAGCCGCCACCTGTGCTTCACACCCCTCACAGACTTTGTTTAGATAAATCATTGGAGTTCTCCCAATCAGCTGATCATTTTTTTTCCAAAAAAACAAAGATTAACAAGAAACGTCAATTCTTCCTACACAAAGAGAAGAAAGGATTCGAGGCTTGTGAGTACAAAGAAGAGAAAGGATGAGATTATTAGTCACCTGTGTTGCTTCTTTCTTGATTCGCAACCCTGCCAAGTCCCTAATGCCCGGGGAGGCAACTTGAGTGTCCAGGGCCTCATGAGTGGTGGAGAACGGAGTGCCCCTTCCGAGAACCGGCAGCCGTCTGGATGCGCTCCTCAGCAACTCCACGAATCTTGCCGCCATCTCTCCCTCTCCCTCTCTGCTATCTTTATCACTCTCCTCACTGCGAAGTACACTGCTTTAGGCAGTAGGCACACACAGCTTTGCCATATATATATATACACACACAGACATGTCCAATCCTTCATTCAATGTGAGGTTGCTGGGAGGAAATTGCCGTTAAGACTTTTCTTTTTTTTCTTTCCTTTTTATGCGGCAGCCAGACAAATCCATTTCCCTCCCCTCCGTCTGTGCATGAATGCGTCTTAAGATTCTTAGCCGATGCATCCATTTCTTGGATAATGGTCCACACTTGTCTGCTTCTTTCCTGTTTTTGGTGCTTGCAGCAGATATCTTTTCCCCTGTGTGTCTGTGTGATAATTACATGTTTGGTGCCTCTGAAAACTTTATTGTTTTTTGTTATCATTTTATCACTTCGAAGTTTTTTTTTTCAGTTTTATGTCTAACGAACAACAGAACTTTCTCCTTTTTTTTTCAAAAATAGGTCTTTTGTTCAACTATCTACTTTACTTTTGTCGCTTCAAATTAAACTAATTAACTCCTATATATACATAATTAATTCTATGTAATAAATTTTGATTAATAAATACAAAAACAAAGCCATATAATTAAAATATTATATGGAAAGTATGTATATTCTTTATGAGGTCAATGGATATGCTTTCATATCTTATCTACAGGGATGGACAGACAATTTTTTAGGAGGAACCAAACTATAATAAACAAAAATAATTAAGAAAATAATAAATTATTTTTTAAAAATTGAAATAATTATATTTGTTAATTAAATTAATCTATTTGAGAGAACCAAACTATAATAAAGAAATATTAAATTCAAAATAATCTATAAAGATTAATAAGCATGACTTTAAAATAATAAAAAAAAACTAATTAAACCATTTGATAATTTAGAATTATTGTTAGTTGCTTGGGAAGGGCGGATGGGTCCTCTATTTATATAATAATAACGGTTCATCGAAATCAGTCTTAGAGCTAAAATATGTTTTTATTATTATTTTTATTTGTCCATTATTAAAAACCGATTCAAATAAATCTTCTATTGTTTAACGGGTGAAATGGTAAATATGAAATGTGGTTGGTGTCAGAGTAATCAAACCAGGTGACTTTTATTTTTCGGAAGGGAAAAGTACGGAATTTATTTAAATATTTGTTTAAATCTTTTCAAGAGTATTGGAAAAGAGTAAAACTTAATTAGACAAATTAAAAGTCAAACTAAACAGAAAAAAAATGAGGGTGAGGAAAAGATAGAAATAAAAGTAATAGTACATAGAAGGAATATAGTACTATTTATAATTTATGAGCGATAAGAGAAATGTCTCTTAGGTCGTCTAGACCTTTTCGCATGAAATTTTTAAAACGTATCAAATTGGTAACAACTTTCTAAAGTAACAAATTGATTCTCATCTCAAATTGGTAACAACTTTTTGTAAAGTAACAAATTGATTCCCTAACTATTTAAACATTTCAAGTTTAATTCATTTCACATATTAATTATTTTTAATGCATACTAAATAATAACTTTAAATCGTAAATGATAATTTGATATTTATTAAAAAATTTAAAATGTAAAAATTCAAAAACTCAAAAGAGCGACAAAGATATTTCTTGATAACAAGATCTCACCCGAATAATGATCTGACTCTAGACAAACAAATACTACGACTAGTTTTACATTTTATAATCTCAGCACATAATTCATGACTGTAAGCGCTCAGTTATCAATATAATATTTGAGAATTAATGCTCGGAAAAATTAATTAATTAATCGCACTCAATCTTGTTTTCTTATTCAAAAGGTCAAACTTAGGGTTTGAGAAAAAAAACGAAATGTAAACGGCTGAAACTAAGTATTGTAGGAATAAAAGGTAATCTATTTTTTTAGAATTTTAATATGTTATTAAAAGTGAATTCTACAAAATCAAGAAATTTAAGTTGTCAACAAATAACACTAGGACATGAATAACACATCTGAATTCTTAACCTCTAATTCAATAAAATTTTCGCCTAATGACAAATCGCAAGAAAATCACTTCTACCACTCTTTTCGCCTCTCGGATTCACTTAAGGCTTGTTTTGTTCAAAATTTATTAAGGAAAAGAAAAGATAAAGGGTGAGAAGGAAAATAATGGAAAGAAAATATAGGAGAATAAAGGTGAATAATATTCATGTTTAGTTTATATCATTAAAAGAAATAGAAGAGAATGAATGTAAAGTGATTATTTTATTTAAACACTTTTATTTTTTATTTATATAGTTATATATTTAATTTATTTGATAAAAAATAGAAACACATCGTAAATATGTCTTTCCCTTTATTTCTGTTTTGATTTGAAGGGAAAAGAAAAAATGAAACATTAGAAAGAAATGAAAGAAAAAGTATGAAATTTTCTTCTTCATCCTCTTCTAACCTAAACTCGAAATGAATTCTCCTCATTTTTTTTCTCCTTCTGTACTCTCCTTTTACTTCCAATCAAACAGACATTAGCGAAAATTACTTACATCTCTTAATACCGTTGGAGTCCATAGCTTTTCAACTATTGATGAATGTTCACTAAATTAATGATCTCCCCCTGATGCAGAAGTTTATAACAAAAAAGCAAGTAGGAATCATGACACAAAAATCCAAACCAAGATACTCTCTGATATTAGAAATATTCACCAAAACAAAAAAAAAATCATAACTTCCAAAAAATAAGCACATGAATAAAATTAAGAGATTAAAAATGTATACATGATTGTCCAATCTTAGTTGAGTGATTAGTGATATAATCACCGAATTAATAACATAAATTATCCAGATAGAGAGGCACAGAGGAGTTGTGGAAATGAAGGAAGCAATGTAGAGAGGAGGCGGCACTCTTCTCCGAGGCCTGTGTTGGAGAAGAAAAGGATTGGAGCAATCTCGCTGCTACCGATGAGGGACGACAATTTATTTCGCAGAGCTACTATCTTTTTATTTTTTTTTATTTTATTAATTTTAAGTATGGTGAGAAGAATAATTTTTATTTTCTATTTTAGGTATGGTATGAAGAAAAAAAATACTATTGTGAATGTCACATCAATGTTTCAATACGAAAATCTTCAATCAACAATTAAAATTAAATGTTATTTAAACATCTCGAATGTTAAACAATCCTATGATTGTAAATTAAAATCCAATTATTTTTAAAAATAATTCTCTAAGTTAGATGGTGGCACCAAGAGAGATAACTCGAATGTCGATTGTGTTTGGATGAAAGAATTTAAATTCTTATTAGTTCTTGAGATCTAATTAATTTTGATATTTAGATGAAAAATGTAAATAGTTGATTAGACAAATAAGTTTTAATAGGTGTTTGAACAAAAAGTAAATATTAGAGGAATAAATATTTTATAATATAAAATTATTATAGTAAAATAATATTATAATTGATTATTATTTAAAATAATTTTAGAAAAATAGTTTAATGAATAATATTAAGAGCAAATATTAATTAATAATATTTTTACTATGCTATGATACTATATTGAAAGTAATTATTTAATATTGGATTTAATTAATAATAGATTTTTTATTATGTTGTGTTGTAATACTAAGTTAACTATAATAAATAATTAATAAAAATACTTGTTTCTTATTAGATGTAAATAAATTTAGTTTACCATTTTTGTGTTAATGCATATTTAAATAAATAATTCTATACATACATATATATTATACTAATAGATAAAAGCAAAAAACAGTGAACCATATGCTAAAAGTAAGAAAAAAAGAAGAAAGAAATAATGTAGCCTTTGTTAGAAGCAAGAAATTAAATTTTAAAACTTGGGATCACGTGATCGTTTGGAAACCGAACAGTAGCAGTTTCTCGTAAGTTCTCGAAGCATAGTTGAATTGACAGATTAATTTGAAGTGTGTTTGGATGGAGTGAAACATAATGATGAGAAATTAGAAAATTTATGTGATAGGAAAAAGTTGATGTGATGGACGAACTTTTAGTCAGTTTTAAATTAAAAATAATTATTATAATTATAAAGTATAATTTTATTATTAATTAAAATAAAAAGTATAAAATAAAACTATTTATGAAAAAAATTTTTTAAATATAAAAAATCGTTTTTAAAATTAGTTATATTTATTGAAATATTAAAAATTTTAATAACATAATAAGTAATAAAGAATAAATAATATCATATTGATCCTTTATTAAAATTATTTTATGTTTATTAAATAATTTATTTTATGAAGAATATGATGTGAGAGAAAAGAAAAAGAAAAAAATAAAAATTTAAAAAATAACTTGTCACGTAAAAAAAAAAAAGAATAACTCCCGATTCTATAAAAAAAAAAATTGAATTGGAATGAGTCAAATTAGGGTCATTATTTCATTTTCATCCTAGAATTTGATTTCGGACGAGTGCTTAATGAAATTGAGCGAAACAAGAGTGCGATTCGTCCCCGATTTCGCTCCATTAATATTTACTTTTTTTATATATAATGGTTGGCTGAATTAATCAGAATTAAGACAAATTTTAACCTTACTTTCGTGGCCGAACACGCCCCATGAGTACTGTAGAGTGAAGTGCCTCTTCGGAGAAATTGACAGCCTTCTGGATTACTTCAACAACTCCATGAATCTTGTCATCCGTCTGTGCCTATCTTTCTCATCTTTGTCTCTATCCTCGTAGAACACTGCTTGGTCGCATCGCAAATTGAATTATCCATATGATTTTCAAATATGGAAGATTGACTGTAAGAAAACTGTAAAATTTACTGTCGCGATTGTTTTTTTTTCTTTCTTTCTTTCTTTTTCATGAAGCAGCCAGGCAAATCCCATTCATCTTTGTCTTAATGTACTTTTGTTTTTTTGTTACAAATGCATCCATTCTTGATTCTACTGTCAATATGGTCCACGACGTCTTGCTTGTTGCTCTCATTGGTGCATGCAGCATAATTTCTCTACTGTTATTTTGTGATAATTGCATGTTTTGGTGGGCTCCTTTATGATTAGATCCCTTGGGAGACAATTTTTTTTTAAAAAGAAATTTATGTGTATTGAACGACATAATTTCTTTTTTTCCTCCAAAAAAAATAGATTTTTTCTTTAGTTATCTACTTTATTTCTATTATTTAAAATTGAAAAGAATTGACCTGTCATTTCTACAACTGAAATATGATAGGATTTTTCATTCAAAAAAATATTTAAAAATAAAGGTATGAAAATAAAATATTTGAATAAAAGCATGCGTCTTTTTTTTTTCTTTGCCCGTTATTAAAGACGGTTGAAAAAATAAATTTTGTATCTAATGTCAAATGCGGTTGGCGTCACGGTGGATTTTCGTTGTTGAGGAAGGCGACAGAACATGGTTGGGTACTAAGAAATTTAATTCGTTCGTTAATCAACATCAAGATAATAATAATAATAATTAATAAAAGTACAACAACTACCAACCGAGCAAAAGTGCGGATGACAAATACAATGACATCTACACTCACGTAGTAGAGGTGATCCAACAACTCTTCATGGATAAATAGCATTTCTAAGGGAGACAAAATTTTAGAAATATTTTTTGGGAGAATCTCACGAGATTCTTTTGACTTCTTTTGTAGGGGTGTAAGAAAAATTTTACTAATCCGAAAAAATTATCTCATTTGACAAAATCAAATCGAAATAAATCTAAAATTAGGGGTTCAGATATGATTTAGGATGGTTTTTAATAAATTAAAATTCACCTGCTAAAATTAGAGTCCCATCCGAAAATATCGTAGAGGCCGATTTTTCATTTATATATTTAATACATATGTTATTAATTCTTTTATTACAGATATAATATTTTTTTTAATAAAATTTCATACACTATCACATTATCAAACTCTAATTTAGTAACATTAAAATTTTAGCAGTATATTTTATATTTAATATAAAATTAAATATTTTTATATTAATTATAAGTTATTATATATATTTTAAAATATAATTATATAAAAGTAGGGCCGTCGAAAAAACCACCTAAAAAATCCGACTCGCTAGAGGGTGCTTTTTATTTTTTCAAAATGATTTTGGGGAGATTGTTTAAATTTTAAAAATTGACCCGAAAAGTAGCGATTGTTTTTAGATCGAAAATCCGATCCGACCCAAACTACTTTCAACTCTATTCTTTTGTACCTAGGGATAAATGGATAAATAGCATCTTTTCTTTTAAAAAATAATAACTCTGAAAGATGGAAAAATGGGGGGCTGCATGGCCCAACATGCCACCGCCCTGCCAAAAGGTTGTGCCAGCTCGACCCGACACATACACTGCCTGCGCACAAAGAAAGGACCGTGTCCGTGTCATTCCGTGCTAGGTCGCCCACTTGCACTGAGGGCACGGCTCACAACACGCCCATTTTGGCATGATTTTTTTCTTTCACACACCAATATGAATCGCGCATGGCACACCAACACGGTCTGCGCTTCGATTTCACAACACGAACACGACGTTGTAGACCCATTTCGATCAATGCTTCCTTTTCACTAATTAATTGCTTAAGTACTAATTTAAAGTTCAAACTTTTAAGGGCATCTTTGATTTTATTCTAACTTTATACTAATTAATTAGTTATAACTTAGTATATAGTAAATTATTATATAAGTTATAACAAAGTTATAAGATAGTTAAGTATTAATTTACTTAGCATAATTTAGTTTAGCTATAACTTAGTATATATTATATAGTAACTTGGTTATAAGATAGTTAAGTATACTAAGTAAATTAGTACTTAACTATCTATACTAGTATACTACTAATATATATTTGTTAAATACTTACCAATTAATTTTATGTATAAGGTTACAACTTAACTTATAAGTTATTAGTTATTATTCAATTATTCATTTTACAAATTTATTTACTTAATAATTACGAATTAATGACTTAATGTATTTACAATTTTAACTATATAATTATTATATAATAATATAATAATTAAAATAGTCACTACTTACTAAGTCATATTATATGATAATTAGTAATACTAATTATATTATAAAAATTGGAAAGGTTGAAATTGAAGGGAAAAAAATGGGTCATCCGATCCAGCATGACCCGGCCCGGCCGGCCCAATCGAGTTGGACACCAACCATGTCGGGTTGAAATTTTTTCTCTTTGGCACGACACGACCCGCAGCACGGTCAAACATGAATTGACCGGCACAAGCACAACATGACACGATCCGTTTCTCCATCTCTAAGTGAGCGAAAGAGGTATCCCCATTGACGGTACCACACACATGCACCAGCAAATGTGGATCTTAAAAAATTATCACAACTGATTATAAAGTATATTATAAAATATATTTTATATTTATATTATTTAAAAATTGGAGATATTTTTATATTTCTTAAACATATAATGTAATACGTTATTACATAGTACTAGTGTGACGCCCGCGCGATGCGATAATTAAATGAATAGAATATTTATAAAATAAATAAATATTAGTTTGATTGGTAATATTACTTAAATAATGCGATAATTATAATTTTAAAAAGATAATTTATTAGTTTATTTAATTCTCTTTGTGTCTCATTTATTTTTCTCTTTTCTTAAAAAAACAATTTTGATTTAGGTTTGAGATATTAATTTATTAACCTATTATATATATACATATAATCATATATTATATTTGCTTCGATCACTACTGTAATTATTTAAAAGCATGTTAAATTGTAATTACATGATGAATACTTGGTGATTCATGCAAAATGTTGAAATATTCTTCTTTTCTATAAATTTTGAAATTGTGCATGCAATTATGTTGTTAGTAATAAAAAATATGCAACTTGACATCTAGAGAAAATAATTGTCCAATAAAATTTTTAGATATTGATGTAGGGATAGACTTCAATTATTATTCATGTTGTATGATCAAATAATAATCAACATAACAATATGCAAAACATATCTATCATCTAAATTTTTAATTTCCTCATCAGTAAGATAAAAAAATCACTTTATTTATTGGACAAACCTTTATTCTATCAATTCCAACTAAATAATAATAATAAACTCAAGTTTCTTAACACAAACCCTTATTCTATCAATTAAACAAAATAAAAAAAACAAAACCCAATGATACAAAATAAGTAACCAATAATAATAATAATAATATAGTATCTCAAGAAAGAGAAGAGAGGATCCGAAGGATCTAAATTGATTTTCCTTGGTATTTATAAATTATTAACTAAATTAATATATTTTTTACATTCGTATATAGATAACAAAATACTGTATTAGCTATTATACAATTATAATTTCATTTTAATAGAAGCATAAAAACTTATATCAATTTCAAGAATTTATACAACCTTAAAAAGGTATAAATTAGACTTTCATGACATATATTAAATGATTGATATAATGAGGGACGACCCATATAATACATATATATATATATATATATATGCATTAATGAACTTGTATGTATGCATAGAATATAATAATGAGAATCGATTTAAAGGAGAAACAAAATTCAAATAGCAAATATCTGGCGACTAATTCTACAACATTATTTCAATATGTCCAAATATCATTGAACATAAAATGGTAAAAATAAAATAATTATAACAACAATGTGTGTGAGAGAGAGGTGTGTTAGATAAAATTATGAGAGAGAGAGGAAATGGATGGGTGTGTGGCGTAGGGAAAATTGTGAGAGAGAGGGATAGGGGGAGGTGAATGACTCGTCTAAAATTTTGTGAGGATATATTTATAATGCAAGACTATATTAGTTATTAAACAAAATAACCACCATATTTTACAATTACTAACTGCCCACTAAAAACTGCCCACTAAAAAATTATCATATATTGACATTTTAATTAGTTCTATCATAATAATTAATTTTAATTTTAATTATTTAGAAGGATGATAAATTTTAATTAAACTATTATCATCCACTACTTCAATAACTGTCCACACTCCATATGGTGGTATGCTATGAAGTTGCAAAGACGTGCATGTATGCATGGAACGAAATAAATTTTAAAAATATATTATATTATATACTATAACTTTTTGACATAGCATAAATTTATAATTGAGTAATTATATTATAAATCTATGAATTGTTATTCACCAAGAGAAGCACCAAGAGAAGCACTTGTGCTAATTGAGTAATTGAGTAATTTATAGATTTTTATAAATCTATAAATTTACAAATTGGGTTCTCTTATGCACCAAGAGAAGCACTTGTGCTAATAAATTAGCTCGAGGGCCGTCTCTAAAGGTTCGGAGATCTAAAGCGAGATTGCAAAATTTATTTTGACATAAATTAAAAATAATAACATATTTAAGGTCTTTATAACTTTTGATATTATGCACTTTTATCTTTTTAAACAATTAGTTTATGAATATAAAAAAGAAAGAATTTGGGTGTACCTTTTCAATGTAAAAAATAAAATTAATTTTAATTTTGAAAAAGTAATAAAAATTATTTGATTAAATATTAGAAAAAATTAATTGAAGTATTATTGATTGTGACAATGAAATAAATATGAAATGAATTCATAAATTGACCATAAAAGATAAAAAATTGTTATAAGTTAATTAAGATTTAGGTGATTGATATTGAAAATGGAAGCTAATAGATGATTAAAAATAATAAAGACTTTAAATTATTAAATCTTGATATTAGTTTAATGTTATTAATATTAATAATTTAGTGAAAATATTCTATATAATTTTCAATGACTTGTGGGTTAAAGGCCCACATCTACACAATAGTAAATCCTATATTCATATGCATGAATCCATTAAAGGTGTCATCAACCATCTCACCATCGTCATCTTGTATGAATCCAAATACAAGGGCAAAACCTAATGAGAAAACTCTGTACGTAGGGTCATACATAATAATAAATAATATGAACCACATATCAATATTAATTCCAATACTATCGATAAATAATTATCTATAAGCAATACATATTTGATTATTCATATCATCAATTACTGATGACCAATATTCGTTTAATTTAATTCAATTATTTTAAATTTATTAACAATCACTTATCAATTTTATTTCAATAATTTATCAATTTATCAGTTCAATTATTTTTGCACAACAATCATTTTATTAAAGCTCTCCTATGAAAAAGAGGTTAAGACTAATCATCCAAAGCACTTAACAATTGAAAAAACATTTGCCAAGCACTTGAGCACTCTTGCCTTAGATTTCAAAATTGAATTTGAATCTAACTACAAGTTTAGGGTTTAAAAAACTTCTAAAAAAATCAAGATAAGAGTTTTATATTAAAAATAAAATAATATTATTTTATTTCGAAAAATAAAAAATAAAATAATAATTATTTATTGAATTCCAAAAATTAAAGAATAATCATATTTAGGAGAGATAAAATAGAGAAAAGATGGTTAGAAGAGGATTAGGGATAAAGCTTGTTGAAGGATTGAATTAGGACTCCCAATCAGGTTGAAATTAGGAGTTTAAAGGATAAAAATATTCAGGAAATAAAATAATAATAAAATATTATTTTAATTCTAAAATCAAGATATGATAATATTAATTATTTATTTAAATTCGAAAATTTATTGAAAATAAAAGATGAATTATGAATAAGAAGTATGAATAGGATTCGTAACTATATTAGCATTTGGATAAGATCCGGCCTGAGCCGGAACAAACCCGTCCTGGGTCAGTACAAATCAACCATACTGACAAATTGTGTGGTTTTTCGGCCGACTTTAACTTGGATTTGATTCGCCATTTCAATTCGGAACCCTAGAAGGCCGTCACCCCTATAAATATGGATGTACCACGAACCTAAGGAGCATATAATCTCGGAGTTTAAAGCCCTAGCCATACGAAAAATGAGAGAACAATTTCTACTGCGCGCCACTACAAATCAACGAAGAATTGAAGAATCCAAGGTTTTCGGCGATAGTTTTCGACGTAGTCCAGGCCAAGACTCGTTCCAGAGGCATTGTCTACTGCTTGGGAGTTTGATTTAATATTTTCAATCATTTTATTATATATTTTCGGGAAGACCGATCTTGAACTCCAACTTTCTCTTAGTTTATTTTATAATTTAGAGTTCTGTGAACTTGAGTATGAATTTTACTTAATACTTTTATTATAGGTGGATGGGTTTGCATGTTAATTATTAGCAGTTTAATAGTAATTATGTGTTAATCTTGTGCATGATAATTGATCATATACGTGCCAAAATCACTTAACATAGAACCCGGTCCGAGTCCGATCAACCCGAACCGAGTACCCATTCAACTCGGGCCACGCCTTGTGGAGCCGAACCGAGTTTGTCCGTCGGAAGAAGAACAAGGCACAATCTAGATCGGGTTTCCTTGAAATCGGGCCGGGTTTAGTTATACTCAACTCGATTTTTGGTCATCTAATTTGAGGTCGTTAATTGTGGATTATTAACTAATTTGTTTAGTAATTAATAATATAGATTTGCATATGAAATCATCCTAATTAAAGGTAGATTGAAGTTGACTTGTTTAGCTACTTTTATCTATTCTTAATTTAGGGTAATTAGGTTGTCCTAACTGAAATTTATAATTTTGACGATCTTTCCATCACTTGAATTCTATAGAATATTTTATTAGTAATTAAGAGATAAGGTGACATTAAAGATCTGCATTATAATTTTCTCTCTCTTTACTTAAGGGTTCGAATATTTGATATCGACATCATATTTAAATTCTATTTTATTTTAAAATCACAAATATCTTTTCTCTCAATTAATAAAATTAAGTTAGAAAGATAAGAATCTAGACTAGTCCTCGTGGGATCGACAATTCTTACTTACTCTTTATTACTTGATTCGACCTAGTATACTTGCTAGTAGTTTACGCATGCAATTCTTGCATCACGCTACCACCACAAGTTCAACAATGTAGCAGGGGAGGCCCCTGAAGACAAGGTCTCTTGCAATTTTTGTGGATGCATGCATCTTGGAGAGTGCAGATCAAAGAAGAACCTATTTTTAGTGCGGGAAACCCGGCCATCGCGCCCGCAATTGTCTGACTTGTTAGGATCAAAATCAAGTAGGTGTAGGCGATGCCAATCAACTAGTCCAAGGCAGAGTTTACAACATGGAGACAGAGGCCCCACATGATGAAGTTGATGTCATTAGAGGTACACACTATCATTGATTTAGTGAAAAAGTCGCGATACTTTAGGATGGTTTATGAAAATAACCATTTTTTTATTGGGACCGTCACTGCTCTACTTTTCGTCTTAGTTTAATCCACCTTGACCTTACACGAAGTGCCATAAATGTCGATAATAAGAGAAGTTGACCTCGTATTAGGACAACATATATAGATGTTCTAGGAATTGTTTAAAGTAAAAGATGTAATGAAAAAATAGAAAAGCATAGAAAAAAATGAAAAAGAACATAATTTAACATAATAGAAAAGTGAAAGAACGGCAAGAACAAAAAGGAAATGATAGAAGTGTTTCTCATACTGAAAGCTTGCTTATTTTTATTAAATATTTTTATCTATTTGTATTATGTACTAAGTATTTTATATTCATGGATATTCTGTGTCCAGATAACTGTACATGCAACGATGGAGTCGTGTGCAGCTAGCGATGTTCGTGGTGATGCAGTTGCACAAAGGTAGATATTTAGCTTGTGAATATTTTATTTTCTCTTAGTTGCTACTCTGATGTAATAGTGTGAATAAGATGATCATTTGGAAACAATAGATATATTAGCTCCGGCGTTCTTATATGATTGGTTAATGATAGTTAATTGTTAGTTTATTTTATTATTTCTTTATGGATTCTATGAAAGCCCAATGGATAGAGATGAATAGTAGATAGCACCGACCCAAATAAGTTCAAATGTCACGTGGCAGGAGGGTGAAATTTTGGGATGTTACAAATTGAGTAGTTGAAGTTCCTTGTGATAAGAGGTGTACCTTACCTCTTGAGTGGACGGTGAGGTGTAAAGGGTTCCTCTCCCTATTCGAAAAAAATTATTTGCCAGTGGATTTTGGAGACTCTCAAGATGTAATAGATCTTGATGGGGACATAGACGGTGGCCAAATTTTATCAACAAATAGTTTGGCTTTTAATCTTACTCGTTTATCCTTCTTAATTGCATGAAATCGTATTTTTCTTGAAAATTACTTTTAGTTAACGAAATCATTTTTTAACATATCAATGCAACTCCCTCTTGGTGCTTAACATAAATGAAATGCTTCCATTTAAAAGTTTCAAATTTTACTTTGAAAGACTAGCAAATATACATTTGCTGTTTCTATAAACATCAAATAATTTTTTAATATTAGCTACTAAGAAAATAGTGCAAAGTTGTGAGGACACTCTCCTTGATATTTGACCGGTTTGAATCTCCACTTATTGTTGAACTCCACTAATTTAATATTCATCATAGATCACAATCTAACTATGACAATGATATTTTAAATGAACATTTTCTACATACCGAAAAATCCAAGTCAACATTTGATTAAGCTAGACTCAAGCATCGTAGAGTTCGATCTTGATCTCGACCAAATTTTTATTAGATTTTTGAAAATCTGTTCCACTATCAAACGTCGTCAAATTGGAACTCAAATCAAAACATCCCAATTGTCCAATCCAATATTAATTAAATATATAATATTTAAAAATATAAAATATCTCGATGTAATATAATATTAGATAATATAATAATTATTGATCAATTATATATATAATAGGATTTATTGGAGCTCCTACCCACCTGAATGGATAGGAGCCTCCTACCCATCTTGTCAATTATTCATCTGATCGAACGATTGTTAATAATGCATGGTTCAAATTCACTAGGACGCATAATCGGTTTAGGTGTGTTCACTGTGAAAAGATTGGATCGAGCTGGTTCTATCGTATCGATTGATTCCCATTTCCTAAAAAACACTTGATGTAATTCCTCTCTTCTTCTCCGTCTTTCTTTTGTTGACATCCCAACACACAAACAACCTTAAGCCACTTCGCCTCCCCTTGTCACCACTGTAATACCTGACAGTTTAAACAAAAAAAAAGGGAGTTTGTGACCGAGAGAGAGAGAGAGAGAGAGAGAGGAAATGGCTGCCACCTGACAACAAAGCAACCAAGGGGACTTGGACGTCAACGACGCGCGTCTAGACTGAGAAGGATGACTAAAGGAAGAGGAAGAAGAAGATGAACATGATATTTTGAAGAAAACTTCACATGGTATGTGATTAAGGTAGATTCATCATAGAATCTTAACTTTACACTTGAAACATGTTTTAATGGTTATGGATACCCTTAGTCATAGCTATGCATGATATGATGATGTACATGACTGACAATCATCGAAAAGATGACTGAAAGCGCGATTATAATTTTTTCGCATGACGGAACCTAGCCTGGGTTCACTGTAACCCGACCTAGGTAGGACTCTGCCCGGACTGAGTTCATCTGAACTCGGCCTGGATATGCCATTATCGAGCCTCCCGAGCTCTATTATCAGAACGAACTCGGTCTAGGTTGAGGGTGACTCGGCCTAGGTCCAACCCCCAACCAATGTGATCGCTCGACCCAACGATGCCCAACTCGGTCAAGGTATAACCTGAACCTGACCCAAGTTTGCCTTCTGATTCCACCCCGATGATGACCGTGTCATGCACCTTTTGCCGATTGACTGATGATCAAACCTAACTCGGGTATAACCCAAAATTGATTTTTGAGATGATGATTTATGAACCCAAGCTGGGTCCCTTCACACTCGACACAATTTCTGCCCCGAGATGATGATCGTTGTACTTTTATGGCTCCTGATTTATGTCTTTAAGCTTGATCCTTGTACTTTATGATGATGTTTACAATGATTATACATCTTATGATAGAACGACGATGTTCAACATGACTCTATGATTAAATGATTTCTCTTATGGTAATTCAATTTAGATCCAATCATATCTATAATACAATTCATGTCCATTAATCCTGATCTATCATTTTCATGCACATCTGATTACTCTCCATGATAAATTGATTCCATATTGTTATAATAATGATGTTAAACCCGGACCTCTAATTATTATGATCTCATGATCCTTTTGATCTTTACATATGATGAGTTAATTCAAATTCTTTATGTCATAATAAAGATTAATTAAAAGTTGTAAGACAAAAGATAAAACATGTTAAATGGAGAACTCTTATGATGATGGATCTTGGAATTAAGTCATGTAGCTTGAATTCTTACCATTTTTTTTTCATTTGGATTTGTGGAGGAACTAAGATGGATAACTTAGAAGTTTTACTCTTTCGTTGTCATGTAACTTTTCCATATTGCCCATCTAGTTGAGCAATGAAACAAAAATTACAAACATTCGTGCCAATGTCATGTCAATACATGACCGATATAGTTACAAGACAATAATTATAAGACGTTGATGTCGAGTGGACAAAGATCGAGCAGTGGCAGGGTGGCTCGTGCAGCAGCAACGTGCCTTTTGCAGTGGCGAGGTGGCTATTGCGGTAAAGATGAGACTGGTACAACAACGAGGTGAGTCTTGTGACGCGACGAAGACATGAGGTGTCTCTTGCAGCGACGGGAAGGTTATCGCATCGATGATGAGGCTCATGCTATGACGAGGTCATTCTTGCACAATGATGGGGCTCCTACGGCAATGAGAAGGCTCGTGTGGTGGTGATGGAGGGGGAGGGGGGAAGGTGGCTCCTGCGGTGGTGACCATGGCTCTTGTGGTGGCGACGAGGCTCCAACAACTGTGAGGTAGTTTTTGCAGTGGAATGTCAATAGCTAGGATAGAAAAGATGAAGGAGATGAGAGAGATCACATCAATTGTTTTTTAGGAAACAAGAATCAATGAATGCAACACAACCAATTTGACCCAATTTTTTTGCAGCAAACCGGTTCGAACTGATTCAACCTAGTGACTTGAACCGTGCACGATTTACAAGGGTAGGAGACTCCTACCCACTCAGGTGGGTATGAGCCCCACTAGATCTATACTATATTAAAAGCAAAGAAGTTTGCAAGGAGAAGTTGAAACTTGGCATGATGAGGTGTTGACAAGTGTTCTTAAAGTATTAATTATAAAAAATTAAAATAGTAAACACTTATGATTATGAGATATGATAATAATATATGCAGTTATAATAACTATATAATTTTTCTATGTACATTGTTACATATAGTTACTATAACTTATAATAATATCAAAAATACATAACAAAACTTTTTCATGAACCTACGTGTTGGATAAATACAATTATTAAAAAAATTAATAAAATATTACTAAATATTTCACAAGTGTGATAATCATATTAATTTTTTTTCTTTTACAAGTGTCATGAGGTATTATTACAAATTGAAATTAATGTTAAACAATTATGATATAAAATTTAATAATTATGTAATAACTATATTATTTTATTATATATATTTATATAGTAACTACATTTTATAATTATTGTAAGCAAAAAATTTAGAATGGGAACTTATGATATAAAATTGTGACATAAACTTCTTTCATCATAATATAATATAATATAATGTCTACTTTAATCACAAATTCATAGATTTATAATATAATTACTCAATTATAAATTTATGCTATGTCAAAAAGTTATAGTATATAATATAATATATTTTTAAAATTTATTTCGTTCCATGCATACATGCACGTCTTTGCAACTTCATAGCATACCACCACATGGAGTGTGGACAGTTATTGAAGTAGTGGATGATAATAGTTTAATTAAAATTTATCATCCTTCTAAATAATTAAAATTAAAATTAATTATTATGATAGAACTAATTAAAATGTCAATATATGATAATTTTTTAGTGGCCAGTTTTTAGTGGGCAGTTAGTAATTGTAAAATATGGTGGTTATTTTGTTTAATAACTAATATAGTCTTGCATTATAAATATATCCTCACAAAATTTTAGACGAGTCATCCACCTCCCCCTATCCCTCTCTCTCACAATTTTCCCTACGTCACACACCCATCCATTTCCTCTCTCTCTCATAATTTTATCTAACACACCTCTCTCTCACACACATTGTTGTTATAATTATTTTATTTTTACCATTTTATGTTCAATGATATTTGGACATATTGAAATAATGTTGTAGAATTAGTCGCCAGATATTTGCTATTTGAATTTTGTTTCTCCTTTAAATCGATTCTCATTATTATATTCAATGCATACATACAAGTTCATTAATGCATATATATATATATATATATATATATATGTATATATATTATATGGGTCGTCCCTCATTATATCAATCATTTAATATATGTCATGAAAGTCTAATTTATACCTTTTTAAGGTTGTATAAATTCTTGAAATTGATATAAGTTTTTATGCTTCTATTAAAATGAAATTATAATTGTATAATAGCTAATACAGTATTTTGTTATCTATATACGAATGTAAAAAATATATTAATTTAGTTAATAATTTATAAATACCAAGGAAAATCAATTTAGATCCTTCGGATCCTCTCTTCTCTTTCTTGAGATACTATATTATTATTATTGTTATTGGTTACTTATTTTGTATCATTGGGTTTTGTTTTTTTTATTTTGTTTAATTGATAGAATAAGGGTTTGTGTTAAGAAACTTTAGTTTATTATTATTATTATTTAGTTGGAATTGATAGAATAAAGGTTTGTCCAATAAATAAAGTGATTTTTTTATCTTACTGATGAGGAAATTAAAAATTTAGATGATAGATATGTTTTGCATATTGTTATGTTGATTATTATTTGATCATACAACATGAATAATAATTGAAGTCTATCCCTACATCAATATCTAAAAATTTTATTGGACAATTATTTTCTCTAGATGTCAAGTTGCATATTTTTTATTACTAACAACATAATTGCATGCACAATTTCAAAATTTATAGAAAAGAAGAATATTTCAACATTTTGCATGAATCACCAAGTATTCATCATGTAATTACAATTTAACATGCTTTTAAATAATTACAGTAGTGATCGAAGCAAATATAATATATGATTATATGTATATATATAATAGGTTAATAAATTAATATCTCAAACCTAAATCAAAATTGTTTTTTTAAGAAAAGAGAAAAATAAATGAGACACAAAGAGAATTAAATAAACTAATAAATTATCTTTTTAAAATTATAATTATCGCATTATTTAAGTAATATTACCAATCAAACTAATATTTATTTATTTTATAAATATTCTATTCATTTAATTATCGCATCGCGCGGGCGTCACACTAGTACTATGTAATAACGTATTACATTATATGTTTAAGAAATATAAAAATATCTCCAATTTTTAAATAATATAAATATAAAATATATTTTATAATATACTTTATAATCAGTTGTGATAATTTTTTAAGATCCACATTTGCTGGTGCATGTGTGTGGTACCGTCAATGGGGATACCTCTTTCGCTCACTTAGAGATGGAGAAACGGACCGTGTCATATTGTGCTTGTGCCGGTCAATTCATGTTTGACCGTGCTGCGGGTCGTGTCGTGCCAAAGAGAAAAAATTTCAACCCGACATGGTTGGTGTCCAACTCGATTGGGTCGGCCGGGCCGGGTCATGCTGGATCGGATGACCCATTTTTTTCCCTTCAATTTCAACCTTTCCAATTTTTATAATATAATTAGTATTACTAATTATCATATAATATGACTTAGTAAGTAGTGACTATTTTAATTATTATATTATTATATAATAATTATATAGTTAAAATTGTAAATACATTAAGTCATTAATTCGTAATTATTAAGTAAATAAATTTGTAAAATGAATAATTGAATAATAACTAATAACTTATAAGTTAAGTTGTAACCTTATACATAAAATTAATTGGTAAGTATTTAACAAATATATATTAGTAGTATACTAGTATAGATAGTTAAGTACTAATTTACTTAGTATACTTAACTATCTTATAACCAAGTTACTATATAATATATACTAAGTTATAGCTAAACTAAATTATGCTAAGTAAATTAATACTTAACTATCTTATAACTTTGTTATAACTTATATAATAATTTACTATATACTAAGTTATAACTAATTAATTAGTATAAAGTTAGAATAAAATCAAAGATGCCCTTAAAAGTTTGAACTTTAAATTAGTACTTAAGCAATTAATTAGTGAAAAGGAAGCATTGATCGAAATGGGTCTACAACGTCGTGTTCGTGTTGTGAAATCGAAGCGCAGACCGTGTTGGTGTGCCATGCGCGATTCATATTGGTGTGTGAAAGAAAAAAATCATGCCAAAATGGGCGTGTTGTGAGCCGTGCCCTCAGTGCAAGTGGGCGACCTAGCACGGAATGACACGGACACGGTCATTTCTTTGTGCGCAGGCAGTGTATGTGTCGGGTCGAGCTGGCACAACCTTTTGGCAGGGCGGTGGCATGTTGGGCCATGCAGCCCCCCATTTTTCCATCTTTCAGAGTTATTATTTTTTAAAAGAAAAGATGCTATTTATCCATTTATCCCTAGGTACAAAAGAATAGGGTTGAAAGTAGTTTGGGTCGGATCGGATTTTCGATCTAAAAACAATCGCTACTTTTCGGGTCAATTTTTAAAATTTAAACAATCTCCCCAAAATCATTTTGAAAAAATAAAAAGCACCCTCTAGCGAGTCGGATTTTTTAGGTGGTTTTTTCGACGGCCCTACTTTTATATAATTATATTTTAAAATATATATAATAACTTATAATTAATATAAAAATATTTAATTTTATATTAAATATAAAATATACTGCTAAAATTTTAATGTTACTAAATTAGAGTTTGATAATGTGATAGTGTATGAAATTTTATTAAAAAAAATATTATATCTATAATAAAAGAATTAATAACATATGTATTAAATATATAAATGAAAAATCGGCCTCTACGATATTTTCGGATGGGACTCTAATTTTAGCAGGTGAATTTTAATTTATTAAAAATCATCCTAAATCATATCTGAACCCCTAATTTTAGATTTATTTCGATTTGATTTTGTCAAATGAGATAATTTTTTCGGATTAGTAAAATTTTTCTTACACCCCTACAAAAGAAGTCAAAAGAATCTCGTGAGATTCTCCCAAAAAATATTTCTAAAATTTTGTCTCCCTTAGAAATGCTATTTATCCATGAAGAGTTGTTGGATCACCTCTACTACGTGAGTGTAGATGTCATTGTATTTGTCATCCGCACTTTTGCTCGGTTGGTAGTTGTTGTACTTTTATTAATTATTATTATTATTATCTTGATGTTGATTAACGAACGAATTAAATTTCTTAGTACCCAACCATGTTCTGTCGCCTTCCTCAACAACGAAAATCCACCGTGACGCCAACCGCATTTGACATTAGATACAAAATTTATTTTTTCAACCGTCTTTAATAACGGGCAAAGAAAAAAAAAAGACGCATGCTTTTATTCAAATATTTTATTTTCATACCTTTATTTTTAAATATTTTTTTGAATGAAAAATCCTATCATATTTCAGTTGTAGAAATGACAGGTCAATTCTTTTCAATTTTAAATAATAGAAATAAAGTAGATAACTAAAGAAAAAATCTATTTTTTTTGGAGGAAAAAAAGAAATTATGTCGTTCAATACACATAAATTTCTTTTTAAAAAAAAATTGTCTCCCAAGGGATCTAATCATAAAGGAGCCCACCAAAACATGCAATTATCACAAAATAACAGTAGAGAAATTATGCTGCATGCACCAATGAGAGCAACAAGCAAGACGTCGTGGACCATATTGACAGTAGAATCAAGAATGGATGCATTTGTAACAAAAAAACAAAAGTACATTAAGACAAAGATGAATGGGATTTGCCTGGCTGCTTCATGAAAAAGAAAGAAAGAAAGAAAAAAAAACAATCGCGACAGTAAATTTTACAGTTTTCTTACAGTCAATCTTCCATATTTGAAAATCATATGGATAATTCAATTTGCGATGCGACCAAGCAGTGTTCTACGAGGATAGAGACAAAGATGAGAAAGATAGGCACAGACGGATGACAAGATTCATGGAGTTGTTGAAGTAATCCAGAAGGCTGTCAATTTCTCCGAAGAGGCACTTCACTCTACAGTACTCATGGGGCGTGTTCGGCCACGAAAGTAAGGTTAAAATTTGTCTTAATTCTGATTAATTCAGCCAACCATTATATATAAAAAAAGTAAATATTAATGGAGCGAAATCGGGGACGAATCGCACTCTTGTTTCGCTCAATTTCATTAAGCACTCGTCCGAAATCAAATTCTAGGATGAAAATGAAATAATGACCCTAATTTGACTCATTCCAATTCAATTTTTTTTTTTATAGAATCGGGAGTTATTCTTTTTTTTTTTACGTGACAAGTTATTTTTTAAATTTTTATTTTTTTCTTTTTCTTTTCTCTCACATCATATTCTTCATAAAATAAATTATTTAATAAACATAAAATAATTTTAATAAAGGATCAATATGATATTATTTATTCTTTATTACTTATTATGTTATTAAAAATTTTAATATTTCAATAAATATAACTAATTTTAAAAACGATTTTTTATATTTAAACAATTTTTTTCATAAATAGTTTTATTTTATACTTTTTATTTTAATTAATAATAAAATTATACTTTATAATTATAATAATTATTTTTAATTTAAAACTGACTAAAAGTTCGTCCATCACATCAATTTTTTCCTATCACATAAATTTTCTAATTTCTCATCATTATGTTTCACTCCATCCAAACACACTTCAAATTAATCTGTCAATTCAACTATGCTTCGAGAACTTACGAGAAACTGCTACTGTTCGGTTTCCGAACGATCACGTGATCCCAAGTTTTAAAATTTAATTTCTTGCTTCTAACAAAGACTACATTATTTCTTTCTTCTTTTTTTTCTTACTTTTAGCATATGGTTCACTGTTTTTTGCTTTTATCTATTAGTATAATATATATGTATGTATAGAATTATTTATTTAAATATGCATTAGCACAAAAATGGTAAACTAAATTTATTTACATCTAATAAGAAACAAGTATTTTTATTAATTATTTATTATAGTTAACTTAGTATTACAACACAACATAATAAAAAAATCTATTATTAAATAAATCCAATATTAAATAATTACTTTCAATATAGTATCATAGCATAGTAAAAATATTATTAATTAATATTTGCTCTTAATATTATTCATTAAACTATTTTTCTAAAATTATTTTAAATAATAATCAATTATAATATTATTTTACTATAATAATTTTATATTATATTATATACTATAACTTTTTGACATAGCATAAATTTATAATTGAGTAATTATATTATAAATCTATGAATTTGTGATTAAAGTAGACATTATATTATATTATATTACGATGAAAGAAGTTTATGTCACAATTTTATATCATAAGTTCCCATTCTAAAATTTTTGCTTACAATAATTATAAAATGTAGTTACTATATAAATATATATAATAAAATAATATAGTTATTACATAATTATCAAATTTTATATCATAATTGTTTAACATTAATTTCAATTTGTAATAATACCTCATGACACTTGTAAAAGAAAAAAAATTAATATGATTATCACACTTGTGAAATATTTAGTAATATTTTATTAATTTTTTTAATAATTGTATTTATCCAACACGTAGGTTCATGAAAAGTTTTGTTATGTATTTTTGATATTATTATAAGTTATAGTAACTATATGTAACAATGTACATAGAAAAATTATATAGTTATTATAACTGCATATATTATTGTCATATCTCATAATCATAAGTGTTTACTATTTTAATTTTTTATAATTAATACTTTAAGAACACTTGTCAACACCTCATCATGCCAAGTGTCAACTTCTCTTTGCAAACTTCTTTGCTTTTAATATAGTATAGATTTAGTGGGGCTCATACCCACCTGAGTGGGTAGGAGTCTCCTACCCTTGTAAATCGTGCACGGTTCAAGTCACTAGGTTGAATCAGTTCGAACCGGTTTGCTGCAAAAAATTTGGGTCAAATTGGTTGTGTTGCATTCATTGATTCTTGTTTCCTAAAAAACAATTGATGTGATCTCTCTCATCTCCTTCATCTTTTCTGTCCTAGCTATTGACGTTCCACTGCAAAAACTACCTCACAGTTGTTGGAGCCTCGTAGCCACCACAAGAGCCATGGTCACCACCGCAGGAGCCACCTTCCCCCCTCCCCCTCCATCACCACCACA
The DNA here is from genome assembly GCA_030549335.1 of Pontederia crassipes. Taxonomy (NCBI): domain Eukaryota; kingdom Viridiplantae; phylum Streptophyta; class Magnoliopsida; order Commelinales; family Pontederiaceae; genus Pontederia; species Pontederia crassipes. Next base: position 65,590,700 of record CM060196.1, on the reverse strand, counting down.
CGAGCCTTCTCATTGCCGTAGGAGCCCCATCATTGTGCAAGAACGACCTCGTCATAGCATGAGCCTCATCATCGATGCGATAACCTTCACGTCGCTGCAAGAGACACCTCATGTCTTCGTCGCGTCACAAGACTCACCTCGTTGTTGTACAGTCTCATCTTTACCGCAATAGCCACCTCGCCACTGCAAAAGGCACGTTGCTGCTGCACGAGCCACCCCGCCACTGCTCGATCTTTGTCCACTCGACATCAACGTCTTATAATTATTGTCTTGTAACTATATCGATCATGTATTGACATGACATTGGCACGAATGTTTTTAATTTTTGTTTCATTGCTCAACTAGATGGGCAATATGGAAAAGTTACATGACAACGAAAGAGTAAAACTTCTAAGTTATCCATCTTAGTTCCTCCACAAATCCAAATGAAAAAAAAATGGTAAGAATTCAAGCTACATGACTTAATTCCAAGATCCATCATCATAAGAGTTCTCCATTTAACATGTTTTATCTTTTATCTTACAACTTTTAATTAATCTTTATTATGACATAAAGAATTTGAATTAACTCATCATATGTAAAGATCAAAAGGATCATGAGATCATAATAATTAGAGGTCCGGGTTTAACATCATTATCATAACAATATGGAATCAATTTATCATGGAGAGTAATCAGATGTGCATGAAAATGATAGATCAGGATTAATGGACATGAATTGTATTATAGATATGATTGGATCTAAATTGAATTACCATAAGAGAAATCATTTAATCATAGAGTCATGTTGAACATCGTCGTTCTATCATAAGATGTACAATCATTGTAAACATCATCATAAAGTACGAGGATCAAGCTTAAAGACATAAATCAGGAGCCATAAAAGTACAACGATCATCATCTCGGGGCAGAAATTGTGTCGAGTGTGAAGGGACCCAGCTTGGGTTCATACATCATCATCTCAAAAATCAATTTTGGGTTATACCCGAGTTGGGTTTGATCATCGGTCAATCGGCAAAAGGTGCATGACACGGTCATCATCGGGGTGGAATCAGAAGGCAAACTTGGGTCGGGTTCAGGTTATACCTTGACCGAGTTGGGCATCGTTGGGTCGAGCGATCACATTGGTTGGGGGTTGGACCTAGGCCGAGTCACCCTCAACCTAGACCGAGTTCGTTCTGATAATAGAGCTCGGGAGGCTCGATAATGGCATATCCAGGCCGAGTTCAGATGAACTCAGTCTGGGCAGAGTCCTACCTAGGTCGGGTTACAGTGAACCCAGGCTAGGTTCCGTCATGCGAAAAAATTATAATCGCGCTTTCAGTCATCTTTTCGATGATTGTCAGTCATGTACATCATCATATCATGCATAGCTATGACTAAGGGTATCCATAACCATTAAAACATGTTTCAAGTGTAAAGTTAAGATTCTATGATGAATCTACCTTAATCACATACCATGTGAAGTTTTCTTCAAAATATCATGTTCATCTTCTTCTTCCTCTTCCTTTAGTCATCCTTCTCAGTCTAGACGTGCGTCGTTGACGTCCAAGTCCCCTTGGTTGCTTTGTTGTCAGGTGGCAGCCATTTCCTCTCTCTCTCTCTCTCTCTCTCGGTCACAAACTCCCTTTTTTTTGTTTAAACTGTCAGGTGTTACAGTGGTGACAAGGGGAGGCGAAGTGGCTTAAGGTTGTTTGTGTGTTGGGATGTCAACAAAAGAAAGACGGAGAAGAAGAGAGGAATTACATCAAGTGTTTTTTAGGAAATGGGAATCAATCGATACGATAGAACCAGCTCGATCCAATCTTTTCACAGTGAACACACCTAAACCGATTATGCGTCCTAGTGAATTTGAACCATGCATTATTAACAATCGTTCGATTAGATGAATAATTGACAAGATGGGTAGGAGGCTCCTATCCATTCAGGTGGGTAGGAGCTCCAATAAATCCTATTATATATATAATTGATCAATAATTATTATATTATCTAATATTATATTACATCGAGATATTTTATATTTTTAAATATTATATATTTAATTAATATTGGATTGGACAATTGGGATGTTTTGATTTGAGTTCCAATTTGACGACGTTTGATAGTGGAACAGATTTTCAAAAATCTAATAAAAATTTGGTCGAGATCAAGATCGAACTCTACGATGCTTGAGTCTAGCTTAATCAAATGTTAACTTGGATTTTTCGGTATGTAGAAAATGTTCATTTAAAATATCATTGTCATAGTTAGATTGTGATCTATGATGAATATTAAATTAGTGGAGTTCAACAATAAGTGGAGATTCAAACCGGTCAAATATCAAGGAGAGTGTCCTCACAACTTTGCACTATTTTCTTAGTAGCTGATATTAAAAAATTATTTGATGTTTATAGAAACAGCAAATGTATATTTGCTAGTCTTTCAAAGTAAAATTTGAAACTTTTAAATGGAAGCATTTCATTTATGTTAAGCACCAAGAGGGAGTTGCATTGATATGTTAAAAAATGATTTCGTTAACTAAAAGTAATTTTCAAGAAAAATACGATTTCATGCAATTAAGAAGGATAAACGAGTAAGATTAAAAGCCAAACTATTTGTTGATAAAATTTGGCCACCGTCTATGTCCCCATCAAGATTTGTTACATCTTGAGAGTCTCCAAAATCCACTGGCAAATAATTTTTTTCGAATAGGGAGAGGAACCCTTTACACCTCACCGTCCACTCAAGAGGTAAGGTACACCTCTTATCACAAGGAACTTCAACTACTCAATTTGTAACATCCCAAAATTTCACCCTCCTGCCACGTGGCATTTGAACTTATTTGGGTCGGTGCTATCTACTATTCATCTCTATCCATTGGGCTTTCATAGAATCCATAAAGAAATAATAAAATAAACTAACAATTAACTATCATTAACCAATCATATAAGAATGCCGGAGCTAATATATCTATTGTTTCCAAATGATCATCTTATTCACACTATTACATCAGAGTAGCAACTAAGAGAAAATAAAATATTCACAAGCTAAATATCTACCTTTGTGCAACTGCATCACCACGAACATCGCTAGCTGCACACGACTCCATCGTTGCATGTACAGTTATCTGGACACAGAATATCCATGAATATAAAATACTTAGTACATAATACAAATAGATAAAAATATTTAATAAAAATAAGCAAGCTTTCAGTATGAGAAACACTTCTATCATTTCCTTTTTGTTCTTGCCGTTCTTTCACTTTTCTATTATGTTAAATTATGTTCTTTTTCATTTTTTTCTATGCTTTTCTATTTTTTCATTACATCTTTTACTTTAAACAATTCCTAGAACATCTATATATGTTGTCCTAATACGAGGTCAACTTCTCTTATTATCGACATTTATGGCACTTCATGTAAGGTCAAGGTGGATTAAACTAAGACCAAAAGTAGGGCAGTGACGGTCCCAATAAAAAAATGGTTATTTTCATAAACCATCCTAAACTATCGCGACTTTTTCACTAAATCAATGATAGTGTGTACCTCTAATGACATCAACTTCATCATGTGGGGCCTCTGTCTCCATGTTGTAAACTCTGCCTTGGACTAGTTGATTGGCATCGCCTACACCTACTTGATTTTGATCCTAACAAGTCGGACAATTGCGGGCGCGATGGCCGGGTTTCCCGCACTAAAAATAGGTTCTTCTTTGATCTGCACTCTCCAAGATGCATGCATCCACAAAAATTGCAAGAGACCTTGTCTTGAGGGGCCTCCCCTGCTACATTGTTGAACTTGTGGTGGTAGCGTGATGCAAGAATTGCATGCGTAAACTACTAGCAAGTATACTAGGTCGAATCAAGTAATAAAGAGTAAGTAAGAATTGTCGATCCCACGAGGACTAGTCTAGATTCTTATCTTTCTAACTTAATTTTATTAATTGAGAGAAAAGATATTTGTGATTTTAAAATAAAATAGAATTTAAATATGATGTCGATATCAAATATTCGAACCCTTAAGTAAAGAGAGAGAAAAGTATAATGCAGATCTTTAATGTCACCTTATCTCTTAATTACTAATAAAATATTCTATAGAATTCAAGTGATGGAAAGATCGTCAAAAGTATAAGTTTCAGTTAGGACAACCTAATTACCCTAAATTAAGAATAGATAAAAGTAGCTAAACAAGTCAACTTCAATCTACCTTTAATTAGGATGATTTCATATGCAAATCTATATTATCAATTACTAAACAAATTAGTTAATAATCCACAATTAACGGCCTCAAATCAGATGACCAAAAATCGAGTTGAGTATAACTAAACCCGGCCCGATTTCAAGGAAACCCGATCCAGATTGTGCCTTGTTCTTCTTCCGACGGACAAACTCGGTTCGGCTCCACAAGGCGTGGCCCGAGTTGAATGGGTACTCGGTTCGGGTTGATCGGACTCGGACCGGGTTCTATGTTAAGTGATTTTGGCACGTATATGATCAATTATCATGCACAAGATTAACACATAATTACTATTAAACTGCTAATAATTAACATGCAAACCCATCCACCTATAATAAAAGTATTAAGTAAAATTCATACTCAAGTTCACAGAACTCTAAATTATAAAATAAACTAAGAGAAAGTTGGAGTTCAAGATCGGTCTTCCCGAAAATATATAATAAAATGATTGAAAATATTAAATCAAACTCCCAAGCAGTAGACAATGCCTCTGGAACGAGTCTTGGCCGAGACTACGTCGAAAACTATCGCCGAAAACCTTGGATTCTTCAATTCTTCGTTGATTTGTAGTGGCACACAGTAGAAATTGTTCTCTCATTTTTCGTATGGCTAGGGCTTTAAACTCCGAGATTGTATGCTCCTTAGGTTCGTGGTACATCCATATTTATAGGGGTGACGGCCTTCTAGGGTTCCGAATTGAAATGGCGAATCAAATCCAAGTTAAAGTCGGCCGAAAAACCACACAATTTGTCAGTATGGTTGATTTGTACTGACCCAGGACGGGTTTGTTCCGGCTCGGGCCGGATCTTATCCAAATGCTAATATAGTTACGAATCCTATTCATACTTCTTATTCATAATTCATCTTTTATTTTCAATAAATTTTCGAATTTAAATAAATAATTAATATTATCATATCTTGATTTTAGAATTAAAATAATATTTTATTATTATTTTATTTCCTGAATATTTTTATCCTTTAAACTCCTAATTTCAACCTGATTGGGAGTTCTAATTCAATCCTTCAACAAGCTTTATCCCTAATCCTCTTCTAACCATCTTTTCTCTATTTTATCTCTCCTAAATATGATTATTCTTTAATTTTGGAATTCAATAAATAATTATTATTTTATCTTTTAATTTTCGAAATAAAATAATATTATTTTATTTTTAATATAAAACTCTTATCTTGATTTTTTTAGAAGTTTTTTAAACCCTAAACTTGTAGTTAGATTCAAATTCAATTTTGAAATCTAAGGCAAGAGTGCTCAAGTGCTTGGCAAATGTTTTTCAATTGTTAAGTGCTCTGGATGATTAGTCTTAACCTCTTTTTCATAGGAGAGCTTTAATAAAATGATTGTTGTGCAAAAATAATTGAACTGATAAATTGATAAATTATTGAAATAAAATTGATAAGTGATTGTTAATAAATTTAAAATAATTGAATTAAATTGAACGAATATTGGTCATCAGTAATTGATGATATGAATAATCAAATATGTATTGCTTATAGATAATTATTTATCGATAGTATTGAAATTAATATTGATATGTGGTTCATATTATTTATTATTATGGATGACCTTACGTACAGAGTTTTCTCATTAGGTTTTGTCCTTGTATTTGGATTCATACAAGATGACGATGGTGAGATGATTGATGACACCTTTAATGGATTCATGCATATGAATATAGGATTTACTATTGTGTAGATGTGGGCCTTTAATCCACAAGTCATTGAAAATTATATAGAATATTTTCACTAAATTATTAATATTAATAACATTAAACTAATATCAAGATTTAATAATTTAAAGTCTTTATTATTTTTAATCATCTATTAGCTTCCATTTTCAATATCAATCACCTAAATCTTAATTAACTTATAACAATTTTTTATCTTTTATAGTCAATTTATGAATTCATTTCATATTTATTTCATTGTCACAATCAATAATACTTCAATTAATTTTTTCTAATATTTAATCAAATAATTTTTATTACTTTTTCACAATTAAAATTAATTTTATTTTTTACATTGAAAAGGTACACCCAAATTCTTTCTTTTTTATATTCATAAACTAATTGTTTAAAAAGATAAAAGTGCATAATATCAAAAGTTATAAGGACCTTAAATATGTTATTATTTTTAATTTATGTCAAAATAAATTTTGCAATCTCGCTTTAGATCTCCGAACCTTTACAGACGGCCCTCGAGCTAATTTATTAGCACAAGTGCTTCTCTTGGTGCATAAGAGAACCCAATTTGCAGCTCCTTATCTAATTCTTTCTTGATTTCCTCCACGATTGCTCGTAGATGCAGCCCTGGGCTAGTGATGTCGCTAAGGATGTCTACTCCATATTTTTAGTATGTCTATGTTTATTTGTGTGAGTCCTTGTCAATTCTTAATGAAGTTAATGCATGTCAATTCTTCTTCTAGTGGTGATACTACTTCGACCCGACAGATATGAACAACAATTCAGCTACCAGTTGAATCCCCAACAATTACGCCTGCACTAACCACCGAGATTTGTTTAGATGCCATGTAGAATGATGTGCTAATGTTGCAGTTCATCCAACCATCCGGTGATGGTTCTCAAAGCAATGATTCAAGTTCACGGTTGTGGGTAGAAGTATTTGTTTTTCCATCATGCTACTACTTCAAATGGAGAGGTACCTCTCCACGAGAAAATGAGCACGCCATTTCCATAACCAACTAGAAAATCTTGTCTAATCTAATGCAAACTTAAGCTCATTAAAAGACTAGATGGACCTCCTAGCTTAAGCAGATGTTTCAAGTTCGAGTTCTCATTAATATAAAAAATTCTTGTTAGGAGTCTCATATGTTGCTGCTAGGCATGCGACCCAAGTCGACTTTACTGAATTAATTGAGCTCGATAGTGGATCGATCTTTCAACTTGTGATCAATGCGCTCAGTAGTACCACGCAAGGTTATCAGGATTGCTTTCCGAGGTAGAATCGAAAGGGATTCGGAGGATCGATGTTCGTAAGATCCTACTTAGGGTCGTAAGATCCTACCTTATGAATAAAAAATATATTTTTAAAAATAATATAATAATAATCATAATAATGAGGATGATGATGATGATGATGATGATAATAACTATTTAATATTGTACTCTCAATATCTACATTATACTTAGACTTCTAACTTTCATGGGATACATAACAACATAAAAAGTTAAAAATTAGGAAAAAAAACTAATTATGATAATTCACAATGGTAAATCAATTTTCTCATTGGATTATAAAAAAATAAATGTTCTTTTCTAAATATCATTTTTTTCACATAAGTTTATTAATTGACTCTAGATCATTCATTAAAAAATGAAAAGAGAAATTGAGAGGAGAGAATTTAACCTAATTCATTGCCAACTTTTATTCTTAAATATTTTATTTTAAAATTTTTCAATTTTAAAAAATAAAAATTAACTACATAAAATTATAAGAATGATGTGATAGACAAAGAAAGTTATCTCTTTTCTTGCCAATTTTTAAAATTAATATTCTATTTTTTAATTTTTTTTCAATAAAAATAATTTTAAAATATTAAAAAAGTAAATTCAGAGGATCGGTGAGATCTTACGATTCAGCTATCGATCCTGCTATGATCTTATGTTTCCAATCTTCAAATTGAGATCAGAATCGCATGTCCAATCTTTGATTGTAGGATCACGATCTTAGGATTCGAAAAATAATCTTAACAACCATGGTGCCTCGTGGGTTGGACAGTAGGCACCGCTTCTTAGATACCTGCAATTGGCTACCAAAAAAAACTAGATGGGCCCAAGTTCGATCCTAGGTGGAGTAGTTTATCTTATCATGATTGAGTTGCTTGTTAATTATAGGATAGATTGATATCGGGTAAACAATTTAAAAATCTTGTCCACCAATACAAGCCTGAGCCCACAAAAAATTGGATGGGCCCAGTTTCAAGCCTAAATAGGGTAACCCAACTATTCTATCGGGCTAAACATGTAAGCTTTTAAGCATTAAAATTAATTTTTTTATCCAATAAAAACAATGAAATATCATAGTTATTAAAGGAATATTGAGCAAAATCGTCATAAATAATGTACAATTGACTTTTGGAATTCTAAATGTCTAATTAATAAACACATTCTAAAATCTGATTGGGAGGATAAAAAATAATAATTAAGTGTCAAAACTTTTTATGACATTACAATTGATTTTTCCATAATATATTCTCCCACTTCGAATATTTACTTATTAACAATTTTCCAATTATTTCAGTTAAAATTTATGAAATCGGATTAAATCGGCGAAGAAAATTAACAAATATCGAAAAGAATTTTCAACTTTAGCACTTTTTGGGGGTTGCTACGGATCCTATATATTTTGTGACTAATAATTTAATAGATAAGTTTAAAGTAATAGGAATAATAGAAAAAAGATAATCTTTAAAAAATACATATGGAACCACAATAAACGAATTTTACGATTATTATGAAAATAAGACTACTCTGACATCATTTACTCCATCTTTTGTTCCATATGATTCTAATGCAATTAACACTATGAATTTTGGATCTAATTTCGGATGTTAATATTCCCTAAATAAAAAACCCTGCCAATGCCTCTCAAATCATTTAAAATAGAATTAAATAAGTGAATTATAAAAATAGAATTGGATGTCATCAACTTAGCGAGCCTTCCTAGAAACCCAGCTAACTTGGTTTATTTCAGCAACTCTTTTCCTGCTTGAAAGTACAAAAAAAGAAGAGACTCGTTTCAAGTGCAACTGTGCAAGAGGCAAAAACGCCATTGCTGCGAGCTGAGCATGCCTTGGGTACCTCGTCATGGGAGCTGCGCTCTCAGCTTCCACATGCCCGGAACTCTGGCAAATGTTGGCCTACGAATTGGAGTTGTGCTCTCAGCTTCGACATGCCCATGCAAAGTTGGGGGCGCCTGCCAAAGACATCTGACATGTCACCTGACGGGCGCATGGCCATCACCTGGATCATGTCTCACTCCACAGTTAGTAACATCCCATCATGCTCCCTCCCTCCTCTCCTTGCAGAAGGCCGCTGGCATTCTACTTTGAAGCATTGAAGCTACTCACATCAGCTTTTTTTCAGAAACCCCTATCCTACTTGATCAGACTATACGCAGGTTACTTTGTAGTAGCTTGATCAGCTTGTGGGATGCAGCAATGCTTAGACTTGGAGGGAGGGAGGGAGAGAGAGAGAGAGAGAGAGAGAGAGACCTGAATTGTGATATAAAGCATGGAGTGTGGCCCGTAAGAACTGTGCTCAATGTCTGCGAGCTGGCTGTCCATTTCTGTAACATCCATCGGTTCCAGAAGTTGCCAAAAAGTTGCTTACTAATGCATGGCAGCTCATGGGCCATGTTTGTCGTGGATAATTTCTCAAGGTGATCACAGTCAAATCTCTAATACGTAGCTATCGGAGAGCAGGGAATCAGATGCCACCACAGTGGTTCTGACAGCACTTTGTTGATCAGTTCAGAGCAATTGAAAAAAATCCCAACATTTTTTTTAAAGGAAAGCATAACTATCTGTTAATGAAAAGGGTAGAATTGGGTTCATATGAACAACAGTTTGCTCACAATATTACCAACAAATTAACACGTCTTCCTGACTAAATTCAGACGAGCACCATAAATTATGATTTGTCACACTTGGCAACTAAACTATGTTGTTTTTTTCTTTTATTTCGTGTACTTGTCTTTTTTCCTCACAATTTACACTATAGAACACTATAAAATTGTAAAAAGTATCTGCCTGGTGAAATATGCTTTCTTAATCCAATTGAAATAATCTTATGGATCATGAGTTGTTAGAGTTGTTTTTTTTTTAATTAGAAATTGCAGAGTTCACCACATCATTTAATTATTCTGAATTAGATTGATTACTAGATAATACTTAACGTGATAGATTTGATGGATTAAAATGTATGCATGCCCCTGATTGGCTTTACATCCAATTTAAATCCAGATGCACAAAGTCAAAGACCACATAAAAGAATAGAACAAATCACCAATGCACATTCCAAAATATAAAGGAAACACAACAAATATAGTGTACTACATTATTAACAAAATTCTATTTTTTTCCTAATAAAATATGACAGCCTCGAAGGAGTGACATATTTGTTGAGAATATCTAAGTTTGATCAGAATAAAATTCCTTACTTCTCTACTTGAAATATGCCAAGTCACTAGATGCCCACAATAAAAAGATGGGTTCAGAATCATATCTATCTGGTACAGAACTGTAGATGTGATGGTTTTGGAATCTGGATTAGTTGCAGACTTTCAGTCCACATTGTGTGACTTGACACAAATTTTAACAGTGAGTTGTGAAACAGAGATGCCTGTTAACTAATTATCAAAACTTTAATTACTACTGATGCCAGCCAGCATTCCTTGGAAACATCAAAATGTAGGCTTTTGACCTGTATTAACCTAATCCTATATATCCAATTAGAAACAATAATTGTTCTTTGAGTTATTTAGGTTTTCCTAGCTGATGCATGCACCTAAGCATTCCAAAAGGTAAACCTAGTTAAATCAATTGTTTTGTTCAGCTAGTTGGCTCCAATGAACTTAAGACAAGATGACAATGTAAACCTGGTTTATAGGCATTTGACTGCATTGGATTCCCTTCTGCCTATGCATGAAATCTTGGGGATGGTTTTGTTTATTCACATCTACTGTGGCATGTGTGGTACAGTGGTGTGATGGGTTTTGTTTGCAGATTTTTTTAGCTGAAAAATGTGTCTTTGGATCAAAGCATCATTTTTTATTTTTTATTTTTTGCTGTCCTGTCCTGCCCTCCTTTGTTCTTAGGGATCATTGCCTCTTGTGGACAATGAGAAGACTTGCATTGTTGTTTCTACATCCTTTTTCTCATTTGGCATTCAACCATTCAAGAGACAGGGGGTACAAGCGCCACTGCCATTTGGGTTTTGGATCTTATCACTATCCCTAAATGCCAAATTGTCATGTTTAACTTCTGAAACTCATATTGCAAGAAAAGATAAAAAGATGGACCAACTTGTTCATATTTCTGCATGAGATGCCTGGCTTCAAAACAAGGCACATTTCATCACTTTTTTTTTGGGGGGGGGGGGTATCTAAAATATTTGCTCCCTAACTAATATGGAATTCTCCCAATAAAAATCATAATCAAAAGACATGCTTAAATAAAAAATAAGATGCTTTACCATTTAAATTAAGCCAATGCTACATCCTCTTAATTATCTTCCTTAAAGACCTTCTAATATCACACAATAACATGGATAGTAATTTTGTCAACTTTTGAGGGTATTTTAAATATGTGAGTATTGGGAGGATGAATTACGAGGATATAATATCTTCCTTCTAATCAAGCTCTGTTGGGAGATAAAGAATTTAATAATTTTGAGTTTAATGAAAGTTTCCTTTTTCAATTGTAGAAGTCCATGAAGCTATTACATTGCATAGAGAACAAAATAAGATAATACAGAAGCATGGTAAATTTCAGTATGAGATTTGCAGTTGAAATCTTTGTTTGTCCAGCAATGAGAATCTGAGCACTCCAATCGTAGCCAGGTAGTGGAAATACGAACTATAAGCAACGGGTAGAGAGAGAGAGAGGATAGCAAATTTGTAGAAAAAGCAGGAATTCTTATGTACCCATTATTAACAAAACAAAACGATTTATACAAATGTTATATTTTATTACATGGAAAGGAAATCAGATATCAGAAATTATTTTAAAATGTTCCTAATCTGAATGTATATCCTAATGTCAATATTAATACCTAACCCTAAACAATATATACAATTAATATTTAACAATTAATTTCTGATAAATTTATTATAATAAAAGTTTGTTATACACAACAATAATATTTACAATATATATATATATATATATATATATTATAATATTGGATAAGATCCATATCCTAATATTATTTAATTAAAAATAAGTTATTTATAATGATTTTATATTACGCCTAATCTTAATCGATATACTAATATAAATACCAATGCCTAATCATAATCAATATATAAAAATAATATTTGAAATTTAATGTATGATAAATATCCTATGATAAAAGTTTTTATACGCAATAATATTTAAAAGACATATATATATGTGTATGTACATAGATAGCCCGACAAGTGGTATCATGTACCAGTGACACTTGTCATCGCATAAAGAAAATAATATTATAAAAAAGAAAAGGAAATCTTATCTAACCCTTCCTTAATTTTATCACAGGACTATTATTAGATAATAAAAATTATTTATCTAAGTGATACAAATTGGATTTGATTTAAAAGTAAATGTGTCACATGTTGATTTCTCTTTTTCTAAATTTAAATACGAAATAAAAAATAATATAAGTTATATTTATTAATAAAAAACCTAAGATGTGTAAACTTAGTTGAATAGGTGGTTCTAATTTTGTGTTGAACTAAAAATTTCTAATCATAGACTTTGTATATATTTGATTATGTATTTGATTATAACTTAGTAGCAATTATTTAAATTGAATCAACTCAAAAAATATTTTTTATGAAATAAAAATTAGAGGTAGGATACAAAACATGTCCACAAAATTTAAATTCAAATTTTAATACAAAAAATAACAATATATTTTTTAAATAACATGATTATATATATAGGATTAATGATAAAAAAATGTTTTTTTCTATTTATACATATAAATGTTTTTTATATATAAAAGACGAGGTAACCTAATATGATTTATACTGTCATATTTCAATTTGGTTTGATGGTGTAATTTTTATATCAGCTCAATTTTTTTTTCTCAAAATAGGCTAATACATTTATCAAATTAATGGATAATACGTCTTTTTAATAATTAAATATTGTAACAGTATAATTGTATAATAATTAGTTTTTATGATGTCCATCCATCATTTTAAAATTTTTAATCCAATAAATGATACGCAGACCATCTTTAACTTGCAGTCCGATATTTAATGAAATAATTAGGTTTCCAATAGTGTCAGAAAGAACCCTCTACGAGTTTGGAGTAGAAGGCACTGCAGCCAAAGATATGCGAGTGGTAATAGGGAGATGGAACCGTATGCTACCAGTTCAATCGTCTCAGTCCACAGCACAGCAAATTTGTTTCTTTCACCCACCTTTTGTCAGCTTTCACCGATGAACCATCTCCCATGGAGGAGTGGTACACTGTAGGTGACCTGATCCTCGTCACGCTCTCTGTTACGCGAAATACCAAGAGGCTGCTCGGCACATGGCCTTTCGAGGCTTTTTCTCCCCTTCCTTTTGATCCTTTTAAGGCTGTTTGGTGGATAAAAATTTGAAATTTGTCAACAGCAGGTGAGAGGAGGATCCTCACTGGCTCCAGAATAGAACGAGGTAAGCTGTTGTAATCTTTTATAGGGCACATCTGTTTAGTTTATTCCTGTTACGCTCCCTCGCACCTCCCTTGGGTGTAAATATAATAATGTTGGACGTGTATTTTCTGTAGAAATCTCTGAGTGGCTACTGAATGCAGCAGCAAGGGGGCTCCTTTTGGTATTGAGCTCTTTGAAGCAGAGGGATTTAAGTGTAAGATTTCCTCATCTCCGGCAAGCCAAATCTGTCGTTGCCTTGTCCGTTGGAAAGAAATGCATTTGTTTTCAGGTCCCTGTCAGGGCACCTTTTCTGTTGCAAACTCACACATAATTGGGCTTTGTTTTGGAAAGGTGATATCTTTCTCAGAAACATCAAATAAATATCTGATTTTGTTTGCTTCCGTAATATGTTCGTGCTTCCACTTTAGTTCCTCCAATGTTTCTTCCGTGATCTTGATCTGAAAAACTTTCGGATCTCAAACTCAGGACAGGAAGGAGATTTTTGTAGTCTTCTTCTGTTTTCGTTTTGTTGAGGAGACAGATTGCTTTTATTTTGTTTTATTTAGAGTTCCTTTTGTTCAAACTGAAGTGTAATGCGTTCAGGATGTTCTTTGATTTGAGAACAATTTAATTGGAGGGCAAGCTCAGATCCAAAATTGATGAGTGGAAGCCTCTCTATAGAGTTTCAGATAAAGCCCTTCATTGCCTGTATTTTTTTTAATGTGTAGGATCCTGAAACCTTTCTATTGCGTGCTAATGGAATAGTTTTCATCTCTATCTCATGATCACTCCTTTTGCTCTATGCAAATTTAAATTATTTCATTTCTAAGGCTTTGAGACACCGTGGAAAAAATTTACTTTTCATCTGGTTCTCAGAATTTCCGTTATTGTGAATGTGATTATTTTCACTATGTTTCTCTTTCCATGAAATTTATTGTTTCACTGTGTCTTCAAGTTCTGACTCAAGCACAATATCTCATCTTAGGCAATATTAGATTCTAAACCGAAGAGTATTCTTATTGTCCTTATGCAAACTGTTATGGTTATAGAAAATTGCTGTGTATGAAAATTTTGGTTATTTCATTTCATGGGTTTTGAAAAATATCAGTTTAATGCATTATTAGATATCTCATTGAACATTACCTACCATGTAGTCTGTTATTGGATTTCCAGTAGAAAATTCTGGTTTTTTTAATGAATCTCTTCACCTTCACCTGCCTTGATATGTTATACAAACTTTACTTAATAGAGCCCCCATGCATTCCAATGATTGAAAAATGAAGAGGAGGAAATCAGGGAGCCCTATTTTCTATTTGGTTTGTCGTTATATTTGAAACATATATTGTATTAAGCACCTTTTTTTTTACATGTTTCCAGAGAAACATCTGATTTGACTGAAATAAACTTCTATAATTAAGAACGGGAATACTATGTGAAGATGGATGTATGGAGCTTCAACAAGAAAGCTCCACTGCTGGGGCATTGTCAGTCACAACATCTAGGAATTTTTCTTCTTCCTCAGCATTTGTGTCTGCAAGTCAGTCTCCTTTCTTCTCCCCATGTTCACCATCGGATCAGATTGCTGAAACAGTCAATCCTGGAATAGGACTATTGTCTAGCATTTTGACTGAGCAGCCTGATTTACTATCAAATGCCACATTCATCACGTCCAATGATTCACAAGATCCAACATTCTATCACTCAAGTACTTTTGAAACAGCGGAAACTGTGTGCAACATCCTTGATCTGGGCTCCTCATGCAATGACATTTGCAAAGGCAGCTCACCTAACAATAGCCAAGGGGCAGGAAACGGCAATGTCAATTGTAGGGGAAAACAAATTAGATTGGGAAGAACCCAGAGGAAGCGCTATATTACGAGGCCATCAGCTTCAGTGTCTTCCACCACTAGACTGAGGAGTTATGATGTATATATTGGCTTTCATGGAAGGAAACATTCTTTAGTGAGATTTGCCAATTGGCTTCGTGCTGAATTGGAAATTCAGGGGATTAGTTGTTTTTCTTCAGACAGAGCTCGGTGCAGGAGTACTCGTAGCCATGATTCAGTTGAGAGGATGATGAATGCTTGTAGCTATGGAGTCATCATACTCACAAAGAAGTCATTTTGCAACCCTTACAGCATAGAGGAGATCAAGAATTTCATGTGCAAAAAAAAGTTGGTGCCCATTTATTTTGATGTGGCTGCCGGTGATTGTCTTGCTAGAGATATAATTGAAAAGAGGGGTGAATTGTGGCAAAAGCATGGTGGAGAGTTGTGGATGCTTTATGGTGGTCTAGAGAGAGAATGGAGAGAGGCAATTGATGGACTTTCAAGGGTGTTGGACTGGCAACTAGAAGCATGGGATGGCAATTGGAGGGACTGCATATTGCATGCAGTGGTTCTTCTTGCCACAAGACTTGATAGGCGAAGTGTTGTGGCGAGACTAAACAAGTGGAGAGAAAGGGTGGAAAAGGAAGAGTTTCCTTTTCCCAGGAATAAAGATTTTGTTGGCCGGAAAAAGGAACTCTCGGAGTTGGAGCTTATCTTGTTTGGTGATATATCTGGGGATGGTGAAAAAGAGTATTATGAAATCAAAACTAGGCATAGGAGGAATTGTCTGGCGAATGGAAAATCTGAGAGTTATCAAGAAAGCACAAGCACAAAGGATCAACTATCAGAAGGCAGCAGCAAAGGCAAAGAACCCGTTTTATGGAAGGAATCTGAGAAAGAGATTGAAATGCAAAGGTTGTGTAGCCAACTAAAACAATACCGACCTTTGGGATCAAAAACTGGAGGGAGGCAAAGCAAGCGAAGATCTGCAAAAATCATATATGGGAAGGGTATTGCCTGTGTATCTGGGGACTCGGGAATTGGCAAGACAGAGCTAGTTCTGGAATATGCTTATAGATTCTCTCAAAGGTACAAGATGATTTTGTGGGTGGGAGGGGAGAGCAGATACATTCGTCAAAACTATCTTGCTATGCTTGCATTTCTGGAAGTTGACCAGAACAGTGAAAATCATGTCCTTGAAAAAGGGGGAGTAAAGTGTTTCGAAGAGCAGGAAGAAGAAGCTATTGCAAGAGTAAGGAAAGAGCTAATGCGAGATATTCCATTATTAGTTATTATAGATAACTTGGAGAATGAGAACGACTGGTGGGATCGGAAGGTTTTGCTGGATCTTCTACCATGTTTCGGCGGCAAGACACACTTTATAATATCCACACGTCTTTCTCAAGTAATGAACTTGGAACCTATGAAACTGTCTTACTTATCTGGCAATGAAGCTATGTCTTTGATGAGGGGAGGAATAAAGGATTATTCAATAACTGAAATTGATGCTCTCAGGGTCATTGAAGATAAACTAGTAAGAAACACGCTAGGCCTCACCATTGTAGGAGCTATTCTTTCTGAGCTCCCTATAACTCCAAGCAGACTTCTTGATACAATAAACAGAATGCCCAAGAGGAATTTGGTTGGAACTGAAAAAGAAGTCGTTGCATTAAAACAAAACATAGTCCTTATTCAACTTTTAGACGTCTGCTTGTCGATGTTTGATCATGCTGATGGCCCAATTAGCTTGGCAACAAGAATGATCCAGGTTAGTGGTTGGCTTGCTCCGTCTCCTATTTCATTATCGTTGTTGGCTTTTGCTGCACACAAGCTAACTGAGAAGCATCACGGCTCACCTTTGTGGAAGAAGTGCTGGAACACACTATCGTGCAATCTCAGCACTTCTTATCTAAAGAAATCTGAAGCTGATGCATCAGCTATGTTAATTAGATTTAGGATTGCAAGGAGCAGCACAAAACCTGATTGCATCTATTTTCATGAGCTTATTAAGCTATATGCTCGTAAAAGGGGAAATGCTCGAGTTGCTCAATCTGTGGTTCAAGCAGTTTGCCTCAGGGGCTCTGTCTCCCAGTGTACTGATCATCTCTGGGCCACATGCTTCTTGATTCTTGGATTCGGCACTGATCCAATCACTGTTGAGCTAAAACCACCGGAGTTACTTGTCTTCATAAAACGCATTGTTCTACCTCTTGCTGTACACACATTTGTCACCTTCTCCCGGTGCAACGCTGCATTAGAGCTATTGCGCCTTTCAACGGAAGCACTGGAAGCAGCTGCAGAGTCCCTGGTTTCCCGTGCTGACAAAATGCTCGGTAGGTCATTCTGTTGCATTAGGTCGGTCCAGTCTCGTGCACGATATACACATCTTTGGCAGGAATTGGCACTCTTGAGGGCAACAGTTCTGGAAACAAAGGTGAAACTGATGATTAGAGGAGGGCAATATGATCAGGGAGATGACCTTATCCGGAAGGCTATGTTTATCAGGAGTTCAATATGTGGCGAGCATCATCCAGACACCATATCTGCCAGAGAAACTCTAAGCAAACTTACGAGGCTTCTCACAAACGCGACTACCTAACTTATCACATTTCATAACATATTCATTCATGCGTTTTCACATTAGAGTTACAGGAAAGTGTTGTCTTGAATAACAAAGGAAGATGCGAAAAAAAAAAATTCTTCCTCATAATCTGTTCTAGTTTCTGACTGATAAGTGATCTTTTTCTCCCTCTCATGTAAAGGCCATAGTCAATATTTAAGTATAATTTGTTTCAGAGACATTGATGATGCATATACTGCTTTGTTTTTCCTTATTTCTTGTTTATCCATCATGTATACCTGAAGACACTAGAAAAATGCCAGATGAACAAAACACATGAATGGTGATGATAAGTGCTCAAATCACATGATTCCTCGACAGTCAATAATTCCTGCCTCAGCAATCAAAACATTAAATGGTGATCCTATTTTTTAGTACCAGGAATTAGACCCGACATACATAACTCCCGTCGAATCTGAAACACAACTCGGCTTCCCATGGATTAATGGTGATCCTATTTTGATAAATGCTAAAGCATGGCCTAAAAAAAATCAAGTGAACACTGAACAAAGAATTCAATCCATATGAGACTTACTCTGCCTTTGCAACTTTCAACTGAAATGATTTCAAGTAGTTGTAAGCCAGTAAGCCTTTTTAAAGTTCTCATTTTTAGTACCACCACTTTGGTGAAAGATAATACTCCCCTGCCACTACTTGCATTACTCCATTCAGAAAAGAATATTTGATTGTTACTTTATGAAAAATAACATTTTACTGTCTAGTTATCTATATTTCAACTAATATTAAATAACGTTTAACAAAATATTAAATAATTGAACAAGGTTTTACTTTACATGCTAATATATAAAAAGATAAAGATATTTGGAACACAAACGAGCCTAATTGTCAAATGATGACATAATACATTTCGAGGGTGTTAGAATATATTCCTTGTTATAATTATCTTTCCCTATTCCATCAATCACTGGCAAAAGAACTGAGAAATTCAACATTCGTACGGCGA
The DNA here is from genome assembly GCA_030549335.1 of Pontederia crassipes. Lineage (NCBI taxonomy): Eukaryota > Viridiplantae > Streptophyta > Magnoliopsida > Commelinales > Pontederiaceae > Pontederia > Pontederia crassipes. The sequence continues at coordinate 65,571,689 of CM060196.1, read as the reverse complement.
TCTTTGTACAATGCAATAGAAAGAGTTGAAGAATGTGCAATTCTAAGAACTGAACAAACCAATTATCATACATTGACATGAAATCCATTGGATGAATAACCGCAAATTTTAGTCGTACTTATTTACAGTGATGGTGAAATTTGGGAGTTTAATGATTTAGTAGATGAAATGAAGCCAACATGTACAACAAGCAGGCAGTGTTTATCAAGGGTCAGCACGGCCTACAACTTGCTCGTCACTAGAGTCATATTCCTCGTCGCTCAGCTCTTCATCACTCGATTTGTCTTCTGTCGCACCAACATCTTCAGCCTTGGCATACTTCTGACAATATTCTGATTATGAAGAAATTAAACAATTAGAGACCCAATAAGCAGGGGATACATGAGAAAGCATTGTCAAAAGATAGCAACAGGGTAAGTGCGATACGGATTTTTAAAATAATGACTTTTAGCACCAATTCAGAATTTGGAAATATATGGTTTAATATCGACACAGCTGACTAAAAATGTAAATGCACTTCTTCTTATCATCTTAAGAATGTATATGCTATCCAAATACGTGAAAGAGAAGAGTAAGAGGCAACAGTATATGAACATGAGAAGTATTGTAACAGCTATGGAATTAGCAATTGATATTTTGGGTTCTATTTTTTAGTTTTCTGAAGAGTATCTATGTTCTCGAGCAAAAACACAAATATAAAGAGGAATTAATGTAGAAACTTCGAAGGCAAATTCAGATGGCAAAGGGATAACTCAATAAACTATTGTGGAATGTCAGTACCTAGCCAATTCCGATTCGCCTGAATTAACAGCTTCCAGATGTTATTATTATCATGCAATTCTTACAAATGTCCTACATATCATGAGAGTAAATCTTAATTCAAATCTTGAGTTTTCCAGAATCTTGAGAAACTCATAAAATATGGTCCCAAGAACAATTCATCCCTGATAGGAGAAAGACAGGGGTATCTGAAGGTAAGGAAAGAGTTGACATCCTTCATAAGTTTCATCATATGGGAAAACCCCCGAGTTAAAGAGCATCATTCAATTGATTGAATTCTTGATCCTGCCAATGTTGCAAGGATTGTGATGGGAAGGAATTTGTTCGACATCAAAATCCAAAATTGAGTACAAGTGCAAAAATTCAGAGGCTTACAGTCCCCCGTGTGATAAATATCCCAAAGGGAGAAAGATAACCTAAAAGGAATCCATTTCTTGCCTGTCTTTGGAAGATTGTTTCTGCATTTATTTACTAACATAACTTCATATGCACTAGCTGATTTATCTAGCCTTAGCAACGGATAATTACTTGTTAATGTTACCTATTGGCAAAAGACAACTATTGTTTAATGTTAGTCTTATCAGGCTGAAAAAAATTAGAAGGAGATCCCAAACATGATATATGTACTAAAAGCAGAGGTACAAGGTGTAGAGTGAGAAAGATATGAGACATTCAACTTTCACGCCTTCATCTTCTCCGTACTCATCGTTTCATTCACAATACCACATATTCAGGCATTAAAATGAACTATCATAATGGATTCCGGGACCAGGCAATTGAAGCAATGACAAATTAAGTACCATGTAGCAAAAAAGAGACCCAAAATAGATATAGAAAAATATGGCAGCATGGATTAAGGATATTTGACTTTTTTTTCATCCAGTCCTTGTATCTTGGCATACAGAAACAAATATAAAAGTGTAAACTCTAGTCACCTTTCACTTTTTGGTCATAAGCAGGTCTATCACGCATCATTAGTGCTGCTGCCTCGCCATTCAATGGATCAGAAGGGTTTGGATACAACAGAAGTTGAGGGAGGAAAACCTCAAATACATTAACAAGGTCTGAAGATAAAACAATGTGACAATCAACTTCAAATAGTTGAGAATGGAATATTGATTCAACTTTCATGTAAACAGTCAGGGGCATTGCAGCCTATTAGAGCACTAGTGAAGTTTAGTAAAAAATTATGAGATCACCTACCGAACATAGGACTCCAAGTTTGATTGATGACATCCAAACAAACTGAACCAGACCTAAAATGTCCAAAACTATAATGGTTAGCGATAAAGGGAAATGCCATGTTCCAGTAAATTATTGCAGTTACTTTGTATAGCTATCAAAGGAATCGCATAAGGTAAAGAAGCACGATGCACAGAGCAAAGGTCAATGACAAAAAGAAAACTCACATTTCATCAACGTTAGGATGAAATATCTTATTGACGAAACCAATAGATGGAGATTTGTAAGGATACGCGTCGGGCAGTTCAACTCTGATCCTCCATACTCCCCCTTGATACAGGCCTGCCAGAGCCATCAATTGAACTCAAGTAAATCCTCTTTAGACCTTAAATCAAAACCAGATTCTGGAGAAAGAGCTGTAAGAAAGGGTCGGATCATCAACTAAGATCTTTTGCTACTAAAACTTGAAGGACAATTGACAGTTCAACAATGGGCAGCAGGGCGCGAACCAGCAACTCAAGAGAGAACCCCAAACCAATAACCTCATACGTACCAAAGAAAAAGTTCACAACTGACTCTTTAACTCTTGTTAAAGGAACAACCTTTATGCATGACAGCGCAACTAGTGCATAGCAACATCTTAAACGCCAAGTTGGAGGTAAAATTTCTAGAAAGAAAAATTAACAAATTGAAACAGTGAGACCGCCGAAAGATCAGCCAAATATGCATTGAACTTTAAAATCCAAACAACCAATTTCTTATGAGCCCAAAAGCCTTCCAGATCTCAAAGCGACCACATCACGCAAGCAAGAGAATGAAATATAAACAACAGCTGTATGAAGCTATCAGGATCAGATGATATACTCTCGTTTGGCCCGTGGAATTCCACATAGAACTCCTGCATCCCGTCGTTTATCATCTCCACTTTGTAGTCACTCATCATCCTGCGCAACCAAAAAAAAAAAAGAATCAACAAAAAACATTGCAAGAAAAGGGGGAAAACAGAAAGCGATCGACGTATCTGCTTGTTCATCGGATTGCTTACAGTTTCATCAGGTCCATCTCGCGGCGTTTGCTCGGCGACGACATCTTCGAAGGCCGTGGGGGTAGACGGTGGAGGTGTGGAAACGGCGGTGGAGATGAACAATGAACAATCGGAACTGAGAAGGAAGGACGGATGATGGATGGATGGATGGATGGATTGTTGGATAAAATTCTTTAATTTCTTTTCTGGAGATGAGAGAGGAGAGAGAGAAGGAAAGGGAGGGGAAAAGGACAAGAAAGAAAAAAAGAAAGGGCAAAACAAAAGGTTGTTCTTTATTCAAATTAAAGTCGGTTTATTAAATTATAAGAGACAACAAAAATTTAGCAATTATTAGTTATAACAATTATTATTGAAACGATTTTATTTTTTTAATAATAAAGAGGAGATGGTCACGTACAAGTAGCACATTTTATGATATTGGCAAAGCCGTCGATAATTCGCAATAATATTTTCCTTATTTTGAAACTTTATATTCCAGTTATATACTTATTTCAAATTACATTATGTGTTCCCATAAAAAGAATTGAATTTTTTTTTAAAAAAAATGTTTGAGGAGAGATATTTTTATCTATGAATCATGATATTAATGTCACAAGTTGAGATTCTTCGTCCGATTATAAACACAATCCTTGAATGGTGCACTGATAATGATCACATAATGGCAATATAACTTTTCATATGTTAGATGGTTTAAGTGAATAAGAGGTCTGCATGTTACCTTAATAACAAAGGTAATGAATGGAGAAGAGAGATAAATATTTACTTAAATATAAGTTTAAGCACATATCCGCGGTCAGTATTTATTAAACTTTTTGAGTCACAACATTAATATAAGATAATGTAAAATATATATTTTTTAATGCGCTACTCTTGTGGAGGGTAAGTTTCACCATATCCAAAATTATTAGTATTTGTCTAATTCGAAATCTCCTAATAAATTTACCCTTTGTGCAACATATGTTTTGAAATCTAATTGCACTACTAATATCCTTTGAATTATACTAGTGCTGTATTAAATTTATTGTAATGGGTAACAGTTGGAGAAGCAAGAAATTTTGAATTCAATTTTCATCATGTATGAATTTATATTTTCTTAAAAAAAAAAGAATGTCTTTATACACGAGTCACTTTCGTAATAGAAAAACTGGCATTTTTATTTTTATAAAAAAACTGAAGCGGCCGTAATTAATTATTAACGAATGGATTGTTAGGCATTGGGTCTCTTACTAGGACAAGTAATAATGTTTGCCATTTGTACTTATCCGGCAGGCCGTGGAGTTGCATCTGAATGTAAGCATTGGACCAGCAAAACAATAAAAGAGTTTGCCAAACTTTGAATATGGAGGGGAGAGAGAGAGAGAGAGAGAGAGAGAGAGAGAGAGTGAGAGAGAGAGAGAGAGGGGCCTTCCTTACGTAAAGATTAATTGATCCTCATGGGGCAATCCGCTCAACTTCGGAAAAGAATACGGCTCTGTTCCTTTTTCTTGACATCCCACTTATTTGAGTGGAGGTCAAGCTAAAGAAAAAAAGTTTGATCGGACGTTAAAAACAAAAATAATATCAAACCAACTAAACTAGTAGAATTACGTTGAGTTGATAATGCCTTAAATTTAAAATCAATTATAATCTTATTTGGTCCTCTTATATAGTCAGACTTTTAGCATATTTTCCTTATGGGATTTCGCTCATCAGTCAACGAGCTTGAGGAGAGTCTAAGAGGATTATATTCATGACGGCTGAATTATTTCGTATTCTTATAATCATCATTATTGCATAATAAAAAGAGATGTACCCGATTTATGATACACCTCGTAAATTTTTCTTCTGTGTTCGTGCGATCTCTCTCCCGCTTTTCGTAACACATTGGAATTGATTACATTGTGAACTTTTTTTTAAGTGGTCGTTTGATTGCGAGATAAAGGACAAAATATTTCTATATTTCAATAATATAGTCAAACATGACACATAATAAAATTATCTCAATTAAATTTGAAATTTGTGAAATTATGTTGAAAAGCGTAAAATCGTCATTTTTAACTCAAACCAAATAAATTAGAAAAAAAATTGGACTGACACAACTCAAGTTAATTTAGAATTGCGTTGGAATTGAATTACATCATGATTTTTTTCTAAAAGGATATTTGATTGAGAGATAAAGGATAGAATATTTCGATATTTCGATAATATAATCAAACGTGAAATTATCTCGGTCAAACTTTGAAAATTACGAAACCATGTTGAAAATTGTAAAATCGTCAATTTTAATCCCTAAAAAAATAAAATTACACGATTAGTCTCTCAACTTTGAGTCATTTTCAAACTAGTCTCCCAACTTCAATTTGTAATCAGAATGCTCCTCATCTTTTATTTTCTTGCACGATTAGTCCTCTTGACCAGTGATAGTGAATTTTTCCGATTGCCTTGCATGCGTGGATGTCACATGAGTTGTTTTTCTTTCATTTACGTCATTTAGCGCTAGCAAATCGAGTAAATTACACGGATGGTCCCCCAACTTTGAGTCGATTTTTAAACGGTCCCTCAACTTTGATATTATTGCACGATTCATTCACTTGATCGGTAAGAGAATTTTCCAATTATCTTATTGACATGGTGTAATAAAATATAATAAAAAATTAACTTATTGACATGGCACAATAAAAAATGATATAATATTAATAAAATATTATAAAATTAATAAAAAATAAAAAATAATAGGAGCACTGACGAGCTGGCGAGGAAGCTGGCGCCCTTTGTGCGAAGCTTGCCAGTGGGCGAGATTGGAGAGGGAAGCCGACGCCCCCTATGCCAGCTCGTCAAAGGGCGAGCTTGGAGAGGGGGGTCGGCACCCCCCTCTGTCAGCTCGTCCGCGTCTTTAAATTTTTATAATAATTTTTATTGTATGACGTTAGCTAATTAAAATTTGTTATTATATTTTATCACTCACTTCAGCAAGATAATCGGGAGACTATTTCTTACCGGTCAAGTGGATGAATTGTGCAATAATATCAAAGTTGGGAGACTGTTTAGAAATCGAATCAAAGTTGAGGGACGATCCATGTAATTTATCGAATTTGAAGCGTTAAATGACGTGGATAATTTAAATGACGTGAATGAAAGAGAAACGACTCACGTGTCGGCCACATACGCAAGGTAACCGGGAATCGATTTAAAAATGACTCAAAATTGAGGACCATTCGTGTAATTTATCCCGTATTCTTCTACAGAAGACATTTATTCTTATTTTTAAAAATTTCCAACCATATTTTATTTATAAAAAAATTCAATCATATATTATTATATAAAATTTTATTATTGTTATGATATTGAACACCACATATATATAATAAAATATTTTAAATATAAAATATTATACTTTAAAATTTATTCTCTAATAAAAATATCTTTACTTTTTTTCATAATACGATATTCTTTTATTTATTCTCCTTAACTTTGTCCACATCCAAACGGTCCTAAGTATTTCAAATTTTTAATAATATATTTTCAAATAACATAAGTGTGCAATGATTGAAATAGACTATCATAATATTTGGATTTTCATAAAGTAATTGATTTTAGAGTTATTTTAGTTTTATCATTCGATCTTAACACTACTATTATATTATTATAGTTGCAATAAAGTAACGAAATTAAAGGGAGGGGACCGATCGAATTTTGACTTTATTCAAGATACCGATCTAATCCAACGCGACAAGAAAAGAGTTCAAATCGGGCGTGATGTACTGTCGAGGAGATTGGAATCAAAAGTGTCGTTCGTACCCGGATTTTTAAATTATTATTATTTGTGAATTGCTATGATGATCTTAAATCTTACATCAGGAAAAAAATTATATGACATGTAAATATTATAATAACAACATGCATGTAATTAAGTATTTTTTTCATTTTTTACACTAATTTTTTATGTTTGGTGCAGTATTTTTTTCAAAAGTGTTTCTTCGCATTCGGACCTAATTATTTCTGATAATATTGATGATCAAACTGATTGGACGGTTATTCTGATAATATTGATTCAAATTATTAAAATAATTAGGCAATTGTTTTATGGTCAATCATCATATTGTTAAGATTTTTAACAAAATTTTTTTAGAATCATAAATATTCGAATTCGAAACCTTGTTTAAACAAGGAGTCATTTATCACTTTCTCCGATCCTTGTTGATAAACAATTAGGCAATTTAATAGATCTTGAAACAAAAATCTGTGCAATAATAAAAAAAAGGCTTTGACTTTCCAAAATTCCAGCAAGCTCAAATTCCATTTCTGGAGTGATCATTTGAGGAAGAAAATATGAACGTGTTCTTTATCCCCACTTGATAGCCAAGAGGCATCCGAAACAAATAGGAAGTATAACTTCAAGATGTCAAGGGTTAAAATATTGGGAAAATATTTATCGAACTGCTAAAATATATCGCTCAGCTTTTATTGTGGATGATATAGTTAATACCAATAATTAATTATGTCCAAGACCAATCAAATTAATTGAGAATAAAACTTAATTTGATTCCAAACCTTAAAGACGTTTTTTTTTCATAAGCGAGTTCAGAAATTTGTTTTCCCGAGTGGTCGGCTGTCAGATGTCTTAGGCGGCTTGAAAATAAAGAATCTTTTTAGCAGAAAGTAAAGAATCTTAATAATTCCTCGTCACAGCGACGTGAGAGATAAGAAGACATAGATGGAGACCCTTTGCAGGGATCAATATAAAACTCAATAGAAAAAAGAAATTAGAGCACAAAAGTTGTAAGATTTGTGAATCAAAATATTTAAAGTTTGATCTTTGTGATGAAATTCATGTACCCTCTTCCACTTTTTTTATTTACAGACTATGTAATTGAAAAAAACGGTAGAATTAAATAATGCCAAACAAATGTAATTGTTCAGTAAACACAGCATGCCGTACATGATCATATGGTATCAGAACTGCATAAATAATGGATAGCATTATAGAATATAAAACAAGCTTCTTATGAGCATTTCTCACTAAGGGTGAGCATTTGTTTTTTGGTTTTGTGGAATACATCATTCAGCAGTCAGCGTCCTAAATATATCGTTTCAGCATATATACATTATAATAGATCGAAGATGTTAAAGCAAACAACAGGATAAGTTGCATTGATTGACCTTATCACTCAGGAAATTGGCAAAAAGTACTCTGATTAGGACAATACGCATAACCTTTTTATTCTTAGAGACAAATGGATAATGATGAAGTTAATCTAGAATGAATCTGGACCAACCCAACTGACTCAGCATGCATGCACGTGCACCTGACTGAATCATATATAACAAATGTTGTTTTGTATCAGATATTTTATATTGTTAAGCTATGGAAACAAATTCAAGAATAACTGACCTTTTGAAGAAATTGCAATTCAAGATATTATGATCTTTACCTCTGACAGAGATACAAACTACAAAGGTCGATCCTGGGTTTTGGATTTCAAGCAGACATGATAAATCTTTGACCAGGACAAACTAACAACATATAAGAAGTTTACATGAATGAGAACTTGAGCATCGAGTTTAATTCTGCAGATTACTCTAAATTCCCCAAAACATTTGAATGGCGTCTAGATGATGTCGGCAAGCTACCTGGTGAGGACCTCATTTCATCTTTGCTTCCGTAAAAAGGACATGCCGATTCACACGAGGGTCATACTTACGAAACTCAAGTTTCTCTTGGATTTTGCGTGGGTTCTTTCTCTTAACATAAAAGAATCCAGTTCCAGCAGCTGAAACCAGTCGGATGAAGATGGAACCCGCCTTTTTTGCTTTCCCCATCTATTATAGAAGCTGAATATCAACAACAACAACAACAACAAAGCCTTATCCCACTAGGTGGGGTCGACTACATGGATCATACGACGCTTCGTTGATCCATGTTCATGAGATTCTACATGGATCAATAGAAGCTGAATATCAACCTACACAATATTTCTTACCTGAGCACCTAATAGAAGTGACACTTCAATTTATCAGATAATCTACATAAATGAAAGTTTTTGACAGGCTAGGTATTAGTACAACAACTTCATACTTAACTCTGGAGAGAGTAGTGCATGGGAAAATAAATGTTAAAACTGTTGAAACCTAAGAAAAGCATTGGAACTGGCAATTGAATGTCTAAGTCAATATACTAGTATAATCATATATCATAAATGAGCTGCATCTGATGATAAATTAACAAACATACAAGTAATGACATAAAGGCAAAAATGTGAAAATACCAGAATCAGAAACTTCTAAGGCTACAAATTCCTCGCAACAACAGAATTAGGAGTAAAAAAGGTATATTTGAAGTTTACTAATGTTTTTATAATGGCTAGCATGTACAACGCATAATAAAAAATTATTCAAATTACATCAGAAATGCATTTGACTACAGTTTTGGAAGGCTAGCTCACTTTAATATTCAAATTATTATTACATCAGAAATGCATTTGACTACAGTTTTGCATCAGAAATTATTCAAATTACATGAACAAATATTCCGCACATATATGAACAAGAATATCACTTTAATATTCTCAAACAAGTTTATGCAGTATTTTTTTACTGCAAAGGACAACCTCATCATAGCAACAAAAAATACCACGGATAAGAAATCAGCTATAGCTGAATCTGGAAGCTATGAGTTGCCAATCAGACTCCAAGACCAAAACTCCTAAAAAAAATACTCCAAGACCAATCTTAGCTTCAAATCCATGATTCCTAAGAAACAACAAAACCAGGTCAATCATGGTATGAAATTTCATCAGAAAACTACATGCTGTTAATTCTTTTGAGAGGCCACTTTCTGTTAGGAAGAATTTGGGGCGTTAGTTTTTTTTTTTTTTTGAGAGGAATTGTGTAGGCATCCAGCTTAATTAAGGAGAGACTATGCCATTAGATCAAAAAATGGATATATTTACAAATCATCAACCCACAACTTAACCAATTTAACAGCATGTGTCACGATGTTTTCCAAATACCAACGCTCTCTTCTAAAAAGAATTTGGGCCTTTAGTATTGCAAAGATGCAGATGACAAAAAAAGAATTATCCGCCATTTCTCTCTTAGTTTCAACTTTCCAGAGATAAATATATTTATGAATTAATAGCTATTCACATGGTGAATTCCATGTTACCCATAAGCCCAGGAGTTGAGATATTCTTCAGCCACTTGAACTGTGGACCATGTCACTCTGACCACTGTGTTTTAATACATCCACAATGTTGTGTCTTGTGTCAGGAGACCTCATTTAAATGATCCAGTGGAGAGCACATGACCATCCCCCACCTTAGGCCAAAAATCAAAGAGACAAATATGTAGTGACCTTGAGTATTAGCCCCAAATTAAGAGAATCAATTCTTTGTTAAAGGTTGAGATCTCAGAGGTGGAGGAATCACAGCTTTAAGTTTTGTGCTCGATCATTTGCCTTGAAATTTCACTTAATACAGGCTTTAGCCTTCACATTTGTAAGAAATTCTTCCCAAACCCAAGCACAACAGCCGAAAATCTGGGTGTTAGAGCTGAAAAACGAATTAGATGTTGTTATGTGATGACCCACAATGCTTACAAATGGAAAGGAAAATCTATGTTCAGGAGGTAGCATGTTTCATAAGTGAGTGAAGCTTCAAACTGTGGAATTCAATTTGGTTAAAGACAAATTATGACATCTTTCTATTAAATGAAGGATTTTTCTCATGCACATCAGCCTTTTAACTTTATAAAACATCTCCTTTTCCATTACCGCAAACACTCATTTCAGACAAGTCATCCCACTAGTTATCATCATATGACTATGTTAACTAGTTCTAATCATATAGGCGTCCGATCAAATAATCCAACAGCTGCCGTTGATAGTGACACAAGTAGCATGCGCCACAAAGTCTGTATGCTCTCAGTAGCCAACCCAAACTGTCTTGTGATTGAGTGTGAGTTGGAAAACAATGTCCGAAAGCATGAACCCTATCGGACTAAACAACCTAATCACGTAAGTATCGAATTTGCAATGGCGAAAACGCGGAATATGAGCAAAATCCTGGTTTTATTCTTGTTTATCGCGACAAAATGGGAACTTGTATATCACCAAGCAGAAAAACGTTTCACTACCGTAAACCCCAGAATTTCGAGGATGAAACGGAAAAGTGACAAAATGGACACTTCACACTCACCTAAACTTGGCCGATCCGCAGGGAAGCCGACCACCGAAGAAGCGCTTGGCTCGAACAAAAAAGAGAACGCCGTGGATAGCAGCAAGAGTGATGAGGTGGGCGCCGACGTCTGGAAGAAGACGGCAACGGCGGTGACCACGGCAGCGAGCGGAATGTATTCACACGTCTGCGGAGGCCGCTTTCTTGCGTCTCAATTTGTGAATGGGCCAATTAGTTGTATAATGGGCTTTCCATGGCACCTAGTAAACTACATAAGAAAAGGCCCAATTTATAGGCCTGGAAACCTAAATGCACAATTTCTTCGTTGATCGAACAAAATTTGGTATTATCACTTATCAATCAAAATGCAGAATTAATTAGTAAAATTATGTATAATAATATTACTAGCCCAGAATTTAGTTAATATTCTACTGTCGAAGTCATTGAGTAATGGTTACCCCTAAGAAAACTTTAATGCTATTTTTAAGTTAATTTAGAAGATGCAATTGGTATACATTTTATTAATTTATCTAATGATGGAAAAATAAATGGAACATTGGATTAACACGTTAAATAAACGCTCATCTTGGTAAAATCTTCGTCGTTTCACTTGATTATTATTGTTATTATTATTGTAAAATTAATAATGATACTGTTCATATATACAATGTATTCTTTTATTATTTCTTTAACTCGAGATAATAAAATGAATAACATGTTTGAGCTAACCTTCTTAAACACTAACCATAAAACAAAAATTTGACTAAATAAAACGTGTGGATGTGAATCTATTTTGTTAGAGGTCTCATTTTCACATGAATGTTTTTTATTTGTTTATTTCTTTATCAAAAACGCATTAGTCGATTAAATATATACTAAACACAACTAATGTTACGAGACTAATTTTCATCCCTATTCCTAAATTTATAACAAAAAGATCCCTTAATATGTAATAACAGATTTTTAAGTCAATGTGTTGATTAGAATGTTGATGTGGCACTGAACTAAATTAAATTATTATATATTAAATAAAATAATATATAGTTATTTATTTTAAAATAATAAACATTTTAAGAGAGGGAATAAAAGGATGTTGAAATTATTTATAAGTTGAATTGAAATAAAACGAAATATATTTATTAAAAGAATATGTAAATATTCATATGATAAATTTTAAAAAGTTTTAGGAGAGAGTGCAACATATTTATCTTTTCTTATAATATTTATATATTATTTTAGTTTTTTGTTTTAGAGTATGCCAAGTTAGCGTTTGAATAAAAAAACTAATATAGTATACCCATATATTTTTATGTGCACCGAAAAAAGAATAATATATAATTTTTTACTTATAAACAAATTTTAAAAAAACAAAATAGAGAGAGAGCGCGTTGCATCTCTCCCCCTCTCTTTTTTCTAATATTTTAATAAATATATTATATTTTATTTGTGTTCAATTGACATAGAATAACTTTATAATATATTTATTTAAATAATACAAATATTTATTTAAAAATAAATTATATATTGTTTTTAATGAATATATTTATTTGAGTTTAATGGAGATTAAACTCAAATAAAATATATTATTGTAAGTTAAAATTTTTTGTTACAAATTTGTAAGTTAAGAAATTATTTTGTTATAAAATAAAGTTCGATGACTAAAATGAAAGTTAGAAGATTAATGATAAAAAATACTCAGTGGTGTAATTAATAATCGTAATTTCCGATAACTAATACAATATCGAGCATATAAATTATTCCTCGATCATGTTGATTTCATGCTTTTCACCTCGTAGTAGTAAATTCACTGCTGCGCATTGGGTGCACTGCATCTCTAGGGAGCAGAGGAATATCCTGCGTGAGCAACAGTACGATTGGCATTATGCTCTCTCTCTCTCTCTCTCACACACACATACACACACAGCTGGTACCATGGATCATGTTCTCTCTCTCTCTGAGTCTTAAGAAAAATCGACGATACTTAAAAGTTTTGGTAGAATCATATTTCTTTAAATTTCTATAAATAATTAAATTTACAAATAAATTTTTTTCGGTGGGAATTTACAAATAATTTTGAATGAATTTGTATGAAATCAAAATTTATTGAGAAATTAAAAATAAAAACTAATTTAGTAAATCCATTTTTTATTTTTTATTGCGTCGTTTGACACAGTTGCAAAATCAAAGAATTAGTTTCAATGGGTACTAAAATGAAGCTTCGAAATCCTAATTCTGATATTTAAAACCCAAAACTTTAGTAGTCTTTTATTGATATTTGGGGAAAATAAGAGTGTTGTTGGTAGGGGTTGCAAGAGAAAACCTGCCACTATAGAAGTCTAATCAAATCGAAAAACAATAATAATAAAAAACGTAAATTTGAATTCCAACTAAAAATTAAATTAGTTTTTTAGAATAATTAAAATAACATGTTTAAATTAGGACACTTAATAAAAAAACTGAAGGGATCGACAGAATCAAATATATTTTAAAAAATATTATAATTAAATATTATCTCAAACTTTCAAATAATATTTTATAGTTTTACATTCTTTTACTCATATTTATTAGATTAAGTATATTATTGACCTATTATATTATAGTTAAACTTGAATATCATCGAGTTATTAATTTATTTTAATAAAATTTATATAAAATTGACTATAATTTCTTAAATTATAATGTCATAATATGATAGTTTAATTTATTTTAAGTATTACGAAATTAATGTATATTAATTTTTCAAAAAAAATATTATAAGTAAGTCTCACTCAAAATTATTGAGACCATTTAGTTCGAATTTTTTTAAAAAAAGAATTAAAATACTTTTTTATATTTTAAAAAATTATTCAAGGTCAATTTTTTTGAACATAAAAATCGTCCTACGTGGCTTCCTACACTTGTTTTCGTCTACATGGGGGGAACAAAAAATAAAAGGACATGAATGCCATTACAAGAACACGTAGCCGTGACAAGACAAAAGACAGTATCCTCCTCAATCTTCTTGGATGGTGCTGCTGTGATGTGCTCCAGAGCTAAGCTAAGCAGCAGTCAGCAAGAGAGAAGCACCTCCTCTAGATCTCTCTCTCTCTCTCTCTCGACCCACACGCATTTCTCTCTCCTCTCAAGATCTCTCTCTCTCTCTCTCTCTCTCGACCCACACGCATTTCTCTCTCCTTCCAAGTTCCACCCCTTTTCCAATGGATAAGAAGGCCTCTCTCTCTCCCCCCCTATTTGCAGCTGCTGCTGCTGGTGGCTTAGCTTTAGAAGGTTGAAGGCTGTGCGTGAGCATAGGGGCGTACGGATGATATTAAAAGATTCAGTAAATGCAAACGTGTGGGCCGTGTGGGCCCTTTATTTTCTTTTTCTTTTTTATTTAAAATCCATTTACCTATGAGTAATTTTTTATGTCAAAAATAAATAAGGAGATAAACGATTTCGTTTATAATGCCTTTTAAGGTTAATTTCCGATATACTCGCGAGTCATGAATAATCCTGTATTTTAATTCGATTTAGTTTTTATCGCCTGTATAACCCCAGATTAAATTTGAATATTAAAAGTTGTCAAAATATTCGCTTAGTATTATTCCTCGTATTTCATTTTACATTTTTCCTGCCTTTATCATATTTAAAAGATGGAATAAAAATAAACTGCGCTAAAATATATAAAGAAAATGTGATGATATAAGTGAACACTTTCTTGGAGTCCGGATGAATGACGACAGTTGTCGTTGTTGTTATTATTATTATTATTATTATTATTATTATTATTATTATTATTATTATTATTATTATTATTATTATTATTATTATTATTATTATTATTATTATTAATGGTTCAACTTAGAGAACCTAAAAATTTGTAAATTATATTAGCTTCTTCGAAGGTAGCGTTTTTTAAATGTTAGTAAATAATTGAAAAAATAAAATAAAATTGAATTAGTTGTTTTTGCTGAGATTGAGACTTTAAATTTTATAAATACTTTTTTAGAAACAACTTATTGAAAAAGTTGACCTTTCAGATTTTAAATGATTCTGTTCTGAAAAATTTCCCATTGAATAATATTGCCAGAAAAAACCTAAAATCAGATTTTGATTTTTTTAAAGTTATTTTAGTATCTTATCCCTCCACCCTTCACTCCATTAATCACAGAAACTAATAGCCTCAAAATATCTACGATCATCTAAACCAACTTTAAAAAAAAAATCAGTTGATAATTCAACATGATATCTTGAAAAAACATTGAAATATTATAATTTCTCTAATTAAATAAATTGAGAATGGGTCGTCTTATAAACATTAGGAACTGACACAAAAAAAATAAAAAAAAACGATTTCCTTACCTTTATTTTATTTTCATATTTCATATCTACGAAGTTTACGAACGCCGGACTTGACAATCTCGACCTCTCGGGACCCAGGTGTCAGACGACCCCGCGGTACACCCTTTCACGTGAGAGTGGGACCCGCATCGACGCTTTGATGAAATGGTCCGTTTGGTGGGTGGAGGGAGCAGTGTTTAACGAAATCGAAACCAAATCATAAATTCGGTCAATATAATTTTAATTGGACATTAAGCAGACAAAATAGACTCATTAATTTGCTGAAAAATTAATACATAGGTATTGTCATGAAAAAATTAATTATCTTCTTAATATTTTGTTTCCAAGTTTGTTATTATTATTCTTCGCATTCTTCAATTACACACATATATTAATTTAATAACTTCATACAGTAAATAAGAAATAATCATTTTTTCACTTCACAATTGGCATATTTATTTAAAAAAACATATTTTTTTCTCATTATTTGTTCACTTGAACTTTCGCATTAATACTAAGACATATCGAAACTAATAGTGAAAACTTTTGCTTATTTTTTTTAATATTAAATAAACTATTTTGTAAGTCTAGTGATTTGTACAAATAATTAGTTTATATTCAAATATTTAATATTATTAACGAACTAATTGCTACGTAATACTGTCCACGTCGGTCCATTAAGAAGTTCAACTAATTCAATTATGCTCTAACAATTTTTTTTATGTCGATTCGAATTTACGAGAGGTCTTCGATGTTTCAAATGATTAGTACTCGATTAATCCTGTCAGAAAGATAAAACATTAATAATTTATTTCTTAAGATTTGAATTTAGGACTACTAACATCAACGAACGTTTGAGACTCAACTATTTTATCAATTGAGCCAATCTTGATTGATTAACGAATTTTTTTATATTTACAAATATTCAAACTCTATATACCACTGTATAGAATGGATATGTCACCCCTGGCTGGGGTCGGCTCACGGCTACTCACGTGAGTGGGATGGTGATGGCCCCCATCCCGGACATGGTCTCGTTTTGCTTTTTAAAGTGGTAATGATACAACAATCCAAAGCTAATGATGCAATGCAAAAGAAGGATCTTTTATTTCGGGTTTAGTTAATATATAATATAATAATAAGCACTTGAGAATAAAGTGGAGAAATTTCATAACCTTATCATATAAACTCGTACATCATTTTTTTCTTATTTTTTAGTTATGCTTTGTACTAAGATGACAAACCTCCTTTTATGACAAAAGTTATGAATATTAAATACCTATATATGTGGATTGTGGAAGCATGGGCATGCTTTTGTGTTATGGCAAACAGTTGAGAAAGTTATGAGTATTAAATGGGTCAACCAGCATTCAATCCCCATATATTAGACAAGTGAATCATAAATTCTCAAATGGATGCAACTCATGTTTAGGGATGTTCACTTGGAAGTGGGGAAGATTCTTAGTATTAGTGATCAAACAAATTTACAACTTTATCAAAATCGGATCGGAGGGGCGGTTCAATCGTGAACCGCAGGTGTTTAATCAATTCGATTCAATTTCAAAATTAGAATCAAATTTGGTATGAAAAATTGGATCGATATGAAAATTAGAAAATTGAGTATAAATCCGGTTCAATCTAAAAATATAAAAAAGAAAGATAAAAGATAGGATGTAAGAAAGCAAGGAATCTATTCAACTCGAAGTAAAAAAATAATATAAAAATAACCTTGAAAAATAACTAAAATGGAAATTAAGTATTAACGAAGACGGAGCAAGAAATGAAAAAAAGTGTTAAAAAATAACGAAAAAATGTAACAAAATAATCAGATCGATTCCTAAATTATTTTTTTGGATGTTCCTCAATGTCCCGGCTATTCACGGAACATAAAAAATAGATGATTTCTTCTGCTTTCGAAAGAAATCAAAGAATTTTTTGATAATCCTACAAGATCAATTCGTTTTTTTCTTTGACAGGTGGTCAGAATTTCATCTGGCTTTGAATCTATTGAGAGATCCATTAGAGAACAATATTTTTTTAAGAAAAAAAGATGTTTCTTTTGTCCCTTCCAGGTGATTGGAAAATAAAGAAATTGATTTATGATAAAAAAATTAACATATTGATAATATAACTAAATAATAAATAAAAATGAATGATAATCAATCAATATTAATGAATTGACAATCATTTTATTGTCATTATTATTTTTATAATAGAATGAATAATATATTTACATTAATATTTCACCATCATTATCTTACTAATGTTTTTATACACTATATAAATATATAATATTGATTACATAAATATCTTTGAAGTTATTTTAAATTACAGTATTTTAATGAAATATGGTAATTCGATCGTGATTCAATTAATCAGTTGGGTCGCCGATCTAATTATAAAAATAATGATCTAACATTTTATTAAAAAATGATTTGTTCTGACCAATTTGGAACTCTTTTCAGATCAAACCTGTTAAGAATAAAATACTTGCACCTATAAAAAAGATCTCAAATGTTGAAAAAGAAACTTAGGCAACCTAATCGAATATTACAAAAAGAGAGAGAAAAGAACATTAGAAGTTAGAAAAAAAAAGTAATCAAGTAATTCGATCAACGTACCACATTTATAGGTCGAATCCACTTCAAAGATTTTTTTTTCATGAAAATGCATAACTCATTAGAATCTCGTTCCATTATCGAACTATTATATATCTAATTATGATAAATAAAATTTTGAGAGTAAATTCTTTACATTATCAAATATTCGAACTCAGAGCTGTGCGATGAAAAACTGTATCAAATTAGAAGATTTTGAAGTCGCTGATTTGTAACCATTCTTCAATACAGTTTGAAGAAGCCAATCAAACCTGAAATAATGTTGGTCAATGTAATTTTATTGGACTATGTTCTTTAGGGCATAACGTGGATTTGTCAGTTGAGAGACAATGCTACGATCTTGCACAGCATCAAGATCTTATCCAAACAGCTAATGCATAGTACCCATTGAAAGGCTTTGTTTAGTTGATAGCAGACTTATTATTCAACGAGTTACTAATTATTATTATTATTTTATATACAGATGTATTTTTTTTATTATATTTAGTTGCATATCAAGTTATTAAATTAAAAAAAGACCTTGAAAAAAAGATTATTGACCCAGTATAAAATAAATTATTTTATTCGAGATTCAACCAAGATCCTGGCCAGCCTATTATTAATATTTTTATTTCTGTGCTTTGTTATCGCAAAATGTATGAAACATTTCTTCAACTTTTAAAATTGGAGATAATTTTACGAAACATGTTCTTTTATTTTTATTTTTTGCTGAGAAATTATTTTATTTTCTCACTTCCTTTTTCTCGTTTCTTAGTGAAACAGGAACGACATTAAAACTTTTTAATTACAGTCTGTATTCGTAATTATGGAGAGAATACCGAGTTAAAAAAAATAAACAAATGATACAACTTTCTTACTATTAACATGGTTAAAATGAGATTTTAGATAGAGAAAATTTTACTATGATCAAAATATTATTATTACCTTTTTCCATATAGATATGTATTTAAATAGTAGTAACCCGTACATAACGCTTTAGACGCATTTTTATGCTAAGATTAGTACACCATTTCAAAGTTTAAAACATTTAATATGCTACAAGGCGAGGACCATACCACGTGTACGTTGTAAAGCCGGCTCCAAAGTTTGAGCCGGCTTGACGGCTTCGAACGTGCGTTTTGAAGCCGGTCCCAACGTTTACTAATTTGGCAGTTGCAAAGCATTTAGTGTGCTCTCTCTCTCTGTCTCTCTCTCTCTCTCTGGTCTTGTTTGCTCTACTCCCTCTCCATCCAAACAACTCAGAAAGGCATAAAATTTTGAGCCAGGCCTGTGAATTCGTCCAGATCCGCAAGCCTCACGACGATTTGGCTCTCCGAGGTCGGTTCCTGATGCCGGAACACCCTGTTTCCGAGCTCTTCACGGCTTGAATCCGCTGCATTTTGGCCCTGCTGCCGGAGTTCGAATACCTGCTCCACTGGATCACGGCGCTCAGGTACGCAATGTCGAATTCGAATGCTTCTTGTGTTCCCCTTCCCCATTTTCTTCCGATCCATTGTTTTGGTTCCTGAATTGCTCGAGATCTGCGATCGATAGCGGTTTTCCCGGCCTTTGGTCCTTCCCATTTTATTGTTCTTGAAAGTGTGCCGTCGTCGTATGTTGTTGTTGCTGTATTTTTTTTTTCCTTTTCGAATTGAAAGACTGCATCTTTCTCGCTTGCATGCAACTGTTCAGCAAGATAGTTGTGACAAGGCACCAACTTGCATTTTTATACAGCTCAGATAAAGTAGTGGCAGATCGGGTGAATCCATGCTCCACTACTGGAGAGGTCAAATTACAAGGAAAAAGTTGAAATTTTGATCTTAAAAGAATGAGGTCAAGCTATACTTACTGTTAGGGAGTAATTTTGTGCATTCATGCATAGTTTTCCTTATAATAATGCTGTAAATGCTCTCCCGTGACAGTTCCCTTTCACTGTGAATTCTTTTGGAGCTTAATGTTCGATCTTCTCCGTCTTCTGCATGTATGTGGTGGAGGAATTTAGCTCAAAAGTATTACGAAGTCCACTTCAATTTTCTTCCAGAAGGGTTTTTATCATCTTTTTTTTTTTTTGTTTTCTTGCTTCAGCGGTTTTTGTGTTAGCTCTAAGCGTTGGGTAGGCACAAAGCACTTCATGCTGCCTCCTCCATTCAATGATTGTATTATTTTGCTGAATGGTGGGTCCTATATAAGATTGCTGTAATCTTTTCTCATCTGATCAAGCTGGGTGTGGGATGGTCACCGGCCATGACCCCTAATCTACGTGCTTGGAGATTGAGACATCACTATGCCTCTTCTTTTGTTGTCCAACCCTGAAAGGGATTGTGAATTGCTAATCCGTGAATCAAGCTGTTCTCTGGTCGGCTTCCTCTTTGTGATGTAAGCATGTAATTGCTTGCAACTAACAGATTAAAGCGAGATCAATAACTCGAGTCATGCATGCTGATAGAATTTGCCTGTCCTTTCTTTCTAATTGGCATTCAAGTAAACTGCAGAGACTGTTTGGTGGAGTAATTGATGGCGGTCAATGCATGTTGGGTTTGGATTGTGGATAGCATTTTTAGTGGCAGGAGCTGTTTTTTTTTTAAAGTACAATGGTGTATGAAATGTGATCTGGTTCTCAAATAATCAAATTCACACTGCTCATACAGGTGCTGCCGCAGAAAGTGATGGAGGCTCAGCTGTGTGGTGCCGTCGCCGCCCGGACTCTGTCTCCGTCCTCCCGGGAGGAGAGCGGCGATGAAGAGCTCTCTGTGCTTCCCAGGCACACCAAGGTCATCATCACCGGTAACAACAGGACCAAGTCTGTCTTGGTTGGACTGCAAGGCGTAGTGAAGAAGGCAGTCGGCCTTGGTGGTTGGCATTGGCTGGTATTATTTCTCTTGCTTCTCGTTCAACACTAGATCTTATTTACTTGCCACTTTTATTTTGTTCTGTTTTTCCTGTGAGATCTTTGTGCTCATTTGGATCCTTCTCTTGATGAGAAGTTACGAATTAGGTCAGAATTGTTGCTTTTCTTCAAAGGTAATGCAGTATTTATGACTTGCATAATCTAAGCTGAGAATATAAGAGCATCTCTTGGGTTTCCTGTTTTTTCCTGCATGAATGCTACAAAATGGCAAATATGGCAATGAGTGTGGATTGATTGCATGGCTTAGAAAACTAGGAAATGATATTTGTATATTTTCTGCTTAAGAATATAATTATAAGACAACTACACTTGGGAAACTTAGGTCCTGAAAAATGGCGTGGAGGTGAAGCTACAAAGGAATGCATTGAGCGTTTTAGAAGCTCCAACTGGGAACGAAGATGACGACGATGACATGGACTGTGATAACTCTTTCTGCAGTAGCTCTGACATGGGGGATAAGGACATTGATTACTGTAAGCCTTTTATTTTTATGCTCTTATTCTTTTATTCCCCTGCCATTTTAGTTCCACTCCAGAAGCAAATGTTAAAAGTTGAAACCCTGCTTATCTTGCACTCTTTCTTAAAAAGCTCAGCTGGGTTAGACTTCCACAAGCCAACAAAGCCAAGGGTTCGACACACCAGGCCATGGTCATCTTCTGCAACTGCAAAGAATGGGCGAAATGGCACCAGGGATTCCCATTCTTCTCACCCTCTCAAGATTCAAACGGTAAGTGCTGGAAAATGTGTAGGGAAACCAATCCTGGCCGGATCATTTGCTTCTTTGTAGACATAGTTTGCATATAATGAGAAGCTGTGCTTACGCTTTGTAGATTATTAACAGAGAGTGAACCTGGCGAAACTCGGAACTGCCACCTTGTGGAGATACTGGAGGCACTTCAATCTTGTATGTTTGCCCTGCCAGTTAAAGAAAAAAACTTAGCCCAAATACATTTCGGATAACTCGGAGTTGAGGAATTATAATGTTCTTTTTTTTTTTCCTGTGGAAAATGCAGGTGAGCATTAACCCGAATCCAACCAAGGAACAGCTGGTTCATGGCGTCCAGCATCATTTCCTCTCTCAGGTAACTCATCAATTCCTGGCATCCCGGTAGATACCTTTAATTTCCCCCATCTCAGGTGAGCTGATTGAGTTATTTATTCCGGCATCCTGTTTGTATAAAAGCAACTGGATGAGGTGCAGGTGATCGTCAGCTTCATCCACACAGCAAAGAGGTTGAAAACCATCTACTCATAATTAGCTGGAGAGGTGGAATCCGGGTGAGAGAGAGTTAGAATGTGAGTTCTAGTCTGTAGCTTCTGAAGCGGTGCCTGATGAGTAACAAAAAAGAAGTGCCTGTAAATTTCTCATGTTCGAGAACTAAAAATGCCAAATATAAATCAGACATCCTGATACTAGCACCAAGTTAATGTATCTAAATCTTCTCTTTGTTAGCTAATTCCCACTTTTTGATCTAATCTTCAAAGGCAAACTTAACAAGAAACCAAGTCAAAGCAAATACGCTAAACTGCCGCGGACGTGAATCCTTTTGAAGACGATGATACTGCTACAGTCGATGACAGGAAAAGGTTGTAAGACCGTGGAAGCTTGCTATTTGTTTCAGGGCAGAAAAGGACATCTTTTTCTTTCGAGGACCTCGGAATACGTAAACAAATAAGCAAGAAAAAGGAAAGGGAGTGTAGTAAAGGAGGGGAATGGGGGACAGGCTGTGTGATGGGGTTACGTGACTGTCCGGTTGGTGGTTGGGCAGTGTGCGATGCAGACAAACCAAGGCAGGCGGGGGTAGAGGACATCAGCATCGATCTCTCTCTCTCTCTCTCTCCTCTCTCTCTCTCGCATATAATATACCAGGCTTCACGCCGAAGCCGTGGACCATGCGCTCCACTTGGCTTCTTGTCTGCACATCCTGTCAGAATGCCGCTAAGAGGGAAGTTTCATTCAAATTTCTCTTCCCCCCGTTTTGATCCATTTCAGAGAACCCACGGAGCAGGTAAAGTTCTACCAGGAAGCGTTTGACATATTCCTCTTTTTTTTTTACAGCCTAATAAGTTGCTTCGATGCATTGTAGATGCTCCTTGCGGTGCTAGAATAATTTACCTTTTTATATTATCATCAGTCCTGAAACATGATAAATTGATAAGAGCTGGAATAATTGAGAATTATATGGAAGTTTCAAAACATCCAGCGAAGTAGTGTTACGAAAAATAGTTGGGGCGGGCGACCAGTGAACTCACAGTGAGTGCGGTCAGCGTAATTGTTAGCCATCTCCATCGAACCTCCCTGAATGGTAGAAAGGCCCTTGCGGGTAACAACAGACATGCACAATTCCTGTTTGGTGTGACAAAACATACAAAGCATAACAATAGAATAAAAATTTGATAACTCAATAAATAGGGTCAATGACAAAGAACACCAAACAACAGTTAGATCGGCTTGTTACCAGGTTCAATTAAAAAGATGAACTTAGATTAACTATTCAGTCAAAACAATCATTACACATTTGAAATCTTAACAAGTAAAGTTTAATTATTCTTCTCAACAGCTTGAATAAGTATTCTTTCTGTTTTCACACGATTCATTACTTATTTTTATATTATTCCTTTCTCAAGCAAACACATCAGCTTTTCTAATTTTTGAATTAAAAAAGAATAATAAAACCAGCTGAACAATTATTCTTATCTCATGGATAATAATACACCCTTGACAGAACACCAAGCTTAAGCTTATCGCTTTCTGACAGCCCCTTAATTTACGCTTTAATAGTTCTCAGTCTAAATACATCATTTGATAAGTCGTCCTCAAATGGACATGTCTCTAGAAAAGAAGCTACAACCGCGTCAACCTAATCCTCTAACACCTGAGTGGCATAACTCACTGTTGGGGCCTTGGTCGGATATGCTCGGGAGATCTCTATTATATACTTACTTTGTAAGGTATTCAAAATTTGGTCCTAATTTAGTTTTCGAATCTTAGACGACGTTACTTTCATAACCTAATTACATTATGAAAATATAATATAATATAAAACATTAATATCATAAACTATAACAACCTCAATTTTTAAACAAGAATATTTAAGTCATTTCGAAAAAATCGTAAGAAATCATAAACTAAACTCTATAAAAAATCTCCAAACCCTCTTTCTTCTCCTTTGTTCTTATTCCTTCCACACGACGGCCGCAACTTAAGAGAAGGGAAAAGGAGGAGAACAAGGAAGAAGAAGATGACAAAAAGGAAGAGATCATAGACAAGGAAAAGAGAATTAACGATGAGGAAGAATAAGATTATATGTATGTAAAGGGATCCAAGCCCCTCTCTCCCCTCTCAGTGATGTTTTTATTTGGATTGAGAGTTTCAAGAACACCCTATTTTTTATCGGGATTTTGATTGAGGGTTGCATGATTTATGTTGCATAAACCTATTAAATTCGTGACTATTTTGTAATAATTATTAGGATAGGTTTTGGACTTATCCAAATAAATATGGATGGAAAGCCCTCAAAGTCTAGTTTCAATAGAAACTGGTTTCACATGATTTGGAGTTGTATACAAATAGTTATGATCCGAATATTGAATTGGTATCATGTTGTCTCGGGAATTCGTGACTATTTTATAATAATTGTTTGGATAGGTTTTTCTTATCCGAAAATTACAAATAATATATGGATGGAAAGCTCTCCAAGTCTAGTTTTCACAGAAATTCATATAATTTGGAGTTGTATACAAATAATTATGATCCAAACATCAGACTAGTGTCATACTGTCTCGGGTAACAACGAGACCAAATTGTAAAACGTATAATAAATTAGAAACAATGAATTATTTTTTATTTGAAATTTATTCTCAAGTTAAAGGTTCATATTATCTTTCTGTGAAAATTAAAATCATTTAAAAAGAACAAGTATAAGTTAAGTTATTAATATTTTAGTGACTGCTGCCAGAATACTATGCAAAGAATGAATTCTTGTAGTTGTATGAATTTCTAGGAAAAGCTCCAACTCTTATTAATGAATGAAAATTGTATGTTTTAATGTGTTCTATGATGCATGCTAAAAGATTATACCTGAAATATTTATGATGTTTGAAATTATTTTTTTAATATTTCAATATCAAAAATTAAGAATTTCGGGTGAAATATTAGACTTCCAGGAAGCTGGCACTGGTCATGCTAGGTCCCGAAATGACCGTGATAGAAGATGGGTGAAACCAGCACTTTGTCACGATCCTGACAACATTGTCACGGCCGTGACCAACTAGGTCACGATCGTGATGACGACTCGGCACGGCCGTGACAAAGCATGTCATGACCGTGACCATATGCAAATGAATTCTAGGCCACTGTCATGGGCGTGACATAATTATCACAGTCATGATAGATAGAAATGAAAGTCAAGTTATTTTAAATCTATTTCTTTATATATATATATAGATATGTATGGATGTATATTGATTGTATATGACACGTAGATACACATAACGCAGAAGAATGATTATTGTATTGCAAAGCATAATGCACCTAAAGTTAAAAAAGAATGTCCATATCACTTATCAATAGTGGGAAACAAAGTCCTACACCTATGTATGTACTCATGGGGACCTAAGCCCGTGAAGTAAAGTCCTGCATTTGTGTATTTACTTTTCAAGAAACAAAGTCCCTCATCAGAAAGTGTGCGTATTTTCTAAAATAAAGTTCCTCACTATTATAGTGTGTATTCTTCGAAATAAAATTTCTCACTATTATAGTGTGCGTATTCCTTGAAATAAAGTCCCTCACTATTATGATGTGCGTGTTTCAAGAACGTGGCCTATGATGATGTGATATGATTCTTTCAACTATATTAAGATCAAAGATGTCATAAGATAAAGTAAGAATGAAAGTGAAATTAAAGCATCTTATGAGAAAAAATGTTAAAATGATGATGAAAAAGTAAAGATGAAAAATAAAGTCCTACTCTTATGTATGTACTTCAAGGAGATCTAAGCCTGAGAAGTAAAGTCTGCATTTGTGTATGTACTTTTCAAAGAACAACGTCCCTCATCATAAAGTGTGTATTAATAAAGATGACTAGGAATAAAATTCCTCACTATTATGATGTGTGTGTTCCTAAGTATGACATGATATGGAATGAAAGTCAAGATGATATTATATGATAAAAAAATGAAGGATGAAGATGACACATGAATGATCACATAATAAAGATAGAAAAGAATGATGAAAGAATATTCAAAAAGTTATAAAGTAACTCTGAGGAGAAGTAAAGTATGAACCCAGATAATGTCATCATTCATCATTCATCTTTTCATTTTTATTTAAATAGTCTCTTATCTTGTCGATCGAGAAGGAGTGTGGCTCATAGGTCATAACCTTCACTCGTAGGTGAGGTCTTAATCATCATCCGTAGATGAGGTCTTCACCCTCTACTGTAGGTGAGGTCTTAACCCTTATCCGTAGATAAGATCTTAACCCTCTCTTGTAGTCGAGGTCTTAATCCTCATTCAACAATGAAGTCTTCTCACACCCGTCGGTGGAGTTTTAGGTAGGGTACATGTTAGTCTCAAGCGAAATACCACACTTTCATCAATTCGTCTTTTAATTATGTTCATCAATACATACAATTATTCAATACATGTTGCATCTTTTAATCTTATTTTAAGACCATACATACTTCAAATTAAGCAAAGTGTGGTCAAAGCAATCATTACCTATCTCTAAGACAGATCACGACCGTGCCACTATAGGTCACAGTCATGCCCACACATAGGCATAGGCATGCCCAGGTGTGTCACGGTTGAGTACTTAGCCGTTTCCACTTGGCATAACTTAATCACGGGCATTCCCAATGATGACATGGCCGGGCTAGTGTCATTGGTCATTCACGGGTGGACAATCGTAGCTGCACACTCGTGCACGAGCAGTCATTTTCGTCATGTCTTAAAATATTCTAAGGCATGAGCGTTCTTTAAGTGTCACGGTCGTGCGACCACCACGTCATGGCCGCGACAGAACGATTATTTCAATCGTTCTTGAAAAATTTTTAAGGGCCTTATGGGGCATTACGGCCATGCGACCACAAGGTCACGACCGTGATAGAAGATCTTTTTTCTCCGTAAACCTATTTTATGTTAAGGTATAAAATCACTATATATGTCACAATCGTGCCATAGTTCTTCACGGTTGTGTCGGAGCATTCAGACAGAGTTCCTCCTGTTTTTATCCATTTTTTCCATTTTCACATGCATATACATAAATAACTTTAAGGTGTACAATTCATTCCACATGAAGAATAAGAACTCTACACTACTCATATAGAATTAGTAATTTACCAAAAGAATCACCATACCAATGATTATATATAATTGCATCTAAAACATTAAAACTACTTAACATGTTAATATGTAATAATAAGTGAAATTACTCATAGAACAAGCATGAATAATAAAGCACATTATATTTTAATCATAATTAGCAATGGAATAATAATCTAAGATAACATGAATCATCAAATGCACATTCTCTACCTTTCTTTCCAAGAACAATAGGATTTGCTCTTATTGCTCTAATCCAATCACTCAAATAACATTAGGATGAAGATTACGAATTTGAATCTCCTCAAATATATTTTTAGGATTTAAATTAAGGCTTTAATCTTAATCTTAATCCTTTCTTCTTCTCATTCTCTTTCTTTCTCTTCTTCTTTCCTGTGGTGCTTTCTTTTTATTGCTGTGTGTTGATGCTTGAGTGGCCTCCTTTGTTGCTTTTGTGAGGGAGAGGAGTGAAAAGAGAAGAGCTTCTTGCTCTTCTTGATGCTGCCGATGCTATGAGTGAGGGAGAGGAAAGAGAGTGAGTGGAGGTTGCTTGACTTGGTCTTTCGTGAGGCTTGGGGAAGAGAGGGAGGTGTTGCTTAATGGAGATTGGAGAGAGGATACTGTGAGTGAGAAAGGGTGGATGGCTTCCTTCCTTACTGCTGTCGGCTGGAGGAGAGAAGGAATGCCAAAGGTGGTGCTGGTTGTTGGTGTTGACCGTGAGGGGGAGCAAGAGAATGTGAGCTGGCAGCTTCTTCTTGATGCGGAAATGGTGGATTTTTGGTGCTGGGCGAGAGCTAATATGAAGAGGGAGTGAGTGAGAAAGACTACTTGTTGCTATGTTGTTGGAGCCCTTACCTTGATGCTGCTGTCCGTGAGTTTACAGGAGGGAGAGAAAATGAGAGAAAGAGAGAGTGAGAGTGAGGATGGAGTGGAGAGAAGGGTCTTCTTCTTCCTTGCTGTCGTGATACATGGGGAGAGAAAAGGAGGGTGAGCTCTTTTAGGGTGCTGCCGGCTGGGCATGTGGGGCTAGGTGGGAGAGGATAGGTGGGAAGTGTTTTAGGGTATAAGGAGGGTTTTTATATATTGAATTTTGAAGCTTATTAGATTAATGGTTTTTTTAATGAGTCTTACATGATAATAAGTTTTTTTTATCTATTTTATTTTATTTTAAATTTCTATTAGTGTAAGGCCCGATGCATAAAATGCTTAAAATTAATAGTACAGGAAAATCATGCAACTATTACAAAAAAAACATAATAAATGAATAAAAAATATTTTAATGTCTCAATATAAATTTTGAATTTTTTTGCATAATATAATTGTGACTTCATTTGTTATTTATCTATCATCGTCATACATAAAAATTTAAGACCTTTTTTATTTATCACGTGTGAAATAACTCATTGTCCATGTATAAATACTTATTTTTTAAAAATAATCGCACATGAGATGATGAGCATCCTTGCAAAATAAAAAAAAGTAGTCCAAAATATTTAAATTTCAAAATGTACTTTTATATTTTTAATATAATACTATATTTCTATTTATACCCTTTCCAATTTTTAATATTCATTGGAGTGCGTATTATTGGGATTATAATAATTGAGAATATTGTACAATTTAATTACACAAATTTTGAGATTTCATTGCATCTTAGTTAGATTTACATACTTAGTTAGATTTACATAAGAGATGAAGTCAATATTTTCAGTCATACTATATAAAAAAATATTGAAAAAGGAATTTAATTTATTAAATAATTTGTAATCATATACAACTTATGTGCTATCAATAAAAGACAAATCAATGTAGCAACTCGTCATTTTTTTTCTCAATTTAACATTAAAAAATTTGCATGTATACTTATATAAAAAAGGCTCTATCAGTTTATTAATATTATATGCATTTAATATTGTGCCACAAAAAAATATTTTACAACAAATTTGATTATAAGATACCTTATTTTAATGAAATAAAAATTATTTATATCCTAGTTTTATTTATTGACAATTGTTATCAATGAAAGAACATAAAAATGAAAAAGCCTCAACTAAAAAATTCATATACTTCATTAGGAAATGCTTGCTTGAAATTCGAATTTAGAAAATTATGACTAAAGTTGTAAAAACCTAAGTGAAAATAATAATTACTTGTGAGAACAATGTCAAAAATATGGTTCGACTATCATGTAGAAAAAATATTGATAACTATTGTTCCATAGAAAAAAAAGATAAAGATGAATAAATTAAATAAAAAAATACTAACATATATGACAATGTTTCTTTCTATTCTCCTTTTTGGCCATGTCTTTCATTTGTTATAGCTAATAACAATTATTAAGGATTTTATATATCAGGTAGATAATGATAATTTTTTTATTTATAGTAGTTGAATAATTTGTTACAAAAAATATTTCATTTATAGTAGTTAAATAATTTATTAGTTAATTAGAATATCTTAATTAACTAACAAATTGTTAGCAAAAATAACAAATTTTTTAAGTTTAGTTGAAAATTTTATTATTGATTGATTACATATCAATTTATAACGAAATATCTAATAATCATAAAATTATTATGAAACCTAGTTATTTGATATTCTAAAATGATTGATGTATTAAGTCTTTTATTTCTTTAGTAGAATAACAAAAACAATAATTATATACAACTAAAAAATGTTATCATAAATAATATATATGATTATAAATATTAATAGAATTAAATTATTTCATTTATTTCATGTAATTTTGATTATCATATTGCTGGTTATTGAAAAATCTCATTTATAGTAGTTAAAAGTTTCGTTATTAGCCTATTATATAATAAAAGATTACGAATACTAATTGTTTGATATTATAAAATTGATGATATACATGAGTCTTCTATTATTGTTTATTATTGAGTATCATATTATTGTTTATAGAAAACATCTTTCATTTATAACAAATGAAAATTTTGTTATTAGTTCATTAGAATATCTGAATCGATTAACAAACTATTATTAATAATAATGTAATGAGTAAGTTTGGTTGAATATTTTGTTATATGTTGATTACATATCTTCTATTGGTTTATAACGACATATCCAATAACAATAAAGTAATTACGAATATAAATTGTTTGATATTTTAAAATGATTCATATACTTAAGTCATCACCTTAATATAATGACAACTTGACAATAATAAAATATAATTATATATAACTAAAAATTGTTAGCATAAATAATATATGATTATAAATATTATTAGCACAAAATTATATCATCTACTTCATATATTATTGGTTACATAAAAAAACTTTTATTTATAGTAATCGAATAATTTATTTAACTTCTACTTTATATATATATATATATATACACACACACATACATAGAGAGATGTATAATAAATTAACAAAATGCTAACAATAATAACAAAATTATTAAATTTTATTGATTATTTTATTGTTAGCTGATTAATCCTATATCGATTTATTAATGAATTATGACATATATATACATATAATAATAAATTAGTAAATTTTTAGTAATAATAAAATAATAGAATTTGGTTGATTATTTTGTCATCAGCTGTTTAGGTATCCTGCATTGATTATAATGAACTATTCAATAATAATAAAATAAGTAAGAATTCTAGTTGTTTTGATATTGTAAAATGATTGATATACATAAGTCTTCTACCTTCTTGATAGAATAACAACATGATATAAACAAAAAAAAAAAATATATATATACAACTAAAAAAATATTAGGATTCATAATATATTAGAATAATTATTAGCACAAAAGATATACCATTTATTTCATATATTATTTGTTACAGAAAAGATATTTCATTTATATTAGTTGAATAATTTATTTAACCTCTTACTTATATATATGAATATGCATATATAGATAAATAAGTTGTAGATAAATACATGTTATCATAATATTACATTTAAAAATTTTATAATACTTATATTAATCATCAATTGATATTATCATTAGATTATGAAATGCATGTCTTTAACTCAATATTCATATCATAACATAATATTTTTAGCTGAATAATTTGTTTATCCACTTACTTGTATATAAAGATATGCTTATATAGATAAATAAGTTGTAGATAGATACATGTTATCATAATATTATATTTAAAAATTTTATAATATTGATATTAATTATCAATAGATATTATCATCAGAGTATGAAATGTATGCCTTTAACTCGATGTTCTGATTATGACATAATATTTTTAAACTTTCCTTCTATATATAAATTATAAAATTTGATTTTTTTATACAAAGAGAAATTATATATAAATATTTTTTATCATACACAAATCAATATTTGTAGATATGCATGCACTCATTGTCTTCTTCAAAGAGGGCATGGAGTATGCAAAAAAATGAAAGCCCCTTATAATATTTAATATTTTTTATTAGATAATGATAAGTATTTTTCTTATAACATTCAATATTTTTATTAGATAGCAAAAATTATCTATATTTGTTTTATCACACACAAACCTATATTTGTAGGTTCAAGGACAGTGTTGAGTATGCAAATAAAAACTAAAAGTCCCTCTATTTATAAATAGTTACAAATATGGAATTTAAAACATAAATTAATAAAATTATATATACTTAACATCTAACTTTGAGAGAGTTAATGCCCTCTATTTATAGTTATAAATATGGAATTTGAAAACATGAATAAATAAAATTTTATATATTTAACAACTAAGTTAAAATATGCGAATGAAAACTAAAAATCTCTTTATTTTTAGTTACAAACGTAGAATCGAAAAACATAAATTAACAATTATATAGTTTTAATAACTAACTTTTGAGATTCTTTAATTATATAATTCAAAGATTATCATTTTATACATTTAATTTATGAGAGCTCGACACGTGACACTTTCTACCCATGCCTACATATATATATACATATGTATATATTGTAAAATGATTGATATACACAAGTCTTCTACCTTCTTGATAGAATAACAACATGATAGCAACAAAAAAAATTATATACAGCTAAAAATTATTAGTATACATAATATATTAGTATAAATATTAGCACAAAAGGTATACCATTTATTTCATATAATATTGTTACAAAAAAATATTTCATTTATATTAGATGAATAACTTGTTTAACCACTTACTTATATATATATATATATATAGATAAATAAGTTGTAGATAGATACATATTATCATAATATTATATTTAAAAACTTTATGATACTTATATTAATCATCAGTAGATATTATCATTAAAGTATGGAATGCATGTCTTTAACTCGATATTCAAATCATAACATAATATTTTTAGTCTTTCCTTATATATATAAATTATAATATTTTATATTTTTTATAAAAAAGAAATCATATATAAATAATTTTTATCATACACAAACCAATATTTATAAATCAACATGCATTCATTATCTTCAAAGAGGGCATGGAGTATGCAAAAAAAAAAAAAAATTGAAAGCCCCTTATAATATTTGATATTTTTTATTAAATAATGATAAGTATTTTTCTTATAACATTTAATATTTTTATTAGACAAAAAAATTTCTATAAATATTTTTTATCACGCACAAACCTATATTTTCAAGTTCGCACATACTCTTCATCTTCAAGGAGGGCGTGGCGCATGCAAAGGAAAATTAAAAGGCCCTCTATTTATAGTTACAAATATGAAATTAAAAAACATAAATAAATAAAATTATATATACTTAACAATTAACTTTGAGAGAGTGACAACCCTTCTATTTATAGTTATAAATATGAAATTTAAAAACATGAATATATAAAATTTTATAAACTTAAGAACTAACTTAAAATATGCAAATGACGACTAAAAATTTCTTTATTTATAGTTACAAAGGTAAAATTGAAAAACATAAATAAATAGAATTATATAATTTTAATAACTAACTTTTAAATATCTATAATTATATAATTAAAAGATTATCATTTTATACATTCAATTTATGAGAGCTCGATAAACGACACTTTCTACCTCTGCTTATATATATATATATATAACTATTCAATAATTATTTTATTTAATATTATAAAATGATTGATATGCATAAATTTTCTATATGTTGATAAAATAACAACCAGATAACACCCAAAAATAAATATATACAACTAAAGATTGTTAGTATAAACAATATGTGATTAAAATATTACAAAAATATATCATTATTTCATATGTTATTTGTTATAATATTATTGGTTACATATTGTTCTTTTTTCTTTTATAATAGTTTACAAACCTACATACATATATAAACGCACACACATATATAAGATGCATAGTATAATAATAATATATTTAAAAAATTAATGATATCTATATTAATCATCAATGAATATTATCATTAAAATATGAAATGCATGTTTTTGACTTGATGACATATAATTTTTAGTCTTTCTTTGTATATACAAATTATAACATTTAATATTTTCTATTAGATGAAGAGAAATTATATATAAGTATGTTTTATTACCCATAGACTTATATTTATGAATCCACACATATTCTTTGTCGTCAAAGAGAATATCGAGTATGAAAATGTAAAATAA
Organism: Pontederia crassipes; assembly: GCA_030549335.1. NCBI lineage: Eukaryota > Viridiplantae > Streptophyta > Magnoliopsida > Commelinales > Pontederiaceae > Pontederia > Pontederia crassipes. Next base: position 65,537,778 of record CM060196.1, on the reverse strand, counting down.
AAGCCCCTTATAATATTTAATTTTTTTATTACACGCGAGAAATTAAATATAAGTATTTTTTTCTTATAACATTTAATATTTATATTAGACTTAGAAAAATTATATATAAATATTTCTTTCTTATAGTATTTAATATTTTTATTAGACGAAGAAATATTATATAAATATTTTTTTATCGCACACAGATCTAAATTTATAGATCCGTACATATTCTTTGCCTTCAAAGAAGATGTGGAGTATGCAAATGAAATTGAAAATCCTCTATTTATAAATAAAAATATGGAATTTAAAAGTATAAATAAATAAAATCATATATTTTCTAATAGCTAACTCTTGAGTTCCATGATTGTATAATTATAATATTATCACTTTATATATTCAATTTATGAGAGCTCCACACGTGACACTTTTTACATCTACTTTTATATATAAATAGATTTGATTTTGAGAATATTACAATATAACCCCTTAAAATAAAATCTATCTTCTAATTTTGTAGAATCTTATACAATAGTTCTTCTCATCCACGTTGCTCCATTTGTCTTTCGCTCCTCGTATGCACCAACTTGATCTCTACCTTCGTGACATCCAATGTACATTCCTCGGTGGTCTCACTTTAACGGACTTTGCATTTCGTCTTCACTAGTCGATCACCATCACTTGCTAATCTAAGATTTCTATGGGAATCTCATATATTTAATCAATGTCAAGAAATTGAGATCGTTCTTGAGTCACATTTCGCTATGCAACTCTACTCATTAACTAAATTTTCAACAAAAATCTTCCATCCTCGTCGTTTCATTTATCTTCAGTCCTTCGTGAGCTCCTACATGGCCTTCCTTATGTGTCTTCAATAGCATCACTTAATAGTCTCTTGCTAGGAGTTCTTGGTAATGGTCCTAACTATGCCATCATATTATCTTGTATTTCTAAGATTCTAGTGCGAATCTTAGCCCCTTACTCCACTCCATGGAATCGAGATCATCCATGTGCCACGCTTCCGTTGCGCTACTCTATTTCTTAACTTAATTTAAGTGTCAAATTATTTAGCTCAACATTTTATCATTTCTTATCATCGTTTAGGTCACGTAGACCTAAGTAAATCCATCCTAATTTCCTTCATATCTTAATCACCATTCTTATGACCATGGTGGTCTTTCTTAACTTTCTTTATTTTTAAGAATCATGAATGGTTTCTTATCCTTAGAATATTCCTTTTTAATATTCTAAGTGGTCTCTATGTCTTTCATGCATATACATTATAATTGGCATGATTAATTAAAATGTTAAGTGATGATTATCTTGAGTCATATTCGAAACTTGATGAGCTTCTTCAATTTGAATGGTGTGAACTTGTTCCAACATTCTTGAGAAGTTGACATCTCATTTCACTAGGCAATTCTTCTTGTAATGACCGATCCTTCCACATTGCAAACATGCTCCAATCTTGAAGCGACATTCGCCTAAATGAAACCTTCGCAATGGCGGCATTGACTTTTGCTCCTATGTGATTCTCCCTTCTTAAAACCCATATAGGGTCCATTCCTTTGCTCCTTCCATTTTCCTTGCTTGGTCGTCTTCTTTGTTGTGTTACCATTAGAAATCACAACTCCACCTTTGAGCTTCTTTTCTATTTCAACAACTAACTCCATTGTTTCTTTCATTGTCTTAGGAGTTTCTCACATCATCCTAGCCTTTAGTTCGGACTTGAGTTCCTTCACCCAGCGATTCACTCTCAATCCTTCCGTCTTTACAAGAGTACAATACTTCTCTAGTTGAAAGTTAATGATTGCGTAGTCATCCACAGACATGTCACCTTGTTGGAGATGAATGAACTCCTCTTATTTTTGCTCACTCATACTTTGTGGAAAGTATTGATCCTTGAAGTCCATCATGAATTTCCACCATAGTGAATTTCTTTCGTTGTAAGAATAGAATTCCATCACTGCTTTGCTTTTCCCATCAATCTATGAGCGGCACACTCCAGTTTGCTTTCCATTGAACATTTTATCACTTTGAAGATATCAATGATGCCATCCAATCATACTTTGGCTTTCTCCAGGTCATCAATGCCGTTGATCATAGGAGGGTTGAGACTTAAAAACCTCATTAAAGATTCTTGGCACGAGCATTCATTACATTTCATAACTTGAGTTGTGCCTTCTTTCGTTGGGTAACTCACATCCATCTACAATCATGCAATAGATACACATCATTATCTAATCTTGCACAATTAAAATAATACACATATCTTTAGGCTTGATGGCACCTCATGACGATTGCACATGGACTTTACACTTAAACATCTTAGCCAATTTATGAGTTACATATCCTAATACCTAACACATACAAGCCAAAATTACGGCTCTGATACCAACTGTAACATCTCCAAAATTTGACTCCAATTTAGTTGCCGAACCCTAGACAATGTTACTTTCATAACCTAATTACATAAAAATTACAGCAAAAACATAATATAATATAAAACATTAATATCATAAACATCGAAAGACTTCTAACATATAAAATTCCAAGATGACAAACTAGCCCAAGAGCTAAATAGGCTTTAACATAGACCCAACAAATGGTTCATAATACATAGTGAGTGTAAGTAAATGTACATGACTCCAAAAGACCCATAAGTCATACATAGTTCACTCCTACAAGAGTTCATCATAATGACATAACATAACATAAAATAAGATAACTTGGGCTGTAGCCCGACCCATCCATGTGCAATATTCCCGTCACGAGGTTCTTGCCGCCGAACCTAAGCCTCGTCCATACCTTCACGGATCTATGGGGTGCAGGAGATTTTTTTCATTAAAATATGTTGAAGCCTATGCATGCTATGATCTTATAACATAATTTGTATATATCATGACATATGCATTGTAACATAATGGAAACATAACTTATATGCATGCTATGAGCTACTTATGTACACTATATGACATATGAGCAAAATCATTATGACAAAATAAGATAAACATATAACATTTTCATACTATGTTAAAGTATATCATAACTTATCATTATGTGAAGGCATATCATATCTCATCAATATACTAATGCATATCATGAATTTATCTTGCTTTACTTTATCATCTTTATTCATATAATTATGTGACAAGTGGACACTCATTAGCATTCCCGTAGGTACTTACTTTATTTTTATCATCTTTGTCTTTATATCTCAAGTCATTCATCATTCATCTTTTCATCTTTCATTTTTATTTAGATAATTTCTTATCTTGTCGATTGAGAAGAAGTGTGGCTTATAGGTCATAACCTTCACTCGTAGGTGGAGTGTTAACACTCATCCGTATATGAGGATTTAACCCTCTACCATAGGCGAGGTCTTAACCCTCATCCGTAAATAAGGTCTTAACCCTCATCCGTAAATAAGGTCTTAACCCTCTCTTGTAAGCGCGGTCTTAACCCTCATTCGTCAATAAGGTCTTTCCCCATCCGTCGGTGGAGTTTTAGGTAGGGTACACGTTGGTCCCAAGAGAAATGCCATACTTTCATCAATTCGTCTTTTAATTATGTTTATCAATACATACAATCATTCAATATATGTTGCATCTTTTAATCTTATTTTAAGATCATACCTACTTCAAATCAGGCTAAGTGTGGTCAAAGCAATCATTACCTATCTCTGGGTGCCGTGCCCACACATAGGCATAGGCGTGCCCATGTGGTACTTAGCCGTTTCCACTCGGTATAACTTGATCACGGCCGTTCCCAATGATGGCACAACCATGCCAGTCTCATTGGTCATTCATGGGTGGACAACCGTAGCTACACGCCCGTGCACAAGCGGTCAATTTTTGTCGTCTTAAAATATTCTAAGGCATGAGCGTTCTTGAAGTGTCACGATCGTGCGACCACCACGTCATGGCCGTGACAGAATGATTATTTTTCAATCGTTCTTGAAAACTTTCTAAGGGCCTTCGGGGCATCACGACCGTGCGACCACAAGGTCACGACCAATGACAGAAGGTCCTTTTTCTCCGTAAACCTATTTTATGCCAAGGCATAAAATCTCCATATATGTCACGATCATGCCATAGTTCTTCACGGCCGTGTCCGAGCATTCAGATAGAGTTCCTCTTGTTTTTATCCATTTTTTCCATTTTTACACGCATATACATAAATACCTTTAAGGTGTATAATTCATTCCATATGAACAATAAGAACTCTACACTACTCATATAGAATTAGTAATTTAGCAAAAGAATCACCATAACAATGATCATATATAATTGCATCTAAAACATTAAAACTATTTAACATGTAGTAATAAGTGAAATTACTCATAGAACATGTATGAATAATAATGCGCATTATATTCTAATCATAGTTAGCAATGGAGTAGTAATCTAAGATAATATGAATCATTAAATGCACATTTCCTAACTTTCTTTTTAAGAACAATAGGATTTGCTCTTAATGTCCTAATACAATCACTCAAATAACATTAGGATGAAGATCAGAGATTTAGATCCCTTAAACATACTTTTAAAACTAAAATTAAAATCTTAATCTTAATCCTAATCTTTTTTTCTTCTCTTTCCTTTCCTGCTTCTTCTTCTTTCCTGTTGTGGTTTCTTTTTATTGCTGTGAGTTGATGCTTGAGTGGCCTCCTTTGTTGCTTTCGTGAGGGAGAGTGTGAGGGAGAGAGGAGCGAAAAGAGAAGATCCTCTTGCTCTTCTTGATTCTGCCGATGCTACGAGTGAGGGAGAGGAAAGAGAGTGAGTGGAGGGTGCTTGACTTGGTCTTTGGAGGGTGCTTGATTTGGTCTTTCGTGAAGCTCGGGGGAGAGAGGGAGGTGTTGCTTAATGGAGCTTGGAGAGAGGATACTGTGGGTGAGAGAGGGGTGGCTTCCTTCCTTGCTGTTGTCGGCTGAAGAAGAGAAGGAATGCCAAAGGTGGTGTTGGTTGTTGATGCTAATGGATCTTATATGATTATAAGTTTCTTTTATCTATTTTTTTATTTTAAATTTCTATTTGATTTTGTGAATATTACACACACAATATAATTTCCCTACTTACTTCAGTTTTCATAAAAGTAAAAGGCTAGCTAATTGGGATAACTGTTTATCCTCAAGTTTATAGTTTATATCCAAACATCCATATTTACACACATTTTCTAAAAAGAGTAAATTGCCATCGTCAAATATAGTATACCAACTTAGATATAAGAATGATTTACTTAATTATAATTTTTCCATATAATCCTAAATTATAAATTTGTATCCTTAAACTTATCACGATTTTATAATATGCAAAAAAAGTATTTATAAAAAAGTATGAAAAATAAAATATCACCATGAGCATAATATTGCACAAAATATTATTATTAAATAATCTTTTTACATATTGATTTTTTAAAATTTTAAGAAATTTTTATTTTAAATAATATTCCATAATTATTCAAAAAATTAGCAAATGTAGATAAAACTTAGCCTATGTTTGTATTGACATAAATGAAAGGTAAAGAGGGAGAGGGAAAGGGAAAAAAATTTCCGCTAATTTGAATGAGACTTCTAATAAGGAGAATGTAGGGGAGATTTTTCTCCGTTCTCCTTTATTTGTATTGATTTCTTTGAATCCCAGTTTGGGGTGTAGAGGAGGAAAAAAAAATTAAAATTCTCTCCTCCCTTTCCCCTTATTTTCCTTCATTTCCATGATCTTCCAAACAAGACCTTAATGGAAGGGCGTCAAATTTGGACAATTTCAAGGACCAAAAATTATAAATTTATAATTTAGGATTAGTTGTCAAAAAATAATTATAGTTCAAGAATGGTTAAATAAAATGCCCCTAGATATAAGATAGAAAAATGTGATACCTGCCTAGCCAAGTATTAAGTAGTATAAGTTGCAGGGATAACTATAACTATACTAGTTATAACAAATTTTGAACCAAACATTTAAAGTTGGGTGTAAATTGTCAAGGATAATACTTCCACTGAAAAGGTCATAATCAGAGCATGGGAGGAGGCTCCACCTTTTTTACCCAGGGAATTGTACCCAAACATAACTTCATGTACCAAGGGATAAACTTTTCCTAATCTGCAACCCAAAGCAGGAAAGAAGCAATTCTGGCATATGCGTAGAACATATCAGGATAAAATTTTGGAGTTTATAGATTGTGCTCAAGAGTGCAAACGATAATGAAGCAATTACAACATAACCTGCAGTTTCATTTCAGTTTCTATGAGATATAGTATCTCATTTGAAGACCCAGGAGCCAGGACTCCCTAGTCATCAATCGGCCACATAGTTCAACCCTCTTGGGAGAAATTTCTTTCTACTCTCCTCGTTGATGTAACTGGGTAGCAAATTTCTTGAGAGAAAAGAAAAGAAAAAGGTAAATTTAACAGCTCTCTTGTAGGGATCTACCATATAGTGAAAGCTGTTGCCGATCTGAGGTCTAATTTTGTAACTTTTTTTAGGTAAATGTTTTTTATAATTGCTCTCGGCCATTAAAAGATCTCATGCCAAAATTTTGATACCGTTACTTAGTATCATGATGAAATATTTGGCATGCATCTGCATATGGCTACCAAGAACCACCAAATAATTTATCAAGACACTAGAAAAAATGTTCATGAACTACATAACACAATAGCTTGTGGCGATATGTATAGCCAAGGATATCCCAGCAAATGAGGACTTGAGAAATTTTTGTATACTAGAATGAATGTGAAATACAAAGGTTGTTATCCCCTCGGCCTTCTTCGTTTTTTATGAAAAACAAATATTTGCTGACACATGAATGATAAAGAAAGCATCCATGCACTGCATGGAATCATGAAGACTATTTTGACACATGATCTTTAATCTTGTTTCAAACTAAATAAAGGACAATACAAACCAATCTAAAAAATATCAAAATACTTGGACAATATCCAAGAACCAGAAATTGACAAGTCAAGCCTCTCAATCGAAACAACCTTATTCAAATTACTAATTCCTTTGGTAGACTTCAGTATATATTATGCAGCCTTCATTGCATGTAACTTGAAAGCAAAAAGATCAAATGTCAAAGGGGTGATCATAACTCTTCTTGTTTGAAAGGCAAATCATGTCATTTATTATTGCTGTAAGGTATACTACTTAAAGAAGTTCAATGGAAAACTCAAATGTGTTCCATCAAAAGTTTACTTCATAGTTGTTGTCACAACAATGGTAGTAAATTCTGGTTAACATATTTTGCCATGACAGATTAAAACCATGCATTAATAATTAGTCAACTACCATACTTGAGAACATTGAGAATTTCCGTTAAATGAACCAACCTTATGTAGAGTTTGATATGTTTTTTCTCCATTGATCTGACAAAGTTACACATGAACCAACACAATTGAAAATTTAGCAGCTTCTAATTGTGGCCTAGGTCGATTTAATTCCACTTTGGTACCTTGTTACCAAACTTTCTCCTTACTTATTCACCTCCAAAGCATTCATGTAATGACCTACAGTTAACCAAATAATGGCCACTTCATGCTTTACATCTGACTGCATGTTGAAAAGTGCAAAGATTCACAAGCACAAATCAAAATTTCCAATACACTTACATCACATTCAAAATAGACTACCATATCTTTTTAAAAGGAGTACTATGTTACAAACCTTCTATAATTAGTGCAATTAATTTGATAACTTGGACAAGTAAATGCTCATGGCCTCTTTTGGTGATCCCTTATAGGAGTTGTGTAGCTTAGTCCAGCTTCGGCCAATGCCATTGCCAATATAAAAAAGGACTTGAAATGTAGTTTCATCAAGTCTTATAGGTAGAAGCATGTTGCAAGATTATGGAAAGAGAGGATCTCATTTACGATAGTGTCATTGGACCAAGTTCACATGAAAGAAAGTTCATATAGAATTAACAACTCTTTACCTGATAATGAATTTGGATCACAGTCGTTGATCCACTATATTACCACATGATTCAAGATCAGTGACCAGTGCAAAACTGATGTATTTCATCCTAACTATAGGTCCATCATAATGGCAGTCCATAACCCCTTTCCACAACATAAATCATGGGTCTGCCAAGTTTTAGCTCTTGAGAATCTGCATTGCTAAATCACAACACAAGCGAGTGAGCTAAATGAGAACTTAGCAAGGCACTGAAAGTAAACCCATCCAGTGGAAAACACACTTTTGTATTGTCCAATACTAATGGAAACATCCACTATCAGGATCTATAATGCATTGCAAGACAAAAAAGCACGTCACTCCATAAAATCTTTGATAAAAATATAATTGAACACGCGAAGCTCCTCCACATTATTGTCCAATGCACACTTCAGCACACTGCATTTCAGCATAGCAAATCTTTCAGGGATATATGACCAAAAATAGCTCACGATCAGCAAAACGTTAGATGAACAAAATGACCAGCACAAAGCACACACTAAAGAATCACGGACGTAACTGTTCCTAGACACAAGAAAACACGAAAGCCGGATGCCGGTGGCCATCGTCTCTGAAGAACACAAGTCACATCATTCACGTTGGAGAGGCAACGTGGCATCTCGTCGAATAGATGTAAGCGGAGGAGGAAGGACAGGGTCTGTACACAAGCGTCAAAGAGGCCATTTGGGGAACCAAGTTAGGGCTTGTTAATTCACACGTGCCTTGTTTTATTTTAAAATGCTTGTCCAATCTAATACTCCACGAAATGCGATTTTATAGAATAATAGTTTTAGAATGTTTTATTATTATATTTAAGACTAGTATATAGGGTTAAAAATAGTCAGGGGTCATATTAGTTTTTCGATTCAAAACATCACTCACTATTTTTTGAATTAATTTTTAAAATTTAAAAATTATCCTAAAACTATTTAAAAAATACCTTTTTTACCCAGGGAATTGTACCCAAGCATAACTTCATTTTCCAGGTATAAGAGATTTTGAATCAAAGGGGCAACCCAAAGCAGGAAAGAAGCAACTCTGGCATAAGCCTAGAACATATTAGGTTAAAATTTTGGAGTTTATAGATTGTGCTCAAGAGTGCAAACGATAATGGAGCAATTACAACATAACAACTTCTTTTCAGTTTCTATGGGATTCAGTATCTCATTTGAAGACCCAGAAGCCAGGACTCCCTAGTCATCAATCGACCACATAGTTCAACCCCCTTGGGGGAAACTTCTTTCTACTCTCCTTGTTGATGTAACTGGGTAGCAGATTTCCTCATAGAAAATAAAAGAAAAAGGTAAATTTAGTAGCTCTCTTGTAGGGATCTACCATATAGTGAAAGTTATTGTCAATCTGAGGTCTGATTTTGTAACTTTTTTAGGTAAATGTCTTTTATAATTGTTATCGGCCATTAAAAGATCTCATGCCAAAATTTTGATACTGTTATTTAGTATCACGATGAAATATTTGTCATGCATCTGCATATGGCTACCAAGAACCACCAAATATTTTATCAAGACATCAGAAAAAATGTTCATGAACTACATACACAATATAGCCAAGGATATCCCAACAAATGAGGACTTGAGAAATTTTTGTATACTAGAATGAAAGTGAAATACAAAGGCTGTTATCCCCTCGGCCTTCTTCGTTTTCGATGAAAAACAAATATTTGCTGACACATGAATGATAAAGAAAGCATCCATGCACTGCATGGAGTCATGAAGACTATTTTGACACACGATCTTTAATCTTGTTTCAAACTAAATAAAGGACAATACAAACCAATCTCAAAAATATTGAAATACTTGGACAATATCCAAGAACCTGAAATTGACAAGTCATCTGAAGCCTCTCAATCGAAACAATCTTATTCAAATTACTAATTCCTTTGGTAGACTTCGGTATATATTATGCAACCTTCATTGCATGTAACCTGAAAGCCAAAAGATCAAATGTCAAAGGGATGATCATAACTCTTCTTGTTTGAAAGGCAAATCATATGTCATTTATTATTGCTGTAAGGTATACTACTTAAAGAAGTTCAATGGAAAACTCAAATGTGCTCCATCAAAAGTTTACTTCATAGTTGTTTCTTAACATATTTTGCCATGACAGATTGAAACCATGCATTAATAATTAGTCAACTGGCATACTTGAGAACATTGAGAATCTTGGTTAAATGAGCCAACCTTATGTAGAGTTTGATATGTTTTTTCTCCATTGATCTGACAAAGTTACACATGAACCAACACAATTGAAAATTTAGCAGCTTTTAAATGTGGCCTAGGTCGAATTAATTCCACTTTGGCATCTTGTTACCAAACTTTCTCCTTACTTGTTCACTTTCACAGCATTCATCTAATGACCTACAGTTAACCAAATAGTGGCCACTTCATGCTTTACATCTGACTATATGTTGAAAAGTTCAAAGATTCACAAGCACAAATAGAAATTTCCAAGACACTTACATCACATTCAAAATAGACTACCATATCTTTTTAGGAGTACTATGTTACAAGCCTTCTCAATATAATTAGTGCAATTAATTCAATAACTTGGACAAGTAAATGCTCCTGGCCTCTTTTGGTGATCCCTTATAGGAGTTGTGTAGCTTAGTCCAGCTTCGGCCAATGCCATTGCCAATATCAAAGAGGACTTGAAATGAAGTTTCATCAGGTCTTATAGGTAGAAGCACGTTGCAAGATTATGGAAAGAGAGGATCTCATTTATGATAGTGTCATTGGACCAAGTTCACATGAAAGAAAGTTCATGTAGAATTACAAGCACAACTCTTTACATGATAATGAATTTGGATCACAGTCGTTGGTCTACTATATTACCACATGATTCAAGATTAGTGACAGGTGCAAAACTGATGGATTTCATCCTAACTAGAGGTCCATCATAAAGACAGTCCATAACCCCTTTCCCTTCTCCTAACATATCACACAACATAAATCATGAGTATGCTAGGTTTTAGCTCTTGAGAATCTGCCTTGCTAAACCACAACACAAGCTAGTGAGCTAAATGAGAACTTAGTAAACCATTGAAAGTAGACCCATCCAATGGAAAACACACTTCCGTATTGTCCAATACTAGTGGAAATATCCACTGTCAGGATCTATAATGCATTGCAAGACAAAATAGCATGTCACATCATAAAATCTTTCATAGAAATATAATCGAACATGGGAAGCTCCTCTGCATTATTGTCCAATGCACACTTCAACACACTGCATTTCAGCATAGCAAATCTTTCAGGGATATATGACCAAAAACATCAGCGAAAAGTTAGATGAACAAAACAGCCGGCACAAAACACACACTAAAGAATCATGGATGTAACTGTTCCTAGACACAAGAAAACGCGGAAGCCGGATGCCGGTGACCGTCGTCTCAGAAGAACACAAGTCAATCCAATCTGTCATTGAAAGGAGTACCTAAAGATGCGCATGGAGACATTCACATTGTTCACGTTGGAGAGGCAACGTGTCGGCTGGGCATCTCATCGAACAGATGGCATGCAGAAGTCTACTAAGCGGAGGAAGGAAGGACGGGCTCCACACACAAACGTCGAAGAGGCCATTTGGAGAACCAAGTTAGGGCTTCTTAATTCACATGTGCCTTGTTTTATTTCAAAATGCTTGTCCAATCTAATACTCCACGAAATGTGATTTTGTAGAATAATAGTTTTAGAATGCTTTTTTATTATATTTAAGACTAGTATATAGGGCTAAAAATAGTCAGGGTCATATCAGTTTTTTTATTCAAAACATCACGCACTATTTTTCGAATTAAATTTTTTAATTTTACGAAAGAGAAATCCAGAGACTATAATAGAAAGAAATCCAGATAGTAAAGGAGAGAACGGATACGAAAAATAAGAAGAGATAAAATGAGAATATTGCAGGAGGAATAAGGTGATATATTAAAATATAAATATTGGAGAATAGGGAAATATATCAGTTGGATGAGAAAAAAAAGGTTTTGGCATGTTTTTTAAAACTTTTTAATTAACTTAAAAAATCTCGAGTGATCTTTTATAACAAAAAATGATCCGTTCTTAGCGAATCTAATCCCTGAAAAAGGATAAAGTTAGGATATTAGAGAAATGGAAAAAAATGCCATAAAAAGAGAAATCGAAATATTAGTTGAAAGAGAAAGAAGGGGTAGTGTGTGAATTATGTTAACAGTCATAAATACATCAATAATTATTCAACTTTGCAGGCCTTTTTTTATGTCGTGGCCTAAACTGCAACAAGAACAACGAACAGAAGATAGCTTCAAAATCCTGGAGGATCTCTTAAAATATGAACTCTGATTGGCATGTAAACCAAATCCCCCAGGCCCCACCACTACACTTGAATGGTTCCACATTATTACATTAACAAAATATTTAAATTTGTTGTGATGATCGTTTTTTAAAAAAAGTTTAAAGTTGTTAACTAAAATAATATTATTTATTTTAGGGTTATTTTTATACACCTCTTTTAAACTATCACGATTTTTCGTATAAATTATGGACTTATTTTTTGTATCATTAAACTATCATGATTTTTTCATTTTAATCCTTATGTCTACTTCTAATATGTTTTTCATTATTTTTTATTTTTTTATTTATGAAAAGACTAAATTACCCCTCCTTAACACATCAAATAATAGATATAAAAAATAAAAAAAGAAAAAAATTTAGTGTAAGAGTAATTTAATATTTGTTTATCATTTTAATTCTTCCAATGATTTTTTATTTATTATTTCATTTTTTTCAGGAGGAAGAGGTAATTTAGTTTTTTCTTAAATGAAAAAAATAAAAGTAACGGAAAATATAACATAACTAGACGAAAGAATTAAAGTGAAAAAATCGTGATAATTTAAAAATACAAAAAATAAGTTCATAATTTGAAGTTAAATGCAGAAAATCACGATCGTTTACAGTGATTTATGGTAATAACTCTTTATTTTATATTTTTAGCATTCCTAAAGTAGCTCTAATTCAGTCCATCATGTGAATAATAAATGGAGAAAAATATATTTCTAATAAGAGCTTGATGAGATTTAAATTTTTTTTATCTGATATCATATTAAAAGTAATGTGTTGATTAATTTTTTTAAAAACAAGACATTAAAAAAATAACATAATTTATTTTAGATCTCAAATTAATATGCACCACACTTTCCTTCTTACCATTTTTCTTTAATTACGTTGCTGCTTTTTGAGTATATCCAAGCTTTAAGATGACACCACACCTGAAAACTGACGTTATTTTTCCTTAATTTTTTTTTTAAAAATTAGTTAGTACATGTAAATCTATATAATTTGTCAAAGACACTTCGTCGATGCTCATGTTTTTTAAAAAATAGCTATATCACGTGATAGACTGATAAATCAAAATTGTTCGCGTATTTAACTTAAGCATTTAAAAAATTAGTTAGCAGATTTAATTTTCACATCAGGACTCTATTTAGCATGTAAAAAAATAAAGTATTTAGTAGCGAGTAAAATTTTATAATATCAATAAGCGTTTAAATGTTTAAATAAAAAAATGTTATAAGTTATTCTTACTAATTTATAGAGTAAAGAGTAGCAATTCCATATCTTATTTTTATTATATCCTCATTTTTAAATAAAAATTCATTTAATTCTTAAGCATTATATATTACTTTCATTTTAATATATCACATATTTAATTTTACTTCGAACCCATATATTTTTTATTTTAAAATAATCAATATTTTTTTATTAAAATAATATTTAAAAATATATTACCATTAAAAATAAAATATAAATTAATTATTATGAATATAATGTGTATAAAAATGATCATAAATTATATTTCTCATTTTATTCAATACACTATTTTAATTATTATGTTTATCAAATAATTTTTATTAAATTTATAAATAAATCGTTATTGACCGATTATCTATAATTATCCTCTAATCCAATCGCTATATTCTAATAAATCATTAACTCAATTAGCGTGCTACACGATAGAAAGAGAATTCATACCAAAAAAGACACTCTCACAGCTATCTAGATGCAGAGAATTTGCAGGAAAAAAAATCATGGAATATCTAGTCAATTGTTTGAGCATAAAATATAATTCTGTGCATCATGAGATACGACAGTAAATAATAGTAAGACAAAAGATAATTCTTTTTTTTTAATCAGAAAATGCCTAATCTTTAAAGAGATATAGTACTTTACCCTCTAGGAAAATATTAGTCGAATATTGTAGTCCATATTGCTCCAAAGTCCCAACCAAATCAACATTGGCAGTCATCGTGCAGGATATTGCAAGTTGCAACATTAATTGCATTTTTGGATTATCAACATACTCTTGCATAGAGCTTAAGCTTCTTGTTTCATATTAGTCCTCTTTGAAATGGGATTTTGGGTTAGGAGACGGAATAAATTCTTGTTGGTCATCTTTTCTTTTCATTAGTAATTGAAAAAAAAAAGTTATAAATCAATATGTTTTTTGTTATTAGCAAAAGCAGAAAAGAACATGTATTTTTAGTTTTTAAATAGTCAATATTTTAAGTTTTGTTAGAGACATTTAGTTTGCTTTATTATTTTTGTTACAGAAAAGAAAAGGCAACATAGTGTAAATAAAAAAATAAACACTAATTTTTATTTTAATAAACTTATTTGTTTTCATTGTTTTATGCTCGTGAATCTCTCTATTTTAATAGTTAAACAAGGACACACAGATGTTTAAACAAAAAGTTGTTTATATATGTAATTAACTTCTTTTTTCTAAAAATTATATTTTAATATTTCATAATGTTTAAAGTTTTAATTATCATGTAAAAATAGACATATATATAGTACAGTAGTTAAAAAATGTTCTATTAATATAATTAAACATGATATAGCTTATAGAAATAAAATGTTAATATAATTATCACATTTTATTCTAACATGTTTATCAAATTTCATTATTTCTTGTCCTTGTTTCAACCAAATACCCAACAAATACTTTTCTAATTTCAATAATAAGAATTACAAAGAACAAAATTATTCTTACATACTTGTTAGTGCAAGGATTTTTTTTTCCTTGTGGATGCATCCAAGCTTAAGAAAGTTGGCAACCTATTTTTGTCTTGAAAATTAAAAAGTAGCAGGGTTCATGTTCTTTAACTAAACAAGAAAGCAAATAATTACTTAAATTTTAATTAATCGTTCTATTACAATTTGGTGATCACATATTCTAAAAATAGATATAACTATGATTATTTTAATTAATTAATTTTTATACTATTTGATTTTTTAACATTGAATTGTTAAAATAGTCTAAGAATGCTATTTATTTTTCTTTTCAACCATATTTCATTATTTAAGCACATATTGTTATGCATTTATATTGTTTAATATGGTGATACTTTTTCTAAAAAAATTAATGACCATTATTAATTCTTTATAATTACACTTTTTTTAGTTAATTTTATATAATGTGATGATGCGAAGCAAATATTATCATTAATTCATTGATAAATAAATAATAGTTAGTTGTTAAAAAATCAAAATTAATAATTAATTTTTCATTATAAAAGATAAAAACAGTAAAGGTTTATGAGTTATAATGTTTATATAAATTAATATAGTTAAATAACTTATTTTTAAGATATTATACGTTAACTTTTATTCACTTCAATTCAAACAAAATATGCAATAAAGAATAAATTATTTTTTATGAGAATAATTTATTATGTTCAATTATTTCTTGCCAAACAACACCTAAAGTAAATATACAAGTTCCTTTTAGTTCATAGATTCCTATATAAACCAAATTCATATATGAAGTAGATACAATATTGTTAATGTAAAATTATCTATTTATTGAACATTGGAAAAAAATAAAAAGACTAATATGTTTATTTATTCATTTATTTAAGCTCGTTAAATTGTAATATCAACTTCTAACATGTAAGAAAAAAATATATCAAATAAATATTCACGCAACCAATTTACATATCTTGTTAGCACAAAAAAAACTATGGTGATAAATAATTTATATCATAGAGTAAAATAAAATCGGTTACAATAAATTTGAAATCCATGACTTCTTTTATGAACGTCATTTTTAATCAATAACTTAATATAAAAAATGTTTTATTTTTAAAATGAGTATTAGATAAAACAAAAAGTATAAAGAGCCGATTAACATTAAGAGAATACATCTTATAACTTTAAGTTAAGAGTTTATGTGACTAATTTGATTGAAGAGTTTAAATAATTTTTATGAGTGGTATAACCACAACAAACAATATTAAAAATATTGTATCTATATCTTTGTGCGAGTGAAGCACCTTAGTTTTAATGATTTAGTGGTTGATTTTTTTTATCATAAATTGGTCGAAGTAGCTTATAAATGATTTAATTTTTAATATTTTATAAAAAAATATTTTTTTAAAAAAAAATAAGCATTTAGTTTTTCAATTTATAAGTAAAAAATAAATAGGAGATCACCATTTATTTTTTTTACTTATAAATTGTTTTTTTCAAACTAGCTACCTTGTTACTATAATCCTTAAATTTTAAAAAATTTTCACCACATAAAAATATTTTTTCATACTCCTTTTTCGTCATTTGTATTTACAAAATTTTGAGTACATTCGTATCTTTTTATTATAAAAAATAATTTAGCAATGATTTTATTATCAAATAATATATGACTTTATTATTAACAACTAATATTTTAAAACAATCTTCATCGTGATAAATTATTAGGATTTTTATCAAGTAAGTCAACGCAGACACTTAATTAGGTATATCACCAAGCAATGCTTCTATAGCATAGATATATCATGTAATTAATTACCCTATACTTTATTCAATTAATATTACAAAGAATATTATTATTGATGACTACGATTTTTTTTTAAAAATATCTGCATGTCTAATGTTTACTATATCAAATAGGATCAAGAGATTTACATATTATGAGTGTTAAAATTTGTTATGCTTTAAAAAAATATAATTAGTAACATACATACTATTTTTCCCTATTTGAAATCCTTATAATGTTTTCCATGTTTAATATAAACTATAAAAGTTGTCCATTATATATGTTTTAGTTTTGAACTTTATCTTTTCACTATCAACATATTTTTTTTATTTAACAATGTCAACAAAGTAATACCATTTATATTTGGAAAAAATTTTGCCCTCTCATTTGAAATGATTTTAGCTCAAGCCAAGAGTCGAGTCGAACTTGACTAGTGACTAAATTCATTTCTATTATAGGTTATCTATCTAACTTGATGACTTATTTATTATTTTTAATTCAAATTCAATATTTGTATCCATCTACATTAATGTTTGATTCATTTTTCATTTTTAGTAATGTTTTATTATATCATGCTATTTTCCATTTGAATTTTTTTTATATGCAATGCTCCCAAATTTAAACTTAATTCTTCATGCTAATATAGGAGACGCTAAATTTTACTTTAATATTTTTACATAAGAATGATAGCATCTACATGTGTAATGTGAAAATAATAAAATTGGCAAATAAGAATGACCACTAGAGTAGAAGACTTAACTAAGAGATAATTTTAAGACATCATCATCAGGTTTATAGACATAGAGTCTAAACCAAAGACCCCATATTCCGTAGGATTCACAACTTAGTCCATAGGTCAACAAAACTCAGACTTAGATATTATAAAAATATAAGAAAACTTGGGCTTTGTAGGTTGACTATAACATGCAATATTTTACCATGAATGGCATCGTCACTTTTCACTAGCACGAATCAATGGAGTACATGTGAAAATTTTCTCTTAGAGTATATATTCATGCATACTATAACCATAATTAAGGCTAATCGAGATGGTCTCATCCTAGTCTCGACTTGATTTGAATAAGATATTTATAATTTTATCTCAATTAAGTTTCCAATCTCATCCGAGATAGAGACTGGGATGTTCTGAATAATTGAGACAAAAATAAGGACAATCGCGTTGCCCCAAATAAATAATAATAATAATAATAATAATAATAATAATAATAATAATAATAATAAGAAGAAGAAGAAGAAGAAGAAGAAGAAGAACAAGAAGAAGAAGAAGAAGAAGAATTTAAACAATATGAATAAATGTAACAACTATCAATTAAGTTACAATAATAAAATATAATATTTTAGATAATATGATATATTAACATGATATAAAATTATATTAAATTGTGTGGGGACACAACCCCGAAATCAATGTCACCCCTATATCGACTAGGTGAGAGTCTCAATATGTGAGATCTTGCTATGCCCCAATTACATATTGAGTCAAACAAAGAACAAGAATTTCTTAGTCGGTGCAAATTGGGAGGGGATGGGGTGGGGGGACATCTAGCCTTGTATTCACAACTAACCTTAATAATGATTTCTACATGACAAATGCAATTACATCATAGTATAATAAATAATTATGCATGCATGATCTACTTCATGCATCCAATACGACATAATACAATCATTTATGTTAATATAAGATCTTTCATTTCATTTGAGAAGACAAAATTTAAGATATGTTATGAATTTGTCTTGCTTGTCTTAAAAAAATGTTATTCATCTTAATCATGAATAAACAATTAACATCTTCGTCTTTATGAATATGTCATTACATATTTGTACGTCATATGATTTTCTTTATATCATCTTTCATCTCTTAGATAAAGCAACTTATCATCTTATTTGATTTTGGATCAAGTGGAATCAAGGTTAGGTCATAAAGTCACCCTTTATCATTTTGGAAAACTTGACACAAATAATGACGATGACCATTTTTTATTTTGCAATCAATATATTCAAATATTCAATACATGTGGCATCTTTATATAGGCTATGATTGTTCATGCAAGTTCCTAGGTGAGAGTAATTGCAAAATAATTCTAAACATTGATATATTGAAGATTATTCAACTAATATCTGAGGTATGTTGGATTAAGCTAATGAGGAGATAAAATATATTCATAAATAAGTTTGAACTTATCTCAATGTTTGATAATTTTATAATGTGACTGATAATAACATATATAAAATAAACTTATTAGTCAAAAAATTGCTGGGAGGGTTGTTTATTTTTTTCTAAGAACATAATTTATTTAGTTTGGTTGTAACTAACTACTTAATATTAATTTTAGTTATTTTCTCTAAACATGTAATTACTTATTTTTAAAATTAATTTCAATTAATAAATTGCTTATGAGCACCTAAATTTTATCAAATAAATAAAATGAGCCCTAAGTTAGGATATAAGAACTTAATGAGCCCATTTGACTCGTCACTTTTGTCTAGCTTGTTATGATCAGGTTAGGTGTTCTATAGACCATAGTCTATGGTTCGTCTCAATACATTAGTGTCAAATCGCATTTTATTTTTGTCTGTTAAGATCATAGCACATGATTATTATGATTTCTGCCATCGATCATTATAGTTTAAATACTATCCGAATATCTATGGAATGCAATGTTCCATGTTGGTAGAAAACATTATTCTACAAGTTTTATTTGTCGCATAGTTCAACAACGTCTTGATGCAATTGGATATAACGACATATATATATATATATAACCAATTAAACATAAGAACGCATAGTGACATTCAGACACAATGGAGCTCAAAGACACTAGTAACATAATAATTCAACAATAATAGATTGATAGAAGAACAACTTAAATCAGTAACATACATTGCATCCAAATGAATGTCCTAATTCTAATCATATAACAACATATGTTATTATGGAATATCTCAATTCAGTTGTATAGTCATTCATAGAGAAAGGAATTAGAATTAGGAATTGAATCCTCTCAATTCAATTCTATGCTCTCTCTCTCCCTCCCTCCCTCTCTGTCTCTCTCCTTACACTTGGTGATGTGTGAGGAGTTTTGATATTTGAGAAATTTCTATGCTCTCTCTCTCTCTCTGAATCAACAAATGTAATTCCACTTGATTTTCAGAACATCAGCCAATAACACTTTTGGAAGTTCTGAAATTAAAGGCTATGATGCAAAAGATGACAAATCAACAAAAGAAGCAGAATGAAGATATGAAAGAATTGTATGTCAAGTTGGAAAATCTCCACACACAAAGAAGGCTGCTAGAGGTTTAGTTTCAGCAAGCTGCATATTAGAACCTACCAACACAATCAAACGAATTTCTGAGTCATAAAGCCCATAAACCAAACATGTAGTTGACGATGGAGAAGTTTATTAAACAACAGGAAGTGTAAAATTCATCATTGATGGAGTTGTTTGAGAAGGTTGAAAGTCTAGTGACTAAAAGAAGAATCTTAAAAGAACAAATGTTCCAGCAATCATTTGACACTCTCTGAACCAATTGAAGCTAGGTGAGGAGAAAATTCAAATCATCCTACCTGAAAAGTGACAGACAAATTGAAGAACAAGAGCTCTCCGCAACTGAACATTTCATTGGAATCCAAAATGAAGAAGCTGAAGAGTTCAAAATTGATGATGTAATGAAGAAGACTCAAAGGGATGCAACAACTCAACATATAGATGTCATTCAAAAGGAGAAGTATGCACCTGAATATAAAGCAAGCAATCAAGACTTCTCAACTGCCAAGACTAACTCTATTGCTGCCCCTAAAATGTCCATAGGCTGAAGACACATTTTGCACAACCCAACAAAAGACTTTGCAAGATGAGAAATTTCAGCCTACTAAGATGCAATATAAAGTCTACATGGAAGAAATGTAGAACCCAGATGATGAAGAAAGTAACCTTGTCGCTGAAGATATATTGCAGGATCAAGTACCTTCAGAGATGACAGCAACCACACTTCTAAAAAAATCAAGAAGTGGTTGTTGAAACAAGATAAAGATTCTGAAGAATTTGAACTCTCAAATTTAGAGGAAGGATTTCTAAAGGAGCACAAAATCTTGAAAGAAGAGAGTCATAATGAAACTAAAATTGAACTACTCAACACAAGACTCAAGCTATTTTTTAAGAAGGTGAATTCTATTTGGTCCAAACTGTTTAGAGTGAAACATGGACCAATGACTTTTGTATTTGATAGAGGAAAGATGTCCAAATCCGCTAGACATCAATTGAAGATCCACCAAGTTGAAGATATAGATTTAAAGTCACCGAGTATAGTTTAAGATTATAAACAACGATGCTTGTTGGGAGGCAACCCAACCTAATAAGTTTATTTTCTTTTTCTTTGTTTTGCAGAAATCAAGCAGCCCCAACAAATTAATAGGGGGTCCACCACCTCTGCTGAAATCATAATTACTGATTCTGCCCCCAACTATAGAGATGCCACTGATTTTATATTCTCGTCCTTGTAAATTTTAATGACCGTTACTTATTATGAAACATGATGATGATTAAGTATTTTTCTGTGCAGGTAAGGAGAGTAATTCACTGATTCACATTTCAAGGAGGGTTGAAGCTCTAAAAGAACAACTGAAGAAATAGATGTCTGCCCTTACACACTCGCTTCTCCCATCTGACAATTCAGTCTCTCCCAACTCAAATAACACTGAGGACATTGTTGAGCTTAAGTTTGGGAGAGCTTAATGGCATGTTTCTTTGAACCTAACTGTCATTATTTTTCATAGAACATATCATTATGATTTAATTATAATGTCTTCTAATCTTTTTGAAATTCTAATATTTATCGTTGCCAAAGTTTTGAAATGTGCCATTGTTATTGAAGTTCTGAAATCTTTTAAAAACCTTTCTGAAAATATGTTTATGGTAACTTTCAAAACCCCACTTAAACTTTTGCATGTAATCAATTACATGTTAGGAAACATTATGCATGACATTATTGATCTTTTAGCTTTCATGGCCAATCTGTCTTGAACATTTCTGAAGTAAAACAGAAACATATAAATGACCCTGACATAAATTAAAGCATATGACATGTTGACTGACCCTCCACATAATCTCATATAAGATTTTGCACTCAACTATTTGTATGATACTGAACTATGATATGTTACAGTGTAATGAGAATAAATTGTATAGTTGTATGCCCTCATTTCTGCACTTCTCTTCTTTTGTATATTGAGAAATATTTTTGCTCTTTCTTTAATAAAAGTCCCAAGTGCCTCACACGAGTATTCTAGAAAGAAAATGTGGGAAAAATTGTGGACAACTTCTCTATCTTGAATAACTACTCTTCTGTTATTTCACTTGAGAAAGATACGAGTATGCTATGCATGGAACCACTAGCATCCAAGTCGAGCATTCTTTGAAGAAAGGCAAGAAAAATGTTCAGAGGAAATTCTCTTTTTATTTTCAATTTCTCAATATACAATTGAAGAGAAGGTCTCAACAACAAAAATAAAATAATAAAAAAATAAAGGTAAATGAAAAAGAAAGTTTGTTTAATAAAGGGACAAGTCCCTACATGTGCAGATCATCTTTTAGTGTTAATATATGTTATGTGAATGTGTAAGTTCTTGAGTGAGATTATATGGATGTTCAGCTTGCAGTGTGGTTTCATTTGACACCCATAAACACTTGCTTCAGTGATTACTAAGTCAGAGGTTAAAGAACCTTAAATTTGTAAATAATGTTCATATAGGTAAAGTGTGAGAGATAGGAAAATATATTGTCATGCATAATGCGGTCATGAAAATTTGAAAACTCTTGATCCTAAGTTTCTAATTTTGCTTGAGGATAAGAAAGCTTTAGGTTTAGGGGGAGTTGATGTGGAGAAATTATATATATTTTTCATCTATATTCAATATGCATTTATCTCATATTTTACTATATTATCATGCTTGAACACACACTTTATTATTGAAAATACAACTTCTATTATTTCTCCACATCCATCTTCTAAATATCGTATTTATGGGATATTATTACTTGTGTTGATTATTTTTCATGTAAAAATCTCAATCGATAATTCATACGGGTGTTCAGGTGTATGCCCCGCACGCACACATTAGGGGTAACACGGGTATATTCCCTCAGCCCAGACACTTAGACAAGTTGGAAGGCAGATGACGCAGTTCACTAGTCCAGTTGTCCAAAGTTACAAACAATAAAGAAAATGATGCTTTTCCATGTAGCCTAGCAGATCCCTTGCACTAGAGGAAGGAAGCTTCCTCTACATCTTTATGGACATATGTGGACAACAAAAAAGCTGCAGGACAGTGGACGATGGACATGTGGCAAGCCACTACAAGAAAAATGTCGAATAGCGACGCAAATTAGCGTCTCCATACCATGTGACGCTACATAGACGCTAATAGCGTCACAATAGCGTTGTCGTTGGGTCGACAAATGCAGACGCTAATGGCCTCTCAATAGCGTCACTTTAGCGTAAAAAATATGTCAACGCTAAATGAGGCGCCATCGTGACGCTATTTCAGCGTTATTATTATGCACGAAAACCAAAAAACACGTGGCAGATGATAGCGTCATATTGGCGTTGCAAGCTTGCGACGCTAAGTTAGCATCACTAAAATGGAGACGCTAAGTAGACGCTAAAACAATAGGCGATATTAGCGCCGACATCTTGCGTTGTATTGCCGTCGACAAATGCGACGTTATATTAGCGTTGGAGGATTTCGACACTAAGTAGACGCTAGTTTGAGTTCTTTTGGTAATATATGTTATATATTGCATATTATACTATATTATACTACACTCTACTCTACTATACTATACTATATACTATATTATACTATACTAAACTATTTTATACTATATTATAATATATTATACACCATACTATACTATATTATTCTATTATATAGTATACAAAAGTTAATATGCCATGCTATACATACATTATACTCTAATTCTCAAATTTCAAAATCGGAGGAATAGTGCTTCTTTATTTTTTAAGAAATTCAAATGGTGATTGCCGGAGATCCGACCGTCAGATCATCACAAAATTTCTACCTCCCATAGATCACAGCAACACAGATTTTTTATTATTTTTTTGCGATTTTAGGAGGACATACGCCAGAGTTAAGAACCTAGGAAAAAAGTCTTCCAACGATTTTTGACGTGAGCCCGGCGGGAATTAGTCGAAACGAAAATTATAGACTCGTAGAGATCGACACGAGCTGTCCACCCGCACAAGAATCGTGACGATCGGAGGTCGGAAGAAATTCACAAAGTTTCGAAATAGAAACGGTCGGTTCTCCGCGGTCCTAGATCAGATTGCTACGAAAAAAATAAGCGTTTCACGTGTTTTTCGTTTCCTCCGATTATCAAAATACCTATTTTTCATAATTACAAAAATTCCTCAAAACTTCTGCCCCACCTAAGAAATCGAAAAATGTGCGTTCTAAAAAATCGAACCTTTAGGGAGTGCTCAGAATGGTCCCATTTAGTTGACATAGAGTTTTCAAAATTTTCTAAGAAATGCTAATTTTCTTAGAATTTTTTTGTATCCAAATTTAAAAAGAGTATTGAAAAATGGTCTATTTTTCTTTGTGCGCTTAAAAAATATTAGAATAGCGTCGCCATTTCGTGATGCTACTTTAGCGACTCGCATTGTCAACGCCAATGCGACACTAAATTCTAGTTTAGTGTCGCAATTGTTGAGTCGCTAATTTGCGACGCTATTTAACATATTTTAGAATTAATTACCTATCAGAAGTGAATAAATATGGCGCCACATTAGCAACTCAATAGCGTCGCCAAATTTGCGGCGCTAAGTGGTGATCCGTGTGACTGTCGAAAAATGAATCCAAATCGTCCTTTTGTATAATCTGATGGTTCGTAGTGCTTTATACTGTGCGGATGTCGACATTTCCCCCTTTTAACCACTCCTCTCCTCCTACTATTGCCTCCTCTCCTCCTCCTCCTCCACTCCCCGACGTCGCCACCGCCGCCTCATCCTCCCCTCTCGACGCCACCGCCGCAGCCTCCTCTTCCCCTCTTCCTCCTACTGTTGTTGCTTCGACGCTGCCGCCTCCTCCTCTTGTTGCTGCCCCGATGACGCCGACGCCTCCTCCTCCTCCTCCTCCTCTTGTTGCTGCTCCGATGACACCGCCGCCGCCGCCTCCTCCTCCTCTTGTTTCTGCTCCGATGACGCCGACGCCGCCTCCTCCTCCTCTTGCTGCTCCGCCGCCGCCTTCTCCTCCTCCTGTTGGTGCTCCGACGATGCCGCCTCCTCCTCCTCCTCGTGTTGCTGCTCCGCCGCCGCCGCCGCCGCCGTCTTCTCCTCCTCCTGTTGTTGCTCTGACGCCGCTGTCGCCTCCTCCTCCTCTTAGTGTTGCTGCTCCGACGCCGCCGCCACCTCCTCTTCACTACCTTCTTCTTCTACGCCATCGTCGTGTTGGAGCAGAGGAATGTAAAGTTAAGATTAAGATGTTAATTGATGTAAAATCGTTTGAAATCGATTGAAATGTAAAAAAATCGAATGCGAATTGAATGTAAGATTAAGATGTGAATTGAATGTAGAATCATTTGAATTGAATGTAAAAACGTTTGAAATGCGCGAGGATGTCGAGAACATAAATGATGTGAATTTGAATGATGCCTCCGGCGTGAATTTTGTTCTTAGCATTACATATTGTTCTTAGCATCTCTTTAGCATCGCAATGGCGTCTCAATATTTAGTGCCACGTTAGCGTCGCAGTAGTGACATGGGAAAATCGAGTTATAGCGTCATATTAGCGTCGATAGATTCAACGCCACTTTAGAGTCAGAGTAGCGACACATATTAGCACTTCACATTGATATTTTTTGCGTCATTATAGCATTGCATTAGCGCCACCGTTCGACGGTATTAGCGTCAACAAACTCGTGGGCGCTAGGTCGACGCTATTAGCATCGGAGAAATGGCGTCGCCAAGCCTATGGCGCGAAGTCGACGCTAATGTGTCTCTATTGTCTTCAACGCCGAGTTAGCGACGCATTAGAGTCTATATTGTTGCGTCGCTGATTGATGATTTTCTTGTAGTGAGCTAAGGAAAATATAGCAAAGAAGGACCACAAAAAAAAATTCATTTTTGCTAGGACAAATGGATATGTGGCGAGCTGAAGGAAGACAACCATGAATACCACAAAGACACTTTCTTTGGCTAGAAAAGCTGAAGAAAAATATGACAAAGCAGCTGGAAAAGGTGATGGATATGTGGCACAATCCCTTGAGCTATAAAAGAACAAGAGGGCTGTTGGAGAAGGTGGGGGCAATCAATCCAAATTTTGGCTGAGTTTGGATCCATGCTGAAGGAGGTTGGAGAGGAGGCTGCTGGGAGGCAATCAATCCGAATTTTGGTTAAGTTTTGGATTCATGCTGAAGGAGGTTGGAGAGGAGGCTGCACCAGCAGCCTCCCTTCTCATTTATCTCTTGTATTTTTTGTTGTTCTTTTTCTTCTTTTCTAGTTTTCGTAATGTGTATCTAATCGGCCAACTAGTGGATAGGGGATGTTGATCATGATTTTCGTACTATGTCTTTATTCATCTTTGATGCTTTGATGACTAACTGAATATTGAACTTGCTTACGGTTTTAATGATATCTGTTTGATCCCTGTTTCATTGTATAACTCTTTACTTTTCGGATCTGTATTTGCATTTGAGCTCATGAATCATTTTCATCTTGCACCCTGGATCATAGGGATGTTAAAGGATCTATGCGATCGAATATAGAGAAATCGAGCTTTTGTGAAGATGATTCGTGATTTTTCCTATTTTCCTCGTAGCTGTAAGCTAGGGGAGCTTCTGAATCATTGCTACCTTGCACCCCCGACTGTGGGATGTTAGAGACTTTGTGTGATCCAACATAGAGAAATAAAGCTTTGACATGCAATGGTTCATAGTCCGAGTTTTTCGCAGAGTTAACAATGACAGTTCTTCGTGATTTGGTTTACACGTCGTTCACTTTCTGTTCCGCGACATGAAATGGATATGCATATTTTGAGTCTCTGACAATAAACGACTACATTGAATTGGAGATTCGGATCATTCTACATGGATTCAAAGAGTGTTCGTTCTTTATCATTGATGTTTTCGGTTCCTTTCTAATTCTAGAAAGTTTTACCCGAGAGGGGACATTTTTCCATCCTCATTCGTAATAAGTTGCTTCTGAAGAACTTCCAGTAATCTCAAATCGTATTTTCTGAATCAATCTTTTCCTTCCCTTTAAATTGTCTAAACAGTCTTGGTGATATACTAGTTTTTTGCATTCTGCTCGGGACGATTGTCCATATTCCACTGAGGTGAGCATGAGCCGACCACAGGCGTCTCGCCTTAAGTGTATTTCTCTTGAATTCTCAATACTCAGTGGAGACAAGATCATGACTTAAATTCAGAAGAAAGAAAGCTCTATTTATAAATCGGAGTATCATACGCGAAAGTAACGATTGCACTAGTTCTATAAACCCCTTCACATGCGCCACAATGATTGACTATATACGGTGAAGGGGCATTCATTCATTTTTGTCCTAAATGAAGTTAAGAGGACGTAAGTTTCAAGTGAAAATATTCTCTCAGTCCTAGTGTTTAGCTACACTCTTCTTTGTCTATTTTAGCATTAAAATATATAAAAATTAGAGTAGTCTTATTTGTTATGATTTTTAGTTTATAGCATTTCAATTTTTTATTTTGAACAACACCTATAGACTTGGCTCTTCTTTCAAATAATTTAATTAAGTGTGAACATTTCAACTTTGTCTCTGTGGATCGATCCTCAAGCACTACAATGATATGTCGTATACTTTTGATTCTCGTAATAATAATGTAAATGATTTATAAATTTAAAACTTCATTCGACATTTTTCTGTGTTTAATGATATGCACACTTTATGCGAGTCACCATTGATACTGAGGTTTACAATACTACGTATATACTTTGCCAATACCACGCCGTAGAGAACGTTCAGTTGGTGGAAGAGGCGAATGGTGGAGATGACGAAGATGGAAGGTGAAGTTGCTGCCATGGATGATCACGGGGGTTTCCTCGCATTTGACTGATTTGTCCTCTGCTTGGAAGTTTTTGGATCGGTGGATCTTGTAATTTGTCACAGCTTCATTATTTCATGCAGTTGAAATGTACAAACACAGTGGAGATGGATGAAACATAACTCGGAGGAGCTTTAGGTCATTAAAACCCATGCCATGTGAACATGGCATACGACTAGTAATTGTTTATTTCAATTTGTTCTAACTTTCCTTGTTGATATTACTAATACCAAATTCTCTTTGGTATATACCTTTTCTTGGTGCCTATTCCGGGATAGAGACAGAGACAGTCAACTGCGAAGTGATGGTCTTCAAGTTGAAGGGGGAAGCTACAGAAACAGAGTAAGCAAATTTAATAGACGATCAGTTTTATATTTTTTTTCCTATTAATTCTTTATCGTGCTAATAATATATTTTTTTCGGCAAGTGATAATAATGCAATTTGAGGTAGCTATTTAACAATGAGCAAAATGAGCGTGAAGTAATATTTTTAAATAACTTTGTGATATTCTAAATTTTGAAGATAGTTTCTTTTTAAAATGTTATTTCATTGGATCCGTCAATAATGTTTTTTTTGGAGAAAACAACTGTTAAAGTATCTAAAAAATTGCAAATTCTAAATTTAGTTTCTTTTAAACTGTTATTTGATTGGATCCATCAATAATAATTTATTTTTGGAGAAAACAACTAGTAAAATATTTCAAAAATTGAAAAGAATTTGCACATATTAATTTATCATTAAAATTTGAAGTTGAACACCCATTCTAAAAAAGTAATTTTGTTTATTCGGATTATTTCACGTTGTAAGACATCTTAAATTTAGATTTATTGTTGAATTGGGATTCGTCACACTAATAGAATCATAGATCCCTTATCATTTCAAGCATTTAACACTGAAGCAATTTAAATTTAGATTTATTCTTCCTTTTTTTTTCTTTCCTGTACATTTAACACTGAAGCAATTGCCATGCCCTAAAAAAGGGGGCGAAGCGAACTATTGACTAATTTGTTCTTTTCGTTCATTAAAAAAAAATTTCGGTGTCTCCTTGTAACCCAACTTCGTACCCCACCTCTACCGGTATTTCTCTTTAAAGGTCAAACGAGAAGGAAAAAAACACCTGGAAACAAAAGAAAAAGAAAAGAAAAGAAACATAGTCAGCAGAAAGGGCGCCTACCGGGACAATCTCATAACCACGTTACAAGAGGTCGAGGACACAGCTGGGCATGGCGTGAAATTGTAGAGAACAACGAGGTAACATGCCTGCAAGTAAAAACAAAATGCTGCCATGTCAATAAGCGAGGTAAACATGCCATGCGCGAGTACATGAACCCGGCAGAAACATTGGGTTCAATTCGGATGAGTTTCTTCAATCTTGCAACAGTTCCATGGTCAGAACAACTAAGAAGTTGACCAAACACCAGCTCAACCAAATGCACGAGAAAGGAGTTTGTGCGTCTGGTCCAACACGTATGGGTGTTTTAACTCCCTCAACCCCAATGACAATTCTGTGTAAAATCTTTGTTGTGAAATAACAGTTACATGTACTCACAAGTGGGGAAAGGCGCAAACATATCTCTCTCTCTCTCTCTCTCTCTCTCACACAGAGACGGACACACACCCCATTAACAGCCCAAGCAAACACAACAAAACAATAAAAAGTCTTCTACAACCCCCTCAAATATAAAGTGCAGAGCGAGGGAGGGAGGGCAACAACAAGAGGCCGAGAGCCAAACAAACACCCCTTCCGCTCACAAACCCTCGCCGCCGGGCGCGATCACCTCCCCGCATTCTCGCCGCGCTCTTCCTTCAACCTTCCTGCGCGCGCCATGAGGATTCGGAGATCCGCCTCCAAGCTGCTGGGATTGGCCACCGCGCGGCCCGCTTCGCCCCCCCGATGGGCGTCGTCGGAGCCGGAGGCCTCTGCTTCCGCCGCCGCCGGCGCCTTCGACGTGGAAACTGCCGCCGGGACCCTCTGCCAGCTCAACTGCTCGCCGTGGGACGCCATGCCCAATCTCCAGCTCGCCATGTTCTTCCAGGTCCGTTTTGTCGATCTCCCTCCCTCCCTCCCTCTTCTGTTGCCATATACTGCGAATCCTCTTCCCAATTACGAGCACCTGCTGTGCTTTCTTTGAGCTCGATCACCGCGCGCGCGCGCGAATATTGTTATTATTATTATTATTGCTATTATTATTCTCCTCCTCCTTTCTCCTCTGCGCCTTCGTTTGCTCTCGATGTCAGGGTTCTTCGGCAGACCTCCATGCGAGAATCGCATGCGAGTTGTTGATTCGCTCTTCGATCTCTCGGCTTGTTTCTTCTGCTCCGCGACATTGGGTGCGGATATCTGGAGATTTTGGCCACCGAAATGGCGAGCAAATAGGAAACCCTAGATCCGTATTCTTGATCAGGCATTTCCTTTTATTTTCAGGGTTATATTCGTCCATCCACTTCTCGCATATACATTGTACCTAGTTTACCCTTCTCTCTATCCCCTCGCTCTCGCTCTCTCGCGCTTAATATTTTTGCGGCCGCCGGCAGGACGAGGACGAGGAAGGCAGAGGCGTTCCGGCGAACGGGTTCGAAGTGAAAGAAGAAGAATATGGAGAGCTGACGGAAACTTCACTGCTTCCCGCCCACAGGTTCGCGTCTTTCGCCCCCATGCAAGTTTCTTTGCCATGTCGTAGGATCATTTCTTTGTGGGAATAGCGAGGGAGAGGTGATCAGGGTTACAAGTTACAGCGTTTTCTCACACGATTGTGTTAGTGAATCGAATCTGACGCACGAGGAAGGAACGGCGGAGGGCGAGAAAATGATAAGAGAGAAGAAGACGAAGACGAAGACGAAGAAAAAGGTGAACAAGGGCAAGGGGAAGGATCAGGTCGAGAATGGAGGCCAAACAGCTGACGTTGAAGGCCCCATGACTTGCAAGAAGACCGACGGGAAAGGATGGCGCTGCAAGCGGCCGGTGCACCACCCGCACTCACTGTGCCAGTACCACCTGGCGCAGGTTCGGAACTACGGCGTCGGCCAAATCAACGGCGCCGCCTCGACTGAGCTAGCGAGTGACGGCAAGTCGTCTACGGCGGCTAGGAGCAGGAAGAAGTCTAGCACGAGCGCGGCAGCCGACGCCAACTTCTACTACTATTACTCCGGCTTTGGTCCTTGGCGAGGAAAGACGAGAGGCGGCTCGTCGTCGTCCAAGACTTCGGAGTGTACTGACGCGAACGAAGATTGCGACGACCTGGTCGCTGGTGAAGACGAGGGCACCGTCGACGACGACGAGGAGGACGGCGGCGGCGAGGGCTGTGAAGATGCGGAGGAGAACTGCGAGGAGAAGACGAGGAGGAAGGTTAAGAAGAGAGGGAGGAAGCCTGTGAAAGCTCGCTCCCTCAAGTCTCTGTTGTAACGCGAGGGCCATGACACGGTTGTCGCTTGCTGTTCGTTGTTGTTGTATCTTTTGGGGGGGTATGCATCATGTTTTTTGGTACATAATGAATGCAACTACTAATTATAAACACAGCTCGTGTATTAATTGCGTCCTGCTCGACTTAATTAATGAATCCAATTAATTTTACAAAAAAAAATAGTACTAATTTATATTCTTTCCGCGACATTATATCACTAACCTCTTAGGTTATGATATTAATCCTCATCTAAAATTAATATATCATCTCAAACTAGTTAATAATGACCCAGCATTAAAATACAACCTGAAATTTTTTTTTTCTTTCTCTGGTCTCTTGTTCTTTTTTATTTATCTAAGTTTATATGCTTATCTCCCAGTTTTTTTTAACATTCTTAATAGTTTCCGTTTCATTTATTCTCTGAACTATAAGAACTTCTTCCCTCTGAATCCCGAAAAATAGATTAAAGATGTTTTTAGATCTCATCTCATCAATATCAGTCCACTGATCATATCCAATAAAGAATAATATTTCAATATATCACTGTAGTAAAAGCAAAATTTTGGGGGGTATGCATCATGTTTTTTGGGACGAGCACAAATGGTGGAAAAAGAGCGACAAGAGATCCGTCCAAGGAAGTGGTGGAGCCGGTCAGAGTTCCGTGGGCCTGAATCTACTTGTGTTACTTTTTCTGGATCTGCACGACAAAGCCTTAATGCCATATTTGCAAGATATGTGTTTACGATAAACTACATATGCGTGAACATTTCAATAATCATTAAACATGGGATCATTGATAACTTCTATTATGTTAAAATCCGCGATCAATTGCATGAAAAAACATATAGTTCGATCTTTCATACAAGATCGTGAAAGAACATGACCACTTTGTTTAACATTATAAATATATAGTTTACGTGACTGCGTTTGCTTTAAATTTGTTTTCCTTCAGTGTCTTTAACAATAAAAAAATCCTGTAGCCCAGAAATAATTTATATTGACTATATATATATATATATATAAGATTAATGGACGTGCAAGGCTCAAACGATGAAACATCGTGTAATGATGGAATCCCCGTCGTCCATTCCCTTCAACGGTGGAGATAAAAGAAAAGAAAGTGGTCGAGACTCAAGTCACCCCGATCCGCCGGCTGCGAGTCTGCGATCGCCGCACCACGTCCTCCCCTCTATCTCTTCTCTAGAAATATCCCACTTTTCTAGAAATTTCTTTACTCTCATACAAGACATAATTATTCTAAACATACTTTTACACTGCCAAACAACGGAAAACATGGTCCTTTCTTTCTTTAAAAAAAACATTTTTTTTGTGCGTTGAATATGAACAAGTTGAATCCGTTTTTTCTTAGAAAAAAAAAAAGAAAATCGATCGAGCTCAAAATTAATATTGGCTTATTCAAAATATTAAAAAACTGGAACATTTAAATTTTTTTTCCATAGACAAGTCAGACCGACGTTCTATCATATTTAGAAATTCATTGAGTATTACATATTAACATTTTTTTATAAACAACTCTTTTAAAATTATATTCTACATTTTTATTATCGTCAAGATTTGAATTTATAATTATGTATCATATAAGCAAATGTTTTCATCATCAGTTTAAAATCTAACAATTAAGATCGATTCTTCGTATTAAAATTAAAATGATTCTTATTGGAACCGAACGCGTCAGATCAAATTCCACGCGGTCAGTTGTTGCCTTGTTGGAGCTGCCTCCGCATCCTCCCCTCCAAGGCTCCAACCCCATATTTCTAGAAGAATATAGAAACTAGAATCGTTTTTCACATTGTCAGTTCAAAGCGGGGAATTGAATTTTGACAACTTCAATAATTAATATCAATTAATTATATGAAGATTACTTTTTGTGTGAAATAAAGTAAAATTTATTATCTTTATTGAACGAGAGGAATGATTTTTTTAGTTATTTTAACCATGTTTTTTAGTGATATGAAATAGTGGATGAAATTTTCATCGGGTCAAAGTTCTATTTTAATTATTTGATAAATATTTTTTCTAAAGTAAAATTCAAATATTTGATCATAAAATTCTGTCGAATACTCTTATTAATCTATAAATGATAGCGTATAAAGTTTTTATAATTTAGTCTTAATATACCCTCATTTTTAATAAAAAATTGTTTTATTTTCAAACATCATGGGACACCACCTGTATATAAGTCTGCCAAATGACAAAATCACTTGTATTTGGTCATTTTAACTAGATAAGGAATACTAGACAATTGTACGATTCATATTTTTTTTAAAAAAAAGTTTATCATAAGGGTGTGATTGGCGGAACGAAAACTTTGGATTTATAGTTCTCACGAACTCTCGGATTTGACGTTGAAGTCTACTTCATGTTTGGCAAAGTTTTCATACATAGAAAAATTTTTCGTTTGATTTGACCGACTAATTCGATTTTATTCTGGGGGGCATTTGGAGAGAGTTACAACGCTTAAACACGCAGAGAAAAACAAACAACCGCTGGACAGAACTGCGCGCGGAAAAAACGAAGCAATACGAGAGAGAAGCCAAACACAATTTTAAGAAGAAACTACAAGATACTAAATAAGATGATAGAATTACATCATAGCAATACTCGTTGCCAATGTAAAAATGTCGCGAACGGTGCGAATACATCATAGTATATATGGATAGCAGTACACATACATAAATATAACCCTCCAAAAGAGGCATAAGAAAAGAAAGCAATCTGTGTCCCAAACATATCTTACATCCAAAACGCTATATAATGACTGACCGGTAAGACACAACCATCCAAAATAACAAAATATATACGGTGACAACGTAGTTATAATAATGTGAGAGCATCATAAAATAGGCTAGTTAACAAAGTAAAATAAGCAGCAAGTACCCCTACTAAGAAGGTTCAAGTACTAATACATTGTCCCAAACACTTGCACAACACAACATTTCAGTCTTACAACATCAGAGTCCCACATCACACATAAGTATGCAAAGAGAAGTACCACATCAACAAGAACTTCAGTCACTCAATCACGCCTACAACACTTTCCAATGTAGAAACACAGTACATATGAAAATGCAACACTAAGCACCTAGCAGCAACATATTAACCCTACACTATTTAGTCGAAATATAAATTTTCAAAACAGGCAGTTTCAAGGTCAGGAATTATTTGGGGGCCGTTTGGATAATAGAACCGGGTGGAACAACCTTCCTGGTTCCACCCGGTTCTCCAAACGTGAGTGGAACGGAGATGTTGGAATCAGGCGCACACGTGACCTGGTTCCAACATCTCGATTCCACCATGAACCAAAGTGGGCGCCATTTTTTTTTTTTTTTTTTGCTTTTGACCTATTTTTTTTGGATGTGACGTGTTGCTTTTTTTTTGCCCATCTTTTTTTTTCTTTATCATTTTCTTTTGCAACATTTCTTATATAAGTTAATTTATTTATTATCTATAAATATAAATAATAAATGAGTCATATAATATTTTTTATTCTTTATTTTTTCATAAAATTTTAATATTTCATTAAATATAATTTTTTTAAAATTAATTTTTTATATTTAAATACTATATTTTTTAACAAATTTGTTGACATAAATTTTTTTTAATATATATTATGTATTTTATTTTTAACAAATTTTATAATATATATTTATAATACATATTTTAAACTTAATCACCCACTAAAATTAATCCATCACATCTACTTTTTTCTATCACATCAACTACTTTATTCCTCATCATCAAATTCCACTCCATCCAAACACAACTCGAACTAATCTGTCAACTCAACTATTCACGAGAACTTAGTGGAACGTCTGGTTCCAGTTGACAAACGACCCCTTGGAGTTGGATGACTAGGTGAACTGCGATTTCTTCGCGCGAGGAATCCATGGGTGGTGGCCGAAAATATGCCGGTTGGATCTTTTGGCCGGCAACAAAAGGAAACGTTAGATAAGAAAAAATGCCTACACTTTCAGAAATGCCCTTTCGGCGGACGACTGAAGAATGAACAAATTTTCAAATCAATGAAGAACTTAGAAAACAAAGGAATCGAAATCATGTCATAGTCGCCACAAAATCGGAAGGCCCGACAAAGATCTGGAAATCCTAAATCATACAGCACAGATCGTGAAACAGAAGTAAAAATTCACGCGTCCAATGATCAATCCAAAAAACTCTAGCAAGTCGGCAGCCCGAGATTTCGAGAAGAGGCGAAACAATGGCCGACGGCGAGGCAAATCATAGATATGAAATTTCAACGTCGACCTAATGTGACGAAACTCGGGAAAGCTCACATAAATGTCCGACGACGGACGATGTGCTCAAGAAATCGATCGTCGGTAGAGATTTCAAAAAATGACGCGGAAAACTTCTGAGGGAAAATGAAATCAGGAACTGCAACTCCAGGAAACACGCCAGTGAGAGCACTTACCTACGAGCACGATCTTCGCTGATTCGCCGTGTCGTTCGGGTCACAGATCGGACCTCAAGCAATGGACCGTGCGTCCTGCAGCTACCGCCGGAGAGCGAACGATGAAGCGGCTGAGAGCGAAGCATACGGCATTTGCGAAATGGGAAAGACATCGGTCTTTTCCCAACTTTGGTGTGTGTTACGAGATAGTTCGCGTGCGATCGTGAACAATCCGAAGTTCTTGCCGCGAGCAAGAACCTTGGTTCGAGAATTTTCTTCGTTGGCCGGAACAAAAAAAGTACGAGTCCCACCACAACGAGCGGATGTGTTTGGCAGAACATAAGTATTTTGTTCCCAACCAAACACACCCTAATAGTATAATACTATTGTAATTGATTTAATTGTCTGCAAATGGAAGGTTGTAGCAAGTTGGGCCAGATCCAGACAAAAAAACGTGATGTTGAGAAGCCCGTTAATGGCCAGATCCAGTCCGACCTTATTTGGAGCTTTCTTCGTGCGGACGTCACTCTTTGTTTACTATTTAAATTGACGCGTGTAAAAGAAGATATCTAATTAGGACGAATTAATTGGATTAATTAAGTTGACCAATCTTTAACATAACTATTAAAACTACGCGTAGTCAACAATCATACGAACCCTATTCCCGTATTCCATAAGTTTCAAAGTAATCGCATCATTTCGTAAATCAATATAAGTAATCATTTTTTACTCATTTAATTTCGATTTAGTGGAAGAATCTTTTTTCGAGTTCTCGCTTTTAAAAAAAAAATTTCTACCAATATAATATTGTACAGAACCCAAGTGCTAGTTGTTCTGATTCCACAAATCATGGGGAGATTAGAGTAACATTTTTTTTCTAGTTGGCTCCAGAGCATGCAGATCAAACTCCTGAATCCTCCTGGTTCCTCCTCCCATCTTACTCTTGTTTCATCAAACCTATCCAATTTGTTTATCATAATTAAAGTAGTTAGCACCAAATTAAATTAATTAAGCTCCACTTCCTGATTGCTGACGCTTCAAGCTCCACTAGATTCGGCGGCGCCCGACAGTTGGCCTTGATTGACTTGTCAACGGTCCAAAAACCATGAAACCCTTCTAGAACATTTATAACCTGTGCCTAATCAAAACATATATGAATTTAAATATTTAACAAATAACTGTGTTCAAAGTCATGAACAATTGTGTTAAGTTTCCAATTCGAATCACTGCATGCATGTGTATGGAGATTATTAAGAAATTCATTTGAAGTTTAATTTTCCGTAATTAAATTCGTGATTTAATCATCATTCAAACAGATCTCGAGTTTTGAGCATGATTTATACATATTAACCAAATTAATCGGAATTCATAATCATGTGATATAAACAAAAAACATATGATCATAATAGTTAGAAAAGTTAGACACGCAGTTAGAAGTGGATGCACGCTGTGCAGGCTGATCAATTAGTGCCGGTCAACTAGTCAACATGGATGGATGGATTCGTAACCAATCCATTTACGTACCCATCAAAGACGTTGACAATGAAGAAATATATGACAAAAATGGGAGGTTGGAAGGCGTTGTTTCTTAGCACCTGCATGTGTGTTGGACGCCATGGCCATCCGATCCATGGCCGAGATCTCTTTCGCACCTGTTCCTATCTCTCTCTCTCTCCTCCTCCTCCCTTTCTCTTTCTCTCACTGTTGCGTGGGAGAAAAGGCGGACCATAAATATATCCCACCTCAGCTTTCTTACCGGTCAAATATTTGATTCCTGCAACGAAGGAAGAAGAAGAAGTAGGCAAGAAGCAGCAGCAGCAGCAACAACCAATTCCTTAGCGCTCAGATGACCACCAGACGGCCTTCGCCGAACCGATGGCCAACCGTCACCAGGCGCCAGCCGTCGTCGTCAAACGGGACGCTCCTCCTCCTCACCCTCCTGCTGCTCACGGCCTGCTTCCTGCTCCCTCTCGTCTTCCTCCGCTCCGCCTCCGCCGTCCTTCCCAGCGCCAACGCTCTCGGCCGGCGCTGCGGCGCCGCGGCTCCCCAGGCGGCGACCGTGGAGGCTGAGGACGATGAGGAGACGGCGGGCAGCGCCGGGAAGCGACGAGCGCGGCCGAGGATCGCCATGGTGAGCTTCTCCGACGAGGGCGTCGGCGGCGGGGGGCGGTCGTTCCGGGGGTTGGCCGACGCGGTGGGGAGGAACAAGAGGGCGTACGCCGGGCGGATGGGGTACCGGTACGTGGACGCGCGCGATTTGGTCGATCCCAGCCGTCCGGCCAGCTGGAGCAAGATCCTGGCCGTCCGATCGCAGCTCCCCCTCCACGACTGGGTGTTCTGGAACGACGCAGTGAGTTTGCACTTTTCCCATTCCCCCCATATTACTTTTATTATTTAAATGTTTGGTAACTCAAAGGAAAAAAATATGTATGTTCCATTAACCATGAAACGAATTTTAAATATGATTCTTTTCCCATTTTGTTCAGGACACGATAGTGACGAATCCGAATATATCTTTGGTAAGGGTTTTACAAGTATCTTTTGTCTAATTTTGAAGTACAAATTCTTTTTATATAATAATTCGAGTTATTGTTTTTGTCTATTAAGAATTGTTGATTTGGATATATCTTTTCAAACGAACATATTAAAATTTTAAAATAAATATGCAAAAAGGTTCAAATTTGAAAACGTGTTATATTACACTAACACTTTTTTTTATTATCAACTTTTGCTTATACCCCTTCATGCCCCTCCTCAATTTGATATATCATAAACCCCTCAAGAAGATGACATGACGGTGTGTTTGATTCTCCGGGTACGGAGTTGGGCCACAGTAGAATATAAGCCTCGGATTAAATGATGACAATGTTATCAGTCTCTCTAAAATAATATTCACAGTCTTTTCTTTTCGCCTTAATTAGTTAAATATTACTAATTTTGAATTATTGCTCAAACCTTCGGTTCAAAAGATATATCGAAAAATATCGATGACTCGAGCCGTCGGTGCTTTTTGATGATTCGCACCCTCCATTATTCGACGGTTCACACTGTCAAATTGACCATCGAAGTTTTTGACTATTCTTTTATAATTGTCGAAAATAATTTGCGATGTCTAATTTTCATGCGGATGTCATCCGTCGAAAATATCTATTTTCGACAAGTTTTGTCTGTTTAAAGATGACCGTAATCGTCGATATATAATTTATTGTAGTGATAGAGCTATATATATATATTTATGAGTTTAATCTAGGTGTTGAGCGCTTTATATGTGAAGCGTGTGTCAAGTGATTTTATGCATAGTTTATTTTATTTTTTCAATATCTTTCTTGATGAATAATTTAAATGATCATTGATGATAATTTAAGGAATTGAATTGCCCAACTACATTCCAAAATCTGAGGCTAATATTCGTTGCAAATTAAGGTTCCCCCCTCGTGGGACAATGAAAGCTCAATTCCACCTAATTAAAGTTGGGGCCATTACTTCAATTGTACATTTCGGTCCATGTATCTCACACATCCACTCATCCATCTACATGATCTGGACTCCGGAGACAGCTTAGCACATATATCATTTAACTAATTGAGATAAGAAAATTAAAAACATTTACTTACCATGAATTTAGAACTAAAGGTAGCCATTATAAAATAAATATATAAACGAAGAAAAATCAAAGACTCCAAACACTTTAAGGGGATCCAATTACTTGCCTTGAAAATTTACTGGTAAAGTTCTAAATTGAATTAGGAACAAATGAAAATGGTTATTTCATTAATCAATCAAAGTAACTATTTCACTTCTGATCGTTGCACCGGTTAATCATTCAGTTGTTTTGCATTCTCTGTTCCAAAGTTGCTATATTATAATGTCTTTGCAGGAGAGCATTCTGCAAGCTGCAATCGGCCACGGAAATTTCCATGCATCGCCGGACTTGGTGGTGACGGAGGATTTCAACGGGGTGAACGCTGGTAATTAATTAAGTAGATTAAATCAAGTTAAAGTTGCTTCCTGTGATCAGAGCTGAGAATTATTCAAATATGTTTGATTTAATTATTATTATTACTTATAAACAAATGCAGGCGTGTTCTTCGTGAGGCGATCCAGGTGGAGCGAGGAGTTCCTGGAGACGTGGTGGAACCAGACGTCGTTCGTCCAGTTCGGGTCGTCCCGGAGCGGCGACAACTTCGCCCTGCAGTATCTGCTGGACAACCTGCCGCCGGAGGAGCGCCGGCGGCACGTCCGGGCGTCCACGATGCAGTGCCTCTTCAACTCCTACCCCTGGGTCACCTCCTCCAAGTCCATCTACCGTCTCATCACCCTTCCTGGAACCACTTGGCAAGGTACATATTTTAACCATTAAAGTTTCAGCACTAATACACACAAGAGAAAAATAATGACATATTTGAGAGGTTTAAATATTTATCAGTGATGGAAATTGCACATATTACAATATTAGGGTTATTGCT
Source organism: Pontederia crassipes (assembly GCA_030549335.1). Classification (NCBI taxonomy): domain Eukaryota; kingdom Viridiplantae; phylum Streptophyta; class Magnoliopsida; order Commelinales; family Pontederiaceae; genus Pontederia; species Pontederia crassipes. The sequence continues at coordinate 65,497,631 of CM060196.1, read as the reverse complement.
ATTAAATTTCAATCTCTCTTATTGCCATGCTAAGTAGTTTTTGGATGGATGCTCTAGCTAATGATTTTTCTCAAGTGCTTAAGTTTATAATAAGGACTTTTCTTCTGACTTAGTTCTGCAATATATTATATGGCTAAACATGCATGATTCTTTCATTTTACCGAAAACAAAAAGAAATTACATGATTCTTTTAATGAGTTTACAGGAATTTAAAGTGAGACTTGTGTCATTTTTTTTCTTGGTGTGTGTTTAGGTGTGTATTCAGATGGAGATTTCATGGTGCACCTGGCCGGACTAGATGATAAGAAGAGTTGGGTTGACAGCATACTTGAACAACTCAGGACTGATGACTAAGCTACATGGATTTCGATTTGTCTTAATTGTAAATTATCCACAGAGACGGAGAGAAAGAATAGAAGAATACTTTTTTTCTTCTTCTTCTTCTTTTCAGGTATAGCATATATATATATATAGGAACTAAGCTTGCACATAACCATGTGGCCAGCTTGTTCATACTTTTCTTTAGTGTTTTAGTTTTGCCAAAAAAAAGTGTATAAATGTTCCCAACATATCAGACGTCTCTGGAGACACAAAACTTCAAAGAAGTGTTGATGCAAAGGATTTGTAACTTTGTAATTGGGAAGAAAGTGTACAATACGCTACAAGCAACTGCGTTTGCTCCATCAATTACATATGTTCACAGCAAACAAATGGAATGGATATATAGATACTTCAATGTATATATCCTTGTTTAATATTTTTATTCTTATCTAAAAAAAGGGTTATTTCCTCTAACCTCCCCTGAACTATCGCGAAATATCACATCTAACCATAAACTACGAACTTCATTTTTTGGATACCTAAATTATCGCGACTTTTTCAGTTTGGTCCTTCCGTCCAATTCCGTCGACTTCTCCATTATTTTTCATTTTTCGCATTTATGAAATATCCATTATACCCTTGCGTTAATCTACTTTTATATAAAAAATATAATAATGAATAACACAGGGGGGCGACGACCCCCCTCTCCTCTCTTTCGTCGTCGACGACGACGCAGAGGCCCCCCCCCCCCCCGACGACGATGCAGAGGGGGGGCGGCGAACCCCCCGCCCCCTCTCTCTAGCATCGAGAAAGAGGGTGGGGGGGGGGGGGGGGGGGGGCGGCGACCCGCTCTCCTCCCCTCTCTTTCCCGGGCGTGGGAAAAAGATGGGAGGAGGGGCGGGAGGGCGGGTGGGGGTCGCCGCCCTCATCGTCACTTTTTTTTAAAATAAATTATTTTTATATTAAAGTGGACTAACATAGGGATACGATGGACATTTCAAAAATGTAAAAAATAAAAAATAACGAAAAAGTCGACGAAAGGATCAAACTGGAAAAGTCGCGATAGTTTAGGTACCCAAAAAACGAAGTTCGTAATTTAGGGTTAGATGTGTTATTTCGCGATAGTTGAGGGGAGGTTAGAGGAAATAACCCCTAAAAAAATTACTATCAGATTGTTGATCAAATTTTGTATGTTTTGAAGTGCTTGAGATCCAAACCAAAGCAGTAATTAACCCGAAGTTTGGATTTGTACCCAAATCTTGGGCCAATCTAATTCACGATCTACTCAAAGGCGACAAAATCTTGCAAAAGGAGTTGGCTATACCTATACGTGGAAAGCAATTAATATTCCTTATTTAGTGAAAAAAGTATTATTAAGAATATGTAAAGCGGTTTGCCCATATATAGCGTTAAAATAAATCATAATTCTAGTTTTAAGTTATTTTTTATTATTATTTAATTTAGTTAATTTTAAACTAAAATATATGTAATTTTGGTAATTGTATTATACCACGCCTGAGCAGTGTAATTTTGGTTGTGTGTAATTCCACTTGTGCACAACAAGCAAGTTAATTTTTATCTTCCATAATATATATAGCAAACATTAAACATACTAAAATAAAGTAGTAATAATAGTCATATGAAATCGTTATTAATTTATATATATTTTTCTTTCGTTACCACAAGAAAAAGTAAATCACAATCAAATTAATTGACTATTTTAAAAATAAATTCAAAATATACTTTTTGTCGATTTTGAAATACAATCTCATTTACTAATTATATTCATCTATCGGTAATAGTTTATTATGAATGAGGTTTTAAAACAATTACATGTAAAACATAAAATTCAAAATCTTCTTTAAGTAAAAAAATATTTATCGTGAGAACCTGACGTCATTGTGTCATTTACTTACCTTTTAATTTAAGACCTCAACATACATGAAAAAAATATACAGCAATAAAATATTTAAAATGTGTGAGCACTCCAATAAAGTAAATGTGATCCGTATCCATATAAAATTTACCACAAGATTCCCTGCAGGCGAAAAGAAAGAAGAAAAAGGCCATTCACACAAAACAGTGCTCCACTCAGTAAGTAACAGGGCACCCACTCACTCGCTGACCGCTTAATTATTACTTGCCTTTCGATGCCGTCGCCGTGCACCGCCAGGCGCCGGACTCCAACTCGACGGCCGCGGCTGCTGCTGCTGCTCCTCCTCCTCTCGGCTTCATCCTTCCTCCTCGCCCTCGCCCTCCTCAACGCCGCCGCGGGCGCCGTCCTCCGCCGGGCCAACGCCCTGGGGCGGCGGTGCTCCCCGGAGCTGAAGGAGTATTCCGGCGCCGTGGCGACGGGCGGCCGGAGGCCGAGGATAGCGATGGTGAGCTTCTCGGTGGAGGAGGCGGCGGAGGGCGGCCGCCGGCGACGGTCGTTCCGAGGGGTGGCGGAAGCGGCGGGGGGGAACAAGAGGGAGTACGCGGCGCGCATGGGGTACGGGTACGTGGTCGCGCGGGATCTGGTGGATCGCAGCCGTCCGCCGAACTGGAGCAAGATCCTGGCCGTGCGATCGCAGCTCCCGTCCTACGACTGGGTCTTCTGGAACGACGCCGTGAGTCGCATTGCCACCTATTTATTTTTTATTTTATTCTTGACAAATTTACGTTTTTTTTTTCTCTTCGTAAGGCAACGAATTAATTTTTACTTCAAACATTTTAGGACACGGTGGTGACGAACATGGACATATCACTGGTAAGAACTAATAATTATTTACTTCCAACCTTTGCTTTATAACCTTTTTTGCTTATACTAATTAATTTTAATGCAAAGTTGTGATATTAATTTAAATGGGTTTAAACACAAAAAATGTGACTTGTGTTAATTAAATTAACAGGAGAATATTCTGATTGCGGCGATTGGGCGCGACGATTTGCCGTCGTCACCGGATTTGGTGGTGACCGAGGACTTCAATGGCATAAATTCAGGTGGATTTAAGTTTCATATATTTTGTTTTTTCAATATTATTATGACAACTTGTATATCCAAAATAATAATAATAATAATAATAATAATAATAATAATAATAATAATAATAATAATAATAATAATAATAATAATAATAATAATAATAATAACAAGTAACAATTAGAATATTAGGCATGCTTTTATATCGAGATCTGCGCCCAAAATTATTAAGAAAAAGCTCATGCAACATGGATAGTCAATGGTGTTATAATTATTAAGTCTATTTTAATAGTTTTTATAGAGGCTGTGATTGTAATCCATTCATTCTCGAGCCTTATTTATTCCTTTCTTAACTTTAAACTTAGTTAAAGTTCCTTCACCAAAGAAGAGTTTGCCAATAAGAGCTTATATATGCCTTCAATTAGGAATGTTGCTCGCTCGCTTGACGACTAAAATAGAAACCACGAGAAGATAAATAAAATGTGCGCGTTGAGATGAAGAATCCCCATGGCCATGCTCAAGAGCTTAATTATGGGTGCTAGGAATAAAATTAAAATCTAACTCGTACTAAATTAAATTTGGATCAAACCCAATTTCTAGATTTAATAATAATAATAATAATAATAATAATAATAATAATAATAATAATAATAATAATAATAATAATAATAATAATAATAATAATAACAACAACAACAACAACAACAACAACAATAATAACAATAACAACAACAACAACAACAACAACAACAACAACAACAACAACAACAACAACAATAATAATAATAATAATAATAATAATAATAATAATAATAATAATAATAATAATAATAATAATAATAATAATAATAATAATAATAATAATAATAATAATAATAATAATAACAACAACAACAACAACAACAACAACAACAACAACAATAATAATAATAATAATAATAATAATAATAATAATAATAATAATAATAATAATATGTTGAATGGGCTATCTTCTATGTAAGATGGGCCTACTTCATATCTGAATTGTAAAATGGGCTTCAAGAAAAAAATGTTCTTTTGGAGTGCATTGGTTGGGAACAAAATGCGATAACAACGTGTTTTGTTTCTAACGCAACGCGTTCCTGTCACGTGACCTTCGGCTGGAATCGGAACATTTGGCCAAATGTTTCGATCGAAAGTTGCTTTCGGCAAGAACTTCACCGAAGGCACAACGTTTGTTTTTATTTCAACTCCATGTCTTTTCAGTCGCATTCTTTGACTTTTATTTAATTTCATTTATTTTTTAATTATTTTATAATGTATGTATATATAATTTAGAATATATTAATACATTATTAGGGATATTATAAAATATTTTATTAAATGTTATTAATTAAAAATTATAAAATAATTAGTTCTAATAATAATCAATATTTTATTAATAAAACTTTTCAATTAATTTTTAAAAATTATATTATATCTGGATCTTAAAATGTACGTAAATTGTAATATTAATAATATTTAAAAGATTTAATCAAAATAAATAAAAATAATATCAATAATATAACAATTTACGTAAATTATAATATTAATAATATATTCTTAATTACTATAATTTTATACCTCATAAAATAATAAATTATGTTATTAGTTCTCATTTTTTATCCAAACATCCGCTAAAACTTATTCATCACATCAACTTTTTAAATCTCATCATTACACTTTTTCATCCAAACACCAACATAAACTTTTCTATCAAATTAATTCTCGAGAACCAACGTTCTCTCCAAATTCCCCTACCAATCACAGCTTTGATGATGCCACAAAATAGAGATGCAAAAAAAAAAAACTCTTTCATTTATTTTTTGTTAGTGTGATTTTATGTATATTATGCCTTTGAGCCTTTTTCTCAATTGAAAAAAAGAGTAAAAGAGTTCAACAGAATTAAGTTATGGAAATGGAATTTAAAAATCATCAACCAGAATAAAGTATACACAATGATTTAAATTTATAGATCATCTGATTCTTTTAAAACAAATTCATAAACCAGTGTGCACAAAACTACTTGCATTGAACACTGCTGAAATCATAGTTGTGTTCCATATCAGTAGATGGACATCCAAATCCAGCATTGTACAATTAAGCACATCAGTTTCATTTATTTCTCCCTGTAGGAGTTTTCTTTTTGAGGAGATCAGAATGGAGTGAGATGTTCTTGGACAGATGGTGGAATCAGACATCTTTCATCCGCTTTGGATCGACGAAAAGCGGCGACAACACGGCTATGAAACATCTAATAGACGGCCTCTCGGAGGAGGATTTTCGCGCCCATGTTCGTGTGTCTCCCATGCAATGCCTCTTCAATTCCTACCCATGGGCTCCCTCATGGAAGTCTCTCTATCGCCTCTTAACAGCTCCCAGGAGTACCTGGAAAGGTGCTTACTTAAATTCAACCTGTGTTTCTATATGTATGGAGTTCCTTGAACAAATTAATTGAGTAGCTGTTATATGTGAAAATGCCAGGAGTGTACTCAGATGGGGACTTCATGGTTCATCTGGCAGGCCTGGATGAGAAGAAAAAATGGGTTGCCAAGGTAATTGAGGAATTGAGTTCCATTGAGTGAACAAGATAATATTTTAATTGCATCTCTGATCACCTGCATGGTTGGTGTTAATTGCTTGTTGTTGTACAATTGTGAGCTGTGATGCACGTACGGCATATATAGTGTCTTACAAAGATCCCTTGGAAGATAACTTTGTGACTTATGTTTCTGATTTGGAACAACAGATATTCTATATTTTACAGGTCCTTAACTATTGGAATAACCTTTATCTCATTACTGAAGAAAGAGACATCCATTTGTCTCGCAAAACAAAATCTTATTCAAGCTTAATGAAGCGGTATTGAATTAGCCCTGAACAAACTGAATCTTATCTTCTCGTAAAAACTAATACAGATTGATTGGCTTCTTCAAACTTGTTGTTGAATCTGCCGCAGATTGCTCAATTTATCGTTATTGCTGAACTGTGTAATATCATCAAAGGAAACATAAAAAAGTGCACTGAATGCAACTGCACTTTCTGATTCAATGTATCAGAAAACTCAGTAAAATCAGTACGTATTGCGGACGTACTTTGGTTGATAGCCATTAGATATAGCAACAGATCTAGAGAACTACAAATTTTTCTGTCTGATGCAAATGTGCATTTACAATCATAATCAAACAGAATAATAGCCTTTATGGTTTTCAAACATAATTTTTTTTAACTATTCAGCAAATTTGAGTAACAATGTTGAACACGTCGAGAATTTTACTAGAAGATAGGACACCTTGTACTGGTTTGTTTAATCATACGGTTCTTATAGAGCCCAACTAAGTAGACATGGTTTTGTGCAATACTGTGGATGCTCCCCAAAGGGAAAAAATGTGGAGGCCACCTGACCCCTCTTCCTCCCGTGATTCCCCCCCACCCACCCCAACCGTCTATCCCTCCTTGTCGGACCCCACGAGCGCGTTCCCATGCCTGAGGACCCCCTTTACTAGCCAATAGCCCCTTCCCATCTCCAACCCACCCTTGAGAGCCCTGCCATAACTCCAGCCCTAGCCGCGGAATCTCTCTCTGTCCCGGTGAGTAAGCCCTCTTGGGCGAATGTTGTCAGAAATTAGTCGCGTGGCCGTGCTCTTGCATCAATATTGTCGAATCAGCTACACAACATAAAAGAAGCGATCACGGAGCTCCCTGTGCCAACAGCTCCCGGACATCTGGAAGCTAATGGCTCCCTTGCGAATCATCCAGATTGGAAATTTTCACCTCATGTTCAAGTTCTCCTCTAGTGCTGACTGTATACACGTAATTATTGGTGGCCCATGGACGGTTGCTGCCCACATCCTCAATGTCTCCATCCCACGATCATTTTTTTGGCCGGAGGAGGAACTTATCTCGTCTGCTCCTTATTGGATTCGCATCCCTGCTCTTCCTTTCAAGCTGCAAAGCGAGTGTGCCATCGTTCGCATTGCTCGGCACTTCGGAACACCCCTACGCATTGACGAGTTTCGGGATGACTGTGATTATGCTAGGATATTTGTTGATCTTGACCGCTCTTTGCCGGTCAAACAAGGTATTTGGGTACGTAATCCTATGGTAAACGATTTTTTCAGAGAATCATGTATGAGGAACTGCCGGTCCTTTGTTTCAAATGCGGCGTTCCAGGTCATCGCTTAGAAGCTTGCCCTAAACCATCATCATCGGCCACTTCTCCGGCCAAATCGCGTGTCGTGTTACTGTTTGGTCCATGGTTGCAGGCACCTTCCAGTAACCTGCCTCGTCGCCCAAACTAGGAGGGTTTTCGGCCGACGTTTGCACCACCGCCGACGAAATCCCGAGCGGCGATCCCTGATCTCAATACTCCCGGGGCGGATGCTGCGCCTACCGTCGGATAGGTCTCCAACGGTCTGGGCGCATCTACCAATGGATCTTTGCTCCAACGGTCAGATGTCATTCCATCTATCGGCCCAGTCCTTACCCACATGGACGGTCCTGATGGTGCTCTCGTGGGGTCTTGTATGGCAGCACGCGAGGAGGGTGTCTCTTCTCCTCGTGCTCTAATCGGTGTTGCCCCATTAGGGTCTCATCCGTGCTCATCGCCGCACAGACCTGTTCTTCCATCGACCTCCTCCAGTCGGGATACTCATGCTATGGCCTCCTCTCCTACTTTGGAGACACAGGATCAGCACTAGCAGATGGTCCAGCAGGTGTTGTCATGCTTCACGTTGTCGGAGCGTCCACTTGAGGAGATCCCTGGAGTGCTCTCTGACGAGGAAGCCCCGGACGCCGATCTCCTCGTGCATTAGCAGACGACACCTCCTCCTCCCCGGCGCTGCCGTGCAATGCTTGTGCATCCTCCGGACCTACAGTCTAGGTGCCACGCAACAAAGAAACCCCCTAAAGGTAAGAAAATCATCACATCTTTGTCAACAGACTCACGTTTGTCCTTACCTTCGCAGAATGCCGCTTCGGCCTTGTCGGCAGGGCTTAAATGAAGATCATAAGCTGGAACTGCGAAGGGACGGGTCGAAGCAAGATCGGGGACTGCCTTTCGAAGATGTCATTCGTCGTTTGGGCCGTGAGTGGTCCGGCCACTTCCCGGCCAGCACTGGTGCCTCTGGGGGCATCCTTATCGCCTGACAAGGAACCGACATCCAGGTGACACCTTTCTTTGTTTCATCTCAAGTAATGCATGTTGTTGTGACTCATCATAATACTTCTTTCCTATTATCGTGTACTTATGCTAGCACACTCCTTCCAGTGCGATTAAATCTTTGGTCGCAACTATGTAATCTTAACATTACTAGCATCCCCTGTGCCATCATTGGTGATCTTAATTCCTTAATTAATCACTATGATAAACGGGGTGGGGGCTATACTTTCAAATTAACTAAGTCCATCCTTGCACTTAGAAAACTCATTGATTCTCAAGGTCTCATAGATGTCAACCCCCATGGGTCCAAATACACTTGGTGTAACAACCGCTCTAGTAATGTCAGAATTCTTTGCAGATTTGATCGGCTACTGGTAAATCATCAGTGGCTTATGTCTTACCCTGCAACTGTTCTTCAGACTTTTCCCAGAATTGCCTCTGACCACTCTCCTCTTTTTATGACAACTGAGCACCAAATTACGAAATCTAAATCTTTCAAATATGAAGCTTTTTTGTTTGACTATGTCGAGTCAAGGGAGATTGTTAAACGTGTTTGGGCTCATCACCCACCTTCTAATTCTCTTGGTGACACTTTAGCTCGTGTCAAATTGGAAACCATTAAGTGGAACAAGAATGAATTGGGCGAACTTGAAGACAAAGCTATTAAAACCCAAGCCCTCATCTCCTACTTGGAGAATAAAGATGAGATTTCTGACCTCACTGATCAAGAACTTCTTAACTTCAAGGCCTCCTACAACAAACATCTGGTTTATTTCAGGCAAATTGGTACCAAGTGATGGTCTAAATCACGAGTAAATTGGCTAAAGCATGGGGATAAAAATACAAAGTTTTTTCATATGTCTACCATCATTAGATCAAAACATAATCATATTAACTCAATCATAACAAATGAGGGTCAAGTCCTAAAAGATGAAGCTTTGATAAAAAATTACTTTGTCAATCACTATCTTGATCTCTGGAGTCCTGAGATTCTCAATCCTGATCTCTCTTCTTGGCCTACTCTTCCTAAGCTCAGTCACACATGATGGGATAGTTTGGTCTCACCTATCACTGATGATGAGATTAAGGGTTGCCTTTGGAGCATGGGCTCTGGCAAGGCTCCTGGGCCAGATGGATTCACAGTTGAATTTTACAGAAATTATTGGGACCTCATTGGCACTGACATCTGCCACCACATTCGATTGGCACTAAACACTAATTCTATCCCTTGTGACTGGACCCAAACTGCCTTAGTCTTCATCCCTAAGAAAAATTTGCCTCCTAAAGTGTTTGACTTCAGGCCTATCTCCCTCTGTAATGTGCTCTACAGAATCACTTCTAAGGTCCTGGCCCAATGGATCAGGCCTACTTTGGGGGGCCTTATTGATCATTGTCAATCTGCTTTCATATCTCAGAGATCTATCCAAGATAATATCATGGTTGCTCAAGAAATCACCCACTCTATTTCTAAGGTTAGGAAGAAATTTCAAATGATTAAAGTTGACATGGAGAAGGCCTTCAACCGAATTTCTTGGATTGCTGTTGATATCATCCTTAGAAAGATGGATTTTCCACCAACCTTCATATCCTGGATCCTCACTTGTATCAAATCCCCTACCTTCACATGCACTATAAATGGATCTACCTCCCATTCTTTTACTGGTCATAAGGGAATTAGGCAGGGTGATCCTATCTCTCATTATCTCTTCATTCTTGTCTCTCAGGTGCTGATCTATCTTATTAATCATCAAGTCAATATGGGATCCCTTATACCTTTCTCTATAAACTCATTTAATCTGAGCCATCTCATGTATGCAGATGATCTCCTCATATACATTGTTGCTACCAAATCAAATTGTATGGCTTTAAATAAAATCTTCAAAGACTATGAATCACTGACTAATCAAAGAGTAAATCAGGCCAAATCCACCCCCCCTAGATCATCTACCAGCTGCTGGAAAGCAATTAATACTCTAGATATCATTAAACTTGGCTTTATAACTTAGATTGGGAGTGGAAAAATACTTCTGTCCTTTATGATCCTTGGATTTTTTTTTCTGTGCCTCTTGCTTGAAAACTTACTTATATTAACATCAATCTTATATCTGCAAATATGATGGTAAGTGAGCTTATAATTGACAACTGCTGGAATTCTACCTTACTTGCTGAGATGTTTGGTCCTGACTTGCTAAGCTGTATAATATTTATTTATATCATTCTGCTCGTGATGATACTAGGCATTGGATGATGGATACCCATGAAATAGTTAATGCTAATTCTGTTTATAGATTCATTGTGGACAGATCTTTACCGCATGGACGACCGCCTGGAGATCACCTTGGGTTGGGACAGCCTTCTTGGAACCACCTATGGCATCTTAGTATTGCTCCAAAAATAAATTTTTTTCTTGTGGAAGTTGTTGCACAAAAGGCTCCCTACTGATGATATTATTCAGCGATTTATCCATTCTAGTAACTTTCTTTGCAAATTATGTGGCATTCATCTTGAGACTGTTGATCACCTATTTTTTGCTTGATCTTTCTCTGCTCGATTCTGATCTATTGTTCAAAGTGAGCTCAATTTTAATTTTGAACTATTCTCGCATTGACCGGCTGGTTCCTGACTTTGCGAAGGTTCCTCTTTGTTGTCTAGTTCAAAAGTCAAACTGAGGTCTTTCATTGCTGCTTGTCTCTAGGGATTATGGTGTGCTAGGAATGAGGCTGTCTTTAGGTCTATACTCTTGTCCGCATATGATGATTATACCGTATGCCAAGTTCCTGAGGCAATTCTCCCCCATGGCCATTACTTGGCCCGATGGGAGCCCCCAGCGGCGGGGTGGACAAAATTAAACACCGATGGTGCCTTCATGGTTTGCGGGGATGTTGGAGGTATGAGTTTTGTTTGTCGCTCTCATGATCTCTCTTTTTTGGTTGCAGGTGCGATTGTTAGGCGTTGTCGTACTTGATACCCTCGATGGGCCATGCTCGAGGGTATCAAGTACTGCACAGCTTCATATCTCGACTCTTCATATCGAATCCGACTCTCAAATTCTCGTCAATGCCATCAACAGCATCTCGGACCCGCCCTAGTGTATTCGACAAATTTTTTTAGACATCAAAGGCTTACTCTATCTTTTGCAAATTACAAAGTCTCACATTGTAATAGGAAAGCAAATTCTGTCGCTCACTTTTTTGCTCAGCATGCTCGTCGTCTTCTGTACAACGTCTTTTGGGAGGGCCATCCTCCTTCGGTGACCCTTCAATTTTTGTATTTTGATAACTCACGCTGCTTTATTTAATACTTAGTTAATCTTTCCTTTTGATTCTTAACAATCAGCAAAGATCATAATTCAAGTCTACTTAGTTGACACTTGATACCTATCATTTGCCAGTCAGATAATTTGCTGTGCCTTTAGCTTCATAAACGTCTGTTAACGTCGATTCCTACTGGAGTAGCCATCAGGTTCCTCGCTACCACCAACCACATGAAACGATCTGTGTCTCAGTTAAATGGCTTATTAGCTTGAGAAGTTGCTCTGACAGCTTTCTCTACGAGTGAGCTGAGTGAGGACTCATAGAATGAATAATTTCCATCGCGGAAGTGACAACTTATCCAATCATGAGCTTTGGGTCTCTGCATTAGCTCTGCATGGACCATTGAACCCAGATTCCCTACAGCCAATCACATTACCAGAGGACTTGAAATAAAGCCCCTGTGGGATTTCATGTCATTCTCATGCACATAAGTGGCAATGCTTACTATAGCTTTAGGAGTCCTCAGTGTGAAGGGTACAGGGGGAATGCTCACAAACTGCAACTCCCCCATTGGAGACATGGAGTGACTCACAAGCAAAGCCTAATCCCTGCCTGGTAATGCCTGCAAATTTGGCCATGCTTCACCCTTGTTAAAGATGGCAGTTCATGCAGCTGGGGTCCTGCAGGAGGGGTGCACCTTTGTCTCCGAAATGTAAGGCCATCGCGGGTCACTTCTCGAGAAAAGTTGCTGCACAGTGTGCAGCTCCAAGTCACAAGTCGTGGCCATGCTTGGGGTCCTGCTCATGTGGAATCCGGATTGTACCCTGCAATCACCTGCCCTTTTGTTCACCACATCACATGTTGCATAATTGCCTACGAGATGAAGCTGCTGCTGCTGCATGCATTAGTTAGTGAGCAACAACAGTGCCTCCTCTTATCTTTTTGTTTTTTCTCAGTAAACATGAGTGCAGCATAGCTTCCGAGGGACACGAAGTGGATTTCGTACAAGGGACAGCCACCCTTTTAACCTCACTCCAACAGTGTCACTTGGTGGTTAATAGATTTTATTGCTCAGTCATGCTCGAATCTGTCTCTGCATGGAGGAAGGACAAAAATGTTTACATCAACTTCATCAGAAACAGTGAGAATAAAACTTGTATCTAGTTCAACACCTTTACACCATTGTTCTTGCTGTTAGGGATATGTAATGTAATGTGTTTTAGTGGCACAATGCATAGATTTCATTCTCTGTTCTTTTTTTTTTCTGTTTTCTTTCAATATAACGGTAAGTATTCTAAACTTAATATTCAATTAAACTTCTTTATACCAAGTTTTTAATTAAGAAAAAAACTTCAGTCTGTTTCAGAACTCAGAAGAGAAGGGCTAATCTAACAGCAAAAGACTGTAACATGACATCCACTAGCTACACAGGTGTCATATCATGATCAGAGGAATGGTTAGTCTACAACGCCCATCCTCTCACGTGCAGAGAGAGAGGTGGAACATGGTGCTCGCAAATGTGGCAAAGAGCATTAAGGTAGCAGGCGTCCGGGAGCCACATTTTGCCAAGCCCTATCCTTTTATGGCAACACAAAATTTGCAGGTGGTACTGCAAATTGAATTTTCAGCATTGGGGTTAGAAATCTGATGGTCTCTTCTGCAGCGCCATTTAATTGGATGCTGAAGTAAATAAATAAGCACCAATGAGTGAAATCTACAAGGTCATACAGAGAGAGAGAGAGAGAGAGAGAGAGTGAGGTACTACTACACCTCCTCAGTCCTTATTGCATTAGATTCAGTTGAGTTCAGGTACTTTTGCTTGCATTTAATATACTGTTTTTAAAGTTTTGTCTTCGTTGCATCGGCTCAGTACAGGTAGAGTTCTTGTGGTTCTTTGCAGTATAACTAGATAAGTGGGTTCTTCCCTGCCAAAAACTGAAAAAAAAAAGAGAGAGAAGAACCAAGAAGGCCATGGAGAGATATGGATCAGTAAGCAAGAGAGACATCGCCTCCGCCAACAGTGGAAGCATTAATGCAAAGGTGAAGGAGCCATGGGCAGCTACGAGCTACGGCCAAATTGGATCAGGGTTTTCATGGCCGCCGAGGTCTTACTCCTGCAGCTTCTGTAAGAGGGAGTTCAGGTCAGCTCAGGCCCTTGGAGGTCACATGAACGTACACAGAAGGGACAAGGCCAGGCTGAGGCAGTCCCCACCCTTGGATTGCCCACCCTTTAACCCTAACCCTACTCTCGATGGCAAGGTTCCTGTGATCTCCTGCAGTGAGCCAATTCCCAACCTCAACATGCCACCACCTCTCGCCGTCGCCGTCCAAGAGAAGCTCTTCCCTGTGACCTACGCGTTTCCTTTCATGCTTCCGGCGAAGGACTACTTGGTTCCTTTAAAAGGTGAAGGCGCGCAGATGATCAAGCCGGTAGCCACCATGAATGGACTTGCCGGGCTGAAGGATCACTTTGGAGATGGCGCCAATGGTGGATTAATGTTAAAAGGGAGTGAGATTGTAAGTTTAGATTTGGATTTAGAACTTAGACTCGGTTCAAGTGTACTTTAGAATTCAGATGTATTTGATCAGATTCGATCTGACGTATCACGTAGTGCATGCACTCTGTTAGTTGTTCTCTCCTTAGTATCACTACTTGGTTCTTGCATGCTTAATTATGCAGCAGATCAATATTTATCAGTAGAACGACAGACACTGTCTGGATTCATTGCCTCCATATATAGATAGCGAGGTCAAGGTTGCAGTGGTTAAGCAAACTACTCTCTTTGAAATTTGTGGATTTGTTGCTTGAAGTTTTCTTCTTGATTAAAGTCTTTTTTTTTCCGTAGGAATTCTATCAGTGGATTGACTTATTGATTGCAGTTATAGTGTCATTCATTTTCTAACTGAACAAGATATGTCAAAGTCTGATCAGGAGGCAGCTGCATGCTGGTTATTCCGGGGCTTCCAAAGTTACATATGCATGACATGCATGTTCAACAAAATTATTGATATAACATGCATGCTTACCGTGCATATCTAATATGTATTATATTCGTCATGGGTGTAAACTTCATCACAGTCTCACCAAACAACAGTACTAGTTCATCCATGATTTACTGGCACTACTACTACACCATTATTCAAGATTTGAAGTGCTCCATAATAAATCAATGCATCCCTAATCATGCAACACAAACGTGTAGCCAGGCCATAGCAGCAGTACAAAGATGAAAACATACTACCTCGACAATCATGCAAGGCTGGTATTATGGTTCATCATCATCATCATTCATTCCATCTCACGACTGAGCACTTGGTCAGGGCAATCCTTCCATCCCTTTTCTCCATCTTGCCGCTGCGTTTCCCGAGACACAGTTGTCCCTTTGTTTGAATGATATAAGCTGCTGGCTCCCTTGGTCTTAAATTATGAGCCTGTGAATTGTGTGTTCCGAGAAGTGTTAGATGAGTGTGTGTCAGGGCATGATGGCCATTTTCCAGAACAAGGGAGGGAGGGGGGATGCGGTGTCAGTCCGAGGAAAAAAGCCGAGTGCGTGAGGGGGCTTTGGGCAACACCACATCCTCCTTCAGTTCCCCGGACATGGCGGCCTCCTCATAATGATGCAGAGCGATCGAGCTTCACGTTACATGGCGAGGCATTTGCATTATATGTTATGATGCATCTGCTCGGTGGCTGAAGTCAGACTTGAAGTTATATATATAATAACATGCATGTTATTCTTCTGATCTCGCACTCATGCATTGAATAATTAACACCTTTGCTGGCTGAAGGGTTTGGTTTTGGATGAACGAACGAGAGAGAGAGAGAGAGAGAGAGAGAGGGGAAAAATACATACAGGTATAATGTGGTTCTTGAATGGATTGGCTGGAACGTGAGGCCAGGCCCAACCCCAATCATGCAATTCTATTTTCCTTTTTTCTTTTGGGTTGTCACCATATTATAGCTAGTTTTGAATGGCAATTATTAATATGACAAGAGTCACAAGATGAATTTGTTAATGAAAATTAATTCAGGTTAAATTTCCTATATTACCGTACGTAACTTACTATCATGCTTATCGTGTGTAACCTTTTTGGTTAAATTAAATATATTAGTTTGAAATTGTTTACATGTTCACAAAAGCTCCAAAAGGAAGATCCAATGTTTTCGAGCGGGCTATGGATTTCATTTTACGTGTCCCTACCATCCCTATCATATGGGCCTTAACATTTTGAACATTTTGAAGTATCTATCTATCTATCTATAATTTGTCATTTGTTATAGACCACACTTACAAAGTCAACGTACTCATGATCTCAATATGACAACTATGGATTATTGAGTCTAGGTTGTATACTTAACCTCTCTACACACCACACAGAGAGAGAGAGGATTTTTTTCATACGGGCATGCATCATATTTAAGTTTCAACTGTATACTTGTTTAATTTTAATAATTATGCATCTCGATCAAGTTTCTAAAAACGACTATATTTATCTTTTTTTTTCTCGTCCATACGTGTACTTGAATCTATTCTTGTTCAAATTATAATTTACATTCGAAGATAAAACTTTGCAGTTATCATTGTTCACTCGATCGAGTTGGCCACGCATAAATCATGGTGAATTGTGCAACATATGCACGACATAATATGAAATGAACTTGGACGACGTCGTCCACTTGAATATATATATATATATATATATATATATATATATATATATATATATATATATATGCATATGTGACAACAAAGTCTTTGGGGGATTTAATTCAGTGCACTGACTTGTCACCTTTTGGGTCTATAAGATGTACGATCACTTGATCCAACTCCACAGTCTGTGAGTAACTCTCTTCTAATATAATATGATTTGGGACCTACTGATGTTGCATGATAAACGTCTCATCCAATTCTCTAACATAATGTCCTTTTCCTATTGCATAAAAGATAGATAATAGGAGAATTAGGCATAAGGAAATTTAAGGCCCCCAAAGGATAAGACCCCACCATATGGAAAGGGGGAAAGGATCATGGATCAAGATCAACAAGCATTCCAAACTCACCAGTCTCTTTTTTGCTTAAGTTCTTGACCGGCTCGAACAATTTGCAAAAAGATATTCTTAAATTATTTTTGCAATATGAACTTTCTCTACCATCTTCACTGTTTTCGGACTATCACTATCCCTTTTGTAAAAGAGAAAGAGTTTCATTCTTAGTTGGCACTAGAATTCACATCGGGAAGACATATTCCTTTTGATGGTATCTGTTTATATTAGATTTTTGTACGAGACAAATTATGCATTTTAAGAAAATTTAAAAAATTTAAGGGGACAGAGTTTTATTAGATAAAAAAATAAAAAAGTATTATAAGATCATATTTTTTTATGTTTGGACTTCTAGAAAGTTTATATAGGCATTCTCTTCTATAAACGTTAAGAATTATAAATCGACTGAGACTTTTGAATTAATCATTAAAAAATAGGATATTTATTTCATGATAAAAAAATAAATCAATTTCGAACTACATACAAAATACCTCATAAATTTTTCATCCAACAAGACTCCCGTAATGCGAGGGCAAAGTCTTGGATGCAGACGAATTTTTAGTTGAGATATAATTCAAGACATTATTAACAATATCTGTATTTATTTCTATTTCATAGATTCATGAATCTCCTTTTGTATTCTAACTAATACAAGAATATTTAAATTAAATTAGTCTCGTTGGGAGCGTTCTTTTTTACTTTCATAAAAGTGATGGCAATTTGAATCTCATGTCAATAATTGATAGATCAGATTAGAAAGTTGACTGGCATAATAAGAGGATGCCATAAAATGTAATCTAAAAAAAATGTATAAAAAAAGCAACCGAATGAGAATTCCCTCACAACTTTGTAATTTATCCCTTCAATTAATCAGGGTTTAGTGAAAGAAAAATAATTATCTTGCTTTGGACATATGATATGGATTAGGAGAAGTCAAATCAATTAAGTTGCTACACAACTTAATGATCTTGTAAATTATATATATATATATATATATATATATATTTGAAATTTTGACGTGTCTATCAAATTAAACAGCTGAGATACGTTTTTGGGGTTACGAAGAATTGATGTTGATATGAGAACTTTTAACAGAACACAATTATTCTAGTTTCAAAATGAGTTTGTCGCTTCCAATTAAATTTTGAGATAATATTTTCTTAATGGAAGATTTTAATATATTGAAGGTAGAAATGTTCACTGGGTCGGATCGACCCGTGAACCCGATGTCGGGTCGGGTATGGGTCAGAATTTTTTAACCCGACCTTTGGTCAGGTATGGGTCAAAATTTTTCGATCCAAATTGACCCGACCCGACCTAAAGATCTGACTTTTTTATTTTTTTATTTTGTCAGTTTTTAGCCTATGTTTTGTACTAAAAAATTTAAAAATATTAAAATAAAATATTTTAAATGTGTAAAATAATATATACATATTTAACAAATTATTTTATGATTTTAAAATAAATATTATATCATATTTTTATATTAAATAATATAAAAGGTAAGAAAATTTTTTTAAAAAAATGATGATCAGTAACCGATCACATGACCCGAATCGAATTAGGTTAGATTAGACCCATCCCTCCAAAGAGGATTGACCATACCCGATCAAAATTAGACGAGTCGGATCGGATCAACACCCCTAATTGAACACTCGACCCGTGAACACCCCTAATTGAGCGTCTTGAGAGTTTTTTTCAATTTTTTTAGTACAGCGAAAGTAAATTAAAAAAATAGGTTAATTAATATAGTCATGAATAAATTATGCATAATTTACTATTAAAGCATACACAAATCCAGATATTAATATAATATCTCAAATTTTAAATTTAAGAGTATTATCTTGAGTTAAATTAGGGTGCACAATCTCATAATTAAATTAGGATAACAGAAGTCTTGTGGAATTGCTAAAGTAAAGGATGTAGCGAAACATAGAAGAATTAGAAAAGTACAAAAATAATGGAAAGAATAGAATGAACAGTACGAAAATAATAGAAAAAATAGAACAAAAATTAGTTTTCTTATATCAAGTAAAAGCTTGCCTATTGTTATTAACAAAAATAGAACAAAAATAGAGTAAGGGTTGGCCCCAAAGCAGGTGATGGTTGGTCGGCTCCGGTGGGTAGCCACTCCCTTCGAAGGGACTTTACATGAGACTTCCAAGTCCATCCCGAGCTTCGTCATCGGCCCTTGTCATTAGACCACTATGCTATGCTTGTCTTTTCGGTCTTGACTCTTCTTGCTTCTCGATGGGGGCGAACACTATTCACTACAAGAAAATCGTGATTTTCCGACGGATAATTTCTGACGGTTCTAAATTCGTCGCAATTTGCAACGGATTTTTCGACAGTTCCGTTTCCGACGGATTTTTCGACGGTTACCACCGTCGGAAATAATTTATATTATTATTTAATTTTTCGACGATTAGGAACGTCGATATTTCCGACGGATATCCATCCGTCGTAATTTTCGACGACTTTTTCGACGGTTACGACCGTCGAAAATAAAAAAATTAAATTATGTATTTTTTATATTATTATTATTAAATTTTTTTGATGGATTTTCCGACGGTCGTGACCATCGAAAATAAAAAAAATAATTATATAATTTATTATATTATTATTTAATTTTTCGATAATTAGGAACGTCGATATTTTCGACGGATATCCATCCGTCGCAATTTCCGAATGTCGTAATCGTCGGTAAATGTATAATAATATCATATAAAAGTATTTTATTAATATAATTAGCGATGGTCCAAACTGTCGCAATTACCGACGATTTTGATCGTCGGTAACGATTACCGACGGTTCAAACCGTAGGTAAAATAAAAAATAAACATTATATATAACTAAATATATTTTTGACGGTCACAACCGTCGGTAATTATAAAAATATTTAATATTTACATTTTCGATGGCCGAAATCGTCGGTAATTAAAATTTCGTTATCCCGCTTTTTTCCCCTTTTCCCGCTTTCTTTCCACTTTTTCCCTTTATATATATTCCTCCTCCTCCCTCTTCTCTCTCTCCCTCCTCCCTCCACTCCTCTCTCTCCCGGCCGCGAGCACTCTCTCCCGCGCTGGACGTCGGTGACCCTCCCGCGCCGGACGCTGGCGACCCTCTCCCCCATCGGCGACCCTCTCCCGTGCCGGACGCCGGCGACCCTCCCGCACCGGCGACCCTCTCCCGCACCGGCGACCCTCTCCCGCGCCGACGACTCTCTCCCGCGTCGGCGTCTCTCTCTCTCTTTCTCTCTCCCACTCTGCGCTAACGTCTCTCTCTCTCTCTCCGGCCAAAGGCCGTTGTCGGCCGGATCCGGCCGTGGCCGTTCGGATCCGGCCACCAGCGGCCGATCGACCGACCGGTGGCCGGATCGACTGCCAGGCGGCCGGATCCGGCATCAAGCGACCGGATTGGCCATCGGGCGTTCGGATCCGGCCGCCTGGTGGCGGATCCGGCCTCCAGGCTGCCGGATCCGGCCTCCAGCGGCCGGATCGGCCACCGGGCATTCGGATCCGGTCGCCTGGCGACGGATCCGGCCTCCAGCGGCCGGATCGGCCGCCTGGCGGCGGATCCGGCCGCTAATTTTTTTATATTTAAAAAATTATTTGCGACGGTTGTGACCGTCAAAAGATCGACGGTTGCGACGCCCGTCCAAAGTTTCGACAGTTGCGACCATCGAAAAGTTGTGACGAGTCGAACCGCCGGCCTTTTCCGGCGATTGCAACCGTCGGAAATTTCGACGGTTCGGACCACCGGCCTTTTCCGGCGATTGCAACCGTCAGAAATTTCGACGGTTCGAACCGCCAGGGACTGTTCCGATCGTCGATATTTTTGACGAATTTTTTTCAACCGTCGCAAATCCGTTTGCGACGAGCATTTTTCCGACGGATCGATTCCGACTGAAAAACCATCGGTAATTGCATTATCGACGATTTTCGAGCTGATTACCGACGGTCCGGACCGTCGATAATCAGCGTTTTTCTAGTAGTGATTGCTTGTGTAGCAGGAGATGCCCACCCATAGGGCCCGACCTACTCACCCCACAAAGAATCACTCATTAGCTAGTCGGACTAGTGGTAGAAGGCCCGACCATAAAAAATCCTTATCTTGTCGCCCCCTCCCCTCTACAGCACGCGACCAGAGAGGAGAGTGGGTGGCATGCCCCTCCACCTCTCTCCTCGGACGTAGGAGAGGAGAGGGGGCAGTCGCCCGCACCCCCTCTTTTTTATTTATTTTATAAATTATTATATTATTACTTTAATATTTTTAAATATTTAATATTCATTTTTAAAATAACTTGCTATATCTGATCGAAAGGACATTTAATGAATATATATGTATATGTATATGTATATGTATATGTATATGTATATGTATATGTATATGTATATGTATATGTATATGTATATGTATATGTGTATGTGTATGTGTATGGATGTGTGTGTGTATATATAATATATACAATTAATGAATATATAGAGTGCCTCATTCTTTGCATCGTGTCGCGCAACTTCAGTCATCCATCAACGAATCAAATACAATGATGTCGCGCATGAGTTCACCCGTGCCCCCCTCCTTCTCCCCTCGTGTTTTCTTCTCTCTCCTTTTATCTATCTATCTATCTATCTATCTATCTATCTATCTATCTATCTATCTATCTATCTATCCATCTATCTATCTATCTATCTATCTCTATCTCTCTTCTTCTCTCCATTCAATCTTTCTCATTGATCAATGGCAATGCAATAGTACGTTTACCCTAGCGGTCTCTCTCTCTCTTTTTCTCTCGAACCTCTCTCTCTCTCACTACAAGAAAATGGGCGCTTAGCGACGCAAAGTAGCGTCGCGAAAGCTGTGACGCTATATAGACGCCACTAGCGCCTTTATAGAGTCTACTTTGCATCATGATAATGAGACGTTACTTGCCTCTCGATAGCATCTCATTAGCGTCTTCTTAGCTATTCAGTGAACGGATGCTAATTCTGGCGCAATCGAGACGCTACGTAGATGCTATTATTTCACGCCACGAAGCGGAAATGCGCGGCAGCACCTAGCGCCGTTCTCACGTCGACGTCATTAGACGCGAATCTAGCATCTCATTTTGGCGGCTCTAAAGCGACGCTATATGGCATCTCAGAGATAGATGATGCTATTTGGACGCTACCGTGTTACTCATAACTTATCTACATATATCTTCTATTTGTTTTATATTTAAACCCTATATATTATATATACTATCTATCAATCAATAAATTCATTAAATATTATATTAGTATTAATTACACGATTACTAACATATTATCAATAGCGTATTATCAACATATATATGTATTAATTACATGATTATATATATATGTATTTGTACATGATAGGAGTGTTCCTAAATATATAATTTGTTACCTATATTATTTACGTTATCTATACATATAATATATATAATATCTTAATTATGCATATATTATTATTATATACTTAATCATGAAATTATGATGGTTGTTTGAGTGATTTGCTACCATTGTAGCGTCACATTGGCGATTCAATAGCGTCTACGTAACTTCTAACTAGAGCAGCCGTCACCGTCGACGCTATGTGACACCATTGGCGTCATTGTAGCATCGCTGATTTGCGACGCGAAAATGTATTCGACGCTAGTTCGGCGCTACGGTATCGCTAAATGTAATTAGCGACTCAATAGCGTCGGTATTGCGCCTCCTAAGCCGACTTGTTACCCCTCGCTTAATCGGGCACATATAGACATATAAATACGCGTATATGCTTATACTTATATATAATAAGTGCATATATACGTATTATTATAACTTAATCTCACGCATATACACATATACACATATATTCACTTTGAATACGTATACATATATGCGTTATCTATATATATATGACTCGCACATGTATAGACAAATACATACACATATATATTTATAATACATATAGATAAACACATTGTTGCAACTTAATCTCCCACGTAGACATATATCTACATACGCATATATTACATATGTATATATATACACACACAATTTTGTTATATACACATATACATAGATATTTATAATTTTGTATACATACATGATAGATCGTCGGAAGGAAATAAAACAATTGGAATGGGGCACATTGCGATGAGAAGCTACATTGATAAATAAAATTTTATACATACTAAAAATTTTTGAAAAAAACTTTTAATGTGCATCTCAATGGCGTCGCATTCTTGAGACGCTAAACCCATTGAGATGCTCCGACGACGCTACAGTGTCGCTACGTTATCTTAGCGACACATTAGCTTCTCTATAGCATTGCGCTAGTCGAATTTTGATAGTGTCGACGCCTAGATGGCGTCTACGTAGCGTCGTGTTCTATGGCGACGTTAAAAAATTACTTAAATTCCTAACCCCTCTTCTTCTTTTTCACTTTTACTGTTTACCTTCTTCGACGTCCGCCACCTGCCCGATGCCCGACGCCCAACCTCTGATGCCCGACGCCGGCCACCTCCACCGCGCCCCTCTGACGCCCTCCACTGCCGCCTCCGCTCTTCGCCCGAAGTCCGACGCCCGCCACCTCCAACGCGCCCCTTTGACGCCCGACGCTCGCCCTCCACCGCCGCCGCCGCCCTTCGTCTCCGCCGCCCTCCGCATTCGACCGCCGCCCTTCGCCTCCTCCTCCCTCCCTGACGCCCGCCCTCCACCGCCGCCGTCGTCCTCCGCATTCAACCGCCGCCCTTCGCAGCCTCCTCCTCCCTCCGCCTCGTCCGACCTCCACCGCCGCTGCCGCCCTCTGCCTCCACTGCCGCCCGCCGCCTCTGCCTCCACCGGCGCCTCCTCCTCCTCCCCCCTCCGTCTCCACTGCCCTCCACCGCTGCCACCGCCCGCCTCTGCCATCGCCTCGTCCGCCCTCCGCCTCCACCACCGCCTCATCCACCCTCCACCGCCGCCGACGTCCGCCTCCGCCGCCACTGCCCTCCGCCTTCACCGCCGTCTCGGCCGCCCTCCGCCCTTCGCCGCCCTCCGGTTAAGAAGGTACTAGCCCGCCACCATGTATGTTAAGTTAATTATTAATGCATGAAGTTTAATTAAGTTAATTATTCATGTTAAGTTAAGTATTACTTATTCATGTTATGAATTAAGTTAAGTATTACTTAAGTTAAGTATCATCTCTTTGGATCAAGCTAGTATTCGCGGAAGAACAGAAATTATAATGCATGCAGTAATTGCTCGATATTATTTCTTGCTGAAGTTGCATAATTTAATGTTGTATGATATAGCAACGATTTGAAAGTTTTCAAATGCGTCAGTGATTACGAATCACATCTTGCTAGTTTTAATAGTTACACATTTTGATAAAAGTTTTAATTGCTCAGATCTTAGGTCGATCTCAAGCCAATTGTTATATACATAATCGCCACGCAAAAAAATGGCACTCGAATATTTTTTATTACTTAAGTTAAGTTAAATTATAAACTAATTCATGTACTTCCACATTCTTGATGATAAAATAATATTATGATTCGACGATGAAGTACTTGAAACATGTGTTTTTGGACTTCGTAAGTTTAAAATCACACGTTTCAAGTACACGAATTTGATTACTTGACTTAATGTTCTCCGTTACAGAAATGATAAAGTTATATCGTAGTTGGATTCATCATTGAAAGGATAAACATGGCGTCATAACTGAAGAATATAAGGATGGTGTTGATGAATTCATTAATGTGGCATATCAAAATGAAGGTGTTGCTTCTTCATATGGCGAAATCTTATGTCCATGCCGGAAGTGCAAATGTTATCAGTGGAAAGTAAGATATGATGTGCAGAAGAATTTATATTACAACGGTTTCTTACTTACATACACGAATTGGTTCTTTCATAACGAAGAAAGATGGGCTAAAGAAACAAGTAATGTAGATACCGTTGTGGGCGACTCGAGCAATTCGTACAGGGACATGATACGAGATGCAATGTTAGGAGAAAATGTTGACGAAACATTGATTGAAGAAGACCCGAATCCTACGGCTTTTAAGTTTTATAATCTTCTCGAAGAAGCAGATGAACCTTTATGGGATGGATGTGTGAAGCAAACTACACTTTCTGCAGTGGCACAACTAATGAACTTAAAATTAAAATTTAATATGAGCGAAAGTTGTTTTGACAGGATGCTTGCCATTATTAAGAGTATGCTTCCAGCTTCAGAGAAATTATTGGGACATTTTTATAAGTGCAAATGGTTGATGAGAGATTTAGAGTTAAAATATCAGAAGATTGATGCATGCCGCAATTATTGCATATTGTACTACAAGGAAAATAACTCACTTCTGAGTTGTTCTATTTGTGACGAACCCATATTCAAGTCGAAAAAAATTCTCAAAGTTCGAAAAAAATGTGGCAAATGCAATATTTAGATAGTTTTCGATTGTTCCAATATTACAACGACTATTTCTTTCTGAAAAAACTGCATCATTTATGTGGTGGCACAGAGAAGGGGCACGTGAAGATCAAAATTCAATTACACATCCTTCGAATGCGGAGGCATGGAGACGATTTGATGCACTTCATCCGACTTTTTCTGCAGAATCACGCAATGTTAGATTAGGACTTTGCACCGATGGCTTCAACCCATTTGGCTCATCAAGTACTGCTTATTCATGATTGTCATATTTTTATACAAAGACTGCTTCCAATTGTCTTTAAAGAACTTTTGCCAAAGGCCATCTGGGAGGTTTTAACCAAGGTTGTAAGACCCGGACCGGACGTCGACCCGGATAGATCTCCGGGTCAGGTTAGACCGGTCGAACCGGTTAACCCGGACGGTCGAACCGAATATTAATAAAATAATATAAAAAGATAAACTATAATACTTATATATTCTTATCAATAATTAATATATTTCTATATCAAAGTACATATGGTTAAATCATTTTAATTAAAGTTAAGAAATCAAATGTGACATATTTAACTATTGATATGAGTTTTATGTGATTTTAATGTATTCAATTATAATTTACAAATTCATATTTCTCAAATTCAACTATTAATATTTACTTAAACTAGAAAGATTATTGTAGTTTCTATTTTTTAATTTAATTAGGTAACTAATTTTTTCATATTTAATATTTGACATTTAAAAATATTATAAACTTTCTTATTAAAAAAATAATTTGATAAATGAGTGATGATAACTATTATATAATATAAAATAACTTAGTATTCAAATGAATAAACATGGCATAGTGGAATGTACACATTAAGTTGTTTAAGAGGTCATGGGTTCAAAACTTAGTGGGCTCACATTTTTTCAATTTTTTCTAATATTTGAACCGGCCGGTTGCCCTAAAACCGGCGGTTCAGCGGTTTTATCCGGTTTTAGTCCGGTTTTGATCGGTCTTGACCGGTTCAAAATGGTTCAAATGCTAGTCCGGTTTTATGATCGAACCAAACCCGTCTCAAGTGGCGGTCGACGGTTGGACCGGTCGGACCGGCCGGTCCGGTCCGGTCCAAACAACCATGGTTTTAACATAATTGTCTATGTTCTTTAAAGAGCTTTGTGCATTCATAATTCCGAAAGAAGACGTATCTCGGTTAGAGGCTTCTATTGTGATTACCGTGTGCAAGGCTGAGAAGATATTTCCACCTTCTTTCTTTGATGTGATGGAACATTTGATTGTACATCTTCCATATGAAACAAAAATTGTTGGTCCGGTTCAGTATCGATGGATGTATCCTTTCGAAAGGTGCATGTTATATTTGAAAAGGAAGGCAAAGAATAAGACAAAAATTGAATGCTCCATATGTGAAGCATATTTTATTGAGGAGGTGTCAAACTTCACTTCAAAATACTTTGAGCCACACATACAATCACGACACACCCAAGTTTCAAGAAACGATTATGGTAGTGAAGGAGAAGTTGACATGAATATTTTATCCATCTTCAAATACCCATGTCGACTTCTTAGTGTAGGACACAAAGTTATCTTGAATGACAAAGACCTCACCGCTGTTGAGAATTATATTCTTGCAAATTGTCTCGAAGTGATGCCATATCTCGAGTAAGGCAATTTGTTCTAATTTGTTATATAATTTAAAGTTAATTGTTTCTATATGATTGTATTAATTGAAAACTATGAATTCAGGAAATTCGAAGAATTACAGCGAAAAATCAATCCGTTAGTTTCAAACGATGAGTTATTGAAACTAC
The DNA here is from genome assembly GCA_030549335.1 of Pontederia crassipes. Classification (NCBI taxonomy): domain Eukaryota; kingdom Viridiplantae; phylum Streptophyta; class Magnoliopsida; order Commelinales; family Pontederiaceae; genus Pontederia; species Pontederia crassipes. The sequence goes on along the minus strand of CM060196.1, from coordinate 65,470,662 downwards.
GAGACGAACATTTTGTCGATTGATTGAGATGTGAAGTGAGAAATCTTTCCGCTTGTTCTTAATTGTTATAAGTTCGTAACTTTTAATAAAAATTTTAGTTATTTTTCTTATAGGTTACTCAGTCATAGAGAACAAAATACGAGATCTCGGTCATGGCCCAAAGAAACAAATTCTTAGCTACTGCAGCGTCATAGTCCAATGGATATCGATTCCATACAGAAGAATATAGCCGACAATGTTCAACTATTAATAGCGGCATATGTGTTCTAGGAAGCATGTATGGAGACAATGACTTTGATTACTACGGTGTTATAGAAGACATCCTAGAATTATTTTATTTGGAAAAATCTAACAAAGTCGTGGTGCTAAAATGTCGTTGGTTCGATCCAGAGAAAGGAGTTCAGATCGATCAAAAGTTTAAATTGGTAGATATTAACCATCGGTCGAGACTTCAGTCATACGATCCATTCGTATTGGCGGAACAAGCACAACAAGTGTACTACACTAAGTATCCATCGAAAAGAACCAAGGATGAATTGTGGGCGTCATGCAAGGTGAGGAGTAGACTATTCTTAGTAGAAACAATGATAGATGATAATGAAACATCATCCGAACACAACGATGTGCCCATGGACGATTACTATCAAGAAGATAGAGTGAACGAGACGATTGATGTGGCCGATGGAGTTGAGAATTTTCAATTAGTCGATGACGCCCAGCCAATGAAAAAGTTCAATTCAAATGACCTTTTGGATGTGAACTTTGATAATTTCGTTGACGATGACTCGAACCAAGATTATAGCGACGATGATGATGATGAAAATGAATCAGAATACAAAACAAGTGAATGAATCCCGTAGTTATTCTAATGACATAAGTTTTTTACTTTTTTTTTAAGTTATATATAGTTACCGATAATAAGAGAAGTTTCTTTCTTTTTTTTTCAGTCATGGTTAATAGGGATCGAGCATCTAGGTCATCTCGCTCTTTCAAGCGTTCACTCCAGATAAGTCAGCCATCACAACCACCAGGTAATATATTTATTGTGAGCTGCTTATTTATAGTTGATTATAATAGTTAAATTCCTTTTTTAATAATATCAGTTCATCCGCCGTCGACGGGGCACGTAGTCGGATCGTCACATAGTAGGCGATCCATTGGTGGGTCTGCTCAGCATATCACTCCAGGTACGTGACACATTATAGGCAATAGACAGTAGGAGATAGAGTTTTTTAAATATTTTACTTTTGTGACAGTTGCTCCACCATCGACGGAGAACATAGTCGGTACGTCTCGATCGCACGACGACGATCATCATGTCACACCAGGTTAATTTTTGTATATTACATAATTTTATATAGGAGCCAAATTTTATGTATTTTCTTATGATGACAGTTGCTACCCCACCGCCACCGCCGAGAATACCAAACGTTTTACCACATTCTAGCATTGGTGAGCGATATCTTACGTCAGGTGATATATTTATTGTTATTGAAATTTCTCAATTAATTATATTAATTATTTTGTAATAATGTCAGTTGCTACGCCGCCGATAGCACAAGCACCTGGCTCAATTCATTCAGACGAGCGAACTGCCACTGATCATGCGGTACACATCAATCGATGTGAGAACATTATTGTACATATATCAATTATCACAATTTTAATTTGGTATGACACTAATGATTTATTATGTATTATGGCCCATAAATGATGTCGGACCTTCACAGCCTACCCCAGTTGTACCGGATGATGATTCCTCTTCGAGTGATGATGAGGGGTTACACGATAATGGGATGGTCATTGTGAATAATATTGTTCGACCGTAAGTTAAATAAGTTGTAAAAATTTTATTATAGTTTTGGTTATCATTGAAAATTAATTCTTCTTTGTAATTGGCAGGACCACTTTCATACCCGCTAGTACCGTGTGACTCTCGTTCTTTCCCACTTGCTGGAAGGGGCAGGATCCTGGAAATATGTCCCAATTCAAGTGTGGGATGACATCTTTCGAGCATTTATGGTACGATCTTTTATTTGGGTTACATAATTCGATTTATATTTATTTTAAAATTACTAAATTTTAACGTTCTATTTGTATGAGGCAAATCAATTTCATTCGGATCTTAGTTTAGGGACGATCCGGAGAGCTTTTGAGGAGGTCACTGCGAAACGTCTCCGAAATCGATTATACAAATTTCGCAAGGTCGTCACGTCCGTCGGTCTCACTTTGGAGCAGGGCATACAAAAATGCCCAAAACATATTAGGCGCTCGGTTTGGGAGTCCCTCTGTAGAAAGTGATAAGTATGTATACTTTTACATTATTTTTATGAAAATTATAAATTTTTGAAAGTGTAAGTATTTGATGTTCACAAAGGACGGATGAACGATGGCAAAGGAAGTCGGAAAAGGCAAGAGTTAACCGTCTTTCAAAGTCTGAGGCCCACATCCACACAGGGGGATCGATGCGATTTGATGAGCATCGACGGCGCATGGTAATTTACATATAAATTTAATTTATCAAACTTTTGACTTATACTTATGTTATCAAATTTGAAACTTTATTGTAAGAGGAGAAAGAAGGCGGTCCCGTAGACTTTCATGTGGTCTATGAGGCCACGCATAAGAGCCAGAAGACAAACGACCTAGTCACGCCCACTGCTCGTAGGCTTCTGGTAAGTCTCATGATATAGTCATTTGGTTGTTGTCATTAGTGCACTATTTTTTAAATACATAGTGTTTAAATTTTATAGGATGAGTATAATACGAAAATGGCTGAAAAGTATGAAGATGATCCGAGTACTCAGCCACCAGATAATGTTTCTTCGTTAGTTTTGTCATGTTTTTAATTTGTGTTTTTTGATATATAATTTACATATTAAATGATTATATGATTTTTCTATTTCGTAGAGAACCCTGCTGTTTGGGAGGAGGTGACCAGCACGACACGAGGGGGTACTTGCGTGGCCTCGACACAGCCGCTCAGATACCTAGGAGGATATGCAGGCGGTCCATCTGCTACGAGCTCATTCGCTGCACCTGATGTGACACAGTTGTCACAGCAGTTATCGGAGGAAATATCGCGGCAGGTGTCGGAGCAGTTGTCGCAGCAGTTGGCTCCGCTATTGCGGATGATTCAGGGATTGATCCCGACACAGAATCCATCCCCGCGAGGCCATGGACCGAGCACGCCTGGATCGAATGTCCGGAATGATAACAATAACTCACAAACCTAAGATAGAAACAACCCATGAATACAAAAAATGCTTTTACTACTTATAGATTTAGATATACATATAGTTTGTTAGTTCGATTTATTACTTTTCATATTCTTATGTTCAATATTATGCATGTGATGCTTTTATATTGCATGTGATGCTCTTATACTGCCTGTGATGCTTTTATATTGCCTGTGATGAATATCAATGCATTTTTATATGCATTATATAATTGTATGGTTTGGGAAGGGAAAAAATGAGGATAAAATGTGTAAAAAAAATTTGTAAATGGCGTCTCCATAGCTCCCATTCGCATCGCAAAGGTTGTCGACGCTAAGTTAAATATATCGTCCTTAGCGTCATAGTCGCGTCTCATTGGCGACGCGTACACCATTATATTGTGTCACCTCAGCGACTTCCTAGCGCCTAGACTAGCGACACGTGGGCGTCGAAATAGCATCTCATAGCTTGCGCCCCTTGCGCGTCGACTTAGCGACGCCTATCTTCTACGCATAGCCGCAAATCGCACGTCTTAATAATGTCGAGATAGCGTCAAGTAGTGGCGCTAGTAGCGTCCCATTTTCTTTGACTCCATTGCGATGCTAGTAGCCACCGATATGCAACGTCCCATTTTTGTGACGCTAGATAGATGCCAATGAGACGCTCTTCACAACGAAGACGTAATAGCGCCACCCTAGCGCCGCATAGCTTGGGTCGCTAATCTTCCATTTTCTTGTAGTGTCTCTCTCTTTGTCGAACACTTGGAAACTCGGGTGATCATTTTGGACACTGTTGAACATTGGAAGGGAGGGATGGAGGAAGAAGGAGGAAGGGAGAAAGAGATAACATGAGGAGAGAGATTATTAATATAACTATTCTAAGAATAATTATTATATTAGGAGGTCTTTTAGAAATAATTATTATATCAATATACTAAGATAATTAATGTAAGGAAAATCATCCATTTCGAAATAATAGAAACGTCTTTAGAAAGGGAAAAATAGTGAGTGGCATGCCTCCGGTCAAGTTGTCGGAAGGTGAATTATTTAACATCATGAGTTGTCTACATAGGGTTACTGACAATTCAAATGTTAGATACAATGGATACGGTGTTTCTCATAACCAATGAAATGTAATATCTTTTGGGATCTACCATATTGAAAAGATAATTTGATTCGTCATAATTTGGATGTTATGCACATTGAAAAAAATGTATTTAATAATATTTTTAACACTACTATGAACATTAAGGGTAAGACGATGGACAATATTAAAGCAAGATTGAATTTGAAGGAATATTATCGATGATCGGAGTTACACCTTATTAATTTGTCCAGCGGTAGGTTATCTAAACCCAAAGCTTGTTATATACTCACGAAAGATGAAAAGATGCATGTGTATCGATTGGTTCGAGAGTTTAGAATGTCATATGGTTATGCTTCAAATCTGAACAGATCTGTGGATATGAACAATTTGCATTTGTTTGGCATGAAGAGTCACGACTGTCGTGTCTTTATGGAGTCCTTGCTTTCCATTGCATTTTCACGACTACCAAAAAAGATATGAAAGCCACTTATTGAGCTGAGCTAACTTTTTAGAGATTTATGCTCAACAACACTAACTGTAGAAAATATGCGTCAATTGGAATTTAATATTCCGATCATTTTATGTAAGTTAGAAATAATATTTTCCACCAATTTTTTTTATTCCATGGAACACCTACCGATCTATCTGATATATGAAGCAAAAGTAGGTGGATCAGTTCAATAAAGTGGATGTACCCATTTAAAAGATATCTCAATAGAATTAAAAGAATGGTAAAACACAAAGCACACGTAGAAGGTTCCATATGTGAGGTGCATATGATTCAAGAGATCTATTTTTTTCATACTACTTTGAATCTCATGCCAAGTGCACGAGAATTAGAGTTAGTTGAAATGATGAAATTCCTGAAGGAACGTTCGGTACACAAAAAAATTGACGAGTTTTAACCAAGTCAGTAGACATTATGGCAAGTCAAAAATAGATGGTTGAACGATGCATAATTCAAGTCAACAATGAATCATGTCCTCTTGAATACACAAGAGGTGCAATGCTATATTGCGTAAGTTTATTATTTGATGTACACGATGATTTTGTATACTATTCAATTCTCTTATTATTAATCTATTACTCTTTCATTTGTAGTGCTTTCCTGCAATACTACAATATTCCCGAGGATCAAACACAAATAAGAATCAAGAATGACTTCGCACAAAGGAACATGTAAGTCTCACTTAAACTTGTTAGTGCATTAAATCAATTGTATTTAATGACAACTTTAATAACATTCTATTTAATATGTGTCTAGGTTCTTAGTGGTCAAACTTCTAGTATGTCAAACCTCAATGATTTGGCATGGGAACCTAGTCGACATATGACAAGTTGATCTGTATATTTTGTGAATTGTTACAAATTTCATACAGAAAGTTGGTCACATAGTAAGAAACTGTTAACAATAGTTTATGTGCCATAGGATGTGGAAAATGAACATGAGTATTACGGTATCCTTAAAAATATCAATGAGTTAGAATATACTAGAGGAAAAAAAGGGGACACAAATTCATAAATACATCAAAATCTTTGAAGTACAACATAGTAGACGTTATGAACGATTTGATCCATTTATATTCCGTCTTTTGCAAGGTAGATGTATTATGTGAATTATCCAAAAAAGACAAGAGATAAAGCTCAATGGTGGATTGTCATTAAAATGAAAGCAAGAAGTCGGATTGAGGTTGAAAGTGCGTTACAAGTTGCATACCAAGATGATTCACGACCAATTGTAGATATACAGCTGATTGAAGATCTATGAGATGAAGAACATTTGTTTAATGAATTCGACAATGTTAAATTCAATAATGAAGCAGAAAATGATAATGATAGGGTAGAAGAAGATGATTACAAAAGTGCATCATCTTCAGAAGATGATGAAAATGAATATAAATCATGTAACAATTCTGATAATGATGAGTAAATTATCTTCAAACGAAAATACCTTGCACTTTGACTTTTATGACTTGTATCACACTTCTAGTATGAATTTCGTTATGTTTGAATATATAATTTATGCTTTTGAAATGGTTGCAAATAGTGTTTACGATGTCTCCACACAAATCATCAGACTAATAGTTGCCAGACAAAGATGAATCACATTCGTATTCTTTACCTTCTCGTGTGTTTCTATTCAACAAATTTAGAATTTTACATGAAAACTAGATTAATTTCTCCTTTTTCAAAAGCATCTCCAGATATTAAAATTTGGTTCTCGAGTTATACATACGATTCAATTTCTGAAGATGCGATAGAAGATATGGCCGAATTTCATGTTAATGTGATGCAATTATAGTTTTATTGTATAGTGACAAGTTAACTTATTATGCAACCACTTTTTATGTATATGTTTTGTTTTGGTAAAGAAAAATGTAAGGGAAAAGATAAAGTCACTTCTTATAGAGAAAAAGAGGGAGGTGGAGAGAAGGCCACTATGTTTAGACTTTCTAACATTTGCATAGTGGAGAGACAGGCTATACTGAAGCCTCCTTTGGACGATGACTTAGCAGAGGAAGTTCCAATGCCTGGTGACATGGAGACACAGATGTTGGAAGATTCCATACTTCTACATTGAGACATCATTTTAAATAATATTTACAGCTAGATGGTAGTTGTGGGTAAGTGACTATACATATATTTACTATATATATATATATATATTATCATATTTTTACAAGTTTTCTCGTCAAAACTTCTGCATCTGCATGCACTAAGGTAATTTGACATAAGATATACTAAGGCATGACTTACGCTTGGAGAGAAATTCCTTATGCTACGAGATAGATGTTATTTAGAGAATTTTATGTTTGTATCTTCATCAGCTTATGTTGTTAATTTTTTTGTTATCAATTTTTAATTGTTATGATAATAATTGAATATCTTTCTTTAAAGGCTGACATGTGGTGGGACTCTGAGCACACAAAGCAAATGTGAAAGATATTTAATTTTAGATGCATGGGCTACACGATTATCTAGGACTCCGAGCACACAGAACAACACAATTGGATTTCAAAGAGAGTTTGGACCGAGTTATTAGCTAAGTGGTCCATTGAGACATACAAATCCAAGTGAAAAAAGGATAAGACAAATTGGGAATCCGGAGCATGACTACATGTAGATGGTTGTATATCTATGTTGACAATTGCACGGAGAATGGTAAGTAAATTTGTAACTTTTTAATGTTCATTAAATTTTTTTAATGAATTTAATGTTCTAACTTTGATTTTAATTGTAGAAAAAAGAGATGTGTAAAACACCCGAAGATGAGTTTTTTTCTTAAAACTCGTCACAAGAAAAATAATAAATGGATTTCGTCATTTGCTCGAAAGACATACGTAAAACTTTCATTCATAACGTAGCTTAATTACGAATGAATTAACAAATGTCACTTCGTAAATTTGCAGGAGGGTTACAAAATAAAAGAAGCCAAGCATATTACACATGTCATGCAGAAGGGGACGACACCATTAACCTCTCGACAATTCTGGACGGATCATGTCAGAGTGGAGAAGGGGTGCATCTACAATGTCAAATGATCCGTTGGTCATGCGGATATTGGATATGGGCAAAAATCGATATCCAGTTATCCAAGTCAAGATGTGCAACCAGTTTTTGATAATTCGTAGGAATAACGACTACCGAAAGTCCAACAAAAAGTTCGAGAAGAGGTCCGACAAGAGTTTGAGCAACGACAACAAGCGTTTAAGCAACGACAATGAAAAGAAATGATGCGTAGCCAACACCACGACGAATATTAGGAGAAAGTGTATCAAAAGAATTTCATTTTTTATTGAAATATTTGAAAAATCTTGAATTATTGTGATATCAGAAGAAATTATTGAATTTTTTTGAATTATTGAAAATTGTGTTTATTTATTTATTTATTTATTTTAAAAAATTCATATTTTCGAAGATTTGAATCGGAAAAAATATCGATTTTTCGTAAGACACTTCGTACATTCATCTTATGCATAGAACATGGGCGCTAGCTTGCACCTAGCGTAATTAAGAGTGAACTATGCATAGAACATGCGTCGGTGTGCATGCATGTGAACATCATCAAGTGTGAGTACCGGAGGGGGAATATAATGTTCGTCCTGCCATTTGTTTGCATGACAGCATGAGTGAGCGAGAGTGAAGAGCGGCAGTGGGGGCACCCCCACCCCCCCCTACGTACAGTCTCGTTGCTGTCCACTGTGATGGGTACTAGGTAACTCCTGGTCCAGAACCCTGATCGATGCATGCAACCCCACAGCCCATAGAGAGAGAGAGAGAGAGAGATTTGAAACTAGCTCTAATCGGAGAGAGAGGATATCGACCCCATCATCCAATTTGGTGGAAGAAGACAACCCCACCCATTCAATGAACGAGTCAATGTGGCCAAGGGGAATGCATCCACATCCCCCACACTCCACACACTTGTATATATATAAAAATATAATTAAGGGTATATATATATATATATATATATATAAGCATATGCATAATATATGGGTACCTTATGCTATTATCAACCACATGATTAGTTAATATATAATTATATATTTTAAACGTATTATTTATATTCATTCATATGCCGATGTTAATGATTATAATAATGAACTCGTTTTTTATGACTTATAGAACGTATTTCCATTAGGATAAAATTGATAAAAAAAATATCAATATTATTAACCGAAGAGTGAGAAAAAGATAAATTTGGAGAAAGGAGTGTCACTATTAATTAAGTTATCAAGTGAAAAAATTATACAATGTGTTTAAAGGATATTATTTTCTCGGTGTTAATTCGGTTTTCATAAGATTATTAGCATGAGTAATAAAGTTTGAGATGGAGAGTTTAGAATATAGAACATTTGTCACTAACAATCACTATCATATATAAATGGCCTGATGGGGAAGAAGGGGTGTAGGAAAAACGAAATGGAGAGAATGGATGCAAAAAGTGAAATTTGTTGGGACGTCATATAATTGAGGGGAAGAAAAAGATAACCAACTTTATTTGCATTTGAATAATAAAAGGGGAAAGAATTTCAAGAAAGATTTTTTTTCATTTTTCTCATTGATAAATATATAGTTTATAGTATTAATATATATATATATATATATATATATATATATAAAATAAAGAAACAACTTAGTTTTTCCTAATCATTTTTATTTATATAAAAAATGATTGGATTATTCTAAAGTGTAAATATTTAAAAATTAAAATACTTAATGACATTGAGTTTCTCTTTACTTATTTCAGAGTAATCATGATTCTTAGTTCAAAAAAAAATTAATAATTTGAAGTAGTTTATTCAAAATATAAAAAATACAAAATATTTTATCTATAAACCAACCTAATTCTATATATCCGACTAAAACCTAACTCGGATCAAGTGGGTAGTGTTAGGGACAAGAGATTAAAAAATAATTGAATTTGAAAGAAATTATTAATTTTAAATTAATTTTCATGTTATCAATACCCAAAATGCCGTCCCGAGCAAGTGGATCAAAATATACATCAAGAATATGGTAGGCTCAATTGGTTACCGGAATTATCGCTCTAATTTTGGGATTCAATGCCACTAACTTTGAACATAAAAAATCTTTAGTAGACCCAATCGACAAAATAAAAATACATCAAGAACTCACCAAAAAAATATGCATCAAGATCTTTTTACCATTTTTTCTAAATTACGTGGATCGCAAATAAAATAAAAACAAAATACAGGAGCATATGGTTGCATCATTAAAGAAAAGGAAGAAGAATGAGAATGAAATAAAAATGAGATAAAGGAAGGAAAGATAAAGAGTGAGAAGATTTCCAAAGAAACGAGGACAAAGAATTTAAGTATTACTTTTGTAAGATTGTTGTACTACTATAATATAATAAAGAATTATATACTTGAGTTGAGGGCAATTACATTATTTCTATTACTCAAATTATTTGATATTTTTTATCCTAGGGGGATAAAAGCTTTCAAAGCAGAGAATAAATTATACTCGAAGTCATAAGTTTGAATTTCATCAATATAGGTATGTATTCATTTATTTTGCAACATTTACTTTTCTTTCTAACTGAAAAATATCAATGAAATTTATTTTTGGTACTTCCGAAAATTAGGAATGTTTAGCGGGTCGGGTCGACCTATGAACTCGAGGACCCGACCTCGTGTACGGGTCGGAACTTTTTTTATTTTTTTTATTTTTTTAGTTTTCAACCTATATTTTATACCAAAAAATTAAAAAAATATACTAAAATAAAATGTTTTAAATGTGTAAAATAATATATAAATATTTAACAAATTATTTTATGCTTTTAAAATTAATATTATATCATATTTTATATTAAATAATAGAAAAGGTAAGAAAAAATTAAAAAAAAAGAAAAATTAATGGTCGGGTGACCCGACCACTCGACCCGATCCAACCCGACCCGAATCGAGTCGGGTTGGATCGGATCCATCCCTCCAAAGAGGACTGATCTGATCGGATCAAAATCGGACGGGTCAAACCCGATCCGTGAACAACCCTATCGGAATCCTAATGTTGGAGCATTTTGGTGCGTGGAATAAAAAATTCCAATTATTTTTTGTGTTCCCGTATTGTTTTTTAATGTTATAGTTTTATTTTTTATTCTGAATTATCAACTTATTACTCTTATCTTAATTTTTTAAAAAATAGAATTCTACCTCTTTGATCACCCAAAACAAATTCTCGAAAGCTTAAGTTGTTAGAAAGTTAGAAAGATGAATAATTGATCATTTTGATGTAAGACAATCCAAGAATTAAGAAGTTTTTCCTAATGACAGGCTACAAAATTCATCTTACTCTATACTATTATTTAAGAATTTGAAAGAAAATTAACTAAATATTTTTAGATTGAATAACATAATTATTAAATTGGATCAAACTTAGAAAAAAAATATAGGTAAAATATTGAAAATAGAGTAAAAATGTTTCAAGAAAATGAGTGGGGGTCTATTTGATTGATTGAATGTGAAAAAGGTTAAAAATGGGAGAACGAAAGGACAATAATTTTGTTGTTTTTGTGTCTAAGAAAGGAGAGTAAAATTCTCTTTTTTTTACGTCCATTCTACTTCAACATCTTATCTTCTCTCAAATTAAAGTGAAAAAAGAGTAAATATATAATAAAACATTTTTTCTCCTTATAAAAGTTAAAATTATTATTTAGTATTCATTCTTCTCCTTCAATTTAATTATATCATCCAAAGTAAATATTCACTTTCATTTTCTTCTATTTCTTTTTCATGTTTTTTCCTTTTATTTTTTATCCTTTCTTTTCTCTAATAAAATTTACCATCAAATAGACCCAAAAATGCATAGATAACAAATATTTATTTGCTTGTCGAATCCAAATTTTTTTTTACTTCAATACATATAAGAAAAATAGAAAACTTTTATTTTTCAAAAAAAATGTTTCTCTTTTTGAGAAATCAAAGACTATAATTTATTACTCAATTGTAGCAGAATTGAATCTCAAGCGTTTACCGCTTGTGATAATCTCAAGTTCGAGTCTTGAAGTTAGGGGTGTTCACGGCAGGATTTCCTTAGGGGCTAAATTTGACTCGACTTGACTTGGTTCAATTTTTTTTATTTTTTCTTACTATTTTTTATATTTATTTAATATAAAAAAATATTATTTAATATTTATTTTAAAGCACAAAAAATTTCTAACTATTTAAATATTATTTCTGTAATAAAACATTTTATTTCATTTTTAATTTTTTTAAAACAAATATAGGTCTAGGTTTAAATAAAAATAGAAATAAATAAAAATAAAAAAATTAGATCATTGGGTCGGGCCAAGTCGACTCGAGTTGAATTTTTTAAACCCATATTCAACCCAACACAAACTAGGTCGGGTCGGTTCGAATCGTCGGATTCACCTAATCAACCGATCCGATAAACACCCTTACTTGAAGTCATCATCTGAATTAATGTCAATAGTCTTGGACACCGAAAATCTTCTATAAATATGGACCTAAAAAATATATAATTTATTAAATTCCATAACTAATTAAAGTACCTCACATCTACTTGATGCCCCTCTTATTGGTGCAGTGGGGGTGTGTGGTAGTAAAAACTCAACCCCCACCCCCCCCTGCTGTTTGTTCAAACTCCTCTCACCCTGAATAAATCGTAGTTATTACCATCCGTTTTCTCCGTCCTTCGAAACGTTGAAATGTGAAGGAAAAGGGGGCATGGAGAGAAGGTCCCAAAAGAAGGCATTTTGCCTCTCCTTTCCACCTTGGGCTTCTCATTTTTGAAGTCTTGCTTGGCTTTGGAGGAGCTGTTGAGATCCTTTCATGTGGCTTTCTTGCATGCGCATTGGATGTGGTGGCGTGCATCAAATTAGTGTTGTCCTGTGCTATTACTGTGTTGTTTCCGCCTAAAAGAACCATTTTTGGAGTACCTCCTTTCTTCTGTTGTGAAAAGAAGGATGGGAGAGGGGATACAAGTGAAAAGGTGAGATTTTTTCCGTCTGCCGGGCTCTTAAAAGGAGTTTTTTCTGGATTTCATGAGTAATTCTTGGTTCTTTTCTTGAAATTGTCACGGAAGCAAGGGCATGGATGCAGAGATGTTTCTTCTTTTTCTATGACGTTGTGGACTGCCAGAATTCTTTGAATCATGCGTAAATTTTTTCCCCTTTTTTATCATTTTGCCCATTCCATTCACTGCTGGATGTTAGTTGCAAAAAATTTCGCTCTGTTTTCCCCTGCATGCTGATGACATTTTCGGTTCCCGGATCATTGAAAAGACGGCTTCACTTACAATTTGTCCTTTCGTTAATCTCCTTCACACTGTCAAGACGTTCGAACTAATTTGCAGGTTTTTGCTGACCTATTTTTAAGACAGTTTTCTTTTCGGAAATATTTATGATCATAGTTTCATACCTTCATGCGACTATATCAAAATACTCCAAGGTTAAGCGTTATCGGATCCTCCTCCTTAGTTGCATGTTTCCTTAATTCTTTTTAAGTTGGTTATAACCTCTTGTAATATATTCCAGGGCATGCAGAATTATGTTGGATGCTCTGAAAGATGTGGTGGGTTTGAGTCCTGTCACTGATATGGGGAGGCTACAGGCTTGGGATCTTCAGTAATTGTTTGGATGAAGCTTCCTGGTGCAAATGTTAAGGACATTGTACTATGGGCTTCTGATTTGCACCCTCCCTTTCTCTGTGTCTGCTTCCAACGACGGATATGCACGCTGCATTTGTGACAGTGCTAGTTTCTGGAACAATGAGATCATCTTCCAGTGCCAGAAATTGGGTGACTTCTTTATTGCCGCAGCCTACTTCTCCATTTCTGTTGAGCTCCTGTACTTTGTGACATGCTCGAAACTCTTTCCCTTCAAATGGATTGTCTTTCAGTTTGGTGCCTTCATAGTCCTTTGTGGAGTGACCCACTTGCTCAATTTTTTCACATATCAACCCCATTCATTTATCCTCATGTTGGGTCTCACCATATCCAAGTTCTTGACTGCACTTGTATCATTCGCGACATCAATAACTCTATTAACCCTTATCCCTCAGCTTCTAAGAGTAAAGGTCAGGGAAAACTTTCTGAGATTGAAAGCTCAGGAGTTGAATCGGGAAGTTGGAATTATGAAGAGGCAGGAAGAAACTAGCTGGCATGTACGCATGCTCACACAAGAGATCCGTAAGTCACTAGATAGACACACCATACTGTACACCACTTTGGTTGAGTTGTCAAACACTTTGGGCTTGCAAAACTGTGCAGTATGGATGCCTAACAATAATAAGAGGGAGATGGACCTTACTCACCAATTAAGGGGGAGCTCGGAGATGTATGGCCATTCAATTCCTTTTGATGATCCATATGTTAGGAAAATTCAAGAAACTAAGGGGGTGAATATACTTGATGAAAACTCCACACTTGGATCTGCAAGCAGTGGAGATATGCTGGGACCAGGAGCAGTTGCAGCGATACGAATGCCAATGCTAAATGTATCACATTTCAAAGGTGGGACACCAAGAATGGTTGAAGCCAGTTATGCGATACTGGTTTTGGTTTTTCCCAGGGATGAATCAAGGTGTTGGAGCAGTCAAGAACTGGAAATTGTGGAGGTTGTGGCCGACCAGGTTGCAGTCGCTCTATCTCATGCGGCAGTGTTGGAGGAATCTCAGTTGTTGAGGGAAAAACTAGCGGCACAGAATCGGGTTCTCTTGCTAGCGAAGCAGAGCACTATGATGGCCAGCAAAGCAAGGAACAAGTTCCAAATGATCATGGGCCAAGGAATGAGAAGGCCCATCCACTCAATCCTTGGTCTGTTATCAGTAATGCAGCAAGAGTTGAACCCAAAACAAAGGCTTATTGTCGATGCTATGGCAAAAAGCAGCAGTGTGGTATCAAAATTGATAAATGATGCCATGGAAATTACTACTATAAACAATGAGCAGTTATCCTTGGTGATACGACCATTTAGCCTACATTCTCTGATTAAGGAAGCTATTAGCACTGCAAGATGTCTTTGTGATTCGAGAGGTTTTGATCTTGAATTTCAGGTTGGAAACGCTCTGCCCGATCAGGTTTTTGGGGATGAGATACGAATTTTTCATGTCATATTACATATGATAGGAAGACTTTTAAATGAGCATAATGAAGGATTTCTGATATTCCAAGTTCTCAGGCATGATGACATCAAAGAAGAATTAGTTCAAGAATGGTTTCCATGGAAATCAAATCTTTCACGGGGATATACATTTGTGACATTTGAGATAACAAGAAGATTGCGAACTAGCAATTCAACTTCATTATTATCACACTTCCGTCAGAGATACAATTCTGCGGAGTTGAAAACTGGCCTGAGCTTCAGAATGTGCAAGAGGATCGTGCACGTATGCCATATAAACCTTGCCCTCTAGAATTGGCACATAAACGGCATTTTAATTTCCTAACTTGAAGAAAATATTCATGATATTTAGTTTCAGGACGAATGTTTGTTATCTTGTACCATATAATGTTGTAGGTTATGTCATGTCCTGAAATAAACTTTAGGTTGTCACATTTTAATCAGTAAATAATCTTCTAAACTTCTTTTCTTAGAAGGTGGAAACTCTTTTACTCGTAGTGGAACAATTTGTTCAGTCTTTGGAGTCGCCACTTTGACCAAGGTTTACTTGACACTGATGGGTCATTGACCATAACCGAAAAAAATAGTGGAGAAATTTGCTTAGGAAAATTCAAAAGAAAACTCCCTTTACTCCTGGATTATTTTAGGTTTCGTATTTCCGGCCCATTGTAATTACTTTACACCACTAAGTTAATAAAGAGAAAATAGGATCAATGACAAAGGACTGTGCCAATCATTTTGGAGCCTTTGCCTAAGGACACCGAAAATGCTTTTAGTGTTTATGTTCACAAAGATGCTAGAAGGAAAATATATTCAAAGTTTGCAAGCTTTCATTAACTGTTAAGTCATTATTGTTTTTGGCTATTTCCAAAGATTTTAACTACTTGTGCAAAATAGAGAAGAAAGTTACCACAGTTTTAGGGGAATATGGTATGCTTTTGTTTACGCCTCCATCAGAAAAAGCCTTTTCAGGCTCAATCACCTCTGTTAAGATGATAAACTTTCTACTGCAATTATAGATGATCTACCAAGGAGCAACTAGGTTTTGCTCCTTTAACTTCATGAGGTTGACAAGATTTAGTCACAAAGGTTGATATACCAATTGCATTCTATCAACAACAACAACAACAAAGCCTTATCCCACTAGATGGGGTCGGCTACATGGATCATTGTATTCTATCATTCTATCATTGTATCATTCTGCTTTATTCTAGCTGGATTAATCATTGTAGTTATCATATTGTTATCTGATTGTGAAACACCTCAACCTTAATAAAATCTTTCTTTTCTGGCTTTTGCAGAGGATGCAAGGAAACATCCATGCAGTTTCAAATGCCCAAGGCATTGTAGAAACCTTAACACTTACTCTTCAATTTCAATCGCGCCAACTCAGGCCAGTGTCTGAGGCCAGAGAAACCTTAGAGCTGTGTTCCACCTCTACTACTAATTTCAAAGGCCTTAGAGTTCTATTAGTTGATGATGATGACATCAACAGAGCTGTGACCCAGAAACTCCTAGAGAAGCTTGGATGTCACGTCTCCTCTGTTGCTTCCGGCCTGCAATGTCTGAATCATTTTAGTACCCTTGGAAATATCTTCGAACTCTTACTACTGGACCTTAACATGCCCCAAATGGATGGTTTTGAGTTGGCAACAATAATCAGAAAATCGAGCAGTGGATCATGGCCTGTGATCTTAGCTTTGACTGCTTGTGATGATGCTCAGGTAGAAGAGAGGTGCTTGCATTCGGGGATGAATGGTCTGATTCGCAAACCTGTAACACTACAGACAATGGCGGACGAGCTTTATAATGTTCTGCAGAGCATATAAGTATATATATAACAATGGCCATCGCAACATCCTCACTCGTGACTTCATCCCTTTGCATGTTCAACGTATTCCCATTAATTTGGTAAGACAACGAGGCAATTCATTCCGTTTTGTTTTGCCTGATGTTAACTGCTATTATCGCAGATTAAGTAGTATATTGTGCAGCATGAAATGTAAAGACAATAGCTTCATTTCTTTTAGTCACTGGGCAAGAAGGTTATCCAGAGAGAGCTAAATACAAAGTGCAGGTAGAGATGCTTATTTGCTGTGTTCATGTGGAATATTGTACTCCTGAAATTAATATCATATTGAAACTGCCACCTGCACATATGTTACCTCTACATTTTTTTGCTACCTTTACATTGCTCGAGGGACTTGGTATCTAAAGAAAGACAACAAAGATAGAGGCAAAATCCAATATGAGCATGACTTTTCCAACAACTGACATATCATCCCAAAATTCAATTGACATACCACCGAAAATTAGGTGATGTCCTGTTCCAGAGCTTGATACATTCCATGAATTGCGGACGACACTCCATTTTGGGTGTTGTCTCTTTTTGCTTTTCGGGAGTAACTGAGCAGATTTAGCCGACACTAATAGACGAGCTAAGTCAAATTTTAAGGTGGACAAAAAAATTCTGACTTGTTACATTTAAGAAATCTAACCTAACTGAATAAACTATTAAATCACATTTATTAATAAAAATATATACATATTTTTAAAATATAATATAATAAAAGATATTTTAGTAAATAATTTCAGTTGGATTTATGAAATGTATTTAATTATGTAAAGTGATATTATAAGTTAGCAATTTAAATTTAGCAGAAATAAGCTAAACCTATTCAAGATCAATTTCTAAATTCAGATCCGACTTTTTATTAAATAAGTGAAATCGATCAAGACCCAAAGAAAGGCCGAAGGTCATCAATCGCCCACGAAACGGCATTTCCGAGTATATGTTTTTATTAAATTTGGTCATAACGATGGTATGCTTGATAGGGCAAATTTTCAATACATGTTTACTCGACGTTATGCATTTGAAAAAAAAAAGTTTACAAGAGGTAAAATGACCCAATTTAGTAATCGAAGTGGTGTCTGATATATGTTTTCTAACAAAATATCAACACTCATATGCTAGTTTGTAATGACAAATTCTATGTTCTTTCTTTAGAACAATTTATCTTGATGCAACCTCATGTATAGGAGTAACAATGATTAGCCCTCACAAGTGACGCGCACCAAAAATTCACTTAGTCAAGTAGTATATGAGTAAGAAGAGGGCTAGGAAGAATCCCACAAGCCACGCCATTCTTCGATTTGATTTTTTCTCAAACACCTGAGATCAGAACAGAATAAAAGTCAGTGACCCCGAAAAAAAAAAGAGAATAAAAAAAAATTGGATGATGAAAGTCTCAAAACAAAACATTACCATTTTGAAACGATCCACAGTTCCAGATAGCACTCCCCTTGAAGCATCCATATCATGACCCTAAGAATGGAGAGGTCGATGAGAGAATTTATATAAATTCAGAACATCAGCAAACAACAAAAGAAGCAGGTGAAGATTCTGGATAAGTACCATGCGGTCCAAGGCACGATTATGCATTGCAACTTCTTCATGAATATCTCCTGTCAACTGTTGAAAACAGACAACTCGTTAGATTATTCCATCATACAGATCAGTCAATATCTCTCTGGTGGTACACAAAATTATCACACAGCCACTAGGACACTGGATTACTATAGATGACATAATCAGAGCAAGACCTTGAAAAGGAGTACAAAATTTGCACATTGCTTGCTGATCTAACATCATGCTGGATGTTGCAATCTGTTATAGGGCATATTCCTCAAGTTTAAAAAAATTAAAGAAAGCAATGACATAATCTCTATGAAGCAAAAAGAAAAAAAAAACAACCACCAAAACTATAGGTGACTCACCCTGCTATAATACAGGACATAAAGTAGTATACTAATATACATTTTTATAGTTTATTATAGTTTGCAACATTTCACTAAATCAAAGAGAATGTCCAAGGAAAACAATTATGGGCAAAACCATAGTAGTTATCAAGGCAATACTAACCTACGTCTTTGTAGCTTATAGTCTGCACTATTTCACCAAAATAAATAAAATATTGATAGAAAACATCTGCTGGCAAAAGTTGTAGTGGTTCGATAACGATGGTTAAAGGTGGATAGAATATCAGAAAGTAACTTACTCTCTTGAGAATGTTCACTCTATCTTGCAGCCCATTAATAGCTCTATCATTATCTTGTTCATTAATCTCGTGTGATGAATATGATAAAGCTCGAATACCGCCCTCCTCAATGCCATCAAAAAGAGCAGATCTGTTGCTCCTATGGTCTCTATAAAAATTTAAAATCAAAAGAATGAAGAAATAACAATTATAACATATCACAAGCATTTCACAAAACAGCAATTACATGTAAGACATCAACTATATAAGTAATCAAGAAATTAAGATATGACATTGGGAAATTTGCTATATATATCATAATATTTTTTTGAAAGGACGTATGTCAGAATAGAAAACAGAAAGTCACAAAAAATTATGGTAATCAAATAAAAACATTTGATTTGCTGCGTGACTGAAATACGTAAAGAATCATAATAACAGGAACGTGCACCATAGAGTAATGAACAGCAGCATGATGCTACCTGATTAGTGAGTCATAAAACTAGAAGGGACATGACACAGGGATCATATTCGACAACTTTTGACAAACTGATACACGCTCAAATTTCTCGTGTAAAAATGAAAAGAAAAATCATGTCTTTTCATGATTCTTACTTCCATGGGATATATCAGTAAAGCATGAATATTAAGCATGCATTGCAAAAGACAACCATGTGTAGCTGATATATCTTTTCAATTTTCATATGATGTTTCGTCAGTTCTAGCATCTTTTCCACATGAGTTAATGAAGTTCTGCAAGGAAGTGCATAATTTCATAAGTTTATTTCTATCCTGCCACAACAATGAAAGCAAGAGGATAACTCTAGTTTCTAGGCATAAATAGAGGTGATCAGTCAAATTAGACCTAAAAAGTTATCCCTACAACCATATGGGACTTTTTTTAGGAACTACGATGATAAGGAGCTTGGTCCGGTTTATGGCACTAATCTCTCCAAGTAAATATTGTAAAGTCACTGTAGTGACAGATATGTAATGTCAGAGTTGTCTGCCTCATATATGCACATTTACTCATCTCAATGCACCTCATAAAGCACATCATCAAACACAAAAGGAGAAATAATTTTTTTTCTTCCAGGAGTTACATTATAGACTCTTGTAAAGTAAGCTTCTATCCCATTTCAACATGGAACAAAAAGACAATTCATATATGATCTAGAAAGCCAAGCAAGCCCATCTCTAGATTTTTTATCATAAGCTAGAAGATTGGCACTCTTATTGTTCCTGTCATCACCTTTTTTTTATCTTTGGACTGTATTACTGACTAGACCTTTCTTCCTTCCGGCTTCTCTACTACCTTACCCCAAAGCATCATCCTGCTGAATAATTCTAGCTATACAGGAAAATGGCATAACTGGCATTTGATCGTCATATGGTATAGGTGCGATGATATGACATCGACGTTCTTGTATAATTAACATTTCCTTAAATAAGTAATGAGAAATGTCTAATTCAGAGATAGAAGTACCACAGAACTAACCTTCTCAAATTCATCTTCAAGATACATTCAGAGACACTTCTTTCTCCCCTTTAACTTGTTTGGACCAATTGAAGATTTATCGCACTTCACCTCCTTTTATAAACGCAAATATGAACGCTGAACTTTGTTCAATTTAGATGCTGAAAACGCAATAAAAATTTTGGACTTTTAGCCAAAAGATTAAATAAGGCAAACAAGCAGAGACCGCAACAACAAAGCCCCTCCCAAAACACCATGAATTCAATGGGATTCAAAGCGAAAAGAAAAGATTCTAAAAACAACTAAAGGTAAAACTTCCAGATAAAACACAAACAATCGATGCAATAAATCAGATCTCGATATGCAAACCGACGCCAAATCGAACGTTTCAGAAGGGTAAATCATGCCAATTCATCGACCTACCGATCAATTTGAGCAAAAGGAAGAAACTTACGAATTTTGCGTTCGTGAATTTGGATCTCAGCAAAAAAAAACGAGATCTAGGGTTTGGGAATTGGGGATGCTGTGTTATTCATCACACGTTAGATCCCCATGTCGGCGAGAAGAAGCGCGAAAACAGGAAGCGTGACTTCGGAATCGAAACCCGCCGTTTTTTATGTATTTATCATTATGCAATTTTAATTGTTGTAATTAAATTTCAATCGAGTTTTTCTTCGTCCGAAATCTCTCATGATCAGAATTACTAATATTTCGAAATCTAGATAAAAATAATAATAAATCTTTCTGACTAAAGTGATGATTTTAAAAATAATACTACCCACATTCACTTAATATCATTCTTTAACTTAATATTATATATATATATGATTCTTCCCATGTTGTCATATGCTAAATATTAGGACAACACCAATGAATTAAGAGTTCAATTTTCACTAATATTATATGTATTATGATTAAGATTCAAATAGATTAGGATGGCAATGTTTAATTTTATACTAATATTAAATATGGATTAATGTACACCTTCCGCTTTGTAGAGATATTGAACGCATATCAATCATTGATCCATCGATGATCAACGATTGAGATGCGCTCAACATTCCTACAAAGTGGAAGGTGCTTTATAGGTATATTAATCCCAAATATAAATTTATGTACCTACAAAGCATTTTTCGCTTTATATGTAATATATTTATGCACCTACAAAGCACCTTTCGCTTATATATCTAACATATTATATGTATTATGATTATTAATTCAAATTTTATTATATGGTATGCATTGTATATATTAGGACTAGAATTTAAAATATAGCATTCAAATATTATGATTAGAATTTGGACTTAGAATAAATTAGGATTATTATTAACAAATTACACACATCACTCGTACTAAGTCCCGTGTGATTCAGGGATACTATAAAAATTAATCATTATAAATTATGATATTATAATTTTAAAAATTATCAAAATGTTCTTTAACTTGTAAAAGTGTAAAATGAGTAAAAAAATGAAAGATTATTCATAATTGGGAAAAAATGAATTCATTATTTCAAACTATTTTTTATTCCAAAAATAGTACATTATCTTTTAAAAAGGAAATATTACTTTTAATTGGACCCAAATTGAATTCATTGCTTCAAAATATTTTTCTTCTGAAAATGATATATTATATTTTAGAAATGAAAGTTATTTTAATCATACTCAAATTTAGCTTAATTTTTTTAAAAAAAAATATTATGTCATTTTTTACCTAAAATATACCTCCAAATTTACTCATTTAAAAAATGACACATGTTGCCGTCTTATTGTACCACTTGTGGTGGCCTCGTCCATTTACAACTACTAAAAAATTACATTTGAAAAATTCTGAATGATAAATAGGTTAACTTAATTTGAATCAGTCTACTATTATTTTTTCTGGATTTTTAATTGTATTTTTAAACTTCATAAAATATTTGAAACTTTTTTATTTAATTATATTTATAATTCTTAATATATATATTTTAATTAAGCAAAGATTGCTAGATACTCATAACCTCATGCTTGTTTATATTTACTTTCATATATAATAATATAGATTTAGTAATAAATGATGATGATGATTATTATTATTATTATTATTATTATTATTATTATTATTATTATGATGAAAATATAGACATAGAGATATGCTCAAATTATTATTTTCCAAATAAAAAATAATATACTATATATTTTTAAAAAGACATATAGTAATTGATATTAAATATATTTAAATTAAATTTACTTTTCACTAAACCAAAAATCCTATCCTATCTTTATTTATATAGAACTCTCACTTTTATTATGAGTAGGATTATTTATATAGAACCCTCACATATATAAATATTTTTATAAATAATATTGAAACTTTATTATAAAGTTCCAAGAGGATTATTGTTATATAATTTTACTTTTAATTTTGCCTCTTATCATAGAATGCTAATATTAGGATATAATTCTTTTATAATTAATATATACGTAACAGTAATATTAGGATATAGTTTTTTAGATACCGTAATAGTAGGATAGAATTAAATATGCCAATAGTAGAATGCATTATACTCTAATATTAGGATATATATTTTGATACCTTAGTTAATAAATTTTGTAGGCTTAATTTAAACTTTTCAGTTACATCTATTATTATCTTATTTAAGAAACCTTGCAAGATTAGTTTTAATTTTTAAATTTAAAATTCTTTTAATTAGTTAAATTTTATAACTTGACATGTGTATATTTCGCAACTTATCGCAACCTCAATTATAGTAATTTTAAATTTTATAACTTGCAATATTCTGCCATATGTTATGCTGTTGTGCATTTACTTTTGCTTTTTGTCAAAATAATAATAATAATAAATCATGCTGTCGACATGACTAGCGTTGCAATTGTAATGAGTTAATTTTTTTAAATTCTCTCCGAATTATAGTAATTTTCTATATCTAATTTTGATCTATGAATTTATTTCCTTAAATTTTATCACATTTTTTATTTCAATTCTTTTTATCTGATTATGTTAAGTTTTTCATTATTATTATTATTTCTACTTTAAAAAGATTAAAACATCCTTAAAAAATTATCCTCTATTTTAATATTTAAAATGAATAAAAAATAGATATAAAAATTATGAATATTAAAAAAAGATTTTTAACATTGTTGACTTGTCAAAATATTTTATTTTAAACACTAAAAGAGAGAACACTTCGTGAAAACATTTAGGAGTATTTTAATAAAGTTGTTCAAGACTGCATGAAAAATCGTTATAATTTAAAGAGATTTAAGGAAATATTTTTTTAATATTTATTATTTTGATTAAATTATTAAAAAATTAATTCAAAATCAACCCTACCTTGACTTTGAACCCAAATGTTATCTTGAATGTTTCTTAATTTTAATCGTGATTTGTGTCTTTATCCCTTGCAATGACCACAACGAATTTTCTACTCGGATGATTATACTTGTGAATATGATATTCCTTATTGATATTTTTATTTGTGTTTGGTTGGCAAAATGGTATTTCAAATTATTATTCTAATAGTGTTTGGATGAAAATGGGTAAAATAAAGAATAAGTATGGAATTAATAATATCTAATAATTTTATATTTAACAATAAATATAAGAATCAATTTTAATATAAATTATTAATAATGTTAGCTCTTGAGAAATAATAATTAAAATACAATAACAATTAATTAATATTTTAATAATAATAGATGTCTCGTAAATAATTAGTTAATCATTTTACGCACGATTTTGCCGAGAATGGTTATATTTCATTGTTTTTTAAGAATTTGCTAACCCAATTACTCAACTCACAAGCTTTCGCTAGAAGTAAACACGTTTGAGAATTTGTGCATAAAAAAGTGATGTTAAACCTATTTCATTATCTGTTTCGACATTGTTAGCGGAATAAGTAAATATTTTATCTAATTATTATGCATCCAAACAAGTATTCACTACACACAGAGAAGGAGAGAGCGTACCACTACAAGAAAATGATTAATTTATGACGAATATTTTTCGAAGGACATTAATGTTTATAATACAATACATATCTCTCTTTCATTTACTTAAAATATTTATAATATAATATGATAGTTTTACATGCTTACAATCATATATATTAATACATATAATATTATTAATGTTAATAATAAGATATTATATATAAGTATTAATAATGAATAATATTATTTTAATTACTGACCGATAACTCCTTCGATAATTTTAAATCCTTTGGAGTTATCGACGGATTTTAAATCCTTCGATAATTTTGAAGAAATTATCCTTCGGTAGTTTATTATTAATGTTTATAATATAATACATATCTTTCTTCCATTTACTTAAAATATTCATAATATAATATCATAGTATTACATGTCTACAATCATATATAGTAATACATATAATATTATTAATGTTAATAATAACATTTATATAAGTATTGATAATAAATAATATTATTTTAATTACTGACGGGTGTCTCCCTTTAGAGTTACCGATGGATTTTAAATCCTTCGATAATTCCAGAGAAATTATCCTTCGGTAATTAAAATCATAATTTATTATTAATGTTTATAATATAATACATATCTCTCTTCCATTTACTTAAAATATTCATAATATAATTTGATAGTTTTACATGTTTACAATCATATATATTAATACATATAATATTATTAATGTCAATAATAACATTTTATATATAAGTATTGATAATAAGTAATTTTTTTTAATTACTGACGGATATCTCCCTTCGGAGTTACCGATGGGTAAATCCTTCGATAATTCCGAAGGAATTATCCTTCAGTAATTAAAATCATAATTTATTATTAATATTTATAATTAATATAATACATATCTCTTTGATTTACTTAAAATATTTATAATATAATATGATATTATTAATGTTAATAATAAGATATTATATATAAGTATTGATAATGAATAATATTATTTTAATTACTGACGGGTAACTCCCTTCGGAGTTACCGACGAATTTTAAATCCTTCGATAATTCTAAAGGAATTATCCTTCAGTAATTAAAATCGTATTTTTTTATTAATATTTGTAATTAATATAATACATATCTCTCTTTTATTTACTTGAAATGTTCATAATATAATATGGTATTATTATTGTTTATAATCATATATAAGTATTGATAATGAATAATATTATTTAATTACTAATGGGTAACTCTGAATGACGAATTTTAAATACTTCGATAATTTTGAAGGAATTATCCTTCGATAATTAAAATAATAAATTATTATTAATGTTTATAATTAATATAATACACGTCCCTCTTCCATTTACCATAATATGATATTATTAATGTTTCTAATCATATATATTTATACATATAATATTATTAATGTTAATAATAAGATATTATATATAAATTAATAATGAATAATATCATTTTAATTGTTGACGGGTAACTCCCTTCGGAGTTATCGACGGATTTTAAATCCTTCGATAATTCTGAAGAAATTATCCTTCGGTAATTAAAATCATAATTTATTATCAATGTTTATTATTAATATAATACATATCTCTCTTTCATTTACTTCAAATGTTCATAATATAATATGATATTATTAATGTTTATAATCATATATATTAATACATATAATATTGTTATGTTAATAATAAAAGATATTATATATAAGTATTGTTAATGAATAATATTATTTTAATTATTGACGGATAACTCCCTTCGGAATTACCGATAAATTTTAAATCCTTCGATAAATTCGAAGGAATTATCCTCCGGTATTTAAATAATAAATTATTATTAATGTTTATAATTAATATAATACATATCTCTCTTCTATTTACTTAAAATATTCATAATATAATATGACATTATTGATGTTTTTAATCATATATATTAATACATATAATGTTATTAATGTGAACATCAACTTTTTTATAAAGATAATAATAGTCATTCAACTTTAACTTCAAAATATTACGGTCATCAAATTTAAATTATTATAACAATAAGGTCATCCGACTTAAGCTTCTAAAATCCATGGTCATCAAATGTAGGTTGTCGTAACTATAAGATTCAAAACTAAAATGGCCATCTAGTTTCAAAACTCTAAGTTAACATTACTCTTATAACTACAAGGTCATCTAACTTTATTTTAATAATAATACAATCATCCATTTACATTGTTCAATAGACGAGAGGTAATCTAACTGAGAGGCCACCGTATTTCATTCATCGACATTGTACTTTTACATATATTTTGCTATGGTCACCTATTTTAATATTTTATTATTAATATTTATAATACAACACATATGAGAAAATTAAAGATAAAAAGATAAAAAAAATCAAAGACAATTATGAGAAAATAAAAATTAATTATAACTAATTTTAAACATAAGTCATCAACACATTTTATACGCATATTGATTAACATTATCAAATTCAACTAAATTTCCACCATACCTCTAAGATTCAAAACTGTGACGGTCATCTAGTTTATTATTAAAGTATTATTCATTATTATATTAATATAACACATATTTATAATAATTATAAATTTATATATTTAAGTATTTCAATTAATTTTATTCAAAATTCTATTACTTATATAAATTTTATGATTATTAATGTTTTTAGTCTATATATTATTATATATTATAAACATTGATAAAAAATAATATTATTTTATTTACCGACGGATACTTCCTTTAGAATTATCGATGGATGTCAAATCCTTCACTAATTTCGAAAGATATACCCGTCGCTAACTCTAATATTTTCCGCCTAATTTTTCTCCCTCTGCCTTCTCCTTCCCATGCCCCCTCTCCCTATATTTTCTTCCTCCCTCCTAATCCACCTTCTCGTTCTCCTCCCTCTCTTTCTCTCCTCCTCTCCCTCTCTCTCTCTCATGGCGATGACTTCTACGGCGATTTCGATCGCTCTCCCCCACTCCCTCTCCCTCTCTCTCGACTCCGGCAGCCAGTGCGGCCGGCGGCCAGATCCGGCGAGCGGGTTGCTGATCCGGTCGAGGATGATCAGATTCGGCCGATCCGATCGCCTACAATCATATTCGACGCGCGGGCGGACGATCCGGTCGCCTGCGACTAGGGCTGAGCAGACCCGGGTCCGAGTCCGGGTCCGGGTCCGGGTCCGAGTCTAAGCGGGATCGACCCGGTCCCGACCCGGATTATACCTGGTCAAAAAAATTTTGACCTAGTACCGGACCCGAACCCGACCGGATCCGGTTCCAGGTCAGACCCGATAATCCGAGAATGTCACCGGGTTTGCGACCGAGAATCATCAAAAGACGTGGAATGACGGACGTCGTAGATCGGCCCTAGTGGCCAGATCTAGCACCGGACGACCGGATCGGCTCACTTGGGGGCTGATCCGAGGCGGGATCGGCGGCCAGGCGTCAGATCCGGCCGCCCGGCGTCGGCGGCCAGGCGCCAGATCCGGCCGCCCGGCGTCGGCGGCCAGGCGCCAGATCCGACCGCCTGGCGCGCTGGATCCGGCGCCAGGCGTGCCAGATCGTGGCGCATCGAGCCTCCGTGTGCCTGGCGGTCGGATCGGGCCGCCAGGCGTCGGATCGTGGCGCCTGGCGGCCGGATCCGACCACCAGGCGCCACTATCCGGCGCCTGGCGATCGGATCCAACTGCCTGGCAGACGGATCTGACGCCCGCCAAGCGCCACTATCCGATGCTTGGCAGTCGGATCCGCCCGCCAAATGCTGGATCCCAGTGCTCCTGACGACCGAGAAGAGAGAGAGGGGAGAGTCAAGAGAGGGAGGTCGGAGTCATCATCGCTGCGCTAACGCCATCGCCGTGCGGTCGGTGTGAGAGAGAGGGCGAGAGACAAAGAGAGAGTGGGAGGGAGAGGGTGAGAGACGGAGAGAGAAAGTGAGAGGGTAAAATGAGAAAAAAAAGGGTGGAATGGGGTTATATACTGAACAAATAACATGGGTCGGGTCCGGGTCGAGTATTTGGATGGCAAACCCGGTCCTGACCTGAAACACGCCGAGTTTTTTAATATTTGGACCCGGTTCCGGCCCGAATTTGATTCGGGCCGAGTTATTTACCTTATTTTTTGGGTCGGTGCGGACCGGATCGATCCGGACCGTGCTCAGCCCTACCTGCAACCATATCCGACGCGCGTGCAGCCGAATCCGACTGTAGGCGATCGGCGCACGGGCACCAGATCAAGCTCGCTAGTGACTGGATCGGGCCATGGGCGGCAAATCGCCCGGGCAGCCTATCGCGTTCGTGGCCTCCTCCCCATCCCCCTCCCCCTCTCTATCTATCTCGATTTCGGTCGTCTGCTCCGGATCGACTGTCAGCGTCGATCCGACAGTAGGCGGCCTATTTTTTTATATTTTTATAAACTTTTTGACTGACGTATCCATCGCACTCTGTCGAAGCCTTCGACGGGAGAGCGTGTCTTCGACAGGAGAGCACCCGTCGAAGTGTTCGACGGGTGGTCCCCGCCGAAGCCTTCTACGGGTCACACCCATCGAAGGTTTCGATGGGTGCTCTCATGTCGAAACTATCGACGGGTTTTCCGTCGAAACTTGTGAATGGGCCAACACTCTTCTTTCGATTTCGACAGTCGGATTAGGAGCTTTCGACAATAAAATCCGTCGAAAATTTCGAAGGACGACCTTCCCTTCGGAACTTTCGACGGATTTTGCCCGTCAAAAATTCTGAAGGCAATTTTCCCGTCGCAAGCATCCGTCAAAACTTTCAAAGGAACGTTTGAGGACCGTCGATCATTTTCTTCGACGATAAAATTTTCAACTATCTATTATCCGTAAAAAAATTCGTCGCAAAGGCATATTTGCAATGGATTTTGAAGGTTTTGCGACGGATATATCCATCGCAAAATCGCAATATTCTTGTAATACCCTTGCATATGTGTAGGATATTATTCACTTTGTACCTCGTCCCAAACGATTTTATTAAAGCGCGTCCCCCAGTATCAAAGTAGCACAGCGACTCACCTTTATACTTGACAGGATATTGTTTGTTCTGCCCTCATCCTAGACTCACAATTTTCTTATGCATCCTCCGTTATCATAGTGGCGCAAGAGCCCACTACCCCTTGAAGTATCTGTAGATGTTGAAGGCATACTTTGAACTAGTCTCACATGTATAGTCACGAAAGAAACGCTGAATATATATGAGAACATGATTTTGGATTGAAAGGACGCGTTAGAAAATCATGAACCCTATGAGAGGGAGCAAAGCGGATAATATCCTATCAAATATAGAGGTGAACTGTTGTGCTACTCTGTTATTGAAGGATGCGTTTTGATAAAATCATACGAACCAAGGCCCCCAATTTGCCGCCATGATTCCACTGTATCATCGTCGTCAGCAATCGCTCGCCTTCAAATCCCCCCTACACGATTACTTTGTATTTCGGAAAGGAACTTAATCATTTCCTTTTTGCCGTCACTGAGCTCACTATCGTCCTCGCCGGCGTTTTGTACCCTAGGAGCTCGTCCGTTGTCGTTGTTTTCGACCTCGCCACCCTCTCGTTCCCTATTGATCCCCTCCCCCAAAACCCCACACCCTCCATGCCGTCGTGCATCCTCGTCACCAATGACGCTCTCCCTAGCTGAACCAACTTGGACCGCCCTCACCAAGTCGTTGCTAAACCGGCGCTGAGCCGCTACTAAACTGCGTGCATCACATCGAGCCGTTCATCTGACATTTGACAACGGAGAATGGACAATTCCTCATTTTACTAGGGGACAACAATTAAATCTAACTTTTTATTCAACTTATTTTGTAGGTTTATGGGATTATCTATTTTTCTATCCTAAACATAGTAGTTTTCAAGATAAATTTACCATACCGAAAATCACAACTTCAATTGTGGATTTTAATTAACATCATGGGATTTTTTTTGTTTTCTTATTTTCTATGAGCTTAATAAAAAGAAAAAATTCCAAATTAATTAAAAAAATTATTTCCCCCCGAATGTATTTTTGGACGTCAAGATTTTTCAAGTTCCTAAATATTTATACTTAACACAAATTACTAGCTTCATATTTTCATTATTTTACATTTTTATTTCCTAACTTTTATTCCTTAAATATTAAATAAGCGAGCATCTTCTACCATTTTTCATTTATTTTATCCTTTTAAAATTTTCTAAATAAAAATATAAAATAACTGATCAAATGCAAATGTTTGGGAAGTTATAATTAAGACTCTAATATTAAATCGACTAATAGAGATTTTAAAAAATCAGTATAAAGGCAAGGGAATAAAAAAGGCAAGGGAATAAAAAACTCTTATAAAACATGTCCACACATCCTGCCATAGTGCCATTTGCAATTGACACTTGATTTCTGGTGACAGGTTGGAGGAGATACTAAAAACAAGTGTCATGTTTCTTTGTGTAGGTTATAATTAATAGCATTGATGGTATACAGGGGAGCTCCCTCGGTACATGCAATCGGAAGAAGATGCAACTACCAGTAGGGAATATATAATTTCTTCGTGAGGTCATGTTATGCAATAATTAGTTTGCACCAGTAAAGGAAACAGAAAGGCTTAATACACTGTGGATTTGGATTCATCACTCAGAATACGCCTCAAGTGGTCATTATGTCTTCGTTAACCTCCAAGAAGCTTACAATTCCATTATGTTGATGTGCGAAAGCTTTGTTGTTATTGCTATATATATATATAGTTTCCTCTGAGCAGCCACTCTGGTTTTATCATGCTCGTGCATGCCAAAGGAAACCATGCTTCTGCAGCTGATGTTGGCGCATAAAAAAAGTTCCTTTTTTTTCATGCAAAGACAAGTATTTTAATGCGTGAACTTTTGTCTTCAGTGGGTGGCAAGAGGGAGTGGTTGCCAATCATGATGGATTCTCGCCAGAAAGGAGCTTCTTTCATGATTTCTGCAAGGCTTTCATCATCCCCACAAGTGAAAAAGTGAGGGTCTAGCATGCAATGCATGTCTTGGAGAAGTCAATGGAGCATCAGCTGAAGCAATTTGAAACAGTTCTTAGCAGGCTCATGATTTTTAGCGTTTTGATCTGTTTAATCTCCGGAATGTTGAGGTTTGGGCAGCCAGAGAGAGAGAGAGAGAGAGCAGGGAATTTAGAAGAGGCATTAACGAGCTTTGTGCTATATCTTTGAATTGCATACAACCCCTTCTGTGACAGAAGCCAAAACCTCAGTTTTGCTGAGTGGAAGTTAGAAGAAAGGATTCAGATTAATTGGAACAGTAAAAGCAATGCAATCTTTTGTTTCTGAGTACAAAGGCGGGGATGGTTTCAAATGATGAGATCTGCAGGAGAGTGGGGACCTCAGTAGCAGTGTGCTCAAGATTCCTGCAACCAATTTTAGCAGCAGATGTACATGGCTTGACAGGAGGGGCTTCAATGTGCAATTAACTCCCAACATCAAAAGCTATCACATGAGAAATCCCCCAACTCACCCTACCCACCCCTCCTTTAAGACACCCACATATCTAGCTCCCTTCCATGCAGTCCAATTTCGCAATGGCTTCATCCCACAACTGTTCTCTTTCTCTCTCCCCTCATGGGGTCCACATCCAAGAAGGACCACCTGGACTTGCCCCCCCTTCAAAACTTTGAATATTGCAGAATGGAAACATTTTTCAGAGCAATGAAATTCTATCCACCTCACTATTTGCTCAGAGAGAGTAGCAGCTTTAACATGAGCTAAAGGCTTGGTAACATGCAGGTAAAACCAACTGATACTGTGCACCCACAAGTCACAGTTAGTAAAGTCCATAACCTTTTACCATTTTGTTCCTGACTGGCAATTTGTTTTGACTCAAACAAGAAGCCAAGAGCTTTTTGAGGCCAGTAATTTAAATTATGGAGTCATCTGAGACAGCATGAAAGATTAGTCAGTTTCACTCCCAGATTTGGTTGCTGTTGGATTTCCTTGCGGATTTATTTAGGACAATATGGACAACTGAATACCAAGGAAGTGGCTTAGTTGTCCTTCCCTTCACAAATTCAGCATCAGAATGCAAAAATGTTATGATGCTGATTGGCCTCTGCAAGTGAACTCATCCGACCCTAATCAAATTAGATCTTTGGATATTCAAGTAACGGATCCCCAAAGAAGAGAGGAAACACATGATACCCAACCAAACCAGAAAAGGTAAAAACGTAGGTTAATTGGATGTGAACTTTTTGGTCAGGACTTGAACTCTAAGCTACATTTGGAAAGATATGGGGCGTCACTGGAAGATGATGAGCAACCTAGAAAGGCCATCTTTCTGCTAACAGGATAACAAACAACAAAACGTGAAGGTAATGAGAACAGCAATATCGAACTAAGAACAATATCTCAAGATTGTCTGGCATCACAAGATCTGATTGTTAAGCACATTGCACCTTCTAAAACAAAACAGACGGGCAGATGGAGAAGAGTTTATACGATTTTTATCTCTTAAAAGAAACATAGATACTGGTTGTTGGTCCATAATAAAATGCAAACCATATTACAATAAGATATTAATCTGCATTTCTTCCTAACTAATATGTTACCCTCTTCAAGCATTGATAACTCAAATTAGCAATTAAAAGGCTCTGTATAAACTTAAAAACGAGGAAAGAACGGAAGATCATTAAAATTGTTTGGATTTTTTTTTGTTCTCCTAAATCACTTTAAAGGATTGTCCTAAGATCTCAAATATGAAATATAAAAAATAGGATGATAATACTCCATCAGTAGAAACGAACTTTATCACTCAAACTCATTTCCCTTCTGCTTTCTCAAAGAATTCAAAACATAATGCAAACATAGTGTTATTATATATAGAGAAATGTAAAACTGTAGTATGGGGAATATATCATAGATTTCCAAAAGGATCTATTTACACATTTAAGTCAGATTTCATACCTTCAACAACCAACACCAACCTACTTCTGCCTCTTCTATTGCTCCTTTCATGAGGATAACAATCAATTCAAAAGAAGAAAAAGAAAACCCAAATAAGTATCTCCTTAGGGCCTTTAGATGATTGATTAAGAACAGTATTGCCATTGCACACAATCCTCAAAGTCTAGGCTACTTCTGCAGTCTAACAAAGCATTCTGTTGTTGTTCATACCGACAAATATAATTCAAACCAACCAACAATTCGCAGATAACGGCCTCGGTCTTCTCCCTGTCAGCAAAATAAATGGTCTGTAGAAGTAGTACATTAGACTTCAATATTATCTGCTGCTGCTCAAAGTTGTGCTCTGTTTGCCACCTGATCATGTCATGTGCCATAGGCGAAAGCCAGCTCAAGATTTTATCAAGTGTTTCCTTCCAATCATGTGCAAGAGGAGCATCATAGATAGCTAGATTCTTCACAAAAGATTTGAGTCGTTTCCTAAGTGCTACTCTTAAGCTTGAGGGCAGCATCTGGTATAGATCATCTCTAGCTTCCTCCCCGATCAAATGAGGATATTTCAGTAACTTCTCTATGATAATTATGATGTTTGCATAATGTAATGCGAGAGCTGAACCTCCAATGGTGGACGACGAGGCAAGTGAAGTCAACCTGCTAGGCCCCAACACTGTGCTTCCCCAAATTTTGCCACTCTTGTTCTGCCAATGCTCGCCGCTAAATTCAACTAGAGCACCAGTTTCCGGCTTGCTGATGTAGCTCTCGTTCTCAACAATGCCATCCACATTCTTCAGCATTGCAGTTTTTCCTAAGCTGAAGCACTCCATGAAGAACCTACCTGGGCTCACACCGCAATGCAACCGGAGGTCATCCCTATGGAAATTCGGTATAGTAACACCGTCTGGGGCAATTTTTGCAATCTGCCCAGACTTGCCATCTAATGAACCGGATCGAAGGGAACCCGAATGAATTGGATAATGCCGTCTACCAATATTTTGGCTTGAAAGCTGACAACTTTGGTCGAAAACAAGGCAATCCAATCCAAGAATCGACTCCCCAAATACAAGGCATATCCGAGAATGGATAGTGCAGATTGCTCGTGCAAGGAGGAGGACGACCTTATCGTAGTTCTGATTCCAAAGCGAGGCGTCACGCAGATGCTTAACATCTTGCCGCTGCCACTGGATCTTTTGGTCGAAGGCTCGGCGCGTCTCATCGTTTACAGGATTCTGCGCATACTTCTTAGCAGCCTGCTCGAGCTCGGTGAGAACCTCGAGCTCAGCGTAGAGAGCAGCAGTGGAGGCCACAAAACGTTCCATCTTGCGGATGGTACCGTCCATGTCCTTGGAGAGAAAGCCAAGGCCGGAGGGGTCGATGCGGGCGGCAAGAAGGTCAGAGTAGACGTGCTCGAAACCGACGAGAGCCGGGTGAGAGCAGCGTCGACCGAGGCGCGTGGCAACTGCAGCGACGCGGTTGAGATCGTCGATTTTCTCGGCGAGGGCGAGCGAGAGGAGGTACTGCTCGTCCGGGGAGACGAGGAGACGAACCGCGTGCGACCTGAGGACCTGGGAGCGGAGACGCGCTATCTCCGACTCCGTGAGCGAGCGATATAGGTTGACGGCCCGTGACATGCCGTTGGCGACCTCGAACGACAGGATGCCGACGGTGGCAGCGGCCGCGGCGCCGCCATCCTGAGGCCTTTTCGAGCTTTCCTTCTTCTTCTTCTTGGTGGCAGCCGCGGCGACCGAACTTCGCATCCTGTCGATCCAAGGCTCTGCCACCATTGTTACAGCTTCAAAAGAGGGACCTTTGGATCTAAAATTTTATTTGGACCTTCACGTTTCCCTTAGCCAATTCAAAGTACAGCGCCCTCTGCAATTAAAAGATCGGAAAAGAACAAACATTAAGCACAAAAAACATCAAAGATTCAAGCTTTACGACGAAACTAGGATCCAAAATGCCATAATTACTCATTTAGCACAAAAAACTAAGAACGAACGGATATTTACCTTCGTCAACTGTTACAAACTCCAAAACTGATCGTTTTGGCTCAAAATCCTGCGAAAAAACAACAGCTTTTGTGGTTCCGTTCCAGCTATACTTTGAACATTACTGTTCTCCTTTGCGTACAACAGAAGACTCTTCAGCTAAAGACCTCAAAACAATCGCCGAGAAAAAAACTGAGGAGATGAACAAATAAAAGATAGATCTTTCGAGGTGCCAGCGACTTCGGCTGGCGGATTGGAGCGAAGACTTGACGGTAAAAGTAGCAAAAGACGTCGTCTTTGGTGTGGAATTGGGGCTCCAAGGCCGCGTCTTTTGAAATGGTTTATTGTTTCTTGGCTATTTTTCTACTACGTGGAGAGAGTAATAAATGGGAGGAGATGGAAAGGCTTTAAATGGAGGGAGAGAGAGACAGAGGAAAATTGCAACACAGCGATGAGCAGGGGAAGCAGACAAGGAGAGAGAACGTGTGAAACTGATGACAATGGAGTAGGAGATTTTTCTTTTTTATTATCATTTTAAGATAATTAATATTCATCTTGGATTCATTAGCTTTGAATTTAAAAAATAGTATGCAGATCAAAGTTTAGAAATATTAATATTTATTTATGAAGAATGTACATGTATGTATTGTCACTTTTATTTATGGTTCATGTTAATTTTGTGAGTCTGTAATCTGAAGGAAGTCACAGGAAGGTACAGTACTGAACCAGTTCAACCAAAATTTATGGCCTTAATGGTGTGAGTAAAGAATATTTATTTAGATGGCACATAAAGTTCCACCATAATAGTAGAATATAAAATTAGCTTTACTCTTCAACAACTATAGATGGGAATTTATTAATCTTTTTTGCTCCTTTAGGAGATTAGTTTATTTGTGGCAACTTTTGTGATGCCAGGCCATTTGACTCCTCAGTGGGTAAGTCATAGCTGCAACTGCAATGCCAAACCAATACACCAAAAAAGAAAAAAAATTGTGATATTTAATTTATGCATGCAAGAGAATAGTTGTACCTTATGATTAAGGACGTTATTTAATTTTTTGGGGCTAGTTTATAGGCTGTATGGTTGACTTAATTGACTGAGATCATAAATGGATGCATTGATTGTGATTTCTTTTTCAAGCATGTGAAGGAAGGATCATAAACTTGGCAGTGGAGAGGTCAAATGGGACCGAAATTTATGGCCTTGGTTAATTTTGTTTGTACAAATTAATTTTTTTTAATGTATAAATTGTGGTATCCAACTATTCAAGAGTCTAAGGCGTTCTAGTTAATTTAATTTGAAAATTAAATAATCAAGTGAATCTTAGGATACATTGTGACAACCCAGTGAAAACTATGGACTCTCTTCGATCCTTAGGTTATAATTATATGGTTGAAATTCAACCTCCATTAAATTTAATGTTAAATTATTAAATTTAATTTTAATCATGTAATCATCATCTAACGGTTCCGATTCATTTGATGTTACATTGATTGTACAACTTATATATATAGTATGCAACCAAATTTTGTATAATTAATATGCAACTAACAAATCAAGATCGTTATATTATAATTAGATGGTCGAGATTCAACCTCTATTTAATCTAATATTAAGTTATTAAATCTAATATCAACTATATAATCATCATTTTAACGGTTCAAATTCATTGAATGCAGTTGTACGACTTTTGGTTGCATATTACTTAAACATATTAGTTCATGAGATTAAGTAGCATGCAATCAACTTTTGTACAATTAACATGCAACTAACAAATCAGGATCATTAAATCATGATTATATAACATATTCAACATCTATTAATTTTAATATTAATTTATTAAATTTAATTTCAATCATATAATCATCATCCAATGGTTCAAACTCATTGGTTATATATTAGTTGTATAATTTTTAGTTGCATGTTACTTAAATTATATATATATATATATATATATATATATATCAATTAAATGTGACTCTAGAGTTTCGGAGCAGATCACAGTCGCTCATTTAGGATTCAACGGTGTGGCAAATTCAAAGGTTTTCATTCGTGATCAAAATGGAAGAACAATCATTCCTCCCTCTAGGGGTGTTCTCTAGGTCGGGTCGATCCGGTGAACTCGAAGATCCGATTCAACCCGACCCTATGTTTGAATTGGAGAATTTCAACCCGACTTGACTCAACCCGACGACTTTGATTTTTCTTTTTTTAATTTTAAATATTTTTTATTAATTTAAGAGTTTTATATCATATAATATTGCAAAATATAAAAAAACTATTTTAAATGTAGAAAAATATATAGATATTTAAAATAATATTTTTGTATTTAAAATATTTCATTTAGTATTAAAAATAAAGTAATAGATGCTTTTATATTAAAAATAGTAAAAAATAAATGGAGCCCGACCACCCGACCAGACCCTGGTCGGGTGGGGTCGGTCATAAAAGAAAAAGAAACCCGACCCGATGAGTCGATTTATTCATGGGACGAGTTTGACCTGACCCGATCCGACTCGACGAGTCAATTTGTTCATGAGTCGAGTTTGACCCGACTCCTGAACACCCTACCTCTCTCTTTGCGAGGAGCCAGTCGTCGGACCCTCCTTGCACCGTTGTTTGTCGGACAGATCGCTGCACTGTTGCAGCCATTTGTCATTCACTATTAGCCATCATCTTTCACCATTGTTCGTCGTTCACCACTTGCAAAGCGTCCTCTTAGCCAAAAAGGATCACAAGATGAGTCTGGGACACAGGCAATTGGATGCCTCGGCGGCATCTGCAACGAGGACGCTGTCGAAAGGGCGAGGGAAGTTGTCGGAGAAAGAGCGATCGGAGTCCATTCTTTATTGTCTTTCGTCGTTCTCCATTGTTTACCGGACAGAATGACCTCTTCACGCCATTTATTCACTGCATAGAGCAGCATCTCTTCGTGCCATCCTTTGCCAAACTGCTGCGGTCATTCATCCTTCATCGTCGTTCGTTGTTGTTAGCCGGACAAAGCGCTACAATTGTTCGTCCTTCATAGGATGAGCGAGGAACACAACGATCGAAATGTTATACATACATACATACATATATATATAGAGAGAGAGAAAGAGAGAGAGGGAGAGAGTTGTAGATGTATACGGTGTAAATCAATCATTTTAAATAAGATGTTAATTTCTTCAAATAATATGTATGAATATAATTTTTTTTGACAATCTCTATACTTATAACTTAATTTTAAAAAAATACGCATATATATCTACGTAGGCATTTAATTCATATATATATATATATATATAATTTATTAGATTTCCAATGATAACCAATCATGGGACATGAACGTAAGATTAATCGAGTTTGAAAGTGGCTTAAAACTATATTCAGGAGTATCATAGTAGTTGAACAATGGACATGATTTTTCAAATATTGAGATGAGATGACAATCTAAGAAAATAACTAAAGTAACTTTAAAGTTAGATCAACCAAATCATTTCTATAATGCCGAAAAGAAATTTTCTTCTAAAAATAGCTTTTATTATATAGCTCAAACTTGATAAAGATATCTTTTGAATTAATTTTTTTAGATATTTTGTTTACAACGCCCAGGGTGACCTTCGGTATACAATATTACTACTATTTAATTAATTTAAAATCGGAGTGGATGAGAAAGATCAATCTTGTGCTATTAGCAATCGTCAAACTATATATATATATAACTCTGCCAATTAATATTAATTTTTTTAAAAAAAATACTTTTGTATTGCAGAATTTATATAAATATTTTTATTAGCCACGAGATAAATACATAAAGAATGCCCGATATGAAGCGATTGCAATTGGGGCCCAACCTTCTATCACATGAATCTTGTATTTTTGCATATGAAGGTGCTGCTCCCAATTTCTATGATACTACTTATTTGTCCATTAATATAATTTCAGGCACATAAAATACTGAAATTTCATTTATCCAACAGCAAGTTATTCTAATTAAATAAATCGGATATGAATATTCTTTTTTTTCAATACATTTAAAGCAATAATATTTTAGTTGGCACACGCATCAATGCGTAAATGGAAGTCTTGATTGAGCATTTTTATTTTTTTCATCGTAACAAAAAAAAATAAAGAAAAAAAAACAGAGCAACTTATGACACGCAGCAAACATAGACCTATATGTAATATAATATAATATAATATAATATAATACAATATAATATAATATGTATATATCTAATATATTATACTTGGAGTTTGAATTCATCAAGACGGCAAAACAGCGTAGCTCGATTTTTGTGCCTAACTCGCGGTTAAATTGGCTGTGCAGTGGTGTTCTTTTTTTCATTATTCCGGGTGGGCAAAAATCACTTTAGTGGATATTTTTTTGTTTTTTAAATAAAGTATAATAATGTATTTTGGAGCCATAACAATTTTATCCAAAATTTACTAGTAAAGATAAAAAATATTGGCCAATTATCTAATTAATTGGTAATTTCTTCCATTAGCTACTATTAAAATTCTAGTGTTTACATTTTTTCTTCTGTTTACAAAAACACAATGCAAAAAATTGATTTGTAATAAATATATATATATTAGAATTAATTTCATAAACTATTTTTCGTATTTAATTTTGAACTACGAACTTATCGCATGACACATTTCTTCGTTTTTCACTTAGGTTCTTTGGTTTAATTTTTTTATTTATGAAAACACTAAAATACCCTCCTATAATTTGAAATAAATGTACTTCTTTTTGTGCTCATTAAAACAGATGAAAACTCAAAATTATGAAAGGTCATTCTAATCTTTTCATAAATATAAAATAAAATAATAATAGAAAATAATCTTACGGAGAGATCTAAAAGGAAATTATGATAAAATTTAAATATGTGATAAATTCATATTTTAGGATTAGATATGCAAAATTGCTATACTGGTTTATGGAATTAACTCTATATTTTAATTAATAATACGTAAGTTGCATATAAGTTGGGTTAATTGATAGAAAGTGCGAGTCCCCAAGTCAATGTACACGGATTCAACTTTCTGAGTCCCTAATTCAATCAAAATTTCATTCAAATTTCGGATTAATTAGTCCATCTTGATTGTTTTAATGAATTTATATAATTACAACTTTTTCATACATTCAAGATTCGTATCCTCCTCACTTCTAGAATTTTAGTATCACCGTGTGACATTTTTTTACCCATTGATTACGTAATGTAATATATCAAATTACCAATATAATATATTATAATATATCGTAAGAAAGGTATATCACTTTTCTAAAATCGAAGGAATAAAATAGTGTTTAAAGAAGTGGCATTACAAATATTTGATCTGAAATCCCCCAAATTCTTGTACATTGTTAATAGATGCACTATTTTATTTTCCTAGTGGACCCAAATCTAATTTTGGCGAATTGACGTTGAAGGAATCGTTTTTATCCAGAGAATTAAAAAATAGATCATAATTATTATTTAAATTATGAATTTAATAGGGGACATACGTTTAACCCCCACTGTCTGATTAGGGTGATAGAGCATGCGATAGTGCGCGTCGGAGCTGAAGGCGTCAGCGTTTTTAGGCACCAACGTTCTCAACGAGTTGATCGCGGGCGGCCACCAGCATTAGCATCTCTGTTGGCGGTCGGCGCGGATGGTCCCGCGTGTCTCGAACGAGTTCTTCGGCACCCTCATCTTGTGGGTGTTCCATGGCGTGACATTAGGCAAGCTTGTTGGGAGACCGTTGCAACACGCGACAACGCCCTCTGCCAAATCGACCTCCCTCCTCCTGGATCGACCTTCCCTTTGTCAGAACGACTCTCCCTCCGCCTGGATCGACCTCCCCTTCGTTGAAATGACACACCCTCCATTGAATCAACCCTTCCTCCGTCGGATCGACTTTCCCTTCGTTGGAACGACGCTCTCTCCGCTGCGGCGATGAACGATTTTGAAGGCGGCAACGACAAGCGACCAGGCGAAATCGAGTTTCGCAATGAGGTACCATCTCGAGGATTGCCACGGGACAAGAAGGTGAGGGGAGAGATCATGCTGGTCGTATGGATCAGGACCGCCCTCGCAGGTCATCATAGATCGATCCTTGCCGCACTCCGTTCTCGTAGGTCGTTGATCCCCGCCCGTCGCCCTGTGTCTTCACAAATCAAATGCCACCCACAGCCCTTCGCTCGCCGCTAGGGCTGAGCAAATCCGAGACCGGGTCCAGGTCTAAGCGGACCTGGTTCCGACCCAAATTATGCCGGGTTAAAATTTTTTCGACTTGGTACCAAACCCGGACTCGACCGAATCCAATTTCGAGTCAGACTCGACAATCCGGGAATATGACCGAGTTTGCAGTCGAGAATCGTTGAGAAACGCCATTCGGATCGCGTGCTTGATGCTCCACGATCCGATGTCCGGATCGATTCATATGGGGGCCGATCCGACACCGAATCTGGTCACTAGAGACCGATCCGGACGTCAGGCGCCGGATCAACCGCCAGTGGCCAAATTCGACCACCTGTAGCCCGGATCGACCGTTGTGGCCAGATCCAGTGCCTGTGGCCGGATTGGCCGCCAGTGGCCAGATTCAACGCTTGGCGGCCGGATCGATCGCCAATGGTCAAATCCGGTGCCTGGCTGCCAATCCAGCCACCAGGTGACAGATCGTCGCCTGATGGCCGGATCGACCGTCAATGCGTCAATGGCCAAATCCAACGCCTAGCGGACGATTCAGCCGCCAGGTGCCGTATTGTGATGCTCCTGGCGGCCGAGTAAAGAGAGAGAGAGTCAGGAGAGGAGAGGTCGACCAGAGTCGTCGCCGTTGCCACCCTCATCGTGAGTGAGAGAGGGAGAGGGCGAGAGACGGAGAGAGAGATGGGAGAGAGAAAGTGAGAGGGTGAAATGAAGAAAGGTATGTTATATACTAATAACTAACTCGGGTCGGGTCGGGGTCGAGTATTTAAATTACAAATCCGGTTCTGACCCGAAACCCATCGAATTTTTATTATTTGAACCCGATCCCGATCCGAATTAGATTCAGGCCGAGTTTTTATCTCGATTTTCTGAGTCGGTACGGTCTGGGTCGACCGGGACCCGGACCGTGCTCAGCCTTACTCGCCGCCGCCTTCGACCTCAGCTTGCCACCACCCTCCAGCCTCAGCTCGTTGTCGCCCTCCGCTCTCGACCACTCATTCGCCACTCAAAGATCGCCCACCTTCCAATCTAACATATGACTCCCATTATCCTTAAATTAATCCCCTTGACGTTCATTTTACTTACTTTGAATTGAAATGCAATCATATAAGAGTATAATTGTATAAATCCAACTCTATTATTCCCCATGCCAAGAATTTGGCATTCACTTTAATTTGTTTAGATTTATGTATTTGATAATATATCAATAAATCAGAAAAAAAATTGACGCGTATCTCGATTTGATTAAAAGTTTCATTCGAGTCAAATGAGTTACCAAATTTCTCATGGTGGCCTAAAAACTTAAAAGCAATGAAAATTTTGACTTAATAAAAAAAGGGTCAGGAACTTTGACCTCCTTAATTTATATTCTCTCCACATTTGTTTTCTTTTGGTATCTTACTCACAATTCCAGAAGAGAATATTAGGTATACAATTTGACCCCCAAAAAATAGACAAATATATACACGAATTCAAATTTTATTTTTCATGGGAGTTATTTTTTCTTGACACGACCTAGAAAATCAAATGTAGAAATGCATAATTTTTATCATTTAATTAATTTAATTATTGTAATTCATAATTAAATTGACTATATACTTTATAGATGAAATAATATATATATATATATATATATATTTATTTGAATAATTTGATAATAAAAAATATCATTTAAAACTAAATAAATTAGAGTCGTTAAATTACTCATATTTATTAACATGACCTTGATCTTGATCTTAATTGCATATACTATTTAACATATACTTTATATTAATATACAAAATAATTTTATCAATCTAATAAGTAAAATTAGTGGTTTAAAATAAAATGTTATATAAAAAATGTGGTTTTATTTATTACAGAAATATATCCATCTACCAACAACAAGGATCATAAAACATAAGAAGAAAATTGAGATAAAGTAAGACAAAATAAAAGAAAAGATTCATACGATATACTACTCCAAAAAGAACAAAAATAATAGATGTTCTAAGGCTGCCATTGTGGAGTAGTTGGATATCGTGCAAGCGATAGAGATGGACGTAATAATGTTGATCTACTTGCAATAAATAAACAATCATATATCAATCTCTTCTATCATAAAAATATATTTATTCCACATTAATAGTGTGATATATTTGTTTTTTTTTCACGACTACAAAATGGACGGATGCCATTTTTTCATTCGAAAAGATCAGTACCCAACTTTTTTTTTTATTTTTTTTAGGTTCAACCCAAAAAATCATTTAGAAAGATTTTGTGTTTGGATTTTTTTTATTCTCATACTTGACTACCAATAATGTTATAAAGTTTAATGAAAACATATAGATGTTAACGGAAATAAGAGCGATAACTGTAATAAACAAACATTTCATTATAAAAAAAATTGTCATTAGAAGGGAGATGC
Source organism: Pontederia crassipes (assembly GCA_030549335.1). NCBI lineage: Eukaryota > Viridiplantae > Streptophyta > Magnoliopsida > Commelinales > Pontederiaceae > Pontederia > Pontederia crassipes. Next base: position 65,426,777 of record CM060196.1, on the reverse strand, counting down.
CTGATGTTGTTTCGGGTTGAATTATAATTTTAATGTATTGAATTTACTTTGTTGGAAAAATAATTTATCAAGCTTGTAATAAAATATTATATATATATATATGAATTATATTAAGGTACATTCATAATTTTTTATTACACCGCACAATCATATAGTTCTAACTATCAAAATATAAGTAATTTGAATCACTGGATCAAAATAATATAAATCTAATAGTCTTAAAGGATTGTATGGTACAATCGCTGCACTCTAATACACCTCTTTCTATATATATGCTACAATGTTGCGAAAACTTTAAGATGCATTTGCACGTAATTTGTACATTTTTTATTCAGAAAATGACATTAAAATTTATACACACTAATCACAAAATAACAATTTGGATTCATCATCCAATTGAACTAATTTATTTCATTCGCATTCCTAACTCTAAGGGTCGTTTAGATGCAGATAAAATTTTGAAGAATAAAATAAAAGAATATTGTATTACGAAAAAAGTAAAGATATTTTTATTCCACCTATCGTTCGGTTCGAAGAGAATAAAATTTTAAAGTATAATATTTTATATTTAAAATATTTTATTATATATATATGGTGTTCAATATCATAATAATAATAAATTATTTATGTAATAATATATGATTGAATTTTTTAAAAATAAAATACGATTGAAAATTTTGAAAAACGGAGAATACATGTATTCTTCTACTTATAGAATACATTTATTCTTTTTCACAAAATAAAAATGATGATTTTGTAGTTTTCAACATGATTTCATAATTTTCAAAGTTTGACCGAGATAATTTTATTTTACATCACGTTTAACTATATTCTCAGAATATCGACATATTTTGCCGTTTATCCTGCAACTAAACAGCTCCTAATAGATAAAAATCTTAACAAAAATTTCTTTTACCCACAAGAAATTGAACAGGACATCTTATCGCGGTTTTAACTTCATCTCACATGAAGAAAAAATGTGATTGGGAGGTGCATCATGTGGCTCTCAACCATGCATTAGGCAGTACAATTAAATTGAACTAATAAAATGCAATTTGATGAGACATCAACCAGAGTGATGCACTGATGTTTATGTTGAAAACGAAATAAAGGAATATGATTCGATCATCTGAGAATGGATTAGTTTGGAGAATTGACTGGTTTTAGTACTTTACTTGGCTTTTATGCAATGACAAAAAAAAAAACAGAAGGAAATAATTATCAGATAACTCATACAAGAAAGCAACTAACTTCTAAATGCTACAATCCAATTCCACTGACTGATCAGGTAGCTATCCCTCTCAAACTTGTAAAATATATTTTCTCATACTTAATAATAATAACAATAACAATTGTTTATAAAAACTATTTAATACCCCTCAATATGGACAAAAAAAAATTAAAATGTGTAAGGTAATTATAACATATATAGATCAATATTATAATAAAAAGAAATCTCACATATGCATATATAAATAAATTATTTCCTACATTTCTAGGGTGAAGAAAAAAATTAATATTTTCTAGTTCAGTAAATAAATGTTGGTAATGAAACACTCAATTAACCGGTGGTCCTTCACGTAAAAGAGGAATTAGATGGTCCAAATTAATCACGAAAGGAATATGTGTATATATGGTCCAAATTAATCACGAAAGGAATATGTATGTATATATATATATATATATATATATATATATATAACTATTATAAGTTTGCATGCAAAGTAATATAAAAAAGAATTGGAGCAAGTAGTAGAATGATTTGGGTTTGGCTTTCTTAATCTCGTGAGCTCCTATGCCTTTGGATTCTTCCTTGGTGGAGAACATTGGTGCATCACTCTTTGGACTTTACCTACTCCATTCAAAGAAAGGGGGTTGCATGCGTTGCCACATCATGCAACTAACACTTGCCCTTGGAGCTCCTCCTTTCTACTCTGCATGGAAATATCTTTTTGTCACTTTGTTCATTCTCTCACTATTTTTTTTTATCCTCAGTGGGATTTGGTTCTCTGACCCCCCTTGGAGGCTTTTGGTATAGAGTTCCTTCATGCTTACGGCCATTTGCACTAATTTCCCTTTTTAAGAAAAGGAAGTAAGATTGTTCATGTTCTGAGAAAAGTCAATGTTTGTAGTGCAACAAGTTGAAGAAGGGAATTAGATCACTTGCACTATATATGATCATATGTTCAAAATCTTATACAATGAAGGAAATGCATGTTAACATCATGCTTGCGAGTCATAGTGTCATTCTAGAAAATAAAAGAAGTAAATCAAAGATGGAGTTGGATGGAAAGCTAAAATGTGCCAAACGAAAAACTAAAAGAGTTGGAGCATTTGACTTGTGAATGCAATCGTATGCTTGCAACTAATTTGGCGGCGATAAATTATTATTTTGTTGTGCTGCTTTTTTCTTTGCGTTAACTGAAGATTGAGAAATGGCGAATTATCATTTAATCAGAAGATATATAATGAAGCATGATGCGTAGGGAATTACACAGTACTCATTACAAGACTTGCAGTAAAAGATATCATCAAATGTCTTTAATGACTCCTGGAATATATATGGTCATTCCCTGTGATTAAAGCCTTCTTGGTCGTTAAAAGTCAACAGCAGCAGAACGACTTAATTGGTCGTTAATTGTTAACAGTTAAGTCTTCGTCCATCATTATAAGTTATTAACGATCAGGTGTCCTTAATGTTTTATTGACGATGGTTGTTAATTCAGTTGTTATTGCCATCACTAGAGCTAATAGTGACTAGATTTTAAGTCGTATAGTGACTAGATTATTGCCATCACTGGCCGGAAATAAGGACCAAAAGATTGATCGTTAAAGCATCAATTTTCTTTTTTTCTTTTTCTAAAACATATATATAATGTTTAATTGTACCAAACTGTCCATATTGTCTTCGTAAAACGGATACTATCTAATTTAATGCATAATTTTTTTTATGGTCAGCTCCCGATACTTGAGAAGCGGAACCGAGAATCAAACCCGTGTGGCACTAAAGATTCAACACATAATTTATCTTCACTAATAATACTTTCATATCTTCGTATTCGGAAAGTGATGTTCTAATTCTACTTGACGCTAAGAATAATTAAGAATTGGAGTCTCGTCCTCCAATATATCTTATTATGATAAGTGAGATTTTTAATAAATTTTTTATATTTATAAATATTCGAACTCAAGACAAAATGATGAAAAATTCATATCCATTACACCCATGCGACGGCTCTTTTTATTGTTTTAAAATTTTAATAAAGAAAGAAAATATATCATCAATTTTTATTTCATTAAACCATTACAAAAAATGAATGACTCTTGTAACAATTATTTATATTTATTATTTACTATTAATTTATTTATTATTAGTTTATTCTGTCTTTTTTATTTTTTTGGTTTAATAATGATTGTGAAATTTTTAAAAGTTGAATGTCCTTGTAAATATCAAACTAAATATGAGTGGGAAAAAACTGATGTGACATGTTTTCAAAATTTTTAATTGAACGTAGACGAAAGAAAGGCGATTCATGGAGAAATAAACAAAAGATAAAAAGGTTAACCATAAATATTATTTTTGCATAATTTATCTTAAATTCTTAATAAATAAAGAAGAATGACAAAAGACAACGATACTAATTAGATCACTCATATTCTTTAGTGGCTCCTCTTATGAAAACTTTATCATTTAACTTTGGTTATCAATATTTTGATAATATATAAAAAGAATTAATATAACAATAAAATAATTTTAAAAGGAGTGATAGACATTAAACTTCTTGGAGTGTCAATATATAGGAGAATCCATTCTTAGTTTGTCACACGTTTCAGCAATATAAGCGAGTAATTAAGGTTTTTTTTATTTCTTTGGAAAAGGTGGAGCTATGGTTTTCCATGCCATCTGAAACTGGGAATGCCGAAGTGGCTGCAGTGGAACTTAGAACTTGGAACTCAGTGCACTGGGGAGGGACAAAATGATGGTTTTTGAGGACAGCAAGAAAGGACTCTACTCTGACAGTCCTAATGGAAGCTGCAACAGATGCACATACATATGTGTATATTATAGTGTATATGTTAATATGATCAGATGCTTTGATATTTGGAATCAGTTCTAAGGTCTCCTTGGAAAGGAGAAACAATGCATATGCTGATGCATCATAATATGCAAGGGTCATTACAATTTGAATTAACAGCATGTAAACTTTTATATTATATAGTTGTACTGCACTGAACAGTAGGAATATTTTGGTAAAAGATACACACAGACAGGTATCTTCTCTGCTGGATGCATCTACGTGCGGCCATTTGGTGCATTTTTCATGCAAGTTTACCATACAAACATTAAAAAAGAGAGAGAGAACAGAAGAAGAATAAGGAGAAGATTCTCTGGCCAGTTTTGAATTCAAACTTGATGCCAATGCTACGTATGCATAGGCCATGTTAAAGAGTTTTTGCAACTAGTGTTTTTAAAAATATTCTTGTTGTTTTTTCACATGTAGTTGACCTACTAAAAAAAATTTTACCTCTTGCTTACACGACCAATCCAAGTTCATCTAAATCAATGCACAACTCATATATAACTTAGAACAATTGAAATTGTACAATAGAAGGGAACAAAGGTCTCACATAATAAGCGGGCACTTTGTTCCCAACAAAAACGGACAAATATGAAGAAGAAAATATATCATTGTAGCTAACATCGTAAATTGATGAACAATTAAATCATGTGTTACAAGTACATTTTATATTTATTTTAGGCATTGGGGAAAAAAATGATTGTTAACTGTTAAATTGATGTGCTAATTTTTTGAAAATTTAAGTCGTTAAAAAAATAATATTATTTATTATATATTTTTAGTAATATAATTTATTTTATATTCTTAACATTTTTTTCACGTGTGAGCAACTTTGATCTATCTCAGCCCCATCACGTGAATAACAAAGTAGAAAAATATTATTATTTAATAAGACTTTAACTAAATTTAAATTCAAAATCTCTGACTCCGATATCATATTAAATTAAGATGCTAATTAATTTTTCTAAAAACTTAAATGATATCATTTATTTTATATTCAAAGTTCAACAAATCGAATGGGCTGAATAATAACATATTAACGTAATCTGTTTCTGAGTTAGCAAAGCCCAAAAAGAGACGATTAGAGCTCCAAGAATACTACTGAACTCAGCCCAGTCGACTAAACCCGGTCCAACTTGAGCCCACTTCTTAATCAAGTTGAACTCGATTTTCGACGAACCCATTCGACCAGGGTGATATTATCTTCGTTATTATTTATTTATTATGAGGAGAAAAAAAAAGGATTTTAAGTTCCATTTCTTCTGATAAGTTCACAATTTAAATTGTTGCATATACTTTTATATGACACAAATTATTATCAAAAGGTTCGACATACTCACTTTTTTTTTCATCTTCAATTTGCTTGCCACGTGCGCTTCGCATGTAGCACCATAGTTTTTTTTTCCGGATTATCTATGAATCGTTGGATTCTTTAGCTGAAATGCAATGTAAGATGAGATGAAAGATTAATTTTAATAAGTATTTGAATGAAATATAAAAAATATAGATATGAGATATAATTTTACAAATAATTAAATATTGAATATAAATTAAAATATTGTTTTAATTTTTAAATATATATTATTAAAATATAATAAAGTATGTTTACAATAAATTATATATAATGAAATATGCATTTTTTATAAAATGTCAATGATAAATAATATTTATTCGATATTTTTATAATAATATATTATAATAAATAAAATATTTTGTGTGATGAATGAAAAAGAGAGAAAATAAGAGAAGGAAAAAAAAACTTTGTAAAAAAGAAATATCACGTCGGGGAATTTTTTTTAAAAATAAATTGGCTAACTTCGTTTGGAAGGTGAAATTAGGCAGAACAAGTTCCGCTAATTGATGACGTTTATTTAAAAATCTAAGATGAAAATTAATGGTCACGTAACGTTCTCATCTTGGTTCCATCGTTTTGATGTTTTTTCAATTTTTTATGTGACCGGTTTTTACCAACCCTTTTTTTTACCGTTGGCCCAGCCGGGCCGTGAGCGCGGTCGGAACGACTCCCAAAAAAAATCAATTTGTTTCCTTTTTCTTATTGTTCTCTCTTACTTCTCTCAGAAATAAATTATTTATTCAATATAATATATTTATTATTAAAATATATATTATTTATTACTTAACATTTCATCCAAATAATTTAATATTTTACTACATTAAAAATATAATTTGTTATATTTAAATAATTGATTTTAAATTTTTTTTAATATAAACTTTTAATTTATACTATTATTTTTATTACTTACTAAAATTATATTTTATATTTACAATGCATATATTTTATTTAAATATTTATTAAAATTAATCTATTACATCATTTCTTTTATATCACATTAATTTTGTAGCCTCACGTGCCTGAATTAATTTATCAATTTAAATATTTATATAAAATGTAAAATATTTACTATTCTAGCATTTTTCTCTGCGTTACTACTTTATACTTTTGCTTCCTTTTTTCCTTAGTTTTTTAATTTTAAATAACAAATTATGATAAATTTGTGCGCTGCATTTATGTGCCATCATATCCGATATGTCTCTGTACATTGCACAATCAAATGTGGTTCGTCAACCAAAAAGAATGTACAAACAACCAAAGTTGGATGACACAATTAATTAATTAGTAAGATTGTGTTTGAGATGATTTGACAGATGTTAGCATGAGGTTGGAATATTAATATGTTAATAGTTCTAAACCAAGGTTTCAAGTGGGTACAAAATAACTTGAAGGATAATTGTATTCTTGAATATTAATTCTATAAATGGGAAAAAAATAAAATAGTGTTTTTTATACTTTCATAATGTGATTTGTATAATATGCAATTCCCGTTAAAATGTATTTGCACAATTTTATATTAATTGGGTAATCTTTAAGTTACAAAAAGAGAGATCACATGAACATAAAAGAACTCAGAAATTTATGAGGTTCACACTAAATCGGGCTACGTTCTCGGATGACGGTGACTTTCTTTGTTATGAAATAATAATAATTATAATAATACAAAATAATTCAGCCATCGTGGAGTTTTTGTAGATACTCCCTTTTACAAACGATATAAATTAAATACCGACCAAAACTACTCTGAATTAATTTTTCAAAATATGACGCATGTCTCGTGATAACAAAATAAATCAATTTTGAATCACATAAAAAATACTCCTATAAATTTTCACATAGGGGGCTCCGCCCACCTGCACCCCACAACTCCCCTTGACCCCACATACTCGCATTTATCGAGCAGGAAGACTTCCGTTGAAAAAATCTGCTGAAACGACTGACTAAGAAGGAAAATCATATAAAGCTACAATTGGGTTCATATTTATGACATTATTGATACTTTATTTGTTAGTTGATGAGCAATTAGTATTAGTCTATTACCATAACATTTATTAATTATATTTTCATAAGACTTTTGAGGTGGTCTTCTTAATTTCAAAAGTATAGTTTTTTTTACATATTTTAATATTCTTAATCTTAATAACATAAATATAAAAAAATACTTATAATTGTTGGAGTAAAGGTTTAATGACATATAAAATTATATTTCGATGATACAAATCTCGAAAGATTTCAATTAAATGCTAAAAAAGTCTAAAGAAAAAAGGGACAAATTTATGCACTACATTTTGATTAAATAATTTGTTATGATCTTATTAAATTATGAATGATGAATATCAAAATTGTAGAGAATACTGTTAGCTATTCATAGAATTCAAGATTATCTAATTTGAATAACTGTACAAAAAATTATGATCAAATAGTATAGGTCGATCGAAGCAAAAAAGGTTGGTCGAAGATAATCCCGGTTGACCGAACAAAACTAAGCCGACCGATCAAAACTAAGTCTGTATCGGTTGACATCGAGACAATATCGGTTGACTGATCAATCGCAGAAGCTGAAGAAATCACGCAACGGTCACATAAACCGATCGACTGGTCGAGACGTGCGGTCAATCGACCTCTGGATCAAATGAATGGTAATGATTAATTTTGAAGGAGAAAATTATGAAATAAATTCTCAAAAAAAATTTCACATGCTGAAGTCTATAAAAAAAGTGCTAAAGTCAAAAGCAAAAACTATCAAAAGATGATATTTTCCTTGAAGTTTCATTTTAAAGTTTTCTCTTCTTTCTCTCTTCTCTTGAGCATAACATTGTAAAAGAGAGAAATATTTTCTTTATAAAAAAAACTGAGAAAGCTCCCGTGTAAAAGAGGTTAGGGAGAAAATATTAACTTCATTGGAGGAGGAGTGTGCCTTACCTCTCGAAGCGGAGTAAAAATATGGTGGTGTAAAGGATTTTTCTTCCTTGCCCCATTTGGAACAAAGGAAGAGTTCTAGTGAAATCTTCGACGGTCTCGAAGTCGAGAAGACGGAGCAGGGACATAGGTTGTGACCGAACATTGTCAAAAATTATCGCGTTCATTGTGTTTGAATTCTCTCTCATATTGCGTTTGATATGATCTGAGTTGTATTGATTTTAAAAGGTTTAAATAATCAATTTTAAACTTCCACGACGTTTTTCGTAGAATTGAGATTTTCGTTTTAAACATTAATTCACCCCTTCTTTGTGCCCTTTAAGATCCATAACTAAAAATGAAATGCACTACGAAACGTAAGAGCAAATACAAAATAATATACAAATCTTATGTTTATGGTTTGTTCATGCTATTATTATTTATTATTTATGTATTATAAAACTTAAATTCTCAATGGGAGATTTTTTTTTTAACTTACATTTTTTGTCTGTTCGACAAACAAAAATTTTGTCCTTAACACACTAACAAAATGATGCTAGAATTAAAACATCTCACTTTTTTTTTAATTTTCTGAATGCATACAAGGAACAAAATGTTAATCATGACATTTGACCAACAAAACCCTATTCTAATTTATGTTTGAATGTTGCACTTTGAATAAGATGTTGTTATGTCTTTGTTCTTATGAACCTAACGGTGTTGTTTGGTGTATGAACAAAGTTGAAATTAGAGCATTGTTTTTATGCATGCATTCAAACACAGCATGAACAAGAACAAAGAGGAGACAATTTATTTATCCTTGTCGGCCACTAATTTTATTTAGAAAGTTGAAAAAGTGAGGACAAATGTGTTTCTGAGTGAAGCAGGAACTTGTTTGCTCCACTAATTTTTTTAAACTAAATAAAAAATAATTAATTATATATTGTTATTTAGTGATAATATATTTTTGAAACAAAAATTACTAAGGACATTAATAATTTTATTTTATTTTCATAATAATTTATTTCTTGAACTTTGAATTAGCATAATAATATAATAATTAAATTATGTATTATATTAATTTAATGACATATATGCACTTATTAATATATTTTATAAAAATGGTTTAAACATGATAAATAATATAATATGTTATTGTAATTAAAATTATCTATTATATAATCATCCTATTTTTATTTATAGTTATTACTTTCGTTCTCATTTCAACCAAACACTAATTTAACATCTTCAAATTCCAACTACGAGAATTGTACAAGAATATTGTTCTTACACACTAACCCTATTCTAGGAGCACTAAATTCTCCGACAAACAACCCAACAGGTCTTGGTGATTGGGGTCCATGTTATTATTCATTATTTAATTAACTTTTTGGAGAAGTTAGTGGTTCAAAATTCGAATTAAGTACGGTGACTTAATTAGATGATAGTGATTGAATATTAGTAAATGACGATTATTTAACAATATAATGATTGAACTAATATTTACTTATAAAATGATAAAAAATAATATAATTTATGATCATTATTATAAGTATCATATTCATAATGTTTAATTTGTAATATTTTAATAGTAATATCTTTAATATTTAAAATACATAAATATTCATTATATATATTTTAGTACTAACATTTCATTCGTAAAAATCCAATAATAATACCTATTAATATAATTAAATATTAGCTGGACACAGACCTTTCACAATTTAAGATATAATTTGAACCAGTAAATTTTTAATACAAAAAGGAACTTAAAAAGTACTTTATTTTCTCAGCCTATAAAGATATAGTGCTTACTATCAGCATTTTTAAAATCGATCGGTTCAATTGCGAATCGGTCGTTAGTTTAATTCAAATGAATGGTAGAATGAAACGAAATAGGAAAGAAAATCAATCATTATCAAAAGTAAAAAGATGGTTTCAGCCAAATGTTTTATTTTTGTATTAAAAAATGTAAATTTGAATGATAGAATCAAATAAAAAAAGAAATAATTGATTTTGAAAGGAGAAAAAGGTAGGTGATGAGGTATAAATAAAGTGAGAAATTTAAGGAGGGAATGGAGTGAGAAATTTAAGGAGCAAAAATGGAAGTGACAGAAAAAAAAAATGGAAATAATTGAAAAAAAGAGAAATAATTTAATAGAAATATATGAAAAGGAAAGTTATTGACCTAAGTAATAATAAGATTAAACAAGATTTAACAGAAAAATAAAAAAGAATAAAAATATTTATAAATTGAAAGAATAGGAATCAATTTCATGTTTAATTTTTCTTGATGTTAAATAATTTATTCAAATTTTCATAATATTTATATTAGAATAATAAATCTAAATAAATTAAATCATTCAACTTACTACCTTTTAAAAATAATGTACTTGAAGAACGAACATATTTTTAATAGTATAAATATTTTATATTATTTTAATATAATGAGTCTAAACTTTTTGTTTTTTTTGCATTCAAGTACATTAATCTTATAAAAAAATAGAATAGATTTTGGATGATTTTATTAATGAAATATCATTTAGAAAACATTTAAATTAACATTCAATACTGGAAAATGTTTTGTAGGTATTTTCTATATTTTTTCTAGAGCTTTATTCATAGCATATCTTTGAAAAAAATAAAAAAAATAAAATTTTAATAAAAATTACTTTAAAGTTAAATCAGTCGAACCAACATAACATTGCTTATTTTCCATACATGATTCCTTTGGATTGGCTGAAATCCTAACATCACTTAAATTTATGTTAATTTAAAGTTTTTATTTGTTAGTAAAAAATTATGTAAATATAATACTAGTGAGTAATTTAAAAAATAAAAGAATTAGTGAAAAAGGTGGCAATAGTTAAAAAAATGAATGGTAAAGTCGGTGCAAAAAGCTGGATCCAAAATGGGTCATGTGTATGGATTATCTAGTCTTAAATTTATTATATTAACTTTAAAAAGTGTTTATCAAAATATCACAATTTATAAATTAATGGACCCCATTTTACCTTAAATTCAATAAAAAAAAATCACATCTTATTTTTGCCACGCGCACGCCCTCTTCTCACAGACACTTGAACCAGTAAACCCTCCTCCTCTTCGTCGGAGTTCCTTTCGGAGCGATACACCACAGTGGCGCCGGCGAATGGCGACGCCACCGAAGCCGTGGAAGGCTGAGTACGCCAAGTCCGGTCGGTCATCGTGCAAGGCGTGCAAGAATCCCATCGGCAAGGACCAACTCCGCCTCGGAAAGATGGTCGTCGCAACCCAGTTCGACGGCTTCATGCCCGTAAACCCATCCAACCGTCCATTTCTTTTAAACCTCACTTGTTGTCCTCTTTAGGAGCGACAGCGGTGCCCATGTATAACATTAGGGCAAAACGGTTGTTTTCTTGCAGATTATCTTGTTTTTTTTAAAATCGTCCCCGGTACTTTATTGTTTCATCTCGATCAATTTATATGGACGGAAATGGTGAACTGTGGATACTTTTTATAGGAATTTATGTTTCTTTTTCTGGTGTGCATTGTAGTTCTATTGCGGCTTGAGACGATGTTTTGTGCCGAGAAAAAAGCTAGTTTTTTTTTCCCGTGTACTTCAAGTATACGTGCAAATCTTACATGTTCTTTTATATCCGAGATGCTTGAATAATGCCGAAGGTTATGGCATATTGGCATAGTTGAAGAGATAGCAGACTATTTATTATTTTCTTCATGGACATGTTATAATATGGATGATGACAAACATTATACGTGTTGTACTGGCTTGGAAATGAACAACTTTTATTTTTCAGATGAGGAAGTCAGGTGAAATAACCTGCTAGTAGTTTAGTTCCGCCAAATTGTAGTTTTTATGGTGAAAGTAGTATCAGCTGTTTCTCTTAATATGGATTATGTTATTTTCCATATTCAACATGCAGATAGTCATCTTCCAGTTGATATTATGTTTTGCTATCAAGCCGTTCCTTCCCTGTGGGCTTTGTTGAAAAAATCTCTTATGGTGTATCTTATTTTGTTTCAGATGTGGAACCATGCTGCTTGCATATTTAAGAAAGGAAATCAGATCAAATCGTACGTGTACTTAATTTGTGTTTGAAACGTAAATGATTTAGATTTGCACGCTGAATTTCTTGTTCATTTTAATTTTCCCTTTGTAATTCTTGGTCTCCACAAATAATAATCGATTAATGCCGGCCTTCCAATGGACACACCATGATCTCCAGACTTGATGATGTCCAAGGTTTTGACTTGCTTCGATGGGAGGACCAACAAAAGCTACGGAAATATGTAGAGGATGGAGCAGCATCTACAACTGCTGATACTGCAGCTGCTGTCTCAAACAATGCAATGGCCATTGAAGTTTCTCAAACTTCTCGTGCTACTTGTAAGAAGTGCAGTGAGAAGATTATGAAAGAAAATGTTGGTGAACTTTCTTTAGCTTTGTTTAATATGTCTCATTTAGTTGTATTATAAATTTGTTGCTTTATGAGCTTATCATCAGAGTGCCTTTTCCGACAACAATTTTGCAGATTCGTGTTTCAACAAAACCTGAGGGGCAAGGTTCTAGGGGTCTAGCATGGTATCATATCAATTGTTTTATACATATGTCTCCACTGGTTAGCCTAGAAAAAATCCAAGGTTGGGACAGTCTTTCTTCTGAACACAAAGAAGCTGTTTCTGCACTTCTGAAAACAAATGAATCTAGTGTGAAAGAAGGTAGCGCTGAGCATTCACTAACTTGATACATATTATTACTTTCTTGTCTCATTTTAATTTCATTTAACATAAATTTCCTTATTGTCTAATTGTGCATAGCCATAAGTCAGACAACTACCCAAGGTGCTAAGAGAAAAACAGTTGGGAGTGATGACCGCAAAATAAAAGCTCTCAAATCTGATCAGCATAACCAAACAAACAAAGCATCCAGCAGTGGAACTGGCCCAGATGAGATTGTCTCATCTGATTTGGAAAAAAAGCTGGAAGAGCAAAGTAGAACATTGTGGAATATCAAAGATGAGCTTAAAAAAAAAGTGTCAACTGTGGAGCTTAGGGAGATGCTTGAAGCTAATGGACAAGATTCGGCAGGATCAGAATATGATCTACGAGAGCGGTGGTACATCCTTTCGGCTTTCTTGTTCTTTCAAATTCAGGACTTTTTGGATATCGGTTGGTATTTTAAAGGTTTTCACCTGGTGCATAAGAGGATGCATTAAAGCACGTAATTTTGGTGGTCTAATAGTTGAGTGCACAAACAATATAGACAGAAGATGTAGTTCTATTCAAGTAAGGGTGCATGACATACGGAAGCTAATTTGATATGGGAGGATAAGCTGTTTAAAGATGTTTACCAGAAGCCTCATCAGTGCACTTATAAAATTACGTGGAGCAAGAGTATGAAAATCAGAGAATAAATGTTTATAAAGCAGAATTTAATTATCCAGCTGATTCCAATCCATTTTGGTGTTAGCTTGAGTAATAGTGCTCAGAACACATTTGCATACTAGGTGGCAGGTCTAAGTCAAGTGAAAAAGCATGTAGTTTATTTTTTGCTTCCTTTCTGCAGATGTTAAAATACATTTTCTGGCACTCTTTGTTCCTGACAATTGTATTATTTTCTTTCTTAAAGTGCTGATGGAATGCTCTTTGGAGCATTAGGTAGTTGCCCTCTCTGTTCTGGTTCTCTATATTACTCCGAAGGGCAGTATGGATGCCATGGCTACCTGTCAGCATGGAGCAAATGTTCATATTCCACTAAGGAACCTGTGCGTCTCAAGGCTAAGTGGAAAATTCCACAGGAGACAAGTAATGAGTATCTACTGAAGGTAATGTGCATATTGGTTAACGTTAATTTAACACACGAATTTTTTTCTAACACCAATCTTTTATCTCCCAGTGGTTCAAGTCTCAAAAGGCGAAAAAACCTGATCGTGTCCTTCCTCCACCCTCTAATAAATCTCTGAATGGTCCAGCTTCTCTATCTCAGCATTCTAATGGGGAGGAATTAGAAAACTTAAGAGTTACTGTTGCTGGAGGATCCGTGGGTGAAACGGTAAATTACTCCCATCTCGAGCTTCTTTGGATCATAATTCTATGTGTATTTTCTATCATCTTAGTGTAATGACTTTATACTGTTTTAGTATTTGTTTTTCGTTTCCTGCATAAAATTATCCTTTTCTAAAAGGTCATAGAAGATAATGTTGTACGTATTAAGAAGCTGTAATATTTTAGGAGGACTTCAAAGATAAACTTGAGGAAGCTGGGGTTAAATTTCATGCAAAAGTCAAGAAAGGTACTTTATTTTGTTGTTTTAAAGTGACATGCTGACATGCTAGGGGCCATAAAGCTAATTTTAAGAAATTTGAATGAATTACAGATACTAGCTGTTTGGTTTGGTGCGGAGAGGTGGCTGAGGACAATTCTGAAATCAGAAAAGCCAGGTTCCCCTTTTTCTTCCTTTTCCTTCGGTACCAATTTATTATGTCAACCTCGCTTATTGCTGTCTTGCCTTTATATTTGTTTCTTTGCATTGATTATTTACTATTCTGGAATCTTTATATGTTATTTGAAACGAGTGAGACTCTTCAGGAGGATGAAAATTCCCATTGTGCGAGAAGACTATCTGAAAGATTGTTTTCAAAAGAAGAAGAAGCTCTCATTTAATGCTTACAGATTTGAAGCAGCATCAGGATCTTCAAAAAGCAGCATGGTAACTGTGAAAGTGAAGGGACATAGTGCTGTCCACGAGGCCTCTGGTCTTCAGGACAGAGGCCACATTCTGGAAGTGGGAAAAAGCATCTACAATACCACCTTAAATATGTCAGACCTATCTACTGGTATAAATAGGTAATATGTTTGTTTGCTATGTTTATTTTGAGACATTTTTGCTTGTGATATCTTTCATCAACTTCTCAAGAAAGAAAAATGAAATTTAGTATGTAGCTTTCCATGGAAGATATTTATGTTAAATTTTGGATATCTTGAAAGACCCATGAATGTCTAATGTCTATGGATTATGATGTCAACAAAATAAATTAGCATATATATATTTATTTATTTATGGGATGTACACCAAGTACCATGGCTAGGCATATTTTACAGTAAACATAACCAGGTACCTGGCCACTTGAATATTCCTGTTGTCACAGTTTGTGTTTGGTTATTTATTAGCTCAATGATTTATGTAATCCTATGGGGTTATACTTGGTCTTATTTGCTTGATGGATTATTAAGACAAGATTATTCGAGATCACAATTCACAACACACGAGTTCTGTACCTTTAGCTAGAAGTGTTTTCGAGCTTTTGGTGAATGCAATATTATGTTACTTTTGATTTAGACCTTATTGATAAATTTCCAGACATAGTAAATGTGTATGTTTCATGTTTATGTTCACAAAGAGCAGACTTTTGCACGATAGTTCTTGATTAAGCCCTGACTATGTTTCTATTTCGGAAGTTATTACATACTTCAGATTATACAAGAAGACAAAGGATCAGACTGCTATGTTTTCAGAAAGTGGGGAAGAGTTGGCAGTGATAGAATTGGAGGGAATAAGTTAGAGGAGATGTCAAAAAATGATGCAATTTTGGAATTCAAACGTTTATTTCTTGAAAAGACTGGAAACCCTTGGGAAGCATGGGTTGAGAAGTGCAACTTCGAGAAACAACCAGGCAGATTTTTTCCACTGGATATTGTATGTTACTCCTTGGCAACTTTGACAGCATATCCAGTTTTGAACTTCTCATTTATTTTGTGACTTCATGATTTTTGTAGGATTACGGTGTCAAACAAGTGGCCAAAAAGAAGGAAGTGAGCAACAATAAGAGCCTACTTGCACCGCAGTTGGTGGAACTGATGAAAATGCTTTTTAATATTGAGACTTATAGGTACTCATATCATTTTATATCTTCTCACTCTCTAGTTTCTTTGAATGTGTTGAGATGCTTAAGGTTAATCACATTTTCAGGGCTGCTATGTTGGAATTTGAAATAAACCTTGCTGAAATGCCACTTGGAAAACTGAGCAGGAATAATATACAAAAGGGTATCAGCTGTTATTTCAAGATGCCATATGAATAATTTAAGTTAATATCATGATCGTGTGCTAGAATTTTTGTTATTTGTAATAAGTTCTTTCTCCTTGCAGGTTTTGAAGCATTGACAGAGATTCAGAATTTACTGCAGAATAGTGAATATACCCCATCTCTTAAAGAAAGCTTGATCGTAGATGCCAGTAATCGTTTTTTCACTCTCATCCCTTCCATTCATCCCCGTGTCATTCGAGATGAACATGATTTTAAAACCAAGGCAAGTATTGTCTCTGCATTTCTTGTGATTTTCAATTTTGAATTATTCTCTTTTCTTGCTAGTGTTTGTGTTAATCTCAGCACTCTCCATCTTATATTTGTATTCTTTGGGTATTGATAAATTAAATATTTTGTTGGTTGATTCTGTATAAGTGCCTCTATTGCTGTTTCATTATAACTTCAGGTGAAAATGCTCGAAGCTCTACAAGACATTGAAATAGCTTCAAGACTTGTTGGGTTTGATAGTGATATTGATGAATCTCTTGATGATAAATACAAGAAGCTTCAATGTGATATCATTTCTTTGCCACATGATAGTGAAGACTTTCAGTTGGTTAAGAAATATCTTATCAGCACTCATGCTCCCACTCACAAGGTTTGACACCATCTCTCTGTTTTATTAATGAAGTTCTTCACCTTTAGGTTATCTTCTTCTCTTACTTTTTGGGATTAACAGGAATGGGCCCTTGAACTTGAGGAAGTATTCACACTCGATAGAAAAGGAGAATTTGACAAGTATGCACAGTACAGAGAAAAGCTCAAGAACAAGATGCTTTTATGGCATGGTATAGTTGTTCACCTAAAACTAAAGTGCAGTTTTCCTTAGGAAGATATTATGATATTATGAAAGACTTCATTCAATAACATATGAATGATTCATTAGTTAGTACTCATTAACTACATGGTGTTGATGAACTCAACAAGGATTTAGTCCAATACTATCATGTGAACCATTCCGAGGTTCTACGGATTACTTTCCACATACTTCCCTATCTATCTCTTAGGGGCTGTTTGGTCGTGTAACAAAAAGTTTTGACCCCAAAATGTTACTACAGTAAGAACAAAGTGGGAGCAAAACAGTTCCAGGGGGAGGCAAGAACATTTCTATCTTTACTTTATGCTGTTCTTGCAATCATTGAAAGTGGGTCCCATACGATGTTCAAAATGGTGTTTGGATGGTAAAGTAGGAACAAGGGGCTAATTCTTACTTTGTTCCTCTACCAAACAGCCCCTCATTGTTTTATGCATTTCCAACATTTTCTTTGAGGGGGACAGATGATTTGTGAGTGTAGTAATCAGAAAATTTATTTGTAAGGAATTATGGTTTCATCAACGAAGCGTCGTATGATCCATGTAGCCGACCCCACCTAGTGGTGTTGTTGGATCCAAAGAGCTCATGTGAAGGAATTATGGTTTCATCACATAGATTTGAGAAACAAGAGTCCCAGTCCTGACGTGATTTAGCATGAGAAACTATTCTCAATGTAACAACGCTTCCAGAAATACCCTCCCTTAGAAAAGAAAAAAAGAACTCCTTAATAATTACATTATCTCGTCGCAACAATAGAGCTTGTAAAATAGAAAAGCGAATTGATCTCTCCCTTTTGGATCTGAGCACTGAAATTGTTCATAAATACCCACATCCCCTGAAGCTGCCCTAGGAATTTTGCTCATCGTTTGAATCAATTCAGTCTATATTCATTGCTGTCCTTGTGTCCTTGACTATAGTACACTCGAAGAAAAGATGGCCAGTACACTTCACCGACAACTTGCTTCGAGTACATGTAGTATGTATTTATGTGGAAATGGGAGGATGCATGAGATGCAAGGATGTACCCCTTGCAGCACCTTAGAAGCACCGTTGGGTTCCTTTTTTTTTCCTTTTTGAACTTTCAAAGTTTGTGTGATGTGTGTTTTCTTCTAAGGATTGGATGTTTTATGTTGTGCAGAAACTCTGCTTATATTTCTTTCTCAACGTAAAAATAACATACTCGTGTGATGACAGGCTCACGATTGACAAATTTTGTGGGTATCCTCAGCCAGGGTCTGAGAATTGCACCTCCAGAGGCACCAGCAACTGGTTACATGGTTCGTTCTCTCTCTTTCATACATACATGTATGCATATGTAGAACTAATATATACAAACACTTCCATCAACTTATTGGCTCCTAATGTGATGTGAAGAAATAAAATTCTTTGAGAATAATGTTACTTAGTTATGTCCAGAGTGGGATTTTGACCCTTTAGTCAGAGAAGTTCTCTTGTAACAAATAAAAACTTGCAGATAGATAATTTGCCAGGGGATTCAGTTAAAGCCAGAAACAAGCAAGTTATTTATATAATATGTCAGCATAGTCTTTTGTCGATTGCAAGAAAAATGTTTTTCCTAGTTTTTCTGTCTGTCAATTAGGAAAACAATTTCCGATTAACCAAGAAGTTGTATACAATTTTGGAAAAGAATTTGCCACACGATCCAGAGCATAAAATGTATAATCTACAATATAATTTCTAAGTTTGTGTTTTACTCATTTATCGTGCGTTGTTGGACCTTCCCTCTAATAAAACTTATTTTTTGTTACAGAACCAAACAAAAAAATATATAAATATCTTTGCCTTCAACATATTTTCAAAGCAAAAAAGCACAATTCCTCTAAAATGAAACAAACACAATTTTAGTCTAGTTTGTAGCTGCATCTGGAAACATTATTCATCAGAGAATTGTTTTCTGCAAGGTATTTTGTGCACATGTGATATTGTTGTTCATTTGTTGACATCTTCTAAATCTATATGATTGATTTTTTTTTTTTTTGTGAGAGAACAAGTTTGACTTAACAACAGAAGCCATGCACCATGATATCTTCATTTTATTGAGGAAAGGACTTGAATATTGTACCCATAGTTCATGGCACACACAAGCACCAATTTATCCTTATTAGTTTCTATAGGGCACATAAACATTTTCCTTTTTCTGATTATACTATTTTTTAAGGAAGTTACCATACACATTCTATTGACCTAATCCTTTCTGTAGTTTGGCAAAGGAATTTACTTCGCTGACCTTGTAAGTAAGAGTGCACAATATTGTTATGTGGACAAAAAGGATCCAGTTGGTCTGATGCTCCTTAGTGAAGTTGCATTGGGGGAGATACATGAGCTCAAGAAAGCTACTGTGAGTATTCACATAATAGTACAAGTGCCCTTGTAATCCATCTAATACTCTTATCTATATCTGTAAAGGCAATCGCATCAAAACTTTGGTTTACATATATGAGTCTGATTTTTCTTTTTGTAGTCAAATTTGTGATGCATTGTAAATTAGGAATCATGGGAGCTGAAAGAATTTTTTATTGGCTTATGTATCAGTTATCTCAAACCCCGCTGCCTATGATATCTATTGTTTCGAAATGGTTGTTAATGGATATTTGGATCCTTGTCCCTCCACATTTAATGAATTCAAGAATGTTCCAAATTTGTTGTAGTACATGGATAAGCCACCAAAAGGGAAGCATTCAACCAAAGGATTGGGCAAGACTGTGCCTTTGGAGTCAGAATATATAAAGTGGCGTGATGAAGTGGTTGTGCCCTGCGGCAAGCCAATCCCATCATCTGTTCGAGCATCGGAATTATTGTACAATGAGTACATCGTCTATAATACTTCTCAGGTTGGTAATAAAGCTCTCAAATATCTCCGCAAGTTCTGCTCAATTAATGATGTTAATTAATTGATTTTTCGTCTGTTGAATTACAGATTATTTCTTATTTTAAAATCCTGCAATGATCTGATTTTCCTCCATTCTCATTTGGATTCATGTGCTAATTGTCTGTAAGCATATATGACTATTTGACAGGTGAAAATGCAGTTCTTGTTGAAAGTTAGGTTTCATCACAAAAGGTGAGGGCGGCTAGCGTCTGGGATTGCATTGTGGGAAGCGCTTTGCCTTGTCGCGAGTTAAATGTTGGCAGGATAAACAGCAGCCCAAATATTTTGGTGCTTCATTTTGTCTCTTAGAAGCATCCGCATCTTTGGATTAGCTTATTGTTTTGACCCCAACAAAGTTACTCAAATCCTGTCCGAACTGCACGTTTTGTAAAGGCCATCTTATGATGCATGTTCATTCTGCCTCTTTCCCTCAGACTTAATCCTGAGGCCATTTTGTATGTTGTCTGTATCTTTTCTATCTATCAATTTGGCAGTGTCGTCATTATAAATACCCATTTGTCCATGATGCACCTGCTAACTTCAAAAGGGTTAATGCAAAGTGTGTGGTGCAATCCAAGGAAAACTTTACTGGTTAACTTGTATTTCTCGGAAATGACTGGCCAGAAGAGAAAAAGGCAAAGTGGTAGGAAGTGGAATACTTGTACATGCTCCGTTTCGATAAAGAATAAATTATAAGGAATATTAATTTTGATTTTAAGGGGTATAGTATTCTGGTGATATATGTAGTGGTATTTTATTTTTTCAAGATGGTTTTTGATAAAATGTAAGTTTGACTAATTTGAGGATATTCTCGACGATGTTTGTTTATATTTTCGAAATATTTCATTGTTTGATTAAAGTGTATTGTTGACTTTCAGTTTGATTAAAGTGTATTGTTGAAATTCAGTTTGATTAAAGTGTATTGTTGAATTTCAGCTGTGAGCGTGAAACAGGTCCCCTTGTTGCTACTCCCATACAACTTGCCTTCATCACCACTTTTCCAATTCTTCATTTAACGTCACTCAAAATTTTGTTTTATTTTTCCTTTTTTAATCTCTCACATTGCCTCTTCGATTTCCACAACTTTTTATTTCACTCTTATTTTTCTTCACCCCCTCTCTTTCTCTCTCTTTCAGTTCTATTTAATGATAAAAGTGCAATATTAATATAGGCGTACATGCAAGTTTAATTAATACGAAATAGTACAATTTAGACTAAACATATAAAATATTAATAAAAATATATGACATACAGTGCAAATAGAAAATATTTGAAAATATAAATTACTTTTAGACAAAATGGAAAAAAGTGAAGTTTTTTCTTCTTTGACACAATTGCATATTCCACTAAATCTTTGTGCCCTTTTTCAACGAACTAACTCATTTTATATGTTTGAAAAGATATGCAAGATATATTTGAAAAGGAAAGGATATTTGGCCTTGGACTTTACTAATGATTGCCCCCGTCTACTCCTCATAAATCCGTTCCTCGTATATTTATTTCCATTTTGCATATTAATTTGGTCACCTTTAGATAATAAAGCCATTTTTATGGATTCCCTAAATGTCATTCCTTCAATTTTTATTGTCACTTCAAACTCACAATTCTACATTTAATTTAATTTAATTTGTTATTCTCTCTTTCAAGAGTCCTCTCAACTTCCACTCAACTTTTCTTCTTTAATCATCATACACACTTTCTTCGTTCCGTCTTCTAATGCTATTGGTTATTTAATTAATGACATAAATTAAATTATTAGGTAAATATATTAATTTAATTAATATGAAAATCACAATAAGATTAGACAAAATATAAAAATATATTTATTTATTAAGATTATTAAGTTTATGAAGAATGTTCGTTGATTTTTGTTTTTTTGTTAATAAAATAATAATATATTTTTAAAGTAATTTGTTCAATCAATCATTTGTAGTTAAATAAATATTTTTTAGGACATGACAATGAATTAGATTGGATTTAACACACTAATTAAAGATGTTTGAACCAACTTAGTAATTAGTGTTTTCTTAATAAAAATAAAAAAAATAATGGACTAATTATGTTGAGAAACGATTACGCTAAAAATAATTTTTCTCTTCCTATTTCCACTTTATTTTATATATTCATAAAATAATATTATATGTTTAATCTTGTTGTAATTTATATATCAATTAAATTAATATGTTTATTCAATAAACTAAATTATACTATTAATAAAAAAATTAATTAATTGCACGAAGAAAGAGACGGTAGAGAAGTTAATGAGTGTGTGATTATTTAATAAGCATGATTGAGTGAAAATCAAGAAGACTAATAATAAATAAAATAAAATAAAATAAATAGTAAAATGATAAATTTAGAATGACATTAAAAATTTGGGAAGGGACATTGGTCGTTGCGTGCAATCTGTCGTTCATGTGGTCTTTGTATATTCCTCCATTCCGTCACTCTCTACGTTGAAAGTTTTTTGTGCAATTTTCCTCTCTTCCGTCAATGATTGCCATGCACTGTGCTGTGCATACGTGAGGCCCATATTTAAGAATTGACAATTCCACGTGCCCAAGTAAAAAATTCTACGGATGTCATGTTATTTCTAATGTGTCTGTATGAATCGTTATTTAAAAAAAAATGTATGCATTTTCTATTTATATATATATATAAGGTTCGCATGAAGTGGAGTTAAATTAGCGTGATCGCACCGTGAACTTTTGAATCATCTGTCATTAATGGCGCAGGCGGCGAAGGCGTGGAAGGCGGAGTACGCGAGGACGGGGCGGTCGGAGTGCAGGACCTGCCGCGCCTCCATCGCCCAAGACCTGCTGCGACTCGGCATGATCGTTGATGCCACCTCTTTCGACGGCACCATCCCCGTATGCACTCTCTCTCTCTCTCTCTCTCTCTCTCTCTCTCTCTCTCTCTCTCTCTCTCTCTCTCTCTCTCTCTCTCTCTCTCTCTCTCTCTCTCTCTCTCTCTGTATGCGTCTGTATGTCAAAGAACAACTCCGATCGAGTGTTAATATACCAACTAAGGCAATTTCTGTGTTTATTAAGACTTGGCTTTTAATAAAATGGAAGTGCTCAGATTGAAGCTAATTTTAAAAATAAGCTGTTATTATAAGTTATTATTTTAATTAAATAATAAAATTTTAAATATTATAATAAATAAAATATGTGAAGAAAAGTTATGTATATTTTAAGAACAAAATAATGCATTCATTATTCAAATTGTTAATTAGGTTATTTAGTTTACTTTTAAATAAGTAAAATAATTGCTTATCATTTTTTTTCAATTACTGAATAGAAAGAAAACTTTAAAATAAATCACTTTAACTGACTTATAAATTTAACCAAATAAATCATAAGTTGATTATTAATTTTCTTTTACTAAGTTTTCTCCTCCATGTAATAAAAAAGGAAAGTAACAAAACGCTAAATCTCATATGGAGATTAGGCCATCCTCAAAGCTCTGACCTCCTCTTTCTTAAAAGTTGATATTTACATGGGTACGCTAATAATAACTATAAAAGAGAGGTGATAAATGTTTTTCTATTCGAACGAAAAAAAAGTTGAGGGGCCTCAAACTTTTTTGGTGGAAGATAAAAAAATAAGTTGATCGGATGAATGAATCTATTATTTTATTCTTAAAATAACATTATAACTTTTTTCACATCTTTTCTTTATTATATAATTATAATATTAATGACTTATTAATCATTTGATTAAAATAATAACTTATAATTAACTGCTTATTTTTAAAATTAATTTTAAATATTAAATTATTTATCACCACTTCAAATTATCAGATATTTGCAGGTAAGCCAAATGGATCCTAAATTAAAATGTGTTTAGAAGCATTTTTATGAATATAGCCCTTAGATCTTAATGATATAATATAAAGAAATATTTTTAGTGAATTAAGAGAAAAAAACATTACACTTTAGATGGGAGCTAAAATATTTGGTAATAATTCTAGTAGTATCTTTTAGAGTAGAGAGGGGGGAGTTTTAAAGTTTTATTCCAAATTTAGCCCTCCTCCATTCGAATTTATTTCCTTCCTACATAATTTTCCTTTGGAACTACTATATTATTTCTATTTCTTGTTATATATTCTGTGTAGATTAATCACATTATGTGAATACATGAAACGAAATTAAAATATAATCAGGGTTAGAAATTGGATAATCGGGAAACTTCTACAATATAATGAAAGAAAAGGAACAACTAAAAAACGATAAGGGTATAACATAAAATGAGGGTAAAATGATCCAAGGTAAAATGGTGATTTTGTAGTGTATGATCTAATCTTAAGAAAGTTAGGGAAAACATGTACTTTTTTTAACGTTAGAGCTTTATTAAGTGAGATGACCGACTCTGAGACTTTAATATGAAACAAAATGAATTAACGAGATAAAAATAGGATTATATTTAATAATCTTTAAGCTAGACTCTTTTTTTATATATAATCATAAATAATAAATTTATAAATTTTAGTTCTGAAAATTTACCAAATTTTACTTTAAGTTCTTTCGTTAACTTTCATCTAAAATTTTGCTATTGTTTTTTTTATTATTTTATGAAATATCAATTTCTCCTTACTTTTTAATATAATAAAAAGTTATAAAAAAATAACATGAGCGTAATATGGTAGTAAAATATTGATTATTAGACAATATTTTTACTCATATTATTTTTTCATTTTATTTTTTTATTATACAAGAAAAAAGTGAAAAATGATATTTCCCAATTATTAAAAATAATTAACAAAATTTCGGATGGAATTTAGAGAAATGAGTGAAAAATATCAAATTTGGATAGAGGCTCACATAGGGCTGAGCAAACCTCAGCGGACTCGATCCCAACCCGAATTATGCCAGGTCAAAAAATTTTTGATTCGGTTCCGGGTCAGACCTGTCAATCCGGAAAAGTCACCGGGTTTGCGGCCGAAAATGAGTAGTGTCAAAAAATAGGGAAGGATGGATCGACCACCAGTGGTCAGATTCGACGCCTGGCGACTGGATCGGCTCACCTGGGGTCGATATGATGCCTAGCGCTCGGATCGATCGCCAATAGCCAAATTCAACGCCTGGCAGCCGGATCGGTCGCCAGTGAGCAGATCCGGACGCCAGTATTGAGCGCTAGTGGACAGATCTGATCGCCAGGCGCCCGGATCGACCGCCAATGGTCAGATCCGGCGTATGATGGCCAGATCAGCCGTCAGTGGCCCGATCCGGCCGGATTAGCCACCAGTGGCCAGATCCGGCCGTCAGCGTCCGAATCTGACGAGGAGGGCGGCCGGAGTCGAGAGGGTCGTCGGAGTCGCTGCCACAGTGAGAGAGAGGGAGAGGGCGTCGGGCGAGACCGCGAGGCACAAAAGAGATGGGAGAGAGAAAGAGAGGTGTGAAATGTAAAGAAAAAGTGGGAGTGGGGTTTATATAGTAAAAAATAATTCGGATCGGGTCCAGGTTCGATATCACTGTAGACCCGGTCCTCACCTAAAACTCGACGGGTTTTTCACCCATTAGACCCGGTCCCGGTCCGGATCTTATTCGAGCCGAATTTTTTATTCGATTTTTCGGATCGATGCGGTCCGGGTCGACTCGGACCGTGTGCAGCGCTAAGCTCACAAACTAGACCTCTATAAAATGTATAGTTTACTTTTTGTATCATCTCTAAAATGGTATTAAACTATTCATGTTTCGCGTGTAACAGGAATGGCATCATGCTGATTGCATATTTAAGAAAGAAGGCCAAATCAAATCGTATGCTGCGTGATCTCGACCATCTCCCTCTCTATCACCAATCTTACCTGCCGTGAGTTCTGCTGTCTGATCTCCAAATTATTTTTGGTTTACAGAGTTGATGATGTTGAAGGGTTCGACGTGCTCAGATTGGACGACCAACAAAAGATCAAGCTTTATATAAATCCGAGGGCAGCTGACAGAAAGAACCCTGATGAACAAACTTGGCGTGGCTTCTTCAGGCGTCTACGTGATGTCCTGCTTTCGTGTGGACCACTGCGTGCAAAACAGAAGGTCCGTCGTCGGCCTGCCGGCTTCGTCTTCTCTCCGGCGCTGCAACAGAAGCTTGAAGAGCAGAACAAAGCAGTGTGGCGTCTCAGGGATGAGCTGAAGAAGCAGGTCAAGAAAAAGGAGCTGAGGGAAATGCTGGAAGCCAACGAGCAGTACTCGAAAGGATCAGAAAACGATCTGCGAGAGAGATGGTAATTCAATTTTCCACTGGATCCGGATTAATGCAAACAACTACTTGGTTTAAATTTTTTTTTTTTGGTTTTGGTTGCTGATCAGTGCTGATGGGATGCTTTTCGGAGCACTGCATACCTGCCATGTCTGTCATAGTAATTCTATATGTTTGATGGGAGGGCAATATCGCTGCCAGGGCTATGTTGATCCGCAGACTCGGTGTTCATATTCCACAATGTACCCTACACGTATTGAAGGGAAGTGGAGGATTCCTCCAGGGACGAAGAACAAGTATCTACTGGAGGTATCTTATGGTCGTCGGTGAAACCATTCTGTCAAAAGAATTAAACACAGAGCGTGCATGGATTTTATTTCTCTTCCATCGTTACTGTCTCAGTGGTTCGACTCCCACGAGGAAGGGACATCTATTCGCCTATTTACTCCGACAGCAGCTGAGTCAGTGCCTGTGGTTTATGATGAAGGGAGTTTGCAGAACCTGAAAGTTGCGATTGCTGGGAAGCCCACAGATGAAATTGTAAGTTGGTATATATATGTTACAGATGATTCCATAAATTTTTCTGCCATAAGCCGTCGTCCAGATCCTAATGCTATATATATGTTACAGATGTTTCCATAAATTTTTCTCGATTGGCTTAAATTATCTTCCTTTCTAATACGATCATATGGACCCGGTAAATTTTGCAAAATTTCAGGATGGTTTGAAACAGAGGCTTATGGAAGCTGGTGTCAAATTTCACACCAGGATTAAGAAAGGTATTTTATTTATTTTTTTTGGTATGCATGTTCAAGTGCATTTCCCAGTTATCAGCTTCACCTTCTGTTGTTTAGCAATACGATGCATGCACTTCTGATAGGCTTCTCTGACCGGAATAATTTGCTGAATTGCAGATACTAGCTGTTTGGTTTGGCATGGTGAGATGGATGATAACAATTCAGATATAAAATCAGCCAGGTTTTCTGTTCTGTGATTATCTGCAATGTTGAGTTTTGGCATCAATGATTCTGCAGCCATATACATATATATATACACACATGATGTCCCTTCAAACACCTTTACTAAATTCTATACATACACACATCTGGCCATTTAGATTCTTGTTACATGCATAACATATTTCTGCAAAACACATATTTGACATTCAGGGCGTCGAAATTTCCGATCGTTGGTTTGGACTATTTGCGAGAATGCCTACAAAGGCAAAAGAAACTTCAGTTTCATTCCTACACTTTGAAGGCGAAGTCACCAGCATACACTGAAGTGGTGCCAGTGATAGTGACTGAACCTGCTGTCCACGAGGACTCCGGTCTGCAAGGCACAGGCCACATTCTCAAGGATGGGGATATTGTCTACAGCACGACTTTAAACAAGTCAGACATCGGTACAGATAAGAACGGGTAAAATACATGTTTGCCTACCATATATATTGATACTGAAAGAGGATGAGAGAAATTGCACAAACACGTGAGATTTACGATATTCACTTTAAATTGGGCTATGTCCTTGGATAGCGGCGATTTCTTGTGAAGTTTATACAGCAAACTCCAATACAAAATAGCGAGACCCCTAGGGATGGACCTTACTTACTTTCATCTTCCAGAGTAAAACATGATCTGAATATCATTTAACCTTTCACTTCCGTTGTTCATAATTCTACGTACTTGTAGCATGTCAATGGCCAAGAGATAAACATGAAGATAGAATTTAAGGTTCTGTGCATTCAGACAGGGGAACAACAATGTTCATAATATGTGGAATGGCACAAAACCTTGCTAAATGTCTGATATATGTCCTGCATGTTCATGCATATGGCTTTATTCGTTTGATTTGTCGCAGAATGATTTTTATTTTCTGTGTTTTCGAAGCTACTACATCCTTCAGATCATCCGAGAATTAGGTGAAGATTCCAAATGCCACTTGTTCAGAAAATGGGGACGAACCGGCTACAATACAATTGGAGGCTCCACGAAAAAGGAAATGCCAATGTCTGAAGCAATTATAGAGTTCAAAAGATTATTCGAAAGGTTGACTGGTATACCCTGGGAATCATGGAAACGAAATGATGACAACTTCCCGAACCGTGAGGGCAAATACAACCCAGTCAATGTACTCGTAAGTCGATTTTTTTTTCACTAATATTAATTGCAACCCTTCACATGATTATGCTGCTGAAATTTACTTGTCATTGACAGGGTCCTCATGTCGAGTATGTGCCTCGTCTCCAATTAGAAGGGAACAGTAGCCAACTTCCTCCTCAAGTGAAAGAACTGATGGAATGGATTTGTAATGAACAAATATGCAGGTACCGAAATGGGCATCTTAATCGATTCCTTATAAGTTTGATTTGCTTTGAATAACCAATCATTATATATATAGATGTAATGTATAGCATTAACATCTTTCTTCTCCTCTCCTCTCAGAGCCGATTACATGAAAGATGATATAGACATGAATGAACTGCCCCTTGGAAAGATTAGCAAAGCTCGTATTGATAAAGGTATACATGTAGGCACGCGAGATCTTTAACGTACACTATTAACAATGATGTTTGAATATTTTCTTGCATTTGCAGGTTTAGAAACATTGAATAAGATATCTGATATTCTACCTGAGAGAGGCGTGGTTCATGACATAGCCGTCAAACGTTTGATTACGGACCTCAGTAACAACTATTACAACCTCATACCTTCTATTCACCCTCGCCCAATTTCAGATGTAGAAGATATACAAGTCAAGGTTATTTTTTCCCCTCTCTCTCACACTCTCTCTCGCTCTCCTGTTAATCTTTGATCATGATACTTATATTTGTATATAACTCGAATTCTCATATATTTATATTTCTACAGAAGAACATGCTTGCAGAACTCCAGATAAACGAAAGATTTATGGACAAATTTGGCATTAGCATTGAGGTGGATGCATCAATGGACGAGAACTATAAGAAGCTTCGGTGTGACGTGAGGCCTTTGGCTCGAGACAGCGATGATTACAAGCTGGTTGAGAAATATTTCGTCTATTCTCAATCTCCTGTCCACAACGTACGTTAATTTGCCTACGTACTATAATTTTCACTTGCATGCATGCATATATGTATTTTTCTTTCCTTCACTGGTTATAACTCTTTGATTTTGTTTTTTTGGGGTAAATATTCGATTTATATATATCGACAGGAATTGGATCTTGAACTGGAAGAAGTTTTTGAGATTAATAGAGAAGACGAGAAGGGGCAAAATACCATCCACAACAAGATGCTCTTGTGGCACGGTATATACGTAACCATGCATGCACGCATGTTGTATTTTGGCTTTGTATATACATCAAATGTTGTTTTAACCTAAAGCTAGTATGATAGAGCATTAATTAGTACCAAAACAAAATGACAACAATTAAAAACAATACGAGTGATGATTAAACACGTGATAGCTTATAAAATAATCATATAATTAATAAGATTATTTTTAATAAAAATAAATATCATAAAAGAATTTAATTAGTTCCGACGTACGTACGTCAAGATTGACACACTCTTAATAAAATTTAAGAACTTATATTATTAATTCAAGACAACAAAAATAACATGCATGTTACTTGATAATTTTCTTTTTTAAAAATTGTTCTCTTCACTCACTCTGTCAAGTATAGCCCCTAACAACCACCTCCGCTATTCCTGTGTATTCAGAGTCCCTTTTTCGGATTCATTTAATAAAAAAGTTTGACTTGGAATGAAATTAATTAATTAATGTTTTTTTGAGAGTCAATTAAAAATGGAGTAGGAAAATTATTTCATTTGATTTTTTTTGGAGGTATCGCAAGAATGACATAAATACTTTTTCAAAGAAAATTTACTTATCTTTCTAGCTAGTTGTACCTAATTAAGAGGCCATTTCGTTATGGAATGATAGGGAATAAAATAACCTAATATGGTATGTTTGAAAAGTTAACATTATATTCTTATTCCATTTACTATTTGGTTGGAAGAGAATATATTTTAAAAATATACTAATTTATAACAAAAATATTTTATTATAGAAAGTTGATGTTTAATATAATAATAACAGTAAAAATATTAATATAATAATATATGATTAAATTTTTAAAAAATAGATGTAAGTGAAAAAATTGAAAATGAGAATATACATATTCTTCTATTTAGAAGAATATATATATTCTTTAATTGAGGATAAAAATGACTGTTTCACATTTTTTAAAGTGATTTTATAATTTTCAAAATTTGATTGAGATATTACTATTCTATCAACTGTTTGGCGATATTTAAAAAATAACACGATATTTCAGAGTTTATCCAAGTTGAACGTGATGTAGTAATTCCACCTTCATTCCAAATATTTTAATAGCTATATATATATATATATATATATATATATATATATATATATATATATATATAAGGACCAAAGTTTGGAACATGCAGGTACCCATTTGAGAAATGTGCTGGGGATTCTCGGCCAAGGGCTCATGATAGCACCTACAGCAGCCCCAGCAGAGGGCTACAAGGTATCTCTATCTAGTTGGCAACTTTTGTATTGATTAAAAGTTCAGAACTCTTTATCTCTTGATCAGTTCATTTTTTTTTCATTCCATATTTATTCAATAATTCTTACAACTCAACATACCTTATATATGGGAAACATTAAAGTGTTCCCTACCTCACTAAAATTAATGTTTTATATGTATATACATACATATATTATTACTTTGGCAATATCTTATGCAGTTTGGTGAAGGACTTTACTTCGCTGACTTCGTAAGTAGGAGTGCTCAGCGTTGCTTTGTGGAAGAGAGGTCAGCTTTCCCTTCACTCCAAAATGTAGACAAGGGCTCTCTTGTGTTGTTCCTCGCGGAGGTTGCTTTGGGCGATGCCTACGAGCTCACGGAATACCAGGTAATCAATCTTATATATGATTCATGTGACATACCTAATTTGCATGCCTTCTCATGATATCATAATTATATTGTGCATTATAAATGTTTTATCCTATATATTTATCTATTTAGAGGGTCAACTCTGGTTCGAGAACTTAAAAGGGTTACCTCTTTTCGGGTGATGTAAGTGCTATACCTAATGCCGGTGAGCCTTGTTTTAATTAGTATATAAATAATTCATCATTTGAAAAAGAATTAATGTTCACCATCAAGATAATTTCTATTAGATATATAAAGATAAAGAGCATGATAGGATAATTTTTAAAAAGTTAAACATTCATGTGCCAAGGTTAATATAATTAGTGAGGTAACATACATATATCACTAGAAATAAATATTTTTGTTTGGTTCAGTGATGTAGGCATTGACCTCTAAACTATGAGTGACCAAATATGGAAAATAAAACATTAAGAGACATAAAATAACAATTCACTGGCCCCTCCCATGCTATTCATATTTCGACAAGGCTCTTATGAGAGAAATAGGTAGATTTATGAGTCAAAGGTTCAAATCCCAAGTAGGATGTTACACAATGTCAATGTGTATATTAGCTGACAATTTATCTCAAAACTAAGTCATATATGGAAACGAGATTTATCTTTATCAAATGTATATGCATATCTTATGCATGCATATCTTTAGTGTTGATGATGAATATATATATACTAGCAGTGTTCCCTGGCTGAGTTTGCAGATGATAGAGGAAATTCCTCAAGGCAAGCACTCAATAAAAGGGGTAGGGTGGGTTAAACCCTCGGAGAAGGGGTACATGGTGTGGCATGACGACCATGTGGCTGTGCCTTGCGGCAAGCCCACCGCATCACGCGTTAAGTCTCAACTTCCTTGCAACGAATACGTCGTTAAAAATACTGCTCAGGTGAGATTAGGTGCTCATGTTATTCTGAAGCATACTGACCTAGCAATCGAATTAGTCATATGCGAATAATAATAAGTAGCCACCGTTCGGAGGAAAGAAGAACTAGGTAAGAGATGTTTGATTAAGCTTATAATTAGAAAGATAAATCATTGTTATTAAAAAAAACTTCCGTGTTTAATGAGCATAGAAGTTTTTCTTATCTTGTCAACCTATAATTAAGTAGAATGAATAGATAAAGAGACACCTCATTATTTAGTTTGAGATTAAGATATATATATTTAGTTATACTCCGAATTATGATTCGAGAATTCCTCACTTCATAGAGGGAAAAAAAAAAACACCCGATCATTTAATTGGTTCATTTTATTTTTTTTTCTTGCCTATAATGCAATGCTCTTGTGATAAATGCTGAGTTGAAATGATTAAATTGGTCATTTATCTGCAGGCTAAGCTGCGATTCCTGGTGAAGGTCAAATTCCGACTAAGAGACGATAATTAATGTGTGGATTCGAGGCTTGTGAGATATTTTTATGTTGTGTGATTGTACACCAAACATCTATTTCAAATAAAGTTTTAGAGCGGTATAAAAAACCAGAATAACAATTAGAAAAGTTTGAGGATAAGATGTTTTATTTTTTAATAATGTACTTAAGTGACTATAAGGATGTGTACCTACAAATACTTGTTCAAGAAGTCGCTTAAGAGAAGTTACTTAATTTTATGATTCAGTTTTTTTTTTTAAAAAATATGACCGGTAAGCGTTATAACACATAAGCAAAATACTAAAATAAAATACTATATAGCTTTAACCTCAAAATAAATAATTCAAAAGATGGAAGAGACTGATCACTTGACTATAAATACTTAGTAAGTCTAAATACTAAAGAATCAATTGCTCAATTGAAAAAAAAGACAATATAAATCAATTGAACATTTTAACAAATATAAACAGATATATTATGGTAATCATATATCTGCTCAATTTTCAATGATAAATTATTAGTCCTTCCGAGTTAATTTTAATTAGTAGTTATAAACGAGAGCCTTATCAATTAATAATCAATACTATTTATTATCAATTTTAATTATCCATATCAATTATCAATGTCAATATAAAAGTAATTGCGATAATTTTTTGGATCGTATCAATCAATGAGTAGATCTCTCAATAATTTTAAGCCATCCGATCCTTGTGTAAAAAATTCTCTTTTCGAGACTCTTAATAGAGGGTTGAATGCATGTACAACAGGATCACTGTAATCTTCATGCCCCAATTATGTTACTTGTCACATTCAATTCAATAATCCTTATTCGTTCAATCACAATGTCAATTAATAGACGTGATGATTGATGCATTAAATTTTGATAGTTATATATATAATTCGTAGTAAGTATATTATAAGGTATAATTTCCAACTTAGGATGACTAATTTAAATCTATATTTTCAACTTAATTTACTAATTGAGATAAATAAAAAGATTTAATGGAAAACTGATTTTAAAAATAAAACTAACGGGAATTGATAATTAAATATATGCACTTTTAATTGAAAACAAAGAGAGAAAGTATGAGCATTCAAATCTTGTATCCCATCATTATATTTTATTATCAATTAAGTAAATGTAGTTTTTGTATTGAAAAGGAACAGATAGAAAAATCAATTAATAAAAACACTTAATTAAGTACCTAACGACTCTAAGCTGAGCATATAATTGGAGCATGAATTCAATCAACTTTAATTCATCCACAAATAAGATATTTTACCATGCAAAGTTTTCTTAAAAGTTTAACAGTAAAAAGTTTTACGGCTAATCATCCTATATATAAAAGTTAAATACTTTGTTTATTTTTTTTAATGAAGAATCCACTAGTTAAGTAGGAGAAATAACATTGTTTGAGAAAACATATTGAGAATGTGAAGAGAGAAAAAATTCTCCCAAAAAGAATCATAATACGATTGCTGACTTTGTTGGGCTAAAAATCACCTATACTATTATTCCAGTGAGTAATGTGATTACAAATTACATTATCAAAGTCACAAATGATATTGTGGAACATGATAATAGTAAAGCTGAATGAACTGAGTGAATCCCGCGGCAATGGCAGACGAACTGACCGGCATAAAGACCCCAAACTTCGCTCTCTAGGACGGATTGAAACGTGGCATGAGCTCCTGCGATCGGAGAATGTAATCCATCTGATCGAATTCTTCGCATTTTTCAATGATGTTTGTGACGAATAAAAAAAATCTTTCGAAATACTGAGAGCAAAAAAATCTTTCACTATTACAAACGGCAAATACTCGTTGATAAATTACTGACGAGTATATTCTTCGAAATTACTGAAAAATTAAAATCCATCAATAATTTCGAAGGTGAGATCCATCGGTAATTATATTTATAATAATATATATGTGATATCATATAAATATATGTTTAATATTTTATTATTAAAATTATTGACGGGTCTATTCTTCAAAATTATGAAAGGAAACATATCTATCGATAATTTTGAAAGCTAAATCCTTCGAAGGAAGGGGTATCGAGGCCGTTGTAACCAGACTGGCATATAGAAAATTAATTAATTTGATTCTTTTTATTTTATTTTCTCATATATTGAAAGAATATTAGGCCTTGGATTTTAGTGATTAATTTGGTCCACTCATGGTCGGATTCTCCAAGTTTACTTGGATGCATGATCTTGTTCATTAATTTTCTTTCTATATAACATCGTGTTCATTAATTTCTTCTCCCCTTTGCATGCAGTTTGAATTCTTAAATTACATTATTAATTCAATTGTCCATATGCACCGTCATTGTACGTATATTAATACCGTCACCCTCCATCCTTGGACTTTCTTACGGAAGGATAAATCATTCGGTCCTTTATTTTTATATATTAATAGAAATGCATGCATATGCGCGCACCGTATATGCTAATGTTGTAATGTCCGAATTCGGTCGTCGATCTGTCAGGTCGATTGGACCGGATCAAATCGAATGGTATGATCGAATAATATAAATTAGTAAAATAAAAATAAATTAAAGATTATTATAATATTATTAATATGTAATATTTGTCTTTAGCAAAAAATATAAGGTATAAAATAATGAAGTAAAATAAAACAATTTGCATAAGATAATATAATAATAAATTAAGTCATCAACCAAATATTTTTTAAATAAAAAATATTGTGAGATAATTATAAATAAATATAACTATTGATGAAATTATATATATATATATATAACAAATTTCTAATAAGAAAATAAATTTCTAGAAGGATGCTCAGTTATGGGACATGCCGTGAACAAACCCGACCCGATCAAATTTAGTCGGGTCAAAGGCGGTTGGGGGGGCAAATCCGACCCAACCCGATCCGGTTCGAGTCGGGTCGGGTGGTCGGGTTACTCGACCACTCAATTTTCTTTTTTTTAAAAAAATTTCTTCTTACTATTTTTATATTTATTTAATATTTAAAATATTATTTTATATTTATTTTAATTCATAAAATGAAGTTTTAAATCATTTAATATTATTTATGTACTTAAAATATTTTATTTTTTAAAATTATAAATCAAATATAAGCTTGAGTTTAAATAAAAAAGAAAAAATATTAAAAATATAAAAAATTGAGTTATTTGGGTTGGGTCGGTCACTTCGGATTGGAAAAATCCAACCCGTACCCAACCTGACCCATGGTCGGGTCGAGTTCTGGTCGGGACGGGTCTGACCCAACCACCGATTCGACCCGACCCAAATTAATTTGGATCGGATCGGGTCATCGGGTTCGCGGGTCGACCCTAACACCCTTACATGGAGTCATTACATAGCATAAATTTGCATTGGTTACTATCATTGGAATAAACTTTTATTCTGATCATTATTCTCGTATCAATTGCCCCCAATTAGAGATATTACTTATCCCTCAGTCTATTAGAGATTCGACATTCTAAATTAGCCACTGTCTTCTCCCTGGACCTCCTTCGATCTCAAGAGAGAGGAAGCGCTATCATCCCGTGGAATGTCATTTTTGGTACGACATGCTGTCTCATTTCATTTAGCAATGGTGCTGTCTAGTGAACCTTTTTTTTATAATCAACTCCGGTATTTGAGAAATGGTGCCGACGATTCAATTCGCGTGATATTAATGATTATGCCCCTTGTCCACAACTAATAACCTTTGAAGCTAACTTCCAATGGCCATCGATCGGATAACAAATATTTAATCCTTAAGACTGCAACTCAGTTTGTCAATGCTTGGACAATAGTCACTCTCAACACTGATGGCTCCGCCGAAGGAAATCTAGGAATTGGATTAAATAAAATTGAATCCTAGACTACTAACTTTCGTTGAGATGTGATTTCTGACTCCTTAAAATGAAAATCCTTCGACGGCTCTCTAGTTCCCTTGTACCTCGTTGATCATGCACACCAGATGTTTGTATCAATGCATGACAAACAACTACTTTGTATCAATGCACGACAAACAACTACTTCCTACAAAATTTATTGTCATTCCTTCCCAAGAGTTGTGGGGGCAATGCTTTTGGAGCAAGATCAATTATATTTCAGGCGCAGCGGTGAATTATATGCACGAATTTAAAACACATCTTCAAAGATAAAAAAGTATCTTATCAAAGTCGAGATAAAAAATATGAGATCGCATGAATTGGGAGATCCTAGATTCATTATATATATAACACTAGCTATTTGACTTGTTTGTAAATAAGAATATGTTGATATCAACTAAATATAAAGAATGACTAAATGAGGAAAAGTTATGGCTCTTCTCGACTCCCCCTCCCCTAGATCCCTCACCCATGTCGTCTTCCTCATCCTTGCCCTCTCTCCTCTCCCCACCTTCCTCCCTCCTCCCCCACCTTCTGCTCATCCCTCTCATACTCCCCCACCCCCCACCCTAATATCCAAGTCACTGGTGGCTCATTTTCCCCATCCCCAAAACCCTTCTCTCCCCTTTTACCTAAGCCTCCGATGACAAATGGAAAGCACTGGTCCGATGTGGTCTGCGATTGACGACTCGTGGGGGTTTCTTTTCCTCATATCTCTAAGCACAAGCTCCTAGTGATCCAGTCTACCTCTACGGATGAGGTGGTCATCTTCGACGCTGAGGTCGCTCAATGCTCAGATGTTCTAAAGCTTTGTCTGATGGGCAGGCTCATAGATAACTTGTTACCAGTTGCCTCCCTGGCAAAGGACCTCGCCACGCTCTGGGATCTCTCGATCGATGCCTTTGCAGATCTCCGATATAGGAAACCATTACTATCTTTTTTTCCTTCAGCAACGTGGACGACCGCCTAAAGATATCAACTCACAGCCCATGGAATTTTAATGAGTGTGTTTTACATGTTTCGCCAAAGGCTTTCTTCCGCCCTTTTATGATTCGATCTCCACCTCGCCAGTGTGGATTCAACTGACGGGCCTCTCTTATGAGCTAAGTGGTGCTGAGACAGTTCACCATATTGGATCTATTTTCGGACAGCCGCTCAAGATTGATAGTTTCACTGCCTCCGGAGAGAAACTTCGCTATGCCAGAGTGTGCATCGACCTTGATCTGGCTGCTCCGGTGAAGCAAGGCACTTGGATACGACTGTCGGACGGTTCCAAATTCTTTCAGTGAGTCACATATGAAAATCTCCCCCAACTATGCTTCAATCGCGGTCGTCTGGGTCATCATTTGGGCTCATGTTTGGATCGACTTAGCGCGGATGGTCTTTCGCTGACGAACAAGGATGGCCCGCTCTTGTACGGTACGTGGCTTTGCTCCCATTCACCTCGGCGTCGGATGTCAGCATCGGCGACTTAGGTGGTCGGCCATGCTTGGAACCTGCTTGAGAGGCTTGGAGCAGACGCGCCGGTATGAAGCAGACGACTGGTTCAGTCTCCTGGATTGGACCTAAACCGCTCGGTTGCCCTAGACGACATGGATCGGCTACGTCAGAATCCAACAGCTATGGTACCATTTGATGCCCCCGCGGGATTTCTAGCTCTTGTACCCTCTTCTGTTGATGCCAACGAGGCATGGCCTCATGTGAACTCCCCTCGCGTCCGTGGCCAGCCCACGTGGGCAGAAGTCGTCAGTCAGATTCTCCCCTCCTCCCGACCTCTCCTCTCGGGGTAGAGGAAGAAGAAAGCAAAAAGGTAAGCGTCGTGATCCTAGCCGTCAATCTCACACCTCTTTGTCTATCGTTATGCAGGATGATGCTCCTGCTCCTGTGGACCTTGTTCCCCAACTCATTTCATTATCTCAGCCTTGGCTTGGAATTGTCGTGGGGTGCTACGTAGCAAGACGCGCGGCCGCCTCCTGAATACTTTATCCACACATAAAGCAAACCTTCTCATAATTCTTGAGACTCATACGACAGGTAAAAATTCTCAAATCATTATCAATATATTAGGTTCTTCCTAGACAAGTTGCTCTCATGACATCACAGGTGTCTCGGGTGGCATTATTGTTGCCTGGAAGCAAAGTGATGTTAAAGTTTTCTTGGTTAATTCTGCTCTACAATATTTAAATGTTATTGTCACGATTAAAAAATTTTCCTTTTTGTTAACCACAATTTATGCTAGTACATGACCTATGATTAGATACTCTTTATGGAATGAATTAGAAATTTTAATTTTAATGAAATTTCGTGACTTATTATGGGTGATTTAAATACTGTATCTTTCCCACAGGATAAAAAGGGAGGAGCCCCTTTTATTTTTACCAAGTCTGACAAATCTTTCAATCATTTCATGCATGCACAAGGACTCCTTGATTTACCCCTATCTAGTTCTCAATTCATGTGGTGTAACAATAGATCGGCTAATGCCAGAATTCACTACCGTCTGGATAGGACCCTTATAAATCATGGTCGACCACTTTCCCAAACCTTAAGTTACAAACCCTCACACGAGGTACATCTGATCACTCACCTATTTTTCTCTCAACAAACAATACATCATACAAGCCTAGACCTTTCAGATATGAATTCTTCTGGTTCCAATACTAGGAACCTAGACTGATCGTTGAAAATGTATGGGCTTCTAGAACTCTTTTTGATCCAATCCAAATCTCTTTGAACAAAATCAAGCATCTAACTTCTAGATGGAGAAAATTTGACCATAGTAGATTAGAGAACCGTGCCCACTCAGTTAAGCAGAAAATCTCTTTATTAGAACTAAAAGATGAAAGACAGTGCCTCTCTGACCAGGAGCTTAAAAACCTAAGAGCTAAATATAATCAATTGGTTGCTTATCTTAGACAGATTGATCTTAAGTGGTGGTTTAAGTCTAGGATCAAGTGGATAGAAGATGGAGATAAAAACACCTGCTTTTTCCAACTAAGTACTATCATTAGACAAAAGATGAACCAAATTACTTCTATTCATGATGAAAATAACAATGTGATCACAAATGAAAATCAGATTCGTGATGCCTTCACAAATCACTATGCCAACCTCTGGGCTCCTGAGAGCCATCCTCTTCTGCCCATTATTACTTGGCTCATTTACTATCATTAGACTATTCCTGGGATTATACTTTGATCGCTCCAATATCCTTAGATGAAATTAGAAACACCTTTTTCCACATGGCCCCGGGAAAAGTCTCTGATGATTTCACCTTTGAATTTTTCTGCACTTATTGGGACATAATTGGTCTGACAGTGTCCACGGAAATTCAAAGGTTCTTGTTCACATATCACCTATTCCCTGGTGCTAAAAATACTGCCATCACCTTTATCCCTAAAAACAAACCCCTAAATCTATCAAAGATTTCAGACCCATCTCCCTATATAATACTATATACAGAGTTATAGCAAAGATATTGGCAAATTGACAGAAGCAGACCCTCCCAACCCTAATTGACAAGTCCCAAGTTGCTTTTGTAGCTAATAGATCTATCCAGGATAATCTTCTCCTTGCTCAAGAAATTGCCCACTCCATTTCAAGGGGCAGAAGAAAATTCCTTCTTCTAAAAGCTAACATGGAGAAAGCTTTTGACAGAATCTCCTGGCACGCTGTGGAAATGATTCTCACCCTAATGAACTTTCCCCTTACTTTCATAACCTGGATTATGACGTGTAGCAAATCTCTTAGATTTACTTGCTACATCAATGATACTTTCTCTACTTATTTTGGTAGCCACAAGGGCCTTAGGCAGGGAGATCTCCCCTTATCTCTTTACCTTGGTATCCCAAGTCTTCTCCTCTTTGATGACCTAGCAAATAACCTAGTAAAAACTTTTGAACAATATCATCATCTTATAAACCAGAGGATCAACATGGATAAATCTGCCTTGTATCTGTCTTCAAAATTTAATGTTAGTAGGAAGGCCAAGATTAGACAGATCCTTGGTATCTCTTATGGTTCCTATCCCTTTACCTATTTGGGAGCTCCTATATCCTACAAGAGACTTACTAGAACATCCCTGTCCCATATTACTTTGAAACTATAAGATAGATTGACTGGTTGGAAAATGAAAACCTTGAATCATGCGAGTATAATAATTCTTATTAATTCTACTCTAAATTCTATTCCAAATTATGCCCTTGGGTCAATTCATGTATCTTGTGAACTCATCTCTTCCTTTGAAAAACATTCCCGAGGATTCCTGTAGTCTTCCTCAAATGACAAAAAAAGGTTACACCTAATCAATTGGAACACTATTCAACTCCCCAAACGGCATGGAGAGCTTGGTATTAGAAAATTAAAGTTTGTGATGTAGGATCCCAAAAGGCACTAAGAGGGAGGTGAATTAGTGTTAAAATCGAAAACGTTGATTTCACAAAATGTATCATGAAAGCTTAAATCGATTCTTAAAGCCTTTCAAAATGAAATAATTCAAATCATAAATATAATATAAGAGGGAGAGAGAAAATTAAATACAAACACACGGTGATTGTTGACGAGGTTCGATTATACTTTGGCATACGTCCCTG
The DNA here is from genome assembly GCA_030549335.1 of Pontederia crassipes. NCBI lineage: Eukaryota > Viridiplantae > Streptophyta > Magnoliopsida > Commelinales > Pontederiaceae > Pontederia > Pontederia crassipes. The sequence goes on along the minus strand of CM060196.1, from coordinate 65,385,672 downwards.
CTCCGACTTTCCAACCTCGAGACCGTCGGAGATTCCACTAGAACTCTTCTTTAATTCCAAATGGGGCAAGGAAGAATACCTTTTACATAAACTACATTTTCTCTGTTTCGAAAGGCAAGGCAACCTCTTCTCCTAGAAAGCTAATCTTTTTTCTCGCTCAAGAGGTAAGATTTGAAACATCTTTTACACAGGAACTCTCACAATATTTTTGAAAAATAGTTTTTCTCTTTTACAATAGAACACTCACAAAAAGAGAAGAGAGAAAAAAGAAAGCTCTAAATGATAACTTTAAAAGAAATAATCTTCTTTTAATTTCTTGAAGTTTTACTTCAATGCATGGATGGGTGCCTTTGTTTCTGTCTTTGACACTTCTTTTATAGGCTTTAGTATGTGAAAAATTTGTCCAAAATTTATTCCATATTTTTCTTCTTAAAATATAGTTTCTACTATTCATTACAGTAATGGACCGGTCGACCACATTTATGGACCGATCGAGGGTACCGTTGCACTCATTTCTTCAGCTTTTACCCATGGTCGATCGATCGGACTGTCGACCGGTATTATCTCGGCGTCAACCGGTATAGTCTCGTCATTGAGCTACATTGATCAGTCAACTGGTAAGTCGATCAGTATCGTCTCAACGTCAATCGGGTTAGTTCATGTATTGATCGGTCGACCGGCATCTTCAATCAGTCGACCGATATATTTTTAATCGGTCTTCTTTGCTTCGACCGACAGCTTGACCGATCTGCATTATTTTGATCATAACTTTCTGCACAGTTATTCAAATTAGAGAATCTTAAATTCTATGGATAGCTAACATGATTATCTACAACTTTGATATTTATGATTCATACAAAATCTAATCAGACCATAGTTAATTATATAATCAAATTGTAGTGCATAAAGTTATTCATTTTATTTAAACTTTTTCAGCATTGTAATTTAATCTTTCGAGGTTTGTATCATCAAAATATAATTTTATATGGCATTAAAACTTTGACCCAACATGTGCAATATGCACTGGTGGGTAAAAGGTTGTTATCTATCCTAAACCTTTCTAATTCCTTATCTTCAACTTTTCTAGCACATAAAAATGGTGTCCCTTATCCATGGTTCATTAACCTTGCTACTTATTCCAAACCTGGTCCTGGGAACTTTTACTTAATGCTCTTGATGCTATCAAGCTTGGCCTCATAAAAAAAATTGGAAATGGCATTAATACTCATGCTTATAACGATCCATGACTGTTTAATGTTCCAATATGCTTTATGTCCACTTTTGTTAATGGTTTTTCTCCGATTTCTTCATTAACTATTGCTGATCTTATGCACGGTCCTTTTTGGAATTCATAATTGATAACTCACTGCTTTGCTCCCTATTTGTCTAACAATTTTTTTCTATAATCTTACCTGCTACCCCCTATAATGATAAATGGATATGGGATCCACATGCTGCCGGTCGTCCCACGGATAAATCAATCTATAACTATATTAGCATGCCCCTAGAACCACCAATGAGTGCTGGATGGTCTGGCTGGAGTGTAATTTGGAGAGTTAAGATCCCCCTAAAGTTTAGATTTTTTTATGGAAACTTGCTCTTAATCGCCTTCCTACAAATCTCATGCTTTTTAGGTTTAATCCGGCTATTACTCCTCTGTGTCCTCTATGTCACTCTAATGTTGAATCATGTGCTCACCTATTTTTTTAATGTCATTTTGTATGTCATCTTTGGCATCTTTTTAAATCTTATACAAACGGTTCATTTTCTTATTTTGGCTCTTGTTCTAATGGGGATTGGATTCGAGGGTTCTTCCAACCTTAATCTAGATTTTTGTGTTAGTTTTCACAGACTTTTTGCCTTTACTTTATGGGAGATCTGACACTGTCAAAATGACAGTAAGATGGCAGTAAATCTTATCACGGAATGCACTCCACAACTTTGTCATCTCCAAAACCTCATAAGCAACATCAGACAGACTATTCACTCTTTTACTTTAAATGTTATCACATTTCCCGAATTGCAAATTTAGATTTTGATAGTCTGGCCCTCTTGGGTCACAGATCACAAGTTGATTAGTTTTGGGCGAATTTTCCCCCTTCGAAAATTCTCACTCTTTTGTATGAGGACACTTTTCGCAGTACTTAATATATAGTTATCTTTCACAAAAAAAACTAAATATAAAGATGAGAAAGATATATTGAGTTCTATTTAACTTAATTCATTATTGATGGCATCCTTTTGGCTTTTCTTATTTGTTTAAAATAAACCCTCTTGAGTCTTGATAGTTAAAATTAAAAAGGATTATCATATGCTTACTGCTGGTCATTTTATATAATTGATTATAAGATTAAGGATTTACTACGTTTTCCTTTTGTTGCATGTGTGGTGGTATCATGCAGGTTGCATATTTAAGAACAAAGTCCAGATCACTTCGTATGCTCCATGATCTCGCGACCCATATATTATCATCTACTTTATCATCAAATTGGTAATTTCAATACAATATACTACTCCAACCCATCTGATCTCAAGAGTTTGATGAACTTATCAGAGCTTTTGTGGCTATTGACTTGACATTTCACAGAGATGACGATGTTGAAGGCCTGAACTTGCTTAGATGGGAGGGCCAACAAAAGGTCAAACTATATGTAAATGGTTCATCTCCTGCCATTGACACAGATGCTGCTGATGCACAAAATGGAAGTTGGCATGAGTTGACTGCTTCTGGTGTATATGTTGAAAGCATACGTTTCTTCTTATCAGGTGGAGGTTTTGATAAGTATGATCACCCTGCACCTTCTGAGTTTTAGAAAAAGAAGTTGGAATTATAACGCCCCCAAATCGATCTCTGTCATGTGGCGAAAACCAACCTGAAGACCCTACGATATACTAAGACTTTGACCATCATGCTGATCATATCTCAATAAAAAAATTAAGACACGTCAGTAGAAGAAAGAATAATAAAGAAATAAATAAAAGAATAACAATTGTGAAAGTCTAAAAGTGGCTATATCATCTTTAGGAAATAAAATGAAGTTTTACATCATGGATCTATAAATGCGGAAGGAAAAAAAATCTAATAAGCTGTGTGGTTCATGTGCTTTCTTGTCGCCAGAGCTTTGTCACCACACACATACTCTATCTCGTCACTGACCTGGTCCTGTGCAATTAAATCAGACACAAGGAAAGATGTTCTCCCGTAAGCTTTACAACCTGGTGGAGAACTACATGATATACAATGCATAACATGAATAGAAAAAATAGAGATAAGTAATCATGCTTAACTTCAACATGAAAAGGATAACATGGCAACATCATAAATCATAATAGGAATAATAGGTTATCATAAATCATGAGAATCAAATGATGCTTAGTAAACTTGAAATCATGACATACTTGAAAATCATGACGATAACTTAACTTGATTTAATCATGCTTCTTTATCTTGGTTTATTATTAAAATCAGGGTGACTTTAGGTGCCTTTAGTTCTTGGGGTATGCTAAGCAAACGATACGGACTTGTGCGGTCAATAGGCGTCAATGAGTGATCAAATCATGATCAAGGGAGCTACCCTTATCTTGATGCAATTGATTTGGACTGGCAACTCATTGTTAATCTTCCAGCTGAACTTATTAATCACTTTTAATAATTTGTGACTCTTTATTCTTTATTCGATGGAAACGATAGGATCAATAAGAAATAAATCATTACAAGAATAGATCTTGAAAATTAGGATGGATCTCTGTGAGGATAGAAAATAGGATAAGTTGTATACAAAAAATATTCATATTAGGAAGTGGATTAATTAATAAATCTAATAAAATGTCCTCGACTGATTCAGGGAAACGGTCGACCGGTGGGCTTTGAGTCGGTTGACCGGTCTGTTAAGATCGATCGATCAGTGGGCTGACTCTGGGCTAATCGGATCGGTCGATCCGTTCAATTGAACGATTGATCGGTCGGCAGATGGAACTCAGGGATCGATCGACCGATCGATGTATAAGGAAATCGGCTATGGGTCAATAAATTGATCGACTGGTTGCTGGTAATGCATACGGATCGGTCGACCGGTCGACGTCCTAAAAAATTACAGAATTCGAAGTTTTTTGAAAATCTCTAGCATCAACTCAACCTAATTTAATTCCTACATACTAACAATCAATCAAACCACAAACATAACAACAAGAATTAAAACAGTATGCACATCAATCAAACAATCAAAGAAATCAAGAATCAACAACCAAAATGATAACCTTGGGGCCTTCTTATTTTCTTCTTTTCATAATCGACTAGGGCATGAGTTAAAATAATTCAGAGGTCATGCAAGATGATTTCAGTTCATCCACCTCTGTTCATGATTAATCCTAACTTCAATCTGATGGATCCTATCGATTGCTTCATCTGTCTTCTCCCTGTTCTCCATCTCGATCTCTGCCTGTAGTTGGGACAACAGGGGCTGTTTCTTCTCAGATTATGCACAGGGACAGCCATGCAAGAGGGGGGATTTCGTGTGGTGCTAAAGAACCAACGAATTGTTGAAATTCTGTTTTATTTTATAAAGGTCTCCTCTCATAGTTAGACTTGATATGATTAAATTCTATCCCCACCCAGATTCGGTCTTTATCTTTTCTTAGAGATAAGCTTTACTTCTTATCTCCTTGGTATCTTTGGACTCAATTAAACCTCGTGAGTCCTAATTCAATTGGACTTTGGGTTATTATTTCTCATGTGTTCGGCTGAGACTTCATCATTCTTTAATTTTATTTCTTGGTGTCGGTTGTTATATTCTTACCCTCTTAAAAAAAAATTCGTCCTCGAATTTTGCACTAAGTAGAGGACTTACCGAAAAGATGTGGAAATTCCTGACGTATTTTTTACTCTAGCTCCCATGTCGCATCATCGGCATGATGGAACGCTAAGCTACTCAGACCATGGGTACATCCTTATTTTTCTGACGTTGCACCTTGTGCTCCACTATATGTGTTGGATACTCAGCAAAATTTAGGTCTGCAGCTAGATCTGGCTCCTCTATCCTTAGGATATTTACAGCATCGTGCTTGTATTTCTTGAACATGGACACATGGAACACGTTATGCACTCTCCCATAAGATGGGGATAGACTAGTCTGCATGCTGCCTCGCCTACCAGCTCGAGTATTTCGAAGGGACCCATATATCGAGGACTAAGCTTTCCTCGCCTGATGATTCGCATGTCCCCTTTCATAGGGAATACCTTTAACATGAATTGATCATCAGTTTGGAAGATCTGCTCTCGTCTACCTTTATCGGCATAACTCTTTTGTCTTTCTTGAGCAGTCTTTATTCTTTGTTTAATCAATTTTATCCTTTTTGGCATATTCCACTGCCTCTTTCATTTCTTCTATGCTCATGATCCTTTCTTCATCCACTTCACCCAATGAGTACGTGAGCGACAGTTTCACCCGTAGGAAGTTCTAATAGGTGTCTTGCCAGTGTTCGAATGATAACACTTATTACAAAAGAATTTGATCCAGTGTAACAGATCATCTCTATTAATATGTATTTCTTATTCTACTATTTCCCAAATGTATAAGATTATAATTAGTAGAGTCAACAACCTCGTTAAAAGAAGTGTTAGTGGACATTCTTGAGCAGACACTATATTTACTCTTCTAATTTACATTCAATATAATTTTCAACATCAGTTCTACTTACTATCTTTTCTTTTTATTCATTTATTATTATTATTATTATTATTATTATTATTATTATTATTCATTCTATCCTCAGCCTATGATAATTGTACTATAGATACAAACAATTAGTTGCACTTTGTTATCATCTTGGGCCTTTACCATTAATTAAGTGTTTTAGCCTTTTATCCTTTCTTATGAAATTTTTATATTTCCCTAATTGTTTAACATTAGAATTTGGAGCAAAAATTTATCATTATTTCCTAACTTCATATACTCTAAGGATTAATGCATATATGAGTTAAATTACAATATAGCTATTGATTTGATATACAATTTGACATCCATAACTAATGATCTCACATACCTCTGACATCCATAAGGATTCAGGTTTGGTAATTTATTTTGATTCAACTAGAATCAATGATTAACATGATCCAATATCGATATCTTGGTGATATCATACGATGATCGTCGTGTGAGGCCTCTGATATCTTGGTGATATTAATAAAAATTCAAATCTACTATATACTAAACCAAGTTAATTCAATCTATCTATTTATTTATTTATCTTTATATATTTATAAGTATACTATGTTATATGTACCTATGTGTATGAGTATGCTAAATCTAACTATTCGATTAACTCAGACAGTCACTTACACATTGAATTTTTTTTCTAACATTTATTCCAATCAATGTGACTTCTGAACCCTTTAAGTTTCTATATTTGTTCATTCATACCTTTTACATGATTATTGGACAGTTCACTAATTCTTAAAACTCTTGTATACAGATGTTACATAACTCGAACATAATTAATAATTTTTATTCTTATTTTTTTTCACATAAAATAGTTTAACTAAGAATTTTGTATAACTAGACCTTTATCAACATAATATAGGGGTGGTCATATGAAGTCCAAGGCACAACGAGCATTATTGGTTCATACTCATCAATATAAACATATAAGATAGTTTATTAAACCCCTATATTGGTAGACCAATGGAACCACATAAGTCATAACGATAAATCATAACTTAGACATGCTTGGTTTCACTTCTACTATTTGAAATCATTTCACACCTACGTGTTGTGTGAGTTGAATCCTTTAATTACTCTTAGGATTCTTCATTTTTTTCTTGAATTTACATCTCTTTGCAACTGATATGCCTACTCATTTTTTTCTCTTCATACTGCTGCAATCAGCAGAAGAATTTCGTGAATAGAGCGATCATGAAAGAGATGGAAAACATTAATTATAAGAAACATAATCGTTTCTTATATTTTATTCTTTAAATATCTGTAAGACTCATTCTTCATGTAGATATACTTATCCACATGCTTGTTACTTATTCATTTCCAATTTGTTCGTAACATTTATGACTCTTTTTGTCTAATCACTAATAACATTTAAGTTGATTCCTACCATACAGAATAACCTCCTTAGGAATTAACCACTCATATGAAATCTCTATTAATACATCAATAAAGAATAGCTAAAAACAAGAAAGACCTTACTTGTACTTTACGGTGGAGGGTGTGACGATTACTCGGCGAAAGCACATGAATTTATACCACACTATCTTATACAATAGGACGTCAAAAGAATCTTGACTTTAGGCTCTGATATCATAAATGTAACTCCCCCAAATCGACCCCTGCCACGTGGAGAAGACCAACCTGAAGACCTTACGTCATGCTAAGACTTTGACCATCAAGCTAACCATATCTCAGTCAAGAATCGATACACGTCAGCGGAAGAAAGAATAATAAAGAAATAAAAAAAGAATAACTTTAATTGCGGAAGTCTAAAAGTGGCTATATTATCTTTAGAAAATAAAATGAAGTTCTACATCATGAATCTATAAATGCAGAAGGAAAAGAAATCTAATAAGCCATGTGGTTCATGTGCTTTCTTATCGCCAGAGCTTTGTCACCACACACCTACTCCACCTCGTCACTGACCTAGTCTTGTGAAAATCAGACATATGGAAGGAGGTCCTCCCATAAGTTTTACAGCCTAGTGGAGAACCACATGATATACAATGCATAACATGAATAGAAAAATCAGAGATAAGTAATCATGCTTAACTTGAACGTAAAAAGGATAACATTGTAGCATCATAGATCATAATATGAATAATAGGATATCATAAATCATGAGAATCAAATGATGCTTAGTAAACTTGAAATCATGACATACTTGAAAATCATGACGATAACTTGACTTGACTTAATCATGCTTCTTGATCTTAATTTATTATTAAAATCAGGGTGACTTTAGGTGCCTTTAATTCTTGGGTATGCTGAGCAAACGATACGACCTTGTGCGGTCAATGTGTGATCAAATCATGACCAAGGGAAGTACCCTTACCTTAATGCACTTGGCTTGGACTAGCAACCCATTGTTAATCTTCCAGCTGAACTTATTAATAACTTTTAATAACTTGTGACTCTCTGTTCTTTATTCAATGGAAACGATAAGATTAATAAGAAATAAATCATTACAAGAATAGATCTTGAAAATCAAGGATGAATCTATGTGAGGACAGAAAATAGGATCAATTGTATATAGGCAATATTCGGATTAGGAAGTGAATTAATTAATAAATCTAATAAAAAAGATTATTGGAAATCGGTCGACCGATTCAGGAAAATGATCAACCGATGGGCTTTGGGTCGGTCGACCGGTCTATAGATGGAACTCAGGAATCGATCGATCGATGGATTGACTCTGGGCTAATCAGATCGGTCGATCCGTTCAATTGAACGGTCGACCGATCAACAGATGGAACTCAAGGATCGATCGACCGGTCAGGTGATAATACTGGGGAATCAGTGACCGGTCGATGTATAAGGAAATCGGCTGTGGGTCAATAAATCGATCGACCGGTTGTTGACAATGCATACGGACCGGTCGACCGATCGGCGTCCTAAAAAATTATAGAATTCGAAGTTTTCTGAAAATCTCTAGCATCAGCTCAACCTAATTTAATGCTTACATACTAACGATCAATCAAATCACAAATATAATAACATGAATTAAAATAGTATGCACATCAATCAAACAATCAAAGAAATCAAGAATCAACAACTAAAACGATAACCTTGGAGCCTTCTTCTTATTTTCTTCTTTTCATAATCGATTAGAACATGGGTTAAAACAATTCAGATGTCATGCAAGGTGATTTCAGTTCACCCATCTCGGTTCGCAATTAATCCTAACTTCAATCTGATGGATCCTATCGATTGCTTCTCCGATCTTCTCCCTGGTCCCTCTCGATCTCTGCCTGCAGTTGGAACAACATGGGCTGTTTCTTCTCAGATTATGCGCAGGGACAACCACACAAGAGGGGGGATTTCGTGAGGTGTTAAAGAACCAACGAATTGTTGAAATTTTGTTTTATTTTATAAAGGTCTCCTCTCATAGTTAGGCTTGATATGATTAAATTCTATCCCCACCCAGATTCGGCCTTATTTTTTTCTTAGAGATAAGCTTTACTTCTTATCTCCTTGGTATCTTTGGACTCAATTAAACCTCGTGAGTTCTAATTCAATTGGACTTTGGGTTATTATTTCTCATGTGTTCGGCGGAGACTTCATCATTTTTTTTATTTTATCTCTTGTTGTCGATTGTTACAAGAACATCAGAGCAAAGCACTGTGGATGTAAAAGATGACCTCAAAAACCTATATTTGCTTCATTTTCCCTTTTGAATCATCAACCATGATTATATGATTAATTACCTTATACGATTCGAACATTATTTTTAAAAACTAATAAATATATCCATAGTCAAGATAAATCAATTAAAATTTTATAATTTACTTCATAATCATCCTTTTCATGTGCATAACTTACTTCTCCAGTAACTTTGTAGAGGACTTATAAAATTCCTCAAACTTTACCTTAACCCCCATACTTTCTAAAATTTTCTCACTCGATGTTTTTAACTTTTAATACTTAATGGTTGGGGCTCATATCCTCCTTAAGCATATCTCAGTTAATAGACTTTAATTTTTTTCAAAATTTCTCACATTCACTTAACCCTTTCATGCATTGCTTGTTCTTATATAATTCTTTTATCAACCACATTAGTCTATTTCGGAAATGTATTTACATTGTAATGATAGAGAATTCATTCTTTAATAATGGCTATATAAAAAATATACTTCATATTAATAAAATTTCAAATCTACTATATACTAAACCAAGTTAATTCAATCAATCAATTTATTTATTTATCTTTATATATTTATAAGTATACTATGTTATATGTACATATGTGTATGAGTATGCTAAATCTAACTATTCGATTAACTCAGACAGTCACTTACACATTGAAATTTTTTTCTAACATTTATTCCAATCAACGTAACTTCTGAACCCTTTAAGTTTCTATATTTGTTCATTCATACCTTTTACATGATTATTGGACAGTTCACTAATTCTTAAAACTCTTGTATATAGATGTTACATAACTCGAACATAATTAATAATTTTTATTTTTATTTTATTTTTCACATAAGATAGTTCAACTAAGAATTTTGTATAACTAATTTAGATTTACTTAGGACCTTTATCAACATAATATAGGGGTGGTCATATGAAGTCCAAGGCACAACGAGCATTATTGGTTCATACTCATCAATATAAACATATAAGATAGTTTATTAAACCCCTATATTGGTAGACCAATGGAACCACATAAGTCATAACGATAAATCATAACTTAGACATGCTTGGTTTCACTTCTACTATTTGAAATCATTTCACACCTACGTGTTGTGTGAGTTGAATCCTTTAATTACTCTTAGGATTCTTCATTTTTTTCTTGAATTTACATCTCTTTGCAACTGATATGCCTACTCATTTTTTTCTCTTCATACTGCTGCAATCAGCAGAAGAATTTCGTGAATAGAGCGATCATGAAAGAGATGGAAAACATTAATTATAAGAAACATAATCGTTTCTTATATTTTATTCTTTAAATATCTGTAAGACTCATTCTTCATGTAGATATACTTATCCACATGCTTGTTACTTATTCATTTCCAATTTGTTCGTAACATTTATGACTCTTTTTGTCTAATCACTAATAACATTTAAGTTGATTCCTACCATACAGAATAACCTCCTTAGGAATTAACCACTCATATGAAATCTCTATTAATACATCAATAAAGAATAGCTAAAAACAAGAAAGACCTTACTTGTACTTTACGGTGGAGGGTGTGACGATTACTCGGCGAAAGCACATGAATTTATACCACACTATCTTATACAATAGGACGTCAAAAGAATCTTGACTTTAGGCTCTGATATCATAAATGTAACTCCCCCAAATCGACCCCTGCCACGTGGAGAAGACCAACCTGAAGACCTTACGACATGCTAAGACTTTGACCATCAAGCTGACCATATCTCAGTCAAGAATCGATACACGTCAGCGGAAGAAAGAATAATAAAGAAATAAAAAAAGAATAACTTTAATTGCGGAAGTTTAAAAGTGGCTATATCATCTTTAGGAAATAAAATGAAGTTCTACATCATGAATCTATAAATGCGGAAGGAAAAGAAATCTAATAAGCCATGTGGTTCATGTGCTTTCTTGTCGCCAGAACTTTGTCACCACACACCTACTCCACCTCGTCACTGACCTAGTCTTGTGAAAATCAGACATATGGAAGGAGGTCCTCCCATAAGTTTTACAGCCTAGTGGAGAACCACATGATATACAATGCATAACATGAATAGAAAAATCAGAGATAAGTAATCATGCTTAACTTGAATGTAAAAATGATAACATTGTAGCATCATAGATCATAATATGAATAATAGGATATAATAAATCATGAGAATTAAATGATGCTTAGTAAACTTGAAATCATGGCATATTTGAAAATCATGACGATAACTTGACTTGACTTAATCATGCTTCTTGATCTTGGTTTATTATTAAAATCAGGGTGACTTTAGGTGCCTTTAGTTCTTGGGGTATGCCGAGCAAACGATATGACCTTGTGCGGTCAATGGGTGATCAAATCATGACCAAGTGAAGTACCCTTACATTGATGCACTTGGCTTGGACTGGCAACCCATTGTTAATCTTCCAGTTGAACTTATTAATAACTTTTAATAACTTATGACTCTCTGTTCTTTATTCAATGGAAACGATAAGATCAATAAGAAATAAATCATTACAAGAATAGATCTTGAAAATCAGGGATGGATTTATGTGAAGACAGAAAATAGGATCAGTTGTATTTAGGCAATATTCGGATTAGGAAGTGAATTAATTAATAAATCTAATAAAAAAGTTTATTGGAAATCGATCGACCGATTCAGGAAAATGATCGACCGGTGGGCTTTGGGTCGGTCGACCGGTCTGTAGATGGAACTCAGGAATCGATCGATCGGTGGATTGACTCTGGGCAAATCAGATTGGTCGATCCGTTCAATTGAACGGTCGACCGATCGGCAGATGGAACTCAGGGATCGATCGACCAGTCAGGTGATAATACAGGGGAATCGGTGACCGGTCGATGTATAAGGAAATCGGTTGTGGGTCAATAAATCGGTCGACTAGTTGCTGACAATGCATACGGACCGGTCGACCGATCGAGTCCTAAAAAATTATAGAATTCGAAGTTTTTTGAAAATCTCTAGTATCAGCTCAATCTAATTTAATGCTTACATACTAACGATCAATCAAATCTCAAATATAATAACATGAATTAAAACAGTATGCACATCAATCAAACAATCAAAGAAATCAAGAATCAACAACCAAAACGATAACCTTGGAGCCTTCTTCTTATTTTCTTCTTTTCATAATCGATTAGAACAGGGTTAAAACAATTCAGATGTCGTGCAAGGTGATTTCAGTTCACCCACCTCAATTCGCAATTAATCCTAACTTCAATCTGATGGATCCTATCGATTGCTTCTCCGATCTTCTCCCTGCTCTCTCGATCTCTGCCTGCAGTTGGGACAATAGGGGCTGTTTCTTCTCAGATTATGCGCAGGGACAACCACGCAAGAGGGGGGATTTCGTGAGGTGTTAAAGAACCAATGAATTGTTGAAATTTTGTTTTATTTTATAAAGGTCTCCTCTCATAGTTAGGCTTGATATGATTAAATCCTATCCCCACTGTCTTTATTTTTTCTTAGAGATAAGCTTTACTTCTTATCTCCTTGGTATCTTTGGACTCAATTAAACCTCGTGAGTCCTAATTCAATTGGACTATGGGTTATTATTTCTCATGTGTTCGGCGGAGACTTCATCATTTTTTTTTATTTTATCTCTTGGTGTCGATTGTTACAGGAACATCAGAGCAAAGCACTGTGGATGTAAAAGATGTCCTCAAAAAGCATGTCAGCACTGAATAACCAAAGGAAATGATGAAACTAACAAGCGCGATTTTACATGGGTCAGAATGTGACCTACCAGACTCTTGGCAATGCTCTGTTCATTTAATCTACTCAAACTCAAATATCATATATTTGCACATAGATTCCAGCAACAAGTTCTTCGTTTCATTTCTTTTTTGTCGAAGGATATCTTTCTTTTGACAAGCTTCAACTTTGCCTTTCTTGATTTCTTCACTTTTTAGTGCTGGTGTGATGATCTATGAGCATTAGATAGTTGCCTGTATGTTAGAAATATCTGCGCCATGCCTGTATGTTAGCACGGAGTAAGTGTTCATTTTCCACAGTGGTAGAGGAGGAACAAATATCTTCTGGGGTTATTAATTGTTGAAGAAATTGTGTATGTGCTGTTGCTAACTAAAAGATTCGATATCTGTCATCCAAAAGAGTGGGGGTTAATATTACCATTTTCCATCCTTCATGTCTCAGTAGTTTAAATCCCAAAAGGCAGAGAAACCTATACGCCTCCTTCCTCCATAGTGCCTGAGATTTATGATGGAGAAAGTTTGCACAACTTGAAAGTTGCTGTTGCTCGAGAGCTCATGGATGGAATTGTAAGTTTGTTTCCCGCTCCTCTAAATCCTAATGCTGAATATCCAAAAGTACTTAGAGTATTTAAACAGCCTACTTACTCTGCAATTGAAAGAACTCTGATGTCATTAATTTGTGATGCACAAATTTAAAGGTATTCAATCAGGTTCTGTTAAGGAACACCTTAACTCATTGATTCCTTCTTTCAGGACCACCATGATAGAATATGTAATTGATCTTGATGCGCCAATTGGAAAGCTTAATGTAGATCGTATGATGGGTACACCAAATGATCAATTTTGCTGCTGACACAATATTGCAAATTGGAAGGCTTACTCCTTACTGATCTGTATGGCATTCTTCGTTGGGGTTATAAATGATTGATTATTTTGCTTTATGGGTCACAAAATATTGACTGTGATATCAAATTTACTGAACTGTAGTGTACCATAGTATCCAACCATTAGAGAAAATTCAATTACTGATAATGTTGATTTTAAGGCGAAGGTGAGTTTAAGTTGCACAATTGCTTACAACTTCTAATGGGATCACAAAAACTTCTCTTTTTTCCTGCAATGCTGGTTAATGTTCCCCTCACAACAATGACTTGAAAAAATTGAAGAAACCGATAGTAGTTATTTGACACTATGATCATATTATACTTCAGACGGATATGCTTAAATTTCTTCGGAAAATTGAAGAGGATATTTGAACTTTGGGGATTAACATCGAAGTTGACAACAATTCGCAGACGAAAAGTACAAGAAACTTCAGTGTGATAAGATATTATGCCTTGTCAATACACATGCTACAATGCACAATGTACGCCAGTTATTCTCTTTCTCTTCTTCCGTTGCTCTTGATTGATAAGGGGAGAGTGAGGGGGCAAAGTCCACGACAGATGCTCCTGTCCTGTGGCAAGGTATCAATGGTGCATGAATATGATGATTCATGACAGTACGTCCTAAAAAAACACCATCTGTTTCCATTGATTGAACTATCTAAAATCTAAACATGTAATTAATTTCAACAATGACAAATGTTCAAAGAAATTCTTGGTCGAGGACTGAGGGTAGCACCTAAAAGGGCACCTGGAGCAGGTTACAAGGTGATCAGTAGATCACACACTATCATTTACATGTTCATCACATGCAAAGAAAAGACGAGACTAAAAAAAGCCTTCGTGAATTGAGTTCAGAACTCGTTCTTCTTGCATTCGCTGAGTAAAAACTGTGGCATTGTTCTGTTTCTCTCGTGCAGTGGTAATAGTACATGGCAGTGGCACAACATAAATTGATGTTCTTTACGCTGCTCTCAGCTGCAGCCTTCATGACATGGAGAAGTCGCCTGAAAGGAAGAACTCAACAAACGGACAGAGCATACTACGCAGTATAGTGTCTTCGAGTTCCTACGTGATAGAAGAACTAATTTTGAGGGCGTTACAAGCCTCCTCCAACACATGTAGAATCAATTATCAAACAGCAGTCACCTTAAAATTCCATACACATATCCAAAATAATACTGCCAGTGTTCATACAATGTATAACATGATACTTTTGCAAGTTCAATTTACACACCAAAGAAAGAGAGCCAAGTCCATTTAATTTAATCGTTCTCACCTGAGAGCAATGCCGACGGTGTCGTCTTAACACTTTTGATTTAAATGCATGTGACATCGAAATAATAATTAAAAAAAAACGAGTTGCCATTTTCTTATTCAAAAAGGGCGAAAACGGATGAAGGACGTCAAACGCGGAGAGCACACGTCCTTTTGTGGGAGCAAAACAATAAATAAAAGATCACATATTGCCTTAATTCAGGGACGGACGCATGTACCATTGAGGTTACCAATTTTTTTTTTAACCAATAACCATAATCATATAGTTATTGTAGGTAAATATTTATGGTTAGCTAAAAGATTCCTCCTCTCTCCTAAAATAAGGTCTCAAATTATTACATTATATAAATATCTATTTATTGTTTTCAATGTATATAATATTAAAATTTTATTAAAAAAGCTTAATAATCCCAAATTATTTTTTTATTAAATTGTATTGTATTTTATGTTAATATTTATTATCATCTTTAAAAAATATTATATTCAAAACTTTTCTGATCCCGTCCTCCCTTAATTTATTTAAACATTAACTATTTTTCTCTGCAAGCATCCAAATAATTCGACAGGTGGTGCATGCGGCTCCCAATGTCCGCACCCGTACAGAATAGAAGAATTGTCATGCAGGGATACCACTGCTCAGGAAACACACACAAATATTTATAACTAAATAATAATAATAATAATAATAATTGACTAAATAATAATAAATATTGATGAACACATACAAAAATAAATAAAACAATATCACTCGGACTTGAGGACGGATAAAATGAGTGAGTTTTCGAAACATATCACTGACAGAATATTAATCTTTAACTTTATTAGTCGAATATTAATTTCCTAGCATCATATTCAAGAAAAAAAGTACTATCACTACAACAATCCATAATATACCACAAATATTGATCACTGAAAAAAAACTGTTTTGAATAGTAAGATGAAAGCTAAGCCTACAGAATCTTAACATTTCATGTTCCTTTTCAAGGTTAAGGCTTATATATGTTTTAGCATCCAAAAAATAAATACCCATCTCCGGAAAGAAGTGGAAGCTATTTCTAATCTTGATATGCAAAATACCAATGCAAGCAATTTTAGTAATTCCAAAATATCAGTGCAAGAAGATCATACATAATATTTTTTTCTTCATAGACTCAGAAATTAATATTATATAAGTAGGAAGAACCTGAATGAACTGATTCTATTTAAAACTAGTATCAGTACAGACCCACAAGTTTCTGCTCATGACATGATCATTGCACATTGCCCCCCTTAAACTTTACTTTCTATGTTCCAAGATAAAATCAAACTTGCATGCATACGTTAAAGTGTTCAAAACCAAAAGAATGCCTTGAATCATCCCCAACATTTCTAGCTAGAAAATGCATGCGCTGGTCGATCGATCAGGTGCGACCAAGGTAAGCAAACGCCACTGATCGCAGGTCTTCCATGTCCTCATACGTGGATCTCCAGCTGCCGCTCTGCGCGTCGAGGCCCCCCACGACGCCGACGTCATCGTCGACCGCCAGACCCATCTGCTCGTCGGCGAGGTCGTAATGCGCGCCGTCGTACTCCGGAGGCGACTGCATGCCGCCGCTGTCGGAGAGCCCGTCGTTGAAGTAGGGATTATTTGCGCCGCCGAAAGGATGCGGCTGCATTATTCTTCCATTATCGGGCCACTGGAACTGGAAGAATCCCTCCCCGAGTTGCTGGTAAGCTGGAACCTTGCTCTCAATGGTAGCATTGGCTGCTGCTGCAGCATCAGTACTGATCGAGCTACCGCCGTGCCCTTGGTTCACTTGCTCCTTCAGGGAGGCCAATTGCGCTTGCAGATTGACGACCTGCGCGCGGGTAACAAGCGAAACATATCAATGCCGTGGCATTGGAGAATCAATTAATTATCATATGATGCGAAGTAAGTACGTGGCCGTAATCAATTAATTATCATATGGTGAACCAACCTGCTGCTGGAGGGCGAAGATGTGGGCGACGCAGCCGTAGACGGGGTCCTGGAGCCTCGCCTGGGCCTCATACGAGATGGTGACGGCGGCCTCGGAGCGGTCGGCCACGGGGAGGTGCGCGAGGAGCTTGGAGACGTTGCTCGCCCCGAAGACCTTGTGGATGGCCGCGAAGTGCTGTGCGCCCTGCTCGTGGCAGAAGTAGGGGGCGAAGACGCAGCCCCTCACGCACTTCCTCCGCAGGAACTTGCAGGCGCCGCAGGGAGACCCGAACCCCGTCATCCTTCTTGGCGGTGTGTTCTAACGAACCGGCGAGCGAGCGAGCAAGCGGAGCGGCGGTCCTTTCGGAAGGCTTAGGACGGTTGCCGTGTCTTGTTCACTGGTCTGGCGATGGAGTGCAAACATCCTCCCCGGCTATCTGCTTATATAACGCCAGGATGACAAGGGTTTGGGCAGGAGATTGACCATTAAACAATGTGTCATGGTCTTCTTAATGGCCGACATGTTTGTTCTATTTTATTGTTTCCATAGTCCTTCGTTTCACCTCGTCTCATATATATGTATACATGTATATAGTTTCAACTGTAAAGCATTACATATTAATACATATATGTTAGATTCAACTGTATTGTTAGCTAGGAGACCTAGAAAGGGCAGGAGAGCTTGCCGAAACCAAAGCCAAGACATGGACGCCCCTGTTCTCGCTTCTAGTTGTTCGATCAATAATTCAAGTGCTACTGTTGAGGTGTTTGCATGGTCCATGCATGTTGCTGCCGCAACACATAACCGTTAGCACATTTTAATGGGATGGCTACAAAGTTGTGTTTATTAATGATGAAGCATCGACAACTAAACATTTGGCTAAAGTTGGGACAGTTTGTATTACGGACACATTTGATTTAAATTTAATTACTAGTTGAAGTCCATCAACTTTCTTTTTTCGTTAGTGAAATAATTAATTAATAAGACAGTGTACCGAAATTGCCGTACCATAAATCATTCTCCATTCTGACAGTGTAAATATTATAACGATTATTACTTTATAATAAGCTTTTTTCTTTTGGTAAGAATAACATTTAACTTTTTTTTTGTCTATATAGAAAGATGTTGCTCGATTAATTACCTTGACCTATCAACGTTGCTATTTATCACAGGCACATCTCACTAAATAGCCTAAAGATAAGGCTACATGTTGAGTTTCTTTCAGTGGCTCTATAGGTTGTGCTAGTTATATGGTAAACTTATTTATTTTTAAAGAGTTGCTGATTCTCTCTCTCTCAAAAAAAAGATAGTTATATTGTATTTTTTGGATCCATCTTTATTTATGAAAAATTCAACTCATGTATCAATATTTCTCATATTTTATAACTAATACTTCTAAAAATCTGTATAAAACATACGCATGAAGCCCTAATTGTTTCGTTGACCTTTGGCAAAACAATTTATATATGAAAACTGTTCTGTTATATCTTATTGGTGATATTATTTGTTCCCTTCCTGTGGCAATGGGCAGCATGGCGCTTGTTCACCTCTCTCTCTCTCTCTCTCTCTCACCCTCACATGCCATGGGCGATCGACCAGAGGCTTTGGGGCATTCTTATACTCACTTAATTTACTGTTAGTAAGTGTACATCATTTGATTGGAAGGTGCAGTAATAGAAGCTTGCTAATAATTTCAGGAACATTTATTAGCCCCAGCCGGGCGCCATTATGGAGGTTTTCAGGTTCCTCTCACGCGTAATTGTTCGCCACTTAGAACTTAATTTGATTAATTAATGGCTCCTTACTTCGGGCAGCATGGAGAGATGTGTTTTAGCAGAAGACTTGTCAATAATACTCATGTTAATTAATCAATTGATTAAACTCCCACTGGTGCAAACAATGAGACTTGTAAGTTGTGAAGAGTTCGGCGTTAAATTTTCCACGCTCCGTACATGAAGGAAAAAAAATATTAACATAGTAACTGCTCCCAACTACACATTGCTTGCAGCATGATGAGCTCTCATGGCATAAAATAATTCATTCTCCATTCATCTTTACCCAAACTCCATAATGAATACTTAAATAAAGGCTATTATTGTTTAGTTTGATCAACTTAATTAATTAACTTGTGTGATAAAGTAATCTCCATTTCAGTTTGTTTCAGCGATCCCAATACGTTTCGGAATATGCAACCCTATGTCAGCATACGTATGGGGTTTTGCATTTGGAGAATCTACCAAATAAACTAATACATATAATATATTTATATAAGGTTCTTGGTTTTGTACATTGGATGAAAGAAAGAAAAATGTTCTTGACTGTCGTGCTGAAAAAAAATAGGGGAAGTTCATAGGGAGGGTCTAGAACTATAGCGTTTACTTAAATTGGTTTACCATAGGTTGAATTCAAGTGTTTGTTAAAATATGTATAATTTTAGTGCTTTTATAAAGTTAATCTTTTTTAAATAGCAATGTTCTTTAAAAGGATCATGCAATATATACACACAAAAAAAAATCATGTGATTATAAAGTTGAAGTATAAATGATTGAAGTGTTGTCAATTAATGTGATTAGTTATTTATGAAAAGATGTAGGTTAGGACCTCAATGTAAACTGTTTTTTTTTTCTTGGAAGATTACATGAGTACATGTTATGAAAGCTATAATTGGGGAAGAAACAATTAATATTTTTCTTCTCTTTCGAAATGGTTGCATATATAGGACATTAGTGTTTCACATTATTTTTTTTTCATACTTAATTTTCAAACTTTATTTATTAATTAAGTTTGTTCTTCTTCCTAGGAGTCTAATTTTTTTTTCCTCGTCCATATTCCCGACCAAGGTACTATCATTTCAAATATGTTACCATATCTTTAGTACAAAGGGCCAGGCGTGTCGTCCCCTCCGCACACTTCCATTTATATAATTTTTCTTCCAAGTTATTGCACTAAAACTATATTTTAAAAAATGACACAAAGAAATGTGTATAATATTCGATCACGTTGGGGTGAATTAGTTTACTAATCAAATGTATTAAGTGTTGGAGTTGGTGAATACTTTATGGCATCTTGTTTCTCACATCGGGTTCGCCCACGTGAGCTTAGGATAATCTGAGTATTACTCAATTACCTGTGCTGCTGGCGTACGAACGAAAAGGGGGTTCGGGGGGCCCCACCCCCCGACGGCGGTCCTGCTGATTGGGAACATTGGAATGCTATCAAGAGAGTTTTCACGTATCTTCATGGAACTTCAGATTTTTCGTTGTGTTTTGAAGGTACAGGGAAAGGAAAGATGCTTGATATTGTGGGCCATGTAAATACTGATTGGGGTGGAGACATTGATAGTAAATGGTCCACTAATGAATATGTTTTTACATTGTTTAGGGTTGCACTAAGTTGGATGAGCAAGAGACAGAGCGTGGTAGCACTTTCT
Source organism: Pontederia crassipes (assembly GCA_030549335.1). Classification (NCBI taxonomy): domain Eukaryota; kingdom Viridiplantae; phylum Streptophyta; class Magnoliopsida; order Commelinales; family Pontederiaceae; genus Pontederia; species Pontederia crassipes. The sequence continues at coordinate 65,365,047 of CM060196.1, read as the reverse complement.
TCTACAGAAACTGAATATATGGCTCTTACTTATGCTGTAAAAGATGCCATATGACTACGACGGTTGTGCTTGGAGCTCGGATTTGAGCAAGGTGCCATGGAGGTGAGATGTGATAATCAAGGTGCTATTCAGTTAGCTAAGAATCATGCATTTCACTTACGCACAAAACATATTGACATTCAATACCATTTCATTCGGAAAAAGGTGGAAAAGAAAGATGTTCATCTTGAAAAGATTGATACAATAGAAAATAGTTCTGATTTTCTGACTAAAGTAGTTACATGTGCAAAGTTCGAGTGATGCTCTATTGCTGTCGGATTGAAGAAGAATGTTGCTGACAAGGCTCTCATTGGTGTGAAGTATCCACCAAGTGGGAGAATATTGGAGTTGGTGAATACTTCAGGGGCCCTTGTTTCTCACATCGGGTTCGCCCACGTGAGCTTAGGGGGATATGAGTATTACCCAATTATCTGTGCTGCTAGCATGCGAACGAAATGAGAGGTTCGGGGGGCCCCGCCCCCCGACGGCGGTCCCACTGATTGGGAACACTGAAATGCTATCAAGAGAGTTTTTATGTATCTTCGTGGAACTTTAAATTTTTCGTTATATTTTGAAGGTACATGGAAATGAAAGATGCTTGATATTGTGGGCCATGTAGATGCTGATTGGGGTGGAGATATTGATAGTAAACGATCCACTAGTGAATATATTTTTACATTATTTGAGGCTGCACTAAGTTGGATGAGCAAGAGACAGAGCGTGGTAGCACTTTCTTCTACAGAAGCTGAATATATGGCTCTTACTCGTGCTGCAAAAAAGACCATGTGGCTACAACGATTGTGCTTGAAGCTCGGATTTGAGCAAGGTGCCATGGAGGTGACATGTGATAATCAAGGTGCTATTCAGTTAGTTAAGAATCATACATTTCACTCACGCACAAAGCATATTGACATTCAATACCATTTCATTCGAGAAAATGTGGAAAAAAAGAGGTTCAGCTTGAAAATGTTGATACAACAGAGAATAGTTCTAATTTTCTGACTAAAATAGTTACAGGTGCAAAGTTCGAGTGGTGCTCTACTGCTGTCGGATTGAAGAAGAATGTTGCCGGCAAGACACTCATTGGTGTGAAGTATCCACCAAGTGGGAGAATGTTGGAGTTGATGAATATTTCAGGGCCCCTTGTTTCTCACACCGGATTCGCCCACGTGAACTTAGGGGAATCTGAGTATTACCCAATTACTTGTGCTGCTAACGTATGAACGAAAGGGGGGGGGGGGGGCGCCCCTTGACGGCGGGCAGGGGTTCGGGGGTAGCGCCCCCGAAATCTAGACGGGTTTTGGACTTTTGTTTAGCCGGCCCGTGTGGTTCGGATTAGGTTTTTTCTCTGTTTGTTTGAGTTTTAAACCCGTTTTAGAGAGGCTTATATATAGCCTAATTTCAGATGTAATCTTGTGTGGTGGCAGTAAACCTAAACGATATAGTGAAACCTCTTTGCAGGACGTAACCCTAATCTTAAGGGTGAACCTGAGTAAATTTGTGTGTCTCCTCTAATTTTTTTGCAATCTCTCTGTGATCTTCCCTCTTGTTCTCGCATTTTCCCATCATTAAGTGTGCTTTTATAGACTTGTGTTGATTCGAAAAAGGTTTTGAGCTTGATCGAATTTTAAAGGTAAATGATAATAACATTATGGACGTGATAATTAATTAACAATAATAAAACAAAGACGAAGGATGAAACATATACTTAGCTGCTGCAAATTGAATAATTTACAATGAGCAAGAGTGGACTTTAAGTAATGTTTTGCATGTAAGAGATCCCGGTAAGTGTGCCGTAGAATATTAATTTGCCTTCATGGACTGATATTAATTAGGGTGCTAATTAAGTATATATGATTTCTTTCAGAGCTCTAATTTCCTTCTCTAGTACCACAGAAAGTTATCTACCTTGGGGGTATTACCCGTGCTTATTAATTAGTATGCTTTAATTAATCACAATCGGTTTTCTTTGCGTGTACATGTAAGATATATACATATATTCATGTTACATGAGCTTAATAAAAATTTCTGCATATAACCCTAATTGCAAGCATCCTTCCACATTCAAAACTATGTTAATTCTTTTTTTAATAATTATGAAAATGTATTTAGCCATTATTTTTAATAAAATTGATCAACACATCAAATTTAACATGATATCAGGGTCGGAGGTCAAGAGTTCAAACTTTTCAAACTCTTATTTAAAAAAATATATTTTTCTCCTTTTGTTGTTCACGTGGAACAGCTCACACGTGAAAAAAGTGTTAAGAAGAATGTTAAAAGTATAAAATAAATGAAGTTTTTTTTACATCAAATTTAACAACCTAATAAATTATATCTATTCATTATTTAGTATAAAATTTTTTGTTATAAGTATGTAAAAGGGGAAAACTCATATTGTGTAATTATTAAAAAAAATTAATTTAATAGAAAATGCAACTTAGTGTAAGGACCTAGAATTCAAAGACTAAATTTTATAAGTTTATTATTCTTATTAAACGAGAAAAAAAAGGTATACTTTAACGTATGTGAGAAGAAATCGCCCCAAAAAAATCCATATTGTGAAATTTGTTTAAGACAAGCTTTTAAGGTTCCTAAATGTTTTCAAAATTCAAACGAAAATGAAACATGCATGTTTCATACAATTAATCATGCACCAAGAAATTATTAATTGCACTAACACCCAAAAGGAAATAAAGAAAATCAAATCACCCAAGCCTTTCAATAAAATATTAATAAATAAGAATTTCTATTAAATTGTCTAAATTTTCAAAGGCTCCATTTTATTCAGCTAGATAGTGAGCCCTAGTAAGTGTATAGGATGAATGGCTTCGTCACCCCAAATATTTGAGACGTTATTCACGAGTAATATGAAGAATGTACAAGTAAAATTTAAAATAATTGATCATTTAATTACTAATAAATCATTGAGTTTAATTTTATGAACTCAATAATTAGCACTACAATAATTCATCGTTTTAGCGCGATCAAACGATCCCGTGATTCCACTCCATGCCGCTTCAAAGTTACTCTGCATGATTGCTGCAAATATTAATTATTGGTGTTGTGTTGCATGTTCTTGTCATATGGAAAGCATATAAAATAATAATAATAACAATTGATCATGAGAGAAAAAGGTTGTGTGATCAATGCATAAATATATTTATTAGCTCATGGACGAAAAAGTTATCACGGTTCATCGTTGACATGGTTTTTGACCGTCATATTGGTGCTATTCTCATGAACACTCAATCGGTTGCCCTATTCAAATTGTTTAGCCCCGTACTATTTAATTAAATGGATCAGCAAGACAACATAACATGGACAGTTTAATTATTCCGTTAAATAAGTTGTAACAAAAACAAATCACAAGTATTTGTTATTACGGCAAAACGCGTGAGAAATTTGTACATTTGCACTATATGTTTTTTTACTAGCCAACAGCCGATATAAAAAATGTGGTGCCCTAATTATCCACGGGTTAAAAGATCGATCCATTATCAAATTTAATTAATCCGATAAGATCGTTCTGAGTCACATGTTTAGTAACGACAGATGAAACTCGCAATAAAATCTTTTTACATTCATAAAAATTTAAATTTAAAACATCTACTTAAATGAGGAGAATATATTAGAGGGTCAAAATATAAATGATCAATAGTGGTGGTGTTATCATATGTATGGGATCAAATGATGCATATATTACTTCGCATGATGTGTCACGTTATGGTCTACGATTAAGCCCCAGCCGTTTCGCAACCATGTACGTTTTTACACCATCAACATGGACTTTTTTGGCATGCCAAGCATATTGAAGTGAACCCCTATTAATTAACTAACTTCACATCCGTGGCCACTTCACACATATATGCATATTAATTATGTTTCCTACGAAATATCAAAATAAATTTAACTTGGCAAAATCTTTTTTTATCGACGTGCACAAAAAGAAAAACATGCATGAGCAAAAGACTCCATTTACCCAAAAAAAAATCATTATAATACATAATAATAAACTTCAACTTTGATGCACAAAAATGTTTTATCTCTCGCACATCTACATGAATCATTTCATGGACTAAAAACTCGGACCTATCAGTTCAAGACTTCTCGTCACATATTCTTAATTTTTTTGTTCTTTTTTTTTCATAATCTTAGATACAAATAGTATCATATTACAAGATATCATATGCGAGCACAAGTTGAGGTGTTTGTAGGAAAAAAAGACTAAAAATATTTGAAAGACTGTAGCCTGCCTTTATTATATACCTAATTAAAAAAGTATACAAACATACGTATTACGAATATCTTTTAACATTTGTAAAAATACTCTCTCTCTCTGCGCGTATATACATATATATATAAACAAAATTATGAGATATAAATTGTTCCTATCAAAACATGGGCCAACTTTTAATGTTTTCATTAATTAACAAAAAATATAGGGCTCCGGAAAAATGACATAAAGGATTTATTTGAAAAAACATTCAAGATTAAATCCAACGACAACTAATCAAATTTATTGCCTTAATGAACTTAACTTTGAGCCACTTTCGCATAGGATTTTGATGTGGATGTGATCACTAGGAGTGTGATGTTGACATATATATGCATATGGAGCCTGGTCAAATTTGTGGCGGATTGGGCTACGAGAGACAGTTCTCCTACGAAACCATGCAGTTCAACTGCAACATGGTAACCTCACAGTCACACAAATCAGCAACACCAACTTCAATAACAACAAATTAGCATTCAAAATCTTATAATAAAAACAAAAATTAATTGATATCGTAAAGTCTCCCGGATAGAAAGTGAAGTCTCAATATCTTATGATTTCTTCAAAATAAATTATATATGTCATTTCACTCCAAGCAAGAATTAATTACTCGTTTTATCTTTGGACAAAATGATTTTCTTAAAATTTTGGATGGATGGGGACTCGTGGTTTCGGCCACGAGAACAATTCGGAGAACAGAGGGCCTTAAATTTTGGAAACCTTTATATGACACGTGTGATGGCCCCCACGTCTGTCTGCTAATTTGACCGGTCTTCGTAGGTCGGTTGTGTGGTTCGTTTGGTTTGGAGGACCAAGTGGCCGGGACTACTCTTGAGTATATCACTATATTGATTAAAATGTAAATCATTATGGTTCTATTTTTTTATTTTAAATTAGTCCAGTATTAGTAATCTCGGACACCGAAGACCTCCGATAAAGTGAAATCTGCATAAAAAAATGTACCATTTGTCATTTATCAATTTCAATGTGTCTGAAAATTAAATTTGGTCCTCTTGTTGCATGCAAGAAACCAAAGGAATAAATAAATAGAACATGGCATGATCACTCGACTACTATAGGTTTTATACTCAATTAAGCAAGCATCCTAAATTTGAGGTTTTAATCCATAAGTATACGCATATACAAGAGAAATTAGTGGCTAAGACTCACAAAATGGACAGCATTTCTAATCAACAGGTGACCCATATAATTAAGATAATTAATTCATCATTTTGCCTAATTAAACTAACAACAAATTAAGATATATATATATGCATATTAGTTTTCTTCTTTAATTTATTACTTATCATATACACTTAAATATTCATTTTTTTTCCTTTTACGATTTAAGAGAGAGGAGATGAATCCGATCACATAAAAGAAATCTTGCTAGGAACAAATTGCATTGACACAGAACTGAGTATAAGATTGCAGTTACTAATTTTACATCATCTATCTCTGTGTTGTCTCGAGGACCAAGTTAGGGGGACAAGGAAGGCCACACGAGTGCACCTGCCGGACATGCTTGCTCCTCCCTTCGTTATCATGCCAAGATTATAAATCATTTCTCTTGTACATGTATTCATCAATTACTGGCTTAAGCTTTGAACTAGATGAGCATGGTGTTGCTCCGTATGGAGGCAGATTTTCCAAGCCCCGGACCCTCTTAGCCTATAGATAAATACTTTTGCTTATGTCTTCATTAGTAATTTACTCCCCAAGGACACAAGCAATGCTGTCATCTCACATACTCTCTCTCTCTCTCCCCCTCCCCCTCAAGAGAAGAATTAGAAGAAGAAAGCTCAGAAAAATACAAGTGACTGTGACATTTATTGGTTTGTGGCAATCCACTGGTTGCATCCTTATGATTCTATTATTTATTTACTTTGTTGTTGGTGCAACTATTAGTATGTATATACAATATTTGATGTGATAGAGGACCTCCTTCGTCATCTAGAAATTTAATGAGCTTTGATAGCTCAAGATTTCCATGTACACACTTCTCAACACTCCCATCTATTAGATAGCAAAAGAAGCCTAAGTTAAAGTGATGGAGGCATGCACTCCAAGATTCTTTGTATAGGCACCGGCATGGATTTAACCAGAGATGTCAAAGAAACGCGTAGCACAAACAGTGTGATTAAAACGATGGACCCAAGATCTCTGCTAACGTTCCATCTCAAGAATCTATATAGATTGCATGAAGCTAAGTATAGTGACTTGTTTGAAATAGACTAAACATACGATGTATGTTTCAAATGTGTAGGTTGGCACCTCATGCTAATTCCGGGTACTTGTCTCACAGAAAGAAAACTATATGTAGGAGTCTCGTCAGTTGGAAGGATTTGTGCTATATATCTGCATGTTTTTGGATTTTGACTAGGAATAATGGTGGACAAATACGTGAAAGTATGAGGTGAAAAGGAAAGGACTTTTCTTTTTTTTCTCTTTTTTCTTTATTGGCTAATGGTTTGGATTGGAGGTGTTGAATTAGATGTTATCAATGCATGATTATAAATATTTATATTATTAGATTGAATATCATTTCATATTTAATTTTTTTTTACAGTCTTCTTTATTTATGGACTTCCACAACTTTGATCTACCTAACCCTAACTCAATAAGGGAATCACTAAGTAAGAAAATGTCTCTCTTTTTTTTCATAAGAGCTCTCTAAAGATTTAAATCCATCTCTTTCAATTTTGTTTTGACGTTAAATTAAATTAGATATATTAATGTTAATTAGTAACGAAGCCAATCTAGCAATCTAAGGGGACCTGCGGGACATGTTTTTTTCTTTTTTCCTTTTTTTTCATACATTACATCTTTATAACATGCACATAACCCCACCCACTAGTTTCGTCCTTGCCATTATAGTTCAAGTAATTAGAATGATATTGATCATCTTTCTATTTGTAATATTAATAAGATAGTGTGTGTGAACTGATTAATGGATGTGCAAGTTGTTTTGGGCCTTGCTTCTTACACTTGAAATCTGAAAGAAGATCCATCAACTAGTTTATTAACGAGTTTTTTTTTCGCATATTAGTTACCAGTGGAACTATAAAAGTATTTTTTTTTTCATTCATTGATCATATTGTAGTAAGGGTCCGTGTCACGGGATTATTTTTCGGACACAAATCACATACGGCAATTAGGCGAAGGGGCACCAAACGAAACCTATTTTGAGCATGCAACGAAAGTATTATAATTGAGACGACTTGCCAAGAGTCGTTCTATAAGCTTTCAATCATGAGCATGATGAGAGTGTTCAATGAGTCATCATTAAAATGTAGCACTAGCAGATGGGGCACCTATGCAGACATACGCTTGAGCGCTTGACATCGAAAGGGTTGTTCGAAGAAACACGGGACATAAAAAAGGGTCACGGTATAGGTTGTCACCACATGTTCAAGGTCAAACACTAAAATTAGAAAGCTTGCTTGTAACATAAAATACATATGAACTTAGAAAAATATCAATGGATTCCTCCCTAGTGTATAGTAGGTAAAAGAGTTTTAATAAAAAAATAAAAATGTAAAACACTAATGCTCTACAAGTAATTTTGTCATTCATAATGATGATTTACAAGATTATACCAATGGATAACTTAATATTTCGTAAGATTACGCAGTATGGGTGACTACATATATTCCTTATATGATAATGAGTGACCACAAATTTAAATTGAATGCCATTGACGTTTACGTGTCGTGTCACAGAAAAACATCCCATAACCTATGTAGGGTGTCGAACTCAACAATCGCTTTATGATGTTCTTTATTTTTAAGAGCGATCTTAGTCCAAATTAGTAATGGTATGTTTAAAACGACTTTATGATAAGTAAAGAAAGCATTAAACAGAAATTTGTAGTCTGTTTATTTTAGTTTTAGATTTTTTTTCTTTTTCAAAAAATTTGTTTTCTTTCTTTTTTTAGAAAAAAAAAAAACAAGCGCATTGCAAGTTGGGCCAGTATATTGCTAGGTGGGCCTAGATAGCGAGAAAGATCGAGCAGGACCAATTGGGCCACTATTACATGAAAGAAATAAAATATGTGTTTTTACGTTGCTCTTTTATATCTATTTTTTCCATTTTTTATAGTACAAAGATAATACCATTTTTTTCAGAAAATTTGTAAAATGGTAACTAATAACTAATAGTACAAAGATAATACCATTTTTTTCTTTATTTTTAAGATAATACCATTTTTTATGGTACTAATTAATTTATATTTTAAAATATTAAACATAATTATAGAAAACATTATGTCTTTCATAATATTAGAATTATTATTATTTTATATGTGTGCTGAAAATATATTACAATTTTTCTATCAATTATAAACATTTTATCGAAAATAATATCATATATTTTAAAGAAAATTATATTGATTTTTTTCGATTCCTACTCTAAGTAATTTTTAAAAGCAAATGATTAACATATCGTTAATCTATATGATCTTTCAGATTCAAAATAAGTATGACTTTTCATTTTAACGAAAAAACAATTAATGGAGTTTAGATATAAAATATGTGACCTCTGAAATTTAAATATGTGACATCTGAAATTTCCTCCGGTGCACGTATGTGATTAATTAGCAGTTATAACAAAACTATATGTCAACTCAAAGTCAGATCCATGATCGTAATTAAATTAGAACTAGTGAAAGCCCTTGCACTTCGTGCAATTTAAATCATTATAATATATATTAATAATAAATATGTGTTTTTTATAATAAAAGATATTTATTTTTATATAATTATTTTAATTTGTATTACATAAAGTTTAGTATATAATATTATTACTAAATAAATATGTATTTTTCATCATAAGAAATATGTAAATAAAGTTTTATTATATTTCTATGTTGAATTGTAAAAATATTAGATAGCTTGTATTTGATATATTAGCTATAATCTGACTTTCATAAATGTGTGTCCAATTTAAGTTTCACAAATGTGTTTGCAACAAAATTTATTTTAAGGTGTAATTTTTAATGAAGGTCAATTTTATTTGACCGAAATAGAAAAAAAAATTTCATATGTATAATTTTTTTAAGGATGGACAATATTTATTTGGCTAATTATTTTTATTGTGACATGACATGGTAAATAATAATAACTAAATCATGATTTTATCAACAAACACATAACACTTACATGATGAAAAAATAATCATATATGATAAATGTAAAGAAAAAATAAAGTAAAATTGATTACATGGAGGAAACATATGTGATAGTTAAAATAATTGGGAAGATAAAATGAAAGTAGAAGGACCCATAGTTTTTGGGAAAAAAAGGAGGAAGGCGAACCACGCACAAAAAAAAAAGATGATGGTTAGGAGGAGTGAAGTAAAATGCATAATACAACTAATTTAAGACTATAAGAGCAAGCTTACTGTAACTCGTCGACTCACAAATTACGAAGGATAGGAAAGAAGGTGGAGGAGCGAGGTGATGTATGGGCTCTCGCGGCGCTGTTGTTGTGGTTGTTGGTCGACGGTGTCACTGTTGCTCGACGTTCTTACTGTGAAAGTCAAGACATGTAATTGTGGGGAGGTCGTTGCTGTGAAGGAAGTCAAGACAAAAAAAAGGATTATAGAGAATTAAAAAAAATGATTTTCTTTTTTGACAGCCCTCTTAAAACTAATCAAAACGATAACTGAATGCTCTTAAATAAATAGTGCATCGAAAAGCTTAAATGCACGTAGAAAAAAAGGAGAACAAAGAAAGAAAATGGAGAAAGGAAAGAAGGGCATTTGCTACGGAGGTAATTGTTATCATGATATTTAACATCACAATAAATGTGGAGGATATGTAACTTCTATCAAATTGATTAATGATAATAATGAGGTAATTGCGTCTTCACGGTGAAATTTAAGTACATAACGGATTTAAAAATGCAAATGAATGAAGGGAGATAAAGAGATTATATAATGATTTTTGTGTGTACTTAAGAGAGATAGAGAAAGAGAGAGAATCATATTCATGAATAAATAATTAAAACTTGAAATCATTGTAGAAAAAGAAATAATCTGATATGAAAAATATTATACAACTAAAACTTCAATGCATAGATAGAAAATCATTGCAAATTAGGATTAGTTGATTCCATTTATCTAAAAAATACGTGGGAGATGAAGGTGTGCACACTATAAAATTTATCTTGCTATTTTCTTCATTTTCTCATTCATCGTGGTTGTTGAGGTAGGATAATGTTCTATTTATACTTATGTAAATGGACGTTAGATTTTTGTTCGGTAGACCCATAGACATTAACCTTTTAATTCCCTTTAATGTATGTGTGTTTGTCATCGTGATATGTTAGTATTGGTACTCATGTGCCCGTTGCACTTCGAAACTAAGTTATACAAATATTTATTATTGTTATATGAGGGGAATTAAATAATGAGAGAAATGGTTACTGTTTTGAGTCCGTGTGATCTTTTCAACTGTCAATATAATAAATTGGTAAATTAATAATATTAAATGGTATTAGAAATGGTATTAGTGGTTCCTTATGTATTGAATGCAAATTAGATAACTGAATACTTTTAAATCTTACATTGTTAAAAAATGAGAAAAAAACGAACAACAATGATGAGATGTGAGAAGTTTGAAATGTTTATTTGAGTTCAGCTTTATATATATATATATATATATATATATATATATATATATATATGTATATATATAACATTTTCCTTTTTAAATATTTAAAAAAGGATTACTTAATATAAGAATTGATATGTGTTAAGTGGGATGATATCTAAGTTAATGCCTTCATTAAAAAAATGGGATAAATGTGAAACGTACGAGACTTTGGTGAGGAAAAAGCATACTTAATTGCATATCACAAGAAAGAGGGAATAAAAAAAAATTAAAAGAACCACAAAAGAGATAAATCCAAATCGTGAAAGGAGAAAGCATGAAAATGACTAACTTTTAAGATATGACTTTTTACCCTCCAAATTTAGAAATTAATTGACCATCTTTTATGGAAATGAAACGGTTGCATTGATTTTATATGTAGTGATTTTTGAAATTTATGCCATTTAATATTCTAATTAATGACAATAGATAACTTAATGGTTATAATATATTAAAACACTCAAAAAATTACGAAAAAAGAAAAAGGGGAAAGATGTGTTGAGAATGATTTGAAAGCATCAGCTTTATATATATAGATTTGGTATCACGTTATTTTCACAAAAGAGTTGAAAAAAAGGCCAAATTTTAATTAAATTAAATGAGTTTCTGAAAGTAAAGTTCGAAAATGTTTAAGGGCAATAAATAAAAATTCTAATCCATACCCGAACGGATCATTCTTTGAGTTGAGTCCGGTCCGACACAATCACTGACCCTTTGATTCGACCATCATCTCTACCTTTTGAAATAATGTTCCACCTCCTAAGATCTTTCATTTCGCCCTTAGACATTTTCAAATTTTACACTAATAAATAATATTATTTTTTTCAATCCGAATCGATCCGATCCGATTTGAAGACTCAATTATTTATTTATTTTATTTACATTTTTATTTAATTTTAAACTATACTTAATTTAAAACATTAAAAAAGTATTTAAAATAAAAATGTTTTAAGTGTAAAAAATAATATTTAAATATTTGAAAAAACTATTCATGCGTAAAATTTTATATTAAATAATATAAAATAGTAAGAAAAAATAAAAAATATTAGTCGAGTAAACCGTCCACCCGTTCTTTTGGATTTGTCTCTTAAAAGAAGTTCAATCGATCAAACCTCATCAAATTTGATCGAATTTATTCACGGGTCGAATTCAAATCGGTCCATGAACACTCCTATTAAAGAAATGTCAAAAGCAACTAGTTAACCCATGTTAGCAAGAAAATCTGCACGGAATTAGATTCTCTATAATCATCAGTAAATTTGTAGTGCAAAAATTGCGAAGACAAAAGTCTTGTAGCATGGTTCAAGCTTCCACAGCGGCTTACCGTGCTTGTCGACGACGTCTACCAAAATATCAAAATCACTCATCATAAGTATAAGATCCACGTTACACCACGGAGATCTTATAGTAAAAAAGCATAATTAGAAGATTAATTATGCCCTCGTAAACTCAGAAGAACTTATGAAAGAACTATCCGAATTAAACTTAATCTATAGGGGGTTGAAGCTCCCACCCCACTTAGTATAACTTTTTAAATAAGATTTTACCCAATTATCACAAAAGTACATTCCTAGTATTCTATGGGTTTGTTTGTTTGCGGAATCGGACGGAAACCACGCCCTTGTTTCGTCCGATTCTATCAAACACCGTTCTAAAACTAGATTCCGAGACGGGAACAACTATGGTGAAACGGGGTCACGTCAACATGGTTCAAGCTTCCGGGGCGGCTTACCATGCTTGTCGATGACGTCTACCAAAATATCAAAATCACTTATCATAAATATAAGATCCACGTTACACTGCGGAGATCTTATAGTCCTCGTTTGGTTGCGAAACGAGGCGGGAACCACGGTCTTATTCCGTCCGGTTCCGTCAAATACCGCCCCGGAATCCGATTTCGAGGCGGGAACAACATTGGTGGAATCGGGATCACGTGACCCCAATTCCACCACTCCGGTTCCACCTTTTTCGGTGGAACCGGAGGTTGCCTCCCCCTTTTTTTTGGGTTTTGAAGTTGACGTGACTTTTCTTTTTTTTTCAAAGTTTATTTTCTTTTATTTTCTTTTCTCTTCACACACTATCTTCACTAAAATAAATTATTTAATAGATATAAAATAATTTTAATAAGTGTTTAACATAATATTATTTATTACCTATTTTTTCATTAAAAAATTTTAATATTTCATTACATATAATTAATTTAAAAAATGATTTTTTATATTTAAATAATACAATTTTTAACAAACTTTTTCCCATAAAAATTTTTTATTTTACAATTTTATTTCAATTAATAATAAAATTATACTTCATGATTATAATATTTATTTTTAACTCAAAATTCACCCAAAATTCATCCATCACATCTACTTTTTCCCATCACATCAATCACCTTATTCCTCATCATCAAATTTCAATCCAACCAAACACACCCTGAATTAATCTATCAATTTTACTATGCACAGAGAACTTAGGAGGAATTACGATTCTATTTTCAAACGACCCCATAGTAAAAAAAGCGTAATTAGAAAATTAATTATACCCCGGGAAACTGAGAAGAACTTATGAAAGAACTATCTGAATTAAACTTAATCTAGAAGGGGTTGAAGCTCCCACCCCACTTGAATAACTTTTTAAATAAGATTTTACCCAATTATCAAAAAGGTATATGCCTAGTATTCTATGGGCTTGTTTGTTTGTGGAACCGAGCGGGAATCGAGTTCTTGTTTCGTCCGATTCCACCAAATACTATTCCAAAATAAAGTTTTGGGGTGGGAACGACCATGGTGGAACCGAATCATGTGACACAGGTTTCACCTCCTGGTTTCACAAAAAATGGTGGAACCGGTAGGTGCTCCAATTTTTTTTTTTCATTTGACTTTGACGCAATGGTTTTTTTTTAAAATTCATTTTCTTTTTTTCCATTTTTTTCTCACACCATATATTTTATAAAATAAAATATTTAATAAGTATAAAATAATTTTAATAAGAGATTAATATAATATTATTTATTACTTATTATTTCATTAAAATTTTTAATATTTCATTAAATATACTTTATTTTTAAAATAATTTTTTATATTTAAATAATATTTTTTAACAAAAATTTTTATGTAAATTTTTTATTTTATAATTTTATTTTAATTGATACTAAAATTATATTTCATAATTATAATAATTATTTTTAATTTAGAATCTATCAAAAATTTATTCATCACATTTATTTTCTCCTATTCCGAATTAATCTATCTCTTCAGTAACGGTGCAAGCTTAATTTTATATTCATATAATCACGTGCATCCAAAAATTGATGGATCGCGTATCCTTTTCGATACCTATCTTTTCAATCATGAATTGGACTTCCAACTTCCAAGAAATCCAAGTTGGAACCGTTTTTGTTGAAAGAGAAATTTAACTTTTAGATTCGTACGTGTATAAAAAGTAAATTTAATATTTGTGGTACACCTTTTATGAATAATATCATAGTATTCTGATTAATTATTATTTGATTCATAATGAATTTATAATAAATTAATTAATTAGATAATTTTTATTCACCATTTATCACGATGATTAATAGAGATATAATAATATTATTTCTTAAAAGATGTAGCATAATTAATTTTTCCTTATATATATATATATATAATTTCTTGTAATAAGAATTCAAACTACTTGAAGAGTGAAGATTTTTTTAAAAAATAATCGGCAAAACGGATGCGTCGAAGCAATTAAATTATTGGAGAAAAGGACTCAAAACTTTATGAAAAAGGCCAACTACAAAAATTTGAAACACTAAACTTCTCGATAAAGACGAATAACATGGTGACATCGGACGAGCAGGAAAATATATTGTTTATGTTTTGTTTTTTTCTTTCTAGTTGCTTTTGAATACATTATATTTGATGAACACATCTTTATTGTTTTTTTTTTCTTTACGAAGTTCACCTCTTAAAATAAATTCATTTATTTTATATTCTTAATCAATAAACGGATCAATTCTTCTCAAACTTAAGATTCCGAATCTGACAAAACACACGAACTATGGAGTTTGGCATTTCTTTGGAAGCCAAGAAAAAAAAAAGGCTCCACTTGTAGTTAGGGTTTAAGAAAAAATCGACCAATTCATAAAATTTATTTAACATGCTTAAAAAATCGTATAAAAAATTAATGCAAGAATATGATTTTTGATATTTTTTTATAAACAAAAATTCATCGACTAAAATTAGGTCCGGCCGAAAAAATTGTAAGAGCTCATGGAATTGGTTTTTATTTATATAATTTATAAGTTATTCATTTTTTACTATATATATAATTTTTTAATAAAATTTATACTTTTTTATCACATTATTGAATTTTAATTTTAAACTTTAAAATATTAGTAGTATAATCAATATTTAATATAAAATTAAATATTTTTATATTAATTTTATTTTTTATGTATTATAAAAAATATAATTATATAAAAATAGGGTTTCAAAAAAACTTAACCAGTTAGAAAATGATTTTTATTTTTGAAAATGGTTTTAGATTGATATTTTAATTTTAAAAATTTATCAAAACATAACCAACGATTTTTTTTAACTAAAAACCAGATCCAAATTACTTTCAACCCTACTTGTAGCAGTGCTTAATCCAAAATAATATGTTTTAAAACAATATACTAATTTCATATGACATTATCACTTCAGTTCATAAAATTATTATTTACAAAGTAATTTTGCTTGCTAATTAGTCGTCGAGCCGTCCAGTGCTATGCACGTGCTATTAATTTGGTCAGATTTTGTCCGCCAACCAAACCATTTTTAGATTTGACATTGGATTCTACAAGATCACCAGCTAGATTTGTTTTTTCATATTTTCCACAACTCGTTCTTATCACCATAAAAATTCATGTATTTACAAGTACCTTGCATAAAAATTAACAGACTAAGGCGAAAAAAAAGAGAGAAAAGAAATTAGAAAAAAAATGTGAAAAATAGTGAGGGCAAATTGGGAAGACGCCTCAGGCGCAATGCGGCAAGATGAACGCCGGCGCATTCCCCGGCACCGGCTCGTAGTAGAACGGCGCCGCCGGGTGCTGCCACGACCGCCACAGCTGCTGCTGCTGCTCCTCCATCCGGTCGACCTCGGCGGCGGACGGCGCTCCGGTCTCCTCCGCCTGCGGCGGCGCCTCGTCGGGGATCCGGGGGATGGCCACGATGTCGAGCGGCGACAGGAGCGGGATGGCGACGTTCCACTCGGAGACGTCGGCCGGCGGCGGCCGCACCTGGATGGAGGAGGGCGCGTGCATCTGCAGCCTGCTGCTCAGCTGCCTCCGGAACTTGGCGGCGCCGGCGGCGGCGGGCTTCTTCGCACCTTCCGACGTAGTATTCATCAGAGTATATGCACAGTACTAGCAGCAGTGGCTCGAGGGCTCTGAAGCGATGCTACTGCAACTTGAAAGCTTTGCACAGGGGGCTCTAATGGAGAAAGGGTTCGGAGGGAAGAGAGGAACAAGAAATTTATAGGAGATTGTGGTGGTGGTGATGGCGACGGCTGACGACAGGGACAGCGAGATGTGACAAGGAAAAAAAAAAGGAAGCTGTGGGTGGCACGATGGAACAGCACCAAATTAATTACTAATTATTAATTAACAAATTAATAATTTAATGGAATGGTGCAGTGAACTAGATATCCTTGTTGACTGGTCTTGTGCCATATATTAACGATTTATATAGTTTTTTTTTCTGCTACGATGACTACATTTTCTTTATATTTTGTTTTAGTTCTCTTATTATTTAGTAAAATCTTAAGAATAAAAAAATGATACGTTTTTTTTAAATTTTAGTCTAATAATTTGAGCTCCGAGAAGTATATTGATTTTTTTTGAAATAATTAAAATCATCCGCTTAAGTAACTCTTAATAAAAAAATAAGAAAGAGCCCCCAACTGGCATAAAAATAAATTTTAAAAAAAATATTACAATTAAAATATTCCTTCAAACTTTTAAATGATATTTCATAGTTCTATTTTTTTCTCTTATTAGGTATATTATTGATTTCTTATTATATAGTTAAACTTAGGATATTAACAAATTATCAATCTATTTAATTATATTTTAAATTATAATATGAATATCTTCGCCCCTAGCCCTGTTCGTTCGAACATAAAGAAAGATACCAAATTACAGAGAAAAAAATGTGGCCTTGGAATCAGAATTACAGTGGAGTGTGGCCGACAGGCGACAGCAGAGAGAGAGAGAGAGAGAGAGAGAGTGGACACTGGACAGTTGAGTGACAGAGAAGGGGACGTAGTGATTTCAGGATCCTGTGGCCATGCTGTCGACCATTCGAGGTGGCCTCAGGGCGTGGCGCATTCAGGGCCGTTCGTCACACTTCTCCACTGCCATCTGACGGCATCGCAAGGAACTACGGAGCGTGCGGCTTCGCGTGATTGGCGTGCAGAGGGAGGGGGGAAGCTGCACATGGCTTGCTGTTGCTGTTCTGCTGCTGCAGCTGCTGTTGCAGGTGCCATTAAACTTAAACATGTGGATGTGGCCCTGTTGGGGTGTCTTTGAGTGTTGAAGTGGTGTGTCAAAGATGCCTCTTCATGATTCCCAAACTTGTCGATTGCTCATTGGTGCACTGCTTTCTTGAGGCAAATTCATCAAACCATCAATCATTTAATTTTGGACACTTAAAATTACAGATAGTACTGATTTGATCTGGCAATCTACAGGGAATCCACTGGTTGATTAGTTTTATAATTATTTTATTTTCAAACAGGGAAAAAACTCCACAGCAATTTCTCTCGGATTTGATTGCGAGTAAAAGTTCCCCTGTAAATAGAGTTGCAATTTTTAAAGAAATTATATTGGCGATGTCCTAACTAAAGTTTAATTTTACATGTGAGCGATGCTCGCTTTGTGCACGTTAAATTTTCTTTACTCGGTCTCTTATGTTCATGTCCTACTGGTAAACTAAGATTACTTTGTGCTTTAAATTTAAAAGAAAAAAAAAAGTAGACGAAGAAAGAAAATTGAAGATGACTGGAGATAGATCGTTGAGTGAAGATGCTCTGACATCATGCTATGCCGCGATTTAAATTAGATTCTGAGCTGGATTTGATTTGACGACCAAAAGTTCATCCGATCTTATTGAATTGGTTTTGTCTCCTTTTCCATGTTATGTTTCCCCAACTTATGCAATCAGAAGCTAATTAATCTCACTATTATTATGCAATTCAAAACAGATGCTTTTAAAAGCAAATTAAAAACAGATTCTGCGCCTTTATTCTTTTCGAATCCGTGTCAAAATCTTGTCTCTCTCTTTAGCATAAGTGTATAGATCATAAGGAATGAAATATTTCTTGGATTGTCCTTGTGAAGAAATATTATCTGATACGAGAAATCAATGTTCAAAGAACAGGAACAAAAGGGCTCATCTCTTGGATCGACTGCTCGGCTATCACGCTCAGATTGAGCTGTAGGTGTTCAAGTTTCTGAACCATCAATTAAAAATTAGTTATCTCATCAAGTAGACTCTGCCAAATTGTTGATAGCATACTGTACAGCTAAAAAAAGAGGTGTGCTTCTCGAATGGATAATGTTCAAAAGTGGTCACAATCTTGAGGGTATCACATTGATCAAACGTTTTATATGAGACCTTCAACATCATTCATCAGATTTATCCAACTTGTTTGCCTGCTCTGCTCCAGAGAACTGACAGGTTCTTTTTTATTAGCCCTTTTTTTCTTGAGTCAGCTAGGATTCATTTATATGAGCATTTGTGCACAGACATACATCATTTCAGGTACAATGGATTTTCACTCTCGAATACCTAATTTTTGTTTTATGTTCGAATTATTTTATAGCGTTCATGAGTTTTTTTCTTGGCAACCCTTTGACCAGCCATTGTCCGTATACTATTTTTTCTATAACTTGCAAGAAAATCAAAATGTTAACTTATACAAAAAAATTCAATCAACTTGAGTTATTAGATGTTGCTTGGTCAATAAAATCGAAAGTTTAGATCACTCGATTGTTACCGTAGGGGTAGCTGATGAATCAAAGTGCCTTTTGATGACTGCGATGAATTAAAAAAAAAAAAGTTGGACTATTGTTTATGTCTGAATTCTGGAATTGTTGGCGTATGCTGGTAATAGCTGAGTTCTGACACTTGGGCCATTCTGAAAACAGAAACAACGACAAAGTTCTACAGAGTGCAATTGCGAACAAGAGTCAGATAAATCTGCACAACACTAGAAAAATCTTTTAAACTGAAGAAGAAAAAAAACTTTGAGCATGAGAATGACAGCATCGTCGTCTACATCCGGCCACACGCCAAGCATGTGGAAGCCTGACATTTGGGTAAATGACAACAACGCTAAAAAACAGCAACTGAACCAGCAGGAAAGCTGCATCTTGTTGTCCTGATGTAAACATATTTAAGAAACATGAACCACAATTTGGAACAACCACTCACACTTCTATCAATCCAGTTGGCCGACCTTTCAAAACTAGGAAATTTTTTTGGACTATCGAATGATTCATTTGACCAATCCTTTTAAGAAAACTGGGAAGTGGTAACTATTGAATGCCTCAAGCTTCAGGCTTCAGCCATGATGGTTGAGGCCTAAAAGGAAAGGCTAGCAGACTTGCACGTACACTCCACAGGCTGTGAGGAGATGCGTCAAAGCTTTGGATTGCTGACCGCCGAAAGGAGAGATCTTGGACTCCTAATATTAAATTTGATGCGTCCCTTTCGACAGTGACCTGATAAGTTATGGTTGCTGATTCCTTAGGTAATCTTACCCTCTTAATATTAAGAGGATAAGATTATGTACATGAGCAGAATACTGCTCATACATAATTATGATGCATACAACAATAACAACAAAGTCTTATCCCACTAGGTGGGGGACGCTATTTGTTAATTTATGTTCATACGATTCGACAAGGTTTTACGCTAACTGTCGGGACCTAACACAACCCTCTTCCTTTATCCGAATTTGAGACCGACTATAAAACTTATGATGCATAATAGTGATATAATACACATGCATTATTATTTATTATCAAATGAGATGTGAAGCTAAGATATTTCCAATAGATCCGATCTGTCAATTTATAAGGCAAATATTTTCCTGTGGTGATAATAATGACTCAAAATAGTAGAAAAGATGGTATTCTCAGTTACATTTACAGAATGAATACCACCATCAAAACTGGATTGGGATCTCATCACCTCGAAATCAGATCAAATAAGAAAAGAAAGCTATGGACCTTGTCTTTACTCCCCCCGCCCAGCCACCTGAACGTGAAAAAGCTATACACAACACAGCACAGGACTACCTAAACAGCATCTTGAGCTCTTCAATCCTGGCGCTCCTGACTTCCTCATCACTGAGTGCTCCTGCAATCATCCTCTGCTTCCTTGCCTGCACCTGCTGCATCCTCTCCTCCACAGTATCCTAATAAATCCAATCATGCACGAGGTGAAGGTGTGCTTCCAAGAGGAATCAATATGCTGATAAAACATCCATAAGCATAAGAAAAATGTATTTACCTTCACTATGAATCGCCTCACTCGGACCTGTCGTTTCTGCCCTATTCTATGAATTCTCATGATTGCTTGCTCTTCCACAGCAGGATTCCACCATGGGTCCTTCATTTTTTTAATGCATGTAACATTTGGTTGCAGTGGATCAGAAATCATGTTTGGGAAATTGTAAACTTGTAATGAAGCATAATGCTGAAAAGAGAAAATTAAAGCTACCATTAGGAAGACATTAGATGCTGCAGTGAGATTCAATCCTACACCTCCAGCCTTCAATGACATCAGCAAAACCTGCAATAAGAAAAATTAAATGTTAAGTTTGTTAAATCAAAAGAGAAGAGAATGAAAATTGTTTGGTAAGATAGCTTGAGATTCTCATGAAGACATGAACTACTTAACAAAAGAAGCCTAGAACTACATAACTGACGCACTTACCGTCCTATCTTTATCTTCATTGAACTCTTTGAGAACCTTCTCCCTCTGCTTCTGATTTAGCTTGCCATCAAATCTGAGATACCCAAAGTTTCCCTTGTTCAAAGGGATCTCCACTAGGTCAAAGAATCCAGTCCACTGGCTAAACACAATGCTCTTCTCTCCCGCATTCCTGAGAGCTTCCAGGCATTCAATGAGCTTACTGACCTTCGAGGATTCCTTCCAGTTCTTTTCAACATCTACTTGGAACCGGCTATCGATGGGACATGTAATCAGGCCTGCCTTTGTCAAGGGGTTCCTGCAGATTGGGCACGGACCGCCAGAAGGTGTTGGCCAGCTTGAAAGAAGGCATTCCCGGCACATTCGATGGGCACATGGCGTGAGCACTGGGTCATCTGAAGCAGACTCGAGGCAGATTGGACACTCAGATACCTCTCCCTTACGGATGCCTTCAACCACCTCCTCTACATATGCCTTTGAAGGCATTGTTGTTCCTGAACTTGAAGGCAGTCCTTCAAGAAATTGACGGGCCAGCTTGTTTAAGTCTGCATGTTGTTGACTGTCTCCGCGACTGCAGCACACAGAATTGATTGCTGAGAATTGTCTTGGCCATAGATTCGAACACAGTTCCGCAAACATGAGACATGCAGAATAAGGAGTGACAGATTACCTTATGAGGAGGAAAGGATGATTGCAGCACTGCCTCAGACGAAGTAGAAGCTCTAATATGTTAGCATAATTATTCAGAACTTTGCCTTGTGCAACAAATTGATCAAATTTGACCTGTTCATCATTAATCGTACCAGTTACAAATTGATTATTTTTCAGAAACAAGAAAAAGCAAACTTTTTTATGGCTGAGTTTATAGCAAGCATCTTTGTTACTGTTTCTGACTTCAAATACAATTTTAGTATACTGTATGTACTAAAAGAAAGAATGTAATGCACACTCCATTTGATGGTCCGAATGAGTATTATAAATAAAATACATCCCATGTATTACCCAAATTCATCCTACAGAAGCAATAAGTGAACTTACCTTAGATTTCCAGAAAAGAGAATCATAAATATCACGTTCAAGTTCAGATTGTATGCATTCCACAGTTTCAATGGTGGCCGGGGGTAGAACAAGAATTGGCCTGAAATGAAATGTTGGATCATATATCAAAACTCATGCAATGAAAAAGCTTGTCTTTTATCAGTTGTGAAAAACATACTTTCCAAATTTGTCTTTTGTTTCCTTTGTTCTCCGCAACATCAACAGTTTCAGTATGGCCTTAACCAATCTCAACCCTCTCTCATCCCCATTCTCATAAGGTCCTTGGATCAACTTGTGCCACCTGAATCAAATCAAGAAAAAGGTTGGACATGGAAGCAAACAGAATGAAAAATAGGTTATCAAATAACTCAACCAGAGAAATAACAAAGTAGCGCATATAACTCAAGGCCAATTACGGAATCAAGAACAGTAATAAAGATAATACTAGATATCAAGAACAGTAATAAAGATAATACTACATATTGAAGGGTAACAGGAATAAACATTGTTCAGACACAGATAAGATTATTCATGAAACATCAACAGACAGGATTATAATTTATTGTATTCATGCTAAAAACACCAAGGAATAATGCCACATCAGACTTACCATGTCCAATTGCACCATGGCTCAACTTGCAAGAAGCAAAGGAGACTGTAGAGGTCTTCTAGGCTATTCTGCAATTTATAAACACAGGTTCTGTCAATAAATTTAAATCTTATTCTGTTCTATCATGATGAACTGTTAAGCATCTCAAAGTTTGGTAGTAAAAAAGTAGGCCAAATGATAATCAAATTTATTACACTGATTATTCAATGAAAAGTTGAATCTTCGAATATTATAAAGGAAAAGTGGAAGGTTTCACAACCTGAAGAGGGGTACCCGTTAGGCACCACCTACTGTGAGATTTCAATGCAAAAGCTGATTGAGCCACTTTAGTCTTGGAAGTTTTGATGGTATGTGCTTCATCCAGCACAATTCTGTGCCAATATATTCTTTGAAAAATATTAGGATTTTTTGACTCCTGAACAAAGAACAAGTTATGAACATTGTGATTGAGACAGTAAGAGCTCACTGCGAAGAAAAGATCAGAAGTGAGACAAAGACATTGATGATGCATACATTTCCGTAAGCAGAAGACAAGACTCCATATGTGGTTAAAACCACATCATATTGTGAAATCATTCTAGGATTATTTGCCTTGTCACCACCATAGTGTACGAAAACAGAAAGTGACCCAGGTCGGCAGTGAGTTTCAAGCTCATCCTGGAATATCAAGAAGTCTTAGTTGAGGTTTCAAACTACAATGGCAGAGCATAAGAAGCATTTGATGGCTTAACTTGGGATCTCGAACAAGTTAACTGAAACCTCAATACTTGCATTTGCAATGTTTCTAAATAGCAGAATCACTCACCTTCCATTGCCCCAATAACGCCATTGGACATACAATTAATGTGCCACCTTGTACAATGGAAGCTCTGTCCGAACCATCCTCATAACCTGTAATCTCATGTTGGCAACCTAACACTTCTTCCTTAGGTCTTGCAAGTATCAGAGCAATTGTCATGACTGTCTTTCCTAGGCCCATTGCATCAGCCAAAATCTAAAACAAGATAAGTAGTCATACATAATAGCACATTGATAACTAAATCCAATTGGTAGCATTCTAGTTATATGAGATTCAATTCTCAATGGGAACAGAAGCTAGACTTAACTTTACCTTACCTTTAAAATATGAGAGGAACTAACAATTAGAACATGAATAAACAATGAGAAATGACATTTATGATAGACAGATATCAAGAAACAAAAAACAATCACACAGCCATATCCACAATTGTCATGGACGAGATACAGAATCACTTATACGAATTGAAATTAGAAAAGCAGATATTTTCTAATCTCTAGTGTCATTCAATGTGATACGCATCCAAATTAGCATCCGTTTAGATATCAACAAGAACTGGACAATGTTCTAAGCATTAACATCACCATTTTAACAGTCATTTTTCCTTTTAACACTTCCTTATGCATTAACTAGCAAAGTGTATTCTTTAACATTTACTTTTTTCCTACAGTTTTAGGAAGACATTTTAAATATAGTTTTATGAGATTTCATCATTGACCATGTGAAATTTTTTTTTTTGAAACAAACCATGTGAATATTTAGTTCTCAGTACAAATAGAACATCAGCCAAATTTGTCACTGATTACAGTATTATTTTAAAGTAATAGAACAAGTTTGCCATTAACCCAGTTGAATAAACCAAAGCATTCCTTTAATGAGAATAAACTGGAAACTTTGTAATACTTTTTTTAGGAGAATTTTTGTAATACTTACTCCGCCCCTTGCCTTCTGTTTGGCCTTTGGGAACTCCATAGTTGCTTCTCCAGAGAATTCATTCACATATACTGTAGGAAATCTCCTGCAAAAGATGTACAATGGTTACAAATTCTGTAACATAAATGGTATAATTTTCTTAACGAATGTTTCTCTACATACTTGTCAACAATGGTGTATGCTATCCAACATGGATGAAGCGTTTCAACTACTTGCCCAGCGTCAATTCCGTCCTCCAATTCTGACATCCAGTACAAGGCCTCTTTCTGGTATGGTTTTAGCTCACAAAGAAGTGCCTCAGGCGGTTCTGCTTCCTGTTCATTTGATGTAAATAAAAAGGTAATGTACATCTCACTAGAGAAAAAGAAACTGACACATAAATTCTCTGATTAGCCACTTAGTTCGTTGGCACTCATGGAAAACATATCCTGCTAAATTAATTATAAGGATACCTCTAGGTCATATACATCTGAAGTACCAACAAGCTTATTCAAAGCAGATTCTGATATTGCTTGCTCATCATCGCAGCGATCAGGATGAATTTGCTCCCCTTTTATTCGCTTTGCAAGGCCCATTATGTGCACACTTTTTCCATCTTCATCATCATCCTGATTCATTTTACAATTTATCCTTCTAAAATTTAACTCATTTTAACAAAAGTGTAAGACAGTGATAAAACAATGAATTTAAAATGATAACAGTCAATGCGTACTTGTAGGTTTAATGGTCTCTTCCGTGCATCAGATTCCATTGGAATGAAATCACCCTAACCATTTAGGAAAGAAAAATATTACTCTTATTACATAACTAACATCATGCAAAAACTTTTCTGTCAAAATTTTGAAGAAAAACTACCTTTTGTGTTGGCTTCATTTTAAGTAGCTTAAAGAGAGTTGGGAGAGGATGAATAGTAGGATCCACATACGACCGGGCTGGTAGTGTCCAAGACGATTTGTCTCCCTCTGTGAAAATGGACCCATGGATGTAGATGCTGAAGACAATAGAGAAACGATGACATTCCTTGAGCTTTATCCACATACTTTCAAAAGTAGCAACGGATGATATCAATATGATGATAGATGTTACCTGACATATAGAAGAACATCTTGCATTAAGCTTAGTTCTGCTGGTTGTGCCGCACTTCGTCCCATTATCTTGACCTTAGATGAAGTCACAAGAGGGACGAGGCAACTTGCCCATTCCCTTGAAAGTTTACCAATCTGAGAAGCCATGCAAAAGTGCCGAAACGTTATCAAATTGAAGAAGGAACCTGGTATAGTTTGAATGCCAATCTTGTAATATACCAGATACTTATTGATTTTTCTCACTCGTCAACAAATTGGAAGGCTGGGGCGCCATCATGTTTTTTTATTCAAGATCATTACTTTTGAAGAGTAATAAGATACTAGAAAACAGCATGACGAATTGATGATCCATTCTTCATGTTAAAATGCAACTTTATAAATTGATACGAAACTGTATACATTATGGAATGACTAGATGTACATAAATCTTCAGAAGCAGACAGAAATATGAACAAAGCAACGATCTTTTTGAACATATATGCTGTCCTCATGTTAAACAAAGAAATAGAAGTATAACAAAGAACAAGGCATGAAGAAATTTGCTCACAAACCTCTCCGGATCGCTTAGTAGAGAAGCGCACAATCTCAGAAGCGGTGGCAGCAGCCTTATAACTCATCAACCGGCGGCCGCCCACCCTCTTTATCTCAGATGGAAAGGAGAAATCGACTATCTCGCCGGCTTGCAGCTTATTCTTCCCCCGGCACGTGGACAGCCCTGCCATGTACGTTTTCCCGAGGAGTAACCATTCAGACCCCACTGGAATCTCATCCATCTCAGGTGCATCAGCGTCAGAGGAGACTTGAATCCTCGCATCGGCGACCGCTGCAGGTTTCAGAGCTCGAATTGGCCGGGGATTGAGGCAAGGAACGAAGCTGTTCATCGCAATGCTATGCTCATTATGAGAACCTACGACGGATTCCTCCTTCTTCACTCTCGTATTGGGCATCAGAAGATTAATGTCATCAGCAGTTTCCTCCCTTTCGATTCCAGTTTCAGACATCACGACGTCATCCTTCTCGCCCCTGATACAGGGCATTGAGGTGGCATTCCCTTCGCATCCCATCGCATGTTTCTTCGACTCAGTACTTACGCTGTGCGCCAAAACGCCATCTTTTGCACAAGACGCGTCGGTCTTCCGCATCCCGTCGGCCGCCAAGACCGCATCTTTCTCAGGGTTGGAGCTATCGAGGAGGATGTTGATCGCACGGTTGACGTCGTTCCCCGCGGCGGCAAGCGCTCTGCAGATGCTGATGCGGCTGGTTTCAGGGCCCAGTACGGAACTGATTTCGTTGATCCCCTCCGTGAAAAGGTCTCCCGGCGAAGATATATCAGGGCTGTCGGACGACATGGGGACGCCGCCCGAGTAGTGCGATATAAGAGAGTGATCGGGGAAGCGGCGAGAGAACGGAGGCAGATGGAAGAGCCCGTTCGGCACTAGGGCGGTGTTGTAAGTTCCAATGTTAATTAAAGAGGGTGGGAGTGAAAGCGCGGGAAGTGTAGAGAGTTCCTTCGTGGCGCCAAACAAAAAGGATTTTTTTACCATTATTTTGGGGCGGTAAATAGTGATTTTGTGGCGTGGTAAATCTGTGGGCGCCTAAACACGCGGTAAAGAGTTCCGCTTTCTTTCTTTCGTGGTAATTTTGTTTTGGGAACGGTTTGCCAATTGCCATTCTTCCTTCCATCTAATTACCAATAAGTTAGAAAATGAATTCTGCGACGTCCTTCTAATTTTTAGTTTAAGATTTATCGTTTTCTAAAAGGTGTTTTTATTACGTGGATGTTAGAGAGGTAGATAATAGATTTTTTTTCCTTGAAAAATAATATTGGACTGATCTCATCAGCAGAAATAAAAAGGGAAGACGTTTTGCATTTGGGCATGTATGATGTATGATAATGTGCACATCGTCATTTGATACAAATGAATTCTTAATATAGGAAATAATGAGCATAATCAAAATGCGTACGGAAAAACTAAAAAATCGACACGGTCATACTTGGATCAATAAACCATATGAGAAACCTGATGAAACCTTCATAATTAAAATTGTATAAGATATAGAAATATATTTTAAATACTTTGAATATATACAATTATTTAATTAATATAAAATTTATGCACTCAGTGGAAGGTGCTGAAATTGGATGTGGCCAAATATCACTCTTCCGATGAACAATAAGCACACAATAACACAAACCATAGATTTCCACACTCGAAGATTCAATCCAAGTTCTTAATGCTTAACATGATTGCCAATCCCTACCAGAAATAAAGGTAAAATGTCTCAACAATGGAACAAATAAATATTAATCGTGCATGACAGACAAATTGCTAAGGGCAAGGGTATAACCAAATGGAACTAGTGTATTTTGTGAATCCAACTATATCAAAGTACAGAAGAAACGTCAAAATTCCTGTCTGGGGTTTCGTACTCCTTAAGTGCAGCACCCTTCCCCTAAAATGAATCCCAAGGGGAAGGAAATCTGAGTTCACCTGATTCCTACCAACTCATACTGATCACTGAACAAGTGCCCAGCAAATGGATTAATTTGTTTTCGGCTTGGGAACCTTCTTCTTTGAATGTCTCTTCGGAATAGAGTTCTTCATCCCCAGGAAGAATAGCAGTGCACCAAAATAGGCCATATTCTAAAACAACAATTTTACATGACTTAAATATTAGTTGATGCGCATACAAACAGACGCAGATAAAAACATAAAAGGAAGTAGCAGGAGTAAACCTGAAGAAACTTGGAGAAAAGTTGTGCAAACTCTGCTGACTCTATGTCATAGTTGTAGCAGTCATAAACAACAGGGGTAATGAAGGCCAAATACAAAAGCTGTAAACATAAAATTCAAAACAAACACGTCAAGTTAGAAACATAGCTTTCTACAATTTTAAAAAACACAATTACATTTACTGTTTCTACTGAGCTAGATATTGGTATATCTGCGATTCTGACAATGGACAACAAAAATAGAAACTACCAAGTTTTCCAAAGGAAGCATAATTAGCACATAACTAGGATCCACAGAAGATGACGATGAAAAAAAATATAAACATAGATTACAAACCAAGAGATATGCTCCAAAAGAATTGCTGAAGATAAAGAGCAATCCGCCCAAACCCTTTAAAGCCATAGTGGTAGCAATAACATGTTTCAGCTGAAATGAAAGCAAGATAAGTATTATCATTAGATCGGTATTTCATTTATTATAGGAAAACTGCATTTTAAACAGGAAGACAGTGCTCACTTCAATATGGGGCACTCCAATGCCAAGAAGCGAAGAAACATGTTTCGTGAAAAGGTTGAACTTTGGCTTGAGTGCTTTTGCTGCCGGCCCACCATCAACTCCAAATTCACTGAACCTGTAAAACAAACTTTATATTAGAAGGATCCAACAACCATACGTGTAAACTAACAATTCATTGTCAGCACGATATCAGAAGTGTACAAGATTCATAAACAGCATGCAAAAGTCAAGATACAACTTGTTAAGATAGCTTGGTAGAATGTAAGGAAAATTCAATTCTTTCCTAATGCTCTACAAAATTATCAGGGGTACATCAACTCACTCTGACCATATACTAATCCTTAGGCATATTGAACTACATAAAACCAAAGATGCAGGCTGCATACTTTAAGTGAAAGGGCAAAGGGAAAACCACCCATTCAAGTACAATCGACTAACTCTTTCGACTATCCCAACCTGCATTTTCTTTTAAAAAACATTTCTTTCTTTTGTGAATGGAGCATATAAAGCAACAAAGCAAGGAAGTTACAAATGTCTTCTGCAAATGTAACGTGATTGCAACTATCATGTGAAACAATTATCTTTTTAGAATAAACAAACTATAATGTCTACGGAGACTATGAGATACAAATATTAAGAATCAGTCAGAATAAAACAAAGCCCTCTCGTCCTAGAAGTGCGCATGAATTGGAGCAACTCTCATAATATCAGAATAAGACACGGATGAAAACATATTTCCCACTTTTGCATCTTCTGTTTTGCTCCGTAAAGGACAGAAACCTTTTAACCTACAAGCTGGAGAAAAAAAGTTGATACCAGTGCAGGGAATCCCAACAGACGACAACAACAACAACAAAGCCTAATCCCACTAGGTGGGGTCGGCTACATGGATCATACGACGCCATTCCGCTCTATTAGTAACCAAACCATATCATTCACCAATAGATTTTGCTCTATTAGTTCGCCAAGTGTCCGCCTTGGCCTCCCTCTCCCTCTTTTAATCGGACTCCAGATTATTTGATCTACTCTTCTTACTGGCGCATCTAATGGTCTTCTCTGAACATGACCAAACCATCTCAAACGATTCTCTACCATTTTCTCACTAATATGAGCCACTCCGACTCGTTCACGTATATGGTCATTCCTAATCTTATCTAATCTTGTATGACCACACACCCATCTCAACATCCTCATTTCGGCTACCCCCACTTTACGTTCATGTTGTCCCTTCATGACCCAACATTCACTACCATATGACACTGCCAATCTTATAACAGTATGATAGAATTTTCCTTTAACTTTATTGGGTACTTTTCTATCACAAAGAACTCCAGTGGTTTTCCTCCACCTACACCAACCAACTTGAATTCTATGATTAACATCGTCATCAATTTCACCATCTTGTCTTACAATTGATCCTAAATATTTAAACTTTGTCACTTGAGGGATTATATCCTCCCCTAGCCTAACTTCTAAATCGTCTCTAAGTTGTTTATTTGTGAAATTGCAATGCATATATTCTGTTTTATTCCTACTTAAACGAAAACCCTTTGACTCCAACGTATTTCTCCATATTTCCAATTTTATATTAATCTCTTCTCTTGAATCCGCTAAAAGTACTATATCATCCGCAAATAGCATGCAGTACCTCCTCTGTGATACTCTCGGTTATAGCATCGATAATTAAGTTAAATAGATACGGGCTTAAAGCTGATCCTTGATGTAGGTCAATTCCTATAGGAAATTCATTTGTCTCACCTCCGAGTGTCCTAACCCTAGTCAATGCCCCATCGTACATATCTTGTATTACCTTAATGTAGGCAACACTCACCCTCTTCTTTTGCAAGGCTTTTCAAAGTACATCCCTTGGTACCCGATCATACGCATTCTCTAAGTCAAAGAAAGCCATATGTAAGTCTTTTCTCCTACTTCGATACTTCTCCATCATCCCCCTTAGTAAATAAATTACCTCTGTAGTGGATCTTCCTGGCATGAACTCAAATTGTCTCTCAGAAATACTAGTCTCCATTCTCAATCTATGCTCAATCACTTTTTCCCATAATTTCATTGTGTGACTCATAAGTTTAATCCCTCTATAATTTGCACAATTCTGAATATCCCCTTTATTTTTGTAAATAAGAACTAATGTACTTAATCTCCAATCATCAGACATTTTTCGACCGTAAAATCTCATTAAATAGTTTACATAACTACAACACACTTTTTTCTCCTAAACATTTCCAAACTTCAATAGAAAGATACATTAAACAGCATAGACTGAACTTGCATAAATCTCATAGATCTGTGATCTATTAACCACTTCTGATAGCCTTTGGCATGTGTCTATGGGCATGATTTAGATCAACCAATATTGGGTTTAGAATTTTTTATTCTCAATATGTATCCTAAAATATGAAGAGATCTCCCCTCAAAATATATATATATATGAGGAGATCTAACTCCGCCTATATTTTATAGCCGGTCACAAGTCCGGATAAAGGAGGAGGGTTGTGTTAGGCCCCGACAGCCAGCATAAAATCATGTCGAATCTTATGAACATGGATCAACGAATATATTGTGTTAATGCTAGGTCGTTACTCGTAAGTAACGCGCTGTACAGCTCGGGTACAGTGATAAGAGAGCAAGAGCCGCTGCATTCTCGCCTGAATGCAGTGTTAAATGTGCAAGGGCTACCGCACTCTAATGGACGGAGGCGGTTAAAAAAGCTAGTTCACGAGACTAAGGTCAGATTAGGTTCTTGGAACATTGGGACGTTGAATGGGAAGCACCTCGAGGTGGCACAAGTAATGGACCAACGTAAGATTAGTATCTTATGCTTGCAAGAAACTAGATGGGTAGGAGAGGGAAGTAAAGAGATTAGGTTAAATGGTTCCAAACTTTGGTACACATGTAAGGTAAATGGAAGGAATGGTGTTGGTATTATCGCGGATGCAGAATGGAGGAAGAATGTTGTGGAAGTTAAAAGGATTGAGGATCGAATCATATCCGTGAAAGTAATTGTTGGAAAGGAGACTATGAACATTATTAGTGCATATGCACCCCAAGTAGGAGCAGAATCACATCTCAAGGAGAAGTTTTGGACAGATATGGAGGGTTTGATTGAAAGTAATACCAACAATCGAGAAAGTTTATATTGGGGGAGACCTTAATGGACATGTTGGTAAAAAGGCAGGACCACATGCAAGAGTTCATGGTGGTTTTGGTTTTGGGGAGTTGAATGAGGAAGGACAAACTATTATTGATTTTTCTTTAGCATACGACCTTAAGATTATCAACACTTGTTTTAAGAAGAGAGGAACATTTAATCACATGCAAAAGTGGAACTCATAGGTCTCAAATCGATTTTTTTTATAAGAAATACTGATAAAAGACGTTGTACTAATTGCAAAGTAATTCTTGGGCATGGGGTGACTACACAACATAGATTGTTAGTTCTTGATATGCAAATGAAATATATAAAACCAAAATCCCGAACAATTTTTGATCGAAAGATCAAGTGGTGGCAGTTAAAGGGGGAAAAGCGAGAGACTTTTAGAAGTAAGTTATTAGAGGAAAGTGTGTGGGAGTTAGAAGGAGATGCTAGTATCATGTGGAAGAATGTGGCAAAAAAGATTGAAATGATTGCTAAAGCCATTTTAGGAGAATCAAAAGATTTTAGACCACGAGATAAGGAGACTTGGTGGTGGAATGAGGAGGTCCAAGAAAAGGTGCGTAATAAGAAGAATTGTTTTAAGGCGATACACTTGGACAATAGTTCTGACAATTGGGAAAAGTATCGTTTGACGAAAAGGGAGGCTAAGAAGGCAGTTAGTGATGCTCGTGCTAAAGCATATGAGGGGTTTTATAAGGAGTTAGGGACAAAGACTGATGAACAAAGGATTTACAAAATTGCAAGGAAGAAAAAGGAGTCGAGAGATTTGGATCAAGTAAGATGCATAAAAAATGAAGTTGGCAATGTTTTAGTTACTGAAGGAAATATTAAGAACAGATGGGAAGAGTATTTCTATAAGCTATTTAATGATGGATGTGAAGATTCCCGTTGTGATTTGGAGGATTTGACAGTTAGCGAATGTGAGCTTAATAGGTCATTTTATCGTAGAATTAGAGTCTCGGAGGTTAGCGAAGCTCTTAAGAAAATGGAGAATGGTAAAGCCGTTGGACCGGATGGTATACCGATTGAAGTTTGGAAATGTTTATGAGAAAAATGTGTGTTGTGGTTATGTAAACTATTTAATGAGATTTTACGGTCGAAAAAGATGCCTGATGATTGGAGATTAAGTACATTAGTTCCTATTTACAAAAATAAAGGGGATATTCAGAATTGTGCAAATTATAGAGGGATTAAACTTATGAGTCACACAATGAAATTATGGAAAAAAGTGATTGAGCATAGATTGAAAATGGAGACTAGTATTTCTGAGAGACAATTTGGGTTCATGCCAGGAAGATCCACTACAGAGGCGATTTATTTACTAAGGGGGATGATGGAGAAGTATCAAAGTAGGAGAAGAGACTTACATATGACTTTCATTGACTTAGAGAAGGCGTATGATCGGGTACCAAGGGATGTACTTTGAAAAGCCTTGCAAAAGAAGAGGGTGAGTGTTGCCTACATTAAGGTAATACAAGATATGTACGATGGGGCATTGACTAGGGTTAGGACACCCGGAGGTGAGACAAATGAATTTCCTATAGGAATTGACCTACATCAAGGATCAGCTTTAAGCCCGTATCTATTTAACTTAATTATCGATGCTATAACCGAGAATATCACAGAGGAGATACCTAAGTGCATGCTATTTGCGGATGATATAGTACTTTTAGCGGATTCAAGAGAAGAGATTAGTATAAAATTGGAAATATGGAGAAATACGTTGGAGTCAAAGGGTTTTTGTTTAAGTAGGAATAAAACAGAATATATGCATTGCAATTTCACAAATAAACAACTTAGAGACGATTTGGAAGTTAGGCTAGGGGAGGATATAATCCCTCAAGTGACAAAGTTTAAATATTTAGGATCAATTGTAAGACAAGATGGTGAGATTGATGATGATGTTAATCATAGAATTCAAGTTGGTTGGTGTAAGTGGAGGAAAACCACTGGAGTTCTTTGTGATAGAAAAGTACCCAATAAAGTTAAAAGAAAATTCTATCGTACTGCTATAAGGCCAGCAGTGTTATATGGTAGTGAATGTTGGGCTATGAAGGGACAACATGAACGTAAAGTGGGGGTAGCCGAAATGAGGATGTTGAGATGGATGTGTGGTCATACAAGATTAGATAAGATTAGGAATGACCATATACGTGAACGAGTCGGAGTGGCTCCTATTAGTGAGAAAATGGTAGAGAATCGTTTGAGATGGTTTGGTCATGTTCAGAGAAGACCATTAGATGCGCCAGTAAGAAGAGTAGATCAAATAATCTGGAGTCCGATTAAAAGAGGGAGAGGGAGGCCAAGGCGGACACTTGGCGAACTAATAGAGCAAGATCTATTGGTGAATAATATACCGAAAGGTTTGGTTACTAATAGAGCGGAATGACGCCGTATGATCCATGTAGCCGACCCCACCTAGTGGGATAAGGCTTTGTTGTTGTTGTTGTATATATGAGGAGATCTATGAAAACAGCAGTGCAAGAATTAGCTATGATGCAGTGTTGTATGGGCTGGACCAATCGTACCACAACCCCATCCTTGGATCATTCTATGGACGATACATTGGATCAGTAAAACTCAAACAAAACGAGGTTGAGCCATCCAAGCCAGTTTTTAGTGCACCAGCTAGTTCAACTCAAATTATGTTTGTTTGTTGAATCTTCCATAGGTTCCGTTTGGCCATTTAAGTAAATGGTTCTTTAACTAATAATGTTTGAAGGAGTCTTTCAATTAACTCTTCAGTGAGCTTCTTGATTGGCCTCTTTGAATTTTATGTCACATTTAACTGTATGATGCATGCGATCAATATGGGAATCGACGATTCTTTTTTTTCATTACATTGATTTCAACACCATCCTATTTTGTCCTCATTTGACTTTACAGTCTTGGACGTGCTAGTTTCTAATCCTGATTAGGTAATCGCTTCTGACATTAGTTGCAGAAAATATGAGAGCAGGGTTATGAAGATATTGTGTTCATAGAACTTTCATGAACTCATCAATCAAAACTTTTACCATTTTGTTTGTCAAAGTCCTATTAGTGAAGGACAGATATGGCCGATGATATATTGATGGAATTTTTTAAGTATTGACCAGATGAGTTGTGATTGATATTGCATTTATAGAATTGTTGTGCTGTTTACAGCTACAAATTGCCTGCCAAAAATGTAAGCACCTACTCTCAAAAAAAAAAAGTAAACACCTAACTCCAGGACTCCTATCCGTGTCTTTCCATTTGCTACCCCCAAAAGGTATTACAGAAAGCTTACTAATGTAAAGATTACTTATCAAGGCACAACTCCAAGAGTAAAAGACCATGTAGACCCTACAAACCTATCAATAACCCCCATCATAAGATCAAACAATACTACAAGTTGCACTCAATTTAAAGGCAATCCAATGGATGGAATAAGTTTGAATGGTAAGAACTAAGAACCGTAATAGAGCACATCAGCAGAAGTGGAAAGACTTTTAATAATCTCATCCTTCAGTATTAGCGTAGTTTTTTTATTGCTCTTCATTCATACTTCATTTTCCCTCTTAAACCCACGGTTTCACTTGACTTAAGTTTTCTCATTGCCCTGTGCTGGGGGATTACAATTAATTATACTTCTTTTACAGTTAAGGATGATTATTTCAAAAGTACAACATTAATTAAATCTTGATGGCACTAATAACGACATAAAGTTCGGAGGTGGAAATACATCGAAAAAAAAGTTTTTACGCACTGGATGTCCTTAAGAATATTAGACCACAAGTCAACCTTAGAGATTTACTCTTATTGCATCCCTATCAATTTTGTAAAATTTTATTTTGTTGGGAAGACTAGGAATTTAAGTCGTTTGTTTTGCAGTAAATTTTTTAGGAGATGTTTCATAGTAAAATAATATATAAATTGGTTCTCAGGATCCAAAAAGACCCCACCCACGAGGCATTACTGTTTTAGAAATCCAAATGTTGAAAAGGAAACCAAGATAGATCATCATGAACACAAACGAGACCAAAGACCTAACATTTCCCACAAACTATATTCGAGATCTAAATTTCTGATACGAAAAAGAACGCAAACGGATCAGGATCACCGAAACCCAACGGATCAAAAGAGTCAAATGTGATTGAAAATTAACCCCCTAGTCACTTAGCTAAAATAATTAAACCATAGAAACGCAAAGCACATATCATAAAACAGAATCCGACCCAAAAACAAGAGAAATTTCCCCAAGAGATCCAAACTTCAGCAGCAAAACCAACAGATCTAAGCAACAACGCATCATCTTAGTAAAAAGAAGAGAGAGAGAGAGAGAAAGAAGTTGTTGGAAAAGTAGGAGAGGAGGTGGTTCTCACTCTTGGTAAGCGGAGAGGAGAAAGACGGAGGCGAAGAGCACTCTCCCAGCGAACGAGATGAACCCCATCCCGACGGATTCCGAGCTCCGATCCCGGCGACGCGAGCGAGTGGAAAGCAGGAAAACGAAGAGATCTCGCTCGTTCGGTCGCGCCGATCGGATCCGACGACGTTTCTTTGGAGCGCACGGGAGGAGGAGGGGGTCGAACGCCCGCCCCCCGCTTTAAAGCACAGGACAGGGAGAGACTGAAACAGTTTGAAATTTACCCCTTGCCTTACCGAAAATATCGAAGATTCCACAAGGTCGGGACCAGTCCTTTTTGGGCGCGGATCGGGTCGAAGTCCGACGCGTGACGCAGACGTCAAAAGGCGTGCGAGGCATGGAAAAAAAACTCGAAGTGTTACTGGCCGTCGGATCTCGAGAGCGCCTCTGATATGGACGGCTGCGATCGTAACGTGGGTGTTTGATCCCTATACTTAAGTTATATGTATATATAATAACTAAAAAGTGAAAAGTTTGGGCGCGGGCAAGTGTTCATGGGATCAATTAATGGTTGTATACGATTTATTATGTGGGGCTGGGTACAAATCATGAATCGAAGTCCGAAATTTAATGCGTATCACCTTTTAGATGATTCAGTTCAAACCAATTGATAGTGAATTCAACACACATGTAAATTGATTGATTGGTAGCAAAAAAATTTGAATTTTGAAATTATTATTGCCATTTACGATAAAGGTGTATATTTAATATCCTTGTTTCGAACTAGAGCATCTTTAAAAAATGGATTAGCATTAAAATGAAGATTACAAGCATTAATTGAGAAAGATCCTAGTAAATTTCACTAGTGGTCGCCTAATTTGTAGGGTGTTCAAGTGAAGTCATCCAACTAGAAAATTATTTTAGTCCTAATCATCGTGACTGTCTATAACTCGTTTATCGATCGATCATATACATCTATAACTTGTCAAATGTTTTTTAAAATTTTTTAAATAGTCCCCTATGTGTCATCTCTGACTCTCTAGAGCAAAGGTCAGTACTTCGTGGACCTCCACCTTGGCTCCCCTCCTTAGTGCCTCCATCTTATTGCCGACACCAATAGCGACTTCCTCTACTCCACCTGTCAGTCTGACTGCTCGATCTGCTCCCTCCTACAGTCATCGTTCATCGCCTTTTTCTTACTTTCATCGGCTCCATTGTGTCCTCCGATGAAGGTCAGTACTTCATGGATCTCCACCTCAGCTCCCCCTCCTTAGCACCTCTGTCTCATTGCCCGACACTAGTAGCGACATCCTCTACTCCCACTACCGATCTGACCGCTCGAACTGCTCCCCCACGATCATCATCCATCGCCTTTTTCCCACTCCTCATTCTCCTTCCGCCCCTTCCATTGTCACAATTCTGCATGTTGCCTCGTCCCCCACCCCTCGTCGCCTCCGTCATGTCACTGGCACCCTCTACACTTCCTCTGTCGCTACTACAGCTACTCCTACACTGACCACTCCTCTAGATTCTTCTCATGCGATGTTGTCAACATCAATGCCACCGATGTCGACATTCATCCAACTATGCTTTGCTTGGGCTCCATCTCCTTAGTCGTGCCTTCAATGTCATGCCCGGCGTTGCCTCTAATGTCTTAATTGGCGTCCTCAACCGTAGGCTCATCTCTTTCCCCTCCCACGACGCCCATTGCTTTGGCGATACCTTCTCCTATTGTTTCGTCAAGTACACCCTCACCCCGCCTCCCACCAACTTACTCCTCATCAGCAATGTCTCCCACTCTTTCGTGGCCCCTCGGGGTGGCATTGGCAACCTCACCTCCCTCCCGCTATTGTCCAACTCGTTCTCCCCCGACCTTCTATTACATCCACATCTTGGTCATCGCCATTGATGGGAAGCCACTCTCAGTCCATTCGAGCGTCTCGGCACTTGACAATGTCATGGGCATTGGAGGCATCATCGTCGAACGAATCTAGAGTTTCAATGGGCATCCATATGAGTATATGACATCTAACAAGCCGGACAAAGTAGCGTCCATGCATACGATCATATCAACAAACGGACTACAAGCGGTTGCGATGACCACAACTTAACTTATGTTTTTTTCATCTTATTGAATATTATTAATGTATATATATAAATTAACCTGCGATCACAATCTATTATTACACTATGTAATTTATACTTTGAATTTTTAGATGAGCTTAATTTTGATAAGATGGTCCAATGTGTACAAGTAATCTAGATTATTGGATCAAAATGATGACAATATTGCATGTTAATCTCTCTTTATATATATATATATATGTGTGTGTGTGTGTACACACACATAATACATACGTACATACATATATACATGGTTATAAGAATTAGTCATCAGCCAGTCTATCAATTACAAACCGATTATCAGTCCGGTCCGAACTAATATAGAAATTCAAAATTGATAAAAAA
This sequence comes from Pontederia crassipes, assembly GCA_030549335.1. NCBI lineage: Eukaryota > Viridiplantae > Streptophyta > Magnoliopsida > Commelinales > Pontederiaceae > Pontederia > Pontederia crassipes. The sequence goes on along the minus strand of CM060196.1, from coordinate 65,326,428 downwards.
AACTGGGATGACTTGGGAAGAACTAGAAAAATTAAAAGGATTAAACTTGGATGTTAAAAAAATTTAATATAAAATGGGAAATAAGAAATTGATGAAAGAGAGAACCCAAATGACAGGAGATTTGATAATTAATATAAGAAAAAAAAGAAACATCATAATTATTGATAGAAGGATAAAAAAAGAAAGTAAAATTGAATAATAAGAAAGTTAATTCATTGGATGATTATGATGATGATCATCTTTATAATAATAACAACTTTACGTTGAGCAGGGGTGTAAGAAAAACCCCACAAACCCAACCATAAAACCTATCCGACAAAAAAAAATCAAAAATTAAGGGTCCAAATATGATTTAGGGTGGTTTTTAATAAATTAAAATCCATCCACTAAAATTATGATCCCACTTGAAAAAAATCGTACAGACCATGGAGCATGTCTTTTATTTATGTAATTAATTCATATGTTATCAATTCTTTTATTACAGATATAATATTTTTTGTATAAATTTCATCCTTTTCTATCGCAATAAAATCTCGAACTATAATTTTAAAATTTTAGTAGTATATTTGATATTTAATATAAAATCAAATTTTTTATATTAATTTTAATTTATTATATATATTAGAATATAATTATATAAAAGTATAGCATCGAAAAAATCACTTGAAAAAATTGACCCACTAGAGGGTGGTTTTTTTATATTTAAAGATAATTTTAGGACGGTCTTTTAAATTTTAAAAATCGATCCAAAAAATAGCGGTTATTTTTTTGGACCGAAAATTTAATCCGACCTGAACTACTTTCACCCCTAATTTTGGGTAAGCATTATTTTTTAAAAGAAAATTAGATATTTTGAAAAATAAAATTAATAAACTCTAAATTATAAAAAAATAAGAAATAAGGTAATTTGAAGTACAAGAATCTTGTTTGGAAAAGGAATAGATGTCGAATGAGAAATAAAAAAAATAACTTTAAGAAATAATTATGGAAGGAGAACTAAAAGTACACTAATAAAAAATTTAAAAGTAGATAATATTACATCGCTAGCGTTACACAAAATAATAAGCTCATGTATTTTTATATTAATTTATCATTAGTGGTTTATTATTTATATATTACATTATGCTAACTATGGTATTTATATTCAAGATTATTAAAAAAAATATATTTTAATAAAATTTGATTCAATCTCAATGAACCCGATCGAACCGATTGGACCATGACCCACTTAGCCTCCCGATCTTATCTCTGATCTATTTGAGAAAATATTATATATATATATATTAGCTTTAAAAAAATTGACATCTAGCGTCTTTCTCCCATAGTTTTTCTCTGCATGCATTTTTGCCCTCGATGTCCAGCTCGCTCTGTCAGCCACAAACTTGTTGTTACCCTCTTTGCATTGGCCTCGTTGCCGCCGCACTAGCCACTTCGTAGTTCACAGACAAATCATCGTTGTACGAGCCATCAAATTGTTGCATCGGCCTCGTCGTCAAGGTGAAAAAAGTAGAGCATCAGAAATCTATGATATGATGATGCATGACGTTAAGAATTCGTAGACTTGACATTTGCTGAGTATCCAACACATATAGTGGAGCGCAAGGCACAACGTCAGAAGAACAAAGATGTACCCATGGTTAGAATAGCTTGACGTTTTCATCACGGCGATGATGCGACATGGGAACTCGAGTAAAAAAATGCGCCAAGAATTTCTACATCTTTTCGGTAAGTCCTATACTTAGTGCAAAATTCGATGACAAATTTTCTTTTAAGGGGGTAAGAATGTAACAGCAAAAAAAAAAGAGATAAAATCGTGACCACTGACAGGAGGTAAGAAACAAAAAACGAATTCAATTCGTAATGGAAATAAAGAGACCGGTGAGAGATAAAAAAAACATGGAATTATCTTACTAGAAGATAAAGTCCAAATCTGGGTGGGGATAGAATTTAATGATATCAAGTCTAACTAGGAGAGGAGACCTTTATAAAATAAAATAGAATTTCATTAATTGGCTTACCTCACGAAATCTCCCTCCTTTGTGGCTGACCCTGCGCACGATATGAAAAGAAACAGCCCCTGTTGTCCCAACTACAAGCGGAGAACGAGAGAGAAGAAGAGAGAGGAAACAGGGGCGGCCGGTAGTTTGCATCGGATCGAAATGAGGATCAAATGCGAAAAGGTGGGTGAATCAAAATCACCTTGCATGACCTCTAAATTGTTCTAACTCATGCCCTAATCAAATTATAAAATGAAAGAAAATAAGAAGAAGTTTTCCTAGGGTTATTGTTTGATTATTTGAATTCTTGTTTGAATTATTTGATCCCTGATTTTCTTATTGTTTGAATTAATTCTTTTTGTTCTATTATGTTTGATTGATTTCTTGGAGTTAGGAATTAGATTAGGATGAGTTGATGTTAGAAATTTTCAGAAAAATTGAAGTCTGCAACTTTTCTGGACGCCGACCAGTCGACCGACCCGTATGCATTGCGGCAACATGACTACAGTCGATTTCTGCATATGTCGACCGGTCGACCGATCCCTGTCACCGGTCGACCGATCCTTACTCACCGGTCGACCGTTCAACTGAACAGATTGACTGACCCGATTAGCCTGAATCAACCAATTGGTCGACCGATCCGAATAGACTGGTCGACCGATCCGAATAGACTGGTCGACCGATCCGAGACCGCCGGTCGACCGTTCTCCTGAATTGGTCGATCAATTTTCAGTAAACCTTTTTATTAAATTTATTAATTATTTTACCTCTTTAACCCAATATTACTTATACACAATTTATCCTATTTTCCTTACCCCACAGCGATCCCCCACTGATTTTCAAGATCTATTCTCTTATTGATTTATTTCTTATTGATTTTATCGTATACATTGAACAAAAAGCAAAGAGCCACAAGTTATTAAAAGTGATTAATAAGTTCAGATGACAGATTAACAATGGGTTGCCCAAGGTTCTCAAAATCGCGAGTTTAACTCGTAGAATCGTACGATTCCAAGACTCTACCCCCCAAAAACGAGTGAACTCGATGTAAACTCGGATGAGAAGGTAGACTCGGCTGGACTCGCGAGTAGACTCGGTAAACTCGATTAAACTCGGATGAACTCGTGAGTAGAATCAATGCTGGAAAATTTTGACTATTTTATTGACATTTAAAGGTATAATTAGAATAAAAACTTGTATAGAAGATCTAAAAGTTTGATAGATCTATTCCAATTGCTTCCACTTATTTTTCACTCTTCATTTTCAATTATTCAAGTTTATAATATGATTTTGTTGTTTTTAGTTAGCGTAGTTAATTAACTTCATTTGGCTTAATTGTTTTTATCATTATGATATTTTATGTGATTTAGTTGAATTTGAATTGAACAAACCTTGTTTCTTTTTATAATGTGAATTGATTTTTTATTTGAATTTTTGTTGTGCACTAGTTTATTTGACTTTATGTTGTAGTGCAATGTTCTAGTCTGCACTGAATTATGAGTTACTTGTTATTTTAGGATGAATCATCAATTATTTTATGTGTATAAATGTATGAATTAGATACTTTTTAAGCTTAACAATGATGTATGAAAACAATTATGACTAAAGTTACTTAGGGTATAATATATTATATATATTTAACTTGTACGTAAACTCTACGAGTTTACATTTCGAGTTTACCTAACGTAAAATGAGTCTACGTAGACTCTCGAGTTTGAAAACCTTGGGGTTGCCAGTCAAAGCCAAGTGCAGCAAGATAAGGGTAGTTCCCTTGGTTATGGTTTGATCATCCACTGACCTACACAAGGCCGTATCGTTTGTTCGGCATACCTCAAGAACTAAAGGCACCTAAAGTCACCTGATTTCTAATAATAATTCAAGATCAAGAAGCATGTTTAAGTCAAGTCAAGTATGTCATGAATTCCAAGTTTACTAAGCATCATATGATTCTCATGATTCATGTATATTCTGATTCTTACTCTTATTCCTATTATGATCCATGATACTGACATGTTATCTTTCACGTTTAATTTAAGCATGATTATTTATTGCTAATTATTATATTCATATCATGCATTGTATATTATGTGGTTCTCCACTAGGCTGTAAAGCTTACGGGAAGATTTCTTTCCCTGTGTCTGATTTTCACAGGATCATGTAAGTGGAGTATGTGTGTGTGATGAAGCTCTGGCGGCAAGACAACACATGAACCACAGGGCTTATTAGATCATTTATTAGTTTCTCTTTACCTTTCGCATTTAGATTCATGATGTAAAACTTCACTTAATTTTTTAAAAATGATAGTCACTTTTAGGCTTCCGTAAATTAAAGTTATCATTTTTCTTTAATTCTTTATTATTTTTTCTTCCGCTGACATGTCTCGATTTTTTATTGAGATATGGTCAACATTATGATCAAAGTCATAGCATGTCGTAGCGTCTTCAGATTGATCTTCGCCACTTGGGGGGTCGATTTGGGGGCGTTACATTTGTGGTATCAGAGCCTAAAGTTAGGACTCTCTTGACATCCTAGTGTATAGAATAGTATGGTATTGGTTCATGTGCTATCACCGAGCAGTCGCCACACCTTTCACCGTAAAGTACAAGTAAGATATTTCTTGCTTTGAGTTATTCTTTATTGATGTATTGATATGTATTTCACATGAGTGATTGATTCCTAAGGAGGTTATTCTGTATCGTAGGAATCAACTTAAATGTTATTAGTGTTTAGACAAAAAGGGTCATAAAGGTTACGAACAAATTGGAATAGAATATGTAATGGGATAAATATACTCACGTGAAGAATGAGTCTTACATATATTAAAAAAAGAAACGATTATATTTCTTATAATTCATGTTTTTCATCTCTTTCATGATCGCTCTATTCACGGACTTCTTATGAGAAAAATGAATAGGCATATCAGTTGCAAAGAGATGTAGATTTAAGAAAGAAACGAGGGAATTATAAGAGTAATCAAATGATCTGACTCACACAACACGTAGGTGAGAGATGATTTCAAGTAATAGAAGTGAAATCAAGCATGACTAAATTATGATTTATCATTATGACTTATGTGGTTCCATGGTTCTACCAATATAGGGGTTTAATAAATTATCTTATATGTTTATATTGATAAGTGTGGACCCATAATGTTAGTTCTACTTTAAACTTCATATGGCCCCTCTTATATTATATTGATAGTGGCCCAAAGCAAATCTAAATTAGTTATACGAAATTCTTAGTCAGATTACTTTATGTGGGAAAATAAGAATCAAATTATTAATTATGTTCAAGTTATGTAATATCTGTGTACAAGAGTTTAAAGAATTAGTAAGCTATCTCAGAATCATGTATAAAGTATGGATGAACAAATATAGAAGCTTAAAGGGTTTAGAAGACACATTAGCTTGAATAAATGTTAGAAGAAATTTTTAATAAGTAAGTGCCTATCTAAGTTAATCAAACATTTAAATCTAACATACTCATACACATACATACATATAACATAGTATACTTATAAATATATAAAGATAAATAAATAAATAGATTTAATTAACTTAGTTTAATATATAGTAGACTTTAAATTCTATTCATATGAAGTATATTTTTATATAGCCATTATTAAATAATGAATTATCTACCATCGTAGTGTAAATATCTTTCCAAAATAAACTAATATGGTTGATAAAAGAATTATATAAGTACAAGTAGTGCATGAAAGGGTTAAATGTATGTGAGAAATTTTGAAAAAATTTAAAGTCTCTTAACTGAGATATGCTTAAGGAGAATATGAGGCTCCAACCATTAAGTATTAAAAGATCAAAACATCAAGTGAGAAAATTTTAGAAAATATGGGGGGCTAAGGTAAAGTATGAGAAATTTTATAAATCTCCTATAAGATTTATAGAGAAGCAAGTTATGAACCTGAGATAAATGATTATGAAGTAAACTATAAGTTTTTAATTAATTTATCTTGGCTATTGATATATTTATAATTTTCATAACAATGTACCATTGTATAGGATAACTAACTATATATAAATGATTGATTAATTTGAATAGAAAAAGAAGATTTGTAAATATGTAAGTCATTAGGAAATGCATATGAGATTCGTACAATGATAGGTTAAAGCAAGGATCAAATGAAATCCTATGGTGTCTAGAATATTTCCGAAGATATCTCTATGTCCACATGATGAATAATTTTCTTAGTTTTTGTCTAGACCAAATGGATCAAATTACGATCCTAACCATAAGTTTTATAGGGATGAAGCTCCTTATATAATGAATAACATCGTTAAGGCAAATGGTAATGAAGTAACTTTCAAGATTTTGTCTTGATCAAGTGGACCATTCGTGATTTGATCATAAGTTTTATATATGGATTGATTTTTCCTTTTCAACCTTAAAGTTATTCCGACCCTCTCCCATGTGCTACAAGATATCATTAATACAAAAAGGACAATGAAATGATGTGCAAAGAAGAAGAATGATTGCTTGTCTTCTGTTTTGTTGATTGTTTGATTTTCCTATTTGATTGTTTGAATTTATTCCGTGTTCACTTGCATTCATGACTAAGGACTTGTGTTAGATAATGTGCACAAATGGTTTTGTTCATTAAGAACTAGATTGTACTATATGATCGACTCTTCATCGTAGATATCATTCGATCTTAACATTGATTCAGAGTGCTTCAATATACTCAAGGAAAGAACTTGTTGTGGTAATATATAACACTGGCCTCCTATGAAATTATATGATCTGACATTGCAAAAACAAATCAATGTAAGTCAAGTAAGATATGTCTTCCACTTAAAAACTAAATGATTATGATGATGATTCTTAACCCATGATATTTGATTATGTTAGATCTTTAGGATTCTTTCTAAATGATCCAAAATTCATAATGATTAAGGATGAAGTACTCTATGAATATAGGATGATCCCAGGATATGACCATTGACATACTTCATATGGTCCCTTCATATCTTTTTCATATCACACTTACATTATTCATAGTGCTAAGATGATGAAGTATTGATTACTTGATCAAATACCTATTTTTCATCTTATATGTGATCCCCTTTTATATCATTGATCTGATCATCAATCAAAGAAGTATTTTTTTTAGGATGATGTTTAGAGTAAGGTCACATCAAACATAGGTCATCGTGAAAGTTATTAATCTAAATTGACATGATTCCATTATCAATTTTATCGAATCATATGATGATATCATTATCTACGATGATGGACAACGTTTTTAGTGAGCCTATTGATCCTTGCATGACATATGCCACCCAATAAGGACGATGACCTTATGGAAATAACTCATGCCATAAAGTTCATGCTAGTGATACTAATGACGATTGAAGATAAGATCTTTTCTTCACATCGATTAGAAACTTCTTAGGAGGATTGTGATGAGACTCCTATTTGATTCTTCCTCCTAAGTGTATAAGTATTATGCAAAAAGAAGAAGACAATTACCAGTATTCAAAGATCTAAAAGTTATAGTTAGAAGTTAAGTGTCATATCGACCTCCTTTCAAGCATGACCTTGATTTCCAAGCCCCATGACACATGAACTGAAAAGGCATATTTAATAATTTTAAGACAAGGGGTTTATGAGACCGAGGGTCTCATTTCTAGATGTTCCACTTCTTTTGTAAAGAAGAATTATGACTCTATGAATCTAAAGATTTATTAATAAATTGTTAAATAAAACAATCATCAAGACATAAGTGTCTGTTACCATGCAAAGATGACATATTTAAGGTTGGTGTTCTCAAGATCGATTTATGGAGTGAGTACCGGTAGTTTCGAATTGTTGAAGAAGATGTAATGAAGATAATTTTTCTGACAATGAATGATCACTATAAATTGAACGATGTCATTGGACTAAGAACACCCCTCAAACCTTTAGGTTCTCACGAACATTGTGTTCAAACTATGCCTACATTTAGGTAGAAAAGATTGAAGTGCTCATCGATCAAAAGAGTCTTAGGTATGCTTTCTTTTAGTAGTACACTAATATGTGATAATGAAAATGACATGAGGTTTGAAAGATTCTGAGTTCTCCATGAAGTACCATTTTGGTAAAAATGAACTCGGTTACACATACACTCAGACACAAGTGATACTCGCTAGGCTTCATGAGGCTGCGTATGAAATGATGAAGTCTTAAAGAGAGCAATACTAGATGAATAACATAAGCCTGGGTTGCGGTCCATTTAGGAATAAGTCTTATAAGAAGAAGTATTAGATGAATATTATAAGTCTAGGTTGCGATCCATTTGAAAAGTACACAGATGTATAAGGATGAACAAATAGTAATGACATGAAATATGGAAATACAAAAATATGTCCTAAGTACTCAGCATGTCAAGGTGGAAAAAGTAGAGCATCAGAAATCTATGAGATGATGATGCATGACGTTAAGAATTCGTAGACTTGACCTTTGCTGAGTATCCAACACATATAGTGGAGCGCAAGGTGCAATGTCAGAAGAACAAAGATGTACCCATGGTCAGAGTAGCTTGGCGTTTTCATCATGGCGATGATGCGACATGGGAACTCGAGTAAATAAATGCACCAAGAATTTCCACATCTTTTTAGTAAGTCCTATACTTAGTACGAAATTCGATGACAAATTTTTTTTAAGTGATAAGAATGTAACAATAAAAAAAGAGATAAAATCGTGACTGCCGATAGGAGGTAAGAAACAAAAAACGAATTCAATTCGTAATGGAAATAAAGAGGCCAGTGAGAGATAAAAAATATGGAATTATCTTACTAGAAGATAAAGTCCAAATCTGGGTGGGGATAGAATTTAATGATATCAAGTCTAACTAGGAGAGGAGACCTTTATAAAATAATACAAAATTTCATTAATTGGCTTACCTCACGAAATCCCCCTCCTTTGTGACTGACCCTGCGCACGATCTGAGAAGAAACATCCCCTGTTGTCCCAACTGCAAGCGGAGAACGAGAGAGAAGAACAGAGAGAAAACAAGGGCGGCCGATAGTTTGCATCGGATCGAAATGAGGATAAAAGGCAAAAAGGTGGGTGAATCGAAATCACCTTGCATGACCTCTAAATTGTTCTAACTCATGCCCTAATCGAATTATGAAACGAAAGAGAATAAGAAGAAGTTTTCATAGGGTTATTGTTTGATTATTTGAATTCTTGTTTGAATTGTTTGATCCCTGATTTTCTTATTGTTTGAATTAATTCTTTTTGTTCTATTATGTTTGATTGATTGCTAGGAGTTAGGAATTAGATTAGGATGAGTTGATGTTAGAAAATTTCAGAAAAATTGAAGTCTACAACTTTTCTGGATGTTGACCGGTCGACCGGCCCGTATGCATTGTGGCAACTGGTCGACCAATAACATGACTACAGCCGATTTCTGCATATGTCGACCGGTCCTTACCCACCGATCGATCGTTCAACTGAACAGATTGATCGACCCGATTAGCCTGAATCAGCCAACTGGTCGACCGATCCGAGACCATCGGTTGACCGTTCCCCTGAACCGATCGACCGATTTTCAGTAAACTTTTTTATTAGATTTATTAATTATTTTTCCTTTTTAATCCCACTATTACTTATATACAATTTATCCTAATTTTCTGACCCCACAGCGATCCCCCACTGATTTTTAAGATCTATTCTCTTATTGATTTATTTCTTATTGATCTTATCGTATACATTGAATAAAGAACAAAGAGCCACAAGTTATTAAAAGTGATTAATAAGTTCAGATGAAATATTAACAATGGGTTGTCAGTCCAAGCCAAGTGCAGCAAGATAAAGATATCTCCCTTGGTTATGGTTTGATCACCCACTGACCCACACAAGGCCGTATCGTTTGCTCGGCATACCTCAAGAACTAAAGGCACCTAAAGTCATATGATTTCTAATAATAATCAAGATCAAGAAGCATGTTTAAGTCAAGTCAAGTATGCCATGAATTTCAAGTTTACTAAGCATCATATGATTCTCATGATTCATGATATATTTTGATCCTTACTCTTATTCCTATTATGATCCATGATACTGACATGTTATCTTTCATGTTTAAGTTAAGCATGATTATTTATTGCTAATTATTATATTCATATTATGCATTTTATATCATATGGTTCCCTACTATGCTGTAAAGCTTACGGGAGGATTTTCTCCTCTGTGTCTAATTTTCACAGGACCAGTTCAGTGACGAGGTGGAGTAGGTGTGTGTGATGAAGCTCTGACGGCAAGACAACACATGAACCACATGGCTTATTAGATCGTTTATTAGTTTCTCTTTACCTTTCGCATTTAGATTCATGATGTAAAACTTCACTTAATTTCTTAAAAATGATATAACCACTTTTAAGCTTTCGTAAATTAAAGTTATCATTTTTCTTTATTTCTTTATTATTCTTTCTTCCGCTGACATGTCTCAGTTTTTTACTAAAATATGGTCAACATTATGGTTAAAGTCATAGCATGTCATAGCGTCTTCCACGTGGCGACCGATCGATTTGGGAGCGTTATAATAAATATATATTCTGTTTATTCTTCATCCCTAATATTTCTATGCACTTTATTATCTCAATTACTGTAACACATCCAAATTTCATACAAAATTTAAAACTTTTATTAATGTTGACGTCAGATTTGCGGATGCCCGAAAACCCAAAACGGGTGCCTGTTATCACAATAAGTTGGTAGCTTAATTGAAGCTCCGTTGGACGACCTAAACATTCTCAACCACCCGAAAGCTAAACGGGCAGAAATGACATGATCTTCGTTTTGATCTTTCTCTCTCCCCATTTCACCACTATAATGGTAGAAGATTTGTAACTCCACCCACATGATCCTAAGTGATTTATGACATGTAACTCCCACCATTATGCCCTTAAAAGCCATCTTCTCTCTTTCATTTCTTCTTCTTCATCTTCTCATCTTCCCCATTTTTTGTGTTTCCTCTTCTTGCTCCATGATTTGGTTATGGCTAGAAGATGCAAGGGCAAATCTTGCGGGCGTTGAAGGTGCGCGAGGGCAAGGTGGACGAGGGAGAAATTAGGGGTGTTCATGTGTCGGGTCCAACCCGACCCGTGAACAAATCCGACCCATTTGGTCGGGTCGGGTCGGATGATTGGGTCACCCGACCATCCTTTTTCCTTTTTTTTCTTTTTATATTTATTTTAATATAAAAAATTAATTAATAATTATTATAAAAATATAAAATATACTTTTTTGAATATTTGTTCATTATTTTAATAATTAAAATATTTTATTTTAATATTTTTTCATTTTAAATCAACAATAGGACTAAAAATAAGTAAAAAAGTAAAAAAAATTAAAATAATAATAATAAAGGTTGGGTCGGGTCGGGTCAACTCAGGTTGGGAAATTCCAACCCGAACCCCCATCGGGTTGGGTCCAGGTCAGGTCGGGTCAGGTTGTCGGGTTCACCGGGTCGAACACTCCTAGGAGAAATGACTGAAGCTTCATCGTTTGAAGAACGCTCGAAAGATCATAAAAAAGGTGTGTTTTTATGATTTAGTTCATAGGGGTGGTAATCATAAATATTCACATGTTTTTAAGAATATTTGGGGTTTGACGTTTATAAGATTTTAGTTAGAAATCATGAACATGTTGTTGCTTTGAATACTTAGGAATGGATCTGTTTGCTTGATGTCGAATAATATTGTCATGATTATAGGCTATGTTGACTTGGTGATTAATTGTATATTTTATACATGTTAGAATAAATAAAGAATGAATCTCTGCATGTTATATATCTGATAGAATGTTTTGCAATTGACGATGATATGATTCTAATATGGAAAAATGTTATGATACATGTGACATGTAGGGATTCATATCTATGCTCACATAATGTATATGATGCAAATGAAATAAAGATGTTGTGATTAACCACTACATCGTGCAAAAATGTTAGGAAAATATTTAGAACTGTTTAGATCGATGTGCTATGTGAAAACTTGGTAAAAATGTAAGGATTCCGCAATGACCTACGACTCTCCGATCTGAAATGGGTGATCGAAATCTCTTTCGGACGTCCGATTCATCTCGGCAAGAGTATAGCGACTGCCATATCGGACGCCCAAAATTGGATCGGATGACCAATATAGACCATAATGAAAGTCTGAAACTCCTTCGGACGATCGACTGAAAAATGTCGAGCCTCAAAAGTTGCGACGATAACCAGTTGGTCGACCGAAATTATTTCGGGCAATCGATTTGAATTATCATGCCGAAAAAAACTTCCGATGGTGGATGGGAAAGCTATCTTTGATCGATCAAGAAAGATGGAATTGGCTCTAGCAGAGGACTAGTCAAATTTTGATCCACCAAAAGTTCAAGAATCTCCTTATGTTATAATGGACAATCGAAAATCTTTCAGTCGATCGATTCACATACGACCTTGGAACAATCGATGAATGAACTCAGAACGGGCGACCGCACCCTTTTTGATCGTCCGATGGACACAAACAAAATGAATGTCCGCTCCTATTTCGAACGACCGCTGAATGTTCACCAAACGGACAACGTATCGGATGTCAGATCTGTGGACGAAAAAAATATGACCTTAACTTAAACCAATTGATAAGAACTTAGAGATGATATGGACTCACCTTTGCTCCCTGCAACTTTGATTGTTCCACGTGATCAAAAGAGAAAGTCATGATTAATAAGGTTACCAATTGCCTATCTAGATGGAATATTCTCCCTACAGATGTTTCCATTTTGAGCGAGGTCATCTTGCCCGATGGGGCATTAGTAGACGCTGATCTCCCATTGGTCCACCATTATTTAGGTAGTTATAGACTTGTATGTTTGCAATGGTACTCCTTAAAAGTGGAGAGCTCTTCTAACTCATGGATAAGATGAAAGAATATGAATGACTAAAGATGAATGAAATAATTTTCTCCTTATAGACATGAACAACGAACATGAATATGAAAATGAAATGGAACGAATCATGATGATGATCTATTTATTGATTATCTACGATGACTCACTCTTACACTCGATTTATATGCTTGTTTCATACATTTTCTAATGAATTTCCTTATGACATATACGAACTAACACTTAGCTTTATGCTAACGATTGAGCATGTTTTCTACGTGATCACCACAGGTACATGGTACATGATATGAATGCATACCTGGTTGATGTGTGTGCAACGATTACAGTTCGGGTGATGTGTGCACATGATTATTATATAGTTTAGATGGAGTCTATTTTCCTTCTTAATATCAAGTTGTATTTGGATTATGTATGTGATCTTTTGAGATGTATTATACCATGGACTTTTATATATACGATACGATGTACTTTTTATTATTTTAACTTTTGTATTTTTTTCATTTGTCATAATATTTTATTTATTAAAATTTTCGCTTATATGTCACTCTTCTTTATTATTTGGGTCAACAAAAGAGTCAAAGTATGACCAAAGAAAGTAGCATAAAATGATATTTCGTTACGTAGTGAAGTCTAATTTCATAGCGTTACATTTACATTATTATATTAAAAGATGCATTGGAATAACATAGATATCAAATTCCAAATACTAAATTAATAAAGTTAATGTGAATATATATATATATATATATATATATATATATTCCTTTGTAACAATACTCAACATAGCTTTAATGGACGTCATCATTTTTTTTATAAATATAAGTTAACGAGTTGGATTGAAACAATATTTTATTCATTAATAATACGATAAATTGAGGAAAAAAAATCAATACAATCTTTAAGGCGGTTTAACACATCATAAGACAAAACTTGAACTAAAAAATAATTAGTTGAATCCAAGAATTGAAGTCAACGGGATTATGTAAGAAAATTTGATACGCTTTCCATCTCGAGTTGTAGTAAACTAGTAATCTAAAGTCAGATAAATTTTATGAAACTTGAATTCATAAAAGCATATAATTCCAAGTTATGTTTTCTTATTCCTAATTTACTTTTATGACAACTCGATGACTTAATTAAAACTTGAATTTAATTCCCCACATAACTCTTATTTGTCAGAATCGAAATCATGCATTTCGTATTGCCTGACAAAAAAAAATTACATAATAAATAAAGGACGCATATTAAAATCACTCGGATCAAAGCCCAAATGATCAATTAGGCGAATATGTTTACATAATAAACAAAAGTAACTAATGCCAAAATTTCTTGAACGATTTAATACTTTTACTTATATTTCATTGGTATGTAAAACAAAAAATAAGACAAAATAGCTAAGAAAGATTTAATTAACTTTAACATAAGATAACATCAGCAAATGCATTATAACTTATAGGAACTAACAATATATAATTATATATCTTTATTTATGTGTCTATAAACGAGCATAATAAAGCTATATTTATATGTTGAGTATTTTCTGCTCAGGATTTAGTAATTATGGTTCACTAACATATATTTTAGTTTGTTTGCAATCAAAATTATTAATACTTTCTTAGTGAAAAAAAAACTTTGTGAGATCTATATATTCGTACATCTTTTAATTATTTTTTCCAATGTCAAAATCAGAAATCTTTTCAGCGAGTTTTCACAATTTACTATTAATTAATCATATTAGAAATATTTAAATTGCTTTTAAATTGAATCAGTTTAAAATAAAATACGAGATAAAAATGGTTCTACGTTGAATATATTATTTTACATATCTAACATCGGTTGAAAGAGTGATATTTTCTTAAATTTCTTAAAGCTAAATAAAGTTAGCTGAAAATATATTTTTTTTTAGTCAATTTAGTTTATCATTATAAATAACAAGGAAAAATTTATTATGTATAATATAGAATACTAAACATAATTAATTATGTTATAATTAAAATAATCATATAATTATTTGTGTATATTTTCATATACAATTATTATATATTAAATTAACATGCGTAATATCATGGACCACTTAAAATTTGACAAGTTTAATTAAGAAAAAAACGCATTAGATAAAGATAATATATAACTAAAGTATAAAAATTAGTACATGAGAGAGAACGGATAAATTGATTATATGTAGAGCTAAATTGATTATAGTATAGAGTTGAATTAATTATATATAGGAATTAAATCCTAAAATGTTAGAACCCACCAACCATTACAATGAAATAAAATAAAATTGTACATCTTGCAGAATCCTCTAGTGAAATATATTATTCTGTGTGTATAAGAAGAGTGATATTTTAAATTTCATAAAATGTAATATAATTAGTTGAAAAAATGTTTTAGAGTCTATTTAATTTATTATTAAAAGTTCAACAAGGAAAAAGTCTTCGCAATGCAGAATAGTAAACATAAATATTTAGTTATATTAATATAAAACAAAACATATTGAATAATTATATGTGCTAATTTAATCATACATCGCTTAAAGTATTACAACTTTAATTGAGATAATAAATAAATAAATATATATATATATATATATATATATAAGTAATTATAAAAATTAATACATAAAGGAGAATGGATGATTCATATATGGAAATTAAATTATATAACGTTTAAATGACCCATTACCTATTGAAAAATAAAATAAAATTGGGTATCACGGTATCACTATATAATCTTGAGTATAATAGTATATGTGTAGATTCACTCTATACTTTTTTTTCCATTGTAGATATAACATATTTTAGAAACATTTTTGTCATCTTCAAGTTAAAAAAATCCATGGTCTATGCATATAGTAAGGAAAAAAAAGAGGTAAAGCCACATTTGAAAATTTCACTGAAGGTGTATTGGTGCACAAAAGAGAGTACAAAAATACCGTTACAATATTTTCTATTTCTTTAGGAAAAACGTAATATTGTGGGGACTATATTTTAAAATTTTTAATAGATACTTGCATTTTTTTAAAATATTGTTTTAATGAATTTATTTTCAATATTTTTTATTTAAAAAACTGTGAGCATTTTTGTTTAGTTTCCCCATCCTGTTTCGGGCATATGAGAAGAGGATGAAGGCCTTCGCACACGTGGGTGAGTAGATGAGGCACATTGTATCGATGATACAGAAAGTGCGGCGTTAAAGGGTGCACTTTGCACAAGTTGAAGTCTTGATTAAATCACATCACTTCGCGTATCTGATGTACACTTCTAATAAAAAAAATTTACATTAATAACAATTCGAATTTAAAACCTTACTTCAATATGAAGTACCCACTTATCACTCTATCCCAACATATCCTAGAATACTGACTTTTCTTATCACTGATTTTCTATTCTAACCTTCTTTATTACTGATTTCCTATTCTAATTTCACCATTCATAAGATGTTTCTTTCATGTTTTTTTCTCCAATTGAATTCTTGATCTTCCTTCCTTAATAGTACTTTATTTATTTCCTATTTTTTTCCATCTTTTCACTGTATTTTAAAATTTTCAGAAAAAAGGTTTACTTGCTAAACCCAATGGACGATTGAATTGTCTGATCGGTTGGCTAATAGGACAAACGGTTTTTGAATTTGAAACACCCAAATTTTGTTTGTCCTTGTGTCCATGTTGTAGTTATCACATACAAATATTCAGAAACACATGGCCGTATTGACAAGCAGACTATGTTTTGAAATTTCGAGTTTGATTTTTAAGTTATCTTCGTATATTTTTTTATTAGACTTATGTATTACTTCATAATAATAGAAAAAAGCCAGAAAAGAAGAGTCTGCGATGACTCACGCATATAACAAACAGTTAACTAATTATACACAATATAGTACACATATTCGACAGCATCCACTGAGCCCTATATTTGTTATACACTACGTTATATTTATCCTCGTCCATCATTATTCTTAATAATGTAGTTTTTTTTTATCATTTATTCCGATGCATGCAATCAGATCCTAAAACGGGAGAAAGTGGACTTGCCATCCAGTCCTTTTGCATAGAAATGGTTCATGTAATCCGTCACCGAGAACTCCCGATACAGAGGTGGGTTCTCCTCAGACAGCAACTCCTTGATCGGACCGTAGAGCCTCGTGGAAGCCGCGTGGAGATTGGTGCCGAAGAAGCAGGCCACTGAAATCCTCGGACCCTCACTTTTAGCCACCACTCTGTGCTCAACGCTCTTGAACCTGTCATTAGTGATCAGCTGCATGCAGAACGAGGGACATGACATGAAGGAAAGTGAAGAAGACAGATCAAACATGTAAAACCTGATAGATCTACAGTGAAGTCCCAACCTGCATCATATCAGCAATATTAACCACCAGAGCTCCAGGAATGGGGTGGACATCAACCCATCTGTCTTCGTGGAAGACTTGCAGACCGCCAATTTGGTCCTGGAGGAGAACCGTGAGGAAACCGGAGTCAGAGTGCTTGATGGCTGCGATGGCCATCTCAGGCTCGGGGCATGGCGGGTAGTAGTGGCAGAGTAGTATCTGCGCCTGGCTGCACTCCATGTCCTCCAGATAGCTACGTTTCAGTCCAAGAGCTTCTGATAGGAATCCGAACAGAGTGGTTCCCAGTAAGTTGACATGCTTGCCGTATTCAAACACTTCATCCCTACAATCAGCGTCAAAATCCTCAGCTGAAGACGTATCCATTCAAGCATGGATTTAGTAATTCACAGTTGCTTAAATTTGTCTAAGCGATAAATCGATATCGGGAATGCATATGTTTTGGTAGGTACCTGCAAGATTGTGGCAGCTCGTCGGGAACGGGCGGATTCGGGGCCAAGCGGCATTGGAGCGTGTCCCTCCAATTGGCCACCTTCGAAAGGAACAGATCGTAGTTGCACGAGTACTTCACCGCCCGGTCGTGCTCCCGCGAGTACAGTGCCGTCTTCTCCTCGTCCGGACCCTCGTGGAACGCCCTCACGGCCTCCACGATCCCCGCCATGGCCGCCGCCGGCACGTCGTGCCCGACCACCTGGAAGAACCCCCAACTCTCGGAGGCACGCCGGATCCCCTCCACCACCTCCTCTCTGCTGCAGCCGAGGTCAATCGTAGGAACCTGAAGATCGCCGTCGTAGACGGGGCTCCCGGGAAGGATTCGATCCTCCGGGGCGGCGACGAAGATGCGGGGGATCTTGGTGACGCCGGCGGCCACGAGGCCGCGGACGCCGGCCTTCGTCTCATCGAAGGCTTTGAGCTCCGCCGCCCGGTCGTATCCCGCCGTTGCCGTACTGGATGATACCATCGTTTGGGTGTGGTGTGAGGACGTACTGTAAGGCGTTGAATACACCAATAAAATCACACATTTTTTTTATTGGATTTGTTATGTGGTCAATGTTACATAACAATTTCTTGATTAATAATATGAGAAAAACCGAAAAAATCTAAGTCGTACAATCTCGAAGGAGGTTTCGCATGTCGAAAAACAAAACTAGAAGTAAAAAATTAGTTAGATGATTCCAAGAATTGAGGTCAACGGGGTGATGTAAGACAAAAGTCACACTTTTCACCTCGAATCGTATTAATCTAAAATTAGTTGATTTAAAAAAAAAACTTGAATTCATACAAGCATATAACGTCAAGTTTTTTTTTTCATTGCATAGGGAGATTCGTAGACTTGATATAAAAAATAAAAGATTAAAAATAAAAAATATGAGTAAGTGAAATTCAAACTTATGACCTAATCACTGAGTGAGTGATGATGTGCACCGCTGCTGCGTTATACCATAATTCTCATCAAGGTATTTTTATTCCTCCTTTATTTTATGCTAGTTCGTTATTTTAAGTAAACTTAAATTTAATTCCCTAACGTAGTCGAAAATACAAATTCATGCACTTAATTACTAGGCGGAAAATTTTCATAATAAACAAAGGATGAATTTTAAAACCACTTGGACCAAAGTCCAAAATGATTAATCAGGTCAAGATTTACGTAATAAACAAAATTAACTCATGCTAAAATTACTTGAACTTTTTATTTCATAACACAAAAAGCTAAAAAAATTATTTAATTAACTTTGACATAAGATAGGGTATGAGCTGAAAAATGCACTACAAAATATAGGAACTAACAATTATATATTTGTAATTGCGTATAATCTTGAAATAAGGATATCAATAACATATATTCACATTACAAAATATGAAAGCGATTATCAGTTCAAATATATCTACTCCTTCGTTCATCAAGTTGCATTTAAATTCCTTAAAATTTTGATAGTTCAAAAATATTTCAATAAGAACTCCGTGAATTAGTTTATGTTGATAACCTTGAGATGAGAAGATACTAATCTCACACTTCCATCACTGTTTAATATTATTTTTTTTTCTTCTTTCTCTTCTATCTGGCATTTCATTCATTCTTCGGCTTGTGATTTTTTTTTTGTTGTTGTGGGGAGCTCAAAAGATTGAAGGAGAGGTGATAAGATGTGCTAGACTTGAAGGCTGCATTTGGAAACGGAATTATTTCCTCCTAAATTCTCGATGAATAATTGAATTGACTAATTAATTTGAGATATGTTTGGAGAGTTGGTGTGATAAGAAAAAGTTGACATAATAAATGAATTTTTAGTGAATTTTAAATTTAAAATAATTATTTTAATTATAAAGTATAATTTTATTAAATAATTAGAAATTATAAATAAAATGTTTTCTGGAATTTTTTGTTACAAATATATTATTTAAATATAAAAAATCATTTTAAATAAATCATATTTAATAAAATATTAATATTTTTAATAAAACTATAAGTAATAAATAACAATATATTAATAATTTATTATAAGTATTTTAAAATTAATAAATAAATTGTTTTATATAAGCAAGATCAAAAAGAACAAAATAGTAAAAGAAAAAAAGGTTGAAAAGTTAAAAAAGATGGTTAAATAAAAAAAAGAAAACAAAATAAAAGTTGAAGCCGTCTGGTGGGATGAAATTAGAGTGACATGATCTTAGTTTCACCTCAACAAAGGTGTCCTGATTCTTTCTCGAGAATTGCCATTTTATGTTGCGTTTGAAAATGGAATCGGAGTTTTTCTCTTAAGTTCTCGATGAACAGTTGAATTGATAAATTAGTTCGAGATGTGTTTTGATGGAATGAAACGATCAGGAAGTAGAGAATTGATGTAATAGAAAAAAATAAATGTGATTAATTAATTTTTGGTAAATTTTGAATTAAAAATAATTATTGTAAATATAAAGTATAATTTTACTATTAATACAAATGAAATTATAAATTAAAAAAATTATAGAAAAAATATTGTTAAAAATATATTATTTAAATATGAAAAGCATTTTAAAATTAATTATCTTTAATGAAATATTAAATTTTTTAATGAAATAATAAGTAATAAATAATATTATATTAATATTTTTATTGTAAATATTTATATTTATTAAATAATTTATTTTATAAGAGAAATGTGTGAGAGAAAAAAATGAAACTAGAAAAAAAGTGTTGTGTCAAGTAAAAAAAGGGAAAAGTGTTGGCAACTAAAACTCGTCATTTGATAGATGATGTGACATTTGATAGAAGCCAAAGTGGAACTCGATCCCAAAAAAAGTCACTGGACCTTTTTCCTCCCCTTGTTTCCTTCCTATAGCACACGTTTCTTTCTTTTCTTTTTTTTAGGATGTTTGTGTTTGACATTTTTTTTTTCATTTTCGTTTATTCCTTTTTCTTTCTTTCTTTATTTTCTCTCTCACACATATATCTTATAAATTAATTTATTTATTATATATAAATGATTTATTATAACATATTAATATAATATTAATTTTTACTTGTTATTTCATTTAAAAATTAATATTTTATTATATATAATTTATTAAAATTTATTTAAACAAAATTTTTACTTTTTGCTTTTGTTTTTATTTATTAATAATATTTTATTTCATATTTATAATATTAATTTTTATTTCAAAACTCATAAAAAATTAATCCATCACATCTACTTTTTTCTATCACATCAATTACTTTATTTCTCATCATCAAATTCCACTCCATCTAAATACACCTCAAACTACGGGAACTTGGTGGAACTCCAATTCCAATTGCCAACTGACCCCATAGTGTGGTGGAACCGGAGGCTTGGAACCAAGGTCACGTGACACTTGTTCTAGGCCATTTAATGCAGCATGGTTCCGTCTCAAAATCAGGTCGCGCCAATGCCTTTGGAGAATTAGGTTGGAATTGGAATCGGCCTTCCAAACACAATCTTAGAATGTTTGAGGCTCTGATTTCAGCTTTGTTCTAATACCAAATAGGCCTGAAAAGAACAAAAAAGGAGCTAGGAAGGATAAATTAAAGGAACCAGAAAGAATTTGAAGAAAAATGAAAGATCCAACAAAAAAATGTGTGTATAATGAGATCTAAGTCATGCAATTTATTCTTAAGTATGGATGCATTTTTAGGGCTTCTTTTATTTTCTTTATGACTGAGATTGTTGCCTTTGCTTTTATAAAAAGAAAATTGTGTCAATGTAGGTACATTTATCAACTTTTAAATGTGATTTGTTTTTGCTTGTCCCATATTCTGTTTGGTATGACTTATAAGCATGATTGTAACCCTCATAGGCTTGCTGGAATTCTCGGCTTCGAAATTGATAGTTTGATATTTAAAGATTTTACTTTGATGAGATCATTTTTAGGTGTCAAATTTATGCCACATATTGGCCTTATGTGAATAGATTTCGTTCATGCTTATGATGCCTTGATGACTTGATGAAATAGTCTTGAGAAGAGTGATTTGGACGATGACTGTATGGTGAATATAGAAGTAAAAGTGGAAATGGTCCTACGTATGAAGTTTGTTGTAAATGAAGTTAGATTTGATAATTTCATATTTTAAATGCCCTTTTGATCATGTTACACGTGGATTATTATTTTCTTTTATCAAAGTTTGAAAATGATTGAATTTGAAGAAATGCTTGGAAAATACAAGGATTGCAATGATATGGTTTTCAGATAATCCAAGTGAAAAAAGGTTGGGACGTCCAAAATTTCTCGGTGGAGAGTAGTCTTGACATGATTTGAGCATTTGAATATTAGATCCGGCATTAAAAAATCCTTCAACCAACCACGAAGTCTATGCAGCTGAAAGTTAATTAAAAGGTCGAACGTCCAATCCCAAATTGGATAAAAAAATTCTCATCTCCCAAAATGTCCGAATAACAATAGTTAATCTGGATATTCAAGTGACGAAACTTAGATGGCAAGCATGCATGTTCCTTGTTATAAAAAAAAGCCAATTACAGTGACCGTCTGAAATTTGTCAAAAATCGTCGAAAATTAGATATTTTGACGGAATCAATCCGTCGAAAAAATGATTGTCGGAAAAAATTCGTCGAAAGTTTTGACGGTTGTAACCATCCCAAAAGTCCGGCGGCCGCAACCGTCGAGACTTTCGGCGATCGTTGCAACCGTCAAAACTTTCGACGATAGCAACCAATCGTTGTAAAGAATTTTTATAATATAAAAAATTAGCTGGCTGCCAACGGTCGATCCGGCGGCCAGCTACCAGATCTGGCCATCAGGTTGTCGATCCGATGGCCAGCGGCCAGACCCAGCCACTAGGCGATCGATCAGGCGGCCGGCTACTAGATCCGGCCGCTAGGCAGCGGCCCCATCCGGCCGTCAGGCGGCCAGCGGCTTGATCGGCCGCTAGCTGCTGGATCCGATCGCCAGCTGGCCCCCGCGGCCAAATTCGGGCTAGAGAGAGAGAGGGGGAGACCGGAGGAGAAGGTCATCGTCCGGGAGGAAGAGGGTCGTCCGGGAGGGAGAGGATTGACGGCAAAATAGGAGAGGGAGAGAGAAAGGAGAGAGGGAAAGAAATAGAGAGCGGAGAGAGGGAAAGATGATATATGGGTTGAAAGATGGGAAAGCGAGAAAACGAAAAAAAAAGTAGTAGGAGAGTGATTTTTTAATTACCGACTGCTATGATCGTCAAAAATTTAGCAAATATTAATAATATATATTATTATGGTATATATATAAATATGATATTTAATTATTTTTAAAATTATCGACGGTCGAAATCGTCGAAAATTATTTAATTATAATAATAAAATACTACTTACATATATATAATATTTATTTTTTAGTTATCGACGGCTTTGACCGTCGAAATTTTTGATGGTATGGACTGTCGCTAATTAGATTAATAAAATATTTTTTATATTATATTATTTTTTATATACCGACGGTTAGAACTATAAAAAATTATGACGGTTTGAACTGTCGCTAATTGTATTAATAAAATACTCTTTATATTATATTATTTGTCATTTATCGACGGTCAGAACCGTCGAAAATTGTGATAGTTTAAACTGTCGCTAATTATATTAATAAAATACTTCTTATATTAAATTATTTTTTATTTACCGACAGTCAGGACCGATCAAAGTTTCGACGGACGGATAGATATCCGTCGAAACTTTCGATGTTCCTAATCGTCAAAAAATAAAATAAAAATATAATAAATTATATAATTTATTATTTCCATTTCGACGGATACATTTCCGTCGTCAAATTCGTCGTAAATTGCGATAGATTTCTTTTCGTCGGAACTGTCCGTAAAAAAAATTCAATTTTCTTGTAGTGTATGATTACAATTCAACTAATTCAATATGATCAAATCATTCATGATCCTTCTAATGGTATGTTCGACAATAATATACATATTCAGAGGGATGTGATAAGCTGGCATCAAATAGATGGGAACACAACATTCATGTGTTTGGTTGCAATAGTTTTTATTTATTTTATTTGAGTTAACAAATGTACAAATACTTAAATCTTAAATTAAAAAAAAAACTTACGCTTCCCTTTCCACATGGCCACCCTTTTAGATGTACCCGGTAGACCAAAGTCTCCATCCCCAATAACACTGTGCTCACCGAATACTAGCTCAAGCTTCTTATACATGAACATCTGTCCCCTTCTATTCCCAGCTTGCTGACAACTTTACGGCAATAATAAACAAAGGACAACAACTAAAGCCAAAGATTACGATGCCTGCCGAAGCTCGCCATACTTGCAGGAGTCATAGTCATCGGTGCCGCAAGTGAAGACTCTGTTGCAAGTGTCTACAGCGAGCAGTTTCATGAAATTTGAGATTTTTTGACGAAATTCTTCAGAATTTTATGATAAATAGGAGTTCTTCAGAATTTGTGATAATTTCAATTGTCAAAAATAAAAATAATAAATTATAAAATCTATTATATTATTATTTTATTTTAGGACGATTAGGAATGTCGAAATTTCCAGCGAATAATTATTCGTCGAAATTTTCGACTATCACATCCGTCGGTATGTGAAAAATAAATTAATATTACATAATACATAATATCATATTATATATAATATAATATAATTAATTATTATTATAATTATCGACAATTCGGATCGTCAAAAGTTTCGACAGTCGAGACTAACTTTAAAAATAATTAAATATTATATAATATAAATAGTATTTTATTATTATAATTATCGATAATTCAGATCGTCCGAACTTTAGACCGTCCGAACTTTAGACCATCAGTAACGTTGAAAATAATTAAATATTATATAATATAAGTAGTATATTATTATTATAATTATCGATAGTTCAGTCTGTCAGAAGTTTCAATTTGACCGTCGGTAACTTTAAAAATAATTAGATATTATATAATATATAATATAAATAATATTTTATTCTTATAATTACCGATAGTTCAGATCATCGGTAAATGAAAAAAATAATTAAATATTATAATCATATATATCATAATATATATATTATTAATATTTTTGACAGTTCGGACCGTTGAAACTTCCGATGGTTCAAAATCCGTCGAAAGTTTCGACGGTCGAGACCGTCGGTAATTAAAAAATAACTCTCCCGCTACTTTTTCCTTTTCCGACTTTCCCCTCTCTCTATCCCTATATATCATCTTCTCCCTCTCTCCTCTCCCTAGCTCTCTCTACCTCTTTCCCTCTCTCCTCTCTCCCTCACCGGCCGCGACCAGTGTGACAACCTCCGTCCCGGACGATGACCCGCCGGCAACCCTCTCTCTTCATGTCTCCGTCTCTTTCTCCCTATGCAGCTCCGTCTTCCTCCTGCTTGCTCGGTCTTCCTCTCCGGCCAGATCTCCCTATCCGATCGGGCGCGGGTGGCTAGATCTGGCCGCGGGCGGCTTGATCGGATTGGCAGCCTGGCGGCGAGCAATTTTCTTTTGTATTTTAAAAATTTTTTGCGATGGTTGTGGCCGCCGAAACCTTTTGACGGTTTCCACTGTCGAAACTTTTCCACGATTGCGACCGCCGAACGTTTTGACAATCGACGGTTGTGACCGCCGAAATGTTTCGACGGTTCGGCTGTAGGAGTTTTGCGACAGTTCCAACCATCGGAACTTTCGGTGGATTTTTTGAAATTACCAAAAAATGTTTTGCAACGCCCGACGGATCATTTCCGTTGATAAACCCGTCGAAAACATCCATTTCCGACAAATTTTTTTTATTTTTCCGACGGACGAAATCATCGAAAAATACCATTTTTCTTGTAGTGATAGACATCATCAAGAGGAAGGGACGGCACTCCTGAACAGGGTCGACTCACCTTTGTTGAGCGAAGGATAATGAACGAAGATGGGGTTTGTCATGGGGAGTTGTCGAGAGGCGATGTCACCCTAACAAAGCAGCTGGCAAAGAGAAAAAAGGGAGATTGAGAGAGACGGACGAGATACTGATTGGAATGTTGGATATCCATATGTTTCTAGTGTAATCGAATTGCAGCAAAAATGTCAGAAATATATTCCGAGCGGAATATAGCATTACCAAGCATATTACATATATTCCGCCGGAATTAAATATTGCATCGAAGATTCCTAGACATTTGAAAGAAAAAAGATCAAACCAAACATTTGAAAGAAAAAAGTTCGAACCAAACGCACCCTAAGTGATTAATATCAATGTTTGGAAACCACCTTTACTTCCACATGACTTGATTAGGTACATACAACTAAAAGGTAGTAATTAAACATAAGGAAAAACATGATTTGTCATCGTCTATATCTACATAAAAGGAGAACTAAAGATATGATGCTTGAAAAATGAACATGTATTGTAACCGAAGCCAATTATAGTTAGTTGTAATATGTAGTGCAACATTGATGTGGATGGTGATATTTTCTTAAATTTCTTAAAGGGTTATTTCGGTAAACCTCCTTAAACTATCACGATTTTTTACATCTAATTTCAAACTATGAACTTATTTTTTTGGATCTTTAAACTATCGCAACTTTTCATTTTTAGCCCTCCCGTCACTTCTGTTACGTCCTCCGTTAGTTTTATTTTTTTCATTTATGAAAAAATTATCCCTCGCTCCATAACATATCAAATAATAAATATAAAAAAAAGAAAAAAAAAGAAAAATATTTGGGGAAAGGTAATTTAGTCTTTTTCACAAATGACAAAATTTTCTTTTACCACTTTAGTTCTTCTAACAATTTTTTTATTTTTTTATATTTGTTATTTCATATTTTTCAGGAAGGAGGTGTAATTTAATCTTTTCATTTGAAAAAAAAGTAAAACTAATGGAAGATGTAATAGAAGTAACGGGAGGACTAAAGTGAAAAAGACGCGATAGTTTATAGTTTAAGGATCCAAAAAAATAAGTTCGTAATTTGTGGTTAGATATGAAAATCATTTAATTAGTTGAGGAGAGGCTTATAGAAATAACCTTTTCTTAAATCTTATTATAGTTAGCTGAAAAATGTTCTACATTCAATTATTATAAAATAAAAAGCATAATGTAGAATGAGAAACATATATATATATATATATATATAGTAACATAAAACAAAAAAATCACAATTATTTTTTAATTAGACGTATATATTACTTAGCAAAAGAAAAAAAAACAATCTGCAATGAATCACTCACATGACACACAGTTAACTAATTAAACAAAATATAGTACGCATATTTTACAGCATCAGCTGACTCAAATAACTGTTATATACTACGTTATATTTAACCTCGTCCTTCATTACTCTTAATGATGAAATTAAATCCTAAAATGTGAGAAAGTGGACTTGCCATCCAGTCCTTTTGCGTAGAAATAGTTCATGTAATCCGCCACCGAGAACTCCCGATACAGAGGTGGGTTCTCCTCAGACAGCAACTCCTTGATCGGACCGTGGAGCCTCGTGGAAGGCGCGTGGCGAGTGGTGCCGAAGAAGCACGCCACCGAAATCCTTGGACCCTCGTCTTTAGCCACCACTCTGTGCTCAACACTCCTGAACCTGTCATTAGTAATGAGCTGCATGCAGAACAAAGAACATGAAGGAAAGAAAGTGAAGAAGAATGATCAAGCATGTAAAACCTGATAGATCTACAGCGAAGACCCAATTAACTGCGTACAAATTAAGCTTGAAATCCATAATCAAAGAACCAGATACGAAAATTAAGCTTGAGATGTATAATCGTATAACCTGCATCATATCAGCAATGTTAACAACCAGAGCTCCAGGAACGGGGTGGACATCAACCCATCTGTCCTCGTGGAAGACTTGCAGACCACCAATTTGGTCCTGGAGGAGAATGGTGAGGAAACCGGAGTCAGAGTGCTTGGTGAGTGCGATGGCCATCTCAGGCTCGGGGCATGGTGGGTAATAGTGGCAGAGTAGTAGCTGCGCCTGGCTGCAATCCATGTCTTCCAAATAGCTACGTTTCAGTCCAAGAGCTTCTGACAGGAATCCGAACAGAGTGGTTCCCAGTAACTTGATATGCTTGCCGTATTCAAACACTTCATCCCTACAATCAGCGTCAAAATCCTTAGCCGAAGACGTATCCATTCAAGCATGGATTTAGTAACTAGTTCACAGTTGCTTAAAATTTGTTTAAAGCAACTGCTACCACAGTGATGAATCGATCTTGGGAATGCATGTTTTGGTAGGTACCTGCAAGATTGTGGCAGCTCTTCGGGGACGGGCGGATCAGGGGCCAAGATGCATTGGAGCGTATCCCTCCAGTTGGCTACCTTCGAAAGGAAAAGATCGTAGTTGCTCGAGTACATCACCGCTCGGTCGTGCTCCCGCGAGTACATCGCCGCCTTCTCCTCGTCCGGTCCCTCGTGGAACGCCCTCACGGCCTCCACGATCCCCGTCATGGCCGCCGCCGGCACGTCGTGCCCGACCACCTGGAAGAACCCCCAACTCTCGGAGGCACGCCGGATCTCCTCCACCACCTCCTCTCTGCTGCAGCCGAGGTCAATCGTAGGAATCTGAAGTTCGTCGTCGTCGATGGCGCTCCCGGAGGGGATGCGATCCTCCGGGGCGGCGACGAAGATGCGAGGGATCTTGGTGACGCCGGCGGCCACTAGGCCGCGGACGCCAGCCTTCGTCTCATCGAAGGCTTTGAGCTCCGCCGCCCGGTCGTATCCCGTCGTTGCCGTACTGGATGGTACCATCGTTTTGAATGTGTTGTGAGTCTTGTGACTGGTGAGGACTGTATGACGTTGAAAGATAAAACAAGAATAAATGTGATGGTTAAACAGGAAAATATTTTTACTTGAGTAAATTTATAATTTGAAAATATTTCATATATATGGTTAAATAAATTAATTGATCGACAGTGGATTCGAATGCATGCTTTTGAATATTGTGATGGCAATGGAGTTTGCAACATGAGTTTGGTTAGTAATATGTTTCCATAAGTTTGGAAAAATCATCCATTTTAACCTAGGGGTTGAACTTTTGTTTTATATTGTTTTTCTTTCGTCTTACCAAATATTGAGTTCATTTGGAGACAAAATATGTTGATATATAGTTTTATATTTGATTAATCACCGTTATAATCAACAAAGTGTGACTAGAGTACTCTATGGTATATAAATTAGAGGGATAAAAATAGGAAGGCGTGAAACATGGATTTGTGAGCCTGGAGGAAGCATGTCTTATATTTGTATTTTTTTAATATTGATTTTTCATCCCTACTATTTTTAGCCACTTTATTATCTCAATTACATTATCATATTAAAAGATACATTATCCCACATTTTGGTCCACATTATCATGTGCAAGGCCAGCTGCCATTGACGTATCAAGCATTACATCTACGATATGTACCAAATCTTATTTTTTTCTTGTTATTGAGAAATTCGACACTATTATCTCGAGATTAATTAGACGTGTCATCGGAGGATAGTCTAGATAAGACGTGCAGTATGGTTTCATATGGTGAATGACATGAATGCACGAGCTATTAGTAGTTATGAGTCTTCTTCTCCTTTGTTTTTTCTACAGAAATAAGATTTCCTATCAAAAAATGTCCAAAAACATGGGCGACCAAATTTTTAGCCAGTCTGCAGCACCACTTTGCTCTTACATATCTGATAAGCAAAAGCAACGAGTCAAACTGTAATACCCGGCTTATTTTTTGTAAAAAAAGTAAAAGGAATAGAAAAGGAAACCAAATTGTGAGAATCAACTCCATATCCCAATTAACTAGCCCATTAGTCTATTAATTCTACAACTATCCTATAAAAAGGTATTAGTGCCTTAAACACACCCTAGCTACTCTTTTCCTCTCCCTCACTCTTCTCTCTTCTTCCCTAAGGCATTTCATCCAGCAAGGCAAAGAAAATACAGCAAGGTTCATCTATTTTCTTATTTTCATTTATGCATCCTTTAATCTCTAGATCCATTATTCACTTTCTCTTTCCCATTGGAATGCTTCCTAGATGGATAATATTAAGGAGAAGTGATTATCGGTGATCGAAAAGGGCCAAGCTAGGATCAATCATGAAATAAGATGGGTGATACCGAAATTCTCCTGCATAACATGATTAGCAATTGCATAGAATTAGGGTTCTTATTATGGATTGTGTTCTTGATTGATGAGAAGGAATGGAAATGGAATGATTGAGTGCACTTCTTGTGTTTGATGCATGTTTTGTAATTCCTATGACTATAGATGTGTTCTGTATTAGTCCTTCATGCTTAGATGATTGATTGTATGCTTTGATTACATTTTTAGATTGAAAATCAATGTTATTGTAATTCTGTCCGATTCTATTTTCATGCAGACCGGTCGACCGATCCTGTATATCGGTCGACCGGTGATGAGATTATCGGTCAACCGACCCTTGGAGACCGGTCGACCGATCATTCCTCCAGAGCCTTGTATTGGTCGGCCGATCGAAGCTCTTTTTCAGTCTAAGTGTTATCGGTCGACCGATCCAGAGATATCGATCAACCAGTATTTAGGACTTGTCTACTGTATTGCATTAAGACTAACCGGTCGATCGATCCATAGATATCGGTCGACCGGTGCTTGCAAATCGGTCGACCGATCAGTGAGGACCGATCGATCGATCCTTGGCCAGATTGCATATTGATTTCTGATTGATTGCTGATTTGATCTATATTCTTTTTATGAGTGTGATGTACTACTCCTCACTCATTGAAGTGTTATGTGATTGAATCCTTGATCTTGTTTTGATCTGTCCTATGATCCAATCCTATCATTATATGCAAGTATGACAAAGTGATTAAGTGATTAAGTATGAATGATGAAAATGTTTATGGAAGTGGTGATCAGAGCTTAAGTTGAGTGCTCATCGGTAGGATCACTCCCTTAGCCATGATTTGATCCCCCATTGACCGCACGAAGCTGTATCGGTCGCTCTGACGTAAATCCCCCAAGTTAAAGGGCACCCAAGAGTCCAAGGAGTATGGACAAGTAACATGAACATGATGAATGAAGTATGATTATTGATCCAGTATGATTACTGAAATCTTTCATGATTATAAGTTTGACTCACGATCTCTATCTCATTTATCTAGTGATATCTCAATCGAATGATCTTATGCTCTCAAATATGATCTTATTACAAGTGATTACTAATTATGTCTAGTGCTATTTATTGTTATGCATTGTGTACATTATGAATTCCCACTAGGCTGTATAGCTTACGAGAGGACCTCCTCTCCCGTGTTGATTTTCACAAGGTCAGGTCAGTGATGGTGTCAACATCGTGTGCCACGACCAACGATGCTAAAGCACATGAACCGACAGAAGGTCTAGTTATCTTTATTTTTAGTTTTCGCATTTTGAACTTGATGTAATTCAGATATTATGACTATCATGGACTTTGTAATATTTTGAAACTTTCATTTTTATGATATCTCTATTTTTCTTTATTTCTATTATTGGCATGATATCGTTTTAATTGCGATTTGGCCAAATTTTAGTCAATGCTATAGTGTTTTCGTAGCATCTTCGAATAGATTCTCGTCACGTGGCGTTAATCGATTTGGGGGCATTACACAAACACTTCATGTGTTTGTCAAATATCCAGCACAATATTATACCCTTTGCAAAATTGAGATCAAAGCTGAAGAGTCAGTATGTATAAAAATGTTTGTTATCACCACCCTCAATACATTTGAGAAGTCCCCTATAAGTCCCCACGTCCCAACTTCCAACACAGATGAAAATAGTTTTCATCATGGCTCTTGGAAACAATTTGAATCTTTGTTAGTTTGTGAACAATTTGACCCATCCTGCTAGCCATAGGAATGTTTTAATCTTGGGCCAAATCACTTCCATATTGCAACCCTTGAGTGGGTGTCTTCTATGGGATATAACACTGTCAAGGAGGTTGTAGACCCGTCCATGTATTGTAGTGGCATGATGACTTGTGTTGCCAATAGGGTTGGTCTAGTTTTCTTTCTCTTAGGAGGATGCTGACTTGAGCTAGCGTCTTGGAAAGGAATGAGGTCTGTAATGCCACCAAATGATCACTATTGTAACATCTCCGAATTTTGGCCCAAAGATGTTTGGGTCTTTTGAATGAAAATCCTTATGTAATTCTATATAAAAGGTTTAATGTCTCTATTAATCTCCATACAAATCTAGCCGCTTCTCCCTTTTCTTCTCCACAAAAAAACCTAAGGTCAGGAGATCTAAAGTCATATTCTTCGTGATTGTCACTTTTTAAGATCCACATGAAGAAGGAGATTAAGAATCAAGAGAAAGGACAAGAAGACCTAAAGGTTTATAGACGATGAAGAAGGATACAAGATGATTAGAAAAAAATGAATTTTAGATCTAAAGCCTAAAGTATGTAAAGAGGATTCAAACTCCTCTTTCCTCCCTCAATGATGTTTTTTGGTTGGATTGAGAGTTTTAAGAATATTTTGTTCTTGATAGGAATTTTGATTGATGTTTGCATAAATGAAGATTGCATGAAGGGGAGTTTTATGATTTATGTTGCATAACCTATTAAATTCGTGTTTGTTTTGTAATAATTATTTGAATAGATTTTACTTATTCAAAAATTAAAAATAATATATGTATGGAAAGACCTCAAAGTCTATTTTCACATAAATTTGTTTCATATGATTTGAATATGTATAAAAATAATTATGATACAAATATTGGACTATTGTCATGCTGTCTCGGATAACAACGAGATGAAATTGTAAAAAGTATCATAAATTAGAAATACTGAATTAGGATTTAAAATTATTCACAAGTTAAAGATTCGTATTATCTTTATGTGAAAATTAGAATCATTTAAAAAGAATAAGTATAAATTAAGTTATTAACATTTTAGTATCTGCTGTCATAATACTATGCAGAGAATAGATTCTGGTAGTCATATGAATTTCTGAGAAAACCCTAAATCTTGATAATGTTGAATGCTTTAATATGTTATATGATTCTTCTATGCTTAGAGATCATGTTTGCAATCTTTTGTAATGTTTTAGATTATTTTTACTAAAGTTTTGATCTAAAAAATTGAGACTTTTGAGTTGAAAATTGGGATTCTAGGACGCCAGTACAACCGTGCCAATATCGTGACTGAGAGGGCGAGGTCTGCTCTCGGTCACGCCCGTGACACATTTGTCACGACCATGACAAGGAGAAGTACGACCATGATCAACTTGGTCACGACTATGAGCAAGAGCGATAGCTGAAATTTGGATAAGGCTAAGAAAAAATAAGGCTAAGAAAAATTGAGACTGGCACGATCATGACAAATACGACCATGACAAATATGGGCACGACCGTGGCCGTGACAACACTAGGCACAGCCTTGACACAATCAGGCATGATCGTGACAATGCTGGGCACGGTTGTGAAGTTGGAGAATGGTTTTTATGACCTTTTAAACCTATTTTCTTATATATACAAGTTATGTATTGATGTGTATTGATTGTATATATCACATAGATACACATAATGCAGCTCAGTCATAATTAGGTTAAAATATAAAGAATGATTGGTATATTGCAAAGCATAATGCACTTAAAATTGAAGAATGTCTTGTCACTCATCAATGTTGAAAAGCAAAGTCCTGCACCTATGTATGTACTTCAAGGGGACCTAAGTCCGTGAAGTAAAGTCTTATATTTGTGTATGTGCTTCTCAGGGAGCAAAGTCCTTCATCAGAAAGTGTGTGTATTCTCTGGAATAAGGTCCCTCACAATTATAGTGTGAATATTATTTGGAATAAGTCCATCACTATTATAATGTGCATATTTCTTAGAATAAAGCCCCTCACTATTATTATGTGCATATTCCCAAGGATGTAACTGACGCGAAAAATATATAACAACGTGATAGCTAGCAAATACACTAGTCATATCAAGTAATAGAGTGAAGAGTAGAATTGTCGATCCCATGAGGAACTATTTAAATTGATCCAATCCTGAAAATCTATTAAGAGAAGAAAGGATTTTGTATGTGTAGAACATAAATATAATAATTATAGAAAATAAATAATTGATGCATAAAGATAAAGTGGTGATAATCTCTGAGAGTTATGGATGATTGAAGTGAAGTTAGATATATATGTGCCTCGGAACTAATCAAAGCATGACAGAAACACTCGGGTCAAATCTTGAGATGAATTAAGGGCACCTAAAATATTAACTTATCTAGACAAATAAATCAAACTATCCTAATTCTAAATAAGATCAATAATCACGTATGACGAATTGATTACTGATTTTACAGAAAATCACGATGCAAGAAAATGTAACTCTCAAATTATTATCCACCCATACTTCTAGACAGAACAATAAACCACACATTATTCAACATACACGACGTATTACTGAATATGTGTTATATATGCCCTGACTTAAAATTAAAAGATCAATTATCAGAAGAATAATAACTTCTGGAATTAATCACTCATTGTTCAAGTTTGTGATCTAATTCCAAAAATTACTTTTCTCATAAAAAAGTATTAAACTTAACATATATAAACAAAAGAAGTTGACTTAATAATTTAACTTGAATAAGAACGAGGTCCAAACAATCTATCTTTCTGAAACTAATATAAAAGCTCTATTACAGAACTAATGAACTATGAAAAATAAGGTAAAAGAGCATCCAAGCATATGGAGAAAGAGATGTTTGCAGCCTCTAGGATCTATGGACGATCGCGCAGCACTAACCGACGCGTTGCTGTGCAATCCTTCTCCTTCGGTGACCTTTTGGTTCCAAATCTTCTTCTCTGCAATAAGGCACAAGCACGAATTTTCACGTCATATGAGGTCTTCTACTTGTAGCTCCAAGGTTTTCGATGAAATTTGATAAATTGGGAGTCCAGAATTTATCCAAAGAATAATCTGTAGTTTAATCTCCTTGTAGTCTCAAAAAGTCTCGTGATCTATCTTCAATTCAGAGTTCTTATCATCAAACAAATCTTCTAGAAGGATGGACATCTGCCCTGGCATCTTGATTTGATCAAAATCCGTTCGAAAAATTGACGATTAGAAAAATCAACATCTCTAACGGCCCGTGATGAGATGTTCAGGGCCTATTTCAACTTCGATTTGAAGTTTTCACATATATGTTACGGCCCGTCACACAAATGTAACGGTCCGTAACTCGGGCAACTCTTCATTCGGCTTCTATATGTGCCGTAGTTATCATATTAGGACTCGTAAGTTAGATCCGTGATCTCTGGGTTACAACCCGTAATGACTTCAACTTGTTCTTTTTCGGGCGTAATTTGCAATAGCTTATGTAACGGGTCGTTAGATACTTCTTACGACCCGTAATATCTTGGCAAGAATTTATACCTTTCTGTATGTGTCGTAATGGCTTCGTTACACCTCATAATATAAATACACTCGATTCTCATCCGATTCCGTGTGAGCTGTTAAACCAATGTTACGGCCGGTGACCAATAGATCAAGCTCTGAGTCGTAATTAAGATGACAGCCTGTTAGATTTTTCTTTGGTTTAGCTCTTAAATCAGTGAGCCCCGTTATAGATGTATTACGACCTGTCATGAGATATGTCTTCGATTAAATAACATTTCTATTTGTAGCGTGAAGACTCCTTGATGACCCGTAATGATTTCATGAGGGATGAGTGTCTCTTTATAAGACTCGTGAATTGTCCCTAGCGGTCCATGTCGTCAATATGAAGAGGCGTTAAACCAAACTTCCGGCCGGTGACGAATATGAGGACGTCTGCTATCCTTTCTGTGAGGCCCATGAGCTAAGACTTGCGGGCCGTAAGCAATATCTAAAGTGGTGTTATATATATACCCATCACGACCCGTGAGATAGCTTGTTGTATGCTTCTAAAGTTGATTTCTTCGTTCTTTTCACTTGGGGTAACTTTCTTTGATAATTTTCATCAAAATCAGAGACATTCCTATAAAAAGCATGCACACCTAGGTAGTTGGAGAGTTAAAAAAAATAATTGTAATAAATGAAACAAAATTGATGCATGCCATGAGAAACTAAATGCAGTTTAAATTGAATGTTATAAAATGCGTGCATCAAACTCTTCCAAGCTAGAATATTGGCTTGTCTTCAAGCAATGATCAAGCAAAACTTAACGGGTGATCTGATCATCGTATCCACCTTCGTCGTCAACTATTTTTCTCAGCATCTAGTTTTATACCTCTATCGCTGAAGTGTCTCTCCACATTTCAAAATAACACAACTTTGTGAAATTTCTGAATGTAAAACATTTTTAAACTCTTCCATAATTAGCTCTAAATTTTATTAAGAAAGTAGCACCGATCGATAAGAATATCGGTGTTGATTAATCAAGTGTGTTAAGAGCTTTTACAAATTTCATACTGACTACAATTTTACTTAGGAATTTAACTGGCTTTCGACCGATGGATCCAAGAGCAATTGTCCTTAGGTTGCCATTACCCGAACACATCGTCATTCCAAATTAATTTTACGGTACTCACGTGTTCCAAATAACCAGGATTAGATCCGGGCCGGGACCGGGTCTCTTGGCTGAAAACCCATTGGGTATCGGGTCAGAACCGGGTCTGTAGTGAAGATACCCGACCCGATATTACTTACTATATAAACCTTATCTCTACTCTCTCCTCTCATTTCAATCTCTCTTTTTCTCTCTCCCATATCTCTCTCTCGTCCTCTCCCTCTCTCTCACGATGGCGGCGGCACCGACGATCGTGACTTCGACGGTCCTCCCCTTCTCCTGACTCCCTCTCTACTCCGACCGCCTGGTGGCCGAATCAGCCACTGGCAGGCTGATCCGATGCCTAACGGCCGGATCGACCACTGGTAGGCCGATCCGACCGCCTGACGGCCAGATCGTGGCCACCAATCGCGCGCGATCAATTCTCGGCCACAAACCCAGTCGCATTTCCGGATGACCGGGATCGACCTGGAACCGGATCCGGCCGGGTCTGGGTTCGGTATCGGGTTGAAATGTTTTTGACCGAGCATAATTCGGATCGGGACCGGGTCCGCTTAGACCCGGACTCGATCCCGGGATTGCTCAGCCCTAGCCAGGCATGAATCTCCTACGAGTCTAATAATCCGAACGCACCAAGGTTTTGATAACACCTTTTTGTACCTTTTCTTACTTTTTGAGGCTCCACTAGTCCTCTTTCATATATGCTTATCATTTGAATCCTTTAACTTTATTCAGCTCGGTCACACTTGAATGGTCAATAGGGATATAATAGTCGAAAGGAGAATTGTAGAAAGTATTTTAACAAAATGAACCAAGATCATGAAAAGGAATTGTCATCATACAATCATGATTTCACTCAGCAACTTTCTTCTTGCCAATTTCCAAACACAATATCGATAAATTAATAAACATTTGATACTTTGAATTTCATTTTACTAGAAGGGTGTCTTTGATAATAACTTGAAGAGAGGCAAAGAGTCAAGCAAAAGGGACAATTTGAAACATTTTTTTTGTTCATACATGAAAGAAATGAAAAGAAGCTGCATAACATAAAGTGCAATTGCTGAACTTAAAGACATGATGCATGCAATAAGCAACCCCCCCAAGCCTGAGCCTAACACTATCCCCAGTGTTTAAGATCAGACTCGTAAAAAGGATACAAGAATGATAAAGAAACTAGAAAACAAAATGAAATGAAGTAAAATGAAAATGAAAGAGAAGAAAAAAAGTGAAAAAGACCCAACCCTCTAGCCCATAGGCGACGACGATAGTGGAAGGAAAGGACCATAGTGACCCTATGCTATACGATAGTCGTGCATCAAATGGATCAATGTATGAGTATGCTCCTGTCGCTCTGCAAGATCACGAATGTCTGCCCACATATTGTGGATCTCAGTGGCTTGACGAAGCTATTGATGCATGCAAAATATAACATATTTTAGTTTATTATTATAAATAATTTTTCTATAATTTGATCATGGCATGCATCATTTTAGGTCATTTTTAGTCATAATTTTGGATTTATCGATTATTGATTATTAACGCTTTCAATATTTTAACTAAGAGAAAACTTACTTAATTTTTTCAAATATTTTGCAGAAAAAGTCGAATTAACGTGAAATGGATGATTATGGGATGGATTAATTCAGTCACGACATAAATGAGATAAGGAGTAAAAACATAATTGGGTGACATTTAGATGTAAAAGATAATTGGAAAAGTTGTTTCCACGAAGATCTATCTTTACCGGCCATAATCCACATCACAAAGAGATTTTGGGCAAAATAGGTATGAAGGAATTATCTTTACTCCAAGATCATATCACATGTCGACCAAGATGATCACATCCAGCGTAAATTGAGGTTATCACCCTAATTGGATGAATCTTACGTCACCGTCCTTGGGGTAAAAGAAATGCAACTTGATTTTTATGGGCATAACATGAAGTAATCCATGCATGGCCGAAACTTATTGGTCAACAATCGATGTATGATGTAACTTTGGGCGTAATGATTAAAAGAACTTATCATTTTGGCCCAGATTAGAAGAAGGGAGTAAAGATACGAATAGTCTATCATTTTGGACGTAAGGATTAGAAGAAGTCATAATTTTGGTCGAGATCTAGAGAGACCATATCAACTTTTATTCAGAGAATTTAAATCCAGCCGTTCGATTTACGCCCATAATCAACATGAAGACTCATTCGCACCTATAAATAGAGGACGAAACCATAATTCCAATTGGTGCTTTGAAGTTTGGTTTTCTTCTACGACGAGTCAAGAGTCTGCAGGCTTCGATCAAGAAAGAGAGAATTGATCGGATGGTTGATCCAGACGCTCCGACGCATCCAAAGGCCCAAATTTATTTTTGGTGTAATTCTTCTAATCATTATTTTTATTTTGTCATTATCTCTCTACAATTCTAGGATGAACTCCTGTTTTAATTATTTTATTTTAGGAGATTATTATTGAAGAGAAATATTGTGAACTCTTATTTTATTATTAAATTTCTTTTGATCAAATTTTAATTGTGTTTAATGCTTTTGGTTTAATTATTTAAATTTCTGAGTTGAGTAATTATTAGTTTGTGGACTACTTGATTTCAGATTTTATTTAATTAAATTAAGTGATTTATTGTGAAATTAAAATTTGACATATGTCTAATAACTAGTGTGTGGAGAATTAGATCTGTGTGGTCTGTTAATCTATATTAGTTTGTGGAGTGATTAATAGTCTAGGATTTTCATATTAATGCATTTATTTTTAATCTCATCTGCATGAATACCAGTTTGTGGGACTTCAGTTTTGATTAAATTTAAGATAGTTTGATTTGCTTGATTGAATAGTAGAATTATGAGTGTGTGGACTATGTGATGTTAATCTTGTAAATTAATATCTGAGGAAAATTCTTAATCTATTCTAAGAACTTTAATTTATCTTTTCTGATTCACATATGTATCCTTAATGCATTATCATCCTAAGACCAACTTCAACACCATTATCTTATCTTATGTTATTTTTAGTATTTTATTTTATAATTCTAAAAACTATTTTCAAAATCCATTTTTTTCCTTTCTTATTAATTTATAAAATTAGATATTGAATTAATAATATTCCTCGTGGGTTCAACACTCTTTACTCCTTTTGCTATATTACTTGAGCGACTAGTACACTTGCTAGTAGATTTAATTTTGCTACATCATTTTACGCTTTTGCTACTCATCGCGAATAGCACGCTGCTTGAGATGCATCGTACACTGCTCAGTGTGCATCGTCTTGCTCGGCCTGCATAGTAAGTAAGAGCCGGTGCATAGCAGAAAAGTCGGTCAAACCTGTCTGCAGTGGATCAATGCTCATCTAATCTTTGGTACCCTCCCGAGTGGAGCTCGAAGGCCCTGGATCATGTCATCATTTTACGCTTTTGCTATTCATCGCGAATAGCACGCTGCTTGAGATGCATCGTACACTGCTCAGTGTGCATCGTCTTGCTCGGCCTGCATAGTAAGTAAGAGCCGGTGCATAGCAGAAAAGTCGGTCAAACCTATTTGCAGTGGATCAATGCTCATCTAATCTTTGGTACCCTCCCGAGTGGAGCTCGAAGGCCCTGGATCCTGTCGTCGACGGTGCTATGGTGTTGGAATGTGTGGCTGAGCCATTAGAAGATAGACCCAATTTGCTTCATTCGCAAGATCGAAGCGCTTGGGTTCTGTACAGGGGATGGTCATATCCAAAT
Source organism: Pontederia crassipes (assembly GCA_030549335.1). Taxonomy (NCBI): domain Eukaryota; kingdom Viridiplantae; phylum Streptophyta; class Magnoliopsida; order Commelinales; family Pontederiaceae; genus Pontederia; species Pontederia crassipes. The sequence continues at coordinate 65,286,553 of CM060196.1, read as the reverse complement.
CACGAAGACGAAAATAGAACCCATCATAGGCGCGGCCTCCTCCTAGCTCCATAGATGTAATCACATAGATGTCTAGCGAAGATGAGCCGTCCAATGGGTGTAGCTGATTGAGATCGAGGCCAAGATGTAATGCTATAGGTGTGACCAAGCCACCTACCACAGTTGTGTCCTTCACCTTATTGGCTGTCCGCAGAAATGAATGAAGCAGAAAAGCACCGATGTTCAATGGGGTGGAAGAGGTCATGCAGTATAGAAGAAAATGTTCAGTTTCATTTACCGACCCGCTGCTGTCTCCTCTTCCATAGATGGTGTTGCTAAAGATTCGATGAGCATAGCGGAGAATAGGATTCTGAATATAAGTAGACTTCGCCCTCTGAAAGTTGAGGTGGCCCTCACCGATAATACGATTCCAGAACTGAAGTGGCTGGAACTCCTTTGGGACTTTGAGGTGGCCTCCTTGTGGGAACTAGTATATAGCATTAAACTCTTCTAGGAACATCTCAAATTCCCTGTTGAAAAGCTGAAATGAAAACTTGGCCTGAAGGCGTCGAGTGGCCTCAAGATGCTCCACCTATAATGAACATAGGAACTCGATACTAAGATTAAAATAAGTGGGCCACCACTGCTGGACGAAGTGCTCCATGCCGATGTTCGAAAAGAGGCGGACGATAAAAACCTATAGATTCCATGAGAGGATCGCTGCACGATTCGTGAATCAAGTCGGAGTGATGGGCAGAAGGTCTAAACCTTACTCCCTCTTTCGGGCTTCGTCAGTGAGCCATTCTCTTTTCTCCGGGGGCACTATGCAGATTGGTGCAGATTCCTGCTCGACGAGAGTGTCCGATGTGGATGCACGACGACGAATAGGAACTTTGGTGCGCAGGGCCATGACTGACAGAGAGATCTTCACGGATCGTTATAGAAGCTTCACGACCCTACTATGCACCATAATGAGTTGTTATAAACTGCTCACAACCCTATCAGGGTCGAGTTGAAGAACAAACTCTAGGTTACCAGCCGTGAGATGGAAATAACGGCTCGTTGATGATGACCACAACCCGTAAGATTCTGATGAAGACCTCACTGGCAGTCTAGTACACGCCGGTGATGTTCTGGAGAGTGCGGTCGTCTTCTCCAACACTTTAGGACTTCACCAGTTCAAAATAATGAGGCATCGGAGAGGGTGGTCATCTTTGAAAGAAGAAGTATTCCGGTGCTGGCTGAGAAATAGACATTGGTGACGCGATCACCGACGAAGCGAAAAGAGGATAGGCGGTGGCAGAGGCGGAATCTAGCGGCGAAAGGATCCAATAAATCTTTCGAATCATGATTAATAGACTGACAAAAGAGTCACCGGGGTTGCGAAGTCAGATCGGGCTCGTCAGAGAGTGACTTGCATGGCTGGTGATTTACGACCCGTGATGATAACTTTAGGCCCCGTGAAAGTGTAGGCATGATAAATGAGTGTTACCAATTAACAAGTTAAAAAGCCCGAATGGCCCGTAATGATCCGGATCAGATAGTGGATGCCATGTGAAATTCGTGAATAACTCCTTACGGCTCATTAGATGACCGGATGAGACCGAGGGTAGAAGGTTTCACGGGTCGTTAAGTGTGACTTATGACCTGTAAAGTGTGATTCACTAGAATTTCACTTATTGTAAGGGGCTTGAGAAAATGCTTACGACCCGCATGAAAAAGCTTCAAACTCGTGAAAGCTATATTATGACCCGTTAAATGAACTAAATTCTATTTGTGCCATGAGGAAATTAATGCTCATATGGTATTGATTGAAACTAAAGATAAACTTGAACCAGGAACTAATAAAATCAATATCTAACTAAGTTAACAAATCTGAATCTAAATGGAGATTAATGTTTAGACAAGATAATTCTAAGTTATACACTACAAGAAAATCGCGATTTTCCGACGGATAATTTTCGACGGTTCTAAATCCGTTAATTGCGACGGATTTTTCGACGGTTCCGTTTCCGACGGATTTTTCGACGGTTATGACCGTCGGAAATAATTTATATTATTATTTAATTTTTCGATGATTAGGAACGTCGATATTTTCGATGGATATCCATCCGTCGTAATTTCCGACGACTTTTCCGACGGTTACGACCGTCGGAAATAAAAAAATTAAATTATGTATTTTTTTATATTATTATTAAATTTTTTCGATGGATTTTCCGACGGTCACGACCGTCAAGAATAAAAAAATTAATTATATAATTAATTATATTATTATTTAATTTTTTGACAATTAGGAACATCGATATTTTCGACGGATATCCATCCGTCGCAAAATCTGCCACAATTTCCGAAGGTCGTAACCGTCGGTAAATGTATAATAATATCATATATAAGTATTTTATTAATATAACTAGTGACGTTCCAAACCGTCGTAATTACCGACGGTTTTGACCATCGGTAAAGATTACCGACGGTTCAAACCGTCGGTAAAATAAAAAAATAAATATTATATATAACTAAATAAAATAAAAATATTTATTATTTACATTTTCGACGGCCGAAACCGTCGGTAAATAAAATTTTGTTATCCCACTTTTTTTTCCCTTTTTCCACTTTTTTTTCACTTTTTTCCTTTATATATTTTCCCTCCTCCCTCCACTCCTCTCTCTCTCCCTCCTCTCCTCTCTCCCTCTCCCGGTCGCGAGCACCGGATCGGCCTCTCCCACGCGTCGGACGCCGGCGACCCTCTCCCGCACCGGCGACCCTCTCCCGCGCCGGCGTATCTCTCTCTCCCGCTCCGCGCCGGCATCTCTCTCTGCTGTCGGCCGGATCCGGCCTCCAACGGTCGGATCGGCCGCCAGGCGGCCGGTTCCGGCCTCCAGCGGCCGGTCCTGGCGCCGGATCTGGCCTCCTGGCGGCGGATCCGGCCGCTATTTTTTTTATATTTAAAAAATTATTTGCGACGGTTGCGATCATCAAAAGATCGACGGTTGCGACGCCCGTCCAAAGTTTCGACAGTTGGGACCGTCGAAAAGTTGCGACGGCTCGGACCGCCGGCCTTTTCCGGCGGTTGCAACCATCGGAAATTTCGACGGCTCGGACCGCCGGCCTTTTTCGGCAGTTGCAACCATCGAAAATATCGACGGTTCGAACCGCCGGGGACTTTTCCGGCAGTTGCAACCGTCGGAAATATCGACGGTTCGAACCGCCGGGGACTTTTCCGGCGGTTGCAACCGTCGGAAAATTTCGACGGGTCAAACCGCCGGGGACTGTTCCGACGGCCAGAACCGTCGATATTTTTGACGAATTTTTTTTCAACCGTCGCAAATCCGTTTGCGACAAGCGTTTTTCCGACGGATCGATTCCGACTGAAAAACCGTCTGTAATTGCGTTACCGACGGTTTTCGGGCTAATTACCGACGGTTCGGATCGTCGGTAATCCGCGTTTTTCTAGTAGTGATAGTTATTAGCTTGATTGTGTCTTAAATGTACTACGGATCTATCAGGTTCAACGTGTGCATTTGTTGTATTATCTAGCCCCCATTATAATGTTTTAACCTTTGTCCGTTCACTTTAAAATGTTTGGTGTCATCTAGAGTTCTAATTTCAACGGCCCTGTATATGGGTGGGTTGACAACTATGAAAAGACCAGTCCATCTAGATTTGAGCTTGCCAGGAAAGAGACGAAGTCTGTTGTTGTATAGAAGTACTTTTTGTCCCGGGAGGAATTCTCTATTCTTAATATGTTTATCATGTAATCTCTTAGTTCGTTCCTTATATAATTTACTATTCTCATAGGCATGAAGTGTAAACTCATCTAACTCATTCAGCTTTAGTAATCTATCTTTACTGCAGGCAACTAACTAAATTCAGAAATTTGTTTGCCCAATAAGCTTTGTGTTCAAGTTCTACTGAGAGATGGCATGATTTTTCGTAGACAAGTCGATAAGGGGACATACCAATGGAAGTTTTAAATGCAGTCTGATATGCCTAGAGTGCATCATCTAGCCTAAGGGCTCAATCCTTTCTAGAAGAATTGATAGTTTTTTCTAAAATCCGTTTGGCCTCCTTGTTTGAAACTTCAACTTGTCCACAAGTTTGGGCATGATAAGGCGTACCTAGTTTGTGGGTTACTCCAAACTTGGTCAATAGATTAGAGAACAAAGTATTCCAAAAATGTGTCCCATTATCATTGATTATAGTACGAGGTGTGCCAAACCTAGTGAAAATATTTTTTAATAAATTTGACTACTGTCTTGGCATCAGATAAGGTTGTAGCTTCAGCTTCCACCCACTTAGACAAAAAATATACTCTTTTCCCATAGATTTCGAAAATGGATCCATTAAATTAATCCCCCAAACATCGAAAAGATCACATTTCAAAATATTATTCAAAGGCATTTCATTTCTGTTTGAGATGTTACCTGATCATTGACATTGATCACAAGACTTACAATCATTTCGAGCATCTCTGAATAATGTCGGCCAGTAGAGTTTGCATTCCAATATCTTGCTTGCTGTTCGATTTGATCCAAAGTGTCCTCCGGCCTGCCCATCATGATAATGTTTCAGAATGTTCTCAACTTCGTCATCTCGTACACATCTTCGAATGATTTGATCAACGCACAATTAGAAGAGGTGCGAGTCTTCCCAATGATAGTTTTTTTTATGTCAAAAAAGAACTTTCTATTCTCATGATAGCTCAAACCTTTCGGAAAAAAAGTTCCCTACAAGATAATTAGCAAAGTCAGCATACTACAGAGTGGAATTAGTAAATTTAAAAACTTCTAAAATTTTTGAGATGGCAAAAATTTTCTTGTCGGAAAAATGTTCGATGATTTCAGTTTCTTCGATAAGGGAGGGCTCTAGCTAAGGGTGTTCATGGGTCAGGTTTGATCCGACCCGTGAATGGATCCGATCTGATTTGGTCGGATCAGATCGAATTACTCCCTTTTTTTGGTCATGACCTGACCCAACTTGACTCGGGCCGAGTCGGGTTGGGTTGGGTCGAGTCGGGTGGTCGGGTTACCCGACCGCCAATTTTCTCTTTTTTTTGAAAAAAATTTCTTTTATTTTTTAATATAAAAAATAATTTATTATTATATTTTTAATACAAAATAAAGTATTTTTAAATACTAAAAATATTATTTTAAATATCTATATATTTTTTGCATTTAAAATAATTTATTTTATATGCTTAAATGATATAAAACTGTTAAATTAACGTAAAATCATTTAAAATTAAAAAAAACTGAGTCTATCAGGTTGGATCGGGTCAACTCGGGTTGGAATTTTTCAACCCGAACCCGACCCTTGATTAGGTCATGGTCGGGTTGGGTCGGGTCGACCCGACCACCAACCCCGACCCGAGTTGGGTCTGATTGTCGGGTTCACTGGGTCGACCCGACCTGGTGAACATCTCTAGCTCTAGCCTAGATAGATGACCTGCCATGAGGTTTTCTGTTCCTTTTTTATCTTTTATTTCAACATCAAATTCTTGAAGTAGTAGGATCCATCGGAGAAGGCGTGGCTTAGCATCTTGTTTGGCCATTAAGTGTCTCATAGCAGCATGATATGTGAACACAATCATTTTTAAACAAATTAAGTAAGAACAAAACTTATCAAAAGCAAAAGTAATAGCGAGAAATTTTTTTTTTAGTAGTTGCATAATTTAATTGGATAGCATTTAAGGTCTTTCTTGCATAATATATGACATGAAACATCTTTTGTTTCCGCTATCCCATATGTGCATGTAAATGTTGTCTTTTTTTGATCCTCCGGTGTCATAACAATCCAATTGTATCCTGAGTAATCGTCAAGAAAGCAATAGTAGCTATGACATGAAACACGCTTAAGCGTTTGATCAATAAATAGTAGAGAAAAGTTGTCTTTGCGTGTGCATCATTCAGTTTCCGATAATCAATACAAACCCTCCAGCTTGTGACTGTTCGTTGGGGTATAAGTTCGTTATCTTTATTACTTACCACAGTCATGCTCCTTTCTTTGGTACCACCTATAGAGGGCTGACCCAGAGACTATTTGAGATTGCATAAATAATTTCTGCATCCATGTGTTTAATTATTTTCTTTCTGACTACTTCTTTTACGGATGGATTCAATCTTCGTTGGAATTGAGCCATTCTCCTTTGTTTTTATAAAAAGAAAACGTGTCAATCTAGGTTCATTTATCAACCTCTAAATGCGATTAAATGCATGATTCATGGTTTATTTATGTTCAATTTTTGCTTGTCCCATGTTCTGTTTGGTATGACGAATAAGCATGACTGTAACCTCATAGGCTTGCTGGAATTCTCGACTTCGGAATTGATAGTTTGATATTTATGCCACATGTTGGCCTTATGTTAATGGATTTCATTCATGCTTATGATGCCTTGATGACTTGATGTAAAAGTCTTGAGAAGAGTGATTTGGAAGATGACTGTACGGTGAATATAGAAGTAAAAGTGGAAATGGACCTATGTAAGAATTTTGTTGCAAAAGAAGGTAGATTTGATAATTTCATATTTTAAATGCCTTTCTGATCATGTTACACATGGATTATTTTTTTTATATCAAAGTTTGAAGATTATTGAATTTGAAGAAATGCTTGTTCCATGCAGCTGAAAGTTAACTAAAAGGTCGAACGTCCAATCACAAACTGGATAAAAAATTATCACCTCCCAAAATGTCCGAATAACAATGTTTAATCTGGATATTCAAGTGATGAAACTTAGATGGAAAGCATGCATGTTCCTTGTTATGATTACAATTCAAACTAATTCAATATCAAATCATTCATGATCCTTCTAAGTGATTAATATCAATGTTTGGAAACCACATTTACTTCCACATGACTTGATTAGGCACATACAACTAAAAAGATAGCAATTAAACATAAGGAGAAAAAAAAACATGATTTGTCATTGTCTATACCTACATAAAAGGAGAACTAAAGATATGATGCTTAAAAAATGAACATGTATTGTAACCGAAGCCAATTATAGTTAGTTGTAATATGTAGTGCAACATTGATTTGGAGGGTGATATTTTCTTAAATTTCTTAAATCGTATTATAATTAGCTAAAAAAATGTTCTACAGTCAATTATTATAAAATAAAAAGCATAATGTAGAATAAGAAACATATATGTTTATTTATAGTATCATAAAACACAAAAAAATCACAATTATTTTGAGTCATCTTCTTATATATTTTTTAATTAGACGTATATATTACTTAGCAAAAGAAAAAGAACAATCAGCAATGAATCACTCATATGACAAACAGTTAACTAATTAAACAAAATATAGTAAGCATATTTTACAGCATCAGCTGACTCAAATAACTGTTATATACTACGTTATATTTAACCTCGTCCCTCATTACTAATGATAAACCTCTCTGTTTCTTCCGGTGCTCTGCATGCAATCAAATCCTAAAATGTGAGAAAGTGGACTTGTCATCCAGTCCTTTTGCGTAGAAATAGTTCGTGACATCCGCCACCGAGAACTCCCGATACAGAGGTGGGTTCTCCTCAGACAGCAACTCCTTGATCGGACCGTAGAGCCTCGTGGAGGCGTTGGCGCCGAAGAAGCACGCCACCGAAATCCTTGGACCCTCGTCTTTAGCCACCACTCTGTGCTCAACACTCTTGAACCTGTCATTAGTAATGAGCTGCATGCAGAACAAAGAACACTAAGGAAAGAAAGTGAGGAAGAATGTTCAAACATGTAAAACCTGATAGATGTACAGTGAAGACCCTAATTAACTGCATACAAATTAAGCTTGAAATCCATAATCAAAGAACTTGATATGGAAATTAAGCTTGAAATGTGTTATCATATAACCTGCATCATATCAGCAATGTTAACAACCAGAGCTCCAGGAACGGGGTGGACATCGACCCATCTGTCCTCGTGGAAGACTTCAAGACCACCAATTTGGTCCTGGAGGACAATGGTGAGGAAACCGGAGTCAGTGTGCTTGGTGAGTGCGACGGCCATCTCAGGCTCGGGGCATGAGGGGTAATAGTGGCAGAGCAGTAGCTGCCCCTGGCTGCAATCCATGTCCTCTAAATAGCTAGGTTTCAGCCCAAGAGCTTCTGACAGGAATCCGAACAGAGTGGTTCCCAGTAAGTTGACATGCTTGCCGTATTCAAACACTTCATCCCTACAATCAGCGTCAAAATCCTCAGCCGAAGACGTATCCGTTCAAGCATGGATTTAGTAATTCACAGTTGCTTAAATTTGTTTAAAGCAACTGCTATCACAGTGATGAATCGATCTTGGGACTGCATGTTTTGGTAGGTACCTGCAAGATTGTGGCAGCTCTTCGGGGACGGGCGGATCGGGGGCCAAGCGGCAATGGAGCGTATCCCTCCAGTTGGCCACCTTCGAAAGGAAAAGATCGTAGTTGCACGAGTATATCACCGCTCGGTCGTGCTCCCGCGAGTACATCGCCGCCTTCTCCTCGTCCGGTCCCTCGTGGAACGCCCTCACGGCCTCCACGATCCCCGTCATGGCCGCCGCCGGCACGTCGTGCCCGACCACCTGGAAGAACCCCCAATTCTCGCAGGCACGCCGGATCTCCTCCACCACCTCCTCTCTGCTGCAGCCGAGGTCAATCGTAGGAATCTGAAGTTCGCCGTCGTCGATGGCGCTCCCGGAGGGGATGCGATCCTCCGGGGCGACGACGAAGATGCGGGGGAGCTTGGTGACGCCGGCGGCCACTAGGCCGCGGACGCCAGCTTTCGTCTCATCGAAGGCTTTGAGCTCCGCCAGCCGGTCGTATCCCGTCGTTGCCGTATTGGATGCTGCCATCGTTTTGGGTGTCGTGACTGGTGAGGACTGTATGGCGTTGAATATCATACTACATACAAAAGCAGAGCTTAAATAAACTCTCATGTAATGGGCCTAAGCAGAGCCTTCAAGGTTCTCTCTGTTTGCCAAAAGTAAAAAATTCAGCTAAAAAGAAAGTGAGAGCCCTCTATGGGGTGAAGGTCATAACAGTATTCCTCTGTAGCATCATTGTGGCATCATTATCTGGTTGCTGCAAGCCATTAATAGACTTGCATTTCCAATCTGTTGTCAATGAAGAAATAAGAAGGCATTTCTCTAGCAGTTAAGGTACTATAATGAAAGGGATCGAAGCAGTTCAAGTGTGTGTGTCAAGCATGCAAACTTTGACAAGTAGTAAATGTGGGGATTGCCGGAAGGAAGAGCCAATGAGAAAGTAATGGCACCAGGGGAGAGTAGTGATCTTGAGGAAGAACTAATGTTGAAGGAGTGCATGACTAATTTGGCTGACCGTGCAGTAAATCTTGGTCGGGAGATAGATTCTCTCACTAAGCACGTTGATGACTTTTTCCACGTTGTTCTAATGGGACGTGATGAGTTGTTGTGTAATTTTGTATTGCCTCAGGTAACTGAGAAGAGCAATATTACTAGGACATGAATGATTCCAATACGAAGTGGACCGATACAGTGTATTTGTCATCAATTAGTACGTTGTAATTATCTCATATTTTTCTGTTGTATCTATCCTGTAACATCCTCAAAATCGTCCCTCCTGTCACGTAGATAATCAGGTTGACTTCGAAAGCGCTATACTATCTACTACACTATTGACTATGATCATTCAACAATATGACTTACGTGATACTAATATAATAATAATAGTATAATCAAAGACTTTAATGCGGAAGATTAAAAGATGGAACGTCAGAAACATTTGATAACATAAATAGTCCAATATGCGGAAGTTCAAATGTTAAACATCAAAGCGGAAAGTGGTTAACATAGTTTATGACGAAATACAAAAATGCATCAGTTCAACATGCGAAAGAGAAGTTCGGGAGCAGAATAACGTAGTATCTCTAGACCAATTCCAACTTGAAAAAAATAGAGCAAGGAAAACTTTAAATAATGTATCAGTCATGTGCAGCATTCTCCAAGCTCTGTGCCATCCATCCTCATCAGTTGGCATTCTCACTTGCAAAATCGCATTGCAGGGGAATCGAATACCCGTGAGCAAAAAGTCCAGTACAATAACAAATAGACGGAGAAATAAAGACCAATGATAAATATGGAATCAATGAATCAGTCTCTGACTATAACAATGTCTATGCTTTATTCTTTACTATACTATGATCCATGCTTTACTGTACTGTACTCTACTCTATGCTTTACTTTACTGTACACTGCTTTACATTTCTTTACATTATAGTGCTCTGCTTTGCATTACTTTACTTTACAATACTTTACTTTACATTACATTGCTTTACTGTGAGTTGCACTACGTCTTTTACATTACTATAATATTCTTAAAGTTAGTTGTCCTATGCGAGCTCGACTTTATTCGGTTGGGATGCCAGTGATGCCTCTTTGCTCTGAAGCCAGTAAGCTCTTAAAGAGAAAAGGGGCGGGTGTTAGGACCTCACCCAATTCGGAATGTAGGGGGAGAATTCTTACAATCCAAAAACAGTGGTCAATTAAGAAACCTGTAGGTTCACTATCTCCTCAGCTATCTACCTGTCCCTCTGGAACAATACAATAATATTAAGGAGAAAGAGTGCGACCATTGCATCACCCTTCGTTCAAGAAAACATGTAGGAGAAGACATGAAATCTCAGGAATAGTGGTCATTGAAGACAGTAGCTTCGCTATCCCCTCAGCTAACTACCTATCCCTCCACTGCTTTAATCTTTACTTTAACATTGGGGGCGCCACATAGCAATCCCATATCTTTATCTTTATATTATTTATCTTTGATTAATATGACATCTCTAATTTAGATTTCAACTGAGAATTAGTCTTTGTTCAATAGGACTCAACCAATATAGGTTAATTGGTTAGAGTCTCAAAATCTGATTAAAAAAATAGTAATTCGATTCATTGTAGGAATCGGTCGATCGTTTATGGATCGGTCAACCGTTCCTCTGTGTTCGGCCGAGCCGGACTGGTGGATTTGAACTGGTCGATCGTCTCGGGTCGGTCGATCGTTCTCGAAATTTCGATCGACCGATCCTCTTGGATTGGTCGACCCTCGGGGGCCAGTGGATCGATCGACCATGCCTATGAGCCGGTCGACCGATTGCTCTACAGGATCGGTCGACCATTCTAGTGATCGGTCGACCGGTCGTAAGATTAAAGAGATGCACACAGCGCGAAGGATCGATCGTCCGTTCGAAGAATCGGCCGATCGATTTCAAGACCAGATCAGTGTGATGACAGATCGGTCGGTCGACCGCCCTGTGTGGCCTATCGACCGATTGATCAGAACTCCGATGAGTTCTTCGTAAAGATCGGTCGACTGTTTTTGAAATCGGTCGACCGGTCCCTGCGATAAAACATGGCCGCCGGACTTCTTCCTCATTTTCGGCGGCCTTCCGGCCGTTAAACGACGACGATAACAATACAAAAAAGATAGATAAACATCTCAGGATCACAATGAACTAATCATGCATATCAAATAACCATTATTTCTTCGTCTAGGGATTTCGAATGCCAATGTACCTCTATTTCTCACGTTTTACGATCGCCGGTCACTGTTCTTCGTAGTTTGCCGATCTCTGGTCATTCCTGGCCGACAAGGATGACTCGCTTGGCTCTTGTGTACGTCGAGGAAGTCGATGGATGACAAAAGACAGTCGGGTTGGCCTGCGTGCGTGCGTGCTTGCTTCTGTTCGTCGCTTGCTAGGTCGCCGGTCGTCGGTTCGGGGGAAGACGAAGAGGAAGACGAGGCGGCGAGGGTTTCAAGGGGGCGCGAGGTCGCCCTCGCGTCTCTCTTTATAGGATCGACCAGCCAGGGTGGTCGGCCGATTCCGAACGGAATCAGGGGAGGAAATCTCTCCCCTGTCGGCCGTTTCTTTTCCCAATTCGTTTCCTTTTTTTTTAGAATTCCATTCGAATTCTTGCCATAATTGAGATTAAAATTTGAATTTGATTTGGATTTGATTTCACATTAATTGCATTGATTTCCTTATGTAAAAATGCATCGGTTACAATATTACCCCTTTAAAAAAAATTTCGTCCTCGAATTTTGAGAAGAGCTGGGACTTACCGAATAATTGTGGAAACTTTTCTCGCATCTCTCATTCTACTTCCCAGGTGGCCTCTTTTCCTTTATGATGCTTTCATGCTACCTTGACTAATGATACTTTCTTACTTCCTTGTTGGTTTTCTTGATATTCCAATATCTATATGGGTTGTTCTTCATATGTCAGTTCCTCCTTGAGTTTTGGTTCCTTAATTTGGATCACATTGGCGTAATCGTGCTTGTACATCCGGAGTAAAGAGACATGAAAGACGTTATGTACTCTAGCATATGTTGGGGGTAGGGCTAACCTGCATGCTAAGTCTCCAACCATATCTAAAATCTCAAATGGGCCTACGTGCCTTGGACTCAATTTCCCATGCTTAATAAAACGCATTACTCCTTTGGTGGGGGAGACCTTAAGCAGAACTTGGTCTCCTGTCTTGAACTTATGTTCTCGGCGCTTTTTGTCCGCATAGGCTTTCTGACGATCTTAAGCAGATTTCATTCTTTTCTTTATCAGTTCCACTCGGTCTTTGTACTCTTATGTCTGCTTCTTCAATTCAGCACTCAAGATCTTTCTTTCGCCCACTTTGCCCCAACATACCGGGGAGCGACATTGACGTTCGTACAACGTTTCAAAAGGAGACATCTCTATGCTAGCATGAAAGCTATTGTTGTAGGAGAACTCTATGAGAGGAAGATGTTTGTCCCCATTGCCATGACAATCCAACGCACATGCTCTAAGCATGTCCTCCAATGTCTGAATCGTCCTCTCTGATTGACCGTCGGTCTGGGGATGAAAGGCTGTACTGTAGCGAAGCCTAGTCCCAAAAATATTCTGGAGGCTCTTCCAGAATCTTGAGGTGAATCTGGGATCTCTATCAGACACAATGGTTGATGAAATCCCGTGAAGTCTAACAATCTTTTGCACGTATAAATCCATTAAACTTTCAAGAAATTATTTTACTTTGATGGGCAGGAAGTGAGCCGATTTAGTGAGTCGATCCACTATTACCCATATGGCATCATGCCCCTTCTGAGTCCGGGGTAAGTCGAAATCCATTGATATCTCTTCCCACTTCCACTGTGGGATGCCTAGACTCATTAAGGTTCCTTGAGGTTTCTGATGTTCTATCTTGATTTGTTGGCACACTATGCACTTGGAGACATATTCTGCAATCTCCTTCTTCATATCTGGCCACCAAAAACTTCGCTGGACATCTTTATACATCTTTGTATTCCCAGGATGGATTGCAAACTCAGACTTGTGGCATTCATCTAGGACTTCCCTTCGGAGTTCAGGGTTATTCGGTACCCATAAACGATTACGGTACCTGATGCCACCATCTGCAGAGACCTTGAAATTGGTGGTTTCAAGACTCGTCCTTATCATCATAGTCTGATATTATGAATATTCTAATTGAGCTTCAATGATTCTCCCAATTATATCCGGTACTATACGTTGCATCATCATCAATGACCCATCATGTCTTACTCTTGGAGTCCACTTGAAAAGTTCCTCCATCATTTCAAATTGCCGAAGGCGCATGAAGGCAACAGATCCTTCCCACTTTCGACTGAGTGCATCCGCCACTGAGTTTGCTTTACCTGGATGGTAGTTGATAGCAAACTCATAGTCCTTTAGAAACTCCATCCATCATCTTTCGCGCATATTCAGCTCCTTCTGTGTAAAAACGTACTTTAAACTCTTGTGGTCAGTGTAGACCACAAATTTTTCTCCGTACAGATAATGGCGCCAAAGTTTGAGGGCAAACACCATTGCTACAAATTCGAGGTCATGGGTTGGATAATTGACCTCATGTTTCTTCAGCTGTCTGGATGCATAGGCCACTACTTTCTCGTGTTGCATCAGTATGCATCCCAATCCTGTGCCACTAGCATCACTGTAAACCACGTAACCACTGTTGTCCGATGGTAACGTCAGGATTGGTGCTGAAGTTAGCCGCTTCTTTAACTCTTGGAAACTTTCTTCACACTTGGGCGACCAGATGAACTTTTTTCCTTTTCTTGTAAGTTTGGTCAGTGGCAATGTAATTCTGAAAAAATCCTTGATGAAGCGTTTGTAATAGCTTGCTAAACCAAGAAAGCTCATGATCTCGGAGACATTCTTTGGTTGCGTCCAGTTGGACGCTGCTTCTATTTTTGCCGGATCCACTGCAATCCCATCTTTGAAGACAATGTGGCCTAGAAACATCATCTGTTCTAGTCAAAACTCACACTTGAAAACTTTGCATACAACTTCTTTGCTCGCAAAGTCTCTAATACTATTCTCAAGTGTTCCCTGTGTTGCTCAATGTTTGGTGAGTAGATGAGGATGTCATCGACGAAGACAATTACGAACTTATCCAGGTGTTCATGAAAAGTTTGATTCATGAGATCCATGAATGCTGCTGGGGCATTTGTTAACCCAAACGTCATTACAAGAAACTCGTAGTGCCCATATCTTGATCGGAATGCTATCTTAGGAATGTCCTCTTCTGCTACCCTTAGCTGGTGATATCCGCTCCTCAGATCGATCTTTGAGAACACATTTTCTTTGGACAGCTGATCGAATAAATCATCGATGCGAGGGAGCGGATACTTGTTCTTGATTGTGACTTTGTTCAACATTCTGTTGTCAATACAAAGTCTCAATGATCCGTCCTTCTTCTTGACAAAAAAGACTGGTGCGCCCCATGGTGAAACACTAGGTCTGATAAATTCTTTGTCCAGCAATTCTTGAATATGATCTTTCAGTTCTTTCATCTCTGCTGGAGCCATGCGGTATGGAGCCTTGGAAATTGGTGCTGTGTCGGGTGCCACTTCAATATGGAAGTCTATCTCCCTTCTGGGAGGTAGACCACTAACATCGTCAGGGAATACATCAAGAAACTCCCTCACAACTTCTATGTCTTGAGGTGTCTTGACTGGCTTTGTTATCTTGGTAATACTTGCAAGATAGCCTCTACACCCTTTCTGGAGTAATTTATGTGCCTTCATGGCAGACACTATGATCTTTGATTCTTTTTGTGCAATGCCTCTGACAATTATTTTATCTGTATTCTGTGTACCTATAATCACTTTCTTTTGCTTGCACAAGATAGAAGCATCATGGGAGGTTAGCCAGTCCATGCCCAAGATAATATCATAATCTCTCATAAGGATAATGATAAGATTTGCAGGAAAGTTCTTTGTCCCTATCTCTATGAATACATTAGGGAGATATTTTGTAGTAATTAGAGTTCCCTGTGGGGTCAATATATTCATCTTAGGCTCTAGGTTCGTTGCAATTAGCCCTAATGTCTTGGCACATTCTTTAGATACAAATGAATGGGAGGCACCAGAATCAAACAATACTATAGTAGGTAGCTTAGCTACGAATAGCGTACCCGAATGACCTCAGCGTCATTCTGTGGGGCATCTTCTTCCAGATTGAAGAGTCTCCCTTGTACCAACTGGGCAGTTCGTTGCATAGTGGCCCATTCCGCCACAGTAGTAGCAGACTCCAGACTTCATGCGGCATTCTCCTGCATGGGTCCTGCCATAGGTGTTGCATAAAATCTGCTCACCTTGTGCGGGTGCTGCCTGAGGAGCTTTGGGAGGCTGTTGCCTCTGCTACTGAGCTGGGCGCCTCTGCGCCTGCTGTGGGGGCCTTTGGTTCTGCTGTTGTTGCTGCTGTTGCTATTGCTGTGGTGGAGGAGCTTGCTGTGAAGGTCGATAGGGTTGTTGCTGTTGAGGGCGGTTGTACTGTTGGGGCGCTTGATAAGGACGATGCCGATTATCCCGTCGATGCTGCTGACGGTTGTTCTCTCTAAATTATTGAGGCTGGTGATGGGAACTCTGCCCTACAATTTGTTGGGACCTCTAAGCTTTCTGCAGGTCCTGGTGATCCTTCTCAGTCAAAGAAGTCAAACTAATGGCGTCCTCTAAGGTTCTGTAGTTCCCCGATCTGGTATGAGACTTCAGAGTGGGGTTCAGTCCGTCCACAAAGCGCTTGGTCGCATCCAGTTCATCCATGATAAGTCTGGAGTACTTCCTCAGTCTGACAAACTTTGTCATGTATTGATCCACGGTCATAGTTCCTTGCACTAGGTCCAAGAACTCCTTCTGTTTCAAGTCCCTTTGAAATTTAGGAAAGTACCATGTCTCGAATGCCTTACGGAAATCTTCCCAGGCAACAATTCTTATGTCAGGAAAACTGGTGCCCTTTCTTGCTTTCCACCAGTCTTTAGCGTCTTTCTGGAGAGTGTCTCCAGCGAATAGCACCTTTTTGTTTTCAGGCATGTCAAATACATCGAATTTGTCCTCTATGGCCTCCATTCATTGTTCTGCCACTACGATGTCTCCTTCTCCATTAAACGTTAAAGGTTTTGACCTCCAGAAGTCTTGTAATGTGCAGGTAGAAGGGACTTGGCGTCCTTGTTGGGCTGATGGTTCTGATGGAGGAGGAGAAGGTGGAAGTGGAGGTGGGTAAGGTGGAGGTGGGGGAATGTAGGAGGTTTCCCCTTCATTGGGCATCTCGTAATCATTCCCACTGGTAGAGGCATGTTTCCTTCTTTGATACGACATTTATAAAAGGATCATAGCAATGATTGAGAAAAGCACATATAATCAAAGATCTTTAATCAAAATAAAAATTTTATATAAAAATTGAGACCTTACGACTCAATATCTGCTTAAAGCAACAGTTAATATAACTGTAAGGTTAGTCAAAGAAAACAATAAAAATCTGTCGAAGGCACACTAAGGCCTTCACATTAAGAAACATTAAACGCTAATTGCTACGTCTAGAAGGTTCTCCAAGTTCATTCCCAAAATTCTTCTTCGGAGGAGGAGGATTTGGGCACTCATCATCACCATGTCCCTCTTGATAACAAAGCCCACAACATTCATCTGGATCTGCCTGATTGATGGGGCTTGCGTCTCTGAACCGTAGTCCCCTTAAGGGCTCAGGAATTTGTTCTTCATCATCTGATGATATGTTAATTGGGTTGCTTGGTCGTCCCCCTCTCATTTCCAAGTGTCATCTTCTATTTATTTCTTCACGTGTTTCAGTGGGGTAGTAGTGGCACGGGGAGAATGACTCAGAATCAGAATGATAGTCATTACTTTCCACTCTCTCTCTAAATACGGATACACCTATTCCTTTGGAGTAGGCTGTGGTGAAGTTATGTATCTATCTTCCCGATATGGTGCGTATTCAACATCCAGAATAGGAGGATGATCTAGTGGGCATGTACGTGTCCCAACTATATGACCCCTACCTCTTCTTACAACTCTGGTCACTATGCGACGTGGAGGCATCTATAAAAACAAATTAACTAAAAAATATAAGTATAATTCATACATGAATGTACTTATTACTTACTTGAGAAGTGGAGCTGCAGATGCTTGAGAAGCTTGCACATGACTTTACTTTGAGCTTTAAATCAATATGAGTAATAAAATACTATGCATGAACATCTACTCTACTATGATCGTTGAGGGAGCCAAGAACTTAGGCTCTGATACCAAACTGTAACACCCCCAAAATCGCTCCTCCTGCCACGTAGACAATCAGGTTGACTCCGAGAGCGCTACACTATCTACTATACTATTGACCATGATCATTCAACAATATGGCTTACGTGACACTAATATAATAGTAATAGTATAATCAAAGACTTTAATGCGGAAGATTAAAATGTGGAATGTCAGAAACATTTGATAACATAAATAGTCCAATATTAAACATAGTTTATGACGAAATACGGAAATGCATCAATTCAACATGCGAAAGATAAGTTCGAGGAGAGGAATAACGTAGTATCTCTAGACCAATTACAACTTGAAAGAAATAGAGCAAGGAAAACTTTAAACAATGTATCAGTCATGTGCATCATTCTCCAATCTCTGTGCCCTCCATCCTCATCAGTTGGCATTCTCACCTGCAAAATCTCATTGCAGGGAAATCGAATACCCGTGAGCAAAAAGTCTAGTACAATAGAAATAGATTAGATCAATGATAAATATGGAATCAATGAATAAGTCTCTGACTATAACAATGTCTATGCTTTATTCTTTACTATACTATGATCCATGCTTTACTGTACTCTACTCTATGCTTTACTTTATTGTACAATGCTTTACATTTCTTTACATTACAGTGCTTTGCTTTGCATTACTTTACTTTACAATACTTTGCTTTACATTACATTTCTTTACTGTGAGTTGCAATACGTCTTTTACATTACTATAATATCCTTAAAGTTAGTTGTCCTATTCGAGCTCGACTTTATTAGGTTGGGATGCCATGGGTGCCTCTTTGCTCTGAAGCCAGTAAGCCCTTAAAGGGAAAAATGGGTGGGTGTTAGGACCTCACCCAATTCGGAAGGTAGGGGGAGAATTCCTACAATCCAGAAATAGTGGTCAATTAAGAAATCTGTAGGTTCACTCTCTCCTCAGCTAGCTACCTGTCTCTCTGGCACAATACAATAATATTAAGGGGAAAGAGTGTGTCCATTGCATCACCCTTCGTTCGAGAAAATAGATAGGAGAAGACATGAAATCTCAGGAATAGTGGTCATTGAAGACAGTAGCTTCACTGTCCCCTCAGCTAACTACTATCCCTCCACTGCTTTAATCTTTACTTTAACATTGGGGGCGGCACATAGCAATCACATATCTTTATCTTTACATTATTTATCTTTGATTAATATGACATCTCTAATTTAGATTTCAACTGGGAATTAGTCTTTGTTCAATAGGACTCAACCAATATAAGTTAATTGGTTAGAGTATCAAAATCTGATTAAAAAAAATAGTAATTCGATTCACTATAGGAATCGGTCAACCGTTCCTCTGTGTTCGACCGAGCCGGACTGGTGGATTTGAACCGGTCGATCATCTCGGGTCGGTCGACCGTTCTCAAAATTTCGGTCGACCGGTCCTCTTGGATCGGTCGGCGACCGTTCTGGTGATCGGTCGACCGGTCGTAAGATTAAAGAGATGCACACAGCGCGAAGGATCGGTCGTCCGTTCGAAGAATCGGCCAACCGATTTCAAGACCAGATCAGTGTGACTATAGATCGGTCGGTCGACCGCCCTGTGAGGCCTGTCGACCGATTGATCAGAACTCCAACGAGTTCTTCGTAGAGATCGGTCGACCGTTTCTGAAATCGGTCGACCGGTCCCTGCGATAAAACATGGCCGCCGAACTTCTTCCTCATTTTCGGCAGCCCTTTGGCCGTTAAACGACAATGATAACAATACGAAAAAGATAGATAAACATCCCAGGATCATAATGAACTAATCATGCATATCAAATAACCATTATTTCTTTGTCTAAGGATTTCGAACGCCAAGGTACCTCTGTTTCTCACGTTTTACGATCGTTTGTCACTGTTCTTCGTCGTTTGTCGATCTCTGGACATTCCTGGCCGACAAGGATGACTCGCCTGGCTCCCGTGTACGTCGAGGAAGTCGATGGATGATGAAAGACCGTCGGGTTGGCCTGCATGTGTGCGTGCTCTGCTTCTGTTCGTCGCTTGCTGGGTCGCCGATTCGGGGGAAGATGAAGAGGAAGATAAGGCGGCGAGGGTTTCAAGGGGGCGCGAGGTCGCCCTCGCGTCCTCTCTTTATAGGGTCGGCCGGCCAGGGTGGCCGGCCGATCCCGAATGGAATCAGGGGAGGAAATTCCTCCCCTGTCGGCCGTTTCTTTTCCGATTCGTTTCCTTTTTTCGAATTCCATTCGAATTCTTGCCATAATTGAGATTAAAATTTGAATTTGATTTGGATTTGATTTCCCATTAATTGCATTGATTTCCTTATGTAAAAATGCATCCGTTACATATCCAATTTCAAATGGCAATATTTCAAGCTGGCTATCAAACAATAAATGGGTTTTATGTTCATATGGAAACTCAGAACAGTTCCTGACTTGTTAAAAGATGTCATAATTAGCACTACCCTCATAATTCATGTACGGATGTCGATAAGAAGTTTTTATCACTTCGTAAGACTTATCATCCCGAGGATGATAATTCTGTATGTGCGTTGACATGTTTCCTGTAACATTTTTGTAGTATCATCGGTTTTGTTCCGTTCTTAATTGAACCCAATTCCTTGGTTGTACCAATGATAGATATCAGTTATTTGGTATTCTGTTAAAGGGGTATCCTATAGTTTGAGTGGATCATCCTATTAATTGTTGATGGCGATAAATGATTCGTTCAACTTAATGTAGTTTAGCTCGCGTTAAAGACTTGAAGATCCTCTAATTTCATAAACGAAGGAACCTTTAGTGTCATTTGCGAGTCTAAGCTTCATTCGAAACACTTACCAGGACTTTCATATCGTCAGATCAAAGTTTTGGTAATTGTCTTTTTCTTTTAAATCCGGACCTTTGCTTTCGAATAATTTGGATCGTTTGGAGGAAGTGAAGAACACATGCATATTTCTCATGAAGGAGTTCATTACAGTCGGATAAAAAAATGCACTCGATCTGTGGTACGTTTAGCAAGTGCATCATAGCCTCTCGACATCTTGGCCAGGCGTGGGGTGTAATATTCTTAAAGAAATAAAATAAAATAAAATAAAATAAATAAATAAAGCTATAATAATCTAATACTCATTAAAAAGTCCACTAACTTAATAAGTTCCAAACCGAAAGTATAAATACCCTGTCCTAAATATCACATAACCTCACTTTTGCTCTCTCTCCCAAAATCCCAGCCGACACCCTCCATCTTCCACCTACCTCACTTCCTCTCCACCGCCCTCTCTCTTACTCACATCTCGGCAAAGCATCAAGGAAGCTTCACTTCATTCCTCTCCCTTCCTCTCTCATTCTCTCTCAACTCATGGCCAACAAGGCAAGAGCCACAGGCACCCAAGCTACAGTAATCATTCATTAGCATCTCCTCCATCAACTCACAGCAAGAAGGGGCTCCCTCTCTCTAATTTCTCTCTCTTATGTTCAATCACGGCCAGCACCCTCCAAGAAAGAAGTCTCCACTCTCCCATTTTCCAATCATTTCATCCCACCTGCTCCAAGAGACAAACTACAGCAGCCTACACTCATTTTCTCTGTCTCCTCACTCTCCTCATCTCGGCAAGGACAAGAAAAAGGCCCAAGCGTTCGTACCTCTCTCCAAGCCACAGTAGCAGCAACGTCTCACTCAGCAACAGTGACAACAACATCTCTCCAACACTCGCCTACCCACTCATCTCTCTCCTCTATGTCACACGAACAGAGAAACTCACTCACCCTCGTATCTCTCTTCTAATAGCTCTCGGCCAGCAATCCCAAAAGGAGCAAAAGAGCCACTCACATCCTCTCCTCTTCCCTCTCTCAGCAAGGAAAAGACGAGAAGAAAGGAGAGAAGCGAGAAAGAAGAGAGAAAATGAAAATAGAATTAGAATTTTAACGTAAATTTTAAAAATATGTTTGAGGAGATTCAATCTTAATTTTTTTTAATATATTATTTGAATGTTTAGATTGTGATTTAGGAATAATCTTTGATTCTTATATGATGAGATTTGAGACATTAGAATAGAATGCACGATGCCTATTATATATTTGAAAAATGTTATATGAGAATCATAGTATAAGAAGCGACGCTTAAATGAAAAGAATGACATCTATAATCTTACTAAACTAACATGTTATATAAATATGTAAATGTAAATATTAATAAAATATATTTAAGGAGATCATAAACCTAATCACCCCTTTAATGATGTGTGTTTGTGTGAATTAAGAGATTTTAAGATCAAACTAGGTATTATTAATGCATGATTAAGGAAAGTCCATATTGGCATTAATATGTTTCTTGCTTCATTAATATTATTATTTCATTGCTAATCATGTTTAGTATTAGAATGTTTATGACTCTCCATGTTTAATTTATTATGATGTCTTTTATTTATTCGTATTAATTGATTAGTAACTCTTAATGTTTTTTAGGCAAATCCTTCATATGTTCAAGATTGAGATAGTGGAAATGTTCATGTATAACCTATGTGATGATTAGTGAAAAATGTATGTTTGAGGGTATTCTAAACCTAATCATCCCCTTAATGATGTGTGTTTGTGTGGATTAATGGATTTTAAGATCAAACTAGGTCTTATTAACGCATGATTAGGGAAAGTCTATATTTACACTAAGATGCTTCTTGCTTCATTAATATTATTATTTCATTGCTAATCATGTTCAGTATTAGAACGTTTATGGCTATCCATGTTAATTCATTATGATGTCTTTTATTTGTTCATATTAATATGATTAGTATCTCTTAATGTTCTTTAGTCAAATCCCTTCATATGCTCAAGATTAAGATAGTGGAAACGTTCATGTATAACCTATGTGATGATTAGTGAAAAATGTATGTTGAGGGGATTCAAACTCTCTAATTACCCCTAATGATGCTTGTACGTTTGGATTAGGACATAAAGAACCAACCATGTGTTATTGAAGTGATGATTAAAGGACATTCATATTAGTATTAGTATGCTTTATGTTCTATTAAGATTAATGCTTTATTGCTAATCATGTCTAGAACTTGGATGCTCCTTGTTAGTTATGTTTAGCTCATAATGAAATTGCCTAATGCATGTACATGTATGAATGTAATTAGCATGTTGGATATTTTCATGTGAAAACCCAATTTGTTTCATTATTAGTGTACCAAGAATGTTGATAAATGATTCATGTGATGTGTAGAGCAAAATCTGTGCTCAATATGTCAAAGTATGCATGATTGGAAAGAAAAGAATGTAGAAATATATGTTATGTCGGTCCAGAACGGACAACCGATACCTTAACGGTCAACCGTTCTGGGAACGAATTCATCTCGACATTTGCCTAACGATCGTCTGAAACCCATTTGGACGTCCGATTTAGAGAGGGTGTTGCTCTCTATAATCTGCAGTCGATTCGACGTTCAGTTCGATCGTTCGAAAGACTTACAATGGTCGACCGACACCCTAACAGTCACCTGATTTAGAGTAATCGTTGCTCTATGTAATCTGTGATCGATCCGATGCTCAGTTCGATCGTCCGAAAAACCTACAATGGTTGATCGATACCCTAACGATCGCTCGGTTTAGAGCATCATTGCTCTTTGTAATCTGCGATTGATCCGATGCTCAGTTCGACGTCCGAAAGAACCATAATGGTCGACCAAAATCCTTTCGGTCGCCCGATACCCGGTCCAGCGGTCGACTGAAAGTATAACGATCGTCCATTTGGGGTTGATGAATAGGTAATGATTGAATATCCATACTTAGTATGATTTGAAGTTTGTATGACCTTAAATAGGATTAAAAGTTGCAACATGTATTGAATGATTGTATGTATTAATGAACATGACTAAAAGACGAATTGATGAAGGTATGACATTTCTCTTGAGATCAATCGGTACCCTACCTAAGACTCCACCGACGGGTGGAGGAAGACTTCATTGACGAATGATGATTAAGACCTCGTCTACGGATGAGGGTTATGACCTATGAGCCATCACTCCTCTCAATCAACAAAATAAGAAATTATCTAAATAAAGATGAAAGATGAAAACATGAATAATGAATGACTTGTGATATAAAGACAAAGATGATAAAGATGAAGAAAGCACATACGCGAATGCAATATGAATGTCCACTTATCACATCATATTATGATATGAATGAAGATGACAAAGTAAAGTAAGATAATATCATGATATGCATTAGCATGATGATAAGTATGATGATGAGTTACGATATACTTTAGCATAATATGAAAATGTTATATGTTTACCTTATCTCACTATGATCATATTGCTCATATGCCATATAGTGTACACAAGTAGTTCATAGAATGCATGCAAATTATGTTTCATTATGATGCAATGCATGTGCCATGACATATAGAAATTATGTTATAAGATCATAACATGCATGAGGGAGAAATCTCTTGCACCCCATGAATTCGTGCAGGTATGGACGAGACTTAGGTTCGACGACGAGAGTCAAATGACGGAGATATTGCATATGAATGGGTCGGGCTACGGCCCAAGTTATGCTTTTAAGTCATGTACTTTTGTATGAACTCATTTATGTATGATGAACCCTATGTTGAGTATATGTAGAGCCTACTTGGGCCATGTGCTAGTTTATTATCTTGAGATTTTATATATTTAGAGGTCTTCTACTGTTTATGATATTATTATTTTATGTTTATTATTATATTTCCGCAGTAAGGTTTTTATGAAATTAGATTATGAAAGTGACGTCGCCTAGGGTTCGGCAACTAAATTGGAACCGAATTTTGGGGCGTTACAGTTGATATCAGAGCTATAATTTTGACTCGTATGTGTAGAGATTTAGTATGTCTAAGTCGTAGTTTTGACTAGAATGTTGTAAGTTCTAAAAGTTAAGAGCCACGGTTGAACTCTTATGTGTTATGTTATAGTAGAGGTAAGTTATAAACTTGACTCATGTGTCTTAAGTCTTAGGATGTGTAAGCCATCGGTTGATTAAGATGTCTAAGTGTTATATCTAAATGTAAAGATCCATGTGCAATCGTCATGACGTGCCACCGAACCTAAAGGTATGTGTTTTATTTTAATTGTGCAATGTTAGATATTGATGCATGTTTATTGTATGATGATAGATGGATGTGAATGTTTCAACGAACGAAGGCATGACTCAAGTTATGGAATGTGATGAAGGCTCATGCCAAGATTCTCTAATGAGGTTTTTAAGCCTCAATCCTCCTATGTTCAATGGCATTGATGATCCGGAGGAAACCGAACTATGGTTGGATAGAATCGACGATATCTTCAAAGTGATGAAACGTCCAAGGAAAAGTAAATTGGAGTATGCCGTGTATAGCCTAACGGGAAAAGCGAAGCAATGGTAGAATTCTACCCTTAAGTCTGAGTACGACAAAGAAGAAAGTCCATCATGGTGAAAATTCATGATGGATTCAAGGACCAATACTTTTCACAAAGTATGAGAGAGCAAAGGTAAGAGGAGTTCCTTAACCTCCAACATTAACCTTCAATAAGGTGACATATCCGTTAATGACTACGTGATCAAGTACTTTCAACTTGAAAAGTATTGCAACTTGGTCAAGAGTGAAAGGATGAGAGTGAATCGCTTTGTGAAGGGACTTAAGCCCGAAATGAAGGCTAGAATGATATGTGAAGATCCTAAGACAATGAGCAAAGCTATTGAACTAGTTGTAGAAGTAGAACGGAAGCTCAAAGATGAAGTTGTGAAGTCTAATGGCGACACATCAAAGAAGATGATCAAATATGGAAAAGGGAAGGACCCAAGAAAATCACCTTACCATTCTCCGAAGAAAATGGAACGGGCCTATGTCACATGTCATCATTGTCGAAGATGTCACCTCGATGAATTCATTTCAAGACTAGAACTTGCTTGAAATGTGGCAAGGCAGGCCATTATGTGAAGAACTCCCCGGAGAAGCTAGATGTCAACTCTCCAAAGATGTCGGGATAAATTCACACCATACAAGTCGAAGAAGCTCACCAAGTTCCGAATGCAATTCTAGGTAATCGTCGCTTAACGTTTAATTAATCGTACAAATTATAATGTAGGTGCATTATAGACATAATGATCACTTGAAATGTTAAAAGAAATATTCTAAGTATAAGATGAGAAATCGTAGTTCTTAAAAAAATAAAGAAAGTTAAGAAAGACTACCAAGATCATAAGAATGGTGATTAAGGTGTGAAGAAAATTAAAATTGTTCTACTTAGGTCTATGAGACCTAAATAATGACATGAAAAGATAAAGGGTCAAGTTGGGTAACTTGTCACTTGAGTAGACCACGTTGAGAATCAGAGTAGCACAATGAAAACATGGCACACGAATGATCTCCATTTCACAAGGTGAAGTAAAGATCTAAGATTCACACTTGAATCTTGAAAATTCAAATGATAGGATGGATAATTAGGACAATCACCAAGAATCGATAGCAAAATACTATTAAGTGATGTGATTGAAGACGCACGAGGAAGGCCACGTGGGAGCACACGAAGGGCTGAGGATAAATTAAGCGACGATGATGAAAAGATTTTCGTTTGAGATTAAGGGAATAATCAGAGTGACGCAGAGAAAGCGCGGCTCATGAACGATCCCAAATCTTTGGAATTGATTAATGAGCTAAGATTCACACGAAAATTTTGGAATAGCAAGTGATGGTGTTCAATTAGTGGAGATGAAATGCAAAGGCCGATAAAGTGAGGACATCAAGAAATGCGCATTGGATGTCACCACGGGAGGGATCATGTCGGTATATACAAGAATCAAAAGATAAATTGAGCAACATGGAGGAAGAATTTTATTTTAAGGAAAATATATTATAATATATTTTTAAAAAATAAAATAAAATAAAAAGAAAATAATTAAAAGAAAGTTATAGTCATTTAAAATTCATTAAAAAGTCCACTAATTTAATAAGCCCCAAATCCAAAATATAAATATCATCGTTGCACTAAATATCACGTAACCTCACTTTTGCTCTCTCTCCCAAAACCCCAGCCGACACCCTCCATCTCCCATCTACCTCACTTCCTCTCCACTCCCCCTCTCTCTTACTCACATCTCGGCAGAGCATCAGGAAGCTTCACTTCATTCCTCTCCCTCCCTCTCTCATTCTCTCTCCCAACTCATGGCCAACAAGGCAAGAGCCACAGGCACCCAAGCTATAGTAATCATTCATTAGCATCTCCTCCATCAACTCACAGCAAGAAAGGGCTCCCTCTCTCTAATTTCTCTCTCTCCTTTCCTCTCTTATGTTTTTTTTAAAGAAGTAGTTATGTATTAACATAGCAACACGAGTAATCAAAATACATCAGCTGGAGGGCCTCCGAAGGAGGTTGGCGCTCCCAAAAAACATCGTGAAAGGAACAACGAGCAAAATGAGCAAAAAAGTGTGTGAGCATTTGCTTTTCTATTACAATATGAAATTATATAATCAGTAAGCAACATGAGTGAGCTTTTGATGTCAGCAACAATTTGCCGGATGCACCAAGGCAGCTTAACGTTGATGGCGTTCACAAGTATTTGAGAGTCAGATTCGATATGGAGGATGCACATATTAGCTTGAATGCAGTAGTTGACCCAGCAAGAATTGCCCGAGCCTCAGCCTCGATAGCAGTGCGGCAACACGTAACAAGCGCACTTGCGGCCAAAAAAGAGGTATCGTGAGAACGACAAACAAAACCTAAAGCAGTCGTGTTACCAGCAGCCGTAAAAGCAGCATCAGTGTTAAGTTTTGTCCATCCCACGCACGGGGGCTCCCATTTAGCCAACGAAGGGCCATGGGGATGATGAGCCTCAGGAACCCGATAGTTGTCATATTCATTGTAAGTAGCCAGGGATCTCTGCCAAACCAAACTCGTGGTTGCCATCTTAGAACGGAAAATAGCCTCATTTCTAGCATGTCAGATGCCCCAAAAACAATTAGCAATCATAGATCTCAGTTGAACTTTGGAGCAAGGACTCAGAGTGGAACCCTCACATAGCCAGGATCCCATAGACCAATGAGGCAACAATTCAAAGTTAAAATTAAGATCAACTTGAACAATAGCCCAAAAATGCATGGCTAAAGGGCATGAAAAGAAAAGGTGGTCAACAGACTCTAAGTGAAAGCCACAGAATTTACATGAAGGATTACTAGAAGGAATAAACCGTAAAATGATATCAGCAGTGGGCAACCACCTATGAAGGAGCTTGCAAATGAAAAGTTTAATTTTTGGGGCAATAGACAGATTCCACAGGAAGTTCCAAGAGGGTTGCGCAAGCTGATTGTGATTCCAAGATGGCCATCCAAGCGAGTTTGGCGGTAAAGACCTGTCCACAATGAATCTATAAACTGAATTAGCTTTAGCAAGACCGTGGGTATCCATCACCCAATGCCAGGAATCATCATAGGCGGAATAAGGCAAATAGATAGACAAGATGCAGTTCATCAACGAGCGTCCAAATAAATCAATTAGCATATTAGAATTCCAGTTATTATCACAAAGGAGCTCAGACACCATCATGTTATCAATAATCAGGTTAACAGTAAAGTAAGTAGGCTTCCATGCAAGTGGTATAGAAAAAAATCCAAGGGTCCCGAAGGATAGAAGTACAATTATCATTGCCAATTTGAACCATGATTCCAAGTTTAATTATATCAAGAGTATTCAAGATAGCCTTCCAGTACCAGGTAGAGGATTTGGGTAGATTAGACATAGACCAAGGGTGAATGGCCCCATATTTTTGCCTAACAAGCTGCACCCGGGGGTGTCCTTGTTATTTAGGAGGTCTAAGAATCTCTTAGCAAGGAGGGATGTACGAATATGCTTTAGGTTCTTGATACCAAGACCCCCACAAGGCTTTGGGAGTTGGACAGATTCCCACTTAATTAGGTGTGTACCTCTCTTACCACCACCGGGTTCCAGAAAAAGGATGGATTATGTTTCTCGATAGCATCAAGAATACCATTCACAATAAAAGAGGAGCTGAGTGCATAAACAGGGATGTAGTTAATCACAGAATTAATGAGAATTGCTTTACCAGCTTGAATAAGTAAAATTTGTTTCCAGCCGGTTTTGGTGATCTTATCCATCATGGCTCTTTGAGAATTAGCAGGGATGTACTTATAAGAAATTTGAACACCCAAGTAAGAGAAAGGATAAGAACCCACTTTGAAATTAAGAGAGTTCATAATTGTGTGCTTCATATTGAGGGCAAACCTGGGGGGGATTTTAGATTTGGCATAATTAACCCTTTGATTAGCCAGACTCTCATAATCCTTAAAAATCTTTTTCAAAGTAATGCAATTAGATTTAGTGGCAGCAGTGCAGATGAGGAGGTCATCAGCAAACATCAGGTGGCTAAGCTTGAAGGTATTGATGGAATATGGGATTAAGGAGTCTAAGGAGATTTGATGATTGATCAAGGAAGTAAGCACTTGTGAGGTACGGATGAAAAGGTAGGGGGAGATGGGGTCACCCTACCTAATACCCCTATAACTGGTGAAAGCATTAGAGACAGAGCCATTGATATTGCAAGTAAAGGTAGGAGACTTGATACAAGTATTGATCCAAGAGATGAAAGGAGGAAAATCCATAATAGAGAGGATAGTCTCCAAGGCAGACCAGGAGATCCTGTCAAAAGTCTTCTCCATGTCAACCTTAAGCATTAGAAACTTCTTCCTACCCTTAGCAATGGAGTGTGTGACTTCTTGAGCAATGATGATATTGTTCTGGATGGATCTTTATGATATAAAAGCAGATTGACAAAGATCAATCAAGTCATGAAGAGTAGGTTTGGGCCTCTGTGCGAGGATTTTGGTAGTGAGCCTGTACAACATATTACACAGGGAGATAGACCTGAAGTCAGTCACCCTGGAAGGAGACTCCTTCTTGGGGATAAAGACCAGGGCAGTGCAGGACCAATCCCTAGGCAGGGTATTGGTGTATAAGGCATTCCTAATGTGATTGCAAATGTCATGGTCAATAATGTCCCAATAATTCCTATAGAATTCCACAGTGAATCTATCTGGGCCCGGAGCTTTGCCAAGTCCAAGGCTCCAGAGAGTCTCTAATCTCAAGGTCAGTGATAGGAGAGATCAGATTGTCCCACCAAGAATGATTCAACTTAGGAAGAGTGTGCCAGATAGCCGGGTCATGATTGAGAGTGGCAGGGCTCCAAAGGTCCTGATAGTGTTGAATGAAAGCATTCATAATCAAAAGGTCTTCAGTGAGGATAAGGTCATCATTGTTGAGAATAGAGTTGATCTAATTCTTCTTGGTTCTGATAATGGTGGACATGTGGAAAAATTTTGTGTTCTTGTCCCCCTGGCGTAGCCAGTTGACCCTAGACTTGGACCACCATTTGATGCTAATTTGTCTAAGATAGACAAGGTGCCTGTTGTAAGTAACCTTAAGAGTGAGCAACTCCCCATCAGTGAGGCCAGAGAGTTCATCCTTATGCTCCAGATAAGAATGAGCTCCTGAGCTTCCTTAGCTTTATTTTCTAGCTACCAAGCTCATGCCTATTCCAAAGAGTGATATGGTGCTTAATTTGTTCCAATTTGTTACTTAGGTTAACACTAGGTGGGCAAAGGTTCCACACTCGTTTGATAATCTCCCTAGGTTCATCATAATCAAACCAGAAAGCTTCATATTTGAAGGATTTGGGTTTAATTAATTGGTGATTAGTGCTCATAAGGATAGGAGAATGATCAGAGGCAGTGCGAGGTAAGGTGTTCAAATTGGTTTGAGGAAAGGACATGAGCCATTGATTATTAACCAATAGCCGATCTAAACTACATAGTATTCTGGCATTGCTAGAATGGTTGTTACACCAAGTAAACTTTCCACCTCTAGGTATGCAGTGAGCCCTTGAGAGTCAATAAGACTTCGGAGGGTAAGAATGGATTTAGTTAATCTGAAACAGCACCCCCACGCTTATCACAGGGATTAATCAAAGAGTTTGAGTCTCCAATAATGGCCCAAGGAATATCATTGATGTCAATATTAGATAGTTGGAACAAGAGATTCATACACATAGAGGGAGTAGTGCTAGTATAAATACAAGATAAAAGGAAAGAAGTGTCATTTAGAGATACAACAAGGTGTATGACTTGAGGTAAAACAAGAAACGATGTCACCTGGATAGAGCCCAAATGCCATGCGACCAAGATGCCACCAGCAGCACTGGAACCCACAAGGAAATGACTTGACCAGGAACGACCCAGCCGGCGGATGACGCGCTCCGAGTCACGATGATTAGTGTGAGATTCAAGAAGGATCAGAATGTCAGGACGATGACATTTAATCATGTCGGCGAGGCGGTCCCGGACCTTACTACGACCCGCCCCCCGGCAGTTCCAGCTTATCTTCATTTGTTTTCGATGGGCGAGGCCGGAGCAGCCTCCTGCAAAGACAATGGATTTAGGGCTTTTTCGCCACAGGCCAACGAAGCATCTCCTGCGGTCTCGCCGGAGTGGTCCGGCGACGACGAGGGGAAGCCAAAGGCTCAAGTTGACGGGCAAGGTCCGCATCAAGGGCCTCATCATCCGAGACGATCGGCGATTCCACAACAGCAGGGGCGTGATCCGGAAGCGTGAAGCGAGAAAGAACATCGTTGACGATCTCCTGATGTTGAGCGTGCAGATCAGTGGCCGGGGAGGAGCCCTTCGCCGAACGACCACCCGATGTCGGCGAGCGAGAGGAAGACCCGATGCATGCACTAGAAACACCGGAGGCATTCGTCGGCATAAGAGCACTGGGAGAAAAAAATCGAGGCAGAGCAGTCACGTGCATGCACGTGAGGCACATGAGAATCATCCATGTGGGTAGCCTCAGAGCCGTTGGACCGATCTGAACTCACGAGCCCATCCGCACCGGTAGCAACGGATCCAACGGCTGGCACAACGTCTGCTCCAAACTCGGGACCGTTGAGGTCTGGAATGGAAATCCGAGTAGAGGACGGCCCGGGCCGCGCCATCGCCAGCCGCCGCAGAGCAGGGCGTTGAGCAGGACTGACGGTTGGCACCTGGAGCCAGGGGCCAAAGAGAAGGACAGCCCACGGTTGGCCCGGTGCCGGGGGGAATGACGGAGCAGATGGGCAGGACTCCAGTCGGTGTCCAAGAATGCCACATTTGAAGCAGAGGATCGGAAGACCCTCGTACATGACCTTTTGAAAATATTTGTTGCTGTCGGGATTGCGAACCCAAATACCCTGCTTCACAGGCCGAGAGCGATCGAGATCAATGCAGATCCGAGCGAAGGAACAGTCATCGCGCAGATCGTCGATACGCAGGGGTGTGCCGAAATGCTGCGCAATGCGAACGATAGCCCCAGAGCTCCGCAACTCGAAAGGCAGGCCTGGAAGATGGATCCAACATGGGGCTGAGGTCAGGAATTCCTCGTCTGGCCTGAAGAAAAGGTCAAGGGATGCAGACGTTCAGAATGTGGCCGGCCGCAGTCCACGGGCCACCAGTAAGGACCTGCATACTATCAGTGTTAGAAGAAAAATGGAACATAATGTGAAAACGTGCAACCTGGATGATTCGCAAAGGTGCAGAGAGCTGCCAAACACTCGGCAGATCACGGCGAAGGTCATTGACTGAGGCCTCATCACCCGAGAAGCGAGCAATAAGATAGTTCTGCAGTTCCGCCAATTGCCCGCGCACATCCTCGATCGGGATCTCAATTTCCTCCAGAATCGAGTCCTTGACACAACGCAGTTGATTAGGCGAGATTGGCGGAGGCAGCCGGACGTGCTGGTTCTGCTTGACGACGTTCGCCCAGAAAGGTCTTGGCGCAGGGTCGGAGTTAGCAGCGTTGACAGGTGAGCACGAAGTTTCTAATACATTTGCAACGAGGAAGTCGAGAGGATTGTTTGGCATAGCAACACGATCACGAACTTCGGAGAGAGGGCAATGGTGGTTTGATTCGGGATGTGGTGATGGATGGGAGGTCGGAGGAGGATCAGGAGGTTTTGTCATTTTGAGAGGCAGAAGGTGGTGCCCCCGGCGGGGATCGCCGGAGACAACGGTCATGAGGGGAGGGGAAGAACGGCTAGGAGTTTTTGAGGGGGAGAATGAGCTCCTCTCTTATGTTCACTCACGGCCAGCACCCTCCAAGAAAGAAGTCTCCACCTCTCCCATTTTCCAATCATTTCATCCCACCTGCTCCAAGAGACAAGCTACAGCAGCCTACACTCATTTTCTCTCTCCTCACTCTCCTCATCTCGGCAAGGACAAGAAGAAGGCCCAAGCTCTCGTACCTCTCTCGAAGCCTCCAAGCCTCACCTACCCACTCACCTCTCTCCTTTATGTCAGACGATCAGCAAGGAAAACTCACTCACCCTCTATCTCTCTCTTCTAATAGCTCTCGGCCAGCAATCCCAAAACGAGCAAGAGAGCCACTCACATCCTCTCCTCTTTCCTCTCTGAAATATCACGGTAGGACAATAGCAAACAAGGAAAAGAGGAGAAGAAAGAAGAAGAGGGGAAGGGAGGAAGAAGAAGAGAAAGAACAAAGAAAAGGAAAATAGGATTAGGGTTTAACGTAAACCTTAAAAATATATTTGAGAGGATTCAATCTTAATTTCTCTCCTAATGTATTGCTTGAATGTTTAGATTGGGATTTAAGAATAATCTTTGATTTCTATATGATGAAATTTTGGACATTAGAATAAAATGCATGATGTCTATTACATGTTTATGAAAATGTTACATGAGAATCATAATATAAGAAGCGATGCTTAAATGGAAAAAATGACATCTATAATCTTACTAAACTAACATGTTATATAAATATGCAAATGTAAATGTTAATAAAGTATGTATGAGAGGATCCTAAACATCACCCTCTTAATGATGTGTGTTTGTGTAAATTAAGGATTTTAAAATCAAACTAGATCTTATTAATGCATGATTAGAGAAAGTTAATATTGGCATTAAGATGTTGCTTGCTTCATTAATATTATTATTTCATTACTAATCATATTTAGTATTAGAATGTTTATGGATCTTCATGTTTAATTCATTATGATGTCTTTTATTTGTTCATATTAATATGATTAGTAACTCTTAATGTTCTTTAGGCAAATCCCTTCATACGTTCAAGATTAAGATAGTGGAAATGTTCATGTATAACTTATGTGATGTTTAGTAAAAAATGTATGTTTGAGGGGATCATAAACCTAATAATCCGTTTAATGATGTGTGTTTGTGTGGATTAAAAGATTTTAAGACCAAATTAGATCTTATTAATGCATGATTAGGGAAAATCGATATTTACACTAAGATGCTTCTTGCTTCATTAATAATATTATTTCATTGCTAATCATGTTCAGTATTAGAACGTTTATGGCTATCCATGTTATGAATCAGGATTGATCATGTACAATTATGTTAAATATTTTTTAAAACTATTATGATTGAGGATTGATCGTGAATAATAAAATTAATTTTTTTTTCTATCTATCTATCTATCAAATATGCATTTAGTCCTGTATTCAAAGGTTTCCAAATATAAATGAAATGAGATAAAATGAAAATTGAAGCATATTCAACTATTTAATTTAATCCCACCTTTTTAGGTTTATAATATGAAATAGATAGGATGGACTATAAAATAGGAAGAATTCACAAACTTTATAGCTATCTTTCCATATTAAGTCAATCAATATCAATAAGTTTTAAGACTTAAGGCAAAAGAATGTGACTCATAATCAAATACAAAATTGTAAATAAATTCTAATGCTAAGTTATATACAAGCTAAATATACCAATAATATTTCATATATATATATATATATATATATATATGTATATAATTGTAAAGAATAAAATATATTCATATTGTTCCATTGGGAGAAATTCGATAAATTTATGTATTAATAATAATCCACATTAAATACACACAAAATAATATTTTTAAAATTACTTTTAAATAATATATTATGTATATCTATAATGACAACATGAATAAACTAAATATTAATTTATATAAATATATCATATTTTCTTTTTGTATTTACTTAATTATAAGATATGAAA
Source organism: Pontederia crassipes (assembly GCA_030549335.1). Classification (NCBI taxonomy): domain Eukaryota; kingdom Viridiplantae; phylum Streptophyta; class Magnoliopsida; order Commelinales; family Pontederiaceae; genus Pontederia; species Pontederia crassipes. Next base: position 65,251,981 of record CM060196.1, on the reverse strand, counting down.
TTGTTAAAAAAATATAGATATCAATTACTATTTATATCTATATTATATTGAAATTAGAAAGATATATAGTTTGAAAGGAGAAGTCATGGTATTTCTATATTGTCATATGTAAATTAATATCAATAAAATAAAAAAAAGTAATAGATGTTAACAAAGTAACAAAGTTAAGAGGGGAAGATAGAGTAAAAAATAATTAAAATGAAAAAGAATGCAATATATTTTAAAAAATAATTCCAAATAAATTTAATTTATTATAATGCATTTACATATATAAGTTTATAAGACGAGAAAATGATTAGATATACAGTTTATAGAATTTATATCAAAATAATATTTCTTATTTTATAATAAATTTTTTTATTTATTTCTGTGTCTTCCGTGCATCGCACGGGTTATCATACTAATACCAATAAAAAATCATATTTTTTAGATTTAATTTATTAAACGTTCTTAATTATAAAAAGTTTGTGTCTAATTTAGTTATTTAAATTATACCATAAATTTCACTTTATTATCTTTTCAATTGTTTTATATTTATGAAATAATTAAACTATAATATGTCTTATTTTTTAATATTTAAAATAATATATAACAACAAATAATTAAAAATATAAAAAAGAGGGGGAAGAGGGCAGCCCTCCCTGTCCACGTCCCCGGTGAGGGAGGGGGAGTTGTTGCCCTCTCCCCTCCAGAGCACCATTGCTGCATAGCCTCGAACCATCGTGGTGGTGTTTGTTCTAGCGACAAGAAGGTTTGGTGGAGTTGGTCATAGTTGTAGAGACGTTGAACCTATAGATTCCCATCCATTAATGGATGCACTCGAGTTTTCTGGATCCTAGAAGAATATAACATCCCAAATCTTCATTAGATCAAAATAGTCTCAAAATAAAAGTATCTTTGAGAGCAAAATGGACATTTGATTAAAAGTAAAAAGTAGATAAATCTGCCCTCAAAAGTAGAGGTAGTTGGGGAGTAAATGTGTCATATGGCAAAAAGGGGTAGAAGAGGGCAAAAAAATCTCAAAACCCTCTTCCTTCTTCCCCATTCTTCCTCCCACTCGGCTGCAACTTTCCTCAAGAGCTCAAGGGCTTGTTCATGATGTTCGAGGCAGCCAGCAACAAGGAAATGAGGTAGGCAGTCAAGGGATCGACGAGGACACACCTGGGGACGAAGAGGAGTTAGACGGAGAAGAGGAAATTCCTAAAAATATTTAAGGATTAAAGTATGTAATGGGTGAACCTACACATTTCTCATTATATTCATTCTTGGAAAGAGGACGTGATTGAGCTTTTCGAAATGGATTTGATATATTTCATGATGATTTTCCATTGTTCGTTTAAGAGTTCATGTACACTTTATATGTAAAAATGATTCATTTCCTTGACTTTGTTACTGTCTTATGGACCTGTAAATGTGTGGAGTATAGTATATGAAAAGAAGGATTGTGTTTGTGAACTATGGATTGAAGTAGATGTTTTCATGATTTTTTAGTATAAATTAGTTGACCGATCAAGTCGAATGGTCGATCGGCCCATAAGTTTTCATATGTGTATGACATTGTCCAAATCGGACACGACGTCGGTCTACCGAATAGGCGATCAATTGTGAAATCAAAATACTTTTGTTTAACTCGGTCGACCGGTGCAATGAGCGATAGATCGGTTCGTGAGTTTTACACACACACACACACACAAGTGTATTAGGGTGCAATCACAATATGCGATTGTACCGTGCAATCCCATAGTTCAAGATCGTCATATTAGTATAATTTTGATCTAATGGTCCAGATTGCTTATGTTTTGGGCTGTTAGACCAAAATGATACCAATATGATGATCTAGAACTATGTGATCGTACGGTGCAATCACATATTGTGAATACACTTTAATATAACTAATATATATATATATATATGTCGACTGTTCAAATCGGTCATGACATCGGATTGACTGGATGGGTGATCGACCATTGGGGTCGAAAGCTATTGTTTAAATCAGTCGACTAGTCAGGGGAGCGGTCGACCGGTCTAATAGGTGAAACAAAAGACGGAAGCTATTGTTTCGATCAGTCGTGCGACCAATCGACTGACCAACCGGTATGCATGATTTTGAAGATGGAACCTAATGTTTTTCTCATCAATTGTTTGGTAGTTGGCATCATGTTATGTTATGATATGTTTTCATGTTGATATTGATATGAATGTCATGCTATTTTTTGGCTCACTTAGAAGTCGAATTGCATGTTAAGATGTATGGTTGAAATGAATCATTGTATTGAAATGACATGAGAGGTTTAACACTTGGTCCTTGCTGGATGGATATGTATCAAATGGAAATGAAAAAGGACACGACCTTGGGGTGTCATGACTTGGCCAATCAATGGCGCAAGGACAATCAAGTACCTCATCGTATTGATAAATGTTCATTAATGATTGATTGATAACCTAATCACGATGATAGGTTAAGTGGCAAGAACGTATGTATAATATTATAATTGGGCATTTCAAAGAGTAAATGTAATGAAATGTTCTTAGCCATTATGGATATGAATAATTGGGCATTAAATGATATTAATGCAACAGATACATGGAATTGAAATATGAAATGGATAATTGATTTTCATGATCTACTTTGTGATCTTCATTGGTGATTATTGCTTTAATCAAATGTTTTATGGATTATCAAATTGCTTATCTTTATGACCCTTATATACAACTAATGAGAGGTGAGCTTCTCTTGCATTCGAATTCATGCAGGTATGGAAGAGGAGGTTGAAGTTGGTGGCGAGCCCACAATGGCGATTCGCACATTGTGTCGACCTCATGTTGGGTCAAAGTATTTCATATTGTTTATGTGTTATCTATGAGTTGGCCTATGGGTCTTTATTATGGATTATGTTGGAGATTAGACTTATTTGTAGATTTCAAGTCTAATATTCTCATGTTTCGTTGACTTGAGATTAACTACTGCATTGTCCACCATGTAATGCACTCCGAAATCTACTTGTGACACATGTCATGAGACTAATTTCGGGGGCGTTACAAAGAAATCGATGAAGATTGACGCCTTTTGTGGAGGGGTGCTCGAAGAAAGTTGTTGCATTGTTCGAAGCATCCGGAGCAGTGGGAAGAGGTCTGTGCATGTTGGGATCGAACCGTTGTCTCAGCTTTTCCACAAGCTTTTTATCTCGTTATAGGTATTTCCGAGCATCTACGACGCAATCGAAAAAACGGCCTCCCTTATTGACGTGAAAAAATGGCCTAACACCCCTAAACTTGCAGGGGAAGCCCTGCTTCTCTCGCCGGGGATGCGGACATTGGGGCATTGCCCCCTCCCTCCGAAGACGCATACACTAAAGTTAGGGCGCATCACCTCCTCATTTTTATATTTTTATTATATATTATTTAAAATTTTAAATATTAAAAGACATAATAAAATGCTATTTTTATCATTTCTTAAATAAATAATAATAAAATATACTTTAAAGCACATTAATTCATATATTAGAGTTAGATAGGATTTTTTTTATTTTTTTTGTGCACGACGTCAACCGCCTCCATCTAACTCAACTTAATTATCATATTTTACTTTATTTGCTGTTTAATGAGGTATACATTTAAATGAAATGAGATAACAAAATATCATATTATATTTGGAAAAAAATAATCTTGTCCTATTCGTTTAGTTTAAGAAAAAATGCAATTAAAATATTTTATTATAAATAGTTGTTGTTTGTTATTATAAAAAAATAAAAATACAATAATATGTGATCAAAACTAAAAATATGACCCAAAAAGATTTAAAACATGGTAATATAACTATTCTTGTCATATGAAATTTTTTGGTAGCAGAATAAAATTAGGGATTTCATATTTTTCTAGATGGTTCTTTTGGCTATATTGATATAATATCACGATGTTTGGCCATTTACTTTCCAACCAAACGATTAAAAGATAAATTTAACATTAACAATACCATTAAAAATTAATAACAGATATATCACCAATAGTAAACCTACTAACACCATAGTAAACTTACTAACACCATCAATTCTCTCTAAGTTCAGTATAGTAGTTGAAGAGGTAGATATGAAAGATAAAACAAGAATAAATGTACGAGATATGAAGTGACAAGGAAAATATTTTTACTTAAGTAAATTTATAATTTGAAAATATTTATATATATAGTTAAATAAATTAATTGATTGATTGACAGTGAACTCGAATGCAAGTAATGAAGTTTGCAACATGAGTTTGGTTATGTAATGTGGTTTCCATGAATTTGAAAAAATCATCCATTTTAACCTAGGGTATGAACTTTGGTTTTATATTGTTTTTCTTTCATCTCACCAAATTTTGAGTTCATTTGGAGAGAAAAATATATATTGAAATATACTTTTATATTTGATTAAACATCGTTATAATGAACAAAGTGCGATTAGAGTACTCTATGAGATATAAATTATATGGATAAAAATTTAAAAGCATAAAACATGAATTTGTGAGCTTGGAGGAAACATGTCTTATATTTATATTTTTTAATATTGATTTTTCATCCCTACTATTTTTAGTCACTTTATTATCTCAATTATATTATCATATTAAAATATACATTATCCCAAATTTTGGTCCACATTATCATGCGCAAGGCGACGTATCAAGCATTACATCTATGATATTGTACCGAATCTTGTTTTTTATTATTGAGAAATTCGGTACTATTATCTTGAGATTAATCAGACATGTGATTATCTTTCTAATTTTGAACAATGATCGACACTTTTTGGGAGAAGGATCCCCTCCAAAACTTCTTTCATATTTGTAAGACTTCGAGCTAAGCATACACCTCTTCATGACCAAGAGTCACCAGATTTGTGGTAGACTTGTGTTCCTGGCAAGAATTTTAATTTGTTTATATTTGCCGAAAAGAACTTGCACCATAGCTGATTGGGATTAGTGAGAATACCCCAGCCCAATTCTTGCAACAGAATCATTCAGGTAACGGAGCTTTGTAAGTCTGACGCCCTCGGTTTTTTGGTTGTGCAAGTGCATTCCAATTGTGAAGGTAGATTCATCCATGTGTTTGAGAGCTTAATTAATGCATACATTTTCGACATATAACTAGGATAACATTTAATTTTATCTCAGTTAATTTGGTTACGATACGCATCGTTTTTAGTCTTTATATGGTAAATCTTTTTGAGTCGATGATCTAGTCTATATATTCCATTGATATTCTAGCGAAGGTAAAAAGTCTCCCAGCCTTTCAAGGATGCCATATGGTCGAAGGTGGTAACAACATATTAGGATTATGCTAGTCCCATGCACCTGAGGCTATTTTCTCGGCCTATTCACCTCGTGTTCATCATACTTTTTACTCTCCATCCGGACCAGGTGGGAGCCTCCTGCCACATCCGTTTATTGTCCTAACATAGATATCGCTCTCACGAAATCCTGTGAGAAGGGAGGTGTTGGCTATATCTTAAGAACATACTCCGGACTTTTTCTTTTTGTAGGAGCTACAACACGATCAGTGAGTTCGGTTTTGGAATAAAGGCATGGGCGGCATTGTTGGGACTTCAAGCATGTGCTGAGCATGGCGTGCATCTTTACTCTTTTACTCTGATTCGGAGGTTCTCGTTCACATCATCAATCGGCACACTCAATATCCGTGGCGCATGAAAGGCATCATTATGGATATATGGAACACGATGGCTTGCATACAAATAATTCAAATATCGCATTGTTATCACGAAGAGAATCACGCTGCATCTGTTTTTGCTCGGAAGACTAATTGTAATTCCTTTTGGAACGAATGCCCTTCTCCTAGCATCGTTCAATTTTTGTATACGGACTCTATGAGTACTACTTAAGGAATGCAAGCTCTATTATTAAAAAAAAAGTATTTAAAGGACAGTGACTTCAAAATAACTCTCTAATTATTCAAAATAAGTAACATGCACGTCACGCCGTCAACAGCACGCCTTACACTTGAAGATTGAAGTTTCACGAGTTGTGACATCCTTGAAACGTGGCCAAATCTTTCCTTTTTGCATATCCATGTTATCGTTATATCACATACTCATATTTAGATACACCTTTATTGACAAGCAGACTATATTTTCAAATTTCTAGTTTGAGTTTTAGGTTATCTTCATATGTTTTTTTTATTACATTTATGTATAACTTCGCAATAGAATAGGGAACATCATGCAATCAATCACACATATAACAAATAGTTAATTTATCAAACATAAGATAGCACACACATTTGACAGCATAAACTGAGTCAGATAATTGTTATATGCTACGTTTTTATTTAACTTCGTCCACAATTATTCTTAACAACGTAGATTTGTACTCTCCGGGTGCATGCAATCAAATCCTTAAGTGGGAGAAAGTGGACTTGCCATCCAGTCCTTTTGCGTAGTAATAGTTCAAATAATCTCTTACCAGGAACTCCCGGTACAGAGGTGGGTTCTCCTCAGACAACAACTCCTTGATCGGACCGTAGAGCCTCGTGGAAACCGTGTGGAAATGGGTGCTGAAGAAGCACGCCACTGAAATCCTTGGACCCTCGTCTTTAGCCACCACTCTGTGCTCAACGCTCTTGAACCTGTCATTAGTAATCAGCTGCATGCATAGCAAGGAACAAAAAAGAAAGTGAAGAAGACAATCATGTAAAACCTCATACTGGTAGCTGTACAATGGAGTCCCAAACTCTGCATGCATAATGAGTTTAAATTCTATTATCAGATAACCTGCATCAGATCGCCAACGTTGACCACCAGAGCTCCAGGAACGGGGCGGACATCAACCCATCTGTCCTCGTGGAAGACTTGCAGACCGCCAATTTGGTCCTGGAGGAGAATGGTGAGGAAACCGGAGTCGGAGTGCTTGGTGGTTGCGATGGCCACCTCAGGCTCAGGGCATGGCGGGTAGTAGTGGCAGAATAGTATCTGCCCCTGGCTGCAATCCATGTCCTCTAAATAGCTACGTTTCAGTCCAAGAGCTTCTGATAGGAATCCGAACAACGCGGTTCCCAGTAACTTCACATGCTTGCCGTATTCAAACAGTTCATCCCTGCAATCATACAATTCGAGCTTTGGAAAGCGTCATCCAGAATCCTCAGCTGGAGAAAAAGGAACGAGATAGTGCGAAAAAATTGTATATGATCTTTGGGTCCAAGAGGTATCCGTTCGAGCATGGTTTTCCTAATCCACAGTTGTTTAAATATCTCTAAAGCAAGTGCTGTCACAGTGCGCTGAAGTAATAGATTAATATGAATCGATCACGGGACTACATGTTGTGGTAGGTACCTGCAAGATTTTGGCAGCTCATTGGGGAAGGGGGGATCGGGGGCCAAGCGACAGTAAAGCGTGTCCCTCCAGTTCGCCACCTTCGAGCGGAACAGATCGAAGTTGCACGAGTATTTCACTGCCCTATCGGGCTCCCGTGAGTACAGCGCCGCCTTCTCCTCGTCCGGTCCCTCGTTGAACGCCCTCACAGCCTCCACTATCCCCGCCATCGCCGGCGGCGGCACGTCGTGCCCGATCACCTGGAAGAACCCCCAACCTTCGGAGGCACGCCGGATCCCCTCCACAACCTCCTCTCTGCTGCAGCCGAGGTCAATCGTAGGAATCTGAAGGTCGCCGTCGTCGACGGGACTGCTGGAGGAGACTCGATCCTCCGGGGCGGCGACGAAGATGCGGGGGATCTTGGTGACGCCGGCGGCCACGAGGCCGCGGACGCCGGCCTTCGTCTCATCGAAGGCTTTGAGCTCCCCCGGCCGATCGTAGCCCATCGTTGCCCTGTAGGATGATACCAGCTTTTGGATGTGTTTGCGATTTGTGAGGACGCAGTCTATTTTATTTGTTGGGAAGAATGAGGTCATATTTTATTTTATTTGGCTTCATCCAAAGATTTAACAACAACGTTCTCATGAATGTTTCTGTTTCTAAGTGATTCTATTAGTTTTACTAATTCACCATTATTGATTATACTTTTTCATCTCGATTTTTTTTAAAATTAATGTTAATAATTATGGACATCAGCTACATACATACATGCCAAGTATTACATACATAGTACTTGTTTGACATACTCTATTTTATCAATCATATAATATGTTAAAATAAAAAATCAAATAACCTAATATCTATATTCAAAAGTTTAGTACTTTGAAATTTGTGAGCTTTTATCAGCTGCATAACCATTGTCGGAGTTAAGAATACTTTGAGCAGGTTCATAATTAAGCATATACAATTTGGTCCTTCCTTAGTTCAAATTTTAATATATATTAACTTTAAAATTAATTAATTATTTATTTTTTAAAAAAATTTTGATTATGATATAACCAACTTCATGAAAATTTTAAAAATATTTTAATACTTAAAGAATAAAAAAGATCTTAAGTAAAGCATATACAATTTGGTCATTCCTTTGTTTTAAAAATTTTAATATATATTAACTTTAAAATATAAATTGAATTAATTTTTTGAATGTTTGTGATATGATATAATAAATTTAATAAAATTACTTAAAAATTTTTAATACTTAACAATAAGAAGATCTTAATTAGTAAAGATAATGATTTAATTATAGTAAGTATTAATAAATTGCACAATTATTTGTTTACAAAAATCATGTATAATAATTATATATCAAAATAGTATTCCACTCACAAAAATAGGTAAGCCAAGAGGTGGTCGAGGAAGGTGTTTCGATTTTGCACCAGTTTAAAATTGTCTAGTTCTAAGATCTGATTGGTGCACGGACATTATAAAAAAATATTATTATTATATAATCATGATATTGTATTTTTAAAAATTATCAAAATGATTTTCTAACAATTTAAAATGATAAATGAGTTGGACTATTTTGATAAAAAATAATATTGATTCGATATGAGAAAATAATTTACATCATTTAAATATTATAGATTTTATATACATATATATAGATAATAAATTTTATCCTTATTTTTTTATATACTATAGTTTCTAAAAAATATCTAAATTTTAAAAAATCATTAGCATGTCAGGTGACTTCTATTTTTTTCTTTAATAAATATATTTTCCTCATTTTATTCAATAAAAACTTGTACTTAAGCTCAAATTGAATTAACTTTTTCTCAAAAAATAATTACAATATAATCATGTTATACATAAATTGAAATATTAAAATGATATTGAAAGCAAATTTTCAAAAAGGACGGTGTAATTATATTAAACAATCTCCACTTGGATATATATATATCTATCTCTACTCGTGGAGATGTAGACAATATTTTTTCATCATTATATTTTATTTATAATATGTGATTCTAAAAAGTCACTAATTTTTTTTTTTAAAAAATATGGACATGGCATGTGACATATGCATCCTTTGCCATTTTCCAATTTGATTCAGCATAAACTTTTAGTTTTCTCAAATTGAATTAACTAATTTTATATGTGATCTCATTTAATTTTCATGTATACATATATTAATTGGTATTGTTTTTCAATTTATATTATAAAATTGATTTTTTTTTTTGTAGTCCAACTAAAGCTCCTACTTATACATATATTGTCATGCTATAAGATAAATATATATTTACTAATCACAAGGAAATACAAAAAAAAGTTTTTGGAAAAGTAAAGAAATATTCAATTTTTTAGCATGTATATTACCATCGCTTTATATTTTCTTTATTTAATTAATCTCAAATTCCTAACTATTTTATCAAATTTATCTTCACCAACACCAAAACAACGTGGCATGCCTTCAGAACATTTTTTCTTTGTCAAACCCAATTAAAGAGATACTTTTTAATTTATCTCGCTAAAATTCATGATTACAAATGCATTATTACATTTTATTATAGGAATAGCTATAAAAAATTATACTAATAAAAAGGATTGCTTTAGGCATATAAATCTTATCACTGAATGAAATTTAAAAATAATTTGAAATATTATATATGATATCTTGGAATAGGTTGGGATTATTAACACAAAACACCCACTATATATATTATATACAATACTTTAAATTTGACTAATTGATATGTGTCATTGTTAGAACTTTAAAATAAATTAACATGTTTATTTTTCTGAAAATCATAATAAGTTGCCCTATATTATTCTTATTTTAGATGTCTTCAGCCCAATGCCTTGTTGCTTTGCCTCCACTATAAGGATTACGGATACCATATAATATATAATATCATATGAGAAGTATAATTGAATATTGTTGTTTTAAACAATTTCATTTATCTGACATTTTTTCCATGCCATATTATATAGTATTAATTTTTAGTTCTACAAATATTATTACCTTATTTAAGAAACTTCATGGGTAATTATAGGATTTCTTTGGTAAAATGTCAAAAGATAAAAACAACTTATATTACAATATTTATTTTTAGATAATGCAAATCTTATTATGATAAGAAATTAAAATATTTAAACTTAAAATAAATAAATAAAATTTGTTTAACCAAACAAAGAATCTTATTTACAATCAATTATTTTTACATTTTAGATTTAAACTTATTTAATTAAATCCTATTATTTCACACGTCTTGCCATACACGAATATTACAAGATTTAATTATTTTGAAACCATGATATTATGGTTTTAAGAATTATAAAAAAATCCATAATATAATCAAAACATGATAGTGTAATTATAGTAATCCACCTCTAGTTATATATATAACATATATGTTTACAATATTTTTTATCATTGTATTTTTATGTGTAAATCATAGTTTTTAAAAACTAACAATATTTTAAAAAAATTATGAATGTCATGAGATATATACTATCTCCATTTTTTATCTTCTTTTAGAAAATATATTTCAAACATAAAATTTAATCAAAAGAATCATACTTCTAATAAAAATATATTTGACTTTGAATTATTCTTATTTTACTTTGTACTTATAAATATTTCAGTCAAACAAAGAGTCCTACTTCTAATCAAATTAAATTTACCTTTTAGATTTAAAATTCTTTTTTTAGTCTTACAAATATTATTATCTTATATAACAATCTTTTATTATAAATGCAGCTTATTTAGATTGATTATGGTTCTTAATAGTTTTATTAGAGTTTGATTATGATTCATATTAGAATTTAAATTTAATTTAAATTCTCATATGTTATATTATAATTGTAATTAATGATTTCTGCATATATTATGACGTGCTGGTTTTGCATCCTGAGGCAATGACATATATCTTTCTTATTTTAGTTTAGCTAAGATTCTTATTTGTTAATAGTTTTTTAATATAATTATTTGGGTTATTTGAGCATGATTCAAAATATTAATTTTATTTTTTAATCTCCAACGATAAATTACTTTTTATCCTAGTATTTAATTCTGACAAAAAAAATTGGAATATATTGTGCTATTAATCTAATTTAAATTAGACGAGAATATGGATATTATTTGAGAAATACAGAATTACGAATAACTGTTAATATATCTTTATTTGGAAAAATTCTAAAAATGATGAAATAAGGTTTAAATAGATCAGAATTATTAATTTAAATATTAAATTTTTGAATATTAAGATAAAACCAATATATTATGTAATAAATTCTAATTATTTATCTTCATTATCTAAACAAATTGAGGGGTATCTTCATTATCTGCAAAATGCAAACCGAGGGACTTTATTGCAGCCACGAAGAAAACGTAGGATATAAAGATTATAACATTTTTTTCTATTATATTATTTTTTTCAATTACCTTTTCAAAAAATTGTGGACATGCCACGTGGCATTTCAATATTTTTCTTATATATATAATTAAAAATTTAATGGAATAGATATTTTTATTAAATGCATGTGACGTCTTCTGCAAGACTGAGACATGGTCTGCTGCCACTGAGGGTTCCTTGCTGCCTCATTATCATTTTATTTAAATAACAATTAAGCACTTGAAAAGCGCAATACAAGGAAGAGTTGTATGCTGCGTTCAGGAAGGATGAATCGCTCTTGGTATAGACAAAAATTTCGTTATGGTTCAATTCTTTCGGCTACTGGACTTTCGCCATCTAGGGTGCAGTATTCTACCGTTTCGCCTAGCAGCACGATGCTCGTATTGCTTTCCCACAACTCCGTTTTCACGGTTTAGCCTTCTCTCATTTCGCTCGCCCGTCGAATCAGATCAACTAGGATAGAAATAAAGCATTTGGTCGAACTCTTTTTTGATGTTAGATACATTGACTTTTCATTTAATAAGAAAAACTTTACAGATACTTTTTAATCAGTGATATCAACATTTACATGACATGCATATTAAAGTAAAGTATAGTACTTTATTTTTTTCTTTAATTTAATGTCATATCAAATCGTATGACTTGAGAATTGGAATAGGAGGAATTCATGGTTTCGAATTAAGTAATTGATAATTTAAAAAATTATATCCTCTTACTTCTATTTAAATTATCAGTAAAATGATAATTAAAATTACTAAAACAAAAATAAATTCTTAAGAATTCTAAATAAAATAACTAATAATAGACTGCCTCCCAAAATCTAACCGGCACTGTTCTGCACCCATCCTGATCTCGATTTGATTTTGGTCGAATCTTAAATATTTGTAGTCAATTTTAAAATCGTTGCCAATCAAGTCTGAAACTCGGTGTCCCGCATTGATTGGAAATTAAAATTGGAAGACTCAATTATTTTAATTTAATTCTACATTAAAATATATTTAAAAATCATAATATTTCAAATGTTATTAATAATAATCCGAAATTCTCATTTTATTATTTATTATCAATAAGACCATTTTATATATCATACATTTAAAGAAAAAAATGTAAAATAAGATATAATTAATACATAAGATATTATAATATATTTATGTACTGCAATATTAAATAATAGGGCTAACTTTGACATGAAAAACTAGAATGAATGTTAAAATGATGAAGAGTCGGACCATCGTGCCTATAGGTTCAAATGATCAGATTTTCGAATCAGATGTGTAAAGTATTGAACCAAACCTACCTTGATGAACCTTGTAAAGATTTGATGACTAGACTCCTTGATCCCAAGGTCCGAAATTTTAAAATTTTAAGTATATTTTTAAATGACAAGATTGAAACCAACCAACAATTCCAGATGAAGTTAGTTGAAAGTCATGAGTTGACTTTTATGAATAAAAGATCAAATCGATAACAGATGATCTAAGCATTCAACCACACGTCCTTTCAAAAGTGTAAAAGATAATCAGATTCAACTTTTAGATAAATTAAATATTAATAAGTGTATTAATCGATCAAGTAATAAAATATAAAAGTAGAATGTCAAATTATGAAGAATTAATTTACTTAACTAAATTAATTTCAGAGTCTAATAAGAGGCAACACAAATTTAGGTAAAAAGAAATTGTAGAAAAATAAAGACAAACTAAATTAATCTACTGATGCTTAACTTATTTAACTTAGGATGGGTTAAAATAGTTAAGAATAAACTTGTTTAACTTCTATAGAGATTGATATAATCAAAGATAATCGGGTTCAACTTTTAAATGAATTAGGAAGACCTACTCTGATGTGGAGATTTATAACCAATATTTTCACTATAGTTTCGCTTGCATATAGTATTTATCATATAATTATTTCCTCACGTAGACATGTGCATGGCACTTATTCAATATATTTCAAACGTTCTCCACATAAATGTCTATTCACATATTACCTTTAAGTTTATTCCTGTTGGCCTGAGAATTCACTTGGATAAATGTCCCTTTTTCAAAGAGCAGATGAGCTCCAAGGATGAATTAAAGCGGCTGAATCACACACTATTTTCTGCATTAAGAAATTGTGGATTGCTTTCGGACTGAGAAAGAGGTCAAACAACCAAACAACAATACTATTTGCAATTGGAGACCAGCCAACTCCTTCACCTCCCTAGTGCAAGGAAGCTTCTCGTATGACATGGACCACAGAAAAGTTGATGAGCTGCAAGCAGCGATAGAAGGACAGACCGAGGAGGAGAGGAGAAGAGACTATGGCAAGCAAAAATCGACAAAGGGAGGAGAAACATATATAAAAGGAGGAGGAAGCTGTAAGCGATAAAGGGGGGAGATTCTAGAGAGTAGATCGAGAGACGAAAGAAAAGAAAGAACGAAGAGTTGGAAAATAATGCCGTTGGCAATTCGTGAAGAGATGTGTATTCTTTACATGAACTGTAACTCTGCTGAAGTCGGGAGGTGCTTCTGTGATTTTGATTCATGTTCTTTGGTTGTGTTTTATCTTATTGTTTTTCATGATCAGTACCGAGTGTTGAGTTTTCTTGTGTTTTCAATGACATCAGTTCGATCCCTGTTCAACTCTTTACCTTTTCGATCTGTGCATGAATTTGAGTTTATGAACTATCTTCACTCTGCACTTCGATTACAGGAACGTTATAGGCTCTATCGCGACCGAATGTAGAGAAATTAAGCCTGGGTGAAAATAATTCATTGCGTGGTTCTCATGTTTTCCACGTAACTGTAAGCTAGGAGGAGTTTTCTGAGCCATTGCTGCCTTGCAACCCCGACCATAAAGACCTTACAGGCTCTATCACGATCGAATGTGGAGAAATCAAGCGAAAGGCATGTAGTGGTTCGTAGTTTGAGTTTTCATAAAATCAGCATGGAGCTCTTCGTAGTTTAGTTTAGATGTCGTTCACTTTTTAATCTGTGACCTGAAAAGGTTATGCGTATTCCGAATTTCTGACAATAAATGACCGCATTGAGTTGGAAATTTGAATCATCTTAAATGGATTAAAAAAGTGTTCGCATATTTCACCATTGCTATTTTTTATTCTTTTCGATTATGTAAAGTTTAACCCAAGATGGGATATTCTTCAATCCTCATTCAAAATCAGTGACCCGAGTAGGGTAGATAAGAAATGAGTTATTTCAGAAGGATTTCCAATAAATCCTAGTTCGTATTGTCTGAATCGAACTTTTCTTCTCCTTCAAAGCGTCTAAACCGTCTCAGAGGCACTAGTATCTTGCATTCAGCCTGGGAGGGTCATCCATATTCCACTAAGGCAGGCGTGAGCCAACCGTAGCCTCCTTGTCTTAGGTGTATTTCTTTTGAATGCCTGATACTCAGTGGACACGAAACCTAAACTCAAATCCTAAATGAAGTAAAGCTCAATTCGTGCTTTGATGATAACATACGCAAATGCAATAATAGCACTCCTTCTATGAATTCTTCTCATGCGTGCAATCACAGGTTTTCCGCCAACACGAATGTGTGGGTCAGAGCCCAAT
The DNA here is from genome assembly GCA_030549335.1 of Pontederia crassipes. Taxonomy (NCBI): domain Eukaryota; kingdom Viridiplantae; phylum Streptophyta; class Magnoliopsida; order Commelinales; family Pontederiaceae; genus Pontederia; species Pontederia crassipes. Next base: position 65,236,714 of record CM060196.1, on the reverse strand, counting down.
GTTTTTACTATCAAGACTAAACAAACACACATGTGAAAAGGGCACTCGGTTATTTTATCCATATCATTTCAAACTAAAGAACTTTGAATCATGTAACAGAAGCACCTCCCATAAGTCCTCAACATGTGCTCTTTATTTATTTTCTCGTACATTTCCTAATATTAATTGTGTTCCCACATTTTTCCGCTTTTACATTTCGAAAACTACAAAAATAATTAGTTCCTTTTTATGTTATTCTTTTCCCCTCATTTTCAACATTTACTTTTCTTACCGAGTTTGCATCAGAGGATTTCTCGAAGATTTCGTAAATACCACTTCCCTGTGGATGGAACCTCAAGCACTACAATGATGTACCGTACGTTTGCGGATCGCATTTTAATAGTGTATATTGATTATAAATTTTAAAACTTCATTCGACATATCCTTTTGTGTTCACGGGTAACACGCCAGAGTGTTGGGTAGACCTATGTTTTAAAGGCTGTCGTTTTTCCTTTCATGCGATATTCTCTATACACACTTCATGCAAGTCAATCTTAATCCTAATAAGATGAGAATATTATGTACGGCTCTACTCTCAATCATACTTAGATTAGAATGTTATGATTTGTGATTCCTACACTACCAAATTACTCGCACGAGTCAACTTGACAAGCCACACAATCTAATACTCCGCACGACTTTATTAGGTTACGACATGAATTGCATAATAGAAATTATGAATTAAGAGATTGATCACACTGCACAGGTAATAATTAACTAATAATTCAATTAAAGATAATGATTAAATAGAGCAATCATGCTCCAAAAGCTAAGAAAATTATAATCGATCATAAAGAAAGGTTCGCAAGTTTTCCTTAACAATAATTCTTTTGTACAAATAAAACCAAAACTTAAAACTAAATTAAATTATTCGAATTATAGAGATTAAAAAGATAAAACTTTAAAGCATAACGATGCATCCCAACATGAATTAAAATGGGAAGTACTCTTTAGAAATGATGACGAACTGTTGCGCAATCTTCGCACGAGTCTACTGCGCAGAAGTCTTCTCTTTCGTCATTCAGCAATGCTCGTTCGTTCTTGGCTTGAAAACTTCGATTGCAGGCCCTAGCATGATTATTTTTGGCTGCCAGTCATCATTTTTTATAGAGGCTCATATTTCCATGAAGTTTGAGATGAAACAGAAATATTTTCCTTGCAAAATAAGGTAATTTCAGAGTCCTATTGATTCTGAAAGTTTTCCCTTGTAAAATTCCAAAATTTCTAGTTTAATTTATTTCCAATTGATCTTTGGGACATATGGTAGGAGTTGAAGTCCTTGTGCATTGAGAATTCTTCTGAAAATAAGTTTCCATGTCGAAAATAATGTCCCTCACACCTCCTGAATATGATTTAACGGCCCAATCAAAGTCAAAGTTAGAGTTGGTTGCAGCCGTCACGGGACGTGAGACGACTTTCACGGCCATGAATCGGACTTTATGGGTTGAAACACACAACTCCTATTGACTTCACGGCTCGTAATAAACTATTAACGACCCGTGAAGCTCAATTTAAGTATAGGTAACCTTTCTGTGAGATCCGTTATTATTATTTCACAGCCCGTGATGACATTTCTTTCGAATTGCGAGAGGAGTCATGAAGTTTGCGTATCCGTGAATCTCTTATTCAACGGCCGTGAGACACTAGTCACGACACCCGTAAGTTTTTGAGTCGGAAAGTTAATGTTCGTGCAGTCCGTGAAATGAAAAATTGATGCGTAAAACTAGGTCTTCACGGCCGTGAGACACATGTAACGACCCGTGAAATCCCAAGTGAGTGCTTCTACAGAATCGTGAAAGCGAGCAATTAAGCTGTTAAACCACCTTTGATGACCTACGAGGAGAAAGTAACGACCTGTGAAATTCAAGACACTACAAGAAAATTGCCTGTTACAAACGGTCCGAACCGTCGGTAAAATGGTCAGATCCATCGAAAATAACATTTTTCGACGGTTCTTTCGACGGATAGTGTCCGTGCGAAAAAGGGTCATCGCAAATAATTTGCGACGGTTTTTTCCGAACCATCGATATTACAGACGGTCTAGCTGACGGGCGCGGTCGTCGAACGTTGAGTATCGACGACACGAACTGTCGATAGTATCGATGATTAGGACCACCGATATATATCGACGGATGCTTGAACCGTTGATAGTATCGGCGGTTCATGCTGTCGATATCTATCGGCGGCTTGAACCGTCGATATATATCGACGGCTTCAACCGTCGATAGTATCGATGGTTTAAACCGTTGACAAACTTGTGTCGACGGTTTTACCCGTCGAGTCCACAATTAATTTTCGACAGCTATGACCGTCGATATTTCTGCACGGACGGTTATAACCATCGGTAAGCATCAAAAAATCCGTTGTCGACATTGTGATATTTCAGCTGTTTCCGACGGTCCTAACCGTCGAAAATAAAAAAAATTAAAAAAAATGCTGAATTTTAAATGTCCGAACAATACAACACATATAATTCACATAATGTCATCACAGATCATTCACAGATACTATCCAAACATGAAATAATTCAAACATCACATAATTCAAAGCCATTCCATAATCCATTCCATAGTTCACATATTCCAAACATCACATAATCCAACAGAATGTAACTATCGAAACATCACATAATTCAAAGCCATTCCAAACAAATTGAAGTCTTGTTCACGATGAAGAGATGAAGAGCTGAAGTTCTGAAGTCTTGGTCGCAAAACAACTCGAACATCACTGCACAATAGAGATTTCAGAAAGTTATAACATATGAAAATGCAAAAAAAACATGAATTCGGATTTGAAATCTAATGAAGAGTAAAATCTAAAGTGAAAATATATAGAGAGATAATGTAAACAAAATATAAAAACATAGGATTCAAAGTTCTAAAGGTACATTCACAATCCATAAAAATTCTTAAACAACACAATTTGAATCTGACATCAACATAATTTGATAAATTCAATAAAAGATGCATAAAGTAACAAGCTAACGCATTAGATTCAAGGACAATAATTTGTGATATAACCAATGAAATATAATTTAATAAACATGCATAAAAGAATATTTATTTATTTATTTATACTGAGTACTGACATTTACATGATCCAGCTGCCTGCACTCCATTTCCGGTGAAAACTTTGAAACTCTACAGATCTAACTGAAAGGGATGAAGAGTAAAATCTAAGTTAGTACCCATGTTGATGTCAAAGTGCATATGAATCTAATGAGTATAATGAATCTATAGATTAAAGCAAATTCCAAAAAAATTAAGTATAATGAATCTACCTCGGCGTCGGCGTCGTTCCATTCGCCACGCATGAAGGCACACATCATTTTCTTCATTTCAGTCATGTTATGACGTTCACGTTATTCGAATTCCTTTCTGACCTCTTCCCTAATCGTATCCCTCACCGTTTCCATAATTTCTTACATACCAGAAGGAGATGAACCTGAAGTAGTTCGTCGACCATATCCAATATTTGTTGCACTCACAGAAGATCCAATGCCGTAAATGCGACCCTTCTTCACGCCGACGTGGTCCGTCCAAAGTTGTCTTGGGGTCAACGGTGTGGTCCCCTCCTGCGTGGCTTGCGTAATATGATCAACTTCTTTTGTTTTATAAGACTCCTGAAATATAAAGAAAATACAAACAACCGGCAAAAATAATTAACTATAAACGACAAGTAGGTGATCGACTTCGAAGTTTTATTAATTAACTATTAACTTGCAATTTAGAAAAAATAAAGGCACAAAAATTTACATACATATGTCTCCCGAGCATAATCCGAAAATCATTCTTTGTTCTTCTTCTGATGAGTTCGAAGAAATATTTCGTCCTGAGTAGGTGATCTACCCGTCTCTTTCTCCTACAATGGGATAATATTTTGTAACTTAAAGTATAATATTTTCTCGACACTGTATTGAAAGACCTTACCATTTTCTTAGCAATCGTGCTCGTGAATACACATTCGCCCGAATGCAAGCACGCTCCCTGGTCGGACTCTCGACTGATTTTTGCTTTTTCGCATTTCAATTTGTACTCCTCGGTGGACCACTTTCGTAGCAAATCGATCCAAACGGCCTCGGGGATCCAATTGGGTCGTTCTCCGTCAGCTCGAGCTTCCGAAAGTATCGTAGACAATCTCTTCGAGAACCGAGAATTAAAAGCCTTCCATATTTTTTTCGTATTCTCGGGATCCCACCACACATCAGCCTGCATGTGTTTAAAAATAATTAAAGTATTACGAAGATAAATTTTAATGACCATGTTGGTTTCTAAGGATACCTGAAATTCATTAAATAGCATCTGTCTCGTGACATAAGGAACTTCCATCTATGTAAGCCACGCTTCAGTATACCTATGTCGCAACACTTTAGTAACTGCCGCAGCCGCGGGTTTCGACGGTACAAACCTGGAAGGACACAAAATTATAAAATATCATGGCTGAATCACAAAATGAATAAGGATTCGAAATACATAAAATAACACTTACTCTAAATTCCCATCTGGCTGCACGTATGCTTTGTAAACACGATTTGACGAAGCCTGGTCTGAGCCTTCCACGGAACAACGAGCTCTGACGAGTTCTTTTGACAATTGTGTCTCCAAGTCCGCAATATCAGCGTGAGAGGAAGGACCCGCGGAGGAGAAGAACGTTCTATTATGCGAATGCCCGTGGCTAATCTAGGAGCCGACGGAGGAGAAGAACGCTCTGTCATGCGAATGCCCATGACTGATCTAGGAGCCGACGGAGTACTGAGAGCACTAGAGACGACCGACTCCTTTCCTTTATTTTTACTTTTACCAAAACGATACATCTGCATAATACAAAATTTATTCCAAGTCAAATTCACAATTGATAAAAAATTCAAATGTCACAATGTCTCGACCTGACTATGTTCGGCTACGTCTTGTGTTGCATCTTGAGGAATGGAATTGTACGTATAACTCGAGAACCAATTCCTAATATCCGGAGGCGCTTATAAAAAATAAACAAATTAATTCGAATAAGCTTATGCGTAAAATTCTTTTGATTATTATTTCAAACACTCACGAGATGGTAACGAATATAAGAATGCATCGTCCTCGTGAGGCATCCGTCGATCCGATTGTTTTCCACATGCATCGCTAACGCATCAAACAAACTATTGCGAGATGATAATTTGAATAAACCATTATGATACAACATGAAAATGAATCGTAAATGAACAATCCATAAGATGACAATAGTCTTAATAAAAGATCATAGTCGTAAGATAAAAATACAACATGATCGTGACATTAAGGAATAATACAATTACTCATCATCTGAGTTACCCCATGACTGGTACCCATCATCATCATCATCATCATCAGAAGTCGACGTAGTTTCAAATTCATCTTCGTCCGAGCCATTTTCATCATTTTGTATGTCAGCGTTATCGAAGTCTTCAAATACGTGTTCCGAATCCTGTAGATCGTCGACTAATTCGATGTCGACAATAGGGGCCACAGAAGTATGCGAGTCATCTTGATAGGCACATTACAATGCACCATCAACTTCTATCCTGCTTCTTGCCTTCGTCTTTATTACAACCCACCATTGTGTTTTGTCCCTGGTCTTCTCTGGATATGGCACATAATATACTTGTCTTGTAGAAGACGGAATAATGAAAGGATAAAAACGATCATAACACCTATTGTGACGTATTTCAACTATTTTTAAATCTTTGTGAATTCACATCCCTCTCCTTTCCTTTGGATCAAACCAATTACACTCAAATAATGTGACTTTATTACCTCAAGTGTATTGTAGCTGAATAATATCTTTGAGAACACCGTAGTAGTCATGCTTATTTTCTTCATCCGTGGATCTTACGACACATACTCCACTGTTCACGGTTTTCTTCCCGATCGACCAAGTTTCAGTGTGAAACTTATAACCATTCACAAAATACACCGACCAACTTTTCACCTCTCGAGCCGGTCCCCATGCCAAATTATGGAGACCAGACGTTGTGCCGATACTGAGAACCTAATATGAAAATGAATGAGTAGAGTAGACGCTGAAGACGTCAAATTGTTTAGAATATTATAAGAATTATCTATTCCTTAAACCACGGTGCGAAGTCATTCTCGATTCTATCTTGTACATGTTGTTCAGGGACATTGTAGTATTGCAAGAAAGCACTACATACAAAGTGATGGCTAAATCAAAATGTTGTTTGGGAAGACGTTAAAGAAAAGAACGCATGGATATTAAACTTACTTAATGTAGCCTTGCACCTCCTGCGTGTTTAGAAGGACATGATTCGTGGCAGACTTGAATTCTGCATCACTAAGCCATCTACTCCTTGGCTTCCCAAAATGTCGTCCTAACTGATTGAAGAGCGACAAAGATACCACATCAGACTGTTCTTCTGAAATTTCATCATTTCGATGGACTCTAGTCCTCGCACACTTAACATGAGACTCGAAGTGGTAAGAACAGAAGTACGAAATCTCCTGAATCATATACGATTCACATATGGATCCTTCGATACGTGCTTTGTTCTTAATCGTCCTTTTAATTCGATTGAGATATCTTTCAAGATCTATTGGTGAATAATATACCGAAAGGCTTGGTTACTAATAGAGCGGAATGGCGTCGTATGATCCATGTAGCCGACCCCACCTAGTGGGATAAGGCTTTGTTGTTGTTGTTGTTGTTGTTGAGATATCTTTCAAAAGGATACATCCACCTATATTGTACTGGTCCACCTACCCTTGCCTCATATATGTTCCAACTGGGTCATATTTTCCATCGTTAATGTTATAGAATACAATTCTTTGAAAAATTGACTCAACTCCGTTATCGGCTTTTAAATCTTGTCCGGGAGTGAAGAAAAATAGTAGAAAGCAAAGTTTCCATGAATATGTGACAGTCGTGACTTTTCATGCCAAACAAACGTAAGTTATGTCCACACATCGGGTCAGATTTAATGCATAACCATCCGGCATTCTCAGCTCTTGGATCCAACGACACACTTGAGTCTTCTGCTCCTTAGTGAGAACATAACTTGCCTTTGGTTTAGATAATCTTCCGTTAGGTAAAGTCACTAAGTGCAACTCTGGCCTTCGACAGTACTCCTTTAAATCTAGTCTCTCCTTTAGGTTGTCTTTTGTTTTGCCCTTAATGTCCATTACGGTGTTGAATACATTTTCAAATACATTTCTCTCAATGTGCATGACGTCCAAATTATGACGTATCAAACAATCAGACCAATAAGGTAAATTCCAGAATATACTTCGTTTGGTCCAGTTATGACAAACACCATACTCATTGTATGTGACATTTGGATCGTCGACAATTCTGCATAAAGCATTGACAATGCGACGTAATTGAGCTCCTGAACGTCTGATCGGAGCCATGTCTTCTATAATCCTATTCCGTCGAAATGTATTTCGATTATTTCTGTACGGATGATCAGCTGTAAGAAATCGTCTATGGCAATCAAACCAATTATTTTTACCCTCATTTCTCAAAGTGAACGCATATGAGTGTTCCATGCAACATGGACAAGCTAATTTCCCTGCGGTCATCCAACCAGACAACATCCCGTAGGCAAGAAAGTCATTAATGGTTCACGATAAGGCAACTTTCAATGTGAAATTTTGTTTGGTCGACACATCATAAGCGACGACATCATTCCACAGTTCTTTTAGCTTGTCTATTAGAGGCTGTAAATACATGTCTATCCTCTGTTTAGGACTCTGAGGACTAGGAATAATACATGTAAAAAACATATAATGTGCGGACATACAAATCCCAGGTGGCAAATTATAAGGTGTTATTATGATCGGCCAACATGAATAAGGAACTGAAGTCTGACTATATGGTGTAAAACCATCTGCGCATAATCTGAGCCTTATGTTCCTTTTATCCATAGCAAAATCAGGATGCTTACGATCAAAATGTTTCCACACTTCACCATCCGATGGGTGAAGCATGACACCTTTAGAAGTATTATGTTGTGCATGCTACTTCATTTGCGATGCTGACCCTATAGATGAGTATAGTCTTTTAAGTCTTGGAATAAGAGACAAATAATGCATTCTTTTCACAGCCACTTGAGACTTGTTAGTCACTCTATATTGTTCGGCCCCACAAAATTTGCATTCATTTATATTGATGTCCTCGTCGTAATATAACATACAACTATCATGACAACAATTTATTTTAGTTGAGCCAAGACCAAGTTTACTGACCAATCTTTTTATCCTATAAAAATTTTTAGGAATACGAGTCCCAGTTGGTGTGACCTCTTTTAAAATATCTAGAAATGCATCAAAATATGCTTGTGAAATATTGTGGTCGGCTTTCAGATTCAACAATCTAACAACAAGTGATAGTTCCGAATAACTTTCACACCCATGCCATAAGGGTTGGCTCGATGCGTTTAGTAAGTCATAAAAATCTCTTGCTTCTGGATTTAGTGCCTCTTCATTCTGCACAAATCTGATATTGCCATACTCAGTTGCAGCTGCGTCATAAACTAACTGTTCATATTGGGAAGTAAATGTTGGTTCAGGATTGACAAAATGAAGACCTGAATTTGGGACGTTTGTCGAAGGCGCTCCTTCGCCTAAATCATCACATTACCAATAATTGGGTTTGAAACCTTTTCTATATAAGTGAACTTTCACAGTCTCTATCGTCTGTAACTTTGTGCTAGCACATTTCAAACAAGGACACCTAATTGTTTCCTCCCGCTGATATTGTAAAGATTGACAAGCCACAGTAACATAATAGTCAACGCTATCTATGAATTCTTGTGTCAAGCCTCTACGATCAGGATTATTTCTATTGTACATCCATCGACGATGGTTCAAGTATGACATAATGTCTGTATTATTTGCAAATCATCAAAAATATCAGTGACACAAAATTTGCGTCATGCATGTATAAGGAAAGAAAAAAGGTTTATGAAACAACAGTCATGAATTGTATTATCAGTACTGTTGGAGGAGCAATGCCCAACAGGTGTATTTCTGACCTACAATTTATCTTAATTATTAGAACACAACCAGACATGAAATATATAGTTAACCTGAATGACCACATTACCATTAATAAATTTTGCATCTTTGAGGAAGAACAGATTGATAACTATTATTCTGCAGTAATGCATCAGAGACAACAAATCTAGTCATTTCGCATTCGCATGTTATTAAAACGACTATAAGATGCCCCCACATGTGACATAATACATCTCGAAAGCTTGAACAATGCTAACATGGACATAACTGTGACCAGAATATGGACTTTGAATGGTCAATGAAAATAAATATATGGCACAAAAGGAAAAAGATCATAATTGAACAAAAAAGTTATAGTCAAAAACTTGTTTGAAAGTTTGAATTAATGATGTTTCAAGTAGCATAATCAAATACAAGCCGACGAAAAGATAAAGAACATAATATAGATACTCAACATCAAGTGTAATAGCCACTAATTTCAAGTAGCATAATCAAATACAACTAGATGAAAAGGTCGGAGGTCGGCCTTATCTGGCATAATCAAATCAAGTAGCATAATAAAATCAAGTAGCATAATCAAATACAACTAGCCACTAATTTCAACTAGCATAATCAAATCAAGTAGCATAATCAAATCAAGTAGCATAAGAAACTATGAAATATAATTATTTATTACTATAGACATCATTCTATATTAATAAGTTGAAACAATGTGACCCGAGCCGGCATCCAAAAAAAAAGGTCGAAACAATGCAGATCATTTATCACCACATTACACAGGTTTGGCAATGGATATGGCCAGAGTAAGCATTATAATTAAGTGTGAAGGAAAGTACTTAAGCACACTAACTAAAACACATACACAAAAATGTCCAAGAAATTGTCTCAAGCATTTTATATAACAATATGCTATTTGTTACAGGGTTCTCATATGCTAAATAACAAACCAGATTCTTGAATAATCAGTAAAATCAGGCCTTAAATAATGGATAGAACTTAGAAAGAAGTTTCCAATGGCATTACTTGAATGTTCTCGCCGGAAATTTGGGTATAGGACCGGACAAGTTATTGTATGGCATTACTTAAATATTGGAGGGCGGCCGGATCTGGCCGCCGCGCGCGCACACGGAGGGCGGCCGGATCTGGCTGCCGGAGAGAGCAAGGAGGGCGGGGATCGGAGCCTACCTGCGTCGGAGATTGCAGTCGGCGGCGACCTAGCGACGGAAGCTTCGGGCGGCGGTGACCTGGCGGCGGAAGCTTCGGGCGGCGGTGATGGAAGGCAATGCGCATGCGGGAGGTGGCCGACGGCCAGAAGAAATGCGGACAAAATGCCGGCCGGATGAAATGCGGACGAGGAAATAAGCGGGATCAAAAACGGACAAAGTGATAGTGGGGTCGGATATTTATATAGCCATTTTCCGACGGTCGAAACCGTCGCAACATAGGTAAATATAATATAATATTAATTCGAGTTTCGACGGCTCAAACCCGCTCAAAAACCGTCGAAACTTTTGACGGTTCTCTAAACCATCGAAACTATCGACGATTTTAGCCGTCGATATATATAATAATAAATTTCCAACTGAACAAAGTTGCATAAATTATAAATTTTCATTTTTGATGATTAAGACCGTCAAAAACAATTAAGGTGGAATATTTTAATTAATGAAAATCTCATAACGTTTCGACGGGTATGACCGCCGAAATATCGATGGTTGCGTCGAACGTTGCAAAGTTCGAGGTCAAAACCGTCGAAAATTTAAATAATAGTACGGGACCAACGTTGAAATATTTTGACGGCTAAGATCGCTCGAAGTTTCGACGGATAGGTAAACCGTCGAAACTTGCGAAGGTTTGAACCGTTGAAGTGCAAATATTTTCGACGGAAGCTTTCGACGAATTCTGGACCGTCGAAAGTTTAGACGCCTAGAACCGTCGAAAAATACCCGATGAAAATTTCGACTGTTTACAAGATCCGTCGAAAAAACCATCAGTATTTCAGATAGATGTCGGACCGTCGAAAATAAACCATCGGAAATCCGGCTTTTTCTTGTAGTGAGAATTGATTTTCCAAATGTTAAATTGTCTCCTTTTTGCGTGCTTCTTTTTTTATTCCATTCCACCATTTTTCATCAATAATTCTTGCAAAATACATCAATTAGAGGTAGATGGCTACTTCAAAGGGTTTAAAGAAATAAACATAAAAATAGATGCATGCTATGAATAAATTACACAAAATAATCCTAAATGCAAGTCTAATTATATGTTGTAAAATGCATGCATCAGAAAGTAGGAATGTTTATTGTTATGATTACAATTCAAGCTAATTCAATCCCACCAATGATTCCTAATCCTCCTAAATGATCATTACCACTTATTTGGAGCCATCTTTACTTTCAGGGTGTATTCACTACATTGCCATTAAACATTACATAATAATGTAGATTGCTTCTTAGAAAGATTATCACTTGTTAAATTATCAGTAATGTACATTAATTTAGTATGCATAAGTAATCTATATGGCAATCCATATTAGTTATTTATAAAAAAATATAGATTTATGAGTTGATATATAATTTTTACCAATATACCCCTATTTAAAAGAATTATGTTTAGATATATAAATTATTTTTAACTTCGTAAACTTAAATAAAAAATATATATTATCACCAATAAATTAAAATTTATATATTTTTAAAATATGATAATAATATAGTCATAATAATTATAATATTTATTTGATTAATTTTATAATTTATTTAATTATTATTATAATTTATTCAATGTATTTTAGAATTTATCTAAATAAAAATGTAAAGGACAAATGCAGAAAGTAAGATTTAAAAGATTGTAAAACGTGGTAACGTGGATTACCTACCCTCCCATAGGCAATCTGCATTGTCACTTCATAGGCAATGTAGATTGTCTAGGCAATGCAGATTATCCATTACCTGCCACAAGTGAACATGATAATGTGGTGAGACCAGGTAATTTAATACAATATTACCTGATAATTTATAAAGATTATCTCTAGAAAAATGCCCCCTAAGGGGCCGTTTGGCGCATTACTAATTTAATTAACTGATAATTTAGATCACCACTTAGATAGATTACCACTATTTAAATTATCGGTAATATTACATTATAGTGTTTGGTAAGTATCGGTAATATAAATAGTAGTAAAAACGGATAGTGATAAAATTACCAAAATACCCCTAAAATTATTTTAGATTTTAATAACATGTAATTATAAATAAATAAAGAAAAAATAGAAAAGTGAATATATATATATATATATATATATAAAGATGAGACAAAATCGAGAGTTATTTGTAAAAGATTTTAAAATAATAAAAAGATGAAGTTAAATGATATTTATTTATTAATAAAATATTTAAAATAAAAATTTTAATTGAATGGATATTTTCACATTCCCAGCAGCTGATAATCTGGAAAGACATCTCTCCTGTCTGTTATCTAGATTACCAGTAAGGTGATAATCAAGATTACTAAAGTAATTAAAATTATCGATAATCAATTACTGCCAAACGAAATAACGTAGTGGATCCTGAGAATTTTTAAAAGATAACCGATACTCTATTTAGATTACCTCATACGAAACGACCCCTTATAATCTTGATTAGGTGCATAGGACCAAAAGATGGTAACTAAATACAAGGAAAGATTAAAAAACATATACCTATGTAAAAGAAGAATTAAGAAGACGGCGTTTAAATAGAGAGGATGTAATGTAAATAAAGCCAACAGAGTGGACTTACACGTTCCATGAAGCCCAAACATCCCGAGTCATAATTTTTGTTATACGAGGCTAAATAAGGAAAAAGATTCCACCAAAGTATGATGCATCCTTTTTTTAAGAGACAACTAATGACGAATAATGCTAATGGCAATGATGATGTGTTGGAAATATTGCGCTATCGATGTATAATCAAGACAACAAAATAAAAAAATAGAAGAGAAAATAAACACAATGATTTAACGTGATAAAAGATCAATGTAAATCAAAGAGAAACATTCAAGGACAAAGGAGTCCATCATCAAAAGAAATTTACTACAACAAAAAAGAGTACATCACGATAAAATCCTAACTCTTATATATAACGGCCCAAATCATTCGCTTCTATCTCATATCATCATTTTTTCTTTTCTCATTTTTTTTCCAATTTTGAGCAAGGCACGTCGACATGATGTAAAATGACAATGATAGTCAAAATGAAGGAATAATATTGCCAACATTAGGAATCATAATACTATAATCCTATAATCCTCATATAAATAAGGGATACACTACCACTCAATTGAAGTAATATGTGACCTTGTGTCTGATCAAATGATGACTCTACGAACCCTATGCTCCCAAAATACTTGGGGTGGGGGGGAGGGTATATAATTTATATATGATATGTTCCTATTTTTGTAATATTTGATAATAAATTTTATTAGTGTCAATTAGAAGATACAAAATGTAAAATTTATATATATTATAACTAATTATGTGATTTATTAGTGTTGTAAAACCCAAACCAGACCAGTCGGTCGAACCGGTCCGACCATGATCCGGATCCCACAACGGGCTATGGGTCAAGCTCGAACCGACAAGATGATTAGCCCGGATTGAACCGGTCAAGTCCGATCAAACCTGTGGTTGAACTGCTGAACCAGGCAGTTTTATTGAAATGCATTTTTAAAGTTATTAAAAAAATGAGAAGGATGGTGAATTTTGATCTTGAGACCTCTTCTTATTTAAGAGGTGTATCACTCAGTAGGACATTTTAAGCACATGATTTGCTCAGTAGGACATTTTCAGCATATGATTTGATTCTTGTTAAATTATTTTTATTTAGTTTCATTTTTTATCATATTTAAATATTGGAATAAAAATAGTTTCAACGTCTAATAAAATAAAATGTAAGTTAATTAATTTATTTTGTTTAGATTTTAGCACTTTTGATTCACCTTAAATAAATATTAGTAACTAATCACATGAATTATAAGTTGATATATTAATTTATATGTTCAAGAATGTAGTAAACAAAATATTTGAACAAATATTTTATTTATTTATTAAAATATATTATTATTATTTTTATAAGTATATTTTATATTAGGTATCAATGAATATATGTTATTAGTATGAATATATTTTTACATTATTCACATCCGGTCCGTCCATCCGAGTTAATCGATTCGACCGGTTAGACCTGACCCAAAAACTTTTTCAGGTCGACATTCGATTCGGGTTTTACAACAATGTGATTTATAACTATAATTATAACAAGATAAATATAAAAGGAATGTAATATTTGATAATAAATTTTATTAGTGTCAATTAGAATATTCAAAATGTAAAATTTAGATATATATATATTATAACTAATTATGTGATTTATAACTATAATTATAACAAGATAAAATATAAAAAGAAACATATATATTTAATGTCCATTCATTGTGAGGAGGGGGGTGGCGGGCGCAAATTAGGTATTATTTTAACTATATATGAGACTTTCATATTATCATAAGGTGTAAAAAAAAATTATCCAAAGGTAGCTCCGTCCCTGATCTATATTGCAATCCAAAGAATGGACTATGATGTCCCGTTTATGTTCCATGTCATGATAATGTTCCACCTTTTATCTATATGTTTTCGTACATGATGCTCAGTTATGATTTTCAAGATGCTTATACTCAATTTATGTTGTTATCACATTAGACATTTTATGTATGATATATTATGAATGAATTATATTAATTATGTCACTATTAAGCTTTCATCTTAAATAATTTATGTCTTTTCAGTTTTCTTTCACTCATTTAATTATTTTAAGTATTTCGTGGATATGTCACTATTCTTGACCATCTTGAGTCATTGGAAGAGTTAAAATGTATGTCTACATTAATAGCTAGGAGGGAAGACTCTACAACGAGGGTCAAATTTTGGTACAAATCAAGAGTTTAAAAGAATAATATCTTAACGAAAGGTGGAGAGAGTTACAATATTAGAGTTTGCATTCCATGGACAAATCAAGAGTTTAAAAGAATAATATCTTAACGAGGGGTGGAGGGCATTACAATATTAGAGTTTGTATTAATCTTGCATATGCTCTAATTTATTTCTAGTAAAAATTTTAACATCTTTTAGTGGAAAAATGTTATTAACTCTATAATATCATGTTGAATGACTTTTATCCATTACAAATATAACAAGATTAACGTAGAGCACCATGCTCTGCATCTTGATGTAGAGAGCTTATTTTTTATTATTTAATTAATTAAATTATTAGAATTTATGATTAAATTAATTATATATTTTTTAGATGAAGTAATATATATTTATTGGACTAATTTGATAATAAGAATTTTTGTCATTTCCAAATAAAAATTCATGGTCTATGCACATACCTCGATGAAAAAAGAAAAGAAAAAAAGACAACCACATTTGAGATTTTAACTGAAATTGTCTCGATGCATAGAAGAGATCATAGACATACTACTACAATGTTTTTCATTTTTCTTTTGGTAAGAACGCACAATGGTTTTTGAAACACCCGCAAAATCTTTTCATGCGTTCCATGTAGTTATCACGTACTTGTACATATACTCAGCTACATATGGAATTTAGGAGATATTTTTCTAGAGGTAATTTTCGTGGATTATCATGTAATATTGTATTAAATTATCTGGGTCCATCACATTACCTTATTTACTTGTGACAGGTAATGAGTAATTTGTATTGCCCAGACAATTCACATTGCCTATGAAGTGACAATGCAAATTGCCTACGAAAGGGTAGACAATCCACATTATCACTTGAGTTGCAAACTTTTAAATTTTACTTTTCGCATTTGTCCTTTACAATTTTATTTAAATAAATTATAAAAACATATTAAATAAATTATAATAATAATTAAATAAATTATAAAATTAATCAAATAAATATTATAATTATTATGACTATATTATTATCATATTTTAAAAATATATTAGTTATTTTATAAACTTTAATTTTATGGATGAGAATATATATTTGTGATTTAATTTTATGAAGTTAAAAATAATTTATATCCATAAACATAATTCTTTTGATTAGGGGTATATTGGTAAAAATTATATATTAACTCATAAATTTGTATTTTCTTATAAATAACTAATATGGATTGTCAGATAGATTACTTATGCATACTAAACAAGATAATGTACATTGCTAACAATTTAATAAGTGGTAATCTTTTTGAGAGGCAATCTATATTATTAGGTAATATTAAATGACAATGCAGTGAATACGGGTGTGTTGCATTATCATTCAAGATTACCTAATTTATTACTTTTCAAAAATATTATCACTTATTAAATTGTCAGTAATACACATTACTTTAATAAATATAAGCAATTTATTTTTGGATTCATATTAATTATTTATAACAAAGTAAAAATTTATGAGTTAATATACAATTTTTACCAATATTCACAACCAAAATAATAATGTTTATATATATAATTTATTTTGAATTTCATAGACTACAGTCACAAACATATTTTCACCCATAAAAGTAAAAAATATAAAATAATTGATATATTTTTAAAATATGATAATAATATATTCATAATAATTAACTATGATTTATTTGATTAATTTTATAATTTATTTAATTAGTTTTATAATTTATTTAAATAAAACTTCTAAGGACAATGTAGATTGTCACCCTTGATATAGGCAATTTGCATTGGCACATGATAGACAATGTGAATTGCCTAAGCAATCCAAATTAATCATTACTTGTCACATGTGAACATGATAATGTGGTGGACCCAGATAATTTAAAACAATGTTACCTATTAATCTACAAAGATTACATATAGAGAAACACCCCCTTATTGATAAGCAAATGATTAATAATGCTTAAATCTTATCTCAATTGAGAATTCATCTTATTTTCAAGACACTTCGAAGTAAAATGTGCCCACGTAATACGGGAGTCTCGTTGCCTAATCTAACGAGTCCGTGAGGATCAATGGGGAATCCATGGAGATCCCCTACCGGGGAGCATTGAGGTCAAAATATTAATGAGATATTTTATATGTGATTCGAAATTAATTTATCCTAATTTTGAAGTATTAATGTAATGCTCCCAAATCGACCCCCGCCACGTGGCGAAGACCAACCTGAAGACGTTACAGATGTTATGACTTTGACTATCATGTTGATCTTATCTCAGTTAAGAATCGAGACACGTCAACAGAAGAATAATAAAATAAAAAAATAACATAAATATGCGGAAGTCTAAAAAGTGGCTACATCTTTCCTAAAGAATATAATAAGGTTCTACATCATGAATCTATAAATGCGGAAGGAAAATAAATCTATGATTCATGTGCTTTCTTATTGCCAGAGCCTTGTCACTACACACTTACTCCACTTTATCACTGATTTAGTCCTATAGAAATCAGACACAGGTAAGGAGGTCCTCCCGTAAGCTTTACAGCCTAGTGGAGAACCACATAATATATAATGCATAACTTGAATAGAGAAATTAACGGTAAGGTGAAATACTTATCTTGAATGAAAAGGGATAACATGACAGCATTATAAATCATGCTAAAAGATAAATAAGAGGATATCATAAATCATGATAATCAAATGATGCTTAGTAAACTTGAAATCTTGGCACGCTTGAAAAATCATGACGATAACTTGATTTGTTTTAATCATGCTTCTTGATCTTGGTTTATGATTAGAATCAGTGTGACTTTAAATGCCTTTAGTTCTCGGGATATGCGGAGCAAACGATACAGTCTTGTGTAGGTCAATGGGTGATCAAACCATGACCAAGGGAGTGACTCTTATCTTGACACACTTGGCTTGGTTTAACTGCCCATTATTCATCTTTTATCTGAACTTATTAATAATTTTGAACGGTCGACCGGTCGGCTGGTGAAGTTCAGGGATCGGTCGACCGATTAGGTTGTGCGATTGGGGAATCGGTCAACCGGTGTGGCTAACGAAGAACAAAGGTCGGTCGATCGATCGACGTGCTGATTATTTTCAAACACGAAAATTCTTTTAAAACTCTGGCATAATAACATCATAAACTATCTCCCAGCAAGCAATCAACATCAACATATCGAAAGGAATCAAATTCAGCAAGCAATTGATCAAACAATACGAAATTAAGAAGGAAAACAGGGCATGCAACGTTTTTTGCTTTCATCTTTCAATACATTGAAATCGTGTCAGTGAGAGGGTTCAATCTATTCTAAGTTGTGCAAGGTGATTTCGATTCACCCACCTCATGTCGCTGCGGTCTCTTCTTTGATCTGTGTGAATCAGAGGTGGGCGTGTGGGCTGTCCTCCTCGCTGTTCATGCGCCATTATGTTGCCCACCTTTTGAGATGGCTATCCTGTTGATGAGAGGGGAGAGATTTCCCAGTCATTGGTTCCTATACGTGATGATTGAAGAGAAAAGGGGATGAGGTGCCTTTGTGTGGGGAAGAAAAGAGGTGTCATGCGGCTGTGGGGCCCTCATAGAGAAGAGGTTAGGGATTTTAGTTATAGGTTAACCAAGGTTATAGTTAATGTGCTGTTATTTGGGCCCATCATTTTTTTGTGGTTCTTACATTATAACTTCCTTAAAAAAAATTCGTCATCGAATTTTGCATGAGGTGGGCTTACTGAAAAGATGCGGGAACTCTTAACACATTCCCAACTCGAACTTCGATGTTAACCTTTCTGTCATGGTGGAACGTGATGCTATTTGAACCATGAGTACATATTTATTCTTTAGACATTGTACCTTGTGTTTCATAATTTGAGTCGGACACTTGACAAAGATGAGGTCTGTGGCTAGATTATAATCTTGGCATCCTAGTGGTGATACTTCTTAAGATTGGAAACGTGGATTGCATCATGCATTCACCCAGAAGAAGAGGGTAATGACAACTTATATGAAGTCTCAACAATGCATCCAATTGTCAACATAGCAAGGGTTGGGTTTTCTTCACTTGCTGAATCTCATGATCCCTTTTCATATGAAATACTTTTAGCAGAACTTGTTCACCAGTCTAAAGGCCTACCCTTATTTACATAACTTTTCTATCTACCTTGTGCAGTCTGTAACATCTTCTTAACCATTTCAATATTCTTTGAGTACTCCACTATTTCTTTTACTTTTTCTATACTCGTGATCTTTTCTTCATCCACTTCACCTAATGATGAGCGACAATGTCATCCATACAAAGTTCCAAATCGTGTTTTAATCATGTTCGAATGTTAACGATTATTATCAGGGAATTTGATCCAACATAAAGGATCATCTCTATTAACTTATATTTCTTATTCTACTATTCTCAAGTGTATAACATTATAATTACCAGAGACACTAACCTCCTTAAAGGGAGTGTTAGTGGACATTCTTGAGCAAGCACTACATCTACTCCTCTGAAATTACGTTCATGTATATGTATATATATATATATATATATATATATATATATTTGACATCACATGTACTTACTATCATTTCTTTTATTTATTTATCTATTATTATTATTATTATCATCATCATCATCATCTTCTTCACTCTAACCTCAGTCTATGATAATTGTACTATAGATATAAATAATTAGTTGCACTTTGTTGTCATCTTGGCCCTTATACTTACTATTAATTAAGCTTCTTTTTTTTTAGTCTTTCATCCCTTCTTATGAAATCTTTATATTTCTTAATTCTTTAATATTGTAATTTGGAGAAAAGTTTATCATTATTTCATAACTTCGTATACAATTATCATTATTTCAGTCTATGATAATTGTACTATATATATAAATAATTAGTTGCACTTTATTGTCATCTTGGCCCTTATACTTACTATTAATTAAGCTTCTTTTTTTTAGTCTTTCATCTCTTCTTATGAAATCTTTATATTTCTTAATTCTTTAATATTGTAATTTGGAGAAAAGTTTATCATTATTCCATAACTTCGTATACTCTAAGGATTAATGCATATATGAGTTAAACTACAATATATCTATTGATTCGATATATAATTGACATCCATAGCTAATGATCTGATATAACATCCTCTAAGGATTTAAGATTCGTAATTTATTTTGATTCAACTGAAATCAATTATTAACATAATCTAATGTCGATATCTTGGTGGTATCATACGATGATCATCGTGTGGGGGCATGATCATTTGACCTTCGTCTTAGATCGGATGTCTTGAGAAATTGAGCAAAGTACAAACTATATGTAATTGTCAAATAAGACAATTATATTTATAATCAATCAGAGGTCTTATAAATCGTTTGAGAATGGATCGTTCTTGGCATTCTATGTCATTGAAACATGGTGGTTCTTAATTAGTGTCATTCGTTATCCTTTCTATGTCTCGACACATTGTGCCAATGCTTTGTTTTATATGCTTATCATGGGAGTTGCCTTCAATCTTACTTCTTGTCTTACATTGATCTGTTTCGTGCAATGTCAGATCATATAATTTCATAGGAGACCAGTGGTTATATATTACCACAACAAGTTCTTTCCTTGAGTATCTTGAAGCACTTTGAATCAATGTTAAGGCCGAATGATATCTACGATGAGGGATCGATCACATAGTACAATCTAATTCTTAATGAACAAAATAATTTATGCACACTAACATGAGTCCTTAGTAAAACATCATGAATGCAAGTAAACACATGGAATGAATTCAAACAATCAGACAGGAAATAAAGCAACCATCAAAATAAAAGATAAATAATCATCTTTCTTCTTGCATATCATTTCATTTCCTTTGCATTAACGATATCTTGTAGCACATAGAAGAGGTTCGGGATAATCTTAAAGTTGGAAAGGAGTACCAATCCATATAAAAGACTTATGATAAAATCATGAGTGGTCCACTTATTCAAGATAAAATCTTGAACATTTTTCATCATATTGATGTCGAGGCATCTTAGAGAGCATTCTATGTATCATCTTATATCTTGCATCTTAGAGGACATTCTATGTATCATCTGATGGTTTGCTTAACCCATTATCTAAACATATATAGGTTTTATTTTCCCTTTTGAACCATCAACCATGATTATATGATTAATTACCCTATACGATTTGGACATTATTATGAAAACTAATAAATATATCCACAGTCAAGATAAATCAATTAAAAATTTATAGTTTACTTCATAATCATCATTCTCAAGTGCATAACTTACTTCTCCAATAATTTTGTAGGGGACTTATAAAATTCCTCATACTTTACCTTACCCCTCCCCCTCCCCCCCACATACTTTTTAAAATTTTCTCACTTGATGTTTTGATCTTTTTTATTACTTAATGATTGGAGGCACATATCCTCCTTAAGCATATCTCAGTTAAGAGACTTTAAATCTTTTCAAAATTTCTCACATTCATTTAACCCTTTCATGCATTGCTTGTTCTTATATAATTCTTTTATCAACCATATTAGTATATTTTGAAAATATATTTACATTGCGATGATAGAAAATTCATTTTTTAGTAATGACTATATAAAAATATACTTCATATTAATAAAATTCAAATCTACTATATATTAAACTAAGTTAATTAAATCTATCTATTTATTTATTTTTCTTTATATATTTATAAGTATACTATGTTATATGTACATATGTGTATGAGTATGGTAGATCTAAATGTTCGATTAACTTAAACAGTCACTTACTTATTGAAAATTTCTTCTAACATTTATTCAATCCAATGTGACTTGTAAACCTTTTAAGCTTCTATATTTGTCCATCCATACCTTATACATGATTATTAGGCAGCTCACTAATTCTTAAAACTCTTGTATACAAATATTTCATAACTTGAACATAATTAATAATTTTGGTTCTTATTTTTCCATTGAACGTAAAGTAGGGGTAGCCGAAATGAGGATGTTGAGATGGATGTGTGATCATACAAGATTAGATAAGATTAGGAATGACCATATACGTGAACGAGTCGGAGTGGCTCCTATTAGTGAGAAAATGGTAGAGAATCGTTTGAGATGATTTGGTCATGTTCAGAGAAGATCATTAGATGCGCCAGTAAGAAGAGTAGATCAAATAATCTGGAGTTCGATTAAGAGAGGGAGAGGGAGGCCAAGGCGGACACTTGGCGAACTAATAGAGCAAGATCTATTGGTGAATAATATACCGAAAGATTTGGTTATTAATAGAGCGAAATGGCGTCGTATGATCCATGTAGCCGACCACACCTAGTGAGATAAGGCTTTGTTATTGTTGTTGTTGATTCTTATTTTTTCAAATAAGGTAGTCCAACTAAGAATTTCGTATAACTAGTTTATATTTGTTTAGAACTTTTACCAACATAATATGGGAGGAGGGCATATGAAGCCTAAGGCACAACGAGCATTATGGGTCCATACTTATCAATATAAACATATAAGATAATTTATTAAACCCCTATATTAGTAGACCAATGGAACCACATAAGTCAAAATGATAAATCATAACTTAGATATGCTTGATTTCACTTCTACTATTTGAAATCATCTGACATCTACGTATTGTGTGAGTCGAATATTTTAATTACTTTTATAATTCCCTCGTTTCTTTCTTAAATCTATATATCTTTGCAACTGATATGCCTACTCATTTTCCTCTTCATACTATTGTAGTTAGCAGAAGAAGTCCGTGAATAGGACGATCATGGAAGAGATGGAAAACATGAATTATAAGAAATAAAATCGTTTCTTATATTTTATTCTTTAAATATCTGTAAGACTCATTCTTCATGTAGGTATACTTATCCACATGCTTGTTACTTATTCTTTTCCAATTTGCTCGTAACCTTTATGACCCTTTTTGTTTAATCACTAATATTTAAGTTGATTCCTACCATATAGAATAATCTTCTTAGGAATCGACCACTCATATGAAATATATATCAATACATCAATAAAGAATAACTCAAAGCAAGAAAGATCTTACTTATACTTTACGGTGGAAGGTGTGGCGATTGCTCGACAATAGCACATGAACAAATATCATACTATTATATACACTAAGATGCCAAGAGAGTCCTGATTTTAGGCTCTGATACCATAAATGTAATGCCCCCAAATTGACCCGTCACGTGGCGAAGACTAACCTGGAGACGCTACGAACATTATGACTTTGACTATCATGTTGACCATATTTCAGTCAAGAACCGAGATACGTCAGCGGAAGAATAATCAAATAAAAGACATAAATATGCAAAAGTCTAAAAAGTGGCTACATCATTCCTAAAGAATATAATATGGTTCTACATCATGAATCTATAAATGCGGAAAGAAAATAAATCTAATAAACCCTGTTATTCATGTGTTTTCTTGTCGCCAGAGCTTTGTAACTACACACCTACTCCACCTCATCACTAACCTAGTCCTCTCGTAAACTTTACATCCTAGTGGGAACCACATAATATACAATACATAACTTGAATAGAGAAATCAGCGGTAAGGTGAAATACTTATCTTGAATGAAAAAAGATAACATGGCAGCATCATAAATCACGTTAAAAGATGAATAAGAGGATATCATAAATTATGAGAATCAAATGATGCTTAGTAAACTTGAAATCATGGCACGCTTGAAAAATCATGATGATAATTTGACTTATCTTAATCATGCTTCTTGATCTCGATTTGTGATTAGAATCAGTGTGACTTTAAATGCCTTTAGTTCTTGGGATATGCGGAGCAAACGATACAACCTTGTGCAGGTCAATAAGTGATTAAACCATGACCAAGAGAGTGACTCTTATCTTGAGACACTTGACTTGGTCAGGTAGCCCATTATTCATCTTCTATTTGAACTTATTAATAGCTTTGAAATCTTGTTATTCGTTGTTCAATCATGACATGGGAACGGGAAGGATCAATGGTAGAGTGAATCATCTTGTGAATTCATGTCTTGAATCATGGATGGATCATGAACAAATCATATAGCACTAATTTAGTCATTATTATAATAAATCAAATAAGAATATGCAAGATTCAAATCAGGATCAAGAATGGTTGATAAACATAATAAAAAAAGGATCACGAAAGTCGGTCGATCGATTTTGGGGAACGGTCGACCGGTGAGCTTTGGATCGGTCGATCGGTCTACTCCTATCGATCGACCGGTGGTTTCAAAAGTTGGACGGTAGGATTCAAGGATCGGTTGATCCGTTCAATTGAATGGTCGATCGGTCAGCTGGTGAAGTTCAGGGATCGGTCGACCGATTAGGTCATGCGATTGGGGGAATCGGTCAACCGGCCGATCGATGATGAAGTCGGCTATGGGATCGCAAATCAGTCGATTGGTGGCTAACGAAGAACAAAGGCCAATGGATCGGTCAGCGTGCTGATTATTTTCAAACACGAAAATTCTTTTAAAACTCTGACATAATAACATCATAAACTAGTTTCTATCCTCTAGCAAGCAATCAAACATCAACATAACAAAAGGAATCAAATTCAGCAAGGAATTGATCAAACAACACGAAATTAAGAAGGAAAACAAGGCATGCAACGTTTCTTGCTTTCATCTTTCAAAACATTGAAATCGTGTCAGGAAGATGGTTCAATCTATTCTAAGTCGTGCAAGGTGATTTCGATTCACCCACCTCGTATCGTTGCACTCTCTTCTTTGATCTGTGTGAACCAAAGGTGAGCGTGTGGGCTGTCCTCCTCGCTGTTCGTGCGCCATTATGTTGCCCACCTTTTGAGATGACTATTCTATTGATGAGAGGGGAGAGATTTCCCAGTCACTAATTCCTATACGTGATGATTGAAGAGAAAAGGGGATGGGGTGTCTTTGTGTGGGGAAGAAAAGAAGTGTCGTGCGACTGGGGGGCTCTCATAGAGAAGAGGTTAGGGATTTTAATAATAGGTTAACCAAGGTTATGGTTAATGGGTTACTATTTGAGTCCATTTTTTTGTGATTGTTACAATTAATTCAAACACTCAGTTATTTTGTAATTCTTATTATTTATAAAGGGAATGCTTATATAAATTCCCTCGAGTTCGAACAGAAGAAAAATCCTACCATAAATTATTTTTGAAATTTCTAGTTCTATTTTTGAGTTATCTTCATATATTTTTCATCAGACTTGTGTATTACTTTGCAATAAAAATAAAGGAAACATGCAATATGCAAATTAATCACGTGCATATATATAACAAACAGTTAACTTATTAAACCAAATATCGTACACATATTTTGCAACATCAACTGAGTCAGATAATTCTTATATACTACGTTACATTTAGCCTCGTCCATCATTATTCTTAATTAACGTAGATTCTTATTTTATTCCGGTGCATGCAATCAAATCCTCAAATGGGAGAAAGTGGACTTGCCATCCAGTCCTTTTGCGTAGAAGCGGCTCACGCAATCCCTTACCAGGAACTCCCGGTACAGAGGTGGGTTCTCCTCAGACAACAACTCCTTGATCGGACCGTAGAGCCTCGTGGAAGCCGTGTGGAAATGGGTGCTGAAGAAGCACGCCACTGAAATCCTTGGACCCTCGTCTTTAGCCACCACTCTGTGCTCAACGCTCTTGAACCTGTCATTAGTAATCAGCTGCATGCAGAACAAAGAACAAAAAGGAAGGTGAAGAAGACAGATCATTGCATGTAAAACCTGATAGATATTATATAATGAAGTCCCAAACTGACTGCAAATTGAGTTTAAAATCTATAATCATATTATAACCTGCATTATATCGGCAATATTAACCACCAGAGCTCCGGGAAGGGGGCGGACATCGACCCATCTGCCTTCGTGGAAGACTTGCAGACCACCAACTTGGTCCTGGAGGAGAATGGTGAGGAAACCGGAGTCAGAGTGCTTGGTGGTTGCGATGGCCACCTCAGGCTCAGGGCATGGCGGGTAGTAGTGGCAGACTAGCATCTGCCCCTGGCTGCAATCCATGTCCTCTAAATAGCTACGTTTCAGTCCAAGAGCTTCTGACAGGAATCCTAACAGAGTGTCTCCCAGTAACTTGACATGCTTGCCGTATTCAAACAGTTCATCCCTGCAATCATACAGCATATATAATATAAAC
The DNA here is from genome assembly GCA_030549335.1 of Pontederia crassipes. Taxonomy (NCBI): domain Eukaryota; kingdom Viridiplantae; phylum Streptophyta; class Magnoliopsida; order Commelinales; family Pontederiaceae; genus Pontederia; species Pontederia crassipes. The sequence goes on along the minus strand of CM060196.1, from coordinate 65,210,572 downwards.
TGCAAAAGATATATGATCTTCGCATCCGAGAGGTATCCATTCGAGCATGGATTTGGTAATTCAAAGTTGCTTAAACCCCTCTGATGCAACTTGCTATCGCAATGCACTGACCAGGTAATAGATTAATATGAATCGATCTCGGGACTACATGTTTTTGTAGGTACCTGCAAGATTTTGGGAGCTCGTCGGGAAAGGGAGGATCGGGGGCCAAGCGGCAGTAGAGCGTGTCCCTCCAGTTGGCCACCTTCGAACGGAACAAATCGAAATTGGAATAGTACCTCACCGCCCGGTCGAACTCCCGCGTGTACAGCGCCGCCTTTTCGTCGTCCGGTCCCTCGTGGAAGGCCCTGACGGCCTCCAGGATCCCCGCCATGGAAGCCGTAGGCACGTCGTGCCCGACCACCTGGAAGAACCCCCAACCTTCGGAGGCACGCCGGATCCCCTCCACCACCTCCTCTCTGCTGCGGCGGAGGTCAATCGTAGGAATCTGAAGGCCGCCGTCGTCGACGGGGCTCCCCGAGGAGATTCGATCCTCCGGGGCGGCGACGAAGATGCGGGGGATCTTGGTGACGCCGGCGGCCACGAGGCCGCGGACGCCGGCCTTCGTCTCATCGAAGGCTTTGAGCTCCGCCGCCCGGTCGTATCCCGTCGTCGCCGCACCGGATGATACCATCTTTTGGATGTGCTGTGACTCGTGAGGACGTACTGGAGCATTTTTTTATTATTTCTAATTCTGAGCACAAACCACTAACACCACATCCATCCAACTCACTTTATTTTTATCATATTTTATATATGTCTTCATCAAATGTTTAACAATAAGTCAATAACAATGTAATACCCAGCTCATTTAAAAAAAATAGAAAATAAAAGAAATGGAAAATGAAACTAAGTATAAAAGACCAATTAGCTTAGTCCAATTAGTGAGCCCACCAGCCTAATAGTCCTTCAACTAATCTATAAAAAGGCTAATTATCCTAAAGCTCTCTCTCTTAGCCTCATTTCTTTCACACACTTCTCTCTCTTCTCCAGCAAGAGAAGAATGATTCCAGCAAAGTGTAGCATCATGGTTATCTACATTTCTGCACCCTTTTAATCCTTAGATCCATTGCTCACTTCCTCCCCTTCATGTGGATTGCTTCTTAGGTGGAGAACCATAAAGGAAGGTGTTCTTGGTGTTAGAAAAGGCTCAAGCTATGATCAACTACGAAATCAGGTGGGTGGTACCGAAATCATATGTATAACATGATTATCAATTGATTAGAATTAGGGTTCTTACATGGATAGTGTTCATAAGTGATGAGAAGCATGAAATGGAATGATTGATTGCCCTTTTTGTGTTTGATGTATGTTCTATAATTCTTATGACTGTAGATATGCTCTGTATTAATCCTTCATGTTTAGATGTTTGATTGAATGCCTTGATTTCAATTCTGGATTGAAAATTGTCATTATTTCCATTCTGTCCAGTTTCTATTTTGCATGCAAACCGGTCAACCGATCCTGTATATCGATCGACCGATCCTTGGAGGCTGATCGACCGATCAATCTCCCGAGTCTTGTATCGTTCGGTCGATCGATCGATCGAAGCTCGTATTTAGTCTATGTGCTATCGGTCGATCGATCCAGAGATATCGATCGACCGGTATGTAGAACTTGTTCACTGTGTTCTGTAAGGACCAACCGGTCGACCGATCCAAAGATATCGGTTGACCGGCGTCCGAAAAATGATCGACTGCCTAGAGAGGACCGGTCGACCGATATCTGTCAGATTGCTTATTGATTGCTACTTGATTGTTGATTTGATCTATACTCTTCTTATGCTTGTATTAAGTTACTCTTTACTGACTGAAGTGTTATGTGAATGAATCCTTGATCTTATCTTTATCTATCTTATGATCCAATCCTATCATGATATGTAAGTATGACCATGTGACAAGTGATTAAGTAAGCAAGGCATGAATATGTTTACGAGAGTGGTGGTCAGAGCTTATGCATGTGTAGGGTCGCTCCCTAAGTCATTGCTTGATCCTCCATTGGCTTAGCTCTGGCGTAAAATCCCCTAGGTAAAGGCAAGAAAAAGGCAATAATGCAAAGTGAAAGTAAGAGTACAAAGAGCATGAACAAGTAGCATGAACATGATGAACAAAGCATGATTATTGATCCACCATGATCTCTGAACCCATTTATGATTACAAGATTGACACATGATTTCTATTTCTTTTATCCATCAATATCTCAAGTGAATGATCATATGTCTTCAAATTTGATTTTATTGTAAGTGATTACTGATTCTGCCAATTGCTAATTATTGTTGTGCATTGTACACTTATGGATCCCCACTAGGCTGTATAACTTACGAGAGGACCTCCTCCTCTGTGTTGATTTCCACAGGGACAGATCAGTGATGGTGTTGAGATTGTGTGCCGCGATCAACGATGCTAATGCACATGAACCAAGAGAGGGCCTAGTTGTCTTTGTCTTTATTTTCGCTTTATGAACTTGATGTAATTCAGACCTATGGTCATTATGGACTTTGTAATAATTTGGGACTTCCTCTTTTATGATATTTTTATCTTTCCTTCATTGTTCTTATTATTGGCATGCCATTTGTTTTTATTTAAGATTTGGTCAAGTTTAAGTCAATGGTACAGCATTTTCGTAGCGCCTTCGAATAGATCCTCGCCACGTGGCATTGGTCGATTTGGGGGCGTTACAAACAATGTCATCAGAATAATGTTACTAACAAATAATCTGGCACGCCTTATTAGCAAGATTGTGTTCTGGAATTTAGAGTTTGGAAATAACAAAAAAATAATGGTACTAACAAATTTAGCATGGTACTTCAGGAGATAGATTTAAACCAAAATTTTTATAAGTTCTAGTTCTGTCTTAGTTCCGAGCAAAATTTTGATTAGTCTCGAAGAATTAAGCCAAATTTTTTTATCAGGTTCATGATTTGTCTGATTGGAATTGGTTGAATCATTTCGGCCCAAGCTAAGCTCTAAGTAAATGTGAAAGAAAAAATAAAAATAAATGAGACATGAACTGATAAGCAACATATTTATTCAAGTAAAATTTTAATTTTGATTCTTTCCTATATGTGTAATGTAGTTAGAAGAATTAGATGATTGATAGTTAATTGAAATGCATGATTAATTAGAATATCGTGGTGGTAATAGTGATATTTATCGTAATAGACAATTTGATTCGTTTATTGTCTGATCTGATATGATAACATGCAAATTCTTTTGGACCGATTCAAATTCATCTGATAAATTAACAAACTCGGACAGATAACATGACACATTGTTCAAACCATTTGATCGATGTCCGTTATCGATTCGATACTCGTTCATTAATTAATAAATCATCCAATAGTCCAATCATTAATGTCTTAACAATATTAAGTTTTAAATATAATTAAATATATTTGGAAATACAAAAGTAAGATAATAGATTACTTAAATTAAATCAAATAACTTAAGTAAATATTAGATGATGTATCATTTGTGACGGGTATAATATATACATATTAGCCAAATAAAATTTTTAGACATTTCCTCCATGGCATCCATTTGGTATAGGTCGCTATGGAATAATTGTAATGTCTATTCATAATTTTTTAAAATATTTTAATATGAAATAATTAAGATAATATATTTATTCACAAATATATGTTTATATATGAGTTAGTTAAACTTCAACCATTAGTATTTTATTCACATATTTTCAATTTCAATATATATTTTTATATCATGTAAAATAAAATATGATATTATTTAATATATAACATTAGTTCATAAAGAAGTATTGTATTGTATTAAAACACAACGTAATTCTTAGTGTATGTGTATCAATGAAATTTAATTTTGATGAAAGACTATAAGATTAAACTTTTGACATAACATTAAATTATTAGAAGATCTCAGAGTTCACAAAAGTGTGACTATATGTACAATAAAAAATAGTTGAATAAGATTTTCTCAAGATATTTTATGCTTACTTTTAATGTTTTATTCAAATAAATGAATTTGTATAATTATCGTAGGATTGGTGTAAGATTCTACCAATCTTAAGATCGACTATATACCCACTATAAATCTTACACTTAAGATCCTCTAGGTAGGATCATGATTTCTCTTTATAAAATCATAAGATTATAAGATCTTACTAGCCAAATCGAGATTCTGACATTGCAGAAGAGTAGGAGAGTTCTTCATGAACTCCCCAATTAAGATTCTTTGTGTAAAAAAAGATTGTATGTGAATAATAACTCCTTAATTGGATCATAGAGCCTACTACTACTTGAAGAATATGTAGCCATCACTTTGTGCTCAGTGCTTTTGAACATGTCATTAGTTATCACCTATAACAAAATAATGCAAAGTTATTTTGATTAATCTTATTTTACATTAATTAGCCAATTTCACTATTCTATATGCATATATAAAGTATTATATTCAGTGACTAAATCACTTGATGGATAGTTAAATTTGATTGGGTTAATGGGGCTATATACTAGTGTTGATTGAAGTTATTAACCTTGAGTTTGATGATTTATATATTTTTTTTCAATCTTGTCTGAATATCGAATTATCTTCAATCTGAAATATGCACGATAGATGTTTTTTTCTAATAAACTTGCTTCTCATTATATAAATATATCACTAATGATATCATATGTGTATTTAAAATGAATGAAGGATCAAAAGAGAGCAGAGCATACATATTCATCCTACTATAGTTGACAATCTTAATAAAGTTGGCCATGTTTGCACTTATATTTTGGAGACATCTCACCAAATTTTCTATATTTCAAAATTGTAACCATCAACTACAAAAAATAATGAATTTGTGACAAGAATATTTACAACGGGAAAATCTTCTCAATTTGCAATAGAATTTACAAAAGAAATAATTATGCACCATTCATGACCTAGAGATAGGTTGTCGACATTTGCGATGGATACTTCTATTGAAATAGTGACAATGACTCTTGCCAACCATAATTTTCTTTTGTTGTAATTTTGGAAACAACATAATATTATATCTCTACAATAAAAGTTATCATTCAAAATTTATCTTGCACTAGTTGGTTAATTTTGCAACCACGAGTTATGATAATCTATCGACTGTCATCATCTGATTGAACAAAGAAAGCGTGGCAAAGTTTAAGTTTTATCATAGCCGACATAAACTTTATCACAAAAAGATTGAAAATGGGTCGTCTGATCTTACCGACCTTGATAATATGCAAGTCACTTTGCACCTACAAATACATGTCGAATCCATTGAACCAAGCCTAGGCATTCTAATTGTGAGTCATGTGTTCTAGAGACGAGATCAAGAGGAGAGAGATTGCGACCAAGGGTTGAATAAAGATGCGACTATCCAACATTATGATGTTTTGGGCATGTGTTCTCTTTCAATTTTTATATGTGTAATTCTTCAAATTTTATATTCTTATTTTATTTTCTCTCTCCTAAATTTATAGGATGAAGCTCCATTGTTATTAGGTCATTTGTTTTAGGAGATTATTAATTTAAGGGAAACTGGGTGATCATTATTTTAATTATTTTATTAATTATTAATTGTGCTTAGTGCTTTTAAAATAGTTAATTAAAATTTTGAATTAGGCTAAGAGTGCTTACTTTCAAAGTTCATGATACTAGTTTAATTAATTTTATTTAACATAAATAATTTATATAAATTTGACAACTAATGTGTGAAGAATCAAGTTTGTGTGATATGTGTATACCAGTTTATAGAGTGATTAATATTTTAGGAAATTCAATTTAATGCATCTTATTTTAGTTTGATTTGATGGGATGTCAGTTTGTGGATACTTCACTTATAATTAAATTAAGATAGTTTAATCTACATGTAGTAAATTGAGGGGATGCTAGTTTGTAGAGAGCATAATTTGATTTTGTTAGATTAATAATTTAGGGAGACTTTAATTTATCTTAAAATATTAAATTTATATTTTTTGATTCACATATTTATCCTGAGCTACTTTTATTTTAAGGCCTAACTTCAGCGCCACTATATTATTATCTTATTAACATAGTTTTAGTATTTATTTTATAATTACAAAACCTATTTTTTAAAATTATATTTTTTTCTTATTAATTTACAAATTATTAATTAATAACTTTTTGGTGGGGTTGACACTTTTTACTTTTTTTATTATATTATTTGAGAGACTAGTATACTTGCTAACGAATTTATTTTACTACAACATTTTACGCATCATCAGTCGACACTGCTCTCTTATGTCATCCTCAAAGGTAAAAGATGTATGACAAGAGTAGACATCCCTATCTTATGCCAATTCCATGCTCCATGCTGAAATTATTGTGAGATAGACATTCCATAGTATCTACATTGAAGGGTAACTGAGGCAATCCATAATTAGCAAGCATGTTTCAAAAGGGATACTCATAGCTTGAAAGGTGTCTTGAATGAAGCTCATGAGGTCAAGAGATCACCAACATGAATTTTAGTCTTTCCCGTGTCATACTCAAGGAGTGAATCATTCCTTCTGCAATGACTATATTTATATATTGCTTGTATACTTAATACTTCGTTTCGAAATGAAGCTATTGGTAGGGTGATATGTGATCTCCCATTGTGCCTATAGTCTATGCATTAGAATCTTGCTACGAACTTTTATTAGATATTGCATAGACTTATTGAATGAAAATGATGTAATGTTTGACGTTGCTCCTCTTCAGGAATAAGGAGCAACCTCAACTTCAGTTTAGTAATAAGGAGTGTGTGGTTCATTGGCTCCATTAGGCATCCTTACTTAATTTTCATCATACACCCATATTTTAAAAAAACTGTAGCATGAGAACCTAAGTTCTAAGTTCTGATTAGATCATGTGATTAGAACTTTGATTGATCAAGTTCTTGTTTACGACAAGAACTTATCTAGTTCTCTCGGAAAGCAAAAATCAGGTTTCTTTTTAACTTTTTCATATAGCCCTCCCTACTTTTAGGCATATATATAATATTATATAGTCTAATAATATATGTATACTTATTTATTAATATATTATTATTATAAATAAATTTAGTTAGATATAATAAAATATATTTCTATTATTGTTTATAATTTTTACTTAGAATTATAGTATAATAAAATTTATAAAAAATCCATTATTAATTAAAGGAATTAATGTAAACATTATTATTGTATTTATTGTATTATAACATAATTTTAATAATTATTTTTTTATTATCTTAAAATATATAATATTTAAGATATTATTTACATAAATTATATATATTATTTTTATTAAGGCATTATCATTCATCTTATTTAAATAATTATTTTCTAAATTATTTATTACAAATTAATTAGTATTATACTATACTAAAATAATTAAAACTATTTATTTACCATTATCTTATATGATAATAAATTATAATATTATTTAGATATAATATTTTATATATTATAATAATTAATCTATAGTTCTTACTTTCTTTTCGAACATCCATCAAAATTTATCTATCAAATTACCTTTTATTATTCTTCATCATTATGTTTTTTATCCAAACACTAAATAAAAAATTATCTATATATGTAATCTATTGATTCTCAAGAACTAATAAGTGTTCAAATTCTTGCATCAAAACACATTCTTTCCTTATTTCTAAGACAAAAATGTTGTTCCTAATTACTACATGATATAGCTCGGTGATCTACAATTTTAACATTGGCATCAGCTATTTTTTAAAAAAATAAATGGATATTTTAACTGATAAGGTAGTCCATGATGCAAAATATGTTGGAGGTTTACCTAAACAAAAAATATATATATTTAACGTTACTGTTCCTTTCTAAGAAAGTCAAATTATGAACTGCCCCATTGTCCACGCTTACAAAAAAAAAATGATGGGGGCAAGTAGTTCTTCAGTCAAGGACCATAAGTGCCATGGCATTTTGTATCTGCCATTGATGATGTCTACCAGGAGCACAGTAATAGATTCCAAGATGACATTATGAAGTCCAAGCTGCCGGTCAATCCTCAGTCCCCAAAGTGCGTCATTCGCCTGAGCTTGAAGTGCGCCATTCGCCTCCTGGAAACTTGTTAGTGACAAGTTCTTTTCCGATGACCGTCCTTCTGTCGGTGAAATTCGTCGGAAAATTAATTTCGTCAAAAATTTTGTCGAAAATTGAATTATCTGACATATTTCACGAGATTTCCGTCGGATTGGCCATGGAAAATCGTGAAAATTGTTGTAGTGAATGGTGCCCATGATAATAAGTTTAGAATTAATGTCTCATATACGAAATCCCGCACAACAAGCTATCCTTATTGATTAGTGCATGAGTTATTTTCTCAGTCAAGAAGCTGTGTGCATTACTTGAATTTTGATGAAATATCTTTTCTCAGATCTTAGTGATGAATCTCATGATCTTGATCCGGGGTGAAGTCCATTCCTTTTCTGTAGGTGATGAATCTCATCCAGATATGAGATTGATAAAGGCTGTGTTACAGTGGTTACAAGTTAAGACTAATAAAGCAGGCTATGTTCCTGAAACTGATGCTATCCTTCATGATCTTAGTGAGGATCAGAAAGAACGTTTAGTGTGGATGCACAGTGAGAGGCTGGCTTTGGCACTAGGCCTTGTTAGGGTGCCTTCTGGGAGTCCAATCCACATAATTAAGAATCTCCGATTCTGCTTGGACTGTCATGGTACATTCAAAATCATATCTAAGATTCTTCAGAGGGAGATAATTGTCAGGGATATCAAGCGCTTTCATCGTTTTGAATACGGAATTTGCTCATGCGGTGATTATTGGTGATGTTGTGCATAATAAAGAACTTCACCTATGTTTTATAGTCGGTCTCAAGCCCGAATAAAGAAGAAGGATTGTGTTAGGCCCCGACAGCCAGCGTAAAACTTTGTCGAATATCATGAACATGGATCAACGAATATATTGTAGCGTCGTATGATCCATGTAGCCGACCCCACCTAGTGAGATAAGACTTTGTTGTTGTTGTTGTTTGTTGTTGTATCTTTTCTTAGATCAAGCTAAGAATTTTTCTGTAGCTTATTTCATAACGTAAAACGACCCGAAGTTAGGACTTGGGAGAAGTGATTAATTGGAAAGCTCTGGTGTTGGAACTTGATCATAGTGTGCCCATAATTCCCTCTCACACTATCTTCTTCACTCCCAAGGATAGTAATGCTTGACTTGCCTCTTGTTCAAAGTGGTGGCAGGTTTAACAGATGTTCAGAATTTGTTCCTGCCATGATTTCAAATCTTTCAATCTGTGCACGATCTTTTCCATTGTCCCATACTGTCAGAACTCAGAAGTAAAATCCTAATATCTCAATCACCCAGACGGCTGGTTTGTAGTATATGGCATCGATCATATGCCATGTCATGTGAGTGTGTGACAACTGATCATGGTCTGTTATTGTGTTTGAATCTTGTTAATGCTGTTTAGTCATCCATGGTGCTTCAATTATATATCTTCCAGGTTTCTTATCAATCAGCCCATGAATTCGTTATTTGATGGAATCCCTGATGGGTGTGCCTGGCGGCAATTAAGTTGTGTGAAGGGGCGACTCCTACTCACACTACAACAAAATTAATATTTAAGGACTATATTATAGAGACCAATCATAATTAAGTTCTCAAAAAATATTTATTTGAGATCAATGAGAAAGTGGACCCAAATTTCTCATATTTTTTAGAGACAAAAACTTAATTTGTGTCTAATACAAATATTATAGGAACCAATTAAAATATTGGTGTCTAATAATTCTGCATAAGGATCCATTTAAGGACCAATCACTATCTTGGTTCCGAAAAATAAACTTTAGGGACATATTTTAGTGGTCCCAAAAGATATAATTTTCTTTAGTTAATATGTTTTCTACGATTGGGCTAACTCCAATGCCCTAACTCATCTGCTCCCTCCCGAAAAACCTAGCTGTGCCCTAACTCCGATCCTGTCGCGTGCGGTGTTTGGCTCCCTCCACTGGGCTTCGATCCCTACAACCGCGGCCTCGCTCCTTTCCACCGTCGAGGTCAACGGCGCCTTCCTGCCCGCCGTTGAGGCCTTCCGCCAAAGATCCTTGAGGCTGACACCATCCTCTTCGCTCCCTCGCCGGTGAGTTCCATAATTGCTCCTATGTCTTTGTTTCATTTTGTTCCATCATCACTTCATCCTTCCGCTGAATTTGCTCTCACTGCCCTAGGTCCTCCCTCTTGCTCTCCCTGCTCTACAAAATCGTCTCTCTGCTCCTGCTAATCGTGCATTTCTCTTGCGCCCTGCATCTAGATCGAGACTTCCATTGCTGCTTGTCCTGCTGCTTCCGCTCACTTCCTACTTTTGTCGATCTTCTCTCGCTGCCCTAGGATCCTAGGTTAGGATCCGAGGAGACGCCTTGGCTTCTCTCTAGAAATTCGACAGTGATTTGATTCGAGGGAGGTAATTAGGGTATTTTCCCCTTCAAGCAGGTTTTTTCTCTAATTTTTTAGTAGTTCCTTTAATTTTTTTTCCTATTTTTTTCTCTAATTAGGGTATTTATTTTGAAGGAGTATCGGTGGTACGATTGAACGATTGCAAGACAGCACTAATCCTTGACTGCTACGACTACTTGGTACTTGCAACATACTTCATTCATTCATTTTTTTAGCATATCTTGAGTGATTCTCATGATTTTATTTGTTCACAAATATCTCAAAATACCATGCTTGAGTATTTATCACAAAAGCATTATGTTCAAGTATCATGTTGAAGTATGTTGAAGTATCATGTTAATAGCAAAAGTATCACAAAATACTAATATCAAAAGTATGTCGAATTATCATGTTCAAAAGCATATCATTTATTTTATTTGGTATTTGCAAGATATTCTCAAAAGCATGTTCAAAAGCGCTCATAATCCATATTTGTTCAAAAGCATCCGCCTCATGATTCTCCCCTGTTAATTTTTATCTTAGCAGATCCAACAGGAACTATCCCTGTTAATTGTTATCCTTTTATTCAATATTTTTGTTGTTGCTTGCCTCTGTTTCTTTTCCCTTCTCTGAAGCGTAACTTATATCACTGGGAAATATAGTTTAATGATATTATGCTTTGTCATTTTAGTAATAAGTAATTTTTAATACTATATAGGTGGAGTCAGATGGATAACAAATTTAATGATCTTGATAAGAGTTGGATGAATATCCATGATAGATTTTCAGTAGATTATCTTCTTGGCGTTGACTCATTTATGAAACTTGTCGAATTTCACTTGGGAACGGACTCTAATATTTGTTGTCCATGTCGATATTGTCTAAATGTGTACTTCCAACCAAAAAACGTTGTAAGAGATCATCTAATTGTCAAAGGGATAGATACCACCTATACTCGATGGGTATTTCATGGAGAAGGACTTGAAGTCAATGACAATATTGAAGATGAGAACATTTTGAGTAATGAAGCTGAGGTAAATATTGATGATGTGAATCAAATATTGGAAGATGCCCAAGTGACACATTTTGTAAATGTGGACCTTGAAGGACCTTCTAGATTTGAAGGCACATCTTCGTCCCATAATGAGGAGGTGAACATATTTGATGGATTGTTAAAGGATGCACGACGTCAACTTTATCCTGGTTGTACAAAGCATTCATTGTTGTCAGCGGTTGTACGATTGCTTCACATGAAAGTTCTAAATCATTGGAGCATTAAATCATTTAACATGTTCCTTGAGTTTATTAAGAAAATTTTGCCAGCAGGTGAGGTACTTCCCTCATCTTATTACGAGACAAGAAAGGTGCTGCGAGACTTAGGATTAGGATATGAATGTATTCATGCCTGCAAGAATGATTGCGCTCAATTTTAGAAGGAATTAGGAGACTTCGAAAATTGTCCTGAATGTGGAGAGTCAAGATGGAAAATAAATAATGGTAAGGGGAAGAAAATCCCTTACAAAGTGTTAAGATACTTTCCTTTGAAAAGTAGGTTGCAACGCTTGTTTATGTCTAGAAAGACTGCTTTAGATATGCGATGGCACAAAGAAAGCAGGGTTGAAGAAGAAAGAGTTATGAGGCATCCTGCTGATTTAGAGGCATGGAAAGATTTTGACAAACAACATCCTTGGTTTGCACAAGATCCTAGAAATGTGAGACTTGGATTAGCAGCCGATGGATTCAATCCTTTTGGTCACATGAATAACTCATATAGTATGTGGCCAGTGATTCTTATGCCCTACAACTTACCTCCGTGGAAATATATGAAAGAACCATTTTCTATGATGTCATTACTTATCCCTGATCCTCGTGCTCCTGGAAAGGACATTGATGTCTATTTAAGACCCTTAATTGACGAACTTAAAGAATTATGGTTAATTGGAGTTCAAACTTATGACTGTGAAATTAAATTTTACTATGCATGCAGCAATTTTATGGACTACAAATGATTCTCCAGCCTATGGTGACTTATCTGGATGGAGTACTAAAGGCTACCTTGCATGTCCTATATGCAAAGATAGGATTTTGCATATGCTGATTCATTCTACAGATCGGATAACTGCACATCAGAACAATAAACTCATCAAATTAAGATTTTATAACTGCATATGTTGATTCATTTGCCACATATAGGGACATCTTAATGCATGATAAATAAGCATTCTAGACAGTTTTTTTTTTCTTTTCTTGAATTGGGTTATTTCACATTGGTTCTTGGCCTGATCTTGATGAGTGCTCAACTATGAGGGAAAATACTCTTCAATGACCTTGGAGCTTTGCAATTAACACATGTATGGTGTGGTTATCTGGTGTTGTTCTCAGTTTGAATTATTAACCAATCTTTTCTTCTTTTTGTTCTTGCCTTGTACACGTTCTTGTAACTTATGTTGGCTTATCACTAATGATCTCTAATCGGTTTAAAGTAGTATGCTTGGTGAAATACGCCTTTAGATGGAAGTTCTTTTTCATAATTATATTTCTTCTTTGCTTCACCTCGCACGGACCATTTTATTAAAGTTTGATTCATGATTTCCGTAGATTATTATAACAATAATATTGCGAGAATTAATATCCATTATAAAAGATATATTACAAGTTTTCAATTTTTTTTTGAAAAAGAATGAAGAAGGTGCATAAACATCATATCAGAGTGCAATCACTTAAGGCCGAAGGCCTTCATTCACAGCTTTTCAGGGGAAAACTAGTTCATCATTTACATTAATTCATTTAGTCATATGCATGATTTGAATTTTTATGATCTTATTAATTCTTCATTTACATTATTTATGTTTGTAGTTGGGGTTAATTATTTTTATTATTGTAGAAAAAAATGATAGTTCTTCAAATGGAAATAAAACTTGAGGGAGAATATTCAATTAATGATAGTCAAATATGTACTCAAGTCCTTGGCACAAGATCTGGGTACGTGCGTGGATATGGGCGAGATCCTAAACCCCGTAGACGTGAAGGAGGGATTGTCATGGAGCAAAAATATACCCGTTTGGAGGAGGAACTAGTCACAACAAAGGAAGAATTGGTTAATACAAAAAATGAGTTGGCTAGCACTAAGAATTTAGTTGTCATTCAAGATAAGAAATTAGCTCTTCAAGATAAGAAAATTGAATGACTCATTCAAAATCTAATGGGTGGACAACGACCTCCGGATGACATAGAAGAAAGTGTTTCTTAATATGAACATTTACACTTCAACTTTGTAGTAGATATTTTGATTAAAGATGTTGAATGTTCATATTTTTTATGCATTACTTTTCAATTTTATGGTGTGTTGATTGAGATCTTTTATTTCTTAATATGATGTTTTGTGGTTGGAATTTTTCTTTCATCTTAATTTTTTATTGGCTAATGTTTATGCATTTGAAAATTTATATATTAGCAACTAGTACATTGTTGGAGCCAAATATGTTATGGGGATTCGCTTGCTGATCATTATAAGCATACTATTAGGGACCAACTTCTAGATTCCTAAAAGTATGTTATTAGGAACTATTTATTTTGTACCAATTATTTTCTTTTTTGTTGCAAAAATCTTTTTGATTTGGGATCAAAAATGATTATTAGGGACCATTGTATGATTTTATGAGGACCAATAGATTAGTATCTACAAGTGATATTTTTGGGATCCAATAAAAATATTTTGTTCCTAAAACTTTTAAAAATCAGCTTTTAAGAACTAAGGGGGGCCAACAAAATTTTTGTCCCCAAAAGAATTAGGATCCAAAATTGATGATTTTGAAATAAATTTTTTTTGTCCTTATAAACACTTTTTGTTGTAGTGTCAAGGTGTTTGGTGTCGACATGACGGGTTAATATCCATGGAATGTTCAGTAGCTTTTATGTCATGTAAAGTGTGGAGAGTCTTCCTCTTGGTGTTTATATATTTGATTATTTTCCCTAAAAAATATTTGATTACTTATTTCATACATAAATGGTTAATTAATGTAAATAAATGTTTAGTTATTTAATAAATGATTGATTCAATTACGTTTGTTATTTTTTTCACATAAGTGTTTATTTATTTATTTATTTCATATCTGTATTTTTTTGAAAATTCATTTAAGGTGAATGTCAATTTAATTTCGGAATATAGAATTTTATTGTTAAAAATGTTTCCTCCGATGAATAATTATTAGTTATGGTGTATTAGCTTGAATGTTCAGTTCGTTATCAATTTGTGAACCATAAATTGTTGAAATATATGTTAATATCTCAAATGATTCGGACGTAGAAATCCAGAAACGAAAATTTTCAATGCAACCAGTCAACCTTGCAAATCATTCCTTCTCTTATCTAATTTTTCAAGTGTGAGAATTTATCATAAGAAAATAGAATCAAGGAAATTTCGTCTCTTTCTAAAAAAGAAGAAAGATAATGAAATTTAAACAGTTTCAAGATTTAAATTTGCACCTTTAACATTTTTAATTTATCCTGGTGCATGCAATCAAATCCTAAAATGGGATATAGTGGGCTTGCCATCCAGTCCTTTTGTGTGGTAATAGTTCATGTAATCCATTGCCACGACCTCCCGATACAGAGGTGGGTTTTCCTCAGACAACAACTCCTCGATCGGACCGTAGACCCTCATGGAAGCCGCGTGGAAATGGGTGCTGAAGAAGCACGCCACTGAAATCCTTGGGCCCTCGTCTTTAGCCGCCACTCTGTGCTCGACGCTCTTGAACCTGTCATTCGTAACCAGCTGCACGCAGAACAAGGAACATGAAGGAAAGAAAGTGAAGAAGACAGATCATAAACCTGCAGATAGATCTACAATGAAGTTTGAAACATGTAATCCAGTAACCTGCAAAAGATCAGCAATATTAACCACCAGAGCTCCGGGAACGGGGTGGACATCAACCCATCTGTCTTCGTGGAGGACTTGCAGACCACCAATTTGGTCCTGGAGGAGAATGGTGAGGAAACCGAAGTCAGTGTGCTTGGTGGTTGCGATGGCCATCTCAGGCTCAGGGCACGGTGGGTAGTAGTGGCAGAGTAGTATCTGCCCCTGGCTGCACTCCATGTCCTCCAAATGGCTACGTTTCAGTCCAAGAGCTTCTGATAGGAATCCGAACAGCGTGGTTCCGAGCGACTTGACGTGCTTGCCATATTCAAGCAGCTCATCCCTGCAATCATACAATTCGAGTTTTGCAAGGCGTCGCCCAAATTAAATCCTTCTCAGCTGGAGAAAAGGAACGACATAGTGCAAAACATTTGGATTTGATCTTTGGGTTCAAGAGGCATCAACTCAAGCATGGAGTCAGTAATGCAGAGTTGCTTAAATCTCTTTACAGCAACTGTTATCAGTCTCCGGGCTACATGTTTTGGTAGGTACCTGCAAGACTTTGGCAGCTCGTCGGGGAAGGGGGTATCGGGGGCCAAGTGGCAGTAGAGCGTGTCCCTCCAGTTGGCCACCTTCGAGCGGAACAGATCGAAGTTGGACGAGTACTTCACCTTCCGGTCGAGCTCCCGCGTGTACAGTGCCGCCTTCTCCGCCTCCGGCCCCTCGTTGAACGCCCTCACGGCCTCCAGGATCCCCGTCATGGCCGTCGCCGGCACGTTGTGCCCGACCACCTGGAAGAACCCCCAACCCTCGGCGGCACGCCGGATCCCCTCCACCACCTCCTCTCTGCTGCAGCCGAGGTCAATCGTAGGAATCTGAGGATCCCCGTCGTCGACGGGGCTCCCGGAGGGGATGCGATCCTCCGGGGGGGCGACGAAGATGCGCGGGAGCTTGGTGACGCCGGCGGCCACGAGGCCGCGGACGCCGGCCTTGGTGTCATCGAAGGCTTTGAGCTCCGCCGCCCTGTCGTAGCCTGTCATTGCCGTAACGGATGATAGCATCTTTTTTGGACGTGCTGCGCGCGTTTATTTTTTTTCCTTATAAAGTAGTTAACCAGGTAGGTGTATAAGCTGGTGATATATAAGCGTCGTCTTTACTTTAGTAGATAATGAATTATAAATCTTACATAAAATATTTATGATAAGTAATGTTACAAAAATCGGACTAGAGAGACCGGTTCAACCGGTTCAATCACAAATCGATCGAAAATTCAATTCGATTTGATGTTAAAATCGATTTTAGCATTGAATCGAAAAATGCCGGTTGATTGCCGGTTCAACCGGTCCAATGTAAAAATAAAATTAAAAAATGATAAAAAAAAAGAAAGTTAAAAAAGGAAAAAGGAAAGAAATATAACAAAAGTAAAAAAGCAGGGAATATGACATGTCTAAAATTAAATAGGAATTAAAATAAAAAAGATAAGTATTTAAAATTGAATAGCATTAAAATGAAAAATGATCAAAGGGCATAAATAAAAAAAATAAAAAAGAAAGTGTTAAAAAAAGAGAAATAACAATAATTTAAGATAAAATTTATTAATATATCATCTATCATTAATAAATAATAGATATTAAATTAATAATAATCTATTTATATTTATATGTTAATTATTATTAAAAAATTTAATAAATAAAAAATATGCTATATTAATTTTAAACATTATTAATAGGCTATTAATATAATATTCATATACTATATCATCTAATTTATATTATATCTTTATAATTATTATAAATAATATTATTTTAATATAATCTGATTCAATCTAATCGAATTCGGTCGGACCGGTCCAATCGCGACCCAGTAAAGAGCCCGATCCGATCGCCGGCCGGTTCTGAAAACATTGATGATAAGAGTTTCACTAGTCATAGTAAAATTCGTCATTAATTTCAAATAGCATTGTAAAAATTAAAGGAAAAAAACAAAAAAAGGGAAGCCACACAAGGTATTTTTCCTTTGGTAACCGAATAATATATCCTCACCTAAGCTGATTTCTAATTTTTAATTTGCATTTCGCCGAAACGAGATTAATGAGTATATAAAGCACTCATTCTACACTTCGACATCGAACATTTATTTTTTTTAACATTTAATTAATTATAATTTATGTTAAAAGTAATTATATGCTTCTTAAATTATATAATATATTTTTTTATTGAAGTAATTTGATAATAAAAAGTATCATATAAAACAAAATAAATTAGAATTAGTCATATTTGTTAAAATGATTTAATCAGGATCATTAAATAATTCCATGGATGTTGATCTTAACTACATTTACTGTTTAACACATACTTTAAATTAATATATAATTATTTTATTAATCTAAAAAATAAAATTAGTGTTCTACATCAAATGTTCTAGATATACATTTTTCTCTTTCAAAATATTCTTTGTTATGAACTTCACTGCCAATATTTAAGATAATATAAATTGGTTAGATGATAATAAATTTGCATATTTACTATATATTATTTTGAATATTGTGATAGTTTTTTTTAGCATATTTTCATATCTACTCCATCAATCTTCTATAAATAAAAATAAAATTATAATAAATCACATAATAACAACATTATTATCCTATTTTTTATAATATATTGTTATCTTTTCATTTAAAAGTTTATTTTTTTTATAAATTATAAACTTATGATCCGAACTTATAAATTTCAACAAAATTATATAAAATTGGCACTATTAATAAGATGATATTTTAGTAAAATATTTATATTATTGGATAATATTGTCTTAAAGGGAACCCTGTTTATTTGAATTGCTAGATATATTATTTATTCATAAAAAAACAAACGGATTTACATTACTGATAATTTAATAAATAATTTAAATTAGATAATGTGAATAACTGGATAATATTGAGTCTAAATGCAATGAATGCCTCCCATAAGCAAGTGAAGCATTTTACTTTTCACTTGAGCAGTGGGGTGTCCTCGAATACTAGTAGATGAATCGACTTTTTAGATGATAGATGCACAGCAATCGGACTTAAATATCAAGAAAATCATTCAACAATGGTAAAAATGGATTGAAATATTGTAGGGGTGAACAAAATCGAATTCAGTGTCCTTATTTGCAATGATCAAAATCCAAAATTTGAACAGATCCCTGTAACAATCTTGACCGAGTTTATAATCGTGTCATGCTGGATTTGAAATTAAACTAGAACAACTCAATTATTCATTTTCATACTAAAATTTTTAATTAAAGTATAAATAATTTTGATATTAATCATAGGTAATTTAAAATTATTATTTTATTATTTATGACTATTTTACGAAAAAAATATTATGATACATCAATAATATGTATTAATATGTTTTTATCTTATAATATCAAGTAATCGGATGACGAATTTTGATTTTTTGAACTCAGATCTAATCTAGAACAGGATAAGTCAATTTCTGATAACTTGACCCGATCCGGAATATATGGAGAATATTTTCAAAAAAAATTGAATCAAACATGACCGAGATGATCGAATCATTCAATCGTGCAATTAGTCCAATTGAGTTTGATAGGATCTTTGAATATGGACCCCAAAATATTGTATAGAATTTATTTCTACGATTTGACTTATCTATTCAAATTAATGCCCACTTCTCTATTCAAATAATGGAAAGTAAACTAGTATATATACAAAATACTTTTTTTATTTTTATTTACATTAAATCAAACACGTCCAAGTTGTAAACTCACGCATTAGCATGTTATCGGATATCCTTCGGTAAAAGAGATTTATGATAAATATTGTAGATATATATAATATAGTTGGAGGGTTGATTTTTTTTTTTGTCATAAAAGTTGTCAAAATGTAGTCTAAGCAAAATCAGAGAATACCTTATCATATAATTATATGAAAACTACTCCAAAGAGAATTAATGACCTCTGATATTATTGAATAGAAAACTTGTATTTAGCGTTCCATCTTTTTCCCGTTTTAAAGTAATACTCATGCGGACAAAAAAAAAAACTGCTATAATTCTCCGTGAGGAAAAATATTAATTCATGCTACTTGTGCATGATGTGAAGTATTTTAAGGTACATTTTCCCTGATACTTCAAATAGCTTAAAGTAATTTTTCTTCAATCATGAAAAGAACGCTGTTAACTGTAATAATAATAATAATAATAATAATAATAATAATAATAATAATAATAATAATAATAATAATAATAATAATAATAATAATAATAATAATAATAATAATAATAATAATAATAATAATAATAAGTTAGAGGTACATTATTATTATTATTATTATTATTATTATTGACTAATTTTTTGTGTCTGAGATGTGGTGTCAACGATTCAATTCGTGTGACATTATAAAACGCACTGTCTATAAGTTAGAGGTCATCCTACTATTGAGCATAATTAATTTGATTAAGTTCTTCCTGTATTACGTACCTGATAACAAAAATTTAAATTTAAAACCTTACCTAATAAGAATTCTCACGAATCGCTTATCACTTATCCTTCATTGATGGTGAATGAACGTCTTTATCATTGTCCTAAAAATCTTTCATTTTTTTTGCGGTAGTAAAAATATTTTCTTTTGATAAGAGAAAACCTAATCAATGGACACAGACGAATGCTGCGTACTAGGTAATGCATCATTCCATCACTTGAAGTTACACGTCTCTTACATTTTTTTTTAATTATCTTTTTCTTTTATCTGGACTTAATTTTTAGTGGAGAAATTTAAAAAAAATGAAAACAACCTAAGTAGACATGCACTCAAACCAAGGAAGGAGCACACGTTTGTTTGCGGAGTCACACTATTATTTTGTCCGATTTTATCAAACATCTTTTTGTAACGAAAATAAATATGATGAAATTAATATCACACGACTCCGATTTCATCTTTTTAGATGGAACCGAAGATTGTCTTTTTTTATTTGACACAACATTTTAGTTTTTTTTTTAAAATTCATTTTCTTTTCTCTCACACAATAACCTTTCAAAAATAAATTATTTAATAAATATAAAAAAATCATAATAATAGATTAATATAATATTATCTATTTCTTATTATTTCATTAAAAATTTTATTATTCCATTAAATATAATTAATTTTAAAAAGGATTTTTTTATATTTTTATAATTTAAAAAATTATAATTGTATTCTAATTAATAATAAAATTATATTTTATAATTATAATAATTATTTTTAATTCGAAACTCAAAAAAATTTATTCATCATATCAAATATTTTATTCATCATCGTCGAATTTCACTTCAACCAAATATAACCTAAAGTAATATGTAAATTTAATTATGCATCGATAACTTTAGAGAAATCACGGTCAGTTTAGGAACAACCCAATGTGTTTGTTGCCTCCACGTTGTCAAGTTCGTGAGTGGATACTTGTCTCGCTCGTAGCCACGAGACGAGAGACGAGTACATGTCCAACAATTTGGTGGCTAGTCGATCTGCTTGCGTTTATTCTACTTGTTGTATGTACTGTTATTTTTAACTTAATAAATTGTTGAGCTGGTTGGTTTCATCGGAATCGCCTAGCCCTTTTTTTTTTTTGGCCGGACCATAATTTTGTTCGACCGGATTCTATATCAGAATTTACTATTTATATCTCTTTATTTTTAGTTTTCTTCCATTGGACTCTCCAATGTATCCTATAGTATTTCTGACATTGTAGCTCTTGTATCTTTTAGTTTTTTTATTTATCTTTACTTTTCTTACATTAGATCATAATTGTCTAGATCATGGGTTAAAAAATGATTCCGATCTTATCCAAAAGATATTAAATGTAGGAACTATATCAAATACATAGTCGAATTTGAGATCGGTAGAATTGTAAGATATAAATTTGTTTATTCGAATAAAAGGATTAATAGTAAACATAAAAACTTCGAGAAAATTTAATTTAATTATTTTATTTCTAGAGTTTGTACATGTTATTCTTATGCACTTTCATGAATTTTAATATCTTTTAATAGTTTAATGTTATGTTATAAATCAAATCCTATATTGTCTTTCATCAAAATTAAATTTCATTCTTGCAAGTATACTAAAAAATATCTCATTTTAATAAATATTATACTTCATTAAGATAAATATTATATGTTATTATTATTTTATTTTTCTAAGAATATTATTTTGTATTTCACATGATACACAAATATACAATAGATTTGAAAATATGAATAAAACATTAATGGTCAATATTTAATTAATTGATATACAAACATATCATTTTGTGAATAATACATTATTTTAAGAGGAAAATGTATATGTAGAACATTTGTTATCTTAATAAATATATATTATTTCATCAAAGAAGTATATCATTAATCTAATATGAATTATAATTATAAAATTAATTAAATGATAAAAAATAAGCATTCTACACCAAGGTGTAGAGCAAGATGCTCTACATACTCATTAACCTTTGATTTTAATTATTTTATATTAAAAATATATTTTTTATTTATTAAGTAGGATAATTCTCAATCCTCGAAGCCCATTATGATCATACCTCGAAAAGTTATTTTGACAAAATTGTATCATACTCATAAATTTTGTAACTGAGAAAATATAATGGCAAAAGCCACTTCTCAAATGCGCACATGTTGGAGGATCGTTCTAGAGATGCTATCTATTTTTATTACTTATTTTTTCTTTAACATTGATCAATCAATTAACATACATGTACAAATGAAAGATTAAAATGAATTATTGCAATTTTCAAATTAAAATAACATCTTCCATGTGTGAATCAAAATTAAATTAATCTAAAATCATTCTATATCCATGCAAATGTCGATCATCATCAAAGTCATCACCAGTGTTGCCATCACCAATTTACCGACCTTGCTCATTTGCACATATCTAAGTACAAAGGAAATATTCCCACAAAGTATGAATTCAATATGCAAGGTCTATAAAGTAATAAATTATAAACATGCTCAACATAACACAATAAGCAACAATCAATGAAATATTTAACTAATTAACTATGAAAGACAACTATAAATACTTTGTAATAATCAACTATTAGTTCGTCAATCTATTGTAATTTGCTATTATCAATTATCACTGATCTATTAAGCATTAGCATTGTTAGTTATAAATTTTGATCATCAATGAGAGGTCAATTGGACAGCTCTTTGTTCCATCCTCGAACAAATGCATTTCTCGGACAAATTCATTGGGTGGATCCATCTATGCATAACCTCCTCCTGCATTACAAATGGTGAAGCATCCCAACCTTTCCAAGGGTACCATGGCATAAGACAGAATGATCCAATCTCACCATATCTGTTCATACTAACTTCTCAAGTCTTCTCCTCACTTATGGCCCAACATGTGGATGCAGGACCAATCACACCTTTTCGCATACACTCATTCAGCCTAACCCACCTTCTTTTCTCAAAAGACTTACTTATTTTCCTTAAAGCAACAAAACGAAATTGCATTAACCTCAAAAGGATCCTGGACATCTTCAGTACCTAACTGAACAATAAGTGAATACACAAAAATCTGAGCTCTTTCTACCTCCCTCAATACCTGACGTCGTCAACAACTCAGCTCAATTCTAAACTTCAAAATTGATTCTTTCCCTTTCCAATACTTGGGAGTTCCCATTTCTCCTTGACATATTCCTAGTCGAGAACAGATCTCAATTATAAACAAAATCTTCTCTCGCCTCACAGAGGGGTCCTAAATCAGGCTGGCCGCACCACTCTTATCCGAACCACAGCTTCCATTCCAATCCACTCACTTAGTAATGAATCTCTTTGGAGGCACTATTGCTTCCATAGAGCGGCTCTCACACTCTTTTCTATGGGATCCCAATGGCGATCACCGTGGTACTCACCTGATCAACTAGTCCATCACCCAACTACCCCATAACCTTGGATTCTTTGCATCCAGAACCTCATGGACATTCGCCACTCTCTGGTGGCAAGACGCATATAGGATTTGTTAAACAAACGCTCTACCCTCTAGACTGATCTTATCCAAACTAAGTACGGGCCCCTCAGGCTCTGAGAGGAGATGCCTCGAACCCATATCACTGACTCTTGGAAAGTAATTCTAAACTCCATTGATAATTTGATACTCTTAGAGCCGGTTTCATAAAACCATTGGCTTAGGGACCTCAACATCTGTCCTTTTTGACCCCTGGATATTTATCATCCCACTCATATGCCTTCCTACATTAACATGGAGACCAATCTTGATGATTTTACAGTTAATCACTGTACTCTTGGAACTGTTCGCTTCTCTCAACCACTTTTGGCGCGGACTTATGCTTCTGAATAAAATGCCTTTAACTTCCTACTTGTAGAAATGCAAAGTCAATCTATTATTATGTTAGTCGTCATTCTATGCCACTGATTCCCACTGGAGGGCCGCCGTGACAAAGTGTTTGGAAGATTCCGGCTCCACTGAAAATACACATATTTCTTTGGAAACTTCTACATAACAAATTACCTAACGCTCAACACTATTCTCTTGTTTAATAGTACTATTGATTCAACTTGCTCCCTCTGTGGTTTCCACCTGGAAACCAACGCACATATATTTTTTTAATGTTCTATTGCGCAGCATCTTTGGAACACCTTTTAGCAAAAGCTACATTTTATGTTTCAAAACTCTTCCTCTTGGAACCTCAGCTCTTGGACCAACGAGGAAGCCAACTTGGATCAACAATTTAGAAAATTCTTCATCACACTGCCTTTGGGAGCTTTGAAATCTTCGAAATGATGCGCACTTTAGATCTCGGCGAGCAACCGTGGACTCGGTTTGGGAAAGGGCTTTGATCGGTTTTTATGATTATGCTGGCACCCACGGACCTGAGTCACTCTGCCCCCAATATTCGCCTATGCAAATCCGATGGGAAACCCCACCCCAGCACTAGATTGTCTTCAGTTCAGATGGTTCCCTTGGACCAACTGGAGTAAGGGGTATCAGTTACTTAACCCTCTCTCACGACAGTTCCTTTATTTTTGCAGGCACTAACTTCACATTGACAAACTCAATATTAGATATTGAAGAACCCACTGCTCTCATTGGCATCCAAAAGTGCAAGGAACTCAGACTCTCACACATTCAAATTTATTCAGACTCGGAGACACTTGTCAGGATCGTCAACAAGAAGTTGCGCTACCCATGGAAGATAAGAGGAATCATCGCTGACATTTGGGCAGTCATTTTGAGTATAAACTCTACAATTGTATCTCATCGTAACAGAAGCACCAATCTGGCTACGAATTACTTTGCACATTTTGATCGCACACAACACAATGTCAATTTTTGGAGGAACATACCACCTCCTAGTCTTGTCCAATTTTTGTACTCAAGCTCCAATAGAGCAATTACTTAGTATTAATGAAATTTACTTTCGAGAAAAAAATGCGAGGTCAATTAATATTGGTATCGAAGTTGTTATTGTCATGACTCCGATTTAAACAGTGGTTACATTAGAGCTCGTGACTTATTATGGACGATCAAATATATTTCATTTTTTTAAAAAAATTTGTGCAAAACTCCTTTAGATAATACAAGAAAGTGATAACACATATAACCAAACCACACAATTTATATTGATCATTCAGAGCATGAAACAAATCCTAAGGTACACACAACCACATCGTTATAAAAATATTTTTATTTTACAAGATACCAAAGTACTTTTGTATAGGCATCACATATAAAACTCTCTCAATACCCCCAATAGAGGGTTATGAGAGTTACAACTCTTATATCTAGCACACGTGGTGGGGCACATGACTTCTCGATACCTTAGCAGCAAAAATGATCCACATCCTGCTAAGGTTGGTCTATCGCGATCCCAAAAGTTCTACTGATCTGAAAATATGTACAATAACACTGTCAAACAATAGCTCAGTAAGTCGATAACTCATAAGCTATGTGTTACCATCTAATAAATTTGGAGAAACAATGAATAGTATCAAATATCCAATGGCATACATAACAACAACTTTTATAATCATACACATAATACATAACAATCACTTTACATTTACAATCATATATTAATTCTCAAACGCATGAAATGCAACATTCTCATTTGAATGCACGGATCACCAACTGACCAGTTTGTATAGTCGATAAATGGCTTCCAGAGGTGGCCCATACTGATTATAAAAGTGGCTCTCACTCTCACCGTGTAGCACTTAGGTTCGCACGACACAGTTCCATCTTATCTCATCCCATTTCTGAAGAACAAAATGATGGATTGAATTCTAGAGTTGGCTTTCATCGTGATCAGTGATGTAGTACTTAGCTCCAACCACCATACAGATCAAAAGCGATAGATGACTTCTAGAGGTGGCTCATATGGATTCTAGAGGTGGCTCCCACTCTCACGGTGTAGTACTTAGGTCTGTACGACTCTTAGCTCCATCCTATCTCATCTCATTTATGAGGAACAGAATGATGTATTGGATTCTAGAGGTGGTTCCCATCGTGATCAGCGATATGACACTTAGCTCCAATCATCATATATGCAAATGCAGGCAGATGACGATGCAATGATTCATCACATAACAATCATATCTTGAATATAAGAGGATGAATCATACTCATTCAAACGAAATAGGATTGCATCATGTAAACTCAATCCATAACATTTCACATATGCTTTTCCAATCATCAATTGATCAATCATTCAAAACATAATATTCATATAAACTTATTAATATATGAATTTAATACATATAATAATTAATGTCACACCGAATTCAAAAGAAGTGAATGCATAGAATAGGAGAAACCAACTTACCTTTTGAATGTAAGGCAGATAATTATTTGTTTGTTGTCTTATTCTTCTTCTCCTTGCTTTTGTTTCCCTTTTCCTTGATATTTTTCTTGTTCCCTTGCCCAAGCATCCCCAATTGATGTGTCAGCTCCTTTCGCATTTGAAACATAAATTTTTGTCCTTTTAAATTCATTTTCATGAGGCATATCATCATAGGAGTAAGGTCTTTCGTGTTTCCTTTTTTAGTATTTAATTTCCAACTTTGCCTCATTTCTAAGACTTTCTTTTATATAGATTGCCCACCCTAGGGCCTCATCCAAGGTCTTAGGATTATGCTCTTTAACCTCATCTCTAATTTTGGGTGTCAATCCATTAATAAATCGGCGTACTTCTTCCATTCTCTCAATTACATCTACTCGCTCGAACTGGTAGAAGATGGTAAAGTACTTGGACACCTTCGTCTCTTCTTGTGCTACGCCTTTATATAGCTCATCTTCCCTAATTAAGGTTAAGGGGTATTTCTTTTGGAATTCTCTTACAAAATACCTCCATGGAATAATCTCATTGCCCGCAAATTTATTTACCTTAGTAATCATCCACCACCATCTTGCTTTTTTTCATCAAGGCAGAGGGTCGCTAAAGGCACTTTCCAACTCTCAAAGCAATACATTTGTTCAAATATTTCCTCCATGGTATTTACCCATGTTCCTGCTGGAATTTTATCATTATCACTGTTAAATATTGGAGGTTCCATAGATATAAATGTCTCCACCTCATCCTCTAACGACACTTGCCGATATTGCTCTTCCCTATTCTCACATTTTCCTGCAACTCCCACCATAGGACTAGTAACATCGTTGCTACCACTGAGCTTTCTTCATTTTCTGATTTCATCTGGCAATCCACATAAAATGATATATTAATCATATAGCATTATTACCTAAATATGTTTCTTGTATAACCTGAATAGTATTTCACCTAGATGAAGTAACCCTACCCATACCACCATTTTATTCTATTTATTTCATGGATCATATTCAATCTTATAACTTAGTTATTCTATCAATCGCAAAAGTTCCTTGACAGGTTGTATATTCGGTAAAACAAAAATCATATACATAACCCAGTCCTATCATGCTATTTTATTTATTTATTCAATTTTCCAAAAGCTAAGAAGTATAAATAGTCCTCTTTAGAATTTCTCTATGCATGTCATTTTGAGATTATTTTACGTACTTAGCAACCATGCTAAAGTCAAGCACCAGTCTAGTAAATTTCATATTTTGTTGTTAAGAATACAATTTACAACACAATAATTAACTATATGCACTTATTATCCTCGAAAACTGATATACTTATATTTTCTAATTAACATGTAACTTTCAAATGTATTCCCTATTGCACTAATTATTTCATATGCGTAAAAGAATTTTTATAAAATCATCCTAAACAAGTTTCATTCTTTTAAAATTACTATGTGAAATTTCGTTTTTCCGAAAAGATAACCATTAGCCGCTAAACTTGGAATGAGAAACTAATTTTGCCCAATTAATTTCATAACTCTAACGTTGGGTCTTCTTCCCTTATTGCTCCAATCAATATGGTAAACAAATCATTAAACTAAAATTTTCGTAAGATTAAAATATGAAGAGACTAATAAAACTAATTATTTGATTCCATCTCATGTACCTCCTTCTTTTCTAATTCCTACTTTCCTCCTTTCATTTCGTTTTTGCCAACTTCTATTTTTTTTTTCACTTTCCTAGTTCACCCAACATGCTATATATATATATATATATATATATATATATATATATATATATATAAGATCAAAGAATATACCCATTTGAGTGATGACCTTATGTGGATTGCTAATATAGTTACACTTATCTAAAGGTGGATTGTAAGATAAGACATGTTGTGAGTGGGCTTTGGTGTGCATGCCTCAAGCCACGTAGTGTTATAATTAAGGCTAAGATAATTTGATTAATAAAAAGAGAATAAAGCAAATAATGAATAAGCTATTTGTCTTAATTTATTTACCTGACTCCAATTTCTTCTTAAATATGATTAACTAAATTTTAATCCTTGATTAAAATAATTGCTTGAGGAGCATTATAATATCACAATTCCATTAAATATATAACAAAATGATAATTAACTTAATTAATTCATATTCAAACTAATTAATTCATTTATGATTATTCGGATATTACAATTATGGTCTTATCAATCAATGAGAGGTCAATTAATATTGGTATTTGTCAGTCAACCGGCATCTTCAATCAGTCGACAGGTATATCTTCGACCGGCTTTCTTTGCTTGGATCGGCAAGTTGATCGACCTGTGCTATTTTGAATATAACTTTTTGCACAATTATCCAAATGAAATAATTTTGAATTCTATGGATAGATAACATGATTATTTACAAGATATTTATGATTCATCCAGAATAAGATCATAATCAATTGTTTAATCAAAGTGTAGTACATAAAGTTGTCTTTTTTAAACTTTTTCAGCATTTTAATTTTAAACTTTTAAGGTTTGTATCATCAAAATATAATTTTATATATTATTAAAACTTAGATCCAACAATCTCTTCCTTTTTTATGAAGACAAATCGAAAAATATGAAAAATATATAAGTTACGAAAAAGTTGTAAAATCTTATAAAATCAATTTTACTTCCCTAACACTTAACTTTATTACAATGATAGATATTTACATAAGTATAAATTATAAGGAACTCTTCATATAAAATGATATTCAAATCATATTTCTCTCCATTTTGTTTCATAAAAAGAATAATTTGTATATAAAGCATATAAGAAACCACATGCAACTCTCTCTTAATCATATTTTCAAAGAATTTATTATTCTCCCTTTGTCATATAATAGACATGTAAAGTATTGCATTATAAATATTTTAAAAGATAACTCCCCCTAAATTTATGGCTTATTTTATAATGGAAAAATGAAAATAATTTGATGAAATCTAAAAAATATATTAAGAATCAAAATATGGCATAAAACTTTGATTTAACAATGATATTCATGATATGTCAAAATAAAGTTTAGTATGCTCCCTCTATCACTATTACCAATTTTTATTTATATGTTCTCTCTTTTCAAAACATAGTAAATTTGAATTTTTGAGTAAAATAAAAAAATAGATGATACTTTTACCATAACCTATGTGCCTTCACATTTTCAATTCCATTTGTCATTTGCTTTGCATGTGAGGCACACCTGAAAAACAATCATTTAAATTTTGGTACACAAACTTCTTTGGGTCCAATTTTATTAGTTAAAGTTCTTTTTGAAACACATATCATCTTCATGCCGATATTCATAGAATTCTTAATTTTGCATTCGAAGGCATAGTGATCATGAACACCACAATAATAACAAGTAGTAGATGGTCTAATAAAATGATCATGTGCATATCTCAATTTCGAATAATCATGATGAGAAGCATTATAATGTTTAACATTAAAAAAGTGACCACAAGAATGTTTATTCGTCAAATAATATTCATTAGCATACTTTGATTTTGAAGAATAATAATACTTTAAGTAATATCCATGTGAGTTTTTGTAATCTTTTTTCAAATTAATTTTCCTACAAGATGTATGGGCAATAGACTTTTTAGCGATTTTGCAATTATTAATTGTAGATTTTTTAAAACCATCATTGATAATGCTTTTCAAAGGCATATCAAGTTTGTCATTCAAAGATTTTTATAAAGAAATAATTTTGTTTCTCAAAATTTTATTTTCATTTGCACATGTATTATTTTCCTTTTCAATTAAACATGTATTATTTTCATTGTTTAAATTTTCATAATATAAAGATCACCCATCAATATTGTATTCTTCTTTTTAAAAGTAAGATATTTTTCGATTAAGAAAGAAAATTCCTTATGCACATCAAAATTGATATTATTATCCTCATCATCATTATCACTAGTAGCACTAGAGCAATAAGAGGAGTTGGAAAATACCTCATCATTCTCACTTTTTTACCATAAAACATAATTCAAAGTTTTCATTGAATATAGAATTTGCACTATCTTCATTGTTAACATTTGATGTGCCTTTTTTTTATCAAAATTGCTCCCTTCATACCTATCTAACAAAACTTATTAAATTTTATGAGATGTAGAACAATTAGAAATGATATTTAAATTTTTTTACATCTAAAGCACAATAAAATGCATCTCGAGTTTTAGAATCAAGTTTGGCGAGTGAAACATGGAAATCATTGTATTCGAAAAATGAAAGATCAATAAAAACATCATTTATAACTTCTTAGACCTTTCAAAACCATTTTCAACAATTTCCCAAAAATCATGATCAAGAGAACATAAATAGACTTACGTGCAAATTTTCCATTGTGAAAAAATTGTCACAAAATTTTAGGGTACCAATTGTTGAATCCCAAGGCACCAAGAGGCCAATTGTTGAATGTAAATAGACTTGCATACAAATTTAACCTTGCTCTGATACCAATTTTAGGGTCACAAAATAACAATGTAAATAGACTTACATGCAAATTTAACCTTACTCTAATACCAATAGTTGAATCCCAAAGCACCAAGAGGGGGAGGTGAATTGCTGTTTAAAATCGAAAATATTGATTTCACAAAATGTGTCGTGAAAGTTTAAAATCAATTCGTTAATCCTTTTAAATCAAAATAATTAAGATCATAAACATAATATGAGATGGAGAGAGATCAAACACAATAACACAGGTGGTTGTTGACGAGGTTCGACGACACCTTGGTCTATGTCTCCGCTCTGACTTTTCGATCTCAAGACCGTCGAAGATTCCACTAGAACTCTTTCTCAATTTCAAATGAGGCAAGGAAGAATGCCTTTTACATCAACTACATTTTCTCCACTTCGAAAGGCAAGATAACCTCTCCTCCTAAGAAGCTAATATTTTCTCTCGCTCAAGATGTAAGATTTAGAATCTCTTTTACACAGGCGCTCTCACAATCTTTCTGAAAAATTATTTCACTTTTTTACAATGGAACACTCAAAAGAAGATAAGAGAGAAAGAAAGAAAACTCAAAATGATAACTTCAAGGAAAAAGATCTCCTTTTGATTTTTGAAGTTTTGCGTCAATGTTTGGATGGGTGTCTTTGCTTCTGGCTTTGGCACTCTTTTTATAGGCTCTAACATGTGAAAAATTCGTCCAGTATTTATTTCATAATTTTCTCTTTGAAATTTAGCCGTTACTGCTCATTACAATAATGGACCAATCGATCGCATTTATGGATCGGTCAACCGACTATTACGCTCATTTCCTCAGTTATCGCAGCTGGTCGGTTCATCGATTAGTATGTTGACCGATATTGTCTCGACGTCGATCGGAAAATCTCATGTATTTGTCGATCGACCTGCATCTTCAATCGGTCGACAGGCATATTTTCGACCGGTCTTCTTTGCTTTAACCGAAAAGTTGACCGACCTGCACTATTTTGAGTACAATTTTTTGCACTGTTATCCAAATAAAATATTCTTGAATTCTATGGATAGCTAATATGATTATCTACAATTTTGATATTTATGATTCATTCAGAATCTAATAAGATCATAGTCAATTATTTAATCAAAGTGTAGTGCATAAAGTTGTATCTTTTTCTTTAAAATTTCTGAATATTTTAATTTTAATCTTTCGAAATTTGTATTATCAAAATATAATTTTATATATCATTAAAACTTAAATCCAACATTCATGACTTCACTTGAACTCCTTATATTTCTCTTCCTAATTTCTACATCTAGTTGAGCGTCAACATTCCTTGTGTATATCCTTGAAAATAGTGTCATCACTATGACCTAATGCAATTCTTAAAGTCCTGGACTAATCATGGTGAATGGGCTGAATTGGAAGTCAAGGAGATGGTCCAAGCCTCCACCTCCAATGCTTTTGACATTGGGGATACTAAGAGGGGCACCAAATCTGGTCTTCGAAACCCTTCCAGGTGTTTCATTTACATCAAGGCGATGGTTGGCTCACTACTAGTAATGATAGATTGGTGCTCTGATTCGCTTCACCCGACCTGTTGGAGCTTCGATGAAGTATTATACGATCAGCTCGTTGAATCTCATTCATTGAAGGTGAAGGGAGCAGAGGATGCTTATGGAGTTACCGCAAGATTTTGCTCTCAAGTTTGAGAAGCTCACAAAGGCAATGGCCAGATCCTTACCATTAGTGACTAAATCCAAAACCTCTACTTTTTTGGCACATCAGTGATGAGCTTGTCATTATCTCTCCTCTCTCTCTCACACACACATCCTCCCCATCAACTTCTTGGGCATGTCAAAGTCGAACTCAACCTCATTGACGACCACCCCAAACCCGACGTCCTCGATGGTCTTCATGAACTCCAACATGCTGGTGACTATCCTCGACGGTTCCAGGCATAGACACTAATGGAGAAGAAGATGACGAGCTTGATATATATCTCTCTCTCTCTTATTTATTTGTTTTTTACTTTTATTTTTGAATATGATGTAGAAGAGAGATAAGATGGGTATGTGGTAGCAATGTAAACCACATAACCGGTGAAAGATTATTGCATATAGAAATGATCATAGTTGAAATAATTTAATAGTTGGAGGACCTTTTAGTTACAAATTAAAATTGAAGAAGTGAATTGATAAAGATGGTAATCTTCGAACATCAATACTTAAATTTATATGATGACTCACACTTTTTTTATCTTTCATATTGTTTATCTTATGATATCTATCTTTATACATTTTATTTTATACCATTCAAGTAATAACTCATAAGTAATCATAGGAACACACATATTAAATATATTTAGTTTGGGCAATAAAATAAAACATAATTATCATAGATATGAGAGCATAACACTTTTTTTGTCACTGACCATGACAAGCCGTTAACCTCGATTCATGGGCCATGAATCAATCCTTGTGTATTATGGACTTGACCATTACTGTCTAAATTCATATCTACAAAAAAAAAAACTGATA
The DNA here is from genome assembly GCA_030549335.1 of Pontederia crassipes. Taxonomy (NCBI): domain Eukaryota; kingdom Viridiplantae; phylum Streptophyta; class Magnoliopsida; order Commelinales; family Pontederiaceae; genus Pontederia; species Pontederia crassipes. The sequence goes on along the minus strand of CM060196.1, from coordinate 65,177,445 downwards.
GTGAAGACTCGTATGGCTATGAAATGATGATCATTGAACCCTACTAAAAAATCTACACAAACTTGGCTTGTGTCATGATGAATTTGGGTTCAATGAAATCCTAATTGTGTTGCTAAACTCGGGAAAAGTTTCACAATGCAAGCAAAGATGACTTTTCAGTTGTTATTTTGATCCAATTTTAAGGTTATTATGAACCCAACCACAAGTAGTAAACATGTATTCAGTGTAGGGCAAAAGGTGTAGCAACCCAAATTTTTTCTAAATTATTTTGGAAAACCTTTAAAAATAAAGGATAATTGAAGTTAAAAAAGGATAAGAATAAGTTAAGAAAGGATAAGAGTTTGAATTGAAGGAAAAGAAAGGAAGAAGACAAAGAATTTAATTAAAATAATTAAGGAAGGTTATATATAGAATTCAGAATCAGATTTTAGAGGGAGCGGATTATAATTTAATCGAGATAGAAATGAGTCTACCCTATTGAGAAAATTATTTTTCCTCCAACTTTTGTGCACTCATTTTTCCTCCATGGTGCATGTGTGTTACAACAATTGATCTCATCATGTTATTCCTTACCACCGAAATTGGTGCGAAAGTCGAGAAATAATCATAAGAAAATTAGTCTAAAATTTTGGATTCCAAGTAGCCTAAAATATTTGGCACGGCTTTCTTATCTCTTAACCAACTTTTGGGATCGATATCCTTTCCAAGAGAACGATGGGAGTATAGAACAATATTGTTTTATTCACCAAATTTGTTCGACATTTTTAAAATTTTATTTTATTGATCGAAGAGTAGGTCTAATCGTGGTCTTAATAATCGAAGCAAGTCTTTTCAAGTATTTATATTTTATTGTTACTTAAAAATATAAAATCAAATCATTTGAATTATGTGGTAAGTAGTTAATGTACTCGGACTCAATTTAAATATATTTTCAAATATAATTTTATATTTTGTTATGATTTATATAGTATAAATACTATTTTGGTGTCATCTCTATAAATATTAGACAATATGTTAGTTAAAGTTACATTTTATAATACTTTTGAAATGACTAAAGAATACTCTACTCAATTTGCATTCGTATATGTGTTTTGAAAAAATATATTAGAATTTTTCTACCAATTGATCTAAAGTAATATCATATATTCAAAAAATAATAATATTGATCTTTTTAAAATATCCCCTATATTTGAGATCAGTTTATCTGAAAATAGCTTCTCACAACACTATTTAAATCATCAAAACGAAATCGACTATTTTGATATATCTGATATAAATAGTTAAGTATGACTCGCCATTATATATATATATATATATATATATATATATATATATATATATTGAAATGCTATTTTAGCAAATATAAAATTTAACCAATATATTAGAAAAAATAATTCATGTTAACTAGAATATTAAATGGATAAGAGATATTTTTTTCATCACTATTTTACATTTGCATTTTATTTTTAAATTTTATATTAAATAGATAAGAGAGTTTTTCACTATTTACATTCTTTTTTATTTTATTTACAATCACAGTTAATTATATAAATACGAATACTTATTTCTCAATACTCTACACCTTTTTTAATTAAATCTTAATAATAAAATATATTATTATTTAAAGAGTTAATATATAATTTATGAAAATTTAATCGTGGTGTTCAAAATTTAAGATGCATTTTTATCTTCTTTTTTATTATGATAAAAATATAATGAAATATAGAGAGCCAATATCTATTTTATATAAATTTAATCATGATGCTAAATTTTTAATAAAACAAATTAATAATGAGAATACCTATTGTACTTTGAATGTAAAGAATTAAATGAGACAAAAAAGTAATAGTATGTTGATATAATAATTGTAATAATTATAAATTCAAGAAAACCAGAAAAATACAAAGAATTATGAAATAAGAAAAATACTTTCTTTTCAAAATTAGAAAGCATAAAGTCTCATTTTATTGAATGCATAATATTTTTTTGTTACGAACAAAAACTTGAGTAGATATAATGAACCATTGTCTTAAAAAAATTAAATATTATCTCAAAATTTAGTTATTTTTTATTGTGAAAATTTAGACCATATCTTAATAATATATTAATCAAAATGTATTTATTATTATCTAATTCACTAAAAATATTTTCTTAAAATTAAGAAAAACAAAAATAAATAATAAATATAAATAAAGTGAATGTTCTTTTACATGAAAATTCTTATTTGACTTTACAAATTCTATTTCTATAGAATAATCAAGTAAATGCTAATTTAACTTTCCACCTTCTCGTGACTATTGAGCTTTAGTTAACTTATCAATGCTAATACAATTACAAAACTCATTCAAATAAGAGTAAGGGATTGAATTGAATTTTCATCTTCATGTTTTTTCCTCTTTTCTAATTTCATTGAAATGTAAGAGGGGCATTTACTTTTATAGAAATTTTAAAAATAACAACATTTAAAGATATAGCTACTCGACAATATTATTGAATTATTTTATTGATCACCCTTGCACTCACTACAAGAAAATCACGATTTTCCGACGGATAATTTTCGACGGTTCTAAATCCGTCGCAAGTTGCGACAGATTTTTTTACGGTTCCGTTTCCGACGGATTTTTCGACGGTTATGACCGTCGAAAATAATTTATATTATTATTTAATTTTTTGACGATTAGAAACGTCGATATTTCCGACGGATATCCATCCGTCGCAATTTTCGACGACTTTTTCGACAGTTACGACCGTTGGAAATAAAAAAATTAAATTATGTATTTTTTATATTATTATTAAAATTTTCCGACAGATTTTTCGACGGTTACGACCGTCAGAAATGAAAAATTAAATTATGTATTTTTTATATTATTATTTAATTTTTTGACGATTAGGAACGTCGATATTTCCGACGAATATTCATCCGTTGCAAAATTTGCCGCAATTTCCGAAGGTCGTAATCGTCGGTAAATGTATAATAATATTATATAAAGAGTATTTTATTAATATAACTAGCGACGGCCCAAACCGTCACAATTACCGACGGTTACAACCGTCGATAATTATAAAAATAGTTAATATTTACGTTTTCGACTGTCGAAATCGTCGGTAATTAAAATTTCGTTATCCCGCTTTTCTTTTCCCTTTTCCCGCTTTCTTTTCACTTTTTCCCTTTATATTCCTCCTCCTCCCACTTCTCTCTCTCCCTCCTCCCTCCACTCCTCTCTCTCTCCCTCCTCTCCTCTCTCTCTCCCGGCCGCGAGCACCCTCTCCCGCGCCGGACGCCGGCGACCCTCTCCCGCACCGGCAACCCTCTCCCGCGCCGGACGCCGGCGACCCTCCCGCGCCGGCGACCCTCTCCCGCACTGGCCACCCTCTCCGTGCCGGCGTCTCTCTCTTTCTCTCTCCGACTCTGCGCCGACGTCTCTCTCTCTCTTTCTCTCTCCAGCCAGAGGCCGCTGTCGGCCGGATCTCGCCGCTGGCGGCCGGATCCGGCCTCCAGTGGCCGGATCGGTCGCCGACGCCCGTCGAAAGTTTTGACAATTGCGACCGTCGAAAAGTTACGACGGTTCGAACCGCCGGCCTTTTCCGGCGGTTGCAACCGTCGGAAATTTCGATGGTTCGGACCGTCGGCTTTTCCAGTGGTTGCAATCGTCGGAAATTTCGACGGTTCGAACCGCCGGGGACTGTTCCGACGGTCCGAACCGTCGATATTTTCGACGAATTTTTTTTAACCGTCGCAAATCGGTTTGCGACGAGCGTTTTTTCGACGGATCAATTTCGACTAAAAAACCGTCGGTAATTACATTACCGACGGTTTTCGGGCTGATTACCGACGGTTCGGACCGTCAGCATTTTTCTAATAGTGACTTTATGCTACTCCAACTTAATGACATGTAAAAAAAATTGTACAACATCTAAAATAATAAATAATATGTAAATCTCCCTATGAATATCCATTTTAGTTATTCATTATTTAAAACAAGTCAATATCATATATCTGTTGATAATTTTATGGAATGAAATAATCAAAATGCACATTACAATAAGTGCTAATACAATGATGAAGCACATATTACAGGAGATATCTTTCATAATAAACTGAACCATTTTGATGCAACGACTAGTGCTAATGACAATGATGAAGTATCCATTAATACAAGATAAGTCATTCCTAATAAAATTAGGACAGGGAATAACAATAAAAACACTAAGGCCGCATGCCATAATCAAATTAAATAAGCTACAAAGTAGAAGCACAATCATGAACCTGCATGACTTATGACAGAAAGAGCAAAAGAGCATAAATTTATTGAGGGATTAAGATTCTTCTAAGCAAATAGTTTTGGACCATGCACTAGAGCCAGAAATAAAAGATAGTCCACAGCTAATTCTACCTTGCAGCTCACATGGTGAGCACAAATGAAGGAGCATCACCTCTAGGCCCTGCAACTGATCTGTATACATAAACTTTCTCGGCCCTGTTCTCGTCACCATCCTCCTTGATCACTTCCACGTTCAGCATCGGCATCTTCTTCGCAAGCAGACGGCATCCCTCCATCGTCACCTCGCAAGCCGACATCCACAGTGACCTCATAGACTCGTACCTCTCCATGCCCGACAGCGGTGCAGAATGATGGGAAAATCCGAGAACAAGAAGAGAAGATCGCAGAGAGATTGCAGAAAAATAAAGGAGACACACGAAATTACCCAGGTTCACCCTTGAGATGAGGGTTACGTCCTGCAAAGAGGTTCCACTATATCGTTTAGGTTTACAGCCGCCACACAAAATTACATCAGAAATTAGGCTATTAATAGCCTCTCCAAACCGGGTTTAAAACCCAAACAAACAAAGAAAAAACCTAATCCGAACCACACGGGCCGGCTAAACAAAAGCTCAAAATCCGAACCACACGGGCCGTCGGGGGGCGGGGCCCCCCGAACCCCCCCTTTCATTCGTACGCCAGCAATACTGTTAAGTGGGTAATACTCAGATTCCCCTAAGCTCACGTGGGCGAACCCGGTGTGAGAAACAAGAGGCCCTGAAGTATTCACCAACTCTAACATTCTCCCACTTGGTGGATACTTCACACCAATGAGAGCCTTGTCAGCAGTATTCTTCTTCAATCCGACAGCAGTAGAGCACCATTCAAACTTTACACATGTAACTGCTTTAGTCAGAAAATCAGAACTATTCTCTGTTGTATCAACCTTTTCAAGCTGAACCTCTTTCTTTTCCACCTTTTCGCGAATAAAGTGGTATTGGATGTCAATATGCTTTGTGCGTGAGTGAAATGCAGGATTCTTAGCTAACTGAATAGCACCTTGATTATCACATCTCACCTCTATAGCACCTTGCTCAAATCCGAGCTCCAAGCACAATCGCCGTAGCCATATGGCCTCTTTTGCAGCATGAGTAAGAGCCATATATTCTGCTTCTGTAGAAGAAAGTGCTACCACGCTTTGTCTCTTGCTCATCCAACTTAGTGCAGCCCCAAATAATGTAAAAACATATCCGCTAGTGGACCGTCTACTATCAATGTCTCCACCCCAATCAGCATCTACATGGCCCACAATATCAAGCATCTTTCCTTTTCCCGCACCTTCAAAGCACAAAGCAAAATCTGAAGTTCCACGAAGGTACCTGAAAACTCTCTTGATAGCATTCCAATGTTCCCTGCCTGGGTTAGACATATACCGACTCAAGACTCCCACTGCTTGGGCTATATCTGGACGCGTGCAAACCATGGCGTACATCAAGCTGCCCACTGCACTTGCATATGGCACACGGTCCATCTCTTCGGCTTCTTCATCCGTCTTCGGGCATTGCTCTGCAGAAAGTTTGGTTCCTAGAGACATAGGAGTACCCACTGGCTTGCAGTCCGACATGTTAAATTTCTTCAACACTTCTTTTATGTACTTCTCCTGTCCTAGCCACAACTTTCTCTTCTGACGATCCCTTCTAATCTGCATACCCAAAATAAAATTCGCTGGTCCCAAGTCTTTCATCTCAAACTTCTTGGCCAACAAACCCTTCACTGAATTCACCATCTTCATACTATTTCCAATCAGCAACATGTCATCCACATACAGTGTAAGAATGACAAACTGATCTCCAACTCTCTTCACATAAACACAATGATCTGAATCTGAACGTACAAACTTGAGTTCGAGCATGTACGTATCAAACTTCTGGTACCACATCCTTGGCGACTGCTTCAATCCATACAAAGACTTCTTCAATTTGCACACCAGCTTCTCTTTACCTTGAACCTCAAAGCCTTCTGGTTGTCTCATATATATCTCTTCCTCCAAGTCCCCATGAAGGAATGCCGTCTTCACATCCATCTGCTCTACCTCAAGATTATATGCTGCTGCCAGAGATAGAACAAATCTGATTGAAGTCATTTTCGCCACGGGAGAAAAAATCTCATCATAGTCGACTCCCTCAACCTGAGAGTACCCTTTAGCTACCAGCCTCGCCTTGTACTTCTCTACAGACCCATCCGGTTTCAGCTTTCGCTTGAACACCCATTTGCAACCAATTGCCTTTCTATCCTTAGGCAATTTACACAAACTCCATGTTTCATTCTTATCCAGTGACTGCATCTCATCTGCCATAGCAAGCTCCCACTGATTTGCATCATCCATAGACCTTGCATCTTTTACAGAACTAGGTTCTTCTCCGATGATGCTCAAAGCATGAAACGAACTCAGAGCACTAAGAGAGTATCTCAAAGGTGCTCTTCTTTCTCGTGTCGATCTCCTGAGAACTGGTATGATAGTACCAATATCTGGGTCTTCATCTGAATCTGCATCTTCAACTTCATTAACCGAGTCCTCTTGATCCGGTTCTATAACAGACTCAACTGAAGTATCTTGTGCATCCACCTCTGAAGTTTCAGAATCAGAATCTTCTTCAAGCACTACCACTTTCTTAGGTTCATCACCTTTTTGAACTTCAACTTGGGAACGTGATTCACGGAAAATAACATCCCTACTGTAAACAATAGTCCTTGACTTTGGATTCCACAGTTTGTAGCCCTTGATCCCTTCCTTGTATCCGACAAATATGTTCTTTTCAGATTTACTATCAAGCTTACCCCGCTTTTCCTTGGGTATATGAACATATGCGTCACATCCGAACACCCGAACATGAGACAAATTTGGCTTCTTCCCAAACATTGCCTCATAAGGTGTCTGATCCTTCACTGATGAGGTCGGTGAGCGATTCTTCAGGTAGTTTGCTGTGGCTACAGCTTCTGCCCAGAATTCTTGCCCCAATTCAGCCCAACTCAGCATACATCTGGCCTTCTCTATGAGTGACCGATTTAACTTTTCAGCTACTCCATTCTGCTCAGGTGTATATGGAGTTGTCTTCTGCCTAGCAATACCATTGTCCACGCAGAACTGCTCAAACTTATCTGAACAAAATTCACCTCCATTATCTGTACGAAGAACCTTGATCTTGCAGCTCAATTGATTTTCCACCAAAACTTTAAATTCTCGAAACTTATCGAATACATCTGATTTATTCTTGATAAAATAAATCCAACTGTATCTCGAAAAATCATCTATAAAAGAAACATAGTACCTGGACCCTCCAATAGATGGAGTCGGAGTTGGTCCAAAGACATCACTATGAATCAGTTCGAGAATCTTCGTTGCTCTTGAACCTGCGTGTTGAAAACTGACTCGGTTCTGTTTTCCATGGAGGCAATGTTCACAGAACCCGAAGCCCACAGAACAATCCGGAACTCCTTCTACCATCTGACTTGATGCTATAGTGGAGAGTCCTTTTTCACTGATATGGCCTAATCTCCGATGCCACAACATAGATTTGCTGTCTTCATCTTCTTTGGCCTCTTCAGAAATAAATCCGCAGCCCACAGATATTGTCTCTCCGAGCAACTTGTACAACGTGCCATAGCGAACCCCTCGTGCAATTACAATCGACCCTCTGATCATCTTGCACGAATCCTTGTCGCAACTGAATATAACACCCGAGTCAGCCATTGTACCAACAGATAATAAACTCCTACTCATAAGTGGTATATGCATCACATCTGGTAGAGTCTTCACCGTGCCATCATTCATCCTCAACTTCACCCCGCCACGTCCAACAATCTGAACTGCAGTGTCATCTCCGAGCATGACATCCCCACCATTATACTCCTCATATTCACAGAACCAGTGTTTATGAGGCGTCATGTGGTACGAAGCACCAGTGTCGATAAGCCATACATCTTTATCTGACTGTGCCGTACATGCAGAAGCCACATACATATCTCCTGCCTCAGCCTCCTTTTTGTCCGAGGTTGACTCAGCTTCTTTCTTATGAACCGGCTTGTTTTTGCAATCTCGCTTCAGATGGCCCCACTCTTGACATCTCCAGCATTGCACCTTCTTATCCTTACTCTTCGAACGCCCACGAGATTTGGATCTCCCTCTCTGATTTTGATTCCTTTCTGGTTGCCTTCCTCTGGCCGCCAGCGCCTCTTTACCAGAACTTGCTGATCCCTTTCTCCGTATTTCCTCTGATAACAAGGCAGCACATACACTTTCATACGAAAGTTCTTTATCCCCGCCACCAATCACAACAATCAGATTGTCCCATGAATCCAGCAGTGAACAGAGCAATGTTATTGCCTTATCATCATCTTGAAACTTAACACCGATTGATACAAGTTGACTGATCACCGTGTTAAAGTTATAAAGATGGGTAGAAAATGAGTCACCCTCCTGCATCCGAAGATTGTACAATTTCTTCCTCAGAAATAACTTGTTAACCAACGACTTACTTTGATATAGGGATTCCAACTTCCTCCACAGATCTCTGGCAGTAGGTTCGCCCATCACATTCGTAAGAATTGAATCCGCGAGACACAGCCGAATCAAACCCTTCGCCTTTCTATCAATCCGATCCCACTCTTCGATCGCCTTTGGATCTGCCTGACTGGAGGAGGCCTCGTCCGCGACCTTCGCCGCCTCCATGCCTGGTCTCTCCTTCTCGATTGCCGTCCAAAGATCTCGATCACAAAGGAGATCCTCCATCTTCATCTTCCAGAGATCAAACCGTGTTCCATCAAATTTTTCTATCTCGATTCGCGATCCTCCTGACATCTCGAATAAACCCTAATTCCTCGAACAACCTGTGCTCTGATACCAATTGATGGGAAAATCCGAGAACAAGAAGAGAAGATCGCAGAGAGATTGCAGAAAAATAAAGGAGACACACGAAATTACCCAGGTTCACCCTTGAGATGAGGGCTACGTCCTGCAAAGAGGTTCCACTATATCGTTTAGGTTTACAGCCGCCACACAAAATTACATCAGAAATTAGGCTATTAATAGCCTCTCCAAACCGGGTTTAAAACCCAAACAAACAAAGAAAAAACCTAATCCGAACCACACGGGCCGGCTAAACAAAAGCCCAAAATCCGTCTAGGTTTCGGGGGCACCGAGCGGGACCGCCGTCGGGGGGCGGGGCCCCCCGAACCCCCCCTTTCATTCGTACGCCAGCAATACTGTTAAGTGGGTAATACTCAGATTCCCCTAAGCTCACGTGGGCGAACCCGGTGTGAGAAACAAGAGGCCCTGAAGTATTCACCAACTCTAACATGCAGAATCCCCGAAGGGACAGTCCCTTATCTCCAGCTTCCGCAGCTTGGTGCACCCTCGCATGACACACTGCATGGCCGTGTCACTGCTCCCTGCAAAAGCCACCGAGAGAGACTCCAGATTCTTTGCATGTGCTCCGATGTACTCAAACGCCTTATCAGTCAGAAGACCCGAAACCGAAAGCCTCCGAAGTTTGGTGCACGTCTTCACAACAGCACCGAAGCCTTCGTCCATGGGCTCGCCGGTCAGGTGGTCGGGCTCGCACATCGCCATGATGCAGAGCCGGAAGTGTGTGAAATTTGGACAGTTGCGAACGACAGTTTCCATTGCAGCGTTGGTCATCCGGCTGCAGAAGTAAAGGACGTAATGGAGATTGGGACAGCCCTGAGACACTGCGACGAATCCAGCTTCAGTGACGCCATCCTCGCCACTCTCTATCATGTCTTCGTGGTCGGAAGGGTCTGTAGGAAATACTCGAAGCTCTTCCAGTAGAGGACAACTTGAAGCCACAGCTTCAAGACCTTTGTCCCCTACCGTGTCTAGCACCTGCACGGGAAAACGTTAAAGTTCTTCAGCTAACTAGGACTAGAAAGCAGACAACTTGACAACATGTTGTGCATGCATGAAAAGGTTTATGATGTTTTGGTTGATTCGTCCTCTAATGTTAGCAAAAACGAGTTCACAATTACTGACAAAACTTGTGCTACTTTTTTTCAGAAACTGGTGCTGGTAAAAAGTTGTATCAGAAATTTTAATTACCCATAGACGGCGAAGAAGTGGGCAGCTTGACAGGAATTCTTCCAGTTCTGTACTCTGCAGGGGAGCGTAACTCAAATTCAAGAAAGTCAAATTTGAGCATGCATGGTAGAGTGCAGGGAGATGCAGGGAAGAAACAGTCCATAAGCCTGAGAGGGTGTGCAAATTATTGCAATTGCTGAATGCACTTTCCAGTTCTGCATATGACTGATGTACGTGTTCATCAGCAAATGTCCCGGTCCCAAGCTCTGTAATATGGGGAGCTATAACAAGCAGCCTCCTTAGCTGAGCCAGAGTCACATGCTTGTTGACTTTCAGAACTCTTAGCTCCTTGCATCTGGCTACGAGCCTTTCAAGGTCGTCAAAGTTTACTTCAGATTGGAGATTGGAAAAGTTGAGCTTCTCCAGGGTCGTAAAACTTTCAGGAAAGCAGCTTAACCAAGTACCATCAAGATCATCAATGCCACTTTCCTCAATGTCAAATTCAGTCAAATTCCTGAAGTAAAAGATTAATAAAGGTCCACTTTCAAAAACAAATAATAAGTAAATAAATAAAGTTAGAACCAACATCAGACTATGTATCAAAATAATATATTTAGACTCGACAAAGTAAACATCTGACGACATAAGATAAAACAACAGCAGAAGAAGAAATTTTACCTGCAGTAGCTGGCAATAGAGGCAAGTCCTTTGGTGCTAAATCCATCACAGCTCACAAGAGAAAGTACTTTAAATTCTGGAAAATTGCGTGCAAGGAAATCAAGGCTCTCGTCTGTGACTGTCATCCTCTTAAGCTTGAGCTCTTCCAGGGAAGGGTATGCAGAAGCAAAGATCAAGAGCCAGGGGTGTAGGTCTGCACCCCAGTTAAGGGGCAAAAGGTTGAAATCAGAGAACCGGGGCTTCCCCTTCAAGGTGACGCTCCGAATGTTCAGAAATTTACGAGCAACCATCTCCGGCGATACCGAGTAGCAGTTACCGATGAACACATGCCTTCGGCTCAGGCGATCTGCAGCGTACCAGTCCTTGCACACCAGGGAGAAGGAGTTGCGATCCCTGCGGGACTTCACGAAGGCCAGAACTCGTTCCAACACCTTTTCCGGAAAGGGAGACTTGCGATCTTGAGGTTTCTCCTCACCATCATCTTCCTTATTGCTATTGTCCTTCATGTTAATCATATTTTAACCTGAGAAACCACGGGATGAACTAGGAAACAATCACCACTAAGTCCTAAGATTTCAACATCACACAAGGATTCAGCACACATCTAATGCTTATGGATCCATCTGGAAATGGTGTAAAGTTATCACCTTTGATAAAGTTTGATTGAAATGAACCTTCTTCCTTTCTGCCAACTCTTGCATATACAACTTAAGGATCTGGGCAACTGAAACTTGAGAATGAAAGGCCAATCCTGCATGCAGCAAATGGGTTAAGGATCAGATCATTTAGGAGAAAGAAGATGCTTAATCTACCAAAGTTAAAAGGGAGAGACTAATTTTTCCTGCTAGGATTGAACTTATAAAAATCAAATTCTGGCATTAATCTTAGTAGATCTGAGCTGATCAAGACAGGCAAGTGAGCTCTTTAACTCAAATTCTATCAGCGAACCAAAATACTAAATCTAAAACGTCCAAAGTTCCAATAACCAGGCATCCGACACCAAGATCTTAACTTTTGTCCTTACTTCGACAGAGAAAACAGTTCGCGCTTTCTCAGAGGTTACAAAGTCGGACATTGTAGGTCCATTTGAACTCCAAACCATCAAAGAACATAAAAGGAGAAAAGAAGAAGAGAAATTCGAGTTCACAAAGGCCAGTACGAGAATGTCTAAGCAATCGGCGGTAATATTTAAGATTTGAGCTTGGAGAGCTCAGTGAAAGTAATTGATGGAGACAGAGAGAGAGAGATGAGAGATGAGAGAGATGAGAAGCTGAGACCTTTGCCCACTTTCTTCAGCAACAAGAAGTTCTCAGTCTCAGACTAAACAAAGGCTCAGATCTTTATTCTCTATACTCATCTTTTCTGCTGCAACTAGAAGTTCTCTAGGCATATTTGCTCTGGATGTAGATATATTAAAGACAGTGCAAGATACAGTGAAACTACTGCAACACAGCTGCACAGTACAGATGCAACTTGTTGCCCAACCCAAAGGAATAAAAGGCACAGGTGCGAAATGTTATTGCTCCAAATATGCATGCAATATTAAATAATGAAATTGCCATTACTTTGATCACATTTTTTATTGCCAGCAATAGGAGTTCTTAGTCCCTGAATTCAGTCCATTTATCTGCAAATCTGTCATTTAAACTTAATCCACTCAGTAGACATTAACAAATTTGCTTATTGTTTTCCCATATAAGTTTAGGAAATTTCTTGCATTTTTAAACTCTGATTCCACATGCAAACTATGTGAACCACCTAAGCCAACTTAGAAACCGCTGCATCATGTTCTTATTGACATCATGCACGGGGCCTGCACAGCTGAACTGCACAGGCAGCCAAGAACATGGCCAAACTCAGAGATACTAATGACATCCTCTGACGGTTTAATGTTTATTTATATGCATCCATGCTCTGTCTCCTGATTTCCTCCAAGGACAGACACTTTAATGCATGCGTCTGCATAAGGACGGCTACGATCTCGATGTGATCCATATCTGAATAACAAAAAAAAAAAGTATGAATGGATTTCAAGATCTCGCTCTGAAAACAATCATCATCAAGCAATCTGCAACTTATAATAGTCTTCATTATACTTGTATTATTCCTACTTAATATTATTAATATATTAGTATAATAGTAGTAGTAAGAATCATTCTTTTTATGAATCCAAATATTAATGATTATCTTCCACTCAATTTTATTTGTTTTAGTATTTAAATTTAAGATTTAATGGGGGTCCTCCCCCGTTCCCCCCATCCGTGCACGTCGGATGGAGATCCGAGGGGCGCGGATGATGAGCGCGGTTCTCGTGATAAGAAACGGTTCGAACCGATCGAAGTTGAACCGCTCCCCCTCTCCATCTCTCTTCTCCCTCCCTCTCTCGCCCGGTGTCTCCCTCTCTCGCCCGACATCTTCCTCTCCCTCTCTTGCCCGACATCTCCCTCTATCACCCGACATCTCCCTCTCCCTCTCTCGCCTGGCGTCTCCCTCTCTCGCGATCTGGCCGCCCGGCGGCCGATCTGGCGCGGGCGGCCAGATCTGGCAGCCCGACGGCCGATCTGGCGCGGGCGGCTAGATCTGGCCGCCCGACGGCCGATCTGGCGCGGGCGGCCGAATCTGGCCACTCAGCAGCCGGATCTGGATGCGGGCGGTCAGATTCGGCTGCTCGGCGGCCGGATCTGGCTGCGGGCGGCCAGATTCGGCTGCTCGGCGGCCGATCTAGCTACGGGCGGCCGGATATGGCCGCTCGGATCTGCTTTCTCGTCGGATCTGCTTCCGTCGGCCGAATCTACTTCCCCGACAGCTTCCTCGCCAGATCTGCTTCCTTGCGGCGATGCCTACTTCTTCGCGCCGACGCCTGCTTCCCCGACCTGACCCGACACAGCGCCCGCCCCGCCGCGACACCGCGCCTGCCCCGCCGCGCCGTGACACCGTCGCTGCCCGTGTTCTAGGTCGAGATCGCCGCAGATCACTCGTCGTGAAGTCGTCCCCATCGCCGCCGCTGCCTATGATTCTGTGAATGTCCGATATGTGATTGTGTAAAAATTTTTGACACATTTCGTGAATGTTGATATGTGATTGATTTTGTGAATGTTGATTCTGTGATTGTGTAAATTTTTACATGGACATGTTGTAAATGTTGTAAATGTCGTAAATGTCGATTATGTTTACATTTGTAACTTTTGGTTTTGGCAAATAAGATAACTAATGCAAAGATCAAAGTGAGCTATGAATTCACGTAATCCGGTGATACATTAAAGTTGCACAAATAATTTATGGTTTCCATACATAATGCAATTCAAAGAACAAAAAACATCAAAAATCGGCGATGACGGTGCGCGACCTCGGCGGCGGCGACGGCAGTGAGGGGGGCGAGCTCGGCGGTGGTGGTGCGAAAAATCGGCAACGACGGTGATGTGGCGTGCGAAGCTTGATCGACGGTCCTGTGGTCGTGGGTCACAGATCCGGACAGCGAGGCTTGGCGGGGTCGGCGGCGCGAGGTCGGCGAGCTCGTCGGCAATGAGGCAAGGTCTACGTGAGGTCTTCGGGGGGTCGAGGATCTAGTCGGTGCTCAAGGTTGTGCGAAGGGCGAGTTTTATCGTCATGCTCGGCGCGAGGTCGGCGAATGGCGAGATCTGGTGCTGGAGGTCGACGAAGCCGTCATTGTGCTTCGCGAAGGCGAGCTCGAGCACGCCGGTCGCCTCTGCGGATCTGGCTAGGTGTTGTGGATTTGAGCGCGGGGAACGTCGGGGGCAAGAGGATGCACAAATCTTCGGGGTGTTGCGGATCTGAGCGCGGCGAACGTCGGCGGCGGCGGGGACACGCAGATCTGGTCGGCCGAGGTCGTTCGCGGACTTTGGCGGCGTTCGTTGGGAGAGGAGAGGGCAGATGTCGTACGTGACTTTTGTACCCCGAGGCTGAACCGGACGAAAATCGAACTGTGAATCTCCCTTCATCTCCGGTCTAAAGCTCAAAAAATCGAAAAAAATATAAAAAAAATGAACAAACCGCAGAGGACCCCATTAAACCCTTAAATTTATCGTAAGATAGTTGTTTGGTGAGCTATCGATGGTGCGAATATATTGTGAACATCCACCCTTGATTAGACACATTATGCGAATATCAAAAAATAAAAATATTGGTAACATGGCTCATTTCTATGGAAATCTTACTCGAGTGTGATTAAGAATCAAGGAAAAGAAAGAAGATGCAAACGAGAGATGACATAGTGGAGCACATAATTAGCCTTTACAAGTGGAGCATCTTTTTTTTCCATGTGATATGTCAACGTGAGATGGTTGCTACACCAATGACCCAACTTGAAGGCTACACTGTTGCCTTGCCTTTTGGTGCCGGGTGGGGGGCTAATTACACTGCTTTTTGACCTTTTTTTTTGTTTTCGATAGATTATAATTCAAGAGCTTGCTTTTTTTCGGATATATATATAATGGAAGGATAAAATGTTTTTTTGAATCCATTGTTATTATTAACATCATATAAAATTAAATTATGAATATAATATCTTATGGCCCATTTGTGAAATCGCGTCCTTGTTTCGTCTAATTCCGTCAAATACTCGTTCGGAACTAAATTTCGAGGTGGAAACTAAATGGTTCCACCTCTCGCGGTTTCACTTTTTGGTGGAATCGGGAGTTGCTCCTTATTTTCTTTTTTTTGTTTGACGCTAGAGGTTTCTTTTTTTGAATTCGTTTTCTTTTTTTCTTTTTCTTTTCTCTCACATCATATCCTTCATAAAAAATTTATTTAATAAACCTAAAATAATATTAATAAAATATTATTTATTACTTATTATTTCATTAAAAAAATTTAATATTCCATTAAATATAATTAATTTTAAAAATTATTTTTTATATTTAAATAATATATTCATTAACAAAAAATTTTCCCATAAATTTTTTATTTATTAATAATAAAATTATTCTTCATAATTATAGTAATCAATTTTAATTCAAAACTCATCAAAAATTCATCTATCTCATTATTTTTTTTCTATCACATCAACTCTCTGATTCATTATTACATTTCACTCCATTCAAACATACTTCAAATTAATGTATCAATTCAACTATTCATCGAGAGCTTAAGAAAAATCGCGATCATATTTCCTAACGCTACATATAAGTTCTTCAATGTGAAAGGGTGCCCATATATGTCTAAGTTCCAAGTACCACCGCACCTAATCCGGTGAGGGACCCACTAGATCATTCCTCCATTCTCTCCTGCAATGAGGCTCTCATATGGAATGAATTGTTTGACCGGTGTGCCGCGTGTGTATCATATAGAGGTTAAAAAGATTAATAATGTGTTAAAATGTAAAATATTAATTATTAACAAATGTCCGAGCATAACATTAATATCTTTGATTTTTTTACAACCGATAAGTTCAGCCTTGAGATTATTGTCATTGTTCATTACATTGATTCTTTTCTAAGTGAGGATGAAGTAATATTTAACATTAATGTATTTGATTTTTTTTCATGATGCAATTAATACTTAACTAAACATACTACGTCCAAATCGTCACAATAAGCTATAGCATGATCCTAATATAGGTAAGCCTTTTAACCAAATATTTTTCTTAGCAACTTCTGCCACGTACTCTATATAAAGTGTATATGACAATTGTAGTGTGACTTTTCAAGTGATAGGAGAGTAGTCCAAGATGAACGCATATCCTATTATATATTTGTTTTTCATAAATATCTCTAAACTAGTCTGAATATGAATATCTTACAATTAAATACTTTATATCACTTCATAGATGAGTCCGATATTAGATACTTCTCTTATATACTTAAAGACGCACTCCATTATTTGTTAATGATATTTTATTGAATTACCCATGAATTTATTGGCGACACTAATAGTTTGGGTAATGTCAGATCTCATGTACTGCATAACATATATCAAGCCAACAAACCCAAGACATGTACTCGTTTACATATAGATACAATGGAAAGATGAACATTTGAAGCTAATAAAGTATTCAAGAGTTATTTTTACATGTAATTTGTTGGAGATAAAACATCGAGGATCAACACAAAAATTTAACGTGGTAAAATTTTCTTGATCAATGTGAACAAGAGAAACATCCACGGAAAAAGGAGGTCGCCAGAAGAATTTCACTATGAGCCAAAAGAGAGTACATCATATAAAACTCTAACCCTCATATATAAAGGTTCATACCGCAGGGGACTTCGCCCCAAGCACCTCTCACGAGAATCAGTGACGGGCTACGGACTTGGGCCTAGCAGCTTAGACCCTCCGCTTCCGCCACAAATCCTCTTTTTTTCGTAATTTTGGGTACGGGGTACAAAATTCAAGGCACGTCAACATAATTTTTTTAGATAATAAGAGTTTACCATGTGTAGAAATCTTCTTGAATATGTAAACATAATTTTCCTCTCTCGGAGTGAAGAAACCTTTATGGTTGATTAAACAAGATACCATTTTCAAGTTCGTCATGCTCTAGGCTCTCATGTGATACAATGGTGAGCAACACTCCAATGGAAGTATGTCTAACAATGAATGATAATACCTCTTTGTCACCCTTTCTAATTATGGCCTTTAGAAAGTGTGCTTTGTATCTCATATTTTTAACTCTGGAAATTCTTAAATTCTTCTTAAAGATCCAATTGCAGTCAAGAAACTAGGATGCACAGAGCATTTCGTCAGGATCATCAGTGGGCGAATAGGAGGTGGGAGGGGCAACACCTCTTCTGCGCATCGTCGGCGACATGCAAGTAGGGGTGCGTCATCCCCCCTATTCGCCCGCCGACGATGCTGGCAAAAAGGGGGGACATGCCCCCCTCTACGCGTCATCAACAGGTAAAAGGGAAGGTGGGGGACGCGTAAAAGGGGGCGTCACCTCTCCCCCTTCGCCGGGTGACGTCTCCCCTACATTGACGACCTGCAACGTGGGGCGCGTAAAAGGGGGGTCCCCTTCGCCGGGTGACATCCCCCCTACACTGACGACCTGCAACGTCGGGCGCGCCCCTCTCCGACAAGGGCAGCGTCTCATTTTTTCATGTTCTTACTTATTACTTTTTTAATATTTATTTTATTTTGTAACGTTTCCACCTCAACAAATTATTTGTGTGGATTAGAGAGAACATTGTTGTGTGAGTGCCACATTGGTAGATTGACCAGGAAATGACCGATCACCGGCGAAGGGAGCATTTTGTGAAATAAGTTAAAAAGATGAATGCCAATTTTATTACAAAGTAAAGTTTGTTGATGGAGCTGAGAAAGTATTCTTGGAGGGTATTTAGTGAAATTTGAATAATTCATTACATGGTCTTTACATACTCCAATTGGTAAACCTTATACTTTACATCCACAAAGGTAACTGATATTTAAGATGAATAATGGCTCAACTCATGACGACAAAGTTGCACATGACATAAGAATAAATAAAATCATGAGTTCTTTTTAGAAGTGTTTTTATAAAAAATGAATATTATCCCATTTTATATGATAATGTTACAAATACTATTTTAAAATCTTTCGTTGGAAAATGTTTTTATCTTATATTTAATTTTAATTTCTTCTGCATTGATTTATGATGCGTAAAATGATGTAGCAAAATGGAATCGCTAACAAGTGCACTAGTCGCTCAAGTAATATAGTAATATAAGTAAGGGTGTCGAATCCATGAGGAATATTATTAATTCAATATCTGAATTTATAAATTAATAAAAGAGGAAAAATATGGAATTTTGGAAAAGTGTTTTGTAAAATAAAATAAAGAAAATAAGATAAAATAAGATAGTAGTGTTGAAGTTAGGCCTTAGGATGAAAATAGATCAGGATAAATATTTGAACCTTAAAAGATAAATTTAATCTTTAAAGATGAATTAGGAATTTTTCTAAGTTATTAGTATACAAGATTAACATCACAGAGTCTACAAACTGGTAATTCTGCTATTTAATCCGGCAAATCAAACTATCTTAAATTTAATCAAATCTAAAGTCTCACAAACTGATATTCGTCAGGTAAGATTAAAATTAAGATGCATTAATATGAAAATCCTAGAGTGTTAATCACTTCACAAATTGATATAGATTAACAGACCACACAAACTTGATTCTCCACACAATAGTTATCAAATTTATGTCAATTATTAATTTCACATAAAATCAATTAATTTAATTAATAAATTCTGAAATTAAATAGTCCACAAACTGGTAATTACTCAACTCAGAAATCCAAGTAATTAAATCAAAAGGATAAAGCACAATTAACTAATTGATCAGAAAAGATTAAAACAAATAATATAGGGTCCAAATAATTTTCCTTCAATAATAATCTCCTAAAATAATAATCTTAAAAATATTGGAGTTCATCCTAGAAATTCTGAAGAGATAATAACAAAATAACAATAATAATTGGAAGAATTACACCAAGAATAAAAGTAGAGATCTCGAATTGGGCAGACAGTCGGGTAGCCTCTCGGACTTGATCAGAGTCGCAATTAACTTCCAGCCGTCGCATCTCTCTCCTCTTGATCGTAGCCTACAGAGCTCACGACTCACCGTGAAAGAAACATGAACTTTAGAGCACCCGTTGGGACGATGGCTTCTTCAAGTATTTATAGGGTGCGAACGGCCTTCAATTTGATCACGGTCTTAACATCGTACGGCTGGATTTAAATTTACGAGATAAACTCGGTCAAAATGATAAATCCCCAAAGATAAACTCTTTTATTTTACTCCCTTCAAATCTCGGCCAAAACATAGATTCTTTTATCTTTACGCCCAAAGAGATAAACCCTTTTACTCCCTTCGAATCTCGGCCAAAACCAATATTTACTTGCCATTACGTCCAAAAAGATAAAATCTTTTATCCAAATCTCGGCCAAAACGTCTTGGGGGTAAAGCCAAATCTTGGCCGCAAGGAATAAATTCTTTTGAATTTCGGCCGATACGTTGGTATTCTCGGATAGTCACGTGTTCAATTTTTCCTGTAAAGTAATTATCAAAATTTAGTTAATCCATTCATAATTAAAATATTCAGAGAATTAATAATTAAAATTGATAAATTCGAAATTATGATTAAAAGTGACTAAAAATGATGCATGCCATGATCAAATTACATAAAAATTAACTAAAATAATAATATAAAATATGTTGTATTTTGCATGCATCAAACTTCCCCAAGCTTAAAGTCTTGCTTGTCCTCAAGCAAAAATTCAAAAATAAGGCTCAAGAAAGTTTCATCATAGCCTCCACATCATCAACTGACTAATTTTCTCACACAGTTCTTCTGCACACCTACTACTCAGAATCTTACACTTTCCATGTACTTAGCTTCATAGAGGTTCTGAATGCTACACAAATTTAAACAGTCTCAAATTCAGCCTTGTAGAAAAATAAATTGTCTATCAAATAATAGTATTAATATTGAACACATAAGTACTAATTGAGCTTAAAACTTTTTCTTTTTCTTTCTTTTTATTTTCAATCATTTAAAAAGTTCTAATCTTCAAGCAGGATTGCACAAGGAAGTTCATGTAGCGGGCTTTGGACTGATGACTCCCAGACCAGATGGCCTTAGGGCACCAGGTGATAAAGCATCCCTCGAGTTTACTTGTCCGAACAACCAAAGTTCTGAATGAAGAGTTTGAACTTAGCCATGATTCAGTACTTCTGTGCTTCTCCATATTCCACAAGATGGTTCATGTAGCAGGTTTTCGATCAACGGATCACAGAGCAGTCGCCCTTAGGTCGCCAGGCATGAACCCCTACGGATCTAATTACCCGAACACACCTTGGTTCCAGATAACACTTTTGTACCTACACATAACTTTATTCTTCTTTTTTTCTCTATTTTTTTCACATTTTTTAAAGCCCAAGGAGTACTTTATATGGTCAATAGAAAGGATACTACTATCAAGACTTAAAAGGCATGAATATGATTATGTCGTCTAGTCATTCATAATTCTATTTAGCATAGGCACACAGTCCATAAGTTTGATACTAAAATAGCAAGTGATAAGAAAGAAAAGCATTCAAATTTCATCAATTAACAACATGTCTTTGAACTTTTATTAAAAGAAAATTAAAATAGTAAGATAAGAGTTAGTAAGATGGTAGCAAAAATAAATGCATGCAATGGTATTTTTGAGAAATTTTTTCAATTTTTCAATTTTTTTGGATTTTTGGAAATACATGCAAACATAAGCAAAAAAGAAAGAAACATGCAATGTATGAAATGCAAACTCCCCCAAACTTGAACTAGACACTGTCCTCAGTGTTAAGCCAGCAAGAGAAAGTGATATATACTCAATAAAAAGGAAAAATAAAGAAATGAAAATAAAGAAAAGGAAAAAGACACAACCGGATTTACTGTCTGTGAGGTGACGATGGTGGATGGTAGCCGAAATGTCCTTGGCGCATATGATACTCATGGATGCGCCTCGTCATGCGAACATGCTGATTCTGGAGGGATTCGAAGCGACCTTGACGATTATCCATATTGCTAAAGTCAGCTCGAATGTTGGTCAATTCTTGAGCCTATCGATGTTGTGCTTCTTGAATAGCGTGCAACTCTCCTGCTTGATGAAGATGCTCTTCTTGAAAAATGTGGAACTCCCTTGCCTGACGAAGTTGCTCATCGTACATTGATTCCCATAAATTTTGCATGGAAGCATAGTCAGGCTGAGGTGGCTGAGGTGGCGGAGGTGGATGGTAAGTCTGCTCTGGAACTAAAGTGAAAGTAGGCTCTGGTGCTATATAGTGATTCCGTATCGATTCCTGTAAAGGGACAGATACTTCCATCGGATCGCATTCCTCATAAGGAGTAGCTGGTATGAACGAAGAATCTGAAGAGCTTTCTTGTGCTGGAGATGGAATCGGAGAAGACACCGGCATATAGGGTGAAAGGGCAGATGCCTCGTGTCGGGAAGATGCTGGTGATATAGCCTGGAAGGCTTGTGACTGCTGAAAGTACTGTTGAGCCGCCGCATAATCAATAGAATCAAATCAGGAGAAGGCTTCATCCTGGTGTGGTTCAACTGGGACAGATGGTCCTGCATGTGAGATTAGTGGAGTCGCGACCTGCCTAAAAAGGAGCCAATTATTTGAATTAATTGTCGTAAAAGCATCTCGATCTGAGCAAGGCACCTCATGATTGTGGCCTTTATAAATAAAAACTTTGATCCTTGAGTTGTTGGTCTTCACGAGACCCATAGTATGAATGGTCCTACGAGTGAGGTGAGTATTTCCTGGCACAACTTCGAGATCATCCAAGTCAAGTTGTAAATGCTGAGCAATAGGTGTGAGAAGGGCGCCCATATTAATGTTACCGCCACGATGAGTAGTGCAGCGCTGGAATTGACGAATGATGAAAGCACACACATTAACAGGAGTTCTGTGGAGCATGCTGTGGATAAGATATAACTCTCCGTCAGTGTCGGCACCATCATTATCACTGTGTCTACTTAAGGTGTTGCTTAGCATTCAATGGACGTGGCGCAGAACAGGATTCTGAATTAAGTTGTCTTTAGCTGTGTTCCAAACCACTCGGTCTTCTTCTGTTATTTGTTTTCTAAAAGTTTCAGCATCAAAGTCAGCAAGTACAGAAGGAGATCCATGGTTGGGAAATCCATAAATATTATTAATCTCACCTAGAGTGAGAGTAAAGGATCGCCCATAAAGTTAGAATGAAATGCGGGGCTGATCATAGTTCATGCCATCTAAATTAAAGACCTCCAAGGATGACAGAAATTCCATAATTAGTACTTCATAAGTTGGCCACCAGGAATGCACAAAGTCAGAAAGTCCAATTTTTGAAAATAATAGATGAATATCTGCAAATAAATTATACTCCCTGAGCAATTCGGTATCCGAAAATCTGGTGGCGTGAATTCGAATCTCAGACATCCATTCATATCGAGCTTGATACTCCGGCTTAGTCCAACAATAATCTCCGGGATAGGAGATTAGTTGTGAGGGTTGTAGGACCAACTGAGCATTCGGATGTCGTCATTCGCGACGTCCCCTCCAAATATTAGCAAATCGCCTCATTTTAATCCGAACAGAAATCAACAAAGAAAAGGTGACGGCTCAGTCAAAAGAATGGTTGCGGCTCGGTCGTTGAAGTTTCGGCCGAAGTCGGAATGTCGGCAGAGAGAGGATCTCGGCCCGGCCAATTCAATGAAGAGCTCGGCTAGATGACTCGGCCATAAGGCAAAGAGATGTCGTCGGTGAAATTGGCGGCTGAATCTCGGTCGTAATATGTGTCGGCCGTGAAGAGACCTCGGTCAATCGCAGTCTCTCTGCCATAATATGCTGGAGTGTCGGCCGTAAAGAGGTATGTCGACGAGGAACCTCAGCCGGAGTCAATGATTGTGGAGATTGCGCCCGTAAGGTGACGACCGTGGTGATGGCAACTGACGTCTCGGCCGTAAGAAGAAAAGCTCGGCCGGAGAGTGGAGTTTGGCCGTAAGAGAACGGCGGTGCGCGGTGTGGAAGCTTGGCCGTAACGCACGGGGCGTAATGGTGAGAGAGGGTGTAAGGGGTCTACTCCGGTCCGGCGTAAGAGGGCGATACTTCGTTCTGCTAAACATGAAAGGTAATAATTTATGGACGAAACTTACTTTTCCCACGTGATGCGCGTAGTGAAGGGTCACATCAAATTCAAGGCTCGTAGTGATCGGCCGATTCCAAGGTGATTCTTCCATTTCACCTTGTCATGTCTCGGCCGTAAAAGAACAGGGCTGTGGTGGCAGGGCGTAATGAGGGTGGCAGCTCGTCTTGTCATTTCCGTTGGAGTCTTTACGGCGTGGTCATCGAGGTGATGTTCGGCCGTAACGAGGTGGCAGTGTCTTCTTGTTTTGCCTTGTCTCAGGTCTTACGCCCCTGCTTTTTTTCGTGTATGTTGTTCAGAATGAATGCGCATGCACGCTACATAACATTATTCAAATTTCGATGCATGCATGTGTCTCGTTGGCGTGTCCGCATTTCTCCCCTAGCACAAATGAAATATTAATTAGATGACTCCAAACATAAAATAAAAATCACCCAAACTAATTTAAGGTAACAAAAATATTAATCAATAATTAATTAAAAACTAATTTAAAGAAAAGGGTAGAAATAGTTCTGAATTTATAGTCGTCAGCATGACTTAGTCTTGATGAAGATTAAGGCCTATTTTGCTCTTCCCCCCTTGGATTTTTCTCTGTGTTGCTTGGGAGAGAGCTCGGTGTACGTCCAGTCAATTGTGCCACCATCTGACCCAATTGTCTTTTAAAATTTCGAATTGATACATCCTGACTCGTGGCTCTAGACTCCATATTATTTTGCAAAGAGTGCATAATATCTATTATCTATGTCATCATCTCCTGCATAAGATTTGATGATTGATATTGGGGAGCATCAGGTTGCCTTTTCAGTATATAATCTTTTGATGGGCCAGAAGGTTGGCCTTGATTCTGATTATAGGCAAACTTCAGATTGTGTCTCCAACCATAATCGTTGCTCTTGAAAAATGGGTTGGAAATAAAATTAGCATTTTCAATTTGATTTGAATCTGAAGTGTTACCTGTAGGGCAATAATTGTTTGAATTTCCCATTAGTGACATCATCTGCTCGAATTTTTTATTAAGTGACTCCAGCTGAGCCACTATTTCCGAAGATTGTATTCCTTGTGCAGCATGTATATCCTGAGTTCAGCGAGATGGTCTCCTTTCTTGGCTTGATTTGAGCGCTATAGCTTCAATTATATCCTGCATCTCACTAGGGCGTTTAGATCCCAGCACTGTCCCTCCTGCTGATTGATCGAGATTATCTTGATCTGCAGCTCGCAATTCATGGTAAAAATCTTTCATCACGTGCCACTTTGGAATCCTATTATCAGGCACTCTAACTAATAATTCCTTATATCGTTCCCAGGCTTCATATAGTGTCTCATTGTCATCTTGAACGAATGCCCTTAACTCTCTTCGATATTTGTCTGATTTTTGCGGTGGGCAATATTTTCCACTAGCTCCAACCATGAATGAATCGATCTTGTAGGCAAAGTTTTAAACCATGTGAAAGCTTTATCATGTAAAGATTGAGGAAATAATAATAAACGAATAACTTCAAAAGAAACATTATTATTTCTAAAAGTGCTCAAAGTGGCAAGAAATTTGTCAAGGTGATCGTGAGAGTCTTCATGAAATCCTCCAAATTGAGATGCTTGTATCATCCTCACGATTGCCGAATTTATCTCAAAATTATTTGCATTGATTTCAGGCGGCACAATGCATGATTCTCGATCATTATATCTGGCCGAGGCATTCTCTCATAAAGAATTCTGCTTCATCTTCTCGTCGATTATTTTGTGGCGGAATTAGTTCATTTTGTTGTTCCAGTTTCTGATTGTCACGTACTTGTTCAGCCATTCTTCTTATATTTCTTCTTAATCGGCGAACAGTTCTTTCAATTTCAGGATCAAATTTCAAAATTGGATTTGAACTCCTAGTGTGCTTATCAGAAGATTCCAGGATTGGTTGTGATTGAATATTCAATAGTACCTGCAACAACCAATTTTCAGTAAGATAAAAGAATAAAATAAAATAAATATATACAAAAAGAAAGCAATACAGATAATGGGTCACGAAGAAATAAAATTTAAATCGATAAAAGTCTCTCGGGCTTATAAAATTGAAAACTCGTCATTAAAATTTATTTTCGAGAGAAATTTATCAGAAACCTAATTACGGCCGTAAAACTTGGAAGAATTAACGATGACGTCAACACACTGGCACAAAACCTAATTTACCGCCGCATAGTCAATAATTAGAGAAAATAATTTGATTTGACCGTCGCCACACAAGATCCCGGCCGAAATTAGAGTAGTAAGACATAAAATAATCTGATTTGGCCGTAAAAACCATGAGACAGTGTCGAAGGGATCAAAGTGAATAGGTACGCATGCGTAAAACTCGTTAGATTGCGACCGAGATAGCGTTAAATTAAAATTCTGAACCAAATTACGAATTCATCAAGGTCAACCGCAAACACTTCTCGGCCGCAAAATCAAATAATTAATCAATCCGTGCGCAAGGGAAATAAATCAATTCGATCACATGGATAAAGAGAATCTTGACCGCAAAATTCAGATAAAGATTGCCATTAAAGCCGAAGCGAGTCAGAAGATTAGAAGTTTACGGCCGAAATGAAGTCGACATGATTCAATTGGCCGTAAAATAAAAAGTTGTCCACGTCTCGGTCGTAACACAAATTGTATCAACAATTGAAATACAATCCAACTGTTAAGGCGACAAATAAGCATTACGATCGAAAAGGAATTAAGTCGATTCTTTACAGCCAAAATAGAATAAACCAGTTTGGCCAAAACAAAATCAAATCAACATGGCGTAAAACAATGTTTGGATAAACATTATGGCCGTAAAATAGAAGATTAGAACTCAGAATCGATATTGTGAGGCCGTAAAATTAGTAAAGTCGACAAAATAAATTATGATCGTAAAATCATAAGTCGACGATGTGATCCGAAAAATCCAATCGGCGTCAGAATTTAAGCCGAAAGTCAACAAATTTAAAAAATGTCGTGACCTTTATCTGCAAAAGAAAAATGTTAGTTTATTCACAAAAAATAAAAATAATTAAAACAAATAGTACATATTTACAAAGAATTATTTACAATTTATTTACATCTCCTAATAATTCATAAATATCAGAAGGTAATTAATAAAATATTCCCCGGCAACGGCGCCAAAAACTTGATGTGTATGATGATGTAGCAAAATGAAATCGCTAGCAAGTGCACTAGTCGCTCAAGTAATATAGTAATAGAAGTAAGGGTGTCGAATTCATGAAGAATATTATTAATTCAATATTTGAATTTATAAATTAATAAAAGAGGAAAACATGGAATTTTGGAAAAGTGTTTTGTAAAATAAAATAAAGAAAATAAGATAAAATAAGATAGTGGTGTTAAAGTTAGGCCTTAGGATGAAAATAGATCAGGATAAATATTTGAACCATAAAAGATAAATTTAATCTTTAAAGATGGATTAGAAATTTTTTCAAGTTATTAGTTTACAAGATTAACATCACAGAGTCCACAAACTGATAATTCTGTTATTTAATCTGGCAAATCAAACTATCTTAAATTTAATCAAACCTAAAGTCTCACAAACTGATATTCGTTAGATAAGATTAAAATTAAGATGCATTAATATGAAAATCCTAGATTGTTAATCACTTCACAAACTGGTATAGATTAACATACCACACAAACTTGATTCTCCACACATTAGTTATCAAATTTATGTCAATTATTAATTTCACATAAAATCAATTAATTTAATTAATAAATTCTGAAATTAAATAATCCACAAACTGATAATTACTCAACTCAGAAATCCAAGTAATTAAATCAAAAGGATAAAGCACAATTAACTAATTGATCAGAAAAGATTAAAACAAATAATATAGGGTCCAAATAATTTCCCTTCAATAATAATCTCCTAAAATAATAATCTTAAAAATATTGGAGTTCATCCTAGAAATTCTGGAGAGATAATAATAAAATAACAATAATAATTAGAAGAATTACACCAAGAATAAAAGTAGAGATCTCGAATTGGGCAGACAGTCGGGTAGCCTTTCGGACTTGATCAGGGTCGCAATCAACTTCCAGTCGTCGCACCTCTCTCCTCTTGATCGTAGCCTACAGAGCTCACGACTCGCCGTAGAAAAAACCTGAACTTTAGAGCACCCGTTGGGACGATGGCTTCTTCAAATATTTATAGGGTGCGAACGGCCTTCAATTTGATCACGGTCTTAACATCGTATGGCTGGATTTAAATTTACGGGATAAACTCGGCCAAAACGATAAATCATTTTAATCATTTCGCCCAGAGATAAACTCTTTTATCTTTACTCCCTTCAAATCTCGGCCAAAACACATATTCTTTTATCTTTACGCCCAAAGAGATAAACCCTTTTACTCCCTTCGAATCTCGGCCAAAACCAAGATTTACTTGCCATTACGCCCAAAAAGATAAAATCTTTTATTCAAATCTCGACCGTAAGGAATAAATTGTTTTGAATTTCGGCCGATATGTTGGTATTCTCGGATAGTCACATGTTCGATTTTTCCTGCAAAGTAATTATCAAAATTTAGTTAATTCATCCACAATTAAAATATTCAGAGAATTAATAATTAAAATTGATAAATTCGGAATTACGACTAAAAGTGATTAAAAATAATGCATGCCATAATCAAATTACAGAAAAATTAACTAAAATAATAATATAAAATATATTGTATTTTGCATGCATCAATTTATAATCATTTAGTTAAGATTATATGATGGTGAATGGACAAACAGTAAAAAATTCTCTTTAATTTTCCCACCTTTTAGAGTGAATATTCGAGGTGTTACAACGCGGTTGTCTAGTGCTTTTGAGTTTGCGTCTTTTCCCTTTGGTTTGTCTTGCTTTCATCTTGCATGTTCACTCACATTACCATTCGGCTTTTATTTTTTGTAGAGTTTTCAAAGTTTGGATTGTAATGAACTAGTTTTGTACTTCCACACTCAATTGATAAACTAGTTTACTGGTTGGGAACACCAATTCACATCTCCTCCACTCGGGATCCAACGAAGACTGTCGCAAGGTATCATCGAAAATCTAAAAAAAAAACTTTAATTAGTCTTTATGTTCATGAAATAAAATTGATTTATCAATTTTTAAGCAGTTAGGATTTTAAACTACGAGTTTTCATGCCCTTTGGTGTCGTGGGACATAGTATTTATACGAGTAAAGTTTCTTAGGCTTTCTAGTTGATTCTATTTTTTAAATATGTACGAAGAGCATTCAAAAATTAGAGTCGTCCATCAAATTTGGTCGTTATGTGAAACTTCAGCAGGATTAGTTGAACTTGTACAAGTTTGATAGTGTCCCTTGTATTTATCGAAGTGTGCACAGCCACATGTCTTTCATAAAAGTACATAACATTCCATTTAATCAAAGTCATTATAGTAAATCAGATAAGGATAAATTTGTTAGAGTTGGTGAATACTTCAGAACCCCTTGTTTCTCACTGATGCGTTAGATTTGTAACAATAAAATTTGCTAGCAAGTGCACTAGTCGCTCAAGTAATATAGTAATAGGAGTAAGAGTGTCGAACCCACGAGGAATATTATTAATTCAATATCTGAATTAATAAATTAATAAGAGAGGAAAAACATGGATTTTTGGAAAGAGTTTTATGAAATAAAATAAGAAAAATAAGATAAAGATAAGATAATGGTGTTGAAGTTAGGTCTTAGGATGAAAATAGATCAGGATAAATATTTGAACCATAAAAAATAAATTTAATCTTTAAAGATGGATTATGAATTTTCTCAAGTTATTAATTTACAAGATTAATATCACAGAGTCCACAAACTGGTAATTCTGCTATTTAATCCGGTAAATCAAACTATCTTAAATTTAATCAAACCTAAAGTCCCACAAACTGGTATTCGTCAGATAAGATTAAAATTAAGATGCATTAATATAAAAATTCTAGACTATTAATCACTCCACAAACTGGTTAGATTAACAGACCTCATAAACTTTATTCTCCACACACTAGTTATCAAATTTATGTCAATTATTAATTTCACATAAAATCAATTAATTTAATTAATGAATTCTGAAATCAAATAATCCACAAACTGGTAAGTACTCAATTCAGAAATCTAAGTAATTAAATTAAAAGCATTAAGCACAATTAACTAACTGATCAGAAAAGATTAAAACAAATAATATAGGGTCCAAATAGTTTCCCTTCAATAATAATCTCCTAACATGAAATAAATAGAAATATGAAGTTCATCCTAGAAGTTCTGGAGAGATAATAATAAAATAATAATAATTGGAAGAATTACACCCAAATAGATAAAAGTCGAAGCTTCGGATCACGGACAGATAGTCGGGCAGCCTCTCGGACTTGATCAGGGTCGCGATCAACTTCCAGCCGTCGCACCTCTCTCCTCTTGGTCGTAGCCTGCAGAGCTCACGACTCGTCGTGGAAGAAACCTGAACTTCAGAGCACCAATTGAAACGATGGATTCTTCACGTATTTATAGGGTGCGGACGGCCTTCAATTTGATCTCGGTCGTAACATCGTACGGTTGACTTTAAAATTTACGAGATAAACTCGGCCAAAGATAAATCCTTTTATCATTACGCCCAAAGATAAAATCATTTTTTTATCTTTACTCCCTTAGAGTCTCGGCCGTAAGGAAATTATTTCATTGCCATTACCCCCTCCAAATCTCGGCCGTAAGAAATTATTTTATCTTTACTCCCAAAGAGATAAATCCTTTTACTCCCTTCGAATTTCGGCCGTAATGAAGAAATTTATCTTGTTATGCCCAAAAGATAAAATCATTTAATTGTTACACCCTTCATCTTCATGCCATTACGCCCAAAAGATAAAATTATTTATCTTTACTCCTTCAAATGTTAGCCGTAACAAAGAATTAAATCTTGTTACGCCCAAAGATAAAATCATTTATTTGTTACTCCTTTTGAATCTCGGCCAAAACGATGAATTCTTCATCCTATTCTCGGCCGTAATGATAAATTCTTTGAAATTTTGGCCGATCCAGCACAATCCATTTAAATCTCGATTTTCCTGCAAAATAATTATCAAAATTTAGTTAATCCATCCACAATTAAAATATTCAGAGAATTTAATAATTAAAATTGATAAATCCGGAATTACGATTAAAAGTGACTAATATTGATGCATGCCATGATCAAATTACAGAAATTTTAATTAAAATAATTAACTAAAATATGTTGTATTTTGCATGCATCACTCACACCGGGTTCGCCCACGTGAGCTTACACTACTAGAAAAATGCGGATTACCGACGGTCCGGACCGTCGGTAATCAGCCCGAAAACCGTCGGTAACGCAATTATCGACGGTTTTTCAGTCGGAATCGATTCGTCGAAAAAATGCTCGTCGTAAATGGATTTGCGACAGTTCAAAAAATCCGTCAAAAATATCGACGGTTCTGGCCGTCGGAAAAGTCCCCGGCGGTTTGATCCGTCAAAATTTTCCGACGATTGCAACCGCCGAAAAAGTCCCCGACGGTTCGAACCGTCGATATTTCCGACGGTTGCAACCGCCAGAAAAGGCCGGCGGTTCGAACCGTCGGAAAAGTCCCCGGCGGTTTGAACCGTCGATATTTCCGACGGTTGCAACCGCCGGAAAAGGTCGACGGTTCGAACCGTCGATATTTCCGATGGTTGCAACCGTCAGAAAAGGCCGGCGGTTCGAGCCGTCGCAACTGTCGAAATTTTGGACGGACGTCGCAATCGTCGATCTTTAGACGGTCGCAATCGTCGCAAATAATTTTTTAAATATAAAAAAAATTAGCGGCCGGATCCGGCGCCAGATGGCCGGATCCGACCGCTGGAGGCCGGATCCAGCGCCAGGCGGCCGGATCCGGCCGCCTGGTGGCCGATCCGGCCGCTGGAGGCCGGAACCGGCCGCTTGGCGGCCGGATCCGGCCGCTGGAGGCCGGATCCGACCGCTGGTCGGCCGCCTTGCGGCCGGATCCGAACGGCCACGGCCCGTCGACAGCAGAGAGAGAAATACGGCGGCGTGGAAGAGGGTCGCCGACGTCCGGCATGGGAGGGTCGCCGGCATCCGGCGTGGGATGGTCGCCGGCGTCCGACGGGCGGGAGGGGGTGCTCGCGGCCGAGAGAGAGAGAGATGAGAGGAGGGAGAGAGAGAGAGGAGTGGAGGGAGGAGGGAGAGAGAGAAGAGGGATGAGGAATATATATAAAGGGAAAAAGTGGAAAGAAAGCGGGAAAAGGAAAAAAAAAGCGGGATAATGAAATTTTAATTACCGACGGTTTCGGCCGTCGAAAACATAAATATTAAATATTTTTATAATTATCGACGGTTGTGACCGCCGAAAATATATTTAGTTATATATAATATTTATTTTTTATTTTACTGACGGTTCAAACCGTCGGTAATCGTTACCGACGGTTTTGACCGTTGGTAATTGCGACGATTTGGACCGTCGCTAGTTATATTAATAAAATACTCTTTATATGATATTATTATACATTTACCGACGGTTACGACCTTCGGAAATTGCGGCGGATTTTGCGACGGATGGATATCCGTCGGAAATATCGACGCTCCTAATCGTCGAAAAATTAAATAATAATATAATAAATTATATAATTAATTTTTTTATTTTCGACGGTCGTGACCATCAAAAAATCCGTCGAAAACATTTAATAATAATATAAAAAATACATAATTTAATTTTTTTATTTTCGACGGTCATAACCGTCGAAAAAGTCGTCGGAAATGGCGACGGATGGATATCCGTCGAAAATATCGACGTTCCTAATTGTCGAAAAATTAAATAATAATATAAATTATTTTCCGACGGTCATAACCGTCGAAAAATCCGTCGAAAATGGAACCGTCAAAAAATTCGTCGTTTATTGCGACGGATTTAGAACCGTCGAAAATTATCCGTCGAAAAATCACGATTTTCTTGTAATCTTAGGGAATCTGAGTATTACCCAATTAGCAGTGCAGCTGGCGTACGAACGAAAGGGAGGGTTCGGGGGGCCCTGCCCCCTGACGGCGGTGAGCGGACGGGGGTTCGGGGGCAGCGCCCCCTAAACCTAGACGGATTTTGGACTTTTGTTTAGTCGGTTCGTGTGGTTCGGATTAGGTTTTTTCTCTGTTTGTTTGAGTTTTAAACCCGGTTTGGAGAGGCTATTAATAGCCTAATTTCTGATGTAATCTGTGTGACGACTGTAAACTTAAACGATATAGTGAAACATCTTTGCAGGACGTAGCCCTCATCTCAAGGGCGAACCTGGGTAAATTCGTGTGTTTCCTCTATTTTTCTGCAATCTCTCTGTGATCTTCTCTCCTTGTTCTCGAATTTTCTCATCAATTGGTATCAGAGCACAGATTGTTCGAAGAATTAGGGTTTATTCAAGATGTCAGGAGGATCGCAGATTGAGATAGAAAAATTTGATGGAATGCGATTTGATCTCTGAAAGATGAAGAAGGAGGATCTTCTCTGTGACCGAGATCTTTGAACGGCAATCGAGAATGAGAGGCCAGACAAAGAAACGGCGAAGGCTTTAGATACGGCTTCCTCCAATCAGGCAGATCCAAAGGCGATCGAAGAGTGGGATCGAATTGATAGAAAGGCGAAGAGTTTGATTCAGCTTTGTCTCGCGGATTCAATTCTTACGAATGTGATGAGCGAACCTACAGCCAGAGATCTGTGGAGGAAGTTGGAATCCCTATATCAAAGTAAGTCGTTGGTTAACAAGTTATTTCTGAGGAAGAAATTGTACAATCTTCGGATGCAGGAGGGTGACTCATTTTCTACTCATCTTTATAACTTTAACACGGTGATCAGTCAACTTGTATCAATCGGTGTTAAGTTTCAAGATGATGATAATGTAATAACATTGCCCTGTTCGCTGTCGGATTCATGGGACAATCTGATTGTCGTGATTGGTGGCAGGGATAAAGAACTTTCGTATGAAAGTGTATGTGCTACCTTGTTATCGGAGGAAATACGAAGAAAGGGATCGACAAGTTCAGGTAAAGAGGCGCTGGCGGCCAGAAGAAGGCAACAAGAAAGAAATCAAAATCAGAGAGGGAGATTCAAATCTCGTGGGCGTTCGAAGAGTAAAGATAAGAAGGTGCAATGCTGGAGATGTCAAAAGTGGGGCCATCTGAAGCGAGATTGCAAAAACAAGCCGGTTCAGAGGGTCTATTGTGATGCATATACCACTTATGAGCAGAAATTTATTATCTGTTGGTACAATGGCAGATTTGAGTGTTATATTTAGTTGCGATAAGGATTCGTGCAAGATGGTCAGAGGGTCTATTGTGATTGCGCGAGCGGTTCGCTATGGCACATTGTACAAGTTGCTCGGGGAGACTATATCTGTGGGCTGCGGATTTATTTCTGAAGAGGCCAAAGAAGATGAAGACAGCACATCTATGCTGTGGCATCAAAGATTAGGCCATATCAGTGAGAAATGACTTTCTATCATAGCATCAAGTCAGATGGTAGAAGGAGTTCCGAATTATTCTGTGGGCTTCGAGTTCTGTGAACATTGCCTCCATGGAAAATAGAACCGAGTCAGTTTTCAACACACAGGTTCAAGAGCAACGAAGATTCTCGAACTAATCCATAGTGATGTCTTTGAACCAACTCCGACTCCATCTATTGGAGGGTCCAGGTACTATGTTTCTTTTATAGATGATTTTTCGAGATACAGTTGGATTTATTTTATCAAGAATAAATCAAATGTATTCGATAAGTTTCGAGAATTTAAAGTTTTGGTGGAAAACCAATTGAGCTGCAAGATCAAGGTTCTTCGTACAGATAATGGAGGTGAATTTTGTTCAGATAAGTTTGAGCAGTTCTGTGTGGACAATGGTATTGCAAACTCCATATACACCTGAGCAGAATGGAGTAGCTGAAAGGTTAAATCGGTCACTCATAGAGAAGGCCAAATGTATGCTGAGTTGGGCTGAATTGGGGTAAGAATTTTGGGCAGAAGTTGTAGCCACAGCAAACTACCTGAAGAACCACTCTCCGACCTCATCAGTGAAGGATCAGACGTCTTATGAGGCAATGTTTGGGAAGAAGCCAAATTTGTTTCATGTTCGGATGTGACGCATATGTTCATATACCCAAGAAAAAGCGAGTAAGCTTGACAGTAAATCTGAGAAGAACATATTTGTCGGATACAAGGAAGGGGTCAAGGGCTACAAACTGTGGAATCCAAAGTCAAGAACTATTGTTTACAGCAGGGATGTTGTTTTCCGTGAATCACGTTGCTAAGTTGAAGTTCAAAAAAGTGATGAACCTAAGAAAGTGGTAGTGCTTGAAGAAAATTCTGATTCTGAAACTTCAGAGGTGGATGCACAAGATACTTCAGTTGAGTCTGTTACAGAACCAGATCAAGAGGACTCGGTTAATGAAGTTGAAGAGGCAGATTCAGATGAAAATCTAGATATTGGTACTACCATACCAGTTCTCAGGAGATCGACACGAGAAAGAAGTGTACCTTTGAGATATTCTCTTAGTGCTCCGAGTTCATTTCATGCTTTGAGCATCATCGGAGAAGAACCTAGTTCTGTAAAAGATAGAAGGTCTATGGATGATGCAAATCAGTGGGAACTTGCTATGGCAGATGAGATGCAGTCACTGGATAAGAATGAAACATAGAGCTTGTGTAAATTGCCTAAGGATAGAAAGGCAATTGGTTGCAAATGGGTGTTCAAGCGAAAGCTGAAACCGGATGAGTATGTAGAGAAGTACAAGGCGAGGCTAGTAGCTAAAGGGTACTCTCAGGTTGAGGGAGTCGACTATGATGAGATTTTTTCTCCCGTGGCGAAAATGACTTCAATCAGACTTGTTCTATCTCTGGCAGCAGCATATAATCTTGAGGTAGAGCTGATGGATGTGAAGACGGCATTCCTTCATGGGGACTTGGAGGAAGAGATATATATGAGACAACCAGAAGGTTTTGAGGTTCAAGGTAAAGAGAAGCTGGTGTGCAAATTGAAGAAGTCTCTGTATGGATTGAAGCAGTCGTCAAGGATGTGGTACCAGAAGTTTGATACATACATGCTCGAACTCAAATTTGTACGTTCAGATTCATATCATTGTATTTATGTGAAGAGAGTTGGAGATCAGTTTGTCATTCTTATACTGTATGTGGATGACATGTTGCTGATTGGAAACAGTATGAAGATGGTGAATTCAGTGAAGGGTTTGTTGTCCAAGAAGATTGAGATGAAAGACTTGGGGACAGTGAATTTTATTTTGGGTATGCATATTAGAAGGGATCGTCAGAAGCGAAAGTTGTGATTAGGACAGGAGAAGTACATAAAAGAAGTGTTGAAGAAATTTAACATGTCGGACTGCAAGTCAGTGGGTACTCCTATGTCTCTAGGAACTAAACTTTCTGCAGAACAATGTCCGAAGACGGATGAAGAAGCCGAAGAGATGGACCGTGTGTCATATGCAAGTGCAGTGGGCAGCTTGATGTACGCCATGGTG
Organism: Pontederia crassipes; assembly: GCA_030549335.1. Taxonomy (NCBI): domain Eukaryota; kingdom Viridiplantae; phylum Streptophyta; class Magnoliopsida; order Commelinales; family Pontederiaceae; genus Pontederia; species Pontederia crassipes. The sequence continues at coordinate 65,141,290 of CM060196.1, read as the reverse complement.
TGCACGCGTCCAGATATAGCCCAAGCAGTGTGAGTCTTGAGTCGGTATATGTCTAACCCAGGCAGGGAACATTGGAACGCTATCAAGAGAGTTTTCAGGTACCTTCGTGAAACTTCAGATTTTGCTTTGTGCTTTGAAGGTGCGGGAAAAGGAAAGAGGCTTGATATTGTAGGTCATGTAGATGCTGATTGTGGTGGAGACATTGATAGTAGATGGTCCACTAGCGGATATATTTTTACATTATTTATGGCTGCACTAAGTTGAATGAGCAAGAGACAAAGCGTGATAGCACTTTCTTCTACAGAAGCTGAATATATGGCTTTTACTCATGCTGCAAAGGAGGTCATATGGCTACGGCGGTTGTGCTTGGAGCTCGGATTTGAGCAAGGTGCCATAGAGGAGAGATGTGATAATCAAGGTGCTATTCAGTTAGCTAAGAATCCTGAATTTCACTCACGCACAAAGCATATTGACATCCAATACCATTTCATTCGGGAAAAGGTAGAAAAGAAAGAGGTTCAGCTTTAGTGATTTTTTCATTCGATACAACAGATAATAGTTCTGATTTTTTCACTAAAGCAGTTACAGGTGCAAAGTTCGAGTGGTGTTCTACTGCTATCGGATTGAAGAAGAATGTTGCTGACAAGGCTCTCATTGATGTGAAGTATCCACCAAGTTGGAGAATGTTAGAGTTTGTGAATACTTCAGGACCCCTTGTTTCTCACATCGGGTTCGTCCACGTGAGCTTAGGAGAATCTGAGTATTATCCAATTAGCAGTGCTGCTGACGTACGAATGAAAGCGGGGGTTCGGAGGGCCCCGTCCCCCGACGGCGGTGAGCGGGTGGGGGTTCGGGGGCAGCGCCCCCGAAACCTAGACGGATTTTGGACTTTTGTTTAGCCGGCCAGTGTGGTTCGGATTAGGTTTTTTTTCTGTTTGATTGGGTTTTAAACTCGGTTTGGAGAGGCTATTAATAGCCTAATTTCTGGTGTAATCTGTGTGGCGGCTGTAAACCTAAATGATATAGTGGAACCTCTTTGCAAGACGTAACCCTCATCTCAAGGGTGAACTTGAGTAAATTCGTGTGTCTCATTTATTTTTCTGCAATCTCTCTGCGATCTTCTCTCCTTGTTCTCGAATTTTCCCATCAAAATTGAATGTATCTCCGGCAGTGTTTGGATAAGAATAATTTGATGGAACTTAGGTTAATTCTATCAAATACTAACCAAAGTTCTCGTGGTCCCACGAAAACTTTGATTCTGGTCAAACTCTATTGTTTTCGCATGTTCGCGAAAACTTTTTCTCACGTAAAAAACGAGCGTCAAAACTTTTTCTCACGTCAAAACTTCCTCTGTGTCTCGAATTCCATGTGCCAAATTTTTCTCTCTCTCGAACATCAGTGGATAGAGCACACCAAACATCGGTGAACAAATGTATCAAATCAAAGGTCCAAGTTTTGTCGAAGCCGAACTTGCATCCAAACAACCAGCGAGAACAAAAAAAAATCACATCACCACAATTCTACCAACTAAAGTTCTAGAGAACTAAAGGTATTGCATGGGAATAAAGCACCCAGTTAAATAAAAAGAATCAGATAATTTCATAGTATGCCATTGACTTATTCACTATTGATTGTTGATCTTACGCATATATATACGTGTGTATGTAAATTGTTCGTTATCATGATCTAACATTGTATTGATTCACATTATTTCCTTTTGCAAATATTATTTCCATTGATTTATTTTTCCTATATCTTAGACTTCATCGCTCACGTAGAAATTATCTTCCATGCACTGACCGTAATTAAACTTCATTGATCGTGACATATGGGCAACAATTATAGCTCCTGATGGTGATGATTGGTGCCTGCTAATAGCATCTTTAATTATAATATATATATATAGTTAGTTGAATATTTTATATTATTTTAGTTGCTGTCAGAATTTTGCACGTATTTTTAAGTACAATTTAGCATATTTTTTATACTCTTATAAGTTGATTACTTTCTATTTGATTGTTGATCTCTTTTATGTCTATTCTACATTGTCTCGTTATGAATCCATTTATCAATCAAGTCATTACATTAATTTATATGTTATTGATCATTAATCTTATTGATTTTGCATTAATTTATATGTTATTGATCATCGGATTTTGAATTAAACAGACTAATGCTTCCATATTATCTCAAGTTCTCAACACGAATCGAACTAAAAATAGTAATATGAGCAGTAAAATTAAATACCAATTATAGGTCTTTAATTTTCGTGGCTGGCACAAAATTTCCTTAATAAACTGAAATGTAAGGAAAATATAATATCCATAATAATGTAAGAAAAAAAAACTGAAATGTAAGGAAAATATAATATCCATAATAATGATGATGATAATAATAATAATAATAATAATAAACATTAAATTATAAAGTTTTCACAATACCTAAATAATTCGAAGGTCCCTTCCCATTTAAATCTCACGCAATAAGCGGCCATCTCTGCGCATACGAGAGGAGCTATCAAGCAACGGCGATGGATTTGTGGGTAGTGGCAGCGACGGCGGCCGCGCTGGTAGCGGGGACAGCGGCGGCGCTGGGCTGGGCGCTGCAATGGGCGCACGAGGCCAAGCTCGGGGCGGAGCGCCGCCGCCAGCTGCCGCCGGGCGACATGGGCTGGCCGTTCATCGGCAACATGTTGTCCTTCCTCAGGGCTTATAAGTCCGACGACCCCGATTCCTTCATCAATTCCTTCATTTCAAGGTCCGTTCGCATGGCATCTCTCTCACACTCTCTCTCTCTCTCTCACCCCTTTTTGTTTATTACAACGGTCGTTCGCTTTTCATGCTCTCTTTACCGATTTTAACGAAAATTTCATGAAAAGCAAACAACTCTTCGAGTCGATTTCATCTCATGTTCGTTGTTCCGATTCTATCCATTGCAACAAGGAAAAGTGGGGAGAGAATATGAACGAGAGGTTATATAGAATTATAGATATGGATCTTTCACTGGAGCACTATGCAGGCGTACTGTTCGAAGTGGTGGTGTGGAATGAACGATCAGTGCGGTTCTTCTGCATAAACCTGACATGAACACCTCTGGCCTGGACGACAAAGGAAGAAACACTGGAGAGAGATTGAGGTGAGACACAGGGAGATGGAAAGTGCAGTGATGGGTAAAGATGGCAGCTTTTGGAATTGGAGAGAGAGAGAGAGTTCATATTGGTAAAAACAAACAAAAACATCGACGAGAGAGAGAGCTGACACCAAAATGTCACTGTGTGGGGTGGAGGACCATGTGAAAAAAGATGAGATCACTAAGATAAGATGGACAATCTTCTTTCTATTTCTATTTCCTTTCTCAGCTTTTTTTTTTGGAAAAAAATATTTTAACTTAAAAGTAGAGATCATAGATGCTCCAATGGGGTTCTGATTTTAACATTTGATCTTTAAATAAAACTTTAATTAGTATTACTTTACACGCGCCTACCAAAAAAATATATTATAAGCTGATTGATATTAAAAAGATATGTTCTTGGTGAAGATTCATTGTATATTCTTATTCTTCAAATATTATTTTTTGACATATTATAATTTTTATTTGAATGATTGAAAGCTCCAAGACTTCCACACAAAAAAATTAATGCCACTCATTATTTGTTTCTTTTTTTCGTTTGACCAATTGACCCTTTGTTGTCTCTCTTTATCTTATCAACTTTTAACCTCTCTTCTATTTTATTCTAAACTTTTTCCGGTTTATTTCATTTATAACCTGATTTTTTTTATTTTTGTTACAAAGGACATTTATCTGTTTTATTGTTTATTTACTATTAAAATGTTGATTAATTAATATAGGAAATATCAGAGAAATAAAAATGCAATTAATATAATTATTTATTATAAATTGATCATAAATTGCATGTCACGAATAATTAATAACTGAAATTTCACATTGCAAACTTACAAAAAAATAATTATCGTACGTGTTATCTAAAGCCAAAATTTCAACTTAACTTTTGAAATTTAATACATTTCACACACCAGCTAATAAAAATAATAAAATAAAATAAAAGTAAAATATAAAATGCATATACTAAGACTAGCAATAATTCTTATCTTTTCTAAAATATCATAAATGAGGCGACGATTTAAAGAGATAAAAGATATAGTAAATCAAATATATAAGTATAAAATGGTCTTAAAGAAAATTTGAGAAGTAGCATTTGTTTTTCTTTTTGCAATAGATATACTATATATATATATATATATATATTCAATTTTGAGCTAATACCTACATTTTTTTTGTTTTGTGCTCACTTTTTTTTAGACGTGTTTTGTGCTTACTTACTTTATGCAATGGACGAAATAATCTTTATGCACATTACATAGCATGTTCTAAAATATATGGTCCTTCCTTTGTTTGGGTGCTGGTCCTTCTCCCAGGGATTGCCCAAATCCAAGTAAAAGATATGCTTGGTCCCATGCCTGAAATTGTTGCTATACTACTTTTAACACACTATTCTTTGGTTGTTTATGAGCTGGTTATTTTATGCATGCAATGTGTCATGTAAGGTGATGCATTAGCAGTGGGCAGTCGAGACAACATATGTAACACCCAAAGATTTTAATTAGGGATAATAAAGTAATTTGCTAATTGAATTAGCAAATATTAATGTATTATAAGATATTAAAAGAGAATTTGAGTAAGAATCAGAATATAATTAGAAAAGAAATGTGAAAAGAAAGAAAGATTAAATCTAGTTGCTGAGTGTGAATTATGATTAGATTGAAATTAGCAATCTTGATTTGATTTGAGATTCAAAAGAATATTTAATGAATATAGAACTTCTAATTAAGAAATAATTGAGAGTTTTATGGCTTAAAAATATTTCAGTCATTAAAATAATATTAAAAAATTAGGTGATAAAATAATATTATATTAATTAATTTAAAAAATTATATAAATGAATAAAATAAAAAGATAAAATAAATGTATAGTTTGGTTAACATCAGTTATTAATAAATGACAGAGATAGAGTTGAATTGAGAGAAGTTATGGAAAGGATAAAAATGAATTTGAATAGAGATGAATTTTGTTAAGCATGATTATAAAATAAATTAATAAAATTCGGATTTAATTAAATATGAATATTTAAAGATGATAATTAATGATGAATGATCATGATTGATGGAGAAATAGTCCAATGTCCAATATGAGTCAAAAATCTTACTTGAAAGCTATAAATAGAGACTAGACGTTGGTTAGAAAATATTATTTGCCTTCACAAAATTTCTACACGAGAGCCCCTCTTTCTTCTTCATTTTCTCACAAACCGAGGCTCTTGAGACCGCGGTCGATATACCGTTTCGAAGCCCCGACAAAGAAGAACAAGATCTAAGTGGTAGTCGAAAGTTTCTAAATGTTAATAGGAAGGAATCGTCGGCCAAAGTCACGACATCCACGCAGTCCACAGACAACATGAATACAATTGATTTTTCAACCAACTTAAAATACGTAGGGGGATCCTCAAGGCATTGATTTTCCGCAATATGGAACCCTATTCTCGTCTTTCTTGTACTGAGATTTTATTGGTATAGATATTGCATCGATCAGACATTGTATGGTATAGTTATGGTGGCCGAAAAATCACGTCGGAATGCGATTTCTCAACGGCGACAGAACCCGGCCCAGGTTTTGACCTGTCCGACCTGGATTCCTTAGAATCTGAACCGAATCGAAGTTGAAATCGGACCGAGTTTGTGGGACTTGGCCCAAGTTCCCTATAGCTCAGCCCGGGTTAATGTTGGCATGGCCCAAGTTGCAGCGCATCGAACATGGGACATGAACCGTGACCAACTCGGCCCGGGTTCATGTCATACCTGGTTGGTTTATCAAGGCCGAGGAAGATTGGACGTCCCCGAACACGGCTCAGGTTTCACCCGATGTCAGTCGGGTTTTGGAGGGCAGAAGACCTATTTTATGAGTTTATTGATATTGAATCAAGTCATCAGTATCGTTGATCGTTCTTGATCATTTGATCATTATCTTGATCATATTATTATCATATCTAGTCATATTATTATTATTATATCTTATTTTGATATCGATCATATTACCACATCAGATCATATTATTGATTCTAGTATAATCCTATCCGACTAGATTATCATTATAATTGATTGTGTTATTGTTATCACACACGATCGTGATATTGATTATAATATTGATATATTGACCTTATCATCGAATGTTCCTGATTAGATTATTGTCCTACTTGATTATGTTTTCATCATATATGCTATTATTGTATCTGATCATATTATTGTCATATCTGATCATGTGATTATTATCTTATTTGATTATAGCATAATCATATCTAACTTCATTATCATCACATTGATCCTATGGTTAATATATTCAATCATGTCATTGATTATAGTATTGATCCAGTAGTTTTCTTCTGATTGGGTCTTATTAAACCTAAAGTAAATTGTCAAAGATAGATGTGTTAGGTAAACAAGATAAAATATGAAAATTGCTAGGTCTTCATGTTCTCTGGTTGTCTCTAAGTCCTCTGCATCATATTGTTATTGATATTGTATGGGACAGGTAGTGTACCTAAATGTTTGAAATGTCATCCTTTAGAGAAACTATAGTTGTCCTGTGATAGTCATGGTCCTCACCATTACGAACCATTGTTATCGTTATTATTGGAGGGCGATTTGCTGTGGCTTGATCCTTCACTAGCCTACATGAAAGAGACATGGAGTTCCCTTAATTGATCGAGCGCTCCCTATTGTATTGGATAACTCCAAAGATTGAATTGAATTGAATTGAATCGAATCGAATCGAATTGAATTGAATTATGGTCATTAGGATATTGGCGTTGACTAGCATTGCTTTCGTCCATTGAATTGTATGAAATTGTTATTGGCCAATGTCCATTTATATTGAATTAGAAATTGTTAAATTGAATAGTGCCATGGTGATCAGGCATCATTGATATTGTTAATTGTAAAATCGATATTGATCGGTCATTTGACCTTCTTTTGTGACTTTATTGTCCTATTGTTACGTTGAATCATTGATCCAACTCTACGATTTATTGAACAATGCCATATTGATCAGGCAATTATTAATTTCTATCGCTATTGATTGGTCTTTTGACCTTAGCCTAATCCATTACATTAATCCATTAATGATCCATCATTATATTGACTCATTGTATATTAATTCATTGATCCTCATATCGCATTGTTCATATGCTCAATTAATTTGTTGGTTCTATCTTGAGCATTATTCATGAATTGATCCTATTAATAAATTGATATTGTGATTAATTGATCTTCCGACCTTAGCCTAATTAATCCTATTGATCTATTGGCATATTGATACATCGCGCTATTGGTGTGTTAATCCATTGATCCATCGTTATTGTTATATTGGTTTAACGTTATATTGATCAATCGATCTATTATTATATTGATTCATTTATTATCGTGTGGTATCATTCATCTACTCAATTGTAATGTTATTGATTCTATCTATTGAGCATTGATACATTGCTATATTGATCATTGTTATATCAATCTATTGGTTATTGCATAGTATTATTTATTGCTCAACCGAATTATTATTTATATATTGAGCATTATTGATTATCATTTATTGAGCATGGTTAGACCCTACATATTGAGTATTTTTATGCTCATGAATATTTTCCTGTACCTGAATCCGTGCAGGATGAGATGATGGTGATGATGCGACGGTTGGTGACTCATCTGACACATGAATATAGGGTCCATTATTGTATAGATGTGGGCCCTGACCTATAGGTCATTGTATAGAGTTTTAGTAAATTCCGCATATTGTAAAGTTTATTGTAAAATTAATCTTCCGCTTATGTAAGTCAGTTTGTTGACTGGTCAAAGTTAAGCCATAGAATTAAGTGGTGTCGCCGAGATAGCCTTCTGGACAAGTAAAAGAAAAAAAAATCGGGGCGTTACAACATATGTCGGTTTTATGGGAGGACGAGTCGGTTAGATTTCCTAAAGCTTGAGATGGAACATGCTAAAATTGCATGATGAGAGCCCACTGACAGCATTCTGATTAGTTTCTGCATATTGTCTTTAATTTAGATCTTCTCAGTCCGATTCCAGCATCTTATGCCGCTGTTCATTTTACCTGTCCCCTGCTTCCGGCTTTTAATCATGCATGTAATTTACATCGATGTTGAACTAGACAAACTCCAAGAAATAGAAGGGTAATTTATTATGAACAGATTATATATGTTGACAAGCTCTGATGTGCAGGTTTGGCAACACTGGAATCTATAAGGCTTTCATGTTTGGAAGCCCAACAATCATGATTACAAACGCAGATGGATGCAAGCAAGTCCTGATGAATGATCAAAACTTTTCTCTTGGTTGGCCTAAAGCGACCTGTGAGCTCATTGGGAAGAGATCATTTTTGCTCATCACTCCGGAGGAGCACAAGTGGCTAAGAAAGCTAACTGCAGCTCCAATCAATGGCTATGAAGCATTGAATACATATCTCTCCTTCATTGAGAAAATGGTAGTAAACAGTTTGGAGAAGTGGTCTACCATGGGGGACATTGTGTTTCTTACGGAGATGCGACGACTCACGTTCCGGATTATTATGAGGATCTTTTTGAGCTCAGAGGATATGAATGTGATAGAGTCCTTGGAGAAAGTATATACAGACTTGAATTATGGAATGAGAGCAATGGCCATCAACCTCCCTGGGTTTGCCTTCCACAGAGCTTTGAAGGTAATTCTGGTACCTTGTCTAACTCCATCTCATTCTTTGTATGAATGGTTGACTCAGTCCAAATATCAGGCTCGAAAGAAGTTGGTGGCTGTTCTCCAAGGTGTTCTTGACGAAAGAAGGGCCGCAAGGGAGAAAGGTGTACATCCAACCAAGAAGGACATGATGGATAATCTCATTGATATTCAAGATGACAATGGTAGAAAGTTGACAGATGAGGACATCATTGACACACTTATCATGTACCTTAATGCCGGCCATGAATCTTCAGGGCATATCACCATGTGGGCTACGGTGTTTCTGCAAGAAAACCCAAAAGTCTTTGAAAAAGCAAAGGTTTTGTGTTAGATATATATAGTCATCATTACTGATTCCATATTAAAGTCTTTAGAATGAGCAACATATGAATTAATATGTCAAGAGCTTCTCAGATGGAGCAAGAAGAGATAAGAAGAAACCTGCCGCCTACACAAAAGCGACTAACGATGAAGGAAATCAGACAGATGAAATATCTTTCCCAGGTACAACATTTAATTAATTGGAATATCTTTTCAGTTACTTTTTACATGAATTCTTTTCATTGACAGCACAATTCTTCATTCTAAAGGTTATTGATGAGACGTTGCGTCGAGTCAATATTTCATTCGTATCATTCCGCTGTGCAAACAAAGATTCGTATGTGAATGGTTCGTATTGTATATTATATCCTGATTACTATATCAAAGTAACCAACCTGTGACAACTTAGGTTGATTTGTATTTAATATTGGATATTCATTTCACAGGCTACATGGTACCCAAAGATTGGAAAATTATGTTATGGTACAGAAGTGTTCACATGGATTCTCAAGTTTACACTGATCCAAAAACATTCGATCCATCTCGATGGGATGTAAGTTAGAGCTCAGGCTTTGGTTAATGTCTAGTTGTATGGTTGTTTTTTTGTGTCCATCAATAACAAGTATAAGAATCATAACAAGACTTGCTTATATGCTTTGAATGTTCCAGAATTTCACACCAAAACCAGGAACCTTTCTGGTCTTCGGAGCAGGAAGTCGTTTATGCCCTGGAAATGATTTAGCCAAGTTGGAGATTTCTGTCTTCCTGCATTACTTTCTCCTTGATTACCAGTAAGCTCTTTTGCTTCCTTTTACCAATATTTATTGCACGATGCAAGTGTGCCAAGAGACTTCAATAGCACTTCTTTATGTTGTTATTAAATTTCTCATCTGTTCATGAGCTTAAGCCAATGAATTCGGTAGAATATCTAAAATATCTTGGCAAATTACAAAGTAATGGTTTTTCGTATGCAATGCATTTTCTGATTATATGCTTACATGCAGGCTTACAAGGAAAAATCCTCAGGCTCCAGTTAAATTTCTGCCTCATCCTCGGCCCATCGACAACTGCATTGCGAAGTTCACAAAGGTTACTAAGTAATGATGTTAATATTGACGAGTGATCTTGTTCCAATCTATCCATAAAAAGTTTACAATGGTGGAAAAATTAATTTCCCATCAATTAGTCCAGACCTTACCAAAGCAGATTTTGTATCAAAATTTCAAACCCAATTCATTTTTCTTTCCAATAAATAAGTATTGAAAACTTTTTATTCTAATCTCCTTGAAAAGACCTTCTTAATTTATGAAATCCCTGGATTATGAGGGCATGAACCTGCACTTCCATGGAACATGCTCTATTGTGCGTTTACATATAAATACGATATGATTCATTTTGCACAGATCTTCAGAGAAAAGAATATGATCCCTCCAACTCAGATATGAGAACTATAATATGACATCTACTCTGAAATTAATCACCGTGTATAGAAGTTTACATGAACAGAGTAAATTTTACATCCATAGTACATTAAATTCTTTCTTTCCTTTTGTCACTCATCCACCATGTAAAACTATGTCCATCCTTTCACTCATCCACCATGTAGAAGAACTGCCTCCATCCCTTATTAGGATGCTTTTATTAATCTGGTCATACCAGCTTAAATCCCTGATTTCTGGCTGTCTGTGTAATATGTGGTAGAAGAAATAGACCATAGGCCTCAAACCGTGAAAATTTTCCTCACTTTCTTCATCTTTCTCCTGCAAATGGGACAAACTCCAGCATCATTCAGTAACCTGCATGCATGAAACAAAGGTGCAGAGGATTTAGCATGTATATTTTCTACCGTTAGGTAACGTGACCTTATGAATTGAGATATCTGCAACAATCTCTTACCTACTACCACATGTATAACACAATGCGCAATGCCCACAAGGAAGGAAGAAGCAGTCCCTTTTTGCGTCGCAGCAGATGGTGCAGAGTTGTTGGGAGTTGTCTGCCTCGCCATGTTCAAGCATCTTCGAAGGTTCAGCTTCATCCTCCTCGCCATTGGAAACAGATTCATAAGATGAACCCAAGCTCATGTTCTCATCATCTTTGTTGGAGATGAGAGGATTCGTCTCATTTGCGGTCTCTTCATGTTGTCTGGCGTCGCTGTCTCCAGAGTTTGGCTGTTGGTATGTAAATACTTTGAAGGTTAACAGAACTAGAAGAGTCAATAGACCTGCATGCAACAGAAGGAAGTCAGATGACAAAACATGCTACTTCACAAAGTTAAGGAAGAAGATGAGCACTCAGAAATTTGGTTTAATCGATGAATAAGGGGCACCTTACCTGATGCAATTAAATAAGTTGCCCATCTTGGCCCGTATGACACCGTAATATGCCATTCATCACCTCCCTCTGTCTGAATCAAGAAACGAGATGCATCAGGATTGTGGGAAAATGATATAAGCAGGATGAAGTGTAAGGTGCCAGTAAGTTAAGATTTTACTGACTATTTGAGGAGGTGTTGTCAGAACAGCATAATTGGTCCTATATAAGGATAAATCTAGGAGACAAAACTCGTGGTCCAGCGAGCATTTGCTAGAAGCTCCAGTTGTGTTGTACAATGCATTCAGAAAACTGAAATTTAATTGGACCTGCCAAAAAAATTCATTTTAGAACTAATCACAAGAATGCATTGAAGAATTCAGATAAATATGTTCCCATGAAAAGATCTAGAACAAAAGCTGAATAGTTAAATCTTTTGAGTTTTTTCAACATGGAGCTGAGGAATGAGGATTAACAAACAGTATGCTACTTATTGAGAATTGAATTTGTTGTGAAATCATAGATCTGTAAATGAAGACCAATGTGAGAATGGAACCTTAAACATACTGAGGAAGAGTAATATACTGATATCAGTAATTGAACACAAAGTAGAAATAGCATAAAGTGAAGTAAAACTTCTCAATGTACCTCGATGTCAAGTTGATTTAAGTTACCCACAGCAATATAGTAATCAGAAGGCCTTTCAATAACCTGTTCAATCATGCCAGTCCCTGAAAGTGCATGTTGTCCGCTAAAAGTGCCAAAAGGTTAAGAAACTAGAAGATTCAAATGACAGTTCTAGTTGAGAATCTTACCATGTATGAGGGTCCATGACAACGCCACATTAGGGTATGAAGGTCTCTCAATCCACTGAACAAGGTTATCTTTACCTGCAATGAAAGATCAAGAACAAATATTGAGGATGCATGTTACATCAATCTTAATTAAATCTTCCAAAGATATTTCATTGCAGGAGTGTGATAGATTCATATCTGATCACTAATAAATTCTTCACCTTTCTTCTGTGCTTCAAACAAAATCAAAATCCATTACCGAATAAAATTCTGAAACCGATAAAAAAAACTATGCTGAAAGTTAACATATATAGCCTGACATCTAACTCTCAGTGAAAACTGAAACCTCGAAAACTCTATAAGATGTTTGGTAAAAGATAGTTTTTTTTCTTGCCTTCGGTAATGACAAGGATGAGAGGGTATTCACTTGGCGACATCAAACTGTAAGAAATATTAACCCGCGCGCCTTGGTTCAGATAGTATACCCATTCCTGCACCAATTCAAATCATGTGAAGCATGTTCCACTGTGAGCATTGGTAATTTTATGAAGGCGAATCGGACCTTGTGGAACTCAGGAGGAATGGATGCATTGCGGAACTCCGACCACGTTGTCTGCGCATCCAGCGGCGGAAGGAAGTTAAACTCGTAAATCATCGGCCGTTGCGTCGAATACTCATCAGTTTTCACCTACCGAGAGCATGCGCCAGAACAGAGTGATCAACACATGAAGGAAAGAACGAAAGCTTTCTGAGTTCGTAGCATGGAGCGCGTCACGCGCTCCTCCGATGAACCCAATGCGGTCGTCTCCTCTAACAACAAAAAGCGCCGGCAAAGAGAGAGAGAGAAAGAGCTGAAACGCACCGTTATATCTTGCACGAAGAAAGAGTTCGCCCGCAGGAGCTGGGAGCAATTCGGGCCCAGGACGAGATCGAACGAGGAGTAGACGCCCATGATAAGTATCATGGATGCTGCACGATTCAGAACACGCCGTGGCCGTGAGTGAACAGAATTAAGAGGAAGCATAGCAAAGGCGCAGGCGCGCGCGAAAGAGGGAGATACCGAAGAACCAGAAGGTGGCGAGAGTGACCAGGCAGGACCAGGCCTCGTCTTTCATCTCAGCTGCCGCAGCGTCTGCGATCCACACGCTGATGCGATAGACGGTGCTCTGTTCTTGCTGCCGCGGCGGCTGCTCAGGAGAAGGCTGTGCAGTAGCGGGAGTACTGGAAGAAGCGGGAGAAGAAGAGGAAGAAGAAGAAGTCGAAGGTGCACGGAGAGGAGAGCTAGGGAGGAAGATGAAGCCAACGGAGGACTCCATGAGGAGAGAGAAGCGGAACGCCGACTGAGGACGAGTAGAAGGATTGATGATGAAGAGATATTGAAATGAGGGGGTGAAGCGCCCTGTTCCATATCTGTCAGTCAAAGCGCCCCCAACGCCCCTTCTCCTCGTTGCTGCGTGCATGTGAAGTGAAATGGCGTCTGTTCCTAATTATGGGAGATGGCAATGCAGACTTAGTTTCTACGCGTTATTTACCACGAATCCAAGCTAGTAATTAATAAACAAATTTAAAGCTAAAGCTTGACTGGTTGGTTCCACAGTAGGCGTCTCCCTGTTGCGAGCGACATGGTTTGGAAGGAAAAATAAAGTACCATTATTTCATTTAATTCTCTTCGTCATTGTCGTCCTTTTCTATATTATTTTTTATTTTATTTTTAAAACATTAAAAGATAACTTATTTTTTACTTATTACGTGGGGAGGGTACTTTTTTTTTACAAATAAAATTAATATAATCAAATGGAAAGATTAAAATAGAAAATATGGTAAAATTTAAAAATATTGTAAGATAATTTCATACTTTTTTATTTGACGTAAAATATCGTAATAATTTAAAGAAAGATTTAAGAAAATAATCCAATATCTATTTACCTTTCAAATCACCGGTTAGCTGGGAGACATCGTAGCCGTCCAACTAGAAGATAACGTCCCCAAGCCAATAGATCTCTATCGCTTCATCTCATCGGTCACCTTGCATTTGCAGTTTTGCACAGATGCATCGCATCTCTCTAATCGCAGTGTCACTTTTTGTTTTGTCCATCTAAATTTTATCTTTCCTTCATTTTGGTCACATTTTTCTTTTCATAAAAATTGCTCAGTGTTCCCTAGATACAAATACTGAGCCAAACTACGATTTAAATCTTTAATTTATCTTGGAATATTATGTGTAGATAAACATTCACATGCTTGCGAAAACAAAGGAAAAAGGAATAGCAAACATTAATTCACAACGACGAAATTGAACTCTTGTACTGAGATGTATTTTTTTTTATCAGGAAGGAAAGCTTTATTCAATTTCGTGTTGCACTGAAAATATTAAACATTAAAGGCACTGTAATATTTTTTTTCAGAAGACATTAAAAATATATCTTCTCCTAAAAATTATAGCTTTTAAAAATCTTTGGAATTTTTTTTATAAAAAAAATGACCAGCAATTATACTCTCTCTTTAATTAATCATGTTTGGAATCTAAAGAAACGCCAACGATCGTAGTTTAGATATCGTCTTAAAAATTCATAATTCATATTTTTTTCACGCAAAATAGAATGAACATGTTGGTTTAGCTCCAAACATGTTCTTGAACTCAACATATTTATGACAATGTAAAGTGTACTCCACTTAAACATCACATAACAATAAATTTAGAGGCCTTTAGTGCATTACCGATTTAATTAACTTATCACCACTTAAATGGATTACCACTATTTAAATTACCGATAATATTATATTACAGTATTTGATAAGTACCGATAATATAAATAGTAGTCAAAACAGATAGTGATAAGATTATCAAAATATCCCTAAAATTATTTTAGATTTTAATAACATGTTATTATAAATAAACAAAGAAAAAATAGAAAAGTGAATATATATAAAAAAGATGAGACAAAATCGAGAGTTATTCGTAAAAGATTTCAAAATAATAAAAAAATGAAGTTAAATGATATTTATTTATTAATAAAATATTTGAAATAAAAATTTTAATTGAATGAATATTTTCGTCAAAATGCATTCTCAGCAGCTGGTAATATGGAAAGACATCTCCCCTGCCTGCTATCTAAATTATCAGTAAGGTAGTAATCAAGATTATCAGAGTAATTAAAATTATCGATAATCAATTGCAGCCAACCGAGACAATGTGGTAGGCCCTGAAAATTTTAAAAAAATCGATAATTTATTTAGATTACATCATATCAAACGACCCCTTAAGGTATGTGCATATTAATTTTCAAAATCTTAAATTTAGCATGCTCATTTTTTGTATTTTCTCAAGCATATAATTAAAATATAAAAAAATGTGACCATTACTTATATATAATATAAATATATGTATCATCTTGTTGATCAATCAGTTATTTTCAACTTGACCTTGAAAATTTTGAGAAAGAAAAAATGACTTGTAGCCATTACTTAGAGAATAATAAAAAGAACTATATACATGTTTTTTTGTTATCAAGAAAAACTGCAGCTAATAATATATTCATATTGAAAAATTGCAGAACCATACATATAATTAAAATTGAGTTTTCTCGATTACATGTCATCATTATAATTTTATTTTTTGTTGGGATGTGGAGAGTTAAAAAAGTGGGAATTCAAAGTTCTCGCTATTACAAGTGAAGGAGAACATTTCTTTCTGTTATTTTCAAACAGTCATATTTTTTTGTATAAGTATCATTATTTACAAGTGCAATGTTATTAGTTACTAGTCCTAAATCTCGTACGATGCATGGTTCACAAATATTACAAACAATATATCATATATAATTAAAATATTATGATTTATATTATCAAAATTTTATTTATAATTATCTTTTAAAAATGAATTATTATTTACTTGCATATTACCTTTTATAAGGAAAATAGTATTTACATTAATCATACTCAAATTAATAAAAAGTAAAGATTAATTAATCCTAATTTAACTCAAATTGAATTATTTATTTTAAATTACTTTTTAATTCCGAAAATTATTTTTTATAAAGAAATTATTTTTACTTGTACATTTTTTCAGAAAGAATATATTATCTATCTTAATCATACCCAATTTGATAAAAGGAAAAGATTAATCTTATTTTGACTCAAATTAAATTATTTATTTAATTTTAAAAAAATAATAAATTGTATTTTAAATAAGAATACGTATTTACTTGCATATTATCTTTTAGGAAATAAAATATTATTTATTTTAATCATACTCCAATTTATTAAATGAAATTATTAATTTTAATTTGACTCAGATTGACTTATTTATTTCAAATTATTTTTTAATTCCGAAAATAAAATAAAATATTTTATATCTTAACTTGACTCAAATTAAATTTTTATTTTATATTATTTTTTAATTCCGAAAATAACAAATTAATTTTTACTTACATAATATCTTTTAGAAAGAAAATAATATTTATTTTAATCATACTCAAATTGATAAAAAAAAAGTTTAATCTTATATGACTCAAATTGATAAAAAAAAAGTTTTATATATTGTTACCTTATGTAACAGACTTTCTATGATTAGTTTTATCTTTTAGATAGAAAAAAAATAATAGTTATTTTAATCATACTCAAACTCATAAAAAAAAAGTTAATCTTATATGACTCAAATTGATAAAAAAAAGTTTAATATATTATTACTTTATGTAACGGACTTTCTATGATTGGTTTTATATTTTAAATTTAAATTAAATTTTAATTTTATATTATTTTTTAATTTCTAAAATAAGATTTAAACTTTTAATTATGTTAATTAAATCTTAATTTAACTCAAATTGAATTATTTATTTTAAATTACTTTTTAATTCCGAAAATATTTTTTTATAAAGAAATTATTTTTACTTGTACAATTTTTTAGAAAGAATATATTATCTATCTTAATCATACCCAATTTGATAAAAGGAAAAGATTAATCTTATTTTGACTCAAATTAAATTATTTATTTAATTTTTCTAAAAAATAATAAATTGTATTTTAAATAAGAATACTTATTTACATGCATATTATCTTTTAGGAAATAAAATATTATTTATTTTAATCATACTCCAATTTATTAAATGAAATTATTAATTTTAATTTGACTCAGATTGACTTATTTATTTCAAATTATTTTTTAATTCCTAAAATAAAATAAAATATTTTATATCTTAACTTGACTCAAATTAAATTTTTATTTTATATTATTTTTTAATTCCGAAAATAACAAATTAATTTTTACTTACATAATATCTTTTAGAAAGAAAATAATATTTATTTTAATCATACTCAAATTGATAAAAAAAAAGTTTAATCTTATATGACTCAAATTGATAAAAAAAAAAGTTTTATATATTGTTACCTTATGTAACAGACTTTCTATGATTAGTTTTATCTTTTAGATAGAAAAAAAATAGTTATTTTAATCATACTCAAACTCATAAAAAACAAAGTTTAATCTTATATGACTCAAATTGATAAAAAAAAAGTTTAATATATTATTACTTTATGTAACGGACTTTCTATGATTGGTTTTATATTTTAAATTTAAATTGAATTTTAATTTTATATTATTTTTAAATTTCTAAAATAAGATTTAAACTTTTAATTATGTTAATTATTATTATTTGACATGTATCGTCATTATATTTCATCACTTGTCACGCTCTCAGCTCTCATACTTTTACATCTGCTTATATATATATATATATATATATATATATATATATATATTATTAATATTGGAAGGAAAAATAGTACTAATAATATGAATACATTTAGTTTTCTAATTACTTTATTTAGCACTCCATGTTATCGTAAAAAATGTACACTATTGCAAATATATCTTTTATGATTTTTTAATAATAATCATTCTTATATTATTATATATTATTTATTATCTCTTCAACGCATTACATAAAAATTATTATTATTATTATTATTATTATTATTATTATTATTATTATTATTATTATTATTATTATTATTATTATTATTATTATTATTATTATTATTATTATTATTATTATTATTATTATTATTATTATTATTATTATTATTATTATTATTATTCGTCATTGGATTCATGTATATGATTGATCTATTAATTGAAGTATTTTATCAAAAATCGAACAACGATGGGTGAACGTCCCACGATGTTATCCTTATCAAATATCGAACAACGACGGGTGAACGTCTCACGACGTTATCCCTAAAAAGTAATAGCACAATCATCTATACTATTATTATTATTATCATCGTTGTTATGTAATAATAGTTTAATTCTAGTTTTGTCTCTTCTAATTTCATCCAAATGTTAAAGTCCAAGCATCTCTACGTTCTTAATTTTAGAATTGTGCAGGAATAAAATTGTTCTTAGATACTTTTTTTTAATTTAAGAACACCAAGTTGTTGGACGAAATAATCGTTAAAGATAGATGACAGAATCATTTATTTCCACCCAGAATTTTCTTTGAGTGCTAGTTTCGGAGAGGATAAAAAAGAAATAAAATATAAATATCTTTCTTAAGAAGCTCTATTATAATTCTATGGTTTCTCAACCGGACAACGGCGACCTCGCCCTCTCGATTGTGTGTGTGCTCGTCTTCGACTTCATCGCCACAACCGCCGCCCTCTGGACCGCATGATGTCGGACTCAACCTCGACCTTGATCACGCAACGCTGGCCTCGACCTCTCCCTCTTGATCGCACGACGTCAAACTCATCTCCTCCATCCGCGCGGCGGTCGACCGGCCCCTCAGCTACAGGCGGTCCTACCTTGTCGGCATCGTCCCCGCGTGCGTCAGCCGCATGGTGTACCTCAACTCGGACCTCGTCCTAGTAGATGACATCGTCGGGCTCGCGACCACCCCGATCCCCCCAAACGGGCCGCACTAGTAGAGTCGGAGTACTACAATGGCAACAACTTCACGTCCTACTTATCGCGAGGCTTCTGGGCGAACTCGATGCTGCCATGGCATTCGCTGTCATCGACTAGAGGAGCTCAAATGAGTGCTCCGGCTACTGCCCATATGGCTCACGACCATCCTCTACTCCATCATCTTCATGCAGAGGATGGGGATCGGACTCGTCATAGCTGCGTCGCTGGGGTCGAGAACCAGTCAGACGGTGAGGCAGCTTGAGTTCTTCAATGACGGCTTGAAGAGCTTCGGGAGACACTGAACCGTCCAGTAAAAATTGAGCCGCCTTTGAACTGCTACTGAACTGTCAATGAATCGCGCTAAATTGAAGTTATGTATTGTCTATTGCCATGTGATGTAATGATATAATGTTTCTAGACTAGTTTCAACTGATATAATGAAGTGTGTCGGCGAACAGGAGGTGCGTCCAAAGCCGAACGAAAACAATAAAAAAAAACTCAGAATATAGAAAAAGAAATCGAATTCTAGTTGATAGGGAAAGGGAGAGGATAGATCGCTCTAGGGCATACCAGTTACCACACTACCGTCGATCGTCGCAGAGGAGTGGAGGTCGCGCGGGAAAGTTTTCGGCACCAGAACAGTCGAAGGGGGTGCCAGCAGCGGGGAGAGCGCAACAATGGAGTCGTTGTGGTGAGGGGAATGCACGACTTTCGCCTAGGGCAAGAAGTACGAGAGAGAACATTTTTGTTGGAGCATGCGAGGCAATTGAATCACGCGACGATCAACATTAAAAAAGGGAGAATCAAGTCAATCAACATTAAATCCTTACAGTGATAATGTTTTACTAAGTTAATATTTTTCATTGTTTATTTAATATAGTAAAGTAACTTTTGCGGTGTGCCCATGTGAAATTTACTAATCTAGTTTTTTTTTCTATTTACTAATCTACTTTGACCGGATTAGTAATTTACTAATCTTCCTTTTTTACCTATTTACTAATTTACGTGAAAGGTCGATTTGATCGGATTCGTGCGGATACAATAATGATACTTCATTCTTATTGGAAAAAAAAACGAAATGGCATACTTTTTTTGATAGATTCCACCTGACCGTGTTGATTGGCTATTTGGCTGCCATCAGCTTTATATACGTTTCGGAATTGCTACAATTTGTGTGGAGCTCGTCTTCCCACTTGTTGAACATTCCCAGTTGCTCCCATGGCGGCCTCATCGTCTGCTGCTCTCTGCAGAGTTCTCGAGACGTCTCGCGTCTCGCCCCCGCCGAAGTCGACGCCCCATGAGGCCTCGCTCCCTCTCACCTTCTTTGACGTCATATTCCTGAAGGCGACCCCCGTCGAGCGCATCTATTTCTACCGTCTCGGGTCCTCCGATTCCCACTTCCTCGACGTTGTTCTTCCCAACCTCATGTCCTCACTCTCCTTCGCGCTCCAGCACTTCTACCCCCTCGCCGGAAAGATCCGATGCACGCCGGGTTCTGACGAGAGGTACGAGTTGCATTACGCCGACGGCGACTCGGTTCCCTTCACGTTGGCAGAGTACGGCGGCGCCGACTTCGTCGAGCTCTCAGGCAGCCATGCACGTGCAGTGGGGGGATTCCTGCCGCTGGTCCCCAAGTTGGAGACGAGCGAGGCCGGCCGATCTGTGCTGGCCGTGCAGGTTACTTTGTTCCCCGATCAGGGCGTCGCCATCGGCCTCACGGTCGACCACGCCGCGTCCGACGGCTCCAGCAACATGCGGTTCGTGTCCCTGTGGGCTTCGGCTTGCAGGAAGGGGTCAAGGGTCACAGCTCCGCAGTTCTCACCGTCGTTCGACAGGTCCGGCGTCCCTGATCCTAATGGGCTTATCTACTCGACTTACGTGAGGTTCATATCCCAAAAGGGAGATCCCATTCCTCGTACGTCAAAGGATCCGCAGAGCGCCCCGACTTCTGGCCTCCTCTTCTCCACCTTCGTCCTCGGCCGAGATCAGATCAATCGCATGAAGCAGTGGGTCACGGCCAAAGCAAAGGAGAGCAACGGGTCCTTCCATTGCTCGTCCATCGTGGTGGTTTACTCGTATGTGTGGATGTGCCTTGTGAGATCGCGGGAATATCCGAGCGACGGGGTCGCCCAGGTGGCGTTCGCGGCGGACTGCAGGGGGCGGCTCACACCGCCGCTGCCTCCAGCGTACTTCGGGAGCTGCGTAGGGGTCGTGTTCGTAGACCGCAAGGCCCGCGACATTGGCGGCGCAAACGGGTTCATGGAGGCCTGCGAAGCCGTAGGGAGGGCCATAGAGCAGTTCAAAAAGGGGGCCTTAGACGGCGTTGACGGATGGCTGCAAAAGATGTCGGAGATGCAACGGCCGTTGTCCGTCGCCGGATCGCCCAAGTTCAGGGTTTACGACACGGACTTCGGATTGGGGAGGCCGCAGAAGGTGGAGGTGATGTCCATCATGAACACCGGGGCCATGTCGGTGGCCGAGTGCAGGGAAGATGACGGCGGGGTGGAGATCGGTTTGGTGCAGCCTGCGCAGGAGACGCACAACTTTGGTACTCACTTTGCCAATGGTTTGAAGGACTTCCTCGTCCTGTAGCAATGTGTTTGTGGTCTCAGTCTGTTATTGCGCCAAGAATTGCGTCCTTTTTACAATTTATATCTGTACCAATATGTTATATGTATGGACCACGCAATTTATTAACAGTCAATATATTTTTTTTTAATACCCCTTAATTCAAAGTCTGTAAAAAAGCAAAATGATATTCCCACTTGGATTTCAGTACTTAGAGTTATTAGTTGTCAGCACGACTTTGCACAGTCATGTTAGCTAACTAAGGAACGTGATCACGCGATTGAATATATTCTTTAAAATTTACTTTTAAAATTTTGATGATTTTTTATAATAATATTTTTAAAATTATATTTGCTAGGAATAATCGATTTTTTTCATTCTAATATCTAACACGTTAAAAAATTTGCTCCGATCTCTGTCTCAATTTAGTTGGGATCAGTCTTTGAGATTAGGATCTCTTGATTTAATCATGGTGATATTAAATCAAAATTATCAGTTAATTATATAATATATAAAAGAAAACATTAAACATTGCATCAATTCACTATAATATAATAATATAGTAATAATTAAATATTAAATTATATCAATATATATATATATATATAAGTAGAGGTAAAAGCATGAGATATAAGAGCATAACAAGTGACTTATTATGGTGAGGACATGTGTCATATATTATTAGTAATAATTAATCATAATTATAATTTATAGTAATGACATGTGTCTTCTATTAAAAATTTAATTGATAAAATTTAACTAATTTAAGAAATTTTAAATCTAAAAGGTAAAACTAATCTGATAAGGATTATTAAATAAGGTAATAATATAAAATTAATCTTACAATATTTGTTAAATAACGTGATAATATATAATGAGTTTAAACAAAAAAATAAAATTAAGCCTACAAATTAAGGTATCTGACTCCGGTGGATAGAGAGAGGAGGGGGTGGAGAGAGAGAAATACAATTAATTAAAATTAGTATTTAAGTTGAGTGAGACTAGGAGTTTTAAAACTAAAAATCAATATAATATATGATATACGAACAAATTTTAATGTAAAAGATAAACTAATTCTACAAAATTAGTTAAATAAGATAAATTAATAAATTTACGAGATTTCTTATTTTCGAAAGTTAGCTAAATTGGCACTGGCGAGGCATGAAGTGGCCGCATGCATGAAATTTTTTAAATATTCTAAAACTCTATTAATATTTAAATATTTTAATTTGTTTATAAGAAACATTGTTTGAATAAAATAATTATAAGCATCCAAAAAATAATTGAATTAAAAGTCCACTTTTTTTGCATAAAAATAATTTAAAATAAATAATTTAATTTGAGTCAAATTAATATTAATGTTTTCTTTTTATTAATTTGAGTATGAATAAAATAAATCATAGTTTTATTTTTTTAAAAATGTATATGTAAATAATAATTAATTTTTAAAAAGACAAATTTTCATTTTCGAAATTAAAAGCAATTAAAATAAGGATTTAAATTTGAGTCAAATTAATAATAATATTTCATTTTTATCAATTTGAGTATGATTAAAATAAATAATGTTTTATTTCTAAAAAATAATGTATAGGTAAATAATATTTCTTTTTTAAAATATAATCTGTTAATTTCGTATTAAAAATAATTTAAAATGAAGATCTCAATTTGTGTCAAATTAAAATTAAAATTTTCTTTTTTTATCAATTTGGGTACAATTTAAATAAATAATATTCCCTTTCAAAATAATATGTATAATTAAATAGTAATTAATTTTTAAAAGATAATTTGCTATTTTATGAATTAAACAAATAATTTAAAATAAATAATTCAATTAGAGTTAAATTAAGATTAATTGTTTCTTTTTATCAATTTGAGCATGATTAAAATAAATAATATTTTCTTTCTAAAAGATAATGTTCATGTAAATAACAATTCTTTTTAAAAGATAATTCGTTACTTTCATAATTTTAAATTTATTGTAAATAAAATGGTCCTATTAATATTAAACTTTCTTTCTTATGAATTTGAGTATTATTGAAATAAATAATCTTAGAAATGTAATACACAAAATATAATAAAATAAGTGATATGTACTAAAAATAATGTGTTATTTTTTGTATTAAATAAATAATATTTCCTTTTATAAAGGAAACGTACAAGCGTAATAAAAAATAATATTTCATTTTGCATTATGTTATAATAATTTGTTTTGTAAGCTAACAAAAATAAAAGAAGATTCAGTTTATTAGCATAATTTGATTAGAAGGAATTTTTTTAGTATGATTAAAACAAATAATATTAAGATAATTTATTATTTTCAGATTTAAAAGTTATTTAAAATAAATAATTTATTTTCAGTCAAATTAAGATTAATATTTCCATTTTATCCCTTTGAGTGTGATTAAAATAAATAATCATCCCTTTTTAAAAGGTGATGTAAAAATATAATAAAATAAATAATATATCATTTCTAAAAGTAATGTATTATTTTTTGGAGTAAATAAATACTATTTCCTTTATAAAAGGCAGTGTACAAGTTAATAAAATTAATATTATTTTATTTTTAAGAGATAAATGTACTATTTTTGAAATAGAAAAACTTAAAACAATGAATTCAATTGAGTCCAAATAATTTAAAATGAATAATTTAAATTTTTTATTCAACTAAGATTAATCTATTCTTATGTTTTCTTTTTTTAAAGACATTGGACAAGTATATAATTTTAGAAAACTAAAAATTATCTTCTAATGGTTTGTTATATGAACTAAAAAAATAAATGAATACTTTGTTTATGAGAATAATTTAATTAGAAGCAATTTTTTAGTATGATTAAAAAATAAATTTCCTTTATAAAATGTACAAAATAATTTTCCTTTCTGAAACCTAATTTGTTATTTTTAATTAAAAATAATTTAATTTGAGTACAATTAAGATTATAATTTTAATTTCTAAAAGATAGTGGACAAGTATAATAAAATAAATAATATTTTATTTTTTAAAAAAAATATTTCAGGAATAAAAATAAATGATTTCATTTTATTATGATTACAATAAATAAACTTTCCTTTGTCCAAGCTATCGTAGAAGTATAATAAAATAAATAATTATTTTATTTTATTTTTAGTTTTGAAAGATAACGAGTTAGTTAATAAGATTAAATTAAGAAATTGAGTCCAAATTAAGATTATTTTTTTCTTTCTGAAAGATAATGGAAAAGTATAATAAAAAAAATATTTTCCTCTTAAAAGATAATGTATTATTTCAGAAAAAAATAAATATTAAATTTGAGTATGATTAAATAAATATTCTTTTCTTTCTAAAAGGCAATGTAAAAGTATAATAAAATCTTAAAACAAAATTTCATTTTTTAGAAGATATTGTTTTATCATTAAAACAAAAATTCAATTTGAGTCCAATAAAAATAATATTTCCTTATATAAGTAACTAAAATATTATAAATAATAAAATAAGTCTATTTATTGAAAATAATTAATTATTAAAAGAAAAATAATTTAATTAGATGTTAGAATTTTGTTATATTTAAATTAAATTTTAAACTTTTTAAAATGGACTAACTTATTTGTAGAGATGGACAAACGAATTGTGTCGTACTGTGTTCGGGGCCGGTCAAAACGTATTTGATTGTGACGTGACCAATTTTAAAAATAATGTGTTTCATGTTGAATTGACAATATGCCTACCCGACATGATTGGTTCCTAGTCCAACCGAATTAGCCGAGTTGGGTCATGACGAGTCGAATGACTCATTTCTTTTGTTCAAAATTAATTTGTATTAATAAAAAATAATTAAATTATTATACTATATGATATTAAAAGATAATATAGTATATGGTATTTTGATTATTAGATATATAATGAAATTTTTTATATATATAATATATTCATAACATATTATTATATATTTAAATATTAAAAAATATAAAATAATAATAAATAATGTGTTCACTGGATTAGGCCGTGCCCATCGTGCCTAGCATCTTACTGGGCATCCTAGCATGGTCTAGCCCGAGCCTAACCCAATTATTGTGCTCAGACGGAGCTCATGTCAGGCGAGGCTGGTTCAATAGAATTTCATGAAGGCCACGTACCAGACCAGACAAAATTTCATCTTTACCTATTTATCACATTTAAGTGATAATAAATTAATTTTGATAATTATTAAAAATTATAATATTATAATTATGTTTGCATTTTTATAATATCGATCATCTTTTGATAATAATTATATAGTATAACATTATAATTATATAGTATAACATTATAATTATATAGTATATAATATTTGTAATATTCGTCGTCCGTGCATCGTACGGGATTTAGGACTAGTATAAGATTAATAATACAAGTAAACTAAGTTTTAAAAAATATTGTATATTACATAAATTATATGGAACCCTCATCTTCCATACTCATATGTGATTTAAAATATGAATATTAATATGATTTTTTATATGCTTAAACACTACAAGAAAAACGCTGATTACAATCGTTTGTAATCAGCCCCAAAATCATCGATAATACAATTTTCGACGATTTTTCAGACGGAATCGATCCGTTGAAAAAACTATCCTCGCAAATCGATTTGTGACGGTTGCAAAAAATTCGTCAGTAATACCGACGGTTAGATGGAAAAAAACTCGGCCGAAGGTTAGAACCGTCCGAAAAGTCGCGACGGTTCCAACCGTCGAAAGTTTTCGACAGTCAAAACCGTCGAAATTTTCGACGGTCGTAACCCGTCAAAACTTTCGGCGGTCGGCGATCGCAACCGTCGCAAATAATTTTTTAAAAATAAAAAAAATTTAGTGGTCGATCCGGTCGCTCACGAAAATTGCAACCGTCGCAAAGATTTCGATCCATCGGAAATTGCCCGTCGCAAAATAGAGATTTTCTTGTAGTGAAAATAGAGTTACTTTTTTAACGGGATAATTGAATTGTATCACAAAATATGCAAAGAAGGAAAAATATAATAACGTAAAAAAAGACTTGACAACTTTATTAGGTAGAAAAAGGGAGTTATTTGTGATTTATAACTATAAAGATGATGCTTTTATAATTGTGATAATGAATTACGTTTAATACTAAAGAGTTATACATGCAAATAGTGGTGATCATTTGATTAATAATAATGATATTGGATTACAATTAGGCTAAAGATGATGCTTTTATAATTGTGATAATGAATTACGTTTAATACTAAAGAGTTATACATGCAAATAGTGATGATAATTTGATTAATAGTAATGATATTGGATTACAATTAGGCCATTAATTACAAAAAGTATATAAATGAGGATGAGTAATAAATTATTTAAAATTAATAAAATATATAAATGAGGATGATGAAAGATTCACACACACATGCATTAAACTTTCTTCAGTGTTATCACACACACACACACATGCATTAAACTTTCTTCAATGTTATCACACACACACTCTTCAATGTTATCACACACACTCACACACACACTCTTTCTTCAATGTTATCACACACACACACACTATCCCTCATTCACATGCATTAAACTTTCTTCAATGTTAGACACTATTTTTTCCCTCATTCACATGCATTAAACTTTCTTCAATGTTAGGCACTATTTTTTGCTTTCTGATTTCATATAATCAAAATGTATATTTAGAATAATTGAAAATTGTGTTTAAAACTGTAAGTCAATACATGTATATGCATGTTTTCGAAATGCTAATGCAATAATGAAAGATATTTGTCTTCAAAATATATATTATAAATACTTTTATACCATGTTGGTGGTAGTACTAAAATGATTTTTCATAAAGGAAAAAGATTGTTTTACATATTCATAATAATGATTTTAAAATTATATATTAAACACACACATTACTTATTTATTTTAATAATGATTTTAGAATTATATATTAAGCACACACGATACTATAAATTTATTTTTTGAGATATAATAACTCAATTGTATCATAAAATATACAAAGAAGGAAAAATATAATAACACAAAAATGAGTTACTACTTTATTAGGTAAAAAAGGAGGATGATAAAGTATTCATGATTTATAATTGTAAAGGTGGTGCTTTAATAATTGTGATAATGAATTATGTTTGATACTAAAAAGTTATACATATAAGTAATGGTGATAATTTGATCAATAAGATAGATATTCAATCAAATTAGGCCATTAATTAAAAAATGTTATGAATTTAATAATTAATATATATAATAAAAATGAAAAGTAACAAAAAAAGATAAATAATCACATATGGAAATTAATATAATTATTTTTTATAATTTAATTCAATTTATTTCAATATATCATAAGATATGGCTTCTGAAGTAATTTAGAAAACTTGAAAAATATTTTTATATATATTGAGAAAATTTAGTCTAGTTGGATCAACATTCTTTTCAGCTAGAAATTTGATTCGACTCGACCCGATTCAGATCGGGTCGAATAATCGAGTTATTCGACCACCAATTTTTACTTTTTTAAAAAACATTTTTCTTACCTTTGTATTAGTAAATATAAAAATATTATTTAATACTCATTTTAAAGTATTAAAATAAATTTTCTCAGTATTTATATATTATTTTCATATTTAATTTTTTTTATATTTTATAATTTTCAAATAAAATATATAATTAAAAATAAAATTTAAACATAAAAAATAAATTAAATAATCGAGTTGGGTGGACGTCGAGCTTCCATGACAAAATCATGATGAGAGACGAGGTCGAGTCTAGGCGGTACGACTTCTGTGGCAAGTTCGAGCAATGGCGAGATCGAGCTGAGCCGAGATGAAGATCGATCAGCATAGGGTTTTCTTTACAGACAAGATGAAGGGGGCGAGATCACGTAGAGTTAGGCACGAGTTTCAAGCATGTGGCGAGGGTCAGAGATGGCGAAGCTTCGAGAGGGAAGAAGTGAGGCAGCCAACGCTATTTGCAAGGCCGCCAACGAGAACAAGAGGTCGTCGCTCACCGACGCCCCGAGGTAGCAACAGGGCGCTTCACGCTTGGACGCCACCGACAAGGACGTTTCGCCAACCTAGCTTGTCGCTCGCCATATGTGCCGACCTCGCTCGCCAAATGTGAAACGTGCCGATCGACCTCTATTTTTTTCCTTTTCAAACGAACCGAGCCATGCACTCGGATGGCGTCGGCCCAATTTAAATCTGACGGTGTTCGATCTAAGGGGGACGCCCATTAAATCATATAAATTAATTCAACTTAAATAAGTCCTACCAACCCTATTAATTCATTGAAATAAAAATTGTCCATAAATGAATCATTCCTGTTTAGCGGGTCATATAAATTCCTTCCCATTTTTCCCTTACTAAGAAAACTTTTTAATTTTCTATTTTGTCCACTCCAAAATACGTTGTCATTTCGTGGATAAAAATGTTCATCCCTGTCAAAGATCTTGAATTCATATTTTTTTAAAATATAAAATAATTATTAAAAATCTCACGAGTGAATTTCGTAGGATTAAATGATAAATTAACTTTCAAGTGGATAGTGCATTTAGTTAGCGACGTACGAGTTACATAGTCGACTCCGCTTTTGAAAATATCGGTGCATTAAAAAAATGTTCCACTCATATAATAGAATAACAGTAGACGACAATAATGATGCTCTTTAGGGTTGGATACAAGTTAGTTTAAGCTAGGCTTCCACTTGAATAAATTAAGTTTATTATAAAATAAAAATATTTAAGTATGATTTATAATTTGTAATAAATCATGAATATAAATTTAACCTGACTTATTTAATTAATTTTTAATGTCTGACCTATTTGTTAAGCTAAACATATTTTTTAATAATATACTAAATTACATATAATAAATTTTATTTATTAAAAAAATAATAGATATGAACTAAATAAAAGAGATCATCACTAATATATTTTTTTCTAAACATATAATAAAAATAGTAATATTAAACTTAAAATTAAAGATTTAAAAAATAAATGATTAAGAATTATATATAATATATAATATATTAATAAATTTTGACCTGATAAGCTATAAGATTAGATCAATTATTAAAATGCTAAATCTTTTTTTAAAAAATATGATTTATTTAATATTTTAATTTGACTTATTTTGATAATAAATTGAGCTGAGTTAGCTAAAAAATAAGTCGAGTCACGACTCAATTTATTTTCGATCCTAATGCTAGGGGTAAAAGATAGGGAATAATTATTCCGTGACCCATCAATTTTTTGACTTACACCTCAAACTTCTCCCAACCTTGACAAGAAGTAAGAAGCCAAACTAACGCCTCAACAACAATAATGGTGATCTTTTTTACGGGTAAAAGATAGGGAATAAAATTCTGGCCAAGAAAGAGGACATTGAACTTTTAATGATATTTCAACAGCAATAATTCCGCTTTTAACAGCAATAATTCCGCTTTTGTAACAGCAATGAATGTCTTCTTACATGATGTGTCTCCAGACCTTCTGAGATCTACTTTTCTCAAAGTTCTGGCCAAGAAAGAGGACATTGAACTTTTACGGAATAAAATTAATTTATTTTTAAGAATTATTGATTCTTTTAAAACTGGAGCCGAGCTAGAATAACACAATTCTTGCTTTAGAAAATTTTTTATCTTAATTTCAACTTTACCTTAATCATTAGAGGTTAAGACCATTGCTTAGTAGAATATAATAGAATAAAGCTTAATTCTATCTTTTATTCTGCTAAAGTGTGTTATTCTATGTTTTTATTTATCTTTTATAGCTTTCTTTTAATAAGAAAATTAATTTAATGGCTCAGTGGGTAGGGAAATCTTTGTCTTATACGATGTCACGATGCAAGTCCGAAATCTTTGGCAGAGACTTACTTTTTTTAATTTTGAATCACATCTTTCACTTTTAATGGGGGTTTAACAAGAACACTTGATGAAAATACCTCGGCACTTATTACGTTCTTTAAATTTTTTTTAACATTATCTATCTAATCAAAGTCTACATCTAATCAAGCACGTGTTTCTGTTGTTTCTTGGACTTGACTCATTCTTATGGTTCTTAAACCTGTTCAAATCTCAGATGGAGATAGATTTAGGAGTGTTCACCTGGTGGGATAGATCGGTGAATCCGATGATCCGATTTATTATTATAATAATAATAATAATAATAATAATAATAATAATAATAATAATAATAATAATAATAGAGACCAAATTAGGGCCACACACCAGAAATCTAACGTAGCGGTAGGACTGGAATCATAGTTTGTTTAATTTAAATAAATTTTCTATGAATAATTAAATTGACAAATTAATGTTGAATAGGTTGCTATGAAATAAAATATAATGGCGAGATAAAAAAAATGATCTGATATATTAATTTGAGTGATGTTGGATAAAATATAAGAACAGTAAATATAAGATATAATGTTTTTTAAAAATAAATGTTAAGATTGAATTAACAAATTGTAATACATATTATTTGTAATAAAAATATATTTTAAAAATATAAATTTTTTATGTAAAATATAAGATAGTAATATTAATTTATTTTATAATAATAATATATATATTATATAATAAATAAAATATTCGATATTGTTATTAAATGTAAATTTATCAATTAATTAATAACTATTTTTATTATTATATTAGCATGTTTATTTACTAAATAAAATAAATTAGTATTTTAATAATCAGTTTTGAGTTAATTTAAAGTTTTATATTTGCATACTTAGATTATTTACACAATTAAAAACTAAAATTCTAAACAAAAGTAATGAGATAAAAAAAATCTATGAGAGAGAGAGCCAAAGGAAATAGAGAGAGATGAAAGATGGAGATAAGAGAAAGTCAAAAGAGACGATCAAATAAAAAAAATGTTTAATTAAGATGTTACTCACTCCACGGCTAAGCCATTTTATGCATATTTCTTTTTGTTTTTCAAAATATTTTTATAGCATTGATAATAATAAAAAGTGATTAAAAAAATATTAATAAGTATATTTATAATTTTTAAAATTTTACGAACTTTTAAATATTACTATCCTTCATAATAAATATTTTTTATATTTTATACTGTAAAATTATTTATTATTATTATCAATTATTTTGTAAATTATTAGTAAAATATATATATCAATTTTTTTAAAAAATCATAAAGATGCTCGACACGTTGAATTTTGTCATTAAAAAAATACCACTATTCTGTGAACCACGGATTCATCAACCAAACTATGAATTGAATTAAATGACGTGCCATTTGATTTCACCTAATACTCCATGTCATCACTAATATTCACTATTTTTATTTATAAAATTATGTACATTACAATGTTAATTTATCAATTAATTAATCATTATTATAATTAGATTATCTTTTTATTTACTTAATAAAATAAGTAAATATTTTTAATAATCAGTTATGAGTTAATTTAAAGTTTTATAATTATATAATTATATTATTTCCACAATTAAAAAGTAAATTTCCAAATAAAAGTATTGAGATAAAAAAAAAATCTATGAGAGAGAGAGCCGGAGGAGGGAATAGAGAGAGAGAGGGGGAAGAGGAAGATAAGAGAGTGAAAAAGATGATCAAATTAAAAAAAAAATGATCAAATGAAAAAAAAATGCTTAATTAACATGTTACTCACTTGCCAGCTAAGCGATTTTATGCATATTTTTTTATTTTTCAATAGGTTTCTTTACTATGATTTAGAAGATAATTGATAATAATAATAAAATAATTAAAATAATGAATAATAATTATATCGTCATTTTTCAAATTTCAAACTTCTGAATATTATCATTCTTCGTGATAAAAAATAAATTATGAATTGTCATTTATACTGTAAAATTATTTTTTACTATTATCAATTATTTTATAAGTTATTAGATAAAATATATGGAAAAATTTAAGAAAATTGTGCATAAATATGCTTGACAATTTTAGGGGTGTAAGTAAAAAACTGAAATCCGAAAACCTAAAAAACTGACTCTAACCGACACAAAATTTTTAAGTTTTTTTATTAAAAAAAATTAGGCAGTTTTTAAAATTAAATAAACCATTCGAGGAGTCGGATGAAGACCTACATAATTAAAATTTTATAAAATATATATATTAATATATATTCTAAATATTTATAATATATATAAAATTACTCACTAAACATATTATTTATTCTATAACATGCATAGAAAATTAATATAAGCCATAAATAACACTATTAAAATATATAACACATGAATGTTATTAATTTATGAAATAAAATATCTTTTCATATCATTAATAATTTTTTATATAAATATAAAATGTATAAGATAAAGGACTCTTAAAAATCATCCGAAAAAATTGATAAGATTTTTTTAATTTTAAAAACTCAACCAAAATATATGGAGTGATTCTTTTAACGAAAAAATTCACCGGACGCGCACGGTTTTCACCCCTACTTGACATGTTGACTTTTGTCATTAAAAAAGGGAATTCCACTACTCTGTGAACCACAATTTCATCAACCAAACTATGAATTGAATTAAATCACGTGGCATTTGATCTAAACTATTTGGTTTTGTCTTGATTTTTGCCACGCGTCACTATCAGAATCATGATGTTGATTTTAATTGATTTTCGTTGTCAAACATAATCTAAGAGTTCGCGAAGTAATTTTAGAGTAATTTCCTTGATTTTAAAACTTAATTTGAAAATTAACGAAAAAGTTAACCTGATCCCAATTAGTTTTACCCCTATCTTTGAAGGTAACTAGTAATGGTGGGATTGTTATATCTCCTTTATGTTATACAGCAATGTATAATAATAATAATAATAATAATAATAATAATAATAATAATAATAATAATAATAATAATAATAATAATAATAATAATAATAATAATAATAATAATAATAATAATAATAATAATAATAATAATAATAATAATAATAATAATAATAATAATAATAATAATAATAATAATTTAAGGATAATAAACTGTTGAGATGTGGTCCAAACCAACGACATCTCTCGCAGTCGCTAGATGCAGTACCAGGGTAATGGCAGCAATGCCATCGCCACCATCACAGCTCCGAGTCCTCCATAGCTCTCAAATCTCTCCACCGCCGGGAATGGTGCCGGACTCCACTTTGCCCCTCACCTTCTTTGACGTACTGTGGCTGCGCGCCCTCTGTTATAGCTCCGGCTAAAAAAGGACGAGAGAATGGTGGAGATGTAGCAAGCAGATCTAGCAAGATGAAGAAGAGACCTGATTATTTGAAGGACTTCATAACTAACTAGTAAAGGCAAGTTTTTGAAGCACATAACATGTTGTAATAGCCTTTTAATACAATACATATTACATGTGATAGAATTAGTACATTTGTGGAGGAAAACGATTTTAATGGATGACATGTAAAAGAAAAAGAATATAAATAAAGGGGAGGAGGCAAAGAGGGAGGTCTCTCTCGTAATTTCAACGGTTGAGCCAAAACGGTTCTACAAGATCTTATTTCGATTTCTACTATTGTGTTGAGCCAAAACGCACTGGACTACACTACGGAAGTCCACCATCTAACACCCTCCCGAACGAGCGCGTCTTCTTCTACCATTACCCAACTCCACGACCCACTTCATCGAGCACGACCTCCCCGGCCTCAAGTCCTCGCTCTCCTTCGCACTCCAACAATTCTACACTCTCGCTGGCAAGGTCCGGCGCTACGGAGTCCGACGACCGGCACAAGATCGTCCACAGAGACGAAGACTCTGTTCCATTCACCTTCGCGGAGTGCCATGAGGATTTAGATGCAGTCTCAGGCAGCCACGCGTGCGGCATCCGCACGATCGTGCCGTTGCTGGCTTGGCTGCCGAGATCGGACGGCGGGCCTCAACCGCTGCTGGCCTTGCAGGCCACCTTGATCCCGAAACAGCGGGGTGGCCGTCGGAGTAACCATGCACCATGCGGCGTGCGATGGCGCGGGCACCATTTCCATCCTTTCCTAGTGGGCCTCCTGTTGCAGGTCGGGAGGCTCGCGGGCAGTGGACACAGTTGCCCCCCGTGTTCACTCTGTAGCAGCTGTTGTGGAGGAAGACAACCCTAGGAGAGGAAGCCAAGGATCATCTTTTCTACAGGTTGACAAATTCTACGAGATCTTATTTCGATTTCTACTATTGTGTTGAGCCAAAACGCACTGGACTACACTACGGAAGTCCACCATCTAACACCCTCCCGAACCAACGCGTCTTCTTCTACCATTACCCAACTCCACGACCCACTTCATTGAGCACGACCTCCCCGGCTTCAAGTCCTCGCTCTCCCTCGCACTCCAACAATTCTACCTTCTCGCTGGCAAGGTCTGACGCTACAGAGTCCGACGACCGGCACAAGATCATCCACAGAGATGGAGACTCTGTTCCATTCACCTTCCCGGAGTGCCATGAGGACTTCAATGCGGTCTCAGGCAGCCACGCGCGCGGTTGCTGGATCGGATGGCGGGCCTCAGCCGCTGCTGGCCTTGCAGGCCACCTTGTTCCCGAACAGCGGGGTGGCCGTCGGAGTAACCATGCACCATGCGGCGTGCCATGGCGCGGGCACCATTTCCTTCTTTTCCTAGTGGGCCTCCTGTTGTAGGTCGGGAGGCTCGCGGGCAGTGGACGCAGTTGCCCCCACCACACCCCGACAGGTTCAGGTAGGGGTGTTCACCGGGCCGGGTCGACCTGTGAACCCGATGACCCGACCATGGGTCGGGCCGGGTACGGGTTGGATTTTTCCAACACGAGTCGACCCGACCCGACCCAATCAACCCGAGGTTTTTATTTTTTTCTTTTTAAATTCAAACTTAAGCTTATATTTGATTTAAAAATTATAAAAAAATGAAATAAAATATTTTGAGTACCAAAATAATATTAAATAGTTAGAAAAGTTATTTTATGCTTTTAAGATAATATTAAATAAATTTTTTATATTAAAAAATAGTAAGAAAAAAAGGAAAATTGGGTGGTTGAATAACCCGACCACCTGACCCGACCCGAACCGGGTCGGGTTGGGTCAGATTCGACACCCCTAGCCCTCTTGACCCGACCCGATCCTACCCGACCAAATTTGATCGGGTCGGGTCGGGTTTGTTCACGGGTCGGGTCCAACCTGACCCGTGAACACCCCTAGGTCCAGGATTCCTGATCCCCTTGGTCACTACTCGTCCAACTACAATCTTTTGCTTAAAAGATCGCAGTCCATTAAGGCTCCAACTCATCCCCCGCATGACAAGGTTTTCGCCTGCTTCATTCTTATCGCAGATCATCTGAAAAATATCAAAGAATTGGTGATGTCGATAGGAAGACGCCGATTCGTTCCAGTGCTCCACGTTAATGGTGACCTTGACCTACGCCTGGTTTTGTCTCATTAAGACACGCTCGTACCCGAGCGACATGGCCGTTCATCTTTATCTCTCGGCCAACTGCCAGGGAGACCAACAACCACCATTCCGTCGGAGTATTTCGGAAATTGCCTATTTCCTATCATCGTCAGGGCCGTCGCAGGCGATCTGGTTGATGGAGATGGCTTCCTGGCAGCAGCAAAAGCTGTCGGCATGGTGATCAAAGCGTACAAGGACGACGGCGTGCCGTCCGCTTTCGAGGGATACAAGGAGACGTTGGCAGAGGGCTTGCTTGGGGGAGGGAACCTCATGGTTTCAGCGTCCCCCAAGTTTGGCATCTATAGCGCAATAGACTTCGTATAATATCCATGATCTAATTCATATTGGATTCTATATTATATGGCTATAATCAATTGAATATATGTGGTGTAGTATATGTTGTCATGTCATGTAGTGATATAATAAGAATTTATAAAATTTAGCTAAAGTACTAAATTATGATTAATAATTCTATTATGATAAAGCATATTCTCTTATGGTTAACTATGCATGTGATTTGTTAAGATTGGATTTAAGTCTAGTGGACCAATCAAATGTCGCCAAGTGGCATATGAAAATAGATATGTGTGTGTAACAAAAATTAATATATAAATATTTGAATAAATTACATGGATTATATTATACTACTTAATATCAATTAGGGATGAAACTAATGATTTTAAATGTTAAATTTTAATTGGATAAGAATTTCAACTCTTGACATGCAAGCTGCCAACAAGCTAGCAGCTTGCCACCTCATGCTTAGACTATTTTTCCAACCGACCTATTCAAGTGATAAAAATTTGAAAACATTCGTATGGTCTTATCCTTCTCTCTAGACAACACACAAAAAATTTCAGACCATGACTCCTTTCATGGACGTTGAAGGAAATTCGAGAAGGAAGATCATTAAAGGTGAAGATTCTAATCCTAAACTGATGGTATTCTTCCTAAGTTTTTTTTTCGTATCAATTCGTCCTTAAAAATTATGAAATTTAACACGTAGATTGAGATTTGGAATCATGTTAATATGAGTTATGAAACAAAAGTTATGCCATCAAGATTAAGGTACTATCACTCTGTCCGCTGAAATTGCTACCCGAATTTGTAAATTATGTATTAAATCCAATATGTAGTGAAAATATTGGATAATTTAGGGTGTTATATATATTGATGTTAGGTCTCATTGAAAATTAGAATTATTAAAAAATGATATGTGTAGCGAAAGTCATAAATATTTTACCGAGCCTTACTCAGTCTGTCAGGATGGAGCTTAGGGGCAGATTATGCTAGTATTGGTTAAATTTATTGTGCTCAGTGCAAATAGATATAAACAAATAATTTTACGACTTGTACCCTAGGACGTCTACTATTTGGAAAAATTAAAAGTACTAGAATAGGTAATGTTTATTATTTTATATAAATCATAAAAGTAAGGTTACTCAACCTATCAGAACATAGAAATAACATAAAAGTTAGGCTGAATGATGATTTTCATGAGAGCAAATCGTATTGAAATAGGATATGAAACTTTTATAGATTAATGTCTATGTAATATAAAAGTAAAAAAAAAATTGGAATGATGTCATTTGATTATGTATACCAGAAGATATGGATTTTGCTTTACTATGTGTACAATCTATCATAATATTGGATGAATCCTTATGTTTAATAGTTAAAAAAGTAAATGTTTAAGGTTCATATACAATTTCAATTAATTGTGTTTCATGTGTGATAGGCTTCTGTTCAGAGCATAGAAGTGATGTGTTTCTTATTATTATTGTATAGGAGTAGAAGACTAAAGTAGTGAAAAAGAAAAGAAAAAACCTTTTGGTAATTCTTATAAGTAAGTTGATTTCTCCTACTCTATGTTTTCATCTCTTTTGAATTCGGTGTGACATCGATTATTATATGTATTGAATATTCTTTGGATATATTATGAATGGATATATTATGAATTGATTTCGAAAAATGCAATGATGAAAAGTATATCTGAATGATTGTATGATTGCACATTTGAATAGCATATGATATGAATGAATTAGAGCAATCTTATCTCGTTTGAAATGGTATTTGATATGATTCATCTTCTGATATTTGAGATACAATTGTTATATGTATTAAATTCATATATCGTCAAGTTTATATAGAAATTATGTTTTGAATGATTGATCCATTGATGGTTCATTGGTAAAGCATATGTGAAATGTTATGGAGCCATCGTATGGGATGTAATCCTATTCCGTTTGAATGAGTTTGATTCATCTTCTAATATTCGAGATATAATCGTTATGTGATGAATCATGCATCTGCATATGCCTGCATTGTATGTATGATGGTTGGAGCTAAGTGCTACATCGCTGATCACGATGGGAGCCACCTCTAGAATCCAATGCATCATTTTGTTCCCCAGAAATGAGATGAGATAGACTGGAGCTAAGTTCCATGCGAAGCTAAATCCCACATCGTGAGTAATCGCGATGGGGGCCACCTCTAAAATTCGTAGGGGCCACCTCTAGAGTCCATCTATCGCTATATGATTTATTCCCCAAAAGGGATGAGGTAGAATGGAGCTAAGTGCTACATCGTTGAACACGATGGAAGTCACCTCTAGAGTCCACTTACCGACCACTGACCAATTGATGATCCGTGCATTCATATGAGAGTGTTGCATTTGTATACATATGTTTGATATGATTTATATGATATTGACTGCAAGTTAAGTGTGATGTTTTTTATTAGTATGTTATACGTAATTATTAAATATATGAAAATGCATATTTTGCTATTATGATTATTGCATGCTTTTCTATGTCACTGCGAATTGATTAGTTGGTAACACATAGGCTATGAGTTATCAACTTACTGAGCTATTTTTGCTCATAATGTTGTTTCTAATATTTTTCAGAACAGTATAGCTTCTTGGATTGAGCGAGCTCATAATCTTAGCAGGGATAACTCTTTCGATGTAAAGGTATTGAGGGGAGTTGTTATTCTCGTGTCCTTTTGTTAGGATGTCAAGAGAGTTGGTCGAGTTTCTTATTTTTGTCAAAATAATTTGTAACGAAAATAAATTCATTTTGTAAAATGTACGACTTAAGGAGTATTAGTTTGCTCTGAAATGATCACATATTGTGTAATTTATTTAATGATATATATTTTTACTCTTATGTTGTAAAAGGAAGAGTAAATTACACCACGTTTCCGCATTTCTTCATAATTTTATTTGATCATCCGTAATGAGTCACGAACTTTAGTTTAACTCGTGGGTTAAATCGGGGTCGTGACAGTTATGGTATCAGAGCAATAGGTCCTTCCCTTGGTCAAAGTTTGCATAGCTATGTCTAGGATGACATGGTCATGCTTATAGTGGGTTTATAATTTTTATGCTTATAATGGGTTATCGGTGTTTAGCTTGGGTTGTGGTAATTTGGAGATTTTAGTATGAGTTTATATAAGGGCTAATGTATGAAGTTTTGAAATGTAATTGTGATATTTTCTTTTGATTAAATTGTAACTCCATTCATCGCCACCCCTTTACATTGATTTGTATATGTGAATTTGGCGTACTATTTGAAAAAAAAGAGAACTATCGTGTATTCACATATAGTATGCAAATAATGCATAGTTAGAAATCTGACAAGTACGTGACTATTGGTATGATTATTTGGTATTTGTGTGGATTTGAAATGATTTTGTATGTGGATGAATTGTGTGGCATGTATATTTAAATTGACATAGGAAGATAGGTACCTTCTCATTTTCAAATCAATCATCACTTGTGTTTTATAGGACGTAGGAAAGTAACTTCAAGTTCTTCAAACTATGATAGTATGCCAATAAATTGTTTTGAAATGATCTCATATGTTCTTGAATTACTTGAGGTAGAAAGGAAAATATTTATTATCAAACAATGTTATCATGTTTAAGTAGTTGTAAATCTATTTTATAGAAGTGATCTCATCTACCCCTTATAGGAAGAGTTCTTTATTGACCTTCTTCATGGAATTATCCATATGTTTAATAGTCCTTGTCAATCGACACAAAAATAGACATACGAGCCTTCATATGAGAGTTTAGTTGACCCATAATCATGAACATCAATCTTATACATCAATGATACAGATGAGTTCTCAAGTTTGATTATAGGCATCTGAATCAAGTAACTACAAGGAATACATTGTAGAAAATATGTTATTTGTTTGGTTAACTATGATGTACTCTTCTATTTTCGAAGTTTGACTTAAGATTTGAATACCATTGACTAAAAAAAAATTGTATACTTCAAAAAGTATACTTGAAACATGACATGATCATTATGAGTTCTTGGCAATGTTATTGGATTATGGATCAAATCAAAATTTCAAATCATTCCTTGATTTAATTGTAATTAATTTATTGATGTCACCCTAATTTGTTCATAGAGTCATGCATGCCTGGAATCCTTATAGAAAAAAAGTGGGTGTCAAAATTAGGGTGCATTTTGATCTAACTATATAGTATGGATCATGAGAAAGATAAATCATGGCCAATACATGTTGCCATTAGAGATACACGAGTGATTAAAATTAAATGCTATCATTTAACTTCCCAATTGGTGTGATATGCTTCTTGGATACATCTTGAAAACACATGAATCAAATAAGTTATATGTGACTATGTATTAACCAACCCTTGTGAGGGGGGGGGGGGGGTGCCATATATGACACCATATTTTTAGATCATCACACACATGTAAGTTTAGAAAGGTTTATAGCTTAAAATGATAGGTTGCAAAGTCCCTAGTGGTATTAAACATTGTGTTTCGTGGTTAATACATTTAGACAGAAGAGGCACTTATGGCCCATCATATATACTATTATACTTAAAACGAAGAGATATATTCATATGTACGACAATCAGATAATAAATATATTGTATATTAGTGATATTCAAATTAGAAAGGAAAAGACAAGCAATATGAATTTGAGCACCCTATGTTTTGACATGTTTTCAAGCAATTTTGATTTTATGAAATTTTGAACGAGCTCCACATGTATAGACTTTAGAGTCTATATTCTACAAGGTTGGAATACATTCCAATCATATGTATGGATTAGGGATAGGAAGAAAGGTTAAAGGTGTAGTTATGGTGTCATGAATAATATGAAAAATCAAATTTTGAAATGTGTCTTAAATTTTAGTATGGCACTTATAAAAATCTTGCATATATGTAAATACTTGCGTAATAGAGATTTGGATTTATCATTGTTAGATGTGTGTAGGGATGATTACGAATTGTCATTTCAAGGTTTGATAACTTGAAAAGGAATAAGGTTGTGTGCTAAGGAGAATTTGGTGGGAACTATTAGTAGGGGAAATAATTTTATTGTGACACTGTGGTGTCTATATTTTAAGGAATTGTAAACATTTGTGCGAAAGACAAAAGATAACACCACTAAATCATGTATAAAGTGTTGAAAATCAACTATCAAATTTCTTTAATATTGACAAGTGATACTTACTTGGTAGGATCCAAATCAATTGATGATCAGTAAATTATCATTGGTAGATGTAAATCATTATTTATAGTTTTCAAAGTATTTTGAATTTTTGAATTAGTATTGTTGATATCAGAATCATTGTTAACCCCTCGAGTTCAAACCAACAGAATGTAAATCTTACGATTTACGAACACTTGTTTACGTAATTGATGTCTGAACTTTATAGAAAGTTAATTGTGCTCAACAGAACTATGTTACCTCCTATGATTGAACTGATTGAAAAGAACGAAATGTCAAACTTTGATCATGACATCATTGAAATGATAAATGATCATCTTTTCTCCTCTTCGGACGGCCGCTGAAAAGAACTATGACGGATGACCGTTTGACTTTCGGACGTCCGGTACGTGGACAAAAGAATTCGGCCTTAATCGAACTCTCTGATTTTAAGTTTCTGTCCACTTGATTTGTAAAGAAAAAAAAGACTTAAAATTGATTCGGAGCTTTGTTCTATACGGTCTTGACCAATTTACAGAATGGAAGATGAGTCCACATGATTTTGAGCTGTGCTCCATACGACCTTGATCGATCCTTGGATTGAAAGAAGGGTCCACTATAAAAATTAAGTGAGCCATAAACAAAGCACTTCCTCACGGATTTTCATTTGTCCTATCTAGATGGGAGCACTCTCTCCCTTACGGATGTTTCCTCTATGCATGAGGTCATCCCAGCTCGACGGGGTTGACCGTGGCACTGATCACTCAATAGTCCATAATGGTCTAGATAGTGGCACTACGAGTGCAGACAATGGTATTTCCTTAAGAGAATGAAGAGCTATTCGAATGAAAATAAAGAAAGAAAGAAAAAAAGAAAGAATAAATGAATGAATGGATGGATGGATGAATGAATGAATGAAAGAAAGGAAAAATGCACTAATCGTGTTATGATCACTCTTTACTTTATGATTTACTTTTACATTTCATCATATGATCTCTTCATGCTTACTCTAATAGAATTGATTTATGATTTATATGAACTCACACTTAACGTTATGCTAACGGTTGAGCTTGTTCCCCTGTGTGATCTCCACATGTACATGATGGTTGCTCGTGACGTGATGGTGTGTGCGTGACTACTTCGTTCTGGGTGGCATTGCATATGGTTATAGTCATGTCTAGTATGAGTCGTGTGCTTATCCGTTATATTATGTGATATATCTACTTGGATGTGTCTTATCAAGTCATGGTCGACCATCATCGTTTTTATGTTTAGTACTCATACTCTTATTTGGGATATTATTTTTTGCTTCCGCACTATATTTTTTATCGAAACAGTTTGATGTATTTTACCTCTTTTTGCTTTCGCACTCTCTCCTTATTGTTGTATTATTTTATTTGATAAGTCTTTCGCTTACGTATCACTTTCCTTGGCCATTTGAATCAACAAAAAAGTATATAGCAGCTCACGAGAGAAGATCGCGCTATTTGACGAGTCAAATTTCGAGACGCTACAGTCTCCGTTGCGAGGATTGGCGCACTGGCAGTGTCGGAGAGCAGAGACAACGCCGAAGGGGTGGAATTTGGCATTGCGCTGCCGGAGCACGAGATGGTTTCTCCCATGGTCTCGAGGTCTTGTTACAGTGATCCTGCTGCCGTCTCCGTGCCCGTGCGTGCTGCGTTCCTTGTACAAGATGGTGTTCTCTGATTTGGACTTTGATCCACAAAGATATAAATAAATTAACAGCCATCTCATCTCCAGGGACTCGAAGGATTAAAGCAAACTTTATGTCCACACAAACTCCCTTTCAATTGAATTCTTCTTTTAACTGAATTTATTTAAGAATGACGTTTGGATTTTAATACTATAGTTAATACTATATTAGTCTTGAACGTGAATGGATTCCGGAAAAAATAGACAAAAATGTCCTAAGTATATACGTACCTTCAATTGAATGCTCTCGATGCAAAGTGATATATAGTTCTTGCTTTTAAACACACAATAAAATCAAATGTCTCCATTGGCCGTTGCAAAG
Organism: Pontederia crassipes; assembly: GCA_030549335.1. Classification (NCBI taxonomy): domain Eukaryota; kingdom Viridiplantae; phylum Streptophyta; class Magnoliopsida; order Commelinales; family Pontederiaceae; genus Pontederia; species Pontederia crassipes. The sequence goes on along the minus strand of CM060196.1, from coordinate 65,097,691 downwards.
TGATGTCATGGAATTGTATAAAACGTATATTAAATATGTATAAACCAAACATGGAAAAATATTTATAATAAATCAGCACACTAACTCATTTATTTGTTCCATGTTACATGTAGTCTCAAAATATAAACTGATATATTTATGTATATGACTCGAGAAAATAAAGAAATAATTCATTTACTCTCACTATATGAAATTTAATACTGAATTGATTGCACATGCAGAGAAGGATGTGGTGCCTCAAACATTAATGATGGAAACCTCTGATTCAAAATTATGCCACGTTGGCACAATAAAAACGTTATGGCTGCTTTTGATTGCAGAATAAAGGGTAGAACAACCCTTTATTCTGTCAAACGTCTTATACGATGGGAACTTATAAAGTTTTCGTCACGTGAGATATGACGGAAACTTTTGGTAAAAAATTCTCACCGTAAGTTCTTGCAATTAGCAATTAGCGACAATTTAGACCGTCGCAATTTCCGATGGTTCCGACTGTCGGTAAATGAAAAGTTATATAATGTATTGAGTATTTTGTTAATATAATTATCGACAATATGAACCATCGTAATTTTCGACGGTCATGATCGTCGGTAATAATTAAGTTCAAACCGTCGGTAAACTAACAAAATAAATATTATATATAACTAAATATAACATTTTATATTTACAATTAAATAATTTGCGACGATCATGACTGTTGATAACTTTAAAAATAATTAATATTATATTCGTATATATTATTAATATTTGCTAAGTTTTCAATGGGCAGAGCCGTCAGTAATTAAAATTTCACTATCCCGCTCTTTTTTTTTTCGTTTTCTCATTTTCTCATCTTTTCATATATATATATATATATATATATATATATATATATATATATATATAATCTTCCCCAATCCCACTCTCCCTCCCTCTCCCTCTCCTCTCTCTCTCCCTCGCTTTGTCAATGAGCCTCTCCCGACCGGACGACAAGCATCGACGACCGGCGACGTCCCTCTCTTCTTCTCTCTCCAGCTCGAACCGTCAGGCGTCCGAATCCAGCGGCGGCCAGATTGTCAGCCTGGAGAACGAATCCATCTGCTGACGGTCGGATCGGGCTGCAAGCAACCGGATCCAGCCGCGGGCGCCGGATCGGCCGCCTGGCGACCGGATCTCGCTGCGGGCGCCGGATCGGTCGTCTTGCAGTCGGATCTAGCCGCAGACGGCCAAATCCGCCGTTGGCTGCCGGATCCGTTCACTGGTGGTTACGGTCGTCGGACATTTGCGACGGTTATGACCGTCGGAACTATCGACGAATTTTTTTTGGACCATCGAAAATGATTTGCGATGATCATTTTTTTGTTGAATCGGTTCCGTCGAAAAACTCGTCGAAAATTACGATTTTCGATGGTTTTTCACAAATTACATACGGTCCTGACCGTCTGTAATTTGCATTTTTCTTGTAGTGTAATAACCTCGATACCTGTGGATAATCGATCAAAAGAAAAAGAAATATGTACGTTAATTACTTGAATTTCGAAAAGGAGTGAATTTTTTTGGCGATAAAATAAGAGGAAAAAGAGGAGTGTCTCTCTTGTCCGAACGACTATGGGTCGGGTTTTATATTAAAAAAATATTTAGAAAAGAAATGTTTTTTTTAATATTTTGAAACGTTAAGATAATAAAAAATATTTAATATATAGCATTCAACACTAAATCTATATATTAAATAGGAGTTTCATAATGTACTAAAAGAATGAAATCGCAAAGAGAAATCATTATTTTTAAGGATTAACAATATAAATAAATAACATAGTCATATAAATGTGATTCTTGGGATTTCTATGGAATAATATAGACTGATTTTGCCAACTAGGTTAATTATTATGGTGGTGTGATGTGTTTGGTAAAAGGTCTAAAAAGGTTTCTTGTATTGTTGAAAATTAAATATATTTCGGGTTAAAAATTATTTTTGGATAAAGAAAAATCTTTTGTATAAATAATTTTTTTGAGTAAAGAAAAGAACTGTTTCTTTTATAAAACATGAAATTATTTTTAGAGTAAATGCAAAATATTTTTTTATTAAAAAATGTATTTTTGGGTAATGTAAAAAATATGGTTTCTTCGTCAGCAAATAAAAATAATTTTTTTGGGTCCCTGCCATGCCAGCCTCAGCATATTAAATGTCAATTATTGTGACAAATAATGCAGCAGCTCACACGTGATGAATGTTTTAATTTATGTGACATTGATCTTCCAATTCATCGGGCGTTAAAAGTTATACACATTAATCTTAAATTAAAATATCGATTTATTATCGAGTTCGTATAATTTGATATCGCAAACAAGACAAATGAGTATTGATGAGTGAAATTTTTAATAGAATTTTTTAAAATTAACTCTAAATCTTTATAAATTTGCTGCCATGCTTTCCAATCCCCAACAAAAACAAAGAAAAAAAATGGTGATGGATGGATGACGTCGTGGCCTATCCATTCGATCATAAGATTGCAGGCCTCATCGCCTATTTAGCGCGCACATATTTTGATGGCGTCGCCGCAGCTTCGAGTTCTCGAGAGCTGTCGCGTCGCTCCCCCACCGGGCTCGGCGCCGGAGGCGTCGACTCTGCCCCTCACCTTCCTCGACGTGCCATGGCTGTACATGCACGCGGTCGAGCGTGTTTTCTTCTACCGCTTTCCGCATCCCACGTCCCACTTCCTCGAGTGCGCCCTCGGCAACCTCAAGTCCTCGTTGTCTCTAACTCTCCGCCACTTTTACCCCCTCGCCGGAAGGTTACGGCGCGTTCCGGGCTCCGAAGATAGGCACGAGATCCACTACAGCGACGGCGACTCCGTCGGGTTCGCCGTGGCCGAGTGCGAGGACGAGGACTTCGGCGAACTCTCCGGGAGCCGCCCGCGAGACGCGACCAGGCTGCGGCCACTGGTTCCACGGCTGCCGAGGTCCCCGGACGCTCAGCCCTTGCTGGCCATCCAGGCGACAGTGTTCCCGAACCATGGCGTCGCCATCGGCGTGACGGTGCACCATGCGGCGTGCGACGGCTCGAGCTCCACGCACTTCGTGTCCTCGTGGGCCGTTTGTTGCAGGTCGGGAGGCTCGGCGGCGCCGGTGCTTGCGCCGTTCTTCGACAGATCCCTGATACAAGATACTCACGGGCTTTACTCTTTCTATTTTGAGTGGTTTTCGAGAGCTGCCAAGAGGGCTCCTGCAGAAGAACCCCCAGGGAACGGAGACGCGCAATTAGAAGCGTCAGGCGAGCTCGCGACGTTCACCTTCTCTGGCGATCGAATTAAAAGGCTCAAGGAGTTGGCGCTGGCCAAAGCAGCACCGGAAACATTCCACTGCTCGAGCATCACGGTGGCCTTCGCGTACGCGTGGGCCTGCCACGTCAAAGCGCGAAGGTACGAGAGCGAGAGGAACTGCGTTCTCTGCTTCGTGACTAACTGCAGGAGCCGCCTGCGCCCGCCGGTGCCGGAGGAGTACTTCGGGAACTGTCTGAGCATCTGCATAGTGGAGGCCAAGGCAGGCGACCTCACCGGCGAGGACGGGTTCGTAGTGGCTGCCAAAGCCGTCGGCAAGTCCATCGAATCGTATAAGAAGAGTGAACCCCTCGCAGCAGGTAAAGCGCTGCTCGATGAGTACTCCCGCATATCGTCTCAGCAGCCGTTGAGTGCTGCCGGGTCGCCGCATTTTAAAGTCTACAGCTTCGACTTCGGATGGGGGAGGCCGAGGAAGGTTGAGATAGTGTCCATCGCGAGGTCGATAACCATGTCGGTTGCAGAGAGCAGCGAAGATGGAGGTGGCCTGGAAATCGGCTTCGTGCTACCGAAACACGAGATGGACGAGTTCATCGCTCACTTCCACGGTAGCTTCGAGGACTTGCTCCAGTGATCGAATGTTCGGATGCATTCCCCAGTCTTTCATGTGTTATTAGCACTGGATTAATAAAGTCTTCCATGCATCCCCCCCCTTTTTTTTTAATTATTCACGATAGATGCATGGATTAATGAACTGTCCCAAAATTCGACCTAAGATTTCTTTTTTTGTCATTACTTTTTTCGATATTCTTTTGATTCTTTCGTTGTCTCAAATGGTCAAGAAAAGTGACAATTAAACAAAAAACTTAACAAATAAGATAATACAATAATAAAAGAGAGTCCGAAAGCAAATAGATAAAAATACGTCAAATTATCTCGGTACGAAGCAAAATGTGTAAGCTAGAGTCTCAGTATATGACATATCAAAGTAAATGTGTTAGTACTAGACATAGAAAAGCTACAACTTAATATAGCATAAAAACAAATGACACACATGTGCACACGATAATCATGTGCACATGCCACTCGAACTGTAGTCGCCGCACACACATCAACATATCATGCATCATCATCATGTACTTCTAGGGATTACACGAGAAACAAGCTCAATCCTTAACATAAAGCTAAATGTGAATTCATATAAATTATATATTAGTTCCATTAAAATACGCATGAGGTAAACATGAAAAAATCAAATATAAGAGTGAGTCATAATAGATGAGTCAATAAAAAGATATTTCATGTCTTTTCATTTCCTTTCTTTTTTTCCATTTTTTGTATTCATGTTCATTTTTCATATTCATGTTCATAAGGACCAAGTCTGTCCATTCATTTTTTGACTATTCATTCTTTCATCATATTCATACATTGGAAGAATTCTCTTTCTTTAAGGGAAATACCATTTTCATGCACGCAAGTGTGTACCTATCTAGACCATAGTGAGCTAGTGGGGAACCAGTGCTACGGCTAGCCCCGTCGGGCAAGATGATTTCGCGCAAAGCAGAAACATGGATAGGAAAGAACTCCCATCTAGATAGACTGCTTTATCATCTATGGGCCTCTTTTTCAATCCATGGAATGTTCAAGGCCGTATGAAGTATAGCTCCATTCCATTTTTAGATTCATGTCATTCAATTTCAATCAGGTGAATGGAAGCTTATCAAATCAGGAGGGTTCGATGAAAGTTGTATTCTTCCTTTCCACATATCGGATGCCCGAAAGTCGAGCGATCGTCCGCTTTAGATCCATTCAGCGGTCATTCAAAAAGGAGCGAACATTTGATTATCAATGTTCTGCGGTCGATCGAAAAAGGAGTGGTCGACCATTCTATATTCATTCATCATTCATTTCATGACAATCATAGTCATTCTTTATCACTATTTCGATTTAAGAATATAATCATAAAGTTTAACTGACTCAACAGAGATGTTCATGACGTAGATCAAAAGCATAATTTGACATACATTATCATTGAGGTCAGATCAAATGTAAGTACATGAATCAGAGGTCCAAAATCATAAAATTATCATTCTGGTGATCAAAACCCGAGCCGAGTATAGGTAGAACCCGAGCTAAGTTTTGTTGGAACTCTTCTCGAAAAAATGCCAAGCAGAACCTCAGCCAGGTGCATTTTATTCCCGAGCCAGGTTAGGACACGAATGGATTGAGAAGGTCGATTCACCCGGTCGTCTTCTTCGGGTGGGGACCTAGGCTGGGTTCGTCCCATAATCATAGCTCGGGATGCTTGGTCATGGCAGATCCGACCCGAGTTCCAAGTGAAGTTGGTCCGGGTTAGCCTATCTGGGCCGGGTTATGGACAACCCAGGTCGTGTTCCTATTATGTAAGAAACTGCGTAAGTTTCACCGTTTGATTATTTCATTTCCCAGTGATTACAAGTGTCAAGCAGAGATATTTCAAGCTCGTAAACACAAAGTGAAGCATCATTTGATCATTTAAGTCCTATAAGATCGGCCTAAACATGCATCATCTAAACAAATTCCAATATGATATATACAACATTCAAATAAGTTCTCGAAGTTTGCAGAAATAAATTTATAATTTTAGGAATTTATACACTATGACTCCTATGCATATAAACATGGATTTTCGTTAGAAAAATCCTTAGAACATGCATCCATTCATCCAAAAGTTACTATGAAGAAGATCCCAAAACACACATACCTTTAAGCCTACGTTTTCTGGTTCGTCGCACAAGGGTTCATCCTCACGTCCTCTTCAGCTGCCCTTTGACGACGCTTGCACTTGTGGATGCCTCCGGTGTTGCTCCTCCGTCCTCTGGGCGTGCTTGACGATGGAAGAACAGAGAATGGGAGTGAGTGGAGAGGAAAATCGGGAGAGAGGGAGTGGAGGAAGTGGTTTTATGGAGATGTTGTTGTCCCTTCCCCTCCCCCTACTCTTCCATTTCATGAATGTCCACATGCTGTTGTCCCTTCCCCTCCCTCGCTCTTCCATTTCATGAACGTCCACATGTTGTTGTCCCTTTCCCTCCCCCCGCTCTTCCATTTCATGAATGTCCACATGTTATTGTCCCTTCCCCTCTTTTTTTTATCGGGCGTTACATTATAATAACCATAGAAAAAGGATTCATTCCCGAATCCTATAAGGAATAGAGCTTACCGCATAAGTTCGAAAACTTTTTGCTCATCTCGGACTCGAGTTCCCACATCGCTTCTCTTCCATGGTGGTACTTCCATGTGACCTTTACCAGTAGTACCTCCTTGTCCTTTTGGTGCTAGATCTTTTGCTCCAAGATATTCATCGGATACTCTCGGTACATCAAATCTTCCTTCAGGTTTGGCTCTTCGATCCTTGTGACATTGGCGTCATCGCTCTTGTACTTTCGAAGCATGGATACGTGGAAGACGTTGTGAACTCTTCCGTAGGAAGGAGGTAGAGCCAATCTACAAGCTCCGTCACCGACTAACTCGAGAATCTCGAAGGGACCAACAAACCAAGGACTGAGCTTCCATCATTTACTGAATCACAACATGCTCTTCATTAGAGACACCTTCAACAGTACTTAGTCTTCGGCCGTGAAAATCTTCTTTCGTCGCTGCTTGTCGGCATAACTCTTTTGTCAAGACTATGGAGCCTTCATTCTCTTTCGGATGATGTCCATCGTATTCGCATACTCTTGAGTGCAAACCGCAAGCTCCTCACTCATGGCTATTCTCTTGCCGACCTTGCCCTAGTGCACATGCGAACGACAAGGTCTCCCCTACATCGCCTCGAAAGATGCTATGTCGATGTTGAAGTGGAAGCTATTGTTGTACGAGAACTCGATCAACGGTAGATACTCGTCAGCTGCCGTGCTAAATCAGAGCATATCATCCAATGTCTGGATTGTCCTCTCTGACTATCCATCTGTCTGTGGGTGAAAGGTTGTGCGATAGCTCAGTCTAGTGCTGAAAATCTTCTACAACCTCTTCCAAAATCTTGATGTGAATCGGGGATCACGATCCGACACGATCAAGGTTAGAATCTCATGTAGTCGGATGATCTCTCGTACATACTCTTCTAGTACGCTCTCCACAGACTGCTTCCACTTGATCGGAATCCATTGTAATGTTCTCCCACTTCCATTAGGGTACTCCTAGCGAATTCATTAGTCCATACAATCGCTTATGCTCAGCCTTCACCTGCTGGCACACTAGGCACTTGGAGACGTAATCGACTATCTCCCTCTTCATGTCCTGTCACCAGAAGCTACATCTGATATCCCAATACATCTTCATGCTGCCCGGACATATTGCAAACTCCGACTTGTGGACTCTGACTTGTGGCCTTCGTCGAGCACCTCTCGTCTAACTATGGCATTCTTTGAAACCCAGAGGCGGTTCCGATATCTGATTCCTCCATCGTGAATGATCTTGAAGTCCTCTAGTTTGTTTTGGCACCTCATGAACATCTTCGTATACTCGGTGTTAGATATCTGTGCGGTGATGATCCTGCTGATGAGGCTCGAATGTAGTTGGTGCATCATCATGTTTTGTAGCTCGAGAATTTCACTGGTTAAGTTCATCAATCATCTTATATCTATGTAGCTGGAAGAATGCTAGTGAAGTCTCCCATTTCCGACTAAGAGCGTCGGCCATCGAGTTCGCTTTTCTGGGATGATAGTTGATCGTGAACTCGTAATCTTTGAGAAACTTCATCCATCTTCATTGCCGCATGTTGAGATCCTTCTAGGTGAAGACGTACTTTAGGCTCTTTTGGTCGGTGAACACCTAAAACTCTTCACCGTACAGGTAGCGCCTCTAGATCGTGTGTCGGGTAATTCACCTTGTGCTTTTTGAACTATCTCAAGGTGTAGGCAACCACCTTTTCGTGCTGCATGAGGACACATTCTAGGCCGGTGCCACAAGCATCGTTGTAGGTGGTGTATCTTCCGCTCCCTGATAGCAGGGTGAGAATCGGAGCCTTCAGCTCTTGAAACTGCTCTTGCACTTGTCTGTTCAGACGAATTCTCATTCTTCTTCATCAGGTGAGTGAGCGAAGCCATAATCTTCGAAAAATCCCAGATGAAGCATTTGTAGTAGCCCCCTAGAGAGAGAAAGCTACGGATCTTCGTCGCATTCTTTCAGTGCCTCGACCTTTGCTAGGCTCACTGTAATCCCATGTCTGGATGCTATGTGCCCCAAGAATATCATCAGCTCCATCCATAACTCATACCTGGAGAACTTCACGAAAATTCGATGCTGGTGCAAAAATTCCGTAAATGCTCTTGGCACTGCTCCAGGTTGGAGGAGTAGATCAGAATGTCATCTATGAAGACGATCACAAATTGATTTAAATGCTACTTGAGCACCCTATTCATCAGATCTAGGAATGCTGCTGGGCATTCGTCAATCCAAAAGGAATGACCGTGAACTCATAGTGGCCATAACGCGATCGAAAAGTAATCTTTGACACATCTTCTTCAGCGACTCTCAGTTGGTGATAGCCGCTTCTTAGGTTAATCTTCGAGAACACTGAGGCCTTGGACGACTGGTCGAATAAGTCGTCGATCCTGGGCAGCGGATACTTGTTCTTGATCATGACCTTGTTTAGCATTCGGTAGTCGATGCAAAGTCGTAGCGATCTATCCTTCTTCTTGATAAACAGAACCAGAGCACCTCAAGGGGAAACACTAGGTTGGATGAACCCCTTATCGAGTAGCTTCTGAATTTGCTTCTTCAGCTCTAGCATCTCCGTCGGGGTCATGTGGTAGGGAACTTTGGAGTCAATCCTGAAGTCAATCTCCCTCATTGTCGATAATGCTGAGATGTCCTTTGGAAAGACATTCGAAAAATCTCGTACTACATCAATCTAGTGTAGAGTTGGTGTCTATGTGTCGGCTACCATCACGTTCGCCAAGTACTCTTGGTACCCCTTCTGTAGCAACTTGTGAGCCTTCATGATGGACAATATGATCTCGCACTGTCCGATTTCAATGCACCTCTGATCACCGTCTTTTTTTCATCATAGTTGGTTATGATGTCTTTCTTCTGCTTACATATAATCGATGCATCATGGTATTGATCAGTCCATACCTAAGATGTCATCGTAGTCCACCATAAGAATTACAATCATTCAGCAAAAAAATTCTTCTCGTCCACAACAATTGGTACCTCGGAAAGGTACCTCGCCGTGTGGAGGGTCCCCATTGGTGTCTTTACATTCATACTATGCTCCATTCCTTTTATAGGTACTCTAAAAGTGAAAATACGTGCCTAAAAAATAAATGAGTGTGATACACCTGAATCAAACAATACAACCATAGGCAAGCCTGCGATAGAAAGAGGAGCTGCATCTGTTTGGACATTGTAAAGGCATTCTGGTAGTCTTCTCGCGCCTCAACGGTTCTTCATGGGGCAGTCTTGGACGAAATGTCTGGCCTTGCTAATGTAGGTTCAATTCTTCATATGGCACTCTTCAGCATGTGTCCTGTGGCAGTAGGCACAATTCTGCACGCCCTGCTATTGGGTGTCGGTGGCTGTCATGGAGGCTGTGGAGCAGGTGCCTGTCACTGAGGCTGTGGCTAAGATTATGTTAATTATCGGTTAGCATCATTCCATATTTGTCCTTAAATCAATTTATTTCTACTTCACCTGAGGTTGGCGAGGTGCGGACTGTTAGGGAGCCTCGCGCTATGGTTACTGGTAAGGCTGATGGCGATGATCGCGGCGTGTATTTTTGCGAGCTGAGCAACGATCCTCCTATCTTGGCTTAACCGGATCCTCTACTCGTGCCGACTCCTTCTTTAGTTCCTCACATTGCATCTGTATCTCGCACTCTATCCGGTTCGCAATGTGAACAGCTCCGTGTAAGTCGATCTCTGCTCCGTAGACAACTCTCTCTCGGATGGTGTGATGGAGGCCATTCAGGAATTGCTCTGCGTGGTCAGCCTCGTCCATGCGGTCCTTACGATGAAGCATGCATGCCCTCTGCTATAGTCATGTTGCCTTGGTTCAGGTCCTTAAACTCTTTGGACTTCTCTTTCATTCGGTAGGCTGGAGTGTACTGGGCTTCAAACAGCTCCCTAAAGCTTGACCAAGGAATCATCTCCTGGCCTGGGAACTTTGTCTCCCGCGTTGTCTCTCATCAGTCGCTAGTCTGACCGGTCAGCAAGTGGATGACGTAGAGGACATTACTGTCTTTGCGGCATGAACATCCGTTCTATCATAGTAAGCTAGCGGATGGCTTCCTTGTAATCCACTGCCCCTTTAAAGTGGGGCGAGTGTCACTTTAAGAAAGCCTAGATTGTGTCCTCTTTGTGAGGCGCTGTCGATGGTGCTGGAGGAGGAAACAGTGCCTAGTACGTCGGTACCGAGTAAGTAAGCTATTACGAAGGCGGTGGGAGCTCTGTCTGCGGTATTAGAGGGAGCTTTGGCTGCAAATCCTCCTAGTAACAATCTCCGGGGTGGCCTGATGCATGCAATTTTATACATATTTTTCATGCATAATTTATGTTATTTTTTTTATAATTTTATCATGGCATGCATCTCTTTTCTTATTTAATTTTTTAAAATTTGTTAGAGTCAAAAGGCACCCACATTTGGTGTATTTTGTTCTCAAAATTATCAATTAGGAGGTGCGATTGGACCGAAAGAACGCAAAAATTGGAGCATAAACAACAAGTTACGCTACTATGTACAAGAACCCGTGCCTGGCTGATCGTGAGAACAAACCCGACTCGAATTTGGCATGACAATTGAACTCGGGCTGGGTACCTTGTAACCCGGGCTGAGTTTGCTTATGAGACGATGTTTTTCAGACGGCTCGAATTTTTACCTTGTTTAACATGAAGTTAATATCCTAAAATGACGTGTAACCCTAGGGGAACAATCTTCTCTATAAATACTGCTCATTGGAGACTTTGGCCGCACCCCATATATACTCATGAATTCTCGTGCCCTAGCCTGTGAGAAGTGATTCATCGCCGCTACTGTGCTATGCGTTATAGAAGATTTTCTCCATACTTTCTGTTGATCTTCTGCAATGTTCACTCGACCGAGGAGCGGAGCAGAAGCATCAATCAACTCCTAGGAGTCCACTCTGTAACTTTTAGTAAAACTTTCATGCTTATCTTTCTGGTATCGATGTCAAAATGATTGTCTATGGAATAGTTTTATCGTTAGGGGAAGACTAAAGTTGAACCTTGGTTTTGCTCTTAAATTATTTTAGATTTTAGACTTCTGTGAACCAAAGTTTGGCCTTTGCTTAATGCTTGTATCATAGCTATATAGATTTACATGTTTACTATTAGCTGTTTGCAATAATTGCGTGTGAATTTTGTGCATGATAATCGATCAAATATCGCTAAAATCTATTTTACACTAAACTCGGGCCGGGCTTGATCAACCCGGGTCGGGCACCTACGCAACTTTGGCCGCATCCAGCGACCGAGCCGAGTTCTTTGTGCGCTGATTTTCCAGACTCAACCCTGGCCAGGTCATCTTGAACCCAGGCTAGGTCGGCTATTCCGAGGTCAATTTTCGGTGATATGTTTGAGGCCGTAAATTGTGGATTATTATCTGATTGATTTTAGTATTTAATAACATAGATATGCAATCGAAAGCATCATAATTATCATAGATTAAAAGTTAATTTGTTTAACATCTTTTATCTATTAATTATTGTGATAGTTGGATTGTCTTAACCAAAACCTATATTATTAGCGATCTTTCCATCACAGAAATCTAATTATATTTTTATTGTTAATTAAGAGCAAGCCAGGGGACACAGGGTCTGAAGTCAAACTTCATTGCATATTGAATTCTTCTCTGAATTAAGACACATATTTCCTTCTTTATTTCTGATTTAATTTTGTCTTTTACTTTTTCTTTGCAACACAATGTGAATTTAACCTTCCTCACTATAACTTGTTAGATCAGAAAAGTTTAAGTCTTTAGTCCTCGTGGGATCGACACTCGTACTTAGTCTTTATTACTTGATTTAGCCTAGTATCCTTGCTAGTATTTTGCACATACAATTATCGCATCATGGCTGCTACACAATCACCTTCACGTCTGCATCCACGGCCTTTGCCGCTTCTAAAGTCATATTCTTCCTGTCCACATATTAGATGCTCGAAAGTCGAGCGATCGTCCGCTTTAGGTCCATTCAGTGGTTGTCCGAAAAGGAGCAGACGTCCGTTTATCAATGTTCTACGGTCGACCAAAAAGGGAGTAGTCGATTGCTCTATGTTCATTCATCATTCATTTCAGGAGGATCATAGTCATTCTTTATCACTTTTTTGATTTAAGAATATAATCATAATGTTTAACCGACCCTACAAAGGTGTTCATGAGGTAGATCACAAGCATAATTTGACATACATTATCATTGAGGTCAGATCAAATGTAAGTACACGAATCTGGGATCCAAAATCATAAAATCATCATTCTGGTGACCAGAACTCGGGCTGAGTACAAGTAGAACCCGGGATGAGTTCTATCGGAACTCTTCTCAAAAAATGCCAAGCAGAACCCGGGTCGGGTGCAGTTTATACCCGGACCGGATCGAGACACAATCAGATCGAGAAGGTCAATTTGCCCGATCATCTTCTTCATTGGTCGAATCAAGGTAAACCTAGGCCGGGTTCAGCTTGTAATCGCAGCTTTGGAAGCTCGGCCTGGCGGATGCGGCCCGAGTTTCATGTGAACTCGGTCCGGGTTAGTCTATCGGGTTATGGCAACTCAGGCCAGATTCCTATTACGCAGGAAATTGCGTGAGTTTCACCCTTTGATCATTTTATTTTCTCAGTTATTATAAGTATCAAACAGAGATACAAGTTCGTAAACACAAAGTGAAGCATCATTTGTTCATCTAAGTCCTATAAGATCGGCCTAGACATGCATCGTCTAAACAAATTCGAATATGATGTATACAACATTGAGATAAGTTCCCGGAGTTCGCAGAAATAAATCTATAATTTCAGGAATTTATATACTATGACTCCTATGCATATAAATTAAATTTATATACTATGACTCCAGTGCAGTGAAGAGGGGGGAGGAAGGGGAGAGCTCTCTTCAGTTCTCTTCTTTTTTGTCAAGTGTTACACCTTCTGTCAACATTAAATTGTTCGTATGTTTGGATGCATTTCCCTTTTTTTAATCCTTCGAAGAGAGTCGGATGATTTTCTCTCTCATTATTAAAACATAGAGGCTCGCGTAGAATTACAATTGGATTCATGCATTACCAACTGTTTCCTCCTTCAATAATTCGTGAAGATGCAAGATGAATAGTATTTCATATGTATAATGTGTTACCCATGCTATCATTATACACCCAAGGAACACGTCTTTATGAAGACATTTTCTCCGCTGTCGGCGAAAAGTTTTTTTTACAACTAGTAGTACCTAAAAGCCAAAATCATAATAAATCTGCTGGATCCCACGACATAATTTTTTTTCTAACTTTGAAAAACTATAAATGGTTTCAAAATTTAAAAATCCCCCGAGGAACCTCATGGAAACTTGTATAATTAAAATTATATAAAGTATATATTGTCATTATTATTATATTAAAATACTTATGGTGCATATAAAATTTTAAATCTAAAACGTAATATTTATTCAATTATATATGTATAAGATTTATATCAGTCATAAATAATAACAATATATATATATATATATATATATATATATGATTGCCGTGGATCTCTAAAATAAAATCTTTATTAATGTTATGAATCTCTTTTGTAGATATAAATTTTTTACAAATATAGAAACCTAAAAAATCATATGAAAAAGTTGATAATGTTTTTTTATTTATGAAACCACTCGTAGGATTGTCTTTTTAAACGAAAAAGTAACCTCCGAGTTTTTATAATAATAATAATAATAATAATAATAATAATAATAATAATAATAATAATAATAATAATAATAATAATAATAAAGGAGAGTATAAATATTGTACGTTTAACTTTTTAGAGTTTAGTCAATTCAACGTGGATATTTTGTTATGCCTTTTATAAAAAAATTAGAAAAAAAATAAAAATCAATGATGAAAGCGGAAGGCTAGGTTCAAATTAATAATCCGTCGCTAATTCTGGTGAGCATGGGAGAGACGAAGCTCCAATGATACAATGTAACGCCCGAGCCAAATTTTAAAAGAAAATAAAAAAAAAGAAAATGGCGATAAAACAAAGAAGGAAAAAGATAAAATGTGGGATCAAATTTTAAGAGGAGTTTGTTTTCAACTAGAACTCAAATTTTTTTCTCTATAAATATGAGGCCAAACCAAATTAGAATTTCCTTTTCGTTTCCTCACGAGTACGCCCTAGTTTTCCCTGTTCATGCGTCCTTCTCATCCCCGCTCGTGCCTGACGACTGCCACCCCGGCAAGAGGAGAATCAGGGGATGTGGACGCTGTCGGCCGCACTTCTGAACCAAGAGGAGCGGGCAGAGGAAGAAGAAGAAGACTGCACGAATAATTTCTTGGACAAAAATTAAAAAAATATGGAAGTAGGATATATTTTTCCTAGAATCATGATTTTATACTTGAAGCATGCCCTAATTTATGCCTAGTATAAAATAATATTCTATAATGATGATTGATGCCGGCCATTGCCGGAATAGTCAAACGAAACGCGAACTGCGCGTCTGCGCAGTTTTTGCGTAAGAAGAACCCGGCCCGGGCAAGTCTTTCGCCGGACCAAGTTCGTAGGAACTCGGCTCGGATCCGCCATTGCTATGCTCTCCGAGCTCTGCAATCGGACAAACTCGACCCGAGTTGAGAATGATCCGGTCCGAGTTTCATGCACGATGAATAGTCGGGCACGACGGCTGTCCCGACAAGAAGACGACCCGACCCGATCCGGGTTTAACCCGAACCGGACTTTCCTTGATTTTTACCGAGGATGACCATGTATGAACTCGACCCGGGTTCCGCTAGTGATTAAGATGATTTTACGTTGTCTAAACCTTTGGTCTATATTCCTATTTCAGATCTTAATGATGCCTATGATTATGTCAATAATGCCCCTGATTTACTCTTCATGATCTTGTCTTGTTATCCTGATTTAAAGTTCTTATCAAGATTTGATTTGATTAATTAAGAGATGCAAGATAAAAGGCGTAAATCATTAAATGGAGAGCTCTTTTATGATGGACTAGTGACGATCAGGTTATGGGCTGACTTCAGTCAGTTATGGACTGATTATGATGGACGGGTTGAGACGGGCCTCCTCGTGGGTTGAAATATACTCCAAATAAGTCAATGATGAAAATTATAAGACGATGAAGAAGATGAACACATATGAATAAAAAATCTTTCTTATGATGATCGACTTTTGTTATTCTTATGATGATACATTATGACATCTTATTCATATGTCCTTTTACATGCTTTCACTTTCATATTATGATCATGATTCACTTTTCTCTGATATGATGATGTTATCTTTATGATTTCTGTCTAGTATCATGATCTTATGATGATATTTATCTTACTTCCATACTGAGTTGTAAAACTCATAGGGAGTTCTCCCTTGATGTTCTTAAATGCAGACCAAAGTCAAAATGATGAAGATGACCAACGGTGACAGATGACTGCACATGGTTATCGAGTCCTTTAGATGATGGATAGTTTTTTCCTTTCTTTCTATTAGTTTGATTTATTAGTTTTCCTTTGGACTCCTATAAAATCATTTATCAGTCTTTCGCATATTATGATGTTATTCCATTTTATTATTAATAATGTTTAAGTCTTTCGCTTTTATCAATGTTGAGTTGACTAGTCAAAGTCATATTTTTTGTTAATAAGATGCACACTTAAGGATAACCCGTATTGTTCCCAAAGTATATTCTGTCACGTGGCGGGGTGCGATTTGGGGGCGTTACAGTTAAGTATCGGAGCCTAAAGTTAGGCATTCCTATTTCCTAATGTATGATGTATGGTCCATGTGCAAATGCCACAGTCATCGCGTCACATGAAGTTAAGTAAGTCTATCTTATCTCCTAAGTTGTATGATGTTTTTTTAAATATGATGATGTATGATGATGTCGATGCCTCCACGCCACGCCCCTACTGCTAGAGCTTGGGGTTAGAGATGATTTCGAGGTAGCGGCAGGATTGAAAATCCGTAACAAGAGGGAATGGACTAGAATGAGGTTTAGATGAGTCAAGCTCGTGCTGTGAAATCGACAGTTCAGTCACCATCGGTCCAGCCTGCACCAGCACAGACACCACTGGTCCAACCCTCGTATGTACAGCCTCCACCTGTACAATCCATGCCAGTGCCATCGGCGCCTATGCCTGCTCAGCCTACATCCTCTAAGGATACCATTCAGGCATTCATGAAGCTGCGCCCTCTAGAGTATGATGGCTTGAGCGAATTTGACAAAGTTGAGAGATGGTTACGGACCATAAAGGAGAAACTACAATTAATGAATTGTGGTGAAGGCAAGAAGGTCCTATTCGCCACCAACGTTTTGACTGAGGATGCTTTGAACTGATGGAGAACCATGGTGGACACTCAGTACGAAGGACGGAATGACGTTCCTTGGGAACATTTCTGTGAAGCGTTTGAGGCACGCTATTTTCTAGCGTACCAGTGTGCGCTGAAGCATAGGGAGTTTTCCCAGCGTACTAACGTGCGCTGAAGCAGAGAGAATTTCTACAACTGAGCCAGGATCATATCACGATGGCTCAGTACTATGTCAAATTCATTCATCTAGAAAAGTACAACACTCTAAAGATGAGTGACAGACAGAAGGCAGGTCATTTTTGTCAGGACTTAAACCAAACCATTAGGACTAGCACCTTAGCATGCCAATGTGTTAATGTGAGTCTGGCGATGGAGTTAGCAACAACGATGAAAAGAAACTATGCTAGAGAACAACAAGAGCTAAAAGATGTGAAAGGGAAAGCTCACATGCAGTCATCTACTCAGAACCAACCTCGATGGAATGATCATTGACAGAATCGATGAGGACCTGACCGTAGAAATCAATGTCGGGATAACCGGGCGAGACCATATGAGCCTCGTGATGCTAACCGCCAACAATAATTCTGGCGATAGATAAAGATGATGAATATGAAGTTCAAATGCTTATGATGAAGTAAATTGAGTCATGACTCTTTTTGCTGCCCCAACGTCAGCAGCCCTCCTGTCCCCACTGTAGGAGGTTCCACAACGGGGAATGTAGGATGAAGGCTAGGGTATGCTTGCACTATGATCAACAAGGACATTTCATTCGTGACTATCCTACTAAGAATGATGATTCCACACCAGCTCTGCGTGACGCAAGGGGCGGAAACAACATGGTGCGTGAAAGAGTCTTCCACCTAGAAGAAAATGCAGTACCGATAGGCGCCGAAGTCATTAGAGGTACACTATCCATAGCTGGTCTCCCTAATACAGTCCTATTTGATTCGTGTGTTTCACACTCTTTTATATTTAAAGACTGTGTAATTATTTTATGTCTACATCTACATGATATAAGTCATCCTATGAAGATAATCACTCTTATGGAAATGCTCTATGCCACGAAGTACCTTCCTGAGGTACCAATTGAGATACAAAACAAGAACTTTTCTACAGATCTGATAATAATCTTGATGATGAATTATGACGTCGTTCTTGGTATGGATTGACTATCCTACCACGATGTAGTCATCCTACGTAAACAAAAGAAGATGATCATTGGTACTCAAGGTGAATGCAATGCTACTATTAGAGATACCATGGGGAAAGAGGGAAAGGCTATCATATTTGTCATAAAAGCACAAAGGATGATATAAAAAGGATGCATAGGTTTCCTTGCAAATGTGATGAAGACGAACAATCCATGGATCCAACTACAACAACTAGACGTAGTTCGAGAATTTTCATATGTTTTTCATGAAGACATCTTCGGACTAGCACCATCACGAGAGGCACTGCCCTAATATCAAAAGCCCCCTACAGGATGGCACCAGCCGAGATGCATGAACTGAAGAAGAAGATTCAGAAACTTTTGGACAAGGGGTTTATCAGGCCGAGTGTATCCACTTGGGGTGCTCCAGTGTTATTTGTCAAGAAGAAGAATGGCTCTCTAAGACTGTGCATTGACTACAGGATGTTGAATAAAGTCACAGTCAAGAATAAGTACCCTCTACCGCAGATCGATGACCTCTTTGATCAACTCTCAAATGCCACGATATTTTCTAAGATCGACTTACGAAGTGGGTACCACCAGCTTAGAGTGGCCGATGAAGATGTACAGAAGACGGCTTTTAGATTAAGGTATGATCACTATGAATTTTTAGTGATGTCTTTTGGACTGACAAATGCCCTTGCAGCTATCATGGATCTCATGAACTGAGTGTTCAGACCATGCTTGGACCAGTTTGTCATCATCTTCGTAGATGACATCCTGATTTATTCGAAAAATGCAGAACAACATAAGGAACACTTGAAGATAATTTTGGAAAAGTTAAGGCAACACAAGTTATACGACAAACTATCGAAGTGCGAGTTTTGGCTTGACCAGATTATGTTCCTTAAACACATAATCTCGAAGAAAGACATTTTTGTGAATCCTTCCAAGGTAGAAGCGGTATCCCACTGGCCAAGGTCAAAACATGTCACAAAAATTCGCAGCTTCCTCGGATTGGCAGGTTATTACCGCATGTTTATCAAGGATTTTTCAAAAATTGCATCTCCTTGACGAACCTAACGAAGAAAGGTGTAAAGTACATTTGGACACAAAAATGAAAAAATAGTTTCCAAGAACTAAAGACCAGGTTGACCACCTATACTTATCATTCCGAAAGGTACAGATGTGCATGTGATGTACAGTGATACTTGCGGCACAGAATTGGGATGTGTGCTCATGCAACATGGAAAAGTGATCGCATATGCATCTAGGCAGCTGAAGAAGCATGAGGTGAACTACTCAACTCACGACCTTAAATTGGCAGCGGTAGTCTTCGCATTGAAAATTTGGCGACACTACCTTTGCGGAGTACAGTTTAAGGTGTTCACCAATCATAAGAGCATCAAGTACGTCTTCTCTCAGCAAGACCTTAATATGCGATAACAAAGATGGATAGAATATTTGAAAGACTATGAGTTCTCCATTAATTACCACTCGGGTAAGGCGAACTCAATTGCAGATGCACTCAATCGCAAGTGGGAAGGCTCATTAGCTCACATGATGATGGATATGTATAAGATGATGAAGGAACTAAGCCTATGGAAACTAAGACCTGAAAGAAATGAAGCAATACTAATGATGCACCAGATATAATCTGGTGGATATGATCATTAAGGCTCAGGCTCAGAATCCTGAATATACAAAGATGTTATGAAGATGCCAGAAAGAAGAATAAAATTTCAAGCAATCAATAGATGGTTGGATCCAATACAGAGATCGTCTATGGATCCCAAGTGATGAAGCTCTAAAAAAGGAAGTGATAGATGAATGTCACAAGTCTGAGTTTGCGATCCATCCAAGCAGCACTAAGATGTATAAGGATGTGCAAAGAACTTTCTGGTGGAATGACATGAAGCGAAAGATTGCTGAATATGTTTCTAAGTGTTTGATATGCCAACAAGTAAAAGTGGAACATCAGAAGCCTTACGGAAAGATCACATCTCTCACCATTCCACAGTGGAAATGGGAAGATATTTCCATGAATTTCATAACATGCTTACCTCGTACCCAGAAGGGACATGATGCCATATGGGTGATTGTAGATCGATTAACAAAGTCTGCACACTTCTTACCCATAAAGTCCAAACAGTCAGTGCAGAGCCTCATGAATTTATATGTTCATGAGATCATTAGGCTTCATGGGATCCCCACCTCCATTGTATTAGATAGGGATCCAAAGTTTACAACCAGATTCTAAAAAAGGCCTACAAGCCTCTTTTGGAACGAAACTGAATTATAGTACAACATTTCATCCACAAACGGACAGTCAAACTGAAAATAGTTGAAGATATGTTAAGAGCTAGTGCCCTTGACTGGAAAGACAACTGGGATGATCACCTACCGCTTATTGAGTTTCCTTATAATAATAGTTATCATTCCAGCATTCGTATGGCTCCCTTTGTAGCTTTTTATGGGAGATCATATTGTTCACCTACATGTTGAAATGAGGTAGGTGAAAGGAAGATTTTGGATGCTAAAAAGCTGAAATAGACAGAGGAATATTCAGCAAGAGTCAAGTTAATACAAGAAAGGATAAAGGCAGCTCAAGCTCGACAAAAAAATTATGTTGATAGAGGATGACGAGAACAAAATTTTCAGACAGGTGATCAAGTACTCTTGAAGGTTTTCTCAATCAAAGGAGTGATGAGGTTCAACAAAAGAGGAAAGCTCAGCCTAAAATATATTGGTCCATTTGAGGTACTTGAGTTAGTTGGAGAGGGTGTTTGCAGGCTAGTATTACCTCCATCTTATAGGCGAGTTCATAATGTATTTCACGTCTCTATGCTTCGAAAGTATAAACATGATGATGCAAATGTGATAAGGTATGAAGAACCCAATCATAAAGATGATATGACCTATGAGGAGTAACCCATCCAGATTCTAGAGATCAAGGTTCAACGTCACAACAGTAAGGATGTACTACTAGTAAAGGTGGCTTGGAGCCATCACCAAGGCGACGAAGTAACTTGGGAACTCGAGTATGAGATGCGAAGGGAATTTCTCAGATTATTTGGTAATTCCTCTGATTGAATTCGAGGACGAATTTTATTTTAAGAAGTTTATGATGTAACACCCGAGCCAAATTTTAAAAGAAAATAAAAGGAAAAGAAAAAGGGAGATAAAACAAAGAAGGAAAAAGATAGAATCTAGGATCAAATTTTAGGAGGAGTTGCTTTCCAACCAAAACTCAAACTTTTTTCCTATAAATATGAGGCCAAACCAAATCAGAATCCCCTTTTCGTTTCCTCATGAGTCGGCCCTAGTTTTCCCTATTCGTGCACTTTTTTTGTCCCCGCTCGTGCCTGACGACTACCGCCCACGCAAGAGGAGAATCAGGGGGTGTGAACGCCGCCAACCGCACTTCTGAACCGAGAGGAGCGGGCAGAGGAAGAGGAAGAGGAAGAAGAAGACTACACGAATAGTTTCTTGGACAGAAACTAAAAGATATGGAACTATGAAAGAATCTTCCTAAAATCATGATTTTAGACTCGAAGCATGCCCTAGTTTATGCCTAATGTAAAATAATGTTCTATGATAATGATTGATGTCGGCCATCATTGAAAAAGTCGAACAGAATGTGAACTGCGTGTCTGTGCAATTTCTACGTAAGAAGAATTCGGCCTGAGTTCACTGGAACCTGACCCGGGCAAGTCCTTCGTCGGACCGAGTTCGTAAGAACTCGGCTCGGATCCGTCATTGTTGTGCCCTCCAAGCTTTGCAATCAGACAAACTCGGCCTGGGTTGAGGATGACCCAGATCGAGTTTCATGCGCGATGAATAGTCGGGCACAGACGACTGTCCTGACGAGAAGACAATCCGTCCCGGTCCGGGTGTAACCCGAACCTGGCCCGAGCTTTCCCTAATATTTACCGATGATGACCATGTATGAACTCGACCCGGGTTTCTCCCTATTCGGCCCGGGTTCGACAGTCATTAAGATGATTTTACGTTGTCTAGACCTTTGATCTATGTTCCTATCTCAGATCTTAATGATGCATATGATTATGTCAATAATGCCCCTGATTTACTCTCCATAGTCTTGTCTTATTATCCTGATTTAAAATTCTTATCAAGATTTGATTTGATTAATTAAAAGATGTAAGATAAAAGACGTAAATCGTTAAATGGAGAATTTTTTTTATGATGGACTGGTGATGACCAGGTTATGAACTGACTTCGGTTAGTTATGGACTGACTTCGGTCAGTTATGGGTTGGCTCTGCCAGTTATGATGATGATGGACGGGTTGCGACGGACCTCCCCGTGGATTGAAATATACTCCAAATAAGTCAAAGATAAAAATTATAAGATGATGAAGAAGATGAACACATATGAATAAAGAATCTTTCTTATGATGATCGGCTTTTGCCATTCTTATGATGATATATTATGACCTCTTATTCATATGCCATTTTACATGTTTTCACTTTCATATTATGATCATGATTCACTTTCCTGATGATGTTATCTTTATGATTCATGTCTAGTATCATGATCTTACGATGATATTTATCTTACTTCTATACTGAGTTGTAAAACTCATAGGGAGATTCTTCCATGCATGTTCTTAAATGCAGGTCAAGGTCAAAATGGTGAAGGTGTCCAACGGTGACAGATCGAGCTCGTAAGTGGCTGCATATAGTTATCAAGTCCTTTATATGATAGATAGTTTTTTTTTCTTTTTATTAGTTTGATGTATTAGTTTTTCTTTGAACTACTATAAAGTCATTTATCAGTTTTCTACATATTATGATGTTACTCTCTTTTATTATTAATGATGATAAGGTCTTCCGCTTTTATCGATATTGAGTTGACCAATCAAGTCATATTTTTTGTCAATAAGATGTACACGTAAGGATGACCCGCAGCGTTCCGGAAGCGTATTCTGCCACGTGACGGGATGCGATTTGAGGGCGTTACATACAAATTTTTATGTATAAGAGTTGGAATTTTATTGCAATGTCTTATTCCTAAAAGAGAATTATACCACATAAATTTTTTTTGTGTGTCCATCTTCTTTCTATCTAATTCGTTTTCTTAGTTATTCATCCATCCTCTGTGAAATGCATTTGTTTATTTTTTTATCATCTTATATTATTACAATAAAGATATATTTTAAGAAAAAAAGTAAATTCAAACTAAAACTAAGTAAAATAATAATCTACATCTATCCATATATTATTAAAAGGATAATATTCTTAAGATAAAAGGAAAGAATACGCGATTCTAAAAATAATATCATGCAAAATTATCATTATAATCTTTCTTAATATTAAAGTTATGAAGTAATTTTTTTTCTTACCGTTTAGAACTAGAGTTTCTTTTGTCATTTAACCATAATATAGAAAATGTCCATTTAATTATTCATCATCAAAATATATCCTTATTTGGCATGATAAGCTACCAAAAAAATTAAAATGTTAACATTTCTCTCAACTCCTTCCATTTACTTTGATCTAGTTTTCTACTACATTCTTTTAATCATGCAGATAAGTTTTATCCTTAAAGAATTGAATAGCTATCATCTTATATTTATAAGTGATTTTAAAGAGATGTATGTGTTCTCCTTTGTTCAAATCTTCGCCACATGCACATGGGTTGGCATAAGTGATAGAAACGTCATCATCGACCACAGCGGCTTGTTCTCACTTTTCTTCAACCAAAAACGTCTTATCTTTACACTGATGAGTGATGAGTCCGATAGTCATGATAACAAATGCATAAAAAAGAATATTTATGTTTTAAGCATAAGGAGACCCAATAACATAAATAATATTATTGCTGAAATATCGAACGAACCGAAACGACCATCTTTTTCGATTATTCTGATTCGAACATAGTAAATAAAAATTTTAATATAATATTATTTTTTGTAATAATATTATATAAATACAATAATTATCATTTAAATTACATATATAATATAACATATGATTAATGTATATAAAAAATATAATTAAAATAAACATAATATTTTCAGTAATATAATATATAATACTAAGGCAAAACATGACGTGGATTTTATAATCTGAATTCAATCCCAAATCGATGTGAAAGAATGAGCAACGTTATAATTCGGAATCAAGAGACCAAGTTCACTCATCCTGTGATAAAATATACATATTAGACATTCATTTCCAAAAAATATATTATAATTAAATTATAGATATTTTTGTTCTTATCTAATAAAATGTACTGGTCATAATAATATCTTTGAAGATGCAATAGTGCCACCCAACCCATTTTGCTCAATATTTTTTGGTAACGACAACAAAAGATATATATGAGTCTAATGAGACAGACACATTTTGTAGTTTGGAAACTAAATTTTAAATTCCTCGAATATTTTATGATTTTTTATTTTAACATAATAATTCTAATTATATTTTTTGTGAATAAAATATAAAGATGAGTCCTAAAATGTCAGTTTGGCATATAGATCCTAACAAGTCTAGGTAAAATATAAAATGGGCAAATTACGTCAAATACTTTTCAACTTTGATCATTTTCTCAGCGTTATCCTCTAACTTTACTTTGTAATCCATTATCTTTTAACTCGTTTCTCGAAATGCCTTTTTCATTGTTGATCGCCCATTCTTCGATTGCCCAACTGACGTAGCGACGTTCTCTTTTCACCACATAGGCAATCATCATCTAACGTGGCACAACAATTTATTAAAAATAAATATAAGATAATATAATAATAATAATAATAATAAATTTATATAAAAAATGAGGGGCACCACCTCTCCTCTCTCTCCGATCACCGGCATCGCCGGCGGCAAGGGGATGAGTCAACATCGGGGATGGACAACAAAGGGGGTGGGATCGCCTGAGCACCGACGGCCGGAGGGAGAAGAGGAGGGGGCAACTGCCCCCACACCCTCTCCTCTCCGGCGCTAGCAAGGAGGGGGGCCCCACCCTTTTTCCTTTTCTTGCACATGCCGACGTAGGGAAAGAAGCCCCTCGTGCGTAGGGAAAGGGAAAGATGAGAGACATAAGATAACTTGGGTTGTGGGCTCGACTCCTACTTGAGCATTCTTTGTCATGAGGTTTCTACTGTCGAGCCTAAGTCTCTTTTCTACCTGCACGAATTCATGGGATATAAAAAATTTCTCCTGTTGAAGTATGGTGAGGTCTATACATGTTATGAAACTATACATAATTTCTACATGTCATGACATACATTTGCAACATAATAGAAAGTAGAAAGCATGCATATTATGAGCTACGTGTGAATTCTATATGGCATGTGAATAATCATCATGGTAAGATAAGACAATCATACAATATATTCAAACATCATGCTAAAGCACATTATACACTTATCTTACTTAAATCTATTATTTTCATTTATAATATCTTATGACGAGAACATACATTAGCATCATTTAGATGTACATCATCTTTATGTTCTATGTCGTTTCATCATAGTCATATCACATGGTCATATCATCTTGATAATTGAAAAGACTATGTTGATTCGTTGGTCATGACTAGTTAGGTCGAAATCTTTTGTCCCAGATGGAAATCTGACACTCTTATGTCTTGTCTTCATTTTCCCCAAGAACATGACACTCATGCTAGCTAGTGTAATCTTTGTACCTTCTCGACAATTATACCAAGTCACTTTTATTAATCTATCTTTTATTTATATTCGTCAATACATATAATCATTTAATATATGTGGCAAATTTTAATAGACATCACAGTTTCTAGGTAAAAACAATCAGCATAACATAAACGTCATATGCCCTAATCACGACCGTGTCTGGAAGAATCACAATCATGCTTGTGTCCGTGAGGTCATCCGGTAACAATGGGCTAGTTTGCGGGCTTTGACTAGTCACGACCGTTCCAATTCCATGGAATGGTTGTTACAATGGACTGGAAATCTCATCCTTAACTTTATGTTGAAACACGAGCGTTCCACTCGGCGGTAACAACCGCTATAGGGACAAATTTTTACCTTAGCACTACATTGAAGTCACAATCATTCCACTCCATTGGAACAGCCATTACAGAGGGCTTGCTCCCATTCGCTTCACTTCACACTCGAGCCATGGGCATCGGAATGGCTGTCATGCCTTGCATGGTCAGCATAGGCTGCTCATAGAGAGTTCACGGTCATGCTTGTCCAGCCATGGATCATTTAAGCGCCTAAGGCAATGCGATGGCTTCGAGAGTCACAGTCGAGCCATGTTTGTCATGGATGTGTGAGGGAAAACAAGTAGAGTTTTCCCTGATTTTGCTTGATTTTTTCCTCATTTACATGCATACATAAAAGCTATAAGGTATGAGAATTGATCAAACAAATGAAAAACACCAATGTACTAATAACACTACAGAAAATAAGGGAAAATGGGATACAAATTCATGCCTAGAAATCACATGTTCAATAACACATTAGCTAGAACTGAAAAATAACCACAAATGACATGAAACTTTGTTGTTCAAATTTGCATGATCAAACAGTAACCCTAAATAATTATAGCACAAATTAGAACAAACATGCACATTTCTTAATCTCAACAATTATAATACCTTGTTTGACCTTCAAAATCTTTAATCCAATCATCAACACTAGTGGCAGACCTACGTGGTCACTTGTGGGGTCAATTGACCTCACAAAAATATAATTATATTTGTTATTTATATAATACTATATCTATATATCAATAAGTTGCATAGAATCATATTATTAGCAAAAATCAACTAACTTGGCATAACTAATTTTCATATTCTTCAACATTAAGTGCAAAAATCATATTATATTGTCCTGAAATTTATTTGATTTTTTTCTCTTTATACCTTATAGTTTTTTTATTTGGAAATCATTTCTCTTTTTTATTAAAAACTTAAATGCAGAAGATAGCTATTGGATCATAAATTGTCCTTCACTAAAACAATCTTATTATCCTATTTTGTTTTATTTATTTCCAATAGTTCTATGGATCTTTAATTTATATTTTTAAGAAATTTATTATTATTAGTTAATGATATGAAACAAAAGTCAGCACTAATTTTTATTTTGTAATTTATGACTTCTCATATAGTTCCTTAATTAATTAGTTTATTGAATTGGGACACTAATTTATAATTACATTGAAAATGTTGACTAAGTAATGTCATTTTCAATTGTAGATGATGTAATTTATTAATTTAAAAAGTATCTTTTAATTGTCTATTTTTAGTTATTTATAATTTATTTAATTATTATTGTTAAAAAAATAATTTTAGTTTGCACCCATATTCGGTAGAGTCCTAAGTTCGCTTTTGAATTCAACACATTATTAAAGGTTAAATTAAAGTTAGATGCTATCAAACATACATTTAACCTAATTGAGTGGAGTGAGGAGAAACGACAGAGCTGCGTGGGTTGCTCGGCTGGTGCTCTCTGGGGAAATGGGAGTGTTTTGGTGAAAGTGGAAGGGGTTTGGGAAAAAAAAAAGAAGAGTTGGTTTCGAAAGGATAGAAACATCCTTTCGATTGCTCTTTTTTATGGGTAATATAGTTATTTTTCAATTTCAACCAAAAGATAAAAGTGGTCTTAAAATTTTGAATAAATTACACAAATAGTCCATCAATTTTAAGTTATTTTTTAAATAGGTTTTTTAAATTCAATTTGTAATCAAAATGTCCTTCATTTTTTATTTTCTTGCACGATTAGTCCTCTTGATCAGTGATAATGAATTTTTTGGTTGCCTTGCATACGTGGCCGACACGTGAGCCGTTTCTCTCTCATCCACGTCATTTAAGTCATCCACGTCATTTTAATGCTATAAAACCGAATAAATTACACGGATCGTCCCCAACTTTGAGTCGATTTTTAAACGGTCTCTCAATTTTGATATTACCGCATGATTCATCCACTTGACCGATAACACAATAAAAATAATAAAATATTAATAAAATATTATAAAAATTAATAAAAAATGACAGAGGACGCCTACGAGCTCGCGAGGGGATATTGGCACCCCTTGTGCGAAGCTCACAAGAGGGCGAGCTTGGAGAGGGGGTCAACACCCCCCTCTGCAGCTCGTCCATGTCCTTAAGTTTTTATAATATTATTTTTTATTATGTGATGTCAGTTAGTTAATGACGTAGATGAGAGGGAAACGGCTCACGTGTCGGCCACGTATGCAAGGTAACCGAAAAACCCATTATCATTTGTCAAGAGGACTAATCGTACGAGAAAATCAAAGATGAATGCCGTTTTGATTACAAATTAAAGTTGAAGAATCAGTTTAAAATGACTCAAAGTTGGAGGACTAATAGTATAATTTACCCAAAAATTTTGTTCACTTTTATTTTATATTCATTTTCACAGCTTTCATCCAAGTCCAAATTATCCTCAAGATGCTTTCATTTTTTAGGTTAATTTGAACATTAAAATTTTTAGAATGCATGTTACAAAAAAATGGTCTACAGTGAATTCAATAAAAGTTGATTTTTAATCGTATAATAATCATAGAATGATTCAAGTCTCTTAAATGTATATTAATCATAAAGACAAGTTTCATGCAACTTAACATCTTAAAAAATTGTACTTGAAGTAATATGATACATCGTTTTTTATATATCAAATGATAAATATCACAAAGCTAACTAGTGAATGTTTAGAATCTCTAGATAAAATAAAATATGGGCATACCCATATTTTTTTTTAAAAAAATGTTTGTATATACTTTGGCAATTCTTCACATTCTAATGGATAGTTACTTTGAGATGTTTAGATGAATTAAAATATATAGTTATTTTGACATAATATGGTGTTTTGAACTTTGGATGAATTAAAATAAATAGTTATTTTAACATAATGTGGTGTTTGGTTGAATTAAAATATAAGAGAATGAAAAGTTGTTTTCTGCCAGGACACATCACATGTCATGATTCTGGCCGCGGTACTAAAAACATGTCCACGCAAACATGACAAAATGTTCAGGCGCATCCATCATTCAGCATATTTTCCAGTTAGTGCATCAAAAAAATATTATTATCACTTAATCTTGTTTAATTATGAATATTTTTATATTTATCTTACAAAATATAGTAAACAATATCCTTATCACTCCATTTTCTGTGTTAACTGTTTAATGTATATACGTGAATAACTAATAGCTGAAATTTATATAATATTTTAAAAATTAAATAGATAACAGCTGAAGTTTATATAATATTTTGTATGTTTAAACAATTATATAATATTTTTTTCATATTTCTCCAAATTTTGTCTGTACGCAAAGGTGAAAAATCAGGTCCACAACTAACTCATTTGGCCAAAACTTCCGTATTTATCCTGAATTAATTAGGAATTAACATTCTTTTTGTAATGTTTGAAATAATGTTTGGAGCAGTGTATAAGGATTGAAACACTATTTCAATTATTTGGTAGCAGATATAATTAAATAAAATTTAGCATTTTGTATGAAAATATTGAAAAATTATTTCTATCAACGTCGTTTAAAGGTTTATATTTTTTTTCAAATTTTATCCTTATTTAAATCTATTATTTATTTTTCGATTTATCTTATTATCTTCACCATTCAATTATATTCATTTTATATTCATATTTAATTAATTACAAATTATTTATTTATTAACAATGGATGTAGAAATTAATTTAATAATTAATATTTTCAAATAATGTATGAACTATATAAAACGTATTGTAAATATATTTTTAATAAAAAATTTACTTGTGAAATTTTATTTTATTTCATTAAGATCTTAATGATTTATTTATTAAATTTTAATAAAATTTGTATAGCAATTAAATTAAATAATTTATTATATGTTCAATTATATCATTTTATATTCATTCGTTAATTTCATCATACTTTTGTCAAACACTTATTTATTAATATTTTAAATGAACTCCGCTAATCATCATCCTCTATCTATTATTTAAACTATTTTCACTGTTAAACCTTTATCCGCTCATCAAATCATTAATAATGTCGAACATAGCCTAAGTCGGAACCATTCGGTTGTTTCAATTTATTTATTTGTTAGTTAAAGTACATTAATTTAAATTATAGTTGTTATAAAAATCGAATATAAATAAATTTAATGTCCTCTTTTTATTGTTTATTACTAATAAAAAAATTATATATTGTATACTTACACAAAAAATGTTATAATATAAAATATAAACAACACATACATAATCTAGTATAATATATTTTTACATTAAGTAATCGGGTTGAAAATAAGTCCCAATTTTTTTTTAAAAAAATGAATTTAGTTACGTTGAACAAAAATATCTAAAAAAATTAAGTTGGGTCGGACTAGGAGGATTTCTATAAAAATCCATGTTTTTAGGACCCCTAATTTAATTTGATAATATTTTAAAATTAAAATAATTCAATCAAATATATTTAACATACACGTAAAATATAAAAATTTAAACCTTTCCAAAATGTTGCAGAAGAATAAAAAATCACACGAAACTATCATATGCAAAATAAAAATATGATGACTAATAAATTACTAGTATAATAAATTACTAATAAGAAAAATATTCAGGATGTCGGCCCAGAGGTTTTTCATGTGTTTAAATATTCAGGATGCAAATTCTATACAAGGAAATCCATGCAAATAAATTGAAATCAATTAAAAAACAATTGGAAATCAATGCCATTAATGAGGAGAAATCAAAATTGATTCATATTCGAATTCAAAAAAAAAAGGAAACAAAGCAAGAGGAAACGGCCGACAGGGAGGATTTTCCTCCCCTGATGCCGCTCGAAATCGGCCGGCCACCCTGGCCGGCCGATGCCATAAAAGAGATCACAAGGGGTGCCTTTGCGACCGCTTGGATACCCCTACTCGGCCGCCACCTCTTCTACTTCTTTTTCTTCTCCGACACCGACGATCGACGCACACGCCCGAACAGCGAAACAGAGGCTGACTTCGCCGACGAACGACCGACGACCTCTCGACGTCCAGCGACCTCCCTCGACCTCCGTGAGGCTTAGGCGCTCCTCCCCATCGACCCAGTGACGACCGACGACGACCGGACTGAGCACAGGATCGCCGGTGATCGGAAAATGCGAAAGCGTTCGAAATCCCTAGACGAAGAAATAATGATTTTTTTTTATTTGCATGAATAGTTCATTAAGATTCTGAGTTTGTTATCTATGTTTTTTTCTATTCATTTCGTGGTGATTTGATGGCCGAAAGGCCGTCGGAATCGCAAAAGAATTTCGGCGGCTCTATTTTATCGTTCAGACCGGTCGACTGATATCTAGAAACGATCGATCGGTCCACTCACAGAACTCTCGCGAGTTCATCATAATCGGTCGACCGACCTCAACATGGCAGTCGACCGATCTATCTGTCCACGGACAAATCCGTTTATGAAATCGACCGACCGAATCTCCAATCGGTCGATCGATCTAAGGCACAGCGCGTGTCTGTACATTTTTGTTACCGGTTGACCAGCCACCAAGACGATCGACCGATCATAAGGTAGCGGTCGACCGGCCGTATGTGCGCGGTCGACCGACTTATAGACAGCCGGACCAGAGACACGGTCGACTGATCCCAGAAGATCGGTCGACCGGTCCAGAAATGGTCGACCGGTTCCGACAGTGAACCTAACTCCAATTTTAAATCAGATTCTGAGACTCTAATCAATTCACCTATATTGGTTGAGTCTCATTGAATAGAGACTAACTACCAATTGAATTCTGTACTATAGTTGTCATACCAATCAAAGATAAATATTGTAAAGTAAAGATATGAGATTGTTATGTGTCGTCCCTAATGTTAAAGTAAAGATCAATATTATAGCAATGGAAGGATATGTAGTTAGCTGAGAGGACAGCGAAGCTACTGTCTTCAATGACTACTATTCCTGATATTTCAGGTCTTCTCTCACATGTGTCTCGAATGAATGGTGGTGCTAGAGGACACACCCCTTCTCTTAAAGATTAAAGTATTGTGCCAGATGAACATGTAGCTAACTGGGGAGACAGTGAACCTACAGATCTCTTAATTGACCACTGTTCCTGAATTGTAGGAATTCTTCTCCCTATCTTTCGAAATGGGTGAGGTCCTAAAATACACCCATTTCCCTTTAAGGGCTTACTGGCTTCAGAGCAAAGAGGCACCCCTGGCATTCCAACCTAACAAAGTCGAGCTCGCATATGACAACTAATGATGCGTTAGATTTGTAACAATAAAAATTTGCTAGCAAGTGCACTAGTCGCTCAAGTAATATAGTAAAAAGGAGTAAGAGTGTCGAACCCACGAGGAATATTATTAATTCAATATCTGGATTTATAAATTAATAAGAGAGGAAAAACATGGATTTTTGAAAAGAGATTTTTTGAAATAAAATAAGGAAAATAAGATAAAAATAAGATAATGGTGTTGAAGTTAGGCCTTAGGATGAAAATAGATCAGGATAAATATTTGAACCATAAAAGATAAATTTAATCTTTAAAGATGGATTAGAAATTTTCTCAAGTTATTAATTTACAAGATTAACATCACAGAGTCCACAAACTGGTAATTCTGCTATTTAATCCGGTAAATCAAACTATCTTAAATTTAATCAAACTTAAAGTCCCACAAACTGGTATTCGTCAGATAAGATTAAAATTAAGATGCATTAATATGAAAATCCTAGACTATTAATCACTCCACAAACTGGTTAGATTAACAAACCACATAAACTTGATTCTCCACACACTAGTTATCAAATTTATGTCAATTATTAATTTCACATAAAATCAATTAATTTAATTAATGAATTCTGAAATCAAATAATCCACAAATTGGTAAGTACTCAATTCAAAAATCTAAGTAATTAAATTAAAAGCATTAAGCACAATTAACTAACTGATCAGAAATGATTAAAACAAATAATATAGGGTCCAAATAGTTTCCCTTCAATAATAATCTCCTAACATGAAATAAATAAAAATATGGAGTTCATCCTAGAAATTCTGGAGAGATAATAATAAAATAATAATAATTAGAAGAATTACACCCAAATAGATAAAAGTTGAAGCTTCGGATCACAGGCAGACAGTTGGGCAGCCTCTCAGACTTGATCAGGGTCGCGATCAACTTCCAACCGTCGCACCTCTCTCCTCTTGGTCGTAGCCTGCAGAGCTCATGACTCGCCGTGGAAGAAACCTGAACTTCAGAGCACACTTTGAAACGACGGATTCTTCACGTATTTATAGGTTGCGGACGGCCTTCAATTTGATCTCGGCCGTAACATCGTACGGTTGTCTTTAAAATTATAAGATAAACTCGGCCAAAGATAAATCCTTTTTATCATTACGCCCAAAGATAAATCTTTCTTATCTTTACACCTTCATATGTCTTGTTACGCCCAAACAATTTTATCTTTACACCTTCATATATCGGCCAAAATGGATGATTTCAATTGTCATTACCCCCTCCAAATCTCGGTCGTAAAGAAGGAACTTATCTTGTTACGCACAAAAGATAAAATTAATTAATTGTTACACCCTTCATCTTCATGCCATTACGCCCAAAAGATAAAATTCCTTTTATCTTTACACCTTCAAATCTCAGCCGTAACAACGAAGATTCCATATTATTACCCCATAGAAATCTCGCCCACAACGACTTGGGTGTAAAGCCAAATCTCGGCCGTAAGGAATAATTTCTTTGAATTTCGGCCGAGATTCGAATTTTCCTGCAAAATAACTATCCAAGTTTAATTAATCCATCACAATTAAAATATTCAGAGAATTAATAATCAAAATTAATAAATCCGGAATTACGATTAAAAGTGACTAAAAATGATGCATGCCATGATCAAATTACAGAAAATTTAATTAAAATAATTAACTAAAATATGTTATATTTTGCATGCATCAAACTCCCCCAAGCTTAAAGTCTTGCTTGTCCTCAAGCAAAAATTCAAAGCAAGGCTTAAGAAAGTTCTATCGTAGCCTCCACATTGTTAACTGACTAATTTTCTCACATAGTTCTTCTGCACACCTACTACTCAGTATCTCACCATTTTCCATGCACTTAGCTTCATAGAAATTCTGAATGCTACACAAATTTAAACAATCTCAAATTCAGCCTTGTGAAAAAATAAATTATCTATCAAATAATAGCATTAATATTGAACACATAAGTACTAATTGAGCTTAAAACTTTTTCTTTTTTCTTTTCATTTTTCAACTTTATTTTCAATCATTTAAAAGGTCTAATATTCAAGCAGGATTGCACAAGGAAGTCCATGTAGCGGGCTTTAGACTGATGACTCCCAGACCAGATGACCTTAGGGCACCGGGTGACAAAGCACCCCTCGAGTTTACTTGCCCGAACAACCAAGGTTCTGAATGAAGAGTTCGAACTTAGCCATGGTTCAGTACTCCTGTGCTTCTCCATATTCCACAAGATGGTCCATGTAGCAGGTTTTCGATCGACGAATTCTAGAGCAGTTGCCCTTAGGTCGCCAGGCATGAACCCCTACGGATCTAATTACCCGAACACACCTTGGTTCCGGATAACACTTTTGTACCTACACATAACTTTATTCAACTTTTTTTTTAATTTATTTATTTGTTGGGGTTTAACTAACCCTTCTTTTTATTCATTTTCAATTTTTATAAGCTCAAAAAGTACTTGATATGGTCAATAAGAAGGCTACTATTATCAAGACTTAAAAGAAATAAAAAGGCATGAATATGATTTTGTCGTCTAGTCATTCATAATTCTACTTAGCATAGGCACATAGTCCATAAGTTTGATACTAAAATAGCAAGTGATAAGAAAGAAAAGTATTCAAATTTCATCAATTAACGACATGTCTTTGAACTTCTACTAAAAGATAATTAAAACAATAAGACAAGAGTTTGTTAGATGGTAGCAAAAATAAATGCATGCAATGGTATTTTTTAGAAAATTTTCAAATTTTTCAATTTTTTTTATTTTTTTATAAATAGATGCAAACATAAGCAAATAAAAAGAAAGAAACATGCAATGCATGAAATGCAAACTCCCCCAAGCTTGAACTAGACACTGTCCTCAGTGTTAAGCCAGCAAGGAAAAGTGATACATACTCAATAAAAAGGAAAATTTAAATAAATGAAAATAAAGAAAAGGGAAAAGACACAACCGGATTTACTGTCTGCGGGGTGGCGATGGTGGATGGTAGCCGAGATTTCCTTGGCACATATGATACTCATGGATGCGTCTCGTCATGCGCGCATGTTGATTCTGAAGGGATTCGAAGCGACCCTGACGATCATCCATATTTTTAAAATCAGCTCGAATGTTGGTCAACTCTTGTGCTTGTCGAAGTTGCTCTTCCTGAATAGCGTGCAACTGCCCTGACTGATGAAGTTGCTCTTCTTGAAAAGTGTGAAACTCCCATGTTTGACGAAATTGTTCATCATACATTGATTCCCATAAGTTTTGCATGGAAGCATAGTCAGGCGGAGGTGGATAGTAAGTCTGCTCTGGGGCTGAAGTAAAAGTGGGCTCCGGTGCTATATAGCGATTCTGCACAGGTTTTTATAAAGGGGCAGATACTTCCATCGAATCGCGTTCCTCATAAGGAGTAGAAGGTATGAACGAGGAATCAGAAGAGCTCTCTTGTGCTGGAGATGGAATCGGAGAAGGCACCGGCATATAAGGTGAATGGACGGATGTGGCATATTGGGAAGCTGTCGGTGATGCAGCCTGGAATCCTTGTTGCTGTTGAAGGTAGGGTTGGGCTGCCGCATAATCAGTAGAATCAAACCAGGAGAAATGTTCATCCTGGTGTAGCTGTCCGACAGAGGTAGATGGTCCTGCAGGTGGGATTACTAGAGCTATGACCTGCCTAAAAAGGAGCCAATTATTTGGATTAATCGGCGTAAAAGCATCTCGATCTGAGCAGGGCACCTCCTGATGGTGGCCTTTAAAAATAAAAACTTTGATCCCTGAGTTGTTGGTCTTCACGAGACCCATAGCCTGAATGGTCCTACGAGTGAGGTGAGTGTTTCCTGGCACAGCTTCGAGATCATCCAAGTCAAGTTGTAGGTGCTAAGCGATAGGTGTGAGAAGAGCACCCATATTAATGCTACCGCCACGATGAGTAGTGCGGCGTTGGAATCGACGAATGAGGAAGGCACCCACATTAACAGGAGTTCTGTGAAGCATGCTGTGGATGAGATATAACTCTTCTTCTGAGACGGCACCATCATTATCACTGCGTCCACTTATGGTGTTGCTTAGCATGCGATGGACGTAGCGCAGAACAGGATTCTGAATTGAGCTATCTTTAGCAGTGTTCCAAACTAATCGGTCTTCTTCTGTTATCTGTTTCTAAAAAGTTTCAGCATCAAAGTCAGCAGGTACAGAAAGAGATCCATGGTTGGGAAATCCATAGATATTATTAATCTCTCCTAGAGTGAGAGTAAATGGACGTCCATAAAGTTGGAATGAAATGCGGGGCTGATCATAGTTCCTGCCATCTAAATTAAAGATTTCCAGAGATGAGAGGAATTCCATAATTAGTACTTCATAAGTTGGCCACCAAGAATGCACAAAGTCAGATAGTCCAATTTGAGAAAATAATAGATGAATATCTGCAAGTAAATTATACTCCCTCAGCAATTCAGTATCTGAAAATCTGGTGGCATGAATTCGAATATCACACATCCATTCATATCGAGCTTGATACTCCGGCTTAGTCCAATAATAATCTCCGGAGTAGGAGATTAATTGTGAGGGCTGTGGGGCCGGCTGAGCATTCGGATGTCGCCATTCATGACGTCCCCTCCATATATTAGCAAATCGCCTCATCTTGATCTGGACAAAAATAAACAAAGAAAAGGAACCGGCTGAGGTTTCGACCGTAGTATTCGATGAAGAACCGGCTGAAGGTCGGAGGTGACTCGGCCGTAAGGGACCGGTTGACGAAGAACTTTGGCCGTAAGGAATTGTTTGATGAAGAACTTCGGCCGTAATTGTTGAAGCTTGGCCGTAGATTGGAGTTTGGCCGTAAGAAATTGGAGGCGTGACTCTGAACTTCGGCCGTAAGAGTAGATGAACCTGTAGATTTCGGCCGTAACGAATGGCGGTGAGATTTCGGCCGTAAGAAGTCTTGATGCGCGGTGTTGAGGCTCGGCCATAACGCAGATGGTAGGAGCGCGGTGGAAACTCGGCCGTAATAAGTGTCGATGTGCGGTGGAAGACCGGCCGTAACGCACAGGGAAGCGCTGGAACTTCGGCCGTAAGGAGATAAACTCAGCGCACGGTGGCTCGGCCGTAATGCACCCGGGGCGTAATGGGTCGTCTCCGGTCCGCGTTATGGAAGACCGGCCGTAAGAAATGGCGGGGAGAGCGCTGGAACTTCGGCCGTAAGGGAGAAAGCTCGGCCGGAGCCGAGTGGAGTTTGGCCGTAAGGAACAGGTGCGGCGCTTTTGGGCGTAAGGATCGGCGTAATGGTGTTGAGACTTCGGCCGTAGAGGCTTGGCCGTAATGCACAGAGGGCGGCGCGGTGTTGAGGCTCCGGAACTTCGGCCGTAATGCACAGTAGGGTTGGAACTTCGGCCGTAAGCGATAGATGAAAGGGCGAGGCGGTGATTGATTTGCATAACACGAGAAGGGGTAAGTATTTTATAGATGAATTTATGGGGGTAATACCTGTTCCGACAGCGCGCAGTGAAGGGTCAAATCCGGTCGTAAAAACATGCATTTTTTTTCGATTCGACTTGTGCATGCAGATGTGCTGTCGTGTCATTCTCGTCCGTGCATAACACCTCGGACGTAAGAAGGCATCTGGCATGATCCTCGGCCGTAACGATGTGGCGTCTTGTCATGTCTGTTGGAATCTTTACGGCGTGGTCATCGAGGTGATTCTCGGCCGTAACGAGGAACCAGCAGCTCGTCTTGTCATGTCCGAGCTTCGGCTGTAGAGAGCATAGGTGGCAAGGCGTAACGACGATGGCAGCTTGTCTTTTCTTCGGTCGCTTCGGCCGTAACGGAAACAGTGGGTGGCAGGGCGTAATAGCCTCGTCTTGTCACGTGGAGGGAATCAATTCTTGGAATTTACGTCCATGCTTGGAGTCGACGCCCCTGAGTTTATCTCTCCTTACAAACATTAAATATTAATTAAATTAAATGACTCCATAATAAAATAAATGTCTAATTAAAATTAAAAATAAAACTATCACCGAAACTAAGATATTAATTAACAACTAATTAGACTAATAAAAAAATATGAAAATAAAAATAAAGAAATAAAATAAAAAGGATAGAAATAGTTCTAATTTATAGTCGTCAGCTTGACTTAGTTCTGATGAAAATCAAGGCCTATTTTGCTCTTCCCCTCTTGGATTTTTCTCTGTGTTGCTTGGGAGAGAGCCCGATGTACGTCCAGTTAGTTGTGCTGCCATCTGGCCTAGTTGTCTTTCCAGATTTCGAATGGATGCATCCTGACTCGTGGCTCTATATTCCATATTCTTTTGCAACGCTTGCATTGTGTCTATGATCTGTGCCATCATCTCCTGCATATGATTTGATGATTGATATTGGGGAGTATCAAGTTGCCATTTCGGTATATAATCTTTTGATGGACCAGAAGATTGGCCTTGATTCTGATTATAGGCAAACTTCGGATTGTGTCTCCAACCATAATTGTTGTTCCTGTAAAATGGATTGGAAATAAAGTTAGCATTTTCAATTTGATTTGAATCTGAAGTGTTACCTGTAGGGCTATAATTGCTAGAATTTCCCATTAGTGACATCATCTGCTCGAATTTTTGATTAAGTGACTCCAGCTGAGCCACTATTTCTGAAGATTGTATTCCTTGTGTAGCATGTACATCATGAGTTCGGCGAGATGGTCTCCTTTCTTGGCTCGACTTGAGGGCTACAGCTTCAATTATATCTTGTATCTCACTAGGACGTTTAGATCCTTGCACTGTCCCTCCTGCTGATTGGTCGAGTTTGTCTTGATCTGCAGGTCGTAATCCATAGTAGAAATCTTCCATCACTTGCCACTTTGGAATTCTATTGTCAGGAACTCTGGCCAGCAGTTCCTTATATCATTCCCAGGCTTCATATAACGTCTTGTTATCGCCTTGAACAAATGCCCTCAATTCTCTTCGATATTTGCCTGCCTTTTGTGGTGGACAATATTTTCCAACAAACTTTTCTACCAGCTCCAACCAAGAATGAATCGATCCTGCAGGCAAAGTTTTAAACCAAGTGGAAGCTTTGTCACGTAAAGATTGAGGAAATAGTAATAAACGAATAACTTCAGAAGAAACATTATTATTTCTAAAGGTGCTTAGAGTGACAAGAAATTTGTCAAGGTGATCGTGAGGGTCTTCATGAAATCCTCCTCCAAATTGGGATGCTTGTATCATCCTCACGATTGCGGGATTTATCTCAAAATTATTTGCGTTAATATCAGGCAGCACGATGCATGATTCTCGGTCACTGTATCTGGCCGAGACATATTCTCTCATAGAAAGTTCTGCTTCATCTTCTCGCCGATTATTATGTGGTGGAACCAGTTCATTTTGTTGCTCCAGTCTCTGATTGTCGCGTGCTTGTTCCTCCATTTTTCTTATATTTTTTCGTAATCGACGATAGGTTCTTTCAATTTCAGGATCAAATTCCAATAGTGGATTTGAACTTCTAGTGCGCTTATCAGAAGATTCCAGGATAGGTTGTGATTTAATTTTCAATTAGTACCTGCAACAACCAATTTTCAGTAAGATAAAAGAATGAAATAAAATATATACAAGAAGAAAGAAATTCGAATAATAGGTCACAAAAAATGAGTTTTTAACAAATAAAGTCTTTCGGCATGATAGAATTTGAAAATTCGTCATTAAAATTAATTTTCGAGAGGAACTTTTCAGAAATTCTTCAAACCAATACGAATACCAAATATTAATATCGACCAAAAGAATTTATGATGATGTAACAAACCGCACAAAATAAGTCCGAACTAATTTGCGGTCATAAAGTTAATAATCAGACATAATCAAAAATTATTTTCAGAGAGGAAATAAGATTGATCGGCCGTAATACAGAAATAGATTTATTGTCGAAATTAAATTAGTAATCCAAGGCTCGTTCGTCCTTAAAAATCATAAAACAGTGTTGATAGGGGTTCAACGTGAAGGCGTAAAGAACTGAAGTTGACAACCTTGGTCGTAAAACAGAACAGGATTTCGGCCGAAATAAAAATCGGATGAAACATCGACAAAATGACTCATTATGGCCGAGGAAGAGGATAATTCATATCGGCCGCAAAACAATGAGAATTAAGTCGAACGTGATTGTTGATGGCCGAGAAAGAAAAAATCACAAATAAATTGGCCGAAAAGGTCGTAATATGGCGTAAAAACAAATGTTCAGAAATTTTACGGCCGTAAAACCATGAGATCAATTCTCAGCCGTAAAAAGAAAACATGAGATCATTCTCGGCCGTAAAAAAAATTAAATTGTCAATTAAGACGAGGTCACATCGGCCGAGATGAAGTCAACACGAGGCCGTAAAGAAAAATAGGGTTTCGGCCGAAATAATTTCGAATGAAACTTGAGAATATTACTCCACTCAAATGTCGAAAATTGAATCATTACGGCCGAAAGTGAATTAAGTCGATTCCTTACGGTCGTAAAACAACGAAATCGGATCAAATCCATATGAAAAGTTCAAACAATTAAAATGTTACGGCCGAGAATGAAAGTCGAAACTGATTCGAATAGGGCGTAAAAAAAAAATTAAATCATCGATAAACCGGGCGTAACAAGGTCAAATCAATATCCATTACTCATGACGTAAAACAACGTTCGGATAAAAATATTACGACCGTAAAGATTGAAAGTTTAGAATTCAGAAATCATTCATTGCGAGGCCGTAAAATTAATAAAGCCGACACATCAAATTAAAGTCGTAAATCCATAGGTCGACAGTGTAATTCGGAAAATCCAATCGGCGTCGGATTTTAAACCGAAAGTAGATAAATTAAAAAATTGTTGTGACCTTTATCTGCAAAAGAAAAAAAATTAGATTATTCACAAAAATAATTAAAACAATTAATACATATTTATAAAGAATTATTTACACTTTATTTACATCTCCTAATAATTCATAAAAATCAGAAATTAATTAATAAAATACTCCCCGGCAACGGCGCCAAAAACTTAATGCGCTAGATTTGTATCAATAAAAATTTGCTAGCAAGTGCACTAGTCGCTCAAGTAATATAGTAA
Source organism: Pontederia crassipes (assembly GCA_030549335.1). Lineage (NCBI taxonomy): Eukaryota > Viridiplantae > Streptophyta > Magnoliopsida > Commelinales > Pontederiaceae > Pontederia > Pontederia crassipes. The sequence continues at coordinate 65,056,497 of CM060196.1, read as the reverse complement.
AAAGGAATAAGAGTGTCGAACCCCGAGGAATATTATTAATTCAATATCTGGATTTATAAATTAATAAGAGAGGAAAAACATGAATTTTTGGAAAGAGATTTTTTGAAATAAAATAAGGAAAATAAGATAAAAATAAGATAATGGTGTTGAAGTTAGGCCTTAGGATGAAAATAGATCAGGATAAATATTTGAACCATAAAAGATAAATTTAATCTTTAAAGATGGATTAAAAATTTTCTCAAGTTATTAATTTACAAGATTAACATCACAGAGTCCACAAACTGGTAATTCTGCTATTTAATCCGGTAAATCAAACTATCTTAAATTTAATCAAACCTAAAGTCCCACAAACTGGTATTCGTCAGATAAGATTAAAATTAAGATGCATTAATATGAAAATCCTAGACTATTAATCACTCCACAAACTGGTTAGATTAACAGACCACATAAACTTGATTCTCCACACACTAGTTATCAAATTTATGTCAATTATTAATTTCACATAAAATCAATTAATTTAATTAATGAATTCTGAAATTAAATAATCCACAAACTGGTAAGTACCCAATTCAGAAATCTAAGTAATTAAATTAAAAGCATTAAGTACAATTAACTAACTGATCAGAAAAGATTAAAACAAATAATATATGGTCCAAATAGTTTTCCTTCAATAATAATCTCCTAACATGAAATAAATAAAAATATGGAGTTAATCCTAGAAATTATGGAGAGATAATAATAAAATAATAATAATTGGAAGAATTACACCCAAATAGATAAAAGTCGAAGCTTCGGATCACGGGCAGACAGTTGGGCAGTCTCTCGGACTTGATCAGGGTCGCGATCAACTTCCAGCCGTCGCACCTCTCTCCTCTTGGTCGTAGCCTGCAGAGCTCACGACTCGCCGTGGAAGAAATCTGAACTTCAGAGCACACTTTGGAACGACGGATTCTTCACGTATTTATAGGTTGCAGACGGCCTTCAATTTGATCTCGGCCGTAACATCGTACGGTTGACTTTAAAATTATAAGATAAACTCGACCAAAGATAAATCTTTTTTATCATTACGCCCAAACATAAATCTTTCTTATCTTTACACTTTCATATGTCTTGTTACGCCCAAACAATTTTATCTTTACACCTTCATATATCGGCCAAAATGGATGATTTCAATTGCCATTACCCCCTCCAAATCTCGGCCGTAAGGAAGGAACTTATCTTGTTACGCCCAAAAGATAAAATTAATTAATTGTTACACCCTTCATCTTCATGCCATTACGCCCAAAAGATAAAATTCCTTTTATCTTTACACCTTCAAATCTCAGCCGTAACAACGAAGATTCCATATTATTACCCCTAGAAATCTCGCCCACAACGACTTGGGTGTAAAGCCAAATCTCGGCCGTAAGAAATAATTTCTTTGAATTTCGGCCGAGATTCAAATTTTTCTGCAAAATAACTATCCAAGTTTAATTAATCCATCACAATTAAAATATTCAGAGAATTAATAATCAAAATTAATAAATCCGGAATTACGATTAAAAGTGACTAAAAATGATGCATGCCATGATCAAATTACAGAAAATTTAATTAAAATAATTAACTAAAATATGTTATATTTTGCATGCATCAACTAACTATAAGAATATCATAATAATGTAAAAGACGTAGTGCAACTCATAGTAACGTAATGTAATGTAAAGTAATGTAAAGCAAGGTATTATAAAATAAAGTAGAGCAAACATAACACTGTAAAGTAAAGTACTGTACAGTAGTGTACAATAAAGTAAAGCATAGAGTAAAGTACAGTAAAGTATGGATCATAGTATGGTAAAGGTAAAGAATAATTATAGTAAAGAATAAAGTATGGACATTGTTATAGTCAGAGATTAATTCATTGATTCCATATTTATAATTGAATCTTTATTTCTCCGTTTATTTGATATTGTACTGAACTTTTTGCTCACGGGTATTCGATTCCCCTGCAATGAAATTTTGCAGGTGAGAATGCCAACTGACGAAGATGGAGGGCACAGAGCTTGAAGAACGCTGCACATGACTAAACTTTCGCTTCAAGTTTCTTGCTATATCTAGTTCATGTTATTGTAATCGATTTAGAGACATCATGTCTTCCGCTCACTAAACTTCTCTTTCGTTGAACTGATGCATTTATGTATTTTTTCATGAACTATGTTACCACTATCCACTTTCATGGTTAACGTTTGAACTTCCGTATATTGGACTATTATGTTATCAAATGTTTCTTGATATTTCACCGTTTAATCTTTTACATTAAAGTCTTAAATTATATTGTATTGTTATATTAGTGTCACGTAAACCTTATTGTTGAATAGTCATGGTTAATAGAGTAATAGATAATGTAGCGTCCTCGGGATCAACTTAATTGCCTACGTGACAGGAGGGACGATTTTGAGGGTGTTATATTATCAGCACTCGATTGTCGAAAAGATAGAACAATGTTAGGCGTTGTTATCTATTCATGCAGTGGTCTGGCCATCGTAGATTTGAAGTAACATCATGCTCAGTAAATATTTGTCTTGAATATCATTGGTGTTCTGTGGCGGAGGTTCAAGATGTGGCGAACGTTTCAACCGCCAAGTTACTTTATAATGCTTGTGTATCTGCAGAAGAACAGAAGAAAACGGCAGTGTTGAGTGAGTTGTAACTAACAAAGATTTAGTCCAAAGTTTACTCCTCAATCTTTCAAAAAAAAAAACAGAGTGCTTAAAAACCACCCAATAATTAGTCTCCAAGCCAGTGGAATGCCCCAGCCAGCTGAGATGGAGAACAAGCCATTCGAGCTGGCAAATCATGGCTGCTGCTGCCTAATGCGGATTGGATGAGTTCCCATCTCGGCACCATTTGGTGTGAGTTGGTGGATTGCATTAAGTTGATGCAACAGAGTATGGCGTGCTATCGGCTATGTCAGTGAATAGTTATAGGCGGGATCTGCACTGTGTTTGCATCGTATTCCTGCAGGAAGCACCAATCCACTCGTTCCTTTGACTGCCACCACAATAAAGGGAGACTGTAATCCAGCCTGTGCCGGCCGGGGAACAATCAAGAAAGAAGAACACACTCAAATTTAAGGGTAACGAAATTTAACCCTTCTGCATTGTCTCACGTCTAAATTGAAATGGTGAAGTTAGTTTATTTTATGAGCCCTTGTGTTATTAGCCTCTGATTCAACTCTGCTATGAATGAATCCTTCTGAACCCATTTTGTTTCCTAGCTTTAATCGTATTTCTTCATCTGTATAACTTGCTACACATGTCATCATTATACACCCAAGGAACACGTTTTTATGAAAGACATTTTCTCCGCTGTCGGCGAAAAAAATTTCTTTTTTGTTGACAACTAATAGTACCCAAAAGCCGAAATCATAATAAATCTGGTGGATCCCAGGACATAAATTTTTGTCTAACTTTTTTTCGATAAGGAATTTTTTAAAAAAGAATCCTAACTTTGAAAGAATATAAATGGTTTCAAAATTTTAAAAATCCACTGAGAAACCTCATGGAAACTTATATAATTAAGAGGTAACTATATAAAGTATATATTGTCATTACTATATTAAAATACTTATGGTCTATATAAAATTGCTAATCTAAAACGTAATATTTATTCAGTTATATATGTATAAGATTTATATTAGCCATAAATAATAACACATTAAAACACACACATATATATATGCCGTAGATTTCTAAAGTACCAACTTTTAATAGGGCAAAATCGGCCGAGCCTATCGGTTCAGACGTTTACAATTCAAACGAGCGATTTAATGGGTAAAAATCACTCGGCCGTTTGTTGTTCTCGCTCTCGCATGTCTCCATCCATCTCGCATGCCCTACATCTTCACGCCCCGTGAATGCCGCCCCGTCGAATGCAAGCCGCCCCACCAAATGCCTCCTCATCGGAACGAACACCTCCCCTGCAAATCTTGTGTGCCCTATGATGTTGTCTGACCCGTCTTCACTGTGCACGAACAAGGTGATCCCTTCGAACATCAGCCAAAACGAATGAGGTTTTCCCCTTCGAACTGTCGACGTCGGATCTAACCTCGGCTTCGACATGCAAGTGAAGGATGTAACACCCCGAATTCTGTCCTGCCATGTAGCGCGATCTCCTCTCGTGCGCTACCCTTTTCTTCTTTTTCTGACTCTTTTGTTGATCCAAATGGTCAAGGGAAATGACACATCAGCGAAAGACTTATCAATTAAAATAATACAATAATTAGAAGACAATGCAGAAGCCAAAGGGGAAAGTGCGACAAGTTGTCTCGATATTAAGCATAGTGCGGAAGCAAAAAGGTACATCCCAAAGTCTCATTTTTTAAGTAGTAAAGATAAAAGTATGAGTACTAAATATAAAAACACCTATAGTCGATCATGACATAATAAGACCCATCCATATAGATATACCATCTAATATAACGGATAAATATGCGACTCATACTAGATATGACTATAACCATATGTGCATGCCACCCAAAATGAAGTTTTCGCGCGCACACTCACAAACAAACATCATGTACCTATGGGGATTACACTGGGGAGCAAACTCAATCGTTAGCATAAAGTTTAGTGTGAGTTCGTATAGGTTATAACATAATTCCATAAAAATAAGCATGAAGTAAAACATATAGATCATGTATGATGAAAAATGGATCAATATGAAGGATCAATAAAAGCATCATGAGCACTTGCTCATCATTCATGTTCTTTCATTCATTTCGGAACCATCTGTTCTTTCATACTTTCTTTCTTTCATTTATTCATTCATTCATTCTTTCTTTGAAAGAGTTCTTCATTCTTTTAAGGAATATCATTGCTTGCATTCGTAGTGCTACTATCTAAATCATCATGGGCCAGTGTATGATCAATGCCATGGTCAGCCCCGTCAGACTGGGATGATCTCGTACAAGGAGGAAACATCCGTAAGGAAAAAAAACTCTCATCTAGATAGGACAAATGGTAACCCACGAGAAAGTGTCATACTCAGGGCTCGCTTAGCTTTTCCCATCATAGTGGATCTTTCTTTCAATCCAAAGATCGATCAAGGTCGTATGGAGTATAACTCCGAATCATGTGGACCTATCTTTCAACCCGTAAATTAGTCAAAGCCGTATGGAGCAAAACTCCGAATCATGTGGACCTTTCTTCCAATTCATAGATTGGTCAAGGCCATATGGAGCATAACTCCTAATCTTCTTTAAGTTCATTTCATTCTTTAACAAATCAGATGAATAGAAGCTTTATCAATCAGAGGAGTTCGATTAGAGTCATGTTCTCTTTTGTCCACATAACGGTCGACCATTAGTAAAATGGTCGCCTGTTATAAGTCCATCCAACGGTCGTCGGATTGGAGGAAACGAACGTATGTTTATCAGTCTTTTGGTTGATCGAAAAGGTAGCGGTCGACCGTTTGTTGTGATGTTCATTTTTTATTAATTTCATAATCATACTTTCGGTCGACCTTGAGGGGGTTTGGTCGTCCATTATGAACAGTGTCATCTTCTCCGTCACTGATTAGTCAGATTTTTCCGTCGACGGTCGAAAGTTATTTCGGCGAAGAGACCCAAAATAGTCGACCGAAACAATATCGATCGCCTGATTGGTCATCATCGCCATTGTCGAGTCTCGACATTTTCCATTTCGATTATCCGAAAGGATTTCGGACTTTTGTTCTGGTCTATAACGACCATTCGTTATAACTGTCGTTATACTCTTGCCGAACTAAATTCGGATGCAGGAGAGGCCCACCTCCCATTAGTTGTATGTAAGGGCTATAAAAATAAGCAATTCAATAATCCATAAAGCATTTCGATTAAAACGATAGGATTTAATGGCGTCATACGCATCAGCGCACATCGTCCGATCTAATCGGACGGTGCGCGCTGGAATCGCCCGATGATGCCTTTTCGTTGATGGAGGTCGTGTCGGAGTGCCACGTCTCCAGGAACACCTCATCTGCCTGCGTCTCCGTACAGCCAGTATGATCTCCCCCCTCACTTTGCCGTCCCCGCAGTGGTCCTCGAGCCAGTACCCCATTACAGAACTCGAGCTCGCCCGGTTGCTTTTCGTTGCCATCTTCAAAATCATTCATCATCGCCGCTTAAACGACTCTGCTGCTCACCTCTTCCCTCACCAAGCTCGGTCCTCTCCGATGGAATGCCTCACTTCTTTGACCCAATGATCTTCGCCCTCATTGCCCTCGACGCCCTCATCGCTTGCTCGGAACTCGCCTGCCAACTCCGCCTAACTCGGATCTCGCCGCAGCTCGGACACTGCTCTCTTCGATCGAGCTCGGCGCATCGTTCCGGTAAAGGGGAGGTCGATCCAGGCAGAGGGAGGTTCGTTCCGATCAAGGGAAGGTCGATTCGGGCGGAGGGAGGTCGATCCAGCGGAGGGCGCTGCCGCATGTTGCAACGGCCTCCCATTGTCGCGCCAGGGAAGGACAAGGGTGCCGAGTAACTCCTTCTGGGATACGTGGGACCATCCTCGTCGGCCGTCGACGAAGATGCGGACATTGTGGCCGCCGCGATCAAATCGTTCGGGACGCTAGTGGCTGCCCGCTATTAAGTCGTTCGGGAGGCATCGCCCACCCTATCGCTCACTGTCCGATTATGGTGTTTGGAACTTTGGATGAATTAAAATATAAGAGAATGAAAAAAAATGCTTTCTGCGATGACACATGTCAAGATTCTGTCCGCGGTACTAAAAGCATGTCCACGCAAGCATGACAAAATGTTCAGGCGCATCAGTCATTCAGCATATTTTCAGTAGTGCATCAAAAAATATTATTATCACAATTTTATTTAATTATGAATATTTTTATCTTTATCTAATAAAATATAGCAAAAAAATATCTTTATCACTCCATTTCTCTGTTAACTGTTAATGTATGTACGTGAATAACTAACAGTTCGAATTTATATAATATTATAAAAATTAAATAGCTAACAGCTGAAGTTTATATAATATTTTATGTGTTTAAACAATTAAGAGCTTATTACAGTAATTTATATATTTCCTTTTCATATTTCTCCAAATTTTGTTTCTACGGAGAGTTGAAAAAATCAGGTCCACAACTTCCATACTTACCCTGAATTAATTAGGAACTAAGTCGGAAACATTCCATTGTTTCAATTTATTTATTTATAATTAAAACATATCAATTTTAATTAAAAATCAAATATAAATAAATTTAATGTCCTCTTTGTAATATTTATTACTAATAAAAAATTACACAAAAAGTTATAATATAGTATATAATCAATACATACATAATCTATTATAATATATTTATACATTAAATAATCGGGTTGAAAATAAGTCACAATTTTTTTAGACATGGATTTAGTTACGTTGAACCAAAAAAATCTAAAACAATTAAGTTGGGTCGGATTGGGAGGATTTCTAACAAATCTAAAAAAATCTCCTAATTTAAGTTGATAATATTTTAAAAGTAAAACAATGTAATCAAATATATTTAACAAACACGTAAAATATAAAAAATAGAAAATTTCCAAAATATTACAGAAGAATAATAAATCACACGAAACTATCATATGCAAAATAAAAAATATGATGAACAATAAATTTATATATAAGAAGCGAGTCTTTCGATTATTTATGATCTTTTTAATGGACACGAGTTTTGAGAGGATAATTTTTTTATAATTAAAATTCAACATGAATTCTAATTAACTATTACTTTTCTATTGTTTTTTAATTCCCGGATAAGCTTGATGTGTTGGATAGCTTACAAATCTAAACTTGAAAGCCGCCTTAGTTTGCATAATCGGAGCGGAATCATGCCTTTGTTCCGTTCAGTTTCGTCAAACGCGAATTAAAATTATAGTTTCGAACGAGAAATTAGATGGGTGAAATTAGGATCACGTAATCTTGATTCCATCACTTCAATTCCACCTTTTTAGATGAAACCGGAGATTATCTTTCTCTTTTTTTTTTGTTTGACACAACATATTACTTTTTAAAATTATTTAGTAAATAGAAAATATTCATAATAATAGACTAATATAATATTATTTATTACTTATTATTTTATTAAATATAATTAATTTTAAAATGATTTTTTATATTCAAATAATATATTTTTTAACAATTTTTTTCTCATAAATTTTTTTATTTTATCATTTTATTTTAATTAATAATAAAATTATACTCTATAATTATAATAATTATTTTAAATTCAAAGCCTACTAAAAATTCATCCATCACATTTTTTTTATTACATCTCACCCCAACCAAATAAAAGTCGAACAAATCTGTCAATTTAATTATACACCGAGAAATTAGGAGAATCGCAATTTCATTTTCAAACTACCCTAATAGTTTAACTCTAAATTTTATTTCCTTATTCATACGATTTCAGAATTTGGCATATTTTACCTTTACAGTCCTCGTAATTGGACGTAGGTGGTTTCATTTTTCGTCCTAAGTGGTCATTCGGTTCTTGCTCATCTAAATAATTAATAAATGAAGTCCAACTCTGTCCTTCTCATCGTTGATGAGATGATTATGTCTATCCTTTTTGTATATATCTTTCTCTATATATATATCTTTTTGAAAATCTGAGTACAAAATAGTAAAACATATAATATATTGCTAAATAAATGCAATGATAATTAATGAATATTATTTCCTATTATATCCTAATAATGACAAATTATTCCTATTTTGAACTATTTGAATGAAAAGATTTGCCCCCGAATATTTTTCTTTTAATTCCACGGTTGCTTCTCAATTTGTTCCAGCATAAGCTAAGACTTCCAAACATGTACTCGACCTTTTTGTTGTACTTAATCATTATTAATGCGTGAGGCCTATGCCTGAGTGAATGTTCGACAAAATTTATTCGGATACCAAACAAGGGGATTACAAAGTGCTTGTTAACAAATTTTAAAAGCATGTTGTTTAATATATTTAATTCGAATGATGAAGCTTTCATGATATTATCTTCTTTTTTATAATTTAATTATTAACGTAGGGAATTATTAATAGCTGAGATTAAAACAGTGCATTTACACAAAATATAATTCAAAATCACTTTTTAAAGGAACAAGGATCTAGTGCAATGGTGCACATTATCATTTAGCGATTGAGAGATCATGGATTCAAATCCCATCAATGAGACATTTGCACTCTGTTATTTTATTTTTAATTTTCTTACATTAGATCTATGGATCTCAGTACCGGAAAAAATCACCTTTTGAGCAAAATGGTTGTTAATGCAGGGACCATACCCAAACATTTTGGCCTAGAAGAGTTGCTACTTGCTACCAATTATAAGATCTGACTCGGCCATCGACCCAGATTGATCAACGAAAAAGGTCGGATCAGTTGGATTGGGTCGAATCGAATGGTCAGACCGGATAATATAAATTAATAAAAGAATAAAATAAATTAAAGAGATTATTATAATCTTATTAATATATAATATCTTATTTAATAAAAATATAAAATAAAGTAAATTAAAATAATTCAGATTAAATAATATGATAAAGTAATATAAATTAAGTCATCGACATAAATAAAAAATTATTGTGAGGTAATTATAAATAAAAAATAGTGAAAAAATTATATATGTGACAAGAGGACATTAAAATATAAATTTCAAAATATATATATAATATATATATCGAAATATTTTAATAATTTTGTTTATGTTTTAATTTTTTTCATTTCAATAATTGATCCGGCTGGATTGATCGGTTGATCTCGAGTTTTGATTGAGTCAAAATGGGTCAAATTCTTTTTCGAATTTCAACCGATCCGAGAACTATTTTAAGCTCCGAACATCGATCAGATCGGTCGGATTGAGCCGGGTGAACAGGGCTGGGTCTGACAACATGCTTGCTAAACTATTTTTTGGGCATATATAAAAAGTGGAGCTCCAGGTCGATAATTTGTCGTTTTACTAAATATTATAATCATTTTTTTTTTGGCTAGATCTGCATTTTTTTTATAAATACATATGGTGTCAGATCCCAAATATAATTCACTAGCAATAATTTGAGTCAGAAAATAAATTGTAACTTTAGTTCAGATCCAGGAACATGCAATGTTTTTTTTTTCATATTTCCTGTGAAATCCTAATTTTCTAAATAATTTATGTTATTTAAGATGTTATTTTCCAAGTTGACCATGCTGCATAGGGGTGTTCGACTTGGTAAACCCGACCATCCGAACCGATCCAATAAGTATTGGGTCGGTTCGATTTTTGGTTCGAGTTAGACCCGATTCGAAACATTCAAAACGCGTTCAGCAACGGGTTCGAATTTAAAATTTTTGATCCGAGTGAACTTGACCCGAACCGACTTGATCGGGTGGAGTTGCTGCATACTTAAGTATCGCCAAACAAAATTTATATAATTTTAGTAATATGTATTTAATTTAGTATTCAGTATATATTGTAAGGATTTAAAGTATAAAAAAAATCATGTTTCATATAATTTAAATTATGTGGGTTCTACCGGCATCTTCTTGGAGTTGAAGCCCATGCGACGTGTCATGGCCTGGACCTCACCTTTCTTTACTGCCTGTGACATATTACATTATTATTATATGACTTAAATTGGTTTAGCAATATGAATAATTCATAATTTAAATTATCAAATCGAAAATGTCAATTACTCCGAATTTTAGAAATTTTTTTGTTATCCCTGATTGGAAGCCCTATGACATGGTCGCATCAATAAGGATTTGAGTAGAGTGATAAATTACTCTTGCTCGATAAGTAAGATTTCAATTTCAAATTTATATAAATATAAAAAAATCTTATTAAAAATCTGTTTAAGTGTGTCGGACAGATCGACTAATTAGATTATTTATGATTAATAATAAATCGACCTTTAGTTTATAAATAATATATTTTTTAATGTCGCACAAATTGAGTCTTTGTAGTGTCGCCGTGAACACCGTTTCTTAAACAACAAAAACAGATCGATCATTGCAAGGTTCGTATTTGGTCGAGGGAGTTGAGTGATTTATCACCTCTATTATTGCTATATAACAATAACCGGATTAATTGGATGGCGCATGTCCCGTATGAACAATCAGGTGGACTGACAGATCACAACATGGCGCCACCACGGCCGACGACGCAGCTTCGAGTTCTCGAGAGCTGTCATGTCGCTCCCCCGCTCGGCTCGGTGCCGGAAGCATCTCTGCCCCTCACCTTCATGGACTCGTTTTGGCTCTACGGCCAGCCGCCAGTCGAGCGCGTCTTCTTCTACCAGTTTCCCCGCCTGCTTACTTCCGACTTCGTCGGAACCGCCCTCCCCAACCTCAAATCTTCCCTGTCTCTAACTCTCCGGCACTTCTACCCGCTCGCCGGCAAGATCATCCGACGGTCTGAGCTGGATAAGGGAGATGGCCTTCGACGTCACGAGATCCGCTATGCGGACGGCGACTCCGTCGCGTTCAGCGTTGTGGAGTGCGTCGACGAGGACTTCGACGAGCTCTCCGGGAGCGGCCCCAGGAAGGTGACCAGGTTGCGACGTGACCAGGTTGCGACCGTTTGTTCCGCCGCTGCCGCGGTCCGCCGACGCGCAGCGTTTGCTGACCATACAGGTGACGGTGTTCCCTGGCCGCGGCGTGGCCATCGGCGTGACGCTGCACCATGCAGCGTGCGACGGATCGAGCTCCGCGCACTTCCTGTCCTCGTGGGCCGCTTGTTGCAGATCGGGAGGCTCGGCGGCGCCGGCGGTTGCGCCGCTCTACGACAGGACCCTTATACCTGACCCTTATAATATCTACTCTTTCTTCGATAAGCCGTCTTCCTCACCCCCAGCAGAATCCTCGACGGAACACGCGCAAGAAGCATCTGGCAACAACGACGTCATCGCTACGTTCACCTTTGCCGGAGATCAAATCAAGAGGCTCAAGGAATTAGTGTCGGCCAAAGCAGCGCCGGGAGGCGCCGGCGGCTCGTTCCACTGCTCGAGCATCACGGTGGCCTTCGCTTACGTCTGGATCTGCCTCGTCAAAGCGCGAGGTTACGAGGCTGAGAGCTTCTGCGTTCTCTTTTTCGCGACCAACGGCCGGAGCCGCCTGACCCCCCCGGCGCCACCAGAGTACTTCGGGAACTGTATGGGCTTCTGCTTAGTGGAGGCCAAGGCAGGTGACCTCGTCGGCTGGGAGGGGTACGTGGTGGCGGCCAAAGCCGTCGGCAAGTCCATCGAGGAGTACAAGAATCGACCCCTGCTAGGGCCAGTAGATGAAATGATGATGGAGAAAATTGCTCGTGCAATGCCTCGGCAGCTGCTGAGTACAGCCGGATCGCCGCAGTTCAAGGTTTACGACTTCGACTTCGGATGGGGGAGGCCGAGGAAGGTCGAGGTGGCGTCCATCGCCCGGACGGGGGCCATGTCGGTCGCAGAGAGCAGAGAAGGCGGGGGTGGCGTGGAAATTGGCTTCGTGCTTCCGGAACACGAGATGGACGAGTTCACCGCACACTTCAACAATGGCTTCGACTACTTGTTCCGGTGATACCGTGCATTGTTTAATCCTTCTGCACTTTTTTTTTTTTTGGTCCTTCAAATTTGATTTTAACAAAGAGTTGGAGTTTTAAACTACTAAAATGAATCGTGTTTTCAACTGGTGCTTGTTTTACACTTTTCAGTTTTTATTCGTGCGAAAGTAAAATAATTGTTGAGGAAAACAACTTTTTCCTGCTTTCTTGGGATTGTTTGGGAAGCCGAATAGGTAACATTTTCTTGCGGAACAAACATAGTCTCGGACTCTCGATTTCATCAATTTCTTTTTTCATTCGATTTCGACGTGACGTTTTCTCTTTTTTTTCTATTTTTTTTTCTTTTCTCTCACACAAAATCTTTTCTAAAATAAATTATTTAATAAATATAAAATAATTTTAATAAACGGTTAATATAATATTATTTATTACCTATTTTCATTAAAAAATTTTCATTAAATATAATTAATTTAAAAATGATTTTTATATTTAAATAATATATTTTTTAACAAAATTTTTGCTAAAAAATTTTATTTATAATTTTATTTATAATTAATAATAAAATTATATTTCATAATTATAATAATTATTTTTAATTAAAAATTTATCAAAATTCATTCATCACATCGATCTATCAATTCAATAAATCATCAAAAACTTAGCGAGAAACCGTGATTTCATTTTCACTACTATTTTGATGAAATCAGATTGTTGTCTTTTTTTTTTCCTTACCATTTTTTTATTTAATGTTTTTTTCTTTTCAACCTTTTCTTTTCTTTTAACATTTTTTTCTTTATCTTTCCTATATAAAAGTAATTTATTTATTATATATAAAATATTAATTATAAATATTATTTCTTTTAACATTTTTTTCTTTATTATTTATCATTTTATTTTTAAAATAATATTTCAATTAATATAAATCATTAAAAATGGTTTTTTATATTTAAATAATATAATATTTAACAAAACTTTTTACATAAATTTTTTAATATAAAATTTTTTTAAAATTTTTTAACAAATTTTAACTTTATATTTATAATAAATATTTTTAATTCAAATATTTATTAAAATTAATCTATCACATTTACTTTTTTCTCTCACATCAATTATAATTTTTCTCATCATCAAATTTTACTTCATCAAAACACATTTTAAATTAATTTATTAACTCAAATTATTCACGAAAATTTAATAAAATTTCAAAAAAAAGTATTTCTTCTTACATAAATATAGGAATATAATAGAAGTATATAATTAATAAAAACACAAAATATGTCTCACAGTTCAAGTGAGATTAATCAAATTTTACATGCACTTTAGCTTTTCCCTATATGAGCCTAAGTGGCACGCACTCTAGGTGACACAGGGATGCGGGGCAATTTTTATCCGTAGACCATTTTATTGACGGCGAAGAAATGAATTGAAACCGCGAGGAGCGAAGAAACAGTCATTGTGACTGCCATGCTCCCAAGTCCCAAAGCAAACTAGACATCAGCCAGCCCTATCCAACCTCCACTTTCTGTAAGTCCCAAAGCAAGTCCTATCCAAGTATCCAACCTCCACTCGCTGTAGCAAGCCAGCCCCTATCCAACCTCCACTTGCTGTTGTCGACCATCGACTTCCACCACTCTTCTTTTGTTACAATAAGCCGATCAGCAAGCTACTAGGATGGCGTTTGTTGCATGTTAATTGATGAATTATTTAAATATTCCATGAATTATAATTAAAAGTAACGTTTTATTTAAAAAGGATAAAGTTATTATTTTAAAAAAAAGATAATAAGAGTACTTCGGCGTAGATTTCAAAAATTAACTAATTTACTTAATTATATATCTTAATCCCACACAAATTTAACTCCAACCAAACGGCCAGAAGATCACCACCCCACATTCGTTGCCACAATGAGCTCCCTCAAGGCCCCGCTAGAGCAAGTCCTCATCACGTATTACTCCACTCGTCAGCATCCGTCGTTGCGTGATATGAAGCTTTGTAATCGAGACGAAAGCATCGAGTACAATATAGTGCCCAAGAAGGATGGAGTTGTCATCAATCGCAAGGAGCTGAACTTACAAAGAGAGAAAAGCATGCGACAAAATGGATCAATCAACTCAGGTAAAAGAGAGAACTGGGCGAAAGATGGGGATTTATGATTCAAATAGTCTATCTTTGCATTGAAATGCTTTAATTCGCTTTGAACGAGAAGAGTGGATTTAAAAATCAAGCGTTTTGGAGAGAAAAGAGGGTTCACGACAAAGTGAGCGAGAGAGGAATGCAATGACAAGTTTCAACAGAGACCAGGAGAAACCCAACACTCATTCGTGAGAAGAGACGATATTGAATGTTTCTTGACGATGATCGTCAATCACACGATCTACGAAAAAAAATTGCTCCGCATCCTGCATAACCTACAATGCGACGTAGGCTATTTTACCCGGTGTGTATATATATATATATATATATATATATGGGTTTAATGAGCGTGTGAAGCGTCTTCCATGTGAAGCGCATGTGAATGGTTTTAGACATACTTATGTTTATTTTTTTCGACATTTTTCTTGATAGTTTAGAGGGTCACTGAGGATAACAAATATATGATTCAAATATTTAATAATAATTTTTTCATTATTTTTTAATTTTGACGAAATTTTGTACACTATTAGTCGTCGTAATGGATATAAGCATTTTATATAACTTTTAATGTTATAAAATTATTTTTTGTTATCATGAATTATCATTTAAGCTAGTAGTAAAGAAGAATATCGGAAAAAATGAAAAAAAAATGTCAAAACTCACTTCACACGCGCTTCACATGAAAAACGTTTCACACACTCATTTTTTCATATATATATATATATATATATATATATATATATTCTTTTTAATTGGAATCATCATCATATATATGAACCTTATTCTCTTATTACATTATCGCAATAATATAATAATGATAACATTTTTCTGAAAATAATAATATCTTGATACCTACATAGTCTCTTCTCAGCGCTGATATGTTTTTTTTCTGGAGTTAACCGCGAAGACTACTAATTACTTTTAGCTAATTCATGTAAAGCTTGATATGAACTGCGGGCAGCTTTCGTTTTTCTCTTTTGTTAATTAAAATTATTCTATCTTTATTCGTGTTTGGCAATCAGCTAAGAAATTGACCTAAAAGTTAGAGACTAAATCCGAAGTCAAAATAAAATATTTATCAATGAAAAATCTAATAATTCATAATATTTTTTACAATTTATACTGTCGACATGTTCATATTTTAAATATTATTATATAAATATATACAGTTTTGGTACATTATTTAGAATGATAATAATCATGTTCTACACCAAATTTACTTATCATGAATTTTTTGTTCTGCTCAGTTTTTTAATAAAATAAAAATTATAAGCCTTGAGTAGCGTGAGTGGCCAACAGAACTCAATCTCAGTTCTTTTTTTTTTTAATCTCTCAACTCTTTCCTGAGTCTGACCACTCAGATCTCAGCATCTCAACTCTTCTCCCTTCGATTGCTCGGACTTTCCTCTAGTCCTCTTATTCTTTATCTTTTCCGTGCACGACTCTTTCTCATGATCTCTCTGTCTCTCTCTGGTATCGAGATTTTTGGACTCTCGTATCCCCTATCCCCACTTGTCTCACGAAGAATATTAGTGTACGGTCATAATTTTTTGTAACATCCGGTCATTTAAAAAAAATGTAAATACTTTTTTTAGGAAGGAATATTTTTGTCTTTTGATAGGCAGCATAAAAAAATAAAACGTAAAAAGAAGGAGAGAAAAAACTCATCGTCTCCTCCTCTGTTTCCACTCGCCCCCGACTTGCTATAGTGCCAATGCAAAATCAGGGCCACCTCATTTTCGACATTCGGTTCTTTATCGTTCGACCTCCGTTTTTCTTCTATAAGGTACCGTTGGAAAGAGCACAACTAGATGAACATCTTGACATGTGGTAGGAGAGGATCGGTCCATTGTGCACGATGCAGCAAGCTTAGAATATGAGAAAAGGATGCAGTAAGTCGATTAGGTTCATTTTAAGGGGTTGTAAACATGCTTGTGCTCCCAATCTTATAGGTGGCCAAGATTGGGATATTTCCGTCAACCTTTTCGATGACTTTTCTGGCGAGATCGACGAGGAGTTTTGGTCGAATTCACCACGATGTTTTGGTAGGTGTACACACGAGGGAGAGACGTATTAGGTTGCTGTCCGTATAAAAAAAATTAATCACAAATTACTTGTAGGTTCGTTGATTTCAATTTCCGACCGTCCTCCGACGTTTCGATGATTCGTTCACATATTTTGTTTGTAAGGGAAAGGGAAATGTGCACATTATATTTAATTACAGTTATGTGAACTAATTTTAAATAATAATATTTATTATTGTTGAAAAGGCGATCGGCGATTGTGTTCGACGTTTCAACGGGTGCCGCTTTGATTTCGAGAGTGTGGTTTCATTGTTGTTGTAAGGATGATTGGTAGCTGAAACTATTTATAAGATTTAATTTTATAATTGATAAGAATTGGTTATAGGATCTAATTCGAATTATTATATGCTTAATTTGGATATGATTGGTGGATGCTCGTTGAGTTTTGAGTAAGGTGTTATTAGTTGACGACTTCTTTTTCCCTATTAGTAAGCATTCTAAAAATCTATAAGATGATCAATTTATGAAAATTAGTTTATATAATAGTTATAATTCATTAATTATGAACTTAGGTAAGAAAATTAGAAATTCTACTTCTAGACACCAAGATGTCATTAAAGGACTATTATATAGTGATTAATGAACTAAAAGACAAATGATATCCGGAAGTGATAATTGCCTTAGGTGATAAGCTTATGTTTCTAAATAAGATTTAAAATGAATAATAGTCCTTTAATGACATTTATCACTTCCTGATATCATTTGTCTTTTAATTCATTAATCACTATATAATAGTCCTTTAATGACATCTTGGTACCTAGAAGTAGAATTTCTAATTTTCTTACCTAAGCTTTAATTAATTAATTATAACTATCATATAAACCAATTTTCATGAATTGATCATCCTATAGATTTTTAGAATGCTTACCAATAGGGAAAAATGAATCGTCAACTAATAGCACCTTAATCAAAACTTAACGGACATCCACCTATCATATCTAAATTAAGCATATAATAATTTAAATTAGACCATATAACCAATTATTATCAATTATAAAATTAAGTCTTATAAATAGTTTCGTCTACCTATCATCCTTACCACAACAATGAAATCACGCTCTCGAAACCAAAGTCGCACCCGTCGAAACGTCGAATACAATCTCCAATCACCTTTTAAAAAATAATAAATATTATTATTTAAAATCAGTTCACATAACTATAATTAAATATAATATGCACATCTCTCTTTTCCTTACAAACAAAATCTGTGGACGAATCCTCGAAAACGTCGGAGGATGATCGAAAATCGAAATCAATGAACCTACAAGTAATTTGTGATTAATTTTTTTTATATGGACAACAACCTAATACGTCTCTCCCTCGTGTGTACACCTACTAAAATATCGTGGTGAATTTGGCCAAAACTCCTCGTCAAACTCGCCGGAAAGGTTGTCGAAAATGCCCCAATCTCAGCCACCTACAAGATTGGGAGCACAAGCACGTTTACAACCCCTTAAAATGAACATAATTGACTTGAGGATGATGCACAACTCACGAGGAAAAAGATCGGTGCGAATCGGAGCCATAATCATCGCTAGTGAACTTCTCTCTTCCCTCAAGTTCTAAGTTTTTTGCGTCACGCACAGTGGACTGATCCTCTCATACCTCATGTCAAAATGTTCATCTCATCGCGCTCTTTCCAATGGAACCTCACACGCGAAAAATGGTGGTCGGACGACAAAGAACCGAGCGCCGAAAGTGAGTTGGTTGCTGGTTTCGCATGGGCACTATAGCAGGTCGGGGACGGGTGGAAACAAAGGAGGAGATGATGGGTTTTCTCTCTCCTCTTTCCACGTTTTATCTTTTTTTATGCTGCCTACCAAAAGATCAAAATACCCATCCCTAAAAAGGTATTTACACCTTTTTTTCTTAAATGATCGGACGTTACATTTTTTTTAGTAGCAGTATACACTCACACTTTTAGATATAAGATGGAGAAATCAGATATGTGTGCATCTGTTCAAGGGAGTTTGAGCGGCCGGTTTGAGGGTTGGTCAGGTTCACATCGACGCACGCCTCCACCTCTACTCTATGCAACGATGGAGGGAGCGAGCAACCTAGCAATCGACATCAGTCATCGCAAATCGTATCGGGTGGAATGAGGCTAATCCACGAGAGATCTCTCTTTGTTCCCTCTCGTTTGCGATCGCCATTCCGATCTCATGCCCCTTTCAGACATGTGAACACCGATCGATGAGTGTGAGAAAGGAGGGCATGAGACCTCCTCCGAGCTCGCCACTTTTCTCTGCGCGCTCGATTGTCGCCCTCCTGCTTGATCGCCGCCCTCCGCTCGATTGTTCATCGTCATCCGCATAATACAGTCATCACCTCCATCCACCCTTCGCCTCCTACTTGTGTTGCCATTCGCCCTTTGCCTTCAACTGCTCACTAAATCGCCTTTGCCTTGAACTGTGTGCCAAACCACCTCTGCCTCCCCCTTGAAATGGCGCACACATATCTAATCCCTCCATCTCAAATGGGACAACCCTATAAACGAGTTCGATACATGATTCAAGGCGGTTCGGATATCACAGTTCAACATGGTTTGGAACTCTCGCAACTCGTTCTTCGTCCTGGACTGCTTGCGCTCCTTCAACCTCCATCGCTACCACTCTGGCAACATAGCACCCAATCCTCTCGAGTCGGTCTCCACCCCCAAATCTCATATCGTAGATGTCGTTCCCGCCACCCCCTCGACACGGGCTGCGGAGAAATGCTACAAGGAGGAGGACCACGATGGTCACCACCTTGGGTGGATCCAATCGGACGTGCATCCAATGGTGAGGGAGCTGTCGGAGAAGTTGCTTGCGTGTGACACGATGCGCGAAGCCTCGCGACCCTAGTGCCACTTAACTTAAAGCTTTCGGCTGCTCCGCGTCAAACCAAAGAATTCATGCAGTCGCCCCTTACTGCGTAATATTATGGAGTACCAAGATATTCGTCCTTAGGACATAATCTTGTAAAGTCATCCTTATGAATGGCTAAGTTACTCGTAGGATATGTCTTTTCTATTTCCAATCTTAAATCGAGACTCTTCTACCTATGGTACATTAGGAATGAGTTCACTAGTGCCTTTCTGACCCATATGTATTTTATGTTTCATCATATATAATGCAAACAAGCTTTTCTTAATTCTAATGTCTAACCTTGAGCGTGGGGTGATAACCCACATTGGTGACCCCTCTCGGTATCCCGTGGTATCTTGGCTGTCCCTTCGAACATTAAGCGACTGCATTAGTACCTCAATGCGCTAATGTCGTGGTTCCATGACAAGTCGTCCAACACTCGTCATTGAATGCCTATAAGACGACTCTCATAGTCGTCTCGATCATAAAACTTCCACTGCATACTCAAAATATGCTTGGCTAGGTGCCCCTTCGCTTAAGTCGTCGCACGTGATCTTGTGTTCGAGAATGACCATGTGACTAGTGGTATTATAACAGTTCATTCTACTCAGATCTATGTGACAATGACTCGCTTGTGTGATCGCAATGTGTCCTAGCATGGAGAAAATGTGTGATGCATGCATTTTACAACATATAATTAGACTTGCATTTAGGTTTATTTTGCATAATTTTCTCATAGCATGCATCTATTTTACGTTTGTTTCTTTAAATTCATTGAAGCAGCCTTCTACCTCTAGTTGGTGTATTTTGCAAGAATTATTGATGAAAATGACGGAGAAATAGAAGAAAAGAAGAATAAGTGAAATGGAGTTTAATTAGCTTTGGAAATTCAAAAGAGTTTTCTTCATGGGCAGTTATAAAATTCTCACGGTCATGAAAGGTCTCACGCCCCATCATCCAACGTTCATAGCTCTTACAGAACCACCTTGCACAAAAAAAATTGGATTTCATGGGCCGTGGTATATGGTTTCACGCCCCAACCGCCCATCCTCAGGGCTATGCCAGAAGCACTCAAACGAAGAAACAATGATTTAACAGGCTGTTAAATACCTCTCATGTTTGTGAAGACCAAATTTCATGCCAACCGCTGCATTTCACGGACCGAGCGTCACCTAGTTTACCCGAAGAGAACTTACGGGCCATGACATGTTTCGCACAACCGTCATAACAAATTTTCACCGATCACATAAGTCTCACAGCTCCAACAGTGAAACGGATATGGAAGAATTACCACGAGCCATGGGAAATCCATCACGGGTCATTACACACCCTAGCAGTCCAAAGACAACTATATTACCGTATGTTATCATGACAATCTGATGTTGCTCGACATTTTGTGACGTCTCATCGCATGCATGCAACATAAAGCGTTCAATCACTCCACGACAGAAGTTGACCCAATGTTAAGTATCAATGTTCATTGTTCCTTTCAACTACATAGGATCATTCATAAGCATCTTGTCGTGCCACCAGCCTAGCCTGCCGCGTTAAGATGACTTGCAAACACTTTGGGACCAGATGTCGGCATTGTCTACCTCGTCAAGTGTCCTCCCGCAAGCGACATAATGTGACCCATCAAGAATTGAGACAAATCTACTGCATGCCAACACAATCCGATGCCTCAAACCCAATGACTATGTGGCAAATGGTTTGAGCATCGAGCACTTGACGAACCTTGGCATGCTGCTGCCAAGATTTCCGCCGCCAATCGAAGAAAGACATGCCTTTCCTGTCAGCAAACGTCTTGAGTAATCGAAGCGGCCCGTAAAGATCGAACTCCAAGGATTCGAAGGACACACTAACGATGTCATCCTTTCGAATGGAGATGGAAGTGAGTTGGGAGCTCTTGCAATGAGTTCTCCAACATCAATCTGCTTGCCTAAGCAGAGCGTCTTCACGAGCATTTTCATGGATTGGTAAAGACCGAGCTGGTGGAAAAGTACGTCAAGGATGCATGATCTTTGTCGACAAGCATGATGACATCACTTGGTCTGAACTGTGAATGGACGAGTATCAAAGGTGCATCATTTTTCGTCACTGAGCATAATGATATCGCCTCGCCCATATCCCAAAGGCATTGCCGAAGCTTTAAAGGATGTCACAAGATCGGAAGAAGGCATATCCCAAGAATCCTGCAAAATGTGACGAATTAAGATTGGTGATGTCATTGCGACAATATGGGATGTGGTAACATTGATCCCATTGAGACATGAAACGAATGTAGATGATAGTTCAATAACTATGTATGCCATGTTCAGCATTAGCTAAAAGGGCATGTTGAAGGAGGACATAAAAAGGGATCACTGAGCTCCGCCTATAGAGTTCCTAGGTGAATGAAGACACATTGGTGAAAACCTTCAAAAAAGGTATTTAAGCCTTGGACTAGGACGGAGTTGGGACGATGGGATTGTCCCAACCTCCACTTGCTAGTCGTCGTTGCCGAATCACTCATAGAGTATACCAAGACAAGCGCCATACCATGAAAACCCTCGAGCAAAGACAATGATGGGGGAGAAAAGTTCAAGTCGCAAGGAATAAGCCAAACTATCAATACAAAGATAAAGCCCATCAAAACAAGAGGATTGAGTTAACTCCACAACGAATGTGGGAAGACTCTCGTCGCTCACTATAACAACTTGAAGCAGGCAAGTTATAAAGTGTCATATTGAAGAATCTTGTGCTGCCTCAAATCATCCGAATTCCAAAATAACCATCAAGAGTGAGGTGGTCATGTACTCTACATTCGATGGAAGGAGGATTCTATGTCGCAACCATATGCAACATGGAGACATGGAGTCAAGTCATACTTGAAAAATAATAAGGCTTTCAATGTGTTCAATCGTGATCCCAAAGAAACTCTTTCTCTGAATTACTCATGAAGCCATCCAAGAATTGTTTCACCCCAAGAAGTTGATGCGAGAATTGATAACAATTAAATACTAGCAACTACACTAATCGCTCAAGTAATAAAATGTAATGAGTAGAATGTCGAACCCACAAGAAATTAACTTAACTAAACTAATTTCAGGGGCTAATAGGAGTCAACAAGATTTTGGATAAAAAATATATTGAAAATAAAATTACAAAAAAGTAAAGAATAAAATTAATTTAATCTATCGATGCATAGGACTTAGGATGATAAAAAAAATTGTAAACAAACTGAATTGATCAAATATTATAAGTTAGTTTTTAACGATGGATTAGAGTCTACTTAAATTACTGATTTTCGTATAGGATCAATCAACCTATCTTAATTCAAAATAAATTAAGACTACTACATCAAGGATCGTAATTTAATCAAACCTGAGATTAAGATACATTAAAATATAGTCTCTAAACTATTATCACTCATACCATGGTAATGATTAATAGACCATACGAAATCATGCATCAAGGATCATACGAGTTGTGACATGCAATACTTGGACTCAAAAGTCAAGAATCAATTTCATATAAATCATGCAATCAAAAGTAACTACTCCTACAAGAATAATATCTAACTAAAGAATACAATTAATCACTAGAAAAATATTAATAATAGCATGCATATTCGAAAAAAAAAACTAAACTTTAATTGATAATGAAATAAGGTTTAACAATTTGCCTTACCAATTAAAACTATTACATGTCTTAAACATAAATAAAACTAAATTATCCGGATTACAAAAGATAAAATAATATACCAATTAAGCTTAGAAGGTAGAGCAGAGAGTACTCTCAGGAACACTAAAGAACTACTGCCCGGTCCTCGTCTAGAGCCAATCATGCGGAAATTATTTCAGTGAGCCCTTTGAAGTTCTCTCACATTCTTGGCTTCAAAGCTCTAGTTGCAGACACTAGCATGATTATTTTTTGCTTCCTGACATCCCTTTTTCTAGAGGCTCAAGTTTCCATGAAGTTTGAGAATAAATGGAAACATTTTCCTAGTAAAATAAGGTAAATTCGAAGTTCTATTGATTCTGAAAATTGTCTTGTAAAACTCTGAAATTTATGGTATAATTTGTTTTCAATTGGTATCTGAGACATATGGTAAGAGTTGGAGTCCTTGTGCATTGAGAATTCTTCCAAAAATAAGTTTCCATGTCGAAAATAATGTCTATCACGCCCCCTTGAGTAGTTCTTCACGGCTCAATCAAAATAGAATTTGAAGTTTATGCAGGCTTCATGGGCCGTGAGACAGGTCTCCGGACGTGAGCTTGGCCTTTCTAGTTGAAGTGGATGAATTTTAGTGACATCATGACCTATAACAGAGATATAACGACCCATGAAAACTCTCTTCCATATGCAACTTGCTGTAGGAGCCGTGAAGTTGTGTGGTCTGTGAATATCCATTGTAACGACTGTGACAAAAGTGCCACGGCCCGTAAGTTTACTCAGTCGAATGTAAAGTCCTCTTGGTCCGTGAAATGCTGGGAGGATGTGTAAAAATTATCTTTCACGACCATGAGAGATATTTAACGACTTGTGAAAATCATAGTTTCTTCGTGAGCACTTGTCAAATCCGTGAACATCAAGGCTGTTGCATGGAACTCTGGTTTCACGATCGTGAGAATTATTTAACGGCTCGTGAAATCCTTCTCTTTAGTATTCGATTCTACAAAGTCGTGAAAGCAAATAGTTGGGGCGTTAAACCATCTTTCACGGTCCGTGAAGAAAAAGTAACGGCCCGTGAGATTCAAGAATTGATTTTTTTGAAAACTGAATTGTCTCCGTTTTGTGTGCTTCTTCTTTTATGCCCTTTTATCGTTGTTTATCAACAATAATTCCTGTAAAATACACCAGCTAGATGTAGATAACTATTTCAAAGAATTTAAAGAAATAAATATAAAATTAGATGCATGCTATGAGCAAATTATACAAAAAAAAGCCTAAATGCAAGCATAATTATATATTGTAAAATGCATGCATTAGAAGTCAAACCAAATGAGTTGACACTGCGCAAGTTTAAAGAAGCTAAAGTCAACATAAACTTTATGGAGGAATAGTTGCTTGATCAAGTTAGACCGCACATATGGCAGACTCCACTGGTGTTGCACAAGTAATCACCTCAGATGAGTAAGCAAAGGCTTGAGGTAGGAGTCATCAACAAGTTCTGAAATGACACGGACATTCCTGATGCTGATGAAGTAGAAGTCACAAAAAAGGAAGCAGACTCTAACTAGACATGTTAAGTTAAGACTGAAGACGAAGATCTTGAAGAAGTCCGGACAATGACATGGGGGCATCGCCGACTTTGGTGAGGGAGAATGTCACAAGACGGTTTCTCGTGACATGGCGTGTGAAGCCTCGCGGTACCAGTGCCGCTCAACTAAAGAACACATGCAGCTGCCTCACACTACGTGATATTACGGAGTAGCAAGTTATCCGTCCTTAGGACATTATCTTGTAAGATCATATTTATGAATGACTAAGTTACACGTAGGGTATGCCCTTTACATTTTCAATTTCGTATTGAGACTCCTCTACCTACGGTACTTTAGGGGAAATTCACTAGTGCCTTCCTAACCCATATGTATTATATGTTTCATCATATATAATACAAGCAACTTTTTCTTAATTCTAGTGTCTGAGTTTTGAGCGTGGGGTGACAACTCACATCGGTGACCCTTCTTGGTACCCCGTGATATCTCGCCTGCCCCTTCGGACGTTAAGTGCTCAAGCATATATAATAGTGTCTCAACGCGTTAATGCCACGGTCTCATATCATGACTATGATTGAATGCCTATAAGAGCGACTCTCGGCATAGTCATCTCGATCATAACATTCGCTGCAAACTCAAAATAAGTTTGGCTAGATGCCCCTTTGCGTAGTCCGTGATCTTGTGTTCGAGAATGATCTTGTGGCATGTGCATGAAGAAGTCGGTGAGCGATCATTTGCTCACTTTAAGGATGTGGAGATCGCGGTCGAGGACGAGTGCGGAGAGCAAGAGCGTGGAGCGCAATCGAGAGGGCAAGTGTGACAGTTGAGCATGTGGAGAAAAGGGGGATGTTGTCCCCCCCCCCCTCCCCTCCCCCCGAGCTCGCCGAATGAGTGCGGCAAGCGGGAGCACGGAGGGAGATTGAGCGGGCGACTGCGACAATTGAGCGCGCAGAGAAAGGGGGGTGTCGTCGGCCCCCCTTTTTTGTCTCGTCGGCGTGGTAGATGTAGCACACTAATATTTCTCATATATTTTATTATACATACATATATATATATATATATATATATATATATATAATAGACTATTTAACTTTTCAAAACATGATAGAACTTTCAAGTAGATGGTGTAGATTGATTTAGTTATTATTAACAAACTATTTGACAATGGTTGATTGGGTCACCTTATTTATTTATAGGTTTAAAGTAAAAAGTGGTTCTTTTTATTGTTTTATGTACTTATAGTTTCCATGGTTAAGATGATTTATTAACCAATAACTTTCTGGGATTGACCTTAGTTATAACCAATATATTTTTTATTAACAAAATATGACTTCAAATTTGATTTATATCTTAAATTTAGTTTTTTATTCAATTTATTTTGGATTTAATAAATTTTCATACAATTTTAATATATACAATATAATTGGTTGCATGTATGTATGCATTTCTGTCTTGTATGTGTATGTATGCATCACTTGAAAAAGTAATCATATACACATTTTTCATAATATATTGTTAGATCATTGTTTTTGTCTATAGTATAGATCACAATGTTAGTAAATCCAAAATAAGAATATTTTTTGGTACATTTGCAAGAACTTCGGTGTTCAAAATTACTAGCGCATAACTAATTTGGAGTTGGATGAAAGAATAAAATTAATTATTTTCTTGTTCAACGTGATAATAGTAAGAATTGATTTTACGACTACTAGGAACCATCGAATCACATGCACTACAAGAAAAATGTCAATTTCTGACGGATGGTTTCTGACGGGCAAAAATCCTTCTGAA
Source organism: Pontederia crassipes (assembly GCA_030549335.1). NCBI lineage: Eukaryota > Viridiplantae > Streptophyta > Magnoliopsida > Commelinales > Pontederiaceae > Pontederia > Pontederia crassipes. The sequence continues at coordinate 65,029,920 of CM060196.1, read as the reverse complement.
CTACTGAAGGAATTTTCGACGGATTCAAATAACCATCGTAAGTATAGACGGAGAAATGTTCGACAATCGAAAGTTCCGACGGTTACAATCATCCAAACTTCAGAGGGATCAACATACGTCGAAACTTTATATTGTCGTAACTGTCGGAATAAGATGTTCATATGTTCCGATGGCACTGACCATCCAAACTTTCGACGGATGGCTTCCCGTCGATATTTTCGACAGTTCCAACCATTGGTACTGTTATTATATTATAATATAGTTTCATTCCATTAATATATCATAATATAGTTGCATCCCATATGGGACACAACTCTCCTTACAAATTACGCCAACCACCAAAGTTGGTTCCAAAGTATGAGTTGTATGTTATAGGAATGAATGGGATTGATAAAGAAAGAGATAGATCAATATTATATATCTTATAAACAATGCTTCAAAAATAATTGTTATATAGTAACGATTTAAATTGAAATTATTTACTCTAACGGAATGAGTGCAATGTTAGGGGATGCATTTTTTCTTTTTTTTAAAATATCTATTATTAAAGACTTGATACATAATATTGAAGAGATCAATCGGAAAATAGGAGATCCAGAAGAGCATTCTCATTACAAAAAATTTGGCCAAAAAACCTAAGGAAAATTGGTTTCTCTAAAACATTGTTCTAACTCAAAATCAACAAAAAAATGTTTCTTCAGATGTTCGTAGGCACTTGTCCCTCAAGTGTGGTTTCAAAGAAACAGAAGACATGGGACACTACCTTGGTGTATCTATAATTAACGGATGAGTTACAAAGCACACATACTGGGGAATTGTCGAAAAGGTAAAGAGTAGATTAGCGGGATGGAAAGCTTCTAGCCTTTCAATGGCAGGCTCCTAACCCTTGTCAACTCAGTTGCAAACTCCATTCCAATGTTCGCAACGCAATCAACTAGAATCCCACAACAAGTATTAGATGAAGTCGAAAAGATTTGCAAAAGCTTCATTTGGGGGCATAGAGAAGACACTCGAAAACTCCATCCTATTCGCTGGATCACCTTACTTCAGCCCACAGATCGAGGAGGCTTAGGAATTAAGAATCTTCGCCACATGAATGATTCTTTCCTTGCAAAATTATGCTAGAGATTTTCCACACAACATGGACACCTCTGGACTAGTGTTCTTATTCACAAATATTCTGCACATGATACGACTCAAGAGCTACCAAACAGAAAGAGTGCATCATACCTTTGGCAAAATTTATGTGATTTTTGGCCCATCTTCAAAAGAAACATTGGGCGGTGCCTAGGAAATGAGACAAACATAAGATTCTTGGAAGATGCATGGATCCCAGGACTTGAGCCAATTGCATATTTATATGGAAGGATTAGTACCCCACATCTTAAGAATGTTACTCTTTCCTCCTTTATCACAAGAGAAGGCATGTGGGACTTCAGCCAAGTAGTTCCACTACTCCCACAAATCATGACTCAAAAATTGCTAACACTTACTCCATCGCCAAGGCGCAGACCGATTAAGGCCACTCTCAACACCTACAACTGTGTGGTCCACCATTTGGCGTTGGAGGGGGCCACAACGTATCAAGACTTTCTTATGGCAAGCTTGTCATCATGGTCTCATCATTAATCTATTGTTAACTTCCACAGGACTCAAAACAAATCCTACTTGCAGCCATTGTCAGCAAGGCCCTGAAACAATATTGCATGTCCTACGCGATTGTCCGTCTACAGCTGTTTGTTGGAAAATCCTCATTTAAAGGCCTACTTTTTACCAAAGATTCTTTGTGGCTTCAATACAATCTCACCCAAATGCATTTGGGGCCAAATTATACTTCCTAGAGCTCAATATTTGGAGTGTGCTGTTGGCTTTTGTGGAAATAACGTATCTGGAGTTATTTGATGGCTCTTTTACAAGGCCACTTGCTTATAAAATAACTCAAAAGGCAAGATCATTCTTGGAAGCCATGCATGCCACCCGAGGCCACTATCAACTTCCAGCCTCTCACAAAGCTGTTCACCTGGATTGGAAACCCAAACAGGGCTGGACACTACTCAGTACTGATGGGGCATCGAAAGGCACACGAAATATTGCAGGTGTAGGTTGTTTGCTGAGAACTTGGAAGGGCACTGAAGGGCTATGTACGCAATATTGGCACAGCGTCAGCATTGGAAACTGAGTTATGGGCAATCCATGATGGCATGCAGCTTGCTTGGGCCTATGGCATCCACCAACTGCTTGTCCAGATGCAAAGATTGTCATTTCCAGAATTAATGAACCACCAAGTGCAATAGGTTGGCTTGCAACACTTCTTGCAGGCATACAAACCTTGATGGCAAAGGATTGGGTAGTCGAACTACAACAAATTCCTCGACAGTTTAATGCTTCTACTGATTGGCTAGCCTCTAAGACCTTTCGAATACCCTTGACAGCTCATAATTTTTTCTATGTGCCCTGTTGAACTAGCCTCACAAGGGTTTCTAGATGTATTTGAGGACGTTAGTGCCTCCCTTGTTCCAATATAATATTTTAACTTATTTTAACTTATTTTTTTAACTTATTCCAACAAAAAAATTCCAAGATGGACCAAATGTGTAGTAGTATATTTTGACTATGTTGTGATACGCCCTCATTATGATTGGCCATGGCAGAAGTGTATTCGAATTCGATTAGGCAAGATCCCTCTGTATAATCTTGAGTAAGCCCATCAAAGCGTCGAGCTTTTAACTCCAAGTTTGACTTTTAACTCCAGCTATGACTCCACATCTTTATTAAGGTGTGTGCCACATACTCATTGAAACAACCAAAGGCACCCTCCCATACCAGGGTGATGGTTGTGTGCTTGAAGGTGAAATGCAAATCATTCAGTAATTTCTAAAATTTCCAATGCCAAGAAGAAATAAAAGCTAACAAATTGATTTAGACTTCTCTAAGTGCACACCCTAATAATGGAGTTTTCTTCATGTACCCAGCCCCCTCTCCCACCTCTACATTTCGTCGGGACGCGAACACGGGTGCCACCCCCTCCTTTCGACACATTGGCACCGGCGAGTTAGAAAGGACATACCTCCTTTTTATATTTTATATTATTATATGTTATTTAAAATTTTTAAATATTAAAAGCAAGAATAGAAAGATAGTTTAGTTTTGTAATAAATAAAAAATTTGAATTCATCGCCAAAATAGTTGTTAATGGAGATCCAATATTGGAATTGGCCAAGAAGAGTTGCTACTTGGTACCCAAATAGGATAGGATTGAGAGTCAGCACCTGGCACCGTCTGCATCTGCCTCCATCTGCACCAACCCAACCAACCGCCGGCTTCTTCTCCCAGCTTCACGACGACCCCCATTCACCGACGAATGACATCGACTTTTCTCAAAAGAATTCTATCGACGAACTTGCAGAAAAATGGACCGTGTTCTCTAAACGCAGACCGTTTTCTTCAAACTAACATGGACCATTTCTCAAAAACACGGTCCGTGTTGTCTTACAGTCACAAAACATGCCGATTTACTCTTACACGGTCCGTTTTCTCACCATGGCAGTGCCCCGCACAGTGTCCATGGATTTTGAGGAGGTTGGTTTGGACACCCTCGAGCCTACCATGGTACCGAGGCCTCCATATGTTGATTACAAAGATGGGGATCATGCCCGTGCTTTGATGAGGCTTCGTCAAATGGAATCAGCGGTCACCAAATTTGCTTGCCCTTGTTTCATGCATGACACTAATATTATTGATGATATTTTGATTCTTTTTGGACGCATAGGGATGGCAGAGTTTATTTTGAAAAATTGGCCAACATATGATCGAGTGGCTTTGAAATTTTTGAGTTCATTTCAGATGACGCACACAAGCTTTGCAGGAGAAGCACCAGAGCAAATATTTTTTAGGATGTACAACAATGACTACACCATTGGTATGTCTGAGTTATGTGAATTTCATAGTTTGCCAGTAATTGAGAACAATTCTGACACCTCAGCTTTTGATGCTACATCTTTCTAGTTTGCTATCACTGGTGAGAATAATCTTAACTTAGCTCGTACTAAAGCTAGTCAGATTCATAATCCAATATTTCGTTATGTGCATCGAATTTTGTCTAACACTATTTGTGGAAGAGGAGACAGCGAAGTGCTGTTAATGAAACAGAACTTCTTTTTTTATGGGTTATGATTTAAAATGTGCAGATCAATGTTGGAGCATATTTGGCTCACAACTTTGAAAAACATTCTAGGAAGAAGAAAGGGCGCATTGCCATCGGAGGTTTGGTCACACTCATTGCACGTCACTTTAATTTATACTTAGAATGCAATGTGGTTAAAAATGCTTCATTCCTTGATCGAAGCAAGGCAGTTCATATAAGACTGGCCATTCTTCTTTACTTTTAGAGGAAGAACTGATAAGATCCCATGTGCAAATCGGGCTAGAATTACACCTTTCGACATGACTAATTGGTTATACTTCTCACCTTTGGCCATTCCACTTGACGCCGAGTAACCACTTGAGGACGAGCCAGCACCCCAGCCATCACAGGACGGTGCAGGACCTTCACAGTCTCCATAGACAACTCAGACAGTTTATCCACCGCCTCCTACATCAGCTCCTCCTTCTACTACTTTTGACTTTTATCCATGGCAGACACAAATAGATGCTATACAAACTGATCAGACACGGTATCACTTATTAGTGATGGATCAATAGGATCTTATGCAAGTTGCAGCCCAGGAGGGTCGAGCACTACTTCATCGCCTTGTAGAGGATGTCGCCAGGATAGATCGAGATGTTCGTCAGACTCTGATTTAGGTGGGCAACCCGACAAATAGACATCGACATGAATTAACTTATCGACTCCACGAACAGTACTATACGATTCAGTACTGAACATCCCTCCCATAATAGTGCATGCCCCCATAGCAATGACATATTTTGGTTCGGGCATTTGCTCATATAATCTCACTAAAGAAGGAGCCATTTTCATTGTTACTGTGCCGGCTATTAAAATTAGGTCTGCTTGTCTAGGACTCGACCTTGTACCAATCCATAATGATCAAAGTCGAATCGCGAACCTATTAATGAAGCAAATTCAATGAAACAACAACTTGCACCTTTGGACCTCCACCTCCATGACCTCCACCAGAGTTTGATTAGCAGGGTTGTGTTTTCCACTTCTGATCTTTTGTTATTTTCTTTTGCTATTTTGATGTACGCAAACTCGTCCGACTGGTTGAACACTGAGACAGTGTTTCTTTCAAGTTCAGGGGTTGCGCATGCATTTCATGTTTCTTGCATCAAGATAATTATCTATTTTTCCAAATTATGAAGAGAGATATCTCGCTCATCACTATTCATAGAGTTTTCTATATTTTCTTGTTCTTAATCAACGATTTCAAGAACATCTCTTGCTTATGAAATTCTTTATCAAAAGTTTTCTTTCATTTATCGCCTTAGTATAGGGTTTTTGGAAAAGAAGTTGGAGCTGATTCGAATTATTTTGCTTTGATGATCTTTATCTGTTAGTCTCTTCTAAATTTTTCAAAAGCAATCTTTTTATTGAATAAATATATGTTGAGCGAAAAAAAAACTTCTAAAAAGAAGTTAAATAAAATGTTTATCTCCGGCACCTTAGTGTGTTCGGGTCATTAGATCCGTTAGAGATTCTTGCCTGACGATCTATGACCAACTAGTCTATGATCCGTCGATCAAAAACCTGTTACATGAACCACTTTGAGCAAGATGGAGGAAACGAAAAAAAAAGAGAAGAAAAAAAAGCTCATTTAATATTTATAAATTCAAAATTTGGACTTCTTTTATCTATATAGTTAAGACTTATTGATTTAAAAATGTCTTAGCATCATACATTCTTTGAAGCAGGAATCATTTGGAAAGAGAAGAGGTACTTTGGGGATAAATGAAAAATAAACAATGAGAAGAGAAAAGTATTAATATTTTGATGAAGATCATATCTTATCTTGAATCTTATTTGAGGACAAGTAAATATTCAAACTTGGGGATTGTGATGCATGCTCAATTTTGTATGTTATAATATTTTAATAAGTTGAAAATTGAATGATTATGCATCAATTGTCTTACTTTTCTTATAGGAATATTATTCTCCTTTTTATTTTTTTATTTTTATGGCGCTTGTTGTGCAGGAGAAGAAAATGGACCGTGTTGTGATGACACGGGCCGTTTTTCATCATGCCGCGTCACCACCAACACGGCCGGGGGAATTTCTGTCACGTGCTGATTAAACCGGTCCATTTTGCTTGATCGAACCACGTTAGATAATAATGAGAATATTTCCCGGTGATTCCAGAAGACAACATGGCCCGTGTCATTGATGACACGGTCCGTGTTATTCATGTCTGAAGATTTTCCGTGCCGAGCTGTGATTCGCGTGATCATGACATTAATCAACACGGCCCGTGTCATTAATGACACGGTCCGTGTTGACACCCAGATTTTTGGTAACCGTCGCTTATCAAATGACCTCTGCTTCCACACCAAAGGATCATCTAGAGTCATATTTTAGAGTTTTATTTTCTTGCTCATCTTTTGTACTCTAAATTTTGGCTTTATAATGTTTAGTTCTTTAGCAATGGAGTAATCTTTCTTTGTTGGTTTTACGTTGTTTAACTACACTGTTATTTTGATGAGGTTATTTTCTAAATATGAATGTTCTGTTTGAATCGAATTTATTTTTAACATCTCATATCTCTCCCCTATATCCTCTGTGAGATTTAGAGGGGTGTGGACTTAGACTTACTCGGTCGAGAAGTCTTTGAGATGAATCGAATCACTTATGTTTTAATCCTTAAATATTTGGAGAACGATTTGGTTAAACTTTCTTCAAATATATAATTGATAAAACAGATAGGACATCTGATCAAAGTCCTAATTTATATTAATTCCATCAGATGTGATTTTCTTACTCGATTAACAGTGGAGGAATGCTTAGTAAAACCAACATTTCTTCTAATTGGTATTTCTTTTTCTTGGATTTATTTCTTGTTTCCTCTAATTATCTTCATAATTCATTTCTCTTAAAGAATTTTCATCTAGTAAGAGTGAGAGATAAAAATCCTCGTGGGATCGATATCTTTTTACTACTTGTGCGATCGGTATACTTGCCGGACTTTTCTACTCTATAGAAAAGCAGCCATCTCTATTACATAGATAGAGAAATTATTAAGATTGCAATAGAGAGATAAACAAGAGATTAAAAGATAAAAAAGGAGAAATAATCTCTTCAAAAAATTTTAAACTCCTTTGGAAGAATCTCCACCGAGTAGATGACTAGAGGCTCTCTCTTCTTGCCTTTGTAGTGGATTTTGAATTCTAGACTTGGATGATTAAGTGAGGTGATATGAACCCCTTTTTATAGTCGAAATTGCAATTGCCCTCTGAGAATCAACGCGGATTGTGTCATCAATGATATCTGCCGCATTTATCAAAATATAATTATTTGGCTGAGGAAATCTGACGAAATTAATAAAATGGATCATGTTATTAATAACACGGATCGTGTTATTAATACACGAGTTATTTTATATATTGTTAGAATGATTTTCGCCCAATATCTCAGATTTTGAAGATATGGTGATTGCTGGTTAACATGGACCATGTTGCAAGGAACATGGGCTGTGTTGCTAGAAAACGCGGACCGTGTTGAATCAACGCAGGCCGTGTTGCTCAACGTGGATTGTGAATGCGGACCGTGTTGCTCAATGCGGACTGTGTTGGCTCCTGTAGAAATAAAAATAAAAAATTAGGCACCAATTGATTCTTTGAAAGTTTTAATTAAAAATGCCATGATAGAATAAAATTATAAAAAATAGATCGAATGATATGAAATAAATATGTATAAAATGCCATGCATCAAATTCTCCCAAGCTTGAACTATTACTTGTCCTCAAGCAAGTTTCAAAGTAAGAACCGAGTGAAAATGGTTCAAGCATAAACTTCATCTCATGATTAATACTTTTCTAATACTGCTATTTCACACGTTCATTGCTGAAGCATCTCTCCTCTTGCCATTTGACCCTACCTCAGAGAATTTCTGACACTTAAAAATATTTAAACATTTCTAGATTCAGCTTGAAAAAAAACTATAGATTATCATATAATAGTCTTAATATTGAAAACATAAGTACAAGTTGAGCTTAGTTTTCTTGTTATTATAGCAATTCAAACATTCATGTGCTTCTCTATATTGCGCAAGGTGGTCTATGTAGCGGATTTTCGATCAATGGTTTCCAGACCAGTTGGCCTTATATCATCAGGCAAGAATCCCTTACGAATCTAATTGCCCGAATATACCAACGTGTCAAAGAAACATTCATGACTTATTCATTGCATTTTTTCACACATTTTTTTCTCTTTTTTCGCGTATTTCTCCATCTTACTCAAAGTGGTTCATGTAACATGTTTTCGATCAATGGATCCCAGAACAGTTGACCTTAGGTCGTCAGGCAAGAATCCCCTACGGATCTAATGGCCCGAACACACCAAGGTGTCAGAGATAACACATTTTATTTTATTCAACTTCTTTGGAAGCTTTTTTTTTTTCAAAAGCTCAACAAGTACTTAAAGCATTCAATAAAAGACTACTCCAATCCAATCTAATTAAAATAAAATCAAGCTAAATAAAGAATTGTAGTCCAGGTATCATATTTCTATTTGGAATCATTCTACTTTTCCACTAACCCAATACTATGGCAATGAGATGATAGAAACTTCAGCGTAGAATTTCACAAGTCAATTAGATGTCTTTTAAAATTGATGCCAAATATTAAAAATTTTTTTTTTTTGGGATTTTAGATGATATGCATGTAAAACAAAAAAATGCAACTACTAAATAATAAAACATGCGAATGCAGTAAATATGAGAAATGCATCAATGCAACTCTCCCAAGCTTAAACTAAGCACTGTCCTCAGTGCTAGCCTAGTCGAGTAAAATTGTGTCGCAGAACAATGACTTAAGAAATATAGAAAGAAGAAACAGAGAGACACAACCTATTATTTTTAAAAAAAAATGATGACGGCAAAATGTTGATCAATGGTAGAGCACAAATGTTGATGGTTCTGGATCGTCGAAAAAGGTCGTTTGCTGTAATATGATCAGTTATAATGACTGCTCGAGCTGTGTCATAAATGTGGTATGTGGTTGTTGGCGCAATTTTTGGAATTTTTTTTTGAATCATGAAGCTCATGGATCATGTTGAAAAAGAACTTTATGCAAAAAATAGGCTGAGTAGTTAGTCCATGTTGAAAACACAAGCCATATCAAAATGCACATGGGTCATTTTATTCAAAATTCTCTATCTATGAAATGAGTGCCTAAATCTAACAACTAAAATTATTTTAAGAAAAACTAAATTGACCTGAAATAGAAAAAAAAAGTCCCTAATAAAAGGATTATCATTATGATAATGAATGAATTTTGCAATTAAGAACAATCTCACCCGAATTATGTGATCATGATGCGTTTCTCATGGTGAGAATCAATGAATGTGGGTGAACACACATCCAAGTCACCAATTTTTGGCAAGCCATCTCAGTAATTTTTACCTTACCCTTGATTTGAGATTTTGCAATTTCTACCATTGGGCTCTTTGGTCGCCATTCTTGAGATGACATTGGTGCTTGTGATGTTGTTCTTGCTTATGATGATGCCGGTATTGCGATCACCTCCTTTTGTTGTGGTGGATTTGAAGATGCAGTGATGATGGTAGATGGTACTTCTAAAGTTGAGTTCCTCTTTCGGACTTGTCCATTTTCGATTATGTACGGACTTGTTTCCGTAATTCTCCACTTTGTAGTCCATCTCTTTTGTTGATAATATCTTCGTGGTTTCCACGTCTCTGATATAGTTCTCGATGATGACAAGGACACATGAAAATTGGTGGCCTACCTAAAATGCTTGCCTTTTGAAATTGGACCAAATAAAAAGATAAATTTGCTACTTCCTTCTCTAGTAGTTGAAATTTGACATGCATATCATCAAACCTTTGTTGAATCTTAGGTGGATGCGATGAAGTGAACTCTCATCGTGAACCTTGCCTTGATCTTTCAGCTGTGTCAAGTGAATCTCCAAATTATGGATGAGTTAGTCTTACAAAGAAAATCTCATATCAATTGCAGATATGAATTGCTTAAACATGTCCTCTAATTTGGTTCTTGACTCAGTTGATGAATTGATGGCAACATCTATCTTTGTGTTGTGTTGTGTCAGTTGAGTGATATGATTCTCCATATTCTGAATGTACTCTTCCTGCATAGAAAATATGTTCATCAATGTGTAAGCAAGGATAACGGGTCAAAATTGTTGAACCTCCTTGTTGTAACTTGTGTTAGGCAGATTAACACCAACTTGGATAATTTCTTATATTGAAGGGTCTCCAAGTTGTGTTTCTTCCTCGATAATTATTTTGTTGATATTTCCATATGACATGGGTTGTTTATTAGACTTATTCTTTTTCGTCATTGAAAATTGAACAGTTTTCTTTATATCAAGATCTAATAGAAGTGGATTCTTAAAAAAATGTATTGCTCAAAGGTCCGAGAGAGCAACTTGAACAATAGAGAGTTAAAAAATGAATAGGGAAAAGAGAATGAGGGCCATTTTGAACAAACACGAAGTGTTTTAGAAAAGTCGACACAAGTCATTTTCTAAATCACCGTCTGTGTGAGTAGGTTGAAAAGAGAAGGTGGAACATGAGCCGTGTACTAATGAAAGCGGACTGCTTTGAACAAACGCGGAGCGTCTTATTTTTAGGAAAGTCGACACTTGTCGCCCCCCAAAAAAATCGCAGACAGAAAGTAAACGCAGGCCGTGTATAAGGGAACACGGACCGTGTCCGAGAAAGCGCGGGATAACTGCACGGGCCATGTACAGTAAACGCGGACCGTATTAATTTTAGCACAATGCAAAAGCAACAGAGGAGGAGAAAACACAGACCGTGTATGGACCACGTGGATCGTTTCAGAAGTGTCGACATAGGTCATCTTCCAAAAATAGTTCATTTTAGAGGGGAAATATAAACGATAAAAGAAGCGCGGACCGTGTCAAAATGATGTGGCCAGTTTCAGATGCAGAATAAAACAAGGCATACGAAAAGAGAGAAAGATTAGAATATTTAAAAACCGATGAAGAAAAAGATAGAAAAATCCTCGGCAACGGCGCCAAAAACTTGATAGGTGGCAGGGGTGTTCTCAATTACTAGCAAACTGTAAAATTCACAGAACTCAAACATACCAATGGTGTAGTCATCGTTGTACATCCTAAAAAATATTTGCTTTGGTGCTTCTCCTACAAAGCTTGTGTGCATCATCTGAAATGAACTCAGGAATTCCAAAGCCACTCGATCATATGTTGGCCAATTTTTCAGTATAAACTCTGTCATCCCTATGCATTCAAAAAGAATCAAAATATCATCGGTAATATTAGTGTCATGCATGAAACAAGGGCAAGCAAATTTGGTGGCCACTGATTCCATTCGGCGAAGCCTCATCAAAGCGTGAGCATGATCCCCATCTCTGTAATCAACATATGGTGGCCTCGGTACCATGGTAGGCTCGGGGGCGTCCAGACCAACCTTCTCAAAATCCATGGACACTGTGCGGGGCGCTGCCATGGTGAGAAAACGGACCGTGTAAGAGTAAAACGGCCTATTTTGTGACTGTAAGACAACACAGACCGTGTTTTAGAGAAACGGTCTGTGTTAGTTTGAAGAAAACGGTCTGCGTTTAGTGAACGCGGTCCATTTTTCTACAAGTTCGCCAGCGAATGGGGGTCGTCGTGAAGCTAGGAGAAGAAGTCGGCGGTTGGTTGGTGTCGGTGCAGATGGAGGCGGACGCGAACGACGGCGGAGAAGAGGAAGAAGACAATGGAGCTGGCGACGGTCGGTGATGGTTGGGATCGGCCGTAGGTCGTCGTGTATACATAAATTACATTGATATATTATTTGCATCGATTGGTTATCGTGTATGGAATAGATAGGATGACCAGAAGTTGCGTCGGAAACATAATTTCACGACGGCGACAAAAATCTGAGATTTGTTTAACATGACTCGGGTTCAGCAAATAGGGTCTGTATTATTATTGACATGGCTCAGGTTCCATAGAACTTAGACTGAATCCGATTTGGACGCAGACCATCCTCACGACGACGCGGCCCAAGTTCCGAGCAACACGGACCGTGTTTCATCAAACGCGGATCGTGTTTCACCAAACGTGGCTCGTGTTGACCATGCACGTGAATAGGAACGTGAACCAACCAACCCAGCCTGAGTTTTGCCCGACTGAGGTGGTAAAGTGGAATTGGGAACACGATCCGTGTTCTAATTGACGCAGGTCATTTTTCGAGAGTAGGAAACATATTTTTTCGCTGTGATTGATTGTTCTTGACCATGCATTGCTATGTATTAGTCCTCTTATTGATTATATTTGTTATATTGAATGATGTTAATCAATAACTGATAATTGATAAATGATAATTGATTATGGATTATTGGCCTATTGTTAATTGATTAAAATTAATAGATTGAATGATTGAGATTGATTGTGCATAGTTTAAGTGATGACATGGGAAATTGGTTATTATTGAATTGTTAAATTGATAATCGAGACCTTCATGATTAGTTGAGACCTTTATGATCGATCAAGGCCCTTGTGGTCGATAGAGGCTTTTATAGTCAATGGAGGTCGTCGTGGTCGATAGAGATTCTCGTGATCGATTGAGGTCCATTAAATCGATAGAGGCTCATGGAGTCGATTGTTAATGTATAATTGAGTCGATTGTGGTCGATAGAGTCTCATGGAGTCGATAGAGGTTCTTGTCATTGATTGAGACCTTTATGGTTGATGGATGTCCTCTTGGTCGATGGAGATCCTTGTAATCGATTAAGACCCATTGTGATCGATAAAGACCGTTATGGTCAATTGATGTTTTCTTAATTAAATTGAATTGCACCCTAGTGGTTGATTGATGATTGAATTACTCCTTAGTGGCTGATGGACGATTGATTATACCCTAGTGGATGATTGATAATTGAATTGTTGAATTATTATTAAAATTGAAGATTGATAATCGTTGATTGTGGCCTTCACTGATTCTACGACCAATTGATAATTGATTTAAGATAATTGAATCGAATTGAATGGATATTGATAATCAATAATATGAATAGTCATTGTGAGTAATTAAATTATTTATAATTTATTAATTATTGCTAATTGTTATTCATCTTGATTAATCATATATTGTTATGAATAAATTATTTATTGATGGTATTGATATTGATATTGATGTTTATCAGGTTCTGTTATGGGTGATCCTACATATTGAGTTATCTCATTGGGTTTTGTCTATGTACTTGAATCCGTACAGGTGATGGTGATGGTGATGGTGAGATAATTGGTGACTCCTCTGACGAGTGACATGCACATTGATGTATAATTCATTATTGTATGGATGTATGCCCTAATTCATAATTTATTAGATGTTGTATAAATAGTTTCCGCATATATTATAAATTATTATAAATTAAGTCTTTCCATATTCTAAATCAGTATAAGTGGTGTCACTGAAATAACTTTCTCGGAAGGCAAAGAAAGAAAATATAATTGTTTTCATATTTCCTATGAAACCATAATTTTCTAATTAAGTTTTAATTTCATAGGTTATTTTCCAAGTTGACGTCGTATGCTACATACTTTAAGTATCGCGAATCAAAACTTATATACTTTTAGCAATGTATCATCTAGAACTTTGTTATTGTAATGATTTAAACTATAAAAAAGTATTTCATATAACTAAATGTTAATTAAATAATATAATTTGAGACGGGAATAAAAGTGTTAGCTGTCAACATTGAATATGTGTGGGTCATTATCAATATTTTTTACTCTTAAGGTGCTTTTGGCAAGGTTAAAATCGATTATGTCAAATGAGATAACATTTGAGGAAAGGTTGAGAAAATTAAGGGTCTTCTAGTTTCCACGTTCTCGTTGAGGCTAGTGTATCATTGTAATTTTTTTAATTATTTTGATGTGACATTCTTTTTTTAACGATTTTTCTTTCCTGATTTTCTCTCTCTTATATTTCTCTAATAAAATAATTTATATATTAAATATAATATATTTATTATAAAACAATTAATTCAATATTATTGATTACTTATCATTTCATATTTTTTAATATTTTATTAAATATAATTTAAAAATAATCTATTACACGTAGAGGTCGTTTGACAATGGAAAAGTTCCATCAAGTTCTCGTAGTTCTAGTTGTGTTTGGATGAAATAGAATTTGATGATGAGAAATAATATAGTTGATGTGATAAGAAAAAGTAGATTAATTTTTTATGAATTTTGAAATAATAATTAATATTATAAATATAAAATATAATCTTGTTAGTAAATATAAATAAAATTAAAATTTATGTTTTAAAAAATTCATTAAAAATAATTTATTTAAATTAAAATAATTTTCATTTTTAATAAGTATATGTAGTAAAATATTAATTTTTTAATGAAATAGTAAGTAAGAAATATTATTATATTAATATATTATAATAAATAATTTATATTTAATAAAAAAATTATTTTATAAGATATATGCATGAGAGAAAAATAAAATAAAGAAAAAAAAAGAATAAAGAAAATTGAAAAAAAAAGTCAAGACGTGAAGTAAAAAATAAGCTACAGTGCCTATGCAAGGCAAGGAAAAAAGGGTTGATCTTTCTTTTAGAATCAAGTTCTGCCTCGATTATGTCCAACGTCACGTTATTAATAGAATCGATTGGAACTAGACGTCTAACTTCAATTGCTAAACAGGCTCGGAAAAACTTTCTTCTTTCTCTATGGCGCCTTCTTCTTCGAACGCTTAGGGGGAATGATTTCCTCGTCTGGTAGCTCAACTCCGATATGACACTAGCCGCTAGCATGCGGGGGGACTTTGCAGGACACGATTCGATCTGGTTGTGCGAATCCCTGTGTTGCGCCAACCGTGAGGAAGAGCTTCTAGCCGAAGTCGTGGAAACCCTAACACTCAGACGCGGCAGCATCTCGACAGAAGAGGAAAGGTGGCCAACTTGCCCTAAATCACCTTTCTCAAGAATATGTCTCCTGCAAGGGGCATCCATTCGAACACGCAGGATTAAGGTTGTGGGAGGTTGTGTGCACTTGGAGGACACGCGGCGAGGAACGAGCAACATTTGCAAGAATGGGGCCCTATACACCATCCCAATCCAACTTGCAGAATATCTGTACATTATCCAGAAATACATCACTACGCCGAGGGAGCAGTGGAAAATCTTGGTCATTAATTAGTAATTACGTTACGGGATTGTGGTGTGATCCATTAGGAACTAGTCATTGTGTAATGAACGAAAGATCCGGGCCGTTCCTTAGCGATTCAGGGCTCAGATCCTCCGCAATTGATGGCCAGTTAAGATCTAGCAACGCCGCCTGTCCGCAGCCGGCTACCACCCCCTGTTCTCGTCCTCAATTAATTATATGTATTCCTGGAACTATGTTTGTATATTTACTTATTTTTTCCTTCTTTTAGTTAAAATTTGAAACTTTCCACGTTATCATATGAATTATGATATTTATTTAAAATTTCAATATCATATATATTATAATACAATTTAATTATATATTTATTATATTATATATAATATTTATCATATTAGATAAACTAATTATAGATAAAGGGTACAAATTTCTCTGTCATATATATACATGTATAATATACAATAATACTATGATATACTTAGTATAGTATAGTATCATATATATATATATATTCTTTAGTTTATCATGTAATAAGTTACTCATTATACTATATCTTTATTTATAGAACATATATTCTTGTCATAATATTTTAATGTGAAAAAATATTTATTTGTTACGAGAAAAAAACAATGATATGAAGTACAAAAAAATTACCGAGGAAAAATATATATATACTAAATTTGACTTAAATTTTAATTTATCAAGTGTACAATAACTTTAACATTAAATCTTAAATCCAATTATTTAAATATGATAATTTAATATATAGTTTAAATATGTTAATTTAATATAATATATCATATTAAATATAATATTTTATTATTATTCGATCCTACATATCTAATCAGTTGGGAAATGGAGTTATTCGAGCCGATCATAACAAGATTGAAAGATAGTTGTCAATCTTTGTTGGCCTATATATATGCATTTAATTTAGTATTTTGTATATATTATAATGATTTATTTAAAGTATAAAAAAATAGATTTCATAAAATTTAAATTATATGCGTTCTACCAACGTCTCGTGCTGTATTTTTTTTTAAATTTTAAGCTAACCTAAGATTTAAAAGGAAAAGCTAGTTTACATGCTATCCGTCGGTTTTTAGATTTTTGTTTTTGTTTTTCTTACACCGCTAAATAATTCTCTCTCTTAAATAATTTTTTAAATGTTAATTAGACAATATAATTTGAGAAGTGAAGAACAAAAATGTTAGCCTTCAACATGGAATTGCGTTAGGCCACCACTAGTTTTTATCCATAAAATTTTCTTCGTTTTTTTTTGTGTATGTATTTTTTTTGTTGTAATTTCATATGCCAGGTAATAAATCTTAGAGCCGAACAGTATGCAACGTGTGATGGCCTGGACCTCATCTTTCTTTACGTCGTGTCTCCTATTATATTAGTTTAGTAATATAAATTAGGGATGAGTAAATTCGGATTCGGGACTGAGTCTCCGTTGTCCGGTCTCGACCCAATTTATTTAGAAAACTTGATCTCAGTAGGAATTCGGAATGGGATGTCCCGATTAAATCGGAACAAAAATTAAGAAATTTTTAATTATCTCAATTTAATCATAAAAAATAATAAAATAATATAATAATATTCAATATTATTATATAAATATATTAATTATTAATTAAATTACATATATAATAATTTATATTTAGGATAAGAATTTAAATGACAATAAATATAAATATAACAGTTTAAAATAATTAATATTAATGGGTCGGGCCAATGTCCGAATTTTCACAATTCGGACCTGAACCCGATCTCGGCCGGATCTCGAGGATTGAAATCCGATCTCGACTAGATTTTTTAGATCGGTGCGAGTCGGGGTGACCTCCAAGTCCGTGCTCACTCCTAATATAAATAATTTATATTTAAAATTATCAAATCGAAAATGCGTTTAATTCGAATTTTAGAATTTTTTGTTGTTGTTGTGGTCAACTCCTACAGCAAACAAAATGGCACAGTCGATCAGTCATCGAACGTGGCTAATTTAATGTTGGCGTCACATTTGATTATTACGAAATTAAACTCGGGAGACTTCTCACTCCCAAGTTGTAGAATTGGTCAATGGAAGTCGACTGACTTATCACCTATATTATATTAAAAAAATGATTGCTCATCTACCACCGTTAAATTTATAATAAATGTAAAAAAAAATTTAATTAATAAATTCATCATCTATCATAATGATAGATGAAATTATGATTGTGCTATATTTTAAAAATGATAGCACAAATTTCGAATCCATTATTATATAATAATCAGATTAATGAGATGCGCATTGTCCCATATGAACGATCAGGCGGACGGAGTCCGGATAGCATCATGGCGCCACCCCGGCCGACGCCGCAGCTTCGAGTTATCGAGAGCTGCCGCGTCGCTCCCCCTCGCGGCTCGGCGCCGGAAGCGTCTCTGCCCCTCAACTTCATGGACGCGTTGTGGCTCCACCATCCGCCGGTTGAGCGCGTCTTCTTCTACCAGTTCCCTCGCCTGGTCACTTCCCATTTCGTCGGGACCGCCCTCCCCGACCTCAAATCTTCGCTGTCTCTAACTCTCGGGCACTTCTACCCGCTCGCCGGCAAGATCATCCGGCGCGCCGAGCCGGATAGCGGAGATGGCTTTCGACGCTGCGAGATCCACTATGCGGACGGCGACTCCGTCGCGTTCAGCGTTGCGGAGTGCGTGGACGAGGACTTCGACGAGCTCTCCGGGAGCCGCCCGCGGCAGGTGACCAGGCTGCGGCCGCTTGTTCCCCCTCTGTCGCGGTCCGCCGACGCGCAGCGTTTGCTGGCCATACAGGTGACGTTGTTCCCGGGCCGCGGCGTGGCCGTCGGCGTGGCGCTGCACCATGCGGCGTGCGACGGCTCGAGCTCCGCGCACTTCCTGTCCTCGTGGGCCGCCTGTTGCAGGTCGGGAGGCTCGGTGGCGCCGGCGGTTGCGCCGCTCTACGATAGGACCCTGATACCTGACCCTTATAATATCTACTCTTTCTTCGATAAGCCGTCTTCCTCACCCCCAGCAGAATCCTCGACGGAACACGCGCAAGAAGCATCTGGCAACAACGACGTCATCGCTACATTCACCTTTGCCGGCGATCAAATCAAAAGGCTCAGGGAATTAGTGTCGGCCAAAGCAGCACCGGGAGACGCCGGCGGCTCGTTCCACTGCTCGAGCATCACGGTGGCCTTCGCGTACGTCTGGGTTTGCCACGTCAAAGCGCGAGGGTATGAGGCCGAGAGGGACTGCGTTCTCTGTTTCCCGACCAACGGCAGGAGCCGCCTGAGCCCGCCGGCGCCGCCGGAGTACTTCGGGAACTGTCTCGGCTACTGCATACAGGAGACCAAGGCAGGCGACCTCGTCGGCGGGGACGGGTTCCTGGTGGCGGCCAAAGCCATCGGCAAGTCAATCGAGGAGTACAAGAATCGACCCCTGCAAGGCGCAGTAGATGAAATGCCGGTCGAGAGAATTGGGCGTCAGATGTCTCGGCAGCCGCTGGCTGTCGCGGGATCGCCGCAGTTCAAGTTCTACGACTTGGACTTCGGATGGGGGAGGCCGAGGAAGGTCGAGGTGGCGTCCATCGCCCAGACGGGGGCCATGTCGGTGGCAGAGAGCAGAGAAGGCGGGGGTGGATTGGAAATTGGCTTGGCGCTTCCGGAACACAAGATGGACGAGTTCACCGCTCACTTCAACAATGGCTTCGGTTCCTTGTTCCAGTGACTCCATGCCGGAATTAATTAATCCTTCTGCGCTGTTCTTTTATTGTCCCTAAATTTGTTTCCGAGAAAGATTTTGGAATTGTAAACTACTAAGATGAATCGTGTGACTGTGGACACATGTTTTACACCTTTATTCCCGCGAAATAAAATAATTATTGAAGAAAACACCTTTTTTTACTGATTTCTTAGTGCTTCAGACAACTTTTTTTTCGACACATAAATCATGACTTCCTATGAAAATTGAAAAGTATATTCTCACATATATATATATATATATATATTCAATATTCTCAAATAATAAAATAATAATATTTTTTTCCTGAAAATAATAATAAGTCGACGTCTACTCTCTCTCTCTCTCTCTCTCTCTCTCTCTCTCTCTCTCTCTCTCTCTCTCTCTCTCTCTCTCTCTCTCTCTCTCTCTCTCTCTCTCTCTCAAAAAAAAAAAAAAAAAAAAAAAACTCAATCTCTCAGCTCTTTCTCTCTCCCTCAACTCTTTTTCCTAAATCTCACCAACCAGAGTTCAACCTCAACTCTTTCTCCCTCCCTTTGAGTGCTCGGACTCTCCTCTCGTCCTTTTGTTTTTTTTAGTGGTCCTCTTGTTCTTTATGCTCTTCCGTGCACGACTCTCTCTCTTCCCTATCCCCACATGTCTTATATTATTATTATTATTATTATTATGAACTATATGTCATAGTGTCATAATAATAATAATAATAATATTATTATGGACTATATGTCATAGTGTCAATCATGCCACTTCTCTTTACCTATTATACTCTATATTTTTATAATATAAAAATGAAAAGATGAAATGTCTCTTTTTCAATAATTACAAAATAAATAATATGATATGTTTTTACTGTTTATTACTGAGAAAGGTCTCTTTTTATTTTTTTTACAACCTATTACTTTTACTATTTATTCCCGAAACAATTTATTTAATGTGTGATAAACACATTTTATTTTTTACTGGTGACACATAATATTTTATTTGACTTGTTTTAAATCTGTCATGTTAATTTACATGCTTTCATTATTTTTCTGATTATTGTTTTTAGATAAAATTTAGTGGAAGCATAAATTCAATAGTGATAAATAACCTACATTTCAGCACTCAACTCTACCTGAAAAATAAGTAGTCTATGATTATTTGGTTAATAAAAAATGGGAATAATGGACATGCAACGCCATTCTGTAAGCGTCGTGGAACACTCATATCTCGATCGTTCATTGAAAATGGAAAGTGGAGATTAAAATCGCCAAAAAATTAAAACCAAAATGACATTGTTAAGTGCTCAACGAGGCTCATCGACAGTCTGGATGTCACCGTCACAACAGTGTCGGGCATCCCCGACAAGGACGCGAGAAGGCTTCCCGGCGAAAGCTCTCAATATGTTGATTCTCCTTTTTATGATACTTCAATATTACTCTACCCCGATTTCAATGGAGAAATAAGAAGGATGATGCAACGATTGTTTTAACGCCAATGAGCAACAAGTTATCCTAATAAGTTAGTAGAACTAAACAGACCTAAATAACATGCCATGATAGTTACTTAGTTAGCACCACTAGAAAGTAGAAGAACTGAAGAACAAATAATATATATAATGAATCTTAACGGGGTTGCAAGCATATTGCTTGAGTTGCATATCCCCTATTCTCGAATGTCATTATTCAAAGACATTGTAAGGTAGCTACAATTGAGGAGTGTGCCCTCTTCATTCTTTAACTAGGTTTTTGTTGTATAGAAAGATAGGTTATTGTTGAAGCCTTGAAGGGCAACTCTAGTACATAATTCAGATTTTTTTTTCATATGTTTTATGTTCATGTTAGAGAAATATGCTTGCTGAAAGCCCTTGTCTCGAAGAATGGCACATTATGTGTTCAAAATCACACCAAGATTACCATTATTTGGCAAGCAATTTATTTTCATTTTGCTTAGGAGAGAGAAGTTCACATCTGAAACATTGGTTTGAGGTAAGAGAAGAAAAAAAACTATCAAATTTTTGGGGATTCAAGGCTTTACTAGTTATTATTAGTTCCAAAGTGATCATTGCCTCCTCCTAGGATTTTGGGAATGAGGACTTCGTGTCATGCATGATGGGCTGACGACGGTGAGCAGGGGCAAGTAACGACGATGAGACGACAAGAGGCTTCGAGTTTTTGCAGGTTTCTACGAGGCACGATTTTTGCGAGAGGGTTAAGGGCCAATGAAGGCGAGATGCTTTGGGGTTTTTTGCGAGGCACGAGAGGACCGGAGGCGGTCGATGATTGATGACTTTGCGGCAAGCAATGATGGCGAGTGGCTTCTTGGCTTCTGTTGTTCTGTGCAATTTCTGGGAGGCGTGATAGGATCACATTCAGATTGACGGCAAATGTCTTAGCATTTTTGCAAAAGGTCGGGGCCGGCCAACGAGAGGCTTCCAGATTTCTGTGAGGCAGCGATGTCAGTGAGACTACGAGTGCGAGAGCCGAGAGGAGTAGAGGACAGGTTGGGTGCAGGGGCTTAGGAGTTAGGGGCCTATGGCAAAATCATAGTAATCATTTGAATATTCAATGGTTGAGCAATTCAACTCTTCAAACTTCAATGGTTTGATTCACATGAGATGGATTTGGTTTGGTTCGGGGTAGGTCCATTTGGGTCGAAAAGTGCGAATCTGAAACCAATGGAATTCAACTCAGTTCAGGTCGGTCTAAGTTAATGGGTTAACACTTTTATATATGACATATCCAATTCGTATTCTTTTATCAAAATGATCCTTTGCTCGATTTAAAACTCGAGTTTGATTTATTAGCCTACTTTCCCTAAATTTTATATTATTTTTAGGTCTAAGCTTCCACAATCCCAATCATTATTAACATTAACTTTCAATCATTTTATATTTATTAATTAAATTAACTTTTCCTTAAAATAAATAAGTCACAAGAAAATATAATAAAAATGCTCGGATGACCCTTTTAAATACTATGCAATAAGTGTAAATTTCAGTCATGGTCATCCAATTTAGGGGGTGTTCTCAATAAAGTCATACAACTTTATTTTGTAATACCAAGATCATTGAACTTTAAAAATATTTTATCCACGATCATCACGATCGGTTATAACTAATAAACTTGTTAATCTCTTACGTGACACTGACGTGGCACATCACCAGCACTTTCTCTCTCCTCCACGTCAGATTAAAAAAAATTATACGTCAGCATTTTTTCTCTCTACTCTGTCCAAACTTAATTTTGTATCATCATCCAACTTTTGAAAACTTCCAGACAAGATCATTCAACTTTCTAAATTTTCAATCGCGATCATCATTAAAAGCTTAAAATAAAAAAATAATATAAAATAGATAAATAGATAAAAATAAATAAAAATTGAAGGCACTTAGACTAACTCAATACATTTTTTGGCACGACCCACTCGGATCGAGACGATCAAAATTTTAATATGTATTAAATATATAATATTATAATAATTTTTAACTAAGGAAATAAAAATAATAACATTTTGATTATATTTTTTGTCCTAAATTTTGAAATAATAAAAATATTATAATTAGAAAAATAAAAATATTTTTTCGTATGAGATTCCATCAAGGGTTGAACCAAATCGTACTTGGTCATCCAACGGGTGCTGGGCACGACCCAACATGCAGCGAGTTGTTGAGCCATATACTATTTTTTATATAATATCATGATAATTAATAATTTCAATTTTTAATGTTATGATAATTAATAATTTGGCTCAACAATCCATTGAATGTCGGGTCATGCCCAACACTCCGTTAGAAGACCCTATATGATTTGACTCGGCCCCGATAAAATCTCATGCAAAAAAATATTTTTATTTTATAATTATAATAATTTTTATTACTTAATTTTTAGGGCAAAAAGTATAATTGGTATGTTATTATTTATTATTTATTTCCTTAGTTAAAAATATTTAATTATCATAATATTATATATTTAAATACAAATTAAAAATTTGGTCATCTCGATTCGAGTGGGTCATGCCAAAAAATGTATCGAGTTAGTCTAAGTGCTTTCAATTTTTATTTATTTATATATTATTTATCATTTTTATTTTAAGCTTTTAATGATGACCACGATTGAAAATTTGAAAAGTTGAATGACATTGTCTAAAAGTTTTGAAAAGTTGGATGACCATGTAGATACAAAATTAAGTTTGGATAAAGTGAAGAGAAAATGCTGACATGACATTCTTTTTAATTTAACGTGGAGGATAAAGAAAATGTTGAAGTGGTGCTACATAAGCATCCACGTCAATGCCACACTAGCAGTTAACAAGTTTTTTTACTATAACCGGTCCGTGTTGACCGCGGATGAAATATTTTTAAAGTTCGATGACCTTAATGTTACAAAATGAAGTTGGATGACTTTCCTGGGAACACCCCATAAGGTGAATGACCGTGGCTGAAATTTACTCACGATGCAATTGAAACTCTGCGTTAATTAATTTTCTCCCTTTTATGTTTTATTATCTAAGAATAAAAGTAAATAAACAATTAGATAATAAAATATTTGATGGTAATAGTTTGTGATTAGGGTTATTTCCTCTTACCATCCCTAAACTATCACGATTTTCTACATCTAACTTCAAACTACGAACTTCATTTTTTGGGTACTTAAACTATCGCGATTTTTTTAATTTGTTCATTCCGTCCAATTCCGTCGACTTCTCCGTTATTTTTTATTTTTCATATTTATAAAAAATCCATTATATCCTTGCAATAAGTGTTACTCTATTTTTCTTAAAATAATATATAATAATCATATAAAAAATAATTAAAAAAAAAGACTGCGGGGGTAGGGGGCGTCGCCCCCTGTGTCGTCGGAGCGAAAGGGTGGCTGGTGCCCCCCTGAGCGAGCTGGAGGACGTCGGCCCCCTAATCTCCCTCACCGCGCGCGAGGAGAAGGGAGGCCGGCGTCAACGAGCTCGCTCAGGCCCCCCCCCCCCCTCCCCTTCTCCCTCGCGCACGATGGGGGAGATTAGGGGGCCGCCGGCCCCCCTTTCGCTTTAGCGACAGGGGAGTGGGGGGGGGGACACCCCCCATAGTCTTTTTTTAATTATTTTTTAATTATTATTATATATTATTTTTAAAAAAATCGAGTAACACTTATAGCAAGGGTATAATGGACTTTTCACAATTGTGAAAAAAATAACGAAGAAGTTGACGAATTGGACGGAAGGATCAAATTGAAAAAATCACGATAGTTTAGGTACCAAAAAATGAAGTTCGTAGTTGAGATTAGATGTGAAAAATCATGATAATTTAGAGGTGATTAGAGGAATAACCCTTGTGATTAATCATAAATGTGTGGCACATAAATGATTAATGTTAAGTTCTATAAATCACTTTTTTTTTAAAAAAAAGGACAAAATAAGTGAAAATGTACAACAATTTTCTTCTCCCTACAAAAGATAAAACATTTTTGTTATCCAAATTATTCATATTTTTAAAATTCTTTGTTCAAATACAGTGTGACTCAAGTTTTTGTTATTTGTCAATAAATTAATCTCCTCCCTCATCTATTTTTATCATTTGCTTAATTGCTTTAATGGACTTTTTTTTAATTATTTGCTAATATTATTCTCACCCCCAACTCCTGATTCCATCAACCCAGTAATTCTAAACAGCGCCATGGGAAGGGGCTTATAAAGGGTTTTGTCGAAGACCACTTTGCCTTTCACCTACGGATCGTCTCCTACAGCGCGCGTCGACGCCATGAGAAGAGCTTCCTCGTCCCTCTTCCTCCGTCTCGCCAAAAGCAATGTCTTCTTCGCAAGCGCTTTCTCCCAAGCCATCGCCGCACCCGAATCTCAGCCCTTCGTATCAAACGTCCGCCGCTGCCGCCATCTCCTCCTCTCTGTCCCATCTCGCTTGCTTCAATCCCTTCCTTCCCCTTCCTCCCCACTCCCTCCCCGCCCGTCCGACGTAGACCCCCATTTCGCCGGCGCCATCGCATCTGCCGCGACCGCCGACGCCGTCCTCGCTGCCTTCGACGCCCACGAGCCCGCTTTCACCGAGCGCGGCGACGGGCTCGGCGCCGCATGCTTGGCGGCGGCTGAGCGCGTCTCCGATGTCTCGTCGAGTCCCCGCGAGTTGGAGAGGGCGCTCGCCCTCGCTCTCAGGGCGTTCAAGTTCTTCGACCAGCGGGAGGGCGGGTGGTCGCTCACGGTGGCGGGCGCTCTCCGCGTGATGGGCTCCATCAGCTGCAAGTTGCGGAGGTACGACGACAGCTTGGAGTCCCTGTGCGCCGCGGAAGAGATCCTCCGTTCGTTGCTGCAAGATGGCCGCGGCGGTGCTGTGGATCGGGAGGTTGTTAGGGTTCTCATCGATGTCCAGATTCAGATCGCGAGTACCAAGAATGCGATGGGCAAGAGAAGGGATGCACTTGTGAATACGCGGAATTCGTTGCAGCTGAAGGAGTCCATCTTGGAGCCCGATTGCCAGGAAATGGGCGAAGCTTATAAGGAAGCAGCCGAGGCTTATGCCACAGTACTAGATTTTGATCAGGCAATAGGTTTCTGCTCGAAAGCGCTGGATATTTATTGTGAAGAATTTGGTCACGAGTCGCCTGAGGTTGCAGAGGTTCGTCGGCTTCTGGCACTTATCTATACTGGAATGAGCGAAAAAGAGGAGGCAATGGAGCAGAATGAGCTCTGCAGAAGGATATTGGCAAGTTTAGGACTAGATAACGAGCTACTACAGGTAGAGATTGACGCTGCTAATATACAGATTTCATTGGGAAGGTTGGAGGAGGCGACCAATATTCTTAAAAGGGTGATTCATAAAACCGAGAAGGAAAGTGAGGTTCGCGCACTTGTGCTTGTCACGATGGCCAAAACCTTGTGCAGCGAGGAGAAGTTCGGGGATTCCAGAAGATGTCTCGAGATTGCCTGTGGCATTCTTGACAAAAAGGAATCGGTTTCTCCTGCAAAGGTTGCTGAAGCCTACGCTGAAATTTCCATGATATATGAGACCATGAACGATTTTGAGATCGCCTTGTCTTTGATGAAAAGGACCCTCTCAATACTTCAAGAACTTCCACAGGAGCAACACTTGGAGGGGAGCATTTCTTCTAGGGTGGGATGGTTGCTTTTGTTCTCTGGAAGGGCTTGTCAGGCAGTTCCATACTTGGAAATGGCAGTGGAGAAGATAAAAGGATGCTTTGGTCCTAAACATTTTGGATTGGGTTTTGTCTACAAGCATTTGGGGCTGGCATATTTGGATACAGGTAAGCCAGAATCAGCTGTGAAGATGCTAGAGTTTGCAAAAGATATTATTGAGGATGCATTTGGACAAGAACATGAAGATTCGATTGATATTTACCAGTCTCTTGCTAATTCATATGGAACCTTAGGAAGGTATGTGTTTATATCCAGATTTCTATTAACCCTAATATTCTAACTTTGTGTTCTTTTTTTTTTTTGTTAAATAACAACAACAACAACAAAGCCTTATCCCACTAGGTGGGGTCGGCTACATGGATCATACGACGCCATTCCGCTCTATTAGTAACCAAGTCTTTCGGTATATAAATGACTGTTTTTTTTCTGTGAAGTAGGACAACTAACCATGAATGCAACAATTCAACTAAAAGTTTAGCAACAATTTGGTGATGATAGTAAGCATCACCAACGGAATTGATTCAATTAAATACACTAGTAAAATTAATAAATTGATGAGTAGAGTATTGTTTCTCAACAGAGTTATTCTTACACGAACTTGTTGGTTTCAGTTTAATTATTTGATAAAAAAAATTATAATAACTTGATCGAATAAATTAAAATAGTAATCAATGGTCATGGGTAACTAAATAAGTTATATCAATCTACGCACATCAAAAGAACAGATCCTAAAGACAACACCATGTAATTAAGAAAGGATTACAAACTTCAAAATAAAATCTTTTGAGTTCATGAGATGAAAGATCTCCAAGTAACCATTCTAATACTAATCAAGCTGGTTAAATTACCCTAACGAAATATCTTAGATGGCCACACAAACTTAATTCTCTTTTGAAACACAATCATATCATGCGATATCATACACTGAAAGAAGAAATCAATCCTCAATTACTTTCAGATATCATGTCATGCTTAAATTACAAAGAACAGAAAAAGATAACGCAACTCATGATCAAAATCTCAAAATAAAAGCCAAAAACACGAGATTCAATCCATTCAACACCGAAAAAAGTTCTAACAAAATTAGAACAAATAAAAAGTAAACTAAACTAAAACCTAAGGGATAGAGTAACTCTGCCAAAAGTTGAAGATTCTCCAGTGGTTGTTCTCTTGAAAGATCTGCTGAAATGCACTAAAATTAACAAAAAAATCTGCTTGTATCATTTGATTATTCTTTAGCTGATTTAGTATAATTTAAAGGTCAACCTTGCTTTTGAGTGGCAAGATGAAAACTGACATGGAGCTTATCTCAAAAACCAACAATCAAAGATTTGACCTTTAAAATGAAACTTGTTTTGATATGGTGCAACATGTGAAAAGAAAAAATGTTCTGATAAGGATGAAACATGTGAACAATTTGCATTATATTGAAGTTAATACAAAGTTATTTAGAAAGCTAAGCAGATTTGCTCTAGGAAAATGAGATATATCTGGCAATCACATGTCTTTAGCTACAACTCTAAGGCAGCTGCGAGTAGGGGAACCAAACAAGTACCCCTAGAATGAAATCAGGTTCTTCAAACACCCTTCATTTTACATGTCCTATCAGAATCTTGGTTTCGGTCAATGACTGTTGTTCTTGTAGTTCCCGGAACCAAGGTTCTACCACAAGTTTTTCGGTTCTAACAAGAAGATTTTTTCATTTATTTAACTTTTAAGTTTGTTTTAACATAGTAATGTATTGATTACTTAATTACAAAAATCATCAAAAGGTATGCATTGTTCATGATGATTGATGTAGGAATGTATCTGATTAAATTATTATGATACAACATTATGACACATTAATTATAAAATTTTTATATTAGAATATTGTTAACTAAAAGAAATTGTATATTTTTCTTAAAATTTAATTACACTTACATTATAATTTAAAATATTTTTAGTTTTTAAATAATTTAATTCATATTTAATGGTATGTTGAATTTATTTTAATGTAATAAATTATTAGCCTTAGCCAGTTGTCTTTCAAAGAAGAATAATATATAACTAGCTCACAATACTTTTAAACTGTGAAGTCATTAAGTGAATTATATTACACAACAAAAAAACCTATATTTTAATCTGACTGAATTGTTAATTGTAAACTGTAATATGACTTTTAATTTATATTTGAACAAATTTGTATCAATATTGTCATTATAATTGTACAAAAAAATTAAATTTGTTTCAGATTATGCATACTTATATTAAAAACATTTATTTTAGTATTATATTTTTCGTTACATAATTTTAAATAATATACTGTTGTTTATATTTTAATTCATTTAATTTTTTATAAAGAAATATATTTCTGTGAATTTTCTCATCTCATCCAAACACATCAAAATAAAATCTTTTTATTCTTCAAATTATACTTTTTCAACCATAACAAAGGGAGACTAAAAGGGCCAACAACAAACAACAACAACAACAAAGCCTTATCCCACTAGGTGGGGTCGGCTACATGGATCATACGACGCTATTAGTTGATCCATGTTCATGCGATTCGACAAGGTTTTACGCTGGCTGTCGGGACCTAACACAACCCTCCTCCTTTATCCGGGCTTGGGACCGGCTATAAAACATAGGCGTAGACTAAAAGGGCCAATCAGCTAATTTTCGAGAACTGAAATGGTCCAAGGCAACCAATTCCTACATGAAGGAAACCTTGGTACAACATGCTTTGATCAACTCACTAAAAAACATGCTTTGATCAATGTCAAAGATGAATTTCCTATGGCCTAAATACTTTTATTTTTAAGACATATTCTTGGTGACTATATATCATTGTGTTCCTAAAAGGTGGTCCCTTGGAACCTTACATCTAAACCTCATCAGGGCTCAAACTTGTAAGATATCCTAAAATCCTTATCTTACCTCATATCCAACCCATATGCATCCTGTCTCATCCCACACTTCATGGGCCACTTGGCAATAAAGAAATGTAATCAATGTGCATTTTTGGATTGTCCGAGGGTGACTAGTGTCCAAGTTATTATCACGATTGAGGGTGTAGAGTGTTAAAGGATAACTGATCTCCCAACATTGTCTTTTGGGTTTGAACCTAGAGCTACTAGTCGCAACTCTTAACTCAGTCCCCTTAACAACTTAGTCATCTCTTGTTTGTATTTATGCCATCATCCATAGCACACAAGAGACACAATGTCCATCTCAACTTATATGTCCACAAGTTAATAGTATTCATATCCTCAGAAGATGTGCAAAAATCTTGATTCTCAAAGGTGCGTGAATATACCATATAAGTTGACAACATCCACCAAGTGATTCCAATAGGCTATACGCCTTCAGCCTATGGATGAAGTAGGCTTCTCAAAGTATATACTTAAGAGTGAAAAGTAATGTTGGGTTTAGAACAATGAGGGACTAACAAACAAGCATAACAACATAGCAAGAGAGAGAAAATAAAATTTTCACATGATATTTATTGTGAACAAGAGGAAAACATTCATAGAAGACGAAGACTGCCATCAAAGGGTTTTTACTGTGAGCAAAAAAGGGACTAGCATAAATCCTAACATCCCAAGTCATTTCCTTCCGTGACATATTTCTTAATTTTCTTTCTTCTCATTTTTCATTTTCCACAATTTTGGGTGTATGTTTATATTTAAACTCTAGTTACAATAACCAAATGCATTCTTCCACTTACCATTTTTTATGAGTTGGTCATGTGATCACCTCCTTTAGAGGTTGTACTAATATATGCATTTGGTTGATTGAGATGAACAACAACAACAACAACAACAAAGTCTTATCCCACTAGGTGGGGTCGGCTACATGGATCATACGACGTCATTCATTGATTCATGTTCATGCGATTCGACAAGGTTTTACGCTGGCTGTCGGGGCTTAACACAACCCTCCTCCTTTATCCGGACTTGGGACCGGCTATAAAACATAGGCGGAGTTTTGATTGAGATGAACATCATTCCGATATGTAGTCTACTTTATGTTCTTTTTCGCTTAAAAAAATGCTGTTATGTAACATAGGAGAACTGTACTTATGGTCCTTCTGCCCTGCAATCTTTTGTCTTGGACCTTCAATTTATTGGTTTGCTTTCCTTTTATCGGATTCCATTGTTGTTTGGAAGACAAGTTGTTTAAAATTCTCTGTCTAGTCGTTTAAGAAGACAACATTAACTACTAGACATAGAATTTTAAACAACTTGTGTTCCAAATAACAATGGAATTCAAATAAAAGGAAAGTAAACTAATAAATTGAAGGCCCAAGACCAAAGATTGGACGACAGAAGGAGACAACTTTGTTCGCCTAAAAAAACAAAAAAAAAGAAGACGACAACATTGTTGAATGAAAATTATTAGCTTTCGTTAATTTCGTAATTGTTAGTTTAGCTTTTAGATTTTTAGGGTTAGGCTTTGCATGATAATGTTAAATATTTTCATGTTCCTCTAAAGATATTTCATGTCATCTAATCTTCAAATCTTCTTGTTACTTTTAACCTAGTTATTTTTGTGATGCCCTTTTCCCATCCATCATAAAGATAATTGTTCCCTGAAGAAAAATGATCCCGTGTGTTTCTTGTTCAATTTGTAACTGTTTCTTTGATCTTATGTTCTTTTTATGACTTTTTTGCTTCTTCCTTTGGCGAAATACATAAAGCCATATAGACACATAGTACTGTGAGGTGATCTGGTGCAATTCACTGGAATGATTTATCTAGTGGAATTCCATTCTTTTAGATCATCATGACTTGATTCGTACATAGAAGTACATAGAAATGTGCATACATAAGTGCTTTTGGAGGTTCATGTTTTCCTACTTCTAGCTCCCTCTCCAATCACATATCAAGAAGAGTGTTGATCCAGCAAATGTCCATTATTTTGAAATGCAGCTATTCTCTTGCAATGAAGTTCCAGCAACGAGTCATAGATGCCTGGGAGAAACATGGACCTCCTGCAATAGATGATTTGCGTGAGGCCCACCGCCTTCTGGAGCAGATAAAGAAAAAGGCACAAGGGCAACGTCATGCTGTATTCCCTGCTAACAGTTTGCCGGCATTTCTAGAAAAGTAATTCCATGCTAGCAAACTCTAGCTTTGGTTGTGAAGGTAAGTTTGAACACTTGCAAAGTCTTTAATCAATTATCTTATGCTAAAATTGTAAAGTTTCGGAATTCTCTAGATTTAGCTATCCTAAATATCGTAACCTTTTTTTAAGTCAAAAAATTTTGGAACTTTTCTGCACATCTTTGTTTTACACATATATTTGATTTATATTAGAAAATCCATTCTGGTCCATAGAGTTAGTAATTTGTAAGTTATATAGTGTCACTCTAAACTCTATGTAAGAAAGAATATTCATTCCTTATGTTTCTTGTTTTAGTATTTTCTGATGAGTGGTATATGGATGCCAATACATTGATGTTGATGATTCTGTTAATTGGTGCAAAAATATTTCCAAGATGGCTGGATGTGGACCATGGCCTGCTGCTATTGAGTATGGTGGTCAAGCGGAGTTAGGGAGATGAAATATCAGATTCGCACTTTGCCAAGTTGCTTTGTTATGTCAATTCTTTGTCCTGTTTTTCTAGTGGCAGCATCTTGTGATAAATTAGTGTTACGAGATGCAATTAAGAATGGTTGTGTTCAAATGCGAAAATTTTGTTTTAGGTTAAAATTTTTGCGTCCATCTTATTGATCTAGCTTGCTAACAAGTGACCTGTTACTAATTTTCCAGCAGCATGGCGTCACTGAAAAAAGAAATTCTGCTAATCTAGTTTAATCAAGTTGTTTGAAACTCATTGCCTCGCTGGACTATTGCCATAATAGCCTCAGAAAGAAACCGGGAGAAAATATATTGTGGAATGGACAAAAACAGCTGAACTCTTCCCAGTTTGACTTGAAGTTTGTGAAAATTGGCTGATTGGCGGTTGGAGATATTGTGGGAACTGTGAAATATCTCAATCTATAACCAAAGTCCTGACAGGTACAAAGAAAAATTAAATTGAACTTTTGAGGGGCCCAAGGAGATGCTATTCATTATCTAAGCAATCTGCAGCTGCTGTTAAGGATCAGCAGCGTCTTGTCATCTGTCTTGAAATTGATTAAACATAGAGATTATCAAGTTCTGTGCTTCTGCATCCCAGTACTTTTCATATGCTTGTACAGTCACTTGCCTGCAGATCCTGCCTATTGCTGGCGTTCCCTAGGTAATCTGTTACATTTCATATGATCCTATTTATATTTTCGAGAGGGTAAGTGGATCTAGACTTTCTTTAATACTTATCACATCACACAGTAAGATTTGCAACAGGTAATCATGTAAGCCCGATTTCCTCTCATTACGTATTGAAATGTATCATGCCTGAATACCCGATCCCTGTAAAACTCTAGCTTGTCTGAATAATTTGGATAGTGATCTTTCATTTTTGGGGGATTGAGTTATTTCAGATTATCTCGACTAATTTGATCATATATAATTCATTGTGTGAAAGTTGAAGATCAGGGAAAAAAGTGTTTACCATTTAAGACAATATATGTTCAACTTATTATGCTCATCATAAAATAAATTGTAAATAATCTTTGCATCAGTACCTATTATCCAAGAACATCTTTGAGTAAAATTCTATAAACAATCCATTTTAAAATGATACAATTACACAACCACTTTTAGAATCAGGGGCGGACCAGACTTCAAATTCAAGGGGGGCCAAGGTAAAAAAAAGCAAAAATAAGTTGGTAGAAAGGTTTGATCCCTTGACCTTTAAACCAATTTCTGAGGTGAGAACCAAACAAACTAAGGTGAATTCATGCTAGTTTTGCATATTATATTTTACTTAAGGGGGGCCAACTTAATACTTTATCCTTAAATTTTATATTTCAACAAATAATATTAATAAATTTTTAAAAAGTTGAGGGGGGCCCTGGCCCTCCTCAAGCTCAATGTGGGTCCGCCCCTGTTTAGAATATTTATTTCACAAACATCTGTGGTACTTTCCTACTTATTCCCGGAAATATACTCTGCTACAATATAGAAACTAAATAGCACTTGATGCGAATTTAACTTTTCAGGTGCTGCTACAATATATCCAAGAACATGGAAGGAAGGTCTGGATGATGCTAGTCAACCTCTGATAAATAGCTTATTGATCAGAACTAGATCAACTGTTTAGTAATCGATGGTGTATAGTATCTTCGTATTAATACTATTTGTTATTTATTACAATAGTAGTAGTTGGGTCGAGAATTGGATTTGACATCGATTGCACTATCCAAATTTGATTCACTCACATTATCACTTTTTTGAGAGGGGGCATTGATCACACTCAATTCGAACTTCACTAAAGGTTTCACACTCAACTATCATACTCAGAAGAGAGTAAGTTGGTATGTTGTTAACAACACAACATCGTTGAAACTTCACTTCATATTCAAATCAATTCTCACATTGTTGCGATGCCTCTTTGCACCACGTACAATGATATTAACTCATTTCATTACTTGCATGTGTATTATTTATTCATACACTTGTATGAGACCAATTAAAATAGTTTATACATACCAAATAAGTTGGCTCATCTAACTCGGCAGATGCCTAAAAAAATTTTAACCCCCAAACACCAATGCCGTTTATAAACTTTTCACCGGATGGAGCATTGTGATGATTAAATTTGTGTGGTCGGCCATGCCACAGTGGGCGGCGTGATTGAAGGGTGCATCATAACTCCCGTTGATCCGTCTCCCTCCCCCAGCTGAAACCCATCAGGTACGATCGTTTTTCCTCGCCTCATGCTTCCATTCTGGTGCACCGGCACTTGATTTTTTTTTTTACCGTGCCATAACTCCTCGTCAGTTTTTAACGTTAGGATGCTTTGTCCATGTTATTATGAAGATACCAAAGAAACGACACAGTGGGCCTGGTGATGCAGGCGCCTTGGTTAGGAGTAGGACTGAGGGATCGTCCCGGTAAAATTCCACCCGATTTTTTTTTTCATAATATTCCTAATTCGAAATATATTTGAGTCGAATTCTTTGGTTTATCTAATATTACAATATTTCATATGTTATAGTATATTAAGTATGTCTTATTTATGTGTTATAATATTTATATTTTAAATATATGATGTATAAAACGATTCTAATGGTACTCAATAATAGAATAAAGATTTAATTATAATTAATATATAGCTTATTCTAAATATTTAATAGAGAAATAAGGTATGATTACTAATCAATTCGGGATCATCTGATCTTGGACCCACGGGAATCAATTCCGTGAATGAGTCCAAATTTTAGGTCGAGACTTCTCCGATATTGCTCGTCTCTAGAGGTCGTATACATCCATCCTTTGATTCATAAATTAGAAAAAAAAAACTTTCGATTTCAAATTTCATCAATGAGTTTGCGTACACTTGAAGCTTGTTTCCTAATTGAAAAACAAAAAGAGCACTTGACAACTGAAATTTTGAGTCACCAATGGACTTTTTTTTTCAAATATAAATTTTGATGTCACTAATCTAGTTCTTGATGAGAATGCAAAGATTTGAATTATTAGACTTTTTGGCTTACGAGAAAGGGTGGGCATAGGAACAAAAAAAACTAGAATAATTAAACCGACCAGATTTCCACAGCCTAAATGCAGGGCAACGTAGTACACGGGACCTGCCTTCCAAACTGCTTGTTTCGCTCTCACCGGGTTGCTGCTACAATTCAGCTGAGTTCGATTCCAGTATTGAGTAGGAGGTCAGTCAATTTATTCTTAGCAGTTGTCGACTGCTTTGTTCGATTCCAAACTGCTTCTTGCACAAAGGAATCTGACTAAGGGGAAGGAACTAAAACAGAGCATTAATGAATACCATAGAAAATTGAGCATAAGGTAGAGCTTTTCCGATTCTAGTTTTTTTTTTTTTGTTTAATCATTCATGACATGGAAAAGTAGAAGTGCCCAATTATGACAACAGCATAAGTTCTAAGAGGTTTACTTCTCTTCTAATTATATATGAAAGCTCCAAAATTCAATCAGATGACGACCTTAATCGAACAGCTGGTTTGAGCTGAAGCATTTGTTCTCTAATTCAAGATACAGAAAGTAGAGACAGAATAGCAATTCTTTGACTACAAGAATAGCAATTCCATCTTTCTATTATACAAAACATTGCCATTAGTGGTACAAGCTCGCAACATGAATGCAGCACCAAGTGTGCACTAATTCGAAGCATTGGTGACCAAGAGCTCCGACCAAACGAGAAGCATGACCGGCGAACCTCTGCCACCGCCACCTTCTGCCTCACAGCTACTAATTCCTTCGCCACTCTCTGCGTTATCATCACCCTGAAGAGAAGGCTGCTGGTTGTGCTTAATTTAACATCTCCTGAACTGAAAGGTAGACCTGCCTGTCACCGGACGAGTCCAAGGAGAAGGACCTCCTCATTGGCTGCACGCGGAACTGCTCATCTTTCCCAGTTCTAAGGTCAATGCACTCATCTCCCGTGCTTCCTACTTTGTCGTACTTCCTCCTCTTCTTCGGCGACGGGTTGGTGGCCGGAGGTGCCTCGGCTGGAGACCTCTGCCAGCTTCTGCATTCGTCCCTCACCTCTATGACCACCCCTCCACTTCGCCGCTCTCCGGCGCCTGGAGCCGGGACGAGGCTCTGGCCCGTAATCGCGGGCGCTGTACCTGTGATCATGGCCCTGCAGAGGGGGCAGTTGGCGTTGAACTGGAGCCATGCGTCGATGCAGTCGATGTGGAAGGCATGGAAGCAGGCTGGAAGCAGCTTGATTCTCTCCTCCTCTTGGAATTCGATGAGGCACACGGCGCAATATTCATGGGAGTAGTAGGAATAGTAGGAATAGGAGGAGGAGGAGGTCTTCTCCTCTGCGCCAATGGCGCCGTCGTAGGCAGCAGGCCGCGAATACCGGACGATGGGGAGGGAACGGACGAGGGATGGTTCCAGGCCTCGGGACACCACGTTCATGGTGCGGCCGAAGGGGGAGAAGTCATGACTGGGGCCTCGGCGGCGCCAGTAGCGGCAGCACTTGATGACGAAGACGTAGTAGCTGAGGAGAAGGACGGCCGTGACGACGATGCCCGAGATGGCGATGGCCATGATGGGGAAGCTGGTGAAGGGGTTCGAGCTGGCCGATGAACTGGGCGGCGGACGACTGTGACCAGGAATACTCATTGTTGGAGCCATGCATGGATACAAGTCGAAGGGATCTGAAGAGTGACGAGAGTTGTCTTAAATAGGATTTAGAGAGAGAGAGAGAGAGAGAGAGAGAGAGAGAGAGAGAGAGAGAGAGAGAGAGAGAGGGTCAAGTTAACTGTTGCCAAGTCAAGTGAAATCTCATTGCGTTTTGATCAAGATACTCGCAGTCCATGAACTCACATGTTTGGCTCCAAGGTCAGAGATCCTTAGAAACGGGTGTACAAAACGGGAAGCATCAGTGCATCACAACTGTGTTGTAGGGGCACTTGTCATGATCCCATACTGGAAAGATTAAGTTGCGATAGATATTTTGTAACTACGCACTCTTAAAAAAACTTGTAATGATAAAAGTTCATGAAAAACATATCATTGTTAAAATTATCTTTCATTCTTTTCTAAGAGTCCGTTTGATTTAACTCATAAAAAATAACATATAAACTTAAATACTAAGAATTGATTTATTAACTAAAATTTATTTTAAAAATAAACGGTCATTAAAATTAATAATAATTAATTAGTTTGATATATTTTATCAATCGCATTATGAATTGTCAAACGAAAATATTTTTAAACTGGCTTATTAGTTATTTATAAGCTTAGTTAAACATGTCCTAAATTTTATATGAAATATCTTCAAACTGTCTTCAACTCTAAACTTCCACTATTTGATTTATTTTTTTAAAATGCCATGTTCCTTTTTTAAACTTTCATCTTTCCTTCTCTATCTGTCTCCATCGTATGAAAATTGCAGATTATCTAATATGAAAACTAGGGTAACTAATAGCCCCAATTAACATGACAAAATCCGTATGATTTTGGGTATATATGAATAGCTTTTAGGTTTATTGTTTCAATGATTTTTTAGTTCTTTTTGTAGTTTCTTTATTTCAAATCTGACCTTTTTTGTTTAGATTTAATTATCCATTTATTATTCATTTCTAAAATTGTTTAATTATATTTTTGTTAGATCAATAATGATGTTATTATTCTATCATCTTTTCCGATGCAATTAAGTAGTATACATTTAATAGTATAAAATGTTATTTTTTATTAAAATATATACATGCATGTTTATATTGACAATAAATTTTATATAGTGCACCCATGATATAAAAATATTAATTGTGAAATTATTTTTTATTCATTGTTAACATATATATAATTTGTAATTAATTAAGCATGAATATAAAAGAAATATAGTTAAACGATTATAAAATAAAAATGAGAAAATAGTAAGATAGTTAGAAAGAAATAATATATTTGAATAAGGGTAAAATTGGAAAAAAATATAAAATGCTGACTTCTAATCGCTAAACATTAGTAGAAGTAGCTTTTCAATATTTTTGTATGAAACGTTAAATGCTACTTATTTTTATCATTTATCAAATAAAAAATTAGCATTTGAACCGTTAAACGCTAATTTTGATGTTGTCAAACAGAGCCTTAGTGTGGACCATATTAATGTGCCTTGAATTATTAAGGTTGTAATCCCAAAAGCTCAACAAATCAAATAAGAAAATAAATAAAAATTAAAGGTTTGAATATGATTTAGGATATTTTTAATATATTAAAATTCAATAGTTAAAATTAAAGTCCAACAAAAATAATCATAGAGACCATGGAGCTTATTTTTTATTTATATCGTTAATCCATAAGTTATCATTTTTTTATCATGTATATAATATTTTTTGTATATAGTTTCATATTTTCTATCACATTATAACTCTAATATGATCATTTTAAAATTTTTAATTTATATTTTATATTTAAATATACAATTAAATATATTTATATTAATTTAATTTATTATATGTAATTAATTATACAAAAGTAAAGCTTCAAAAAATCATCCGAAAGAATCGACTTATTAGAAAGGTGGTTTTATTTTTTAAAATAGTTTTAGATTTTTTTAAATTTTTAAAACAAACAGCAACAACAACAACAAAGTCTTATCCCACTATGTGAGGTCGGCTACATGGATCATACGACGTCATTCCGCTCTGAATTTTTAAAAATTAAATAAAAATATTTGATGATTTTTTTTTAATTGCAAAGTCAATATGACTCGGACTAATTTCACCTCTATGAATTATTATACCTTTTACCCAAATTGATAAATCTCTTTGTTTGTCTGTCTGCTTGGTGTTCAATTCTCGATATATAGATCATATATCTTTCTGATATAATAGATGTAATTTCTTAAAAGATTAATTAAGCTAATAAAAAAATAACATCATCAATTCTGTAATGTTAACATCATTTTGTTTCCATCCAAAGACATATTAACTAACCATTAACCCACTTGTCGTTTGAGACGAATTCATACATATAAAATGGAAAGCTATGAATCTGCAGAACTGAAAGCTTGGTACTGTACGGTGAGTGATATATATATATATATATATATATATATATATAGAGAGAGAGAGAGAGAGAGAGAGAGAGAGAGAGAGATGTGGCCGTCTGCTGCTTAGAGAGAGATGACTGTCTGGTGCAATTAGAAGTTTATGGTTGGTGCATGCCGACCTTTTATGCAAGCTGCAATGTATCTCTCTCAAGTCTCAACAGCGTGCAGTGGCGTCAGATGTCGTCTTTGACCGTCGTACATCGTCTTTTCGAGCGGTGGATATTCTTCCCTTTGCATGTTAGAATCTAATCACATAAATAAATCCTTCAAGAAGATTTTGGTCGATCTTTAGGTAATTTTGATATTGTCGAGAGGATTAGTACGCAAACATGCAAAGGGGAGGCGATTCAGAATTGTTGAAGACCATCGACAATATTCATCACAAACTTTTATCCATCGAGGACTTTTCATGATTCGCATCTACGCTACAATTTCGTACTTCACTTCATAATTCCATTTTTTTATGGAGTAGGTATTGGACTTACGCGTATTAATATCCAAATAAAATGAGTATTGTCGTGTTTGCACACCAAGTGTAACACCCTCGAGTTTTAACGTCAATTTTGAGATCGAATCTTAGCCTTTGCATTCATTTTCATAAATCTAATTACAGTTAACATTGCAACAAAAATATAATAAAATAAAAATAATTAACCTAAAATATGACGAAATGCTTCATTTGCATATAAATTATAAGATAACATCGTACTAGCCATGGATCACTTAGACTCTAGCATGAAGACCCAATGCAGAGTTCACATAACAAAGGAGTTCACATTCAAGTTCAGGACTCAAGGCCCATATATAGGTCATACATATATTCGACTCATTATAAGAGTTCGACATCATAATAGAATAACATAAGATAATTTGGGTCATCGGTCCAACCGACACATGTGTAACCGTTGTCGTGATGAGGCCTCCACCATCAAGCCTATGCCTCCTCCGTACTTGCACAAATTCATGTGGTATAAAAAATTTCTCATGTTAGAATATATTAAGGATCATACATATTATGAACCTATAACATAATTTTTACATGTTTTGACATAAATATTATGCATTCTATCAACTATAAATGTATTTTACACGGCATGTGAACAATCATCATAACATCATATGACATAAACAATTATCATAGCATCATATGACATAAATAAACATTTTATCAATGCACATATGCACTTATTTTGTTTATCTTTAACATCTTCATTTATACATCATATGACATTTGAACATACATTTGCATACTTTTGATAAACACATCATTATCTTCATCTTTATATTCCAAGTCATTCCATCTTATTCATATCTTATTACTATATCATCCTTTCATCTTTTATCTTTAATTAGATACATTCTTATCTTGGCAATTGAGAAAATCATGTCTAGCTAGGCAGGAATTTTTTATCCTAATTAGAAATTTCACTCTTAAGTGTAATTTTTGTTTTCCTAGGAACTTTATACTCATGTCAGCTAGTGTAAACTTTGTTCCCCTCGACAATTATAACAATTCACATTCATTAAGTTCATCTTTTAATTGAATTCATCAATACATACAATCATTCAATATATATGATATTTTTTAACTTACTGAACTATGTTGTCTACACATTTTGTGCCTAAGTGAGGACAAAACATCAATCAATCTTTGATAACATTATAATTATCATGATCATTACATATTAATAGCTTTATTAATAAATTAGAATGTAAATAAAAAGCCTAAAGTTCCGAAAAGCTTGGTACGGGTTCTTTATGTGTGCTATGGTTTGCTCAATTGCGCTATGACTAAATCATAAAAGATGAACAAATCAGATATTTCTCGCACTCTTCTACTATGGTTTACATTGTTGCGCTACAGTTTGTTTTGCCTCACTACGACCCGACCGTAGGGAGCGTGTAGAGGAGTTTATTTTTATCACTTTTTGCTACGGACATCTTTTTAATGCTATGATCGTAGTGTGTGACTGTAATGTCGCTTTCCACTTGTTACGATTGGGAGCGTCTCGCTAGTATAGTCACGACTGTGTGCGTTACGATTTGGCGTGTTCATAATGCACAAACCCTTGACCATAGTGCCGCTCTTTCGACTATAGAAGAGCATTTTTACAGAAACGTGAACATGGCTTCATTCTCATCTTCATAGCATCAAGCATAGTAACTACAATCCATTTCACAACAAGCATATTCACAGGAAGCTATCGGTAGATTTATGCCTAACATACTTGCTCATTATCAATGAAATGATGAAAATCTCTAATCTCTTTCTAATAGACATGCATTTTGATTCCTAACACCTCAATCTAAATTAACATCACAAACATTGAGAATGAGATAGGATTGGATTCTCTCAAATGTACCTTAATAAGATTTAGCAAAATTCTAATAATCTACTTTCTTCCTCTCTTCTCAAAATTCTAATCCTCTTCTTCTCCTGGCTGAACCAATCCTCCACCTTCTCCTCGTATCTACAGCTCAAGCTCCTCTCTCTCTCCAGGTGATATTGCTGCTAGTGGTGAGGTGAGAGGGTGAGTGAGTGCATGGGACAGTGTTACGATTTCTGCACGAGAGAAATTACGCATCGCGAGAAAACCCGAGAAATTTAAGGCGACGCAGAATTGTATTAGATGGAAGAAACAGAAGAGGATTACAAGATCAGATGATCCAGGATTATCCAGGATGGTCTTACAAGCCTTGATTACAAGTCCTTTTATAGGGCCTTGGAGAAACAACTCCTACTCTAACTTAAGGACCTAATCCTACTAGGCATGTAAGTCCCTTCTCTAGAAAAACTTCCTTGGACTAGGAGTAGAAATCTGACTTTCTGAAGACCCTTGAAGATCTCGACCAACTTGAATTCCTCTCTAGAATCAAATTGGGTCAGGCGCCCACCTGGCGCCCGCCACGCCTTGGCTGTCCAGTCCGAGTCCCACTCGGACTGGGACTCCTCCAGGCGCCCCTGTTGTCTTCAAGTCTTCCTCCACGTCCAGACTCCATATCCAAGTGCTCTTCGGTCCAGAAGGGAGCTCGGCCCTCCAAGAATCCGCCATATCCTTCTCGACATCGGAAACCGGCCGACTCCTATTCCTACTAGAAGTAGGAATCCTTCCGACCTTGCACTTTTCGTCCAAGCATCTCTCGAAGTCTCTCTATTACTTCTTTGGATCCAAACAGATTTCCAGTTAAAGTAGGATTCAAGGCATTATTTAACAAATCTCCACCTTGAATTGAATCCTACAATCAGATATCTAACACTATCTGCCGCCGCCAATCCCTATTCTGATTTTTCACAGCCTTGCCAGACGCCCTATGACGAAGTTCACGAGTATGTAGACTCGATCTTACTTCTTCCAGAGTAATTATGTCTCTTCCGATGATAACAGATTATACGAAATTTTCGTACGACAGAGGAAGAGACACCAACAGAAATAGGGCAGCATCTTCATCCTCAATCTTCACATCTATATTTCGTCCAGTAAATTTCTCGACGTTGACGTTGTGCGATGCCATCTCTACGCCTGACGGAGGATCGATAATGAAGCCTCGCTCTGATACCAATTTGTTACGATTTCTGCACGAGAGAAATTACGCATCGCGAGAAAACCCGAGAAATTTAAGGCGACGCAGAATTGTATTAGATGGAAGAAACAGAAGAGGATTACAAGATCAGATGATCCTGGACTGCATTTGTTACGATTTCTGCACGAGAGAAATTACGCATCGCGAGAAAACCCGAGAAATTTAAGGCGACGCAGAATTGTATTAGATGGAAGAAACAGAAGAGGATTACAAGATCAGATGATCCAGGATTATCCAGGATGGTCTTACAAGCCTTGATTACAAGTCCTTTTATAGGGCCTTGGAGAAACAACTCATACTCTAACTTAAGGACCTAATCCTACTAGGCATGTAAGTCGCTTCTCTAGAAAAACTTCCTTGGACTAGGAGTAGAAATCTGACTTTCTGAAGACCCTTGAAGATCTCGACCAACTTGAATTCCTCTCTAGAATCAAATTGGGTCAGGCGCCCACCTGGCGCCCGCCACGCCTTGGCTGTCCAGTCCGAGTCCCACTCGGACTGGGACTCCTCCAGGCGCCCCTGTTGTCTTCAAGTCTTCCTCCACGTCCAGACTCCATATCCAAGTGCTCTTCGGTCCAGAAGGGAGCTCGGTCCTCCAAGAATCCGCCATATCCTTCTCGACATCGGAAACCGGCCGACTCCTATTCCTACTAGAAGTAGGAATCCTTCCGACCTTGCACTTTTCGTCCAAGCATCTCTCGAAGTCTCTCTATTACTTCTTTGGATCCAAACAGATTTCCAGTTAAAGTAGAATTCAAGGCATTATTTAACAGACAGTTAGCTGAAAAGGGCAAGGTTTAGGATTTTATCTTTAGGGGCTTGAGTTAAATGGTCCTTAGTGGACTTTTCTGGTGGACTTGGGCCGGCAGCAGGCCACTCCTTTCCTTTCCTTTTTTTTTTCACATTCGGATGTTACACAAAGTTTATTATTTAGTATATAATATAATTCATTAATTTGTCTTCCACAAGCATACCTCGTTTTACTCGATAAAAAGAGTGAAAAAAAAATGTTCATGAATTCTGAAATTTTATTGTTCAGTTTATGGTGGCCATATTTTAAAAGGGAAGGCAAATGCGTTTAAGTGAAGCGTTGTGTTTAATTTTATGGGACGACTCTTCTTAATTGCACTACATTTTTAATAAAAAAATTAAAATAATAAACACCTCCTCTGTGGCACCGTATTGGACCACTCTGCCTGTAATATTTCTTATTTTCTTTTAATTTTAAATCATTTTATTAAAATCTATAATATAATAAATTATGAGGAGTAAGACGTCATTTCATAGTTGGAATGAAGTCAAAACTTGAGAAAAATTTAGGGATAGAAAATATGAGAAAATAAGTTATAATTCAGAAAGTGTAAAAGTATATTGCACTCAACATAAGATTATTGTTCTTGAACTGCTAATTTTAAGTTACCAAACAGGAATAAGTGAGAAATTCAATTCTCTAATGAAAATTTTCATGCTACAAATAAAACTATGCTCACATGGGGAAAAATAAGTAATGAAAGAAAACACTTAGATGTTAAAATATCTTTATACATTAAAAAAAATTATCACGTGATTGAGGAGATGCCTATTTTCTTAGATTCTTTGAGCTCAAATTGGCTAGTAGTGATGAATACTCACGTTGGTTTATAACAAAGCTAAAACATTAGGGGTGGACATATGTTCATATAGGGCATATCAACTATATTTCCATATATCATAAAAGAAAGTAATGTAAAGTTATAAAATAATTGATAACTCGAAGAATAATGGAATACAAATTAATTATGTAACATATTGAGATGATACATAAAATATTTATTTTGAACGGAAAGACCTATTAAAATTTGAAGTAATAAGTACTCGGGTAAAATTCAATTCAAGTTTTTCTAGTCTTAAGCCCGACCAGGTCAAATATATTATATACTTGGCACAGTGCTAAATCTTGCAATTAGTGAGTCGTGGGATTTAAACCTAAAATTAAATTTTATGATGCCAATTTATTCAATCAATGTGTATTATTTGAAAGGACGGAAGCAGCACACACACACAAAAAAAAAAGATTTAATCGATGTGTAAAAAATAAATCATCGCTCCTCGAACAAATATCATCTCTATATAAACTCATAATAAATATTTTCAATATATTTTTTATAAATAGCTGTGAGAAAAATTAAGTAGATCCCGTCAAATTAAGCACCAGCATTTTCTTGCTTTACGTGACAACAAATATATTTACTGTCATATAAGATTGAAGACAAAAAAAAATTATATTTGTGTGCTTGAATGCTTAGTAATTTAGACATGATAATTATAAAAAAAAAGAAGAAGAGAAGTAATTGGAATTAAATTCTAATTATATCAATACTCATTTCCTTATTTTTTTTCGATTACCACCATAGTATCCGGACTGATTAGATAAAGATCAAAATTAGCTATCATCTGATTAATTTATATTACTTCGGGACAGATGAGACT
Organism: Pontederia crassipes; assembly: GCA_030549335.1. Taxonomy (NCBI): domain Eukaryota; kingdom Viridiplantae; phylum Streptophyta; class Magnoliopsida; order Commelinales; family Pontederiaceae; genus Pontederia; species Pontederia crassipes. The sequence goes on along the minus strand of CM060196.1, from coordinate 64,985,058 downwards.
TCGAACCAGAATATTATGCATACGATATATTTCTAACTCCAAACATCCTTAAACGAGGATAAGAATAAGCTCTTTACCACTTTACCCCCCAACCTGTCTCATTTTCTTGCTTTGATCGGATACGATGCACCGTGTGATTGGGTGTGGTGGGGGTTTGGCTGGCAAGGAATGGGGTTCTGGCTATAACTTATATCTACTAATATTGATGACCTAAATGCATGAATCTTTTCTTGAAAACCTAAATGCACGTAGAAATATAAACTATAATAGCAAAATGCTCATAGATTTCATTATTTTCTTCCTCGTTTATTCATTTATGTATCTTGCATGGACACTCTAAAAGTTGACACGAATATATATATGAAGAATATTAGTGTGAGATCACATAAATTGGACGCATTGTGCAACTATCAATTTGGACCGTTCGATTGGACAACAATGTTTCACAATCAGCATGTCTTCCTCCTTTGTCTGCTGCAAATTCGTGCTCTTCCTATGTGGTAGCCTTTGTCTCGGCCCATCCCTCCGCCACCACCTCCCATTCCTCTCTTCCCCATGTAGGGGTGTTCAACGGGTCGAGCGACCCGACCTGACCCTAAGGCTCAATTTTTTAAAACTTTTTTAGTTTTCAACTTATATTATATATAAAATAAATAAATAAAATATTTTAAATGTGTAAAATAATGTTGAATAAGTTATTTTATACTTTTAAAATAAATATTATATAATATTTTTATATTAAATATTAGAGAAATTAAGAAAAAAATTTTTAAAAAAATGGTGGTCGGGTAACCTGACCACTCGACCCGAATTGGGTCGGACTCGGGTCGGGTTGGATCTGATCCAACCTCCCAAAATGGGCTGACTTGACTCGACCCTATCAAAATCGGATGGATCGGATCAAATTCGGGGTCGAGTCGGGTTAACACCCCTACCCCCATGTGCCACCCATTATCGATTGACGACCTCTCTCCTTCATTCGCCGTCCCTCCACCACCATCAAGAGCCTCCTCCTTTCGCTCCTTGTGATAGCCCTTTCGAAACCCTGAAGCCATCCTCTCCCCATCGCCAGAGGGGGATCGCAGAAGAGGGAGGAGGACGAGGAGATCGGTGCGGAAAAGAGGCCATAGAGGGCATTGTCATAGGCGTATGGTTCTCCACCACCCTACATGTTGTTCCCTTCCTGAGAAGGTCATCGGAGACTGCTACTACTCCTTGTCAGCCCCGCCACTGACATCATCTCCTACATGGTAGACCACCGAGATGAGTAGTCGAATGGGATCTGTTGATGAGGTTGTGTGCCGGGGCGGGCGAAAGAGCCAGCGACGCTCGTCATGAGCTCATCCTCCGTCTTCTTCTCTCTACGATGCTCGCCAAGGGAGTGATGACGCCGGCAATGTCGAGTGTGCCGACGAAGGAGGAAGACGTACGCCACATGAGGAGGAGAAAGACATAACATGTGAGAAAAAAGGACGTATGCCAACTGCATGAAGGTGGCGGCAGCGAGGGCGGCAAACCGCTGCAGCGAGGGCGGCAACGGCACTGCTGCTATGTTCGATAAAAGGTTGGACGAAGTATATATTAGATAGAGATATCAATAAACAGCATTTTATGTGATAGAGATATATATATTAGATAGAGATATCAATAAACAGACGAAAAGAGAAGAGGGGACAAGGCACCAATTATGGGGGAGGTGCACCCAATTAACGTCCTCCACGACATAAGTTAATATCCTTCCACCTTTGACCTGACCATCGAGTTGCCTCGTCACGGTCCTTTGAATCCAATCTTTAAGTTCATGCATCTTCCCCATATCAATACGTGCTAATTAACTATATGTCATAGTTGCCCATGTGACTATATGTGAGCCCCTGTCAATTTAGTCACGTGTTTCATTGACTCCAATAAAAACATTTATAATTTAATTTCGTGATTATTAATTAATCCTTTATTATTATTGCAGAGCATGGCTAGTTAAATATGGCTTTAAATAATTGGATCAAGTTATTATCTATCTTATATATTTTATTATCTATCTTATAATTAAGTATCTGCATCACATGCATCATGTAAAAAAGGGAAAAAGAACCAGATGTATAATAATTAAGTTCGATCAGAACGCCCGGCGACTGCCAGGTATTCCTTTCTAGAAACTTTTGGAGATGGTGCTCATAGCTAGTAATTATATTTGTGCCTAAGATGTTATTATATTTGTGCAAGATGACAAATATATATAATACATAGATAATAAACGGATTAGGATTCAAGATAACATACATTATGTTACTTTACCAAAATTAAAATTTATTAATTATTAGGGATTGATGTACGGACATGCCTAATGTGGACGTGGTGCAAGGTTTCGTTGACCATGCAAATATTCTTGTTGGAGAATCTTATGTTAACGTGCTGCCACAGTACGTGCATTTTATATTGTCCATTTGACTTCAAAATAATGCGAATGTATAAATAATGTCACTCGAATAAGTTAAGCTCAAAATTAGGACGGAGCCAAAGTATTGTTAGGGGGGCCATGTGTCACGCATCGCCTCTGCCACGTCCCAGGACGGACGCTGGGACGAAGCGGCCACAAACTGGACGTGCAGGGACAGCGAGCGACGCAAGGTGCACCGGGACGCGCGAGGCAATCCGGGGCATGGAGCCAAAGCAGGAGGCTTTGGAGGACGAGCGTCAATATCCAAGAATGCGAGGAGATTGAGGAGGAGCCTCTGAGCATGCTTGGAACATGGCGGACGTGCGACAAGCGCGGAGGCACGGCGCACTCCTACTCCTACTAGGAGTAGGACTCCTAGTCCAAGTCGGAGTTGGACTAGGGCAACAGAGTGCGGAAGGCTGAAGATAACTGCCAAGAAATCCAAGTCCGAGGAGGGACCATGCAGGCCAGAAGGATGGACGCGAGGAGGCGGCCATGCTCGGGACAAGTCCTAGTGCGAGTAAGACTTGGACGGCCATGCGGATCGAGTGGCAGGTGGAGTCTTTGGGCCGGAGCAGCTCCTAGATCTCGAAGGTCGACGAGGAGGGAGACTTCGAGAGATGCTTGGACGAGAAGTACAAGGTCGGAAGGATTCCTACTCCTAGTAGGAATAAGAGTCGGCCGGTTTTCGATGTCGAGAAGGACATGACGGATTCTTGTAGGGCCGAGCTTCCTTCTTGGACCGAGAGGCACTTGGAGTTGAAGTTCTACTCTTAGAAGGATGGAAGAACTCGTGGGGCCACAGTGGAGCAGACCAAGTCCTAGTAGGACTCGGACTGTCCATGCGGGCGCGCCCAGCCATGGCGGGCGCCAGGCAGGGTGCCTGGCCATTTGGACTTCAAGACGGACTTTGAAGGGCTGGCCGAATTCTCCAGGGACTTCAGGAAGTCAGATTTTTACTCCTACTCCAATGAGGTTTTTCTAGAGAAGGGGCTTGCATGCCTAGTAGGATTAGGTCCTTAAGTTAGAGTAGGAGTTGGTACTCCTTGGCCCTATAAAAGGACATATAATCAAGGCTTGTAAGACCATCCTGAAAATCTGAGATTGCTCAATAAATTCTCTAGTTTTCCTCTATCTTGTGAAGCTTCTCTTCTCTCCAACTGGGTTGGTGTTTCGTTGTGCATTCAGGACGCGTCCCGGACACGTCTGAACGGGGCTAATCGGCGGCCGAGCAGGGTTTAGCTGTGCCGCACGTCTGATGTTTCATACTTAGCGTAAGGGCGTGACACATGGCTCCCCCTAACTTTTTGCAATATCACATATATATTACTATATATTATTATATACATATATAATATATATGATATGGCCCTTCCTAATTTTGTAAACTTGACATAATTAAGCTCCTCCTAATTTTTTGAAACATTATATATAGTAATATATATCATTATATATATATGGAGAATCCCCTAATTTTTTTTGAACTTGTCATAATTATAATGTGTTATTATATTAATAAGAGAATATATGTGTACATTTATAAAAGATTATAGTATAATATGTGTTTTTATGAATGTACAATATATGTACTAATAATTTTAACTATTTTTTATTAAAAAAATCAAATTAATTAGTTGTCTTAGTTGTCATAAAAAGTTAGTTATATATATCTTCTTTTAACATGATAAACATAAAAAGAAAAAAATATGCATGATGAATAACAAAAAAAATTAATCTAAATAAAATAATAATTATAATTATATGTTGATTCTATTATAATATTTTTTATTTCTTAATTTGGCTAATAAAGTTAATAATATATATATATATATATGTATTATTTACTTGGCGTTCATACTAACATATTGTTTGATTCAAGAGCTACACACCCCTTCATTTCGGAGCAATTTGCTCCACTATTGAGTATGAAGCCACAAGCAACAGAATTTCCACTCGACATCAGTACATCTTTGGGGTCCTCACCCAGAAGTACATACCTCAGGTGTCAGTCGAAGTGGACGGCAAGAATTTCTCGGCGGATCTAATCGTCATTCCGATCAGGGATTATGACGTGGTGTTGGGCATGAATTGGTTGTCCTACCTTATAATCAATGAAAGATTAAACAACCTGATTTAGAAAGATGAATAGTTGCATGTATTTTTTCCTAAGGTGACAAAAAGATGAAAAAACAGCGTCAAGCTAAAGGAATATATAAAAATATCAAGGTATATAAATTTTTACTTTTGAACTAACACTTACTATAGGAAAAAAACTTTATATTTTAAAATATGCATTAGATAATCTAATACATTCCCTTAGATATTGAACATCGTACTTGAAAGGGAATGGAGTTGGGACGTGTTGACAAATGATCTTATCTTCACTTGCTGCATTTACTGTATTACTTTTCAACATTGTATATCCAACAATATACATTACTTAAAACCTCTTATCCAATTACCAATAATTTATATGGCCTTGTTTATTATGTATAAATAATCTCTCTAATAAATTAGATAATATTATTTACTTATAATAAAATATAACTAGGTAATGTATATTTTTTACTAACATACTCTTTATTGTTAATGTCAAATTAAAGTTTATATAATTCAACTCAAATTTTGAATAGAATAATAAATTTAATAAGCATATTCATAAATTTTGATATATTTTAAATGAAAATAATAATAAATTATTAGTGTATTATTATTCAAAATAATAAGTAATAAAAATTAATATTATTCATGTGAATAATAACAAATAAATAATATTAATTATGATGATGACAATGGTAGTATTTTTTTTTGTTGATATCGCTATATAATCTTTTATTTTATTTGAGTAAGATTGGAATGGATAAAAATGGAAAAAATATATAAAAAGTCAAATTGCCACCTAAGAGGCAATCACACACTTTCTCCTAAATCAATCCACCCTTTATAAATAATCTATATTGCTAAACAATTAAGATTACCCTTAAATTAAAATAAGTAAATATGATAATTTGATGGGCTCAAGTAATTTAAGTATAGATTACCAGTGGCAGTAATCTTAGGGAAACTAAGATTGCCAATTAAGATAGCATTTAAAATTAGAGTAAGATTAAATAGTCAAATTTGAAATTGAATCTGACTATATGTTTGTCGTATAAAAAACTCTCAATTATAGTTACATTAAGATTTTAAATTTTAAAATATTTAGAAAATAAATTAATATTATTTTTATATTTTAAATCAAGATATAATTATTATTGTTAATTAATTAATTTTAGAAATTGATGGAATCAAATAGAATAAAAGGCTAAATTAAAAAGATTTAGGAATAGATATTAAAGTAAAATTTAAAGTAGGAACATTAAGTTTGTAATTAAGATTCTAATTGAATTATGACTCTAAGGCTTATGTCCCTATAAACAGGACTCCAAGTCTCTATTTTTCTTATTCTTGTTTTCCGCACACACTATGACTACTATAGCTCGAGGAAGGAGAAGGAAAAGAGAATAACAACAAAAAGGGAACAAGAAAAAAGATTTTAGATCTAAAATTCCTCTCCCTCCTCTATCAATGGATTTTATGCTTGGTTCAAGAGAGTAAGAACACATAGTTCCTATCAAAGATTATGACGAAAGATGCACTGAAGTTCTCATATGTTGTAGGGAAATTTTGAATGAGATTATGCATATTTTCAATTCATGGTTTTCTACATGAGTCTTATATGACTAGACTCCTTTAGTTTCCTCATGTTCGTATAGATAATTTCTTCAAGTTTTTGCATCACGAAGACCTTAAAATGATAGAATAGTAAAAGAGGAATCAAACAAGTTGGCCATGACGTGAAATTTCATAAGTCATGAGTTCGTGTCATTGGCCATGAAAATTCAATTGATTACCAGATAATTCCTATTAATAGTTGTTATGATGAGATTTCATGAGTTTTGACACTTGGTCATTTTTGAGTCGCTATTCGACAGATTTCTTATAATCTCTTTTCTCATGTTCTAAAGTCTCTCAAATCACACTAGCTCTTGGGTCTAATTTTTGTGGCATTAGACTTTCTCCTTAGACATCATATCTGTGCTATTTTCAAGCGTTGAATTGAAAATATTTCTTAATTTTTTATTTGGATAACTAAATTCATTGTTTGATTTAAATTTGTAAGATAATCTATATGATTAATTAAAAAAATGGTAATATTTCATGATGATATGATATGTTAATTGATTTTAGTTGATTTTTTATACATTTTTCATTACTATATTTGCAGGAAAAATACTGAAATATAAAATTTAATATTCAACAATTAATATTTATAAGTTCATTTTTATATTCTTATTAAATTTTATCCACACTGTTATTTTTTAGCATTTCTTATTACTATGAGTTATTCATAATTTTTGTTTTGCCATTATTTTCTTGTAAGTATTTGGTTATTTCCTAATACTTCATAAAATACATCATTTTGTTATTTCTTAATAATTTTCTGTCAATTCCTTCTTCAAAATCATTAGTGTTTGGAAAGTAGAATCGTGGTTCCTGCAAATTTTACGTGAATAGTTCAATTGACAAATTAATTCAAGGTGTGTTTGAATAGAGTGGAACATAATGACGAGAAATAAAATACTTGATGTGATATAAAAAAATTAATGTGATAGATTAATTTTTGTGGATATTTGAATAAGATATAGATATTAAAAATATATAATATAATTTTATTAATTAATAAAATAATAGTAAAAAATATTTTTTATTAAAAAATGTAAATATATATTATTTTATATTTTAATATATTTTATATTAACAAAAAATTTTTTGTGAAATAATAATGAATAAATAATATTAAATTAATATTATTATAATAAATATATTATATAGTATATAAAAGATTTTAGGGGAGGTGCGTAAGAGAGAGAAAATTTTAAAAGACAAAAATAGACTAAAAAAAAGAAACGTCACTTTAAAAAGAAGTTGAAAAAAAAAATAATGGTGAGGAACAACGGCCTAGTTCCACTAAAATCAGAAGGTTGAAACTAAGATAAAGATCACATCGATTCTCATCCCATGAGAATTTGTCTAGTTCCACCCGAAGAAAATTGTTGATAAATGAACAATAATTTGTTTGATATTACTAAATAATTTTATTTAAGTATAATGTTTTACTTCATTATTAATCATTTATGTAAAATTAATATTTTTTTGTGTTTTTTTAATTTTCTCTCCTAAATTATTCACATTCTAATATTCTTATAAACAAAATAAATGGACTAAAATTATGTTTGACAAAGTAGCGATAGAGAATAAGTGATTAAATTTTAGCTAACATGGATTGGTGACTTCTGATTAAATCATAAGGGTTGAACGAGTAAAATAAAAAAAATTGTTATTTTGACAAATACAACATTTGAATTAGATAATAAATATGAAATAATTTAAATGATGTGTATAAATAAATATTTCATACACTATTTTAATAATAACAAACATTGTAATAAAGTTAAGTTTAATTTATTATATTAATATTATGATAATAAAATATTATTCAAACTAAGGAATTATAAATTAATGAAATAAGATAGTATAGCATGTATTGCAAATAATAGTTTTTATCATACACACATCTATTGCAAGTAATGTTGTAAAGCCCATTCTAACTTCCTTTTGAGTTAGGTCAGATCGATTAACCGGAAGGTCATATCGAATAATAATAAAAAGAATATATAAAGTTATGTTAAATTAATTAAAAATTAATATAATTATGTATATCAAATATATGGTAATATGATTAATAAATTTTGATAAAAAAATAACAAGACAACTACAAAAAAATTATTTTTCAATCTGGTCATGGATTTATATGTTTTTATTTATAACTCATCATTCATGTGTGTAATTATTAATATTAGTTCGAGACATAATTGTGAAAATATAGAAATGAATAAAGTATAAATCAATTTAGTTTCATTTGACATTGAATTATTTTTTTCCCCATTCAAAATGATCTGAAGATGAAATGGAAATGAATTTGGAGAAAAATAATATAAATAAATATATAAATTTAGTACCCATGGTTTTAACATAATAGTAAATGGTTTAGTGGTTGCTGTGGAAAAATAACTTTCATACACTAGAGTTCTTTATTCTTCAATATTTTCAAAATTTCTTATTTTTTTGTCCTTTTCTACAAGTTGCGAGAATTTCTTGATATGTTTTGGTTGGATAAAATATGATTGTGTTTTTTACTCTTCAATGTTTTGAGAATTTCTTATAAATTTTGTCCTTTTTTATAAGATGTGAGTTTCTTAGTGCGATTTGATTTAGTAAAATCAAACCGATTTGACAATCAAATACAAATTTGATTAATCTAATCCGGTCCAACAACATAGCCAATTCTAGATCGACCCATGTACTAATAGAGGACTCAAACCGTGATCAGGTTCGACTAGCCGGTCTAGCTCGGATCTTACAATATTATCTTATTTGAGTTTATGTACTTGTTAACTGCATGCCTCATATGCATCTATTTTTTTAGGTATCAAATATAGTAGCATGCAAATATATCATCTTAGTTTTTTGTGGAAAAGGTTGATTTTTTTCATGTGACATATTATTATTATTATTATTATTATTATTATTATTATTATTATTATTATTATTATTATTATTATTATTATTATTATTATTATTATTATTATTATTATTATTATTATTATTATTATTATTATTATTATTATTATTATTATTATTATTATTATCATCATCATCATTATTATTATTATTATTATTATTATTATTATTATTATTATTAGTTGTTGTTGTTGTTGTTGTTGTTGTTGTTATTTATTTAAGTCATTTCAAAAATGGATAACCGGTGATACTTAAAAGGTGAAATTTAGTTTTATTCAAGGGTCTATAACAAGATTGACTAATTTGTGGTGTGTGCTTTTGTTGGTAATATTTTTGTTTAAATATTTATAATAACCATTAAAAAATAACATCTGATGCTATATGTTATAACAACCAATAGTGATTAAGGTAAGAGATAGTTAAAAGTAAGACATAAGTATTATAAAATATCTAAGAAAAACAAATATTTTTTTATTTAAGTTATTATTTACTCAAAAAAAGAGAATAGTGTACCTAAAATTAAATACATATTTGTTTTTACTATCATTTGCACCGTCCACAAATCATGTGAGGTATATACTAGTAATAATTAACAATAAAATATTTTTAACGAAGTTTTGAAATTTATTTGTATAGGCCAATCGCTGATTCTTTTAGCATTCTCAAAACATGAGATGTTACATATTTGTCTTTATTATTATTTGTATTTGTAAACACATAAAAGACATTATTTTTAAAACAGTGCCTTCATAGCGCTCATGACAACATCTACTTGAATCCTTTAAATTGGAACATAGAGTTTTATATCCAACAAAAAAATGGAAATAGATTGGTAATTCTTATATGTTTAAGGAAAGAATCTTGATTATGAAATATGCAAAAGAAAAAAATAAGAATGCTTGTCTTTCTTTATTATGTATTTGCATGTAGAAATCTAATGACATAAATAAAGTAATATTTCTTACGATAATATGAATGTTAACTAGTTTTGTATTAGAGATATTATGCAAGTAGATGCAAGAATTTTTTGAAAATATGTCCACAAGTTTCGAGGAATATTGTTAAATTTTCAAATCAAATTCTTAAACTCTTACGAATTCAAAATTTTATATAAGTAAAATGAATCAAATTAACATAAACTTTTAAATAATTTAGACTCTTAGATTTTATTAATTTAAGATTTTTTTTGTATAATCTTATAAATTCTTGTAGAATCTATATGATTGCACAAAATTATTTATTTTATATGATAAAAAATTTGCACCATCTTAAATAATTTATTTTTTATTGAAAGTGAAATTAGTATTGTGATTAAAAATTTATAATATTTTACTTATATTTTTATAAATTTTCTATCTTAATAAATATAATTATTGACAAATAGTTCATATTTATTAGTTATAAATGATAGTACTTATTTTGATTACTTTCATATTAGTAAGATATATTAGTTGTTTGTTATTTATGAATCATTATAATGCTTACTAAATGATTAAACTTATTTAGTATATAAATTCTATGAATTTATGACTTGATTGTACGGGACAAAAAACGAGTATGCTTAACTCGAACTTGACATTTCAAGCATGGTGGCTTGTATTCTCAATATTAATTTCTTTTATGGTTTATTCAAGTGAAATTTGCCTAACTGGCATATAATTTAATTCGTCAAGTAAAAATTTGACTATCATATTTTTGTTCCATGATATACTTTTTTCAATAAAATTATTTAATTTCTTTTTTACATCAGTTTTTTTTGTATAAAAAAGACTAAAATGATCATATATTCAAAACCTTGATCACATATAATTTTAGAAATTAATTACATGACTTATTTTTATAATTAAAGAAACACTTTAAATCAATCAATTGCTTAGTTAGTTTCTTACGCCGATATTTATTTTTTCCCATTTATTTAATTACACTTCTCTTTTTTCCAATGGAAAGGATGGTTGCCCAAATCTTCCAACTTTAGATGGAATATTAAGTTGAATGTGATTTATGTCATTGCAAATATGCTAATTTTATCACCACATCCAACGGCGAGCCAATTGTATTGGAAATGATACCATGTTCTCTTTCAACCCTAAATATAACTCCATGACTACATGGACCATAGAAAAAAAAACAATAGGAATGACTTATGTGGCTTAGAAACATGTGATTTTTTGTAATTATTTATGCTTGTTCTTTTTATAATTATTTACAAAATAAAAATATCCATGGAGAGAATAAGTAGCGTGCATATAAGGATACTCGTACCTCTATATAAATCTCATACCTAAGTCACATGATTTTCGTGTGACACATAAAAATTGAATATGTCTTCATGCATACCAAATTTGAACCGACCCCATATATATAATAAATATGTGTGCATGCATATATAATAGATAGGTACGTAAATTAAAATGAAATGCCTTAAATTCCTCTTTATATATTTGCACTAGATTGTTTTTTTTTTCCAAATATTGATAGCGAAGAGTCAAACGTATATATAACTAAATAAATATGAAAAAAAATGAAACTTTAGCATAAAAATTGAAAAGGGATGGAAATTTTAGTGGCCATGACGATTAAAATAAAAGAAAGTGTGTGTCAATTAATCCATCGCCATCAATTATAAAACCCATTTAGCAATAAATGCTTCAATATTTGACCAGTCAATTCACAAGTGCCAATCGTCCATATCTATATATATAGTGCATTAAAATTCTATTATTTTAATATTTTCATTAATTCCGAATTAAGAGAATATATAATTTTCAATTATTATCATCTTAATATTCGAAAATGTTACATTTGACGAGTTGCTATGCGTGATGCTTCTGATTATGAATAGTGAACTTTCATAAACAAATTTGTACCCTGTTTCAAAAATATATTTTTTCCCAATAAAGAAAAAAAAATAAGCCCCTTCGTTGTAAACGTATACGTAAACTCTAGAAACATCATCTCTCCAAAGCTCCAATTCCAGCGTGCTTCCAGAAGAAAACATATATATCGAAACGCCTTAATCGTGACTTGAGACACTGCCCAAACAACAAACCATAATATAAGTTCTCAAGGAACAAAGCAACCAAACTTTGCAGAACTCCTTTGAAGGAATGAATTCTTGACCTGATCAATGCAATTTAACATCATCTCCTCTCTCCTCTCTCCTCTCTCCTCTCTCCTCTCTCCTCCACAAGCTCTCACTAAATTTTCAGTGCCATTAAAAAAAAAAAAGCATACACGAAGCTTCCTAAGCTGCTTCCCTCAACACCTTTACCCACCTAGGCCCTGATTAGGAAGGCCATGACAATGTAAGAAGTAGAAGGTCTACTGGAAGGAGGGGGAGAGGGGGGGGGGGGGGAGAGGCCATCAGATCATGCATGACAACACTCACAAACAGTGGGCAATAATAAAGAATATGACCATGTTCTCTGAATGCAATACATTTCAAACAACAAAAAAGAGGGAGGTTGTGGGTGTGCAAGAACTTGAAGGTAGGCAAACGACGCCTAACAACATCTATCCTGTTTTGTGTTCAAAGAACCACCTGCTCCGGGTGTCAAAAGAAGTTTTGGAGTATCTCTAGTAGTAGTAGTAGCTGAGAAATGATGCACCTATTAATTTGTTGGTTTTAAATTCGATGCCTTCTCGGTGCTTCGCCTACTGCAAAAAGTTCACAAGAATAACTATTCCTGACAGTGGAACTACAAAACAAACTCTGATCAAGAATAACTATTCCTGCTAATCAAATGTTAGAACCAAGACTTCATTACTTTGGAAAAAGAGAATTTTACTTCAAATCTAGGCACTTCCTTCTCCACTCCCAGGACTCTGTTACCCTGTTCATAATACAAACACGACAGACACTGTTCTTAGTATTGCCCTTTTGTTCCATCACAGGGGTCACTGGTGGAGAACAGAGATGCGAGGCGAATAGCTTTGTGGACATCATTGTCAACTCGCACAGGAGACGGCTAAAGCCCTATGCAACGAGGACAAATCCACGGTCTCGATTCAGCTGTGTCACGTACTTTTCTGCCCTACACGTGTGCACAAGATAGCATGGTTTTCCGGTCTACGAATTTGCTCTTTTCTCACTTTCACAGACAAATACCTTTTCTTTATTATATTTCTCCTGCAGAGAAGAGCTCGCAGTCATCCTTCAGAAAATTTCCAATTCTTAATTTCATTCGGGACCATTCCCACGTGGCCCCCCGTTCTTCTTGGATGTTCAACAATTCATTTCATTTCATTATAAGCCCTCCCAAAGAGCCGGTCAAAGTTGTTCGAGCATAATCCACTGTACTGTAACATGCTATCCAATCATGACCTCAGAGGAAAAAAAAGAGACAAAGGGAAAAGAACAAATGTGATTTTGGAAGAACTGTGAATGAAAAACCGCATCATCGATCAAATATGAAAGGGGCTCGAACTTCTGATTCCACTTTTCTTCCATCCTGCACTGCAGGCCCACTCTGTCAATTCTCTCTGTGTTACGAGTGGTAAAAAGGTTTCTGTTTTTTTGTTCCAAGTTAATCATGTTTCCTCAACCTTTCTGCAGACGTTTTGGCATCTGATTTCCGCAGCAATTAAGAGCCACACACACACACTCTAACATGGATTTCGAGGTTTAGAATCTGAATGCACTTCCGGAACAAAATTTAAAGTTTTCTTCCGATTACTGCGCAACTAAAATGAGCGCGACACGTGGAATCAGATGAGAGTAAGATGTCATAATCTAAGAGTTGGTTTCACGGATTTCCCCGACCAGTCATACTGAGTGAGATGGAATCCTTTTCCGATGGTAGTTTCCTGGAAGATGGTGCATAGTTGGTGCAGCTCCAAAAAGCTAAACATTAAGCATGCAGAGTCTTCCTTGCTTGCAGAGTTTGCATTCCGCACGTTAATAGAGGCGATTTAGTCTCTGAGAGAAAAACTCAAGTTACATTACAGTATTACACACGCACACAAAAACAAAAGACTAATGGCACCGTATCATGCAGTTAATAGAATCTACTACTAAATCTAAGTAATCGCGCAGACACAAATTCTAGGACTGAACCAGCATTCAAATGTTATGTTCCAGAATTGGGACATCTGTAATCACTCAAGTCAAGTCCAATGTTCTGAGACACTGCAGCTGACATGCAAATCTCACTTAGAAGCTCTAACTGCAGCTGCAGCCAAACTTCGATAGTCTGCATAAGCTCACAATATGCTGATAAGAGGAGGATCTATATTTTTATCTCGTTGGTCTGCACCTGCGATGCCCAAATTGTACCAGCGAATCCAACATGTTCCGCCCGCTCGATCCGGACTGCGATTGGCTGCTCCTGCACACTATGGAAAAGGCACAAACATAAGTCGACGTCACAGAGGTCATATGACGACTTCCTTACGTGGCCCAGCCGCCGTGCTCAATTGACTCACGTGATCTTTTAAGGATTTTAACTAAATTCTCGTGGACCGTTTCCTCCCCATGATACGATAAAAACATTATAAAGTTAAAACCTTTTTTTTATACATTTTCATCTTAATTTGTTGTACTCTTCCAATCTTTGCCCCTTGAAATCTCCCTCTTGGTTCAAGTATAAAAAGGGGCGCGCTTCCAACTGCCCGCCATTGAATACTGACTCAGCTCTCGGAGCAACTTCTAGTTAACAGTAAGGGCGAGCAGCAGCGAAACTCGAACTCCAATGGACTACACCTTCTTCCATCCTCAGAGCTACGAGCTGTCGCCGGACTCCTCCGCCGGCTCGTCGGAGTCCTTCGGCTGGGATGGCGCCATGTTCGGCCACCACCAGCAGGAATTCCCCCTCCTCCCGTTCAATGAGAACGACTCCGAGGAGATGGTCCTGCTCGGCATGCTGGCCGAGGCCTCCGCCAAGACATCGTCCTCCTCCGACACGTGCGCCGTCAGGGTGAAGGAAGAGGAGGTGAGCTCGAAGAACCTCGCCGCGGCAAAGGGCTCGGAGGGCATCAAGTCCTACAGGGGGGTCCGACGACGGCCGTGGGGCAAGTTCGCGGCCGAGATCAGGGATTCGACGCGGCACGGCGTGCGCGTGTGGCTCGGGACGTTCGACAGCGCGGAGGCCGCCGCGCTGGCCTATGACCAGGCGGCGTTCTCGACGAGGGGCCCGTCCGCGGTGCTCAACTTCCCGGTGGAGCAAGTTCGGGATTCACTGAGGGGGATGAGATACGGGGAGGTGGAGGGACTGTCCCCTGTGATCGCTCTGAAGAAGAAGAACTCCATCAGAAGGAATTCACACAACAAAAAGGCGAGAGTTGAGAGTGTGGTGGAGCTGGAGGACCTCGGAGCAGAGTACCTGGAGGAGCTCCTGGGGACATCAGAACTTGCAAGGCCCTATTGATCGCCGAGCAAAGTTCGAGATCATGCAATTGCTTCGTTCTTTTGTCAAGAGATGGAAGGTCTCATGCAATTGCTTCGTTCCTCAGTTCCTTCATCCCTTCCATGCATATTGCTGCAGCACTCTTCCCTCAGATTCCTCAGCGCCAAGAGATGGAAGGTCTCTTGCTCAGATTCCAGAAGAGAATGCCAAATGTTTTTATTCAGTTGCCATAGAAAAGTAATGGCAATGATTCGCTGTAAAAGTCCTTTTTTTTTTCCATTCCTGTGAGCTTGCTGGTTCCTAGTGTAGTAACAAGTGTTAACTTGC
The DNA here is from genome assembly GCA_030549335.1 of Pontederia crassipes. NCBI lineage: Eukaryota > Viridiplantae > Streptophyta > Magnoliopsida > Commelinales > Pontederiaceae > Pontederia > Pontederia crassipes. The sequence continues at coordinate 64,969,326 of CM060196.1, read as the reverse complement.
ACAAAACAGTAAATTTCAAAGCTCGCATCAGCAATTCCAATGGATGACAGAAATGTCAGATCCATGTTTTCATCCGATCCATGTTTCCAACACAGAACCAACAGTCATGATATAAGCATGCACACCAAGGTGTCAAGATTCATAAAAGGAGATTAAATTCGATCAAACCTTCCAATCACTCTCAAAATTATTAACATCAAGTATTACATGGCTCCGTGAAGTTGTGTTGTCAGAGAGAGAGAGAAAGAAACTAAAATTAGATAGAGGCTCGTGTCACTTGATTTGACACAAAGATTGTCCTCACCTTGGACGAGCATGCGGGTCTTGTTTCTAGGCTTCTAGCCGATGCAGATCATGCAGTAGGAGAAAGAAGATATGGATCTGTGTTCGGAAATTTTACAGGCCTCAATCTAATCCTAGCTGGATGCCATCATTGACTGCAACGTGATTAGGTTGCATGCCAACAAGAACTACGTTTGACTTGCTACTGTGACAGGTGACAACATAAGCAACGCAGTGCACCAAATGTTATACATCACATCATCAAAGGAAGAACCGCATTAAACGTTACGCAGGAGGAGCTTGTTGAGGACATGCATGATTTAGAATGCATCTGATCTGATCTCTTTCTTATTCCTGTTAGGTTTTCCCATCTAATCTTGATAACTTTTCAGCGTGACGATATGAGAACAAGCGGATAAAATCAGACCATTTCTTCGGTGGTATCATGAATGAGAGATCGATATGGTGACATTTAATTAATTTGCAGTCTCATAAATTTGGCATGGACTTTGTACTAATTATTGATCAGTGCTCTTTGAACACGTGTCAGAAGGATAGAAAAGGGATAACAAGTTGGACACGTCCCTTAGAATAATCTAATTCCAAGCTAATAGATTGCGTGATCCTCCAAGCTTTAGCGATTAATACAATACAATTGTTATCTCATGATTAGTTTATGCTTCTTTAATCTATTAATTATCATGTTTCTTCTATCTCATTGGCAAAGCACCAATATGATGATGCATGCAATCAGTGCCTTGAGTTTATCTGATCAGTACAAGATCTTCCCACGCAAAAGCCCCTGTAAGATTGGCATGAAGCTTTTCCGTTATTCCAAAAGAGGCAGCACAAATAAAATAAACCAAAGTATAGAAGAACAACATAAGTTATGGAAGCAATTTAATTAGTTGAGCTCCTAATCATGAACAGATCATTGTAATCTCTTTCTCATGCATGAGCATGAAAAAATCGTGGAAACTTGGTGTATAAATAATTCCATGCCAATCGTCCGGTGGTGGCTGCAAGAATTCTGTGGGCCTTATAGAAGTTATTATATCAGCAATAGTGTCCTTCCCCATGAGGAACTAAAATTATTGGTTGGTTCCAATTTTGATATAATCAACATGTTTGATTTTATTTTTTGAAAAGTATATGCGTTGAGACACAATCTGCATATAAAATAATCTCAAACTGCTGGAACTGTCAGCATATTTTTCGCTCATCTCCAGGAAGCTTCCCTCTTGTCACATTAATAAGCTAATAATGCTTCCCCAATAGGAAAGAGAAAGACCCATTCAAAAACAAGAGGCTTCAGTTTTAATAATATGTTCTCTCTTTCTCTTTAGTTCTCATTTTGTTTTCCTTTTTCCTAACTCCGCAGATAAGATATCTTGCCTAACCAGCCTGGTAGCCGTCAGAGGAATTGGACTTGGGAGCAGTTCTGGTCCACATCTTTCTATGTGCTAGTAACAAGAATGCACAGGGAATGTGGGGTGGTGCAGTGGCACACCCCTTCGACTCATATATCAAGTGGTCTTGAGTTCAAATTCCACCATCATGGGAGTTATGTGCCTTTTATTGTCAAGTTTATCTTTCCTTTTCATGCACTAGGCCTTGTGCCTCCTTATGTAATAGAAAAAAAAAAATAACAAGAATGCACAATAACCACACCATTTTTGTATGAAAAATGTAGAACTTCCAAAACTATCATCTAGGTATAAGTTTGTCTCTCACTATATCTCACATGAGTTATGGTTTTATGAATTATGGCAAAACATATTAGAAGAAGAATATCCACACAACGTACCAAGAGATGATTGGCGTGAAAGAACATGCTTAGATGACATCATAATGACAAAAACTGCTTAGTTTTTGCTCTTTTTGCTTCATAAACCTTGTTGAAACTTAACATGTTCAAAAAAATTTACAGTAAGAAGTTGCATAATTAGGCAAGCCATAGATTTAAAGAGACCTCCATTGTGTAGATATTGTCCACAAACTCCGTAAGAAGATATGTTCTTCTCGCGGAATTTGCATTTTGGGCTCCCCATAAGATTATACTAGCAACTTCAAAATGCAGTCTGGAAACCATTCCATTAAATTTTATTGCGATAACTATTTAAAAAAATCTTCATCTTGATGAAAGCAAAGCTACATCCAATAAAGTAAGGCAAGGCAATAACAATTAAACAAGCATATATCTGACACGGAAAGAAGTTGATACTAAAAATAAAGTTCAAAGTAATGATATAAGAAAAGCCAAAATCTAACCATGTTTCTTTTTTTACATAGGAGTTTATCTTGAAGCCACCTTTGGAATCTGTTGATCATAATCCTAACCTAGCTGAAATCTCGTGTTCTCAATGCAACTAACGTAGTTAAAGGTGTCCTTGCATATATTACACGTCTTGCTACTCGAAAGAACTTGGGGGGGGGGGGGGGGGGGGGGGGGGGGGGGGCATGCTCGAATGAGCTTGGGAGGGGGCATCAAGAGGTGGATCTACTGCCGAGCTCTCTGAGGAAAAAATCATAATTTATTTATTTTATTCAGAATTCATTTAACTTTATATAACAGATGCCATAATTTTGGAGACTACTGAAGAGTCCTACTTTAAGTCAAAGTTCTGCATCAACTGTAAACATAGTGCTCATAGAAACTCACTGAAAACTAAAGTTAAAAGCATTCCCTTTTCAATTATCTTATCTACTAATATTCTATATTAGATCAATAATGTAGTCTAATTAAAATATGAATCTGGTATTTTTTTTTTATATTTTTGTTATGTGTGCAATCTCTCTCATACCCCAAATTCACAACAAAATTGAAATTATTAAGTAATGAGATATGCCAATTAATCGGAAAGAGTTATTGATAGAATCTCGAAAGCTTGTTGAGAATAAAAGTCATTACCTCTCAACTCTTTAAGTTATACCTTTCAATCCTGCTGCATAAAGCAAATGACTCGAAGTTTCCGAATAAGGAATTCACAAAGTGAATAAGTGAATAACCCAAAGATGAGGTACTATGAGCTAAAGATACCTAGGACGAATCCCATCATAGGAATGAAAGCATAAAAAAGAATTAAACAAAGCTACAACCTAACAGAAAGCAAGCTCATAACAATTAAGCAAGCACATACCGAACACTGAAAGAAAATGATACTAAAGACAAAACTAAAAGTATTCGTAAAAAAGACAGCGTAATTTGTACCATTTTTAGTCCACTTTTTGTTTCAATACATGAGTATTATATCTTTAATTCCCTCGGAACTGAACTCATAAATAGAAATTGGATATGCCAATCAATGAGAAAAAGTTATTGAGTGCAACACATTTGATGGAATCCTAGTTAATAATTAAGTTACATTAATTTCAGACAAAGATTCATGGTCTACCTCAGCTACAGCTTAGGTGATGCTTGTTTACCATATGAACATGACTACGTAAGAGCAACATACAGATATGTAGTCATTGTTCAAGGATAGTTTTCGATGAAGTCTCTGAATTTTGTTGCCTCCAGAATAAAAAGAATTATAATCCTTCTGCATAAAGTTAATGACTCAGGAGCCAATTGCAGTTGAAAGCTTAGGATACATAACTTTTTATGGGTCTTAGGAAACAGGTATATAGTCAGGGAGAAGCATGAGGTATCATATAAGGAATTCATGCAGTGGATAACCCGAAGATAAGGTACTGTAAGCTATAGCCACCTAGGATGAACAACCATCATAGGAATGAAAGCTTAAAAAAAGATCATCCAAATCTGCATCCAATAAAAGTACAACTACAACATGGCAAAAGCCTAAGAGGAGATGTTCCTATTGTTCTGCATGTTGATGTACAATGAAATGCTTGGAAAATCTTCCTAGCATATCTTGATCACTTTACATTCCTTAACTGTCATTTACTTTTTCTGGTTATTTTTCTTTTTTGAAAGGGAAGTAAGCTAACCAGTTCCATGCAAAGTAAGTATACATGTTTTTATTTACTATCATGTCATTGGAATCCACGTCTCGATGTATGCATCTAGACTGCCAAAAAGTCGAGCAAACATAAAAATTCGCCATATGTTACTTTCAGACCTTGGGACGTTGGGACGTTGAATGGGAAGCGCCTCGAGGTGGCACAAGTAATGGACCAGCGTAAGATTAGTATCTTATGCTTGCAAGAAACTAGATGGGTAGGAGAGGGAAGTAAAGAGATTAGGTTAAATGGTTCCAAACTTTGGTACACAGGTAAGGTAAATGGAAGGAATGGTGTTGGTATTATCGCGGATGCAGAATGGAGGAAGAATGTTGTGGAAGTTAAAAAGATTGAGGATCGAATCATATCCGTGAAAGTAATTGTTGGAAAGGAGACTATGAACATTATTAGTGCATATGCACCCCAAGTAGGAGCAGAATCACATCTCAAGGAGAAGTTTTGGGCAGATATGGAGGGTTTGATTGAAAGTATACCAACAACCGAGAAAGTTTATATTGGGGGAGACCTTAATGGACATGTTGGTAAAGAGGCAGGACCACATGCAAGGGTTCATGGTGGTTTTGGTTTTGGGGAGTTGAATGAGGAAGGACAAACTATTATTGATTTTTCTTTAGCATACGACCTTAAGATTATCAACACTTGTTTTAGGAAGAGAGAGGAACATTTAATCACATACAAAAGTGGAACTCAGAGGTCTCAAATCGATTTTTTCTTGATAAGAAATATTGATAAAAGACGTTGCACTAATTGCAAAGTAATTCCTGGGTATGGAGTGACTACACAACATAGATTGTTAGTTCTTGATATGCAAATAAAATGTATAAAACCAAAATCCCGAACAGTTTTTGATCGAAAGATCAAGTGGTGGCAGTTAAAGGGGGAGAAGCGAGAGATTTTTAGAAGTAAGTTATTAGAGGAAAGTGTGTGGGAGTTAGAAGGAGATGCTAGTATCATGTGGAAGAATGTGGCAAAAAAGGTTGAAATGGTTGCTAAAGCCATTTTAGGAGAATCAAAAGGTTTTGGACCACGAGATAAGGAGACTTGGTGGTGGAATAAGGAGGTCCAAGAAAAGGTGCGTAATAAGAAGAATTGTTTCAAGGCGATACACTTGGACAATAGTTCTGACAATTGGGAAAAGTATCGTTTGGCGAAAAGGGAGGCTAAGAAGGTAGTTAGTGATGCTCGTGCTAAAGCATACGAGGGGTTTTATAAGGAGTTAGGGACAAAGGCGGGTGAACAAAGGATTTACAAGATTGCAAGGAACAAAGAGAAGGAGTCGAGAGATTTGGATCAAGTAAGATGCATAAAAAATGAAGTTGGCAAGGTTTTAGTTACTGAAGGAGATATTAAGAACAGATGGGAAGAGTATTTCTATAAGCTATTTAATGATGGATGTGAAGGTTCGCGTTGTGATTTGGAGGACTTGACAGTTAGCGAATGTGAGCTTAATAGGTCATTTTATCGTAGAATTAGAGTCTCGGAGGTTAGCGAAGCTCTTAAGAAAATGGAGAATGGTAAAGCCGTTGGACCGGATGGTATACCGATTGAAGTTTGAAAATGTTTAGGAGAAAAAGGTGTGTTGTGGTTATGTAAACTATTTAATGAGATTTTACGATCGAAAAAGATGCCTGATGATTGGAGATTAAGTACATTAGTTCCTATTTACAAAAATAAAGGGGATATTCAGAATTGTGCAAATTATAGAGGGATTAAACTTATGAGTCACACTATGAAATTATGGGAAAAAGTGATTGAGCATAGATTGAGAATGGAGACTAGTATTTCTGAGAGACAATTTGGGTTCATGCCAGGAAGATCCACTACAGAGGCGATTTATTTACTAAGGGGGATGATGGAGAAGTATCGAAGTAGGAGAAGAGACTTACATATGGCTTTCATTGACTTATAGAAGGCGTATGATCGGGTACCAAGGGATGTACTTTGGAAAGCCTTGCAAAAGAAGAGGGTGAATGTTGCCTACATTAAGGTAATACAAGATATGTACGATGGGGCATTGACTAGGGTTAGGACACCCGGAGGTGAGACAAATGAATTTCCTATAGGAATTGGCCTACATCAAGGATCAGCTTTAAGCCCGTATCTATTTAACTTAGTTATCGATGCTATAACCGAGAGCATCACAGAGGAGGTACCTAAGTGCATGCTATTTGCGGATGATATAGTACTTTTAGCGGATTCAAGAGAAGAGATTAATACAAAATTGGAAATATGGAGAAATACGTTGGAGTCAAAGGGTTTTCGTTTAAGTAGGAATAAAACAGAATATATGCATAGCAATTTCACAAATAAACAACTTAGAGACGATTTGAAAGTTAGGTTAGGGGAGGATATAATTCCTCAAGTGACAAAGTTTAAATATTTAGGATCAATTGTAAGACAAGATGGTGAGATTGATGACGATGTTAATCATAGAATTCAAGCTGGTTGGTGTAAGTGGAGGAAAGCCACTGGAGTTCTTTGTGATAGAAAAGTACCCAATAAAGTTAAAGGAAAATTCTATCGTACTGCTATAAGGCCAGCAGTGTTATATGGTAGTGAATGTTGGGCTATGAAGGGACAACATGAACGTAAAGTGGGGGTAGCCGAAATGAGGATGTTGAGATGGATGTGTGGTCATACAAGATTAGATAAGATTAGGAATGACCATATACGTGAACGAGTCGGAGTGGCTCCTATTAGTGAGAAAATGGTAGAGAATCGTTTGAGATGGTTTGGTCATGTTCAGAGAAGACCATTAGATGCGCCAGTAAGAAGAGTAGATCAAATAATCTGGAGTCCGATTAAAAGAGGGAGAGGGAGGCCAAGGCGGACACTTGGCGAACTAATAGAGCAAGATCTATTAGTGAATAATATACCGAAAGGTTTGGTTACTAATAGAGCGGAATGGCGTCGTATGATCCATGTAGCCGACCCCACCTAATGGGATAAGGCTTTGTTGTTGTTGTTGTTGTTACTTTCAGACCTTTTATAGCAAACATTGCAATACTCTTATTGTTCATCACCCAGATGATGCTTCTTCTGAGATTTTATTAACAGCCAAATAGCCCTAAATGTAGTATGACAGGGAACAACACGAAGTCATAAAAGTATAAACATGCATAAGCAGCAAAGTGTTATACAGTATGCAGATACATCAAAAAATTAATAACGATAAGAAGCTCTTGAAATAAGTTTTATTCTCAGTTATAATGCACAACAGCCACAGAGTTGGTACAGAGCTGCTGCACTTAAGCCACAGTTCACTTGCTGATTTGTGGGTATTTCAAATTTTATGGTCGTGATGATCTTGGCGAATCCAATGCACAAATTATATAACTTTGCATCATATTCTGCAGTATACCTTCTGTAGACTCAAGGTTCATTATGTTGAAGGCATCTTATGCCATTTCTAAGACATTCTAGTACCATCTCTTCTGTAAAACTGCGTAGTCACAATTTGTGTGCCAGTTGTTACTGCAACAATATTAAGTGCTTCAACCTTAATTTTTAAAGAACAGCATTAACCAATGCATGTGTATAAAAACTTCTAAGGTACGACATAACAGATCTCAGCTTCAGGCATTCTGCTGTGTAGGATCCTAAAGTTGAATTGAAATGAGTAAATGACCTTGCCAGTTACAGGTCTGTACTTATATAAAGACCTCTTGCTGCACTACAAATCATTGGAAAATGCAACATGATCACGGAAACCCAGATGCAATGCACCAAAGACAATGGGTGCAGCAAAAAGTTAATGTTAGCCTTCAGAAGACATCTGGAGTCATTGACATGCCTTTCTTTCCAGGTCAAAGGCATATTAATAACCTCGTTACAACAGAAGCTTCTAAAATGCAAAAGATGGGGTCAACTAAAGGGAAGCATGATAATCTTGCGACGAAGAATTGACACCACATACTGGAGCAGAATTTTAAGTACTCAATCATGATTGTCAATATTCAAAAGAAAACATATTCTTACCAGTTGTTGTCAATAAGCACTAGTATTTTTTGCTAATCACCCTCTTCAATCTTGAATTTGTATCTCTGCCTTTTTTTTATTTCCTTTTGGTTTGCTTCAAGAAAGATATTGTATAATCCTTTTCCAATCAAGATGTATGAACTTATGTGTCTACACATATTTTGTTCATAAACTAATTTTTTTAAGGTAAGGAGGATAGCAGACTGTGTTTGCCATCCATTTAATTAAAATGTTAAATCATTGCAAGCTTGAGATGTGCAAGTGTGGAAATAGATTATATCATCTATAGCTCAACCATTATTTAATCAAGCCTCTCGCTATGGCCACAGTGTTTTCTGTGCAGAATCTCATATTGCAAAAAACATACTCATTACTCTGTCTCCACAAAATCCATAGTAATCTGACTGCAGCAGTCCTTCGCCAAGAAGAAACATACGTGCAATGCCCCCTGCCAATTCAGTACCTCTAAAGGTATTACAAAATCATGTATCCGGTGTCACATCCAAAACATTGGCCTGCATAACAGCCCGTATTTCCTTCGTCTCTGCATATAAAAAATAAATGGTTTGAATCCCCAATCTCAGCTTGGTGGAGAACACAACAGCCTCAACATCCAGGGCCCATCTCACCTTAACAGATCTAATGAGCAACCTTTTCCTTACAAGAACCCATGCAAACACTTTAATTTTGAGGAATCTTAGGCCTCCCAGTCCGTCTTTATATCCTCACCCATCGCCCTGTCAACGTTTTCCAGTAAGTTGCCGGGTGCTACTAGTCCTGAGATCAGCAGACACCTTGATCAGGAGGATACCATTTTTGCTCTATCTCGGTACCGGATTAGTCGGAGTGTTAGTAGCCTCCAAACCGGTTTCGTTGAATAAACCCGACCAAAAAAACATTTTCCAGTAAATCATATACACAGGCGGACACTAAACTGTTCGGAATCCCATTTCCATCGATCATGTTCTTTCAACTGATCCAGAGATCTCTTTTACTCCCTCAAGATAAAGTGGACTGGAAAGCAGGCCCCAGCTCCCTCCATGATTTGGTCCATGCCAGCAATCCGCGAAGGAGAATTGCCAGTCTGCTGCTAGAGCATAGAGTGCAAGGAAGTCTACATAGACTAATGACAATCAATCATTCATCCTTGAAGACAAGCAATATTACTCCTCGCATACCAATTGATGTATATGAGATGCATTTCATTTAGGTTCCGGAAAGGACATTTGGCATACTGGATTACAATGATCAATCTTCTGAAATAATGATTCAGTCCTTGTGTCAAATATTTGCTTTTGGCGAACACTATCTCAATCAATCAATTTGCTAGCGAACACTATCTCAATCAATCAATTTGCTACTACATCATTTCCATAACAGTAGCTTTTCTCAAAACTGGAACCTTTCTTGATCGGCATCTTGAACTAATCATCCCTGAGAGGGGATTCTTAAACTAGAATAAATTCCTACTGCGATGGATGTATAGATCGGATAGGCCAAAAAGCTAATATTTTTATTGTCATCAATTTTAACTAAAGATAACAAAAGCTCAAGAAGAAAGAGTACAGTTCGCCCATCAAAATTCAAGTGCCTGCCTCGTTCAAAACTCAGTCCAGAATTATGCATCCTACAGATGCTTCCATCGCTTTGCCAACAGTGATTGAATAAGTAGAGCCAGCCGACTGACTGCCGAACAAAGAAAAAACACTACTACTGGAAGCTCGAGGAACGCCGCAAACACACACCGCTCACGAGAAAGCTTGTCAAGATGCCCGGGACAACCAAGATATCGAGAAAAAGCCATAAAAAAGGAGTATTGGGCGCTAACCAAAAGATGAAGAGACGAGCAACGGGATTGTGCCAATGATCCGTCTGTTGCCGGCAATAATCGGGGACGCATGCGGCTCATCCATCCACCGGCAGTATAGCTCCACGGCGCCGGGCGTTGGTTCATCCTCGCTTCGTAATTGAGAACTCTACTGCAATGATTGCTTGCGGGTGTTTACACTACAGAAGAATGAAGGCGCCTTTCTTTTTTCTTTTCAGTCACATTTTGTTCTGCTTCCGCGTTCGTCGTGGTGTCATGGATGGGGACGAGAGCCGAGTCACGCGGTTTCCACATTTTTCTACACTATTGGGGCCGGCATTGTTATCTGTGGCTTTTTTTTTACTTTTTTCTTTCCATAAAATTTTCTAAACTAACATTAATTTCAAATTACGATTTTATTTTTTTATTTTTAAACTATCATAATTTTTTTACTTTAATTATTTTGTCTACTTTTATTATATTTTTTGTTACTTTTAATTTCTTTTATTTATGAAAAAACTAAATTGCTCCTCTCTTCATAACACATCAAATAATAAATAAAAAGATAAAAAAATGGAGAAGAGTATTTTAGTCTTTTCATAAATAAATTTTTTTGTGTACCATTTTGATCTTTCCAACAATTTTTTTTTTATTTTTTATATTTATTAAGAGTAATTTAATATTTTCATAAATAAAAAAAATAAAAAAATAAAAAATGTAACAGAAATGAACTAGGATTAAAGTGGAAAAGTGATAGTTTATGGATTAAAAAAAAGTTTGTAGTTTAAAATTATATATAAAAAATCGTAATAATTTAGTAAAAATTTATGGAAATAAACTAATCATAAATGACAAGAAAAAATGTTCCACGTAGTAGAACATTATTTTTTCTGTTAAATTCATAAAATGATAATTATATATTGAGTCTTTTGTCAATTAGATAGTAAATTTTATTATGATCAAAATTATACCATCGGATTCAATTATTATCGTTAAGATACTTTCATTCGACGATCCCGATTTATTTAGTGTTATATGTTACTTTTGCATTGTGAAAATAATTTGATAAGTATATATCTTTTTATCTACAGATTATTTGAGCAATCTAATTATGATTTTAATTGTTAAATTAACTTAATAAGGAAAAATAAGTTTCCTTAGTTAACTTCATGTTACAATATTTGACTATTCTTACCGTAATAGTAATATAAACACATGGCTCTATATACCGGCCATAATTAAATGTATACTAATTGGTTGACTTAATTAGGGTTGTAGGATTCCAAAGGACACCAAGAGGGGAGGGGTGAATTGATGTTCAATCGAAAATATCGATTTCACAAAATTCGTAGCGGAAGCACAAAGTCGATTCTTAAAACATTTGCCGTTCAGATTATAAACACAATATGAATGGGGAGAGAGAGAAAATAAACAAAAAGACACTGTGGTTGTTGACGAGGTTCGGCCACACCTTGCCTGCGTCCCCGCTCCGACTTTTCGACCTCGAGATCGTCGAAAATTCCACTAGCACTTTTTTATTTCAAATAGGGCAAGGAAGAAAGTCCTTTACACCACTGTCTTTTTTCTCCGCATCGAAAGACAAGGCAACCTCTCTTCCTATGAAGCTAATATATTTCTCTCGCTCAAGAGGTAAGATTTATAACCACTTTTACACAGGAGCTCTCTCTAATTTTTCTGAACAAAAGTGTTTCTCACTTTTACAATTATATGCTCACAAAAAGAAAAGAGAGAAAAGAATGAGATAGCTATAAAGTGAAAACTTCAAGAAATGATTTCTCTTTGACAACTTGAAGTTTTTCTTCAATGCTTGTATGGGTGCCTTTGCTTCTGACTTTGGCACTGCTTTTATAGTTTTCAATGTGTTGAAAATTCGTCCAGAAATTGTTCCACAAATTTCTCCTTCAAATTTGACCGTTACTGTTCATTTGACTCGGAGGTCGGTCGACCGCACTTCTGGACCGGTCGACCGGTCTATGTGACCGTTGCGCATTTTCTTCAACTTCTGCGCTTGATCGGTCGACCGGTGTCTCGACCAGTGTCTCGACCGGTATAGTCTCACAGTTTTGATTTGTAGCCGTTGAGCTGATCGGTCGACCGGTGCTTCGACCGGACTGTCGACTGGTATGGTCTCGACGTCGTCCGAAGCAGGCTCAGTAGTTATCGGTCGACCGGTACGTCTCGACCGACAGGTTGATCGACATGCACTGTTTTGATCATAACTTTCTGCACTATCCAAATTAGATAATCTTGGAGTCTATGGAAAGCTAACAGAATTCTCTACAACTCTGGTGTTCCACATTCTTCCAAAGCTAATGAAATCAGTGACAATTATTTAATCAAAGTGTAGTGTGCATAAAGTTATCCATTTTTCTTTAAACTTTTTTTTTTTTGCATTTTAACTTTAATCTTTCGAGGTTTGTTTCATCAAAATATAATTTTATATGTCATTAAAACTTTGACCCAACAAGGATCACTACAAGAAATAGGAGAATTACAGACAGTCGTAATTTCCCCTAAAATCGTCAAAAATGTCGTTTTCGATGGTTTTTTTCGACGGAATCGAAATCGTCCGAAAAATGCTCATCGCAAATTATTTTCGACGGTTGGAAAAGAACCGTCAAAAATTTCGACGGATTTCCGGTCATGACCGCCAATATTTGCGACGGTCTACAAAACCGTCGATAATTCGGAGGTCTTTCGGCGACCGCCGAAGTTTTGACGGTCAAAATCATCGCAAAGAATTTTTATAATATAATAAAAATTAGCCGGCCAGCGGCCAATGCCAAGATCTCGACCGCCAATCGGCCGAGGTCGGATCCGGCCGCCAGGCGGCCGATCCGGCCATTGGGGGCCAGATCCGACTGCCTGCAGCCGAATACGACTGCTGGGGTCCGGATACGAACGCCCGCAGCCGGATCCTGCCGCCAGGCGATGGATTCGGCCGCCAGGCGACGGATCCGATCCGCCAGGCGGCAAATCCGGCCCTTGACGGTCGGTGACGTCCGGTCAGAGGCTCGCCGGTCGAGAGAGGGAGATGAAGAGGGTCACCGGCAGTTGATGACGTCCGGTGCTCGCGGGCCGAAAGAGGGAGAGGGAGAGAGAGAGGAGATGGGGTTATATATATATATATATATAAAGATGAGAAAGCGGGAAAACGAAAAAAAATGGGATAACAAAATTTTAATTACTGACGGCTCTGACCGTCGGAAAAATAAGTATTAATTATTTTTAAGTTACCCACGGTTGTGACCGTCAAAAATAATTTAATTTATATTTAGTTATATATACTATTTATTTTTTATTTTATCGATGGTTTAAACAGTCGCTAATTATTACCAACGGTTGCGTCAGAAATTGCGACGGTTTGGACTATCACAAATTATATTAATAAAATAATCCTCATATTATATTATTATATATTTATCGATGGTTACGACCGTCGGAAATTGCGACGGATTGATATCCGTCGGAAATATCGACGTTCCTAATCGTCTAAAAAATAAAATAATAATATAATAAATTACATAATTTAGTATTTTCATTTTCGACGATCGTAACCGTCAGAAAATTTGTCGAAAATTACGACGGATGTGTATCTGTCGGAAATATCGATGTTCTTATTCATCGAAAAATAAAATAATAATATAACAAATTATATAATTTAGTATTTTCATTTCCGATAGTCGTAACCGTCGGAAAATCTGTCGAAAATTGCGACGGATGGGTATCCGTCAGAAATATCGACGTTCCTAATCATCGTAAAATAATATAATATAACAAATTACATAATTTATTATTTTCATTTCCGACGGTTGTAACCGTCGGAAAATTCGTCGGAAACATTTTCGTCGCAAAATCCGTCAAAAATTATCCGTCGGAAAATGATAATTTTTTTGTAGTGGGTGTTCACGTATCGCCCTATCGGGTCCAACCCGACTCGTGAATAAATCTGACCCGACCCGACGGGTCGGATGGTCGGGTTATTCAATCACCCAATTTTCTTTTTTTACATTTTTCTTACTATTTATATATTTTATTTAATATAAAAATATTATTGTAAAAGTTTAAAATAAGTTTTCTAACTATTTAATATTATTTTTGCACTAAAAATATTTTATTTCATTTTTTTAAAAAAAATTAAATTAATATAAGCTTAAATTTGAATAAAAAATAAAAAATTGCATTGATCGGTTCGGGTTAACTCAAGTTGAAAAAATCAAACACGTACTCAATCCGACCCAAATCGATTCGAGTCGCACGGATTGACCCGACCCGGTGAAGGCCCCTAGTTTAACATTCCTAAAATAGTCGATTCCATTCATCTAACATAAAATATGGCATACATTAATCTTGGAATGAGACTATTACCATTTGAGTCTTGTTCCTCCTAAATAGTATAATAAACTTTTTAATTATCATACATCATGAATTTCAAATTTATTTCTATCATAATATTTTTATTACTCTTATCAATTTCTTTATTCTCCCTCCTATAATTCTCTCTCTCTCTCTCTCACTCTCACTATATATATATATATATATATATATATATATATTGTTTAATTAATATCATAATTATCCAATTTTCCGATATTTTATTTTCGTTCACTTCATCTAATCTCGTTACTTTATCAGTCGTATAGCATTTTATTTTTTCTCTCTTTCAATCATCTCCTTTTTCTTCCTCTAATATCTTTACTTCCTCTCCCCTCAAATATTATTTATTTTTTCTCCATCGTTTAATGTTCCTTCCATTATCTCTACTATAAAATTTCTCTCTAATATTGTCAGTTCTCCTCTTTCCTCCAATTTTTTTTATTTTTCTATTGAATAATTCTTTTGCTTTAATATCATTACTTCTCTTTTGCAATATTCTCATTTTCTCCTAATATCTCATTTTATCAATATGCTTATTTTTTTTCTCTCCTCTAATGTTCTTATTTTCTCTTTGATAATATTTTATCTTGTCTTATTTTTCAAACATCAACATATCCTTTTTTTCTCTAATATTTTTTTATTTTCTCTCTCCTCTAACATCTCACTTTCTCTCTTATAATTTTTTCACTACAAAAAAATCGTGATTTTCCGACGACTAATTTCCGACGGTTCTAAATCTGTCGCAATTTGCGACGGATTTTTCGACGGTTTCAATTCCGACGAATTATTCGACGGTTATGACCGTCGGAAATGATTTATATTATTATTTAATTTTTTGACGATTAGAAACGTCGATATTTTCGACGGATATCCATCCGTCGCAATTTTCAATGACTTTTCCGACAGTTACGACCGTCGAAAATGAAAAAAATTAAATTATATATTTTTTATATTATTATTTAATTTTTCTGACGGATTTTCCGACGGTCACGATCGTCAGAAATAAAAAATATATATTATGTAATTTATTATATTATTATTTAATTTTTCTAACGGACGGTTATGACCGTCGAAAATGAACAATTAAATTATATATTTTTTATATTATTATTTAATTTTTTGACGATTAGGAACGTCGATATTTTCGACGGATATCCATCTGTCGCAAAATCCGTCGCAATTTTCGAATGTCGTAACCGTCGGTAAATGTATAATAATATCATATATAGAGTATTTTATTAATATAACTAGCGACGGCCCAAACTGTCGCAATTACCGATGGTTTTGACCATCCGTAACGATTATCGACGGTTTTGACCGTCGGTAACGATTACCGACGGTTCAAACCGTCGGTAAAATAAAAAATAAACATTATATATAACTAAATATATTTGACGGTCACAACCGTCGGTAATTATAAAAATAGTTAATATTTACGTTTTCGACGGCCGAAACCGTCGGTAATTAAAATTTCGTTATCCCGCTTCTTTTTTCCCTATTTCCGCTTTCATTATCCCATTATATTCCTCCTCCTCCCTCTTATCTCTCTCCCTCCTCCCTCCACTCCTCTCTCTCTCCCTCCTCTCCTCTCTCTCTCCCGGCCACGAGCACCCTCTCCCGCGTCGGACGCCGGCGACCCTCCCGCGCCGGCGACCCTCTTCCGCGTCAGCGTCTCTCTCTCTCCGGCTCCGCGCCGGCATCTCTCTCTCTCCGGCTCCACGCCAGCATCTCTCTCTCTTTCTCTCTCCGGCCAGAGGTCGCTGTCGGCCGGATCTCGCCGCTGCCATCCGGATCCGGCCTCCAATGGTCGGATCAGCCGTCGGGCGTTCGGATCAGCCGTCGGGCGTTCGGATCCAGCCCCCAGCATTCGGATCCGGCCCCAACGGCCGGGTCGACCGCGGGCGGCCGGTTCCACTGCCGGACATTCGGATCCGGCCTCCAGCGGCCGGATCGGCCGCCGGGCGTTCGGATCCGGCCGCCTGGCGACGGATTCGGCCCCTAGCGGTCGGATCGGCCACGGGCGGCCAGATTTGGCCGTGGCCGGAGCTGGCCGCGGCCCGATCCGGCCGCTAATTTTTTTTTATATTTAAAAAATTATTTGTGACGGTTGCGACCGCTGAAAGATCGACGGTTGCAACGCCCGTCGAAAGTTTCGACAGTTGTGACCGTCGAGAAGTTGCGACGGTTGCAACCGTAAGAAATATCGACGGTTCGGACCGCCGGAAGAAACCGTCGGAAATTTCGACGGTTCGAACCGCCGGGGACTTTTCCGGCGGTTGCAACCGTCGAAAAATTTCGACGGTTCGAACCGCCAGGGACTTTTCCGACGGTTCTGACCGTCGATATTTTCGACGAATTTTTTTCAACCGTCGCAAATCGGTTTGCGACGAACGTTTTTCCGACGGATCGATTCCGAATAAAAAGCCGTTGGTAATTACGTTACCGACGGTTTTCGGACTGATTATCGACGGTCCGAACCGTCGGTAATCAGCGTTTTTTAGTAGTGTTTTTGTATACTATCTCTTTGTCCCTTATATAAAATCTTACTTTGTCTCTCTTCTAACTTTAAAATGTGTCTGAATATCTTACGTTCTCGAAACCTAGTAATTCTAGATAAATAAGAATAGGATTCCAAGGTATCACTTTTCTTAGCATTCAAATTTTATATTCTGCCAATCAACACACGAAAGATGATTTATAAACTATCTTCTTTTTTTTTCATGTTGTATAATAAGAATACAACTGTTCCATTCCATAATACAAACCAAGACTTTTGTGTTTGCCTTTACAAAATGATTCTCCCAGAAATGTTTCCACTTTTTTTCACAATTGTTTCCTTATTTGGTAACCCAAAATTTGATTGTAACAATTTGATCGTATAATTTATTTATCAATTTCAATCGACAATGAAATGCACGATTTTCAATTGTGCATATATATATTATATATATATATTCATTATCACTTTAAAACAAAAAAAATACTTTTACAAAATGGATTGTAAAGTTTGTCCTACCAAGCTCAGAAGGTAGAACCGTTCTATCTATCCTAATACCATATAATTGCATATCAATGGCTCCTTAAAAAAAGTGTGGTTTAAACAATAAATTAACTATTCAAACGATCCGGCCTAAAAAAACCCCAAAACCTTTATCGCCTCGTGCCCTCGTCATGCATTCCTAAATCTCAATTCTTGTTGCTTCATCATCACCAGACGTGGCCCTCGTCGTCTCGCCTCAATGTCATTCGGTGCAACCTCAACTTGCTGCGCCATCCTCGTCCTCACGTCCCCTCGCCCTCGTCGCCCTATCGACTCCCTGCGCCCCCTCGTAGTTGTCTCGCGTCATCATCACATTGACTCCCCGCGTCGTCCGTGTCGCTTTGTCGTCACTCTCGACTCACTTTGCCTCCCGTGCCGCTCAATCAACTTATTGTGCCATCCACGTCGTCGCCTCGCTTCATTGTTGCCCTCAACTCTCCTCGTCGCTGCCTATTCATTTTATATTTTTTTATAATTATTGTTCTTCGGCCATATGTATCTGATATGGCTTCTTGTATTTGAAAATGTTACGGGCAAATGACATCTACACTTCAGATTCCTTTCTCGTGTCTCAACCTCATTGTCACTCGGTGCGACCTCATCGTTCGAGCGCGAATGACTTGAATAATGGTGACGTCGAATGGACGATGAGGTTTGGCGGCACGAACGATGACGTCAAACGGGAGAAATCATTCCAACCGATAAATTTTCATTTATTATTGTTTGGACTGTGCTTTTTAAATGGACCCTTGATCTGCGATCCTACGGTCGATAGGTAGGACAGTCCTACCTCCTCGGCGTGGTAGGATAAATATTAAATCTAATTTAAATATATAATCAAATACATTTAATGAGTTGCCTTCTTAATCTTTTTTTCATAATTACTTTTTTTTCATGATCTCAAGCATAAATATTTTTTAATTTCCTAAGAGAGGATGGTGCTGGAAATAATTATTCTCACTCGCGTCCCTTTTAAAAATAACGAAAAAAAAGGAAAACATTCCTTTTGAAACAAAAGTTCCACACTTTCTTGGTGGTCCCCCACCTGCCGGCGACCCTTCTCCAAACTTGAAATTCGACGGCCATGATGGAATCACACGTACGCCCATCAGCAATTAAATCCTTGCTCTATTTTTTTATTGTGGAGTCGGACGCCGTAGGCCGGGGATCCTTTTTTTTTCGCTTTCTTCTCATTTCTCCGGCTCGTTTTACCAGCGAACCCTAGAATCCGGGGGCGAATTGGAAACCCTAATCGATCATTTTTGAGCAATGATCAGGAAATCCAAGGCGCCACCTGTGGGGCTGCGCCGCTCGTCACACCGTGGCGCTGGTTTCTCTCGATATTGATCTCTTCACGGCATTCTCGGCGTGCGAAACTTGGAGACTCTTGTAGTGTTCGTTTTGCTGATTCCATTTTTGGGCCAAGTTGTTGGAATTCTGGGTTCTTTTGAGGCAGTAGGAGGCGAAGAGGGCAAGAAGAAATTAGGATCTTTTTGGAGTAATTATTTTCCAGTTAGTTTTGGTTGTTTGGGTGTGTGTGTGTGTGGTTTCATTCCTGGGAGAGGAGGACAGAGCGAACGAAAGGTTAGAATTTTTTTTCAGATTATTTGTTGTAAAGCGTCCCGGTGATTTTTGAGGAGGGAATGGATTCTGCTGTGTTGGATGGCATCATCCAGCGGCTGTTGGATGTTAAAGGGAGTCGTCAGGGGAAGCAGGTGCAGCTACTGGAAAATGAAATCCGGCAGCTCTGCGTGATTTCCAAAGACATATTCTTGCAGCAACCCAACCTCCTTGAGCTCGAGGCACCCATCAAAATTTGCGGTAAAAACTTCGTGCCTTCTCGATTTGTTCAAGAGCTGTATTTTCTCTTTAGCAACGATAAGCGTATCTGTTTCTTTTACTCTGTCAAAAGCATTTAATGAAGCAAAAGTCAATTATCCTCCACTGGAAAAACAAATGGCTATACAGTCGGGAGATAGTATCACTTAGTTCAATATGTTTTCTCTGGTTCACATATCGGTAAGTTTGCCATGTGATTTAATGGTTGAGTAGTTTCATATTATTTATGAAGAATGTAGCAAGTCGCATTAACTTGGATAGTCAAATGCACTATGTTTTTAGAAAGAAATGTACTATTAAAAGTTCAGGAGAAGAAAAAAAAGAGAACTTATAAAGTACATATATTTAGTACTTTCTTTCTTTTTGGTAAAGGTCTAGGCCCACTCACCTTTTGTCGTTTGATCATTCTCAAACACAAAAAATGGGAACCTGCTCCGATGCACGAAGAGAGAAAGGGAGATGGAGAGAAAGAGAAAGGGACAAGTGGAAGAGAAAGAGGGAGAAAGAGAAGGGAGAGAGTGTGGGAAGAGAAATGGAGAGGGAGAGAAATATAAAGGGTGAGACAGGGAGATGGAGACAAAGAGAAAGGGAGAGAGAAGCTGTTAGGTCAGTGGCAACGGCAACATCAGGATGGCAGCAGATGAGCGGCAGGCGGCAGTGACAGCAGGAAAGCAGCGGCATCAGCAGCAGATAAGCAGCAGTGGCAACAGGGCACATCGGCAGACAGCAAACAAAAGGAGGAGAGATGAGCGCCTGTCGTGCTTGTAAAAGTTAAAAAAATAGGATTGTGGGATCGATGTAGTTGTGCGCCTCCACCGATCCTACGGCATGCTGGCCAAAAATGTTTCCAGGTGGAATCAAGCACGAATTGCTGAGGTGGAGGCGTAAAATCGGATGTTATGTTTTTACGAGTCAGCAACGCGTTGTTGACAACATTAGTTGTCAAACATCCCCTCAAAAAAATTAGTTGTCAAACATGTAAAACGGGCTCTACATGGAGGGAGAACACGTAAATTGTGAACACGTAACTCGACACAGTGGGTTCTACCAGATTTATTTTATCTATATATTAATATATAAAAAATATATAAACCCATGATATTAATGGTGAGATGCAAATCTTTTTGAACTTATAAGTACAAGATGCAATATGCAAAGTTCTAGTTTTAATATATACTAATACCTATTTAATTATGTATACATACATATATATATAATATTAATTCATGAAAAATTACCATCTTAATAAATTATTATAATAACAGTATAACTGCAAACACATCAGTATAGTCAATTCATGAAAAGTTAACTCATCAATAAATTTATAATAATAACAGCAATTAAAACATCAATAAATAATTCTCATTACTAGTCTATAAGAAATTTAACACTAATAAATTCAGAATAATAACAGCGATGGGTGATTCCACTTTATTAAACAAATAATAACTAGCAGAACTATAAAAAATATTTTAAATTTATAACATAATAAAAAATAAGAAGGTAGCCAAGTCCTCCTGTCCACGAGCGGAAAGAACCATTGGAATTGTGAAAAAAGAAGTACAAGTGGGATCATGTGAAAAAAGGGGAACCTGCTCCGATACACGAAGAAAGAAATGGAGGGAAAGAGAAAGGGCCAGAGAGGGGGAGAAAGAGAAAGGGAGAGAAGAAAATGGGCGAGAGAGGGAGAGAGGGAAAAAAGAGAAAGGGAGAGGGAAAGAAAGAGAAAGGGCATGGCAGGGAGAAGGAGAGAAATAGAGAGATAGAGAGAGAACCTGCTAAGTCAGCTACGGCGGCATCAGGACAGCAGCAGATGAGCGGTGGCAGCGGCAGCGACAACAGGGCAGCAATGGCATCAGCAGCAGGTGAGCAGCAGCAGAGGCGACAGCAAAGCAGCACGGCACAGAGGCAGACAGCAAACAAAAGGAGGAGATATGAGTGCCTATTGCGCTTATAAATCGTAAAAAAACAGGACTGTGGGATTGGTGGACTCGTGCGATTCCATCAATCCTATGGGCCAGCATGCGATCCTACCGTGTGCTGGCTAAAAACATTTCCAGGTAGGATCGAACAAGAAATGCAAAGGTGGAGATGTAAAGTCAGACGTTTTTATGAGTCAGCATGCATTTTTGACAATATTGCTGACGTCATATATATGTATGCAACATCTAATAAATTCTCATGGATAGATAAATTTGGTTCCTGTGCCTACAATTTGCAAAATCTCTATGCAAGATTGAAAGTTAACAAGAGCCATGTCGTCGTGACTTTTCATGCATTTAGATTCGAGACACTTCCTGATTTTTGAACTTGATTTTCAAGTAGTATACATTCATACATTTTTTACATTTCCTTGAAAAGAAATATCTTCATTATTCATGATCTTTGGATCTAACCCTCGAGGTTGAGTGATCAGTTTTTTTTTGGAGAGGAGGTTGAGTGATCAGTTCTAAAAAAAGATCAGTTGAATTGTGTCCATTTTAGGCGGAAGGTTCCTCTTCTTTTCACTTTACCTTCCAACAATTTATTTGAGGATATTGGAATTACATTGCTGGCATTTTTTAAGGTAGTAAAATTTTGTTTCGTTTAAATTATGTCGCATTCATGCAACTTAATGGGTTTTTACAATTTATTTTCTTGTCGGAATGTAGTTGTCAAACATACAACATAGTAGCTAACGGTTTAGAGTCTGCCCTTTTCTTTCCTCAATTTCATGATATGGTTACATCTAATGTTAATAGCATTTAAAATTAAACTTTGGAAAAAAACATCCATTGCACTTCCATTAGGAAAAAAAATGTTAAAGTTGTATTGGAACTCATAGAGTTTATATACAGGTCACCAACTTGGCTAGGATTTACCCTTAGCCGCCATCCGTCCGAACATCAGATTAGTCGTCGGGTGCTAGTAGCTCTAGACACTGATGGGTCCTGGACCTTGATCGAAGAAAAATAACTTAATTGTAAATAATTAATATGCATCCACAATTCAGATTATGCATCTACCTAAGATACATAAAAGTTAAAACAACTAATAAATTACATTAGTATAACAATATATGTCCTCTAAAAAAAGTATAACAAAATATGATGTAATAGAATGAAAAATTCACCTTTAATCACTAATAGGTTAGTTAAAGTAGATATTTGATACTAATAAACTTTAAATTATACAAGCGCATACGTATTTGTATAGAATTCTACATACTCGTACTAAATCATATAAACTGTATGAGAGTCTATAAGAGTTACATAATTTTGAAGATCAATTTTCAAAAAGAATTTAAGAGTCCAAGTCTTATAAGAGTTATGCCGATTTGACTCATTTTCCTTATCTAAACTCTTAAACTCGTAACGAGCATGATTACAACTTTCCACCGTTTTAAGAGTTGTTTTCTGTTTTGCAATCATCTAAGAAGGATGCTTCCTGAAATCTTTTCTAAATTTTAGAACAAGCGAGTTCTGTTTCCATTTCCTAAGAAAACAGAAAATAGAAACAGGAAATGCCTGAACCAACAACCAAAAGGTTCTTCTTATGTGCGGACTATCTTCTGTTAAAAACTTTATCTCTGTTAAGAAATAAAAAAATGTACCATTAGATCAAAAAATAATCGTAAGAGTCTTATCTTTTGATGCATAAACATACTTTTATCATCTGAAAGGCTATATTCTTCTGTTATGATTTTTTCTGTTCTTTAAAAAGGTTTGATATGAATATATTCCTAGTTATTTTCTTATCTGGTGATTATTTTCATATGTTGTGTTTTATTCAAATCAGATAGGCAATTTTTTCTCTTAGCTTGTTTAGCTAAATTATTTTGTTTATCATTTTTTTCAGGCATCCTCTAGATGATGTGATGTAGGACAAGAATAATACTATGGGCTCTTTGCCCTAATAATTAGTCTTTAGCTATGGGCCTTTAGTATAGCCCATTAGTTTAGTCTTCCTTGTATTAGATTTCCTTTAATTAGCTTAACCTTTATTAGTTTTCCTTTTCCTTGTTATTTGATATATGGGTACTTAGAACCCCATAAATACCCTCAATTGGTTGTATTAGAAGACAGATTTGATTAATGAATATTTTCTATTAGCATATTTATATCCTATGTGTTCAAGTCTCCATCATGATGCCTTTTAAGAGGAAACATTTGGTTATTGACGAGTGCTTTGAGGCATTAGGAATATTGATATATGTTTCATGTTTCATGTAAAAACTCCGCCTATGTTTTATAGCCGGTCCCAAGCCCGGATAAAGGAGGAGGGTTGTGTTAGGTCCCGACAGCCAGCGTAAAATCCTGTCGAATTTCATGAACATGGATCAACGAAGCGTCGTATGATCCATGTAGCCGACCCCACCTAGTGGGATAAGACTTTGTTGTTGTTGTTGTTTCATGTATTACTTATGCTGCATTTATTTTTTTATTTTTTATTTTTTAACTTTGCTTGTGTTGCCTTGGAATAGTGATAATTTGGTAAGTTGTTAACATATTTCAATTTAATCCTGTCCTCAGAAAAAAAATCAATAAGATAATTCTTTTGAGCTGGTTTTCAGATATTAATTTTTTTTATATTACTTGCTCTAATTTTGGTGGTTACAAGTGATTGAGTTAACTCTTTGCTACCATTTTATTTGGTAAACAGGTGATATTCATGGTCAGTATTCTGATCTCTTGAGGCTTTTCGAGTATGGAGGCTATCCACCTGAGGCAAATTACTTATTCCTGGGGGATTATGTGGACCGAGGGAAACAAAGTCTGGAAACAATTTGCCTTCTTTTAGCCTACAAAATTAAGTACCCTGAAAACTTCTTTCTTCTGAGGGGTAATCATGAATGTGCGTCCATAAATCGCATTTATGGCTTTTATGATGAATGCAAACGGCGATTCAATGTGAGGTTATGGAAGGTCTTCACAGATTGTTTTAACTGTCTCCCTGTAGCAGCTCTTATAGATGAAAAGATCCTTTGCATGCATGGAGGTCTTTCTCCAGAGTTACATAATTTGGACCAAATACGGAACATGGCACGTCCCACTGATGTGCCGGACACTGGTTTACTATGTGACCTATTATGGTCAGATCCTAGTAAAGAAATCCAAGGGTGGGGAGTCAATGACAGAGGTGTCTCATACACATTTGGAGATGATAGAGTCTCTGAATTTCTTCAGAAACAGGATTTAGACCTTATATGTCGTGCTCACCAGGTTATAGATGGCCTTTTCTGCTTTTGCCTGATTTAATTTGTTATCATAAGTAGTTTTTAACTTCAAATTTTATCAGGTAGTAGAGGATGGATATGAGTTCTTTGCAGAAAGGCAGCTTGTAACAATCTTTTCCGCACCAAATTATTGTGGTGAATTTGACAATGCTGGCGCCATGATGAGTGTGGATGAAACATTAATGTGTTCGTTCCAAATACTGAAGCCTTCAGAGAAGAAAAAGTTTGGGTTTGGTAGCACAACCATGGCTAAAAGTGGAACACCACCAGGTTCTAAGGTAAACTGGAAATTTCTTTCTTGATTGGCCTCACATAAGCATCATTCGAGTCCAAAAAAAGCATAAACATCATATGATGAATAAAATGGTTGCATATGTTGTTTGTGCTGGTTTTATTAAATTATTAAACATTTTTTATTTAGTATCATGCATCATAAATGCATAATAGCTAACATGCCATATTTCTGAAGCTCCTTAACCAATTTTAATCGAATTCTTTTGTACTACTGGAGTCATTGCATAGTACACTAAAAGGGCGTTTTATGTCACTTATTGAATTATTTCGTTTTTGAATTTGATAGGAACATATAAATAGAATAAAAGTCCTTTTTGGATAAAAATGAAAGAAAAAATAAATAACTGTTTTTATCAGATATTGCGAATTGGCAAATTCATTGGTAACATGGATTATTTTATTTACTTTGTACAAGTATTTGTTTAGTTATTCAAGTAACTTTGTTTACTTATAATGAAAGGTTATTAGATAATATGTTTTCATTAACATACCCTTTATCTATAATGTCAAGTTAAAAAAATATATAATTGGGTTAAAATTTTGAACAAAAATTTCATAAAATTAATAATTGACATATTAATAAATATTCAATATATTTTAAATTAAAATAATGATAATATATTACTAATATATGTGATGTTCAATTTTTTTTGTGTAATAACAATATTATGTTCGTGTGAATAGTAATGATGAAATATAAATAATCATTTAAATATATTGATATTGTTAATTATGTTTATGAAAATGGTAATAATTTTTTTTGTTGTTGACGTCATACAATTTTTATATCATTTCATATTTTATTTGTACAAGATTGAAAATGCTAGATACAAAAAGAAAATAATTGTTAATTGGACACCTTCATAGACAATGTAAATTGTCACTTCATATGCAACGTGTATTATTATAGGCAATGCAGAATGCTTACAAATTAAAACAAAATAATTAAGGTATGGCCCATGTAACTTCAAGTTCAGATTAAAATTTTAAATTCAAAATTAACAGAAAAAAATTGAATGGTTACACATTGTAACATCCTCTTTTCTCTCAAAGATAATGTTAATTTCGGATGGAAAGATTACTTGTACGAAGCGCCCCTTAAGCTGATTGCTTATTGTTTGTCATTTTGATATTGATTGCATAGCGGATATTATATTATCCTTTGCATGACCTTCTATGATAATATCTTTTCACCTTTGGAAATAATGAGAATACTGGGACACGTTGTGCAGTACCATGGCACACATCATGCGATGGTAGATGTGCGCGCAGTATGTAGGCAATACTGTGAACTGTATGCAGACACATTCATAATCCACTTTATTTATCAATGCCCATTGTGATTTCTTGCAATAAGCTTTGTTTACTTTGTTTGCGGGGGATTGTCTATATAGATTCTGATCATTTCCTTGATTTAGCAGTCTTTTCTCGGTGCAAGGACATGAGCTAATTGTAGAATATTATCCACGGCATGCTGATGGAAGCTTTTATGGGAATTTCTGATAAGTACATATATGGCTATCTACGAGGAACTTCCTGTTAGATTTTGTCAAGTGGATCATCTTTTTTATTTTGTTGCCTCAATGTTGTGTGATTGGTTGATCATCATTCATCACTAAAACGATGGTTGCTGCGGAGATGGAAAATACCATTTCTTAGCTTTTAGGATAAGCGCCACCACAACTTATGCTCATTGCCCCATGTCCTCTTTGCAACATCATTCTTTTATCTTTATTTTTGTTCTTGTGATCATTTTATCATATTTTGTTTAGTCATGCTAATATCCTTTTAGTTAAATAATGACGTTGCTGCAAGCCTAAAATTTCTCACCCAATTTATCATTATATTGGGTTGCTACCGCTGGTGTTTAGAGCAATTAACATTATGTTTAATTTAGCCAAGGTGTAAAACGTTAGAGGTGAACATTTTTTAATGTGTCTGATTATAGAATTTGAGGTATTACCAAATCATTCCAAACAATTTTGCTTGTTTCATTTGTCAATTTAGTCAACTGAGCTAACGTTTTTTAGTATCAGTTATCATTTAGTCAACACTATCGTACTTCATAGCCACGTTGCAACTCTGAACTAATTGTCATCATAATTTTGTGACTGAAATGGATTTGTTAGCGTTATTTTCTTGTCAATGCAAGTGCCTACCATTGATAATTATCCTTTACAAATCCCTTTTGCATTTCCTGTTCTAGTACACTAGAAAAATGATGCTAAGTGCAATGGTTTAAAATTTAAATGATGCATGCTATGGAACGAGCTTAAATCGGCCACCTCCTTTAGGGTTTGTTTGACAAAAAATTAATGGAGGGATGGATGGGGTGGTGTGGTGAATGATGGGATGGTGAAGTGTGGTGTGTAATTATAAATGTTTGGATAATAAATTATATAAGATGTGTGATGGAGTAATGAATATTTTATTTATATAAAAGTTATTTATATTCTTCATTATATATTTAAAGGATTTATAATCTTTCTCGCTTGCATCATTTTGAATTTTTTGAATTTTTATTTGACCCGATAGATATTTGGGTTAGGATTGAATCTCATTTTTTTGAGACTTGATCGGGTTAGGTGGGGATCAAATTTGGGTTTTACGTCCCGATCCAATTGAATATATTATATTAGTATTAAATTAATTTTAAATAGTATATTTATGTTTATTTTGAATAAAATTTTATATTTATTAAAAAGTTATTTTTATCTTTTAAAATAAAAAAATGATAGATAAATATGTATTCATATTAGAAAAAAGATAATATATTAGAGATGTTAATTTGATTTAAAATAATTTATTTTTCCTCGTTTCATCATTTTTGTAAAATGAAATTTAAAACGTTTACTTATCATTCCACCCTTCTTAACTTAAATAAAAAATATAAATAAATACGATTTAATTAATTTTATTTCTCATATTCTACTCCATCCCTTCATATTCTTCAATCCAAACATACTCTTAAGCTTTGCTCAAATTGCTCTTGAAAATTTTTTTAAAACTTAATTAATTATAATTTAAATTAGTTCTTGTGCTAGGATCCAGTTTTTTATTTGCTACTAGTTCAGTTATGGAAATTTATGAATACTTGAAGGGAATGTAGGATGATATTTTTAGGACCCAACCTGAGTATGTCACTGATGGTCATGGAGCACAATAATCGAGTTAGTATCTTTCTGAACGTTACTTGGTCATATGCCTTGTTGATAAAATTATATTTGCTCATATTTAAAAGGAAAAACTCGGACATGCTCGGTCGTATGGTTTGCTCATTTTCTGTTAGACAAAAGTAAAAAATAAATAAATAAATAAAAATTCTAAATCAACATATTTTAAAAGTGGGTGTGTCATTATCACATGATGGCTCCTAGGTCTGCTTGAATTACTAATTTATATATTCCATATAGTTTTTGACTTTTTAAGTGTTTCTTTACCTGTACAATTGCATCATGTTAATTGCTATGATGTTGAATGATTCAGTAAGAGTTGGTTGGTTTAATCATATGATGATCCTTGGATCAAATTTTGAAATGATTTAAACTAAAAAAAAATTCCGAATTTAAAGTTTCGGAGTCGAGAATTGACTAGAAAAAGATGAAAAACACAAAGTTTGGGAGAAGGTTTTTAGAATCTGTTATCGATTGTGCCGTTCTTTCTCTACTTGGCCATGCCAAGCCACGCCAAGAGGATTGAGTCCACAGACGTGCAGACGTCCGCAACTCCCCTCGTCCATTAATAGTGCCTTTGTGACCTCCTAGAGACGCATCCAAATTGTTTTGCCTTTTATTTTTTTAAACTGTTCTTTCTAAGTTCAGTCAAAGGGAATTTGGGATAGCAGTCGTTTGAGAGTTAGTAGTCTTATATTCGATTTTTCACCGTTTGGTTTGGTCAAAGGAATATCATTAAGGTGCTAATAGTTTATCATTAAGATGCTAATAGTCTTAAACATCGAGCGTATAAACTAAGTTCTTAGTGTATAAACCAAGTCCTCACTGATTAATCAAGTTTCAAATTTGGATTAAAAAGTTATGGTTAAAAATTCCGCATATCATAATCGTGCGACAGCCCGTTGGACCACATATTAATCGAATTCGATGATCGTCAGATTTTAACTCATAGGTAGTGCATCAAATAAGTTAGAATGATCCCTTTTGAATCTTCCGATGGTAGTATAAAAAAAAAATTAGGGTGATCTTAATATTACTCCCACAACTTTTAATGTCACTCGAGACTATATTACCCTTACTTTTTCACTCTTAAGATAAAAGATTAAAAAAAGTCTCGAAAGATGTAATGTCCGGATGTAAGGAAGACTTTAGAGTGACCAATAGGACTGCCAAAAGAAAACATGTGAATGATCAGATCCAAAGGAAGAATACTGTAAAAAAAAAGAGTGACCCTTCGTCTTCTCAATTCTCGTATGCCTTCAGAAATTTAAAAAAGCACAAACAAATTGAAGAACAAAATAAAATTATAAGAGATATACAATTAAAAAACAAAACGAAATCAAATAGCAAATAAATTGGTGATAAATTCTTATTAAAAAATGTATAACTGCGTTGTCAATGAGAGCATAAAAAAAAAATTACTCTAATTGATGCAACTAGTTATTTTGTTAATTGAACAAATATATTACCTTAACTAATATTACAATGAGATTAAACATATAAATTAGATTTAGGAATCTACAAAGTAAAGTGGAAATAAGAAGAGTGAAAATATTATAATTTTTTAAATAATTGTTTGAATAAGTTACCAAGTGCCCATTATTTTTTTTCATTTTTTGTTAAGAAAGAAAAATATCAATTACCAAGTTATGCTAAATCTCTCATTAGTTAATTAGTGAGTTGATCCAATTCAACTCCTCACCGTATCTCAATAAAATATTTGTTTAACTGCAACTAATTGATTGGAAAATCAATTGCTTTGAAAAATGAATTAGTATTTTCTGAACAAAAATGGAATTGCAATGGAAATTTAATAATTATTCAGAAAATTAATTATTTTTTTAAAAAAATCTATTATTTTTTCATTCTTCTTATTTTCACTTTATTTTGTATATTTCTAAAACAATTTTTTTATGTCTAATCTTATCTTGGTTTCCATATTAATTAAAATAATATGTTTGTTCAATAATTTAATTTATACTATTAAAAAATAATCTATAGTATGAAGAGAGAGGATAGAGAAACATAATAAGATTTAATAGGAGGACTTCCGTAAAAATCAATGAAGCTCAAAGAGGGAGAATGAAAAATAAATTAAAATAACATAAAGGATAAAATGTTCTAAAAAATTATCCAACTTCAAATCCATTATTTTATTAATTATTAATTTCTTTTGGGGAGCCAACCTTCCATTTCTGAAGAGTAGTGCTAGTTGTCCAACCCACGATCGGTTTCATCGTGAAGTTCAATTAATTCTATATAGATCATCTCGTCGTTGCGAAGTTCAATTAATTTGATATAGATCATCTCGGATGGGCAAGTGATGTTCCAGTAAAAATTTTCTGTGGGGAACCCACATTGTTGTTGTTCTATTAATTCTGAACCAATGACGGTGATTTCTGTCAGCCTTCACAGATTGGATCCATTTCATTCTGAGAGAGAGAGAGAGAGAGAGAGAGAGAGAGAGAGAGATCAGCAAGAACGCGCGGAGAGATGGATGGGTCAACAGGATGAATTAAGATTTTAATGGCGATGGTTTGTAATTGTATTTGTAGCGGAGCGCGCATTTATTAGTGCACCAGTGAGTACGCATTTGGCACTTCGGAACCGCTCGTTGGAGCGGACAAAAGTAAAAGTTGGCTACTATTGAGATCGACCATCATCTTGGATTCTTCTTCATAACTCTTCCACCACTTCGCACTGTGATGCCCAGCCCAGCTCTCCATTTTCCTGCAGAGTGCCTGCCCTGCCCCCCCCCCCCCCCCCCCCCCCCCCCTCGAGACGAGTTACGACCTACGATTGTCAGAGTCATGTTACAAATCAACAGGAACACGAACTGTTCATAGATTATTACCACAACCAAGATGCTCCAAGATTTTAGTAAAAGGAAACTAAAACAAAAGATTATATTTCGGGATTTCTTCCTTCTTTTTTTTTTTGCACTTGATATATATCATGTTAACATCATGGAAAACTTTACTAGTCAAGATGTAGGTAGGTTAGATCGCGAATGCTAGAAACTTCACATCATCCCAATCCCCCATTGGAACCAAAGTTCATCATCACAGAATTATTCAGTTAATCTCAGGTATAACGAGCATGTAAATAGATTCCATTGCCTGAATCTGGTTTTTGAAGTAGGCACAGATAAAAAGGCAGATGTCGATGCCAGAAGGAAACCTACCGCAACAAAGGCAGTGCTAGTTTTTCTTTCTTCAGTGCGACGTGCGTTTGTGTCCTTTTGCTTCCTGTGGACCAAATGGGAGATGGTTCCAGGCATGTGCATGCAAAAGGTAACATTGATGGATCCTTGAATTCTCCGCTTCCCATAAAGTGGTAGTAATATTTTAGATCTTTGACTTGTTCAGCCAAAGGTTCTGGAAAAAAAAAAGTTTTAATGGCATTTTACAAGAAGAAAAGAAAGGAGAACAATGACATTTTGGAGGGGCCTTCGTTATCACTGTTCGGACTCCGGAGTCCAACTACATGATGTGACCACTGTTGGATATATTATGACACAATAATCAAGTTTGTTTCAGATTGAGTAAACTGAACAGCAGGCCACCTTGATGCTTCATACACACTCTGATCTCCGTAAATGTAACTGCACACACATGAATTGGTATGTATTCAGATGTTTGGTTTAAGCAATTCTGCATTAAGATTTGGATAGCTCAGAACACAAGTACTATTTTCCTGAACTCAAATCTGTGAGGTTCTCTAGAGAAATCTGTTCGATACTTTATTATTTCCTGATCGTGATCCCTCTGAGTTTGCAGGAAATCTATTAGAAAAACAAAAAAAGTGGACCTCTGACTTTGACAAACTTGTGCCTTTGCTTCACGGAACAGGAACTCTGATTCCATGAGCAGCAGCAGATCACTATGAAAGCGGCTGAGCCGCTGAGCTGCTTGTCTTCACCAGCTGCCAGCAAGATGCCCATTTACGTACCTATCGGCCAGTAACCGATCTCACAATATCATATATATATATAGGATGGAGAAATTGGAGTTGCGAAAGTGGAATTGGCATTCGTATCATGGCATTGGATCGCTACTTGGACCAGCATTTTGTTAAGGTTTGCTCCAAGTTGTGTTAGCTTTTGGTGTACAGAGATGTCTGCTTTTTGTATTTTTCACTTTTGCTGAGTTAAAAAAGGGGGCCTCTAACTACGTTCCATTCTCGGCATTCAAAGTCGTTCACTTGGCCACCTCAAATGGGTGAGTGCATGGTCCATCTTGATCACCTCTTCATCAAGTTACTTGCCCATATTTTATTCGGATCCCTATCTTTTCTTTCTTGTCGATAGTGTATATATAGTATATGTATATGTATTGTATGCATGCTTTTGCAATCAAGTTGCCATTTGGATAGCATTTGACTTCCTTGTTCGATTTCACATAAAACAAAAAGGATCAATCCCTTTAGAAGAGGGTACATGAGTTCCATTGTCAAAAAAGAAAACATAAATTAACTCAGAGGGGTAAGAAAAATCTGACTAACCCTAAAAAACTCATTCGATTCAAAAAGGTCAAATTGAAAAAATAAAAAAATTAGGGATTTGAATATGATTTAGGAAGATTTTTAATAAATTAAAATTCATTCGTTAAAATTAGAGCCCCACTCGAAAAAATCGTAAGGGCCCATTGAACCCATTTTTTATTTATATAATTAATATATGTATTATTAATTCTTTTATTATAGATATAATATTTTTTGTATAAAATTTCATCCTTTTCTATCACATTATCAAACTTCAATTTAATAACTTTAAAATTTTAGTAGTATATTTTATATTTTATATAAAATTAAATATTCATATTAATTTTAATTTATTATATATATTTTTAAAATATAATTATATAAAAAGTAGAGCCCCGAAAAAGTCATTCAAAAAAATTGACCCATTGCACTACAAGAAAAACGTCATTTTTCGACGGCTAATTTTCGACGGACAAAATTTCTTCTGAATACCGAAGGAATTTTTAACGGATACAAATATCCGTCGTAAGTATGGGCGGAGAGTTTTTCGACAGTTACAACTATCTAAACTTGGTTAGCAAAATCGTCGAAAGTTTTGGTAGTTATAACCGTCAAAACTTTAGAGAGATCAATGTCCGTCGAAATTTCAGGTGGTCGTAATCGTTGAAGTAAGCTCGACGGACATGGTATTATTTTAATGATATTTTTTGATGGCTCAAACCGTCTTAAATTTTGAAAAAATCACTCTAGCTAGAGGGTGATTTTTATTTTTTCAAAATAATTTTTTAAATTTTAAAAATTGATCCAAAATATAGCGATTAATTTTTTTAGATCGAAAATCCGACCTACACTACTTTCACCCCTAAATTAACTATGGATGAAGAAATGAAATGAGTCCAAGTACACCAATTGGATAGAAGGCTCAAAGGAGGACCAACCTTCTAAGAAAATGTTGCTGTCTAGATCTCGGCCTAAACTTGTCCAAAGCATTATTTGTTTATCAAAAAAGAGTGTTTACATTCAAAATTCAAACACCAATTGGAATATCCCACAAAATATTTCTACATCGCACTTTTTGCCTTATATGAAAAATATTTTGGCAAATCATATATGCCCTTAGGACAAGTAAGTTAGCCAACCTAATAATAAAACATGCTCCACTCCCATCCGAGTTAGGTTCAATCCAATCGGAAATTAAGGACTCTCACCGGACCTAAATATAATTTTGGAGGATGCATCTCAGCGTGTAGTCCCCACAATTTCACTATAAATGCTTTATTTTTACACAAATCGGATGATTACAGATATAAGTGTTTTGGCATTTCATAACACTCTTTTTCAGTGGCACATAAATGAATTTTCTGCATCAATTTCTTGTGCATGAAAAAAAAATTAACTCTATTATGCAATTTGCTTAGCAAAAGAAAGGATACTAATAACTTTGTCACAACTTTTCATCACATGATTTCCTGTTTCCCTCCGATAGTTAAGTAGCCGCGTGAGGCCATTAAATTTTTTTGGGTAATCACGTATATAAAACTTATGATGAATGTACATTGTACTATATATATATAATATTTGAATATAAGTCTTATCATATATATAAATATTGGACGAGCTCTTGGCAAACTCGAATAGCCACATTTCAAGTGTAGGGTAAGAAAGTAGAAGACTATATTTAATTTGATCGCGCATATGCACATGACAAATCGTTCCCTTTGTCACGAAGACTATATTGTCTCTGTACAGTCACAGTGAAACAAGTAAGCCATAATTAATTCGGACATAACTTGCTTTGATTCATCAATGGCATCCGATTTCAATGCGTTGACATTGTGATTGATCAAAGCCGACATCGTCGCAAACGGGGCGCCGAACTGCCGTATATACCTGATCATCAAATATTGTCATCAGGAATTGCTCAGTCCTTCTGCACCTGCAAACATAATATACATGTCTTGTCAGCACGAACCAGTTAACGATGCACAGGCAAATGGTATAACAATGCATTCTTTGTTTTCTCCTGGTCAAAGAAGAAAAATTACGAGATGTATGCATGAGATCTGATTACCTTGTGGATTATTTTGCTCAAACGATCTTAGACTTTAATGTTTCTTCTTGTTCTTTGTTTTATTTCGTTCTTTTGTTCAGAAGACAACTTGAACCCTAATACATGCAACTTGATCAGGTTGCATGGGTCTCAACCTTAGAATGTTAGAATAATTAATGGAGGACTTTAGCAGTCAAATACAAACAGATGGAGCCATGTTAGACGAAGACTCTCGGGACGATGATTGCTCTAAATATTTTGGTCATATGTAATAATTTTGAGTTCATTGTCTTTTCCCAAGGTTTGCTTGTGAAGATGAGTCTTTTTGAGTCTTGCAAGCAACAAATGAATGGGTACAGCTTGACTTGACCACAACTCCCTTCCTCTGCGTTGCATTTATATCACCAAAATGCTATTGAAAACAAACCTTCGGTCATAAAATTGCATATATGTTTTCTGGCCACTTATTAATGATCCTTCTGAGATAACCCTCTCAACTAATATGTTTTTTTAATATCGTACCTTATAAAGCTAAATTGATCACAATTGTGACACTCCTAAAATGCAGCTGATACATGATCGATATATATTGCTAGAATTAATAGCTTTTTTTTTGCTGACCTCCATGTTTGCAAGGCGGCGTCGATGAGTTAATCCGCACGACATTAATCATTATACGTACTGTTCACATATTAGAGGTCGGTCTATCATTAAGATCAATTAATTCGATAAAATCATTCGGCGTCATATGTCTAACAATGATAATGACAAACTCTTAACAAAAAAATTTATATTCACATCGAGACATCTACATCCACTCTACCATAACCCTCGTGATAGAATTAATAGATTTTTTATAAAAAAATAGTTTGTACAAAACCAACAAGAAGTTGCTGCTTATGTAGCAGATGATGAATTGAGGGGATGAGTACTTTTATTGTTAAACTTCGGATGATGTACTATATTTAAAATTCAATTTGTAATGAATTGTATTAATTATGCTAAGATTCGAATGGCCCATGTTTCTACGTATTCTGCCAGTTCATACTTTATACCCGCAGTTATTGCATTCAAAATATACACGCGGAAAGGTATATGATGGGATTCATAATTTTGCGAGTTCCAATGGCAACTTGATCGGTAGATGGTCAAACATCTAAACTTTTATGACGTATGACATCTAGAAACCGGCAGATGATCTCAATGAACTCACTTCGTTATTGAGGACGTACGTGTTGAGATACTATTTGCTTTTGAAGTAGAAAACGAAACATTAATTACTTCTTTTTTAAAAAAATAAATCTTTTCCGAGTAAGAAGCTTTCCAGTACCCAGATTCTTACGTAACAATAACATATAGTATTATAACCAAATACTAATTGATCAATTGACATTTAGCACAGTAATGACGTAAATAACGATATTGAATTTAATCTTGACAAAGATAATAATATAATACATTAAGAACTAATACACTGGAATCTACAATAGTAGAAGGGAATGAAAGAATTAGGGATATGAGATTCTAAGACAAGCTTATCTGCAAAATGGATGAAATCATAGCAGTTAACAATGTTTTGAATTCTATCCCAATTGAAAATTCATATGACTTCAGGACACTATGAAGTAAAAAGTGCCCTCGCAAATTTTATCAAGTACTATGTATGTAATTCAAAATTGATTTATTTTTTTTATCACAAGATGAGTGTTTTATTTTTTAGAGATTAATTTAGAATTTCAGTCGATATGTAATTCTTATCGTTTGTAAAAAAAAAGTATCTATATAAATTCCCTACGGTTCCAAAGGGAAAGTAATGTGATTTTGTAATCCTCTTTTTATTTTTTTCATCTAATAAAATTTAACGTCGTGTTAAATTTCTTTGAGTTTTTTGTGAGGCATATTTTTCTCTCGTGCAAAAATCCTAACAATAGTTATATTATATTTAATATAACACTCAAAATCTTAAAACAAGAAAGAAGTAGAATTATATTATCATATATACTGTTGGGATTGGCAGAATTTTTTTTAAGAAAATAAGTAAAAGGATATATAACGTAATATTTAATCTGAAAGAAATTTAATCCGAGTGTAACATGGATGGTATATGAAAATATGTAGGCCTAAGGCAAAGAATCATTATCATATGTGCATGCACGGGAGACGTGCGATTAACTGTTAGGTCAAATTTAGATTAATGACTCCCATTTTTATGACTAGATTGATTCCCTCTCCACGGAGGACCACAACCACATTAATTAGGGTGAGATGAATTGACTACCTTTGACTATATTGCACCATTTTTATTTGATTATATATTTTGTTCATTATTATAAGGCTAACACCAATAATTAATGCAGCGCAGTCTGTATTCTTGCAATATATGTATATATATAATTAATTAATGTGTTATGACCTCCCTCGATAAAATCCATGCAGGTCCCTTTCCGAGTTAATTTAACACACACATATATAAAGAAGCGTGTAATTAATTGTATATATCCACATTGTATAAGGTGGCGACACATTTGCCTTGGCATATGTCCGGTTATTAAAATTGTAAATGACTCAAATTAAAATATGCGATTAGGTAAGAGTTCAAATTAAATGTCTCTACAACATTTTTAAACCGTTGGATCCGTTAAACTATATATATATATAAACATTTATAAATTCAAAAGGCTATTAGTGCAAACAGCGTAGAATACCATGGAGCTCAGCTTCAATTGCGTGATCTATCAGGCCAACATGATTAGATGAGAAAACTAAATGATATGAGAATATTTTTATTCTTTGAATAACATCTTAATCGATCGAGTTATGCCATTTTAACAATTTTGCTCGATGTGGGGCGTGAAGAAACCGTGTGCATAAAATCAAGTAATCATGGCGGACGGTTCGAAATTAACAAATTATGTACAACGTTTCACCTCGAATTGCATTATTTATCTCTTCATTAATCGTCATGCCTAGCTAATGAGACGTGTTTGTCCTAATTAATCGTCCGCATTCGTGTCTTTTTTAATGGACCCATCCATCGATCATTTTTGGCATAAGATTAAATACAGAAGCAACCTTATTGTCTTATAAAAAAATAATAAATATCTAATGTGATTTTGTATTTTTAGTTAAACATAATTTGATCCAAGATTAATATCTTGCATACGTTTAATAAAATATTTTATTTGACCCGCGTGAATAGTTCATTGATTTAAAATAATTGAGGACCAAAGAGAGATTCGCATATTCCTTTTGCTATTTCTTTATCTTTCTTTCATTTGATTTCTACTTATAACAAAACATGCAATGTTCTCTAATAATTGACACACGTCCATAGAGAATGATTAAGTGTGATTTAGAGCACAGGTCAACCACCTGGTTATCGTATAGATAAATGTTTGTATACGAGCCTAACAACGCATCACCTAATTAATTACTTTATCTTCGGTGTTAAATTAAGTAATCCTTCAATAATGAACTATATGTGCTACGTTGTGAAATGTGAAAACTGAAAAGTTTCTTCACTTTCCTTATGGTCTTCTGACGCAATATCTCAATCAATGTAATTAAAAAATTCGATGCAATTTGCTACCCAATTGAAAATTTTGCTGGAGAGAACTCGCTTTCAATCTTCAAAAGTTAAGGTTGTAATAATTAAGAATAAAAGCTTTTTATGTAATGTAATCTGTATGAGAGCTTATAATCACCACAAAATGAGAGCTTGATTGGACATTATATTTATTTTTACCTTTTTTTTTGGCTATTTGTAACTTGCTTGGGGATTTTTGTCTCTTCCATGCAGTGACAAACTGATGAGATATATATTTAAGTCTACCACATGACTCAACATTAATTATTACCAATGACAATAAGAGTAAGATATTGACTACTTAATTTCTTATAATAGAAAAAAAATTCTTATAATCGTAGAATCCAAGGCGTCGTTGTCTTTATCAGGGTTTATGTATAAGATCTGAGCTACCTTCTGCCAGGACCTAAACATATTCATGATTCCTAATTATTACTAAAGCAAAGCATTTTGTAACATGTCATACGCAAAATTATGTGAAAACTCTAGCGTTCCTGTTTCTAGTTTTCTCCTAACTTTTTTTTATTTTATTCTGAATTAGGTCAACAAACTTGATGATCTGAATGAGTTACAAGCATGTTTGAACGTTGGAAGTTAATTTTTCATAGAGTTGAGGTATTTCCTAATTTTATACTTTACAATAGTGGCTTTATTGTCACTTTCATCATTATGAATTTATTGTTTTAGGTTGTTTTAACTTTATCATTTTTTTCTTCTGTCTATTCTATATTTAAAAATTAATATGTTTCGAACAAATATATTAGCTATTAATAATAATTATATTTTAATTTATATTATTAATTTTAATTTTTTATTAACATTTTAACCATTTTAATTGTATTCTATCAAAAACATTGTTGTATTTGGTTAAAAGTAAAATTAGAATACTAAATATGAACAGAATTATATTAAGGAAATATTGATAGCATGTCTCTAACTTTATCAATTTAAAGATTTTGAAATAACATGCGATTCCATATAATTATTTTTTTATTACCAACAAGTACTATTTACAATGAAATAACTCAAAAGTGCACCGAGTATCAAAAAGTCCAAAATGCCCAAAAGTTCATTAGATATATCACTATTAAAGTTAATTAATTATAAAGTAATAAGATGGAACGATAATTATATTTTTTTAAAGTGACTATAAATGTATTGAGCACTCTTTGAACTAAAAATCGATACTTATGATTCTAATAATGATTATGTACTCATATTTTATTTCTTTTAATAATCTTTACTTAACATATTGTAGTTAAGAAAAAAACTTGAAATAAATTCAGTGATCGATCATTATAAACTAATTATATGATTGTTAATTAATAATCGACATTATAAATCATAATATGAACCATGAAGATAAATAGTAATTATTGAAGAGAAAAACTAGTAACAATAATAAATATAGAAGAATACTGTGTTAATTTGAGAATAAAATAAAAAATGGACCCTTTTAATATTTAATGCCTTCCCCTTATCTATAAATAAAAAGAGCAAGTGATGATTAAAAAACTACTAATATTAAAATTTGAAAAGTGCCAATGAGTAATCATAGCACCCCAGAATAACAGAATAATTATAAATGCATCTTGTCAAGTTGCTATGCATAAACTTTTAATCCATTTTTTTCCTCATTTTTTTCATTGAACCATTAAATGAAATCGATATCTTTGGTGGATAATGCCACAAATCTCCCCTTATCTCCCTATCGAATCATTAAACACTGCCAACTATACCAATTTATTCGTTCGTATGATTAAAATTTCCGATTGTGACAAATTATTGAAGACATTGTCCCAATTTAAATTGTTTTTCCCGGTGTGTATTTTTTTTCTTGTAATAGATAAAAATTAGAAGCACCTAGTGGCTATTGGAGACATGATATTATAAGTGGGAAGTACGTGGCGACTCGAAAGACAATATACACCATGCACATTGGAGGGCTGGCGAGGACTCCATGAGGAAGCACGGAGCTTCCCACCCACCCATTCAGGCAGCATCTGTTCGCCCTATGATTAATTACAACTATTCTCTTTCAGTCATTAATTAGTCTTTCCCCCTTCCACTTTCTTAATTTCTTTTAGATAACTAAGTCCTCCTATATATATAACTAAGATGTATCTGATGATGAACAATGTCCAAAATAAATAAATAAATAATATACTAAAAGGACATTCTATTAAATCAACTATATATATATATATATTAAATCTTGTTAATCTTATGGCTTAATTAATTAGGAGCTATTTTAGTTATGATAAGGCTTTAGTTGATATCATAATTGGACTACATTATGTTAATTGAATTATGGCTTAATATCAACTATCCGTCTAGATATATCTGATGGACGTATTAAATTGAAGTTAGACAATTATAAGATTATCATATTGTTGTTTCCATTAATATTGTATATTTATTTTTTCATGATTCTTATCCTTAAGAAAAGTCTACATTATGCGCATATAAAAATATTGGTTATTTTTTAAAACGATTTAGCTAATTAGGCCATTAACAATAAAATTTCTTGTTGTAGTTAAATAATTTATTATATTCTTTGAGTTAGAGTGTTACGTAAATTTAAAACTAATAGCACATAAACTGGGATAGGAAACAAACAACAATAACAACAATAAAATTTTATTTTATTAGGGGGGGTCGGCTACATGGATCATACGACGTCATATTCGTTGATCCATGTTCATGAGATTCGACAGGATTTTACGCTGGCTGTCGGGGCCTAACACAAACCTCCTCCTTTATCCGGGCTTGGGACCGGTTATAAAATATAGGCGGAGTTTAGGATAAGAAACAAAGTTGAATAAAAATACAAATCCATAAAGCTACTTTTGAAATGTTGATTTTTTTTCCAACTAGGATTATAAAATCATACACCCCAATCAATATTGACTAGAGTTGATTTAGCTAGGAAAGAAGATATGGTTCCCATTCACACTCACAAAAGGAGTTCCATGCATTGATTGCGTAATCTATTTCTTCTTTCAATAAACCTTAATCTTATTCTCGACTGAAATTTACGTGTGCACGACGATTTAAATCATTATAAATTATAAATTTATATAGTGTTTGCATATATTAGGTGTGTTACAAGAAATTATTCACGTAAAATTTAAATATCAAATTCCAATTTAATCGACATTGTAATGATAACAAACACGTGGAAATCTACCACCGCATCCGAAAAGCGAGCGAATATTCCAACATATTCCCCGCTCGAAAGCGCACCCCAAATTTTAACACTCGAGTCCGAGTTCAAAAAGAGCGGGATACCCGAACCAACCGCACGAGGTGTCCCTCTGCGGCCTCCCGCGTGGGACCCGTCCGGGGCCCGCAGTTGACCGAGGAGGCTTCGCAGTTCCCAACCGACTCATAAGATGCGGAATATTCGCGATAACAGACGTCAAAAACTCCGTTATCCCCCGCATTTAAATAACCGCCGATCCCCCCCCCCCCCCCCTCACGTTCTTGTCCATCGCCTCCTTCCTCTCTCTCTCTCTCCTCTCTCTCTCTCTCTCTCGCTCGCTCTCACTCTATCTCTCTCTTCTCGGAGTTCCCGTTGAAGACTTTCGCACTCCATCTTTTGGTTTCAGAAGGTATTGAACTGTTTCTAGACGACGGCAGTAAATGAGTTTTTTTTTTATTTCCATGGCCATTGGCATCTTCTTCTCTGCTCCTCGGTTAAAATCCAAGACTGGTCCACGATGCATTTGTTGGATTTGTGTACATAATTTATGTGAAGCTTTTCTAGATGAATGAAAAGATAATGAAACCTCGCTGCATGGCACCGGCAGGATTTAATCACATCATCTCGGGTGCCCTTTTTACGTCTACTTTTTTCTGATAGCACTTTATATATAATTGTTAATTTTTATCTTGTTTTTATATTTATGTTACTGCGTACGCTGCAATGGAGGAAATCCTGTTTGTTGCTTTCTTCTTCTTTTTGGTTTGTGTTACGTGGTGCTTCGCTTTTGGAGAAATCTATGTGATACTCCGTACTACTTTGTTTCTGTCTCTTTCCGAGATCGATCGAGGAGCATATTAGAAACGTACGTATGTTGTAAAATGTAGTTGAATAGTGCTTACTTGGTGTTTGAAGAATAATGTGGTTAATTAACCTGATGCATGTGTTTACGTGAAGTAGATGAACAACATGTCAATAAATAATTCTTCATATTTGACTAACGTAGTTACTAATTAGGTTAAATTTTCCTGTGGCTTAAATTTTTGTTTTCTCTCCTCGTGACAGTATCACTTTAACAGAAGAGGAGGACAAGAGGAAGAAATTATAGATAGGGGACGATGGCCGGTGATCAGCTGCAAGTGCTCAATGCAC
The DNA here is from genome assembly GCA_030549335.1 of Pontederia crassipes. NCBI lineage: Eukaryota > Viridiplantae > Streptophyta > Magnoliopsida > Commelinales > Pontederiaceae > Pontederia > Pontederia crassipes. The sequence continues at coordinate 64,926,841 of CM060196.1, read as the reverse complement.
TTGACGTCGCCAAGACGCAATGGTACCATTTCACGGCCATCGTCATCGCCGGCATGGGATTCTTCACCGACGCCTACGATCTCTTCTGCATCTCCCTCGTGACCAAGCTCCTCGGCCGCATCTACTACCACGTCGACGGCTCGCCGACTCCTGGCACGCTCCCGCCGAACGTCTCGGCGGCGGTCAACGGCGTGGCGTTCTGCGGCACCCTCTCCGGGCAGCTGTTCTTCGGGTGGCTCGGGGATAAGCTCGGGCGCAAGAAGGTGTACGGCATGACCCTCATGCTCATGGTCATCTGTTCGCTTGCCTCCGGCCTCACCTTCGGCCACACGGCCAAGGGCGTCATGGCCACGTTGTGCTTCTTCCGTTTCTGGCTCGGCTTCGGCATCGGCGGAGACTACCCGCTCTCAGCCACCATCATGTCTGAGTACGCCAACAAGAAGACCCGGGGCGCCTTCATCGCCGCCGTCTTCGCCATGCAAGGCTTCGGCATCCTCGCCGGTGGAATCTTCACTCTCATCATCTCCACCTCCTTCAAAAGCCGATTCGATGCTCCGCCGTATTCGCAGGATCCCGTCGGCTCGACGGTGCCGCAGGCTGATTACGTCTGGCGCATAATTCTTATGTTTGGCGCCATCCCGGCCGCCCTCACCTACTACTGGCGAATGAAGATGCCCGAGACCGCCCGGTACACCGCCCTGGTCGCCAAAAATGCGAAGCAGGCCGCCGCGGATATGTCCAAGGTGCTTCAGGTAGAAATCATGGAAGAGCAGGAGAAGGTCGAGCAAATCGCTACAAAACAGGGCAACACCTTCGGTCTCTTCACCAAAGAGTTCGCCATGCGCCACGGCCTCCACCTCCTCGGCACGACCACCACTTGGTTACTGCTTGACATCGCCTTCTACAGCCAGAACCTGTTCCAGAAGGACATCTTCAGCGCCATCGGGTGGATCCCCAAGGCGGCGACGATGAACGCCATCCAGGAGGTGTACAAGATCGCCCGGGCGCAGACCCTCATCGCGCTCTGCGGTACCGTGCCCGGCTACTGGTTCACGGTCGCGCTCATCGACAAGATAGGCCGCTTCAAGATCCAGCTGATGGGCTTCTTCATGATGACCGTCTTCATGCTCGGCCTCGCCATCCCCTACCACCACTGGACGACCCCCGGTCACCACATAGGCTTCGTGGTCATGTACGGCTTCACCTTCTTCTTCGCCAACTTTGGCCCCAACAGCACGACCTTCATCGTCCCGGCGGAGATCTACCCCGCGAGGCTGCGCTCGACGTGCCACGGCATCTCGGCCGCCGCGGGCAAGGCCGGTGCCATCATCGGCGCGTTTGGGTTCTTGTACGCCGCCCAGAATCAGAACAAGGCCCTGACAGACCGCGGCTACCCGCCTGGTATTGGCGTTAGGAACTCCCTCTTCGTCCTCGCTGCCTGCAACCTCTTGGGCATGCTCTTCACCTTCTTGGTGCCGGAGTCGAAGGGCAGGTCTCTGGAAGAGATGTCCGGCGAGAACGAGGAAGCAGACCAGGCAACAGAGCTTGGTGCAGGTTACAGCAGAACAGTCCCTGTTTAATTCTGTGCAGGGTTCAAGTTATCACTACACATCTTTGCTGCGAGTTCTGTGCTTTTGCTGTCCAAGAGAAGCTTCACATACCACATAATAACCCAAGTTGTGGTTATTATATGCAGCCTACACTGGGCACAGGAAGATTATACTATGGAGTTCTAACTTTAATTTTGGTAATTAATGTATATCTTATAAGAAGTTTCACAGAGTTCTGGATTTAACGAAGTGAACTATAATGGTTTTGTGGATCACAGTATAAAAATAAAAGGTTATTTCAGTTCACAGAAATAGCTGCCTTCATCTTGTTGGTCTTGCAAAGGGGCATAACATTTATCAATCAGATGGTATTCACTGTCTCTGATGTGCTCCTTGACCCTCGAATTATTTATTTCAGCTAGAAAACAGCAAATGATTCTGCACTATAACTAAGAACTTAAAAAGTCAAGCTCAAAACTTCTATTGACCCCATCCTTTAGGAAAATTGAACTGCTGCTCGATTACTTACACAACTTTTCTTTGTGCTGAAACTTCACTGAGATAACAGGTGAATTTTGGTTCAGTAATGTCAGGATCACTGAACCGCTGAAGCTCCCCATCTGTCCCTCATGTGTTTGTTCTCTGCATGTCAATGAACGACGACGAATGACACCCCGATCATAGACGTCGACTTAAGCATTTGATCCGGTGCATTTTTGAACCTCTGAAGTCTGAAGCTTCTTTCTCTCTGAACTTTTTTGAACTTGTTTTCTGCCCTGAGCCGACCATTCTTGTCATTGTCACTTGAATGTGTCATGATGACCAGCTCGAATAAATACACCACCAATCGAACCCGAGCCCAGTGGTTCTGTTCAAAGTGAACATCTTGATTTCACCTTCTTTATTAACAATATTTTATATTATTACTATATAATATGATTAATACAGACTTTAAGAAAAAAATTGTAAAAGTATTTGTTTAAAAAAACTCTGATTTTTTTATGCTTTTGCTGTAACTGGAAGATGTTATAATAGCTCTTTCCGATTTAGTTTCGGAAGATTAGTTAGCACGTCAAATTTAACACCCCGCTTGAGTGATAACTTGTTTAACTCTGTACAGGGTTCAAGTTATCACTGTACATCTTTGCTCGGAGTTCCATGGTGCTTTTGTTCTCCACAAGGAGCTTAACATATCCTAATAACCCAAAGTTGTGGTTGTGTAACATGCAGCCTGCAATGGGCACAGGGAAATGATACTGTGGAGTTCTAACTTTAGTTTGTTAATTATTCTAGAATTTATAAGAAGCTTCTCGGAATTCTACATTTAATCGAGTGATCTATAATGTTTTGTCGATTCGAGTCTAAAAACAAAAGGTTACTTCAGTTCACAGAGATGGCTGCCTTCATCTTATTGGTCTTGCAAAAGGCATGACATTTATCAATCAGATGGTAGCAATTGTCTCACCACTCTCAAGTCTGAATTCGGACAAATGCATCATTGTTAATAGTTCCATTTTCTCCTTGAGCTGATAATAAATATATATAAAAGAAATCCCTACAAAATATATTTATTTCAGCTAGAAAACAACAAATGATTCTGCACCATAACTAAAGAATTTAAAAAGTCAAGCTCAAAACTACTACTGACCTTATTCTTTAGGAAATGTGAGCTGCTGCTTGATTGATTACACTGAAACTTTGTTTCTTTTGCATTCTTTGGGGAACACTCTCTCTGTCTCTGTCTCTCTCTCTCTGAAATTTCATGAGTGAGATATTGAGGTGAATTTTGCTTCAGTGGTACTCCCCATCTGTCCCTCATGTGTTTTGTTCTCTGCATGATCAATGAACGACTACGAATTACACCTCCGACCAGAGGCGTCGACTTCAGTACTTAAATCCCATTTTGCACCTCTGAAGCTTCTTTCTCGCAAAACTTTGTAAACTTGTTTTCAGCCCTTAGCTGACCTTTCTTGTCATTAGTCGTGATCACGACTAACTCTAAGAAAATTATTCAATAATTTTTTTAATAAAAATACGAGATTAAAAAATCTTCTAAGTAAATATATTATTTTCACATATCTAACATTAGTAGTAAAGATGGTTATTTTCTTAAATCTTAATATAGCTAGGTGAAAGTATATGTTTTATAGTCAATTAAGTTAATTTATTATACAAAAAATTTAACGAATAAAAGTAATAAATGTAATGCAGAATATGGAACGAAAATATCTAGTTATATTAATATAGAAAAAAGATTAGAATTATTTATGTATATCTTCATTAGCATACATAATAATATGGTAGGCCACTTAAAATGTTACAAATTGAATTAAAAAAGTACATTAAATAAAAAATACTATATGACCAAAATAATTAGAATAAAAATTCAATAAATGAAAGAGAATGTATGATTTGTTTATATAAAAAATAAAATAAAAGTTGTATTTTTTTAGCCCTTGGAAGACCACCACCTAGGAGTATTCACGAGTCGAGTTGAATCCGACCCATGACTAAATCCGATTCGACTCGACCGTTAATTTGATCGGATTGGGTCAAGCTCCTTTTGAGGGTCAAATTCAACTTAATCCGATCCGAAATCGAGTCAGGTCGGGTGGTGAGATTATTCGATCAATCAATTTTTTTAAAAAATTCTTACTATTTTATATATTTTAATATAAAAATATTTATTTAATATTTATTTTAAACTATAAAATAAGTTTTGTAACTATCTAAATATTATTTTTGTACTTAAATATTTTATAAAATTTAGTTCAAATACAGGCTTAAGTTTAAATAAAAAAAGGAAAAAAAATAAAAATCGAATTGAGTCAAGTCCGACCCGACCTAATTTGAATTAGATCGGACCATAAGGTTCACACCCCTACCACCACCTACTTAGAAAAGAAAGATAACTTAAAATCACGCAAATATCTTATTTCAAACCAAGGTAACGAAAGTAAGAGTGGAGCCTCCTCGGTCACTAAATCGTCGTTAAAGGATCTAATATAATATAATATAATATAATATAATATAATATAATATAATATAATATAATATAATATAATATAATATAATATAATATAATATAATATTCAGTCCGTGCATTTCCACCCATTACACGATTCCCTTTTTGGATTACTAGCAAAAAAATTTCTCGAATATTCTAATTCCTTTTTCAAAATTTCTTAAAAATAATGTTTATAATTAAAATAAATTCAAAATTTACAATTTGTTAAAGAAAGTTAAAATTTTGAAAGGAAATAAAGTACAGTTGGAAGAACGATGTGAGAAAAGAAAAGACAAAAAAAGAAAAAAATGAATAAAAAAGCGTTAGTAGAAAAGAGATAAAAAATAATTTCAAATTGGATTAGGAGTTTAAATTATATAAAAATTAAAATTGAATTTACCTATAAGTTTAGGATATAGAGAATTTTCAATGAGAATTAAAAAATTAGAGTTTTAAGTATAAAAGTATTTAGAAGTTAAATTAGTATTATTTTATTCAAAAAACTAAAAGATAAGAATAATATTTATTCATTTAATTTAAAAAATTCAGGAATAATTATATTTATGAGAGATAGAATAAAGAAAAAATGATTAAAAAAATAAGGAATGAAATTTGATGTAGGATTGAACTAGGACTCTAAAGAGGGTGAAATTAAGAGCTTTAAATAATAATATTGAGAAAATAAAATAGTGATAAATTACTATTTTAAATTCGAAATAAGAGAAATAGTGATATTGATTAATTATTTAAATTTGAAAACTTATAGAAAATAAAAGATAATTTATGAATAGAAAGCATGATTAGAAGTTCTAATTAGATTAGATGTTGGGGGACTTTTTCTTGAAAATGGGATTACAAAAGTCTATTTCAAATCATCTTTCTTCTCTTCAACTTTGTTGTACATTTTCTCCCTTCTCGATGCACGTATACGATTGAAACTTTCGACCATCTCTTCGTTCGTTGTACATCCCTCTTTCAAATGACAGCTGGTAAAAAAATAAATCTTCCCTTCAGTTACACTGCTATATTGATGATACAAAAGGAATTGTGAAGGTGATACTAAACTAGCACTTAAAGGAGATAACACTAGGAGTTTCATTGCTTTGGCACTATCGTGCATGAAGATTCCAGTGTAAGGTTGCTTTAGGAAGATTTCAACACATTTGAAAACTCTAGTGCCATGTATAGGTTTGTAAATTACTTTTTTTTTAAGGAGAAAAAGGATAAGCACCAAGTTAGGGTGATGTTTCTAAATTACTAAAAACGAAGAGACTGATATAAGCTGCAAAATCATTTGACTATGCATTGACAACATTTGTGTTTGAGAACATTGAATCTCCATCATTTCCTACTGTCAGGAAGCCAGATAATTTCTTTTCATATTCCAGATTTCAACTCCCCAATCTAAAATATCTTGACTGATAAAGTTCCAGACATAGGAGTCCATTACTAAATTAATAGCAAAAATTGGACAATAAATGATTACAGAGACAGGGTCATAGCTCATAAACAAACCTAAATTAAGTTAAATGTACAAGATCTTTGGTGCAAAAGATAATAGGAAAATATCAAGATCTATGTAGCTCAAAGAGGGATTGAACTGATTCAATGTTCCAAGCACTTGAAACTTTGAGTATAGATTAATATAATTTTAATCCAAATCTTAATTGTCACGACACCGATTTAAATGATAATTTAAATCAGAGTTCGCGACTAATTACAGACGATCAAATATTATTAATTTTTTTTTAAAAATTATGCATAACTCCTCTAGATAATACAAGAAAATGATAACACATATAAGCAAATCACACAATTTATATTGATCATTCAGAACATGCAACAACCTTAGGATTTACACCACCACATAGTCATAAAATATTCACATTTTACAAGATACAAAATTACTTTTCATATATAACACATATCAAACTCTCTCCATATCCCAATAGAGAAATATGAGAGCTGCAAGTCTTCTATCTAACATGCGTAGTGGGGCACATGACTTCTCAATACCTTAGCAGCAAAAAGGATCCACACCCTGTTAAGGCTGTCTCTCGCGCTCCCAAAAGTTCTACTGATCTGAAAAAGTGTACCACAACACTGTGAGCAAATAATAACTCATAAGCTATATGTTACCATCTAATAAATTCGAGGAGACATAAACATATATGCATTAATCATAATATCAAAATCAATATCTTCATACATATACTAAATATATATATAACATCCCAATCAAAAGCATTGCACTCAATTTACATTCATTGTCACTTAAACATATCAAACATGTGTATGCAATGCAACACTCTCATATGTATGCACGGATCACCAACTAGCCAGTGGTCGGTAGGTGGACTCTAGAGGTGGCTCCCATCGTGATCAGCGATGTAGCATTTAGCTCCATTCTACCTCATCCTTTTCGGGGGACAAATTATAAAACGATAGGTGGACTCTAGAGGTGGCCCCTACGGATTCTAGATGTGGCCCCATCGTGACTACTCACGATGTGGCACTTAGCTCCAGCCTATCTCATTTCATTACTGGAGAACAGAATGATGGATTGGACTGTAGAGGTGGCTCCCATCGTGATCAACGATGGAGCACTTAGCTCCAGCTATCATATATGCAAATGCAAATGGATGTCAATGCATGATTCATTACATAACAAATATTCCCTGACTATCAGAAGATGAATCATATCCAACACCATTTCAAAATGAACAAGATTGCACTCATCGCAATCCATTCAGATCATACCACATATACTTCACATAATTGCATTTCTCGAAATCAATTCATAGCATTATAAAACATATTCAGTACATATAATAATCGATGTCACACCGAATTTAAAAGTGGTGAAAACATAGAGTAGGAGAAATCAACTTACCTATAAGGGCTAGCAAAATATTTTCCTTTCCTTGTTCACTACTTTATTCTTCTACTCCTATAACAATAATAGTAAGAAACACATTACTACTATAATCTGAACACAATCCTATCACACATGGAACATAATTAATTGCTTAGGTATATGAACCTTAAGTATTTACTCTTATAACTTAAGTAACTATTAAACATAAGGATTAACCTAATAATATAACAGATTGCACACATAGTAAAGAAAAATCCATATCTTCTTATATACATACCCAAATGACATCATTCCAATTTTCTTTACTCTCACATTATAAAGACATTATCTGTAAAAGTTTCATTTCCTACTTCATTATGGTTTGCTCTCATGAGAATCAACATTCAGCCTAACTTTTATGTTGTTTTTATGTCCTGACAGACTGAGTAACTTTATTTTTATGATTTATATAAAATAATAAACCTTCCCTGTTCTGATTCTTTCAATTTTCTCAAATAGTAGACATCCTAAGGTGCAACTCATAAAATTACTTAAATTTATATCTATTTGTACTGAGCACAATAAATTTAACCAATACTAACATAATCTGTCCTAAGTTCCCTCCTGACAGACTGAGTAAGGCTCGGTATATTATTTATAGCTTTCTCTACACATATCATTGTCTAGTGATTTTCAATTGTCAATGAACCTAACATCAATGTCTATGAAATCTTAAATTATCAAATAATTCCACGATATATTGAATTTAATAAATAATTTACAAATTCGGGTAGCAATTTAGGCAGACAGAGTGATAGTACCTTAAAGATATGAGCATAACTTTATCTACAGAAATCATATTAACTTGATTCTAAATCTCAATGAAAGTAGACTCATAGGGGACCAATCAGAATAAATCTCATAATTTTTGGATCATCGAAGGTATGAAATTATGTAGCTAAAGATTCGTGAATCAACTGAACATGACTAGTGTTAATCTTACCCATGAACAACATGAGTTTTGCCCCATGTTCAAGTAAAATCCGAAAATAAATGGATAAGAAAGGTCCAGAGTCACCCTAATTAAGAATTATGTAGTTAAATTCCAAAAAAAATGAAGTAGAAACTTACCAAACTTTAAAACTCTAGTTGCCCCTTCTCTTTTTTTAATTTGCTTCAATCATGTAGTATGGTGTCTTCTACCTTTTCTTTTTCTAATTTGCTTCAATTATGTAGTATGATGTCTTCTACTTTTTTTTTTTCTAATTTCGGCCAAAGGTGGTGAATAGGGCAGAGGAAGGTAGTAAAAGATGAAAGGATAAGTATTAAAAGAAAGGGGAACCGACTTCAGCTGGTGGGAACCATTTTTCCAAAAATACCCTTGTTTATATGGCTTATTCACATGTAACGAAGGATAAGTAAATGGCTTTTGCATTTTTCATTTATTTATTTATTTATTCATTTACTTAAGACATTACATGTAAATAAGAAACTACCCTTCATTTGGATTCAAATAAAATATTTAGAAAAATAAATAATTAAGGAATCGAAATCTAAATTTTTGTCCGAAGAATAAAAATCGCGATTTCACAGATTTTTCAATTTGTGTCTATGTTTTACCTAACTCATACACCTCCTAAAAATTCTTAAAAATCACATTTAGAATTCTTTCATATATAGGAACAATTACCGGGACTTTAATTTTCCAAATTTTCACTTTTCCGAAAATCACATTTTCATGCTTTAAGTAAATTTTCATCGCTTTCGTACTTTAGTTGATATTGAAGTGTAAATTTTAACATCACATTCATAGAGATTATCACTAAGATAATATAGCATCACATTCATACAACTAATCATGCATGGTTAACTTAGGGATATTACATTAATGTCAAGGAAAGCTATTGAGAAGAAACTATTTGAGATGTTGTTACATGTCATATTCCTAAACCTTTCTACTACAATTTTTAATGCTTATGTTACTAGGGATAATTCTCTCCACACGTAGAGAAGTTCAATTATCTTCTGGATTTCAGCTTCCTGGATATGTCACAAGCAATCCAAGTTCACTATACAAATTAAACAGCTGACGGTGAAGGTGGCTAGCATATGAAGCTGCACATTATTTTCCCAGATAAACAATTAACACATAAATTTGTATGATTTTTCATGTTAGGCATAGGAACGCATTGAAATTTCATAACTAAGAGGTTTTTCATAGGACAATTTTGCAATACCGAGCTTAAAATGTTGCAGCACCAACTTTACCCCAGAAAATTACCTTAGCTTAGCTATATATCCATAATATGCTTATGCAATCTTAGGACTGTTTATAAACAATCACCTTGGAGATCCGTTTATAATCAGACTACAAAGACCAAAGATGGGAATACCCGGTTTCCCGGTCGGTCTGCTCGCTGGAGATCGTCGGCCTCCTCTCCTCCCTCAGGCGCGAGCTCGTCGGAGGTCGCCGGCCTCCTCTCCTCCCTCCGACGAGGACGCCGGAGAAAGATAAAGTATTTTTTAAAATATTTATTATTATTTTAATATTTATTATTATTTTTATTAATTTGCTAATGTGGCGGTGCCACATCGAATGCCTCTCCTGCATGGCGGAGAGAGTGCATCGCCACATCAACAGACTGACTAAAAAATTGGGTATTCCCGATCGGAAGGGTTCATGCAATAAGTTTGAAGATGAGAGGCATCACTGTTACAAAGTGAAGTTAGAGGGCATCGCTGAGCAAACTTGAAAGTTGAAGGACATTTGGTGTAATTTATTCATTGAGTTTGTGAATTGGCTTTTTGGGTGATGGGCCCATGATTTATGTTTTTTTCTTGTACCACATTAAATCGACGTATTTTTTTATTTGTTATGTATTTGAGAAGATGACTCATATGAGGACTGGACACGAGTTAGGTCGAGCTAGGTTTTCATTTAAATAGGCCAAGCCTATTGCAAAATAAAGTATTTAAGCATGACATATAGCCTATAACAAGTCATGAATATAAACTTAGCCTGACTTGTTTCATTAACTTTTAATGCCTAGCCTAGCTTATTAACTTGTTAAGCCAAACATATTTTTTTATGATCGTCTAGATTAAATATAATAAATCTTATTTATTAAAAAAATAATAGATATGAACTAAATAAAAGAGACATCACTAATATATTTTTTCTAAACATATAATAAAAATAGTAATATTGAACTCAAAATTGAAGATTTAAAATAGGAAGGATTACAAATTATATGTATAATATAATATATTAATAAATCTTGACATGATAAACTATAAGGCTAGGCCAATTATTAAGAGGCTAAGTCTCTTTAAAAAAATAAATTTTATTTAATATTTTAGCCTGGCCTATTTTGATAATAGACCTAGCCGAGTTAAGTCAAAATTAGATCAAATCACAAGTTGCTCACAAACGGCTCGACTTATTTCCAGCCCGTATCTCAAATCAAAAATCAAGTCTTGTGGAACAAGCAATTGTGGTTTTGTCATTTTTTTAAGATTCATGTCTTGTAAGAATTTTATCTTCCCTTTTTTATTGATTTATTATTATTTTTTAAAAAAAGCATTTATTATTATAACTGAATACATTTTACAACTGATTTTGTTTCTTTATTTTTTTAATCACACGATAAACTAGATTTAATGAAAAATAAGCTAACTGCTTAGGGTAATATGATAAATCCATAAGCACCTGGCATTTTAATATAATAATATTTAATAGCGTGTGAAATTTAATTTTAATCAACAAATTTTAAATCATGGATTATGATTCACAATTAATACTATTTATATATGAATGGCTCCATGCAATTCCTTTATATGCTTATAATCTTAAATCTAAAAATTAATTTACACTGTCAAATTATATGTTGCAATCGAATGCTTCAATTCGGTCGAACGATTTAGACTTGCCACAGCATATTTTAAGCTATTCTAACTTTGTTATGGTATTAAGGTGATGACAAAAAGGTAAAATATTTTGCTTTTAAATCACATAAATATAGTAAATAAATGTTATAGAAAAAGATAAAGTAGAAGATAGCTATGAAAGAAAGAAGATCATAGGCATAGCAAAAGGAGAAGAAAAAAAATGTTCACCGCCTACTGGGAAAAAGGAAAATCAGGAGAGAATATTATTTGTATAGGTGTATGAAGGTAATTGTCTCTTGACTAGAAGTCGTCGAAATTACTAAACTTAAAAGAAGAATATTAAATTATATCAAATTTATTCCAGAACAAGGAGATACACAAATCGATGTAATAATAAAATGCATCGCACACGTTTTTTCACCAATAACAATTGTAGTAACAGTAATAGTGGCTCTGAAGCACATATTCAACAGCTCAACGCATTCAGCTCAGGGTTTAGCATTAGGATTTGATCCAAATATAGCAAATATTGAGAACAGAGAGCGATAACAGAACAGCATCCATTATTCCAATGAAACAGAAACCATTTTAAAGGCAAAAATGTTTAACCTGAATAGACAACATAACAATCTTTCAGCATATCCATATTTGCGAGACTCTGAAGAAAAAACAAGGCAAGAATGGGTGACAGGCCAAAATGGTGAAATGTGTACTTCACTTCTCTCCTACCAGAAGTTCAGTGTTAAAGCATTAAAGTAATCAGTCGGGCGTAGGCAAGAAGAAAAGAATAACTAATTCCCTCATCGCCAGAGTCTGCTAAATAGACTCTTCTTCTTCATCCTGTGTTCAAGAGATGGGAACTCAATTGAGTTGTAGGCAATATCTAAAACAATGGGATTGCAGGGAACCGCTTGCAGTGGAGGAGGAAAACGATCAATCCGCAGGGCACTTTTGGAATTAGCATCGCCAACCACTGACTCATAAACCTCCAACATTTCAAGAAGAAATTTTTCCTCCTGCAAAAGCCAACAGATGCATGTTAATGCAAACGTGCTTTCATGAAAACCAAAAAAGGAGAATCTCCTTTGTTTGTTGAGGTGATCTAAATCAAAATATCAGAAGAAAATTGTATGTGTTTAGACAGGGATAAATTACACCAAATGTATTTCAACTTTGCTCAGCGATGCCCTCCAACTTCACTTTGTAACAACGATGCTCTCCATCTTCAAACTTATTGCATGAAATGCCCTCCCGACCGGGAATACCCGGTTTCCTGATCACGTGACGATGCACTCTCTCCGCCACGCAGAAGAGGGCATTCGACGTGGCACTACCACATCAGCAAATTAATAACAATAAATATTACAAAATTACTTCCTCTCTCCAGTGTCCTCGCCGGAGGGAGGAGAGGAGGCCGGCGACCTCCGGCGAGCCCGCGCCGGCAAACAGCGGGGGGGGGGGGGGGGGGGGGGGGGGGGGGGCTCGCCCCGGAGGGTGAGGCCCTCCCTATGCTGTTTGCCGGCGTGGTTTTGCTCGCGAACAGCAAAGGGAGGGAGGGAGGGGGGGCTCGCCCCCCTGTGATCTCTGGCGAGGTGGCAGAGGGGGTGGCAAGGCCCCCCCTTGCTGTTTGCCGGTACGGGCTCGCCGGCCTCCTCTCCCTCCGGCAAGGGCGCCAGAGAGAGAGGAAGTAATTTTTTTAATATTTTTATTAATATTTTAATATTTATTTTATTAATTTGCTGATGTGGCGGTACCATGTCGAATGCCTCTCCTGCGTGGCGGAGAGTGCATCGCCACATTGGCAGACCGACCGGGAAACTGGGTATTCCCGGTCGGGAGGGCATTCCATGCAATAAGATTGAAGATGGAGATCATCGCTGTTACAAAGTGAAGTTGGAGGGCATCGCTAAGCAAACTTGAAAGTTAGAGGGCATTTGGTGTAATTTATCCGTTTAAACAGAGTAAACTTCCATTGACATGCATAAGCACAAATCACTGACATCCATAAGCATAATTGGGATGGTATAACATGAGCACAAACCTTTCTTCCCTGCCCATTCAAGGTTATGCTCGAGACACCTTTAGAAAGCTTTTCTGGAATCTTCTCCTCCTCCATGATACTTGATGCATGTTCAATACAGCTGCTTGATCTACAATTTTCAGCTAGGCTCTTAAGATCTTTAACTAAAACCTGAAGAAAGAAAAGGTTCAACCAAATCAACTTGAAGAATTCAAGAAACCATGAAATTTCGATCACCTATGAAACACAAGGGCTCTCAAGAACAGCAGAGCTGTTTAGAAAACCATCTGATGGTCCTGTAACCTTTTGCGAGGACTTAACTCAGATTGGACCCACGGAAACTAAGACAAATGTCTTATTTATTTCTCAAGGCCCCAACCGCTAATGCAAATGCCTTCACCATCTGTGTGGCCGAACAATCCATAATATCCAGTGTTCAACAAATGTTTGTTTCCAACCATTGTCACTTTGCACCAATGAAGGTGAACTTTGATTCCAACAAATGTATGTATATAAATCAAGGATTAAGAAATATGCTGATATGACAAGCATAACACTTGGTCAGGATTCTTTATTTGAACTTTTTCTAGGGTGGCCTCAGCAAGAGATCGTGCATGGCAAAACAAGTATGCTTCAGTTCTTTTACCTGCTGAACTGTAGGATTTGCCTAGATAAAAGCACCTACAAGATTCCATTATGTAATATAGAGATTAATTTTCTTCAAAGAAAAAAGATTATTAAGGCAAACAAAACACTGTGATGATGGCAAAAATATAGAGATTTTGCACCACAACCTGAGTTGAAAAAGGTAACTAATAGGAACCGAGCGTCATTGATTTTAGTTACATATAGAAAATAGTGGGACATACGTCGTATGATCCATGTAGCCGACCCCACCTAGTGGGATAAGGCTTTGTTATTATTGTTGTTGTATAGAAAATAGTGTTCATATGCAAGTGAAATATCACTGGATAATAACTGTCAAAATGAAAAACTTAAAATTCATATTCTTACATATATACATACATAAAAAAACTTAAATTTTATATACATACATGCATATACACACATAACATACTCATCATTGTGATTATGGTGCAAAACTATCAACTACTCAACTACTGGCAACCAAAAGAGGTTGGAATGAATCAAATAGACACTATAAGAGACCTTTCTGCTTGAAAAAAGGAACCTTTAAGCGCCAGTTCCTCATTGAATGCAACTTCTTCTGGGTTCTGGTCCCTTCCAGAATTAACTAAATCAGATAAATCAGTAGTATTCTGCAAAATAGTGACAACATAGTGTAACTAGGTGCAACAGTTATTCATAGTGAATCCAATAAAGATACTTATCAAGAAGCCCATTAACTAGAGATATATTAAAAAGATCAGAACAGACCTGCAATAAAAGATCATATAGACGAACAAGTTCTTCTGGTTTTGTGACTTTCTCACTCTTGTCATCACAAAGTTTCGTAAATTTACTTTTAGCAATCAAAACTAATAATTGATTGCGTTCTATTGTGCGTTGCCCTAATACAGCACCAACTGCCTTATCGAGACCATTAAGCTCGTCTTTCACATTTTCAGCATTGCCAGCAGTAGCCTAAATAATTGAGAAATAATGTCAGATAAGCACTGCTTCAAGATTGCAAACAACTAGAGATACTACCCCAACAATAAAGTACATACACCAACCAATGACAGAAACCGAATATGTTAAGATACTAAATAGGATATCTCATCTACTGATACTGATCTCCATACCAAGTCATTACGAATGCAACTTCTAGCATCATGGTATGCAGAAAATATCTTATCAAATATCGCAAGCTTTTTCTCAGGAGGAAGTGATTCTGCTGCTGAGCCATCAAGACCTTTTTCTAGCTCCTGAGCTGATCAGAGTTTTGAAGAAAAAGTTGTAAAAGATGTGTGCATCAAAAGAGTGCTGGGAAAAAAGAAAAGAACATGCAACAAAAGGCAATCAATAGCACATAAATTCTGCAGATGAATTGTGACAAACCTTTAAGAATAGAAACGCGAGTCTTAGCATTGTTAATTGGAAATCTATGACCAGGCCAGTAAAATTCTGTCATTGATGCTGCCTGTTGTGACCTTGCCTCAGCCATAACCGCCTAGAAACTACAACATAATTAAATGTTTACAAATAATTAGTATATATGAATTGATGGTTATCTAGATAAAGTTTCCTGAAAAATAAAAGTAGATAAATATAGCATCATGGTGGTTAGAGTACTGAATCACATTGGCAAATCAAGGCAACATTCAAGGCTCATTCTGATTGTTTAATTTTGGTCCTGTAAATATGCTTGAGAAATCTATAACCACCCTGTTTGAGATACAGCATAGATAGGTAGCAACTTTGTTTGTTCCTTTACATCTCTGGCTTAAGAAGCTTCCTGGTATAGCGTTATGCCAAGACAGTGATCCAGGATGTGCCAAATCATCTATCCATTTTTTAAAGTTGTCATATCACTTCAGTTAAACATAAGTTGCCTTGCATATTCCACAAAGCTGAAATTCAAATTGGTTAATTTTGGTGTCTGTCCTGATATAACTAGTTCTTTTGCCAAGTGGGTCAATCCATCAGCAAGAATCCTGGCCCACTTACAACTATGATGAAATGTGCTTGTGTATACCCACACTTCCTAATTTCCAGCAGATAATGAATAATATTCTGACATAGGGGGTCAAGGTGAAAAAGAAAACCTAACTAATAGAAGTGAGAACTGGATATGAAGGCAAATTAAATGTTGACGTCTCTATGATATGTTTTCAAATGTACTTATTATTGAGATGGGAGAATGGGCTGTTGCTGCAGACACTCTCCTGCTCATCATAACCACTAAAATTCCACAACCACAGACAATAGCATACCATGAAACAACAAAAATATGCAAACATAATCTTACAGACGTCACTGTGTTTCTTGAAGAAAATTTTCCAAGCAAAATGAAAAACCTACCTCCAATTTAGATCTGAAAAGATCCAAAGCAGGTCCTTCCATTTTTTCAATGTCCAGAAGTTCCGAAGTTTGCAGGTTGGAATCTCCTACTTTGTGCAAGCAGTACCTGATGCTTGGTTCTAACTCTTCAACTCTCTCACGGCATAATACTTGATTCTCAATATTTCCATATTTCCCAAGCTGCTCATACACAGCCCTTCGAGGAATCATATGTAAGTCAAATTGTCTTCTTAAGAAATAAATCCAATCACAGGCAGGAAACACTAATCCTAAGATAATAGAACTTTCCATCTAAGTACAAAAACTTTATGAGCAACCTATGGATCACAAATCTCTATGCAACTATTTCACAATCTTCTAAGTTCTAACAGCATGGTTCTGATTAATCAAGCAGGAGAAATGAAAGGTATTAAGTGGTTTTTTGAGGCATCTACCTTGCATTTTTGAAGTTCACTAAAGCAGCTGGCCAGTTTTGTTCTTGTTCAAATAAAAGAGTGCCTTTCATATGAGATGTGTATGCCTGCATTAGAATGAAATAAGAATTGCAAAATCAGAACCATTTTTTGAAGTAGGAATGAATGGCATAATCAACTCCGCCTATGTTTTATAGACGGTCCCAAGCCCGGATAAAGGAGGAGGGTTGTGTTAGGCCCCGACAGCCAGCGTAAAACCTTGTCGAATCGCATGAACATGGATCAACGAATATATTGAGCGGAATGACGTCGTATGATCCACGTAGCCGACCCCACCTAGTGGGATAAGGCTTTGTTGTTGTTGTTATTGAATGAATGAATGGCATAATCAGAACCATTGTCATCTAACCAAATTCAAAGCAGTGTGATTTAAGTGCACTTTATCAATTTAAGTTTATGCGGATGATCTAACTGCACTTCAAGTCAGCTAGAATGTTTTTTTTTTTTGAAACGGAAAGTCAGCTAGAATGTTGACACAACAATTTTCAGCATTGTTTGTCATACCAATAGTCCTTCACTCCTTTGGACCATTTGGCTGCAATCAGGTGTCGCCAATTTTAGTGGCCAAGTTGTATATTAAGAATAGTGTCTACCACTTTTCACGTTTGGTCTAGGAGTAGGGTAATCTATATGAGGTACTGTTTTATTTGTGGGGAAAAACATCATACTGGTTTGTCACACATGTACGTTGGTTTCCCTTGACATAGCGGGGTGAGCACAACTTTGTGGCAGCCATCCTTTCCACTATATAAAAATTCAATCAAATGCCCCCTAGTGACAGGACTAAGGGTCAAAAAGAAGAAACAAGATAATGGAACATGTGATAACAGCAAGAAATGGTCCAGATCCATGCAATCTTTCAAACAAACAAAATGGTTGGCGACAGCAGAATTCTTTCAAACTGTCCACAGCAACAACAACAACAACAACAACAACAAAGCCTTATCCCACTAGGTGGGGTCGGCTACATGGATCATAAGACTGTTGATTCATGTTCATGAGATTCGATAGGATTTTACGCTGGCTGAACTGATAAATAAGCAAAACAAATTCAATATCGGTTTTCATAATGTCTAAGCTGCAATTAATCTATAATATTTGACAACACAAAAAGTAAATTGAACAGTAATGTATGAAACTAAATCACTCAGGGAATAACACATGTTTAAACTTATATGAAAGAGTTAGGTGGAGAAAATAACCACCTAACTCTTTCATATAAGTTTTCTTATATGTTTAAACTGTCCACAGCATGTGACAAATTTTCTTATCTCGATATATGCATGACATATTCATATACCACAGTTTACACAAGTCAATAAAGAGAAAAAAAAAGGTTTTCTATGGTATCTCCATTTCATAAACATCACAATCTCCTAGCTTGATCAATAAACAATCTTAGTTATACTTGAGTTTCCCCCACAGCCTAATGAAGCTTATTGATCTTGCTAGTTTATACCTATATATTAGACTTTCCAACAAGTATAGGAAAACCCACCGATATACCCAAAATAATCAAGTCAGCAAGAACTAAACGCCATATGATGTTACAAAAAAATTACTCGCATCAGGGACAATCCAAGATATACACATACATGTGACAGCTATAAAAACATTAAACAGACTAAGACCAAAAGAAATGATGTACTCCAAGCAGTCTTCTACACCTTTTTTTCTTTTCTTGAGGGGAGCAGTCTTCCACTTTAATTGGGAAAAAACATGGCAGCTAATTTGAATATAAGAAGGAACAGTCTAATAGGAATGTCACAACAAAAACATAGCAGGGATCATGTTTGAACTATTACGTGTGTCAAGCAGCTGGTCAACTACTACTAAGTTAACTGAAAGATTATTGAAAAGAACAATCACAAAGTTAAGAAGCACACCTCTGCTTCAAGAGAAGTTCTAGTGTCTCCTTTTGATGCACACAATTGTGAAAAAAAGGTAGCCCATTTCACTGCCTTCCTCAATCTACCCAGCAAGTAAATTCGCTGGTTTGCATTGGGTCCATCAGGTAACTGTTTTTTCTCCATGGCATGGCTCCAAGCTCTTTCTGCCATGTACAGAACCATATGGAGAAACCTGTTTGACAAGTAAACACAGATAACAGTTTTTTCAGACATATCTGTTTGAGTGTAAATGTGAAGTACTCATATGCCTGCTCAAGAATCAATGACAACAACAACAACAACAACAACAACAACAACAAAGCCTTATCCCACTAGGTGGGGGTCGGCTACATGGATCATACAACGCCATATTCGTTGATCCATGTTCATGAGATTCGACAGGATTTTACGCTGGCTGTCGGGGCCTAACACAACCCTCCTCCTTTATCCGGACTTGGGACCGACTATAAAACATAGGCGGAGAGCCAGAAATATGCAAAATTATTTTTTTCCTTGCCACAGAAGATAAAGAAAAATGTCTAAATCCATATACACCAAACTGTTGAATTGATATGTTTTTAATTGTTTCTGTATGGAGTAATAGTTAAACTATTTGAACCTAAATAGAAAATGCTTTCTTTACACGTGAAAAGATATTCTGATTCAATTTATATAAATAAATCAAATGAATTGAATAACAAATGACTACAAGTGGAGATACACCATTAAATAATGGAAGGTCCAACTAACAACATACCTTTGAAGTGCTAACAGCTCAACGTACATAATGCCAAGGTGGGAAATTGCTGTCGCACTATGGAGACTAAAATAGGACGTAAAGAAGGATCTAAGAAGAACCTAGACAACTTCTAGAAGCATAATTTACTTTGTTGTTCACAGTAGCAGATTACCAATTGAGAGAAACTACCAACGGTTTGCAGCAATTGGGGATGGGGAACAACTAATTCAGTCCTTATGAAATCAGAAGATATATCACCATGCTAGAAAAGAGCAAATTTAAAGGAATGGATACTCAGCATATGCTCCATTTACTTACCACAGTGAATGCCTTCTCGGAGCCAACATTGAGTGCAGGAAAGTAGGTCTCTTCACCATGCTCGAGTACCACATTTTTAACTCCCTGCTATGAACCACAATATATACATGCCTGTCGAATCAATGACAACAAATGCAACAATTTTCACTCGTGATGCAAAATGTATACATGCCTGTCGAATCTCATGAACATGGATCAACGAGCGTCGTATGATCCATGTAGCCGACCCCACGTAGTGGGATAAGGCTTTGTTGTTGTTGTTGTTGGTTGTTATATAGTAGGGAATAATGGGGATACTACCAACTGA
Source organism: Pontederia crassipes (assembly GCA_030549335.1). Classification (NCBI taxonomy): domain Eukaryota; kingdom Viridiplantae; phylum Streptophyta; class Magnoliopsida; order Commelinales; family Pontederiaceae; genus Pontederia; species Pontederia crassipes. The sequence continues at coordinate 64,906,808 of CM060196.1, read as the reverse complement.
AATCGGTAGCAACATGCTACCATCCTCCAATGCCGTCCGATCGTGATCAATGATGGATCATTTCACGTGTGGTTCAAGCAGATTCAGGCGCAGTTCAACGTCTTTTTTTTAACCAGTTTAGCCATGCCAGTTCTCTCTTTCTCTTGCTTAAAACCCTATGCGACATTTTCTCTCTTGTACCTCTCCCCTACAACAACAACAACAACAACAAAACCTTATCCCACTACGTGGGGTCGGCTACATGGATCATACGACGCCATTCCGCTCTATACAATATATTCGTTGATCTTGTACCTCTCCCCTAATGGAACTCTTTTCCTCACTAACACTTCAATCAACTGCATTGTTGCTGCCATCAACCTCATCTAGCAGCTCCACTCGACCATGCCGCCACTCCACTCGGCCTCATCGTCACTGCTTCGCTGGACCTCATCGTCGCCGCTTCAGGAAAAATATTGCTGCTTCTTTCCCTAGGGTGAAGAATGATGGCAGCAACATCGTTTGCGACAGTCACAAAGCAATGATCGCATATTTTGATTTTCGATCGCAGGCTGTTGCTGGAGGGCGGCGCAACAACATTTCTGTCATCGTAGGGCGACACAAGCTGGGAGGCGTTGCTGCTTGCTGTTGAGGGTTCCACCTTGACGATTCCAGTGGTGTTGGCAGCTTGCTTTTGATTGGGAGCTTAGAGGGTGCAATGGTGCGGTCACCAGGGCAGTGACAGTGAAGAGGGCTCAGCCATCGAGAGGGAATATTCTAGATACTAGGGTTTGCAAGGAGAGAACTCGCCTGAACCATGTGGCCGAGTGGGTTTACAATGCTTGAACCAAATCTAAGTTGCTTGAACTGCACATCGGCTTGAACACGCGTGAAATGATGCATCGTCCATTCACAATCGGACAGCCGCCGAGAATGGTAGCATGCTGCTACTGATTTCAGTTTGTAGTATCCCCATTATTCACTATATAGTAATATAACTGCCAGCAATGTTAACGTCATCATGTCCTTAGTTCATAAACAAAAGTTTCAAACCGGAAACCCAGGACATAAATTATGTATATCCACTATGAATAATCAATTTAGTAAACACACAATTACACTATAGCCTGAGAGCTGGACCAGATATGAAGCCAGCTAAAATTTCATTAGAGGAAAACTCCAGTGAAACAGAAGTGGCAAAGGAGACAGGTGGTTACACATGTCTAATTCATCACATTCACTTAGATCATAGGCCCTGACCTTAATAAGAATAGCGATAAAACTGCAACCATTCATTTTTCGTAGTACCATGAAAAAAGTACACAATATGCAAGGTGGACAAATGAAACTGGAGTCAGCATCCTCGTACATTGACAATAAAAACATTAACCATCGCCACTAAAGTCCAAGCCATGAGTGACAAACTTGTATGAGATAAAGGGCTTGTTTAGCTAAGCTTATAAGTCACTCAAAATGACTTATAAACAGTTTTGAAGCTTTCTCAGCATTTGGTACAACAACAACAAAGTCTTATCGCACTAGGTGGGGTCGGCTACATGGATCATACGACGTCATATTCGTTGATCCATGTTCATGAGATTCGACAAGGTTTTACGCTGGCTGTCGGGGCCTAACACAACCCTCCTCCTTTATCCGGGTTTGGGACCGACTATAAAACATAGGCGGAGTTCTGCCATTATTAGTAACAAGAACAGAAATTTTCCAGTAGAGGAAAGAAGTCAAAATGTACCATGCAGTTCAGCTGACACAATCCTCACATGTATAGCCCTTCCGGTACTCCTTCCTTCTTCTTGAACATAACCTTCTCTTTAGCCTTCTTAAAATCAGCATGTGTAACCTTCATTCTACGTTCTCTCAAAGCAAGCAACCCTGCTTCAGTACAGATTGCCTTTATATCGGCTCCAGAAAATTCATCCTTTGTCATAACAAATTCTTCCAGGTTGACATCATCTGCCAGTGTCATTCTAGATGTGTGTATCTGAAAAATACGCTTTCTCAGCATTTGATAACCGAAAGAAAAAGCTTATAAGCACTTATTTTACCTACTTATAAGTTAGAAAAAATAAGCTAGCGACCCAGCTTATTTTGTGTAAGAAAAAAAAGCTAATCAGTTTGATCAATAAATGTACTATTTTGTTCTTAGAATATACATAACTTTTTTCACATATTTCCTATATTATATATTAAGGACTTATTGGTCATTTGATTAAAATAATAACTTATAAGTTTTTCTATTACCAAATATGTAACTACTTATTTTTAAAATCAACTTCAGCCGTTAAGCTACTTATCAGCACTTCAACTTATCAATTATTTTATATGAGCTAATCCAAACTGGCCCAAAGTCCTAATTTACCTTGAATCTGCCCGCAAAAGCAAGTGACACAGGTTCAGAATGCATTTAAAAGAATGTCAAAGAACGTAGGTTAGCAATGTCTGACTGTAATTATAACTAGGCATTGTTACGCCAACAGGGTAAAGCCATTATACATCAATATATATATAAGTCTAGCTCTCTCAAAAAATATATATAAGTCTAATTTTTTAGGGTATATATAAGTCTAACTTTTGTAAGACTATAATGTCACGGAACTTATCTAGAACCACATAGAAGGCATGAATGTGATCAAAATGATAATGTATCAAACGGAATCACACACAAGACAAAAAATGAGTTCACGTTGGTAAAAGGATAAAATCATATTTAGATGAGTAACTGAATAGGAACCTTCCAGCACAGAGATTCTAAAAATACCTCACATCAGTAACAATTGACTCATTAATGGCCTTCTGATTGTACTTGCCACGTCCATGAGTAAATTTCAGTGACTTGTATAGTCTTCTTAATCGTGCAGTGCAGTACCTCCTGAAAACCAAAACATACCATTTAAAGCAACGAGAAATAAGCAAATCTTGAAGTAGCGGAAGAAAAACTTTTAATTCCAAGTCCTTCTAATGGCAATAAAACAGCATCAATGGTAAAGTAAAAAAAAATCCAATATGCTGGCTAGAATGGCTCATCAAATGTTTACTGATCCAGGAATTATACATAAATTAAGCTTCAACTCCAAATGTTTTGTTGTTCCTGCATCTTGAATCCACTGTAGTTCGGTCGAATGCGTAACTTTATATGATTCCTGGAGTCAAAACGTTTCATGCAACAATACCTCACAGCTTTAATACAGTTTTTTATAGCCCACGAAATAGAAAAACGCTGGGCGAATCCATTCCAAATCGAAGGTTAAATATCCGACATTGGGAAAAATGTTGTCTCTATGATTAAATTAGTACAGATCGCTGAAAACAGCAACGAAATTATACACACCGGTAACGAGTGTAGTCGCGATGCCTCAAGCCATGCTGCATCTGGGCCGATTTCAACAACAGCAACACTGGAAAAATCGGATCCAAATATCATGATATGAAAAAGTTGGAATCAACTGCCAAAGAGCGAAACAAACAACAGAAATGCCAACAAGGATCACGGGCCCGAAGGATGATGGAAGCTTTTACCGTTGACGGAGAACATAGGATCGGCCGCCTGGACGGCAGGGACGAGCTTTTCGCCGTCGATCTCCATGGGAGCCGCTTCGCTGCCCTTCTTCGACATGGCTATGGTGAAACCTAGGGATTTGGGGGGCAGATGACGTTTCAATCTAGGGATTTATTTCGAGAGGGAGATGGTGGCCGGTGGGTGTGGTACGCGAAGTGCATCTGGCTCGACTCCGCCAACTGTTGATGATCGGCGGCGGGGACGAGAACGGCGGCGGCGTGCGGCGTGCGTGAGATCGGCGGAGGGGGGCGGGAGATCGGCGGCGGGGACGAGAACGGCGGCGGCGTGCGTGAGATCGGCGGAAGGGGGCGAGTGACCGGCGCTAGGGCGGCGGCGAGGGCGAGAGAACGTCCGGCGGCGGGAGAGCCCGGCGGCCCAGATCTGGTCGGGCGGCGGCAGATCGGACGGCGCTGCGATCGGAGGGCTCCCGAAATGAGACGAGAACGGCGATCGGGAGGCGGAGCGGCGATCGGGAGGCGAGAACGGCGATCGCGGTCGAGACGAAGAAGAAGAGAGAGAGAGAGGAGGGCGCCAGAAGTGATTGAAGAGAATAAAAAAGTAATCTCGGCCGTCGATCAAGGATCGGACGGCCGAAAACGATCTACAAGTCTTGGTAGCACCTTGGTGGGATGAGAATTAAATCCATTCGACAAACCAGCGTAATGGGATTTTCGGTAACACTAATTCGATACTAATTAATAAAATATTATATTAACTATAATCATATGTCTAATAGTATAAAATAATATGTCACTATAATTACTCATTAATTGCATATATAATATACAAAAAATATAATATGTTACATTTTAAAGATATATAACAATATATTTAAATTCGTGTTTTTTTTGGTTGAATGTTTAAATGCATGTTTGTGGAGACATGTTGATGACAAAAAGATCGATCCCATTCAATTTTAACACATTTATCAGTGTGGATAAGGTCCCGTCATTGAGTTACTCAATTATTTTTTAAATACTTAATATTAATTCTTTTCTTTAAAACTAACATTTAAAGTGTTTTATTTTTATATTTTTGTACATTTTTAAGCAATTTACACTCTGAAATAAATTAAATAAGCATATTTTAAAATAAAATAAAACCATTTACTGGATCATTTAGACATATCAGGTTTATTGTATTCCAATTTAAAGTTCGATCCCGAAGCATTGGTAGTGGAATTTTGATGGGTGGATTTGAGTCTAACTTGACCAAGGATTCAAATTAATCCGAAATCTAAATACAAAATATATCATACAATCATATTGGGATGCTAATTAGATTCAATGTCCTAGTCCGATCACATATGGAACTAAGATCAAATCTTGAAATTATGAATTGATGGGAGTCGGGGCATCCCGACCCATGCTCTATTCTATTAAGATGTAATAATAAAAAATAATATTACTTATATTTATATATTTTATATATATGAGAATATCGAATATGTTACTTAACATTTTGATGAAGCCTTCAAATAAGGCCTTGAGTTTCTAACTTTTATGTTACTTTTTTTCAAAACACATGTCAAAACTAAGAACATCCCAAACAGATTCAATGGGCAGCTTTCTAAATTGAAATTTTTTATCAAATCACAAGTCGCTAGGCCTTCTAATTTCTTAAGAGACTTATTTAAAAGATTCGTAATATAACTAAGAAGACGTTTCAAATACCACACATTGATATATACGAGTTTGATGTATTCCATTTAATATCTTCGTATATGAGATATGAGTTTGATGTATTCCATTTAATATCTTCATATATCAGAACCAACAAATTCCTTCCCGCATTGTTCACAAAATTTTGGATCTTCTTTTTCAGCCTTAATCACTCGATAATTTCTACAAGCATAAATTATTTTATGCTCGCAATTACTTTGATATAGATAACATATTTACAACTTGAGTTTTTGTCGGCAATAAACCATACTGAAATCAAGTGTCAGGTTTCGATTAATTTTGTCTACGGCATTATTACTAAAGTAGAATCCAATGCTAGAACAAGAGGATGCATTATCTTAGTTCCAATCATCAAAATGTTGTTCTTGGTTGAAGCATTAGGTAGTTTAATTTTTCATTTCTTTTATTCCTCCATTATCCCTCAATGTAATGATCAACTTTTTCCCCCTATGTTTCCTCTCACTCCAGTCATAATGCTTCCATTTGATGCTTTATGGCTTACTATCCTAGCTCCGCACAACTCCACCAAGGAATGGCACCCAACCCTGTTCGGGACAAGGAACACTTCCCCCGGCCCCCGAATCCCCAGACCGGGGGGGATTTTATTTCTCGCCCCCATCCCCGCGGGGATTCCGATTCTCCAAATTTTTATTAAAAATATGAAAAATCAGAATGTGAGTAATTGAAAAAATTAAAAAAAATCAAATTAAAAAAAGTTAACGGATTGAATCACCTCTGCGCACTCACCTTTGGCACATTTGTGCGCAGACGTGATTTGCCCTCGAGTCAACGATGACAACGACGGCCGACGATGATGATGGCGTCTGACGACGACAATGGTGGCCGCCGTCGATGATGGCGGCCCTTGAGTCGACGACGATGGCAGCTCTTGAGTCGACAACGATGGCGGCTCTCGTCGACGATGACGATGGCAGCCCTCGACGACCCACGATGACGCCGCCGCCGCTGCCAACCGAATCGAACAGATCAATGATGCCCTAGACAACGACGATGCCCTCACCGATGATGACGCCCCTCGCCGATAATGACGCCCTCGACAATGACGATGGTGACCCTCGACGATGATAACGACGCCCTCGACGACGATCCACGATGATCGCCACCAATGACAATGACCGGATCGATCGAATCGACGATGATGATGACCTTGACGACGATGATGACACCGCCATCGACGATGATCTATGATGACGCCACCGCCGTCGATGATGACCGGATCGACGACGATGACCGACGATGGAGGCCCTCGACATCGACGATGATGGCGGCCCTCGACATCGACGACGACCGACGATGGTGGCCCTCGACATCGATGTTGGAGTGGAAAGTTTGAGTTTTGTGAGGCTGCTGTTTAGGGAGAAAGAAAGAGGAGTTAGGGTTTTATGTTATGTATATGTACAAAATGGATGATTGAGATGAAATCTAATGAATATAATTATAATAAATTATTAATTAAAATTATTTTTGGGAATTTGAGGATTCGACGGGGCGGGGGTAGTTCACCCTGCCCCGATCCCCGAAAGGGGGGGGGGGGCAGGCTGGCCCCCATCCCCGCCCCCGCGGGGGAAAAAATTCTCGAATGCAGGACCCCGAATGGGGAATCCCCGCGAGGGGGGGGGGGGCGGAGAATATTGTCATCCATAATTCCACCTCCTATGAATGTGTAACACCTTAGAATTTTACCAAGGGCAATATAATAAATGTGTAATTTAATTAGGGTGTTTGATGGATTGAAGTTGATAAAAAAAAGATAATTTGTGAAGGAATAGAAATATAATTAAAAAAATAAGTGCAAAGGGAAAATAAAGACTAATTCTACTTGGAGAAGGAATTAGAATTAGAGTATGACTAAAAGTATAGTTATAAAGGAAAAATAAAAAGAAAGAAAGATTAAATCCTATTGTGAGTAGGAATTGTGATTAGATTGGAATTAGGAATTTCACTTTGATTTGAGATCTAAAAAAATGTTTAATGAATATAAGACTTCCACATGGGATAGGATTGAGAGTCTTATGCCTTAGAAATATTTTAGTTATTAAAATAATATTTATTATTATTTTAATTAAAAAATTAGACTATAAATATAATGGAATTAAATAATTCTAAAAATTAGAGAAAAGAAAGAAATAAAAGGAAAATGTGAAACTAGAGTTTGATTGAAGGAAGTTATGGAAGAGACAAAAAGGAATTTGAATAGAGATGATTTTTTATAAATATAGTTATGGAATAATTAATGTAATTTGAATTTAATTAAATCTAAATATGTAGCATGAGATAATTAATGATGAATGACCATGATTGATGGAGAATTAGTTTAAAACCTAATAAGAGTACCTAGTTTAAAACTATAAATAAGTCCTAAAAAGTGACTAAAGAGTATGATTAGTCTTGACATAATTTTTGCACAAATGATCTCTCTTTCTCCTTAGTTTTCTTACAAATTGAGGCACCTGAGAGTGCGAACGATATATCATTTCAAAACCCGACAGAGAATAACAAGATCCAAGTAGTACCCAAATGTTTGATAAAAGTTAACCCTAGGCACAATGAACGGTATTCTATTACACCGTACAAGTAAACCTTTGTTACGCTTGACAAAATTGCAGAAATCAGATGTCGCTGATTCAAGTGGACGATAATTGACAAATAAACTAATAGGAATCCACCAACACTTTAGAAGAAATCCAAGGTTAGGATCATGCATACACGAACTCAGAAATTTAGAAAAAACTCTGAATTGGAATTTTAATTAAAGAGATAAAGATATTTTTAACTCTTACAAGTCAAACCAACATATATGAACTCACAACTTGCAATACTATTAGCACTATGACTCCTGTAGTAAAAGGAAAACACAATCCCATCAGCATTAAGACTCCTATAACCTAACAGAAGTAAACTAAAAGGAAATAACACTCCTAACAGTATTATAACTCCTAACAGAAATAAACTAAAAAGAAATTAAAATCCTAACAGCAATAGGACTCCCAACATATTCTTCAAATCTGAAACTAGATCAAAGTTCCTTGACCACCAGAATTCTTATGAACAAGATCTACATCAGCCTCCCCTTTTTGAAAAGAGCTCGACCCCGAGTTTGGTAACAATAAACTTGGCAAATGGTACATAAAGAGATCTGATACATTGACGGTAGATAAAATTTCCAAGTGTGCTGGCAAGTCGATGAAATAAGCATTATCATTGATACACTTCAAAACTTGGCAAGGACCAAACTTCTTGTTTGTTAATGTATGATAAGAACTAGCAGGAAATATTTCCTTTCGTAAGAACACCATAAGTAGATCACCTTCTTTGAAAACTAATTTTCATCTACCTTTGTCGGCGTGCTCCTTATACTTAGCATTAGATTCTTCCAACTTCTTGGTTACTTCATGGATATGTTAGATACGCTCAGCCACATTGTTGACAATAATATTTTTGCGTGAAGTTTTAGGTAAATTGATGAGGTCTACGACCTAGTGAGGCATTCTACCATAAACAATTTTAAACGGTGCCTTCCCAATACTTTCGTTCATCATACTATTAAATGCAAATTATGCTTGTGAAAGTGTTGTATCCCATTATATTGGTTTGTCACCCGATAAAGTCCGAATCAAGTTGCCAAGTGTCCGGTTAATCACTACTGTTTGGCCATCAGTTTGAGGGTGGCATGTACCACTAAAGTTCAAGGTTGTATCAAATCGTTTCCTTCCAGAAGTAAGATATAAATTTTGAATCTCCATTAGATGTGACGGATTTAGGTATTCCATGAAGTCTAACTACTTCCATAAAGAAAAGACTTGCTACGTGACTCGCGTCAGCAATTTTTTTGCATGAGATGAAGTGTGTCATTTTTAAAAATGGTCAACTACCACAAAGACAGAATATGAGCCTCTTTGTGTGCGAGGAAGACCCAAGATAAAATCCATTGAAAAGTCTTCCCAAGGACCTTCTGGAATAGGCAATGGGGAATATAACCCAGTATTTTGTGATTGCCCCTTCGAAACTTGACAAAGTTGACATCGCCTCACAAATCTATTAACATCATGTTTAAGTTGAGGACAAAAGTAACGATGTTCCACAACTGCCACTGTTTTATCCGTGCCAAAATGACCGCCTAAATCACCACCATGTAAATCTTGTCTTGTAAAGAGTTTCGAGAAATACAAAGTTGATTCCCTCTAAACAAAAAGTCATCTTGAATATGAAATCCTAGGGGTGAGCACGGTCTGGGTCGAGCCGGTCGACCCGGACCACACCGACCCAGATTTTTGGGAAATATTCCCGACCGGGTTATAATTCGGGCCGGGTCCGGGTCCAAGAATAAAAAAACTCGGTGAGTTCCGGGTCGAGACCGGGTCCCACATATAAAAACCCGACTTGGTTATGATAATAAAAATCTATTAATAATATCGATATAGTTCTAATTATTTGATAATTTAATCATTACTTATTCATTTTGAAGTGTTAACAAATTTCTATTGTCTTATTATATGATACATTGACATAATAATTTAATAAGTTGATATTTAGTCGATTAAATTATGATAATTTGCTAATTATCACGTTTTTATATTTCTTTGTATTTTTTAAATGTTTTTTGTCTTGGTCTCATTCCCGATTTCATTCCCGAATTTCCCGGACCGACCCGGACCCGGTATCGGTCGAAATCGGGTCCTAATTTTTTGAACCCGGCAAAAACAAGTTGGGACCGGGTCAAGCCGAACCCGGACCCAAATCTGGTTTTGCCCTCCCCTATGAAATCCCTTAGCCGGTTGGTGGTGCAAATAGGTTTTCCAACTAGTACTAAAATCTTCATCAAATTCATATAAATCTTTCAAAGATTCAAACCCAATTATCTCAACTTGAAGCGTAGCAAGTAACTCTGCACATCGGCTAAGCGCATCAGCCACCTTGTTTAGTTTTCCACTCTTATGCTTGATAACATAAGTGAATCGTTGCATGAATTGTACCCACCTACCATGCATTCGGCTTATAGTGACTTGAGTCTGTAAGTGCTTTAAAGCCTCATGATATGTATGCAAAATGAATTCTCCTTGGATGAGATAATGCACCCAATGCTTGAGAGCTTGAACTACTGCGTATAATTTTAACTGATAAGTTACCAATTTTTGTCTTGCATCATTAAGTTTTTCACTATAAAAAGAAACAGGACGGCCCTCTTATGAGAGCACCACACCAATACCATGAATAAAAGCATCACTATCCACTTCAAATACCTTCTCGAAGTCGGGCAATGCCAAAATGGGAAAACTTGTCAATTTTTGTTTGATGATTGCGAAACTTCTGTCAGCTTCCTTTTCCCATTGGAACTTTCCTTTCTTTAAGTAAGACATTATTGGTGCCATTATACTGCTAAAATCACGGATGCACCTGCGATAGAACGAGGTTAATCCATGAAAGCTACGAACTTCTGTGATAGTTTTTGGAGTCGGCCATGAAACGATCACCTGCACTTTTTGAGGATCCATCTGAATAACTTGAGAACTAATAATAAATCCAAGGAAAAGTAACCGATCAAATGAACATTTTTTTAGATTAACATATAGTTGATGTTGGCGTAAAATAGTCAAAACCTCTCTAAGATGAACAAGGTGTTCAGCTTCAGATTTACTATAGACCAAGATATTGTCAAAGTAGACAATTATTGAATTCCCAATGAGAGATTTGAGTATGTGGTTCATTAGTCTCATGAATGTGCTTGGGGCATTTGAGAGTCCAAAAGGCATCACCAATCATTCAAAAAGGCCATCTTTAGTTTTAAAAGCTGCCTTCCACTCATCTCCGGGCTCCATTCGAATTCGATGATAACCACTTCGCATGTCTAATTTGGAAAATATTTGAGACCAACTCAACATATCTAACATGTCATCCAATCTAAGAATTGGAAATCTATACTTGATTATGATTTTGTTTATAGCTCTACTAACAACACACATTTTGCCATCCTTTTTCGGTACAAAGAGTGCCGGTACTACTCATGGACTCATGCTTTCTCGAACAAATCATTTTTTTATTAATTCATCCACTTGATCTTGTAAAATTTGGTTTTCTTTTGGACTTAATCGATAGTGGGGGAAGGTTTGGAAGACTTGAACCTGGTATTAGATCAATATGATGTCTAATGTCTCGCATGGGAGGTAATCCATCAAGTAATTCTTCAGGAGTGATGTCTTTGAATTCTGAAATTAAATTTTGAATTGCCTCTGTAGTGTGTTCTTGATCTAAAGGAACTTTCCCTATGTAGGGGTGTTCACAGGTCGGGTTGGACCCAACTCGTGAACAAATCCGACTCGACCCGAGTCAAGCCCCTTGGGGACAAAAAATTCGACCCAACCCGACTCGGTTCGGGTCGGGTGGGGCGGTCGGGTCACCCGACCACCCTTTTTTCTTTTGTTTTTTATTTTTTGTCTTAGTTTTTTATACTTATTTTAATATAAAAAATAATTAATAATTATTATAAAATATAAAAAAATGCTTTTTTGAATATTTGAGCATTATTTTCATAATTAAAATATTTTATTTTAATATTTTTCTATTTTAAATCAACTATAGGACTAAAAATAAGTAAAAAAGTAAAAAAATAATAATAAAAGTCCGATCATCGGGTCGGGTCAGGTCGACTCCAACCCGTACCCGACCTATACCCTCATCAGGTTGGGTTCGGGTCGGGTCGATTCCGACCTGACCAAGGTCTGACTCGACCCAAATTAGGTTGGGTCGGGTCGGATTGTCGGGTTCACCAGGTCGACCCGATCCGGTGAACACCCCTACCTCTATGCACACAAGTGTATAAGTCTTTTCACTTTCTTTGACTTCATAAATAGACATTCTTCAAGCTATTTCCTTTAATTACTGAATCATATTGTAATGGTAATAAAGAGATGTGTTTTCCATCTTTAAAAAACTTGTAGATGTTGTTTCGCCTTAAATGAGTTGCGTTCAAATCAAATTGCCAAGGACAATCCAAGATTATGTGGCTTGCATACATATTCAATACATCACATGTGACCACATCCTTATAACTCTTGCCAATTGATAAAAATACGTTATGTAACTTCTTTGTTAGTGCCTTTACTAATCCAACTAGCTTTGTATGATGAAGATAAGGTTTTTTTTTTTCAATTCCAATTTGTCCACCATTTTTTTTGAAACTATATTTTCAAAGCTCCTACTATCAATAATGATTTTACAATGTTTATCTTTCACTGTGCAACGGGTTTGAAATATTTTATGTCATCGAGGGTCCTCTTCTTTTCTAAGCATTAATAATAGGCGTTGCACGACAGTTGAGAGATGTTCTCCATCATCATCAACACAGGTTTCTTCTTTAATATCATATTTATCGTTAGCCTCTTGATCATCAGTTTCTTCTTCATCATCTATTATTCGTGTTGAATGGAGTGATGGTCATTGTGAGCACTCATTGGTTTGGTGGCCTAATTGTCTACAACGATAGTAAACAATAGAATTGGACTTCCCATATGAGTTAGAAGTCCTCTTAGCATTATCAGCACCCGCAGATTTTGACTTAGAGCTAACTGGTAAACTTTTTCAGCACCTCCAACATCTTCAATTGCAGGAAGTTTTGATGAATTGCGTGCACTTGCCATCTTACTAGTATTAGTAAAACGAAATTGTGCCTTAACTCCTTGCTCTAGTTGACGTTCAGTAGTTTCTGCCAAGGTAATTGCAGTGGACATGGTGCTAGGAGTCTGCATTTCTACTTTATCTCTGATATTACACCTCAAATCATTTAAGTATAGAGCCACCTATTGTGGTTCTAGTTCAGCTAAGTTGTTGCGAGATGTTAGATGATCAAATTCCATTGTATAATTCTGCACTAGCCTTCCGTCCTGTCTACAATTTTGCAACTGTTGATAGTTTGTTGGAAGATATCGATTCCACAACATTTGCTTCATTTTCCTCCAGCTCTGTATTGGTTGTTTATTTTTTTTCACTCGCAAAAATTGAATTTGCTCTCACCATGCAGATGCCCCTCCTTTTAAATGATATGCCATTAATTTTGCTTGCTTATGTTATGAGATTTTTATGTATTCAAAAAATCGTTCGACTTCTTAGATTCAATCCAAAAAGTCTTTAATGGATAGATGACCATTGAAGTGAGATAATTCCATCTTCATTCTAAAATCAGGTTGTCCCTGTGTAAAATTTCTTCTTGGTTCAACAATTAAGTCTTCTTCACTATCGTTGTCCACCGAAGAAGTGGTTGTTCGTTGACATAAATTTTCTTGTGTTGCTTCTGGTTGGACACGTGTGTGTAGGACCTTGATTCGTAATTTTTCGATGGCAACAGTAAGGAGATCTATCTTTGCTTCTAATCCTTCAAACTCTTTTCTTTTTGAAATATCAGACATGATCTCTTCCTCGCTATGATAGCAATTGACGCAGTGGCAGTACAAAATTTTAAATAAGATAAGAGCTAACCCTAGGCAGTTCTATTACACCATGCAAGTAAGCCTTTGTTAAACTTGAAAGAACTGATAGAAATCAGATGTCGATGTCGCCGATTCAAGCGGATGATAATCGACAAATAAACTAACAGGAATTCACCAGCACCTTAAAAGAAATCCAAGGTCATCGTGCGCACACGAACTCAAAAATTCAAAAAAACTCTGAACTAGAATTTTAATTAAAGAGATAAAGATATTTTTAACTCTTACAAGTCAGACCAATACATAGGAACTCACAACTTGCAATACTATTAGTACTAGGACTCCTATAGCAAAAGGAAAACACAATCCCATCAGTATTAAAAATTTTATAACCTAACAGAAGTAAACTAAGAAGAAATAACACTCCTCACAGCATTAGGACTCCTAACAAAAATAAACTAAAAATAAAATAAAATCCTAACAGCAATAGGACTCCCAACATACTCTTCAAATTTGAAACTAGATCAAAGTTCCTTGGCCACTAGAATTCTATATAGAATTCTTATGAACAAGATGTCACCCAGGTTGCATGGCACGCACCCTGAGTTTTGGAGACCCAAGCATGCATGGTAAATTGGGATGGATCCGGACCAAGTTCCAACTACAACTAACTGGGCCCAAGTTCCATGAGGAAGATGAAAAGTCGACTGGCTCGGCTCGAGTTTTGATGGATCTGACCCGGGTTCTAACAATGTTTAGCATTGAAAGGAAAATACGAGGCAATTCGGGCTAGGCTTCATCCCACCCCGTTCGGGTTCTATTGATTGAATTAGAGTCGATTTGAAATTGAGACAAACCGGCGTGACCTGGCCCAGGTTCTGAAGATAGAAAATAAATTTTAAAGTTATTGATTATGTTTTATTGCAATGATTGTGTCATTGATTATATCTAATCATATTATTATGATATTGACATCATCATGATATATTGATTGATGCCTTATGCATCTAAGATTGGAAAGAAAGTCTAAATGAAAGCAAAGATAAATGTTTAATCAAGATAAAGTATGTAAGGTATATAAAATTAGGAGAGCTCTCAGAGTAGTCTATATGATTGAAGCAGCCCTTGTGGTTGAAGGATAAAATCAAAGATAATAATTAGTAATAAGCTGTCATTGTGATTGAAACAGCTGTTATAGTTGAAGTTAATTGTTAAAAGTTAAAGAATAAGTAAAAGCAATCTTCGCGATTGAAGCAGTCTTTATGGATGAAGTTAAAGATAAAAAGATAATCGCAGTCTCTATGATTGAAGTATAAGAAAGATAAATGATTGATAAAATTATTAAATTATAGCACCTACGATTGAACTTGAAGTAAAGAATGATTGATTGATAAGTTGATTGATTACAGTCTATATGATTGATGTTAAAAGTTTATTGAATTGATTGATTCCAGCCAATTGATTTTTATGGCTGATAGATAGTGCATATTGATAATTGAAGTTCATGGACAATAGTATTGATATTGCTTATCATTATGCATATAATTGTTGTTATTGTTATATGATTCATATTGTTTATTTTTATTGGTGACTCTACGTATTGAGTTTATCTCACTGGGTTTGTCCCTGTACTTGGATTTGTACAGATGATGATGATGACGATAATGAGATATTTGGTGGCTTCTCTAACAGATAATATGCACATTGGATATAGACATTAATAGAGTCTCCTATTGGATAATTGTAGACCAATAAATCACATGTCATTAGAGATTGTGTAAATAGCTTCCACATATCTAATAAATTATTGTAAATTAAGTTTTTCGCTATTGTAAATCAATACACTGACTTGTCAAAGTTAAGAAAATAGTTAAGTCATAAAATTAAGCGACGTCGTGTGACAGCCTTCTGGGCAGACAAAGAAAAAAAAATATGAAGGCATTACAGAATAAATACATATCATTAGTGTTCCTACAACAGACATTCTCTTATGCCCTATTTTTTTCTTTATATTTTTTTATTGCATCTTCTTTTCGAGACTACTTTGTGCTCTGCTTTTTTTTCATTGTAAACTTGTGCTTTGATTCATGTCTTCACCTTGCAACTTCTTCTGTGCTTCAAGGCCAACTCCAATCGTTGTCGGCCATCACTTCCAAAGAAAATTTTTTTCTTACGTTAATTTCTTCCATGTTCTTTCACGTTCCTTGGTACTATTCCAATGGCTTCCTCCTCCAACAGTTCATTACAAAACATAATTATACTCAAATGTATTATGCTCTTAGCTTAGCCTTATTGTTTTATCAACAAAAGATTTTTATTTATGCCAAATTCTATTGTTTAAATTATCTTATATTGTTTTAGCTTTGTTTAACTTTGTGCTCTCGTTTTTTGTTATTCATAGGTGTATTGTGATGTTCTTGGAGCGATTTTGTGTTTGATAGTTATTAAAGCTATGATTTTTATATAATTCAATTATTTAATTATGTAGATTTGAGACATTAATTCATGTTGTAGTTTGTTGTTCTTGTGCACTTTAACCATATAAGTTTATATATATTTCTCAAATTTGGTCCACATTGTAAAATAATTGTGTGACCTTGATTCCTGCGTATTGTAGTTTATAAATATGACTATTATTGTAAAATTGATGTTTTTATATACTATTGTCTAAACATTGTTTTGCATATGCTCACATATAAAGGTTGTAGGCTTTATATGTACATGCCTCTTGAATATACTTAAAATTTAGTAGGTAGTTTTACATATTCCAATTGATAGTTTTTTTTCTTTTTTTCGTTAAATGTGCTATTTTTTTATAACCACAATTGTTTATTGTCTTCGATTCACATTGATAAGTGGCGTAATATCATTGAAATTATTATTTTTTATCACTTGCACAATCTTATTTAAATCACATTTCTTGATAATATCATTGTGGTGGTATGAATTTAAAAATTCAACTTCTTTGAAACATTTGGAAGCATAATGTTATTTTTCTAACAATGTTATGCGCAATAGTAATGTTTTATTGTTTTAGTATTCCAAGTATTACTTATCAGTGATTCATTAATTTATAAGAGCTTGAAACGTGTACAACTCTTAATTCTTTTGTCTTGTCCCCCTTGAAAGTTTAACAACTCATTATATATTTATTTTATTCAATGAAAACTTAACTTATGAAATTGTAGATGCAATCACTAGTGCATAGAAAAGTTACCTAGTTTTGAACCAATTATATTCTACATTTGTAATCCTAATTTAGTTTTAAATTCAATTCCTAAAATTATTCTTGCATACATGTATCCTTTTCATAATTTATTTTTCATATATTTAATTCTATAAATCATATTTACAAATATAGTAGCTAATTTACCATTTCATATGTAATTATATTATTATTAAACGTGTTCTGGTATGGAAAAAATAGGAAACAACTATCGCAAATCATTATTGATTTGATGATGCAATAACAAATCAAATTGAATAATAGTTACTCATGTAACATGAGTTAATAATTGATTAACTATTGTGAATGTAATATGCCAATCTTAAATTAACTGAAAGTTAAATTCTTAACATTTCACTGAATAAACTCTTTGGTGATCAACAATAACCCAAAAAGCTATTGTAACACCCTACGAGTTTATCAAGGTAATATAGTAATTTTATAATTCAATTAGAATGTTCGATGGATTGGAGGAAAATTAAGTCATATTGAGAGTATGAATTATAATTAGATTGAGTTTAGGAATTACAATTAGATTTGAGATCTAAAAGAAAATCTAATGGAGACTCTTAAATAGGAAAAGATTTAGAGTTTTAACGCTTTGAAATATTTTAATCATTTAAATAATATTTATTATTATTTTAATTATAAAAATTAGATGATAAAATATTTTGGAATTAAATAATTCTGAAAATAAGAGAAAAGAAAAATGTGAAAGTAGAGTTTGATCGAAAGAAGTTATGAAAGAGATAAAAATAAATTTGAGTAGAGATGAATTCTTTATTAGTATGATTATAGAATAATTAGTAAAATTCAGATTTAATTAATCTTTAATATTTAATTAGTGATGGATGGTCAACATTGATTATAAAATAGTCCAAGGCTCAATAGAAGTTAGAACCCTTGGCTACTTATATAAATAAAGCCTAAAGGGTGAGTATAAAGTATTATTTGTCTCCACAAAATTTCTACATGAGAGCCCCTCTTTTTTCCTTCGTTTTCTCACAAAGCGAAGCAGAGCGTGGGCGATATACCATTTCGAAACCCCGACAAAGAAGAACAAAATTCAAGTGGTAGCCATCGCCAAATTCACGACGTCCATGTAGTCCACAGACAACAGGAATATAGTTAATTTTTCAACCAACTTAAGGTACGTAGGGGATCCCCATGGTGTCGATTTTTTGTGACATGTACCCTTAGATTCTTCTTCGTGAGATTACCTTGATATATTGGTAGCATCGATTGAATATCGTATGACATAAATAGGATGGCCAAAATGTCGCATCAAAACGTGACTTCCCGATGGCGGTAGAACCTGGCCTGGGTTCTGCACTACCCAACCCAAGTTCTTACGAACCCAGTGCAAATAGGAGTGAAACCGGACTAAGTTCAATGAACCCGGCCCGAGTTCGATAGGTAACACGGCCTGAGTTTCCTTACCCGAGTGCGATGGGAAATTGGATCAACTGAATCGAACCAAGTTCCGACTTACCCATCCCGAGTTTTGAAGATTCGCTGATAATAGATTGAAATCGAGTCGATCCGGTTCAGGTTCCACCCAACCTGGCCCAGGTCATGACACAGAGATATAAACATTGGATTGTTGGACCGGGTTTTGACTTGCTCACCCCTAGTTCCTTTGATAGTAATGGATGAACAAAAAGCCAATAGGATCCGAACTGAGTTTCGGATAGTCCGGTCCGAGTTTCATGAAGAAACTATTACCGAATTAAATAGAATGGACTCGGCTTGGATTTCAAAGGACTCGACCTGGGTGAACTAACGTAGTTCAGCCCGAGTTTCATCCCACCCGACACAAGTTTTTATCGAATTAGAGTCGATTTGCACACCGGACGAACAGGCCTAAGTTTCACTCACCGTGTTCTGGGTTTAGTTCAGGAAAATTATGTTAATGAATTATTGATTATAGTTAATTAAGGTAAAGGTTATATTGATGACTCATGTACATAACAGTATCATAATTGATAGTTGATTATTAATTGTTGATGAAGTTATTTATATGATAATAGTTTATCATAAACCGATATATAGATTGATTGTTAAATGGCTATTGATAATTGACTTACCGATAAGATTGAATTATGGGACACTTCATCACATATTATTTATCGAAAATTGGTAATAGAGAATTGGAATCGACAAAAATCGGTTATGCATCATAGGTGTATTGATCTAATGATTGACACCTAATTGAGATAGCATGGTCGAGTTGATCCCATAATGAAACCCCAAATTGAAAAGGCATCTAAATTGATAAAAATAAACGTCATAGATAAATAAGATAAAAAATGAAAATTGTGGATCTTCATGCTTTTCGTACTACGAACTTTATAGTTGATTGACCCCACGTGACATGATATTCCCTTAATAAATGAGAGCTCTCGACATGTCCTTATGGTTCGTATGGTAACTCCAAAGATTAAATGAATAATTAAATAATTGTATTGTGACATCTATGATATTGACAATTATATTGCAATTCCAATGGTTAAAGAATAAATGATACATAATTGAGTGATTGACAATCATATTGTGACCTTGAGAGTATTTATGATTATATTGCAAATTGATTAATTGACAATCGCATTGTGTATTGACGATTGTATTGCATCCTTTGCAGTTGAAAAAAAGGTAATTGATTAATTAACAATCATATAATAATTATTATGGTAATGGACAATTGTATTGCAACCGATATAATTGATGAATAAATGAATTGCGCCTTAATGACTGATGGATAATTGATTTTGTCCTAATGGCTGATGGATAATATATCGTGATCTTTATGCCTAATCGATAATTGATTTATAATTGCTAAATAAGGCCTCAATTGAGTTTGACCAATTAGATAATTGATTAACGATAATTGACAATTGAAGTGATTGATATTGATCGATCATTGTGTTGATGGTATAGATAAATATATAATTGATCAATTCCTTATTGTTAATAGATAATTGTTATAGCATAAATTGTTTATCATTAATCATAATCTTATTTATAGATTATTGATTATTCATATAATTGAATAATGATTATTGATAATGATTCATGATTCATATAGATATTATTAGTGGTGACTTACGTACTGAGTTATCTCATTGAGCTTTGCCCCTATATTTGGATCCATACAGATGATGATGAGACGATTGATAGCTCCTCTAATGAATGACATACATATATATATAGAATTCATTATGATATAAATGTAAGACTCATGAACCCACAAATTATTGAATATTATATAAATAACTTCGCATATTATAATAGAATGTTGTAAATTACTCTTTCGCTTATGTAAGTCAAATTATTGACTGATCAAAATTAAGCTATAGAATTAAATGACATCGCCGAAATAATCTTCTGGACAAGCAAAAGAAAAAAAAACTCGAGACGTTATGCTTATTTATTGTTTTCATCACTTGAAACGAGTTTGACATCAAAGGTCCTCTTGTCAATGTAATATATCAAATGAGGAGTATGAAATTTCTGCCACGAAAGATGCCACTCCAAAAGGACCATTAAGGGAAATAACTCCAATATTGAAGCTAAGGTGACATTGTATCACGTCACGACTCTAGTCACCTTAAGGAGTGATCAAATTGAGGCCACATATGTTGATGGTAAAATTGATATCTTGCTCTCGCCACGACTCGTGCCAAAGATGAGTGGCAAGGTTGTGGAACACTACAAAGCCCCTCGTAATAGGCGAAAGATAACAAATGAATCAACATTGAATTATCATGAGTAACTTAGTCCATGTCAAGTTTCTTTCTCATCATTAGATTGAGATCACAAGTTTGAAATGAGGCACCCCCATTGACAAAAATAATTTAAAATATTAGAGAAAGTAGGTAAACAAAATGTCACGATCCTAATTTAAACATTGATTTAACTTTCAGGGCGCGACCAATTATCAATAATCATGTATAATTCGTGGAAGCATGCTATAAATCATTTAGAATATACAATAATTCAGATATTCAAAGCTCATCATATGATATTATATCACTGAAAGCAAATATGCACTATATGTTAGTTACTTATACAAAAGTAGTATCACATATTACAAAATAAATTATTCTATTGTTCTAATACTACACATAAAAAATATTTCTCCTTAGTCCTCTCGAAGGAACAAACTTAAGGCCCATATACTTCTCTTACGAAAGATGTTTCCAATTCTGAAATAGGATCACCAAATCTGAAAAATATTAAGAGTAACAATATAAGCAACTAACAGTAAGAAAAAAAAACTCATAAATAACCTATGTGCTATCACATATTCCATTTGAATAAAACAATATCAAAGATGATTTCTTCGTACTTGAAAAGTATTTACTATTTTATTCAACATATATGATATAACAATAAATTATAAGCAATTCAAACTTTCATCAGGCCATAAAATATGAAAATCATCTATACACTCATATGGCATATCAAAAGTACAATCATCATATCATACATAAGAATGGAACCTCAACATACCAATCATGAATGCATGGATGCATGAATACTGTATGTCTGTACATATCATATCACCATCTAACCAGACATCCCGTTTGGGATATTTGTCGACCCTACGGCTAGTGAATTCTAGAGGTGGTCTGGTGTCTTCAAATGATGGGTGTAATTTCACAATTTGCCTCACATCACACTTAGTTCCAAACAACTTAAAATTCCTTTTGGAATATCTATCGACCTTATAAGATTTTTCAACCAAATAAGAGTAAGTTATTGATCTTACAACATTTTTCAACTATGTCAGGGTAAACTGTCGACTTTGTAAATCTTTCAATTATATAAGGATAAACTATTGTCCGAAAGGAATAATGCAATTGCATGAAAACGAGATGTAAGTACATAACCTAATCATATTCCTGTCATATCATATCATATTAACTTTTTACATGTCCTGTCACATTCATATCATATCATTTCTTGTAACAAATAATTGCACGCATAACAATGAAATGACTTTACGAGTGCATATAGCACCTACATATAATTGTATCATATCATGTGGCATGTAATCACATAAAATCATTAATCAACTTTTAAATTCACGTAACATATGTTCTTATAAGCACAAAGAATTTGTTGTCATTTTGCATCTAATAAACTGCATAGTGTACAATATAAAATACATAAGAATTAGTGTATAACTTCTATTCACTTGAAATAAATTTTAATGATAGAATAATTCATGAAGTGTAATTGTCATAAAGCTCATAATTTCATTCATTATAAAATGACATCAGAAAATTATGGAATTAAATTGTATTCCCATTCACTTTGGAACCTTGACATACTGAACAGAGCATAATATAAAATTCATAACTTTTTAATTAGACATCCTATTATAGAGAACTAAAATTTTACTAAAACTAGACTTCCAAATCTTGAAGACATCAATTTTATAATTTTTATCCAGCTATATTGATCTAGTAAAATTCTTAAATTTAGATGTGTTATGTCATGATCCTGAAATAGGCAGACTATGTGCTATGCATTCAAAAATTTATAATTCTTGGTACACATACTATTTTCATGAAATTTCAATTGCTCCAGTTATGTATTTTTATTCCTTAAATTCCAATTTGAAACTCTAAGTGTGAAATTTATGATCAAATTATCATTTCATTCTAAAACAACATGAGTGACTACATTTCATTCTAAAACAACTTTCTGTATAAGTATCCAATTAATTCAATTCCAAAGGTCGTGAACAGTAGGCTTCCACGAGTAGTTACATATTTAATTTAATAATTTTGTGAAGTATAGAAGGTATGAGAACATAATTTAGAAGTTTCAAATTTGAATTTGAACACTAGTTGGGATTGGTTCTTCATCTTAAAAGTTCTTTCACAATCATAGAAAATAAAGGATGGAGAAAAGCTATAAGAGATCAGGGATGACTTCTTTTAATCCAACTTCATATGGATAATTCATAGGAGAGGGGCTTTCAACTTACCCATGGGAAACTCCAAGGATTTGTTATTGAATCCCCTCTCTTTTTCCTTTCCTTTCTCCTTCCCTTGCTATCTTCTTGAGTTCGAATAGGGGTGGCAAGTTATGTAAAGACGTGATAAAGAGATAAGGTTTGAGGTTTTATAAATGATACTTGCCGACCTTAAGTCGGCTGGAGTGGAAGCTCCAAAATGCCCTTGAAGTTCTCCTTATTTACATAAATGTCATTTTAGTAAATGGCTTATCACTTATCCTATTATTTATTCAATTATTTAAAACATTACATGTAAATAAGAAACTACCCTCCATTTGGATTCAAATAAAATATTCATAAAATTAAATTTCGATGGAATCTAAACTTAAATTTTTGTCCGAAGAACAAAATCGATCATTTTTTTTATTTTTCAATTTTAAATTACCATTTAACTTAACCAAGACTTGACTTAAAAATTATATCCAACATACATTAATATAGGAGAACAATTATCGAAACTTTAATTTTCTTAATTCTAATATTTTCAAAAATCATCTTTTGATGGCTTGGGCGAATTTCGTCACTTTCTACACTTTGACACATATAATTGAACCTTCTGTTTTGACAAATTATTTTTTTCTTCAGTTTTCTCATAAATTTTTAATATTTTATCTTTTTATTCATTAATTTTTTCATTAATAATAGAAAAAAAATCAAATTAATAATGGATAAACTACCTATATTCTATTGTTAGGTATTATTATATAAGTTTATTAGCTATTATTCATAGGCACTAAATAAGTAATAATTAATTTTGTTTAAGTACTTAAATATTATCAATGGGTTAGTGGTCGACCTATCGAGCAATTTGTTAGTTAACGAATGGGTATCAGACGGGTGTTGGACTAATGGATATTGGGCAAACGACTAAAATATAATGTCCAATTTGTTATCCGTCCGAGACCGATAACTTATTGGACAGATTCGAATCGGGCACGGACGAACTTATCCATTATCATCTCAGGTTGGAGTCGAACTGTTCAATCTAATAAACACTACTAGTTCCATCCCATCGAAATTCCGATGTCATTTTTTGTTATTTTGACACGATATTACTATCAATAAACATATGCTTTTGACATGAAACCTTAGGATTATAGAAGAACATAACATATGCTTTAATATATGTTTAACTTAATTATTATATATATATTGTGCAGGTAGAAATACCTAAACTTGAAATTTATGCGAGGATTTCGATGATTATGCTTGCTTTTAGATCGCAAATCTGTAGTTTTTTTTAACGAAGCTATCACCCACGAAAATATGGCATTAGATTGCAACCGCATACGTCGAGGAGAGAAAACAAAGCCTCGGAAGTTGAAATCAATTTTATGAATGAAAGATGCTGATTGGAGAGATGAACATTATTTATAAAAACTAGTTCTATTTTGAGGTTAACTCTTTATTCTAAAATTAGATTTTAGTGTCGTCCTATAATTATTTCTAAATTATATGCATGTCTTTTTCTAATTTTATTAATTAACTCTTTTATCTTTTTCATTTATTTTCCTTTTTTTTAATTCAAACTCTTATTCTTTCTTAAAGTATATATTATTTCTTAACTCTATTTATCTTTTATTTTTAAAAAGGTTTTCCTAATTGTTACAAGACCTATCCAACTTTATTTTATTTATTAATTCAGTCATCTGATTGTATTTGTAATTATACCCCCTACAAGAAAAAAGACTTTTAATGATCATAATTAAGGAAGAGATTCAATTTTGATCGTTATATATTGTTATTAATGATAAAAAAATTATGGTAGTCAACAATAAGGACAAAAAAACTCTAGTCCTCAATATTTTTACGATCATTAAAAGTTAACTATAAGAATAAGATTAAACTTGACGTTAAAATATTCAAATTAACGACTATCATTTTGTCGTTAAAAATATTAACAAGTTAAATAAGAAAATATCTCTTAAAATGATATTAGTGATATTTAGAATATATACTTTTTATTTTATTTTCTTATTTTAATTTCTATATATCTTTTTTTCAAAATAATTTTATTATTTACTATTTTAAGATTCAAAATAAAAATTTAAATTATACTTTATGTTTTAATATCATTTTTCAAGTTTTAATATCATTAATTAAAAAAATAAACAAATATCTTCGTTTTTAATTTTAATATTTATTTTTATTAGTGACTATAGCCATTGATAATGACTGTTTGATTGTTGATTTGTGGCTGTATTCCCAGTGATGCTGTCACAGGAACAAAAGTAAACAATAAATTACTGATTTGGAAGCAGAACTCATCTGATCAGATTAAATTCAACTAACAGTTTTTTTTAGAGGGAATTCAACTAACAGTTCTCTACATATATAGTGGAAACAGGGCCTAAAGGTGAACTTTCTTAAATTGTAGAGTACCAAAAATCATTTCTCAAATGTAACAATGACAATATACAACAACAACAAAGCCTTATCCCACTAGGTGGGGTCGGCTACATGGATCATACGACGTCATTCCGCTCTCGTTGATCCATGTTCATGAGATTCGACAGGGTTTTACGCTGACTGTCGGAACCTAACACAACCCCCCTCCTTTATCCGAGCTTGGGACCGGCTATAAAACATAGGATGTAACAATGACAATATATTACAATTTAATTTTGACAAGGTATTCATATACAAAATAGTTATACAAATTTACCAGCGTTATTGCAAATGTGTGCATATGAGCGGAAAACTTACTCTCTTTTAAATCTACATTAACATAACCAAGCCGGTCTTTCTTAATGATTTGGGCCGTCCGACATCAACGGTTGGCGATCCCTCAATGACGATGAGGAAGATGACAAGGTGTAAGGTTGGCCCCCACCGCTTTCGCGAGGGGAGACGCCTTGTGCACGCCACCCCCCTTCAAGTTCCCATCGGATCTGGTCAGAGTCTCACGAGATCCGCTTCCTCCACAGCCCCAAAGATCCCCCCGCCAGATTTTGTGCCGTCGATCGCGAAGCCAAGCGTTCAAAAAATGAAGCAGGGGATGGCCGACGTTGATGCACGATCGGATGGCCAAGATCGCACGGTCGCACAGCGTGCCCAATGTGTGGTAACACACTAATATTCCTATATATATAAAAAGTCAACATGTACAAGTATGGACCCTCAAGGAGAAATCAACCCTCAAAAAAGAAAAGGAGAGGACAACAAAAGAGGGAAAAAGTACAAAGTTTAATTGAAACCCCACTCCAATAGGATACATGACCCCGCCCGGTGCACATAGGCTTCTTGCGAGTCCGGCCTCTTCAGTGGCTTCAACGGGAGACTTGTTCCTCTACTATAGTATGCAGACAATACAATTTTCTTCATAGAAAGGAGCCCAACAAAAGGCTAGAAGGGTGACCATTCTGGTGGAGCTGTTTGTTAAGGAATCATGTCTTTAGATCAATCATGCCAAGTCATCCTTAATTTTTGAGGACACATCTCGATGTGCGGCAAAGCTTCACACTCCAATTGGTACACTACCAGTGACATATTTGGATCTTCCTCTTTCCGACCGG
Organism: Pontederia crassipes; assembly: GCA_030549335.1. Lineage (NCBI taxonomy): Eukaryota > Viridiplantae > Streptophyta > Magnoliopsida > Commelinales > Pontederiaceae > Pontederia > Pontederia crassipes. The sequence goes on along the minus strand of CM060196.1, from coordinate 64,880,366 downwards.
CATATGGGCTCTTGATGATGGACTCCGGTCATCAAACAATTGGAGCACACATTAGAGGGCTGGAGCCTGAGATTACTATCAAGCGGGAGCCAGCTGCACTCTTCAAGTGTGCTTGTTCACCCCTGCTCCGGTCAGTTCTACCGGCGCTCCTGATCGATTATATGTCAGTTCTCCAGATGCTGCCCCAAGTCCTAAGGCGGCTGGACTCATTGAGGAACAAGTTCTTTTGGCAGGAAGGCAATTCAAACCGACAAGGCAACCATCTTGTATCTTGGCAGAGTGTGTAACAGCTTACCTCGCAGGGGGGTCTGGGCATGCGGGTTCTCCACCACACCAATTGGGCCCTCGTATCCCGGTGAGTGGAGTGAATCATGGAACCCGAGGACAGTTTACGGCTTTCACATGCTACAGGCAAGATTTTTCATGGGAGTCCAAGACTTTTTACCATGCAGGGCGTCTTCCTTCTAGTGTGGGGTGGAGACACATGCTCTCTTGGTGTACACCTTTCATGGCGCCTTAACTCGGCCCAAGGGAGGTGTTTTCCTTCTGATTTTCTAAGGGCCAACTATTAGCTGCATTCCCTTGATAATGGGCCTTCAGGTGCACCCGGACGCATCGGTTGTGAAAACCTAGTCAGGCCAGTGGATCGGGCACCAGCTCATGGACTCTTACGCTTTAGACCTCGACAATCAGATTAGCGCATTTCAGAGCTATTGACACTTCATCAGCAGATCGCTTCGTCCACCCTGAAATTGTCTGAAAATGATGTGACAGGAAGGAAACGGAGGTAAAGACTACGAGCTGAGAAAGACGTTGAAAGTGGGTGCCACTTCAAATTAATATTCTCCTACGGCATGGTAGGATCTTCACTAGAGTCTATAGAGTGAGATGGGCGCCCAATTCTCACACATCTTGCGCATTATGTGATGTGGTGGAGGACATGACCCGCCTTTTTGTCGAGTGTTATGTGGCCAGGGAGCTTTGTTTATGTACAGGGATCACCATCCACGGCTCGTCACCGTTGGAGACTTTCTAGCAATCACTTAGAGCAGGGGTAGTTAGAGGCAAAGGTGGAGAGCAGCCTCGGTGACGTTTCATTTGGTTCAAGCGTAACTGGATCAATTTTTTAGGGGAGAGATGTCAGGTTGACGACATTATACACCATACTTCTTTTCTTCTTTAGGAGTGATGTTGTGGTTGATGGATGTACGTTTCCCCTTTTTTGTTGTTCGTTCTTAAGAGCTTGATTTTTTCATAGTGACACATATATATACGCGGATGGCAGCCACTAACTCTCGGCGGTCATCCTTTTCTTTCCTAAAAAAAATGATGGTAAATGATAAAGGTGTGATAATGAAATCCCTGTGCACCACATTTGCTTTTTTATTAGAGTAGAGCGTATGTTTGTACCTACTGTCTTTTTAGTAGAAAAAGTATGACTACCAAACTTGTGGTTGTCATGTAGTAATGTATATATATGAAAATATGAGAAAATGTACAGATGAGAGCTCTCGGAGAGAAGCAAAAGTGACCAAGGTCACAACAGAAAAGCTAGCCAAAACCCCTCTCCAATAAGAAATAAGATGTAAAGTACACGCTCAGGCTGACATCGCTCCCTACAAAAAATAATTCGGTTGCGCTGAAGCTAAATGGCCCATGCATCGGCCAAAAAGGTCATCAATGGCGCTCGCCAACTCTGTCTCTAATGTAACATGCTCCGGAAGGTCAAAAAGGTCATCAATGGCGCTCGCCAACTCTGTCTCTGATGCAACATGCTCCGGAAGGTCCAAAAAGGTCATCAATGGCGCTCGCCAATTCTGTCTCTGATGCAACATGCTCCGGAAGGTCCAAAAAGGTCATCAATGGCGCTCGCCAACTCTGTCTCTGATGCAACATGCTCCGGAAGGTCTGGATCTGACAGAAAAAATGTCGCAATGGAAGTCTGTTGCCATACGCCCCGAGATGTGGGGCAATCGAAAAAGAGGTGAATGATGTCCTCGGCTGACTCGCTGCAAAAGACGCAAGAAATATCGCTGTACGGAGCCCAACGCGCCCTATAGGTTCTGGTAAGAAGCCGTCCATGCTGTAAAAGCCAAATAAAGATTTTGATTTTAAACGGCACCCGAGTGCGCCAAATGAGTTTGCAACCCGTCCTGAAATCCTCTTGTAGTGTAGAGAAGGAAAGAAAGCGATATAGAGGCTGCGCACCGAGAAGGACTCTGATAGCCAAACCCAACCATCTGACTTGAACTAGTCCGGACGTATCCCGACCAATCGTTGGTGAAGGGCCAGTAAGTCGGTAAAGCGCTAATCCGACAAATGTGCTTTGAAGCGGGAAGACAAACACCGGAGCTCGACTCCCCCTCCTCGGATCAAGTGTCCGCAACCGTCGCATCGAGGAAAGTCGAGAGGGTCCAAAGACGGGGGAAAGCCTCAGCAAGAGGGCCACTAACTGTCCAAGCGTGTCGCCAGAAGGAGAAATCTCTCCCCGAGCCAAGAGAAAGAACCATAAGGTCACGGACCCGCGACGCCATGACCGCTACTCCCCACCAGAAAGCTGTCCCTCGGGGTAGAATGAATCTCGACTTCCATGATAGATCCCGATCATAGCAGGTATCGAACACTGAACGCCACAAACTATCCTCAAGCCCCATAATCTGTCTGAGCCAACAGACTAGAAGAGCCCAATTGGCATACCGTAAAACGCGGACCCCTAAGCCCCCTTGAGAGGTAGGCCGGCAAATATTAGTACAGTCAACCAGGTGGACGCCGCGATGATCGGGGCCATGCCCCTATCAGAAAAAGCTGCTACTAAGTGAGTCTAAACGTCTGAGAACCTGAGCTGGTAGTGGCAGGACCGACATGTAGTACGTCGGGAGGGCTGAGAGCACCGATCGTAGTAGAACGAGTTGGCCCCGTGCGACAAAAGACGTGCACTCCAACCGTGAAGTCTGTGCTCTATACGCTCAATGACTGACGTCCAACCTCTAGAGACAATGTGACGGTCTAAATGCAGAAGTACCAAGTAGATGATCAGGAGGGTGCTGATCGGTGTATGGAGCTGGGATGCTCACCGATGAGCCTCCTCCGAAATCATGCCAAAGGGGATGAATGGGAACTTAGCATGATTAATCTGGAGACCAGTCCAAAGTAGTCCCCATACACTTTAAGTCTTCGCTTTTTGTACATTTTTCACACATTCAACACATACACTACAAAATACATAGAACTGAATCTGTAACTTATTTGGCGTGCTAAGACGTTACACGGTCTCTCTGGACAAGAACACCACAGAAAAGTCGATGATGCTGGTTCAAGCATCAGGAACCGACTAATCACAACTCTGAACAACACCAACGCCTTGGAGAGAGTTCCAAGGTTGAATATGCACAAAGATGAACTCAGAAAAGATAGTATTTTTTAACGCAAAAAAAAACTGATTTATTTCATCCAAGAACTCTCTTTTATAGAGTTTTCTTAAGATGGACAATTTCAACTAATTCTTTATTAACATCCATAACAAACTAAAACAGAAAGGAAATATGATAAGGAGAGAAACTAAATAGAGACTAAATTTGAGATAGTAGGAGTTAGTTATTGTAGGATTTCTTCATCAAATCAAGATCTGCATTACATACAGATACCAGATCTCCCAGTTATCCATCTACCATCTCGAAAGAAATAACTATGTCCTCTCAACAAAAGACAAACATTTGTCTTTGGATGGATTCTTACGTACCCATTTTTGTTGGTTTAAACAATTCATTACTGTGGAAATAAACTGAACTAGTTGCAGGAAAATACCGGTATCGGCATGATTTTGATTCCACACAGCACCATTTGACATTGACGGATCAATTGGAGCATTCTGCTGAGTCTTCGACTCCATTGAAAGCATCTTTAGAGAAATTTTCCGCAGATAATCAGACTGAAAAAAAAAGTTAGAAATTCTCTTCTGACCCAAAATAGTACATTAAAATTATTGAGAGAAAGAAAAAGGTTAACATATTCCTCCAAGAGGCTGAGAGATAGCATATACAACAATCAAGAAGCCACTGTGTAAAAGCATAAAAGAATAGTTGAATGGAAAAGAAATTGAAAATCATACACAAAAAGAAAACTTGAATAAACCTAAATGCAAAGAAAAGCGTGAAACAGGAAGAAAGACTAGCATAAGAACCAAAACTTAGGTATTTATCTAGCAGAGAGAACCGTTAACATATAAAAGAAAAGGAAATTTTTTCAAAAGTACAGCAAAATTGGTTTTTCTTTTTCTCCAACTATAAAAAGGAAAATGCAAAATTCTTTATCTAAAATTGATACAAACCATGAAGCAAAATTCATTCTTAGACTGATGAAAGCCATTAGCATTTTTTACTAAGGGTAGAAACTGATATATAAATTGGTTCATACCAGGCAACCTTTCAGTTATGACCAAACTCATCTAGTTCTCTTTCTTTTTTATTTTTTTATTTTTTTATTTTTTTTGGAGGAAAGGCTGTCTGCCCTGTTATGGTGCCATCCATGAGCTCCCTCCCTTATGTTTCTTTGCTAGACCAGCATAAAGGCATAGCATTATGTAATAAATACATAAGTGTAGAATATAAAGCAGACATACACAAAAAAAAATAAGCTAGAAAGTAATGTGACAGATAAAGTAGTAGCAAGCAGATGTGTGGATACCGTGGTAAGATGAAAAGGATAATGTTTTATTTTAAAGGTGAAAAGCTTATATAGACGTAGGATGTTTTCTAATGAACTTGCTTCTTGTACATAAATTTGTCGAATCATAGCAAATATCACAACAGCAATAGAAGATTTTTAAGAGGAAAATTGGGTAAGATCTGCCAATGGTGGGAACCTTAATTATGGTCTGTATGAAAGGAAAGCCCAAAGATTGATCACAACAATTGCAGTAGAAGTCTTCTTTAGAAGAAAATTTGGGTAAAATATGCCAATTCTAGTAGAGGTGTAAACATTCTTTTTTTTTTTAATTTTGAAAGATGAGAAGTGAACCAACATTGAGGAGAATAATAAGGCCTCGGTACCATAGGTGCCTTGATGAGTGGATTCAATGATGAAGATCGTAACGTGTTGAAGCAAACACATGCCAACTCATGTTTGCTAGGCTTTAGAAAAGGAGCTGCAAAGAGAGTCTATCTTATTTTAACTTAATTTCAATGAATAAGACATCAGGGGTTTTGCAGAACATCAACCATAGATAGCAAGGAGAACACTCCAACTCATTAGACTTTATTTTACAAGAAATCAGTTAAATAAATCAAAATTGTCACTGATTGTGGATATGCACCTTGTAAACATGCCCAAATCAAGGGTTATTTACATTGCACATGATTCATAGTTTTACACGACAAGGAGCATACAACTTGAAGAATATTGATAAGCTATAACAATATGGATATCATAAAAAATAAACATATAGACATGTAAATTAGATCAATTGTGAATACCATTATAATTTAGGGGTGTTAACCCAACCCGACCAAGTCTGGGTGGGTCGGGTTTCAAATTTTTTTAAGGGTAACCCGACCACCATTTTCTTTCTTTTAATTTTATTTTATTTTTTAATATAAAAAATGTATTTAATATTTTATTTTATATACCAAAAATATCGTTTTAAATATCTAGCTATTTGTCTACATGTAAAATACTTTATTTTATTTTTTAAAATAAAATGATATAAAATACTTAGATTAACTAAAAAATCATTGAAATTAAAAAAAAAACTCGAGTCATTGGGTCAGGTCGGGTCAAGTCAGGTAGGAATTTTCCAACCCGAACCTGACCCGATCCTAGGTCAGGTCGTCGTCGGGTTGGATTCTTGGGTGAACACCCCAATTCTAATTTGACATTTTAGATTCTCTTGAACCATAAAGAAAGTGAAAAGAATAAAGATAATCTAAAAAAGCTACCTGACTAACAGCAGCAGTGTATATCTTCTCCTCAAATTGAACAGCAATCCTCTGTAGTTCATTCAAGCCTTCAGGTACAGAGACAGGCAAGTGTTCTTTCAAAGTCTCCATTCTATGGAAAGACAAACAGTTAACAATGATTAAAATATACATAAAGGAAACCATAAACCAAATAAATCGATGAATGAAGCACAATAACAACAAAAACAAAGGAATATCAAGATCATTTAACAGGTAAATGCAACAATGTTTTGGAAAATACAAGTTCTCCAAGATTGAGGAATGAATCAACCAACAAAGCAATTAAGAATAGTGAACCTTCCCTTCAGTTACACTGATATATTGATGATACAAAAGGAATTGTGAAGGTGATACTAAACTATCACTTAAAGGAGATAACACTAGGAGTTTCATTGCTTTAGCACTATCGTGCATGAAGATTCCAGTGTAAGGTTGCTTTAGGAAGATTTCAACACATTTGAAAACTCTAGTGCCACGTATAGGTTTGTAAATTACTTTTTTTTTAGGAGAAAAAGGATGAGCACCAAGTTAGGGTGAGTTTTCTAAATTACTAAAAACGAAGAGACTGATATAAGCTGCAAAATCATTTGACTATGCATCGACAACATTTGTGTTTGAGAACATTGAATTTCCATCATCTCCTACTGACAGGAAGTCAGATCATTTCTTTTCATATTCCAGATTTCAACTCCCCAATCTAAAATATCTTGACTGATAAAGTTCCAGACATAGGAGTCCATTACTAAATTAATTAGCAAAAATGTCATAGCTCATAAACCTAAATTAATTTAAATGTACAAGACCTTTGGTGCAAAAGATAATAGGAAAATATCAAGATCTATGTAGCTCAAAGAGGGATTGAACTGATTCGATGTTCCAAGCATTTGAATCTTTGAGTACAGATTAATATAGTTTTAATCCAAATCATAATGTCAAGGAAAGCTATTGAGAAGAAACTATTTGAGATGTTGTTACATGTCATATTCCTAAACCTTTCTATTACAACTTTTAATGCTTATGTTACTAGGGATAATTATCTCTCCACACGTAGAGAAGTTCAATCATCTTCCGGATTTCAGCTTCCTGGATATGTCACAAGCAATCCAAGTTCACTATACCGATTAAACAGCTGACGGTGAAGGTGGCTAGCATATGAAGTTGCACATTATTTTCCCAGATAAACAATTAACACACAGATTTGTATGATTTTTCATGTTTTTTTTTTTGAGGGGGAAAAAGGATGATTAAAGAATGTTAATCCAAAACCTTTATTGGATAACAGGTATCAGTTCAAAGATTACAATAGTACTTCAGAGAGAACACCACTCGTTGTGCATAAAAAAAGCATGGCTAAGAATATTCTCAACATAACATCTATCATTTTGGAAGATTAGTTTATTCCGCTGTAGCCATAGAGCCCAGAGTAGTGTGAAGAGAAAAGCCCTGCTTCTTCATGAACGATAGGTAATAGTTGAGCCAGAATTGCTGCCACATCAGAAAGCAGTCCAGAAATCAAGCTCAGATCTGTTGGCAATCCAATCGAGTCTGGCCTTTGTCCATAATTCTCCTGAGATGTCACATTTGAAAAATAGATGATCCATGTCCTCCGGAGAGTTGCTGTTGCACATCCTACAACTAGATGCCATCCCATTCAGCCAGCGAGCACAATAAGCCGTGGGAAGACGTCTTCTGCGCAAAAGACAAACAAAGATTTTAACTTTCAGTGGGGCCTTAGTTCTCTAGATTAGTCGGCAATCAGTTAACATGTCATTGTCCTCGGGAGAAGTAGGAGGACGTAGGATGCCGTAGGCCTGCTTGACGCTGAAATCACCTCTAGACCAGCACCAGCCATCATTTGCATAGATATCAAGTTTGTAAGGGAGGATAAGGTTCAGTAATTCCATAAATTCAGAAAAACGCTGCTCCGAAAGTGTGCTTCTGAAGGTAGGGAACCAGCCACCATTCCCAGATCCCGAAGCATCCAGCCATATCTCAGCAAGAGTGGCATTTTTATTATGAGCAAGAGCAAAAAGTCGTGGAAACCTGGCAGCTAACGGTCCAGTTGCAAACCAGTCGTCATGCCAAAAAGTGAAGCGATCGCCTCGACCAAGAACAGGACAAAAAAGAGGTCTCAGGCGAGGAAACAGCTGGGAGATACTAATCCAAAAGGACGAAGCTCCCTGTTGTTGAATAGTTCTGGAAGCCCAGGATAATGTGTTGCTATAGCAGGCAGAAATAGTACGGTTGAAGAGGTCGCCATCAGAGCCGAAAACGCGAAGACACCATTTAGATAACAAGGCATCATTGAAAGTGCGAAGGACCAGAACTCCAAGGCCTCCATCAGTCTTTGGCTTGCAGATGCGTGACCAATCAACCAAATGGAAGCCCCTGCATCCTGGTTTAGAGCCGTTCCAGAAGAAAGAGCGACGGATCTTAACTATGCACAATTCGGTTTGTTTAGGGAGACGCAGGACAGACATGTAGTATACTGGAAGTATTGTGAGGACCGAATTCAGAAGAATAAGCCTGCCACCACAAGAGAGCATTCTGGCCTTCCAGCCATGGAGACGCCGCTGAAATCTGCAAATCACTGGAGACCAATCACGTGGGTGAATCTTCTTAGTAGACAGTGGCAGTCCGAAGTAAGTAATAGGTAGTTTGCTTGCTTCCGTTCTCAATTCAGCAGCACACATATTGATCTCGTCAGTCTCCATAGCAAAAGGTATGAAAGTGGATTTAGAATAATTGATTTTGAGACCCGAAATCTCGCCAAATAACTCAACCATTATTGCAGTCCTTTGAGCCTCCACATGGGAGCCCTCAATGAAGAAGATGGTATCATCCGCGTATTGGAGAAGAGGTGTTAACAGAGCACCACTGTTTGGAGCAGAGAAACCGGAGATGAGGCCAGATTCAGCAAGATCAAAGGCTGCCACGACAAGTGAATCAACAGCAAGATCAAAGAGAAGCGGAGCCAAAGGACAGCCCTGACGCACACCGCGCTGTGGCTGAATCCATCCTCCATGCGGCTGCCCGTTGATAAGGACAGAGAAAGAAGAGGTCGTGATGCATCTCTTCATCCAAGAGATCCAGATATTGAAAAAACCACGCCGACTAAGAGACTGCCACAAGAATTTCCAGCTAATAGAATCAAAAGCCTTGGAGAAATCCACTTTCCAGAGGAAACCCTTTTTGTTGTTGCGATTCCAGCAGGATATGAACTCCGAGGCCATCGCGTAACTGTCTAAGATTGATCTGCCCCGAATGAAAGCAGATTGGACAGGTGAAATGAGGTTTGAAATGACAAGTCGCAACCTATTCGCAAGCACCTTAGATATTAGCAGATAAATTGCATTAGATAACGCAATAGGTCGGAAATCAGAGAGCTCCTCAGGAGCAGAATTCTTTGGGATAAGGAAGAGAAAGAAGCGATTTATCCTGTTGAAGCCAAAATTCCCTTCATAGAATTCATTGAAGACACCGATGATATCTTCCTTGAGCAAAGACCAAAATTCTTTATAAAAGAAGACAGGAAAGCCGTCTGGCCCCGGCGAACCGTCACCCTTGAGCTCTCCTAGTGCAGAGAAAATTTCCGTCTCGGTGAACATGGCCGACAAGAGACTGGCCTGCTTGTTAGTGAGGGAGTGAACTCCCTGCCCAGTCCAAAGCCATTGACTGGGTGGTGTACCTCTCGTGGCCGCGTGAAAATAATCAGTAGCAACCCTTCTGATCCGATCACGACCATGAATTTCTTCATTGTTTACCCTCATCCGATCGATGTGATTAGTTCTTCTGCGACTGTTAGCACAAAGATGAAAGAACCGCGTATTTGCATCACCCTCCTTGAGCCAATGCTGCCTGGAACGCTGTCTCCATTGAGTTTAAAGTTTGAGTACCTCAGCCTGAACAATCCGGTGGAACCTAGAACGTTCCACAAGCTCAAGTTTGTTAAGAGCTCTACTGTCTTCAGTCCGATCAAGAGCACTGATTGCCGAGAGAGCCTCAGATCTGGACCTAAGGATCTCCTCCCGAAAGGAATTATTATAGGATCTGAGACGATTCCTTAGAGCCTCAAGACGAAGGAAGAGCATTCGCGTTGCCGAAGTAGATGGAGGGATGCCCAACCAGCAAGTGGCGACCACATCCCTCAAACCAGGATGTAACAACCAGGCCCTTTCAAACTTGAAGTATGAGCAGTTATGTTTCTCTGAGTTTGAGCTCCAAAGGATTGGCGTGTGATCAGAGAAAGGACGATTGAGAGCAGAGGTATTGGCCAATTGGAAACTTGAAGCTAAATCCGTGGGGCAGAGAAAACGGTCAAGACGTGATCTAGCCAGGGGAGAAGAGGAGCTACGCCAAGTGAAACGACAGCCACTAATCGGGAAGTCCACGAGGCCATGTTGATTGATGAAATGATGAAACTGTCTTGAGGCAACGCTGCTGCCTTGAGACGGAGTTGGCCTATCCTCCGGATTTAATGTGACGTTAAAATCACCGCCAATCAACCAAGGGATGTCTTCATATTGTTGTCTGATCACAGATAATTCCTCCCAGAAAGCAGCACGATCAGCACCATGAATTGGCCCATATACACATATGACCATGAATGTGAAATTATCCCTCCGATTGCTGAGAATAGTCGATAGACAGAAGCGAGAAGAGAAGGAGGTTTCCAAGGAGAAGACATTATCCCGCCAGCCGATTATAGAGCCTCCAGATCTGCCTCGAGCTCCCAAAGCCACAAAGCTGCTCATCCAAGATCCACTGATTTCCCTCCATTGCAGAGCCGTGAGATCAACAATTTTTTATTCCTGGAGGAGTGCAATATCAACCTTCCATTCCCTAATATATGAACCCAGAGTGTGCCGGCGTTGTGCGTCCCCAAGACCTCGTACATTCCAAGAGAGAATCTTCATTTAAAAGATGGTGGCACACCACAGCTTCGAGATCTGGCCATCCTTTGAGATCCAAGGTTAAGAAGAGAGCGTAGTTGTCGCGATCCATTGTGCTTTCGCCTGAGGTGGATGGAGGAAGCGACAGCCTGAACAGTTTCAGGTGGGCGCTGCAGCAGAGGAGAGGAGCGGGCATAGTGCCGTGAGCCCGGGGAGGCAGGAGAGAGGGCCTCAGGCGGGGAGACAGGTTCAGATGAGACAGAATCTGATGGCCGCCGTGCACCACCAGGGGAGATATGTTCGGATTGCCACTGTAGAAGAGGATAAGTGTTGACAGAGTCAGGTGGGTCGGCATGATACATTTTCAGTACACCATCAGCCATAGTGGCCGAATCACAGGCTGTTTCCTCAGGCCGAGCTTTCCTTGCAGACGATGAAGAGGGAGGACGAAATTCCCCAACCAGGCCAGGCGATGAGATGGCCTCATGTGAGTCACGACCATGTGATGGATCCTCACATGCTGGATCACGTGAGCCATAGTCACGTGAGATGGCCTCACCGCCTAGTGATGGATCCTCACGTGCCGGATCACGTGAGCCATAGACCTGTAGGTCATCAAGTGGGAGTGCAGAGAGATCGACACGTCCACACGAGCTGGATCTGAGGTGTATGCATTTTGTTGAGCTGTGAGTCCCCAGGCCAAAAGCTGCACTGATATATGGATTGTCTTTACTGGGTTTGGCGGCTGACTTCAGGTCTTTGGGTTCTGCGTTTTCTACATTTTTATGAGAGACTCCATCGCCGTACCACGTCCCACGACGCAGAGGGACGTATTGGGGGCTTCGAACGGCGTCGCAGGTCCCAATGCCTGCAGCGTGACTGGTCGCCGTCGCCACTCTAATCGACCCCCCGCCGGCGGCCGAGGCATTTGTCCGGCGACGACATTTGCCCATGTAAGAGACGTGCCCTGGTCAACGATGTGAGCAAGCCGGATTTGGTAGACAAAGCCAGCGGAGGCGAGGCGGATCAGTGCGGGGATGGGACGTTGAGAAAGGACGTCTACCCGCACACGGATAGCAGAGACGTCAGCAGAAAATGGTGGAACATCTGCTTCCGTGAGATGGCCAAAAGGTAGAACAATGGCCGCCAGAGCCTCGGCATATCTGAGATGGATTGGGACGCCTGAAAGGATGAATGTAGCAGTCATGGTACTGGACGATTTCGCGCCCTCACATGCAGGCGTCCATGGATTCCAGAAAACAGAGGAACCATCCTCCATGATCGTCGCCTCGCTAAGCAGCCGACGACGCCGTTCCTCACAATCGAGCCAGAGGAGCACCCTGCCCGGGGACAGCCAAGATGGAGAAAGCGCCAAGGCGGATGCAAGTTGCCTCTCCAGGGATCTTTGTAAATAATCAACCGAAAGATGCGCCGCCCTGCAGTTCCCGATCAAGCATTGAGAGAGGAATTTTTTGATGGAGCCGGCATCATGTCCCCATGGAGCATGAACGTCAACATGCCTTGCAGGAGCATGAGCGTCAACATGCCTTGCAGTGATAGGAGGCGCAACGGTTCGACTATGGCGAGAAGGTACATTGCGTTTAGGACACGAAGCCCGCTTGTGTCCCAAAGAGTCACAGTGAAGACATCTCACCGGTTCCCTGCAAGAGGCCTGAAGGTGCCCGGAACCTCTGCATCGGTAGCAAATAATGCCGTTGACGTTACGCCCCTGCGCAAAGCGCGTTGTCAGCCTACCGGAGGGCTTCACAAGTCGGCGGCGACGAGCAATACGCTGCCATCCCCCAGCGAGTGTTTGATGGGTGAAGCGAGGCATCCTCACACCCAGTAAAGTACCTCACTTCCGAAGAGTGCACTGGCGAGAAGCACCAGACCAAACGGCGAGGGAAAGGGAGTGGGGAGATACCCGTCACCTTCCGCTGCACGCCGACGTCAGAGCAGGTGAGACACAGCTGTTGTGGGAGAGGGAGTGGAGGGATCCTCATCACCTCCCGCGGCACACCAGGAACATGCCTCACCGGAAAAGACGAGTCAGGACTAAACGAGAGATGCACAGAGTAACCTGCCAAGCGAGACACCCAACTTGGCAAAGGTCACCGGAGAGGAAGAGAGTAAAGGTCGCCGGAAAGGAAGGGAGCGGGGAGAGGATCAAATGATTTTTCATGTTAGTCATAGGAACACATTGAAATTTCATAACTAAGAAGGTCTTTATAAGACAATTTTGCAATACCGAGCTTAAAATGTTGCAGCACCAACTTTACCCCAGAAAATTACCTTAGCTATATATCCATAATATGCTTATGCAATCTTAGGACTGTTTATACACAAACACCTTGGAGATCCGTTTATAATCAGACTACAAAGACAAGAGATGGGGACGGCTGTGGATCATGGCATTTGCGGTCATGTGGGCCATAAGGCTCTAGCACAACTGTACACTTTTTTAATGGTGAGCGATGTTACATAGAAAAAATTGCTCATTATATAGACATTTTGATGAGAGAGTGAGAGGGTGGATAGTTTCCTAGCCATGGACATCTAAAGCATTTCCTCCTTTTGTGTTTTTTCATTTTTTTTTTTTTGCAATTTGATCTCTCATACTTTTTGTGATCACAGGTGTACATCTTTTGATCACTGATATATCTACATATATATATCTACCCACCTGGTCAGATAGTATGACCTAGTCATCCTTTCTACCTCTCAAGAAGACAAAAAAAAATCAACCTACAAAGTAAAACGCACCTTCACCAGACTCCACAATTGGATCTAAGAAACAACAACAACAACAAAGCCTTATCCCACTAGGTGGGGTCGGCTACATGGATCATACGACGTCATTCCGCTCTATTAGTAACCAAACCTTTCGGTATATTATTCACCAATAGATCTTGCTCTATTAGTTCACCAAGTGTCCGCCTTGGCCTCCCTCTCCCTCTTTTAATCGGACTCCAGATTATTTGATCTACTCTTCTTATTGGCGCATCTAATGGTCTTCTCTGAACATGACCAAACCATCTCAAACGATTCTCTACCATTTTCTCACTAATAGGAGCCACTCCGATTCGTTCACGTATATGGTCATTCCTAATCTTATCTAATCTTGTATGACCACACATCCATCTCAATATCCTCATTTCGGCTACCCCCACTTTACGTTCATGTTGTCCCTTCATAGCCCAACATTCACTACCATATAACACTGCTGGCCTTATAGCAGTACGATATAATTTTTCTTTAACTTTATTGGATACTATTCTATCACAAAGAACTCTAGTGGCTTTCCTCCACTTACACCAACCAGCTTGAATTCTATTATTAACATCGTCATCAATCTCACCATCTTGTCTTACAATTGATCCTAAATATTTAAACTTTGTCACTTGAGGAATTATATCCTCCCCTAGCCTAACTTTCAAATCGTCTCTAAGTTGTTTATTTGTGAAATTGCTATGCATATATTCTGTTTTATTCCTACTTAAACGAAAACCCTTTGACTCCAACGTATTTCTCCATATTTTCAATTTTGTATTAATCTCTTCTCTTGAATCCGCTAAAAGTACTATATCATCCGCAAATAGCATGCACTTAGGTACCTCCTCTGTGATACTCTCGGTTATAGCATCGATAACTAAGTTAAATAGATACGGACTTAAAGCTGATCCTTGATGTAAGTCAATTCCTATAGGAAATTCATTTGTCTCACCTCCGGGTGTCCTAACCCTAGTCAATGCCCCATCGTACATATCTTGTATTACCTTAATATAGGCAACACTCACCCTCCTCTTTTGCAAGGCTTTCCAAAGTACATCCCTTGGTACCCGATCATACGCCTTCTCTAAGTCAATGAAAGCCATATGTAAGTCTCTTCTCCTACTTCGATACTTCTCCATCATCCCCCTTAGTAAATAAATCGCCTCTGTAGTGGATCTTCCTGGTATGAAACCAAATTGTCTCTCAGAAATACTAGTCTCCATTCTCAATCTATGCTCAATCACTTTTTCCCATAATTTCATTGTGTGACTCATAAGTTTAATCCCTCTATAATTTGCACAATTCTGAATATCCCCTTTATTTTTGTAAATAGGAACTAATGTACTTAATCTCCAATCATCAGGCATCTTTTTCGACCGTAAAATCTCATTAAATAGTTTACATAACCACAACACACATTTTTCTCCTAAACATTTTCAAACTTCAATCGGTATACCATCCGGTCCAACGGCTTTACCATTCTCCATTTTCTTAAGAGCTTTGCTAACCTCCGAGACTCTAATTCTACGATAAAATGACCTATTAAGCTCACATTCGCTAACTGTCAAGTCCTCCAAATCACAACGGGAACCTTCACATCCATCATTAAATAGCTTATAGAAATACTCTTCACATCTGTTCTTAATATCTCAACATGTCAAGAGCTAAGAACAAAAAAAAAAAAAAGATTCCGACTATGAAGAACACCCAACACGTCAAGAGCTAAATCAAGGTCATTCTTCTATACCTAAATTTCCAGCTTCCCCCTTTTAATAACTGGACCAGACAACAGAAAAAAAAAAACCTTTGACAGGAAGGAACATTTTCAGCTTTGGTTACAAAATCCCCCTTCCCGGAACTGCAGTATCTCCCGTATCACAATAATTACCCAAACTCCGACCAATCAAGATGATATTTCGACGACCCCCGACGCATCGTACTGATAGACAATAGCAATAAACCAAATAAAAAAGCGAGCTTTGACAATCCAACAACGAGCACGTACATCTTGTTCACGACCCTCTGCCGTGCTTCTGGCTGGAGCTGCGTTCTCCAATCGACGGACAATGCTTCCATCGCCGCCCCCGCCGCCGGATCGCCCTGCGTCGGACGCCAGCTGTTCGCCTCCATCGGATCGCTCGGACACCCTAGAAAAGTATCACCAGAGGAAGAACGCAAATAGAGTCGAAAGCGGAAGCCGAGTCACCGAAAAAAGATTGTTTTTTTATGTGGAAACTGGAAAGAATATGACCTACTAAAAAAGATATTGGGTACATGTTAAGACCGTATATTTATACATCCCATTTGTTTGGTAACTTGTAAGAAATTAAAGAAAAAGAAAAAAAAGGAAGTTAAACAGAGACTAGGGCACATGGAAAAAGTTTATAACAAGAAGAGTAATAGTATGTAATTCTTATGGTTAAAAATTTTACAAGTTCTTAAATCAAACAACAACAACAAAGCCTTATCCCACTAGGTGGGGTCGGCTAACAAGTTCTTAAATCATGATTAAAAATTAAAAAATATACTTAATGTTCACAAGATATTCGTAGTAAGGGGGAATAAAAATCACATGCAGCCGCCACCAAACAAATACTCGTTTGGCTTTTGACCATTCCAATGAATTACTTACACCGAAAGCAGTGAATATACACAGAAACAATGACAAGATGCTGAATCAGCGTCGCATTAGTGTGATAATAGTTGAGTTTGTGAATTTTGGTTTTTTGGGTAATGGGCCCACGTTTTATGTTTTTTTTTTGTACCACATTAAATCGACATATTTTTTTATTTATGTATTTGAGAAGAGGATTCGTATCTCAAATCAAGTCTTGTTGAACAAGCAATTGTCGTTTTGTCATTTTTTGAAGATTCATGTCTTGTAAGAATTTTATCTTCCCTTTTTTATTGATTTATTATTGTTTTAAAATAATTTATTATTATATCTGAATACAACTGATTTTGTTTCTCAAATTTTTAATCGCACAATAAACAAGATTTAATGAAAAATAAGCTAATTGCTTAGGGTAATATGATAAATCCATAAGCACCTGGCATTTTAATATAATAATATTTAATAGCGTGTGAAATTTAATTTTAATCAACAAATTTAAAATCATGGATTATGATTTACAATTAATACTATTTATATATGAATGGCTCCATGCAATCTTATATTTATATAAAGTTGAACTTCAAATATCAGTTTCAAACTTCTCCAAAGTCATGGATGTCCTTTACCTTTTTTCTAAGATTCTATAGAAGATTTGTAATATTCTTTCTTTTGCACTACAGTACATTAAATAACTTCCTATTTATCTTTTGACGTTGCTAATTAAATGACAAACTCTAATGCTTTTACATGCCCATTAAAGTCTAATGATGAAGCTGATGCATATTAATATCACAACCGACCATCTAATCGCCTCCTCTTCCGCCTCTTGATTTTCTTTGCGACATTATATATTTACTTCCCCTCTAGAGCTTCCTCTCATAAGAAATCTCCACACCTCGATTCACAGCTTGCTCATCGTAGTCGTGACCTCCCTGTCCAACAAATATTGGTTTCTCATGTGCCTTCATCCATCTTGATCATGTGCCAACTCTATCTTCAGTAGCGCTGGCCAAAGAGGTGAGAGTTGATGGGTGTCAGCGTACAAGCATTACTGCAGGGTCTACAAGAAGGGGTTCAGATCGGCTACATGCGGGCGCACGACATCAACGAGGAACCAATGACGAACCCTGCGGAGGATGTCACGACAGCTTATGGCATGCTGGACAGCGACGCCGATGACACGGGCAACCGCGACACTAAGCGGATGTATGCTCTCGGTGCCAACCTCATCCACGATAGGGATCACAAGTGGCGCATGAGGGTGGAGATCATCCCCATCCACTACTGCAAGATGAGGGTGCAAAGGTCCTAGTTCTTTTATATGCATAATTATAATCTTAAATCTAAAAATTAATTTACACTATCAAATTTATATGTTGCAATCGAATGCTTCAATTCGGTCGAACGATTTAGACTTGCCACAACATATTTTAAGCTATTCTAACTTTGTTATGGTATTAAGGTGATAACAAAAAAGTAAAATCTTTTGCTTTTAAATCACAGAAATATGGTAAATAAATATGTTATAGAAAAGAGAAAGTAGAAGATAGCTATGAAAGAAAGAAGATCATAGGCATAGCAAAAGGAGAAGAAAAAAAATGTTCACCGCCTACTGGGAAAAAGGAAAATCAGGAGAGAAAATATTATTTGTATAGGGGTATGAAGGTAATTTTTTCTTGGCTAGAAGGCGTCGAAGTTACTAAACTTAAAAGAAGAATATGACTACGGACTAAGAAAGACGCTGACTGAAAGTGGGTGCCACTTCAAGTCAATATCTTTTCTTAGCTTCTACGGCATGGCAGGATCTTCACTATAGTCTACAGGGTGAAATGGGCGCCCAATTCTCACACATCTTGCGCATTATGTGGTGTGGTGGAGGACATGACCCACCTTTTTGTCGAGTGTTCGGTGGCCAGGGAGCTTTGTTTATGTACAGGGATCACCATCGATGGCCCATCGCTGTTGGAGACTTTCTAGCAGTCACTTAGAGCAGGGGTAGTTAGAGGCAAAGGTGGAGAGCAGCCTCGGCGATGTTTCATTTGGATCCAGCGTAACTGGATCAATTTTTGAGGGGAGAGATGTCAGGTTGACGATATTGTACACCATACTTCTTTTCTTCTTTAGGAGTGGTGTTGTGGTTGATGGATGTATGTTTCCCCTTTTTTGTTGCTCTTTCTTAAGCGATTACGCAAGTACATGTTGATTTTCTCATAGTGACACATATATATATATGCGGAGGGCAGCCACAGCTCTCGGCAGTCATCCTTTTTTTCCTCAAAAAAAAAAGATAAATGATGACAATGATGGTAAATGATAAAGGTGTGATAATGAAATCACTGTGCACCACATTTGCTTTTTTACTAGAGTAGAACATATGTTTGTACCTACTGTTAGTCCCCTTACACTTTAAGTCTTCGCTTTCTGTACATTTTTCACACATTCAACACATACTGACGCTGCAAAATACGTACAAAAAGATCAACCTATTAACTGAACTGAATCTGTAACTTATCTGGCCTGCTAAGACGTTGCACGGTCTCTCGTATGCCTGAACAAGAACACGTGGGAAAAGTCGATGATGCTGGTTCAAGCATCAGGAACCGACTAATCCTAACTCTGAACAACACCAACGCCTTGGAGAGAGTTCCAAGGTTGAATCCGCACAAAGATGAACTCAAAAAAAGATAGTATTTTTTAACGCAAAACAAAAAATGATTTATTTCATCCAAGAACTCTCTTTTATAGAGTTTTGTTAAGATGGACAGTTTCAATTAATTCCTGATAACATCCGTAACAAACTAAAGCAGAAAGGAAATGTCATAAGGAGAAAAACTAAATAGAGACTAAATTTAAGATACTAGCAGTTAGTTATTGTAGGATTTCTTCATCAGATTTCTATCAATATCTGCATAACATACAGATACCAGATCTCCCAGTTATTCATCTACCCTCTCGAAAGAAATATCTATGTCCTCTCAACAAAAGACAAACATTTGTCTTTGGATGGTTTCTTACGTACCCATTTTTGTTCGTTTAAACAATTAATTACTGTGGAAATCAACTGAACTAGCTACAGGAAAATACCGGTATCTGAAGGATTTTGATTCGACACAGCACCATTTGACATTGATGGATTAATTGGAGCATTCTGCTGAGTCTTCGACTCCATTGAAAGCATCTTTAGAGAAATTTTCCGCAGATAATCAGACTGAAAAAAAAAAGTTAGAAATTCTCTTCTCACCCAAAATAGTACATTAAAATTATTGAGAGAAAGAAAAAGGTTAACATATTCCTCCAAGAGGCTGAGAGACAGCATATACAACAATCAAGAAGCCAGTGTGTAAAAGAATAAAAGAATAGTTGAATGGAAAAGAAATTGAAAAATCATACACAAAATTAAAATTTGAATAAACCTAAATGCAAAGAAAAGCGTCAAAAAGGAAGAAAGATTAGCATAAGAACTAGCAGAGAAAAACGTTAACGTATAAAAGAAAAGGAAATTTTTTCAAAAGTACAGCAAAATTGGTTTTTCTTTTTCTCCAACTATAAAAAGGAAAATGCAAAATTCTTTATCTAAAATTGATACAAACCATGAAGCGAAATTCATTCTTAGACTGATGAAAGCCATTAGCATTTTTACTAAGGGTAGAAACTGATATATAAATTGGTTCATACCAGGCAACCTTTCAGTTATGACCAAACTCATCTAGTTCTCTATCTTTTTTATTTTTTATTTTTTTTGGAGGAAAGGCTGTCTGCCCTGTTATGGTGCCATCCATGAGTTCCCTCTCTTATGTTTCTTTGCTAGACCAGCATAAAGGCATAGTATTATGTAATAAATACAAAAGTGAAGAATATAAAGCAGACATACACCAAAAATAAGCTAGAAAGTAATGTGACAGATAAAGTAGTAGCATGCAGATGTGTCGATACCGTGGTAAGATGAAAAGGATAATTTTTTATTTTAAAGGTGAAAAGCTTATATAGATGTTGGATGTTTTCTAATGGACTTGCTGCTTGTACATAAATTTGTCGAATCATAGCAAATATCACAACAGCAATAGAAGATTTTTAAGAGGAAAATTGGGTAAGATCTGCCAATGGTGGGAACCTTAATTATGGTCTGTATGAAAGGAAAGCCCAAAGATTGATCACAACAATTGCAGTAGAAGTCTTCTTTAGAAGAAAATTTGGGTAAAATATGCCAATTCTAGTAGAGGTGTAAACATTCTTTTTTTTTTAATTTTGAAAGATGAGAAGTGAACCAACATTGAGGAGAATAATAAGGCCTCGGTACCATAGGTGCCTTGATGAGTGGATTCAATGATGAAGATCGTAACGTGTTGAAGCAAACACATGCCAACTCATGTTTGCTAGGCTTTAGAAAAGGAGCTGCAAAGAGAGTCTATCTTATTTTAACTTAATTTCAATGAATAAGACATCAGGGGTTTTGCAGAACATCAACCATAGATAGCAAGGAGAACACTCCAACTCATTAGACTTTATTTTATAAGAAATCAGTTAAATAAATCAAAATTGTCACTGATTGTGGATATGCACCTTGTAAACATGCCCAAATCAAGGGTTACCTACATTGCACATGATTCATAGTTTTACATGACAAGGAGCATACAGCCCGAAGAATATTGATAAGCTATAACAATATGGATATCATAAAAAATAAACATATAGACATGTAAATTAGATCAATTGTGAATACCATTCTAATTTAGGGGTGTTCACCCAACCCGACCAGGGCGGGTCGGGTTGGGTCGGATTTCAATTTTTTTAAGGCTGGTCAGGTAGGGTGGTCAGTTTAACCGACCACCATTTTCTTTCTTTTAATTTTTTTATTTTTAATATAAAAATGTATTTAATATTTTATTTTATATACAACCTATTGGGTGCTAGACCCAATTGATGGCACTAAGGGCTTCTTGAAGGGCAATGATTCCCTATATGTGGTATAATTCGTTTCTTCTATGTCCCCTCCATTTTGTATTGAATTTAATCTTCTTATTTCTTATGTAAAACCAGGAAGGGGATTACGACGATGTGTTCTCCTATTGATGAAATCAATAGAATTGTGAATTATTGGCATCTACTGTTAGTATGAAAACTATTTAAAATAAGATTTATCCAAAGTTTTCAAATAAAATAACATAGAAAATGGAGAACCCTTATACATGTAGTTAGCACACTTTGAAAACTATAAGCAACTTTTGGACATAAGCACAATATAAAACTATTGCACATGTGTGGAACACTATTCCGATTTTTTTATTGTTGTGGAACTCCGCCTATGTTTTATAGCCGGTCCCAAACCCGGATAAAGGAGGAGGGTTGTGTTAGGCCCCAACAGCCAGCGTAAAACCCTGTCGAATCTCATGAACATGGATCAACGAATATGGCGTCGTATGATCCATGTAGCCGACCCCACCTAGTGGGATAAGGCTTTGTTGTTGTTGTTGTTGTATACCAAAAATATCGTTTTAAATATCTAGCTATTTTTCTACATGTAAAATACTTTATTTTATTTTTTAATTTAAAATGATATAAAATACTTAGATTAACTAAAAAATCATTGAAATTAAAAAAAGAAATAAACTCGGATCATCGGATCACGTCGGGTCAAGTCGGGTTGGAATTTTCCAACCCGAACCCGACCCGATCCTAGGTCAGGTCGTGGTCAGGTTGGATTCTCGGGTGAACACCCCTATTCTAATTTGACATTTTAGATTCTCTTGAACCATAAAGAAAGTGAAAAGAATAAAAATAATTTAAAAAAGCTACCTGACTAACAGCAGCAGTGTATATCTTCTCCTCAAATCGAACAGCAATCCTCTGTACTTCATTCAAGCCTTCAGGTACAGAGACAGGCAAGTGCTTTTTTAAAGTCTCCATTCTATGGAAAGACAAACAGTTAACAATGATTAAAATATACATAAAGGAAACCATAAACCAAATAAATCGATGAATGAAGCACAATAACAACAAAAACAAAGGAATAACAAGATCATTTAACAGGTAAATGCAACAATGTTTTGGAAAATACAAGTTCTCCAAGATTGAGGAATGAATCAACCAACAAAGCAAATAAGAATAGTTCCCTACAAAGTCCAAAAAAACTACCATGTGCACAACATGCATAGTGAACCTTCCCTTCAGTTACACTGATATATTGATGATACAAAAGGAATTGTGAAGGTGATACTAAACTATCACTTAAAGGAAATAACACAAGGAGTTTCATTGCTTTAGCACTATCGTGCATGAAGATTCCGGTGTAAGGTTGCTTTAGGAAGATTTCAACACATTTGAAAACACTAATGCCATGTATAGGTTTGTAAATTACTTTTTTTTTAGGAGAAAAAGGATGAGCACCAAGTTAGGGTGAGGTTTCTAAATTACTAAAAACGAAGAGACTGATATAAGCTGCAAAATCATTTGACTATGCATTGACAACATTTGTGTTTGAGAACATCGAATCTCCATCGTCTCCTACTGACAGGAAGTCAGATCATTTCTTTTCATTTTCCAGATTTCAACTCCCCAATCTAAAATATCTTGACTGATAAAGTTCCAGACATACGAGTTCATTACTAAATTAATAGCAAAAATTGGACAATACATGATTACAGAGACAGGGTCATAGCTCATTAACCTAAATTAAGTTAAATGTACAAGACCTTTGGTGCAAAAGATAATAGGAAAATATCAAGATCTATGTAGCTCAAAGAGGGATTGAACTGATTCGATGTTCCAAGCACTTGAATCTTTGAGTACAGATTAATATAATTTTAATCCAAATCATAATGTCAAGGAAAGCTATTGAGAAGAAACTATTTGAGATGTTGTTACATGTCATATTCCTAAACCTTTCTATTACAATTTTTAATGCTTATGTTACTAGGGATAATTATCTCTCCACACGTAGAGAAGTTCAATCATCTTCTGGATTTCAGCTTCCTGGATATGTCACAAGCAATCCAAGTTCACTATACCGATTAATCAGCTGACGGTGAAGGTGGCTAGCATATGAAGTTGCACATTATTTTCCCAGATAAACAATTAACACAGATTTGTATGATTTTTCATGTTAGGCATAGGAACGCATTGAAATTTCATAACTAAGAAGGCTTCTATAGGACAATTTTGCAGTACCGAGCTTAAAATGTTGCAGCACCAACTTTACCCCAGAAAATTACCTTAGCTATATATCCATAATATGCTTATGCAATCTTAGGACTGTTTATACACAACCACCTTGGAGATCCGTTCAAAGACAAGAGATGGGGACGACTGTGGATCATGGCGTTTGCGGTCATGTGGGCCATAAGGCCCTAGCACAACTGCACATCTTTTGATCACTAATATACCCACCTGGTCAGATAGTATGACCTAGTCATCCTCTTTACCTCTCACGAAAACAAAAATAAAATCAACCTACAAAGTAAAACGCCCCTTCACCAGACAACAGAAAAAAAAAAACCTTTGACAGGAAGGAACATTTTCAGCTTTGGCTACAAAATCCCCCTTCCCGGAACTGCAGTATCTCCCGTATCACAATAATTACCCAAACTCCGACCAATCAAGATGATATTTCGACGACCCCCGACGCATCGTACCGATAGACAATAGCAATAAACCAAATAAAAAAGCGAGCTTTGACAGTCCGACAACGAGCACGTACATCTTGTTCACGACCCTCTGCCGTGCTTCTGGCTGGAGCTGCGTTCTCCAATCGACGGACGACGCTTCCATCGCCACCCCCGCCGCCGGATCGCCCTGCGCCGGACGCCAGCTGTTCGCCTCCATCGGATCGCTCGGACACCCTAGAAAAGTATCACCAGAGGAAGAAGGCAAATAGAGTCGAAAGCGAAAGCCGAGTCACCGAAAAAGATCGTCTTTTTATGTGGAAACTGGAAAGAATAAGACCTACCAAAAAGGATTTGGGTACATGTTAAGACTGTATATTTATACGTCCCATTTTTTTCGTGAGTCGAGACGAAAATCAAACCATAAATTTTTGACCAACGCGACGACTTGATCGATTCCGAGCTTACTAGCATCCGTTGAACCACTTGAGACGCAGCCCGCTTTTATTGCGTCAACCGTCGTTGGTTATTTATACGTCCCATTTGTTTAGTAACTTGTAAAAAATTAAAGAAAAAGAAAAAGAAAAAAAAAGTTAAACAGAGACTAGAGCACAGAGAAAAAAATTTATAACAAGAGTAATAGTATGTAATTCTTATGGTTAAAAATTTTACAAGTTTTTAAATCATGATTAAAAAATATACTTAATGTTCACAAGATATTCGTAGTAATGGGGAATAAAAATCACATGTAGCCGCCACCAAATACTCGTTTGATTTTTTACCATTCCAATGGATTACTTACACCCGAATCAGTGAATATGCACAGAAACAATGACAAGATGCTGAATCAGCATCGCATTAGTGTGATAATAATTGAGTTTGTGAATTGGCTTTTTGGGTAATGGGCCACGATTTATGTTTTTTTTTTTGTACCACATTAAATCGACGTATTTTTTTTATTTGTTTGTTATGTATTTAAGAAGAGGACGCGTATCTCAAATCAAGTCCTGTGGATCAAGCAATTGTCGTTTTGTCATTTTTTTTTAAAATTCATGTCTTGTAAGAATTTTATCTTCCCTTTTTTATTGATTTATTATTGTTTTTAAATCATTTATTAAATATCTGAAAAATACATTTTACAACTGATTTTGTTTCTTTATTTTTTAATCACACGATAGATTTAATGAAAAATAAGCTAATTGCTTAGGGTAATATGCTAAATCCATAAGCACCTGGCATTTTAATATAATAATATTTAATAGTGTGTGAAATTTAATTTTAATCAACAAATTTTGAATCATGGATTATGATTTACAGTTTATTTATATATGAATGGCTCCATGCAAATCTTTTATATGCATAATTATAATCTTAAATCTAAAAATTAATTTACACCGTCAAATTTATATGTTGCATCGAATGTTTCAATTCGGTCGAACGATTTAGACTTGCCACGACATATTTTAAGCTATCCTAACTTTGTTATGGTATTAAGGCGATAACAAAAAAGTAAAATCTTTTGCTTTTAAATCACAGAAATATAGTAAATAAATATGTTATAGAAAAGAGAAAGTAGACGAAGCTATGAAAGAAAGATCATAGGGATAGCAAAAGGAGAAGAAAAGAAATGTTCACCGCCTACTGGGAAAAAGGAAAGTCAGGAGAGAAAATATTATTGTATAGGAGTATGAAGGTAATTTTCTCTTGGCTAGAAGTCGTCGAAGTTACTAAACTTAAAAGAAGAATATTAAATTATATCAAATTTATTCCAGAACAAGGAGATACACTAATCGATGTAATAACAATTTTTCACCAATAACAATTGTAGTAACAGTAATAGTAGTTCTGAAGCAAATATTCAGAACAGTTCAACTCATTCAGCTCAGGGTTTGGCATTAGGATTTGATTCAAATATAGGAAATATTGAGAACAGAGAGTGATTTTGTAAAACAGAACAGCATCCATTATTCCAATGAAACAGAAACCATTTTAAAGGCAAAAATGTTTAACCTGAACAGACAACATAACAATCTTTCAGCATATCCATATTTGGGAGATTCTGAAGAAAAAACAAGGCAAGAATTGGTGACAGGCCAAAAAGGTGAAATATGCAGTTCACTTCTCTCCTAACAGAAGTTCAGTGTTAAAGCATTAAAGTAATCAGTCTGGTGTAGACAAGTAGAAAAGAATAACTAATTCCCTCATCGCCAGTCTGCTAAATAGACTCTACTTGTAACGCCTAGAGTCTGCTAAATAGATAGTCAAGTTGATCATGGAGACGGTACACAATCTATTATACTATTTGTCATATCATGACCTTGATTATTCAACAATTATAATACGTGGCATCAAATATAATAATAAAATAACTAAGATTTTTATTGTGAAAGAGTGAACGTTAATCACTAATTGATGCAATCCATAACAAAGAAGGAAAAAACCACAAACTCTAATAACCGCATGACGGCAAACGCCATGATCCACAGTCGTCCCCATCTCTTGTCTTTGTAGTCTGATTATAAACGGATCTCCAAGGTGGTTGTGTATAAAAAGTCCCAAGATTGCATAAGCATATTATGGATATATAGCTAAGGTAATTTTCTGGGGTAAAGTTGGTGCTGCAACATTTTAAGCTCGGTACTGCAAAATTGTCCTATAGAAGCCTTCTTAGTTATGAAATTTCAATGCGTTCCTATGCCTAACATGAAAAATCATACAAATCTATGTGTTAATTGTTTATCTGGGAAAATAATGTGCAGCTTCATATGCTAGCCACCTTCACCGTCAGCTGTTTAATTTGTATAGTGAACTTGGATTGCTTGTGACATATCCAGGAAGCTGAAATCCAGAAGATGATTGAACTTCTCTACGTGTGGAGAGATAATTATCCCTAGTAACATAAGCATTAAAAATTGTAATAGAAAGATTTAGGAATATGACATGTAACAACATCTCAAATAGTTTCTTCTCAATAGCTTTCCTTGACATTATGATTTGGATTAAAATTATATTAATCTGTACTCAAAGATTCAAGTGCTTGGAACATCGAATCAGTTCAATCCCTCTTTGAGCTACATAGATCTTGATATTTTCCTATTATCTTTTGCACCAAAGGTCTTGTACATTTAACTTAATTTAGGTTAATGAGCTATGACCCTGTCTCTGTAATCATGTATTGTCCAATTTTTGCTATTAATTTAGTAATGAACTCGTATGTCTGGAACTTTATCAGTCAAGATATTTTAGATTGGGGAGTTGAAATCTGGAAAATGAAAAGAAATGATCTGACTTCCTGTCAGTAGGAGACGATGGAGATTCGATGTTCTCAAACACAAATGTTGTCAATGCATAGTCAAATGATTTTGCAGCTTATATCAGTCTCTTCGTTTTTAGTAATTTAGAAACCTCACCCTAACTTGGTGCTTATCATTTTTCTCCTAAAAAAAGTAATTTACAAACCTATACATGGCACTAGAGTTTTCAAATGTGTTGAAATCTTCCTAAAGCAACCTTACACCGGAATCTTCATGCACGATAGTGCTAAAGCAATGAAACTCCTTGTGTTATTTCCTTTAAGTGATAGTTTAGTATCACCTTCACAATTCCTTTTGTATCATCAACTAAACAAGATTTAGACGTAGACTATGCACAATATGCAGATTGAACAAGGTCTAGGCATAGACTATGCAATATGTAGATTGAAAATAGAATCGCATAGAATTGAAAATACAACTAAATTATATATGATCTAAACTCTCAATTCACTAAACTACAAGTGCACAGATCAAAGTAGTAGACCTGAATGTTGAAATTTAAAATTCACTGACTATCTGAATTAATCCTAACTAAGTCAACTCTTTTTTTGTGTTTTAAAATGAGTGATATAAAATGATAACTAACATATAATGGAATGTTCTCTTACGAACGGAGTTCATCTAATATCTTGCTATATATTAATTAGAACAACTTAGCAATACAAATTAAATCAAATTCAATCTGTAAAGACTACTCTCACAGTGCATTAAAGTTAGAACTAAATATCATACTTTCATATGAATATTAATTAGATTGATTCGACAAGGATTTCAATTGATATTAAATTATCATGAAACTTCTAGCTCAATGCATAAATACAACCAGATCCACAACTAGTGCTAATATTCGTAATTTATTTCTAAACATCAAGGGAATCTAGAATCAATATCTCCGTTACCATTTCAATATGAGATTCACATCAACAAAAGCTAAATGGATATATCAAAACTCAGCATGGATAAATTGGAATCAGAAAATCAAGTCAATAGAAATCATAAGTGAAATTAAATTCAAAAACTAATTATTAATATTCTTAGTTCATTCATGAACAAGAGAATTTAGAATCAGCCTTTCAGCTGCCATTACAAAATAATATTCACATTAACAAGAAGTAAATGATACATTTAGATCTTAACATACATTAGAACTAGAAAACATGCTAATATTCTTTACTCATTTTTTAGCAAGAAAAAAATTAAACATCAACTTCTTAGTTGACATTGTAAAATAGGATTCACATCAACATAAAACTTATTAAAAAGCATTGAGAAACTACACTAATATCGGTGGCAAAAGTGTCGTTCAATCATCCATCCATAAACAAAAATAAAACTACTATCCTATCCTAAGAGGGCTAAGATTTAGCTCCTCATAACTGATGAAAATAATTCAAAACATGAGGAAGATAATAAAAAAACATTCTAAAATATAAAGAATCCTCAGCTCTAAAACTCATCCTCCAACCAAATGGCTAAAAGATGAGATGATCCCCCATTGCTCCTTAACATCATCCTTTTATATGATATTATCATCGCCATTTGATCCACATCAAAACCTTTCATTCCAACTAATTTTGTCATCTGTCTTTTGATCTTTTTGCTTTTGTGCTGAGAAGAGATTCCTTTCTCGTTGCTTTTGGTAGCTGCTTGCGTGGTCAAGCAATAATAACTGCCAATTCAATATCCAACTAATCATGCTTTATACAATTCAATTCCATTCAACTCAATTCATTTTGATTTCAATTCAATTCGATCTTGTCCAATAAAAATAGGAAGCCTTTGGCCAATTAAGAAAACTCATGCATGCCTCTTTCGTGCTACAGCAAGCTAACAATAACAATATTAATGATTTGTGAATGGAAAGGACAAGGGCCAAACATATGACAATCGTAACTTCTCTAGAAGATGATGTCTCAGACTCCCTAAGTACACTATATTCCTCGTATAATACGATAACAATAAGTCCTGAGCTTAGAGACAATAAAAAAGTATGGAGACTAAATAGTCTTCAGCTTTTTTTTCTTATTTACCTAAGATATTTATCTTTTAACATTTTAGATTAAGTTAAACGAGGCTTAATCAGAAAAGACTACTAGATCAATGCTATAATTAGTAATAAGATTGGATATGATAATAATATGAGCAGATATGATGATAATATGGTAAGGTATAATGATTGTATAATTAAATATGATAATAAAATGATCAAGAATAATTAATAATAACAATAATCCAATTAACTATTAAATACAAAAAATAAATTTTCAAACTGGAAATTTGACCCGTGTCAAGGGAAACTTGGGCCGCATTTTAAAATCTCATATATACCTCGGTCAGAACAAATTTGGGCCAAGTATGATGTGAACCGGGGCTGAGTTGGCTTAGTTCACAAATTAAGTCCTCGGTCGCCTAAGCCCGAGCCAAGTGTAAAGGAACCCCGGCCGAGTGTAAGGAGAATCTAGGCCGTATTGTTTGACACCAAAATCTAATTGGCCTCGGATCACGATGCCCGTATCGCGTTATCAGGAACCTGGGACAATCAATGAACTCAATCCAATTTCAACTTTTGATTGGGCCAGACAAAATTGAACCAGGGCCTAATTTTGTCGCCATTGAAAAATCATGTTTTGACACGATTTTCAACCACTATTTCGATGCGATAAGTCGAGAACAATTTTAGTGAACACAAAAATTATACCAATATGATCTCAGTATAAAGGATAAGAGTTCAGAGTTTCATATCATAAAAAAATGATGATATGAGAACCCCTCACGTTCTAAAGTTAGCTCAAAAACCAATTGGGATGGACTGCATGAATGTCGAAGTTTGGCTGATGATTTCACTATGATATGACTTTGAAACTCGTGCCTTGGATATAGTTCTTCTATATCAAGGTTTCGAAACTAGGTTGTTCTTTGAAATGCCTCGATTCACATGAAAAAGAGAAGAGAAATAGGGTTCATGGTGCTTAAGAAATTTCAACCATCCTTTAATACTCATTTATAGTTGTAGGCTACAATTTTAACTTTTATTGAACCTTGAGATAATACTAAGTTAACCATGATCGTTTATCATTAATTAATATTTTCATCGAGAGCTTCACCTGCCACCACTAGAGATCCGAGACGAACACCAAATTAGTTGGAATTGACGGTGAACCGACTTTCCAACTTATTGACAATGTGCTCTCTAGCGTCGAATGGGTTGACAATAAAAAAAAGACTTTTATTCACCTTTTTTATTAATAATATTTAAGATTATTAGTATATAATTAATTCAGAACTTAAGGATGTAGGATCCCAAACACCGAGAGGGGGGCGGTGAATTGGTGTTCAATTCGAAAATATTAATTTCACAAAAACCATCGTGAAAGTTTAAAATCGATTCTTAAATTTTTTTTTAAATCAATACAATTCAGATCACATCAAACACAATACAAGAAGAAAAGAGAGAGATCAAACACAAATGAACACGGGTTATTGACGATGTTCGGTCACACATTGATCTACATTCCCGTTCTGATTTCTCGACTTCGAGATAGTCGGAGATTCCACTAAGCACTTCCTTTGTTCTAAATGAGACAAAGAAAAAAGTCCTTTATACAACCATCTTTTTTTCGCTTCGAGATGCAAGGCAAACTTCTCCTCCTAAGAACCTAATATTTTTTTCTCGTTCAAGAGATAAGATTTGAAACCTCTTTCACACAAGAGCTTTCACAATCTTTCTAAAAAAAACAATTTTTCTTTTTTACAATAGAACACTCATAAAAAAAAGAAAAGAGAAATAAATAAATATCTAAATGGTAACTTCAGAGAAAAATATCTTCTTTTGATTTCTTGAAGTTTTGCTTCAATTCTTGATGTGTGTCTTTGCTTCTAGCTTTGACACTCCTTTTATAGACTTCAGCATATGAAAAATTCGTTGAGAATTTGTTCCACAATTTTCTCCTTCAAATATAACCATTACCGTTCATTCCAGCCGGGGACCGATTGACCACATTAATAAATCGGTCGACCGATCTATATGACCGTTGCGCTCATTTGCTTAGTTACCATTATTGGTCGGTCAATCGGTTCATCGATCGGTATGTCAATCGGTATTGTCTCGACATTGATTGGAAAAGCTCATATATTTGTCCATCGATCAGCATCTTCAATCGGTATATCTTCGATCGGCCTTCTTTGCTTCGATCGGCAGATTGAACGACCTACACTATTTTGAGCATAACTTATTGCACAGTTATCCAAATTAGATAATCTTGGATTCTATGGATATCTAACAAGATTCTCTAATCACATTATAGTTAATTATTTAATCAAATTATAGTGCATAAACTTATCCATTTTATTTAAACTTTTTCAATATTTAACTTAAATCTTTCGAGGTTTGTATCATCACAATATGATTTTATATGTCATTAAAACTTTGATCCAACAATCTCTCCCTTTTTTTTATGAAGATAAACTGAAAAATATGAAAAATATATAATTTACGAAAAAGTTGTAAAATAAGTTGTAAAATCTTGTAAAATTAATTTTACTCTCCATAACACAACTTTTCTTATGTGAATATCTATACTTATGAGAATATCTATCATTGTAAAGAACTCTTCGTATAAAGTGATATTAAGATCATATTTCTCTCCTTTTTGTTTTATAAAAGAATAATTTGTATATGAAACATATAAGAAAATGTAGGATCCCAAAAGGCACTAAGAGGGGGGATGAATTTCACAAAAACTGTCACGGAAGCACAAAACCGATTCTTAAATCCTTTATAATTCAGATCATAAATTCAATATGAATGGGGAGAGAGAGAGAAAATTAAACTCAAATGGACACGGTGGTTTGTTGATGAGGTTCGGCCACACCTTGGCCAACGTCCCCGCTCTGACTTCTCGATCTCGAGACCGTCGGAGATTCCACTAGCACTTTCTTTATTCCAAATGGGGCAAGGAAGAAAGTCATTTACACCACCGCCTTTTTCTCCGCTTCGAGAGGCAAGGCAACCTCTCCTTCTAGGAAGTTAATCTATTTCTCTCGCTCAAGAGGTAAGATTTTGAACCTCTTTTACACAGGAGCTCTCTCTATTTTTTCTGAATAAAAGTGTTTCTCTCTTTTATAATGCTAAGCTCATAAGAGAAGAAGAGAGAAAGAATGAGAAAGCTATAAAATGAAAACTTCAAGAAATTATCTCTCTTTAACAACTTGAAGCTTTTCTTCAATGAGTGAATGGGTGCCTTTGCCTCTAGCTTTGGCATTCCTTTTATAGTCTTCAATGTGTAGAAAATTCATTCAGAAATCATTCCACAAATTTCTCTTTCAAATTTGACCGTTAATGTTCATTTGACTCGGAGGCCGATCGATCGAAATTTTGGACCGGTCGACCGGTCTATGTGATCGTTGTGCCATTTCTCCAGTTATCGCAGCTGGTCGGTCGACCGGACTATCGACCGATATAGTCTCGCAGTTTTGATTTATAACCGTTGAGCTGATCGGTCGATCGGTGCATCGACCGGACTGTCGACCGATATAGTTTCGATGTCAACCAATTCTGGATCGGTCGACCGGCGTCTTCATTTGGTTGACCGGACTATCGACCGACCTTCTTTGCGTCGACCGGCAGGTTGACCGACCTGCACTCTTTTGATCATAACTTTCTGCACAGTTATTCAAATTAGATGATATTAGATTCCATGAAAAGCTAACAGAATTCTCTACAAATTTACTGAAATATTCATCTAATATTTAATCATTTCATAGTCAATTATGTAATCAAAATTGTGCATAAAGTTATCTCTTTTTTTGGACTTTTTCAACATTTTAATCTTTCGAAGTTTGTTTCATCAAAATATAATTTTATATGTCATTAAAACTTTGACTCAACAAAAACCATATGTAGATCCCCCTTAATCATATTTTCAAAAATTTATTCTTCCCTATAATAGACATTTAAAGTATTGTATCATAAAGATTTTAAAAGATAACCCCCTAAATTTATGGGTTATTTTATAATGAAAACTAATTTATGAAAGTCACAGAAAAATATATTAAGAATTCATAAAAACTTTGATCCAACAATGATTATGTCAAAATAAAGTTTTAACATGCTTCATCTATCACTATTATCAATTTTCATTTATATGTTCCTCTTTTCAAAGAAATAGTAATTTTGAACTTTTTGAGTGAAATAAAAAAAATTAGTTGATACTTTTAAGATAACCTTTGTGCCTTCACATTTTCACTTCCATATGTCCTTTGCTTTATATGTGAAGCATACCTGAAAAATAATCAAGTAACTTTTGGTATCCAAACTTCTTTGGGTCCTATTTTGTTAGACAATGTTTCTTTCGAAATTAAAATCATGTCATGTTGAAATGTTTTTCCTATTTTGCATTGATAAGCATAATGATCATGAAGTCCACATGCAAAATATGTAATATGTGATTTTTTTTATTAAATTTTCAATACAAGTTTTCATATCCAAAATAATTCATAAGATTATTTTTCGTTACACGAGACATGACTTTATTTTGTATATCTTTTAAAGAGGCATTTTCTTTTTTTACTTTTTCTAATGAGCATGCTATTTTCACAATTTCACAAGCATGTGTAATTTTCAAAGAATCAATTTCATTTTTTCATTTTCCACAAAATATATATCCTTTTTTCTTTCAAATTTTCAATCTCATGTCGTAATTTCTCATTTTTCTCTTTAAGTGAGTAATATCTTTTTATAAGGGAGGAAAGTTTTTTATTTACATTTAAAATAAGATTTTCTTTGGAAAAGCTCAATGAATCATTATTTGAAGGATTAGAAGTTATATCATCGTTGTGTGCCATTAAGCATAAATATGCTTCATTATTAGAAGAGGTTGACGAGTTACTTGTTTCACTTGACTCTTCATATTTTTTCTTTTTACCTTTTTGAAATGTCTCCTTTTTGTGATTTTTTGTATGATCTTCGAGTAGGCTTTTTATTCTTCTCTTTCTTTTTCACCGACTTGAGATAGTTATCTAATTGTGTTGTGTAGCGGGCGAATTTCTTTTCGTCAACTTCTTCTTCATTTGAGTCATCTTTATTTTCGCTTGCTTTCAAAGTCAATGTCTTCTTTTTGAGAACATTGGATTCTTCTTCTTATTGAATTCCTATCTCATAAGTTAGAAGTGAACTAATAAGATCATCAAAATTCAATTTGTTCAGATCTTTTTTTTCGATCACGGTCTTCTTCGTATGTCATTGGGGGAGAGAAACCTGATAATTTTTTTCACTTTTTGATTATTAGTTCTCAGCTCGTCCAATGAGACTAAGCCATTCACAATATCATCAAACTGAGCAATCATATCATTTATGAATTCATTTTCATGCATATTGAAGGAATCATATTAATGATTCAAAATATTTAATCAGATTATTTGACTTTATCCGTTCCTTCATAAGTAGTAATAAGTTTCTTCCAAATTTCAGTTGCATTTTCACAATCAGAAATCCGATTAAATTCCATTGAATTCAAAGCATAATAAAAAATATATTTACCTTTCCAATCCAATTTTGAATTTTTTTTGTCTTTCGTCATGTTTTGAAGGTAGTTTTCATGTAAATAATAGTATTTTTCAATCGTGTCCCACATATTTATGTCAATAGAACATATTAAGGCTTGAATTCTAATTTTTTAATAGGCAAAATTTGATGTATTTAAAGGGGAATGACGACTAATTAATTGTCCTTTGACAAAATTAAATCCACTTGATGCCATGACTCTAAATATTGTTAAATATTAAAACAAGGCGATCAAATCTTAAAATGATAAATCTCTAAAACGATTTGATCTTTAAAATAAGAGCAACCCGCTTTGATACTAATTGTATGACTCAAAAGCACCAAGAGGAAGAGGGGGGAGAGGGGGAGGGGTGAATTGATGTTCAATCCGAAAATATCGATTTCACAACAACCATCGCGGAAGTTTAAAATTGATTCTTAAAATCTTTTTAAATCAATACAATTTAGATCACATCAAACACAATATGAGAGGGAAAGAGAGAGATCAAACACAAATGAACACGGTGGTTGTTGACGAGATTCGACCACACCTTGACCTACGTCCCCGCTTTGACTTCTCGATTTCGAGATCATCAGAAATTTCACTAAGCACTTTTTTTGTTTCAAGCGGGACAAGAAAAAAGTCATTTACACAATCATATTTTTTTCGCTTCGAGAGGCAAGATAAACCTCTCCTCATAGTAAGCTATTTTTTTCTTTTTCTCAAGAAGTAAGATTTGGAACCTTTTTCACATAGGAGCTCTCACAATCTTTCTGAAAAATAATTTCTCTTTTACAATTGAACACTCATAAGAAGAGAAGAGATAAAGAAAGAAAGCTTTAAATGATATCTTCAACGAAAAAGATCTTCTTTTGATTTCTTAAAGTTTTGCTTTAATGCTTGGATGTGTGTCTTTGCTTCTGTCTTTGGTACTCTTTTTATATGCTTCAGCATGTGGAAAATTCGTTCGAAATTTATTTCACAAATTTCATCTTCAAATATAGTTATTACTTTTCATTCTGACCGGGGACCGATCGACCACGTTAATGGACTGGTTGACCGGTCTATATGACCGTTGCGCTCATTTGCTTAGTTACCGCAACTGGTTGGTCGATCGGTATTATCTCGATGTTGATCGGGAAAGTTCATGTATTTGTCGGTCGACCGACATCTTCAATCGGTCGATCGGTATATCTTCAACCGGCCTTCTTTGCTTCGACTAGTAGATTGATCAACTTGCACTATTTTAAGCATAACTTCTTGCATAATTATCTAAATTAGATAATCTTAAATTTTATGGATAGCTAACATGATTCTCTATAATTTTGATATTTATGATTTAGTCCAGAATCTAATCAAATAGTTAATTATTTAATCAAAGTGTAGTACATAAAGTTATCCATTTTATTTAAACTTTTTCAGCATTTAATTTAAATCTTTCGAGACTTATGTCATCAAAATATAATTTTATAGTCACTAAAACTTAGATCCAACAAAGAAATAACTTTTAAATATACTTTTCTATTAAAATAGTTCTTTAATCAAAGATCCTTCTTTAAATATACTTTTATAATCAAGTTATTATGTTTGCGAGTCTCCTTCAAAGATCCTTTGGTTCAACATTCGATGCCGAGGTTAGGATCTTCGCCACACTATTGCACTATAACTTGTCCAAAAAATACATAAACTTTACTAATAGTAATTAAAAGTAAAAATTGTAGTAAACAATAGTTCTTTAATTGAAATACTTTTCACAATTATATACTATCACGCTGACGTTATTTTCTTGAAATAATATTTTCTCTTCTCATGTAGGTCATCTGGTGCCTAAAAGAAAGTTGCAATCTTATACTCACATAGTGACATAGGTCTTCCATTATTTAGTGTCACTGAGAACATATTTGTAATTATTAATTGGCAAATCTTTTTTAGAAATTTGTCATAGTAGTATTCACGCTGATTAAAAAAGAGTACATTACATATATATGTGAGTTTAAGTATGTTGATAATGTCTTGAATCTGAACTCAATGTGTCCCCTTATGCAATAAGACGCTTCAGCAGATTTTCCCTACGGGGTCTCCCTGCGGGGGTTGAAAGGGGCGGAGCCCCCTGAGCGAAAATTTTTAGAGGTATTCTGTATGTGATTCGGATTTAATTTATTTCCTTATTACGGGATAGGTGTCTTATTTTTTAGGTTTAATTTAGAGTCCTAATCGATCTGTAATTTTTATCAAAAGGAGTGCATATATAAACTCCCTAAGGGGTACAAAGAGAAAACAATCTTATATTGTAATCATCTTCTATTTTTTCCATTAATATAATTCTGCGTCGCCTTAAATTTCTCGGGTTTCTCGCGGTGCATAATTTCTCTCGTGCAGAGAAACTAACAAAGTAATATGTAATCAAAAGTTGTATAATAAATATGCATCTAATGAATTTGAGCCGTTGAATGATGATTATATGGTTGAGATTAAATCTAACAAATTAATATTAAATTTAAAAGAGATTGAATATCAATATAACAAATTAATATTAAATTCTTATGAACTTGATTTGTTTGTTTCATATATTGTACAAAAGTTGATTGCATGCTATATATATATATATATATATATATATATATATATATATAATTTAATGAGTATGCTACTCACTAAAATAGGAAGCAATATCCTACCTACTATGTCAACCGTCAGATAGACGATCAATGATAGATCAAACGAGGCGCGGTTTGGTTCATTGATCACATGGGTTTAGTTCAACTTTAATATAAGTGATTGTTACTCCACTCAACCTTGACTCGCTCGATGGCATCGATCGTGGCTCTGTTACACCTTGACCCGATCCTCCTCTCGACTTCCTATTGCTTGATTTCATTAAGAAGACAATCTCTATGCTTGTGAAGCCGACGATCAACCTCATTTGTCCAGCAATGACGATCTTCACCGGGATATGTTGCGAAGCTGACCTCGTCAAGGAGCCGTTTGGAAGATGAAATGACCTAGGGAATTACATTCATCAGGTTTATCTTTATTTCCTTCATTTTTCTTGTGAATTTTTTGTATGAAAGATATTGGATCTTGTGCACTTTCTAATCGCTCATATTTATTGGAAAAATAATTCCCGACGATGGTGAAATTGTTGTGGGCTAGTGCCTTCAAACTTTGCATGTTCATATGATTTATTTAGATTTGTTCTCTTCCAAGGCAAACTTAAATTTAACTCAAATGTTAGTTGGAAACCAAAATTCTTAGTATATTGTGTAAAAGAACGAATAAGAACTCATGAATTATAGAAGCGAAATCGAGGCTTTGCTCTTGCTACTATATAACAAAGAAAAAAAAATTACCATATGCCCAAGAAGAAGCTATCGTATGTTAACAAAATATTCTTGACAACAAATTTAACAAACAAAACTCTTGTGTGAGGTAGGAGTTAAGTAGCAATAGCACGTGACTGCGATGCTGGCCAAATTGGAACAGCAACCACCCGACAGTTTTTCTTAAGGTAGTGAAAGGCAGAACTTCATCATGTTCAGTCAAACGCACGCGACATTAACGGTGGGTTCATCGGAACAAAAATTTTGGTCAAAGTACTTTGTTCCAATCTAAAAGTTCTGACTCAATGCAAGAATTTCAAAAATTCTTGTTGTCCGATTCGATATCAATCACGTCAAGCATTTAAGTTTGTGTTCTTCACACATTCGGCCAAACACGAAGCATGAACAAAGTCGTCCCATCATCATGTTTCGAAAACTTTCGAGAATATTTGTTCTCTTAACCAAACACAGCCTTAAAAAGAAATGACAACACAATTGCAATTGCAATTGCGGCATGGTTGACACAGTAGCACGAGATTATTTTATGCACATTGGTACCTTACTGAAAGTGTCATTCATTATTTTCCTAACATCGGATTACACATAAATTTTGCAATTAAATTTAAATTTATATATTATGAGTCATTAACAAAATTATCCATATAAAAAAATATCTCCATCCTTATATGACAATTTACTTTATATTATGAGTCATTTATAATTTTGCAATCCTGATATGACATCTTCAATTTATAGTTTATACTGCATCACACACTTATTTTTCTCATATACAAAATATATATATATATTATATTTATAACTTTGTCCCAGTAGGCAGAGGAATTGAAGGCCCAACTTGGACCATTATAGTAACAAAGGAGCTCGATCGTGTACGTAAACAAGTTGCGTCAGCAGGTATTTTAATGGGCCTAAAGTAGAACACAAATAAAATAAATTTCGAATATAATATAATTTACGAAAGTATATAAATGTATTAAAGTGTATCAAAGGTTTTTCTTTTATCGCTACCGAAAAAAAAAGGTTTTTCTTTTATGATTTGATGTTCATATATGTATATAAAATGTTTGATGTCTTTGTCTGTTTGACAATAAAATCAAATGAATAATCATAATATATATAATCATTTTTTTAATTTTGATGGCAGGTCCATCAACTATGATTGTGTGAACAAGAAGAAATTAGTACAAATATGAGAAAAAGGAAACATCAACCATCTCAATATATTCACACCGCAATCTTGACTTGATACAAGGAGACAAGATATAAATTGTGTCTTACTCCATTTTCCAATAATTAATTGATCTTTATCAAATGAATTATCAAGTTAGTCTTAACTTATCAAGTTAATATACTTTTAGATGTCATTGCGATTGGAATATATTCGACAATCGTAACCTCAGAGACATTAAATAAATATATTCTAACTTAAAAAAAATATTTGTCTTACATAATTTTAGCACAATATCAACTCATATTTTTTTACTTTTTTATATTAAGCTGCAAAAGTAGAATTTATCCTTAAACACCATACAAAATAATTAAATAGATCATTCTCTTGCATTTATGCAATGATTAGTGTTATTAAATGCATATAAGATAGAAAGTTTTAACAGAACATGCATATATATATATATATATACATATATATATGTTTACTAATTTATTATGGAACTTATATACTTGTAAAACGAGAAAAAATAGAGAAAAGGTGAAATGTCCCAATATTTGAGGAAGGGAAATATAGTAATTTAATTTGAAACTTTTATGGATTAAAAATAAATAAATAAAAATATGAAAATAAATACAAAAAAAATTATATAAGGAGTAGAAAAAGACAGAGAAGAAATTTTAGATGAAAATAATTGAGATTAAATTATGAATAGTAATCTTGATTAGATCAAAATTAAGAATTGAATTTGAATTTGAATTTTCATCCAAACATAAGTTTAATGGATAAGAGATTCCTAACGAAGATGAAATTAAGAATTTTGAGCATCAAAAGCCAATAAAATGTATTATTATTTTAATTAAAAAGAGATAAAATAATATTATAAGAATTAATGACAAAGCTTAAATAAAAGGAAAAAAAATAGAAGATAAAACAAAAGTATAGTTTGATTGAAATAAATTATGAATTGAAAATAAAAAATGAAGAGACAATTTGAGTGAGCTTGAGATGGGATGGCGCCAAGCTGGTTCAGACCATCAGACTCGGGGAGCATGACATCGTTGTCGATGTCGGATTCTGGCGTTCTGAATCTGTCCGAACCATTGTCGCCCACAGAATCCATCGTCTCCCCGAATGACGCCTCATCCTCCTGCTGCGCCTTCTCCCAGGCGTTCTTCTTGTTGTACAGTCGGCAGAGAACCCAGTCATCCAACTGCATGCATCCACAATCATCCTTCGATCATGTTGCTCTCATAAAACACAAATGAAACCAAATCATAGGTAATAAAGATACTATCCAGATGCATCGACATTCGACGTTGTTTGTACTGAGTGCATGCATACATATACTGATATACACGTACCCTTAAGCTTCCCTTCTTGATGGCGCTTCGGTTGGCGTTAGCCATCCTGTATTCGTGCATGATCCAGTCCGTCTTCACACCCCGCGGCGCCTTGCCGGAGTAGAAGACGAGAGCTTTCTTGATCCCCAGCGGCTTGTTGCTCCCCTTGGGCGTGACAGGCTTGTCAGCCCCGGTCGCCTTCCAGTAGCCGCTCCCCGCGGCTCTGTTCGGCCGGGACCCGTTCGGGTACTTGCGGTCGCGAGGGGTGAAGAAGTACCACTCCCGGTGCCCGAACAACGCCAAGTCTGTTCACGATGACAAAACAAAGACCATCATATGATGAAACAGTCCGTGCATGCAGAGAAAACATAATTAAGTGGAACTTTTGGAGTACATTGGTTTAGTACCTGGGAGTTGCCATGGGTTGAACTTGTAGAGGTCGACCTCGGCGATTATGGGGACGGGCGGGCGCTGGTAGGCGACCTTCC
Organism: Pontederia crassipes; assembly: GCA_030549335.1. Taxonomy (NCBI): domain Eukaryota; kingdom Viridiplantae; phylum Streptophyta; class Magnoliopsida; order Commelinales; family Pontederiaceae; genus Pontederia; species Pontederia crassipes. The sequence continues at coordinate 64,839,341 of CM060196.1, read as the reverse complement.
GGCAGAGGTAGTGGACGACGAGCTCCTCGTCGGTGGGGTGGAAGCGGAAGCCAGGCGGCAAGTTGAGCTCCGCCTCGGCGTCTCTTGCCTCCTGATCACCATCTTCTCCAGGCTCGACACGCTGCTGGTTCCCGGGGAGATGGAATGGAACGAATGTTACAGATTACGTTGGTATTTGGGCTGGTCTGTTGGGCGGTGGGCGATCCAAAAGATATAGGGAGAACGCGGGCGAGTGGGATATGCTTGAGAGGAGCAGCACAAGGCAAGGAGTTGAAATGTTTTTATTGTACTGGGACCCGCGTTCTCACTCGCACGTGAACTTTCTGGGAAGCTTCAAATGAAGAGTTATTAATTTATTTATTTTTTTCTTTAATTCCATGCGGCCATTTTCTTCTCTCTTTTTTTCACATTTGAGAAGGCAATTTAAAGCAAAATGTATTTGGGAAGCCATTAAAACGGGGGAATGCGTAACGGAAGAAAGGGATTAAATTGAGTGGATGGAATACCCTTTCCTCTTGCCCATAATATTTCTTTGAATTGAATTGTTTGGCCCATCACTTGTTCACCTTGATTCATCACTTCATGCCGACCTCTTGCCCATAATATTTCTTTCCTCCATGCCTCATACGAGAATGGAAAATTGGAGTGTTTTTTTTTTAATCCAGATGAAAATCAAAATAAGTCAAATCGAGTTGGTAGATTCGGTTTGAGTTCTGACGTAAAAAAAAGCAAGGCCGAGTTGATCCGGTCTGACTTTATGTCATATTCAGCCTGAATTTCTACCGATTGAGGGTAAAAACATAATTGGAGAACACAATCCACCTTGCACCTAGTGGGGGCCAGGAAATAAAAAATGAAAAAAGTATGTTTAATTATGAAGAATATTATATTTATTGCATCTCACCATATTATCACTACAAGAAAATTGCATATTTTCTTCTAATATCATTGATGAATAGGACGTCTGTCCGTAATTCTAATAGCTTCGGACGTCAAAATTTGAATTTATAATAAAATATATTATAATACTATATAATAAAATAATGGCATAAAGATTAATATCTCAATATTAAAGTTTTTGTATAATAATATATAATAAAATTCATAAAGATGAATATTTAATAATCAAGTTTTTTACGACTGGAGTCGTCGGAACAACTGACGACCGCCCATCCATCAATAGTTCTTCGGTCGTAGAAATTTGAATTTACAATAAAATATAAAGTTATTTTCATAAACCTCCTATGAACTATTACGATTTTTCGTATCTAAAATCAAACTACGAACTTTTTTTGTATTCCTAAACTATCACGATTTTTTCACTTTAATCATTCCATCTACTTCTGTTATGTTTTTCATTATTTTTTTATTTAAGAAAAGATTAAACTACCCCTCCCTCCAGAAAAAATAAGACATAACAAATATAAATAAAAAATAAAAAAAATCATTGGAAGGATTAAAATAGTAAAAAAAATTACTCCCCCGGTTTTTTTATTTATTATTTGATGTGTTATAGAGGGAGGGGTAATTTAGTCTTTTCATAAATGAAAAAATCAAAATTAACGGAAAACATAATAGAAGTAGACGAAATGACTAAAGTGAAAAAGTCGTGATAGTTTAGGGATATAAAAAAAGTTCATTGTTTGTGGTTAGATACGGAAAATCATAATAGTTTAGGGAATGTTTATATAAATAACCCTAAAATATATTATAATATTATGTAATAAAGCAATGGCATAATGATTAATATTTTAATATTAAAGTTTCCGACGATCGGATCCATCGGAATTATTGACAAATGTCCTATTCGTCATTAGTTCTGACGGCTTCGTCCATCGAAATTTAATTTTATAATATTATATAATAAATAATGGCATAAAGATTAATATTTTAATATTAAAGTTTTTAACGATCGAAGCCATTTGTCGACATTGGCCATCCAAATTTGATTTTTTAATTAAATATATTATAACATTATATAATAAAATAATGGTATAAATATTAATATTTTAATATTAAAATTTCAATAATTGTCAATAGTTTCAACGTATCCGACCGTCATAATTTTTTCTTAAACCCCTCGGCCCGAGTTTTTTCCCTCTCTCACACTCTCCCTCTCTCACTCTATGGTCTCTTGGGCGACCTCGTGGCTGTGGCGTTATGCATCCTTGGCGACCAAGCGCCTTCGGTAACCCCCGCGATTGTGGCGACCACGTGCCTCTGACAATGACAGTTGACCGGCAATGTCTTCTCCGACCTACTGTGGCTCCATCTCTCTTCTTCGGTGTCGTCCACCTCTCTTGTCTTCTCCAATGACGATAACCTCTCTCTCACTCCCTCTCTTTAGGTCAGTGGCGCGGCCATGGGTGGACCCTATATCGGAGAGGGTAGTGTTGCCTGCAAGAGGGTGAATCCACCTTTCTTGTGGATGACACTACCTAGCAGAGGGTGAAAAATATGACCAATGTCCGACCGGATCCACCTGGACGCTTAAGTGGCCCCGTCTAGCATTGGATGAATCCCTCCAATTATGGGGTGGGTCCGACCAATGTCTGGCCGGATCCACCCCATAAGAGGGCGATTCTCCCTCTAATGGAGGCACCCATGGTGGCACCACCCGACATCGAATTTGTCCAGACATTTGGTCGGATCCCCCTCTTATGGAGCGGATCCACCCTTTGCTAGGGTAGTGCTACTTGCAAGTAGGCAGATCCGCACTCCTGAAGGGGCAGTGCTGGCATGCTGAATGGAATTTCAAAATATATTTTTAAAAAATTATGATGATTATTTGTCAAAGGTTCCGACAATTGTAGGTAACCTCCCGTCAAAACTTTTGACGAAAGAAATGGTGCTCACCCATCGAAAGTTTCAACAAGTGGCCTTATTGGAAGTTTCTAAGGGAGACTTTAAGATGGCACTACATGTCAAAAGTTATGCGCTCGTCAGAAAGCCATTTCCAACGACTCTTTTTCGAACAACATTGGCCCATCAGAAATTAAATTTTTCGACGGATTTTATGGGACTTGTCGACAAATATGGCCATCAAAAAATTCAAAAAATGTTGTAGTGTGATGATAATGATTTCATTATGATGATAATAATCATATGATTATGATTGATTGATTGAAGTCTCGTGCTTTTATAATTGTAAAGCAAGTTTAAAAGAAAAAAATCCAAACATAGTAGGTTAAATAATATAAAATAGTTGAAAGCAACTAAAAATTAGCATATCTCGCAAACTACATTTTGTGATTGAAGTACTCGTTATGGTTGAATAATAACTCCAAATATTAAAAAATAAGTAAAAGCAACCCGCGTGATTGAAATAACTTTTATAGTTGAAGTATACGTTGAAAGATAAAATAGTAAGAAAACACTATGGTTGAAGCAAACCTTTATAATTGAGGTATAAGATACAGAATAATTCAATTACATGTCTTTATGATTGAATAATAAGTAGAAAATAATTAATTGAAAAATGACCGATTACAATTTCTATGGTTGAATTGATGATTATAGCTAATTGATCTTTACCATTGATGGATAATGTTTAATCGATAATTGTTAAATGGATTCTGAACTTACGTATGATCAATTAATAGTTAATTATATATAATTGATAATTAAAGTTAATTGATATTGATTGATTACCAGTAATTGATTATATAAATAATTATTAATTATATGTTTGATCAATTATTTATTTTCAATTGTTTATCATTATGCCTATTAACATATAATGAGTTTATGCTCATTAGAATTTTCCTCTATACTTGAATTCGGGATAAGTAAATGATAATGGTGAGAAATATAGACTTATAAAAATATAATTGTATAATATAGATGTTGGCTAATAACTCATCATTAGATATTATATAGTTAATTCTGCTAATATCAAATTAATTATGTAAACTATTTTTGCTAATGTAAAGACTATTATAATTAAGTCATTAGCTGATGTAAACAAGTATGTTATCGTGTTAAAGTAAAAAAAAAGTTAAGTTGACACGCAAATATCAAAACGTCACACAAGATGAAAAAAAAGTATAAAAAGTTTAGGTCATGAAGATAAACATTACAAGAAAATTGAGATTTTTCGATGGACAGTTCCGACGGAAAGAAATCCTTCAAATTTGTGAAGGATTTTGCGACAGATAGGAATCCGTCGGAATTTTCAACAGTTCCAACTGTCAGAAATAAAAATAAGAAATTATGAAATCTATTATTTTATTATTTTATTTTCTGATGGTTAAAAAATGTTGAAAGTTCCAACGAATACGTATCCGTGGAAACTTCCGATTGTCGGACCCATTGATAAGTGGAAAATAATATAATATAAGTAGTATTTTATTATTATAATTATCGATAGTTTAGACCGTCAAAACTTCTGACGTCGGCAACTTTAAAAATAACTAAATATTATATAATATAAATAGTATTTTATTATTATAATTATTGACAGTTCGGACCGTCGGAAGTTTCGACGGTCTGGACTGCTGGTAACTTTAAAAATAATTTAATATTATGTAATATATAATATAAGTAGTACTTTATTATTATAATTATCGGCAGTTAAGACCGTCGGAAGTTTCGACGATCTAGATTATCGGTAATTGAAAAAATAATTAAATATTATAATAATATATATTATTAATATATCTATTATTAATATATAGATTATTAATAATATATATTATTAATATTTTTGACCGTTCGAATCTTCTGATGGCTCAAAATCCGTCAAAAGTTCTAACGGTCGTGATCGTTAGTAATTAAAAAAAACTCTTCCGCTATTTTTTCTTTTCTTTTCCCGCTTTATCCTCTTTCTATTCCTATATATCACCTTCTCCCTCTCTCCTCTCTCTCCCCCTCACCTGTCGTGCCCGGCGCAACGACCTCCATCCCGGATGATGATCCACCGGTGACCCTCTCTCTTCAGCTCTGTCTTCCTCCTGCTCGCTCGGTCTCTAGCTCCGGTTCCGGCCAGATCTCTCTCTCGATCTCCCACTCCGATCGACCGTTAGGCGGCTTGATCGGTCGCCTGACGGCCGGATCTTGCCACGGCACCAGGTGCCCGATCCATTCGCCCGCGGCACCAGGGGGCCGGCTGGCAGCAGATAATTTTTTTTATATTATAAAAATTCATTGCGACGGTTGCGACCGTCGAAACCTTCGACGGTTGCCACTGTCGGAACGTTCCGGCGGTGGCGACCGTCGAAAAGCTTCAACAGTTGCGACCGCCGGAGTTTTACGACGATTATAACCATCGAAACTTTCGATTGATTTTTTCGAACTGTCGGAATCTTTTTCAACAGAATCGATCCGTCGATAAATCCGTCGATATTTCCGACAGTTTCTTTCGATTTTTCGACGGACGGACGAAACCGTTGAAAAAAATCATTTTTCTTGTAGTGAAATAATAGAATTAAAAATACACGTCTTCTTCTCAATCCGTCGTTGTTTGTACTAAACTTTGGAACCATTCAATTTTCCATGTAAAAACAAAATGTAATCGAGATTCAATAAGGTACTATCAGCCTTCATGCTAGAATGGACCACATATTATGAGAATCAAGATTATCGAGTCGTACTTAATTTATATGGAATTTGAAAAGTCTTTTCGTTTTTTAATTAATTTTTAATATATTTTAGCTTATAAATTGACCAGACTTTGACTTTAAAGTTTAAATTATCTTTTAATATCTAAACTTAAGATTTTAATGTTGTCGTGAATGAATGTATGGTGTAATAAAATATATTAGTTGCACCTACACTCTTTTTCCCAAAATCAAATTCCGTATCTTATGATAATAATTTTCTTTAGATAAAACATATATTCATATTTTTTACTATGAAATATAACATAACTTTATTCCATATTTTGAGGTTATCGAGAAAAATGGAAAAAGAAAGTGCATGTATGATCTGGACTTAAAGTATTGCATTTAAGGTATATCAGATTTAGTTGATTATAGATTATTCATCAAACAATATTGTTTTTTTTCCTTGGCCATATAATTCATAGGTTTGATATCTTGATTGGCGTATTACAATGAGCTCAGTAGACCATGACCTCAGCGTCCATGGGGGCGATAATGGCAAGATGTTTTAAGTACCCATCGCTTCCATGTGCACGCCATAAAATGCTACAGGACATGTTTGCATGGCCATGACTAAGACACAAGACCTTCCATGTACCCTGTGGACCTTAAACAAATATGTTAATTGTCTCTCCTTGAGAAGAAAATGAGTAAAGTGCAAGTCCATGAAGTACTTATTATTTTATAAGCAAGTGAAAGGGTTTGAGTATCGTTTCCATATTTTAAGAAAAACTAGAAACTAATAAGTTGGTAGATAGAATATAATAATCTTGTATTATACGCCCATAACAATTTATTTACATTAATTAATTAGGCAAATGGTATTAGTCTTATGCACCCATAATTCTTTGACGTAGAATATAATTTGCACGAGTCTTCCTTCCAAGTTCCAACGACAAGGACCACTAGAAAAGTACAAAACTAGCCCTGTCTTTCACATTCTTTGAGTGGCAGGTCTGCCCTATCAAGGGGTGTTGTTTATGCATGGGAGAATCAGATGGAGAAGACTGTAAATATTTTATTATAGCAGAAGTTGTAGATTTTGATCAGCGGATGCAAAGGAGAATATTATCATAGCTGTAAATAGTACTACTATTCATTAAGTAGAAGTAGGTTCCAAATATTTTTATTACAAGTTGATAACAATATTTTACACCATAGATAAAAAATTTAAATTTCTAATAACAAATGACAATTGTGTTCTACAAGCTTATCTATATTTCCCCTTGATAATCTATATGAAAGGTAGCTAAACATCTCACATCTTTCTTTTAACTGTTGGTCTTGCCATACAACCAGAAAAAAAAAGTTATATAAAATATGTTTCTAGAAGATTTAGATTGCTATAAAATTCTTAACCAGGACCAAGTAGGGAAGACAATTGTCTCCATCATGTAGTTTTCGCAAGTCTATTTGGCAATTTTGTTTCAAAGATAGTGGTTAGATCTCCATATGTATTATCGAAACAAAGAGTGCCAAAAATTTCTCAAATAGAGACAGAAGAGATGACTTGACCTCTTTGACTGGTTATGGTATCCGTCTTCATCCATGGTTTTGTCGATGGATGTGACATTGGAGTTATCACCCATAAATAATACACTTAATTATCTCTAATCGTAGATGACTTAGATCAGATGGCGAAGACTGGAACAATTGAATACTAATGAAAAAGTACCATATAAGCTGCACCTCAAGTCAATGGCGAGAAATTTCTTCTGTACTACATATTTAAGAACTGCAATAAATGTTGAAGACTACAAAAATGAGCAACCATCCACTCTACCATAAAGTTGTGTTAATGCTTTTGATACTGCTGGTACTCGATTTGATTATATGAACTATATATTATGAAAAGTTCACTATGCGTTCTTATTAAAGAAAAAAGTTCAGCAGGTTCTAAGTTTTCCTTTTCTTATTTTCCAGCATAAAAATATAAAAGATATATATAGATGTTCTAAGCTATATGTATTCATGGAAACACACAAACTAAGCTTACACTGATAAGTAAACACAAAGCAAAGCAGGATTCAAACCACATTTTTTTACAGTAAAGGATTAGATGGTACATACAAACAAGTTTGCAGGTATCAAAACTTAAAAGACGAGCAAGCATGCACACTTAATCACAACACTGTTCTCTTTTTTTTTCCAGATCGAGATAGAAAGAGCATAAACATTAAACAAAGCAACGTTCCATGAGTTAATCAGTCATTTACGCCGTTTCCTCTTCCTCTACGTTCTCCTGTGCCATCTCCTCAAGGGAGACGCCCTTGGACTCGGGCACCAGCAGCGTGAACAGGAAGCCTATGGCGTTGGTCACGACGAGCACGAAGAGAGCGTTCCTGACTCCAATGCCGGCGGGGTAGCCCTTGTCTCTCTTGGTGGGATCCTTGCTCTGCGCCGCGTAGAGGAAGCCGAAGGCCCCGATGATGGCTCCGGCCTTGCCGCAGGCCGCTGAGATTCCGTGGCATGTTGACCGCAGCCTGGCAGGGAAGATTTCCGCCGGCACGACGAACGTCGTGGCGTTCGGTCCGAAGTTGGCGAAGAAGAAGGTGAACCCGTACATGACCACGAAGCCAATATGATTGCCCTTCGTGGTCCAGTGGTGGTACGGGATGGCCAGGCCAAGCAGGAAGGCGGTCATCATGGCGAATCCCATGAGTTGGATGAAGAAGCGGCCCAGGTACTCGATGAACGCGACAGTGAACCAGTATCCCGGCACGGTACCGCAGAGCGCGATGAGGGTCTGAGCACGAGCGATTTTGTACACTTCTTCGACGGCGTTCATGGTGGCGGCCTTGGGGATCCACCCGACGGCGCTAAAGATGTCCTTCTGGAAGAGGTTCTGGCTGTAGAAGGCGATGTCGAGGAAGAACCATGTGGTGGTCGTGGCGAGGAGGTGGACGCCATGCCGGCGCATGAATTCCTTGGAGAAGAGCCCGAAGCTGTTGGCCTTGGCCAGACGCTCGAGCCTCTGGGCGTCCTCGCTGAGCTCGACCTGCAGGACCTTGGACATGTCCTTGGCCGCCTGGTCGGCGTTCTTGGCGATGAGGGCGGTGTAACGTGCGGTCTCGGGCATCTGCATCCGCCAGTAGAAGGTAAGCGCTGCGGGGACGGCACCGAACATGAGGACGATGCGCCACACGTAGTCAGCCTCGGGGACGGTGGAGCCCTGGGGATCCGCGCTGTACGGGGGAGCCTTGTACTTGTTCTTGAAGCCGGCGGACACGATGAGGGCGACGATTCCTCCGGCAAGGATGCCGAAGCCTTGCATAGCGAAGACGGCGGCGATGAAGGCACCACGGGTCTTCTTGTTCGCGTACTCGGACATGATGGTAGCTGAGAGAGGGTAGTCACCGCCAATGCCAAAGCCCAGCCAGAAGCGGAAGAAGCAGAGTGTGGCCATGACACCCTTGGCGGTGTGGCCGAAGGAGAGGCCGGACGCGAGGGAACAGGTCACCATGAGTACAAGGGTGAAACCGTAGACCGATTTCCGACCAAGCTTGTCACCGAGCCACCCGAAGAAGAGCTGGCCGGCGAGGGTGCCGCAGAGGGCGACGCCGGTGACGGCGGCGGACACGTTGGGAGGGAGGGTACCGGGACTCTTGGAGGTAGGGTCAAAGTAGTAGATGCGTCCCAGGAGCTTGGTGAGGAGGGAGATGCAGAACAAGTCGTAGGCGTCAGTAAAAAACCCGGCGCCGGCAATGACGATGGCCAGGAAATGGTACCACTGCGTCCTGGCCACATCGAGGGCGGTCAACACCTTAAGATTTTCCCCAGCCATTTTGGCTGTCTGGCGGTTCTCCTCTCAACCTTTATTTATCTGTACTGCAAGACCCCATTGAAAACGTATCTACATCAATTCCTCAAACATTTGTAGCTTCTCAACTCTTATCCATTCATGTTCATGTTATGCAAACAGACAGACGAACATTGGAACTGATTGAGTCAACTGCAGTGGATTCTTTGGTGGAAACTAGTTTAGAATAATTTGGAGGTGCTATTAACGTTCTTTTCAACTCTTATATATGTATTGAATCTTCTCTTTACACAATAATTGAAATAAAAAAAGCTTTTGGTGTGCAGAGTGCAGACAACAGCAAAAGTTATGGACTAAAGCAGAAAACTACTACTACTTTTTTTTGAATAAATTTATACTTTTGCTATTTTTTGTAAGGAAATCATGAAGTAGGATGCGGGAGACAAGCACCACTTAAACATGACCCGTAACAGGAGTAAAAGATGTGCCACTCACCTGCTCGGCTGCTTGGCCTGGAGACAGCAGGAAGGGAGAGGAGATGATGCGCTCTCCTCTGCTTTGCTTGGTTGCCTAGTTACTTGCAGGCCGAGGGCCTCTGATTTTATTAAGGAGCATCACGAATATGCTTTGATAATCCAAGTCAACGATGCCGATGCCTTGCTTCAGCGCCTACACTGCTTGGAAATAATGTTTATTTTCTCTATAACAGCAAAGTCAACTCAATTCTTTTGAGCAAAAAATCTTTCCTAATAAATTTGAGCTTGCGTGCTTCCATGTCTGCAGATCGTGAGATAATAATGATGGTACCTTTTGTTTAAATCTTATTGGGTCAGCTGCTTAGTAGGTGTTGCTCTGTTCTTTATAGTTAAGGCAGATTACAGAGAAGAAAGGAACAGAGGTTCCGATAGTTTCTGATTTGTCCCTGAATGATGCCAACTTTCAACTTTTCCCTTCAGTTGCACACCACAACATCTTATTATGGCAACTTTAGTTTGCAGATGATTCAGCTCTGCTTACCTTTTGTAGCAAACGGAATGGCTTAACTATGAAGCACATGATGTGCTCATGTGGCTGTTAAGTGATGGTTTATTATAAACCAAGTAGAACTAACACTTCCCACTCTGGAATATTAGCTGTATCACATTAATCATCCATTTCCTTGGAATGCCATCCCTGATTATGTGCTAGAATGCATTAGCTAATTTAAGATTATGAATTCACATTAATTTAAGATAATTGCAGAAAATTTCAAGTGACAGTTCAGAAAATATAATTATAGAACAGTGATAAGATATTATCACCAATATCTGAATTCCAGTAGTCAGAGTTCTTTAACCTTTTGAATACGTTAACACTTGTAAAGGAAACGACATTGAAGCAATTTGTCTGGGCTTTTTTACTTTTGGCAGTTCTTTTTTTTTAATGTGGATAATGTAGCAAAACGACATGCTCTGCCGGAATCACTGTTCCAGAGTTTAATAGTTTTCAATTCCTGGATTATCCACTTAGTCGCCGGCGTATCATCTGCAAAGATTTTGACCAAACCTTGTTGCTGCGATCTTAAGATATTTTTGTGGAATCAACATGTATGCAATTAGTTAGAAATTAATAATATTTTAAGTTAATGAATCTCTGAAAGTCTTCTTTTAAAAATTTGAGGTTGCAATGTAGCTAAGTGTGACAATAAGTAAGTTTTGTACATGCCAAAATATACATTTTCTTTATGAAATTGGTAAAAGCTTAAATATTTGTTTTTATTTGGATTAGTCGTTAGTAGCATTGCGAATGCTATGCTACCGAAGGAATTATTATCTCTGGGAAAAAAAACCAAGAAAAATGTAGTGGTAGATTCAAACTAGTACTGCATAAATAGTTCAAATTTTAATTATACAAAAATGTTGATTTTGTTGTTGCATGGATTCATCTTTAACAATCGAATTGCAGAGGAAATTATTAAAGTTCGAACGAATCTTTTAAGTTTTTTAGATCACGAAATTTATGGAAAATAATTAGCCGCTTAAAATGACTTATTTTTTTTTTTAGAAAAGATCTTGAGGTCTATGTCATACATCTTTGACCTCCGTATAATGAGTCGACCAAATCGTTAAAATAATTAACACAAACACAGAACAAAAAGTTGTCAACGCTCTGAGAACTAAAGCATTATATTGTGTACACACACACATAGTTATTCTAATTATTTTGTAAAACTAGTTGCTTCTTGTCAATGGCGAAATGTGGCATATTCTTGGAGTAAACCACGGTTGCAATGGAATAATGCACAGGTAAGGGAGCGTTAATTACTTCAAAGTTTAAGCTACGTGCCCGCATGCTTAAAATATGTGATGTTTCAAAGAGAAGTGCAACAAGCAAAACTTAGGGACGTTTGAGAATTGAGATTATACCTCTCTTTCTGTTTTTTTTGGCATAATTATTATTGCGCGCATATATATATATATATATATATATATATATATATATATATATATATATATATATATGGATTTAATGAGTGTGTGAAGCGCGTGTGAAATGACTTTAGACATATTTATATTTATTTTTTTCGATATTTTTTTCATTGATAGTTTAGAGGAACATTAAGGATAACAAATATATGATTCAAATCATTAACAATAATTTTTTTATCATTTTTAAATTTTGATGAACTTTTACACATTATTATTTGTCATAATGAATATAAGCATTTTATATAACTTCTAATCTTATAAAATTATTTTTTGTTATCATGAATGATCATTTAAGTTATTAATAAAGAAAAATATGGAAGAAAATGAAAAAATATGTCTATGACCACTTCACACGAAAATCGTTTCATACGCTCATTTTTTTTCATATATATATATATATATATATCACCTTTCTTGTCCTGGTTTCATTACTCTTTGTTTAATACGTATGGCTGAAAAAAGGTACACCTTGCAGACGTTGAAGGCTTGAAGCTGATGAACAATGTTCTATTTTTCCTACTTTATTTTTTAGGGGTTACAGCGGATAGATACTGTTTGCGTGACCGTGCCAAATGTCTTCAAGTTGCCTGATTTAGATTCCACCTCAATGATACTATGATGTACTCATATTACTTATAAAAATAGTTGAGATTCTTCTTTTATTAAGGAGATTTTTTCCCATTGTGTTAGAAGAGTCCTTAAAGAAAAGACCATTATATATATATATATATATATATATATATATATATATAAGAAATATTAATATGATATCACAAAATTGGTGCTACCATGTGACCACTCATTCTGGACCTCTCGATCGTGCATCAACATTCTAAATCGTCACTCCTTATTCACGAGCATCAATTTTCATCATCGAAGTGTTCTTCTCTCTTGACCGCACTTTCTCTCTACCGTCTCTCCTAAGAGCTGACTCTCGGCTCTCGACGAAGGGAGGAGCGACGAGATCCGAAGCAGATTTCATTGAAGGATTGAGTAGATCTTGGCGACTTAATCTCATGGGGGCATTGGACTGGTTGATGACAATGTTTGGACTAGATCTCAGTGATTGGATCCCATGGGAGCTCTTGGACGTAGATGGTGGCGGCGGAGACGACTCATGGGAGTGCTTGGACCGTCGATGACAATGGCTTCGAGGGCAACTTGAGAGGGGGAGGAGTGGCGAGGGAGGAGCGACATGAGAGGATCACGGGCGACAAGTGGGGATAGGCGAGCGGGTCGCTGTGTAGGAGGATCGTGAGAGGATCACATTTGCGTAGGAATGATCTCATTTGTTGATGCGAGCAAATTTGGATCGGACGGCCCAAATCACATGGTCGCGCATTTTGTGGTGCCACATTAATATTTCTCTATATAAATAGTTAATATTTTGCTCTTAAAAGTGATTAATATCTCTATATAAAATAATTATTTTTTACTCTTAAAAGTGACTAATAATTTTAGAGTGATAATAGTGTCACCCATATACATATATATATATATATATATAATATATATATAGTACAGATAATTAATCGTGATAAAAAAGTAAGATAGTACATATACTCCTCTATATATTGTTAGCAAATTATCCCGTGCAATATCTATGAAATATTTGTTTAGTAGTTGGTTGGATTGGTAGTTTGTTAAGACCGATTCTTCAGCAACTAATGGTTGAAATTGTGTCCACGTTCGTAGTTTGTTTTAGGAGTTTGTTTCTATTAATATGAAACTAGAAAATGTAGTAGACAACAGACTGTGACAAAATCCTTGATAGCTCTTTTCTTTGCTACTCTTTTCTACTGCTTTCTCGTAAAATTGCATTGCTTTCAAGCCTAGCACTAGCATTTGGTATCAGAGCAAGGGAGATTGTGATGGAAAGCAAGGGAGCAAAAAGTTCCACACGAGGAGTGGTGGTAGAGCGCATCGTGAAGGAAGTTGGTTCATCCATCATCTATCCCGAGTTGACGCGGTCCAACTATCATGAGTGGGGACTGGTGATGCAGGTGAATCTTGAAGCTCAAGGGCTGTGGGAGGCGATCGAGAGTGATAAAGTCGAGCGCCGCGGGAATCGGCTAGCCTTAGCCGCTCTTCTTCACGCGGTGCCGGCTGAGATGCGGTCGACTCTTGTAGTGAAGAAGACAGCAAAAGAGGCCTGGGAGGCAATACGGGTGATGCGCATGGGTGTCGCTCGTGTGCAAGAGGCCAACGCCCAGAGGCTGTTGAAGGAGTTTGAGAACATCAACTTCAAGGATGGTGAGTCTGTTGATGATTTTGCCATGCGCATCGCCGGGCTTGCAAGCAATTTGCGGGCTCTTGGTGAGACGATGGAGGAAGTGCATGTCGTCAAGAAGATCCTACGCGTTGTGCCACCACGGTATTCACAGATCACTCTTTCGATCGAGACATTGCTTGATCTTAAGACGATCTCGGTTGAGGAGCTGGTGGGATGACTACGTGTAGCGGAGGATCGTTTCAACATCGGCACAATCACCGACAAGGCCGGGCGTCTCCTTCTCTCTAAGGAGGATTGGCTGGCCAAGCACAAGAAGAAGCCCCAGTTAGAGTCATCATCGAGCAGCGACAAGGCGGTCCAAGGGAAGGCGAAGGGCGGAGCACGACTTGATGGTCGTGATACCGCAGTGAAGTCAACCATCGATGGCAAGCCGCGCCGTCGAGGAAAATGTCACAATTGTGGCATATATGGACACTAGGCGAAGGAGTGCAGGAAGCCATGACGTGATCGCAAGGAGGAGGCTCATGTTGTGAGGATGGAGGACCAGGTTTCGCAGCCGGTGCTGCTGATGGCTACGGCGACCACTGAGGGGCACAGATCGTCGGTGCCTCTGGTAGCTACGCCAACCTTTGAGGAGCACACAATGATGCATGTTGTGCACCTTAACGAAGACAAGGTGCATCCGGCAGACCGTGACGACGACATGTGGGTGCTCGACACTGGCGCAAGTAATCACATGACGGGGTGTAGATCCGCACTCGCCTCACTCGATCAGAGTGTGCATGAATCTGTACACTTTGGAGATGGGTCCATCGTCGAGATCTACGGCCTCAGATCAGTGGTGATGCAGACGAGGAATCACGGCCACAAGGTACTCACTGGGGTGTATTACATACCAAAATTAAAAAAGCAATATCATGAGCCTTGGGCAGTTGGAAGAAGGGGGGGTGTAAAGTCGAGCTGGAGGATGGATTCTGTAATGTGTTCGATAGTGAACATACACTACTGGTCCGTGCACCACACGTCCACAATCGCCTGTACTTTCTTAAGATCCACATTGTAGCCCCAGTGTGTCTGGTGGCAAAGATTAATGACCGTGCGTGGCTATGGCATACACGCTATGGTCATCTGAATTTTCGAGCTCTCTGAGAGCTGGGATTAAAGCATATGGTGGAAGGTCTTCCTCGGATTGAGAGGTTGGAAGAATTCTGTGATGGGTGTGTATTGGGCAAGCAGCAGCGTTTCCCGTTCCCACAAGCAGCAGACATCGTGGCGAGTGAAGCCTGGATCTGTTCCACACGATCTTTGCGGCCAGATTAGGCCAAGCACCCCAGGTGGTAAGAGCTATTTTATACTTATAGTGAATGATTACTCCCATTACATGTGCGCAGAGCTGCTCGCAACAAAAGACGAAGCTTTCAAGGCATTCAAACGCGTGAAGGCATTGGCCGAGACGAAGCAAGGTGGGAAGCTCAAGGCATTCCGAACTGATCGAGGGGGGCGAATTCAATTCGCTACAGTTCCAAGCCTATTAAGATGAGCACGACATCAAGCACTTCACCACCACGCCATACTCGCCACAGCAAAATGGTGTCACGAAAGGCTACAGGGTGTACGAACCAGTGACGAAAAAGGTGCATGTCACACGTGATGTGGTTTTTGAGAAACACCGTGCGTGGGACTGGAGTGATAAGAATGGTGAAGCTTCCCCGTCAGCCTCGTTTGATGTCGAGTACTTCACCATAGTCAAGGAAGCAGAAACACATGTAGATGATGTTTCGTCGCAGCCACAATCTCCATCAACACCAACGACTGCAACACTAGCAATCAGGTTTGCGACACCACCGACGGATGGTGCCTATGACTCCGAGGGAGTACCGCAGCGATATCGGATGCTGCAGAAACTGCTTGACACCACCGAAGAAATCACCGCATATGACTACAGCGGCATGTGTCTACTTGCAGCTGAGGAACCTTCAAGTGTTGAAGATGAATTGGAGGAAGACGTGTGGCGCAAAGCAATGGAGGCAGAAATGGAATCTATCCAAGACAACAAGACATGGGAGCTTGGTGCGCTCCCACCAGGACACAAGGCGATAGGTTTGAAGTGGGTCTTCAAAGTCAAGAAGGATCCGGTGGGAAATATTGTCAAACATAAAGCTCGTCTCGTCGCCAAGGGGTATGCACAACGTCAAGGTGTAGATTTCGAGGAAGTATTCGCACCAGTGGCGCGAATGGAGATTGTGCGGCTGCTGCTCACACTAGTTGTACATGATGGCTGGCAGGTACATCATATGGATGTGAAGTCCGCTTTCTTGAATGGAGATTTGGAGGAAGAGGTGTATGTGCAGCAGCCTCCTGGCTTTATCGACAACAACAATCACGGTAAAGTGTTGAAGTTAAAGAAGGTGTTATATGGATTGTGGCAAGCACCACGAGCTTGGAATGCCAAGCTTGACAAGGAACCGTTTGGGTTAGGATCCATGAAGAATCCACTAGAGCATGCTGTGTACAGACGTGGGTCGGGGCAAAATTACTTGCTGGTCGGTGTGTATGTTGATGATCTCATAATCACCGGGCCGATCAAGGAAGACATTAAAGCATTCAAGGCTGAAATGAAAGAGAAGTTCAGCATGAGTGATCTTGGCCTGCTGAGCTACTACTTAGGAGTTGAAGTCTGCCAAAAGAAAGGTGAAATTACCATATATCAAAGTGCATTTGCTAATAAATTATTAGAGGATGCAGGGATGGCCGAATGTAATTCGTGTCACACCCTAATGGAGAATAGACTTAAGCTCAGTAAGAAGGGAGAAGGTGAGTCTGTGGATGCAACAAGATATCGCAGCATGGTTGGAAGTCTGCGTTATCTCGTCAATACACAGCCTGATCTAGCTTATTCAGTGGGGATTGTGAGCAGGTACACGGAGGCTCCAGCCGTGAAGCAAATTCTTCGGTATTTGACAGGGACCGTCAACTATGATTGTCGGTATAGTGAATCACAAATTGTTGTGCCTAAGTTGGTGGGTTTCAACGACAGTGATCGTGCCGGAGACATTGATGACAGGAAAAGCACCAGTGGGTTTATTTTCTTTTTGGGCTCGAGTTTGATTAGCTGGACGTCACAAAAGCAGAAAGTGGTTGCACTTTTCTCATGTGAGGCAGAGTATATAGTAAGTGCAGCAGCAGCATGTCAAGGCATATGGCTCAGTCGTGTCCTCGATAAATTAATAGGAAAAGAAGCATCACAAGTGAAGCTGTTGGTCGACAACAAGTCGGCTATTGCACTCAGCAAATATCCAGTACATCATGAGAGGAGCAAGTATATTGACACACGGTATCATTTTGTACGTCAATATGTTGATGAAGAGAAGGTGGATATTCATCATGTTCACACCAACAATTAGCTGGTGGTTATACTAACCAAGGCACTAGGACGAGTCAAGTTTGTCGAGTTTCGACAGCAGCTAGGAGTAGTGGAGTTGCAACGGGATTAGGGGGTGATATGTTAGCAAATAATCCCATGCAATATCTAGGGAATATTTGTTTAGTAGTTGTTAGCAAATAATCCCGTGCAATGTCTATGGAATATTTGTTTAGTAGTTAGTTGGTTAGGTAGTTTGTTAAGATCGATTCTTCCGCAACTAATGACTGAAATCGTGTCCCCATTCATGTTGGGTAAAAGTTTTAATGACATATAAAATTATATTTTAATAAAACAAACTTCGAAAGATTAAAGTTGAAATGCTAAAAAAGTTTAACAAAAAATGGATACATTTTGATTAAATAATTGTTGCCAATCTCATTAGTTTTGGAAGAATATGTAATGCCAAAGTTGTAGAGAATTCTGTTAACTTTCCATAGACTCTAAAATCATCTAATTTGGATAACCGTGCAGAAAGTTATGATCAAAACAGTGCAGGTCGATCAACCTACCAGTCGACGCAAAGAAGGCCGGTTGAGAAGACACCGGTCGACCGAACAGAAGATGCCGGTCGACCGATAACTACTGAGCTTTCTCCGGACGATGTCGAGCTGATACCGGTCGATGTATCGGTCGACGGATCGATCGATCGATCAAGCGCAGGAGTTGAAGAAAACACGCAACGGTCACATAGACCGGTCGACCGGTCCAGAAGTACGGTCGACCGGCCTTCGAGTCAAATGAACAGTAACGATCAAACTTGAAGGAGGAATTTATGGAATAATTTTTGGACGAATTTTTCACACATTGAAGACTATAAAAGGAGTGCCAAATCCAGAGGCAAAGGCATCCATTCATTCATCGAAGAAAAGCTTCAAGTTGTCAAAGAGAGATTATTTCTTGAAGTTTTCATTTTATAGATTTCTCATTCTTTCTCTCTTCTTCTCTTATGAGTTTAGTTTTGTAAAAGATAGAAACATTTTTATTCAGAAAAATTAGAGAGAGCTCCTGTGTAAAAGAAGTTCAAAATCTTATATCTTGAACGAGAGAAATATATTAGCTTCCTAGGAGGAGAGGTTGCCTCGCCTCTCGAAGTGGAGAAAATGTAGTGGTGTAAAGGACTTTCTTCCTTACCCCATTTGGAACAAAGGAAGTGCTAGTGAAATCTTCGACGGTCTCGAGGTCGAGAAGTTGAAGCGGGGACGTAGGCCAAGGTGTGGCCAAACATCGTCCACAATCACCATATCTTTGTGTCTGATTTTCTCTCTCTCTCTGCCCGTTCATATTGTGTTTATAATCTAAATTGCAAAGGTTTTAAGAATCAATTTTGTGCTACCATTATGAATTTTATTAAATCCATATTTTCGATTGAACACCAATTCAACTTCTCCCTCCCCCTCTTGGTGTCCTTTGGGTTCCTATTCGTAGTTTATTTTAGGAGTTTGTTTGAGTTTGTTTTCATTAATATGAAATCAAAAAATGTAGCAGACAACAGGCTGTGACAAAATCCTTGATAGCTCTTTTTTCTGCTATTCTTTTCTACTGTTTTCTCATAAAATTGCATTGCTTTTATGCCTAGCGCTAACATATATTGCCAAGTATCTCTTATTATGTTAATCACAATTAATCAGATATTTAGAGGCGATAATGTTTGGTTGAGACTGTGTCCTTTGTAAATGATGCTTGGCATGGGGCTGTAAATAATAGTGGCCTCACATATTCATGATGGATCATCTTGTTAATTAAGATGCTAATGAGAATTCCAAAGAGGCAGGGACCGTTTCGGCCGGCAATTGCTCCCCTTAGTTTCGGGGTGCAAATTAAGCACCACGAAGCAATACTTTATGCCCCAATTTAATTAGTGTTTGTGTTTATTTTATTTTTCTCTTAGCATAATTTTTATCAATCTTGAAATTTGTTTCATTAGGAATTCAAACTCTTGATCTCTATTGAAGGAATCAAGATCTCTGACAACCATTAAACTTGATATTAATAAGTTTAAATATGACATAAAAATCAAGTGAAAAAATCTTGTCATTCCAAAGATAATTTTTTATTCTATTATTCATGAGAGTATATTTCCTCGATATTAAAGTTTAAGATGCTCTATAAGTGGAGAAGAAAAAAATTGCCTCAGTTTGAGTTCGTATACATTGAAGAGCTTCATGTTGTAATATTGGCATTTATCTTATTTCTAAGAGCTTCACGTGAGCTTAGACCTTTGTTTAACCTTCATCCTTCTTTTTTTTTCCTCCTTCGTGTAACTCTCTTATGGACCATCCAATTATTGCATAAATTTACTTAATGTTAATAATATATCATGAGTCAATTAAAAAATATTTTTAGACTTGAAGATTTTTTTTCTAAAGTTAGATATTAAATATGATATGATTCTTCCACTTTCCATTTATACATCGAAAAATATTTCTTCAAAATTACTTTCCTCTCTTCCATATGAAAAATTCCATAAGGTAAATATATTAAATTCATTCTGCTTCCACCATGCATATTTATCTTTTTTCTAAAAATTTAATGTTTATCATAATTTTTTTTCTCACCCCACTATCTCCATATTAAATGACATACATTTCTCCCACCCACTATGTTATAAATTTCATTACTTTATCCATTAATATATAAACTCCCACCACTCATACAATATTTTATTATATAAATAAGTAACTTTACGTTCATTTTCCCTTGAGTACGCGCCACCTTTTGACCTTCCTTCCATGCTTCAATTGTATCATCTTCTTATAAATGATGTGTTGTTACATGAAATCTTATAGACATTAAGGTGATTAGTTATAGGCACTCTTAGTTTCTATCAATATTGGCAACATTACACCTGGCTACGTCAACAATATTTTTTTTCTTGAAATTTGAATGAAAAGAAGATGGAAACTGTTTCGATTAGTAGATTCACTAACTTACCCAAATGTAATTTTATTTTAAATTTTAAATAAAAAGCAATTGAGTAAATTTCAATTGAAATTCCACCTAAGCCATCACATATTGTTTTCGTTAAATGGATGGGGTTACATTTCTTAATTAAGTTTTTAGCAATTTTGTGGTTTAAAATTTATAACTGTCCTGCTATTTCCAAACAAGGAAATAGATTCAAAATCAAATTCAATTTACAATTAAGGAAAGGAAATCAAATCTGAATTTGAATAAAAAAAGGGAAACGAGAAACTCCCAATCGAGGGAGGAATTTTCTCCACCGATCGCACCTCGGTCATGGCCAGCTGCAAGACCAACCGAGACTATAAGAGGGCCACGAGGGCGAGCCTTCGCGCCCCTTTGGAGAACCCCGACCGGCCGCCACCTCCTCTCCCTCTTTCTTCTTCCTCTCCGACGAGGACGAGCGAACGACGCACGAGCAGAGCAGGGATGATCCGACGCTCCTCCGACACACACAACGACCCCCTCTACGCATGCACGAAGGACAAGCACACCTCCCCACCGAGCCAGGAATGACCGGCGATCGAGAAAGCGACGTTCGAACCACCAACGGAAACAAATCAATCGAAAAAGGTACTCTAGTCGTTAAATCCCTTTAGACGATAAAACAATTATCATTTAATTCATTCGATGGTCCATTATGATCCGGAATGTCTTAGCTTTATTTTTCATATTATTGTCGACCCGATTTGACGGTTGAAAGTCAGTCAGAAATGAAGAAGAAGGCCGACGACTCTGTTCGGCCGGAGAATCGATCGACCGATTCCTTAAGAACGGTCAACCGATCATAGAATACCCAGACCGATTTGATCTTACGGTCGGTCGACCGATTCAACCCGAGGGTCGATTGATTCGACGAGCGCAATGCACTGCTGTGACCTTACGATTGGTCGACCGATCCAAACAGAGCGGTCGATCGATCCAGTAATGCATGAAGGATCTGCGACGATCAGTTGATCAGTCCCATGAGTACGGTTGATTGGTCTGACAGTATATCGACCAATAGAATGATCGATCGGTCCATAAGGAATGGTCGACCGGTCCATGTCGACCGGTTCAGGTTGATCGAACTAAGGAAAATGGTCAACCAATTCAATTAAACCAACCGGTTCAAACCAATCGATTCAGACCGATCAGTTCAGCCAAACCAACCAGTTTAGACCGATCGGTTCAACCAAACCAATCGGTTCAGACCGACCTATTCACACGGTCCGAGTCGAACTCCAACTCGGCCCGGATCACGCTCTTGAATTATAAACAGAAGACTCGAATCGGATTACCCTTAATCGGCCGAGTTCTATTATAAAAGACATAAATATCCTTTTGGATTTTGATCTATGATTCTAGACTCCATTAAAGATAAACAAAGATAAATAAAGCAAGGATGAAACTACGAAATTGCTATGTGTCGTCCCAAAGTATAGAACAAAGATCATACCATTGTATAGAGAGGGGCATGTAACTAAGCTGAGGAGACAATGAACCTACTGGTCTTTGATGACTACAGTTCTTGGTTCACAAGTTTTCTCTCACCTGTGTCTCGAAGAATGGTGATACATTGACACACTCTTTTCACAAAGAAGCATAATTTCACATTACCGAGCTAGAGGGACATGTAGCTTAGCTAAGGAGACAGTGAACTTATAGATCCTTAATTGACCACTGTTCCTGTGGTATATGTCCTCTCACACCTGTATTTCGAAAATGGTATGCATTGACATTATACCTTCTCTATCATGGACGTTCTGATTTTATAGATTCACATAGACACCTCTAGCATCCCAACCTAATAAAGTCAAGCTCACATATGACAACTAATTCTAAGGACAACATAGTAATGTAAAAGATGTAGTGCAATTCACAGTAAAATAATGTAAAATAAAGTATGATATAGTAAAGTACAGAACATTGTATAATACAACACAAGACATGTCATGGTAAATATAATGCATTGATCAGTAAAGTCCAAGGCAAGGCATAGTAAAGACAAAATATAGTTATGATAAAAAACAGATATAGATATTGATATGATTGAAGCATGACCTATTATTTATTGCAATCAAAATATAGAAATCCAAGACATGTTATTTATCGCTTATCTATTTGTGATACAACCATCATTTGATTATTATCTTATCGTCTATGCTTCTATTGTACTGGGCGTTATCGCTCATGAATATTTCATTCTCCTGCATTGAAATTTTGCAAGTGAGAATTATACTTATAGAGGCGTTGGAGGGCGCAGGACTTGGAGAATGCTGCACATGACTTGCCTATATCATCCAGTTCTCTCAATTGTATTTAGTCTAATAATTTATCATTACTTTAGAAAGACATTATGTTATTTCGTTTATTAAACGTCTTCTCAAATATTGAACTTATTGGAGATTATTGTCATTTCCTTCTTTGTTATAGACTGCATTAAATAGTGATGCCCTTTGATATTCTAATATTCACTCTTCCGCAATATTGTCATGATTATTTTATTATTATATTTGATGTCATGTATACAAGTTGTTGAATTGTCAAGGTCATATTATGATCAATATTGTAGTAAGTAGTGTAATGCTCTCGGGATCATCCTAACTACTTACGTGACAGGAGAGTCGATTTTGGAGTTACAATAACAACAACTTAAATCATGAATAATATAGAATTTTTTTGAAATGTTTTCTTATTGCTCGTCATTTTTAGGCATCAATTTGTTGATCTTCAATTCAAGAAAAGAAATAAAAGAAAAAATGTCATGAGAAAAAAAAGGTGATGGTATGTTGCCGTCTCAATTCACTCATCTTAACATTTTACTTAAATTCTCATATTATTATCATCTTTTAAGTTCTATCATATACAAAATTATTATCATTTTTAGAATTTCATTCGTGTATGCTAAATATTAGTAATATAAATAAATTAATTTATACTATGAATAATGCACGAATTCGTGCATGGGTGTTTCCTAGTCTATATATATATATAAAGTTGATGCATTCGGAAGGCTCACGTTGCAGCATTAGATTTTATCTTTTTTCTCATGTACTTATTTTATATCTCTTTTATATGTTGCCTCCATCAACTATCATCAATTTCTTTTTCTCTTTCGGGTAACTCCCGCATGACTCATCACCATTGTGTAACTTCCTCTCCATGTTCTTTTATCTTCACTTAACTCCCATCAAACCACATCTTTTTTTAACTTTAATGTTTCCTCTCGCATTTATTTAAAAATAATTAATGCAAAGTGCTTCAAGCTCCTGGTGTTCACTACAACAATCCCCCAAATGTGGTCCCACTAGTTAATTAATACAACAATTTCTAAAGTTGAACGGTTCAAAAAATTCAATATGAGATGATACAGTTATATATTAACATGCATGATGTCAAATAAATATGATTAGATCTTTCTATCTTCCATGCTATTTATTGTATAACCTCCATTCACTCATCAATTTTTATTCCTCCGTGTAACTCCTGGATACATCCATCACCAATTTTTACTCCTCCGTGTAAACAATCATCAACCTTTTTTCCTAATTAATTAATTATTTATTTTTAGAAGATAAAGCAGTTTATAAGAAACATAACACCTATTTTCAGCCATTTTTTTCTTGCTCCAAGCGTCAGCCGTTTCTACAAATGAAATTTAAAAGAGCATGGGAGCCATCGACCCACAACATCGTCGAGCTCCATGGCAGCAACCGGATGAATTTCATCATACCCTTTTATTATTATTATTATTATTTTTCTCCTTCCACCCTCCGTCGTTCACTCCTTTGAGCTTTACGACGTCGCCAGCGCGATCGAGTCCACCGACGGACTCAAGAGTCGATCTCCCGCTTGCGACTCGCATCGGGATGGCGCCGGACGCAAATTTGAGATCATCGCCCGTAGAGCACTTGCCGTGCTCGGTGAACACGAACTTAGCACTTACTGTCAGGCCTGAGCATCATATGAGTGTCAGTGTTGTCCGCGCGCCCGTGTCGTACAGCACGGCACCGTCGTCGACGTCGTTATTCCTAAGGACGCCCACAATTATGTAGCCGAACTCGTCGTCGCCTAGCTTCCCTTGAAGGTCGCACGTCACCCGAGCAGAGTCTTGGAGATGGCCACATTGGCGGGCGATCGAAGGCAACATGACTGAAATCCTTGTGTGCACCGTTGTGCATTCCTCACGTGCAAACAAATGGGGGAAACAACTCTATTGTCTGTCTCCTTTTGATGGCGACTTTTTTTTGTTCTTTTTTTTATGGCCCTGTATTAAACTTTTAAACTTTTTTTCAAGTCATTGCACGAGAATAATTGGGTATTATAATATTGTCACAATTAAGAAAATACTATTTCCAGTTATTATGATTAGGCTAAGGTCAACTACGTACATAGTTTTAAATTTATAATTGTTAGATTAAATTTTATTGCACGATTTTGTTCCCTCACCGCATGTGATAGCTTATTTCGCAACAAAATATTATATAAAATAAATTTTTATATAGATATTCAATAATTACTTAATTTTACTAAAAGCATATGTTAATATGTAAAAGTATAATTAATGTTAAAAAATAACTATTTATTGTAGTGAAAAACTTATAATTACGAAAAAATGGTCCATAAATGAGTAACAAAACTACAAGTCATTTTCAAACAAATTTATTTTTTATAATAATGTATTTTATAACAAGATTCCTATTTAATTTTTATAAACTGTTTAGAATTGAGTGTAAGGCATTGGATTTTCCAATATACATTGACATATTCATATTTAATCATAATTACACTTAACATATATATATATATATATATATATATATATATACACGCATGAATATTAAGATATAAAAACAAGAAAGTTTCTTCAATAAATACTAAAAACACTTCAAAGTTATAAAACAAATTCATATTCTTATTGTAAATGATTAATTTATAAGTTCATTTAATCGATGATGTCCCTTTTCTAAAGAAGGGACATCATATTTCTTATTTTTTATTCATCAGATTAAAATTATATAAATTAGATTAAAATATTTTAAACAAAAATACATTAAATATCATTCATAAATTTTTAATTCCATGATTGAAAAATTATGAGATACAACATTTTATTTTATTTTTAATATAATATTAAATATTTATAAATTACTTAAATTTTGCACGAAGCACAAGAAGATTTCGAATTGGATTTATCTTTTTTTTTTTTAAAGGTTGATCTTTTATTTCTATTTTATTGCTCTATAACTTTCCTCCTCGATTAGTTTTTATTTCAATGCAACTCCAATACTCATTCAACTAATGTAACTCCCCGTGTGACTCTTAGTATAACCCACTATTTCTCTGCTATTCATGGACTCAATAATTAACTACTTGTAAGCTACCGTCGCATTATAGATTATAAATAACCTCTTGATTCCTTATAGTTAATTACTTCTTCAACTTAATAATCCCTATTTTATTAGACGTTTGAGGCATTGGCTCCTTTCCTATTTATCTAATTTTCTTATTTTATAATTATTTTTATTATAATTGAACAGAAATTAATCGTGAGTAATCAATTTCATAACTTCAATTTATTTCCCAATTAATCATGACAGAATTACTATTAATCACTTTCTATTTTTTTCTACTTTCTAGTTAACTCTTTGAACGTCAGATCTTTTAAGTGCTTGAATGTCATTAGTGACCTCACTAAACCTGTGATGTTCCATATGACCATTTAACGGGCGCCAATTTCTTTTTTAAGTTGAAGACAATTTTAAAAGGAAGCTACCAATTCAAAACAAAATGTAACAGAGAAAAGTGCATATTATTATATAAAAATAAAAAGGATCTTATAACTAGGGCTGACCACGGGCCGGGTCGACCCGGCGCGGTCCGACCCGGAAAACCGGGAAAATAACCCGGTCTGGATTAGATCCGGACCGGGACCGGGTCTCTGGAATGAAAAACCCGTCGGTATCGGGTCGGGACCGGGTCTACAATGCAGATACCCGATCCGGACCCGACCCGATATCATTTACTATATAAACCTTCTCTCTCTTTTCTCTCTCTCTTTTACCCGATCCACCCTCTCTCTCTTTTTCTTTCTCTCTCCCACCTCTCTCTCTATCGCCCTCTCCCTCTCTCTCATCCTCACCTCTCTCACGACGGCGGCGACCCTCGTCTCCGGCCGTCCTCTCCTCTCTCTACTCCGGCCGCCTGACAGTCGGATCCGGTCGCCTGGCGGCTGGATCGGTCGGATCTGGCCGCCAGACGGTCGATTGGCCGACAGCTGCTAGATCCGGCCGGATTTGGCAGCTGTCGGCCAATCCGATCGCTTGGCGACCGGATCGGCCGCCTGCGGCCAGATCCGGTTGCTTGACGACCGGATCAGTCGCCTGCGGCCGGATCCGCCGTGCGGTTGGATCTGGCGACGCGGATCGGCCGCTCGCGCGGCCGGATCGGCCACTGGCGGCCAAATCCGTCAGGCAACCGAATTTGGCCACGTCAGTGCCTGATCCGGCCGCTCATCGACCGCTGGCGGCTAGATTCGGCGCTTTTTGACCCGGCAAAAGTCGGGTCAAGACCGGGTCCGCCTAGACCCGGTCCCGGGTTTGCTCTGCCCTACTTATAACAGCTTAGTCTTAGATTGTTATTTCCGTATCCCCAGTGTAGTGTACGTATATTTTTCTTTGTGGTAAAGAAGAAAATTTTTCCTATCATCAATTCGTGGGCTACTCGGTTCTCATCTCCAAACTCCAATGAAGCTCTCGGTCCATGCGGCGACGGTGATAGCCGTGGCAGTCACCATGGGCAAAGTCTTCAAACCCGGAGAAGCCTATGGCGTCACCTCAACAGTGTCCATTGTTCCAATCTACGACCAGAATCACCGGTGCATTCTCCGTCAGTGTCATCGGTGCCTTCATCGGCGGCCAAAAGCCACGCATCATCCGATGCTCTGTCATTACTCATATTCGTGGCGTAATGGACACGTTCGATACATTCGTAAACACATTCGCTTCCCTATCTAGCGACTGCGACTACATATGAGGATAGTCCTCCAATCGCAAGGCCTTCTTCTGCTTGCGACATGCCATCGTCAAGGGTGTTATTGGCAATCGACACGGTGTGTATCCACGTCCCCGACGACATAGAATTTGTGGATGGCATCACTAGCTTGGGCTAGGTCAAAGCTACAAGCGTAGACCTCATGTCCCTGCGACTTTCCCAGCATGTTTCGTTTCCTCACATCCGGCATAGGTTTCCTTATCTCGAGTCCATGTTATTGTGTTTTAAAATAATTTATTAGCAATTATATCCTATTTAATATATGAAAAAAAACTATGTACAAAATTCTTTACATTTGATGTTTTCATTTTTTTCTTCTTATTTATTTTTCTCTCTATCCTCTCTATCTTGAATTCTATTGTTACTTTTTAATGACAAAATATTATAATTACGTCATTTATTAATGTATATACTAACAAATATTTATTTGTGCGAAGCACAAGGGTGTTCCCTAGTTTAATTATAATTTGACTTTTCGCTCTCAAGTCTCAAGTTGTTTTAAGGGAAAAACACTTTAACCACATTATTGTCCACTGAGGTAATGGAGAAAAATATCATGTACCAGTGGGAAAAGAATATAATATTTACTGTTAAATAATTTCGAGTCTTTTTTTCCTGAGTTGCATGTCACCATTATTCGCTAAAATGATGTAAGAAAGACAGAGGAATTAGAGAAAAAAAATGTAATACTAAGATGATAACAAATGACAATTAAGCACACTACCAATGTAGATCATATTCGTTCAATAATCTAACTATGTTAATTACGTATCACGGTCAAATCTGGCATTTATAATATACACTTCAAAATGATATAGAAAAACTCATCATCATCATCATCATCATCATCATTAAGCTCATTAAATTCATAAGGGAGCTTGATATATTCCCACAAAAAAGAATAGTACGTTGCAACTATATATTTGAAGGTTCAATGTAGTTGAAATTCTTAATGGTAACAATTTAATTAATTATATATTAGAAGCGGTTGATACATATCTAGTGGATCGTGTACAAATGTAATAGACATTCCATAAATCTAATAAACTACTGCCTTTTAATTAAATGAAATACATATGTGTATGCTTTTTATGAGTTAACTTTCTATTAGAAGCGGTTGAACGTTCCTATGCTTGCCATGGATGAAACTTGCTATATATATAACAATATATAGACATAATATTTTGAGAAAATTACATTAAAAAATCTCGAATTTTTGTTTTATTTTCAAATCTCGAACTTTTGTTTTTTTTAATAAAAAATCATGAACTTTGAATTTACTCTTAAATCTAACCTAAACTTCTATTTTTATGTAAAAAAATTATAAACTTTAAATTCATTATCAAATCTAACCCAAATCTTTTTTTTTTCGGTAGCCTAACCCAAATCTTTATTTTAACAATCCCAATTTGGTTATAAAAATAACTTATTATTATATTCTTATTAAAAATAATAAATCGGTGATCATTATATAAACAAGTTGTAAAAGAATAAAAGGATAAAATTTAAAATATATTTTAAAACTTTGATAGCAAATTAGTTTAAATTTTAACCTATTTTGTAATTAGATAAAATAAGATCAATTAATTTATTTTCAAAGTTGTAGAATATATTTTAAAATTTATCCTTTCATTTTTTTACAACTTGTTTATATAATGATCGCTGAATTGTTATTTTTAATAAAAATATAATAATAAGTTATTTTTATAACCAAATTATGATTATTAAAATAAATATTTAAGTTAAATTTGAGAATTAAATTAAAGTTTATGACTTTCTACACAAAAATATAAGTTTAGAGTAAATTTGAGAACAAATTCAAAGTTCACGATTTTTTATTAAAAAATAAAAGTTGAGATTAGATTTGAGAATAAAATCAAAGTTCAAAATTTTTACACAGTTTTTCCTAATATTTTTTAAAAGGATTAACTTCAACACATTGATGAGGTTTATATGATTTAATTCATATGATAACTAAATTAACAACAATTTTTTTACAATTGCTATTTATAGATGAATATGTCAATGACTCAATATCCATCAGTTTATTAATGCTGCTTTCTTCGATCGGTTGAATATGAATATTTTATCTGCAAAGATGGGCAAAATGTCAAAGGAGATAAAACAGAAGGGGACAATATATATCAACTTTAGATAAGAACAAAATTAATGGTACCTTTCACAGGACACAATCTAGTATCATTATCATTGACATTTGAATTTTATTTTTTTCCATCAACTTCGCACATCAGAAAGTCCTAAAATTCATAAGAACGAATTATTACCTTTTCTTTTATGATGTTTAAGCGGGTGATATTATTTTATTTTCGTTCTATTTTATCAGACAAGATAAAAATATACATTATTAATAAAAAACGAAGTGATAAAAAATATTTCTTGAAGTAACAAAGTAGGTACTAATAAATATATGCCAACTGCCGACTAACTTTATATATTTGTGTTTACCCGTAACGATATTTTTCTGCATAACCATTTTTAAAAGGTCATCTTAAAATGACAAAGGAACATGGCACAAAACATGGAAGCAAAAAAAAAAAAAAAAAGGGTCTCGTGCAAATTAGAGGTTTTAATGCAAAATCAGAGAAGACTTCAAATAATTTTTTCTACTTAAAAAAGACTCAAATCTAATATAAGAAGAAAAAGATAAAATTTCAAAAACAAAAGCACATAACTCTCATCGGTGACGTTTGGAAATAAAGACACATTTCAAAATGCTTTCATTGTATTAGATGCACTGTTCTGTTATTTTGATAAATAAAATCAATATATTATATGCATTTTTTCCTTAGTTTTCTTTGAATTTGGTATCAAGTAGTTAACTCAAAATTTAGAGGAAAACAATGGCAAATTCTTTTGTAATTTTTTTCTCCGAATTTGTAGAAATTGTTACCTTTTAGCCCTTGCAGGAGGCACCGTTATGAATGAAAAATGAAAATGTCTGAACTTCGAAAGTTTAATAGGTCCAAATTTGTTGTGTGTGATAGAGATCTAAGACTAATTTTCAAATGGAACTAAAATATGTATCTGACAATTTTAGAATAGTGACTATTGAAATATAAACATAAAACAAGCTAACGAATAGTTGCGCGCAGGGCCGAACCGGACCAACCGTTTGGACTAGTTAGACCATCAATTGGTCGTCAAGACGGTTTATTATTAGTTTCAAAATTAGACCTCTGATCATACTGAATTAAATTGGTTCATACTGATAAAATAATCCATCAAAATCAGTAAAAAAAATTACAATTAGGATAAAAACGTGATTCATGGACCAGCCAAACTTTTTAAATTTTTTTTATCAATAGATATTTTGATAACTTTTATTATTATAAAACTTAAAAATATTTCAAGATAAACTTTATCCGCCTCCCTTATTAATATTCGTCACTTTATTCTCATCTGCGGATTATGTTTGTACACATTATTTGTTATTTCGTCTTCATTTAATATAGAATTTATTATGCTTTGAATTTTAACTTATAAATTATATTTTTATTCGATTTTTTATATCATAAATTATATTAAAAGAATTATTTGAAATGTATTTAATTTCTTATTTTTATTCTTGATTCCATTTTTTTATCAACAAATTTATTAGTGTGGTCAAAATTTTCTTATATCTACTGTCAAAGAAATTTGAATCCCCTTATTGGATCCAGAGGTGGTACACCAAACACGTGATCCACGTGACCTAACCCCCAAAGCCCAAATCAAAATGTCTTCTTCAAACCAACTACGGTTGGCGCAGTGAAAGAGGGCTGCGCCTCAAGTGATTCGACGAGTGCTAGTAGTCTCGAGATCGATCATTGGAGTCGCTGTGTTAGTCGGGAATTTATCGTTTCGCTCCCGTTCCGAAATCGGATTAATCAGGTACTAATAGTCCTGGACACCGATTGATTTCGACCGAAAAAAAAAGTCTTCTTCAAAGACTTTTATTATTAACTTTTCCAATATCAAAATTTCTCATTTGAGACCGTTTCTCTGTTTTTTTTTTAAATTTAATTCTGTTTTCTCATCTCACCGCTACTTTAGGACTGTAATAAACTATGTTTGGCAACACCGAAACTTTTCGAGTAGCGTTTAGCGACTCAAACTTTAATTTTTTTATTTAATAAATAATAAAAATAAGTAATATTTAGTGTTTCGTATAAAAAATATTAAAAAATTATTTTTATTAATGTTTAACGATTAGAGATTAGCGATTTATAATTTTTTTCAATTCTAATATTATTTAAATATATTATTTTTTTCAACTTATTTTATTATTTTCTCAATTTTATTTTATCATCATTTGACTATATTTCTTTCTATATTCATGCTTAATTATTTATATGTTAACGATGTATAAAAAAATAATTTAGTAATAATATTTTTATATCATGTGTGTGCACTATATAAAATTTATTGTCAATATAAATTTTTATATATTTTAACCAAAAAAAATAATTACGAGATTTTATTTTATTTAATTGATATATAAATAATTTATTTATTATATTATAATAGAATTTATATAGTGTTTGAATTAAATAATTTATTTTTATATTTATCAATTAATTCTATTATTAAGTTTACTAAATACTTACCTCTAACCATTAATCACTATTAGATCACTATCCGCTTATAAAATTGCTAACATCAAACATAGCCTAAAGTGTAATCTGAAATTTAAAATTTTCAATTTAATTAGTTATAACTTATGCATTTCACTTTTGTGATGGATTGAACCAAGAGAGAATAACAAATTTGTCGTCCCTGAAAAATGTAGTTTAAGTACTAATAAATGGTCATTGTCATTTAGATGACGTCGTATGATCCATGTAGCCGACCCCACCTAGTGGGATAAGACTTTGTTGTTGTTGTTGTTTGTTGTTGTTGTTGTCACTTAGATCGGATCGAATGTGTTCCACACCTTCCAGATAAAATGTAGCTTGATGATACCTACAAGGTTATAATATCGTGTTTATGTACGTACATGATCCCCTATAATTTTTTTTTTTAAAAAGTATCTATATGCTGTTTTGGCCAGTATTTTCATTTGGACATAAATCGAAAATATTGAATATATGAAAACATATGAATTGAAATTCTGAAGAAAACAAAGCATGACAAGGGACTAGTGTTCCTATGCATACTACTGATCACTGTGAAAACAAAACATAAAATTTACATATGCACTAATGACCTCTATGAAAAGAATGGCACAAAAGAAAGGTGAGAGAGAACTAAAAGAGAGATTGGCAATGAATCGAAGTCATGATATTTCTTTCTTCTCATTTCGTCTCGTTCAAATTTTGGCAACTGCATGCTGCTAAGAAATGCTCCTTTATATTTCTTATATTCTCCTTTATATGTCTAATGGCTTCAAAATATTTTGCATGCATGCACATGCTTAATCCATGATATATGTGCCTAAAACATTGTCTAGCTAGAGAAATAAGGGTCCACATGTTGGAGATGATCATGCTCACCTTTCTCTTCATCCAGAAGAAGAACTGCAGTACGTGGAACTATGTTAACATGAATATGTCAGCAGCGGAAATTAGGAAGCTAATTGATGTGATCTGCAGATTTTTTCCTCGTTCAAAACTTTCAGCTCTTGCATGCATGGTTTATATACATACATTATATAGCGAAATTTAATTTACTAAAAGATGGCAATTACTTTTCATTATCTAGAACAGAACGTCTGAACGTGGTAAGCATAATTTAATTGATTATTTCAAAGACTATCTCAATTAGCACACAGAATAATGCTAATAATATATTGTGGCTGTACATAGTCAATATTGTTTTTTTTTTTGTGGCGATGCATGTACAACATATCTATCTATATCTACATACGTATGCACATGCGCCATCCCTATCAAAATTTGAACCATATATTTTATCTTGAAGCAAATAAAATAAATAATGTCAATCCAATGCACTTGCTTAAAGTAAAGCATGCAGTTGACAATTGATCAAGGATATAACATATACATATGTATTACATTTACATATGTGCGTAATAATTGATAATGACATTTTCACTCTACGTACATATATACAAAATTTGTATTAACGCATAATTAATCTTGCCTAGCTAACTAAAAGAAGAATTGTGTGTACAATTAATCCATCTATACATAATTAATCAAACATTGTGCGGTTCTAATAACTAAGATATAAACAATCTAAACCCATCCCAATTCAACTTTCTCGAAGCGGTCTTTGCACATTAAAAATTGATGACTATATGGATTGATAATTTGATTAATATTTGATTGATTGAATGTAGGGGTGAGCATCGGACGGTTTGATTAATTAACCGAATCGATCTAAAAAATTTAACCGTTATCCGGATCGAAAAAATCGGTTAATCGATTTCAGTTAATAAAAAATTTCGGTTCGGTTCGGTTAATTAATCATTTTAACCGAAATTGAATATATTATAAAAATTTGTTATTAAATTCATAAAATTTGAAATATATTAAAATAGAAATTAAATATATATTCAAAATAAAAGGTAAATATTATATCTAAACTTGGTAATAAGATAAAAATTATTAGATAATTAGAATACCAAATTAAGTTAAACAAAAAAATTATAAAACTATAATAAGTTTTTACCAAAAAATAATATATTAATATAAAATTATTAATTTTCAGTTAATTCAGTTATTAATCGAAATTTTGGTCAATTATTCATAATCGTCTAAATTATTTCGGTTAATAATTTTTTTATCCGTTAACCCAACCGAATTTGAATTGGATAATTCGATTCGGTTAATCGGTCAAAAACTCGGTCGGTTAACCATCGAACACTACTAGAAAAACGCGGATTATTGACGGTCCGAACCGTCGGTAATCAGCCCGAAAATCGTCGGTAACGCAATTACAGACGGTTTTTCAGTTGGAATCGATCCGTCAGAAAAACGCTCGTCGCAAACGGATTTGCGACGGTTGAAAAAAATTCGTCGAAAATATCGACGGTTCTGGCCGTCGGAACAGTCCCCGGCAGTTCGACCCGTCGAAATTTTCCGACGGTTGCAACCGTCGGAAAAGTCTCCGGCGGTTCGACCCGTCGAAATTTTCGACGGTTGCAACCGTCGGAAAAGTCTCCGGGGGTCCGAACCGTCGATATTTCCGACGGTTGCAACCACCGGAAAAGGCCGGCGGTCCGAACCATCGATATTTCCGACGGTTGCAACCGCCGGAAAAGGCCGGCGGTCCGAGCCGTCGAAATTTCCGACGGTTGCAACCGTCGAAAAAGGCCGACGGTCCGAGCCGTCGCAACTTTTTGACGGTCCCAACTGTCGAAACTTTGGACGAGCGTCGCAACCGTCGATCTTTTGACGGTCGCAACCGTCGCAAATAATTTTTTAAATATAAAAAAATTAGCAGCCGGATCCGGCCGCCTGGCGTTCGGATCCGGCCGTTGGAGGTCGGATCCGCCGCCAGATCCGGTGCATCCGGCGCCAGGTGGCTGGATCCGCCGCCAGGAGTCCGGATCCGGCCCGCCTGGCGGCCAATCCGGCCGCTTGGCGGTCGGATCCGACAGCCTGGCGGCCGGATCCGAACGGCCACGGTCGGATCCGGGCGTTAGAGGCCGGATCCGATAGCCTGGCGCCCGGATCCGAACGGTCACGGTCGGATCCGGCCGACAGTAGAGAGAGATGCCGACGCGGAGCAGGAGAGAGAGATACGCCGGCGCGGGAGAGGGTCGCCGGTGCGGGAGAGGGTCGCCGGAGTCCGGCGCGCGGGAGAGGCCGATCCGGTGCTCGCGGCCGGCAGAGAGAGAGAGGAGAGGAGGGAGAGAGAGAGGAGTGGAGGGAGGAGGGAGAGAGAAGAGGGAGGAGGGAAAATATATAAAGGAAAAAAGTGGAAAGAAAGAGGAAAAAGAAAAAAAAACGGGATAGCGAAATTTTAATTACCGACGGTTTCGGCCGTCGAAAACGTAAATAATAAATATTTTTATTTTATTTAGTTATATATAATATTTATTTTTTATTTTATCGACGGTTTGAATCGTCGGTAATTGCGACGGTTTGGACCGTCGCTAGTTATATTAATAAAATACTCTTATATATGATATTATTATACATTTACCGACGGTTACGACCTTCGAAAATTGCGGCGGATTTTGCGACGGATGAATATCCGTCGAAAATATCGACGTTCCTAATCGTCGAAAAATTAAATAATAATATAATAAATTATATAATTAATTTTTTTATTTCCAACGGTTGTGACCGTCGGAAAATCCGTCGAAAAAATTTAATAATAATATTAAAAATATATAATTTAATTTTTTTATTTCCGACGGTCCTAACCGTCGGAAAAGTCATCGAAAATTGCGACGGATGGATATCCGTCGAAAATATCGACGTTCCTAATCGTCAAAAAATTAAATAATAATATAATAAATTATATAATTAATTTTTTAATTTTTGACGGTCGTGACCGTCGAAAAATCTATCGAAAAAATTTAATAATAATATTAAAAATATATAATTTAATTTTTTTATTTCCGACGATCGTAACCGTCGGAAAAGTCGTCGGAAATTACGACGGATGGATATCCGTCGACAATATCGACGTTCCTAATCGTCGAAAAATTAAATAATAATATAAATTATTTTCGACGGTCATAACCGTCGAAAAATCCGTCGGAAACGGAACCGTCGAAAAATCCGTCGCAAATTGCGATGGATTTAAAACCGTCGAAAATTATCCGTCGGAAAATCGTGATTTTCTTGTAGTGAAATATGGTGAAACGGTTAACCGTCCTCACCCCTCATTGCTATTGATCCGTTGATATCAACCGCTCATGCATTTTTGTCTGTCACGAAAACGCGACATTAGCTCATTAATTGTCATAAGGTATATTCGTTTTATGCCGATAACAACTCAGGCTTTGTCAAACAAGAAAAATATACGTTAGATTTAAAAATTAAAATGATTTGATTGAATAATTTTATAAGAATACAATACGAAAATGATCATGAACTTAATTATACGTAATTATTTTTTAAGACATATTTTAAATTTATACGGATTAAAAAATTTAAAACAAATAATAATTTAATCGAGTCAATGATATTATAAAATGATATGTCAATTTCGTATGTTCACTTGAGTCAAGATGCATTTTACGAATTTAAAAATTTGAAACGAATAATATATTATTGAACCGAGAATGTTGCATCTAAAAAATGAGTATTATAAGTTGAGTATGCATAAGTATATTAATAAAAAGTTTTGATAGCGATTTGCGACCCACAGGAATACACTACAAACAACTTAAATATGTTTCATTTGAGCATCGAAAAACATAGATTTTTTGGTGGGTAACTTAAATATAGTTTCATTTCATGACGTTTGAACCTCTATCATGAGCCGAAAAAAGCAGACACCGAGGACTTTTGAGCAGGAGGAGAGAGAGACGACGAAGACGACAAATGTACAAATTAATTTACTTCTCCTACTTACGGGTGTTTAGCGGGTAGGATAGACCGGCGAATCTAATGATTTGGTCGGATCAATGGTTAGGTCGGATCCAACTCTACCTAATTTCGATTTAGTACAAGTTAGAATCTTTCGATCTGATCCGACTCAATTTAATTTGAAGGTTTAAATTTTTATTTTTTAAATTTTCAGTTTAAAGTTTTTATATAAATATAAAAATATCAAAATAAAAATATTGTATATGTGTAAAATAATATTTAAATGTTTAACACATTTTATGCTTTTAAAATAAATATTATATAATAATTTTTATATTAAATAATAGAATTAGTAAAAAAATGATGGTCGAATAATCCGACCAACTGATTCGATCTAACTCGATCCGAATCGTGCCAAATTGGATTAGATCCAACCCTCTAAAGAGGATTGACCTGACCCGATTAAAATCAGACAGGTCACGTTGGGTCCGAGGTCAAGTCAAATTCGACCCGTGAACATCCCTATTTATACTTAAAAAAATAATAAAAAAATGCATCAAAATTTAAGAAACATAATAGAAAAATTCTTCAAAATTTAAATTTTGGTTCGGAGACAAAAATGATCCCTGTTTTCTCTATTTTTTGGGGGGTTTAGTATTTAGCTGTGAGAGAAAAAAAATGAGTAGAATTTAAAGTTACGTATATAACATGAGAAAAAACTCTCCAAATTAAAAAAAACTCTTCAATGAATAAATAAATGTTCCCGTAACACCACAGAAATTGCGAGTTCGAATCTAATAAATTCATGAAAAAAAAATTGACATCGATAAATTAAGTACTTAATCAAATTTACTTTAATAATTAAGTTAAAAGAAAAGTTATTTTATTACATGATATATAACGTGGGTTCAGCCCCGTACGTGGAAGAAAAATAGATCACAAGCTGACCAGTAAATCTCGTCACGCACAAGCACCGAGTTGTTACGCATCACTGTACATTTGAATTTTCATATTAATAGCATATAAATTCAGTACAATAAGTGTAAATTTCTTGTTGTAACGTCATATCTGAAATTTCTACGACAATTTTATGTTTGTTCTGTGTTAATAATATAAAATTATTAATATTACTTTTAATATCAATTAAATTCTTTTTAAAAATTAGACAGCACATTAAATTTAAGATGAAATGAGAAGTCTTGAGTTCAAATCTCATTAAATTCTTATTAAAAAATATTTTTCTCTCATTATTATCCACATGATTAGTTGAGTTAGACTAAAATTGTTAAGAATATAAAATAATTGATATTATCCTTCTATCATCTTAAGCTTTCAAGAAAATTGAGGCATCAAATTCAACATCATATCAGTGTCTAGGTGTTAAGTTCAAATAATATTAAGCTCTTATTAAAAAAAATATTTTTCTTTCTTTATCGTCTACGTGATGAATCAAACTAAATCAAAATTGTAATAGTCTACGAGAAGAGTGTTAAGAATATAAAAATAATGATGTCGCTCTTCCTAATAGCTTAAACTTTAGAAAAACTAATTGCTACATCAAAATAAAGATTCTGAGCTGTTTTCTTTAATATATTAATTAGCATAATTCCCTATATTCGTCTACACTGATGCATTATGTTATAGGTCAAACATATCAAAAACTCATATGTAAGTTGCACGTAGATGAATTAACTATCGTATTGCAAGCTCAAATGATTGTGTTCTTGATCTGATGGATTAGCCCAACAAACATAAATAAACTTATAGCTAGCTGTTGTTACCCTTAATTAATATTTAAATATGTGTTTTCTCGATTCAAATTAAAACGTATCGAGGGCGTTTAGAGATGATAATATACAATATTTGTGAACCGTGTTTGGTGTTGAGCTGGAATGTACACATTGGGTAGAGATTAGTGCCCTATCATGACTTAGTTTCTTCTAATTATAGTTTTGCAAATCCGTGACTCATGGCTTCCGGAAATGGAATTTGAATATAATTTTAGTGCAAAGTTCTTAGCCTCTTCACGGCATCGCTGGCTTATAATTAATGTGTGACGACCAATGAGCATCTCAAAAGATTGTTTTTATATTTAACAAATAGGTATTATTCTTAGTAGTTGTTGTCCTTGAGAGAAATTGTACAGAAGATTCATGAGGTTATCAGTAAAATATTATTATATTTTGTAAGAAACAGGTGAGTTTTCAGCTAGGTTAAAATTTCAATCACTATCAACCAACAATAATTTAAAAAGGTTTGTAATTTTTTATATATATATGTGCTAATTATAATGAACAGGAATATTCGCATCTTCAATGCATTCTTTGTTAATACCAAAGGTATTAAGTTCACGTAACGTGGATCATTAGAAACTCATATGACGATTCATATATTTGTTTTCAAACACATCCGTGCTTAAATAAGAAAAGACCACACGAGAATGAGAGGATTTGTCTAATTAACTGCATTTTGTAATAAAGTTAAAATATATGTGAGATACAAATGAACACATTCGTTCTCTTCTTCGAACATGTTAATTTGAGAGGACTCAAACTGGGAACAATTAACTCCGTCATCAATCCTGCCACCAGTAGATATCCATGCACTAATTATAGGTACACTGAAAGAAAAAAAGATATAACATGATCACTCTTTCATTAATTCCAGAATTATTTTCATAAATCTCTCTTAAACTATCACGACTTTTCATATTTAACTATAAATTACGAACTTATTTTTTTATATCCCTAAATTATCATGATTTTTCTACTTTAGTCTTTTCGTCTACTTTTGTTACATTTTTTATTACTTTTGATTTTTTTTCATTTATGAAAAGACTAAATTACCCTCCCTTCGTAACATATGAAATAATAAACATAAAAAAAAGTCAAGAGGAAGATAACTTAGTCTTTTTTATAAATGACAAATTTTTTTTGTTTACCATTTTAATCCTTCCAATAATTTTATTATTTTTTATATTTATTATTTCATATTTTTTTGGAGGAAAGGGTAATTTAATCTTTTCATAAATGAAAAAAATAAAATTAACGAAAGATGTAGCAGTGATGAGAGGATTAAAGTGAAAAAATAGTGATAGTTTAAGAATAAAAAAATAAATTAGTAGTTTAGAAATAAATGTGAAAAATCCACTGCATTCAAAACTGCTACGTCTTGATCACTATATAAATACAAATGTAAAAGTCATTCATGCATGAAACTATTGGACTTGCATAAAAAAGAAGCAGTTGACATTTGGAAGCTGAAATAAAAATGCTTTTGACTTTACGATCCTAATATTCTAATGCAATCGTACACAACAATAAGAGACGTTTGAGTTTCGCGGCGATTAGACAGAACAAATTTGACCCGTAAAATTAAGATATTTATTTCTTTCGCCATTAAAGTACTAATTGAAACACGTACAAGCGATATACTCATCATCCTATATATATCACGAATGAAGCAACAACAACGTCGACACATCACGCATCAAACACTCACCTGATCAAGCCAGCGCCATTCTCCTTGCTCGATCCCTCCTCATCCCACTGCAAGGAGATCAAGAGCTCAACGCGACAACCAAAATGCCGGAGAATCTCAAGGTGCTGAATGCCCTCGACGTCGCCAAGACACAGTGGTACCACTTCTTGGCCATCGTCATCGCCGGCGCCGGATTCTTCACCGATGCGTACGACTTGTTCTGCATCTCCCTCCTCACCAAGCTCCTGGGACGTATCTACTACTTCGACCCCACCTCTAAGACCCCCGGCATCCTCCCCCCCAATGTGTCCGCGGCCGTGAGCGGCGTCGCCCTCTGCGGCACCCTCGCCGGCCAGCTCTTCTTCGGCTGGCTCGGAGACAAGCTCGGCCGCAAGTCGGTGTATGGTTTCACCCTTGTGCTCATGGTCACGTGCTCTCTCGCTTCGGGCCTCTCATTCGGCCACACGGCCAAGGGCGTCATGGCCA
Organism: Pontederia crassipes; assembly: GCA_030549335.1. Lineage (NCBI taxonomy): Eukaryota > Viridiplantae > Streptophyta > Magnoliopsida > Commelinales > Pontederiaceae > Pontederia > Pontederia crassipes. The sequence goes on along the minus strand of CM060196.1, from coordinate 64,798,445 downwards.
CCCTCTGCTTCTTCCGCTTCTGGCTTGGTTTCGGCATCGGAGGCGACTACCCTCTGTCGGCCGTCATCATGTCCGAGTACGCCAACAAGAGAACTCGCGGCGCCTTCATTGCAGCGGTCTTCGCCATGCAGGGTTTCGGCATTCTCGCCGGAGGCATCATCGCCATCGCCGTGTCTGCGGCCTTCAAGAGCAAGTACAAGGCGCCCCCATACAGCGTCGATCCCCTGGGCTCGACCGTGCCGGAGGCTGACTACGTGTGGCGCATCGTCCTCATGTTCGGTGCTCTCCCCGCGGCTCTCACCTTCTACTGGCGGCTGAAAATGCCGGAGACCGCGCGCTACACGGCCCTGATCGCGAAGAACGCGAATCAGGCAGCCAAGGACATGTCCAAAGTCTTGCAGGTCGAGCTCGACGAGGACGCCGAGAAGATAGAGCGGTTAGCCAGGGCCAACAGCTTCGGACTCTTCTCCAAGGAGTTCCTCCATCGCCACGGCCTCCACCTCGTCGCCACGACCACCACCTGGTTCTTCCTCGACATCGCCTTCTACAGTCAGAACCTCTTCCAGAAGGACATCTTCAGCGCCGTCGGTTGGATCCCCAAGGCCGCGACGATGAACGCCATCGAGGAGGTGTTCAAGATCGCCCGCGCCCAGACCCTCATTGCGCTCTGCGGCACAGTGCCGGGCTACTGGTTCACGGTCGGCTTCATCGAGTACATGGGTCGCTTCTGGATTCAGGTCATGGGATTCGGCATGATGACCATCTTCATGCTGGGCTTGGCCATTCCGTACCATCACTGGACCACGCCAGGAAACCACGTCGGCTTTGTGGTGATGTATGGCTTGACGTTCTTCTTCGCAAACTTCGGGCCGAACAGCACAACCTTCGTCGTCCCTGCAGAGATCTTCCCTGCGAGGCTGAGATCCACATGCCACGGCATCTCAGCGGCCTGCGGCAAGGCCGGGGCCATCATTGGCGCCTTCGGTTTCCTGTACGCAGCTCAGAACAAGGACCCCGCCAAGAGAGACAAGGGGTACCCGGCCGGCATTGGGGTCAGGAACTCTCTCTTCGTGCTGGCCGCGACCAACGCCATTGGCCTCTTCTTCACCCTCTTTGTGCCCGAATCGAAGGGCATCTCCTTGGAGGACATGGCGCAGGAGAACCAAGAAGGGAACCAGGAGAGGAGTATGGCAGCACCTTGAAGAACACAAACAAGTGTGTGCGTAGCTTCGCGCGCGATTCAAATATTTCATACCTTGACGTGATTCCTCGTGTTTGTGTACTTTCTTCTATCACAAGATAACAAAAATAATCTGCAGTCCTGGTCAAACTACGAGTTTGACCAATGTTACCCACATTTGTGTTACTTGTAAGTTGTAACTTGGACAACAATGTATGAATTTGTATCTTTTTTGAGTTTTCATAATAAAACTAAATGTATGAGATTTTGAGTTATATATTATACAGCCTGCAAATATGAATAAATAAATAAAACGAAAAAAAATCAAGGATTGCCAGAGAAGAAAAGCAAAAAAAAAAAAAGTGGGGGGGGGGGGGGGGGGGGGATACAAAATAAGAAAAAAAATACCGTATAAAAAGTGAATTAAAGGAGTTCATAATCTTGCATGCAAAATTCACGCCGATGGCAACTGGTAGTTGCATAAACTAAGCAAACATATGTACGCACAGTTAAAATCACGAGTTAAAGGATATATGAAAAAAGAATGAATTGTTCAATTATTTTTTTACCTTTCCATTTAGGGAAAAAAAGAAGAAAACAAAGAGGGGCACTATCGACGAACTTGCCAAGAAAATTTTAATTAAGGGAGAAAGTGTATTCTAAAAATATTAATTTAAATTTATCTAATATTAATTAAACGATAAATATATTACAAAAAACTTTAAATATCATCTCGTTTGGTAATTTGTTGGTCAATTTAAGGTACTTATTGGACGTCAAAAATAAAAAATTTAAATAGCGGATAATATTTTGATAAGTAAAAAAAATTTAAATATGTTGTTTGGTAAATATTCTTTTAATATAGAATTTAGAGATTTCATAATAAGCTCTACATTTCATTCTCCGTTAGCTTATAAAATGTAGATTATAGAGTTTTGACATTTTATTTCTATTATACTATCATTCTTTTAAAAATATTTAATGTCTAAATATCATGTGCTATTTTTGTTTTAAATTCATAATAGTTACTTTATTCATAAAATTATTTAATGTCTAAATATCGCATGCTATTGTTGTTTTAATAACATATCATAAAGTAATTATTATGAATATCTTATGGTTGTAATAATGAGTATAAATTGTCCTTATATTCCGGTTCTACATTTGGTCAACCGTTATATTTATCTAAATTTTTTAATGAATTTATAATAAATTATTATCCACTAATAATTAATTCATATCCGCTAATTAAACTAGTATTCTTTAGTCAAATGTTATTCATATTGATCGACATGCTACCTTTGATAAAACAAGGTCGAGATGAGCGCATTTTATTTTCATATATAAATTATATACTCTAACATATCTCCCAAATATAAAAAAGTATTTAATTTAAAAAGTGAAGAAAACTTATATTATTGATTGAGTGCATAAAGCACCATGTGTAATATAATATTGGCCATTATATTTTAAATAGATGATGCAACTATTTATATGAATTATTTTAATCATGTATTTAAGATTCCAAGGTTAGAAAATGAATTTATTATTTTATCACGGAAAAATAGGGGGCAATAATTAAAGTGAGGGGAGGACGCTCAAGTACTCCTAAATGAGAAACAATTTGATACAATAGTAATCAAAAGTTCCCTTGACATAGATATTAAAATCTTTTCTTAACCAAAGGGCACAATATGAATTATGCATTTTTTGTTTTGAAATATGTCAAAATACACCTAGTTTGCTTTAAAAATGCCATCCAATTTATGTGTATGTTTGGCACGCCCATCTCACTAAAATGCTTATTATAATTCGTGTGTATGCAATTTGGCACGCCCTTTACTGAGTTCCCATCCTTATTACAATGTCATTTATCAAAATACATTGCATTTATCATATAATAATATAATACATTTTTTGCTAGATATTATAAATCATTGGTAATTTGTGTGTTATTTTGAGGGAATTAAATTTGAATATGTTTTTGGAACAAGCCAATCAGCTAGTGGTTTAATTATCAGGCATGTTTCAATTAGAGCAGCTAATCCACTACCTTTCTCAAAATGAAAATAAAACTCAGTTGTCCGTCACACAATGACAACTAATCCATTTCATTATTATTACAGAATAATAATCATGTCACGCACTTGTTTAAAGAAGCAATTGACATCTGATAACAGGAAATAAAGAACCATTTGATTTTATGATTAGAAGATAATGATATTATTTTTAACATCAACCCAGGTGCCGATTGTGGAGTACAGACTTGAACTGGACATGTTTTTTTTTTCTTCTTCTTTTTTATTTGGAAAACTCAAGAGGGATGATACAGCAATAATATGCTTCCAGCTGAGGGTTTGAAGCATTTTTTTCTCCTTTTTTGTTGAAAATGGTGTGCCATGAAAAAGTTCATGGAGGAAGCAAAGAGTTTCACACTATTTGTAGCTCGTAGCAAATCAAAATCAAGCACATCCATTTGCTCTGCACTGCCAACATCTCTCGTCTTCCACTGCTGCCTAGAGGCCAAAATCAGGTGAGTTCCAACCTTTTATTTTTTTTCAAAAAAAGGAAATAATTAGTATCTATTAAAGAATAAAACCAGTAAAGACATTATACATAAGATTGTGGTCATAGATTCCTCTCCAAATCCTGGAGTTAAGATCGCTACATTTCTTCTTCTCCTGAGTTAAAACAAAAAAATTCAGCAGTTTGCACTAAGAATCAGATATCAAATATAGTAAAATAGACCCTCATATGTAATAGCTGTATTCCTCGTAGAAATTTTGATCTTGAATGGTTGAAGCATGCATATACTATTTAGTAATGTAAATCGCATATACATGCACACATGATTGATTGGTCACAATGCTGTTCTTATATGTGTGTATAAGGATAGGAAGAAAGAGTTAATGTATCTGTAAATAATCTTTTCATTTGCACGTATAAGTCACCTTACGTATTTTATTATAGTTGAAAATTTGCTTCAATTTTAGTTGCTACAGTATATAAGATAATATAACAAAATTATTAATAATCAGTTTATATGGTCCTATTGACCAACTGTGCAAGACCAGATATGTTGATGCAATTAGAGTGCTTTTTCAGTACATAACAAGGTACCAAATTGGGTTATCAGAGGGTTTTTTCTTGGCTTTCCTCTGGTCATACCAGCAAGAGTAATCCGCATGAACATTTGTTCTACTTCTACGTCGTGCCATGCAGATACTCATATCAAAAGTCGAGAAGGCACAGCAGCAAAAATGCCAGAAAACCTAAAGGTTTTGAACGCCCTCGACGTGGCCAAGACGCAATGGTACCACTTCCTGGCCATCGTCATTGCTGGAGCAGGATTTTTCACCGACGCCTATGACTTGTTCTGCATCTCCCTCCTCACCAAGCTCCTGGGACGCATCTACTACTTCGACCCTACTTCGAAGACCCCGGGCATCCTACCCCCCAACGTATCCGCCGCCGTCACTGGCGTGGCCCTCTGCGGCACGCTCGCCGGACAGCTCTTCTTCGGTTGGCTCGGCGACAGGCTCGGCCGCAAGTCCGTTTATGGATTCACCCTCGTCCTCATGGTCACCTGCTCCCTGGCGTCGGGGCTTTCCTTCGGCCACACCGCCAAGGGTGTCATGGCCACCCTCTGCTTCTTCCGTTTCTGGCTCGGCTTTGGCATCGGAGGAGACTACCCCTTGTCCGCCGTCATCATGGCCGAGTACGCCAACAAGAGGACGCGCGGTGCCTTCATCGCCGCCGTCTTCGCCATGCAAGGCTTCGGTATCCTCGCGGGAGGACTTGTTGCCATCTTGGTGTCCGCGGGCTTCAAAAGCAAGTACAGTGCCCCACCTTACAGCATCGACCCCAAGGAATCAACTGTGCCGGAGGCCGACTATGTGTGGCGCATCGTCCTCATGTTCGGCGCCATCCCTGCAGCCCTCACCTTTTACTGGCGGCTCAAGATGCCCGAGACTGCACGTTACACTGCACTGATCGCCAAGAAGGCAGACCAAGCTGCCAAGGACATGTCCAAGGTCCTGCAGGTTGAACTCGAGGAGGACGCCAAGAGGCTCGAGCGATGGGATAAGGACAACAATTTCGGCCTCTTCTCTACTAAATTTCTCCAGCGCCACGGGCTCCACCTCCTCGCCACCACCACCACCTGGTTCTTCCTCGACATCGCATTTTACAGTCAGAATCTCTTCCAAAAGGACATCTTCAGCGCTGTCGGGTGGATCCCCAAGGCTGCATCGATGAACGCCATCGAGGAAGTCTTCAAGATCGCTCGCGCCCAGACCCTCATTGCGCTCTGTGGCACGGTGCCGGGCTACTGGTTCACAGTCGCCTTCATCGAGTACATGGGGCGCTTCTGGATCCAGGCCATGGGATTCGGCATGATGACGGCCTTCATGCTGGGCTTGGCCATCCCGTACCACCACTGGACCACGCCTGGCAACCACGTCGGCTTTGTGGTGATGTATGGCTTAACCTTCTTCTTCGCGAACTTCGGGCCGAACAGCACGACCTTCGTCGTCCCTGCAGAGATCTTCCCTGCGAGGCTGCGATCCACATGCCACGGTATTTCGGCGGCCTGCGGCAAGGCCGGAGCCATCATTGGGGCCTTCGGGTTCCTCTACGCAGCTCAGAACAAAGACCCGGCCAAGAGAGACAAGGGGTACCCGGCCGGCATAGGCGTCAGGAACTCTCTCTTCTTGTTGGCTGCGACCAACGCTGTCGGCCTCTTCTTCACCCTCTTTGTGCCGGAGTCGAAGGGCGTCTCCTTGGAGGACATGGCCAAAGAGAACCCAGAGGGGAACGAGGAGATCTAGGAGGACTATGGAGGCAGCATGAAGAGATTGAACTGCGTGCTTCTTCTTTCGGAAACATTTCTACCTCTTATTGCTTTATTTTTTCTAATGTCTTTTTCACCTCTAATTTCGATTTCTTATTTTCTATAATTTAATCACAAAATTAATAAAAATGTATGTTGTCGTCGTCTTGTCGTCGAACTAAGAGTTTGATTTACATGTAAACTTGTGTTGCATGTACTGTCCACAACAATTTAATTATGAAAGTTAAAGATTTATCATAGAATCCTTCGGTTTTCCATATTTTTTTCTCATTGAATGATGAAAAAGGTTAATTTATTACTTGTAATTAACCATAGAAAAAAGCTGAAACATTTGAAAGATTGCTCAGTATCTTATATGACAAAACAAATAGATACCGTCCCAATTGTACAGTTCTAAAACTAATATTTCCCGAGCAAAAACCTTGCAACACTGGTAATGTTCTCCACTGTGAACCCAAATTTCTTGAAGGTGTCCAAATAAGCTCCACTGGCTCCAAATTCATCAACTCCCAGCACAATTCCGCCATCGCCAACGTACTCTCTCCATCCCATCGGAGATCCCGCTTCCACAGCCACCCGCCCCCGGACGCCAGGAGGTAGCACGGACTCCTTGTACTCCCCCGGCTGGCCATCGAACAGCCTCCAGCACGCGAGCGAGACGACTCTCACGCGACGCCCTTCTCCCCTTAGCGTCTCAGCGCTCCCTTCGCAAAGGCACAGTTCTGATCCCGTGCCAATCAGTATGATCTCCGGGAGGCCTTCGCCCGAGTTATCGGAGACCACGTAGCCGCCCCGCTCCACGGCGTCGGCCGAGGTGCCTCTCAGGTTGGCGGCCACCTTTTGGCGCGACAGCGCAATCGCGCTCGGGACGCCTCTGTTCGACACCGCCACCTTGTAAGCTCCGGCCGTCTCGTTCCCGTCGGCGGGGCGGAAGACCAAGAGGCGAGGGATCGCTCGGAGTCCCGCCAGCTGCTCCACCGGCTGGTGCGTCGGCCCGTCCTCTCCCAGTCCGATGGAGTCATGGGTGAAGACGTAGAGAACTCCTGCATGGCTCAAAGCTGACAGCCTGACGGAATTCTTCATGTAGTCTGAGAACGTCAGGAATGTAGCTGCAAAAGGTATCAGTCCGCTTCCATGCAACGCAATGCCGTTGGAGATCCCGGCCATGGCGTGCTCTCGGACGCCGTACCGTATGTTGCGGCCCCATGGCGAGCCAGGGAGTTGGAAGTCATCGTAGCCTTTCAGATGCACTTTGTTTGAGCTTGCGAGATCTGCGCTTCCACCTAGCAGCCCGGGAAGCACCTTGACCAGTGCATTCAGGCACTTCTCGGAGTACCCACGAGTGGCATCGACAGGATCAGAAGTAGACCATGCCTGGTTAAAGATGCAAATGGTTATTCCGTGCTTGCATGGACTTTGATAGCTGAATCTTATTACATAAATATTGTATAGGACTAGAGCTCATGGTATTGTGAAGAATTGATTACGGGTAGTATGTCTTCCCATCTTGCTGACAGGCCGCCATTGAGTAGGACATTGAACTCATTTGCTTCCTCTCGGTACTTGGTCTTGTAATACTCCAATGTGGAGTTCCATTGCTTCTCTAAGCTTTCTCCATACTCGCTTTGCCTTCTCATTTCCCTGAAAAAACCGCAGTTGAATTCTGGCATTTATACTTCATAAGAGTACAATTCATAGTTCTTAAAAATAACTGCCGAGGTACTAGTGCATACAGAAGAAGATTGAATTTTTTATTGATGAGTTAAGCTTGAATAAGCTATATTTACCTCCAATACACATACAAACTTTACCTCATAAGTGTTCACTTCATATTTCTTAGAAATGCAGCAAAAGTTGCTCAAATTACTAGGAGCGGAAGTAAAACATACATTTGCGGCACACACATACATATTTCTCAAGATTTGAGATAGCTAATTTTTCTTAGAATAGCATACGCAACCAAAATTTAGTTGACAAGAGAGGAGGAACATATACATGTAAACCTGAGGAATAACGTGAAATGGCTCATTGTGCATCCATCTAACTTTCTGTCTCATGTTTTTTACATCATCTTCCTCAAAAGTTCCATGATGTGCCTTCGAAGTACCCTCCTTCTTAGACAACCTTCCAATAAGTGTTTTCACCTGAAACATTGCAATATTCAGCAACAAAATTCTGTTTTTTATTCAGTATCTAAATACAGTTAAGTGCCTACAAGCTGGAACAGATGATTGTTACATAATTCTAGTTAAAAGATGAAAAATGATAATGAAGAGGAAATATCTCTTGCCCTGATGAAGGTTGGCCTTCTCGTCTCCTGATGGGCCATCTCTATTGCTTCTCTGAGTGCTTCCATATTTTCATGCACATTTTCCACTGTGATCGTATTCCATCCGAGAGCTTTGAACCGCAGATTGATGTCTTCAGAGAAAGCAAGCGCTGTATCTCCATCGATTGTGTTATGGTTGTCATCGTATATGAGTGTGAGCTTATTAAGTCTCCAATGTGCAGCAAGAGAGGCAGCTTCATTAGAAATCCCTTCCATGGCACATCCGTCACCCATGATGCAATATCTGAATTCAGAAAGACGAAGCAAAATTACTCGACCACTGTTTCTGATAATCAGTACTTTAGTTGACATGTTCTGTAAAAAAGTTGAAGAAACAAACGTCCGGTGGTCGACCAGCACCGCGTCCGGCTTATTGAAGCGTGCGGCAAGGTGTGCCTCTGCAAGAGCAAGACCGACGGCGTTCGCCACGCCTTGTCCAAGAGGACCTGTTCGATTACTTGTCTAACTCGTTAAAACTACTTTATGCACTGAAGATATTGTTAGTCAAAAGGATCCTATGACAAATTACTACCTGTTGTCACCTCCACGCCGGCGGTCACAACGTTCTCCGGGTGGCCGGGCGTTCTGCTACCTAACTTACATAGCCTTTTCAAGTCCTCCAGCTGAACATAAAAAAATGTATTCATGAAGAACAGAATTTTCAGAAAAAGTATTGATAATCTATAGTTTACAAGGGAAAAAAATCCAGCTTTAAACAATGAAAATGTTGGACAAAATGCCTCCTGTAGCTTTAATCAAAATATTTGGATCCTATGGCGTCCACCTGAACAGAGTCGAACCCCGCAAGGTGCATGCACACGTACTGAAGCAAGCACCCGTGCCCGGCGCTGAGCACGAACCTGTCCCTGTTGAACCACTTGGGATTCTTGCTGTTGTAGCGCATGACGTGCCGGTAGAGGCAGTAGCCGACCTCCGCCATCCCGAGGGCCATGCCGGCGTGCCCGGCCTGCGCGTGCTGGACTGCGTCGACGATGAGCATCCGGACGTTGTCCACGGCCCTCCGGTCGACGGAGCTCTGGAAGTACACGTCGTCCTGTTGCAGCTTCTCCTTGTGCAGAGTGTCATCGGACGACCTCTTGAGCTCGTCCGCCCAGGAAAGCCTGTAGTCCTGGCCGGGGGTGCGCAGCTGAGCACGGATGCGGTGGCCAGGGCGGTTGACTGAGAGAACTGGTTTGGTTCGGAGGGCAGGAGGGTAAAGGGGGTGCCGAGGGTGTTGGCAGAGGAAAGAGGAGAAAGCCATGTCGAAGAAGTGAAATGGAGATCAAACTGGAAGCTCCTGAAGGTGAGGTGAGCAGTGCTGGGAGCATTTGTACTACGGCAATGGCTCTGAACACGTGGAGAGGCCTTCTGCAAGGCACGCACAAGTGAGCAAAACTCGGCGTGGTGGGACTTTTAGTACATCTTAAAAAATAGGAAAGAAAATTATTTTAGTTATGAGAATTAGCTATCTGACAATAATTTTTTTAAAAAAATGTAACCATCCAAATGCAATTTTAATTTGCTACATCTTCTTAGATCCTAAAATTTTAATCGGACATAAACACTTTTCTTATATTGATAAAGTAGTAAACAAATATCTCACAGTAGTAATGTTGGCACTTGCAGGGTTTTAAGTGAAGGCAATATTCTTTTTTTTTTCAATTTATTTGTGGAACCGAATGGGAATCGTGAATTTGTTTCATTCGGTTTCATCAAACACCGCTATAAAATGAGAAAAATTACGGTAGAACCGGGGTCACGTGACCTAGTTCCACAAAAAATGATGAAATTGAAAGGTGCTCCAATTATTTTTTTCAAAATTTATTTTCTTTTTTCTTTTTATTTTCTCTCACACTATATATTTTATAAAATAAATTATTTTATAAGTATAAAATAATTTTAATAAGAGATTAATATAGTATTATTTATTACTTATTATTTCATTAAATATAATTTATTTTAAAAATGATTTTTTATATTTAAATAATACATTTTTAACAAAATTTTTTACGTTAAAATTTTTATTTTATAATTTTATTTTAATTAATAATAAAATTATACTTTATAATTATAATAATTATTTTTAATTCAAAATCTATTAAAAATTCATCCATCTAATTTACTTTTTCCTATCACATCAATCACCTTATTCTTCATCATTAAATTCTACTTCAATCAAACACAATCCGATCTTTGTCAATTTAATTATGCATCAAGAATTTAGTAAGAATTGGTTCTGTTGCCAAACAACTCTCAAAATATGGAAGAGTTTATTTTTTTTTTCCTATAAAAAACCCTGCAAATTCCATAATCCGTTCAAATAGGAGAACCTATCCGGCCCAAAAGTAGTTTGGTGGGCTTTTAATGGATCCTTTATCTTCAGGTCGCCGCCCACAGAGAGAAAGGCCGGAAAGTTTGTCCGAAAACTTGCATTTGGCCACCGGGTGAGAAAATCTGCGCTGACCTCCCAAATCACGTGGAGGTGATTTGTTTGGGGCCAAGTATGTGTGCCGCAATTTGTTCCATTTTGTGCTCCACTAGCTGCTCAGCGAGAAAGGTGAAACCCTTCATCTTGTAGCACGATGGAGATACATTCTCGAACCCCACAATTTTCTTTTGATGTTCTCTTTCCGAAGAAAAAAAGAACAAATTTTTATGTCGGTTCTTGTTTGTCCTTTTTGTTTTGCCATTTCCTGTTCTTAGTCTGAAGAACGGTCAGTTAAGGATCTTTTTGTCCGAAGAAACATGTTTAATCTTTGCTGGAGCTAATCACTAATAATCAGGAAGAAACGTCAAGTGAATTGCCAGAGTAGAGAAAATGCACAAGCGTTCTTACAAATCCTATTAGAAGAACATAATACTACATGTGCCAGGGAAGAGCTGCAGCGTACAACATTGGCAACCTTATTGTTTTAGTTTTCAGTACATAGTAGTTCATAACAGTGGATGCTTAGGAGTTGAGACACACACACATAACAAGCCCCAGGCATACATTTCACCTCGGATCATATATCTTACATGCGTACATAACAAACTACCACTCGTGTTGTTCAGCGACACTGCAGCATGTACCTCACTAGCTACTGTTGGACAGTTCTGGCTAGTTGCGATCAGATTTCGGTGGATTCTGGTTGCTCCAAGTATTGGGATCCTTGAAATGATGGGTAACCCTTCCAGTTCCCTGGTTCCCAGCATGATTCACGAAATTGTTCAGTCCATCTCCGTTTGCAGCGTCACCAGAACTTGAGGCATTATCTCCTGCATCCTCCAGCAGCTGATGTCCGATCATCGCGGTGAGTCTGTTATGATCACTTAACTTTACTTTCCGATGATACATCTCATTGCCATATGATGCTCTTGCAGGAATTGCATGAGTAACTACTATTACCACCAGCAGTAGATTGGGCACCCAGCTCATGGTGTACACCTTATAACTCTCAAGTCTGGTAAGAGCCATTTGAAGTAGATAAGGTACTTATAAGGTTTTATGAGACAAGATAAGTCGTGGGATATACAATTGCTGAACAGTTAACATTTACTGTTCATTTAAAGGCTAAGTACATAATGCACACCATGAACGAATAGAAGGATGTCTAGATTTTGTCTGTCGACTGATAAATATTGGAATATTTCCAAGTGGTACTAAATTATTGTCGAGATTAAATGGGCCATTTTTTTCACTGGTGTTATGAATCAGGTGGCACCAAATGACACCAGAATCTTGATAAAGTATGCAGGCAGAATTATTCCATTTAGGTAACTACAACTTACTTTAAGAAAGCAAAACATGGCAAACTTACCTAGTGGGAAAAACTGTTTTGTTGTCATGAAGTTAAACCTAACCTAATTACATGTATCATCATTATAGTCTACTGACTCGGATTTAATTTGAACTGAATCAAATGCAAATCTTGAATGATAAAAGTGATGAAAGTGAGGCTGCTTAAGTGGTTGACATCACCTAGGATAGCCAAATGTTAAAGAAATTCTAGCTGTCTGGTGGCCTCATAAGCGCACTAACCACAGTAAAAACCATTAGCAATTTGCTTGTTATGAAGATTAATTAAAACCATATAGGGTGATTTCATTAGAATTATGTATCCACTAAAACTCCGTTCTAAGTTGATAAGCATGTAAATAAATTTTTTATTGGGGTTGAATACACATCGTTAATTTTAAGCTTAGAGGTAGAATGACTGAACACAAATTTTCTGGAATCTCATGTCAATGGCACCATATTGTGGGAGCGCTCTGTTTTAAGTTGATTAGTTTGTGGGACATAAATATGGCTTGATTGGTGACATAATACCATAAACGTGTTTATGTTTTGTTCTTACCAACCTCATGCTTCTTTGCTTTCCACTCTTAGACAGATGAGGCCCATGCAGATATATTAAATCCTTTCATATTCTCAAAAGTCTAATGCTATTCTTTACTTGATATCTCAGAAGAAACTGGTACAAAATTATCATCTGATTGGTGGAGTTCCAAGTTCATTTTAAGAATAAATTGCTGCAGTAGGTTACTTTGAATTCTTAAAGCATGTGAATTTTCCGAATTAATTTATATAGGGTAGAGATAATAGGTTAGATCATGGAGTTGGGACTTAGGAGCATCTGTAGATTTGGCATGCAATTTTTTTTCCTGTCTCTAGTACTTATATGATTTTAATGCGTATATAAACCTAATGAAAACAAGCAATGAAATGAATGAGTCTGCTGAACAACTATCAATGCAAATAGAGAGTTGGATGTTGGAAAACATAGTACGATAGGTTTTCCTTTCCAGTTATACTCATTTTGCAATCATGAAGCAAAAGTTCTAAACTTCTCGCTTGTAGAGTGTAGAATTATCATAGCTTAAAAGATACCATTATATTCTAAATATGATAAACACAATGTAAGAGACGACATGTTAACATGTATACCTAAATACGTAGAAACTACCATTACAAGGTTAATGGGGGCACCATTTTCTGCATAAATGATGACAAAAGGTAGAATCAGCAACTTTAACTTTACTGGATCATGTTTATATAATATGAACCAAAGAGATACTGACATTTGTAATTGCCTCTCAGAAGAAATTAGTTCAAAGCTTTATTGAAATGTTCTTTTGGAAAAAAAAAAAGCTTTATCGAAATGTTCTCTCATTCAACTTTTTACATCAGAAAGCATAGTTAAAAGAGGTGACTTTTGGGCACGAAGACAGAGCAATTTGCAGGAGTGCCATTTCACATCAGGGAATTCTTAAAAAAGTATGGACCCGTCAGAATAAATAAGTTAAAATAAGATATGATGAAATGTGAGCTTAGCCCACTGAGGAATGTCTGCTGTTGGTGGAGACCATATTTGACGGAACCCTTCAGTTCATTCCTCACTATAAAAAGCTGTTATTTTGCGTTACTTATTTCTAACCAACACCTTCCTTACAAATCCCCTGAGTTTTCTGTAATCTAAAAAATTTCGTGAGTTTTCTTCTAGGTGAGTTCTTTTCTTCTTTCTTCTAACTTTTCTTCACCTTATAGCACTTTTTTTCCCTTTTCATGTCAAAAATACTAGAAATCTCTATTAGTTTATGTTTCCATTCTTTTACTGAACAGTTACAGGAATCAAGGATGAAGTTGGTATCTCTGGTTGTTCTTATGCTGACATTGGTGACCTTAACCATGGCCACAAGTAGAATGACCCTGGTGGATCATAAGGAAAGATGGGAGATGGGGACTGCTCAAGCAACAGCTCTTGGATACTCTGGTAGCACCATTGATAATCACCATGCTATACCCAGAGATCAATATTCCAGTCGCAGTGGAGGCAGCACCAGCCAGAACCCACCATCCGGGGATGAAGGAAATAATCAGGGAAACGGTGGTGGTGGTGGTATCAACTAAAATACCATACAGCCAATATAGGAATACTGGTTATTTAAGTGTTGTAATGATGCCTTAGTACATCCTATAGTTTGTACCTCGGATGTTAATGAATTATAAGTAATCAGACACTATTTATGGACACTAAATAAAATTGTTAAAGCTTTGTGCTTATGAGTGGTCAAGAGCCAGAACAAGAAAATCTATAACCATATATACAGTGCAATTCATACTATATGCATCAGATAAAAAAATATTTTTGTGCATATTTTGGTAGGGGACACCATCATTCATCAGAATGGCAAAAAGAGTTGTTTTGCGTCCCTAGATTTAATAGATGCAGAATAGTCTAAAACCTTATTCCATCTCATTATTCATCTCATACATTCAAATGAATTGAGTCAAACGTGCAGAAAAACCAAATAAATTTGTTCAGATGATGAATTGAAATAAATTCTCATTCATGCTAAGAAAAAGACTTCACAATTTATCTCAAAATTCTGTCAGAAACATGTTATCATTAAAACAAGATGCGGTTTGAGCTTCAGTGACCATTGAACGAGTAGAAATTCTCATGTAGAATAGAAGACGCTGACATGCATTATTCATAATGTATCCTGATATCTTTTGTTATTCATATCACTCGTCCTTTTTCTTTTGTTTGCTTGTTTGTTTCGTGTTCTCTGTCATTTGACTGTGAAGTCCATTCCATCTACGAAGACGATGGTAAAGAGGAAGATTAATTGTTCTGGCGACACAAACAAGACCATAATTTCATGTATCACTTCTTTTTACTCACAAAGTTCTTATACTTCTTGTAGTCACTGAGTTAGAGTTGACCATTTCTTTCTAATAGATA
The DNA here is from genome assembly GCA_030549335.1 of Pontederia crassipes. Lineage (NCBI taxonomy): Eukaryota > Viridiplantae > Streptophyta > Magnoliopsida > Commelinales > Pontederiaceae > Pontederia > Pontederia crassipes. Next base: position 64,783,356 of record CM060196.1, on the reverse strand, counting down.
GGACGATATGGGCACTTTACACACTTTGTAGCATCACACAACATGAACTAATATGATAATACGAGTAAGTATGTCCGTATTGGCATCTGCAGAGAAAGCAATTTATATGTAGTATAGATCTAGAAGATAATATTAATAGGTATTGTTTAATTGTCTCCACTTAAGTTGCGTCTACGTGAGTTCATTCTGCTTTGCCAATAAGACAATAGCAACCAAGGCATAGGGAGACAGGTAGAGAATTCTACTTAGCACCTTTCTCTTTTTGGAATCCTGTTTTACATTTTAAAAGCACTCAGTGCTCAAGAACAGTAGCAAATTTAGTGATGGGTTGACTTGTAAATTGTAGTGGACTCGTAGCTTAGGGAGCTGGTAATTGTCTGCTTGGCATGCTTAGTGCCTAACAAATTAAAGATCTCCTCTGCACTAACCATCATTGCATATATAATAAAGTATACTTGGAATGGTGATATATAACTGCCCACTAATATGTATGCCATTTTGATATGAGTGGATTGCCCACACTTGAATATTTTATAGCCCATATCTGGGCAGTATGGCTTCCCATATATGCCTATAAATATAGTAACTCTCATGCTCTCCACAGTTGCAAGTTCCCAGAGATCACTGTTGAATTCTATGACTGTAGATCTTAAGTGGCCTTTTGGTTCTTCCAGAGTCATCCAACTTCCTGAGTCTCGTGTCATTTGCATCTTTCCTTTTGTGAGAAAAGAAAAAAGCCTGGATATGAAGCTGGTCTTGGCTTTGTTTCTACTGGTTTCCTTATCTGAAGCAGCTGAAGCAATTCGCCCCAATCCATTGTCATCTCTGGGGCAACATATTAGTGATCAGGTGCAGGACTTCGACGACGATATTAATGGGCACCACAGCATACCTCGAGAGTCATTTGGTGACTGGGGAAACCTGCAACATGATCTTGCAGATGGAGATGGGCAGTCCAAGCTGGGAACAGGCAGGAGCGTACTTAATCATGGCTAGTTAAAGACTATATATCTTACTGCATATGTTATGTATTGTTTTGTGGTTCATGAAGAGAAATGGATCAAACGAATTATTTTGTGAGTAACATCAGGATTGGTTTCCTGCTCCCAATTTATGTTCATCTACATGTGCTTGTGGTGGATGCATTATTTGGGGATATTGATCTGCGATAGCAGCTGCAAATATGAAGAAGTGCTAAAAATAATTGTCTCGGCTTCGTCGAGATCATCTCACTGATGCACGTCTGCAACGAGCTAGGCATAGCCTACACTTTTGTGATTTCTCCAGAAATATTTGATATCACAGCACATTTTTTATGTAGAAAACAAATCATAGAGACTCATAAATTAATATGATAAATAAGTAAACAAATAACCTATGCGAAAACAAAATACGAATGCCATTTTTGCATGCATATATGAATATATATATATGCATACAGAATATACATATATCTATTGAAAAGGTCAAATTTGTACAAGGCGCTTTATCTAGTCTAGGTTTAATTTATTTGTACCTCTAGACTTGAAAACTGGAAGTTATAAAAAAGAGAATACTTTGGAACATTTTGTTTTAAATTTGAGCTTTATCAAAATTTGGACTTAAATCTTTCTAACCTTTGGAATACTGTTGTTCCATCTATATGGTGGAGCCGCTGCTCTACTCATTTTTTTTTGAGTTGCCAACAAAGAGAAATAGTTGAAGATTTCTCTTCATCCAAAGTATAGACAGAATAAGAATTTGTTTAATTTATAGAATATACCATTTCAAAAGCCAAAGTAAAACGCGCGAATACCAAAAAAAAGAATGTTGAACACCGTTCAGTGTTCTCTTTAACAATATTCCACATCCAAACAACCAGTCGAATATAGTAGAAGGCTATAATAGATTTTTTTTCCGGGTAGTATTTCACAGCGGCAACTAGAGTTCCTAGTAGTTCCTGAGAACTAGCTAGTAGTTCAAATAAATTTTCATTTTGTGTTTAGTTGTGATGAAACTAAACTAAAAAAGGTCATTAGTTCAAACGGTGAGAAATACGAAAACTATTTTTTTCCGAAGATAAATAATAAAATACTAATATAAACTTGCTTTGAATACATAATTATAACAACGATTAAAGTAAAACTAATGTATAGTCTAGTTTTTCCATGGAATGTATATGTAATTTATAGAACCGACATGCACTACATTGAATACATTTTTTTAATTAAGAAAAGTGAATTACTAGACACACGGACTTGGGTCCGTGTGTAACATGCATTGGATCGCTAATAGTTATTATTACTTAATTTAATTAACTATAAACTATAAATTCGTGTAGTGAAATATTTTATTAATAATTCATATTTTAAATAAGACAATTATGAGTTCATTAGATGGAATTCTAATTAAGAAGTTAATACAAAAAATAATTTAAGATAACATAAAATATATGTCAGCCAAAAGTAAAGTTAAGAAAATGAAAGCAACAAAAAAATAGAAGGGAAAAAAGAAAGTTACTCTAAGTTTGTGTGATATTATATTGATCAGATAAATCATGTTTTAGAAAATATTATTTTGAGATAATTAAAATTTTTTAAAAAATAAAGTTATAAAGAAGAAAGAAAAATTGGTGAAGTTGGTTCCGCGCGTTCAACAAGAGCCACCGGTATTGACCGGAATCACAATTACTATGACCTAACATAGGGTTAACTCTCCAACTTTAGGACACTATCAGGGAGATGGAAATATTGTCCCTCAGTTTAGTTTTCAATTTGGGAATTCTCCTACTTTTAAAGGATGAAATTCACTGTATTCTCATGACGTACAACATGGAAGATAAATTTGCAAAATTTGATTAGGGCACCATTGATGCATCTATACGCTTATGTAGCAAGAATTAATACTTTAAAATGACTTCATTACTATAAGCAAGGAAAGAGAGACATATATTACATATCTTACACCACCCGTCCGCCGGTCATTTATTTATAATCAACATATGACAGTGCAGACAGTTAGTACAACTATGTTACTATAAGTCATATATTTATATATGTGCTATCTTCATGCATCTAACTCATACATTGTATTAATTTGCTGATCGATTCTCCATTAGATCGGCCTTAGATCTAGTCGTTATTGTCGTGTCTTTCCCCTACGCCGCCGCCACCGCCCTGCATGTTCCCAGGGGTGTTGACGTAATTGTTGTATTGGTCTCTAGGTATGGCGTGATGATTGTTGATGCTGGTGCCGGAATTGTACCCATAGCCTACGACACCTTGCCCCATCTGAGCTTGCTCTCCTGTGCTGTTCTCCTGTATCATCAGCTTCCTTGGCATTGCCATGCTTGAGCTGCTTATAATAAGCATCACAAGAACAATAAGAACCACTTCCTTCCTCATTTTCCTGCGAAATGGATATATACTACCTGCAATATCGATCAGAGAAGAATATATACAACTTTGGCTTAATCTGGAAAGATCACTAACAATCTGAACTGAGATTTACAGAAAACAATTGAGTGGTGAAGTTGCTACCTTTATGTAGGTCACTTCACGCAAGCAGATCTAAATGAGTTGCGATCGGGCTTGATGTCCGAGAATGGCAAACTAGTGGGTATTTATAGAGAAGGCCTGAGATTAGGGTTTCTGCAACTGCGAGTGCAATTTGGTTAGTTGGATTCTCCAACATGAGACAACGCTGAGTGGGTTGCACACATTGTCCAGAATGATGGCCAAATGGAAAAAAATTTCACCGCTCATAGGAGCCTAAATGAGAGGCATCTAAAGGCTTTGCATGCCTCGTGATATGAAAGAGCATTATCACATTAACCCAGCATCTCGAGAGTTCTTTTCGTCCTTACAAAAAAAAAATAATCTGATTTGTAACTTCAGAGAATTTATAAAAGAAAAGAATATACACCGATTGATCATGGAATTAAAGTTTGATATAAAATTCCAAGGGTTTTTAATTTGCAAGAGAAAGATATTACACTTTTGACAATTGATGTCTTTTTATTCACCTCGAGGACAACGACGACATTTCCCGCGTCAACTAATTGACAAGACAACACCTGAGAGAAGATAACGATCGGATCTGCCTTTTACGTAAAAAGCGGGTCAATACTAAATTGAATAATTTTATTATCATTTTAAAAAATATTATTATCCGTTTTATATAAATTATAAATTGTTTTACTATAATAATTTTTTTGGAGACAATAATATTGTCCATATTATACCTACAAACATGTAGGAAATGAATTCGATATCATACATTGTTTAAGAAATATTGTAGTTGGTGAAACTTAAGCAAGGTGATCAACTTGAGACTTAGTTATAGATACTACATGCAGTATGATGTTGTGCATACTAATATTATCAGAGTGAGTACTTAATGTACACAATGTATATAGTCTAGTCAGCTCGATGCTATGCATATACGTATAATATACAAATTTATAATTTGTGAGTATTTATTGCAGGATCCCAAAGGGCACCAAGAGGGAAGGGGGTGAATGGGTGTTCAATTCGAAAATGTCAATTTCACAAAAATCGTTGCGAAAGCTTAAAATCGATTCTTAAATCTTTTACAATTCAGATCATAAATTCAATATTAGAGGGAGAGAGAGAAAATCAAACGCAAATACACGGTGGTTGGTGACGAGGTTCGGCCACACCTTGACCTACGTCCTTGCTCCGACTTCTCGACCTCGAGACCGTCGGAAATTTCATTAAAACTCTTTCTTAATTTCAAATGGGGCAAGGAAGAACGTCCTTTACATCAACCACCTTTTCTTCACCTCGAGAGGCAAGGCAACCTCTTTTCCTAGGAAGTTAATCTTTTCTCTCGCTTAAGAGATAAGATTTTGAACATCTTTTACACAAGAGCTCTCTCGGTATTTTTCTAAATAAAATGTTTCTCTCTTTTACAAAGCTAAGTTCACAAAAGAAGAAGAGAGAAAGAAGAAAAAACTAAAAATGAAAACTTCAAGAAGAATGTCTTCTTTTGATAACTTGAAGTTTTTCTTCAAGGCTTGGATGGGTGCCCTTCCTTCTGACTTTGACACTTCTTTTATAGGTTTCTGCAAGTGAGAAAGTCATCCAAAAATCATTCCACATTTTCTCCTTCAAATTTGATTATTACTGTTCATTTGATTCGGAGGTCAATCGACTGCACATATGGACCGATCGACCGGTACACTTTCTTTTATGAAAAGTGTGACCGTTGGCAAATTCTGCACTGTTCGGTCGACCTGTGTCTTGGACCGGTTGACCGGTATCTCGACCGGTATAGTCTCGACATTCTGCAGGTTGAAATTGGACATTTTCTGCACTGACCGATCGACCTGTGTTCAGGACCGGGCGACCGATATTCTGGACCGATCGACCTGTGTTCCTGACCGGTCGACCTGTTTTCCAGCCGGCAGCTCGACTGTCATGCACTATTTTAAGCATAACTTTTTGCACAGTTATCCAAATGAAATGATTTTTAATTATATGAAAAGCTAACAGAATTATCTACAACTTTGATATTTATGACTAATCCAAAATCTAATAGGATCATAATTAATTATTTAATCAAAATATAGTACATAAAATTATCCCTTTTTCTTTAAACTTTTTCAACATTTTAACTTTAATTTTTAGAGGTTTGTATCATCAAAATATAATTTTATATATCTCTAAAACTTAGATCCAACATTTATAATATACTATATATATGGTTAAATATATATAGTGATCCAGCTCACATAACTTTTGAATCATTTCATTACTTTTACTATTTCATACAACTGAGCTCTGTATGAAAGAATTCTGACATGCACCGCATCACTTGTATAAATTTAAAAGAAAACAATATCAAGAGTCAGAAAGAAATAATTAATAATATCTATAAGAATATGGATAATACATAAAGTAATAAAATGTGTCAAATATATTGGATATCTCACATAAAATATTGTCCGTCTAGCTTCATTTCTGATTTAAATTCTTTCAAAAAACTATATTTTTAAGGATATTTTAATTTGATACCTCAACCCCCACCCCCAATTAATGTAGTTCAATCATGTCATTAAATTTCTGAATTAAAATAGCAACGAAAATCTCAGAATAATCTAGACTCTAGAGAGTTGCGACTTAAATAATTTCACAAACTATTGTTCTGCGAACTTGATGTTTTCTCGGTTACATTCATTTGTTTGTTACATATCTTATGGTCCTTGCATGCATGAAATGAAGAACTGCTAATAGGTCTTAAAAACATAAACGTTTCTTTAGCAGAAAAAGAAAAGATGCAAAGATAAAACAAAATAAAAGAAGCATATGTTAATTCCCCTAATTTAAATTTCCAAATAATCATTTATAACTATTAGATCGAAAAATTTTCATACAGTCCTTTGTCTATATATTATAGATATACACTCATAGGAAGAGAATTACATATGCATATTTATTTATTTTTTTAAACAAAAGGTGAATTAGATTAAATAATGGAATGGTTAGTGTCACCATACAAAAAATCGAAAATTCTCGAAGGGAAACCTCATCCCAAAATAGATAAACTTGTGATCTTCTGTCCAAAAATGCTAAGGAATCAGCTGATCAGTCGTGACATTTGCTGTCCGGTTAATAACAAAAATTATGCCCAAAAATTGCATATGCATATGCATATTTATAACAACCGGTTATTTATTAGCTAGAGAACATATTACATATATGGCTACATGATTAAGCATAGAGTATTATATGTACTTCTAGCATATACCAGCACACAAATATATATGACATTCTTTAGCATAATTAGATGCACTGCACGCACACATATATAAGAGACTGTATGTTATCTAATTATTAGAACCATATGCACGTTTGTTTCCGCCGCCACCAACTGGCCCTGGCATATTCCCTGGTGTGTTAACATAAGCGTCGAACCGGTCTCGAGGTAGACGATGGTGGTTCTCGTCCAATCGGGTGCCAAGAAAATTACCGTCTTCGGTCCCTTGATCGATCTGATCAGCTTCTTCTCCTGCACTGCCCTCACCTCTTAGCACCTTCCTGGGCATTGCCATGCATGAAGCTATAACAAGCATGACAAGAACAAGAATAGCTTTCGCCTTCATCCTTCTATCCAGTGGCCTTTCCTGCAAAAACATTAAAGTTACACATGAATATAAAATATAAACATATATGTATGTATGTGTATATATATACCTATGTATATATATCTATAAATATATAACTGAATATAAACATATATATATATATATATAGTATTGAAAACAGTACTCTGTTGGAAATGATATTTAGGGCTTAAAGAAAAAAATGCCGAAAATGAACAGGACGGCAAGTTACCAAAACACAAAGACAAGAAGGACGTCAAGTTACCAAAACACAAAGACAAGAAGGACGTCAGTCTTTCTTTCCAGGTGAATTGATGGTTTACAGAAAGAAGCCGTGATCAGTATTTATAGAGAGGGAGTTGAGATAACTGATTCTGGGGTCTTCAAGAAGAGACAATAACAGTGTGTTGCACAATAGTCTTGTTAATGATTGTCGAATGGAAAATTTTTCACCTCTCGTAGGAGTCTAATGGGAGGATCTCTGTGTCTTTGCTTGGTGATGCGAATGAGCATTACCACCCTAATGTTCATTAATTTTTTACGACATTAATAAATTATACATACATACACACACTATATATATATGTGTGTGTATCCATTTATATCTACACAGAAGGGATTTAGATGACAACTCAGAAGACCTTCATTATAGGATATAGGTTGCGTTTTTAAAATAAGCTTAAAAGATAATTATTTCGGAAAAAAATGATATTCCAATTTTATTCCTTTTGCATAAAAGATAAACTAAAATTGTAAATGATCCGTTTGATTATGTGTGATTTGATCTAGGCTGTGAGATGGATAAGTATTTACTTTTTCGGTTTTTCCCTTCTAGTTGTAGTCTTTGGAATTTATTTTCCACATGTTATACATAAAGGAAAGTGGGAAATTTGCAATCGATTTTTCTCGAAAGTCCACAAACAAATATGACTTTATGTTCCAATATCACCAGGAGATTGATAAGCACGCTTCCGATTCGGAAACCATTTCCATGTCAATACTTCATTATTTGTTTGTGGAAACTCTTAATTCAGAGAGAGGAAAGGATAATTATCCGTCTATAATTGTGAAAAAATGTTGAATGGATAAAAACTCGTGCATGCAATTTTCCTTGCGTCCAACCTATTAATTTAATTTTTTTAGCTTATGCAATTTTCCTTTTCTTGTGGTTCAATTAATGATCAACTCAGCAAGAGGGAGGCGTGAAAAAGTTTCTCCTTTTAACATATTTGAACATGGTAACAGATAAAAAAATTACCCTATTTTTTTTGTGTGGCATTCATGTGAATTAATAATAACCCCTAAGTATAGTAATTCATTTTAGCAATTTTCAATGTTAATGATAGTATTAAAACACAAGAAACTATGAATAATCAACTTGACCTTGAATATTAATTATTTAATTAATCCTCTAAAATTTTGATAACTATTCTTTATAAAAAGTTTACATTAAATTAACAAGATGAATTTAAGAGTTCTCATAAAAGAAAAGGACAGATACCAAGAGGAGGATTATCCTCCCGAAAGATGCTTGAAGAGGTATGTTGGAAACTTGGAATGTACAGGCGTCGAAGTTTCTCTCCATATCTAGCCGAGCAGCTATGTGCATGTCGCCCAATTGAAAGAAGAATATGGTATTATGTCTTGCATATCAGATCTTGTAGCAGCATCGTTCTAGTTTGATTACTTTGTAACAGTTGTAGATTAGTATAAATAGGTGTTAGAGACTGTGTTGCAAATCTTAAGTGGTTGTAATCCTTTCTCACATTTGAATAGAAAATTAATTTTAGGTGTCTTCTCTTTCTTCCTTCTTTCGTTTTCTTCTCCTCTGCAATGCGTCGCTACCATCTTCTCCTCCGGTGTATAGTGGAGCTCACCGTTTCTGACATGGTATCAGAGCCTCCACATTGAAGATCCTGTTGAGCTCCGATTCATTGTCTGTATGCCTCCAAAGTTGTTGTTGCTGTGCTCAACTCTGTCAGCGATCGTTTCTCTGTGAAGGTCTTGTCGGATGAAGCACCATCAACCTACATAGTTCCAGCAAGCCCCGGCCGGCGCTGATCTGATCGTGCCTGATGCCGATATAGCCTATCTACTCTTGGCCGGCAAGATTTGGTCGTCAGTCTTGACAGTGATGTCAAGCTTATCGTCGAGTGGAGCGTGAATGGCGACAGCATCGCAAGGGATCGAAGCTTCTGTTTTTCCATTGGACTTCGATCGCATAAGATCCATTTATTCTCCATTTTTTCAATTGAAATCAAAGCTCATGTTTTCCACATTCAGGTTCTTGTGTTTCGATTTGATTCGATCGTGTTGCCTTTACCTTTCCTCTTTGTTTCTTTCACTTGGTCTTTTCTTATTTCTTCTTCTAGTTTCTTCTACTTCTTGACCTTTGATGCATGCATTTTATAACATTTAATTTAAACTGCATTTAGGTTTATTTTCGTAATTTTCTCATGACATGCATCCATTTTGTTCTATTTACTAAAATTATTTTCTTGAACTCACTACAAGAAAAAGGTCGAATAGCGACGCAAATTAGCGTCTCCATACCACGTGACACTACATAGATGCTAATAGCGTCACAATAGCGTCGTCGTTGGGTCGACAAATGCAGATGCTAATGACCTCTCAATAGCGTAAAAAATATGTCAACGCTAAATGAGGCGCCATCGTGATGCTATTTCAGCGTTATTATCACGCACGAAAACTAAAAAATGCGCGGCAGATGATAGCGTCATATTGGCGTTGCAAGCTTGCGATGCTAAGTTAGCGTCACCAAAATGGAGACGCTAAGTAGATGCTAAAACAATAGGCGATATTAGCGCCGACATCTTGCATTGTATTGCCGTCGACAAATGTGACACTATATTAGCGTTGGAGGATTCCGACACTAAGTAGACGCTAGTTTGAGTTCTTTTGGTAATATATGTTATATATTACATATTATACTATATTATACTACACTCTACTCTACTATACTATACTATATTATACTATACTATATTATACTATAGTAAACTATTTTATACTATATTATACTATATTATAATATATTATACACCATACTATACTATATTATTCTATTATATAGTATACAAAAGTTAATATGCCATGCTATACATACATTATACTCTAATTCCCAAATTTCAAAATCGGAGGAATAGTGCTTCTTTATTTTTTAAGAAATTCAAATGGTGATTGCCGGAGATCCGACCGCGGATCATCACAAAATTTCTACCTCCCATAGATCACGACAACATAGATTTTTCAATATTTTTTTGCGATTTTAGGAGGACATACGCCAGAGTTAAGAACCTAGGAAAAAAGTCTTTCAATGGTCTTTGACGTGAGCCCGGCGGGAACTAGTCGAAACGAAAATTATAGACTCGTAGAGATCGACACGAGCTGTCCACCCGCACAAGAATCGTGGCGATCGGAGGTCGGAAGAAATTCAATAAAATGGGCAAAGTTTCGAAATAGAAACGGTCGGTTTTCCGTGTTTTTCGTTTCCTCCGATTGTCAAAATACCTATTTTTCATAATTATAAAAATTCCTCAAAACTTCTGCCCCATCTTCAAAAAATGTGCATGCTAAAAAATTGAACCTTTCGGGAGTGCTCAGAATGGTCCCATTTAGTTGACATAGAGTTTTCAAAATTTTCTAAGAAATGTTGATTTTCTTAGAATTTTTTTGTATCCAAATTTAAAAAGAGTATTGAAAAATGGTCTATTTTTCTTTGTGCACTTAAAAAATATTATAATAGCGTCAGAATAGCGTCGTCATTTCGTGACGCTACTTTAGCGACTCGCATTGTCAACGCCAATGCGACACTATATTCTAGTTTAGCGTCGCAATTGTTGAGTCGCTAATTTGCGACGTTATTTAACATATTTTAGAATTAATTACCTATCAGAAGTGAATAAACGTGGCGCCACATTAGCGACTCAATAGCGTCGCCAAATTTGCGGCGCTAAGTGGTGATCCATGTGACTGTCAAAGAATGAATCCAAATCATCCTTTTGTGTAATCCGACGGTTCGTAGTGCTTTATACTATGCGGATGTCAGACATTTCCCCCTTTTAACCACTCCCCTCCTCCTACTATTGCCTCCCCTCCTCCTCCTCCTCCTCCACTCCCCGACGTCGCCGCCGCCGCCTCATCCTCCCCTCTCGACGCCGCCGCCGCAGCCTCCTCCTCCCCTCTTCCTCCTACTGTTGCTGCTTCAACGCTGCCGCCTCCTCCTCCTCTTGTTGCTGCTCCGATGACGTCGACGCCGCCTCCTCCTCCTCCTCCTCTTGTTGCTGCTCCGATGACACCGCCACCGCCGCCTCCTCCTCCTCTTGTTGCTGCTCCGATGACACCGCCACCGCCGCCTCCTCCTCCTCTTGTTTCTGCTCGATGACGCCGACGCCGCCTCCTTCTCCTCTTGCTGCTCCGCCGCCGCCTTCTCCTCCTCCTGTTGTTGCTCCGACGCTGCCGCCGCCTCCTCCTCCTCCTAGAGTTGCTGCTCCGCCGCCGCCGCCACCTCCTCTTCACTACCTTCTTCTTCTATGCCATCGTCGTTGTTCAACTCCATCGTTGTGTTGGAGCGGAGGAATGTAAAGTTAAGATTAAGATGTTAATTGATGTAAAACCGTTTGAAATCGATTGAAATGTAAAAAAAATCAAATGCGAATTGAATGTAAGATTAAGACGTGAATTGAATGTAAAATCGTTTGAATTGAATGTAAAAACGTTTGAAATGTGCGAGGATGTCGAGAACATAAATGATGTGAATTTGAATGATGCCTCCGGCATGAATTTTGTTCTTAGCGTCACATATTGTTCTTAGCGTCTCTTTAGCATCGCAATGACGTCTCAATATTTAGTGCCACGTTAGCGTCGCAGTAGCGACACGGGAAAATCAAGTTATAGTGTCATATTAGCGTCATATGAGCGTCGACAGATTCAACGCCACTTTAGAGTCAGAGTAGCGACGCATATTAGCACTTCACGTTGACATTTTTTGCGTCATTATAGCATTGCATTAGCGCCACCGTTCGATGGTAATAGCGTCGACAAACCCGTGGGCGCTAAGTCGACGCTATTAGCGTCGGAGAAATGGCGTCGCCAAGCCTATGGCGCGAAGTCGACGCTAATGTGTCGCTATTCTCTTCAACGCCGAGTTAGCGACGCATTAGAGTCTATATTGCTGCGTCGTTGATTGATGATTTTCTTGTAGTGACTCCCCAACTACCTAGGTGTGCGTTATTTTACAGGAAAATCTCTTATTTTGGTGAAAATAATAAAAAATTTATCCGAGTGGAAAAGAAGGAAGAAATTAACCTTAAAAGGAGAAAGCATGCTTTTCTTATGGGCCGTAATGGATTTATAACGCCCCTTCAGCTATTTCTCATGGGTTGCAAGATACATCTCACGGTCATCACAGAAAAAATACGAGCCGTGCTCAGATTCTTCACCAGTCGTAAGAGCATTCTAACACTCCTATGCATTGAAGACATGGTTCGTGAGTAAGCATTCACGGATCTCACAGAGAGACATGTACACCTGGAAAGTAAGTTTACGAGCTATCATGAAATGTTCACGGCACTCACAGAACTATCTCATAATAAATTCAAAACTTATGACAGACCGTAAGACATGTGTAACGTGTCTCACAGAATGAAGAATTCAATCGAAAGAGGAGTTAACGGGTCATCATCTAAAATAAGAACCCACATCCGAGTTTGATCCCTTGACCGGCCGTAACATTTGTTTAATGACCCACACAAAATAAAAGGAAACTTGAGTACATTTATATTACGGAGCGTAATGGAGCCATCATGATGCATACAGAAGGGGTGTAAAATCTTACCAGAAACATTACGGGTCGTAATAGGAATCTAACGACCCATTAAGACTGTAGACATGTCAACTTTCATGAATTATGCCTGCAAAAGAGGAGGTCAAACACATTACGGGCTGTAAGATAATTCTCACGATCCTAACTTATGCGTCATCATAAAATAATCACGGAGCACACGGAGGCTGAATATCACAATCTGCCCGAGTTACGGGCCGTTAAAACTTCCTTACGGGTCGTAACATTATATTAAGACTTCGAATCAGAGTTGAAATTAGTCGTGAACACCTCTTATGGGCCGTTAAATTTACTATTTTTTGTTGATCATTGATTTACCAAATAGATATTGATTGAATCAAGATTCTAGGACGGTGCCCAAGCTTCTAGAAGATTTATTTGATGATAAGAGCTTTGAATTGGATATAAATCACGAGATTCTTGAGTCAAAGAGGAGTTTAAACTACATATTATCTTTTGGATAATTTTTGGACTCCCAACTTATCAAGACTTATCGGGAGTCTTGGACATATAAATAGAAGACCTCAGAAGACTTGGAAATTCATGCTTGAGCCCTAAGGAGTCATGCCTCATGTAGATAAGGAGATTTGAAGCTAGAAGGTCACTGAAGGAGAAGGATTACACAACAACTTGTCGATAAGTACCGCGCGATCGTCTCGAGGTCCTGGAGGCTGCAAATATTTCTTCCTCCATATGCTTGGATGCTCTTTTACCTTTTTTCATAGTTTATTAGCTATGTAATAGATATTTCATATTTGCTTCAGAAAGATAGATTGTTTGAACCTCGTTCTTATTCAAGTTAATTAAATAAGTCGACTTCTTTTGATTGTACATGTTAAGTTTAATGTTTTTTTATTAGTAATGTGATTTCTGGAATCAGATTACAAACCTGTACAAGGAGTGGTTTATTTTAGAAATCATTATTATTCTGATAATTGATCTTTTAATTTTAAATTGAAGCATTTGGTAATTCATCATGTGTGCCGAATATCGTGTGGTTTGTTATTTTGTCTAGAAGTATGGGTGAATAATAGTTTAGGAGTTACATTTTCTTGCATCGTAATTCTCTGTGAAATTAATAATTAACTCATCGTATGTGATTATTGATCTTATTAGGAGTTAGAATAATTTGATTTACTCGTCTAGAGAAGTCAATATTTTAGGTGCTCTTAATTCGTCTCAAGAATCGACTCGAGTGTTTTTTTCATGATTTGATTTGTTCAGAGGTTCATACATGTAACTTTACATTAATCATCCATAATTTCTATGGATCATCACTACTTTATCTTTACGCATCAATTATTTATTTTCTATAATTTTTATATTTCTGTCTTACACATACAAAACCCTTTTCTTCTCTTAGTAGATCTTTAGGATATGACTGATTTAGATAGTTCTTCGTGGGATCGACAACTCTACTCTACACTTTATAACTTGATATGACTAGTTCACTTGCTAGATATTGCGTTGTTATATATTTTTCGCATCAACCTTCGTCATGTTGTTCTCTCTTCTACATCAAAGATCACAGTTCGATCTTCGTTTGCATACTTCCATGTTAATCGTTTCTTCGCATTGTACCTTTTCTACTTCCTTTTTGTTCTTCTTCTCTTTTTGTGTCGAGTGCAGCTCGTTTCTTCTTGTAGCTCGTAATTTATCTATTTGGTGGTTCTCTGATTGAGCATAGGTGATGAGCAAAGTTCACATCTATCTTGTAGTCGACAAATCATCAGATTTTTGTTCTTCTTGCTTTCAGTTGTAGGGCTATGTCTGTTAGCATCTTAGGATCTTCGGCTTCTATGTCTTCATCTGTGGCATTTGAATCATGTTGTTGTCGACGATGGGAAGCTCGATTTAAATATTCCTCAGGTCATTGACGATGGAATAGCATTCGAAGTTCCTTAGGCCGCCTTTCTCTAATGATGGAACCATGTTCAAGGCATTCCTTAGGTCTCCTTATTTGGTGATGGATCGTGGTTCTTTTCATCAAATGTTTGGCGTGCAACTTCTTCCGACGTTCTTTCGATAGCAGTCGTTCCCAGGTGTTTGGCGAATTGTCTCTATGGTTCGTGGCTTGGATGGATCATATTTTGCAACTTTACTGCTTCATCATTGTCGACGTCTTGTGCTGTCTCAAGCTGCGTTGTTCACATCTCTGACTGGGTTGTGCTGAAGGAAGTAGCGAACCAGTAGAGGCAAAGCTGCAGTGTGTCATCTTACAAGGCGAAGCTTCTCTCTTATTGCCGAGTTATAGACTGTCACGTGATCTCTTACAAGTGCTCGAAAGCAAGTTGCTCAACGAATTGTTCCATCATCGCATGACTTCAAGTCACCGTCGTTCAGTTTCTTCCCGACAATGACTTGAGGGGGCACGTTGGAATGTACAGTAGTCGATGTCGAAGTTTCTCTCCATGTCCAATCGAGCAGCTATGTGTGTGTCTCCCAACTGAAAGAAGAAGACGGTGTTACGTCTTGCATATAAGATCTTGTAGCGGCATCGTACCAGTTTGATTACTTTGTAATAGTTGTAGATTAGTATAAATAGGTGCCAGAGACTGTTGCAAATCTTAAGTGGTTGTAATCCTTTCTCACATTTGAATAGAAAAATAGTTTTAGGTGTCTTCTTTTCTTCCTTCTTTCATTTTGTTCTCCTTTGCGCAAGGTAGATCTATCTATATTAGCAATATTAACTAATAATGAGTCACCACAGCTTCAGAGAGTGATAAAGAGTATAGTTCAGTGTGTCTCTCATAATTAGGGATGGCATCCGACCTTACTTAGGATGTACTCTTGGTTCCACCCTGCTAACTTGTCCCTGGCTCCTTCCCCAATTTGGTTCTAATTTTCCTATGCGAGGAGAAACTAATTTTCTACCCCAATCATTGCAAATCCCCTAAGTCTCGAGGGACTTCAATTCTTTGAAATTCAAGTTAATTTTTTTAATAAAAATATTACAAAGCATTAACTATTTATACAATATTATAATAATACACATTTGAATATTATAAGATTTATATGAGTAACTCAATAAAATTAATATATCACAAATTCATCCAACATCCACCAAGTCTAAACTTTCACATCAGAAGTTCAAATTTTCATACAAGTTTCACAAAATGAAATGACTCATAAATTAAGATATAAAATCAAATATTTCAACAAATGAAGTCTTTATATTATTGTTTCCTAGTTTCATTCACCCAAAAAAAAACTCATCCATCATCCTTCTTCATCACCTTGCAAGTATTCCTACAAATTGGAAAAAATGTACTTGATTAATATAATGCAATAAAATAAAATTGGGTACAAATTATAAAAGAAATATATTAACTTGAAGTATTCATGTTATTCTTCACCCCTTTCATTTTCTACAATACAAAATAAAACATTTGATTTCTCATCAGTTTTGCAAACTTTCTTATGAACCAAGAAAAAAGATTGATACCAATAACATTAAATTAAACAAAATTACAAAGAAAATATTTAGATCTTTGGACTAGTTTGATTGGGATTTGGCTTAGTAAATTGAATGTTTAATGCTTGATTTTGTTTTCAACTTTTTTTATTTTGTTTATTAGATGTGTTAGGCCTTTAGATTTTCCACAAGCAAAAAGAGTAAATTTATCACAAATGATTGATCATAATGCTTGATTAATTTTCACTCTCGGGACCATATAATCACATTTTCCAAGTAATACCTTTGCCCAAAATGGTTGATGACCATTATTGCATATAATGGGACAAATTGGTGCACTAACTTGTTCCTGTTCCTAGCCAAATGGACCAAAACACTACAAGAAAATGGCGAATTTGCGACGGACATTTTTTTAAGGAAATGAATCCTTCTCATTTATTGACGGCAGTTGCGATGGATATAAAACTCCTTCCGAATTACTGAAGGCCAAAACGTCCGTCGATAATTTCGAAAAAAATATTCATCGGTAATTGTATTTATAATAATATATATAATATAATATAATATATATTCAGTATTCTATTATCAAATTATTATTTTATTTATCGAAGGATAGTGCCTTCGAAATTACTGACGGATTTTAAATCTCTCGGTAATTTCGAAGGATATTACCCGTCGGTACTTACCGAAGGAAAATGCATTCGAAATTACCGAAGGATTTGCATCCATCGCTAATTTCGAAGGCATTATCCTTCGGTAATATATATAATAATAATATTATTAAACATTAATAATAGTATATGTATTGATATTAATTATAGATATCCTTCTAAATTAATTATATGTTATATTATAAATATTTTATGAAAATGGAATAAAGAGTTGTGTTATATTATAAACATTAATAATATACTATTTTGTTTATCGAAGGGTGGTGCCTTCGTAATTACCGAAGGATTTAGCATCCGTCGATAATTTCGAAGGACATTACCCGTCGGTAATTACCGAAGGAAAATGCATTCGAAATTACCGAAGGATTTGCATCCTTCGATAATTTTGAAGGCATTATCCTTCGGTAATATATATAATAATAATATTATTAAACATTAATAATAGTATATGTATTGATACTAATTATATATATTAATATGTATAATTACAATAATTAGTAATATTACGTTATATTATAAATATTTTATAAAAATGGAATAAAGAGATGTGTTATATTATAAACATTAATAATATACTATTTTATTTACCGAAGGATGGTGCCTTCGAAATTATCGAAGGATGTAGCATCCGTCGGTAATTTCGAAGAACATCACCCATCAGTAATTATGAAGGATATTACCCTTCGATAATTTCAAAGGACATTACTCGTCGGTAATTACTGAAGAAAAATGCCTTCGAAATTACCGAAGGATTTGCATCCATCCATCGATAATTTCGAAGGCGTTATCCTTCGATAATTAAAATAGTATAATTTATTATCAATATTTTTATATATAATATTATTATTAAACATTAATAATATTTAAAATATAATATTATGATTATTAATATTTTTAGTCAAATATGTTAATATATATTATATTATATTATATTGTTTAATAATAAAATTTCTTATATAAATATTGATAAAAATACTATTATTTTATTTACCGACGAATATTTTCGTCGCAATTATCGACGGATACTATATCCATCGATAATTATGAAGGAGATATCCGCCGCAATTCTAATTTTATCCCGCCTAATTTTCCCCCCTCCCGCGCTCTCCACTCTCCCTATATTAACCCCTCCACCCTCATAAATTTTCATTCTCTCTCTCCTCCTCTCTATCTCTCCCACGGCAGCGCACCAACTTCGGCGGTGGCAGCAACTCCGGCGGCGGCAACTCCCGACTTCGGCGATCCCGGCCGCCCTCACCGACTCCCTCTCTATCTCTCCCTTCTCGCTCCGGCCACACTAGGCGCCGGTTCCAGCCGTAGAAGATCGGATCCGGCCCCTGTGAGTCGGATCCGGCCACCGCTGTGCGTGTCACGGGGTCATTCTCGGGAAAATGCCTGTGACATGCGTCGGATCCGGCCGCCTGCGAGCCGAATCTGACGCCTGCGGCCGGATCCGATCGTAGGCGGCCGGATCCGATGCCTGCAGCCGGATCCGGTCACAGGTGGCCGGATCCGACACCTGTGATTGGATCTGGCTCGCAGGCGACCGGATCCGATCGTAGGCAGTCGAATCCGACGCTTGTGATCGGATCTGGCTCGCAGGGGGCCGGATCTGATCGCAGGCAGCCGGATCCGACGCCTACGACCGGAACCGTTCGCAGGCGACTGGATCCGACGCTTGCGACCGGATCTGGCTCGCAGGCGATCGGATCCGATCACAGGCGGCCGGTCGCAGGTGGTTCGATCCGATCACAGGCGGCCGAATTCGGCTCGCAGGCGGCTGGATTTGACGTTTTGGCTGGATTCGGCTCGTAGGCGGCTGGACCCGATGCCTGTGGTCGGATCCGGCTCGCAGGTGGCCGGAACCGACGCCTACGACCAGATCCGGCGTAGGCGGCGGATCGCGCTCGCTAGCAACGGATCGGGCTGCCCGCGTCCTAGGCCTCGTCCCCATCCCCTCTATCTCGATTTCGGCCGCCTGTTCCTGATCGGCTGCCAGCGTCGATCTGGTAGTAGGCGGCCTATTTTTTTATATTTTTTTAAATTTTTCGACGGATGTCTCCGTCGCACTTCGCCGGTGCGTGCGATGGGAACCGCCCGTCGAAGCCTTCGACGAGTGTTTCCCGCCAAAGGTTTCGCCGGGTCGAACCCGTCCGCCGAAGGTTTCGACGGCCAAACCCGTCGATGGTTTCGACGGGAGTCCTCCCGTCGGAACTTTTGACGGACAATCCGTTGAAGTCGGTCGCAACTTGTGTAGGGGAGGACACTCCTGCCTCCGATGCGGCAGTCGGATTAGGAACTTCCGACGGATTTCGCCGGCGGAAGTTCCGAAGGATATCCTTTCCTTAAAAAGTTCCGACGGACTTTATCCGTAAAAAATTGTGAAGGCGAGTTTTTCGTCGGAAGTGTCTGTCAAAACTATCGAAGGATTATTTGAGGACCCTCGATAATTTTTTGCGACGACAAATTTTCCAACTAACCGTATCCGTCGAAAAATCTGTCGCAAAGACATATTTGCGACGGATTTCGAAGGTTTTGCGACGGATAAATCCGTCGCAAAATCGCATTTTTCTTGTAGTGAAACAAACATAATAGATTTAGTCGAGTGTCACCCTCGTGAAAGCCTTGGTTGTTTGCTACATACACAATGCTTGCAGAAACTAATTTTAGATATCTTCTGACCTCCCAGAAGACTTTGCTTGCTGAGTATGTTCATCTCATTCTGATTCATATGCCCAAATCGCATGTGCCACAACCTGAACTTTTCTGACTCTGATGAACTAGCGACAACAAGAATACCATATATTATCTTAAGAACTATAACATCACCTTTCATGACCGTGAGAATGCCTCTAGAAGCATTCATTTGACACCCTTTAGAGTCCAAGGATCCAAGTTATATTAAATCCTTTTTCAGTTGCAAAACATGATAAACATCTATCAACGTTTTCACAAGATTGTCACGAGTATGTGCACATAATCGATCCCAACTATATGACATGAAACATTATTGCCCATGACGACATTTCCACTGTCAGTTTTTTTGATAAGATGAGAACCATTCTTTATTCGTAGTCATATGGTAGGAAAATCCTGAATCAAGAACCTACCCATATTCTCTAGACATCCTTGTCTAGTAGCAATTAGAACTAAATCATCTTCAAAATTTTCAGTTTCATGTGCCACTGCAGCAACGGGAGCTTTTTTGCTTCTTCTGACAATCTTTCTTCTAATGATATGGTTCTTTACAATAATTATAAATGTCTTTGGCAGTAATTTTTTCTTCTTTGTCATAGATTTCTTTGAATTTGAGGCACGTCCCTTCTCCGCAATTGATACCAATCCGACGGCCTGAGTCTATGTGAAATTTTCAGATGTCCTATGTCGAAGTTCACGAGTATGAAAGCTCGATCTTATTTCTTTCAGACTTATAGTTTCCTTCTCGATAATTATAGATTGAACAAAATTCTCGTATGATGGAGAAAACAAAACTAACAAAAGCACGACAACATCTTCATCCTTAATTTTGACATCAATGTTTCTGAGTTCCATCAACAAACGATTCAATTGATTAAGATGTTCATTCAAAGGGATACCTTCCTGCATGTGTAGGGTGAACACATGTTGCATTAATAGTAACTTGTTGGTGAGAGACTTCATCATATACAAACTCTCGAATCTCATCCACAGATCAACTATTATCACCTCATCCGCCATGCATAATAAAATCATCGAGTACACATTCTCCTATTGTGCCACAAAATTAGTGAGGTCGATCTCTTATTTTTGCCTTTCGAGTCTTCCTTTTTTGATTTGTTCTTCGACATGTTTCGCGAACGGCACCCAAACTCCTTATTGCTTCAAAAGTGTCCGCATCTTGATTTGTCACAATCTAAAACTATTTCTGCCAGTGAATTTCCTCACCTTCACGATATTTGACGCCATCTCTCTATCGATCGAGCATAAGGCTCTGATACTAGTTTGTTACGAAAAGAGGAAGAGAGAGATTGCTTTATGAGATTCATTTTAGACTGGATTACGACCTCGGATGGCGATGGCTCTCTTTGTTGTGAAATATTGATGATTATAAAGATACAAAATAACTCGGCCGTCATGAAATTTATATAAGCAATTCTAATACAAAATATAAAATAGAAATTCTAAAATCTTCTATGGACTCCCCCATGAGATAGGCAACTTTGTCGCCCCATTGCTGAAGTGAAACATCGGAGCTCGTCTAAAGTTACAACTGGGTTCAGAATCAAGACATTATCAACATTTGTATATCTTGTGTATGTGTTTTTTATCTTGCATGATGCAAAAAATAAATGCATCCTTGTTTAATGTTCCCCTATGACAAATAAATTAATATTATTGCACCTTTATCATTTGTCCGAATTGCGCCAAGAATTTCCCTAATTATATTTGACTAGAGCTTTTGCCATTCAGATCCAACAAAAAATACCACCTCAATGAAATAATCGATTTCTATTCTTTGTTGTATATAGATGCAGGGACTCCGGACGAAGAAAACTCCTTCCTTGTCTTTTCTCTAGAACTTAATTTGCAGCAATCATCTTGTCTGATCAGTAGGGTCCTAATGAAAACAGATAGAACTGACATAAGTGTGAAGTTTTGCAGATTAGCCAATGGAACGAATTCATCGAGTTCATAAATCAGTAGAACTTTTTAGTGAATCCTAATTTTAGCTATATTCTTGATATGATTACTTTAGCAGACATGTCTTGGTTTATGTTTGCCTTAATAACAGACACATCAAAACCAAACATATTGTTTAGTGAATTTACACATAATTATAATATTTAAAAAATTATTAGTCTAAAACTTGAAGTTTTAAATATATATTATACAAATTAAAAATATACCTAGACTTTTAAGTACAAAATTGTATTATAAAGCAGAAATTGAAGTGTATGGTTAAGAAATATATTATCCTAATGATATAAAATACTTGAATTAACGATATTTTATTTGAAATATAAATTTTATTAAATATATTGTTCTAATAAATATTATTCGTTTCAGATAATTATTTAACATGTTATTAATTGTATGATTATCTTGCATAATTACTTGAAACATGATTCTGTTAAATAATTATTAATTGTATAATTTAACATATTTATCTTCTGTGATGATGCAAAATCCAACATTTTAGAAAAATATAAGTAAATCCATGGGGAAATTTAAACATTTAAAAGTAATCTAAATATGAAAGAGAACTATAATTGTCATATATATATATATATATATAATAATAATAATAATAATAATAATAATAATAATAATAATAATAATTTTTTACATTTGAGCAAAGAATACAATAAATGGAGGACTGTATAATTTTATCAAGCTATGCAATGAAAAAATATCCAATAGGAAGGAATGTATGATATAAAAAGGTAAATAATATTTATAATAACTAATAAAAATGTAATCAATGTTATCTATTATGATAAGTTAATAATAAACATAAATGGTGTGCCTATGAAAATATATAATTTAAGATAATTGAGATAAATATATTTATTATCAAATATATAAATTAATAAAAAAATAAAAATGGAAATTATATCTTTAACACTGCATTGATGATTAAGGTGCCATTTGCTTCTAAAATATCTTAAAGAGAATAATGAAATTTATTTTGAAGAATAAAATATTCTTCTTATATTTTTATTCTTCTTTGTGTTTGGTTTAAAAACAATAAATTTAAATATATAATATTTTATAATTAAAATATTTTATTATTTTTATAAATATAATAATATAATAATATTTGGCTAAATTTAAAAAATAAAAATGATTAAAAGGTGAAAACGTGAGAATAGACTTATTCTTTCGTTTGGATGGAATATGAATATTGAGATATTGTGAATTACGATGGTGATTTTTCAATTTTTAAGATAGTTTTAACGAAAATGAAGTTTGACCATTTTATTTCATTATCTGTGTAGTGAAATTCATTCGAATAACTACTTATTCAACAAGATAACCTTCATCCAAACGGTTGGAATAGGTGGGGGAGAATTGTGTAAAGGGGCTGGACAGTACCCTGGTATTGGGCTAAGGTGTTATGGTGTTTAGTAGTAGGATGACTGGAATAGCAGGGTAATAATGCTCTCTCATATGCATGCCGCTGATGCGAGCAATACAAACTGACACACAGGTCACTGGCTCTTACATGTCTGACTAAATATGATGGCGAAAGGATTGGGTGGGGGGTTGGAGATTAGGGATTAACAGACAATCATACATTGTCAAATTATATATATACATGTTATAAGTTGTCAAATTTTTCCATAATAAAATTAAAGAAGGGAACAAGTGCCCGAAACGAAAATATACTGATAATGCTTATTGGTAGTTGATAGTTATAAAATATCATGTATTCTTGGGATTCCTTCCAAATGTTATATATCTAGTGAAACATAGAAAAGACACTCTCTCTCCCTCCTTCCCTCCCTCTCTCCCCTCCCCATTTCTCTACACAATCATATACATTATGCAGTCTGTGTATATCTGCAAATAAGTTAGGTTGATTCCTCATATTATCAAGATTTTCTCTGGATTTCAGTTGGGAAATATCACAAGATTGTTCCACATCTTCATATTAATATGCCAAATTCTTTCTTTAACAAACGAAGTTCTTTTCTCTTCTGTTATGGCATTGCAATTAATTCTCAGGCAAGTAAAAAACATATCATAGAAATGGAATCCAATGGAATGTGTTGCCATAAAATACAGGCTGTCTGATAGTGAAGTAGAAACTTTTTGTCTCTTAGGTAGTAGAAAGCCACTTATCTTAATAAATAAAGTATGTAATGTAGTTAAACAAAACTACTTTATTCAATGAACAAACTAAATTATCAAATATCTTGCTAGTCATGTATCTCCAATTGCAATCGACACCCTCGCGAAAAGTTCTTTTTATGCTCCACTACATCGTAAGTGCGTATGACCCGATTCGCAATAATTATGTGCGCGTGCTACGCAGCACCAGGAGATTCCCAATGTTTATCATGTAATCTCTAGGAATATAGAAAGGTTCAATTTCTGACTATAAATGTGTTTCCTCGTATCCTATATCTCAAACTTGTGGCTAAAGGAGCTGATCATACCAGGTACATTATAAGGGGACTTAATTTCTTCACTCCAAACATAAAATAGCATGTATAGATTACATCTCATACTACATAAATTTTGCCTGTACTATTGATACATATGTTCAATGCAGGATCAAAACCAATGAAGATCTCTTTCATAGTGCTAATTGCATTTGGGATGATTATGACATTTTCTGAAACATATGTGGAAGGAGCTGCACAAAGACCTATGGGAATGGAATATGTGAGTCCTCGTGATAAAATTAACTTTGGTGTCAAAGAGCGCAAGGTAGGCATCAATAATCTGGGGGAGAAGAAGGAACATTATGTTCTGGATCCGGCACCTGCAAATTACTTTGTAACTCCAAAGGGCAACGACATGGCCAACAACAAGAATTCGAGGGCTATCAATGATGTTGACAGTGATGCAGATCCTCTCTTTCATCCTCAGGGAATATCCACTGATACACATCACCAGATAACAATCGATGAGTACCGGAGGATGTTCAACAATCTTCCTAAGCATCCTTAGAAGCTACAATCACTCCTGGTGATGCATGGTTGCTCCTACCTAGCTATATTTGCTGATCATATGCGTGTGCATGCTTGTATTATGTGTGGTTAATTGTCTCTCTGGCATCATGGATGATTGGTCTTACAAATATGTGTGCTTGTATTATGCGTGTTTTTATTATCTCTATGACATCATGGATGACTGAACTTACGAATATGTGTAGTAAATGAAATAAATCCATGACGACTTTGGTTATATTATTTATTTATTCAACTGATCTTCTGAATTACTCCATACTAATATGAAACTCAGACACGATTATGGGCGAGAAGATGTGATAATATTGTTCAATCCTCTGATGATTGTTCATCACGGAAATCGGTTGGAGGGCTTCTCAGAAAAAAAAAGAAGTTAGAAGAAGAATAGCCTCTTATATTGCATGCATGATTAACAAGTTACATTTTATCTTACTTATAATTAATATAGAAATGGAAATATTTGACCTTATTCACATATTAAATTCCGTGCTTCACTGAAAAGCTAATCCACATTGGTGATCATATTAATATATAATGCAACCGGCCGTGAGGCAGGAACATTTGAGGCATGTTTGGCTTCACTGATACTGAGAGACTATTTAAATTTCAAAGATCTTAACTCAGATCACAAGTTAATTAATTAGCTTTGTCACTGTATTAATAAATAGTTTTCAGTGCAGTTAATGTGAGCTTTATATATGCATGAACAATAGTTCACATATGTGGCCAATGATTGAATAAAGCAGCAACCGCTAAAGTTCATGCATGCTTGATTGTTGTGGCGGCATGCGGCTCTGCGTGGAAGGCAACTTACTTCCTACACGAACAGATGCCGACAAGTCAGGTTACGCCAGAGGCTGATGAAAGTAGTGAGCCAATATAATTTGACCTACGACTAGGCTTCTTTTGTAGGCTCTCCTGCATGTTTCTTAGGGCATCGATGGATCGCCTGGGCAAACGTGTTGTACTTTGCTTTCTAAATTTATAGTTTTATTTTGATCCCTTTGTAACCCATTCTGGTGGCATCCCTGAAATCTCTGGTGAGCTTGCTATTCTTAATTGTATTTTGCGGCTGCTAACTTTGCTAAAGCGCGCGGCAGTGTTCTTCCTATTCCGATCTGCAACTAGAGAAGTAGTATTATTATTAATGTCCCAACAGCCGAACGAGAACGCTTTAAACATTTGTGATGCTGAGCAATTACAAGCAAACGCCTCTCTCTCTCTATCGCTCTCTCTCTCTCTCTCTCTCTCTATCACTATGAATGCTGACATTAAACTGATATTTTCCGTTTAAATTATATCAAAGTCTCACTTTCCGAGTAAGTATTGGATAAATTTCTGCAAAATCTTGTCCGAAAAATAATTAAACGATAGTGTCTTGTAATTCGCTTATTATCTATCTCCGTGAATCATCTAACGTCCTCACCAAATATTATGATAACCCGAGTCCGCCAAATGATTCACGAGTTATTTTCACCACATAAATTATCAAAATTATTTTACCTAAAATACCAATGGGATTGTGTCAAGTCATAAATAGCTTATTATATTGTGATCATCGTTGATCAGCAAGAAGAATATACGGCTCTTCGAGAATGTATAATTTTGGGGATTCCAACGATTTGTTTAATCGATACAAACTGTGATGCGGATATTTCGATTCCAGCCAATGATGATGCTATAGCTTCAATTCGATTAATTCTTAACAAATTAGTATCTGTCATTTGTGAGGATCGTTCTAGCTATATAAGAAATCATTGATTATGATTAAGAATAATAAGATCAGCTAATTTTTCTTGAACTCCATAAATTTATTGGATCGGTTACTATATTTGAATACAAAAAGAGATAAAAATAAAAGAAGTGTAAGGTATCGATATTTTGTTATGATATTATGTGATTTCTTGGTATCCTAAATATATGATTAATTATTCAAGTTGGTGAGTTGAGAAAGAGATGGTTGAATCAAAATAATTCATTTTTTGAAGTTGAGTTTATGTCAAAGGACAATATGAATATTATGCCATGTTGCACTAAAACATTGAAAGGGTTAAAAAAATGAATGGAATTCGATTCAAAAGAAAGGAGATGATCAAAATTAAAGTGATTTTCAAATCGAATTCTTTCTTTATATTCAAAAAGGATTTTTATTTAAAAATGATTTATACTTAAATTTAAATACTTACAAAATACTTTTATGAAATAAAATACTTATATGAAATTACATGAAATGTTAGAAATCGTGAGCTCCCTAGTGGATCGCCGGAAGTCGTCAAAGGAGAAGAAGAGAGGTGCGGATACGAGAGGAGAAAGAAGAGAAGTAGTAGAGAAATAGAAGAAACTGAACTAATTTATATTTAAATGTAATGTCGATTACAACTGACTGGACTCTATTTACAATAAACTTAAACTGATACAAAGAGGATTAAATCAAAAAAATAAGACTGCTACATCAAGAAGAAAACAAGATTATGTAACTCAACAACGTCTTCTTTCCTTCAGTCAAATGTCATATTGCAATCTTCAACATCGACAATGTGTAACTTCCAACACGCCCCTCAAGTCAGTGGTGGAAAGAAACTGAACATCAGCGACTTGAAATCATCACGTCGGTAGTAGAACAAGATCTATCGAACGCTTGCCAAAGAACATGCGTCGGCAACTAGAAATGGCTGAGAGACAACGATTAGTGGTCGAACAATGCCATCCTGGGACAACACGATGAACACTAGTGATAGCTTCCAGGCAAGAAGAACAGTGATGAAGAACACTCAAACACCGATAGTTTCCATGCAAGAAGAATATGCACACAACACAATTCATCGAACACCTATGAGGAGAGAGATTGGAGACATTGTCGATGGTAAGTTGGAAATCAGATCCGTAGAACACTTGAAATCAAGTTGCATATCATCAAACATCTGCTAGTCATGGTTGTTGGAGAGGCCAACATGCCCCCTGGCGACAGCAAACATCCCTTGTAGTAGCACAAGGCAGCGCAAGCCTTGCCGGAGTCACCTCCTCGCCGAGAGACGTCAACCAGCAGGCAAAAAGAGAGGAACGAGCAAGAAAAAAAAGAGGAATGACAAGAACGAAGAAGAGGAAAAAACGAAGAAGAAGAACAATAAAGAGAATAGAGGAAAGACGAAGAAAACAAAGATGTCGCAGAAATCTGGAGAAAGAAACACTGAAGTAAACACATGGTCGAGCCCTCAACTTGCTCACCAGTAGTGGATCGAACGAAAGAAGATATCAACCGACGAAGTAGAAATCGAATGCAAGAGGATCAGATATGTGATGATCATCTACTTGGAAAATAAGTATGATCCATCACCATAGAAAGGTGCATATCCTGGGGATCGCTTGAAATGAAATTTCCATCGCTGCAGCTTAAGACGCCAACGAGAAACGATGATCGAAAATTTTGAACTCACACATCGACTATCTACTTGCTGGAGACAAAGAAGAGTGGAAGAGAAGGAGAACGAAATGTGGAAGTGATGAAGGAAAGAAAAAGAAGCAAAACGTAGAAACCAAACTGGTGCTGCAATTGATCAACAACTATGGAAAAAAGAGATCGGTCTTCTATGAACTAGAGGAACAAGGAACAAACTACAAATTGGAGACAAGAGACGATGGTTCGAGAATCACGATCAGAGAAATGAAGATTATCAGAGAGAAGAACTTAGAGCAAAAAACAAAGAAGAGAAACTGACGATCGCCGAAGAAGAAGAAAGACAACGAGTAAAGAACTTGCAAAGGATCGGCGATGGACATCACCGAAGATCTCGGCATCGTCGGCGACCAGATCGCGCAGATCGGCGACAAGATCTGCCAGATCGACGATCCCTGGCGTCGCCTAGGCTCACGGCGCCATTGTAGCTCGATTTCGCGGGCGATGAACAAGACGAGGAAGGATGGCGGCAAAGACCGAGCAGCAGCGGTGAGGCCGACGCGGCGATAAGGAGCTCTGAGGGATCGTGGACAACTTATCTCTGATACTATGTTAGAAATCGTGAGCTCCCTGGTTGATCGCGGGAAGTCGCTGGAGGAGAAGAAGAAAGGTGCGGATACGAGAGGAGGAAGAAGAGAAGCAGCAGAGAAAAAATTAAAGTAATTTCTATTTAAATGTAATGTCGATTACAACTGATTGGGCTCTATTTATACTAAACTTAAACTGATACAAAGAGGATTAAACCGAAAAAACAAGACTGCTACATCAAGAAGAAAATGAGACTCTGTAACTCAGCAACGTCTTCTTCCTTCAGTCGAACATCATACTGCAATCTTCAACACCGATGATGCGTAACTTCCAACAATTCTCATTTAAGGTGGCCTTGAGTTTGAAACGTGCCTACGCAGAATATTCTCACTGAAAAATGCAACTCGAGATAACATAAATTAGTCGGTGATAATAGATGTGGATCTTTATCTGACTACTCCGGATGGCAATGGAAAATTTTTATTTTACCTAAAATAAAGCAAGTTTTCGCGTCCATGGAAAATTTATTATCCAAGCAATTATTTGTATTGGACTGGACTATAATTTCAGTTTTTTTTTCTATATATCTCTAGCATTGTAATTTGATTTAGTTAATTATTCTATTAAAAAATTGTGTGTAACAAGTAATATGATAATGCTAATAAATGGTGAATTGATTAGAATGCTTAAGCCATATAGTGCGATTCTAATTATGAAACTTTAAATGTGTGATTACATGCCATGATTAAAAATATTCATATAAGAAATACACCATTTAAATTTATGGTTAAGATTAAATTTCACACGGTGTATACAAACACTGCATCCTAATTATATGTCTTAGAAAGACATTAATATCTATGCCATTATTAAATTCATCCATAGTTGATGAAGTCTTGTTAACGATAATGTAAAAAAGCAGAACATAATAATGTACCATGCTTGAAAACCTTGTTTACCAAATAATTATTATAATTAATATGTGGAGAATTTGATTCAATTTTTATCTTTCTTGTTATTCTACGTTAGGCTCTCGATTAGGATAGGATTCTAGACTTCGCACTATTGTTTGTAACTAATACTGTTAATTCATTGATTTTATTAATAAAAGATGAAATATTCTTCAATATTAGTTAACAACGTTAATATGCGTACATATTAAGTCATGGGATGTGGGAATGTGCAACCAAGCTAGTACATATGTATATAATCCTATGCCTTGCATATAAGAGATTTCGTCAACATATGATACATGTAATAGGTTTAGAAATTTAATTTTGAGGAAAATATTATTTTCGGAAAAATAATCATTTTACAATATTTGGTACGGTCACAAACTACGCTAAAGGTTAAAAGAAAAGTTGATTCGCCTCTATGTTAGTACTTATAAGTTATATGTTGGAGGGAATGCGAATGAAAATGCTCTCACTTTTGTGATGGAATTTTGTTTTAAAATCGTGTGCAACTTATAATTATCAAAAAGGAAAATATTTAACCAAAATTGTCATATCTTTCATAAATAGAAAATTGAAGAAAGTATTTTCTTGAAGGTACATTATTTTTATCATACCCTTGGTCAAAAATTGCACCGTAACTATCAGATTTAATACCTTGCAAGTACTGCATATGTAGTATCACATTATTTTTTTTATTATTTTCAGGCATATGATATCAAATAATCGTGCACATGACATCATATATATATCAGCTGTGATTAATTGTTTAATTTTCAGCTGATAAAATATTACATATAATATAATACTGTATATTTATTAAAATACACGCATAATAAACCAGCCTTTGTGATAACCTTTTATTTAGATTAATAGATTCAATTCTCCACTTCGAGATGGTGCATGTATCACATATTAAATTATTGAAGTGATGTATACTTGCATAATGCTGAAATTATTGCCTGAGCAAACTTACGGATGGCAAAAAGAATTTTGGGTTTGGCCACTCACCTTTTGTTTTTGGGTGATAGCGAGTTGAGTGGAATATAATTGCTGTAGCCGACATTTTGATGATTTTGTCTAAAGTACACGAAACCCTAAGCTTCCTAGGTTCCTAGGTGCAAACACCCAGCCCCCACACCCTACACCTATGAAACGTCAATTGGACTGCAAAGAAACATAAATCGTCAATTCAAGGGTCCCCCGCCTCTCTCTCTCTCTCTCTCTCTCACCCCCCCTCCCTCCCTCCCTCCAACGTCTCTCCTCTCTCTCTCTAAAAAAAAAGAAAAAAATGCTGTCATTAGCGCCAATTATAACTTTTTTACATCATGTTTCAAATTATACTCAGACAAATGTGTTTTTGTGATTGTCCCGATGTGATATTTAAAATAATTTTTCCATCCATTATTTTCAATTCCAAAGCTATTTAATAGAACTTTTACGGTTGCTTATCAAAATATGCCTTTTAGATTTAAAATGTAATAATTACGCACAAGCTACCGCCTAAGAATGAACTCTAGGGCAATATTTGGCATGAAAACTTTTAATTTTCGTTAATTTTCTAGAATTAATTGATTTAATAAAAAAGTTTAAATTTGGTGTTTGAATAAAAAATATAATAATGAGAATTTGAAAGTTAAATTTATAGATAAGTTTTAGTAGGTGTTTAGATAAAATATATGAATTAAGAATATAATTTATTATTTTATGAAGTATAAAATTAGATTAACTTAAGATATTATGTCTTTATTTAATTAAAATAATAATTTAAGAAAATATTTATATAAATATTATAATTTACTAAAAAAATATATCAAGTTAAAGAATTATGATAATATATTAATAAGTAAAATATTATAATTGATTATTATTTAAATTAATATAAAAATATTTAATGCATAATATTAAGATTAAATGGTAATTAATAATATTTTACTAATTAAAATATAATAAAGAATTGAAAGAAAAAAGATCAAGTTCTCACTTCTAACGAAAACTTCAAATTCTTCTTGATCAAGTTCTACGATCGTTTGGCAGAACTTTACCAAGTTTTGCCAGTCAAATATAACCTAGATGAAGCTATACTGTTATGCCAGTCAATGTTTAACAAATTTTTTATTTTACCCTTTGATATGCTTATATTGTCAAGGTTAATTAATAGTTTTTCAGTTCTAAACAAGCAAAAAACAACAAATAATTATATTGAAATTGAATTTACTGTAAATAGTTATTATTTTCCATTTCATTCATTCTTATAATATGCCTACATCCATTTACTTTTTCGGTTCGCTCCATGTTCACCTCTAATTGCGACCCTTGCTTTGAAATAAAAGATGAACACATCATTTTGTGATTATTAGTGTAGTAATCATAATTAAATATGTAATTAACGATACCTCTTCACATAAAGCTTAAAGCCCGAAATGGTATGGGCTGGTTGTTATGATAACCTAAACATCTTCCAACGCTAAAACATTATTCTGCTTGTCCACGAATTAATTGATAATTTGTGGATGACTTTAACCATTGAATTTAATGGTCTTCAACTATTAAATCGGAATTTTATCTTCTAGTGGCAAATGATACATATATAAATTATTATTTTTTAATATAGTAAGACAAAAAAAACTGTAACTTTGATTATTTCACAATGCAACATTTTAAAGTTGTTACACCCTTATTATTAGTGACATCCTAAATATAACAAAAAAATAGTATTATATATAAATGATAAAAGGATATCTATACTAGTGTTACAAAAAGAGGAAGAGAGATCACACGAACATAGAAGAACACAGATATTTACGAGGTTCACCCCAAATCGGACTACATCCTCGGGTGTGACGGTTTTTTTTTGTCATAGAATAATGACGATTACAAGGATGCAAAATAACATAGCTGTCGTAAAGTTTATATAGAGAACTTCAATACCAAATAGGAACCCTAAAATCGTCTAGGTTTCGGGACTCCGCCTCCGAGCCCCCACATGGAGATCCCCCCTCAGACAACGAGACCCCGTAGGGGACGGTCGGCTTCACCATTCCCACTGCTGAAGCACCTAATTACATAGGGGCTCACGTAGAATTAAAACTAGGTTTAGATTCAATAATCAATGTATCATCAACAATTCGGAGTGCAAACGTAAAAATAAAAAAATGGAACTGACTCGACACAAGAAACTAAGATTTTTTCAAATCTAAGATAACTTTGACGTGCCGAACAAAAAAACTTAGGAGTGGCCATACATTGTGCTTTGTTCCTCTGTCTAAAAGTTTATGTTTTTCTCTAAAAAGCTAGAGGAGGTAATAATATTTTTAATGTAATTTTAGTTTCTATTTTTTACATGTAGGATCTGATAGCCAAGTACTCATCATATTAATTGTTCAACTTGGTTAGCTCTGGAATGAAAGAACCGTAATAACAAAACTAGATCGAATCATGATTAATCATTAGAAAATTTAATAAACTGAATGCGAAAACTTACGGTCGTCCATCGCTCTCTTCGATCACGAACAAGTTGTCCATCAACTTCTTATGTTCATGAACACTTGATGGAATGAACTTCCAAAACGACACCACTGAAATCTATTATTCTTAGCACGGATGGAGAATGCAAAAGAAGAACTTTTCATCAAATAGATTTCATTCAAGTTGTTAGTATGTTTTGGAGATCATGACCATCTATTTATAATAGGCGCAAAGGATTTGAAGATTCATCCATCATGAAGCCTTCAAATGCCCCTTTGATCTCCATATATGTCTTTTAACATTGATGTATCTTTTGATCATGTATATACTATTTCATCATCATACATCTTTTAGTATATGAACACATATACATCCTTATACTTTATACACCTTTTGGTATATATATATACCTATTAAACTTTATGTATCTTTTAGTATATATATACACCCTTTAACCTTTTGGTATATATATCTTTTGGTCTCTACATATAATTTCATATCATTCATATTAATGAATATGCTCATAAATATTTTGATCACTTTATTTGGGTCTTAGTATATTTTGACATTGTTTAATTGTATAATTATTTTCATATTAAATCCAATGTTGGAATTATGTTCCAACAATCTCCCACTTGGGTTACATATGAAATTTTATAATTATGCATTCCAAAATGAGCTCAACTTTGTTGTCAAAATCATAATGCCTTAAAGCAATCTCATTCATTAACTATACTAATAAAGGATCAAAGTAGTCTTTGTCACATTCTTCACAACTATATAGCCGGCAGCGTCCGGATCAAGCCGTCTGGCGATCGATCTGACCGGCTGTTGGCCGATCGAGCCGCCATGTGGCCTGATCCTGCCGCAGCCAGCCGGATCGGCCGCTAGGCGACTCGATCGGCAGCGAGAGGGAGAGAGATAGAGGGCTCGCCGGCGACAGGAGAGAGAGAGGGGGTCCCCGGTGATGGGAGAGGGGGGGGGGGGTTGCCGGCGGCCAACGGCCAGCGAGAGGGGTCATCCTTCGGTCGTCGTCCGAGAGAGAGGGGGTCGAGAGAGTGGAGAGCGGAGAAAATAGAAAATAGAAGGATAAAATAGAGTGAAGACGTGAATAAATAGAAGGAAAATGGGGCGGAATTATTTTTTAATTACCGATGATTTTGACCGTCGAAACATATAATAATATTATATATTATGATATATACACTAACAATATTTAATTACTTTTTCCATTATCGACGGTCCGGACCGTCGAAAGTTTCGACGGTCCAGACCGTCAGTAATTGTAATGATAAAATACCAATTATATTATATATTATGATATATAAGATTATAATATTTAATCATTTTTTATGATTATTGATGGTCCGGACCGTCGGAACTTCCGACGGATTGGGAGCTGTCGAAAATTCTGACTTTCCAAACCATCAGAAAATAAAATAATATTGTAATAAATTCTATAATTTATTATTTTTATTTTTGACAGAAATTATCCGTCACAAAATTGGTTATGACCGTCAAAAATTTCAACGGATATGTATCCGTCGAAACTTTCGACGTTCCTAATCGTCGGAAAATAAAATAATAATATAATAGATTTGATAATTTATTATTTTTATTTTAGACGATTGCAACCGTTGGAAATTCCGGCGTACACCTATCCGTCGCAAATTGTGATGGATTTTTTTTCGTCGGAAACGGCCCGTCGAAAAATCACAATTTTTTTGTAGTGTTAATACATAACCTGAACTATACGATAATATGTCTATAACATGAGCATTTATAATTATAAACTCCCACTCAAATCGAATATCCTGGACTAAAATGACACCCATATTACCAGTGTACTCGAGAAATACCTTGGGTGACAATTCCTTAATAGGTGGATCCACAATAATAGACTTTGTCCTAATATGCTCAATAGACATTAATCTTTTATTCACTCTTTCTTTTAATAACAAGGAGCTTGACTTCAATGTGCCTCAATTTTGTCGTGCTCTTGTTGTTATTGAAATATATAGCTATCACCTTATTGTCACAAAAATAATTTTAATGGTCTTTTAATATCATCAACTATCTGTAATCCCGTGATAAAATTTCACAGCCAAATTACATAATTAGATGTCTCATAACACGCAATGAATTCTACTTTCACAATTGAAGAGAGCAATAATTAACCATTTGACACTCCTCCATAATATAATGCACACTACAAAGAAAATGTAGTCTAACGTAGATTTCATGCTATCTTGGACATCTGACAAATCGGAGTCCGAATAACCAACGATCTCAACATAATATTTCCTTCGATATGTCAACATATTGTCCTTTGTCCTTTGTAAAACATAACCTTTTTGACTGATTTCCATTAATCCATTCTTGGATTACTTAAATATTTGCTTAATATCTCAATATTATACGCAATATCGGAATGCATATAAACTTGAGCATAAATAAGACTTCTTATTGCTAATGCATAAAAAATCTTTTGCATTTTCATTATCTCAAAATCATTGTCATGACACTGGTTGAGATTAAACTTGTCTCCTTTAGATGTAGAGTACTTTTTGACTTATAAGCACAATTTCATTATATCTGAATTTGCAACACAAAAAAAAACTCTTTTGGACAATGAAACAAAATCATAAACATTATTGTCATCCATTTCTTGAAGAATATCGTGCAGTCATATGATGTTACACTTCTCCATTCTCTAATGGATGTTCTTAATGAAAAATGTTCTTGAGGTCGTAGAGTTTATTTCTCTAGAAGGCTCTTCAACATTATCTTAATCATAATTGACATTCTTAATATCAAAAATAAATTTATAATCAATGTCAATTATATATGTTGGAATGTTAATTGATTTCTCCTTAAAGATAATGTTTCTAATATTATCTTCTCCCTCAAACTCAACATTCTCAAAGAACTCAACATTCTTATAAGTCATATCTCAAAAATTTCAAGAAAATCTTGACTCTAACCACAACCTTTAGATTTAGTATCTCTAAATATTTTTGGAATGACACCCTTAATTACGCTTTTAGATTACTCCCACGTTTCTATTTCCCTCATTTTATTAGATGTACTCTTATTGGTAATTCGGTGGATTTGGTAATACTTGAAACATAATACAAAATCATGATTCTGAGAGCGATATTAATACTCTCTTGTCGTGTCATAAATTTGTATCATTATACATGAGAATGAACTTGATGCTCATATTGATATTACTAGAAAATAAAGAAATTAAACAGAGAACAAATCATAAATATCAAATTAAGTCATAACAAACTTTAAGTGGACAAATCATATTACAAGATATCGACATAATATTAGTATTTAGTATTTGGACAGAAATACTAATTTGTAAGTGATATCTTCTCATGGTAATAATTTGATAATAAAATAACATATCGAATAATAAATTTTCCTTTGGGTCAATTTATTATTTACATGTAACACCAAATAATTATTGCCACGATACAATAGCAAAATATAAGTATGAACAAATCCCATCACAAGACATCGACACAACATTAGTATTAAGTCTTTGGACAGAAATATTAACTTGTAAGTGATATCTTGGTAACAAATCGATAATAAAATAATATATCGAGTAAAAAATTTTCCTTTGGGCCAATTTATTACTCACATGTAATATCAAATAATTATCATAAATTGTTGTCACGATACAATAACAAAATATAAGTATGGATAAATCCCATTTCAAAATATCAACACAACATTAGTATTTAGCCTTTGGACAAAAATACTAACTTGTAAATGATATCTTCTCATGATAATAAATTGATAATAAAATAACATATCGAATAATAAATTTTTCTTTGAGCCAATTTATTACTCACATGTAATACTAAATAATTATTATAAATTGTCATAATACTATATGTTACCAATTCAAATATTAAGCCTCCTATGGGCTGCTCAATATTTAATTAGTAATATATAGATCACCGCTTATAGTTTGAACTAAATTAAATTGCACAAAAGAGGCTACTTTAGTAACATATTATGTAATAATAATTTATTTCAAAATATATATAATTGTCCAATACTTATTCTTCACCTTTTATCACAATAAAATAGTGATAAATCACAAATGAATTTCCAACTAATAATTATCCATACTTGAATGATTATTATATTCATGCATAATGTGTAGGATGACATTTAAAAAAAAAAAATATTCATCCATATCAACCAATAGATAATATAAGCATTCATCCAATACATCTTTAAGAAAGAAAAGAATGAACATTCTCATCTTGTACATGAAAAAGACTCAATGATAATTTGGATCTACTTATTATTATCTGTTCACTTGATATTAAAAGTGTAACACTTTAATATAAAACTAAATAAGCTAAATGCATGAATCAACATTGATTGAGCAAATGGAGTTCTTGCATGAACATATCAAAGAATGGAAGAAAACCAAAAGTATATGTCCATAAAAAAATTGAACTTTCCTAATGATTCAATCTTGTAGGCTCTAATAACAATTGAAAGAGCCATAATAATAAAACTAGATTGAATCATGATTAATCATTAGGAAACTTAATAAACTGAATGCAGAAACTTACAGTCGTCCATCGCTCTCTTTGATCACGAACAAGTTGTCCATCAACTTCTTATGTTCACAAACACTTGATGGAATGGATTTTCAAAATGACACCACCAAAATCTATTCTTCTTAGCACGGATGGGGAATGCAAAATAACTTTTCACCAAATAGATTTCACCCAAGTTGTTAGTATGTTTTGGAGACCATAACCATCTATTTATAGTAGGCACAAGGGATTTGAAGTTTCACCCATCATGAAGCCTTCAAATGCACCATTTGATATTCATATATGTCTTTTGACATTGATGTATCGTTTGATCAAGTATATACCATTTCATCATCATACATCTTTTAGTATATGAACACATATACATCCTTATACTTTATACACTTTTTGGTATATTTATACACCTATTAAACTTTATACATCTTTTAGTATATATATACACCCTTTAACCTTTTGATATATACATCTTTTGGTCTCTACATATAATTCCATATCATTCATATTAATGAATATGCTCATAAATATTTTGATCACTTTATTTGGACCTTAGTATATTTTGACAATGATTAATTGTATAATTATTTTCATATTAAACACAATGCTGGAATTATGTTCCAACAAAGTGACCCGATCGAGCTAGGTTTCCTA
Organism: Pontederia crassipes; assembly: GCA_030549335.1. NCBI lineage: Eukaryota > Viridiplantae > Streptophyta > Magnoliopsida > Commelinales > Pontederiaceae > Pontederia > Pontederia crassipes. The sequence goes on along the minus strand of CM060196.1, from coordinate 64,744,977 downwards.
TATTCGAACTCATTTAATTAATCTAACCCAGCCGAGTCTATATACAACTTGGCCCGAGTCTTTGACAATCAATGAGATAGGATTTCATTTTACTAGACAACACAAGTCATGTTCGTGAGGACTCCGATCAGATTATGTTGTCATGAATAATATAAGTTGGCCAATTAAATCAATTCGTGTTGGCTTAAATGAAACCAGGCCGAATTTTCAAATTAAAATATTATATTTTCTTAAAAAAGATAAATAGTAAGAGAAAAGTTTGGGGTTTTTAGCTTACTCATTACCTAATTCAAATGATGCATATTTTAGGAGTATATCAATATTAAGAAAGAATATGAGAACACACTAATAACTAGTATTTCACATATTAGCGTATGGATCTAGGGATTTAGGTTTTAGAGACCATGATAATGGTAATCCAAACCAAACCAAGTAAAATGGCTACTAACCTACATGAATCAGCAATTCAATATCATGCATATTAAAGACCTAGATCTCATGAAGGACATGATCAGTAGCAATCCTAGATTTTGGATCCAAGTTTAGGGTAAGGAATTCATAGTAAACATATTAATTAGAACTAATGATTAATGCATGATTCCTATCATGATTCACAGATATTGGACATAAACATGGAAAACTAGTATAAACATCACAACAAAAGTCTAATCCAATGTGAGCAAAACCAATTAAATACTAACATTAGCCAAACAACAATCAATATGCATATAACTAAGAAATAAATCAAATAAATGAACCATTTTAGGTGTATTTAGATCCATTAACATGATAATATCAATGACGATCACATCCCATCCATGATCCCTGATCATGCTCATATAATAAGAAAAATCTAATTTATTGAGATGATTCCATTTGCACCAACCTTTTCTATGAATTTAATTTTCTTTGCATTTTCATTGCCTCTATTCCACTTCATATTCCTCCAGTACTGAACCGTCTGATCATGGTAGTCAACTCCTAGTCCTATGGTTTCTGCAATTGTGTGGGAAGAGGAAAAGCATGAGGAAGTTAATTGTGAGGAGAGAAGGTGACATGAGAAAAGAAAGGAGAGGAAAAGAAAGGAAAAGTACAAAAACAATAAAAACAAAGAACTGATGTCATAGGAACCAATTTATTATTTTAATGGAATGTTAAATCTTTGATTCAATATTTATGATAATGATTCAAATTTTGGAATTTAAGTCTGAATTTTGATAACTATTTTCTCATTTGTTACATTATAATCTTTTTAAAAATAAATTCATCCTTGAATTTGAATATGTCTGTAACATGTTGTGCATTTTTTATGATCAATTGTAACCATGCCTTCCACGTGCTATTGTGATATTTAGAGCTATCGCAACATTTACATTTTCATGGAACACTTATTTTCTCATAATTTTCATCATTTTCTCTCGAGATTTCAAGTGGAACAAAAACCTTAACGTTAACAACTTCATAGGATATTTAGAACCCATTGAACACAATCAATTCCCTTTATTGTGATTTCATTTCCTTTTCCATGATTCCCATCCCATAGTGTTGCTTCTTTTCACGCTACTTTTTCTTCCTCCCTCATCTTGATCGGCCTTGTCACACCCCACTCTGTGACTAAGTTCTAATTCCAACTATTACCTTCCTTGATTATGTTTAGCAATTTCAAAAATAAAATCAGCAAAACCTCTCTCACTTTCTTCCTTGTGCTATTAGCCAACACATACAAAAGATGCATATATATTCATCAGGGTCAAATAAACCGTTATAAGATATATCATTTACATATTATCATTATAATTTTTTTCCACTAACCACCTCACATATGACAGCCACATGATCAAGTTTTATACAACCTTACAAAAATATCTCACAAACTTAATTACAACATCTAGGATTATCTATTACATGCATGTTTTAAAAACACAAGTGAAGGAAAAAATAAAAGTGAAAGAAAAATAGCAATGCTCCGACGGCTCAACCTCTTCTATATGCATCAAACCAAGCTAACTCAACTCGAGAACTTAGAATCATCTGAAAAAAAAAATCAACAAGGGTAATGTGAGCAATAATCATTTGCTCAGCGAGTGGAATAAATGTACAATATAGGGGAACAATACGAGTGCATATAACATTTAAATAATCATATTTCCTTTATATAAGAAAATGTTTAAAGCATAACTACTATCACATAACTTTCCAAATCATATGAACTTTTACATAAATATAAATTATTCAAGATATCATCATATTCACAATTAAACTCCACACATGTATCATTGTGCATACCTATCATGGGTCAATATGTATCCCTCTATGATCATGTGTCATACAGTTAAGCAGAGCTTCATAATCAAGAGTATCAGATACGCAGAGTAAATTATGGGTCAATACGTATCCCTCTATGATTGTGTGTCATACAGTTAAGCAGAGCTTCACAATCAAGAGTCTCAGATACGCAGAGCAAATCATGGATCAATACGTATCCCAGTCATGATTGTGTGTCACCTCAATCATGATTCTCAGATACACAGAGCAATCATCAGTCAATATGTGCACGCAGAGCAGCCCCCAAAGGACAAAGACACCTGATATACGCCCCAAAGGCTTCATGTATATCGAATGCGATCCCAAAGACCTTTTTCAAACAGCATGGCTAATGAACACACGGAGTTTAACAATATCAAAATACACATGTCATAATCTCATACTTATCAAATAAAACTTATTTTAACTTCACAAGCATTATTCCCTGAAAATATTTTCATATAAAAGGTTGTTCCATCTCATATAAAATCATTGAAGTATATCATAAATACTTTTCATATCTCAAGATATGTTACAATAATAACAATAATAATCTTTGCTTGAGGTAATACCATAAATAAAAAAATTAATATATAACATTTTGCTATGTTGTAAATTTACCCACTCACCTTGTGCTTTATGTTTTCAAAGATGTTTACTAGATTTTCCTCCTTTCACTTTTAGCTTGTTGGTTTCCTACAAGCAATGATGCTATTTTATTTTTCAATTACTAATAATAACAATATGCAATGCATGCTCGTGCATGAACACTTATTCACCTTAAAATGCATATAATCCCTTCTAATACTAATGTGTAATTTCAGGTGTCTATGTTCATATGCTACTTCACACTTCCAATTATTCAATTTTTCAAAGTTTAACTAGGTGTTGTCTTAGTATTTCAGACTGAGTGACTCTCAATACATAATTCATAATTTCTTAACTTCATGAGCAAATCTTATGATTCTAAATAAATTAGAAACTAGAATTACTAAGGTTTCCAACCCCGAAACTTCATTTACTAATTCCAAATGATCAAGTCATAAAATTCAAGGCAATCTGACCTAGGGTTTGTGTTCTGACAGACTGTGTGTCACTAAAAGATTAATTTATATGTTTCTTCACACTTGCTTATTTAATTAGATAATAATTTTTCCGAAAATTAGACTTCCTTATTTTGTAGTCATAAAAATTAGAGAATTTAACTCCTTGTATTACTCTATAACAAAAATAATCCATTCGGGTTGTGTTCTGTTAATGTCCTGGAACCTGACAGAAAACTTACTATGAAACGAAAAATTCATTTCTTCACATCTACGTATCCAAATTGGATAATTCTACTTCTCACCGAACCCTTGTGAAGTATAATTTAACATGTATAAATTTTAAACCCTAATTCTATTTATCCTAATCATACCCTAATCTACAAGCGGACCTATCTCTGACTCGGGATAGAGTGAGCGACCTACTGTTCTCAGTTCATAACTTTCTCTATCAAAAGTCCTTTTTACATGATTCTTGTGGTCATGGAAAGCTAACATCGAGAGGATGAACCATGGAAATTTTTAGGATTTATGAAGAGAACTACTTACGAAGATATGATCATATGAAGTTGAAGGTCAATTTCGGATCCGCAGATTCACCCTAACCCAGCAAACTTGTCGAATTTTCTCAGGCTATTCGGCAATGTATCTGATCTTGGAAAATTTTTGGCTTGCAGATAATACGAATAAATGATTTATATATTTTTTACAGAATTTTTACACATATGAAGGTTTGGAAAATTTATTTTCCAAGCAGTTGGTGAGCTGCCTGCTTCAGCTGCTTTAAACCCTACTGGTTGAAATGGAGGTCCAATCATATTATTTGGTTAAACGTTAGTGTTAAACTTCTGATTAACATTAGTTAATCATAATTAAATATGTTTATTATAATATTTATAAATATTAGAATTAATTCCTAATAATCTTATATAATTTTTTTATAACGCTTATCGATAATTTAATTTTGATTATGCTTTAATCCAAAGGTTAGTTGCTACATGCAACCATGACTATATAAGAATCTAAACTTACTTAAAATGCTAATTAAAAGTAAGATTATATTAAAATAATATTTGTGGAGCACGTCCGTGATAAGACTCCTCACACTCTCTGTGAATAACGCCTTGAATCTGAACCCAGTTGGTCCTCTACATAGTCAGGCGCTTCAGCAGAATTCCCCTACGGGGTATTCTGTTTGTGATTCGGATTTGATTTATTTTCTTATCACGAGATAGGTGTCCTATTTTCAGAGAATTTATTTAGAGTCCCAGTCCGTATGTAATTCCTATCATCTGTTAAAGGGAGTGCTTATATAAACTCCCTAGGGGTCTAGACAGAAACCCATCCTTGTAATCATCGTTATTCCATCTAATACAATTTTGCGTCGCCTTAAAATTTCTCGGGTTTTCTCGCGGTGCATAATTTCTCTCGTGCAAAAATTCTAACAAACTGGTATCAGAGCCTTAGGGTTTGTCAGGATTCTCGATCAGCAGAGAGATGACATCGCACAACGTGAGCGTGGAGAAGTTCAACGGCAGGAACAGTTTTGGGTTGTGGCAGATCAAGATGCGGACGCTTTTGAAGCAACAAGGAGTCTGGGCGCCGCTCTCAAACGTGTCGAAGAACAAGCCAAAGAAGGAAGACTCGAAGGGCAAAGAAAAAGAGATCGACCTCGCAACTTTGGCAGCACAGGAGGAGAAGGCGCACTCGATGATTCTGTTGTGTCTGGCGGATGAGGTGATAATCGAGATCGCAGATGAAGAAAAGGCGACCGGTCTGTGGTTGAGACTCGAGAGTCTATATATGACGAAGTCTCTCACCAACAAGTTGCTGTTGAAGCAACGTCTGTTCTCTCTCCGCATGCAGGAAGGTACCCCTCTGAAGGAACATCTTGATCAGTTAAATTCTTTGTTGATGGAACTCAGAAATATCGATGTTAAGATCGAGGATGAAGATGCTGCCCTAATTCTGTTAGTTTCGCTTCCTCCATCATATGAGAACTTCGTTCAGTCTATGATTATCGGGAAGGAAACTATAAGTTTGGAAGAAGTAAGATCGAGTCTCCATACTCGTGAACTTTGACATAGGGCATCTGGAAATTCTGCAGAGACTCAGGCCGCGGGTTTGATATCGATCGCAGTGAAGGGACAGTCCTCGAATTCGAAGAAATCCAAATTCAAGAAGAAGAAAATCACTGCGAAGGACATCTGTAATTACTGCAAGGAACCAGGTCATTGGAAGAAAGACTGTCCGAAGAAGAAGAAGGCCTCCATCGCTGCGGTGACACATGAAATAGGGAATTCCGAAGATGATTTGGTTCTGGCTGCTTCTGATCAAGGATGTCTGGAGGATAGTTGGGTTCTAGATTTGGGGTGTTCTTATCACATGACTCCGAATAAAGATTGGTTCTCATCTTATTAGAAGACTGACGGTGAAAATATCATCATGGGCAATAACGCGTCATGTCAGATAGTTGGGATCGGTTCTGTGCAGATCAGGACTCATGACAATCTTGTGAGGACGCTGACAGATGTCCGTCATGTTCCGCAACTGAAGAAGAATTTGATATCACTTGGAGTCCTCGACTTTAAAGAGTGCCAGATCAATGCTGCTGGATGGCATCCTCACGGTCATGAAGGGTGATGCTACGGTTCTGAAGGAAGTCAGACAGAAGTCCTTGTATGTATTACAAGGCAAGACAGTCTCTGGCGTTGCTGCAGTGGCTAGTTCATCCGAATCAGATAGGTCCAGATTGTGGCACATGCGGCTTGGGCATATGAGTCAGAACGTGATGAATATCCTCAGCAAATGAGGTCTTCTAGGAGAGAAGAAGATATCTGAAATCAACTTCTGCAAGCACTGCGTATTCGGCAAACATCGAAGGTCTCAGTTTGGCAAGGCAGTGCACAGGACGAAGGCGACACTTGACTACATCCACGCCGATTGTTGGGGTCACTCTCGTGTTCCATCATTGGGAGGTGCGAGGTACTTCCTATCTGTGATTGATGACTACTCGAGGATGACTTGGGTATTTATGATGAAACACAAGAGTGAGTCCTTCAAGGATTTCAAGCAGTGGAAGGTTCTGGTGGAAAATCAGACGTCGAAGAAAGTGAAGCGTCTTCGTACTAACAATGGTTTGGAATTCTGTTCTGCTGAATTCGACCAGTTCTGCAAAGATGAAGGCATTGTCAAGCATCGCACAGTCAGGGATACTCCACAGCAGAATGGAGTTGCAGAACGAATGAACATGACACTTCTGGAGAGGGCAAGATGCATGCTCTCTAACGCTGGCCTGAATAGGGCATTCTGGGCTGAAGCTGTTAACACAGCTTGCTACTTGGTGAATCGAAGTCCGACGACTGCGATTGATCTCAAAACTCCAATTGAGGTATGGTCAGGAAATCCTGCTGATTATACTTGTCTGAAAGTTTTTGGTTGTCCAGCATACTATCACGTCAGTGAAGGAAAGTTGGAGCCAAGGGTCAAAGAAGGGGTGTTCATGGAATATGGTGCAAGAGTGAAGGGCTACAGAATCTGGTCTCCTTCAGAACACAAAGTCATCCACAGCAGAAGCGTGACCTTTGATGAAGCATCAATGCTTCAATTGAAGGTGGAGGCTGAAGAGAGTGTCAATAAACATGTGGATGTTGAAATCACTCCAACTGAGAATGATGTTGAAGGATCACATCAAGAAGCAGGACCAGAAGGTGAAGAATTTGATGAGCAACCTGAAGAGGAGTCAATTGCTGCTAGACGTCCTCGCAGAGAAATGGGTCCTCCTAAGCGATATGGTTTCGAGGACATGGTTGCTTATGCACTACAGGTAGCTGAAGAGGTGGAGTCCCTGCAGCCGTCCTCTTATAGGGATGCCATCACATGTGCCAAATCTGGACAGTGGATCGCTGCTATGGGTGAGGAGATGGAATCTCTTCACAAGAATCAGACGTGGGAGTTGGTCAAGTTGCCTAAAGGCAGAAAGGTTGTTGGTTGTAAATGGATCTTCAAGAAGAAAGCATAAATTCCAAGAGTTGAAGGCACGAGATACAAAGCACGGCTGGTTGCTAAATGTTATAGTCAGAAAGAAGGTGTGGACTACAATGAGATATTCTCACCTGTTGTCAGACATATTTCTATCAGGGTGCTACTTGCTATTGTAGCACATCAGAATTTAGAGCTCGAGCAACTAGATGTAAAGACTGCTTTCTTCCATGGAGAACTTGAAGAAGATATTTTTATGAGCCAACCAGAGGGATTCTCAATTCCAGGAAAAGAGAATCAAGTTTGCAGTCTGAAGAAATCTCTGTATGGCTTGAAGCAGTATCCCAGACAATGGTATAAGAGGTTCGACAGTTTCATGATCAGTAAGGGATTCAGACGAAGTCCCTATGATTGCTGTGTATATCACAAGAAGGTGAATGACAGCTCCACCATTTATCTGCTCTTGTATGTTGATGATATGCTTATTGCTGCCAGAGACATGGTAGACATTCAGAATCTGAAGAAGCTCCTCAGTGCAGAATTCGACATGAAGGATCTTGGTGCAGCACAGAAGATTCTGGGGATGGAAATTCTAAGGGATCGCGCACAAGGTAAACTCTTCTTATCTCAGAAAAGTTATATTGAGAAGATTTTATCCAGATTTGGAATGTCTGGAGCGAAGCCTTTGAATACTCCATCAGCTGCAAATGTTCATCTTTCTGTTGCATTCGCACCAAAGTCAGAAGCAGAAAAGGAGTACATGTTTCGGGTTCCATATGCTAGTGCAGTTGAAAGTCTGATGTATGCCATGGTTTGCACAAGACCAAACATTGCTCATGCAGTCAGTGTTGTCAGCAGGTTCATGAACGATCCAGGAAAGGAGCACTGGCAAGCAGTGAAGCGAATTTTTCGGTATCTGAGAGGAACATCTGATATTGGCCTCATTTACAGAAGTGATAAAGAGTGTTTGGTTGCAGGGTACTCAAATTCAGATTATGCTGGAGATGTTGATGGAAGACGATCTATGACAGGCTATGTCTTCACTTTGGGCAGTTCAGTTATTAGTTGGAATGCTACACTTTAGCCATCAGTAACATTGTCCACCACAGAGGCTGAATACATGGTACTGACAGAAGCTGTTAAGGAAGGCATCTGGTTAAAAGGCTTGATTGGAGATATCGGATTACATCAGGAGCAGGTTATAGTGCACTGTGATAGTTTGAGTGCAATATGTTTAGCCAATGATCAAGTACATCATGAAAGAACCAAACACATTGATGTGAGGTATCACTTTATCCGCACTGAGAAGAGGATTAAGGTGAAGAAGATTGGCACTGAAGACAATCTAGCTAATATGTTCACAAAATCTGTTCCTCATGGTAAGTTCCAGCATTGCTTGGACTTGCTTAACATCAATACTTGGTAATAGCCCCAAGGTGGGGCTGGCGGCGGCATGGCATGGTATTGAAATTTTTTTGTACTTTGAAGATGATTCAAGTCAAGGTAGAGATTTGTGAATAATGCATTGAATCTGAACCCAGTTGGTCCCCTACATAGTCATGCGCTTCAGCAGAATTTCCCTACGGGGGTATTCTGTTTGTGATTCGGATTTGATTTATTTCCTTATCACGAGATAGGTGTCCTATTTTCAGGGAATTTATTTAGAGCCCCAGTCCGTATGTAATTTCTATCATCTGTTAAAGGGAGTGCTTATATAAACTACCTAGGGGTCTAGACAGAGACCCATCCTTGTAATCATCGTTATTCCATCTAATATAATTTTGCGTCGCCTTAAAATTTCTCGAATTTCTCGCGGTGCATAATTTCTCTCATGCAAAAATCCTAACACTCTCTCATTTCCATCTTGCAACAACAGTAGAAAGAAGAGAAGGAAGGGTCACTAGTGATGAGGCAGGGATCACAAATGCGATAAAGAGATGAGAAAATTGAGAAGGAAGAGGAGAAGGAACAAAAAGACTGTATCAATCAATGACCAGGTGGATGTTTATAAGGAAACAAAAAATGGATTTGATATTTGTATTAGTCTATGGAAGTTTAAGACACCTAATAAGCTTTGATAAACAATATCCTTAATATGTTATTGAATTAAAATGCAATAAAAATAAGCTTACATGGATCTGATATAAAGAAATAATTTTCTTATGCAACAAGAATGATTGGTTTCTTGTTTCTTTTAGATCAATTTTAATGTTTAGCATGACTCCTATGGTCTCTTTGCATTTTAGATAATATGATAAGGACCCTCGTGAATGATTTTGTATGCCTAATTCATATTGTTGAAAATCTGATAGCATGAAGCATAGATACATGGTATGTGTTACTCTAACAATTATTATCACATGACATAAGAGTAAATTACACAAATCGTCCTTCAACTTTAATTGATATCTATATTATCATCTAGCTTTAATTTGTAATTAGACTATATCCTTGAAGTTTTAATTTCTTGCGCATGTTATCCTCTTGATCGGCGATAACAATTTCTAATTGCTAATGTGACACAACAAAAAATAATAAAATAATATAAATCAATAATAAATTAATAAAAATAAAAAGAAGCGGCAGCCTTATGGTTGTCGCCCTTGTCGAAGCCAGAGGAAAAGGGGAGCATGCCCCCTTCCCCTCTCTCCTCGGTCGTAAGAAAGGAGAGGGCAAAGGGGCAACATAGAGGGGGAGGGGGCCGCCACCCCTTTCCTTCTTTGACGCCCCAGTGCAGTCTCAACGGAGTGCCCCTAGCCCTCCGTCTTCCACCGCTGAGGTACTCCTACAAGTCTGCCATGGTGCATTTCAGAACTACTAGTCAATGGTGTGAGAGTGTAACTTCTTTTTGAGGTTCTTCTACAAGATGAAGTAGGAGAAAACTTGTTGTGACTTTTGTTGCACAAGACCTAACCATACATACATACATAAATATTATATATATATACATTTATATATATAATATATATGTGTTACAATAGCTAGCATTCAACTTTTTATACATATATATAGATACGCACACGTGCATATGCACACAATACATTAGATCACTTGCTCACAATATCAAGTTTTTCTCTGGATTTTAGTTAGGAAATAGATTGTTCCACACCTTCAAAGTAATATGCCAAATTCTTTCTTTAATAAATGAAAGTTCTTTTTGTTCTGTGATGGCATTGTCATTATTTCACATGCAAGTAAAAAAAATAACATACCAATGGAATCCAATGGAATGTGTTGCCATAAAATACAGGTTGATAGTGACGTAGAAACTTTTTGTCTCTAAGGTGGTAGAAAATCACCTTAGTTCTTAAATGAAGTATGTAATGTAGTTAAACAACAATTACTTTTATTCAATCAACAAACTAAATTATATCTTGCTAGTCATGTATCTCCAATTGCAATCAACCTTTGCTACAATATTTTTTTATGCTCCATTACATCGCAAGTGCATACACCACGATTCACAATAATTATGTGCCTGTGCTATGCCTCTTAGCAAATGTGGAAGAGAAGCACCAAGAGATTCCCAATCTTTATCATGGAACATCTAGGAATATAGGAACGTTCTAATTTCTGTCTATAAATGTGTTTCCTCATAACTTATATATCAAACTTGTGACCAAGGGAGCAGATCATACCAGGTACATTATAAGGAACTTACTTTCTTCACTCCGAGCATAGTATATCATGCAGAAGATTACTTCTCATACTAGAGAGTTTGCCTGTGCACATGTTCATGTTATTCTCTATTTCCAATGCAGGATCAAATGCAATGAAGTCTCTTTCATAGTGCTGGATGCATTTGGGATGATTATGATATTTTCGGAAACATGTGTAGAAGGAGCTGCACAAAGACCTAACGGAATGGAATTTGTGAGCCCTCGTGATAAAATTAACTTTGTTGTCAAAGAGCGCAAAGTAGGCATCAATAATCTGGGGGAGAACAAGGAACATCATGTTCTGGATCCGGCACCTGCAAATTTCTGTATATCTCCAAAGGACACCAAGGACATGGCCGACAGTAAGAATTTGAGGGCCATCAATGATGATGACACTGAGCAAATCCTCTCTTTCATCCTCAGGGCATATCCACTGATACACATCACGAGGTGACAATATGAGGATGCGCAACAAGATTCATAAGCAACCTTAGAAGCTACAATCATTCATTGTGATGCATGGTTGCTCCTACTTAGCTATATTTGCTGATCACATGCATCTGCATGCTTGGGTTATGTGTGGTTGATTACTTGCATGGCGTCATGGATGACTGGTCTTATCGATATGTGTGCTAAGTTAAGTAGTACTAAATGAATAAATCCACGTCTACTTTGCTTATTTTATTTATAAATTCAACTGATCTTCTGAATTGTCCCGTACACATCTATGACTGGATGAAGTGGGCGAGAATATGTGATAATCAACAAATCATTGTTCAATTGTTGGATGATTGTTTCCACATAAAATGTTTTGTTGATCATGGATAAGAAGAATAATCTCCTGTATTGCATGCAAGTATAACAAGTTGCGTTTTATCTTACCTATAAATATTAAAAGCGAAATATTCGAACTTTTTCGCGTGTTAAATTCCACGGTTTATTAGAAAGCTAATAATCCACATTGGTGATATATATCAATTATACAATGTAGTGAGGAAGGAACGGGTATGAGCCAAGAACGGCTTCGCTGATTCTGAGAAACTAATTAAATTTCGAAACATCTTAACTCGATCACAAGATAATTAATTAGCTTTGTCACTGAATTAGAATAGTTTTATTTCGTTACAGATAATATAAGCTTTATGCATGATTGCATGAACAATATTTCACGTATATACGGCCAATGATTGAAAAAAGCAGCAACGCCAAAAGTTCATGCCTGCTTGATTATTGTGGAGGCATGCGGCTCCGCGTGAAAAGCAACTTAATTCCTATACGAACAATGGCGAGGCAAGTCAGGTTACTGCCAGAGGTGACAGTAGAGAGCCAATATAATTTGGCCTACGTTTGTAATCTCTCCTGGATGTTTCTTAGGGCATCGATGGATTGCCTTGGTAAACGTGTTGTACTTTGCTTTCCAAATTTATAATTTTATTCCGATCCCTTTGTGGCCCATTCTGATGGCATCGATCCCTGATCATAATCCAATCTCTGGTGATCGAGCTTGTTATTCTTTACTTAATTATATTCGGCAGCCGCCAACTTATCTAAAGCTCGCTCTTCCTACTCCGATCGGCAGCCAAAGAAGTATTATTATTATCGACCGGTTGTCTTCAAAAGTAGACGCATAGACAGACCTTCCGGACTGCAGTCCGGAATGATGACTGGCATTCTTTTATATGGGTGATAATCTTGATATATAGTAGGTCACTTGTTCCACCTGACTATAGATTCGTGTTTCCCTGGAACTAACCTAATCATACATTCTCAAGTAACTCCAGTAATATATTACATACATGTTACAACAGCTAGTAAGTTGTCAAATATATATATATATATATATATATACAAATATATATATATATATATATATGGAGAGAGAGAGGGAGAGAGAGAATTGCCAAATAAAATTAAAGAAAAAAAAAATCTGAAAAGGAAATCTTCTGATAATTTTTATCACATGTATTATTGGGATATGCATACTCTTTCTCCTTCTCCCTGTATACAATCATATGCAGTCTGTGTATATATGCACATACATTAGGTTGCGAACTTCTCACAACATCAAGTTTTTCTGTGGATTTCAATTAAGAATTATCACGAGATTGTTCAACACCTTCATGTTAAGATGCCAAATTACTTCTTACTTTATCAAATGAAAGTTCTTTTTCGTCTGTGATGGCATTGTCACATGCAAGTAAAAAAAAACATCAAACCAAAGGAATCCAATGGGATGTATTGCCATAAAATACAGTCTGTCTGACAGTGAAGTAGAAACTTTTTTGTCTCAGGTGGTAGAAAGTCACCTTCTTATTAAATGAAATATGTGATGTAGTTAACTAAACAACAATTATTTCTATTCAATGAACAAACTAAATTATCAATTATCTTGCTCGTTATCTATCGCCAATTGCAATCAACTTCCTCACATCAAGATTTTTTTATGCTCCACTATATCGTAAGTGCGTAGACATGGTTCGCTTTGCACGCGTGCTGCACCTCTTATCACATATGGAAAAGAAGCATCAGGAGATTCCCAATGTTTGTCACGGAATTTCTAGAAATATAGAAAAGTTCATATTTCTGTCTATAAATGTGTTTCCTCATAACTTATATATCAAACTTGTGACTAAAGCTGTTGATCATACTAGGTACATTATGAGGGATCTTACTTTCTTCACTCCAAGCATAGTATATCATGTATAGATTACATCTCATACTACACAGATTTTGACTCTTTTATTGATACATATGTTCAATGCAGGATCAAAGCCAATGAAGATTTCTTTCATTGTGCTGGTTGCATTTGGGATGATTATGGCATTTTCTGAAACATATGTGGAAGGAGCTGCACAGACACCTAAGGGAATGGAATATGCGAGTTCTCGTGATAAAATTAACTTTGGTGCCAAAGAGCGCAGGGTAGTGATCAATAATCTGGGGGAGAAGAAGGAACATTATGTTCTGGATCCGGCACCTGCAAATTACTTTGCATCTCCAAAGGGCACCACCGACATGGCCAACAGCAAGAATTTGATGGCCACCAATAGTGATGACGGTGATGCAAATCCTCTCTATAATACTCAGGGAACACATCATCAGACGACAATCTGCTCGTTCATGAGGATGATCAACCGTAATTGTAGGTTTACTTAGAAGTTATAATCATTGCTGGTGATGCCCGGTTGCTCCTACCTAGCTATGTTGCTGATCATGTGCATGCTTGTATTATGTGTGGTTGATTATCACTATGGCGTCATGGATAACTGGTCTTTCGAATATGTGTGCTAAACTATGTACTACTGAATGAAATAAATCCATGACTACTTTGCTTATATTATTTATATATTCAACTGCTCTTCTGAATTATTCCATACACATCTACATATGAAACTCATACTCTTTTGCGGGCGACAAGATGTGATTGTCAATATCATTGTTAAATCCTCTGATGATTAATTGTTTTCACACAAAATGTTTTGTTGATCATGGAAATATGTTGGATAGCTTCCTCAGGAAAAAAAAGGGTAGAAGAAGAATAATCTCTTTTATTGCTGCATGAATATTAACAAGTTACATTTTATCTTACTTATAAATATCGAAAGGGAAACATTCAACCTTATTTCTATGTGAAATTCCATGTTTCAGCTTATCCACATTGGTGATATATATATCAATTATACAATTCAACTGGGAGACAAAGAATGGGTATGAGCCATGAACGGCTTCCCTAAAACTGAGAAATTAATTAAATTTCGAAACATCTTAAGTTGATCACAGGTTAATTAATTAGCTTTGTCGTTGTATTAATAAATTAGATAGAACAATAGTTCACATATATGACCAATGATTGAAAAAAGGCGGCAACCCTAAAAGTCCATGCATGCTTGATGGTTGTGGAGGCACGCATGCGGCTCTGCGTGAAAGGCAACTTCATTCCTATATGAACAAAGGCAAGGCGATTCAGGTTACTGCCACAGGTGAAAGTAGTGAACCAATATAATTTGGCCTACGTTTGTAGGCTCTCCCGCATGTTTCTTAGGGCATGGATTATATAATTAGTAGTCCGATCCTTATTAGCCCATTCTGGCGGCATCCTTTGTCATAATCCAATATTTGATGAGCTTCTTATTGTTCACTAAACTTAATTAGCTAGAGAATTATTATTATTATTATTATTATTATTATTATTATTATTATTATTATTATTATTATTATTATTATTATTATACATCTGGGCTCCCTGCAGGCTTCCTCCCTGCTGCCCCAACCACCACCCCTCCTCCCTCCTGCTACGAGGGGTCCCATACATCTCAGGACTTCTCTCCACGAGACTCCTCCTACATCTTCTCATAACTTGGGAGTCTCTACTACTTCGGAGGCTCCTTCTGCTATCTTTGCTTCATCTAACCTAGTTGCAGATCATGCGGCGTTGGCGGCGGTGGTTTCGGCGCGGCTCATGGAGGCTCATGTCCAAGTGCACTCGTCCGATGGGTCATCTTCGGATGGCCGGGAGGACCTGGACATGCTGCCCCCACCCAGATCTGAGCTGAAGAAGATGAGGATCGTACGACCGCTTGTGTCGGCGCCCTCCCTCCGCCCTCGTCCTATACCAGCTTCGTACCAACCCATCATCATGAAGTTATTAGTGTGGAATTGTCGGAGCGCCTTCCACTCCAAGATTAGAGATAAACTTAGAAACTTAATTAACGATTTTGTAATTTTATTAGAAAGCCATGTCGGCTCTGTAAAATCTAAACAGGTGATTCGGAGGCTCGGACCCTCTTGGAATGGCGTCACTTGTGAGGGATCGGGTGCATCCAAACGTATTATCTTTGCTTGGTGTGGCCAAGATACTCATGTTACTCCTATCCTCACCTCTGATCATATTTTGCATGCTATCATTTCTTTTGATGGTTTTCATTTTATGATTTCCTGCATTTATGCTAGCCACATTTCTACCGACAGAAACCTGTTATGGAATATGCTTAATAACTTTAGATCGACTGATTTTCCTTGGGCTCTCATTGGAGATTTTAATTGTTTGCTTTCTGCCGAGGATAAGAAGGGAGGTATTCCATTTATGGTTAATAGATCAGTTAGGACCTTCCAACGTCTTGTTGATAATCAAGGTTTAATTGATATCAATCTGTCTGGGAATCCTTTCACCTGGTGCAATAATCGCACCGGCTAGGGTTCAATGTCGCTAGGCCGTATGCTTGTTAATCATTTCTGGCTAGATGCCTTTCCCTCCATGGACCTATCATCCCTTCCCCGTTGTGCGTCTGATCATGCACCTATCATCTTTACCTCAGATTCTAAACCCCCGCGGCATCATAGATTCAAGTATGAACATTTTTTGTTCCAATAACTGGAGGCCCGCGAGATTGTACGCAAACATTGGACCTTTTCCTCCCCCTAATCCTCAATCCCTACCGCCCTCTCGGCCATTTGTAAGGCGACCCTGCGTTGGAATCGGGCGATCCTGGGTCATCTTGAGGTGCGCGCTGAGGAGGCACTTGCCTGCTTCACACGTCTCGAGCACTTGGATTCCCGCTCCTCGCTCAATGCGATTGGCTTGACTGATTTACGGTCTGCCTACCACCTCCATACTGCCCTGCTCCATCAAATTAACATTAAGTGGTGGAGCAAGTCTAAGATTTCTTGGCTCCACCATGGTGACGAGAATACCAAGTTTTTTCACCTGCAAACCACCATCCGGAGAAACCATAACCGTATCCAGTGCACCCAGCTTGAGACTGGTGACTTCTCTGCCAACCCCATCACCATTCAGCAACAGTTCGTTAACCATTATCAAAACTTATGCGAACCTTCTTCCAATATCGATATCCCAGTCGACTGTTGGCCTACCCTTCCAACCCTTGACGCCACCTTGTGTCCTCGCTTACCAGTCCCATCACCCCTGCTGAGATTAGGGATGTTGTGTGGAACATGCCGCCTGGGAAAGCTCCCGGGCCTGATGGGTTCACGTCTGAATTCTACCGAGAATATTGAGACATTGTCGGGCCTAAAATCACTTCCTCTATCCTTGATTTTTTCAACAACCTTAGTATGCCCATCGGACTGGAAACAAACTTACTTTGTTTTCATTCCCAAAACTAAGTCACCATCTCTTGTTAAATGTTATTAGCCTATTTCTCTATGTAACACATTATATAGAATTGTCTTCAGAATAATTGTCAATCGCTTCTGGCCTACTCTTAGTAAAATCATCGACCCAGCGCAGTCTGCCTTCATCCCTGGCAAGAACATTCAGGACAATATCCTTGCTGCTCAGGAGCTCTCGCACTCCCTCATTCTGGTGGATACAAGTATATGCTTATCAAAGCAGATATGGACAAAGCTTTCAACTGCGTTTCCTGGTCTGCGGTGACTCATTGTCTCGAGTTAATGAACTACCCTGCGCTCTTCATTAGCTGGATTAAGCTTTGCATCCATAACCCTTGTTTCTCCTGCGTTATTAACGGTCAGCCCTCCCCATACTTCCAATCTCCATCGTGGTATTCGACAAGATGACCTCCTTTCGCCATACCTGTTCATCATAACTTCACAAGTGTTCTCTGCTTTAATGAATCAGGCCGTTACTTGGGGCGCCCTTATCCCGTTTCGGCTGTCAACCATTTCAATGAGTCACTTACTCTATGCCGATGGCCTACTTATCTGGCTCCGCACCACTAAATCTAATTGTCAAAATCTTTGTTAGGTCTTCCAACTCTATAAGCATCTTATGAACCAGAGGATCAACCCCTTAAAATCGGCCATTTATTTCCCTGGAGCGCTTGCCCTCTAGGCGTAAACAACAGATCTCAGCATATCTCGACATTTCCATTGGCTCCTTTCCCTTCCAGTACCTTGGAGCCCCATATCCTACAAGTACATCACCTCCAAGGACCAAAGGTTCATCGTCAATCGTATCACCCCGCGCCTCTCGGGCCGGAGGCGCCTTTTGCTCAGTTGGGCGGGCTACCCTTATCAGATCAACTCTTGCCTCCATTCCTACCTATTACCTTGGCACGACCTACCTCTTTGTTGGGACTCTCGGTACTCTTGAGAAGTTATCTCGATCTTTCTTGTGGGATGCGTCTGGCAACCGATGATGCTCCCATCTAGTTAGGCGGTCAATTGTCCTCCTGCCTCGCGACCAAGGGGGCTTAGCAATTCGTAGTTTTAAATGGATCCGCTGCTCATTCATCGCTCGTTGTATCCTTAGTCTTTTAAATCATGGTAGTTCTCCTTGGAATAATCTGATCTACGCCAAGTACCCATCCTTGAATTTATGGGACCCCCAAAGTCACTCCGGTACTGCCTGGTAGTGACGGCTAGTCCTTGATGCTATTCCTGACATCTGACCTGGGTTAATGAAATCAATTGGGTCTGGCACCAACACTTCCGTGCTTTATGACCCTTGGATATGCCCTATTCCTCTATCTCATTTGCCTACTTATCTAAATATGGACATTGATATCACCCCGCTAAGGGTGTCGGACCTTATCACTGACTTCAGATGGAACACCCCTCTTCTATCCTCAATTTTTGAGCAAAATCCGTGTGATATTATCTGTGGCATTTACATTCCGTGCTTTGCCTGTGATGACGTGTGGGTTTGGGTGACCGATGAGAATGGGTACGCTTCTGCTAAGGCAGTGTACAATTTCGTGAGCAAGTAGGCCTTGCCGACACGTTCGACTGGAGGGCCGTCTTGGACCAAAATCTGGCATATTAAGGTTCCCACAAAGATCCATTTTTTGCTATGGAAAATTCTCCATAACTGCCTACCGCCTCGACCTCATACACCGTTTTGATTCCTCTGTTGATCTAGTATGCTCCCTTTGCGGTCTTGTTCTCGAGACCACCGGCCCACATGTTCTTTTCTTGCCCAGTTACACACCGCCTCTAGGACCTTTTTCAGGCAAAGTTGCACTTTAATTTTCAGTACGTCTCCTCTTGGCCGTCTGGTTCCTGGACCGAGGAGGGAGTCGACTTGGATCAACAGTCTCGTTGTAAATTGCAATTCATTTTTGCCTTCTGTCTTTGGGGGAATTGGAACCTTCGCAATGACATCCACTTTAGGTCCAAACGCGCAACCGTCGACGTGATCTGGGAGAAGGCTCTAGCTTGCTTTCATGAACTTGACTCACTGCACACCCACGCCCCTAAGGTAAATCGCCCCCAAGATCCTTTTCGGATCCGGTGGGAGCCCCCACCCTAGAATTGGGCAATGCATAATTCTGATGGTTCTTTCACCAAAACCAATGGACCTAGGGGATATGATTTCCTATTACGTTCTAACACTGGCTCTTTTTGTTTTGCAGGTGCTGGGAGATGTACGTTCCAATCGGCCATACACTCCGAGGCTTGGGCCCTCCTTTTGGGGCTTAGGCGATGCCACGATCAGGGTTTCACATGCATCTACGTCTACACTGATTCCATGATTCTGGTCCGCATTATCAACATGCTCCAGCCTTGCCCGTGGCACCTTCGTGGCATAATTATGGACATTAGAACCTGCTTGCGAAATATTGCTCCATCAAAGATAAATTTTTGCCCCCGCACTGAGAATGCAGTTGCGGATTTTCTTGCACATTTTGGCCGCTAGCATGATGAGTATTTTTGGGGTGATCGTCCTCCTCCGGGACTCGCCCAATTTTTGTCTAATGTAACCTTTATTTCGACGTAATGAAATTTTAACTTTCCCTAAAAAAACATCATGTTTCAAATTATACTTAGACAAATGTGTTTTCGTGATTGTCCCGATGTGGTACTTAAAATAAATTTTCCATCCATTATTTTCAATTCCAAAGTTATTTAATAGAACTTTTACGTTTGCTTATCAAAATAAGCATTTTAGATTCAAAATGTAATAATTACGCACAAGCTACTGCCTAAGAACTGAAGGTAAATGTTTGGCATGGAAACTTTTAATTCCCGTTAATTTTTTAGAACTAATTGATTTAACAAAAAAGTTTAAATTTGGTGTTTGAATAAAAAAAATATAATGATAGAATTTGAAAAGTTGATTTGATAGATAAATTTTAGCAAGTGTTTGGATAAAATATAAGAATTAAAAATATAATTTATTATTTTATGAGGTATAAAATTAGAGTAAGTTAAAATATTATGTCTTTATTTAGTTAAAATAATAATTTAAGAAAATATTTATATTAATATTATAATTTACTAAAAAATTCTATTATGTTAAAGAATGATGATAATATATCAATAAGTAAAATATTATAATTGATTATTATTTAAGATAATATAAAAATATTTAATGCATAATATTAAGATTAAATAATAATTAATAATATTTTACTAATTAAAATATAATAAATAATTGAAAGAAAAAAAAGAAGAAAGATTAAGTTCTTGCTTCTAACGAGAACTTCAAATTCCTCTTGACCAAGTTCTACGATCGTTTGGCAGAACTTGACCAAGTTTTGCCTGTCAAGTATAACCTAGATGAAGCCATAGTGTTATGTCAGTAAATGTTTAGCAATTTTTTTGTTTAACCCTTTGATATGTTTATATTGTCAAGGTTAATTAATAGTTTTTCAGTTCTAAACAAGCAAAAAACAACAAATAATTATATTGAAAATGAATTTACTGTAAATAGTCATTATTTTCCATTTCATTCATTCTTATAATATGCCTACATCCATTTACTTTTTCGGTTCGCTCCATGTTCACCTCTAATTGCGACCCTTGCTTTGAAATAAAATATGAACACATTATTTTGTGATTATTAGTGTAATAATCATAATTAAATATGTAATTAATGATACCTATTCACGTAATTAAAGCTTAAAGTCCGAAATGGTATGGGCTGGATGTTATGATAACCTAAACATCTTCCAACGCTAAACATTATTCTGCTTGTCCATGAATTAATTGATAATTTGTGGATGACTTTAATTATTGAATTTAATGGTCTTCAACTATTAAATCGGAATTTTATTTTGTAGTGGTAAATGATACATATATAAATCGTTATTGTTTAATATAGTAAGACAAAAAAACTGTAAATTTGATTATTTCACAATGCAACATTGTAATGGTGTTACACCCTTATTATTAGCGACATCCTAAATATAACAAAAAAATAGTATTATATATAAATGATAAAATGATATCTAGATCAGTGTTGCGAAAAGAGGGAGAGAGAGATCACATGAACGTAGAAGAACACAAAGATTTACGAGGTTCACCACAAATCGAATTACATCCTCGGACGGTGGCGACTCTCTTTATTATAAAATAATGATGATCACAAGAATGTAAAATAACTTATCTGTCGTAGAGTTTATATAGGAAACTCCAATATCAAATAGGAATCAAAAAATCATCTAGATTTCGGAGCTCCGCCTCCGAGCCCCCACAGGAGGATCTCCCCTCAGACAGCGAGACCCCCGTAGGAGATGGGCGACTGTGCCAACCCCACTGCTGAAACACCTAATTACATAGGGGTCCACATAGAATTACAACTAGGTTCAAATTCAATATTCAATCTATCATCAACAATTAGGAGTGCAAGCATAAAAATAAAAAATTGGAACTGACTCGACACAAGAAAGTAAGATTTTTCCAAATCTAAGATAACTTAGACGTGCCGAACAAAAAAGTTAGGAGTGGCCATACATTGTGCTTTGTTCCTCTGTCTAAAAGTTTATGTTTTTCTCTAAAAATCTAGAGGAGGTAATAATATTTTTAATGTAATTTTAGTTTCTATTTTTTGCATGTAGAATCTGATAGCTAAGTACTCATCATATTAATTGTTCAACTTGGTTAGGTCCGGAAGTGACCTGATCAAGCTGGGTTTCCTATGTTCGAACTCTTTTAATTAATCTAACTCAGCCGAGTTTATATACAACTTGGTCCGAGTTTTCGACGGTCAATGAAATAGGATTTCATTTTACTAGACAACACATGCCGTGTTCATGAAGACTCCGGTCAGGTTATGTTGTCATGAATAATATAACTTGGCCAATTAAATCAATTCATGCTGGCTTAAATGAATCCTGGCCGAATTTTAAAATTAAAATGTTATATTTTCTTAAAATAGATAAATAGTAAGAGAAAAGTTTGGGGTTTTTAGCTTTACCTAATTCAAATGATGCATATTTTAGGAGTATATCAATATTAAGAAAGAATATGAGAATAAATATGATTTTGCATATTAAGGTATGGATCTAGGGATTTAGGTTTTAGAGACGATGATAATGGTAATACAAACCAAACTAAGTAAAATGGCTATTAACCTACATGAATCAGCAATTCAATATCATGCATATTAAAGACCTAGATCTCATGAAGTACATGATCAGTACCAATCCTAGATTTTGGATCCAAGTTTAGGGTAAGGAATTCATAGTAAACATATTAATTATAACTAATGATTAATGCATGATTCCTATCATGATTCACAGATATTGGACATAAACATGGAAAACTAGTATAAACATCACAACAAAAGTCTAATCCAATGTGAGCAAAACCAATTAAATACTAACATTAGCCAAACAACAATCAATATGCATATAACTAAGAAATAAATCAAATAAATGAACCATTTTAGGTGTATTTAGATCCACTAAAATGATAATGTCAGTGATGATCACATCCCATCCATGATCCCTGATCATGCTCATATAATAAGAAAAATCTAATTCATTGAGATGATTCCATTTGCACCAACCTTTTCTATGAATTTAATTTTCTTTGCATTTTCATTGCCTCTATTCCACTTCATATTCCTCTAATACTGAACTGTCTGATCATGGTAGTCAACTCCTCCTAGTCCTCTGGTTTCTGCAATTGTGTGGGAAGAGGAAAAGCATGAGGAAGTTGTGAAGAGAGAAGGTGGCATGAGAAAAGAAAGGAGAGGAATAGAAAGGAAAAAGTACAAAAACAATAAAAACAAAGAATTGATGTCATAGAATCCAAGATTTATTGTCAAACTTATGGTGCCATGCAACTCGTCTGGATTCTAATCCATTACAGAAACCCAATAGGCAGAAATGAGGAAGAAAGTACTCGCAGAGGAATTGGAGGAAAGGAATCTTGATGGTCTTCTTTTTTGAATGAATGGATCTTTCTCAGTTTACAGCTACTTATATCATACAAAGACTTCTATTTACAAGTTTGCCAGGTAGCTAATTAACTATCACTGACACGTTGATCATTTGCACACTCCCCCTCAAGTTGAGGTTGATATAAATCGATCAATCCCAACTTCCTAGCCAAGTACTCATGTTGGTACTGATTCAATGGCTTCGTTAGAATATCTGCAATATGTTCTTTAGTTGACGGATAAGACAACTTTATCAATTTCTTCAAATGTCTTTTGTGAGCAAAATAACGGCTTACTATCAGAGAAAATTTGAATTGGAGTAGTAGCTGTAAATCTTAGTTCTGCTAATAATTTGTGAATCCATATTACTTCTGTAACAACAAGTGCCATGCTTCTGAACTCTGCTTCAGCTGAAGACCGTGAGACGGTGTCTTGTTTCTTCGACTTTCATGAAATCAAGGCGCCACCTATCTTCATGCAGAAGGCTGAAATACTCTTTCGAGAGAAGATACAAGAACCCCAGTCTGCATCACAGTATGTTGTGACTGTATGATCCATAGTCGATGGAAAAAAACCAATCCTTTGCCTAGACTTTTTTTTAATATATCACACAATCCTCATTGCAGCTTCAAAGTGTGAAACTTTGGGTTGATGCATAAACTGACTAACATGTCGTACAATAAAGGTTACGTCTGGTCGAGTCTGAGTTAAGTATAATAATCTTCCTACCAATTGTTGGAATGCTTCTGGATCATGATAAAGAGAATCAATTGATTCTTTGGCACTATCTGAATTCCTCTTCCTGAAATGAGTATCATACTCATAGGTTGATAACTTTACATTTTGTTCCATTGGTGTGATGGCAGCCTTGCCACCACTGATTCCAAGGTCTGTGAGGAGCTCTAAGGCATACTTTCGTTGCGTTAAAACAATTCCTTTTTCTGATCTGAGCAGCTCCATTCCAAGAAAAAAACTTAGCATCTCCTAGGTTTTTTACTCGAAGATTATTCTGCAAAGTCTGCTTAGCCTGTTGAATGAATGATTCATTATTACCAGTAATCAAGATGTCATCCACATATACTAGAAGTGCAACAAAGTCTGCATCATCTCCTTTGGTGAATAGTGTATAATCATTGCGACTTTGTTGAGCCCTGCTGAAATCAAAATATCAGTGAATCTCACATTCCACTGTTGGGATGCTTGTTTTAGGCCATAAAGTGATTTCACCAACTTGCATACTTTACGAGTTGATCCAGTCTCCCCTGTTGGTGATATCTAGGCGGCAAGTCCATATAGACCTCTTCATCTAAAGTGCCATTAAGAAAGGCATTGTCGACATCAAAATGATAGAGAGGGAGATTTGCTTGAGCTACAATAGCAAGAAGAGATCTAATAGTCACAATCTTTGCCACCGGTGAAAAAGTATCAGTGTAATCAATACCCTCCTTTTGTGTGTGAATTCTTTAGCGACAAGTCTTGCTTTAAACTGCTCTATTTCACCATTAGCTTTTAACTTGAGTTTATAAACCCACCAACAGCCAACAGGGCATTTCCCAGGAGGTAAATCGACTATCTGCCATGTGCCATTGGATTCCAATGCTTTTAGCTCTAAGTTCATGGCCTCGACCCACCAAGGATCAAGCAAGGCTTGAGAATAATTAGTAGGTTCACTAATAGCTGAAAGAGATGATAGGAAACACTGATAAGAACTTGACAAAGCATGATAAGAAATGCAATTACTGATTGGATGTGCTATTGAGGAAGGAGCATTCTTATTCTTCTTAGTAGAAGGAACAATATAGTCTTGTAACCAAGCAGGTGGACGAGTGCTTCTTCTAGTTCAAGTTGGAGGTATCTCTTCTATCGAAGAATTCAAACGAGCACTCTCTGAAACACTTGACATATGTTGTTGCAGAACAGAAAATTTGACTTCAAAAGAATTAGCAGCCGACAAAACAACCTCTAGTTCGATCGAGGAGTCAGTGTTAGCCGAATCATTGATATTGAAACAGTCTTCAGAAACATTAGATAAGTGCTCTATGTTGACACCCCTAGATTGAATGACAATTGGATCATTGCCAATATCAGGAAAAAAATGATTGATTCTGAATATCAGTGGTTGAACTCGAAGCAGCTTCAAATGGAAATATATGCTCATAGAACTTCACATCCCTGGATACAAAAAACTTCCTATCTGATAAAGTCATTAATTTGTATCCTTTTTGTGTGGATGAATATCCTAGGAAAAGACATGGCATTGCTCTCTCACCAAATTTGTCTGTATAAGGTAATTTAGCAACATAACATAAACATCCAAAAACTTTAATATGAGTCAAATATGGAGGCTTGTTAAAAATTCTCTCAAAAGGAGTTTGATTGCCAAGGACAACAAGTGGAACTCTATTAATAAGATGAGCAGCACTTTGCATGGCTTCTCCCCAAAACTTGATTGGTAAAGATGCCTGAAACATTAGTGATCTAGCTACCTCCAAAAGATGCCAGTGTTTTCGCTCTACGACTCCATTTTGTTACGATGTATAGCTGCCTGTCATTTGATGTAAAATACCTCGGGACTCAAAAATTTCATTGCACTTAGTATTACAATATTTAGTACCATTGTTTGTCCTAACAATTTTGAATTGG
This sequence comes from Pontederia crassipes, assembly GCA_030549335.1. NCBI lineage: Eukaryota > Viridiplantae > Streptophyta > Magnoliopsida > Commelinales > Pontederiaceae > Pontederia > Pontederia crassipes. The sequence continues at coordinate 64,719,259 of CM060196.1, read as the reverse complement.
GCCTCATACTCAGTTGCAAAAAGTAATAAAAAAATGTCGCAAAGTTTTTGCTACTGTGCTTTTATCCTTCAACATATAGATCCAAGTCATACGAGAAAAATCGTCGACAATAGTAATGAAAAAATGATTTCCATTATGTGTAGCATGCTTATATGGACCCCAAGTGTCAATGTGTATGAGTTCAAAGGGTTTAACAGATACATGAGTAGAGGACTTAAAAGGCAACCTACATTGTTTTGCTCTAGGGCATATTGAACAATGAAATGTCTCAGATACAATAGAATTTTTAACTCTCAAGTGGAGAATGCCCAAGTCTTCTTTACAGCACTAGCTACAACAAATGCATTCTTCCCACGAATCACTTACCTATCTTTAAGATAGTATAGGCCATTGTTCGCTTCACTAATCAGCCTCACCTTCCCACTGAACTTTTCCTGGAGCAAGCAAAGATCAGAGGAAAAAAATCAATGAGCAGTTGGAGTCCTTTGTAAGTTGTGTTACTGATATTAGATTGAATTTGAAGTCCGGAACATAGAGGACATTGACCAATTTAAATCCTGTTTCTAAAAGATAAGATCCAATGTGAGTGGCTTTAGAACGATCTCCATTTGGTAGAGTTAGAAAGGAAGGATAGTTCAGCTGTCTAACATAACTAAGCCATTTCAATGAGACGTCATATGATTTGAAGCACCTGTATCAATAATCCAAAAATTTTCTGAAGAAGAATTCAAGCTACATGCCATGTTCACAAAGGCTTGAGTGCAAGAAGATTCCTTATCCCTTTTAATTAGTCTGATAATATCTTGATATTGTTCATTTGTAAGAACTAGAATCTTGGTATCAGACAAGACTTCTGGTGTCTCTGAGCTTGCAGAATCATTTACAGAAGAAACACTATTGGCCATTTGAGACCTAGTTTTGTTGAACTCGAAGTTAGACGGATACCCTATCAACTCGTAGCATTGCCCTTTACTATGACCTGTTTTCTTACAATACTCAAACAATTGAAGGATCCCCTTTTTGTTTTACTCTCCCTTGTCCTTTATTTGCTATCATAGCTATTTCATAGCTCTTCTGAACACTTAAACTTGCAGTAATTGTATCTCTTTGCTCCTCCTCTATCAGCATGGAATATGCTTGGTTAATCGACGATAAAGGTGCTCTCATCAGAATTTGCACTCTACACTGAGCATAACGAGAATCAACCCATCAAGAAAATATATAAACGCTGCTGAAGCTGATCGACAAGTCGTTCACTTGCACCATTGTAGCAAGTTCTTCCCACAAGAACTTCAGTTTTGTATAATACTCTAAAATCGACAAAGTTCCTTGACTTGAAGAATAAATCTCTGCATGCAAAAAATATATCTTGATAGCATTCGTTTTGGAAAAACGCTCTTTTATGTCTTGCCATACAGCAGATGCACTTTGATTGTACGCTGAATTGCTAATAAGGCCTTCTTCAATCGTACAAGACATCCAGTCAATAACCAAAGCGTTACAACGTTTCCAAAGAAAATGTAAAGACTAATCAAAATCCTCAAGACGACATGTGACATCAACAAACCCATGTTTGTTCTTGGCAAGTAAGACATTGTAGAAGACACAGCTCCAAGAAGAATAGCTAGAAGAATTTGTGAGTCGCTTTGGGACAATAATTGCGCCAGGCGCATCCGATGCGTTCAGATACAGAGGAGATGTAAAATCAATCGTCAAGGCAACGAAAGAATATAGAGGATCGGATGAAGACATGTTGGCAATCAGAAGATGAACAACTAGAAATCAACGTTGTGAAGAACTGACCCAGATAGTATATGGTGATCTCTTCAATGAACCTGGCCCTGATACCATGTCAAACTTCTGGTGCCATGCAACTCGTCTGGATTCTAATCCATTGCAGAAACCCAATAGGCAGAAATGAGGAAGAAAGTAATCGCAAAGGAATTGGAGGAAAGGAATCTTGATGGTCTTCTTTTAAATGAATTGATCTTTCTCAATTGACAACTACTTATATCATACAAAGAGTTGTATTTACAAGTTTGCCACGTAGCTAATTAACTATCACCGACACATTGATCATTTGCACATTTATTATTTTAATGGAATGTTAAATCTTTGATTCAATATTTATGATAATGATTCAAATTTTGGAATTTAAGTCTGAATTTTGATAACTATTTTCTCCTGTGTTACATTATAATCTTCTTAAAAATAAATTCATCATTGAATTTGAATATGTTTGTAACATGTTGTGCATTTTTTATGATCAATTGTAACCATGCCTTCCATGTGCTATTGTGATATTTAGAGCTATCGCAACATTTACATTTTCATGGAACACTTATTTTCTCATAATTTTCATAATTTTCTATCGAGATTTCAAGTGGAACAAAAAACCTTAACGTTAACAACTTGATAGGATATTCAGAACCCATTGAACACAATCAATTCCCTTTATTGTGATTTCATTTCCTTTTCAATGATTTCCATCCCATTGTGTTGCTTCTTCTCACGCTACTTTTTCTTCCTCCCTCTTCTTGATCGGCCTCCTCACACTCTCTCTCCTTTCCATATTGCAACAACAGTAGAAAAAAGAGAAGGAAGGGTGATGAGGCAGGGATCACAGATGCGATAAAGAGAGATGAGAAAATTGTGAAGGAAGAGGAGAAGGAACAAAAAGACTGTATCAATCAATGACCAGGTGGGTGTTTATAAGGAAACAAAAAAATGGATTTGATATTTGTATTAGGCTATGGAAGTTTAGGACACCTAATAAGCTTTGATAATCAATATCCTTAATATATTATTGAATTAAAATGAACTAAAAATAAGCTTACATGGATCTGATATAAAGAAATAATTTTCTTATGCAACAAGAATGATTGGCTTCTTGTTTCTTTTAGATCAATTTTAATGTTTAGCATGACTCATATGGTCTCTTTGCATTTTAGATAATATGATAAGGACCCTGGTGAATGATTTTGTATGCCTAATTCATATTGTTGAAAATTTGATAGCATGAATCATAGATCCATGGTATGTGTTACTCTAACAATTATTATCACATGACATAAGAGTAAATTACACAAATCGACCTTCAACTTTAACTTGATATCTATATTATCATCTAACTTTAATTTGTAATTATACTATATCCTTGAAGTTTTAATTTCTTGTGCATGTTGTCCTCTTGATCGACGATAGCAGATTCTAATTGCTAATGTGACATAACAAAAAATAATAAAATAATATAAATCAGTAATAAATTAATAAAAACAAAAAGAAGCGGCAACCTTATAGTTGTCGCCCTTGTCGAAGCTAGAGGAAGAGGGGAGCACCCCTTTCCCCTCTTCCCTTGGTCGTCGGAGAGGAGAGGGCAAAGGGGCAACATAGAAAGGGAGGGGGCCGCCACCCCTTTCCCTCTTTGACGCCCAAGTGCAGTCTCAATGGAGTGCCCCTAGCCCTCCTTCTTCCACCGCTGAGGTACTCCTACAAGTCTGCCATGGTGCATTTCAGCACTACTAATCAATGGTGTGAGAGTGTAACTTCTTTTTGAGGTTCCAATTTTTTTTAAACAATGCGCGTTAAGAGCTTGTAGATGAGGCTTGCAATTGATCTCCCTCCATTAGCCAATTTTGATTCCTCTACAAGATGAAGTAGGAGAAAAGTTGTTGTGACTTTTGTTTGTTGCACAAGACCTAACTATACATACATACATACATACATATATATGTGTGTGTTCGCGTGTGTGTGTGTTACAATAGCTAGCATTCAACTTTTTATACATACATATAGATACGCGCACGTGTGTGTGTACACACACACATATGCAGTTTATGTGTGTGTATATATATATGTATGTATGTATGTATGTATCTGCACATACATTAGATTACTTGCTCACAATATCAAGTTTTTCTCCGGTATTCAGTTAGGAAATAGATTATTCCACACCTTCAAAGTAATATGCCAAATTCTTTCTTTAATAAACAAAAGTTCTTTTTATTCTGTGATGGCATTGTCATTATTTCACATGCAAGTAAAAAAAATAACATACCAATGGAATCCAATGGAATGTGTTGCCATAAAATACAGGCTGATAGTGATGTAGAAACTTTTTGTCTCTAAGGTGGTAGAAAATCGCCTTAGTTCTTAAATGAAGTATGTAATGTAGTTAAACAACAATTTTTTATTCAATCAACAAACTAAATTATATCTTGCTAGTCATGTATCTTCAATTGCAATCAACCTTTGCTACAATATTTTTTTATGCTCCACTACATCGCAAGTGCATACACCACAATTCACAATAATTATGTGCCTGTGCTATGCCTCTTAGCAAATGTGGAAGAGAAGCACCAAGAGATTCCCAATCTTTATCATGGAACTTCTAGGAATATAGGAACGTTCTAATTTCTGTCTATAAAAATGTGTTTCCTCATAACTTATACATCAAACTTGTGACCAAGGGAGCAGATCATACCTGGTACATTATAAGGAACTTACTTTCTTCACTCCGAGTATAGTATATCATGCAGAAGATTACTTCTCATACTAGAGAGTTTGCCTGTACACATGTTCATGTTATTCTCTATTTTCAATGCCAGGATCAAATGCAATGAAGATCTCTTTCATAGTGCTGGATGCATTTGGGATGATTATGATATTTTCGGAAACATGTGTTGAAGGAGCTGCACAAAGACATAACGGAATGGAATTTGTGAGCCCTCGTGATAAAATTAACTTTGTTGTCAAAGAGCGCAAAGTAGGCATCAATAATCTGGGGGAGAACAAGGAACATCATGTTCTGGATCCGGCACCTGCAAATTTCTTTGTATCTCCAAAGGACACCAAGGACATGGCCGACAGTAAGAATTTGAGGGCCATCAATGATCACATGCATCTGCATGCTTGGGTTATGTGTGGTTGATTACTTGCATGGCGTCATGGATGACTGGTCTTACCGATATGTGTGCTAAGTTAAGTAGTACTAAATGAATAAATCCATGTCTACTTTGCTTATTTTATTTATAAATTCAACTGATCTTCTGAATTGTCTCGTACACATCTATGACTGGATGAAGTGGGCGAGAATATGTGATAATCAACAAATCATTGTTCAATTGTTGGATGATTGTTTCCACATAAAATGTTTTGTTGATCATGGAAATCTGTTGGAGCGCTTCCTCAGCAAAAAAAAAGTATAAGAAGAATAATCTCCTGTATTGCATGCAGGTATAACAAGTTGCGTTTTATCTTACCTATAAATATCAAAAGGGAAATATTCGAACTTATTCGCGTGTTAAATTCCACGGTTCATTGTATTGGAATTTGCCTCGTGGTCGTCATCACAGAGCTGTGAGCTTAGCTAGTCGCAGAGTGGCAGACCATCGATTCATGTTTTTTACTTTGTAGCAGAGTCACGTAATATCGTTTTAATACTTTGTAACAGTTAGTGCTTAGTAGAAGTAAGTGTCCGTGGTTGTTAGCTACAATGACTTTTTACATCTGAATAGAGCTTTTCTACCTCTGCAACTTTTGTTTTCTTTTCTCTTCTCTACATTTTTTCTTCCTTTCTTCTTCTACTGTTCCGGTGATTTCCCTCCAGCGAGCGCCACAGGAGCTCCATCTCATTTCTTGACATGGTATCAGAGCAAGGTTGATCGTGAACCCCGTGAGCTCCTTCTCCGTCTCCGCTCGTCGCCGCATCTGTCAGAAGTGGTCCGTCGTTGCTTCTGTGTGTCGATCGTTGTCGGGTGAAGCACCATTAGTTCATATGGCTCCGGCAAGTCCCGGGCAACTCAGATCTGGCCGATCTCTTCACCACCAGGCTTGATTTGATCGCCAATGTTGCTCCCGTCGTCGACGTTGAGCCAGAAGTCCAAATCGGACGTTGTCTTTGCTTCGCCGGCATCCTCCTTCTCCGGTTGTTCCTCTTCATTCCTGATTTTCTCCTTCCCTATTTCTCAACGTGTTGGTCGTCTTCCTCCTCTGCGCTTCGTCCTTCATCTTATATTGCACGCCAAGTGTTTGGTTCTTGACGTCTTCTAACTCTGTCCCCCTTGTGTTTTCTTTTAGCATCTTTATTTTTTTCATTTTTTCTTCGATCGGTTCGTTCGTTTCTTGTTTCCGTCCTTCTTCTTTGTTTTCTTCATTCTAGAAATTCGGTCTCGTCTTTGGCTTTCGATCTATCCAGCGGTCTTCGACGAAAGTTCTATTTCAAAGTGATTCCTCAAGTCGTCACATGATCGGCGATGGATTACGTTTCTCTTCTAGCCATTGATCGCTAGGTGTTTGGTCGACAATGACGAGATGCGGAGCTGCCACGCATCTCCTTATCTTCATTTTGTTCTTCTTCCGTTGATTTTTACCTTGTCCGTTGATCTCCTCTTTCCTATCGGTTGATCACTTCTTGTCTCTGATCCTCCTCTAGTCCGTTGGTTCTTCTTTGTCCTTCGACATCTTCGTGGTTCTTCTTGTGATTTCTTCCATTTGTTTTCCTTTCCTACTCTGTTCACCATCATCTCCTTTCATTGCTTATATGGTCGATAGTCTCTGTTTCTTCTTAAGTCTTAGTGTTTCATTTGCTCTCTTCTTCCAGTCAGCTCCAACTCCTCGAGGACATATTTGCTGTCATCTACATTCGCATTCTTCAAGGCAGAGGGCGATCTTATTTACAGCTGCAGGTTATGCTCTTCATCTTCAGCATCTATGGTCTTCTGTTATGGTTCGAATGGTGAACCTCATTGTCGATGTGTTAAATGGAAGTTCAATTTAAAAGCGTTCCTCAAGTCGTCGGTATTTGGCGATGGATCATGTTCAAAGTGTCCAAAGGTCGTCAGCTTTGTCTTCTCCGTCGATGGATTGCAGTGTTCCTCAGGTCGTCATTAGGCGATGGATCGCAGTTCCTTCCATAAGGTGTTCGACGTGCGGCAACTTCTTTCGGCGTCTGCATTTGAACTTCATGGTGTTTGAGAAAATGTCTCTTAGTAGACGAGATGCTCTACCTCAGTCGACGAGTCAATCTTGGTGTTTGCTTCACCTTGGTGTTTGTTGCGGCCAAGCTCCTGCTGACAAATTATGGAGTCATAGAGTGTAGCTAAGCTGCTCATCTGCTATGCATTCTCGTTACAGCTGCCGCACATTGTGCCACGACTTCCAAGTGTTCGACGAAATTGTCTGAGCTCCATCTTCTTCACAGACTTGACGACGACAAGCCAAGACTTCAAGTTGCCGCATCCAGCTGTCCAACCCAGCGTCAACTTGAGGGGGGCTATTGGAATTTGCCTCGTCATCGTCATCACAGAGCTGTGAGCTCAGCTAGTCGCAGAGTGGCAGACCATCGATTCATGTTTTTTACTTTGTAGCAGAGTCACACAATACGTTTTAATACTCTATAACAGTTAGTGCTTAGTATAAGTAAGTGTCCGTGGTTGTTAGCTGCCATGACTTTTTACATCTGAATAGAGCTTTTCTACCTCTGCAACTTTTGTTTTCTTTTATCCTCTACATTTTCTCTTCATTTCTTCTTCTACTGTTCCCGTTATTTCCCTCCACCGAGCGCCACAGAAACTCCATCTCATTTCTTGACACATTGGAAAGCTAATAAGCCACATTGGTGATATATATCAATTATACAATGTAGTGAGGAAGGAACGGGTTTGAGCCATGAACGGCTTCGCTGATTCCGAGAAACTAATTAAAACATCTTAACTCGATCACTGAATTAATAAATTAGAATAGTTTTATTTCGTTACAGATAATATAAGCTTTATGCATGATTGCATGAACAATATTTCACATATATACGGCCAATGATTGAAAAAAGCAGCAACGCCAAAAGTTCATGCCTGCTTGATTATTGTGGAGGCATGCGGCTCCGCGTGAAAAGCAACTTAATTCCTATACGAACAATGGCGTGGCAAGTCAGGTTACTGCCAGAGGTGACAGTAGAGAGCCAATATAATTTGGCCTACGTTTGTAGGCTCTCCTGCATGTTTCTTAGGGCATCGATGGATTGCCTTGGTAAACGTGTTGTACTTTGCTTTCCAAATTTATAATTTTATTCCGAACCCTTTGTGGCCCATTCTTGCATCGATCCTTGATCATAATCCAATCTCTGGTGAGCTTGTTATTCTTTACTTAATTATATTCGGCAGCCGCCAACTTATCTAAAGCTCGCTTTTCCTACTCCGATCGGCAGCTAAAGAAGTATTATTATTATCGACCGGTTGTCTTCAAAAGTAGACGCATAGACAGACCTTCCGGACTGCAGTCCGGAATGATGACTGGCATTCTTTTATATGGGTGATAATCTTGATATATTGTAGGTCACTTGTTCCACCTGACTACTTAATTCGTGTTTCCCTGGAACTAACCTAATCATACATTCTCAAGTAATATATTACATACATGTTACAACAGCTAGTAATATATATATATATATATATATATATATATATGTGTATATGTATATGTGTATATATATATATATATATATATATGTGTGTATATATTGAGAGAGAGAGAGAGGGAGAGAGAGAGAATTCCCAAATAAAATTAAAGAAAAAACAATCTGAAAACGAAATCTACTGATAATTTTTATGGCAGTTGATACTTAACCATATCACATGTATTCTTGGGATAGGCATACTCTTTCTCCTTCTCCCTGTATACAATTAATCATATGCAGTCTGTGTATATATGCACATACATTAGGTTGCGAACTTCTCACAACATCAAGTTTTTCTGTGGATTTCAATTAGGAAATATCACAAGATTGTTCAACACCTTCATGTTAAGATGCCAAATTACTTCTTACTTTCTCAAATGAAAGTTCTTTTTCGTCTGTGACGGCATTGTCACATGCAAGTAAAAAAAAACATCAAACCAAAGGAATCCAATGGGATGTATTGCCATAAAATACAGGCTGTCTGACAATGAAGTAGAAACTTTTTTGTCTCAGGTGGTAGAAAGTCACCTTCTTATTAAATGAAGTATGTGATATAGTCAATTAAACAACAATTATTTCTATTCAATGAACAGACTAAATTATCAATTATCTTGCTAGTCATCTATCGCCAATTGCAATCAACTTCCTCACATCAAGATTTTTTTTTATGCTCCACTATATCGTAAGTGCGTAGAAATGGTTCGCTTTGCACGCGTGCTGCACCTCTTATCACATATGGAAAAGAAGCATCAGGAGATTCCCAATGTTTGTCACGGAATTTCTAGAAATATAGAAAAGTTCATATTTCTGTCTATAAATGTGTTCCCTCATAACTTATATATCAAACTTGTGACTAAAGCTGTTGATCATACTAGGTACATTATGAGGGATCTTACTTTCTTCACTCCAAGCATAGTATATCATGTATAGATTACATCTCATACTACACAGATTTTGACTCTTTTATTGATACATATGTTCAATGCAGGATCAAAGCCAATGAAGATTTCTTTCATTGTGCTGGTTGCATTTGGGATGATTATGGCATTTTCTGAAACATATGTGGAAGGAGCTGCACAAACACCTAAGGGAATGGAATATGCGAGTTCTCGTGATAAAATTAACTTTGGTGCCAAAGAGCGCAGGGTAGTGATCAATAATCTGGGGGAGAAGAAGGAACATTATGTTCTGGATCCGGCACCTGCAAATTACTTTGCATCTCCAAAGGGCACCACCGACATGGCCAACAGCAAGAATTTGATGGCCACCAATGTTGATGACGGTGATGCAAATCCTCTCTATAATACTCAGGGAACACATCATCAGACGACAATCTGCTCGTTCATGAGGATGATCAACCGTAATTGTAGGTTTACTTAGAAGTTATAATCATTGCTGGTGATGCCTGGTTGCTCCTACCTAGCTATGTTGCTGATCATGTGCATGCTTGTATTATGTGTGGTTTATTATCACTATGGCGTCATGGATAACTAGTCTTTCGAATGTGTGCTAAACTAAGTACTACTGAATGAAATAAATCCATGACTACTTTGCTTATATTATTTATATATTCAACTGCTCTTCTGAATTATTCCATACACATCTACATATGAAACTCATACTCTTTTGCGGGCGACAAGATGTGATTGTCAATATCATTGTTAAATCCTCTGACGATTAATTGTTTTCACACAAAATGTTTTGTTGATCATGGAAATATGTTGGATAGCTTCCTCAGGAAAAAAAAGGGTAGAAGAAGAATAATCTCTTTTATTGCTGCATGAATATTAACAAGTTACATTTTATCTTACTTATAAATATCGAAAGGGAAACATTCAACCTTATTTCTATGTGAAATTCCATGTTTCAGCTTATCCACATTGGTGATATATATATCAATTATACAATTCAACTGGGAGACAAAGAATGGGTATGAGCCATGAACGGCTTCCCTAAAACTGAGAAATTAATTAAATTTCGAAACATCTTAAGTTGATCACAGGTTAATTAATTAGCTTTGTCGTTGTATTAATAAATTAGATAGAACAATAGTTCACATATATGACCAATGATTGAAAAAAGGCGGCAACCCTAAAAGTCCATGCATGCTTGATTGTTGTGGAGGCACGCATGCGGCTCTGCGTGAAAGGCAACTTCATTCCTATATGAACAAAGGCAAGGCAATTCAGGTTACTGCCACAGGTGAAAGTAGTGAACAAATATAATTTGGCCTACGTTTGTAGGCTCTCCCGCATGTTTCTTAGGGCATGGATTATATAATTAGTAGTCCGATCCTTATTAGCCCATTCTGGTGGCATCCTTTGTCATAATCCAATATTTGACGAGCTTCTTATTGTTCACTAAACTTAATTAGCTAGAGAACTATTATTATTATTATTATTATTATTATTATTATTATTATTATTATTATTATTATACATCTGGGCTCCCTGGAGGCTTCCTCCCTACTGCCCCAACCACCACCCCTCCTCCCTCTTGCCCTGCTGCAAGGGGTCCCTTACCTCTCGGGACTCCTCCCCGCGGGACTCCTCCTTATACATCTTTTCATAACTTGGGAGTCTCTACTACTTCGGTGGCTCCCTCTATTATCTCTGCTTCATCCAACTCTGTTATAGATCATGAGGCATTGGCGGCGGTGGTTTCGGCGCGGCTCGTGGAGGCTCATGGCCCAGCGCACTCATTCGATGGGTCATCTTCGGATGGCCAGGAGGACCTGGACCTGCTACCCCCACCCAGATTTGAGAGGAAGAAGACGAGGATCGTACGGCTACTTGTGCCGGCGCCTCCCTCCGCCCTCATCCTATACCGGCTTCGTCTTGTGGCAAAGGTAAGAAGAAAGTATGTTCCAATACTGATGCTGTCATTTTGCCTGTGCAGGAGCAATCCGCTACCAACCCATCAACATGAAGTTATTAGTGTGAAATTGCTGGAGCGCCTTCTGCTCTAAGATTAGAGAGAGACTTAGGAACTTAATTAATGTCTGTAATCCCGATTTAAGAAGGGGGTATTCCATTTATGATAAATATATCAGTTAGGACCTTCCAAGGCCTTGTTGATAATCAAGGTTTAATTGATATCAATCTGTCTGGGAATCCTTTCACCTGGTGCAATAATCGCACCGGTCTGGCTAGGGTTCACTGTCGCCTTGATTGTATGCTTGTTAATCATTTCTGGCTAGATGCCTTTCCCTCCTTGGACCTATCATCCCTTCCCCGTTGTGCGTCTGATCATACACCTATCATCTTTACCTCAGATTCTAAACCTCCGCGGAATCGTAGCTTCAAGTATGAGCATTTTTTATTCCAATAACTGGAGGCCCGCGAGATTGTGTGCAAACATTGGACCTTTTCCTCCCCCCAATCCTCAATCCCTACCGTCCTCTCGGCCATCTGTAAGGCGACCCCGCGTTGGAATCGGGTGACCCTGGGTCGTCTTGAGGTGCGCGCTGAGGAGGCACTTGCTCGCATCACACGTCTCGAGCACTTGAATTCCCACTCCTCGCTCGATGCGATTGGTCTGGCTGATTTACGGTCTGCCTACCACCTCCATGCTGCCCTGCTCCATCAAATTAACATTAAGTGGTGGAGCAAGTCTAGATTTTTTGGCTCCATCATGGTGAACAGAATACCAAGTTTTTTCACCTGCAAACCACCATCCGGAAAAACCATAACCATATCCAGCGCACCCAACTTGAGACTAGTGACTTCTCTACCAACCCCATCACCATTCAGCAGTAGTTCGTTAAACATTATCAAAACTTATACGAACCTTCTCCCAATATCGATATCCCTATCGATTGTTGGCCTACCCTTCCAACTCTTGCTGCCACCTTGGTGTCCTCAATTACCAGTTCCATCACCCCTGTTGAGATCAGGGATGTTGTGTGAAACATGTCGCTTGGGAAAGCTCCCGGGCATGATGGGTTCACGTCCGAATTCTACCGAAAATATTGGGACATTGTCGGGCCTAAAATCACTTCCTCTATCCTTAATTTTTTCAACAACCTTAGTATGCCCCCGGACTGGAAACAAACTTACTTTGTTTTCATTCCCAAAACTAAGTCACCGTCTCTCGTTAAAGATTATTAGCCTATTTCTCTGTGTAACACCTTATATAGAATCTCCATAATCATTGTCAATTGCTTTCGGCCTACTTTTAGTAAAATCATCGACCCAGCGCAGTCTGCCTTCATCCCTGGCAGGAACATTCAGGACAATATCCTTACTGCTCATGGGCTCTCGCACTCCCTCGATTTTGGTCGATACAAGTATATGCTTATCAAAGCAGATATGGACAAAGCTTTGGACCGTGTTTCCTGGTCTGCGGTGACTCGTTGCCTCGAGTTAATGAACTACCCTGTGCTCTTCATTAGCTGGACTGAGCTTTGCATCCGCAACCCTTGTTTATCCTGCGTTATTAATGATCAGCCCTCCCCATACTTCCAATCTCATCATGATATTCGACAGGGTGACCCCCTTTCGCCATACCTGTTCATCATAACTTCGCAAGTGTTCTCTGCTTTAATGAATCAGGCCATTACTAGGGGCTCCCTTATCCCCTTTCGGCTATCAACCATCTCAATGAGTCACTTACTCTATGTCGATGACCTACTTATCTGCCTCCGCGCCACTAAATCTAATTGTTAAAATCTAATGAATCAGGCCGTTACTTGGGGCGCCCTTATCCCGTTTCGGCTGTCAACCATTTCAATGAGTCACTTACTCTATGCCGATGGCCTACTTATCTGGCTCCGCACCACTAAATCTAATTGTCAAAATCTTTGTTAGGTCTTCCAACTCTATAAGCATCTTATGAACCAGAGGATCAACCCCTTAAAATTGGTCATTTATCTGCCGGAGCACTTGCCCTCTAGGCGTAAACAACAGATCTCAACATGTCTCGACATTTCCATTGGCTCCTTTCCCTTCCAGTACCTTGGAGCCCCATATCCTACAAGTATATCACCTCCAAGTTCCAAAGGTTCATCATCAACCGTATCACCCCGTGCCTCTCGAGCTGGAGGCGCCTTTTGCTCAGCTAGGCTGGGTGGGCTACCCTTATCAGATCAACTCTTGCCTTCATTCCTACCTATTACCTTGGCATGACCTACCTCTCTACTGGGACTCTCGGTACTCTTGAGAATTTATCTCGATCTTTCTTGTGGAATGTGTCTGGCAACCGACGGTGCTCCCATCTAGTTAGGTGGTCCACTGTTCTCCTGCCTCATGACCAAGGGGGCTTAGCAATTCGTAGTTTTAAATGGATCCGCTGCTCACTTATCGCTCGTCATATCCTTAGTCTTTTAAATTATGGTAGTTCTCCTTGGAATAATCTGATCTACGCCAAGTACCCATCCTTGAATTTATGGGACCCCAAAGTCACTCCGGCACTGCCTGGTCATGGAGGCTAATCCCTGATGCTATTCCTGACATCCGACCTGAGTTAATGAAATCAATTAGGTCTGGCACCAACACTTCCGTGCTTTATGACCCTTGGATCTGCCCCATTCCTCTATCTCGTTTGCCTACTTATCGAAATATGGACATTGATATCACTTCGCTTAGGGTGTCGAACCTTATCACTGACTTCAGATGGAACACCCTTCTTCTATCCTCAATTTTTTAGCAAAATTCGTGTGATATTATAGTGGCATTTACATTCCATGCTCTGCCTGTGATGAGCGTGGGTTTGGGCGATCGACGAGAATCAGCACACTTCTGCTAAGGCAGTGTACAATTTCATGAGCAAGCAGGCCTTCGACTGGAGGGCCGTCTTGGATCAAAATCTGGCATATTAAGGTTCCCCCAAAGATCCAATTTTTGCTATGGAAAATTCCCCATAATCGCCTGCCGACCCTCGACCTCATACACCGTTTTGATTCCTCTATTGATCCAGTATGCTCCCTTTGCGGTCTTGCTCTCGAGACCACCTCCCACCTATTATTTTCTTGCCCAGTTGCACACTGCCTCTGGACCTTTTTCAGGCAAAGTTGCACTTTAATTTTCAGTACTCCTCTTGGTCGTCTGGTTCCTGGACCGAGGAGGGAGCCGGCTTGGATCAGTAGTCTTGTTGTAAATTGCAAGTCATTCTTGCCTTCTGTCTTTGGGGGAATTGGAACCTTCACAATGACATACTATGCTCGGAGAAGGCTCTCGCTTGCTTTCATGAACTTGACTCACTGCACACCCACGCCCCTGAGGCAAATCGCTCTCAAGATCCTTTTCGGATCCGGTGGGAGCCCCCACTCCAGAATTGGGCAATGCATAATTCTGATGGTTCTTTCACCAGAACCAATGGACCTAAGGTATATGGTTTCCTATTACATTCTAATATTGGCACTTTTTGTTTTGCAGGTGCTAGGATATGTACGTTCCAGTCGGCATACACTCCGAGGCTTGGGCCCTCCTTTTGGGGCTTAGGTGATGCCACGATCAGGGTTTCACATGCATCTACGTCTGCACTGATTCCATGATCCTGGTCCGCATTATCAACATGCTCCAGCCTTGCGCGTGGCGCCTTCGTGGCATAATATCTGCACATACATTAGATAACTTGCTCACAATATCATGTTTTTCTCTGGATTTCAGTTAGGAAATAGATTGTTCCACACCTTCAAAGTAATATGCCAAATTCTTTCTTTAATAAATGAAAGTTCTTTTTATTCTGTCATGGAATTGTCATTATTTCACATGCAAGTAAAAAAAAAATAACATACCAAAGGAATCCAATGGAATGTGTTGCCATAAAATACAGGCTGATAGTGACGTAGAAACTTTTTGTCTCTAAGGTGGTAGAAAATCACCTTAGTTCTTAAATGAAGTATGTAATGTAGTTAAACAACAATTACTTTTATTCAATCAACAAACTAAATTATATCTTGCTAGTCATGTATCTCCAATTGCAATCAACCTTTGCTACAATATTTTTTTATGCTCCATTACATCGCAAGTGCATACACCACGATTCACAATAATTATGTGCCTGTGCTATGCCTCTTAGCAAATGTGGAAGAGAAGCACCAAGAGATTCCCAATCTTTATCATGGAACATCTAGGAATATAGGAACGTTCTAATTTCTGTTTATAAATGTGTTTCCTCATAACTTATATATCAAACTTGTGACCAAGGGAGCAGATCATACCAGGTACATTATAAGGAACTTACTTTCTTCACTCCGAGCATAGTATATCATGCAGAAGATTACTTCTCATACTAGAGAGTTTGCTTGTACACATGTTCATGTTATTCTCTATTTCCAATGCAGGATCAAATGCAATGAAGATCTCTTTCATAGTGCTGGATGCATTTGGGATGATTATGATATTTTCGGAAACATGTGTAGAAGGAGCTGCACAAAGACCTAACGGAATGGAATTTGTGAGCCCTCGTGATAAAATTAACTTTGTTGTCAAAGAGCGCAAAGTAGGCATCAATAATCTTGGGGAGAACAAGGAACATCATATTCTGGATCCGGCACCTGCAAATTTCTTCGTATCTCCAAAGGACAGCAAGGACATGGCCGACAGTAAGAATTTGAGGGCCATCAATGATGATGACACTGAGCAAATCCTCTCTTTCATCCTCAGGGCATAACCACTGATACCGTTTTATCTTACCTATAAATATCAAAAGGGAAATATTCGAACTTATTCGCGTGTTAAATTCCACGGTTCATTGGAAAGCTAATAAGCCACATTGGTGATATATATCAATTATACAATGTAGTGAGGAACGGGTATGAGCCATGAACGGCTTCGCTGATTCTGAGAAACATTAAATTTTCTAAACATCTTAACTCGATCACTGAATTAATAAATTAGAATAGTTTTATTTCGTTACAGATAATATAAGCTTTATGCATGATTGCATGAACAATATTTCACGTATATACGGCCAATGATTGAAAAAAGCAGCAACGCCAAAAGTTCATGCCTGCTTGATTATTGTGGAGGCATGCGGCTCCGCGTGAAAAGCAACTTAATTCCTATACGAACAATGGCGAGGCAAGTCAGGTTACTGCCAGAGGTGACAGTAGAGAGCCAATATAATTTGGCCTACGTTTGTAATCTCTCCTGGATGTTTCTTAGGGCATCGATGGATTGCCTTGGTAAACGTGTTGTACTTTGCTTTCCAAATTTATAATTTTATTCCGATCCCTTTGTGGCCCATTCTGGCATCGATCCCTGATCATAATCCAATCTCTGGTGAGCTTGTTATTCTTTACTTAATTATATTCGGCAGCTGCCAACTAATTTAAAGCTCGCTCTTCCTACTCCGATCGGCAGCTAGAGAAGTATTATTATTATCGACCGGTTGTCTTCAAAAGTAGACGCATAGACAGACCTTCCGGACTGCAGTCCGGAATGATGACTGGCATTCTTTTATATGGGTGATAATCTTGATATATAGTAGGTCACTTGTTCCACCTGACTACTTGATTCGTGTTTCCCTGGAACTAACCTAATCATACATTCTCAAGTAATATATTACATACATGTTACAACAGCTAGTAAGTTGTCAAATATATATATATATATATATATATATATATATATATATATATGGAGAGACAGAGAGGGGGAGAGAGAATTCCCAAATAAAATTAAAGAAAAAAAAATCTGAAAACGAAATCTACTGATAATTTTTATGGCAGATGATACTTAACCATATCACGTGTATTCTTGGGATAGGCATACTCTTTCTCCTTCTCCCTGTATACAATTAATCATATGCAGTCTGTGTATATATGCATATACATTAGGTTGCGAACTTCTCACAACATCAAGTTTTTTTGTGGATTTCAATTAGGAAATATCACAAGATTGTTCAACACCTTCATGTTAAAATGCCAAATTACTTCTTACTTTATCAAATGAAAGTTCTTTTTCGTCTGTGATGGCATTGTCACATGCAAGTAAAAAAAAAAACATCAAACCAAAGGAATCCAATGGGATGTATTGCCATAAAATACAGGCTGTCTGACAGTGAAGTAGAAACTTTTTTGTCTCAGGTGGTAGAAAGTCACCTTCTTATTAAATGAAGTATGTGATGTAGTTAATTAAGCAACAATTATTTCTATTCAATGAACAGACTAAATTATCAATTATCTTGCTAGTCATCTATCGCCAATTGCAATCAACTTCCTCACATCAAGATTTTTTTTTATGCTCCACTATATCGTAAGTGCGTAATGGTTCACTTTGCACGCGTGCTGCACCTCTTATCACATATGGAAAAGAAGCATCAGGAGATTCCCAATGTTTGTCACGGAATTTCTAGAAATATAGAAAAGTTCATATTTCTGTCTATAAATGTGTTTCCTCATAACTTATATATCAAACTTGTGACTAAAGCTGTTGATCATACTAGGTACATTATGAGGGATCTTACTTTCTGTTGATCATGTATAGATTACATCTCATACTACACAGATTTTGACTCTTTTAGTGATACATATGTTCAATGCAGGATCAAAGCCAATGAAGATCTCTTTCATTGTGCTGGTTGCATTTGGGATGATTATGGCATTTTCTGAAACATATGTGGAAGGAGCTGCACAAACACCTAAGGGAATGGAATATGCGAGTTCTCGTGATAAAATTAACTTGGGTGCCAAAGAGCGCAGGGTAGGGATCAATAATCTGGGGGAGAAGAAGGAACATTATGTTCTGGATCCGGCACCTGCAAATTACTTTGCATCTCCAAAGGGCACCACCGACATGGCCAACAGCAAGAATTTGATGGCCACCAATGGTGATGACGGTGATGCAAATCCTCTCTATAATACTCAGGGAACACATCATCAGACGACAATCTGCTCGTTCATGAGGATGCTCAACCGTAATTGTAGGTTTACTTAGAAGTTATAATCATTGCTGGTGATGCCCGGTTGCTCCTACCTAGCTATGTTGCTGATCATGTGCATGCTTGTATTATGTGTGGTTTATTATCACTATGGCGTCATGGATAACTGGTGTTTCGAATATGTGTGCTAAACTAAGTACTACTGAATGAAATAAATCCATGACTACTTTGCTTATATTATTTATATATTCAACTGCTCTTCTGAATTATTCCATACACATCTATATATGAAACTCATACTCTTTTGCGGGCGAGAAGATGTGATCGTCAATATCATTGTTAAATCCTCTGATGATTATTTGTTTTCACATAAAATGTTTTGTTGATCATGGAAATATGTTGGAAAGCTTGCTCAGGAAAAAAAAAGTGTAGAAGAAGAATAATCTCTTTTATTGCAATTCATGAATATTAACAAGTTACATTTTATCTTACTTATAAATATCGAAAGGGAAACATTCGGCCTTATTTCTATGTTAAATTCCTTGTTTCAGCTTATCCACATTGATTGTTGTGGAGGCACGCATGCGGCTCTGCGTGAAAGGCAACTTCATTCCTATATGAACAAAGGCAATTCAGGTTACTGCGACAGGTGAAAGTAGTGAACCAATATAATTTGGCCTACGTTTGTAGGCTCTCCTGCATGTTTCTTAGGGCATGGGTTATATAATTAGTAGTCCGATCCTTATTAGCCCATTGTGGTGGCATCCTTTGTCATAATCCAATATTTGATGAGTTTCTTATTGTTCACTAAACTTAATTAGCTAGAGAACTATTATTATTATTATTATTATTATTATTATTATTATTATTATTATTATTATTATTATTATTATTATTATTATTATTATTATTATTATTATTATTATTATTATTATTATTATTATTATTATTATTATTTGTTGAGAATATTACATCGATGATTGATGAATAATCAAGACAATGAACTAGAGAAATAGAAAAGAAGATAAACACAGTAATTTAACATGGTAATATCCTTTTAATTAATGTGAATAAGAGAGAAACATCTAAGGGCAAAGAAAGTCATCATAAAAAAAACACTATGAACAAAAGAGAATACTTCGTGATAAAATCCTAAAACTCATGTCTGTACATCTCAAGCCTTCCGCTTTCGTCACATATCCCCATTTTTTTTATTTTGTCTTTCATAATTATAAGTACATAATTCATAATTCAAAGCACATTAACAAGTCTCCATCTTGGTTTGAATTTTACAAAACTCTCAAAAAAATAAATGCTCAATATGCTCTTCTTTGACGAATGGTCCACATGGGCCTAGTTTGATTTTTGCATAATACTTGTCAAGTTTGAATAATATCTGAATTTGGCAATAGGTAAGCTCTTTGTTACCATATTAGTTGTTGATCTTCTAAACTTGAACATCTTATTTTTTCACAATATTACGAACAAAATGATAACTAACATCAATATGTTTTGTCCTTTCAGGATGCATTTTATCTTTTGTAAAATGTATTGCACTCTAACAATCATAATACATGACAGTACTTCTTCCTTCGTAGTGAGCTCCCCAACTAACCAGATAGCTTCCTTTACAACTTCAGTGATGGTCTATATTTAGTTTTAATAGTGGATAATGTTGTTGTATCCTACAAAATAGTTTTCCAACTCATTAATAGTAAAGACATAATCAGTTAGGGACATTCTTCTATCAAGATCTCCTATAAAATCTGAATCAACATAGCCAATCAAATCGGTTAAATTTCTACCAAATTCCAAACATATATCATAACTAACTCTTAAATATAGTCGTACCCACTTAACAGTTTCTTAATGTTTTTTTCCTGAATTAGATACATATCTACTAACAACACTGACAACGTGAGGTGTATTAGATAAGTGCAAATCATTGCGTACATAATGCTACCAACTGCACTACAACAAAGAACTTTTGACATATGCATTTTCTCTTCATTTTGGTGAACATGAAGTTGAGAGTTTAAAGTGTGCAACAATTGAGGTGCTAACAGTCTTTGCATTTTACATTCCAAAACGCTTTAAGATTTTCTTAATATACTTCTGTTGAGAGAGAAATAGCTTTTCTATGCCTCAATTTCTGAATATTTTCATTCTCAAAATCTTCTTTGTTGCACCAAGATCAAGATTTTGGAAATAAAAATATCCAAAAATAGAGGCATAAGAAGACTATTTCCCTTTCAGCAGAAGTACAATTCAAGACACATCATCATCATCGTCGTCGTCATCATCATCGTCGTCATCGTTGTTATTATTATTATTATTATTATTATTATTATTATTATTATTATTATTATTATTATTATTGACACAATAGTCAGAATGACAACGTTTTTAAGTATGACCTCGTCTCGTAAAAGAGTGTTAAATTTGGTGTACTGACTAATCTTCGTAAAAGTTTTAATCATTAGGAACTGTAATATCAATGATTTTATATTCTTAACATTACCCCTCACTTGGGCTAATGACAACTTTGATATAGTCCAACCAACTACATGGACATACGAAGAATATTTTTTAGTAAGAACTTAACGATGTTTGAACTCTTGACCTAACTCTAATACCATATTAAATTTAATATGCTATTTAATCTTCTTAAAAGTTTAAGTCATTAGAACAAAACATTAATGATATTAAATTCTTATAAAAAACGAGGGCAAATGATACATGAGTTGATTAATGAATTTAATGGGAATGTCCCCTACTTAAATATGAGACACCTCATCTCCTAATTTATCAATCATTAGATTAGATTTTAATATGGTGGATGGACAAACTGATTTAATGGAGGAGAAAAACTTTTGGTCGATCAGCATCACCACCATGCTATAGGTAGTTTTTCCATGCTCATCCGTTGTTGGACTCCCCTATTGGAATATCAGCAAAAAGAGGAGAAGATTATTCGACGAATTTCTGAAAAATAATATTGGGAGCTTGGAGTTGATTAATTTGCTGCATAAATGGCAAAGACAAACAAGGGTATAATGCAGTCACATACACTATTACTCAAGAAATCACGAGTTGCACTACAAGAATTTGAGCTATTAGCTAAGGAGATATCTGTAACAAATCCGTAGGTAATACCGTCACAAATTGTATTAACGTCGGATTTGCTATGGATTTGGGACAGAGTACATTTGTAGCTAATATCTAGTCGCTGATTGCTACCCAACTTTGTGTCCCTATTTTTTAGCTAATTATGTGTGTTGTCGTCCATAATCCGTCCCTATTTTGTGGCAACTCTTAATTATTAGAATTCAAAATCAGTAGCTAATCCGTCACTAAGCAGTAACTATAATGTTACGGTGATAAAACAATTATAATTTTTTTGTGACTAATTTGTCCTTATTCTATAGATAACTTTTATCACAATTGGTCCCCACAATTTGCAGTTTGTCTCAACACTGTCCCAATCCAGTCACAAATTAGCAATATTTTTTTCACAATAATATCATTTATATCAAATTATTAATTGTACAATGATATAAATGACAATACAATAACCAATATAACAAAAATCTCTATATATCATTTTTTGATTGATAAAGTGGAGCTAAATGCTCATTACAAAGTTTAAATAGAGTATATGAATACATCACACTGGGTACAAAAGTCCCCACTAGATCACCAAAGAGACACTGATCAAGTTCATCATTTCATAGTTCGGGGCGGTAAGCGGAAAAAACCCTATAAAAAATATACAGCACATAATAGCAATAAAAGTCATGCATAGTTCATCATCGTCGTCATTATAAAAAGTATTAAAAATTCAACAGTAGATTTAGGGTTCCTCGAGTTCGTCATATTAACTTTATGCCATGGACACAAGTAATCTCAAGCACTAGTTTCCATCTCCCAGCCACGAACACATCATAATTCATCCAAGGAAGTAGGCCCACCGAGGGATCAGATCGACCATCACTACAAGAAAAAGCCGGATTTCCGACGGTTAATTTTCGACGGTCCGAAATCCGTCTGAAATACCGACGGTTTTTTCGGTGGATCGTGTAAATCGTCAAAATTTTCGTCGGGTTTTTTTCGACGGTTCTAGCCGTCTAAACTTTCGACGGTCCAGAATTCGTCGAAAGCTTCCGACGAAAATCTTGGTTTTTCGACGGTTCTGACCGTCGAAAGATTCGACTGTTTACCTATCCGTCGAAACTTTCAGCGGTCTTAGCCGTCGAAATATTTCAACATTGGTCCCGTACTATTATTTTAATTTTTGATGGTTTCGACCGTCGAAATTTGTAACGTTTGATGCAACCGTCGATATTTCGGCGGTCAAATCCGTCAAAACGTTATGAGATTTTAATTAATTAAAATATTCTACCTTAATTGTTTTCGACGGTCTTAATCGTCGAAAATGGAAATTTATAATTTACGCAACTCTGTTCAGTTGAGATATATATTATTATATATATCGACGGTTCATCCAGCGGGTTTGAGCCGTCGAAATTCGAATTAATATTATATTATATTTATCTATGTTGCGACGGTTATGACCGTCGGAAACTACTTATATAAATACCCGACCCCACTGTCACTTTGTCCATTTTCGATCTCACGTTTCGTCCTTCGCATTTCGTCCGATTCGGCGGCCACCTCCGATCCCGCATTGCCTTCCCTCGCCACCGCCCGAAGCTTCCGCCGCCAGGTCACCGCCGACTGCAATTTCCGGCGCAGGTAGGCTCCGATCCCCGGCGCCCTCCTTGCTCTCTCCGGCGGCCAGATCCGGCTGCCCTCCGCGCGCGGCGGCCAGATCCGGCCGCCCTCCGCACTATTATTTATTTATTGACAAATTAATTAAGCACCTGCGGATTAGCAACCAACATTTGTTCATCATTCACCTCTTCACTCGGCTCTTCCTCCTCCATTTCAGTGTCTGAATCCGTCTGCAATGGAAAGCACCATAGAAAAATGTTAGTTCATTTCTGCTGCTAGATCCTTGCTTTTTTATCTATTTGTTGACAAATTAATTTAGCAAGCATTTGACCTGATGGGTGTCGACCGACCTAGAACATGTTTGTCGTACCACCTCTTAAGTTTTGGGGAGCCATGTATATGCACATTTTTAGTAACTAGGAGGCTGGGGGGCAGCTGTTCGTGTCACGAGATCCTTATAGCATATTATGACCAGTGCACATGATAGAATTACTTTGATTAAAGCCTCTCTTTATGTTATCCCTGATTACTCCCTTAGTTCATCTGGACTTATTGCATCTATTGAGAAATTATGTAGATCCTTCCTTTGGTCTTCTTCTAGAGATATGCATGGTGTACATATGATTAATCAGAACATTGCACAATTAGCTAGGTAGGAGAGGGGTCTTAGTATTCGAATCTTACTTTATTATGGCAGACTTTATTTGCTAAAAGAATTATGGAGAATTTAAATAACTCTTGTGATCTGTCTACTAAGCTTGCAATTGAAAAATATGATAGTCCCTATCCTTGGCATGATATTGCTTCTATGTTGAGGGGCATTTAAACCGGCTAGATGCTAGATGTTGGATTCTTTTTATTACAGGGTCTTCATATTATTAAAGTGGGCTTTAGAAAATTGATTGAAAAATGGTCTTTCTAGTCATGCTTTCAATGATCTTTGACTTTTTAATGTTCCTCTGTGCTTCTTTTATGATTTCTGAAATCATTTTGAACTCGAAATAGAACTCTGAATTATTGATGGAATGTTTTCCTCCATGTTTAGTGTATTTAATTCTTTCGCCACTTCTTCATACGAGGATAATTGGATTTATTTATAATTTTATTAGTAAGCCTCTTGTGCTACCTAAGTTTGCAGGATGGTCTAGTTAGAAGAAAATTTGGAACATCATGATCCCTTCCAAGATTTTACTCTTCAAATCCGAATTCATGTTTTTTTTCATTTTCATATGGGTACTAACTTTCTCAAATCTCTATGTATTGTGCAGTGATGTTCGAATTGTTTTGCGACCAAGACTTCAGAACTTGAGCAAGACTTCAATTATGTGACCAAGACTTCAAATTTTTTTGCATCTCTTCATCGTGACCAAGACTTCAATTTGTTTGGAATGGTGTTTGAATTATGTGATGTTTGGATAGAATTATTTGATGGTTATGTGATGTTTGGATAGTATTATTTGATGGTTATGTGATGTTTGAATTATGTGATGTTTGGACTATAGCTGTGATGGTTATTGACGTTGGTTGGAATGTATCTGTGTTGATGGATATTGATGGACTATATTTGTGTTGTATTATCTGTTCTGACATTTAAAATTCAGCATTTTTTTTTAATTTTTTTTTATTTCTGACGGTTCTGACCGTCGGAAACAACTAAAAATTGGTTATCAACAACGGATTTTTTTGATACTTACCGACGGTTCTAACCGTCCGTGCAGTATTATCGACGGTCTTAGCCATCGAAAATCACCTGTGGAGTCGATGGGTAAAATTGTCGATATGAGTTTGTCGACGGTTTAAACCGTCGATACTATCAACGGTTAAAGCCGCCGATATTTATCGACGGTTAAAATCGTCGATAGTATCGATGGTTCAAGCCGCAGATAGATATCGACAGCACTAACCGTCGATATCATAACCATTGATAGTTTCGACGGTTCGTGCCGTCAAAACTCAACGTTCGACGACCGCGCCCGCCAGCTAGACCGTCTGTAATATCGAAGGTTCGGAAATAACCGTCGCAAATTATTTGCGATGCCTCATTTTCGCACGGACACTATCCGTCGAAAGAACCGTCGGAAAACGTTATTTCCGACGGATCTGGACATTTTACAAACGGTTCGGACCGTCTGTAACAGGCAATTTTCTTGTAGTGCATGCAGCAACTGGAAGCTTAATTTCATGCACGGTGAAATGATTCTTACAACCGGGGGGCAGGACGGTTCCATTCTACCTCGGTCACGATGTGTCTGCGTGTGATCTCCTGGAGCGAGGTGCAGCCGCTCAGCGCCATGGTCAGCTCAAACTCATCTCGCAGCATTGCAGCACCTTCCTCATGCCAGCCTCGCCTTCAGCAGCCAAGGAGAACATGACTGGCCTTCCAATCTGCGTCCATTTTAAGGGGGCATGGAACTAAGTACACAAGACAGGAGTACATGCATGGATAGAGATGCATGTTGATGCTGCAACAGTCGTAGGCATTCATCTCTGCATGCATGCATGCATGAGCAAGAACTTTGGAGTACTGAAGACGAAGCCATGGAGAGTTCCCACTTACAAATATTCCAGAGGCACCGAGAGCTAGCGCCTTGAACACGTCCGTGCCGTGGTGGCCGCCGCCGTCCAGGAAGACGGGAATGCGGCCTTGTGCACCATTCACGACCTAATTACATGTATCTTTCATGTCAGAGGTGTACTGTGTAGGGAGAAGAAGATGACAGGTGATGAAGTACAAGAGGCAACCTCTTCGAGGGCATCGATGGTGGCTGGAACGTAGTCAAGCTGACGAGCTCCATGGTTGGAGACGATAATACTAGCAGCACTAGATTGCACGGCGATCCTTGCTGCAGTTTGGGGTTGACGTTATTAGGGTGATCTCTATTGGATGCAAAATGCGGACTAAAACTTGACAAGAAGTTGGATGCTTACCGTCCTCTGCAATGAGAACACTTTCACCAGAATTGGCATGGATGTGATTGTCTGCAGCCACTTGACATCCTGCCGGGATCGGAACAAAGGGAACTTAATTAACATTCTTTAGAACAATACAGAGCAGATTCTTGGACACTTCAATCCGTACTAAATTTTTTTTCTCATCTGCAGGGCAGATTCTTTAGAACAATACAGAGAAATATTATGTGCAAATTCTTTAGAACTAAATTTTTTTTCTCAATCAGAACAATACAGAGCAGATTCTTTAGAACAATACATAATAGTTGGTCGACCCCGAACTATTATGTGCTGTCCTGAAAAAAAGATCCCAAATCTTTCAGATTTGGTGCCACATGTGGATTAAGTAAAAAAAACCCCAAAAAATTCCTAAAAATGTGATGAATCAAAGATCAATAGCAAAAGCAAGGACTTCAACTAAAAAAACATAAGTTCAAGAAGAAACTGGTTTTCTAGGAAAATAGTTAGCAAAATAGGTCAGTATGGAAATAAGCAATCTCCGGTGCAAGACCCGTAGAAGTCACAGAATACATTTGAAAACATATTTTGGCCATATCTTCAGCAAGTTTTAAGTTCTCCAGGTCTTCTGGGCTGAGTAAATTATTTTCAGTTGCTAGTTTCTTTGTCAAACCTTTCGTTGCCCCAAGGGCAAGCGTGCCTGGCAGGAAACACACCTGAAAAAGTTGTAACAGATAATGGAATAGTGGTTGTGGGTCATCAAAGATGATTGAGCAATTCATGAAGTCATAATATACACTAAAATTTAACGATCTCAAAGAATTAGCAACCACAAGATTCATCGATTTCCTGTGCCAAGTAAGATCTGTTAATTTAGTCACTGTATATGCATTCTACTAATAATAACCTTGGGTTTACTTCAATATATTATTTTTAAGTTGTGGGCTTCATTCATCTAGATCCAAAAATCTATGATATGCTGATGAATATATTAGGTACATACACTACAAAATAAGTAACATGATCAGAAATGATGTTTTCATGAGAATACCTTATCAGAATAATTGTCTCCACATAGACTATGTAAATAGAGTAGCCATGAACAATGTAATAATATTATAGGAGCAAATCAGTGCTGAAGCCTTTTTGCAAACAGATCAAGTGGTTCTCATCATGAATGCCATTGCCTTTAAAACTATTTATGGAGTTGTTTTTTAGTTTTTGGCGCCCACACACCCACTCTTTTGCATGTTTTGTGATCCTTATTGCATAGTCTCAATAAAAGAGTATATGACTCATCTAAAAGAAAACTACAATGTGAATAACTACCCAAATTTCATAATTATCACCTCTCCTTCCAAGAAAAAATAATTGAATATAAAAAAACAAACATCTAAGAGCTTTGTAACAAAGACTTTGACATACCAGATGATCCATTTTAAGACTGAAGGTAGCTTTAGATCCATAGGGTAGCTCCCCAACAAATACAAAACCTTTTGGAACAGACTTCCTAACAAGAAGGTGTCTTACCCCTTTCCACTGCACAAACTACATGACACAGAAGCAATGACTTCAAATGGCATGTAGAGGATCCAAGCAGGTACGAAAGACTTCTCACACTATCAGATTAAAGTTCACTGGCAATTCAAGAATAGGTAACTCTGTTAATTTGAGGTCAACATGGAAATATATCATAGGTTATTCAAATATGCAGAAAAAAATACAATCTCAGTAGGTTATACTAATAAATTATCATTAGAATTCTTTTATAACATTTATTTTTCAATATATCAAACTCTAATGTTGAAGAGCAAAAAGTGGAATATTTTTTTAGCACATATATCCACGAAGTAGGTCATTGTGTAAGAAGAAATTGACACGAACGAACAAGTCCTACCATTTTCTTCAGAATCCACCACTATAAGATGCCAAAATAAGCAACTCAAATCGAACAAAGGTAACATCTCATGCATTATGCTCAGACTTCAGGTTCATTAATTGTGCCAATAGTGTGCTATGCTTCTCGCATCCTTCCCACAAAGGTTCATCAGCATCTCTAAGAAGCCGATAAAACCTAGAAGCTATTGGATTTGGATTTTCTTCCTCCTGCAGGATATTGATATTGCCTAAGTGATTCACTTCAGCATCCCTAACCATTTCACAATAAGGATTTTGTATTTCAACTCCATTTGATACTTCAACAGATGTTGTATTACTATCCACCCATTGCTCATCACCATGCGAAGTCCAATTGACATAAGCATTTAAAAAGACATTATGATATAAATCCTTTTGCATTTCATACTTGACCTTCCATCGAAAGTTTTTTACATTTTTGACAAGGACATAGGATTTGGCGACCAATATCAACCACATCTTCATGTTCATAAGCAAACTTTATGAACTCGTCAACACCATCTTTAAAACTTTCTGTTATAAATCCATGTTCATCTTTCCAATGTTGGATCCAACTTCGATCGGGTCGCATCTCGCTAAAATTTATGTAGGAAAGACTATATGCATAAGCCTCTCTCACAACAAGTGTGCCACAACTAAGTATATTATTGTTATGCATTTAAAAGGCCGAAATATATTATTTTCAGTAAGATTGTATACTGAAATCTTATTATGAGCAGTGAAATGTGAGGAAAAAAAGTAACAATATAATTATAACTATGTAATTATACCAAAATAGAACATGAAATATATTAGAAAAATAATAAGTAAATGAAACTAACAATCAGTAAATGAGATTACATAATGGTCTAAGAAGATGCACAAGATACATATTTCTGTTGACATGGCCAAAACATTGTTTGCCAGCAAGTATGCATTATGTATAAACAATAACTAGAATCACATTGATAACTTGATAGGTAGAAAAGAGAATAAATCAGGGGAACAAAATAACATATGAAGAATATATATAATTGTGTAAAGGAATTGGCACCGGTTAAACTTCCTAAGTGTTGAACAATGTTGTGCACAAAAGATCAAGCTTCACAGAGATATGTCAATCACTCATATTGATAACATTTCGTTGTCTTCTTGAAACTTCAAAAGGAAAAGTGTACTAAGATATTACTTGTTGAGTGAATGGAACAAGACAACAAATGGGAAATGCATCCTTGTATAGATGCGTGCAAAGTGCAATTACAATTATATTTTTTATTTCAGTTAATTAAATGAATGAAATGTATACATCTACTTGCTATGAATCCCAGCATATAATCAAACAAGAAATATGTTCCATCTTATGCATTCAAAGCCTTGTACTGGAATCACATAAGATGTGGAAATAATTCAACATATCACAAACTTGTTGCTAGTGAACTATCCAGAAAGTTATAGATAATTCTGCTCTGTCCAAGAATTCAAATTATTTGTGATAGAGAATTTATTGCTAAATGAAAATCTAGGTCAGAGACTCAAAACTATTCTAAAACTTTATTAAGTTCTCTTTTTTGAGAAATAAAATTCATTTTCCTGAAATGTAAAATACTATTATAGATAATCTAATTCATAGAGACCAAGCTTCAAAAAAAGACCGAGCTTCACAAAAGAGAACAATGTTGTGAACTCGTTCATATTGATAATGTTTCGACAGTGGCATGTGCGCAGGCCGTCGCCAGCGACCCCTGTGATGGTCGCCGGTGTGCGCCCAGGCTCCCTGCATGCGCAGGGGCCTGAGATGAACCCTGCCAGTGATGGCAGGGGTCGTTGGTTACTCCCTGCACGCACGGGGAGCGGGGGGCGCACCGGCGACCAACGCAGGGGCCAACCAGTGTCACTGGCAAGGTTCGTCTCAGGCCCCTACGCGTGCAGGGAGCCTGGGCGCCGCTGGCAACCCCTGTGATGGTCGTCGGTTGTGCCCAGGCTCCCTGCACGTGCAGGGGCTTGAGACGAACCCTGCCAGTGATGACAGGGGAAGGGAGTCGGCGCGCGCGCCGGCGACCAACGCAGGGGTCGCCGACAACAGCCCAGGCTCCCCGCGCAGTGGCGTGAGACGAACCCTGCCAGCGATGGCAGGGGTCACTGGTTGGCCCCTGCGCGCACAGGGAGTCGAGGCGCGCACCGGCGGCCAACGTAGGGGCCGCCGGTGGCAGTCTGCGCGTACAAGCCCTTGCGCGCCGGTTGCACAAAGAAGAAAATGAAAAAAAGTAGAAAAAATGAACGGAAAAAGTAGAAAAAGTGGAAGAATGATGCACTTGAAGAATCTTTGAGGTCTAGATGCAATTGTCTGGAATAGGAGCAAAAATGTCGAAGAGGGAAAGAGGGAAGAGGGAAATGTCGTTTAGGGTTTTAGGAGAAGAGGGAAAGAGGGAAATGTCGTTTAGGGTTTTAGGGGAAGAGGGAAAGAGGGAAAGAGGAAAATTTTTAGGAGGAAGAGGGAAAGTATTTTTTATTTACAAAAATATTTTAAAATTATACTTAATAATTAAATAATATTTACAAAATATTTTTTATTACTTAATAAGCATAAAAATATTTTAAAATTATACTATGTTTTTTAGAACTTTGTCAATTTATTATATCATTAATGAATACTTATAAAATATTTTTTTGTGAAATGTTTAATATTTACTTATAAAAATTGTGAATTATTCTTAGTTTCATTAGTTTATTGTAATCTGCACCACACGGGTCGGCTAAACAAAAGCCCAAACCCATCTAGATTTCGAACCCCCTCTTTTGTCAGTACACCTGCAGCATATATAATTGAGTAATATTCAAATTCTCCTAAGCTCACGTGGGCGAACCCGGTGTGAGAAACAAGGGGTCTTGAAGTGCGGAGCAGATCTTCACCATTCAGTAAGAGATCCATGGTCAATGATGGCAACGAATACCCACACATGGTTCGTCATGTTCCCAAGCAATGTTCATCGTGTTCGAGTGCGACACATCCACCACGTATGACTCCGAGACTACGATCTCCTCCCAACATAGGACTCCTTGAATGTGTGAAGGGTGGTCACTGAACGGTAGTTTTGTAGACAGTGCCAATGACCCGGAATAGCCATTTTCTTGCATATTCGTGGATGTCCCGACGAATAGCAAAAATGTGCTCTGCATCCATGCGTGAGATGCCTACAATGTTGGCTCTTCCCCATATATATATATATATATATATATATATATATATATATGGTTTAGATTCTTTTAGTTTTCATTTATATTGCCATAATTGTTTTACCTAATTGGAAATTTACTTGTCAACCTAATGAAAGTCCTAATCCCATCTATACATATACATAAATGTATAAATAAAAATGAGAATTAAAATAATGATATATTATCATAAGTAGAAAGGAAAAAAAACATAAATTTATGTTTCTAACAATCTTACTAGCATCCATTGATTATCATGTACAAACACATATGCAATTAAATTTTCTATTGTAGTTTTCACATTAATATTAAAAATCTTGAGAATTATTTTGGATATTAAATAAAAAATAAAATCATTTCACTTTTGATGATCAATTATTGATTCCAAAATATTTTTGTACAAACGTCTAGCCATTATAAGCAAAAGAAATTATAACTAAAGTATATAGTGTAAATGGTTGTCAAAAAATTATCGCAAGTCAGTAGCAAATTTTTAATTTTTAATATTAAAATTTGAGACAAAATAGAGATAGATTAGTGTCAATTTAAGGATAGATTAGTTACAGATTAGACACAAATTAGTATCACATTTTAAGGACAAATTAGTTACAGATTTATTACAATATAACAACTTATATTCATGGTCGTAGTTTTCATCTTATTTTTTTGTGGAGATGGTGCACTAGATATGTCTCGAATATGTAGTAAATTTGTAACCGTTAGCAACAAAATTTGAGACAAAGTAGAGACAAATTAGCGTCTGATTTTAAGGACAGATTAGTTACAATATACTGACTGACATTAGGAACTGTAATGTCTGTACTTAATATGGTCACAGACTTGTCACTATATTATCAGTTAGATTTGTGAAGACGGTGCACTAAACATGTCTCAAATATGTAGTAAATGTGTAACTATTAGCGACATACTTGAGACAAATTAGAGACCGATTAGTGTCACTATATAGTGACAGGTTTATTACAGCTTGGCTACGATATGTCGACTAATATTAGTGACCATAATTTCCATAGTTAATGTGGACACAATTGCGTCACTATATTGTCAGTTTAGTTTGTGGAGATGATGCACTAAACGTGTTTTAAATCTGTCACTAATTTGTCTCTACTGTGACAATATTACTATGGAATATGAAGTCGCTAAAATCTGTAGCTAATAGCTCAAATTCTTGTAGTGTCGATTCACATCCAAGGATTATATGTATCCCTTTATTTTTCTTACATTAGTTCAAACTTTCATTTGTAATGGAAAAAGAAATGACAAAGAATGAGGTACTCTCTCTATATGACTTCAAAATATCATTTTTTTTTCTTTTTCTTGTTTTGTCCTTTGTTTAGATTTTTTTCTGTTGGAATTCAGAAATCGAAATAACCGGATGGCCAAGTCGCCGAAGAAACTTGGATGGATATTTTGGTAGAAATTAAGAGAGGCATAAGAGGTCTTACATGTCTATTTGTACAAGAATGATAGCAGTAAAGACAAGAAACAAAAACTGATATATGATGACACAGTTCACTGCCTTCACTCTGCCATCTACTGCATAGTGTTCAACAACCCTCCCCACACCCCACACCCCCTCCCCCCCCCCCCCCCCCCCCTTCTCTCTCTCTCTCTCTCTTCAAGTTGGCAGTTGGAAGACATCAGCAGGCTATTCAGATGTTGGAATGTGATAATTTGATTAATTGTTGAACTGCACGTTCCGTACAAAGAGGCAATCAACATCTATATGTTTAGTTGATTTTCAGCAATTTGAATAGCAGATTTGCTATTTCTATGAAGATTAATAGGAAGAACAACGATAGGTGCAGCTCTGAAAAAAGTCTATGTCCAGATGATTTCAGCCACTGTAAGCGTGACACTACGATACTCAGCCTCCGTTGAAGAACGAGCAACAACATCTTGCTTCTTCGATTTCCATGAGACCAAAGAAGATCCAATCATTATAGTATATGCTGCGACTGATCTTCGAGAAATGGGACAAGCTGCCCAATCATAATCAGAGAAGGCTGGTAAAGTCGAACTCTATTCAACTGAAAACAAAATAATCCTTTCCTTGGAGCACTTTTCAGATATCTAACAATGTGAAGTCCAGCCGTCATATGTGATTCTTTAGGACTATGCATGAATTGACTCAAATGTCATACAGAAAAAGTAATATCCGGCCTTGTTTGAGTGATATGAATAAGCCTACCAATGAGTCTTTGAAATGAACCTGGATCTGGTACAAGAGGATCAACATCCACTGAATGATGATCAGACCTCTGCCAGTGAGTATCATACTCTTTGACATTTTCAATTACATGGGTGTAAAAGCTGGTTAAGAGGCATTCAGCGCTGTATCAACAATAAGAGATTGGATGTACTTCCTTTGAGTTAATATAATCCTTTTGCTTGACCTCAATACTTCCATACCAAGAAAATACTTCAGACATCCCAAGTCCTTCAGTTTTAAATTGCAAGTAAGATTATCCTTTACTTGTTGAACCATTTGAGGACAAGTACCAGTCAATAGAATATCAACATAAATAAGAATTGCCACAAAATTATCTTGAGTACATTTGGTATAGAGTGTATAATCATTTCTTCTCCAAAAAAAAATTGTCAGCTAGAAGAATTTTAGATAATTTGATGTACCACCGCATTGATGTTTGTTTCAGGCCATAGAGAGATTTTCTAAGTTTGCAAATTTTATTGGAAACTGATAACCTAGGAGGAGCTGACATATATATCTTCAAATAGATCTTCATTTAGAAAAGCATTGTTGATATTTAAGTGATATATTGGTAACTTCTTTTGCACAGCTACAATTAGAAAGGCTCTAATAGTGACAATTTTTGCTACAGGCGAAAAGGCATTTTGTAATTTACACCTTCCTTTTGATTGAATCCCTTGGCCACTAGTCTAGCTTTAAACCTTTCCACTTGGCCATTTGCTTTTAACTTGATTTTGAACACCCATTTACATCCTATGGGTTTTTTTGTCTTTTGGCATATCAACTAAGTCCCAAGTTTGATTTGCTTCAAGTGCCTCCAATTCTATATCCATTGCTTCAATCCATTTAGGATTCTGAATAGCTTTAGAATAGGTTTTGGTTCAATTAAATCTTCAGTGGCAATAAAAAAAGGCATATACTCTAATTTCAAAATGCTAAACGAAACATAGTTCAACATTGAATATGGCATCTTAACAACATAGTCCTTCATCCCCTCTGGTCTTTTTATAGACCTCTTAGGTCTTTGATCTTCTAGACCTCTGACCACTAATTCATTTGGACTAATAATATAGGCAATGAAACTTGAACATCAAGAGTAGGCAAAGAACTATCAACTTCAAGAGAAAGCATAGAATTATCAGCTACATTCTGAACTGGCAGATTATGATCGTGTTGAATTTCATACTCATCACCTTCATCTAGTGACTGTATTCTTGGAAATTGAATACTTTTTAGGAGAATATCTTCTACAGGAAGTGAAACTGATATATGATCCCTTTTGCCATTATCAACTAAAGTGGCTTTCCGTTGGAGAAAGAAAAGATATCTTCCTGAAATTTGACATTTTTGTTGATTAGAATCTTATTTGTTTGGAGATCAATATATTTGTACCCTTTCTGTGTGTTGCTATATCCAATGAAAACACATTTGGTTTCTCTTGATCAAAACTTATCTGTGATATTTAAATTTGAGATGTAACAAAGATAGCAAAAAACCTTGAGGTGTTTAATTTCAAGCCTTTTACCAAAGAACTTCTGATATGCTAAGATATTTCCTAATAATTACAAAGGAATTCTATTTATAATATGAACAGTTGTCTTAACACATTCATCCCAGAATTTTATTGGTATAGATAATTGAAACAATAAAGCTCTGGAAATCTCTAATATATGTCTATGTTTTCTTTCCACTAACCCATTTTGTTGTGGGCTATATGGACATGAACTTTCATGAATTATCCCTTTGCTATTAAAAAATTTTGTGCAATCTCTACTAAAAAATTCAGCACCATTATGTGATATGATTCTTTTGATTTTTTTTTCTTTGTATTGTGTTTCCATTTGAATAACAAACTATTTTAGGAAAAAAATAATCAGATTTTGACTTGGAAATAGATCCAGGTCAACCGATTGAATCATCAACTATCACTACAAGAAAACAAAGCTTTTGTGACAATTTTTTTTGTAATGAAATAATTTTGTCATGACTAATGATGAATTTGTGATTGATTTGTGACGATAAAATGTTAATATAGATTTGATACTTTAATAATGGATTTGCGATGAAAATAATCATCGCAAAACTGTTCATCACAAATCCATCAGCATATTTAATTAATATAATTTGTGTTCGAAAAGTGAGGGATCGTAAATCGTCTCAATTTATTTCATCACAATTTTCTCATAAATAATATTTTTTTAATGAATGGTCACAAATTTTATCATAATACTATTTTCCCACCACCTTATATTGTTTTGGCGCCAAAAATAAAACAAACCCTAAAATTTTTATAGCTAATATTGAGGCCTAGAATTATTATCTCCTCTTTCTTTCATATAATTTCAAAATAACTAAAAAAATCAAACTATTGCAAATTTTGCATTAGCTCCTCCTCTACATTTTCACCCTATTTTTGCATCAACATCGGCGGTGATCCTGTGCAGCAATGCACGATGGCAGAGACTTGGCACACCTGTACAGCGCCCCACGTGCATCCAAGTGTCCTTGAGGTGGCCCTCATGAATGCAGGGAGTCTTGTGACGCTTCACACGCACGCAGGGATGCCGCCAGAGTCTTCTTCCTACTTACAACAATCTTCATTACTCATGTTTTACTTAACTGCAGTGCTTGAAACTTTTACCGATGAAGCATTCGCTTTTCGTACAATATTGCAAAACAGAGAAATTTTCGACAAAAGAAAGTTGAATGTTGGCTGTCAAAGGTCTCAAAGAATTCAATGGATCATTTTACCTCTTACAGCAGTACCCATCACTTTTCTACAAGAAAAGTTATAAATGTGCTTAATAATCAACAAGTACATAATAAAACACCTTTAGAAAATAAAATACAATACAACAATTATTTTTATTGATAAATGTGATTGGATCCTCCACAAGCAATCTACGAATCATAAATATGTTGGATGCTAGATAAACTATGAATCCTCGTACTATATATTGTCTATTGATAAATGTGATTGGCTCCTCCACAGGAAATATTTTTTATTGGCAAAGTTGAATCCATCAGCATCCTATAACACTGCTGTGGTTTGTCTTGAATCTGACACCATCTTCACTCATGATGTCAATCTTCAAGTTTTCTGCTGAACATCTTCAGAAATTGGTGGTCCCGTCGTCGATTGTGTGCATTACATTTTCTTTTCTTTACATCCTTCATTTGCTCATCTTAGTTAGGTTTTGAAGTAAGTTAGTTCAAGTGATGTATTTATAAATACTTTCCTAAATGACTTTTTTAGTTTTTTTCATTTGAAATATTTATATATGACTTTTCTTTTGAATTTATGTATTTTTTGTTATAGGTTTGATTTAATTTGCATGATGTAGCAACCCAAAAAAAATTTCAAATCAATTTGAATCAAAACAGACAGCTAGATAAGAAATTCAAAACCACCATCCTAATAATAAAGAGATAAAATTGGCAGTTATGGGGGGGAGAAATTGGAGTTAAGGATAATTAAAAGGAAACTTTATAACCAAGAAACAGTCAGATCCCCACCACTACAAGAAAATTACCATTTTTCGACGGGTAATTTCCGACGGTTTGAAATTCGTCGCAATTTCCGACGGATTTTGTGATAGTTCCATTTCCGACGGATTTTCCGATGGTTACAACCGTCGGAAATGAAAATAATAGATTATGTAATTTATTATATTATTATTTTATTTTTCGACGGTTAGGAATATTGATATTTTCGACGGATACCCATTGCGACGAATTTTCCGACGGTTAGGACCGTCGAAAATAAAATTAATAAATTATATAATTTGTTATATTATTATTTTATTTTTTGACGATTAGGAACGTCGATATTTCCGACGGATATCCATCCGCCGTAATTTGCGACGGATTTTTCGACAGTTACGACCGTCGGAAATAAAAAAATAAATTATGTAATTTATTATATTATTATTAAATTTTTCGACGATTAGGAACGTCGATATTTCCGACGGATATCCATCCGTCGCAAAATCCGCCACAATTTCCGACGGTCGTAATCGTCGGTAAATGTATAATAATATCATATGAGGAGTATTTTATTAATATAACTAGCGACGGTCCAAACCGTCGCAATTACCGACGATTTCGATCGACGGTTCAAACCGTCGGTAAAATAAAAAATAAACATTATATATAACTAAATATTTTTTCGATGGTCACAACCGTTGGTAACTAAAATTTCGTTATCCCACTTTTTTTCTTTTTTCCTCTTTCTCTCATCTTTTCCCCTTATATATATATATATATATATATATATATATATATATATATTATAATTCCTCCTCTCCTCTCTCTCTCCCCCTCTCCCTCTCCCTCTCCTGGCCGGTGAGCCTCTGGCCGGACGTCAAGCGTCGACCGTCGGCGATCCTCTCCTGCCGGCGTCTCTCTCTTCGCTGGCGTCTCTCTCTCTTTCTCTCTCTCTTTCTCTCCAGCCACTAGCGACCGGAGCGGCAGGATCCGGCCCACAGCGGCCGGATCGGGCTGCTGGCGGCCGGATCTGGCCGCAAGCATTCGGATCCTGCTGTGGGCGACTGGATCCGGCCGCGGGCACCCGCGGCAGGATCCGGCCACTAATTTTTTTATTTTTAAAATTATAATGTAGGAACCTAAAAAAAATCAAATCAATTTGAACCAAAATAGACAACTAGATAAGAATTTCAAAACCACCATCCTAATAATAAGGAGATAAAATCGGCAGTTATGGGGGGGAGAAGAAATTGGAGTTAAGGATAATTAAAAGGAAACTTTATGACCAAGAAACAACCAGATCCCCACCGATCTACCTCTGACCTCCCTCATTTCTTCTCCATCGTGCCACCATCATCCCTATCGTACCACATCTGAAGGTGAACCAAAACTCTTCCTCAACAACTTGGCATGCATCTCACGATCTGCACTCACAGCTACAAGGATCAGCCGCCCCATTGCTTCTCTCCACCCCACGCACATTGCAGAAAGGAACGTCCCTGCTGTAACTCGCAAAAGGCACTAACAAATCTGTCTTCTCACGATTCACCCTTGATTTGAATTTCTCTCACATTACTGTCAGATCTGTAAAGGGAGGACAACGAGGAGAATGGGCACTAGCACAGGGACGCGAGAGAGGGTACAGCAAGCGCGAGATCTAACGGATCAACAAAGAGACAACAACCATGAAATCAGGTGAGTGAAATCGAAATCACTCTGCATAACCATGAATAGGATTAGATCTGAATCGATGTTGTGTAAATCCTGTGAAATGATTCATGATCGAACAAAGAAAAGAAAAGAATGGATTGTTTGCCCTAGGATTCTATATTTGTTGTTTGATTGCTGATATGAGTGTGTTCTATTTAACATTGTCTTATGTTGATGATTGCTCTGAAGTAGTGACACATTTAGGATAGAAATCGCTCAAATTTTACATTCTCTGTTCGTGATTTGGCACTTAATGACCGGTCGACCGACATTCTGCCAGTGTTCGTAAATGTACAGCTCGGTCGACCGACCGATAGAAATACGTTGAACGAATCTTGTATTATCGATCGATCGATCAAGAGAAACTGGTCGACCGATGCCGATAGATCGGTCGATTGACCAGGAGAAACCAGTCGACCGAACCTCGAGTCTGACCCTTAATTCTATTTATTATTAAATTTAGATTTTGACATGATCATTATTGGTTTCCCTTCTGATTGATTATCTATATGACTGAATCCGAAGATAAATTATTGATTTACCCTCCATTGATCCAGCCAGCTTTATAGTATGAAAGAATGACAAAAGGATAAAGTGATTATTAAAGAAAGATGAAAGGATAAAAGAGGGGTGGCCAGCCCATGTCAAGTGCTTATAGTTAAAGGTCGCTCCCTTGGTTATGGCTCTATTAACCACTGACCTGCACAAGGCTATATTGTTTTGCTTGGCATAAACTCCAAAGGTTAAAGGCATCTAAAGTCATCGGAGTTATAAGTATAGTTCAAGGTACAGGAGAATGTGCAAGTAATGTAGGCATGATATCAAAGAATCTAAAGGCACCTAAAATTATATGATTCATAAGTAAAGTTCAAGGTAAAGAAAGATGTTCAAGTAATGCAAATAAGATGTCAAGTATTGTCATGATCTCTATCACGATTAATGAATTTCCTCTTGTATCCAAGTTACTTTGGTTTACCATGATATTACTGCTTATCATTATTCATTGATTTTCTTTATTGTCCCAACGACTACATGCTTAATTTTTTATCAAGATAAATTATTTCATCGATTCTAATCTATCCTATTAAACAGTTATGCATTGTATACTCGTATGGTTCCCCACTAGGTTGTCAAGCTTACGAGAGGACCTCCTCTCTTGTGTTTAGTTTCCACATGGCCGGGTCAGTGATGATGTGCAGTAGGTGTGCTGCGGCAAGGCTCTAACGACAAGAAAGCACATGAACCATAGGGCCTATTTAGTGATTTATTGTCCTTCCGCATTTAAGAATTTTTTTATGTAGAACTTATGACCTTAATAGATGATGTAATCATTTTTCTTAGACTTCCGCACTTAATATAATTCCTCTTTATTTTTATTTCTTCTTCCGCTAATGTAACATCCGGATAATTCAAAAAAAAAGAGAAACAACAACTTGAAGCCCAAGCCCAGCGCGCACCAAGCCCACCAAGCCCATCACACTTGCAATACCCTAAACACTTTTTCTCTCCTATCTAATCCCAGCCGAAAGCTGCCCAAGGAAATTTCCATGCTACAGTAAACCTCTCACCATTCTCTCCCGCTCTCCAAGTGCATTCGGCCAACCCCTTTTCCCCACTCATTCTCTCTTCTTCTCACTCCAAGGACAGCCGAGCAGTGACAAGCAAGGAGATCCCCGTTAGCTGCTATAGTAAGAGCTCATGATTTATCCATTGGTCCATAGCAAGCCCTCTCACTCACTCTCTCTCTTGTGTCTTTTCACTGTAGCAACTCGTGATTAGCATCTAGGAGGGAGAAAGAAGGGATTGAAGCTAGAGGAAGAAGATTAGATCTAAGCTTAGCTACTAAGGTATGTTTGAGGTGATCCTAAACCTAATCACCCCTTAATGATGTATGTTGTGTGAATTAAGAGATTTTAAGACCACATTAGGTCTTAATAAAGTATGATTAGGAATTATGCATTTCTTGCTACATGTTTCATTAGAGTACTATATTATTGCTAATCATGATTTGAGTGCAAGATGTTTCATGTCTTGTTACTATGCTTATTGTCATATTGTTAATCATGTTTAGGATTATGACGTTCATTATCACTTACAATAGCTCATTATGAAATCTTGTAAAGCTTATGTACAATTTATAAGTGTGATTAGCATGTTGAATGCCATATGTGGAAATCTCATTATGTTTCATGATTAGGATGCTAAGAATGTTAACAAATGTTTTATATGATGTTTGGAAGTCAAGATTCGCTCAATATGTTAATGTATAAAAGATTTGAGAAAGAAACCTTGTAAAATCGGGTGTTTGCCGTCCCAGAACGGGCGACCGATTTCGTATCGGTCGACCGTTCTGAAAGGGCAGACATATTCGGTGATTAGCGGACGACCAAACACCATATTTCGGTCGTCCAATAGCCATGTAAAGGTCGATCGATATACTAACGGTCGTTCGATATGTGCAGTCGAGACACTTGACACATTCTGTGATTAGCGATCGTCCGAACACTACGATTCGATCGTCCAAAAAGTCGAGTACCGATCGACCGATACCCAAGACAGACATCCGATATATGTAGCCAAAATAGTCGAAACATTGTGTGATTAGCGGACGAACCGAACGCCCATTTCGGTCGTCCGAAAAAACCATAACGGTCGACCGATGATCCTACCGGTCGACCGATATAAGATCAGTGGTCGACCGTTACCCAAAATAGTCGTCCATTTTTGGAGAATGATTGGTTATGTTTGAATGTCCACACTTAGCATGATTTGAAGTTACTATGACCTTAAATAGGGTTAAAATATGCAACATGTATTGAATGATTGGATGTATTGATGAACATGATTAAAAGATGGATTGATAATGGTGTGGCATTTTTATGACTCGGGACCAATCGGTACCCTATATGTAAGACTCCACCGACGGGTGAGGAAAGACCTCATTGGCGAATGAGGGTAATGACCTCATTGACGAATGAGGGTAATGACCTCTCCTACAGGAGAGGATTATGACATCACCTACGGGTGAGGGTTATGATTTATGCGCCACTATCCTTCTCAATCAACAAGATAAGAAATTATCTAAGTAAAGATGAAAGACGAAAAGATGAATGATGAATGACTTGGGACATAAAGTTAAAGATGATAAAGATGTATGAAGAAGTATGCACTTATGAGGATGCAATATGAATGTCCACTTGTCACATCATATGATGTCATGAACAAAGATGACCAAGTAAAGTAAGATAAGATCATGATATGTATTAGCATAATGATAAGAATGATGATAAAGTTATGATATGCATAATCTAAAGGTTATGATGTTACATGTTATCTTATTTTGTCATGATGATATGCTCACATGCCATATAGTATGCATAAGTAGCATATAGCATGCATATGACTTATGTTTTATGATGATGAAATGCATATGCCATAACATATAGAATCAAGTTATAAGATCATAGCATGCATGAGCCTCAACATACTCTAACGGGAGAAATCTCATGCACCCCATGGATCCGTGCAGGTATGGAGGAGGCTTAGGTTAGGCGGCGAGGGCCTCGTGACGGTGATATTGCACATGGATCCGTCGGGCTATAGCCCAAGTCTTTTACTTATATTATGTTTTCATGATGAACTCTTGTAAGAGTGTTATATGTATGGCTTATGGGCCTTATTGAGTCATGTACTTGAACTCATTTATGTGTGATGAACACTCTATTGGGTATACGTTAGAGCCTATTAGGCCCACGGGCCAGTTTATGTATCTTGGGATTTAATTATGTTAAAGTCTTCCGTTGTTATGATATTGATGTTTATTTTTATGATTATGCTCCCGCTGCAAGTTTTATGAAATTAGGCCAAGATCAAGGTCAAAGTAACGTCGCCTAGGGTTCGGCAAAATTTTAAATTAGGGCCGAATTTTGGGGTCGTTACCACTGATGTGTCTCGATTCTTGACTCAGACTTAGTCAATAAGATGGTCAAAGTTATAGCGTCCATAGCGTTCCTAAGTTGGTCTTTGCCACGTGGCGGGGTCGATTTGGGAGCATTACACATGAAGACATGATGGAGATGATCAAGCAATGGGAAAACTATTTGAATGATAAGAAGGTGGAGAACTATGCTTCACAAATGGACAACACATTTCAAGTTATCTTTGAATAACAAAAACTCTTGTGGTGAATCTATTTTTTTATATCTTTTGAAGCATAATTAATGCTTTGAACTATGTATATTTGAGAAAAGTAATATTGGGTTGTTATTATAATGTGTCATAATATCATCATAAATCTTGATATTGAATTGTTATAAAGATTTATCGCAATTCCGTGAGAGCAAAGAATTATCACGAAACTTGTAACAAAATTCAAAAATAAAAATCATCACAAGTATGTAACAATAATTTTCGTCACATTATCATAAATTACTATGACAAATTTGACAATATTTATCATAATAAATATTCGTCACAAATATTTTGTCAAAAGTCCATCACAAAATTATTATAATTGTGACGGATTATTCTTTTTTTATTTTAGTTGTTTTTGCAATTTTGTGACGATCTCTTTTTTATATTGTGACAATATGAACCGTCATAAATAATTTTATGACGGAAGTCATTACGTCACAATATTATCTATGGGTCAAAATTTAGTGACAGAAATGAATCATCACAAATGTGTCATAAAAAATCATTAGTGATGGAAATTATATTTTCTATGATGATATTTTACGTCACAGAAACCTTATTTTCTTGTAGTATGGTAAGAAAGTATTTATTGCCAATATATGAAACAAACTTATAAGGACCCCCAAATGTCAATATATAATGTATCAAGATTGACCATACAGTCTTTCTGTTTGTAATTTTGAAAGGGAGCCTAATACATCTTGCTAGAAGACAAACGTCGGGATGAATTGAAATTTTACAATCAATCACTAATTTTAGCTTTTCCAGTGGAAGATGTCCAAGTCTTTGATGCCATGTGTGAGCTCCTCTATCTTCTTCTTTAGCATTCATAACTCGATGAAACATTTGACCATCAGTCTCTCCAGCAATCTTTGAGAGATAGTATAGCCCATTGAACTCTCTACTAATCAGGTGCAATCTCCCATTGTGCTGCTCCTGTATCATGCAATAGTTTGGAGAGAAAACAATAGAATACTTCAAGAATTTAGCAAGTTGTGAAACTGATATCAAGTTGTATATGAATTCAGGTATATAAAATACATCTGATAACACCTTATATCAAGAATTCATTTATTTGTGATAGATACCTTACAGCCATGAGGTAAGACAATTGATTTTGTATAGATAATTTCACCGCATTATCAAGATTATATAGACTAGAGGACATATGTTGAGATGCTCCAGTGTCTAATATCCCAAGATCATTATTTGAAAACAAAGGAGTACTAGCCATACTTGCCCATATGCAAACTACTATCTTGATTAACTTTCATATTCTTTTCAATTTTCTTCAATATGAACTGATATTGTTCCTTAAAATTTTGTACTCCTTTATCTGCATTGTTTACTATTTCAGTTTTTTATTTGGTCGATTCTGATTCTGACTGCACACATCTTACAGTGTTATGAGTTTTATTTTTGTTGCTATAGAACATCCAATTTGGAGGATAACCCACTATTTTAAAGCATTGAGCCTTCTTATGTCCTGGTTTGTGACAA
This sequence comes from Pontederia crassipes, assembly GCA_030549335.1. Taxonomy (NCBI): domain Eukaryota; kingdom Viridiplantae; phylum Streptophyta; class Magnoliopsida; order Commelinales; family Pontederiaceae; genus Pontederia; species Pontederia crassipes. Next base: position 64,675,112 of record CM060196.1, on the reverse strand, counting down.
CGTTCACAAATTACAGAGTAATTTTTCTTCCTCTTTTGGTATTGCATATTCGGTTTAAAACTTCCATAGAATGTTGCAACATTCTGATTCTAAATTGGTACTAACTTGCCCTTGTTTCTTTGTTCGTCTTCAATAATCATTGAATAAACTTGATTAATAGAGGGTATAGGTGACATTAATAAAATATGAGATCTGGATTGAGCATATACATCATTTAATCACATTAGAAATGTATATACTCTCTGTTGCATTATGAATTCTAAGTAGTCTTTGTTTACTTCTATAGTGGGAAGCCCAAAAGAAATCAGTGATAATTCCTCCCACAAAAACTTCAATATGTTATAGTATTCCTCAACTGACATTGAACCATGCAGAATACTATAGATCTCATTTTGAATCATGTATATTTCTATTCCATCTTTTCTATGAAAATTTTCTTTTAGATCTATCCATACATCTCGTGCATGTTGTCCATATGCGGTATTACTTATCAATCCTTCCGAGACTGAGCCAATCATCTAAGAAATGAACAAAGCATTACATCTTTTCCATTAAAGGTGTAATGTTTGATCTATTGATTCAATTGGAAAAGAACCATCAAGAAATACATGTTTGTTCTTGTTAAATATATCATTGAAAAAAGCACTACTCCAATCCATATAATTTGTAGAATCGACCAATGTGCAATGAGTCACGACCAAACCCAATGAGTATTCCTATATCGTATGACATTTCACCATTAAATTTGGAATAATGCTTAAATGATATCTCTCTTGCACAAATGAAAATTTATATATGTATTTACATTTGAGATGTTTATGTCATACCATAAAATATATTAATTATTTGACTTACTTGTGCATGAATTTATATTCTCATGATTTACAAAACTATTTTATCATATCTTGAAATGATCCTTATGCTTTAGACTTAAAATATTCATGTTATGAAAATCAAGTTTTGACTTTTCATTCATAATATTATAGTGTTATTGGTTCTTTAAAAGAAAAAAGAAACATATAAAGAACTAAAGAAAGAAAAAAAGAGGACGACAAATAGTCCTAATGATAGGGGTTCTTGTTCAAAAGTTCGAAATATCATTTCCTCCATTCACTTGTTACCCTTATTGACAAGTCTTTGGTTACTTGATATTATTCAATTTAAATTTGATATATCATTGTTATCTCAAAATTTTATGCAATATTTTGTTTCCTTATATAATTTTTTGAGACGTGATATTCATTTGATTTTATGTTTTGCTATCATAAATTAGTCATGACCTTAGGGAGAGTTATTTTTGCCTATCACACATATTATACATGAAACAATTCTTGTAGATGTGATAAAAGAATAAAAAATATCTTCATCTCTCTTATGACACTTTGCATATTGTATCTTATATGACAAAAGGGGGAAAATAAAAAATTTAGGAAGATGATATGATTAAGGGGGAGTTACATATCGTATCTAATATTGTTTCTTATATGCTTCATGTGCAAACTATTTTTTGATGAAATAAAAGGGAAAGAAATATAGGAGAAATATGATAAGAACATAGGAGAAATTTATATAGGAAAAATATATATAACCCTTGATTTATTATATGGATCTCATGAATATAACTCTATATGAAAAGTGTCTTACAATTAAGACTTATGTGCATATTCATAATTCTAAGAAAAGCTTAGTTTTAAAGGGTAAAACTCACTATAATATTTTTTACTTCCCAACTCATATACTTTTCATATTTCTTGGATTTTATTCATCAAAAAGGGAAAGATTGTTAGAGCAAAATTTTTATGCCCTATATAATTATGTTTTAATGATACAAATCTCAAAAAATTAGAGTTATATTTAAAATTCTGAAAAAGTTTAAATAAAAATGAGTTGCTTCATGCATTAAACTTTCGATTAATATTTGTTTATATTCCCACGATATTTACATTAATGAGTGAATATAAAAGTTATATATAATTCTCTTATATTTCTAGAGAATCAAATATCATTTCATTTGGATACTATTATGAAAAGTTATGTATAAAAGAGTAAAGGTCTAAAATATTTTATTTAAAATAGACAATTTTATATACTAAATTTTGAATCAATATTTAACTATGATCTCATTATATCTTGGATGAACCGGTCAATCGGTCAAAACGCAGAATGCACTATAATTAATGGTCATATTTTTGCCTCAAAATTAGGAAACAAATCTCAACAGCTAAATGGAGTTACGAATGCTATAAAAGAGGATCCAAAGATGTAAAAATGATCAAGACTTCTAAGAAAAAATGAGAAGAACATTTGAGAAGTTTATTTGAGCTTTAAATTGTAAATATTTCATTTTTTTATTTCTTACTCTTGTGTGAGGTTCCAAATTGTAAAAGAGAGATTGTGGAGTGTTCTTATAATATTTTAATATTTTTTTAGCTCTGAGTGAAAAGAGATTGTGTCTTACCTCTTGAGCAAAGAAAAGACGAGCAAAAGTCTACGAGTGAAAAATGTGTTTCTTACCTCTTGAAAAAGAGAAAATGTAAGAGTTGTAAAGAATTTCTTTCTTGCCCTATTTGAAATGAAGGAAGGGTGTTAGTGAATTTTTTTGCGATCTCGAGATCGAGAAATCGAAGCGGGGACGTAAACTAAGGTGTGACCGAACCTCATCAATAAATCACGTGCACTTTGTGTTTGTCTTTCTCTCTTCCTCTCCTTCCTATCTTATTATTTGTCTTTCTCTCTTCCTCTCCTTCCTATCTTATTATGCATAAGATATGATCGATTTTGTATTAGTTTGAATGTTAATGAATCGATTTTAAACTTTCATAATGATTTTTGTGAAATCAGTATTTTCGAGTTTAGCATCAATTCACTTCCCCTCTTAGTATTTTGTGATCCTACAACATTGACATGGCGACGGATGAAGTGTTTGTTCATTACATGTACTAGTGGATCAATATTTTCCTAAGGACATTGTCCGTCCATATACTTTTGGAAGCAATGTTATTCCGCTTGTCGGTGTCTGGCGCAGCGAAGAGGACGATGGCCATTGCAAAAAGCTCTTCCCATTACACCAGGTGGTGGTGTAGGAGATTGGAGGCGGTGGAGATAATGGAGGCTGAAATCATGATTGATTGATAAATTAAGGGTCGTGGTGTCCCCTACTTAATTATGCAAGGCATACCTCCGTTAAATCCTTTAATTAATTCAAACACTTAAATTATCAAAATTACTTTACCTAAAATAAATATCAATATTTGAGTTTCATTCCTTGAAAAAAAATTGTGATTGATGCAATTATGCGTAGGGTTTCTCCTTTATTTTTCTCTCTAGCATTGTAATTTTGTTTGGTTATTTCATTAATTAATTTAATTAGAAATTTATTCTCTCCTTACGGTTCGTTAGACTCTCGATTGGTAGAGGATTCTAGTCATAGAGCTATTATTTGTGAATAATCTTGGTAAGTCGTTGATTTTATTCAAAAAAGTTGAAAGATATTTCAATATTAATCAATTAATAATGTTAATATGTGTACTTAAGTCAAAGGGATGTCGGAAGGTGCAATCAGGTATATGTTACAATCCTATCCCTTGCTTAACATGTAATAAGTTTAGAAATTTAATTTCGAGGATAATATTTTTAGAAAAATTATTCATTTTACACTATTCGGTAGGGTGGCAGAAAACTAAGCTAAAGGTCAAAAAGTTGATTAACATATATGTGGTGCATATGATTGAGAGCATGCGAACGAAAATGGTCTCGCCTTTGTGTTGGAGAAATATATTTTTTTCTTTCCAAAATCGTGTGCAACTTATAATTATCACAAAGGAAAATATTTAACCGAAATTGGCATACCTTTTAGAAATAGAAAAATGAAGAAAAAATTACCATGACGAAACATTTTTTTCTCTCACAGCCTTGGTAAAAAATTGCACCGTAAGGAAAATTACCACGAAGAATCATATCCATTCGTGGAATCATATCCATCCGTGAAAAGTTCCGACGATTATGACCGTCGATATGCAAATTTAATATATTGTATTAGTTTCTTTAGTCGAACATTACTATATGAAATTACATTAAATATATTATAAACAAATGTTAGTATATTATAAAAATAATATAATTTTTTTATGGCTTGGGTCATCGGTATTATCGATGGCATCAGTTATCCATCGATAGTACCGACTATCCATCATAAGTAACGACGGCTTACCCATCTCTATACCAACTTAAAACCTGACCCCTCCTCTAGACTCGTTTTTCTTTCATACGTTCTCTCTCACTATCCTCGAACCTCGGTTCTGTCGGTGAATGGTTGAAGTCTCGGCTCCAGCGATCCTTACTCCCACTCGAGCCCCCAGCGATGCGACGTAGCTTCGGCGACCCTCTCCTTCACCGGCCGTGTGCCCACCTCCCTCTCACCTAGAGGTTCGACGGCAACCATCTCCCCCTCTCACCCCCCATCCCTCTCTAAAGTCGCCCGCACGTCCGACTGTCCGACGCGGCCACCACTGGCGGCTCGCTACAGTCAAATATGGCCATCAACGGCCGTAATGGACAAATTCGTCAACGATCTGGTCGTTGCAGCCATGATGCAGCCGTTGGTGACCAGATGTGGCCACTTGCAGCCCGATCTGGTCGTTGCGGCCTTGATGTGGCCACTGGTGACCAGATCCGGCCGCTTATGGCAAGTCAAGATGTGCAACGATTTTTCGATAATATGTGGGAACAATGGTTGTCGAAAATAGGATAGAACTCCAACAAGAGTTTGAGCAACAACAAAATGCTAAGAACTCAATGAAAAGAAATGAAGAAAATGATGTGTAGCTCACACTACGATGACGGTGACTACGATGATGACCATTAGGAAAATTTGTATTTTAGGAAAATATTTATTTAGATTTTAGATGTAATTTATTTAGATTTTAGAAAAATATTTTATTTAGATTTTTTGAAATTTTGGCATTCATCTAAAATAGAAATGTCACCTTTTTAATTTATTTTTAAATTAGGGAAGGAACTTTCGACGTGCACGCCTATCAAAACTTCTGACGGGAGGCAGCCCATCGAAAGTTCCAACTGATGCGATGCAGTCGGAACTTTCGACGTGTACAACCATCGGAATTAGAAACGTATCAGCCAAAAGTTCAAACAGATTTGTGGTCATCGAAAGTACCGATGGAGATGTGTCTGTCGGACATGAAGTTCTGACAGATCTTTAATGCCCGTCAAAAAAATTTTGCAACAGACAATTTTCGAATGGTTCCTTCCCATCAAAAAATTTGTCGAAAAGTTTATTTTCCAATGGATCTTTAAGGATTTGTGAGGGACGAGGCCGTTGAAAATGTCAATTTTTCTTGTAGTGATACAATTTGCACTCATATAGTTTATGCACAAAAAATTAAATGACTTGTATAATATGAGAATTTTGTGATCCATTTACATCGACACACACAGATATATATCTCAAAATGAAGGATATTTTAAATTGTTTTTTTATTAAAAGAGTGTAATCATTTGACATGCCAGCTTTTAGGAGTAATATCACGAAATTAAATGCACATACACTATGTTAAACCTACTATGTTATAATTAACAAGAGTTATATGATCTTTGCAACAATGAGTTTATATGAAATAGTATTTCCCGAATGTACTTTATTGTGTAAATCATCCCATTCATTACATATATCATATTCGTCATGGGTACATCAAAGGCAGAGTTATATGCTTCCAATATGAAAGAATGTGAAATACTCGAGTCAAATAGCACAATCATTATGAAGAGTGTACCTCTATGACATCATTATCATTCGGAACCCCATTAGTTTGGAATTGAAGAGACGTTCAACTACTTCATTTGGACATCTTATGCCTCATTGGATCTTGGTAGGGCAGTCCCTCACAAAGTGTCCAAACTTGCCTTGTTCTTCAAGAAGCACTCTTCTTGGTGCATCTGGCTGCAATGGACGTAGTTCGCCCCCTTCCACCGAAGGAGGTGGGCTATTGGCGTGGGGATGGTGCTAGAGTCTGTCGGGCTACAAAATTTTTCACCATCAATAATACATATTTGTTACGTCATAGGTACATCATCAGTCATTCATTTCGCATGTAGTTGACAGGGAGCTTGATGAAGCTGACAAGGAGCCTCACGATGCTAGCTGAGGTCGATGGTCATGGTGAGCATCCCTTGTGGACCCGTGACAATCCTCTCATTTTGGTATGGCGAAGTCAATGGGTCTGTTTTTAGTCTTCAACTCTTGTTGGTGCTCTCGGATCTCCCTCTTAATCTTGGTCATTAAATATACGTCCTCCTTGAGATTTGTGACAATACCCGAGATGGCCTTCTCGTGACTAGATATAGGTCATTGATGAAGCACTCGACCTTGTCCAAATCATCCACATTCTCCATATCATATTCCAACTACACGAACTTAGTGTGGTACTATGTTACTGTCATGTTGCCTTGAAGAAGGTTCTGAAATTCCTTCATCTTCTCCTTTTTTGTAGAACGGAGTGTAGTGGGCTTGAAATTCTTCCTTCAAGTTGGCCCATGGAACATCTTGTTGGCCCATAAATTTTGTGGCTTACATCATCTCCCACCAACTCATCATCTTCTCTATTAGCACGTGGGAGGCATAAATGATATTTCAATCCTCGGAGCACTACAGTAGTCAGAAAGGGGTGGTTTGGTACAGGGATAAGCAACTTGTTCTAGGTTTTTTATCCAAACACCATTTTTTTCAACTTGTGGGGCCCACCAGTAATCATTGCACGAATAATACAGTTCTGGATCATTTGAGTTCTTGAGGGGGTGAAGAACTCCTGCCAGAACAACATGTGAGAGCTAAGTTGGGGTCAAGCAAAAAATGTTCTGGAACAATTTTTTTGCACCCAAACAGCCTCAAAGTGTGCTCTGTAGAGCTAATTCATCATTCTGCCTTATCAAAATCATCCAATCCATTAAACTTAGGTGGTTGCAGCTTTAGAAAATCTTGGATAGTTTCCTTGTTTACATGCTATCGGTCCTAGCGGCTCAAGAGGATGAAGTTACTACACTAGCGGGGGAAGCTACTTCTGAGTTAACTCCCTCCTAACTCAACTATGGTGTTGACACACTACGGCCATCTCCCTTGCCACGCTCACTTCCATGACCTCAGCCATGATGGGCTATTGCACGTCTCCTCGAAACCGTCTATAACATTACAGCATATAATCCATAACATCATATTCATAAAATATAAAATATGTTGCTTGACTTTTGGTTACGATTGATGCGGCAGATACTCGTGGTGAGTGAACATAAACCATACATATACTTCTATTCTAAAACATCAAGAGAGTCCTAACGTTTGACTCTGATACCATAAATATAATGTCCCAAAATTCGACCTCATCATGTGACAATATCCCCTCTCAGAGTCCCTACGATTTTGATCTTTTACCTTTTAGTTATCCAAGGCACTAAATAAGGGTGTCATGTCAATGGAAACTTTATAAAATATTATAGCAATGAAACACAATTGTGGAAGCTCGATCGATAGACAATAAAAGAGTACATACTGCGAGAGTTAAAAAGATAGCAAATACAACACATAGTCATCATAAGGAATTAAAGTTTGTGTCATAATACAGCATATGATCCCACATATAACTCAAAATAACAATAATGAATATAATATCAAATTATCAACAATGACACTATTCATGTGCACCACATGCATCACCTAAGAAAATGTCACCACACATTAATCGGTCCGCGTATGAGATGAAGTACCTACAGATATCAATACAAGAGAGGAAATTCTCCCATTAAGATAAAGTTAAATGATGGCTCCCGAACCACACCCTCCCGATCCCCTCCCACCCCCTCAAACCCCAATGTGCAAAATTCCTCAAAATCCCTATACTCTCTTCCCCCTCTCTTTCCAAATCCCTCAAGCTCTACTCGGAGTTGGCTGGAGGTAGATCAACCTCATCGCCCCGCATCATCTTCTCTTCCTCAGCTCTCCAAACATCGTCTTCAAGCCATTCAAGAGGCCTCCAAGGATGAGATCGCCGCGCCGAGGAGGTTGCTCAGAGGTCGGAGGACCTCAAGCTAGCCCTTATGGGATGACTATTGTCACATGATCTCTCCATCGACGTTCTGAAAGCCGAGCTCTCAACCCTCTGGTCACTCACTACTCCCTGGAGATCATGGATCTGGGAAATCATTATCTCATCTTCAAATTTGGATCCAAGGATGATAGGTTACAAGTTCTAACTCACATCCCTTGATCTTATAATGGCAATCTGCTCCATGTCTCGCAGGCGAAAACCATCTTTCGACCGCAGGACGCCTCTCTACCACCCCGGTCTGGCTGCAACTCCTAGGTCTCTCCTACGAGCTTGGGGAAACTGAAACTATTCTACGAATCGTTTGTATCTTTGGTAAGCCTCTGAAGATTGATCAACACACTATCAAAGGGGAACGTTTTTGCTTCGCGCGCATGTGTGTCGAGCTCGACCTTGCTTTTCAGTCAAGCAGGGAACGTGGATTAGGTACCGGATGGGTCTTGGTATTTTCAGGTAGTCACTTATGAGAATCTGCCATTGTTTTGCTTTAACTGTGGTCATATTGGTCATCTTTTAGATTACTGCCCGGCACGTTAGAGTGATCAGAGTTTGCCCCCGACTAGCAAGGATGGTGTGCTGCTGTACGGATATTGGATGCGATCTTATCCTTCACATCGTCGATGTCCAGCTACAGTCACCTCTGGGGACGGCCGTGTCGAGTACCCAGGTGAAGTGGATCGTGTCCTAGGCCGTCAGCCGGTTCAACCTCCTGAACCGGAGCGGCAATGCCCAATTTCTCTTGTTGCCCTAGCAAGGATCAATCCTGGATGTTCACGCACCCCTCAGATGGATCTTTCGATGGATACTATCCCAACGGTTACTACTACCGCATCTGCTTCGCATGTGACTACTCCGCTAGTGGCCCCTGCACATCAAATGAGGCCATGTGGCTCGCTTTCTCACCATCTGTCGGCGGATACTCCCCCAGGTGCTCCGGATCCCACTCCGATGGGAACAAGTCATCCTCCCTCCTCTCAAAACCCTACCTCCTCTACCCTTTCTCCTCTAACCCTCCGGCCATAGGCTACCCCCTTGTCGGTTGTCTCCAGAAAACCTTCTTCTTCTTCCATTCCTGTGCAGGGACATGATAACTTGGTGGCCCAAGTTCTGGAGCGCTTCCAGTCTCCACGGATTGTTCCTACAGAGGGGTTATCTAAGGAAGAATCTGAAGGGATTGATGAAGAGCTGATAATGGATCCAGCCACGAAACCACAACGGAATCATAAAGCGACGTCCCGCTTCTCCCCTCCATCCCCCTCCTTTACTAAGAGAAAGGGGGTAGGAAGAAAAATGGTAAGACAAAGTCCTTACATACTATATCTAATTCATTTCCTTCTCTGACGCAGGCATCGGAGGCAGACCCACCTTTCTCCAGTTAACCTATGAAGGTGCTTGCATTGAACTGTCGCGGAGCTCTTAGGAGTAAAGCACGGGATAGGCTTCGTTGTCTCATCCGGGAACTCTCTCCAGACCTCATCATTTTTCTGGAAATGCACACGAATAGTAAGAACTCTAACCCAATTATTAAGAGATTAGGTAGTAACTGGATAGGTTGCTTTCATGAAGGTAATGCCACTCTCTCTTTAATAAATTCCCCTTCACAGCATATTCATGTCATTGTTAGTTTTGATAATTTCTCTTTTCTACTCTCTACTATTTATGCTAGTAACATGCCTCTAGATCGTAATAACCTCTGGAATTCTCTGGAAAATTTGGATCTAGATGATATCCCCTGGCTTGTCATGGGAGATATGAATTGTATCCACTCCCCTGAGGATAAAAGGGGTGGCTCTCCTTTTACCTTGAAGAAATCCACTAGAATTTTTCGTAGCTTTATCCATAATCAAGAGCTAAATGATCTTCCTCCGGTTGGTTCCCAATACACCTAGTGCAACAATAGATCACATCGTGCTATGATCCTTTGTAAACTTGATCGGGCACTCATAAACCACCACCGGCTATCAAATTATCCAAATCTAAACCTTATGTCCATGACCAAAGGGAATTTAGATCATGCTCCTATTTTGATTAACACCGGTAATAAAGCTCAAAAATCCAGAACATTTAAATATGATCATTTTTTGTTTGATTATTCTCAACCCAAATCTATTGCGGAAGAGGTCTGGGCCAAAAGAGATGGTCATACTACCTTGCATAAATTAGAGAATAGGGCAGCCATTGTTAAACAAGAAATCAATACCTTAGAATACAAAGATGAGAGGTCTGGCTTATCTGACTTAGAACTTGGGCTTCTAAGAGCAAAATATAACCAATATGCTACTTTTCTTAGACAGAGTAGTATTAAGTAGTGGTCTAAATCTATGGTGAATTGGATTAAAGATGGTGACAAAAATACCACTTTTCTTAGATAGATTAGTATTAAGTAGTGGTCTAAATCTATGGTGAATTGGATTAAAGATGGTGACAAAAATACCAAGTTCTTTCACCTTAGCACTATTATCAGACAAAGAAGAAACTAAATTACTAAAATCCAGGATAACAATGGACACTTGGTTGCTGAAGACCAGAACATCAAATCTTGTTTTGTTAACCACTACTCTAATCTGTGGGCTCCTGATATACAACCTTCTCCTAATCTCTCTGCCTGGCCTGCCTTACCCCTCCTTCATGATACTTGGATTTCGCACTTAGTTATGCCTTTCACCCACAAAGAAATTAAGAATTGTATATGGCATATGTCTGCTGGTAAGGCCCCTTGGTCGGATGGATTCATGATTGAATTCTACAGAAATTATTGGGGTATTATTGGTCGGGATGTTTGTAATGAGATCCAGTCCTTCTTCTCTCATAATCAATTACCCAAGGGATCTTAAGCCACTGCCATCACTTTTATACCCAAAAAATCAAATCCAATTTCTGTTTCTGACTATAGACCTATATCCTTGTGTAACAATATCTATAGAGTTATTGCTAAAATCCTAGCTAACAGCTCAAACCTACTTTGAAAAATCTCATTGATCAGTCTCAAGTAGCTTTTGTCAAGGGTAGATCAATTCATGATAACCTTTTCTTAGCTCAAGAAATATCCCACTCTCTGACTAAAGGAAGGAAAAAATTCATCATTCTCAAGGCAAATATGGAAAAAGTATTTGATATAGTCTCTTGGCATGCTGTGCACATGGTCTTACAGCTAATAAAATTCCCATCCACTTTCGTTAACTGAATTATTACTTGTATCCAATCACCCCTCTTCACTTGCAATATCAATGACACCTTTTCACCATATTTCAAAAGCCATAGGTGCCTTAGGAAGGGTGACCCTCTATCTCCTTATCTATTTATCTTAGTGTCCCAAGTATTCTCCTCATTGATTAATGACCAGATTAATCTAGGGCATATTAAGCCATTCATGGTTGGTGCATTATTTGTTAGCCATCTTCTATATGCAGATGACCTCCTTGTTTGCTCTGAGGCCATTGCTACTAACTGTAAAGCACTGAAGGATATCTTTAGTAGGTATCAGGAATTAACAAATTAGAAAATCAACTTGAACAAGTATTCCATTTATTTACCTCCAAAGCTTCACATCCGTAGAAAAAACATCATTAGAAATATATTAAACATCTCTGTAGGCTCCTTCCCTTTTACTTATATTGGGACACCTATCTCGTATAAGAAGCTTAACAAAGAGTCCTTCTTTCATATCATTTCCAAGACCCAATGCAAGCTGACCGGTTGGAAAAGAAAGACTCTATCCCAGGCTGGGAAAGTCACTCTCATTAAATCCACCATCTCTTTTATCCCAAACTATGCTTTAAGTGCCATATATATTTCCCTGGCCACATTGAAACTCTTGAACGTTTCTCTAGAACCTTTTTGTGGTCCTCATCCAGTGATAATAGAGGCCTTCATCTAATTAGTTGGAGTACAATTCATCTTCCAAAGCAGGGGGGGTCTAGGTATTAGGTCCCTTAATCACATGCGGTATGCTTTGATAGCTTCGAGAGTTTTATCAATCCTAAATAATTCTAATGATCTTTTTTCATCATTTATGATCCAGAAATATCCTGATTTCCATCCTTGGTTGCCTTGTCCCCCATTAATAAATCTGCTTGGAGCTGGAGACTCCTTTCTAAAACAGTGGAATGTATTAAACTTGGGCTTAAAAAGCATATTGGCAATGGTCGGGACACTCATGCATATTATGATCCATGGATCTTTAATATTCCTCTTAGTCATATGCCTACTTATATAAATGTTCTGTCACCAATTGTTTCCCTTTTGACTGCTAATCTCATATCTAACTCTGCTTGGTATTCTGACATTCTTATGAATTGCTCCATGTCTAATGGATAAGATTCAATGTATTAAATTGTCTATTTTCCCCTGTGATGATTCTTGGGTGTGGGCCTCGGAAAGTTCTAGAATTGCAACGGCTAAGACAGTTTATAACTTTATAAGTAGGCCGCTTGTGCCACCTAAGCATGTTGGATGGTCGGGTTGGAGATCTATATGGTGCATTAATATTCCCCCTAAGATAAAACTTTTTTTTTAGAAATTGGCTCATAACCGTCTCCCTACTAAACATCTGCTTGCAAGTCTCATTCACTCTGTCAATCCTACTTGCTCTCTTTGTGGTATAGGTTGTGGAACTAACATTCATCTTTTCTTTGACTGTTCTGTGACTTTCCAAATTTGGAATCTGTTTCAATCCCTTACTGATTACTACTTCAAATTTATTTCTACTTGTAAGGAGGGAGACCGGATTAAGGAGGGATGTGACCTTCATGATCACACCTCTCGCTCTCAGCTTCATACCATTTTTGCTCTATCTTTGTGGGAAATTTGAAAGATGAGGAATGATGCCCATTTTAACTCCACTCAGGCAACCGCTGTCGTGGTTTGGTCGCGAGTCAAGGCCGCTTAACTTTTGAGGGGACTTCCCCCACGAACCATGTCCTCATTTGTTCGGAGCCTCCACCCCAATCCTGGTTCAAACTGAACTTGGATGGCTTATTTTTTAGCAACTTTGGAGTGGGGGAGCAGGCTTCATTGTCGGAGCTTCTAATATTGGGTTTATTTGTGTAGGGGCTTTGTATAACCGTTTCCATTCGGCCTTGGAAGTTGAAGTCTGGGCCATCCGCTACTGGATGCTGTAATGTCAGAGCCAGGGCATCACTCATATTCTTCTGGAAACAAAATCTCAACTTGCTATCAACATTATCAACCATAAAACTCCCTGTCCGTGGCGCCTTAAGAGCTTAGTTAATGATATTGCAATCTGTCGCTCTATGTTTCAACAGTTTAGTTGTATGCATGTTTTCCGGTTAGATAACTTTGAAGCTGATTCTTTAGCATCTTTTGGTAGAAGATCGCTTGCCGATCAATTTTGGGAGGATGTCCCCCCTCCGGGCTTCCTCCAGTTTTTGTGTAATGACGCTATTGCTAATCTATCTTATCTTCTCTTTAAAAAAAAGATAAAGTTAAACGTGATAAGATCAATAGTAAATGTATAAGGATGATCCATTAAGCATAAGCATGAGAAATATAATAAGTTTTGATCATGGTGGAAAGATCACATCTTAGGACATTTATATAATTCCTATGATAATTCATCTTTCACTTGAAATTGAATTATTTCATCATTGTCATGTTTTTATTCATCATGTGGTTCATCTTTCTTAAAGAGCTCTCAATTTTACGATGAGCTATGCAATAATCTGTACTACTTATTCCATCAATAGTCAATGGAGAATCAGTGACATGGCGGATGCTCTATAATAAGAAAAAGATGCATTGCTTCTTGAGCGGAGTCCTTTTCCTTAATTAGGGTGGAGTGATCGTGCACGATAGGAATAGTATCTCACGATGTTTTATCTTCACTGAGCCATGTAGCATAACTTCACTATGTTGCCTTCAATTCCACTATTTTCTTCATCATCATCATCATCATCGTCATATATATATATATATATATATATATATATATATATATATATCTTATCATAAGTTGGTAATGAGAATCCTCCTTTCTATTTTTTATTTTTTTTAGCCTATCATTTTATGTCTTGGTCACAAAGGACCAAATCAAGGCTTATGGGAGTTAAGGTCAATTCCTTGTCATCATAACATATCATATAGAGATACTATAAGATCAAATCGACAAATTGGTTGAGGTTAAATTAGTAGTTTAATTTCATACATTTCTATCCAAACTTTTTAATATCTGGCAGATTTACAACAAATATGGTTTATAGCCAAAAATTAATAATCACAATATGTTAGTTCGTGGTAATAATCATATCTTATAGTCATAATTATTATTTTTGTAAGTATTGATGAGTTTGTAACCACAAATAATTTATATCATGGCAATAATGGTTTAGCGATTGTTATGAATTTTTATTTTGTGACAAATAATATAAGTAATTGCCACAATTTTTATTTTCATAATAAACTATATTCTTTAATATCAATATTAGCCACAAAAAATTCATAACTAATTGTTGAATGCAATATTATGTATTTGTTACATTTTTAAAATTTGCGACAAATGATATGTAAGATTTTTATAAAAAGTTAATGATATGTTTTGTTGATAAAATTACATTAATAATTGGTCTTGCTTTACATTAAACTTAAATAAAGTTGTACAATTTAATTAATCACATAAGTTGTTTAGATAATAACTATTGAGTCAGCTAAACTAAGTCAATAACAAGTGAAATAATTTGAAGAATTTGGATTAATTAAAATTCATGCATGGAGCATGCCTTGAATAATCCCACATGCATAAGTCATGGGAGAGAGGTTAGGTATATATGGAAACATGGTCTTGATTTGGTATGATGTATTTTGATAAAATGGTGCAGGCCGAGTGGACATCCACTAAGTGGATTGATCGTCTGATATGATAATTGTTATCTCTTGCTAGAAAGGAGCGGACGTCAAAACATATGATCTGTCATTCGTTTCTCCTCGATAGAATCGCGGTCTTAGTTTTTTAATACAAATAGTGGTAATCATACATAAACATAATTCTAACATCAAACATGATTTATAGGTCATTCATAAACATCTTTATGTCCACTCTATCATCAAGTATAATGCATTGCAATATATATCACCATCCTTATACACCTCCCATTTCACAATTCATTAATCATTCAGAAAGATCATTCATGCATGATTTATAGAAAGTAAACCTTAATTTTCATAGGCTAATCTGAACGTATATAACAATTTCTTCCTGATAAATTTCATGAATAACTTCTTAGAACTAAAATGAGCATTCATAAGTTCCAATCATAAAATTCATCTAGATATAATTACAAACCAAATCCATAGTCATCCAAATAAATCATTGAGAATGTATAGAATCCAATAAAACATGTCATCACTCATAGGTCATAATCAAGGCAATTCTAGACATAAATTTTAGACTATGAATCATTTCAAGAATCATCTAGGATATCATGATTCATGAAGCATGCAATTCATAAAAAGTATATCATAAGCATTGGTATTATCCATTGTTGACATAATCCTAAGCTTAAAAGCGCACTAGGACATACATAGCTGTTAAAAAAAATTATCATATGATTTAGATTCTGAAATCACACATTTTTTGGTTATTTCTTCTGATGCTTCAAGCTCTAATCATTTCTCCTCCTTCCTCCTCTATTCTTCGTGTGCTCAATGTTGGAGTTTGTCTTCTCCGACATTGGTAGGTTGCAGCTCAAGGGAAGAGTCCGACATCAGAGTTTAGCTTGTAACAGCATCATATCATTTTAATACTTTGTAACAGATATTGATTACTATAAATAGGTGTCCTCGGTTGTGAGCTATAACCAACTTCTTACATTTGAATACATTTACTTTTGATCGTATTCTACCTTTGCTTTTCATTTTTTTCCATTTCTTCTGCTTTCCACTTCCTCTCTTCCGACGATCTACGGTCGACGCTTATTTGAGCTCAGATTCTTGACATGGTATCAAAGCACAGGCATTCCCGATCCATCTGAGCTCCTTTCCGATCACCGAGCTTCGTTGTAGCACTGCCGAAAAGCAGATCGCAACTTCTCTTTCGCATCTACCGAGTGAAGCACCGTCCCCATCCTATAGAGCTTGAAAGTCCAGGTTTCCATTATTTCCGACAATCTTTGATCTTTGTTTTTCTTCTATTTTTTTTCCTTGCGATCGTGTTGCCGATCGAGTTTCTTTTGCTTCTTTGGTTTTCTTGTTCTCTGGACTGTAGATCGATCGTGTTCATCGACGATTGCAGCTCCATCTTCAACTTCTTTTTCTCCTGATCTTGTTTGACCCCAGTGATCGATCTGAGTTTCCAATTTTTCTTTTCTCTCTGTTTTTTCCTCATTTCCCATAGTTCCTTTATCATCAATTTCCTTTGTTTCTTTCACCGAACGAGTTGTCTCATCGGTTTGGGAGCATCGTCTACATTTCCTAGTGGCGATCACTAGTTGATTTCTCGACATTATCGTCGAAGGGTAGGAGCCTTCTCTACATTTGTCGTTATCGACGTTCTTGGTATGTCCATGGTTTTCCAATCTTCTTTCTTTGATTGTTAAGATCTGGAGATGTATTACCTCCTATCGTATTACAAGTCCGAGTCAGTTTGTTTCGTCTTTCAACTTCCTCGCACATTTTGATCCTTCAATTTCTTGTCTTCTTTTGGCTTTCCTCTGTTCGTTCCTCTTCAAGTAAGTTTTGTCCACGAATTGTCCCTACTCCACATCATTTCTGTTGGTAAGTTTCTTCTCTAGTTCTCTTCAAGTTAGTTTTGCCAGCATTGATAATCTACAATTTTCTCTGTTCTTCGACGTCCACCTCTTTCCTTTATGTGCTTATTCTGCTGCATCGAAGAATTTGCAGAGTCAATCATCATGAACGAAGCTTGTGCATCTCTGATTCCATGGCTTCCAAGTGTTCGATGGATTGTCTCACTGGTTTCAGCATCGCCGAATTCTGCTCGCTGCCGTACAAGCCGAGTTCAAGTTGACGTTGTATAGTTTCTCCCCACCGTCAACTTGCAGGGGTGTGTTGGAATTTGTCTTCTCCGACGTTGGCAGGTTGCAGCGCAAGGAAAGAGTCCGACATGAGAGTTTAGCTTATAACAGCGTCATATGGTTTTAATACTTTGTAACAAATAGTGATTACTATAAATAGGTGTCCTCGGCTGCTGTGAGTTGTAACCAACTTCTTACATTTGAATACATTTACTTTTGATCGTCTTCTACCTCTTGCTTTTCATTTTTCCATTTCTTGTGCTTTCCACTTCCTCTCTTCCGGCGATCTAGGGCCGACGCCTATTTGAGCTCAGATTCTTGACACTCAGCACCTCCTAAGTCTCCTCCAAAGTTCTCTAGCCAAGTTCAAAGCAAGAAGAAATACCAAAACGATATGCGAGATAAAGTGGTGTGAGAAGATGAAGAAAAGAAAAGAGAAATGAAATGACAAATAAAATTAAAATGAAAATTAGAATTTTTTTTTGCCCTGTCCTGTAATCTCCGGTTCTAAAGGTGAAAGTATCCACCATTCTCCAAGTTTTTACGTGAAAAAAAGAAGAGAAGAACTTAAATTTGACTTCGGGTGGTTACGACTTTCCACCGTTCGCTCTTTTTAGTGGATGGCTCACACTACTAGAAAAATGCTGATTACTGACGGTCCGGACCGTCGGTAATCAGCCCGAAAACCGTCGGTAACGCAATTACCGATGGTTTTTTAGTCGGAATCGATCCGTTAGAAAACCGCTCGTCGCAAATCGATTTGCGACGATTGAAAAAAATTCGTCGAAAATATCGACGGTCAGAACCGTCGGAAAAGTCCCCGGTGGTTCGAACCCTCGAAATTTTCGACGGTTGCAACCATCGGAAAAGGCCGGCGGTTCGAACCGCCGCAACTTCTCGACGGTCGCAACTGTCGAAACTTTCGACGGTCGTCGCAACCGTCGATCTTTCGACAGTCGCAACCGTCGCAAATAATTTTTTAAATATAAAAAAAATTAGCGATCGGATCAGGCCGCGGCTGATCCGGCTGCAAGTCGGTCGATCCGGCCGCTGGGGGCCGGATCCGAACGCCCGACGGCCGATCCGAACGCTGGAGGTCAGATCTGGCGGCCGATACGGCCGCTGGAGGCCGGATCCGGCGACCGAGGCTGGATCCGATGGCTAGGCGGCCGGATCTGGCCGCCAGCGGCGAGATCCGGTCGACAGCGGCCTCTAGCCGGAGAGAGAAAGAGAGAGAGACGCCGGCGCGGGAGAGGGTCGCCGGTGCGGGAGAGGGTCGCCGGCGTCCAGTGCGGGAGAGGGAGGCCGGCGCGGGAGGGTTGCCGGCGTCCGACGCGGGAGAGGGACGATCGGTGCTCGCGGGCCGGGAGAGAGAGGAGTGGAGGGAGGAGGAATTATATATAAAGGGAAAAAGTGGAAAGAAAGCGGAAAAAGGGAAAAAAAAATGGGATAACGAAATTTTAATTACTGACGGCTTCGACCGTCGAAAATGTAAATATTAATTATTTTTATAATTACCGATGCTTGTGACCGTCAAAAATATATTTAGTTATATATAATATTTATTTTTTATTTTACCGACGATTTGAACCGTCGATAATGGTTACCGACGGTCAAAACCATCGGTAATTGCGACGGTTTGGGCCGTCGCTAGTTATATTAATAAAATACTCTTTATATGATATTATTATACATTTACCGACGATTACGACCTTCGAAAATTACGGCAGATTTTGCGACGGATGGATATCCATCGAAAATATCGACGTTCCTAATCGTCGAAAAATTAAATAATAATATAAAAAAATACATAATTTAATTTCTCATTTCCGACGGTCGTAACCGTCGAAAAATCCGTCGAAAAAATTAAATAATAATATAATAAATTACATAATTTATTTTTTTCCGACGGTCGTGACCATCGGAAAATCCGTCAAAAAAATTAAATAATAATATAAAAAAATACATAATTTAATTTTTTTCATTTTCGACGGTCGTAACCGTTGGAAAAGCAGTCGAAAATTGCGATGGATGGATATCCGTCGGAAATATCGACGTTCCTAATCGTCGAAAAATTAAATAATAATATAAATTATTTCCGACGGTTATAACCATCGGAAACGAAATCGTCGAAAAATTCGTCGCAAATTGTGACGGATTTAGAATCGTCAGAAATTATCCGTCGGAAAATCACGATTTTCTTGTAGTGTCAAAGTTCACGTCCAATATTTTTTTGAAAAAAATATTGAGATATTACGTAATGCTTGCCATCTTAAATTAACTACAAGTCTTCAATTCTTGGACAACAAAAGATTCCATGACTAGCCAAAAGGAGAAAAAAAAAAGGGCAAAGAAAGAAAACAAAAACGTTTTTGTCTGAACTATGAAGGAAAGAGACACGTTACGTAACTTTTGTTTCTATGTTTTTAATATTGGACCAAAGTCAACTAAATCACAATTCAACTGCATTAATGCTTCTCCAAATCTTAATTTATCTACAAGTCGCGAATTAATGGATGCATTGATTATTGAGCAAAAAAGAAAAAAATGCATGTATTAATTAAGTCACGGTTGAATTGATGCAACTGGCCGGTTCAATGTTTTGTAAATTGTTTATTAAAAAATAACATCACCAATAATTTATAAGAAAAGAAAACTATAATACTGACTCTATTCATCGTAATTTATTAGTACAAAGTTGTTTGTATTTTCGAATTACCAGTACGTACTCAAACAATCAAACCCACGTCAACTTTTGTCTCTGCTTTATTTTTTTTATTTTTGTTTCCTTTTCCGTCGACACTTCCATTCCTTTTTTTTAATGTCTATTTCCTCCCTAGTTTCCTGGTATTACTAATCCCGCATTTATTTTTCTTCCATATTTTTACTTCTTCTCATTTTCAAATTTAAATTTCCCTCTCCTCATTTATTCTCTACTTAAAAATTATTATTTCTTTCCTTTTTCGTTTTTTCCTCTCCTCCTTTATTCCATTTTCCTTTTTTAATTTTATTTCTTTCCAGCTTGTTCCGCCCTCCTTTTTCCAACGTGGTTACTTTAATAGCATGCATTTGCATCCGCAATCAGGGGGTTTTCTTCCATTTCTTCTTTTAATAATTTTTGCTATTGAGCCAAGTTTTTTTTTATAAACCGATCGACTCAACGGTCGTCTGTTTTCCGGTTCAAGCCGGTCAAAATATCACCTTCAATATTAATTTCAATATCAAACGGAGCCGATTTACGAACCATAAATCGGTTCGTGATTAAACCGTTTAACCCGGTCGGTCCAATTCTATTGTAATATCACTTTTTTTTCTTTTTTTTTTTTGGTAACACGCTAACGAGCTTTCTGAGCTTTCTATATAAGTATGCAATTATAGCTATGTCAAAGAAGTCCGAAAGAGGTTGTGAGGAATCAGCAAAACTGAATCAAGCGGATGATCAAAAGGATGAGTTGTGCAAGAGATCACCACCTCCATGTTTTCTTCCCTTTTCTCCTCCTCATCCTCCTCCTGAACGCTATCTTCCAGGTGATCCGGGCACAAGGTGAACATACACCACCTCCATATTCTTTTTTTCATAGTGTTTCTATGCACACTGCATTCGTTCATGTGTGATTCTGCACTGACTATATGACATATCTATACATACCACGACTGTTATATTTGTTCATCACAAACCACATTTTCCCAATGCATCCCTCTAATTTCTTAGATCTGAAGAAAGAGGTGGAAGAATAATTTATTCTCATAGAATTGTATAGAACATATCTGGTTATATTATGAAAAAGAGAGGACATGCACTTGAGAACCCCTTTCAACCTGCCCTGCATGTTATCAACAATTAATACACTCCCCAAAAAGAGAAGTACATGAAGGTATTCATTTAAAAGCGAGGAAGATGAACATTCGAGTACGATCTCATCGGCGATGGAATAACATGTCATTTTATTACTATTTTTTTAATTAAGGAAAAAGAAAACTTCAGGTAGCAAACATGTAACACATGCAAGGAAAATCTTGAGCAACATAACATATTTTTTTATGGTATTCAATTATATATGTATGTTATGTGTGGAAAGTGTCCCCTCTTGCACAGTCAACCATCTCTTACTTGAGTATTTGCGAATTTTGATGGTGGTCATGATCACTAAGATTCTTTTTTTTTCAATCTTTTTGTGACTACTTAATCTGATTCTTTTTATGCCAAGAGAAGCGATCTTTTACATATTATATATAATGAATCTGTAAAGTTGCAAAATTACTTTGTCTTAACTCTTGTTTGATCTGTGTGTTGTAATGTTGTGTATAATACAATAATTAAGAACTAGAATTCGATTACGATGACTCAAGTCCGCGTGGGCCACGGTACTGGGGCGACCTGCGCCCGGAGTGGTCGGCGTGCAAACAAGGAACGGAGCAATCGCCTGTGCATGTAAACCATCTTGAGCTCCGGCCGTCGGTGCATGCCCTCGACGTCTCCTATCAGCACAATCATGCCATCCTCCAAAACAAGGGCCACAATATGATGGTAACTGTGTATTCACCTCTTTACATACATATTATATATATAGATCGAGAGAGAGTATAGTAATTAATATGCATGATAAATAATATGCTATGTGTATTCCATTTACAAAAAAAAGCAAATAACTATTCGTTTATATGGAGTTTCATTAAATTTGATGTGCATACTGTACGTGTGTATATTCTTTTATAGGTGAACTGGACGGGAGACGCGGGACGCTTCGTGGCGAAGGACGAGACGTACGTGCTCCGGCAGTCCCACTGGCACACACCTTCGGAGCATACTTTTGGGCATGACACAAGGCAAGTTAGCAACTTAGATGACCAGCTTGATATAGTCGCACTTTTTTTTTGACACTGGTGAATTTATGTATTATCATTATTATGTCAGGTATCCGCTGGAAATGCACACGGTTTACACCACTTCCACCGGAAAAGTTGCGGTCATCGGTTTCGTGTACAATGTTGGAGACAAAGATGACGGTTTCCTCTCTATGGTGCGTACGTCCTCTTCTTGATGTTTTCTTCGGCCTATCTTTTTTTTTTTCCTATCGTTGACTAATTTGCTCTTGCTCATCAGCTGGTTGAGCCTTTAAGACGGATTACAGAAACCAAAGAGACAGAGGTAGATTTGGGTAATGTACATCCGGATGAGATAGGGAGAGGGTCTACTTACTTCAGATACCATGGCTCTCTGACCACTCCACCTTGCACCGAAGGCGTCATCTGGATCCTCATGGAGGAGGTACGTACTATGATCCTGTGTCCTGATTTTAGTCCTAACAAATAATTTGCTTGCATGGTGTTACACTACATATACTGGTATACAACTGCTAAGTCAGCTATTGTAAAGGATGAATTTTCGTTATATAATAAGTTAGATCTATTTATTGTAAAATCGTTGTACCCTTCTTGTAGAGGGCAAGGAGCCTAAGATGTACAATAAATCGATCGACTTATTACATAATGAAAATTCATACTTTACAGTCGACTAAGTACATTCATCCTTTGCAGTCGACTAAGTACATGTACCCGGCCATAACTTACAGCTCAAAAATGAACTATATACTCCTTTTATATATATAGTGAACTCATCAGAGTTTTTTCAAACAACATGAACATTGCACAAAATGTGTAGATGAAACCACATTTGAAAATATTATGCATAACTTGTTATATGCGAAATGACGACTGTGTAATTGCTTTTCCGCTAGCAAAAATTCTCGACAGCTGACTCAACGAGGATTTGTGTAATCTCTTATATGTTGTTTCAGGTCAAAACTGTTTCACCACAACAACTGAAGGCGCTAACGGATGCAACCAACAATGTAAAGTTTCTGCTTATATGCACAGCCTTCGGATTCCCAAAACTATATCAAACGAAAAAAATCACATGCATGTAACTAGCTAGTTAATGTTTCTGAATCAATAATCGTCGTGTTTAATTTCATGCAGAGGCCAAATGCAAGACCAGCTCAACCCATCAATGGACGAGAAATTCTGATGTTCAAACAAAGATGACGCAGTGTCGACGCGATTGTGTTGATATAGGCCTGGGTATAAATAACGCAAATGAGTAGGAGCTATATAGTGCATGCTCATCAACGTCAACAATGGAGAAACCCCCAGATAGAGTTTAGTTATGGCTGCAATTTCAGTTTGGGCAGATTAACTACTAAGCTCTTATAATTAGCATGTTCGAATATCATCAGTTTATATATATAATTGAACCCTTAAACTTAAGATAAATTTCGGTCTTGGTCTTTGTCTTGCGTGAGTGATTATTTGTGGACTAACGCCTTTTCACTCTGAGGTTCGCTATCCTTCGTTTCAACTAGATGATAAGGAAGTGACAACCATAATGATACAACACACAAATCAGATTATGCCCGCCAAAGAATTTGGATAATGAACCCTAAGCCTAGTGATGAAGACGAATACACTCTATATAATTGGGATTCAAGATGAAGATCAAATTACCGAGTCTCAGTTGCATTATATATATATATATATATATATATGAGTTTAATGTATATGTGAAGCACCCTTTGCTTCACACCATGCGAGGCACAATCTCAATCGTTCAGATCAGATTTGGCGGATGATATAAAAGTGCGCGAGATTTTACCTACATCTCGCGATCTTTTCTTTACATTTCGCGAGATTTTCCACACCTTTCTCTCTCTCTCTCTCTCTCTCTCTCTCTCTCTCTCTCTCTCTCTCTCTCTCTCTCTCTCTCTCTCTCTCTCTCCCTCTCCCTCCCTCCCTCCCTCCCTCTCCCTGCTGAAGCTCTCCCCTCTCTCACTCTGGGCGATCCAGGCGACGGCTCCAACGCCGGCGATCTAGGGCGCCCTCTTTCCCTCTCTCTCTATCTTCCTCTCTTTCTCCCTCCCTCCCCTCCCTCTCTTTCTCTTCCCCTCTCTCCCTCTCTCGACTCTCTCCAATGACAGAAGCACTCCCCCTCTTTCCCTCTCTCGCTCCGACACTCCGGCGACCCAGGAGAGAGCTCCGACGCCGACGATCTCTCCCTCTCACGATCTTCCCCTCTTCCTCCCTCTCTCGATCTTCCCCTCTTCCTCTCTCGATCTTCCCCTCATCGTCCCTCTCTCAATCTTCCCCTCTTCCTCTCTTGGTCTCTCGATCCAGGTGCAATCCAAGTGTGATCCAGGAAACTGAAAGCGCTCTAGCGGCCGAGATCCAAGCAAGAGCTCTGACGGCCGATGATCCAGGGCTCCCTCTCACCCTCTGTCTCTCGATCTCCCCTTCTCTATTTTCCCTCCCTCCTTCCCTTCTTCTCTGATCTTCCCCCTCTCCTCCTCCTTCCCTCCCTCCAATCTAGATCCGCCTCCCTCTGACGGCCATCAGTTCATATCGCCGCTCGCCGGTGGCAGGAGGCCGACACTCATGGACCTCCACCCTCGCCGTCGAAACCCCAGCGCCCACCCACGTGTGAAAACTCCCACCCTCACCCTCAGATCATCGCCTCCGACGCCTATCCAACGATGTACCGCTGCCACCTCCGCCTCCTGCCGCCAGAGAAGATGCTTGCCGTCGCAGCTTCTAGCACAATACGAGCATGAGAGAGACAGAGAGGGGGATGAGTTGCCATCTCGTGAGATGGATGAGCTGATGGATCAATTTTTATGGCATCTGATTAGATGTAACTTGAACCATTAGATCGAATATGAACGGTTGAGATTGTGCTTCATAAGGTGTGAAACAAAGGGTGCTTCACATAGACATTAAAACCCTATATATATATATATATATACACATGTGTGTGTATTGATTCTTTTTTCAAAAAAATTTTGAGCCGTAATATGCATACAAAGGTGCTCCTTTCTAAAAGATACAATTAATTTTGTCCTAATCAATCGACTTATCGAGAAAGATTGAAGCAGTTCATGCCGGTTCGAGCGGTTCAGTTGGTTGGAGGAGCAGCGGTTCAATCGTTGGAGGAGTGGTTCAGTCACATGGGGGGGCGATGGTCGGCTTCCGACATCGAGGAGACGGGGCGGAGGAGGGTGGCGGCACACACGGTGGTGGCTTCCGACATTGTGGAGGCGGGCGGCGGCGGCAAGCACAACGTCGGATTCCTACGATTGCACAGAGAGATTGCGAAGGGGGGATGCGTGAGAGGGGAAAGGGGGAGAGACATGTGAGAGAAAGGGGGGAGGAAACACGCCAGAGCTGTCCATGTGTGAACGCCAATTAGATGTCAACCGAGAGAGATGACGCTCGATCTCCCTCCATGCACGATCACCGATCGCCCTCCATGCGTGAGAGAGATGACACTCCATGCGCGATCACCTACCATGTCAGTCGAGAGAGACGACCTCTGTCCTCTCTGATGTCGGCCGAGAGAGATGAACTCGCAATCGCCTTCCCGATCTATGAGAGGAGTGGTTGGAGGGGAGCGATTCAGGGGGAGAAGTCTGCGCATCGGAACTGTGCATCTTCTCCGGCGTCGACGAAGGAGCAATTTGCGGTGATCTGTAAGGAAAAGGGGGCCGGCGGCGATGACGACGCATCCCTTTTTTCACTGTACGCGCTGACGCATCCCCTTCTCTGCAGTGTCGGCGATGATGACGACAACACCGGTGGCATTCGGGCGACGACGTTGGGTAACAGAGGGAAGAAGATGCGCCCTGAGATCTAAGATCTGTGAACCCTGCATCGGTCATCGCCAAACGTGCAAGCCGTCCTTCGTTGGTGAGATCCGTGAACCCTGCATCGACGCCCAAGAACTTCAAGCTCTCCCCTCTCTGAGTCGACGGCAATGATGACGGCGCTAGGTGACGACGGCATTCGGGCGACGACGCTAGGCGACAGAGGGGAGAAGACGCGCGCTGAGATCCGAGATCTGCGAACCCTACATCGGTCGTTGCCAGCCACCCTCCGCGCAAGCCATCTTTAGTCGGCACGATTGCCCCCTTTTCTCTTGCACATAGAACCGCCATCCTTCGTCCGCTTTGTATGTGTCTCGGTGTGGATCCGAACCCCTCGCCTTGCCGATCTTCCCTCACCAGAGCTCAGTGGATCGCCGGAGCTCGTGTCACATATCGCCGGACCTCGCGCAATCGCCAGTTCGCGCATTCGTTTGTTCAAGAGACGAATGGAGGAATCACGCATGAAGGGTCGCAAACTAGCGCTCTCGAACCGGATGAATAAAGCTGAACCCGTGTGAATGCATCTGATCCATTCATTTTAAATCAGACGATTCTAAATATGTGGACGCAGTGTGTATATATATATATAACATGCATCACTAGCTAAGTTGTAAGAGCCGTTTGGACGCAATATCAATTTAATTAATCGGTAATTTAGATCACAACTTAGATAGATTGCCACTATTTAAATTGCAAATAATATCATATTATAGTGTTTGGCAAGTATTGATAATATAAGTTATGATTAAAATAACTATAGAACAAATTATCAAAATACTCTTAAAAATTATTTTAGATTTTTGTCACATGATATTATAAATAAATAAATAAATAAATAATATAGAAAAAATAAATATAGTAAAATAAGATGAAGCAAAATTAAAAATTATTTATAAAGAAATTAAATAATAGAGAAGATGAGATTGGATGATATTTATTTATTAATAAAATATTTAAAATTAATATTTTTTATTGATTGAACATTATTGTAAAAAATGCATATCAAGCAATTAGTAATCTGAAAAGTCACCTCCCCTATCTGTAATTTGGATTATCAGTAAAGTGTAATTAAAATTAATAGTGTAATTAAAATTATTGATACTCTGTCGCAACCAAACAAAGTAATGTGCTGAACCTTAAGAATTTTAAATAAAATAATTAATAATTTATTTGTATTACCTTATAACAAACAGAAGATAAGGGACATCCAACAACGGTTCCTGCTACACTACTCCATGATTCCATTTGTTTTTGTTATTTTTTCCCCTCTCTTCGACGTATTGTGTCAATGGTTCTGGCAGATAAATTCCAATTGCATGCCTTCTAAACGTTTAGCCTTTTGAAATAATTCTTTTGTGACCTTTTGCCGGGCACTAAATTTGACTTTGTTTTGATGGCAATCGAACAAAAAAAAAGACCTTGTAAACATGAGCGGACTTATATGGTCTTCTATGAGATCAATTGACCCATAAATTTTGATAATATTTATTCTTATCTATATGACCATACAGTAAGAATTATTAGGCATACAAAATAAATAAATTATCACCTTCGAAATTGCATCAAAATACAATTTTGTAAATAGTTTTGCATATCTCCACCTCAAGAAGATAATCAATTCATATGGGGATTTTTGTTTATTTTTATAATGTGTCTCCTTAAAAAATCATTTATTGTTTTTATACAAGAAAAATTGCTGAAAAGAAGTATTGGGTCATAAAATTATTGTGCATTAACATATTCTTCTAAGCCTATTTTTTGTTTATTTATTCACATTAGACTCATTAACTTATATTTTTAGAAATTCATCATTATTTTTAGGAAAAAAATCAATCCTATTACTTTATTAATGCTAACTTCAAGAGCTCATAATCTATGAATCCTTACAACATCCTTTAACTGATTAGATAATTAAATTAAAATAATAATTTATAGGCACATGAAATAAAATTCTTTAACCGATATCATATTTCATTTTAGATGACTTGATTATTGAATAAAATAAACAATTTATTGATTTTTAAACTTTTTATAGCTCATAATCATTATATTTTAAAACATTTTTAGGTATTTTATATTTTTATATTATTATAAAATTTAAGTAGTTATAATTTGCACCCATATACGATAGGGTCTGAGTCCGCCCTGCTTGAAAAGATTAATTACCCAGCTTTACAGTGTTCGTGTAGCAAAGTTTGATAGCTGATGGTTGTCTTATTATAAAATGATCTTGCAGAATTATTCATTTCTATTTATATGTGGAAGAAGAAGAAGAAAAAAGGATAATGGCGTGTGATGCAATTGTATATGAATTAAAAAACGCAAAGAAATTAATATTCATCAATGCTTTATGATTGAAATTCTATTTTGTACATATAAATTCAGCATTTTGCTCGGTGGAAATAAATTTAGCATGTGTCTTCTGCATTTGGATCTACATCAATAAAAATAAGGATTTGTCAAATTAGTTTTTTTTTAGCCAGCTCCGATATCTAACAAGCGATGTCGACGATTCAAATCGCGCGATGTTAAGCGCACTGTCCACATGTTAGAGGTCGGTCTACCAACGAGCCCAACTAATTTAGTTAGATCGTTCAGATTCGCGTAGTTAACAGTGGAGAGGCTCCTAATAAAATTTTTTTTACAATCACAAGACTCGAATACAAAATCTTACTTAAGCGAGAGGATAATTTATCATTCCACCTCATTCCTTGTTAATTGATTTTTGAATAAAATTGAGGAGCAATAAATTAAAATAAATTTTAGTGCCTAAAATGTAAGAGAAAAGAGCGCCTCTTTAGCAGCTCCGCTAAGGAGGCTGCTTAACTCATTCATCAACCGTCCGATATGATCCAACGGGTCAGCCTTTTCTTTGTTTTTTATTCTTTTTCTTGTAGACAGGAAATAAAATCTAAACCGTTCAAAAGTAATCGACAATCAAAATGATTTAAAGAAAAAAAATAAAAAATAAAGAAAAGACCAACCCGTCGAATCATATCAAACGATAGATGAATAAGTTAAGCAGCCTCCCTAGCAGAGCTGCTAAGGAGGCGCTCTTTTTCCAAAATTTAAGCACCAAAATGTGGAATATCGGAAGCGGAGTGGTTATAAATAAAAATAAATTTTGCTTACATGGGCAATGACGCCACTTTCTACGCACTTATAAAAGAACTCTTGCATCACTCTGCCCGGCCCTAAAACCCTAGAATACATTTACCATTCACAATGTCCGCCGCCGGAGCCGCTTCTTCCACCGAGCAAGCCGCCGGCGTCTGGGCGCGGATCCGCCTCGCCGACAGCCGGGACGTGCCCAACATCCACCGTCTCATCCGTCAGATGGCGGAGTTCGAGCTCCTCACACACCTCTTCGCCGCCACGGAGGACTCCCTCTCGGCCACCCTCTTCCCCTCCCCTGCTCCGCCCTCATTCCTCTCCTTCACCGTCCTCATGCTCGAGCTCAGCTATTCGCCTTTCCCCCAGCCCCCCGACGGCGACAACGACAACGACGACCGCAGCTTCGCTCCGATCGTCCGACAGATCGAGCTGCCCGCGCCGGTGGAGGACCCTGAGGCCGCGACTTTCGCTTCGCCGCGCGCCGGGGAGGGTGAGGCGGGGAGCGAGGTGGTGGTGGCGGGGTTCCTGCTGTGCTTCCCGAATTACTCGTCGTTCCTGTCGAAGCCGGGCCTGTACATCGAGGACATATTCGTGCGGGCGGCGTGGCGGCGGAAGGGGCTGGGGCGGATGATGCTGGCGGCGGTGGCAGGACAGGCGGCGAGGTTGGGGATGGGGCGCGTGGAGTGGTGCGTCCTCGACTGGAACGTGAACGCCATCAAGTTCTACGAGGAGATGGGCGCCGAGGTCCTGCCGATGTGGAGGATCTGCCGGCTCACCGGCGACGCCCTCACGGCGTACGGCGGCGAAGGACGGGAGTGATCGCTTGCCAAAGTCTGATATTTTCTTCATAATTGTGTATGGTTATGAGATCCGAATCCGATGAACTCTTCCGAAATAAGAAAATATTTTTTTGAAAATAATTAAACTTCGAGGGTGTATCTTTTTTCCCTGTGATTGAAAAGAAAAAAGAATAGAGGCACGATAATAAATATTGACTGCGCGCTTTCACTTTACTTCCATAATTTTTAAAAAAAAATAAATTATAATAAAAGAAAATGAATTTGATGGTAAAATCGATGTTTTAAATTGTTGTAAATTTTCTTATCTCAGATTTTTTTTGGAAACATAAAATTATTTTCCAATTTGAATTAATGATAGAATGATAATTATTTAAAATAAAAGTTAAAATGGAAAACTTGTATTGATCCGGAGGGCGATGTTTTCATTAATTCATCAAGCAAAACGAAAATAGCACAGCTTGAGCTTGAAAGAGCAAAATGAGTTCCTGGGTGGCTCACAAGGTTACTGGTGAAATATAGATGTTGAACTTTTTTAAATTATCAATTTTATAATATTTTTTCAGTAAAATATTAAATTAATCAAGAATTGATGTTGGTTAAAAGATTTTTGTATTACCCAATTTTTACCTACTGCAAAATAAACCTCACAAGAAAGTATTTTTATTTTCAAGAATATAATTCTTTTTTTTTTTTCGAGAATGTTCAGGAATATAATTCTATACTTGAATTGTGATCTCATTTCATTGTTACAGATTTACAAGTAAATCAAAACTTTTGGTAGTTAGATGAAGAAATTTGGAAAGAAAGTGGAACGATGGAGGATGGAGACATCACTAGGAATCCATCTGGTCGTTGATTTCATTTCGCCCTACTAAATTTTTGCTTACAGGTTACAAGTTTCTGAAATTTTTTCTTTAGAAGATAATGATGGTCAGACTTTACTGGACACTTATTTCCTTTAAAAGTCTGTTTATTATTATTGTTGATGATGATAAGTTATACACATTACCGTTTGTTGTAATCCTGAATTAATAAGTTTCATTCGTTATGTAGATATTATATTTGAAGTGATTTTGGCATGAGAGAGAATACTTATAAGCACCTCTTATTTCACATGTCTGGATCCAAATGATCACAAGTTCTACACAACTTGGGCCCCTTTTCTATCTCAAGTCAGATTGAGCGCATGAACAATACCTGAATATTATTCAGTAAACTTAAAAGATCATTGAAGGGTAATGCGACAGTCGTCCAACCATTCACAAATCACCACACGGATAGTGCATTTAGAAACATACGTAATGCAAACAGATCCTGGATCACGAACGGCAATGCATTCAAACAACGTCGCTTGAGATTTCTTGCTAGAAATTCCTGATTTAGCATTGATCATAGTCGGCACCATATCACACAGCTTGTATTTACAAGTTCATGCTAACCAAGCACAAGCCCCAATGAAATCTTCCAATAGCACACACGGAAAAGAATCTCATTCCTAGGTGACCAGCCAGCCTGCCCTAGGTGCCCCCGAGCTCAGAATACAATGAACTTATGCATGATCTAAAGCCACATAGTTCACACATACTCCAACCGAAATTACCCACATAGTACATGATAAATCAATCTGAAATCGACAAGGGAAGTGAATTACATTAGGATAAATCAGTCAGAACCAAATTACAAAGACCTCGAGTTTCACTGCAACAAGTCAGTTTAAGAAAAAGGAAAGAAGCAAATTGGAAGAACAAGCAGAGTGCTTGATCTTTTTTTTTCTTTTTGGGAGATAAAGTGCTTGATCTTTGCTTGTCTAGCATGTTAATCATGATAGGTATCCGAAGTTAGCTATGTACAAATCAACAGAAACATCAATTTGGACATTCGAGCAAGACAGAGGGTGTACCACTGTACCATTCAATCCAAGGCTACAGCAGTTTCGAAGCATCCTGCTACTAGTGGATAGGCAACTTTTAACTAGCAGAGGTCAGAATTCCAGACGAAGGCAGAGATCTCAGCTTCCTGTCCCCTGTATATGGATGGACATCGGACAACTCTCTTATGCGCCGCAGAAGGGATTGTGGTATGTGATGCAACATATTCTTCCTTTGTGACTCGGTCTAAAATGCAGAACACATACATTGATATTGATCCCAATACAAAATATATATATAAAACATGGTGAAATAATTATACAAACACACGGTTACAACATAACTCTAATACAAGATGAAGAAGGAAAAGAAATTACTAACACAGGATGCCAAAATTTGTGAATTTCATTTAGAAGCACACTGGATTGTGTTTCTTCAATATTTGTCCACGGTGAACCATTTTTCAAAAACTGTGGTCTTACCAGTATTGAAAAAACCCATATATATAGCTAGGATAAAAAAAAACTCACAGGATAGTGGATATTTTGAGATTCATATGTATTAGCACTATTTTGCATCCAGATTAAGTGGCATGAGAAAATAATTAATTTTTCAAACACTTGCTATGAACACCCTTGGGACCCAGATCAAGTTACCATTCACGGTGTTAGTGTGATTCAAAGTAGTTTGCCTCTCAAACAGACGGACGAACCAACTGGACAATTGAATTCAAAATTATAATCACCAAAAAGGTCATATCCATATCAAGTTTACCCTTTGCATTTGCACCATTATAACCCAACATTAATTAACGAGAAAAAATACTTCTAGGAACCATGCATCAGGCAAATTAAACCATGGAATACACATGGACTATAGCATAAGCTGTTGTCAGCTATGCTTCTCTTGCACAATTTAAGAGGCCATGTGTATAATGTTCAAAAAGCATAGTTTCAATTTTGCTTACATGGGCAATGAAGCCACTTTCTAAGCTCTTTAAGATTGTGTTTGAATCGAGGTGAAAGGAGAATAAAAAGAAATGTGTTTGAATTGAGGTGAAAGGAGAATAAAAAGAAAGAGAGGAAGGTAAAAAAAAATTTATTCTTATTGAAGAAAATCTTTTTTTTTTTCTTCCGTTCTTCCCCATTTATGCTATTTTATTTCAACCTTAAATTAACAATTATCTTTCCTCCCTTCGTCTTCCTCATCGTTCTCTTCCCTTCCCGTTAAGGGCCTTGTCCAAAAAAACGAACTCTTGCATCACTCTGCCCGGCCCTAAAACCCTAGAATACATTTACCGTTCAAAATGTCCGCCGCCGGGGCCGCTTCTTCCACCGAGCAAGCCGCCGGCGTCTGGGCGCGGTTCCGCCTCGCCGACAGCCGGGACGTCCCCAACGTCCAGCGTCTC
This sequence comes from Pontederia crassipes, assembly GCA_030549335.1. Classification (NCBI taxonomy): domain Eukaryota; kingdom Viridiplantae; phylum Streptophyta; class Magnoliopsida; order Commelinales; family Pontederiaceae; genus Pontederia; species Pontederia crassipes. The sequence continues at coordinate 64,642,131 of CM060196.1, read as the reverse complement.
ATCCGTCAGATGGCGGAGTTCGAGCTCCAAACCCACCTCTTCGCGGCCACGGAGGACTCCCTCTCGGCCACCCTCTTCCCCTCCCCTGCTCCGCCCCCATTCCTCTCCTTCACCGTCCTCATGCTCGAGCTCAGCCATTCGCCTTTCCCCCAGCCCCGCGACGGCGATAATGACGACCGCAGCTTCGCTGCGATCGTCCGCTGGATCGAGCTGCCCCCGCCGGTGGAGGACCCGGAGGCCGCGACTTTCGCTTCGCCGCGCGCCGGGGATGGTGAGACGGCGAGCGAGGTGGTGGTGGCGGGGTTCCTGGTGTGCTTCCCGAATTACTCGTCGTTCCTGTCGAAGCCGGGCCTGTACATCCAGGAGATATTCGTGCGGGCGGCGTGGCGGCGGAAGGGTCTGGGGCGGATGATGCTGGCGGCGGTGGCGGGACAGGCGGCGAGGTTGGGGATGGGGCGCGTGGAGTGGTGCGTCCTCGACTGGAACGTGAACGCCATCAAGTTCTACGAGGCAATGGGCGCCGAGGTCCTGCCGATGTGGAGGATCTGCCGACTCACCGGCGACGCCCTCACGGCATACGGCGGCGAAGGACGGGAGTGATCGCTGAAGTGACCGAGATTGTTGTCAAAGTCTGATTTTTTTTTCGTAACTGTGTATTGTTATGATATCCGAATCCGATGACCTCTTCCGAAATAAGAAAATATTTTTTTCGAAAATAATTAAACCTCGAGGGTGTATTTTTTTTCCTGTGACTGAAAAAGGAAAAAGAATAGAGGCACGATATAAAATATTGATCGAGAGCTTTTCACTTTCCTTCCATAATTTTTAAAAAAAGTTATTTAAATTATTAGAATAATAAAAGAATAAATTTAATGCTACAATTGATTTTTAAATTGTTAAATTTTCTTATCTCAGATATTTTTAAAAAATATATAAAATTATTTTTCCTATTTGAATTAATAATATAATGGTAATCATATAGAATAAAATTTGAAATGGAAAGAACGATGTTTTTATTAATTCATCAAGGAAAACGGAAAACGAAAATAGCACAAGCTTGAAAGAGTTATTTTATTTAAAAATTTTAGGGTCCGACTGCGATTAATTATTAATAATTTTAAGTACACTGATAATTTTAATTATCATTTAATTATTACTTCACTAATTATCATCCGACGGTTCAACATTATTTTTTTTCTTTTTCTTTTATACTTTTAATTGATCTTAAATCTTAACCATTCATTTTATTTAAGGGTTAGGATTTCTTTTCATAGCAATAAAACTGGAGCTCCTTTCCATTTCGTCTTCAACCAAATAGCCATGGCTGCTGGTCTTCTCTTTTCGCCCATGACATAGTTGCCGCCATCGTCGCTCCACCTGCAGATCCGCCATCTTTTCACTCGCAAATCGTCATCGTTCAAAATGTTGCTCACGCGCTCTCTTATCGTCGGTCGTTGATCCGAATGTCACCTTTCATTGTTTGTGTTCTCTCGCATCACCAACCCTGTCATCGTACTCCCCCTCCAGCTTTGTTGGACACAGATGCATCCTGCTGGCATTTTCTCTCATCATCATACCTCGAGATGCCTGGGCTTGATCAAAAGCATTTGCCATCATTGTGCTTAATTTGGATTTACTTTCTCATGCTTATCGTGCATTCGGGGTAGTTTTTTTTCTTCATATTATCAGTCACTGCAAAACTTTCGGATATGAGAGATCTCCCTTTGCAGTTTATACAATTAATGAACTAGATTTTGATTTATTATTGGGCGTAATCTTTTCCAGTCTCTTTTCATCACTCTTGTCCCGCCCCATATGGTCCATATTTTTATGTGAGAAAAGTTATTTGAAAATGACTTTGGAAAATAAAAATACTAGCAAGAAGTGGAATGGCAATGGAAAGAGATGAAAAAGGACGAGCAGCTGCAACGAGAAAAAGAGAAGCAGCGGCGAAAAGAAGAGTAGCAGCTGATGTAGACAACAAGAGCAACCGGCCAAAATAGGAGCAGCGGCGACATGTTCCGGCGTGGGCGAAAAGAAGAGCAACATGATCGTTCAGAAGCCAAGCCAGCAGCTACCGTCCGCTCCGAACGGTTGAGGAGAGAGAATATTAGGGTTCAAATGGAGAGGAGAGTTGTAGTTTTATTGTTATGAAAAAGATGCTGATCCTTAAATAAAATAAATGGTTGAGATATAAAATCCCAAATTTATAAAGAAAAAAAATTAATGTTGAACCATTGGATGATATCCAACAATCAACTTTGATGCTAGGTTGTCTCCTTAGCAGTTTTGCTAGGTTGTCTCCTTACTTTTGATAAAAATGTTCATTCAATCAATAATTTTAATTTAAAATATTTTGAATTTCATCGTCTCTATTATTTAATTTTTTTAATAAATAACTCTTAATTTACCTCATCTTATTTTAATATATTTATTTTTTTTATATTTTGCTTTATTTATTTATAATACCATGTGATGAAAATCTAAAATAATTTTTAAAGATATTTTAGTATTTTTTCTCTACCTATTTTAATCATATCTTATATTACCAATAGTTGTCAAAACATTATAATGTGATATTATCAAAAAATTTACTGAACAGTTATTTCCTTTAAAACTCTGTTTCTTATTATTGTGGTTGATGATAAGTTATAAAACACATTATTGTTTTAAGGATAAGTTATAAAACACATTATTGGTTGATGATAATTTTTAAGGATATTTTAGTATTTTTTTCTCTACCTATTTTAATCATATCTTATGTCAAAACATTATAATGTGATATTATCAAAAAGTTTACTGAACAATTATTTCCTTTAAAACTCTGTTTCTTATTATTGTGGTTGATGATAAGTTATAAAACACATTATTGTTTGTTGTACTCCTAAGATTAATAAGTTTCATTATTTCTGTAAATATTATATTTAAAGTGATTTTGGCATGAGAGAGAATACTTATAAGCACCTTTTATTTCACATGTCTGGATCCAAATGCTTCAAATGATCACAAGTTCTACACAACTTGGGCCCCTTTTCTATCTCAAGTCAGATTGAGCGGATGAACAACACCTGAATATTATTCAGTAAACTTAAAAGATCATTGAAGGGTAATGCGACAGTCGTCCAACCATTCACAAATCACCACGGATAGTGCATTTGGAAACATACGTAATGTAAACAGATCCTGGATCACGAACGGCAATGCATTCAAACACCGCTTGAGATTTCTTGCTAGAAATTCCTGATTTAGCATTGATCATAGTCGGCACCATATAAATCGCACAGCTTGTACTTACAAGTTCATGCTAACCAAGCACAAGCCCCATTGAAATTTCCAATAGCATACACGGAAAAGAATCTCATTCCTAGGTGACCAGCCAGCCTGCCCAAGGTGCCCCCGACTCAGAATACAGTGAACTTATGCATGATCTAAAGCCACATAGTTCACACAAGTTGGAGCACCATCGGTTTCCATACTCCAATCGAAATTACCCACATAATACATGATAAATCAATCTGAAATCGACAAGGGAAGTAAATTACATTAGGATAAATCAGTCAGAACCAAATTACAAAGACCTTGAGTTTCACTGCAACAAGTCAGTTTAAGAAAAAGGAAATAAGCAAATTTTTTGAAACGGCGGAAAGAAGCAAATTGGAAGAACAAGCAGAGTGCTTGATCTTTTTTTTTTCTTTTTGGGAGATAAAGTGCTTGATCTTTGCTTGTCTAGCATGTTAATCATGATAGGTATCCGAAGTTAGCTATGTACAAATCAAGAGAAACATCAATTTGGACATTCGAGCAAGATAGAGGGTGTACCACTGTACCATTCAATCCAAGGCTACAGCAGTTTCGAAGCATCCTGCTACTAGTGGATAGGCAACTTTTAACTAGCAGAGAGAATTCCAGACGAAGGCAGAGATCTCAGCTTCCTGTCCCCTGTATATGGATGGACATCGGACAACTCTCTTATGCGCCGCAGAAGGGATTGTGGTATGTGATGCAACATATTCTTCCTTTGTGACTCGGCCTAAAATGCAGAACACATACATTGATATTGATCCCAATACAAAATATATATATAAAACATGGTGAAATAATTATACAAACACACGGTTACAACATAACTCTAATACAGGATGAAGAAGGAAAAGAAATTACTAACACAGGATGCCAAAATTTGTGAATTTCATTTAGAAGCACACTGGATTGTGTTTCTTCAATATTTGTCCACAGTGAACCATTTTTCAAAAACTGTGGTCTTACCAGTATTGAAAAAACCCATATATATAGCTAGGATAAAAAAAAACTCACAGGATAGTGGATATTTTGAGATTCATATGTATTAGCACTATTTTGCATCCGGATTAAGTGACATGAGAAAATAACAATTGATTTTTCAAACACTTGCTATGAACACCCTTGGGACCCAGATCAAGTTTACCATTCACGGTGTTAGTGTGATTCAAAGTAGTTTGCCTCTCAAACAGACGGACGAACCAACTGGACAATTGAATTCAAAATTATAATCACCAAAAAGGTCATATCCATATCAAGTTTACCCTTTGCATTTGCACCATTATAACCCAACGTTAATTAACAAGAAAAAATACTTCTAGGAACCATGTATCAGGCAAATTAATACCATGGAATACACATGGACTATAGCATAAGCTGTTGTCAGCTATGCTTCTCTTGCACAATTTAAGAGGCCAGGTGTATAATGTTCAAAAAGCATAGTTTCAATTATACAGTAGAATAAAAATACAACTCTAACCTTCTTCTTGTTTTGTAATTGACTAGCACTAGCCTTCAAGAGGTTTCTCCATTTATCCTGAAGTCAAATTTAAGTCAACAAAGATTTCATAGGGATTTATCACTACTTTTTCAAATAAAAATAACAAGAACCTTTAGATCAACAGACGTGCGGGAAGCAGATGTTGAGAATAACAACTTCTTAATTTCAGTCCATCTGCCAACGCCACACTGGGAGACACCTTCAATGAGTTTCATAACCTCTGAAATAGTCCAAAGCCTGTGTTGCTTTCTTTTACTCCCAGATTTAACATTTTTAGTAGATCTAACTAAAACATTTGATACGGCACTTGGAGAATATGATTTCAAATGTCCGGAAGTATGAGTTGGTCTGGAATCAGATCCTGATAACTTGTCTTCATTGCACACAGCTTGATTCCACTAAGAAAAGAGGAAAACACAAAGCATTTGAGCCAGTTACATAAGGTTCAGTAACTGTGCATACAGATCAAAAATCACAAATTTATGAATCCAGGGCATAACAAGAATTAGTTGTTCAAAGTAGACTTCAAGTAGATGACATGGTTGATTCTGCTTTTCATACATAATATTACTCGATTCAGTATCATACACTAAAAGAGAGCCAAAAGAGACAAACAGGAAACTTTATACGTTTACCAACACAAAAAAAATTCTGTACGTAGGTAGGTTCACATAAAGAAACTCCAAGCTCAAATTCGTTCAACATAAGATTTACATACAATTGTTCTATGATGCTTATAAATTCTAGTGAATCATGAGATCAAATGCCACAAGTAATCACCCTGAGGTAGTTAAAACAAGAAATGACAACTATCTTCAGGAAAAGAAATAATAGCATCAAATAAACATATTGTCCTGCGTACCTATAAGCTCTGTTGGAATGATATAAAGTTTAATTGGTTATGAAAGCCCACCTCACCTAAATTCGATGACACATTTTTTAGAAGGAATATGATGACATAACTAACAGATGACTCAAGTAACAACAAAACATAACACAAATAGAAATGAGAACTATGGTCCAATAACTGGAACCGCCCACAAGCAACTTGCAGTAAAATAAAACATGAAAGAATTTTCTCACCAAAATGACAGGACTTCTCCACGGACGACTCCTTCGAGGCCGCAGATTTCTTGGTTTCTGAATGACGGACCAAGCAGGATATCCATGGTGAAACAGCAGTCCCAATTTAGACTCTCTTACCATTGATTTTGAACAAGAAAGGTTGCTTCTGTTAGCAATATAAGAAACCTCCAGAGTTCCACTATTACATGTGGATATCAGTTGTGAATCTTGTGATGTTTCTTGATTACGTCTTTGAACACATTCCTGTCCCTTGTTTGCTGTAACTGCACTTTTTTCATCTTCCACGTTTAGTGACCCACACACATCTTCGTCCTCAATGGAAGAATATATCATTCTGGTATCTTCCTGACTAGAGTATATGGACCTCTCAGTACCTTCATCAACAGATCCACTGCTATCAGATATACTAGAAAATGGAATAGGTAAACCTTCAAAAATGTGATTTGATGTCCAAGACATTTGACCATCATTGTCATTAGAAGTTAAGCTGCATGTGAAGAGGTTGGGATAGATTTCAGTTTCGCTACTGTTTTGCAAACCAAAAGTCTCATGATGTTTAATCCGCTGACTGCTATTGTCATATCTATCCTGCCGAGAAGTAGTTCCAATATCATTTGCATATTTAAATTTGCGGGCATCGGTGAACATTATGATTTCATCAGGTGTAGGAACACATGGTGTACTAAATGCATTTGACAAGTTTAAGAATTCTACTTCGTTACAATCACCCTGTCTGCCTTGTGTTTGCAGTTCTGGCCCACAGTTTCCGGCCAAAATACTTTGTGAAGCATGGCTCCCCAGAAGAAATTCTGAAATTATGATGTCAAAGTTGAATTGAAACAGTCTACAATATTGACCAATAAAGATCAAACGTACATAAAATGCAAAGAAAAATGTGTACCCGGAAGAAAATCAGGGCACGCAGAAGAACAATTGCTCAGCTGAAAAAGATCCTCCCCATATCCTTGGGATGTAGCATCAGCAAACTGTGGGAAAGGTCTCATTATTGTAGAAAAATAGATATAACTAGTTGTTAATAGAAGGAAAAATATGCCAGAAATATAAAAAAAAATTGGAGGGGGGAGGGAGAAATAAAAAAAAAGAATCCAAACGAAGGCAAACCATAATTGCGAAAGAAAGATATCAACTGGAGCAAAAGAAGGAAAAAGAAACCAAAATCCACTTGCCCATGAAATAGGTTTTCCCAATAACCTCGTCAATGAAACATTAACAGTGGGAAAAGTTTTGTTTCTTGAAACGAAGTGGGAAGAGCCTTGTTATTCTAAAACAATACATAGAACTAGCTTCTGACATGATGCATCAAGAAACTGTTTGAAGAAGCAAAGAAATGCAAGAAATAAAAATCATTCAGTGAAGGTAAACCACAATTCCAGAAGAAAGCTATCAACTGAAGCAAAAGCACAAAAAAAAAACCAAATATATGTTAAGGTTCGACTCAATTAAGAGACAAACTAAAAGCCGGGAAACTAGCACTAACTGTAACTCAAGTTTACAATATAAAAGATCACAATAAAAAGACAAATAATCCTACAAGGGACAATAGATATTACTTTTCTTATGAGAAGAGGAATATAAATATTTCATGTCAATGGAACGATTAACTTCTGAAATTGAATGTAGTTTTTTTTCCCTTTTTTGAGGGGTCTCATAGTCTTGCATTGAATTGTTCTTCTCATTGTGAGTTTCGCTTACCAACTGAGATCTGCATTTAAGCTCCTGCTTCCTTACAGGCGTGACATCAGAAAACATCTCTGGAAAAAATACAAAAAAAGGAAAAATCTATCATGACACATGTCAAAGCAGCTGTAGCATCTCTCCAAAGGCAAACAAAAAACAGTTGTCATGCATCACCAATAATTGTTTCATAATTTTTTTTGTTTTGTGGCTTTCTTGATAATCTTACCACCTCCAACCAGGAAATTTTCAGAAGAAAATAAACAAGATATTATCAGGTGTCACTTAGATACAACACTGGAAACTGCACAGTGAAAAAAAAACAAGAGAAACAATACAAGAGATTATGGGGTCATCAAACACAAGGAGCGCAGATGACAGGCAATTACCCATCTAACCATACAAAAGCATCAATACGCAACTCACAAGCACTGTAGCATCTTGAAATTGCAAATCCAATCAATTAGATAACACAAGTTTCTAATGGATACCAATAACCCTACCATAATCTGTTTTCTGATCTGATCCATCAATGGGATGGATCAAATTTTCAATAACAAAGCACCCCTTCACATCCTCTGGCTTCGTAAACATGAGATCACAGCTCAAATCATTTTCAAGTGGTGGTTCTAAAAGCATATGCTGTAGGTCCATGACTTCATCGTATGAATCAGCAAAAAGGGCCTTGCTTTCTTCAATCTAAAAAATATATATTTTGAAATGATCATTTTTAGAGGCTCTTTGAATAGACCACAGAAAAAATCTATATTGTCAACATGATCATGAATGTGTAGAATTGGGAAAAAAAAGATATCACGCACCTTCACAAGTGATAGGTCGCTCTGGCCCATCTTAACTCGAACATCACATTTCAACATTAAGTTTCCATGTCCGTTGTGCTGAAATTCGAAGATCTCAGTCATTACAGAGAACCTTGCCTCATTAAAAGGTTCCTAACACATAAAAACTTGGGTAATCCTTTCCAAAGATAATTATGGTGCGTCTTCTACTTTTCAAAGATAAGTATAATGGTCTCAACCAAAAGAAAAAAAACTAACAAATGATTAAAAAACATATAAAAGCGAAATGGCTTAAGATATTTAATGCATAGACAACAAATGTTTGCTAAAGATAAATTGTTTTCTCCAAGCATCATGTTCAGTTCTACTTCAAATGGTAAATTGGTAATAACCCAACTGACTTTTAGTTGATGTTTTAACAGTCATCACCATCTTAAGAACCTACCTGGAATCAACACGAACTCCTAGTTCTCTGAAGTAGGAAGACTCGATGTACAATAACACAGTCCACCAGTCTGAAATTTTGGCCAATTGTGCTAATAAAAAACATTAAACTCAGAACTAAATCAGATAGCCGCTTGAAAAAGTAGTTGCCAACCAACTCATTAATTCTCAACATAGGCTCGGAAGTCGGAACATAGTTAACGGGCACTGCCCCTAGGTGCATCAACGCAACTGGTCTTGGAACTAAAAAGTTTTGGCTTTACAGCTGTGTTCAACGGTTTCTTTTTTCTCCTTTTTTCCCCGGTGATATGAATCTATAGGATATAGATGTCATATATCTTGGAAATTAAAACGCAAAAGAACTAGAGAAAAGGTTCGCCCAACACCATATTTCTGGCACAATAACTTTCATATTAGTTCATTTCTTCCACTGCCTTACGCTCTTTCAAAACTAATCTCCAGCTATAAAGCTTTCACTTCCGACTTCGTACGTACCAGTTTTATCTGAAAGCAAAAGAACAACTCGAAACATTCTTTGCCCCCATTATATTCTACGCAACAAGAATAAATATAGATAACGCACATTTCTATAGCATTGATTCACTTCTAACAGGAGACGACTCCATTTTAACTGATCTCCGAGGACAACAAACTGGACTTTACCATCTCCAGTGCTCTGAGACAAGAACATAAAAATAGAAGGAAAAGAAAAACGCATGAAAAACACGAAAAGAAATCGAAATTTTGCACCATAAGCAAGTTGAACTCCCAGAAAATTCATGCCCGACAGCATTACACAAGAAGAGAACAAAAAACTGAAGCGGCAGAGAGAGCGAATAGCGAAGAATGCTTACCTTGCCGCGCGCGTCGAGGAGGGCGACCAGAGGAGAGAGCAAGAGCGGAGGACACCGACCACCTTCGCCTGCTGCCTTTTTTTTGTGTTCCTTTGTGGGCTACGGACTCGAGGCGGGTGATGCAAAGGCGGATTGGAATTTAGAATTTAGTGGCGTGTGGCGTCCGATAAAGACCCACTCGAGGGAAGGGGAGGGAGGACACGTGGCCGACGGTGGAGGGGTGTCCGTTGGCCTCGGGCCCGCCTGGGTGATGCGCTCGGCGAAGGCGACGGTGGCCGTTGGATTCGACGTGGCCGAAAAGGGGGCGGGATGAGTTCCGATGTCCTCGTTAGTTTCTCCATTGCTTTCTTATATCTATGGAAATTTCACTTTAAGCTACATTGCTTGATTTTTGTTCAAACTTAATTGTAAAAAAATCATACGGGTAGATTAGGGGTGTAAGAAAATTTTATGCACATGAAAATCTAACTAAATCAAAAAAATTATAAAATTAGAGTCTAATTCAAAGTTAGATTGATTTTTTAAAATAATTAAAATCACTCATTTCTAATCAAAATAAGGTTATTTCCATGAACCTCCGTTGAACTCGTCCACTTTTATTATATTTTTCGTTACTTTTATTTTTTTATTTATAAAAAGACTAAATTAACCCCTATAAAAATATAAAATAATAAATATAAAAAATAAAAAATCGTTGGAAGGATCAAAATGGTAAAAAATTGTCATTTATAAAAAATGACTAAATTACTCTCCCCAAATTTTTTTTTATTTTTTTATATTTTATATTTATTATTTGATGTTTTTATGAATGGAAGAATAATTTAATCTTTTCATAAATAAAAAAAAATTAAAAGTAACGAAAAACATAAAAGAAATAGACGGAATGATTAAAGTGAAAAAATTATGATAATTTAGGGATACAAAGCATAAGTTCGTAGTTTGAGATTAGATGTGAAAAATTACGATAGTTTAGGAGAGTTTTACGAAAATAATCCTTAAAATATTATAATTAAAATATTACTTTTCAAATAATATTTCATAATTTTATATTTTTTTACCCATATTTATCATATTAAGTATATTCTTGAGACGTAGTTAAACTTAAATATTATCAGATTATTATTTTATTTCAATAAAATCTGTATAAAATTGACTGTAAATTCTAAATTATAATTTGATAATATGATTGTTTAATTTATTTGCATAAAAAAGTTGAATTACAATTAAATATTAATTTTTTTTAAAAACATTGTTTGCAATATATTTAATGTCTATTAATTTTTAAAAAAAAATATTATTTTAAATAAGTCCCTGATTCAAAAAAAAATTGAGACCACCTAAGTCAATTTTTTTTTAAATTCTAGGTGATCTTTTATATTTTAAAAGATCATTCGAAATTTAAAGATCGATTCTTTTCCGCATAAAAATTATGCAGTTGTATCATATTTTGTTTAAAAATAAGAGGAATCAAGGCCACAATGACCATTGGAAAAATATTTTTTATATGAAACAATATATAATATACATATTTTTTTAATCTTGAATTGTGATATTTAAAACTATTACCAAATCCTAAAAAAATAAATGAAAGAAAAGTGGTCAGATAAAAGCATATGTAATAATATATATAAGCATAATATATAATTCGCTTTTCTTGGTTTACTAGTACTACTATCAGTGAGTGATACACCAAGACATGTAATGAAATTAAAGGAAAAACAAATGATAAAATAGATAGCATAAATTATTTTTTACAGTGGAGCAAGTTACAAGTACAAGTTAAACAAATGCATTGTAGTTGAACTGAAAATGTGACATAACAGAGGCGCTCTTCAATTGTAAAACAATGCTACATATCTACTTGACCTCTATCTGCGAGCATTTCGACCATATATTACATTCCCCATTGATATTGAAAAGCAGCATGGAAGATATGACAATGTCGTATTAATTAGCAGCTGCAGGAGGTAATTGCATCATTAATGACTTGTATCCATCTCAGAGATATGTCAAAACCATTAAGCAGTGTTGTGATCTTGCTTCGAGTTGTCAGATGCGAGACCTCTGATTTTTCACATCATAGTAGACTTCTTTAACTCTTCTTACTTCTTCAATCAATCCCGCCAAAGAATAACCCTCGCTGAAGAAATGTAAGAACATTCAACAATACGAGAAGACAATGAGAAATAGATACACCCAAAATGCAGTTAGTGACTCTGGCAAACTCTGACAAATATCTAGAATCAACATCAAATTTTCTTTCAACAGAAAGTCATTCCACAGGTTAAGCATCCGAAAGGCAGCATGAAATACAGCCAAGATATTAAGCACCTTTAAGCACCTTCCTCGGGGGTCGTAATCCCCGATCTATAAGTACAAGAGAATGAAACGTAGGATCACAAGACATTGAAAGGGGTGAATTGATGTTTAAATTGAAAATATTAATTTAATAAAAATTATCGTGAAAGTTTAAAATTGATTCATTAATATTTAAACCAACACAAAAGCGATCATATCACATGAAGGTGTACGGTGATTTGTTGACGAAGTTCAATCACATGGTTTACGTCCCCGCTCCAACTTCTCGATCTCGAAATTGTCGAAGATTCCACTAACACACTTCCTTTATTCCAAATGGGACAAGGAAAAAATCATTTACAAACCTTGCATTTTCTTCTTTTTCAAGAGATAAGACACACATCTTTCACTCATCTTTTTTTCACTCAAAAGGTAAGACACAACCTCTTTCACTCAAATCTAAACAACTATTAAAACATCACAAGAATACTCTGCAATCTCTCTTTTATAATTTGAAATCTCATACAAGAGTAAGAGAAAAAGAAATGAAAGATTTACAACTTGGAGCTCAAATAGACTTCTCAGTTCTTCCCACTTTTTCTTAGAAGTCTTGATCATTCTTACACCTTTGTGTCATCTTTTATAACCTTCTTAACTCCATTGAGCCGTTTGGATTTGTTTCCTAATTTTGAGATCAAAATATGACCATTATAATACATTCTGCGAGTTGAATGGTTGAATATCCTACATTATTTTAAGTATAACATTTTACACAATTATCCAAATGAGATGATTTTTTATTATATGGAAAGCTAACAGAATTATCTACAACTTTGATATTCATCATTCATTCAAAATATAATAAGATCATAGTCAAATATTGATTCAAAATTTAGTATACAAAATTGTCCATTTCAAATAAAATAGTTTAGACCTTTACTCTTTTATATATAACTTTTCATACCAACATCAAAATGAGATTATTCTTATTTCTTTATAAAGATAAGAGAATTATCTATAATTTTTATATTTATCCATTAATGTATCATGGGAATATAAACACATATTAATCAAATGTTTAATACATAAAACAACTCATTTCTATTTAAACTTTTTTGAACATTTTAAATATAACTCTAATACTTTAAAGTTTGTATCATCAAAACATAATTATATAGGACATACAAACTTTGCTCCAACATGAAACATAGAGAAAAAAAAAAGTCAACTCATTTATGAAGAATGTGCTTCACTCCTGTAATGATTGCATTTCATGGTTAGATCATGTGAGCATTTCTGATCATAATGTGTTGGAGAAAGGCATCCAAAAAAGTTTGAACTCCAGTGATGCATAAAACATTCAGGTTTCACGATTCACATTGATATTTTTCTTCATTAGAGACATGATGTGGCACAAGTGTATGTGATTTTTCACATATAGGTGGATGTATGTGATGTGTAGAGCACCTCACACCAGATAAATCAGAATGCAAAATGAGGCAAAACTCAAATATTATTGTTGCATGTGCATACATACATGCATACATACATACATATATACATACATGCATGCATACATACATATATCTTAATTTTTTTAAAAAAAATAAAAGATGCATACTATTATATTAAACATAACGGTTCTCATACATGATTTAGGCGAGATCATGGGGTGGATCTCCAACCCACAAAAAAATCCGAAGCCAAGGAACATCCTTGCTTTGCAAAAAAATCAGCAATTACATTAATGTTTCTATTGATGTGTTCAAGCTAAAAAGTTATAAAAGTTTTAATTAAGGTCACAATGTCGCAGATGGTGTTCTTGATGTACCATGGGGAGTCCATCGAATTCCACAGAGTCAGATCTATATAAGATGTCCAAGTAGTTCAACTCCTTGCATGTTATCAATGCACATCTCAATGCTCATGCTTTAGTCTCTATAATAGAGCAGAATCTTGTGTGGGTGGCCCCTACAAGTATCTTCCTCCTCATCTGGCCCATGGAAAAAGTCATCGGTGTTCAAAATGAACCCTGAAGAGGTAGGGGGCTCCCACTAAGACCCAAATGGTCCAAAAGGAGGGGTGATACATTAAACTATTAAGATGCATCATAAGTGTTGAAGTTTGTCAGGACTCTCTTCGTCGAGATACTGAGAGAGCTTAAAGTGCACATCATTTCTATTTTTCACGAGCTCCATAAGCTTAAGGCAATAAGTGCATGGATATCGGCTCTAGATTGTGGGGTAAGATGTTCATCTTTCTGCAACCATGTGCTACATGGCCAAGAATGGAAATGGGTGAAGCAAAGTTTGGTTTGTTGTTGGAAAAGAATCCATAGTCAGTTACTAAATGGGCAGGCAAAAAATAAGTGTTCAATGGTTTCTAACTCTTGACCACACATGGTACAGAGAGGGCTGATGGAGTTATCAAAAGAGGTCGACATGACAATTGTGGTGTAGCAGTTTCCATATAAAATTTTGAACCTTAGCCACAACCCCCTCCATCTCATATCTTAACCAACACTTAGACAAAGAGTTGGCTCTTCGATGAATCTGTATACTGATTTTGCATGGGAATATCATAAGAGTCAGGCTCCCAAATCTAATAGTCATCACGGGACATGCATGTCAATTTTGTGTGCCTTGAAATTCACTTATATGAATGTTCTTGAACCTTCATAAGTGGAACCTCTATTTATCCATCTTGTATCTCTTGAAGCTAAATGACTCAATCTTGATAAGTCAACTCTAAAGCTATATGTTATGGCCGATGCATCCAAATGTCTCCTATTTTCCAATGAAAGAAGACAAGTATGATGATTTTGTTTTTTTATCACGAGCTAAAAGAATATTTCTCACAAGTTCCTCATGGTATTTTTTTCCTTTTTGTTCATCATTTCTTAGTACTTGTTTGTCAAAGACTCTTTGGACAACGTACAATCTCCTATTTCCCCTCTTCAAAATAAAAACATACTATTTCCCAATCAAAAATTCTTTTCTTTCTAAGTCACATCTTGTGCATTGCAAATAAAATTAAAAGTACTTATCCTTAATCTTTCAGCTTCTAGAAAATCAATCAGCTCTTCATAAGGTCATATCTTTTCATGAGAATAAATAGGTCGATGAAGTAGTATGCGGCTCATCCTCATTTCAGCAAGATCTAGAGTTTGAATTCTTATTGTGAATGAAAAATATTTTGTTGAGAGTTTTGTCACTGTTAGGTACACGACACAATATGACGTAACCAGATAAGTTGAGCTCGTTGATGGGTCGACCTCTAATATGTGGACAATGCGCTCTTTAACGCGACACGAGTTGGATCATCAACATTGTTACCTATACTAGTGAGTTAAGAAAAGGTCAATTGATGAATTCTAAAACAAGGTACAAATTCGAGAAAATATTCCATGTGCCGCATTGCACTCGCTCATAATTAATCAGCCCATCATATAGAAAAGATTCTCTTATGGAAGACTAACCTATGAGATAATATTCAACATCCAGATCAAACTCTTATGCATCCGTTATAAATGAAGGAAGATGTCAATGAAACTTTTTTATTTTATATTTTCAAAAAGAAATGCTTGTTTGATATTGCAAATTAGAAATCTTTAAAGAGGATGAATAGAAATTATTCATGAGCATAAATGATGGACTAATGATAATACAATCATATAATTGAATGTAAGGTGTAACTTGTATTATATGCTTTTTTCGTTCCAAATCTATAAGAGATTTTCGATGTTCAGAATTATTAGCACATAAATAATTTGGAGCCTGGATAAAAAAAATGATAAATATGCATTTTCTTTGTCAAAGTGAAGACTCAAAAAATCGAGCCTAAAATTACTAATACTCAACTAATCACTTACGACAAGGTTATATAATTTGCGTTTTTAATTCATACAACATTTGCTCGTACATTTGTTTAAACTATACATTATATAATTGAATGTAAGATGTATTGAATGTGAGAGATCATCTGTGTATATATAATAATTGATTTTTTTTATATCATTACGATATAAAGTGTCGAATGATATTGTTCGTTAGTTTAATGAAATATTTATTATATCTTTTTTTTCAATTAAGAGGAGGTGATACAACAAAAGGAAACACAAATAAAAGATAAAGATATTTTATTAATTAAAATCAAATTCCAAATTATTTGATTGGTGGGGCACACCTAAGAAACTGGTGGAAAGGACAAGTAGTTGGAATCGTGGACAAAACAATTTTACACGTAGTAAAGTTTAACAGATGAGCAAATGAAGTAAATAACAGACGGTGATTTTTTTATTTTGACCACAGTCGAGAAACTCCCAAATTATAATTAATGAAACACGCTAAAATAAAGATAAAGAGAAAGCACACGTGAACTTTGTTGTGTGCGTACATTTATTAATCTCATTTAATGTAAGATATTTTTAGAAATGTATGAACTCAGCACATAGTCAAATATATCTCAATGGTCAGGTATACACACAACTTTTATCTTTTTTAGCAGAATATATTTCTACTTTTCCCAGTATATGCAGGAGGCAGCTAATTTAGATTGAGAGCGAAAATAATAAGTAGCTTTAAGATGTAAATGCGTTCTCTCTTAAAAATTACAACAGCTTTAAAATGAATTTTCTGAAATTTTGATCTTATAATCTGGAATAGGGCGTAAGAAAAATCCAACATGATAAATCTACCCAATCCGAAGAAATGGAACTCAAAAATTAAAAATTACGAATGCGAATTCCATTGGGATAATTTTTTAATATAACATAGAGCCCCGCAAGAAAAAACTTACGAGCCCTTTGAGCCCACTTTTTACTTGTAATTTTTTTACTTTACCTTTTTTTTTAAGGAATAATCATCATCCCTATTCTATGTTTTATTCCTGAATCAAACAAAGAACAGTGTATCATGTTTACATGTTATTTAGAAAGTCTGAAGCGAGCAAATGATGTTAAACTTTAAACGCAGAATAATTAAAAGGAGAGTGCTAAAAGAACCATAATAAGGTATCCTCAAACCTCTCAACTCCAGTCCTCGAGCTAATTGGTAGTTTTGGAACAGTTGTTTTGACTGAACAAACTATAATTTTGATTAATAAAAGATTCGTATAAAGTGTGAAGTCGCCTTCCAACCTCTATCTCTTCTGCAACATCACCAAACAAATAAATGCTATACATCGAAACACAAAACCGTACAGAAAGAGGACGCCTATGCAAAGGATCAGGTGATTGATGTCAAATCCAGCTTTCATGAGTGCGCCACAGCGTGTAATAAGCCACACACCGGGATATCTGTACAGAATAAAAATAAAAGAAGGAAAACACAAAAGAAGGTCACTAGAGTTAGCGTGTGCAAAAAAATTATCAAAGGAAACAGTAAGATGATTCTGGAGGAGCAAAACCTAGAAAACCTGACAAATGTACTTCTGATCCGTTCTCATACTTCATCGGGGTTACATAACCAGACAGCGAAGTATTTATTCCAATAAATGAAAATAGCATAGCCAAAAATTCATCCACAAGAGAAAATACTACCAAAAAGTCAGATACCATTTATATTTTCTCGACAGAGGCAGCATTTCAGACAAGAAAGCACCATTTGGATCTTCGTCGATGGATACCCGTTGGCGAGGAGATTTCTCCCAGCGGGGCTACAGACTCCAATCTCAAAAATTATTACCAATTTTTTTATATATTTTAATGCTAATTAATATTTTTTTTAAAAAAAATATTATATGTGATTCTTAATATTATAGAATACAAAAGTGTTACACTATTTCAATTAATTATAGTTGAACCATTTAATATATATTTACTATTTTATTACTTTAAAATGATTATTTTATTAATTTTATATAATAATTAATTTTTTTATAAATAAACTTATGAGGATTCGGCGTCTTACAAGAGAATTGGAGATTCACGATAATCCAGAGTGACGATATAAGTAACCCTGTCCCAAGAATCGGGAACGAGGATTGGGGCTGGAGTGGTGGTGGGGAGGGCAGGGGCAATATCCCCGACTCGAACAGGCGGTGGGTGCCACCCTTACTAGTGCCCTCTTGGATAAGTTGTGTTTTTCCTAGCAATCTATATATCTATTTGAGCAGATTCACATAGTCAGCCTACCAGTTGCTGCCTATAAACTCGGCAAAGACCAACTTACTTCCTTTTGCCCTTTACTCTTTGCCTTGGGCTTGGTATCCTTAAGATAATTGGAGAATAACAACTTCTTGACAAAACAAAAGTTATCATGAGTATGACCCCAGCAAAATGTCAAAGGAACATTACCTTCCAGCATTGGCAACAACAAATGCTTCTAAAGCCCACTTTGGGTAGCATAAATTTCTGAGGATCAACGGGACATCCGGTCGTGATGATACCAAAGTTAGGACGACAGGGAGCAGAGCAGCCCACTGTAACATCATTGGCATTGGTCAGAAATGCAATAAAAAAAAGATAAAAAAAAGACCACAAATTCATTAACAAACAATAGACCTTCGTACCAGCTGGGCAGAACCCGGTTGGAAACAGATGGCAAAGGTATAACCAATACCGGATACACAGTAGGCGAGAGCAAGCAAAATGATGTAGTTGTCTGGGAAAGATGACCGTGGATTGTTGAGAAAATAAAACATGGAAAGATAGAATATTGGTTTCAGGATTGTGTTGAAATGATCGATGGTATCTTTTGAGAGAAAATATGCTAGGGAACTCATCCCTGACGCTCTCTCTCGCATATACTGCAATTTTTCAAGCGAAAATGATCTCAAGGCACCGATCTTGCATAAGAGAGCTGCAATATGGACATATAAAGTTCAGTTAATACAAGTCTAAGCTGGAACAACAACAAAGCCTTATCCCACTAGGTGGAGTCGACTACATGGATCATACGACGTCATTTCGCAAGTGCAGTCAAACTAATCCAAAAATTAACTAAGATAAGAGCAAAGTACATGACAATGCTACGAAAAATGTTTTCATTTGTTCCTTCTTCAAATACTAGTTCTTCCGTTCAACAACATTTGAAGTGCAATATTGGATGGCAGCCATTTTGTTATCTGGAATGTTGTCTATTTTTATGTTATATGACAATGTTCTAAAGAAAAATTGGTTCCAGAAACAGTAAGTGGCAGGTTAACATCTCCAACTTACAAACAGCAATGATGGTGTAACTATAGCCAACCACTCCAAGTGATTCATCATTAATTTTAGCAAGTAGCCCTAAGCAAACTCCAGCAAGGCATAGCATCAGAAGATCAACTACTTGTACTCTAGCTTCACGCAGCCGCTGCTTACCCACCCTATAAGGGAAAAATACATTAGTCAAAAGTCATGATTAGAATGAAACATAATAATTTCTGGACACGAAGTTTGCTTTGTTTAAATTAAATAATAAATATGTATGGGATCTTAACTTAAAGAATACCTTCCAAGATATAACTTATATTGTGTTATAATTCCAGGAGTTCTCCTGTTTGTTAAATCTTTTGATTTTGAGAAATCAAAACAATGTTGTTTTTCCTCAAAGGCATCTTTAAAATTTTCCCATGCTTCATTAGAGGCAGAATGTTGGTTAACCTCACTTCTAGCTGAAGTTGCCACGACCTCCCTCAATGATGCATCAACGCCATCTAAATCATGTTGCATATCCGATGGTATATTGTACCCATTATGCAACATCCATATCAGAGGAAGCTGGTTACATTTTACACTGACACTTGAGCTTGGCTTTACAATACCCTCTAATATGTCAATGAAATAGTCTGGAGGGTTGACACGATCAGGAACATAAATTGCTAAACCAGCAAAGTACTCTTCAACTTGCTTTACTGGTCCATGATATGCAATGAAACCTCCTTTTGCCAGAAGTATCAAGTCATCAAACATGTTGAACAAGGTATAGCTGAACCAAAAAGGTTAGAGATCAGAACAAACGACAATAAATAGCCGTACTGCGTCAAAATAGCTCTACATTATTAATAACAAGTAGCACAATAGAATCAAAGAAACTAATGATTTCTAACAACATTTTGAAATGACAGGAAACTCAATTGAAATTTTAATATATTAATCAATTTACTCATTTGTGTCACTTGAAATCCAAGGTCATTTATACATGAATTTGTCAATCAGTATCCTGCATCGCTGTTTAGATTTTCCAACCACTAATTATGTGATACAGATTACGCAGCCCATTGTCATTACATCATCACATATTCGTGCTCAAGTATATTAGAACAATAATTTGCTTCGGACATCTGCAATATTCAAGACTACTAGAAAAACAGGATAAAATAATACCAAAGGATTCCAAAAAAACAAAGGATAACATTTCGAAAGTTTGTAAAACATTTTATGAATGTAACTCATGGATATATGCAGTTGGGCCGAAAAACTTGATTTCTGTTATATTGAACCAATTATCCATTTGGAATTAATCACTGCACTCAACACTCAATTTTCTCAAAGATAAACTACATTTATTGAAAGGAAATTCATCAAATCTAAAATTATCAAGATTTAGATAAGTTAACTTAATAATATGAAAACACATCTTAGCACATTTTAGGAAACATCTTGAGCAATGTTTAGAAGAATAGATTTAGTGATTTACATGCAGCAAACATGTAACACCATGGAATTCAAAAGAATTAATTAATGTTTACCAATACCAGGTATATTCATTCAAGAAATAAGATAAGAGGATAAATGTTTCAAGATATCACCTAAAGGCTATTATATATGAACATTAGAACAACCTGGGCTGATGTACCACCATGCAAATGTTCACGCCTTCAAGTGCCTCGCGACGAAGAGCTCTCAGGAGTAGCTGAGACGAAGAACTATCCAAACCAGATGTTGGCTCATCTAGTATCAGCAAAGATGGTTCCATGACCAATTCCAATCCAACATTCACTCGCTTTCTCTGCCCACCAGAAATTCCACGCTTCTCTACAGTGCCAACCAATGAATTACGTACTGCTTGCAATCCTAAGGACTCTATAGCCCTTTCCACAACTAGAACTAGATCAGCTTTTGGCATGTCTGCAGAAAGCCTACATTGTGGAGAAATAAAACTTACTTTCAAACTTTCATATAGAAATTTTCTCTCTGGCTCATATGTAAAAAGAAAAGCATATAGATAGTGACATCAAGACTACACATACATTACCATAAAGGCAGAAAGAAACCGAGAATCTTCAACATATAATGTGATGACATTGAAAAAGAAGTGAACATTGCCATAAGTGCAAAAGGGAACATAGAACATTCAGCATATATAACAGAATGTCAAATTCAAATTCCTTTCAAAATTATTGTTACAAAAGAGGTCAAATTGAGAACCACATTATTGACCTAAATAAGGCAAATAACAACAATTAGAACTCACATACTTAAATATAAAGCACATTGTAACCAGGTGGCAGATAAAGTAGCAAAGAATGCGTGTGGGATACATATTTGATCCTTAAAACTTCTAAACCCCAAATTTCAACGATCAAGCAGTTGATAGTTCAAGCAAACTTCTAGGGAAAGAAAAAGAAAGATAGTTTGAGGAAATATTAACATCAACGTTATAATACTTGGATTATAAGAAAGGAACATAAATTGTTTATACAATCTCTATGGACTTCTCTATCCTTGGAGCACTTGACACCAAATGTCACTCCAATCTAGTAGAGCTGTTTGAGGAGGTCAAATTTCCACCTTTCATGTCATAGGGAGAAAGAGAATCAAAACTCCGCTTGACTAGTTATTGTGTCATAGTCTGTTTTTGAGATATATAGTGCATGAGCATATGTGCACAGACACTTTTTCGTGATTGGATAGTAAACATTTAAGAATGGAGTTAGTCATAATTAGTCACTTGGTAACTAGGTATTGATCTTATCATGGTAATAATAATGGGATGACAACAACCCTTGGTACTAATGGTTCCCTTTCCAAAAAGCATAATAGCATCAAATGATGTTCCAAATGAAAAAGGAGTATGATCCATTAAACATCAAACATGGAATTGATTGAGGAGATTCACATATTAGCATGAGAATAAAAAGGTCAGTATCATTCATTTTATTTTGCGGAAGAGGATTGAGATTTAATTCTTTATAAAAGAGTAGTGACCCAAACATATCATGCTTATGTTTGTTAAGACATATTTTTTCTTGCCTGAAGAGGACTGGACATTAGATTTTTGTTGGTTAATATAACCACGATGTTGAGCAGTTGTGCTTTGATGTTTGAGTCAACATGTTCTAATATGATATATAAAACAGGACTTTGCATTTTGCTGATCAACACTCCTAAGATGCCACACTAGGTTCCTTGAACATGTATTCACTTAGGGATTCGGCCCTTTGGTTCCATGCATTCTGAAGTGGTGTTTGGTGGTCATCATCAATTAATCCAGTAATTCCTTTAAAAAAGGTTATTTTCAGTAATAAGCTTATTAGCCCCAAGGAATTAGGAAGTCCATTGAAGATAAAGTGAGGGATAAACAATCCTTGCCTTCCATAGGAATTATTCTCTCTATTTGTCTATTACTCTTAAGAATACATCTTTTAACGAGAGGTTTGCCCTTCAAAATGTCTAAGGGAAAACATGTTGTTCGGTTTAATAAAGCAGAGCAAGGCTTTACTCCAGGCCTTACTCTACCAAGCAGTGGCATTTTTTACTCACTGCAGTCTGACCACAAAATCCAACAGCTCATTCTCCAAGTTACACAACTTTACCATGGAGTATGTGGTCATCCCGAATTTAGTTAATTATGCACCAACACCTCATTAAAATGTGCTGCCCATATACCTCACCACTTTTCAACAGCAAAATTTCTACCAAACATTTTTTTGGGGGATTAGCTACTGCTTTTGCAAGCAATGGATATAAAAGAATATATCAAATTGTTATGAGAAATATGTAAACATAACATACAACACAAAAGGAGTGATTTTAGGATGCCAATTTGATATTTCCAACTTCGACAATGAACCTAATTACCCAATAGTATTAACAAAATATAAATGCATTAGTGAATGAGGTAGTGATATGTGCCATACCTACATCTCGCACTGAACCAAAGATTCTCTTCCACTGTCAAGTTTCCATGAACGATATCATCTTGTGGCACAAAACCAATTATTTTCTTATAGGACCGTATCGGTTCAACCTTTCCATTTATAAGGACAAGACCAGTCACCTCACATCCGGCTGTCTTTCCAGCCAGAGCAGTAAGAAAAGTAGTCTTTCCTGCACCTGATGGACCCATGACGGCAGTTATATGTCCAGGCTTAAGCTTTCCTGTGACACACTTCAAGAGTGTTTTCTTGTTCCTTTTCAGAATCAAGGTTAGATCTTTGAAATCCACCTCTATCAAGGGTCTGGTCCTGATCTCCCTCTTAGTAGCCATGGTAATTACTCCTGAAAAAGTCAAGTTCTTGTTTTCCTCTTGCATAACTTTTTCCTTCTCAATTTGACCATATGCATATTTGAAGATTTGGCTATGAGTATGTATGTATTTACTTTTAGGTATATTTTTTTTAGAGGTTTTGTCTCCAACACTAACACGATGATCTTCATACATATCCGAAATTTCCTCAAAATGATGATCCATGTTACTTAGTATATTACGTTCATCAATCTCTGTGACAGCTTCTTCTGATGAGTACTTTGAGTTTGATTGACTATGGACCTTAGCTAGCTGAGTCTGTTTATTCATCTTTTTGCGTGAAAATGTGCGAGAAAGCTGCTGTTGAAGTCCAGAAGCATGTTTTACCGCTGCCGCTTTTGCTGCTTTCCACCTTTCACGAGCTTGTACAGCTTGTCTTGCTGTTCTTGCAGCAGCTTCTCTGGATTTGGTTTGCCTTCTCTCACGAAAAGTAATAATTTGGTCGTAGAAGTTATAAATAATCAATAACAGCAAACTCAAAGCAACCTGCAAGCATCAAAACAAAAGACAGATAGTATTTGCAAAAGGAAAATTAAATATTTTGGTTATAGAAATTATATATAATCAATAACAGCAAACTCAAAGCATCCTGTCGAATCTCATGAACAATAACAGCAAACTCAAAGCATCCTGCTACCGTTAAAACAAATGACAGATAGTATTTGCAAAAGAAACATAGCATGATCAGTGAAACCTGGAAACCATCAACTATCAAACAGAATGGATAACACAAGTTTACTAAAGTATCCAGAAATTTCTCGATCATAACCTCATTTTTTGTAGATAAGTGGAATAAAACTCACATAAATTTTGCACTTTGCACATTCATGGATAACAACAGATTTATGAAGTTTCTCTTTATTTCAGGAAGAATAGATTTGTTACACTGATAATAAATGGGATTGAAGTATCAGTTTATGCTTGTTAAATATGGTATCTGGCAACATTAGAGAGCAGGTTTAATCACAATCACCCAAATGTTGGCCTTTTGGGGCATACTCGTATTTGCTGCACTTTACACTGACGAAGGTCTCATTCTCATCTAATTTCGGAAAGAACCAGATTGATCAAATAGAGACACGGCAATCTACCATCTCTTTGTAGAATGTAGTCAGGAATATTTGACTTTTATCCTAAAGAACAAGGGTCAATATCTAAGGAGAAATGGAGTGTTTTTGTTTTAGGCGAGTTCTGCTTTGTAAGAGGTGTGACCTTAATTACATGAAAAAACAATAGAGAAGCCTGACACTGAGAGAAATAACCATTTTCTACTATATTTGATCTCTTCTCTTTCCATCATTTGGTCAAACTCTTTGAAATATATTGTCTAGTACATCATTTCATTTCCTCAATCAACTAGTTTGGCCTAGTTTTTTCTTTGTTGAACGCTGAAAAGATTTAAGCAGCGAAATATACCTACAAACATCCCAATACCGTTGACCACAAGAACATAAGTTACAATAATAATTAGAAATTGGATGCTCCCAATTAAAAGATGTGTCTATCTTCTAGATTCAACGGCAAGTGTTTGAGTAACAATTAAACAAAGGAATACCATAAGGAACCAAAAAGATTCTGGATCACACACACTATACAAATATTACAATTCATACAAGGTCCTAAAAATTCCAATGAATATGACTCCAGATTGTGTCACATTTTATCCTCAAATTTTAGTTAAATTATCAAGATCCTACTGTAAAAATGAAGAATTATATAGGAGCAATGAAAGAAATTTAATAAATCAGATAGAACAAAAAGGATCAAGCAAAAGATGATTAACTCACCATAACTAGACCACCAAATAGTTTAATGTCCTGATTTGTAGAATTAGGCTTGCATGAACTTGACTTGAAGCACCCTAAAATGGAGTGTGGCATCCAATCAGAATAGTCAATCTATGCAAAGAAAACATATGGCATGCATGCGTGTATAGATGAGATCTTTGAAAGCATTGACAATATAGTTTCGAAGAAATTAATCATTTCAGTGAGAACACTTTTTGGATCTTCTGTCTTATTGCAAGAATGATTTGGTAAATTGTTAAACTTTCTTTTGAGTGAACATGTAGCAAAATTATATTACTAAATAAGAAATAATAATGTCTAATTCAACAGCGCTAACTCCGCATGGTCTCCATAATGAAATAACCCACAGAATCTTACTTGTTTCATAAGTAGAACCCTTCCTGCAATAGTACCTGGAAAATGCAGACATAAGATTACAACATATATTAGGTGTCAGAATGTCATATGAAATATCAGTTTCAAAATCCATGCTTGTGAAGACGCGAGACCAAGGAAAGACATTAACGAGTTAGAATAACAACAGTACCCACTACGGCAAGAAAATTTTTGAATGGTGGTTGGGCAATAATATCCTTCTGGACAGAAAATATCGCCACTACTCTGGACATCAGCCCAGACATCTGCACCACCACAAGTGTGGTTCATCCTTCCAGGAGATGGCCGATAATTGTACCTACAATTTTGTTGCATAATGAAAAAGTAGTAACCTTTATGGAGAATATTAATGAAAATGAGTAGAGTAATTTACTTACGGTTCACAAAACCCTGTATCTTCATTTAAAGTTGCATGCGGGCAGTAAGCACCCAATGGACAAGCTTCATTTAATGAGAAAAACAAGTTAACATTTTGAAACTTCATTTTGAACGTTACCAATAACTAAACATGAAATGCTATACAACAAATAAGTAGAAACAGGAAATATGATAAACTGAATATCCTCAATTATCAAAATCACTGAAGGAATGTACAAAATGATTCAGTTACATCTTTAAGAGCTGAATAATTGTAGTTGCATAATAAATCAAGAATATCATTCAAACTCGTAAGCATTCCAAAATTTGATTTTTTTTAGAGAGCAAAAGTCCGATTAAATTTTCAAAAACAAAGGGCCTTAGCTAGTCAGGAAATTACTTGATTATGCTAAGTCAAGTACGAGACTTTAAATGTGTACTGTTTATGTTTAATAAACATTTTTTGCATGCAAACACTATTGATCTTCATCAATAATTCAAGTCCCAAAAAAATACATAAAGAACATTTTCTCAGGGGATGAAAATTTCAATCAGAAATTTTATTAAGGTATGAGAGACAAAATATACAAGTAACCGAGTAAGTTGTCCCCTTTTCTATGACACCTTAAAAAGATAAACATATGATGTGCCACAAGCTCACGGATGAGAATGAAATATGTCAAAATATAGATTAAATAGTAAAAGCTCAAAAGTAGTCATGACAAAGGTAAAGCAATATGGAGAAGATACTCACGTATCATGCAAGTAATCCCATAAGGAGAGAAAAAACCCTCACAAATTGGTCTACAATCATCAACTCGAGAAGGGATGTTCTCAGCATCTTCAAAGTTCACAGTCTGATTTTGGCCAACAGTGCATGCCCACCCAGGTTCACATCCAGCTGTCCATGTGTTCAAGTTGCAATTCTTATTTGGTCGCACCCCACCATTGGCCAAGAAGCTATTGAAGTATAACTTAAGTTCTGCTGCTGTACATATGCGCTGTGGAAAATCTGTCAATTCAATGCAGTCTAGTATGTGAGTTTAAGTAACAGTACATTATCGAGCATAATTATGAAAACCTTAAAAAGAACGGAATTCATCAGTAAACCCTGATTTCTAAGAAAAATTTGGATAAACATACATACATATATGCTTGCATGCATGCATACATATATGGGTCTAATGTACCTACAAGCGCCCTATGGTTTGTATCTAACCATCGAATCATTCATCAACGTTCAAATTGTGAGTAATTAATCTCCACTTGAAGTGTGGCATTGTTCTGCATTGTTGATAATCGAATCATCAGTTAATAAGTGTTCAGCGTCCCTACAAAGGAAAGGGTGCTTTGTAGGGGTACATTGAACCCATATACACATATATTTATACTCTATAATATGTGAAGTAAAAGGAAAGTAGGTGGTCTTTCTGAAAGTCTTAAAAGAAGCATCAATCTAATTGAATGTTCACTTCCTCAACTTTAAGTCTACAGGAAAGCAGTAATTTTCATAGGTGGCATAATATAATGCATGATATCATAATGGGTTGAGAGGCTCAGAGTTCAAACAATGACTAAAATTGTATGAGAAAAATTTTTCTCACTTAATGTTTCACATTGTCAACAACTCGCATGTGATAATCCCTATGATGTACTAGACATGCCAAAATATACTAGTAGTAACACTTGAGGAGGAGTATTAATACATTAATATTATAGATAAAATGTGCATCTTTCCTAAAAACTTAAGCTTATAAGAAGAAATTCATCTATGTATACGATGAGTTTCTTCTTATAAGCTTAAGTGTTCAGGAAAGATGCTTGGACCATTGTTTTACAATTCTACAATGTGCAACAGGACCAGATGATTTATTCAGGTGATGCATTTTAGAAGGAAAAGAGTTTGGGTTAGCTTAAACCTAGGTTTCCTCTGGTTAACTCATCATCTTTCTCTGCAGTGTGACTATCCTTATTATTGTCTATCTAGTATCTCCAAATCACCAACTATTTTCATCACTTTAACCATTATGAGTAAATCCCTCGATCAGCATTCATAGCTAGGAGAAAGTTTCACCTCTCCCTGCAGCATCTATGGTCCTAGAACCTAATATTTGGGAAGGCTATCAATCTGGCTATATGAAAAGGGAGCTCCAAGTTGACGTAGGTTCTTAACATTGTTGACAAAAGAAGAAAAAATACATAAACTGAATTATAAGAAAAAGAAAAATTCCTCAAAAATCACCATTCTAGCTATCTATGTTAAAGCAGCTCATGAGCAAACCTGGTATGCGAACATTAACACACTACTGCTACATAATGCAACTTTACAAGTCTCGCAAACCAAAAAGAATCAGGTATAATAATCCAGACCAATTAGTGTTAAAGTTGAAGTAAAATGAAGACTACACACAGGAACCGACAGCAATATAAAGCATCTTTCGGGAAGGCAATCCCTCGCCCTATTTCGGTGTAGTGTACAAACCAGCTGTGCTGATCAAGCATTTTGTCAAGAACGTCATGTCCGTTGAGAAGTTGAACGCCCGATTCCAATCCTGATCCCTGCGACGCGCGCGACTCGAGCGCATCAGCACGACGAACAAGAAGAAGAGGAAACAAAGCGAACGAAACGCCACGGGAAGAAAGAAAAAGCCTACGGATCTCTGATGCAGAAGCCGAAGTGTTCCTCGATTTGGGGCTCCATGCTGCGGGTGAGGTTAGCGAGGAGGTCATTGGCGTACTGCGTGAAGAGCGGGTACACAGCCGGCGGAGTGCCGCCAATGCCGCCGTCAATCTGGCAAAGGCCAACGGGAAGGACGACGAGGAGGAAGAGGAGGAGAACGGAGGCGGCAGGGGAGAACGTCAACCTGCGGCGCGCCGCCCGCCACCTCCGGGGCATTCCGGCGACTTCCTCCGTAATGCGTGTTCAAACGTGGGGCGTAGTGCGGGGAGGAGAGAGGAAGGGAGGCAGAGAGTGAAGGAGGTGGTAGAAGTGGACGACGGCAACGACGACGACGTGGTGGTGGTGGTGGTGGAGAGGTGAAGCGCGATGTATTTTAAAGGAGGCGTCGACATGGTGAGCGACAGCGACCTACGCCGAAACTGCTAGTGGTTTGATGGAGCTCCCTCTCTCTCTCTCTCTCTCTCTCTCTCTCTCTCGTAAAGGGAAAGCGTCGGAGGGAATGTTTTTAAGTTTTAACTCGCTAATGATGACCACGATGAAGGCATCTTTATAGTGTGATGTAATTAGTATCTATTAAAACAATAATTACTCAGGTGGAATAGAAATAAATATCAATTTAATGTAAGAAGTTAAGTAATATAAAAATCGTTGATATTAAAATTAAATATCCTTAATTTTTTTTCTTTTTTTCGGAGAGCATTGATTGGGTCAAAATAATCTTTACGATGACTTAAACAGTTAAACTTTAGGGATGTATGATTAGCTTATCTAATTTAATACTGCTCATTACTTTTTTTTCAGATAAAAGCTACTAAAATAGTGGGCGCAGTGCATGGTATTTAGCTGGGTCTCTCTCTGGTAGTATTTGAATAATTTTGCTCTATACCTTCGCAATTAATTAGTTAAACCAATTTAGTTTTACATTATTATGATGGGGTTCGACCTCTAACATTGTGAAAGCATAAAAAATTGAAATAATAACAAGGTTTTTCTAGAAAAATTGAAATAACGTTTAAGAATGAAAACAGGGATAAAAAAAATTTACAAATTAACTTGTGTTCTTAAATTTTTAAAAAAAAATATCATCCAATTTAGGTTCTGATATTGCCTATTTGCCTGCACTTTCAATGTGAGAAAAAAAAAGATAATGATGAGTAAAACAATTTCTTCAGAGGAACTAAATTTCAAATTTGATTGGATAGTCAGAAAATGGATTATGGAATATATAGGCGCTAATCTTAATATGCAACTGATAACCAAATCCAATTTTAAAGAGTATTAATTTAATAAAAAATTAATGGAGGCGTTCCCGTTTAAAAGAGGGACATCGTCCCTTCTCCTTTTAAATTTATAATCATATAAAAAATTCTTAGAAGAAAATGAATCGAATATGATCCATATACAAGACATAAAAAAAATACGGTGTTCTTCTTTTAAAGGATGAACACTTCTATTTTTTTTCTTAATATTTGTTTGATCTCTGTTGGTAAAACGTCGGAGGAGGAAATTGGACTCTAAATTTCGAAGAAGAAGAAAAGCTTTAAATTCTATTAATCCTCCAAGTGAAAAAAAAAAAGAAATCAACCGCTCCAAACACTCACTTTTTTTAAAAAACATAAATTACTTTAAAATTTGTAAGGCAAAATTATAATTGTATTTCTGCTCAGCACATAGACTTGTCTTTTTCGGTGCAAAAGAGTATGCATTTCTACCACAGCGCCTCGACGTGTTTGCATATATCTACGGAAGAAAACAAAATGGCACCCCACTTGCAAGTGCAACAAAAATATTGGCACGTCGCTTAACTTTTCTCTGGCCACCCTCCTGAGTCATGACATAAAATAACCAACACAACTTTGCAAACAAGAAAAATAGAATAACACTTAAGAGTATAATGGATTTTTTATAAATATAAAAAAAATAACGAAGAAGTCGATGAAATTAGACGGAAGAATTAAATTAAAAAAATCGTTATAATTTAGATATAAAAAAACTTTATAGTTTAAAATTAGATATGAAAAATTATGATAGTTTAAGAATGATTAGAGAAAATAATTCTTATTTTTATTTTGATCAGATTGTGATTGGAAACATTAATTAAGAAAAAAAACTTTCTTGCAATATATCTTGATTCTCAAATTTTATTTATTATGGGGTGCATCTTACGTACCATCCTATGTGTTGAATATAATATTTTGTGGTCTTAATAACCGTAATAATCATGATAAATAATTTAGATCATCTGGAGATGTATTTTTTTTTTCTTCTGAAAACGTGCTATTCTTGTCATTTTGTAGTTACGTATTTAACGTGTGAACTCCCTAAATTGTGATCTATTGAGATGTGGTGCAACAAGCTCGTAGAAAACAAAACTTACTTAAGGACCAAATTTTTTTATTATTTTACATCATCTAATTACTAATTTCAGTAGAAGCAAAAAAAACAAAGATAAAATAATATTTTCTGAACGAATTAATAAATGTAATTATCAACCCAAGATATATACAATTTTAATGATCAATTATATTAATCAAATTTGATTATATGGATTAATTAATATTGGTGACTCCTATAGCTGAAACAAAAAACGACATGACTCCAAAATGTTTCCCCAGGATATGTATGAATTAGGTATGGCAATATCTCTCGTCCCTGTGGGGTACCGCGAGGAATTTTCGATCGAGGCTCCGAATTCGAGAAATTTTTTCATCGCGAGGTCGGGGATGGAGGAAAATTGTCCTCAAACTCTCTTTCGGGGATTTGAACGGAGGAAGTTGTCCTCGCCCCGCGGGTCCCGAATTCTCGCATCCTAAAGAATAAGTTAGTGTACAAAAATAGTCTCACATTAATAGTAATAGCAAAGTGCGAGTAAATAGATAAGTATAAATAAAAGAGGAGACTAATGAGTCAATATGAATGTTTATAGAAAAAAGTTATAATGATAATTTTTATAAAATTATCTCTTAGTAAAAAAAATTTAATAAAACATTTTGGTTGAACAAAAATGCGGTTCAACCTGATTTTTTCCGATTTTGATAAATTTGACCGATTTTTTACCTATTTGATTCGATTTAATTCGGTCCAAATTAGGATCTGACTTTTGGACTTGAGGTGATGACAACGGCGGAGGAGGACGAGTAGAAGAGGATTACTTGAAGAGGACCGGGTTCGGAGAATCGAGGTCCCCACAGGGCCCAGGGGATTGGAGTATTTCTCTCGGACCGGGGATTCGAATTAGAGTCGGGGGCAGGAGCCAATCGACGGGATCGGGACGGGGAGAGTATCCTCCGCCCCCAATAAAGTCAAGTGTCACACCTAGTATGGATATAATTAATTAATATGCTTGAATGCATGCAGCATTTGGGTCTGATCTTTCCTGGTGCCCTCTCTGTGGATTCTATCTCAAAACACCTCAACATCTGTTCTTTCCTTTGACGTGTTAGTTGCCGGTTGTGATCTCTCCTTTCGAGTCAATTTGATTTTTTCAGTTTTCCTACTTTGACCGTTGGAACTTTTTTCTTTCCACTTTCGTTGAAAATCAATGTAAAATCATATTTCAAAATATAATTTAATGGATTGAAATATTTTATCTAAGTATACTTTTGAAATTTAATTTTGTATCAATAGATATTAAATACTATAATATAATGGGAAAAAATAGAATAATCATTATGCAAGTGGAATATAATATATATTTTAAAACTTAATATAATTTGATAGATAAAAAGGATAATTACATATAAGTCTATTATATTTGTATTTTGTTTATATGAAGCTATATATTAATATCCTTGATCTCTACTTGTTTGGTTCACAAGAACAAGGAAGGAGCAAGAGTTCATTCAGGTCAGGACGGAGTCCGAAAAGAAAAAAATTTAGAGGGGCCAACGTATATGATTAAAAAGTATAAATTAAAATAATTTAATTTAATAAATAAAAAGGATAAATAAAAATATAATTTGAATATGTGAAGAATTATTTTTCCATGAGTGTAATCGACCTCTCAACACAGATGATGACACTGCCCATCAAACTAACATTAATTATTAGACGTTTTGAGGAGGGCCGGCGTATATATATATTATAACCTTAAAGCATATATAAAGTAGAATAATCTCTAAAATGTCCTCCCCCAGGAATAAGAATACGTAGTTCCGTTACGGTTCAAGGTGTTACATCCAAACATTGAATAAGGTTTTCTCAATCAAATGTAATTATTACATTTTGTTCTCTGACCGTAGAAAGAAAATAAAAAAGTGAGAACTTTGAATTTTGATGGAAGACGATAATATTTTTGTTCTATGACATGTTATTATCGAGATAAGAACGCACTATTTGTTAACCAAACATGCCTTTTGGCAACCACTGTGATGAAGTTGTAAAAATCCAACGCATGTTCTCCGTTCTCTGGATGGGAGCATCTAATTCCTACTGCAATCAAGAAACTCACAAAATAGGTTAGTCCCATCATCATTCCTATTGAATCCACCGTTGCAAAATAATGAAAATATAGGTGTATGACAAAAAAAAACCTGGGGATTAGCACCTTATTCGTGACCTTATTTGTGATCCAAACGGGGCTTAAATCTTGAAATTTTTTTATTTTGTTTGTTCTCAATAAGAACATCATATTTCTGGCATGACTCAAGTTTGCACTAAACAAACAAAAATAATATACACTATTAAATAACATGATTTATCTTCTACAGGAAGAAAACCGCATCATACATTAAAATGGTTATTTCACAACGAAAACATGCTTATTTTTTGTTCAAGTTATTATATTATAATATTATTAACCATTGTCATTTCATAAAATATAAATGTTACATATAAAAAGTGTGTAATGTAATTGAAGTAGGTTATAACATAATAGAGAAAATATTCTTAACAAATATCCATAAAATTAAAGTTTATTTTATTAAATCTCCATTATTTTAAATATTGAGTTACACTGTTACACTACAATATTTTTTATGAATTTCATCTGTAGGAAATTCCATGAAATCCATGAGTTTTTTGACAAAAATGACATCGTTGGAAAAACGCTCGTCAATATTGATTTTTCGATAGACAACAAGAACAATCGATATTTTTGACGAATAAAGTCACGCAAAGGCGCCCTTAAAAAATTTCAGTAAGAAGTTTCGAAGAGTTGCCGCCTTCTGAAGTACCGATGAGTGTTTCTTGTCGAAATTTCCGATGGAAACGTATTCATCGTAAGTTCCGACAAGGAGATCCCACCAGATCTTCCGATGAAACCACCTTCATCACAAGGAGATCCCACCAGATCTTCCGATGAAACCACCTTCGTCGCAAGTTTCGATTGGTGGATCCCGTTAGAACTTCCGAAGGCTAGCTAGATCTCCACCTGTCGAAACTTCAAAAGGTTGGCTACATCACCAACGCCTTCAATATTACCTAGAGATCATTATTCATCGGTAATATCAAAGAATAAATTCATAAAAAATATTAATAATATAATATTAAATGTATGCTTATATTATATTATATATTTTTATTATAAATATAATTATCATGAGTCTAGCATTCGAAAGTACTAACGGATTTGCATCTGTCAATAATACGGAAGTTTGACCAGTCAAAAATAATATTATTAAAATATTAATTGTATGCTTATATTATATTATGTATTTTATTATAAGCACAATTACTAATGGGTTTAGTCTCCCAAATTACTAATGAATTCCATCCATCAGTAATACCGAAGGTTTAATCCATAAAAAATAATAATACTAAAGTATTAATCATTTGCTTATATTATACTATATATATTATTATTATAAATACAATTACCAATGGGACTATCATTCAAAAGTATTGACGGATTTTCATCTGTTCGGCAATAATACCGAAGATCTAATAGAAATAATATATTAAAATATTAATTGTACTTATTATAAATACAATTATTGATGAATCTATATCCATTGATAATATCGAGATTCGATCTGTCAAAAATATAATATTAAAATATAAATCGTATGCTTATATTATATTATAAATATAATCATCAACACGTCTAATTTTCGAAATTATTGACAAATTTTCATTTGTCAGTATTAGTAATAATGAAGGTCTAGCCTATCGAAAATAATTATATAAATACAATTATATGTAGGTCTAGCATTTGATATGGGAAATGTACAGTCTAGTGTTAGCGTATAATATTTCTTTGCCTTTGATATATTTAGGATAAGTGAAGTTACAAAAGATGCTACTATTTTTTTTTTTTAAGTCGAACATAACAAGTGGCAATTAAACTAATGATAAAAAAATACAAATATTATGACTTGTAGTTGGTAATTGTGACAACTGCGATAAACTGTGGATAATTGTGTTGGTTTATATGTTTGCCTCTCTCCTTAATCGCAAATCCACGGAGAAAAGCCATATTGAAAAGATACACAAATGATTTTAAGCATATTTTCTTTATTTTGTACTAATGAATTAACAAAAAAAGAGTTTTATATTATAGAAAAAATATAGAAAACTATATCGATTATGAAAGTAATATATTGTGCATAATTTATAAACTTTTGAAATGATATATATATAATTATTGTTGATGTTTTGAATTTTATTATTATTATCAATAATCATTTAGACTATTGGTAAAAAATATAAAAAAAATTAAGAAAAATATGCATAAATTTGACACGCAGATGACACGGAAAGTGTGAGAGTTATTAATCTCTCTATATATAATTAGAGCAACGTTGATTTGTATACTTTCCAACATATGATAAAGGGCATAATGCCACTCTGTAGAAGTTTAATGTCACTCGACAAGTTTGCCCTTCATTTTTATTATAAATTTTAAGTATAATTAATATAATCTCTTGTCTCTTCATTTTCCATCCATTTTTTTAACGACGCATTATTAATATACCATTCTTTCTCTTGCCTTATCATTTTCAATGCAATCTATATTAATTTAATATATTATCATTTTTATGTATTTATTATTTATGTTACGTGAACTCATAGGCAACTTATTAAATATAATAATATTGTATAACATTAGATGAAAACATATTAAATTAATTTATATTACAATATACATGTTAAATTTGTAAAAGAATTCACCAATAAGGCAATAAACAACATATGCAATTGTTTCAGAAAAAAAACTTTCATTTTTTTATCTATAGTAATTTATTTCCATTTTCACTATCTTAATTTTCATTTTATTTCATATACTTTTGAGTATTATATATATTTAATGTAATTAAACTTTTCATATTAATTAAATTTATATGTATGAATCATATCTCATATTATATAGTATTAGTATTATATTTTTATCATGAAAAATGATAATACTAATATATGGAAGAGAGATAATAGAGAAAGAAAAAAATGATTTCAAAATTAATTAAGAAAAAAGTTGGGTGTAAATCAGGTGAAAGATAAATTAAAAGTAAAGAAAAACTAAAATAAAAAAATTTGAAGTGACATTAAATATTCGACGAGCGACATTAAGAGCATCCTATAATAAAATGATCGGTATGCATGTGTATGCGTATTTTATCATCATACTAACTATGCTTCGTCATTCAAAAAGTTATAATTATATTACGTTAAACAGGAGAAAGTTTTGTAGTTTATATTTTTAAAAAGTATGCTGGACATATTATTGCAAAATAATACTCAATTTTTTTATTAATCATGAAGTTTTTATTGTTATTATTTTCTTTATTGTCTTGCCATCATGGTTGGACCCACATTGATGGTGGGGGCCCTTGTCCCACCCCAACTTTTTAATGTTAATATTTCGCCTGGAAGAGGTGAGAGAATGATGAATAGCATTTCCTATGAAAATCATGTGAAATGAATTTCAGGTATTATTTTCTTTTTCTCATTAGCTCTACTTCCAAAGATCCTTTTTATTGTCCAATATTGAAGAAAATTATGAACAATAAATCGATGAATATTATCAGGATTTTTTTTATGCTTTTAGAATTTTAGAACTCAAATACCATGAATATAATAATACTTTTCGATTATCCTTATGTCCCTTATTTTAAAAAAAAAAACCCATCCAAACTACAACCAATATGAGAAAATGTCGTTATGTTTTATATATTCATGTAATTCCTTTTCACCCACCCCCCAAAAAATAATTTATGCATCTCAGTATATAAATAAGTGTGTGTTCCGCCTAACTCGTAACATCACAAACACGTTTCTAAAAAAAATTAAGATATCTTATTTGGGAAAAAAATAAAATGTGTATAAAAAAATTATGAAATTTTAAATTGTAATATTGCAATTTTATTTTTTATGCATGCACCGAATTATGATTGCAGCTCTTAATTCTCGGTTCATTTGTATTATTTCCGATTTGATGCCTTTCTGCTCATACACGCAATATATCTCAGTTTTTATTTTATTAATTAAAAATCTCCATCTATTTGTAATCAAACATTTATAAATATTAATTAAATTTGATTGATATCTTAATTAATAAAATTGTATTCAAATAATACAAATAAAATTAATTTTTAAATTAGTCAGTTGCTAATAAATTTGTACATAATCCGTTCAAAAGTTTAAACTTCGCGAAAACTCAATGAAGAAAAGAAACGAGGCGGCATCGCCTCAGGAAGAATGGCCCAGGGAGGCACAAATCGGAGACTTCTCACAGAGGCAATACGACGAGCACTTAGTAGTCGGCGGTTCCACTTGTTCCACTCGCCTCTCAGCAAAATGTTCAAACAGTTGGTTGGTCCATCTCTTCTGCCCTTCCTGTGGGGCTTAGCCGCCTCATCTAATCTTTCCACGTATAAATCCTTCCTCCGGTTCGAACAATCCAAAAGTGAGATCGCTTTCATGACGTTATCGGCTCCGCTTTACTTTGCGAATCGCCTAGCAGCACTTCTCGTTTCTGGTTGGGCTGCTTTCTTCTTTTTCTCGCTCGTTCCGGATTGTTGTTGTGCAAGCGACGATTTTTTGTCGCTAAATTTTGCAACGATTGGGCTATCGATTCGTGGACGGAGGCTCGAATTTGCAGCAATAGGTATGCATCAGTTCTGCTTCTTTACAGGTTTATTTCGTGTCCCGAGTTTGCTTTTGAATGATATAATTCATTGTTTTGTGTTAATACACTGATCAACACAGTTTATATTACTCTTCAACAAATACTGGTAAGACAATAATGAAGTATATCTGTTTGTTGTCGATAGACAGTTCTTGATGTTTGTGGTGCTAGCAAAAACAATCGGGAGATGAAGTGTATTTAGTTTAGCCCGTTTGTCTGTGCCCGATGTAGCATTTAAAGTATATTGTCTTTCGTATCATTGGTAGAGGAAAAGGCAGGGGGGCAAATGAATAATTGTGGTTGATCAATGATCACATTCTTTCATCTTTTGGTAGAATAAAACCATTTTGGTATCATGTTGTCATGTAATCAAGCCTAAACTGAACATATAAGTGGAGTAATGAAGTATCTGATGCCTTAAGCTTTTTGCATCAGTGAACTTAGGAAGATCCTGATCATTTTAGGTTGGCCATCCATTGTCTAATTAATTAAACCATCTTTAACTCCGTGGTAAAAGATCATGATGAAACATACTGATAAAAAAAATGTAAAGGCGGATTGTGCTTCTGTAAAAAAAGCAGCGAGCTTATTGCATGCACTATTCAATAAGAACTTTCATAAGTTGTTCTTTAGAGATGCATCAAGAACCTCACAGGCAACAAGAGCTGTTGCATGCATCTGTTCTTACCCAATTGGTTTGATAAATACAGTAATAAATCTGATTAAGATAAAGAGTATTGTCTTATTGTTTTCGCTCAATACATTTTTCATGTTGATCTTGCTTGTTGCACTATCCTTTTTGTTAAATGTTTTTTGCTCTTATACAGTTTGAAGCCCCTTTGGAGTTGTTAAAAGACATGGACGCCTCTAATTCATCTTCATTTTGTGGTGGTGGGTTACATTATGGTGAAGATCACACATATTCATTTACAGATGAGTTTTCTAATGTCGGTAGTGAAATGTACAAGAGACTGAATCAGATGACTTCTGTTCCTGTAAGTTTTCTTCAAATAATGGGGTTCTATGGTTCAGTAACAATTTATGTTTTCAGTTGGTAGCATGCTCTTTCTATCTTAAAATATGAAGTCAAGTAACTTATATGAAGTAAGCCACACGGCACTTACTCATATATTCCCTTTACAAACAACAATAACAACAAAGCCTTATCCCACTAGGTGGGGTCGGCTATATTCCCTTTGTTGGAAAAAAAATATTAAAGCATTTGTAGCAGAAGCCCACTTGTCCTTGTATCAGAAAAAAGGAAGATGCTGCCAACTGTTCTTTTACTGACAGATATTTGTAGGTATAAATTGGTCACAAATACTTACACGGATCACTAGTCCTTTCCAAGCATTCCAAGAGCAGATTCATCAGTCACTGTTGGGTCTTCACCAATTACCTATTATATACTCATTTCCTTATTACTTGCAAACTAAAGCTTACCTTGAAAATCATGCATAAAATTAACATGTTAAAGATGTTATTTTAAGAGGATGTTTAAATGAAGAAGCACCTGTGTACGCTTGAATCATCATTTCATACTACTAAATTCACTTTCGTTATAGTGCTCTTAATAATCAAATTTAATTGTAATCATGTCCAGCATGTTCCCAAAATTAACGGAGTGATTCCTTCAGATGATGAAGCAATTTCTGATCACCAAAGACTCATTGACAGGTATAAATTGTGCAAAGTCATTGCTTCATTCAAATCCTAGTTTCATTTAAACCCTTTCTTAGTTCGGTTTTCCTTTCAGTGTTGTAGATTAACCAATTTGTAGTTCATATGCCACTTACAATTGTGAGAGTTAGTTGCATCATTGAATTTTTTTAATATAGGCTTACAACTCAGAGATTCTTCTTGCAAAGGGTAGAAACTATTGTTTAACTGTTGCTCTAGCAACTTGCTTCGATAAATTAAATTGTGGAGAGATCTTTAGGATGTATTAAGTGCTGTGTAAATTAGTATCTTTTATCTAGCTTGGCTTTTCAGGTTCCTATTTAATTATTTGCAAGCAACGAATGAGTCATTTTAAGTTAATCTTCTCACTTTAATGTCTGATTTTTCTACATTATGAAACATCCCACATCCTCCTCTAGGTTAAAGTTATATGACTTGGTTGAACTCAAGGTCCAAGGGGATGGGAACTGTCAGGTCAGTTATGTCATGCATTTATTTCTCCTTTTTTTTACAATTTCTTTCTCCCTGTGCACATATAATTTACTTGTTTTTTTTCTTCTTCTTTAGCGGCATGTAATTTAATTGTTTAAAAGTGAACAATTTTGGTTGGTATCTCCATAAGACTATGTTTTGACTACCAGTTATTTTGACTCAGCCTGTCTACTTAACTCGTGGAATCATGTTTGAAATTCACATAACAAAACCCATCTTGCATTTCTGTATAGGTTTCAAAACCAGTAAAAACTAAAATTCATCCTAAGCATGGAACTATTTAATCATTAATGTTATGAATTGTTATACATGCTACTTGAAAAAGAATTTAGCTCTGTTTAATCATTAAAGTTAGAAGTAGTTAGGAGATGTTCAGAAAAAAGACTAGAATGAACTAACATTTTCATGCATCTTCCTATCTCAATAATAGCTGGTTGTTCATGATCCTGCCTTAATGTTGTTCAGCTCTGTTTATTTATGTCTCGAAAAAATTTAATCATATTT
The DNA here is from genome assembly GCA_030549335.1 of Pontederia crassipes. NCBI lineage: Eukaryota > Viridiplantae > Streptophyta > Magnoliopsida > Commelinales > Pontederiaceae > Pontederia > Pontederia crassipes. The sequence goes on along the minus strand of CM060196.1, from coordinate 64,601,743 downwards.
TTTTGCAAGTATTATGATAATAAAAATTTGTGGCTTCTTATTGATGCACATTAGTTTATCAAGTATCATTTCACGGCAGAAAAGAGCTGGAAAAGAGTTCGCAATTACTTCTGGAAAGGATTGAGGCCACGAGATCACGGTTGGTGATTAGTTTCAATGGTAATATAGTTTGCTTTTTTTTCAAATGGAGACATTTTAGGCTGAAGAAGTGAAAACAGAAAGCTCCAGGCAGCTAGTAGTCTGTTGCGAGTAATACTTGTGACAATTGAAGGCTAGCTTTATGAAAATTTTTAGGCCATTGGTTTGTGAAGGCATTCACTTCTCTGGAACTTATTGGATATAACTCGGTTCTGTGTAGATTTGCTGTTTACTAGAAGGGAGATGAGTCTAATCAAAGCGTATTTAGGGTTGGTGATAGCAAACTTGATCACTGATTTTTACAGTTTGAGCAAGGAGATGTTTATGTTTTATAGCCGGTCCCAAGCCCGGATAAAGGAGGAGGGTTGTGTTAGGCCCCGACAGCCAGCGTAAAATCCTGTCGAATCTCATGAACATGGATCAACGAAGCGTCGTATGATCCATGTAGCCGACCCCACCTAGTGGGATAAGGCTTTGTTGTTGTTGTTGTTGTTGTTGTATTATGATAATAAAAAGGCTTGCTTCTAGCTTTGGAGGAGCATAGTCAAATCTTGTGGGTGACCTTTACAAAAAACAAAAAAGTAGCATAAAAATTTGTGAAACATGTATACATATTGTTTTGCCACTTGTATGGCAGACTAGGTAACATGGGAATCCATGAAATGATGGGTTAGCTTTATGAGACCTAAAGATATCATATTGTTTCCTTCTTCCAAGATTTCGAACATTTAGGCATGTTTATAGGGTATAACAAGGTCAAACCCGAATGAACAAAATGTTGAATTGAATCGTACCAGTCCATACTGGGGTTTATTACTAATTTTTGTACTTGCTGTTTTATTTTCCAATTATTTCTTCAATTAATTGAGAGAAAGAAAATAGTAGGAATTTTCTTATCCCATTCGGAAAGATACCATCTTTATAATTATCCATGACTGTTTTTGTCTCTAGCATGACCATTTGATAAAATGTGGAGGAAAGTAGGGGAAATGGCCGTTATACTCAGGATAAAACTAAGACTAATTCCACTAGGAAAATTCAGATTGAGCAATGTTTGTAGTTACATTGTGCTCTATTTGTTTATTCATCCGATATCTGATCACAGGAAGCAGCATGTGACACCTATTTCCTATTATTTTGTAGATTTACTACTCTGTTTCTATCTCAATGTTTTCTTTGCATAATAAGTAATATACTTGCCATTGGCTCCATATTTTTTTGTTGTGCTCATACTTTGACCTGTATATTATGAGTCATCTATTTGTTCCATAGCAAAAAGAAAATAAAGAAAAAATGAAACAAATAGAAAAAGGAAAATGAAACTCGTTTCAAAAGAAATCTGATGGCTCTTGTACTCAATTCCTTCCAGTTTCGAGCCATTTCTGATCAACTCTATCATACTACTGAGTACCATGATTTTGTCAGGCAGCAAGTTGTCATTCAGGTTGTTTCCTCCAGATAATCTCCATTCATGCAATATTTTCTTATTTGGAAACTAATCAATTATTTTGTTTTCGACATCTAATAAGTTTTTTTTTCTTTATTCTGAATTGATATCAGCTTAAGTCTTACCGTGATATTTACGAAGGATATGTACCTATGGCTTATGATGACTATCTCAGAAATATGTCCAAGTATGGCTGCCTTCCTTTAACTTTCATGGTTAGCAGTCAGGAATTATATTCATAATATCATTTAATTTCTTGGTGTTCGTGTTTGGACATCGTTGGAGAATAGGAGTGGTGAATGGGGTGACCATGTCACGCTACAGGCTGCTGCGGATTTGGTACGCTTATTGCTCCCTACCATTTGATAGTTTTGAGTGTTTAATTTCGTGGGTTCATCTTCCTGTGCTAATACACTTTTTTTCTACAATTTGATAAAAGAATTTGTTTTCATTGCATAAAAAAAGCATCTGTTTCCGATGAACTTTAAGCTACTGTATTATATAATTTTGCAAATAAATAAACTAGAACTACATGTACGTGCACATGGGGTGTCAAGATCATCAACACCACCAGTATTTCATTTTGTGATCATAGTGCAATTAAATCAATTAGCCCCATTGCTTCTTATCATATTAACGCCACTCAGCAATTACTATATCATAGCTGCAAGTTAGTATACTAGTATAATGGCATGGAAATGTACTTCATTATACATCTTTGTGTACTCTTATCCACATGCCAATGTAATAACTGAATATATATATTATCTCTGCAGTATGGTGTTAAAATATTTATTTTGACATCATTCAAGGATACCTGTTACATCGAAATTCTACCTAATAATCAGAGATCCACGCGAGGTACACAACTTTTATCGCAAATTATTTATATTTTTAAGGTAGACTTGGTTTTTAAATGTGAGCTTTAAAAGGCTTAAAAGGTTATCAGTTCACCATGTTTCTCTAGCATTTTAAGATGAATATTTTAGATGGCAATATTTACATGAAGTTACCTTGTTGCAGTCATATGCTTGAGCTTTTGGGCTGAAGTGCATTATAACTCCATATATCCCGAGGGAGGTTCGTACATGTTTCTTATTTGCCTCATCGAGAGTTGCAGTTTCTTAGCTTCAACACTCAGAACTTTGTCTTGAATGTGTCGGCTGATGTGCTATAAATGCTCTTTGGATCTCCAGAGTTCCCGGCCTGCAAAGCTGAGAAGAGGAACAGGTGGTGGAACTGAACAAATTGCTCCCTCCACGATGCGGAATTTCACTAGATATCACATATTTCCTCCCTAATTTCTCGGCAACGCAGATTTCACTTCGAAAGTAAGTGAACCCCATAAGCTTCTAAATTGCTCCCTAATGGCAACAAACAGCTAGCAGTTTTTATAACCTCTTGTATGATATCCTTCGGAAGAGATCACGTGTTGCATGCCGCATTCATATATAGATAACATCGTTGTACAAGTCATATAAAAGAAACTTGTATATCTCGGAATATAATCCTTTTTTTTAAAAAAAATATATATTACGCCGATCTTACGAATGCATCAAAATTGCTGGTTAGCATTTGGGAAAGTTCCTTAATAATGTAGCATGATTAAAACCTTAAAATTAAAGGGAAAAGAAAACTCGTGCATAGCTAATTGGATTGGGCCCTGGAACGAGAATTAGTAAAAAAGTAGTAGCTTACTGAATAAAAAATAATAACACATGAATACAAGATTTTACAGACAGAAAACCTATATTCCGGTACCAGTTTACATCTATGTGTTCGTTCACCACTCCCGGACTTATTGAAGAGTACGTTTGAATTAAAGAAAGAGATTTTGGCCTTTTTTTGGATTGAAATTTTTGAGGAGAATGAAGTGAAATATGAGAATATAAATTTTATTTGAATAATTATTTTAATTAGGATAAATTTTAAAAAGTATTCCTTAATTTTGACATTTTTCTAGTGCTACCATTATTTTTTTTGTAATAAAACTATCTTTCATATTTTAACAATACTTTCTTCCATCTTTTAATTTGTTTTACCAATTATTTTTTCGACTTATGATCGGTGGTTTTTCGGTTGCTCTGATGATGTGGTGTCCTCTTTCCTCCACATAAGCATAGGAGTCTGATATGGCATTATTAAAAAAATAAAAAAGACCGTCGCCCCCTTCGACACCTAGCTCGTTGGGAAAAGGGGGGCCCCTCGAGGTTGACCCCCCTTCTCCGTAGGAAGGGGGGTCACCCCCACTCCCCCATGCAACCTCCGGCGAGGTTGCAGAGGGGCCCCTCGCAACCTCCGGCGAGGTCGTAGAAGGGCCCTCCTGCGCTCAAGGAAAGAATGTGGGGCGACGACCCCCTCTTTGCCTAGCGCGAGGTTGTCACCCACCTCTTCCCCACGCTAATGCCGACACAAGGAAAGAACGGGGGAGATGGCCCCCTCTGCCACCTCGCGCACCCTCTTTCCTCACGTCGACATGGAAAGAATGGGGGAGATGGCCCCCCTCCGTGAGGTCGTAGATAGGGGGCGACGACCCTCCTCTTAAGAAGGTTGTAGAGATGGGGGCGGCGGCCCCTTTCTTTCCCCATGTGAGGAAAGAAAGGGGTCGTCGCCCTCCTCTCTGTAACCTTGCGTCGAAAGTCGTAAAGAGGGGTGTTGTTGACCCATCTTTCCTTTGGCGTAGGAAAAAGTGGGGGGGGGGGGGGGGCATCACCCCCCTCTTTCCCTGCGTTGATGCCGATACAAGGAAAGAACGAGGAGCAACACCCCCCCTCTCTACGATCTCCTGCGCGAGGTCGCACAGAGGGGGGTTGTCGCCCTCTTTCCTTGCATCGCCGCCGACGTAGGGAAAGAAGTGGGGGCGAAGGCCCCACTTTGCGCTTGGCGCAAGACCGTAGAGAGGGTGGTCGTTGCCCCCCTCTTTCCCTTCGTCGGTGTCGGGGGGGGGGGACTACGACCCCCCTTCACCAACAGAGGCGGAGGGGCGCCGTCCCTTCCTCCTGCGCCGGTGAGGGGGCGACGACCTTTTTTTATTATATTTTTAATATTAATCATGCCACATCAGCAAGTTGTTTGTGTGGAGGTGAGATAAATAAACCTCGTGGTCGCTATGTCAACACTTCAATTGGAAAATGAGCAATCATAGATCATAAGGATAGTTCGTGAAATAAGTTAAAAGATGAGGACAACTTAATTACAAAGTGAAGATGAAGAATAATTCTGGAAAGTGATAAAAGTTGAAAGGTACTTAGTGAAAGTTATCAAATTATTTATATTAGTTAAGAGAGATAGGGTATAATAGTTATGCTTTCTTAATATCATGTTATTTAGTTGAATGGGAAGTAATTCATAATTTTAGATCAAATCAATCCTCCCTCTTCATTCTCTCTTTTTTCTTCTAATGTCTTAAAGAAATATTATGATAAAATAATTTTTATCTATCATTTTAAACTTTTCAAAATAGATGAATAAAATAATTATAGAAAATAAATAATATAATAAAATAGGTCAAATAAAAGATAGAAGAAAAAAGAAATTAAGCGATAAAGAAGTATATCATAATTATTTGTTACAAAATTATATATTATAAATAGTTTAATATATAATTAGGATTTACAAAAATAAAACTTTTATTATCCCATTTCACATCTATTGTAGTATGTTAGGGTGGGCCGGGTTGGGTGGGCGACCCGGCCCCACATGCTACGCATTTTGTCATGCTGTCCCGGAGTGCCTACCGGCACGGTCCACCAGGACTCAATTCCGGACCGAGACAATATAAACCAAGTTGATCCACCCGAGCACAAACTTTTGACTTACATGAAGTATGAATGAATGCGGGTGGAGCAATTAAGTCTTGACTTTCAGATATAACATTTTTATTTCAGATTAAATAAAAAATAATTACAAAAGAAGTTAACCTCACTTGCTCAATATCCCAATAGTTTGCATTTATTTTAAAATTATATTTATTTTTACAATCTTTTCTCTCGTGTTAATATTACATTGATATAATAATTTTTAATTAAGTTTTAATTTTTATTTATCAAATCGTTATAATATAAAGTAAAGACTAATAAAATACTGAGAAAAAGTAGGCGAAAAAAAAATTCAGAAGAGAAAATAATTCAAATAATAAAGAATTATATGATACATTATGTTAATCAATTAGATATTAAAATTACTTTATATATAATAAAGAATATAAATATTTCTTATGTAAATAAAAATTTCATTCTCAAAATCATAATATTTTAGAATTTACTATTAAACTATAAGGTTACAGATAACACATCCTCTCTCACCATGTCACTTCATCCTATCCCAACTCTTAATTAAAAAGAAATGAATATAAGAAGTTGAGAGCCGAAAAAAATAGTTAACGGTTATTTCAATTTAAGTAATCAATAATAATCAAAGAAAAAAGAGAAATGAGGTTCAAAATTTATTAAATGTTAACATTTTCGAAAATATTGTTTTTGTTAATTTGAATGAAGATTTTAGGGGTATTCATGGGTCAAATTTGATCCGACTCAATCCGATCAATTTTGGTTGGTCGGATTGGATCGGATTTCAATTTTTTAGGTCACGATTTAATTGGATCGGACCATCCGATCATCATTTTTTTTACTTTTTTAAGTTTTCTTTTTATTTTTAAAAATAAAATACATGTAATATTTTATTTTAAATATACAAATATTGTTTAAATAGCTAAATATTTTTTACATTTAAAATACTTTATTTTGTATTTTTTAATTTTTTTAAATGACATGAAACACTTAAATTAGGTTAAAAATCATTTAAAATTTAAAATAAAAAATAAAACCCAGGTCAAATCGGGTTCGGGTTAAAATTTTTCAATCCAACATGATTGGATTGGATCAAGTCGGATTTTTGAGTTCACCGGATCAATTCGACCAAGTGAAAAACCTTAGAAGATTTTAGCAAAAATAATTCACTCTAGATATTGGACAAATCAACTCCCGTTTATATGTATTAATATGATAATTATTCATCCTCAACAAATTACCTACATATTTATAAAAACAACCGAAAATTTCAATTGAAATGCAATGAGAAGAAAGTTGCTTATTCCTATAAAAAGTAAAATGTTTGGAATAATAACAAATATTTTGGAATAAATAACTCTAATAATTCTATGAATTGGCCCATTAGAGAAAAATTAAGGTATGGCCCAAATATAAGTTTGTCTGCACGGGCCGACACATTGGGCTTTGAGCTGCTACAAAAGAGGGCAGAAAGAGATCGGCCCTCCCGAATCTTCTGGAAACACCTTGCGGCGTCCCAGCGCAGTACACTACAAATGGCAGCACTCGTCGCTTCCTAAATCACTCTAAAACCTAAAAGCAAAGGTCACCTCCCTTCTCCGCCTCCACCTTATCCTTCTGCTCCTCCTTCCCCAGAGCTCTCCATCTTCGCTCCGATGGCCTCCGCCAATGCCATCTCCACCGCTGCCATCCTCCGCTCCTCTCCTCGACAGGTATCTCCCACGCCTCCTCCCGCCCGTGAATTGTTCGTTGACGCGATGTGCAAAGCTCGCGTCGACGTTTGCTGAATTTTATTGAGTGTCTTTTGTTGTCGTCGAAGCAGGAGTTTCTGAGGAGGAGGGCGGCCGGTGGGCAGAGGTCCAATGGCCGCCGGCAACTGTCGGTGCGCGCCAATGCGAAGGACATCGCTTTCGACCAGAGCTCTAGGACCGCGCTCCAGGCAGGCGTTGAGAAACTCGCCAACGCCGTCGGCGTCACCCTCGGGCCCAGAGGTAGATCAGGAATCCCGATAGTTTCTAGTGTAAACTTCTTGGTTTCATCGAATGCACTTGCGTAGTTTGTTTTTTTTTCTTGGTTTAGTCTCTTGCGAGTAACATTTTTCTACTAGCCGGTTCTTCGGGTGTACTAAAGTTTCGATTTTAGTCCTGTTGATTGCATCATCTCATAATGACTACTTATTGACAGCACAATTATTATAAAAAATCTTTTGCATATGATAAGAAAGATCATGCTTGCACTACTGGGCTAATTCTAGTTTCTGTTTGTGAGTTAAGGGAGGAATGTTGTATTGGATGAGTTCGGGAGCCCAAAGGTGGTTAATGACGGTGTCACAATTGCTCGTGCCATTGAGCTTGCGGACCCTATGGAGAATGCTGGTGCTGCTTTGATTCGTGAGGTATTGGGTTCATTGCGGCCTTAAAACATATGCACGACGTAGCTTTCCTTTCCTCATTTAGCTGTAATTTCCAATTCACGCTGAATTGTTCATAACATGTACTGAGTCATTCTTGCTGAGTGTTTATTTCATTTGAAAATAGGTGGCCAGTAAGACCAATGACTCTGCTGGTGATGGTACGACGACTGCTTCTGTTCTTGCACGTGAAATCATTAAGTTGGGATTGTTGAGTGTTACCTCTGGTGCAAATCCTGTCTCTATCAAGAAGGGGATCGACAAAACTGTTAGTGGGCTTGTAGAAGAGCTGGAGAAGCAATCCAGGCCTGTCAAGGGGCGAGCTGATATCAAAGGTAAAATGAGCTTCCTTTTTATATCTTTTAACACCTATGATAAGATTTTCTTAGAGTAGTTGATTTGTTTCATAAGGTATTATTCCTAGTTATGTTACATAAACAAGTCTATTGTAATAATTTGCTGGTTAAGTATTTTATCAAGGAATGATTTGGATTGAATTTTTTTGTACTGCAGCTGTTGCCTCTATCTCAGCTGGTAATGATGAGGCTATCGGGACAATGATAGCTGATGCCATTGATAAAGTTGGTCCAGATGGCGTTCTTTCTATTGAGTCTTCATCGTCTTTTGAAACTACTGTTGATGTTGAAGAGGGCATGGAGGTTAATTGTGATTTCAAATTTTGGTTATCTCATTTTATCAGCTAATGGATTTGTAGTTTTTTTCTTAATCTTTTAGATCATCTCACCCAGTTTAACCCATTAATGCAGATTGATCGCGGTTATATCTCCCCACAGTTTGTCACAAATCCTGAGAAGTTGCTTGTTGAGTTTGAGAATGCGAGAGTGCTGGTGACAGATCAGAAAATTACAACTATAAAAGAGATTATTCCTTTGTTGGAGAAGACTACCCAATTGAGAGCTCCTTTGCTCATTATTGCTGAGGATATCACTGGTGAGGCGTTAGCAACTCTTGTTGTGAATAAGCTGCGAGGAATTCTGAATGTTGCAGCAATCAAAGCCCCTGGCTTTGGTGAGAGAAGGAAGGCTCTTCTTCAAGATATTGCCATTGTGACAGGTAACACATGCATATTCTTTTAGTAATTCTTATTTCTGCCAACACTGGTTTGACTATGATGACACACACTGATTAATTTTAGTTGTCAGTAAACTGGTCCATAATTTGTATTAATTTGGAGGCCCAGATGCCAGGATTATTGTTCTTTCCGATGCTACTTTTCTATTCAAATTGTTTGCTTCGTACATTGTGCTTAAATTATTGCCCGTGTACATTACACAACCATATTGGCAATGTTTGCACTTTGAGATAATGGGAAGCTTCTCTTCAGAAAAAAAGAAGGAAAGCTGACCAGTGACCAGCTCTCATTAATGGATTAAGTCTCTGTGGTAACTAGGGCCGTAAAGATGAAACTTTTGTAATTATGTTGAATTATATCTTCTATGTTCAAGTCAGATATGTTGAATCAGGTGACTTGAATATTCCAATCTTGTTTCTGGTTTGTTCTCAACGGTGCAAATTTTTTTCACCAGAATAATGGTGACAATAACTGGAGTTTCTTGTGTAATGTAGAGTGACTGTTGGTATGTCTTCTGTAATTTTTGTTTTCCTTCACTGACATTATATTTTATTTCTCCTAATTTTTTGACGGTCACATGTCAGTTTTAACAGTTGAACTTCCTTTATTTCTTCATTGGCGTACATCCTTCTCCATGTAATGTCCTTTATTAGATCTAACTCCTCACTTTTCTCTCTCTATTTAGGAGCCGAGTTCCAAGCCAAAGATCTTGGCTTATTAATAGAGAATGTGACAGTTGAGCAGCTTGGAACTGCAAGGAAGGTCACTATCGCTCAGACCTCTACCACTCTTATTGCTGAAGCAGCATCTAAGGATGAGATACAGGCAAGAATTGCGCAGTTAAAGAAGGAACTTGCGGAGACAGATTCTGTGTATGATTCTGAGAAGCTAGCTGAGAGGATTGCAAAACTCTCTGGTGGTGTGGCAGTAATAAAAGTTGGAGCTGCAACGGAGACTGAGCTTGAAGACCGCAAGCTCCGTATTGAAGATGCCAAAAATGCCACTTTCGCAGCTATCGAGGAAGGAATTGTCCCTGGCGGTGGTGCTGCTCTTGTTCACCTCTCTACCTTTGTTCCTGCCATAAAAGACAAACTTGAAGATGCCGAGGAGCGCATTGGTGCAGACATTGTGCAGAAGGTAATATCATCTTCTCCTTTGTCAACTTAGACAAGCTATTTACCAATACTTTCCATAGAAACTTCCATGTAGGTGATGCCTTACTCTGACATGTTTGGATAGGCCCTGCTGGCTCCTGCAGCGTTGATTGCACACAATGCTGGTGTAGAGGGAGAAGTGGTGGTGGAAAAGATCAAGGCAAGTGAATGGGAAGTCGGTTACAACGCGATGACAGACAAGTACGAGAATCTAGTGGAGTCCGGAGTCATCGATCCGGCAAAAGTGACCAGATGTGCCCTGCAGAACTCGGCGTCGGTGGCTGGCATGGTCCTGACAACGCAGGCGATCGTTGTGGACAAACCCAAGCCGAAAGCTCCCGTTGCAGAACCTGCTGAAGGGTCTCTTGCCATTTAAAGAAAGTTTATCCAAGTCCCTGCTTGCCAAAGTAGAGGAGGTTAGTGTCAGGTGCAAGGACTGAGTGCCAATTGAGAGAGGGCGTGTCCACGTAAAGTCAGAAACTAACGCGGGATCTTTATACACATTTTGTTGTCGATTCATGTCTTCATGCTGTCCCCAAGTTGTGTTTAGTGCTGTAGTGCAGAGTGACGACTGGAGATTGATTTCTGGCATGTAGCTCAAGGTGCGCGGTGAATCCTAATAAAAACAAAGGTTTTATTGTTTTCCCAGACACCGGAGCTATTTTTATTCTTACCTTATTGGTATACTGCTTGTTATGGCATTTGATATTTTGATGTTTTCGAGAGCGTTCTTTTGTAAAGGATATTGAAAAAGAAGGCATACAAACAAGTGGAAATTATGAAAACTAAATTTAAACAAGCGGTCTATTTTTCGATCACAAAGCATCGTCTGTTATTTTTCAAATTAAAATTCATTCTATAATTATTTAGAAAAAAAGAATATTTATTTTAGGGGAATGTAGTTCAGGTCAGGTCGATAAAAAAAAACAAACATCATTCGGATGATTTTTTCTCCTATTTTTTATAGTTATATTTTTAAAACATATATAATAAATTAAATTAAATATACAATATTTAATTTTATATTAAATATATTAATAAAAAATTAAAATGATTAAATTAGAATTCTGATAGAAAAGTAGAGAAATTTTATACAAAAAGTATTATATTTATAATAAAAAAATTAATAATATATGAATTAATTATATAAATAAAGAATTATAAATAAAAAAGAGCTCTACGGACAATTACGATTTTTTTGAATGGAATTTTAATTTTAGTGAGTAAATTTTAATTTATTAAAAATTATCCTAAATTATATTTGAACTTCTAATTTTTTATTGGATAAATTTTTTAGATTTGTCGAATTTTTTTTACACCTCAGTTATTTGGTGTAGGATTTTATATCACTATTTTATTGTAATACCATTTCATTTAAAGTATATATAGCAATATTTAATTTTCTAACTAAAATACTAAATAGTATAAAATATAATATAAGAATTCAAATTTATCAGATAAGAATTAAAAATGTTTAGGTATAAAAAAATCATATCAATAAAGAAACTAATGACCCATAAATTAATTATATATCTTGGGCAAATTGATTTCATTCTATTAAACAGTCATCTTAAATTATATTCAAACGAATTTGGGGTTCGCGAAATTTTCTTACGCCCCTACAGCCTACAGGCCTACACTCGAGGTTCTCGTATCAATATTGGACTAATCCGGGTTAGAACAAGACGAAACAGAGAAATAAAATTAAAAAAAATAATAGAAAAGAGATGCCCTCAAAGTGATTTGGGCTTTGAGTGAACAATTCGTCATCTTTTCCCGGTAAATAGTGGACGATCATTTATTTCTGCCACATAGATTAGTATTTACTATTTAGTAACACAATAATATGCTTGCACTTGTTAGTAAATACCAAATAGTATCGATTTTATCTTATGACACAAAGAAAGAAAGCTTTATGAACTAAAAATGGTGTGGAAATGTTTGGGAATAAATATCCGCAAAAGTCACCCGAGGGCACCTCCAGTGAGAACAAGTTACGTGGTCGAATATGAAACAGGATTAATCTCTCACACTAAGTTAATAAAAAAAACAATTAGGTCGCAAAAAAGTTCAAAACCATAATTAATACGGAAATATTGAATAATAATGATCTAACGCAAACACCATAAGAGGTGCGAAACTCATGCTACGTTCCTGCCGAAGCACTGGTTGGCTGGCTGCTCCGTGACAATGCTTTCTTATCCACTTTTTTTTTTAAGGTTATTAACATGACTAATTTAACAAACGACAAACAAATTCTTTTACATGATTCCGAATCCGGAAAATTACAGTTGATGTGCATGGTTTAAGACATTGGGTGTAACACCCCTTAGCTCCGTCAAGCTACTATTCGTTTTAAATCTTCGGTTCGCATAAATTTAAAATGTATCTTAATAAATAAAGGGGATGCCTAACCACCTCCATGTTTTATCAATGTAAAATTATCTTTCACTCTTTGATCCTTTCACCGTGGGGCCTTACAATCTTCCTTTCTGAGGGACTCAACGTCCTCATGAAAGTTAATCTCTTCGGGGGGTATGATTGTAAGGCTCCAATGTCCAAACGATGAAAGATAGTTTCACATGGATAAAACACGGAGTGATCATGAGTTTATAAATGACATCTCCTTTGTCTATCAAGATGTATTTAAATTCGTGCGAGCTGAATGTTCAAATCAAATAATATTTTGACGAAACTAAAGAGATGTTACAAAAAGTTTCAGAGTCATCATCACATGCTCACTTGAACCATATGAGAACTCGACGGAGTTAAGAAGGTGTTACAAAAGGTATCAGAGCCATCCTCGCTCACTTGAATCATGTGAGAACCCAACACGAATAATACTTTAACGGAGCTAAGGAGTTGTTACAAAAGGTTTCAGAGCTATCATCGCTCACTTGAACCATGTGAGAACTCGACCTATGGGTCACTTAACGAAGATGTTGAATCCTTTAAGAGGAGTGATCGTATGACCTCAAGGTGAAAGGATTAAAGAGTGAAAGATAATTCCACATGGACAAAATACAGAGATAGTAATGATCTTATAAGTGACATCCTTCTTTATCTATCAAGACGTGTTTTAAATTCGTACAGACCGAAAGCTCAAAACAAGGGAGTGTTACGTTGAAAATTTGGGACAGCTTTTATACGCCAAGCACAACGGTTTTGAGTTATGGCAACAAAGAGCTGAGCTCAAGTTCTCGATAGTATGATTTTTTTTTCATTATTCTGTTATTTTACATTCACCATTGTAAGAGCCTTGTATACTCCAATATCTTGTAATAATCCGAAGCAGACAAAAAAGAAAACCTCTATGAACGGGGGAGTTCGATGCCGGTGAAAAAAGAATAGTATATTGACAGAACAAGGGTGTTACGTTGAGAATTTGGGACAACTTTTATACAACTGAAGTCATAGAGAAGCCAAGCACAACGGTTTTGAGTTATGACAACAATGGCAACAAAGAGCTAAGCTCAAGTTCTCGATAGTATGATTTTTTTTTCATTTTTCTGTTATTTTACATTCACCATTATAGGAGCCTTGTATACTCCAATTCTTGTAAGAATCCGAAGCAGACAAAAAAGAAAACCTCTATGAACGGGGGAGTTCGATGCCGGTGAAAAAATAATTACAAAGCAACAAGAATAAACTTTGAAGCAATTTGATGCAGTTATAAAGCTCGAAGATTTTACCATCTAAATTTGTACTTATTTAGACATGGAGCTCGCTGAATTTCAGAGAACAGCAGCAGGAGCAGCAGCAACAGCAGTATAAGAGGATGATGGTCACTCGATTAAGACTACAGTCAGCCCTCCTCCCAGTCGATGTCGTCTTCGTCATCCTCTGGCAGATTCTTGGCCTCCATGTTGAGATCTGTAGGCTTATGGTTTCCACCTAAACTCATAACAATCAGATGGAATGGATAATCAATGTCATAATACAAGAGATCAATATAAGAACTAGTAAAAAAAATATTCAGAATGTCATCCTAGGTCTTGAAGGTTTAGCACAATAACATACTCCTACAAGCCTATGTCAGGCAGCAGTTGAGATTAAAGTTGCGCAAGTTAATGGGTAAAAGACTAACAATGCTATACCTGAGTACTTAACATGTGAGAAACCCAGGGAATACGAACAACTACCTATTAACTTGCAATCACAATATAGCTAACCACAGAAAAAAATGAACAATGATAGTGACAATTAAAAAATGAAGTAAACCTGCAGATGGAGCTTCTTCCCATTCTACGTCATTTGCATCATCCTCTCGTTTTGATTTGCTTCCGACTTGACGGTCAGAAGGTGTTTCTGAATCTCCAGTTGGAACCTCAGATGAAGACGCCAAATTTTCTTGCATTTTCTTTGATTCCTCTTGCTTCTCTAACTGCTTATAGTATGCCTCGTAATATGCTTTGTAGAACTCATTCTGAGGGGAATTATGGAAAAAAGCCGACAGTTACAACTGTGAACTTGCAAGCACATTCAAATATTAATATAACGTAATTCTGAGAACCTGAATAGCACCATCCTCTTCTTTTACATCCTTATGTTTCTTTTCATCAGTAACAAATGACTTATCATCAGACTGTACTGCAGGGTTGACTTCTCCCCTTTGTTCTTTAGTGAGATTCATTCCCTCTTTAATCATCCAAGGAGGTAGCACCTTCATGGATGTAGCTTTAGTGTCTGATTCATTTTCTTCTTCCTTTGCCTTGATACCAGATAAAGCAACTTCAACCTGTTCAATAAACATGAACTAGTAATTCCGCAAATACCTGGAGCAATAAAATAATATACTGAAGAGTAATTTCGGTTAATCATTAAGTGTCATAGAGTACAACTCTCAGATTATGTGAAAACTTCTACATGGAACAGGAAATCAAGCAAGCATTCTGTTCTTGATACAAATTCAATAATGGCCAACAAAAAAGTGTGTAAAGGAAGGGAGAAGAAAATTTAGACAAAAGGCAGCATTTAAGAACTGTAGAAAACTATACAACAGAACTATCACCTGCACGATGGTTCTGTAATAAGAAACAAGATGGCTCAAATGCGAACATTGGTTCTGACATTTGTGAGGGTGGACAAGGAATATTTGAACACTGCTTTAGAAAACAGAAGTACAAGATTAACTTTTCGTGATTTATCACAAAGTTGCTAGAATTTCAATTTAGATTTTACGAGAGTCCATCTCCATCTTAAGAATCTTATAGATAAGATCATAGTAGGATGATCCTAGTTTAAGTCCACGATCTAACATCTTACCCATTCCTATGCAATGCCATAAAATGAACAAAAAATATTTAGATAATGATAAAATTTGTATTCATGAGCCATGACAATCATAACTAATTCAGATGAAATTAAATACTTTTAGTTTTTTTATTGTGTTTAATTTATATAATATATTTTGCCAAAGATTGATGGATTGTGACTTATTGAGTGTACTTAAAAGTTGAGTTAAGAACTTTGTCAACTTTTTGTCTTCTAAAATCTAAACTATTCGTATTAATAAGGAGCACCTCACGATCCTCAATCCTATCTTATGGCCTCCGAATTTAAAACTCTTTACAATCTTATATGAGATCTTGATCTTAACAACCTTGATCTATCATAACATTGATATGACAAATGGATTCTAGCTATATATGCACAACAGAAAACAAAGCCAAGAAATGCATACTGTTGTATCCCCGATGAATGGCATTGGTGTTCCACCATATCCTTGCCCTTGTGAAGATTTAGTTGAATCAGTTGCATTAGGATCACTGTTTGCGCGACCAGCTGCATTGGCTCTAGCTTCCCATGCTTGAAGAGTTCCAAATTCAGGGACTGGCAAGTCCTTTACTCTGGAGAGTTGCACAGTCAATGGCTTCAACTGATCCTGCCATGTCATGTTGAGGTAATGAGGTAAATGCACTGTAACAAAGTAGGACCCAAGAAAACATATGAGAATTGTCAAGACCATGCCAGATTTCTATACCCTCAAGATATTCCTAACTACATCTTATTTCTACAAACAATTTCTTTATGCACTGGAGCCACACAATTGCCAATGCAGAGGACAAATTAGCACAGCATAAAGTACATACTATTTGTTAGAACTTATTTCTAAACATAAGAATCTTATTTAACTTGATAGACCAATTCAGTCCTACATCTTCCTAACTGTATTACGGCATCTGTTCCAGTGGATGTTGGTACTGCTGGCACCAGCCCAAGACCGATGTTTGTTTATCCCACATGTATCATTCTGCCTTTATTGTCTATGAGATATGAACGTCGGAAAGAGAATTGAAGGTTGGAATGGACTTGTAATACAAGTCCTAAACTGAAATCACCCGACCATCATGCCACAGGCCAACATCATGCCATTTCATACCATGCAGCAAATACTGATGGCAACTCAATGTAAGATATTGAGTAATGCAATGTTTCCAAATTGTTTAAACAAAATCTTATCATTCATTATCTTTCTCTTATTCTATGATAATCATACAAATTTTTGGCACATGCATGCAACCCTAAAGCAAGCAAATAACAAATACCAGCCACAAACCTCCATCCTTTGAAGCATATCTTTTAAGTTTTCCCGCTTCCGTCTCCTGACATTGTCATCACCATCTCCCATTTCTTCAGCAGCAAGTTTGTCACTCTCAGCAACGAGTTCACCGTTGCAGTTTTCACAATGAAAATTTTCGTCTGTATAACTTATAAGTTGAAGTGCATCAAAAGCCGAATATCTGGACACAAAAAGTGGTCTTTTCAATCTTGAGAAACTTAAGAAGATGGGCACTGCACGTTTTACATAAAAAACATAATTTTTTGTATTACCTTCTCTGACAATTAGGACAAATGTATTCCTGAATGGTGTTCCTGCTATCCAGTTCATCCTTCATTTTTTTCTTCATCCGGTGCATGCGGTATCTCACAACATCAAAAATCTATATAACAGGATGGATATTGACATAGAAGAGGCCACCAGCATCAGCTTCACATGTTCCAATTAATGGCTTATGAAAGAAACAAGGAAAGTGAAATTTCATTGCTATTTGTCATTATAGCGAAATAATAAAGCTGCTAAAAGGGATGCCTACACAATTGGTAGACATCCTTATTCCTCTAAAATAAATGAATAAATAAAGCTGCTAAAAGTCCACATTATAAGATGAACTTTATATTAATAATTCCAACACAAGAATGAAGTGCAAAATGCCATAAACTTAAAAGATGTAGCTAAAGAAAAATGCAAATTATATTTGTGCTCTTGTACTGCACTTTTCTTTCTACAACAACAACAACAACAAAGTCTTATCCCACTAGGTGGGGTCGGCTACATGGATCATACGACGCCTGATCCATGTTCATGAGATTCGACAGGGTTTTACGCTGGCTGTCGGGGCCTAACACAACCCTCCTCCTTTATCCGGGCTTGGGATCAGCTATAAAACATAGGCGGAGTGATGAAAATGTTGATAGCACATTAGCACATTACTGCACTTTTCTTTCTAACCGGAACTTTTCCAACTCTCAATACTGTAGCTAATATATTTATGAATCTAACCCCATGGAGTAGTGCTTAATTCAAACAGTAACAAATTAAAGCAGCACATGAAGATTATGAAATGTATTGTCTTGTTGTTTATGATGGTGATGATGCTATCAATTTGGCCAAGTGGATGACACTGCATGTAGCAAATATTAACTACCTAGAGGTATGAAGAGTCCATAAGCCTCATTCTATAGTTCTGAATCAGTGTAAATTATTGCAAAGGTTGCTAACAATAAGCTGATTAAGAAGGCATATCAAGGACTAGATTGTTGAGCAAGATTGTTGAGCTCCAAGTGGGGTAAGTTTACACTTTGAACAAGATGGATAAGCAAGAAAGAAACCTTTGCAACTGAAAGGATCCAAAGATCAAAGGCTATGCCTTAAAAGTGTTTATTCTTCGGAGGGGTACACTTGTGTAAAAGGTGATAACACATAATGTTTACAGGGGTCATTACGAACCTAAGAAGTATCTCCAACTTATTAATAAATGGGAACATATTCACTTGCACAATCTTTGTAAACTACAATAGGATCACAAGGCATATTTGTGTCAGGACTAATGTTGCGAACAGGTGAGGGGTCTGCTAATGGAAGGGAGGTGAAGATTTCTTTTGGCTCTAACCCAATGACCAAAACTTGATTCCTAGGCAAGGCAGCTGGAACTCAACAACAACAACAACAAATGTATTTCACAGACCCAATACTTGTAGTTAATATCAAAGCCACCTTCTTTCCTCAGTTCTATTTATCATATGTAGTAACTGCAAGTGCCAAATCAGAAGTTGTCATATCCCTGTGCAAAATCATATCCTATCAAAATGAAATATTGAAGATGATTATGCATCATATGGGATTTATATAATACCTGTGCATAATCTAAGCAGCAGTAAGAATGAGTATGCATCTTTATCTTTTCTTCGCCATTTTTACTGTTTTTTTGTCCATCACCAGTGGCAGCAACAGCATTGCTGAATATTTTGGCACCCTTCGCCGTCTGTGATATTACCATATAAACAAGTTAAAAGGATTGCATATTTCAAAGAATAAACAAACATGGCAGCAACATTATGAAGGAGCTAAGGATCTATTGTTCTAAGTTACATCACAGTAATATCCAACAGACAGAAGACACCTGGGAAACCATATAACTATAAGAACTATAATATCAATGGCTCTGCTCTGATTGTGTAGCATAATTCAGGCACATTCCCTTCTAATCGTTCAAGTATGAAATTCCACCATTAGGGAAATATTATCCAGAAAAACTGAAGATACTGTCCATATTTGTTCATGGTCAAAATTTAAAAGCAACAAAGAGAGAAGGGAAATGTAAATAACTCATGTAAATTATGAGGTTCTGAAATCATACTAGAAAACATAATATATGAAGAACAAAATATGTTAGGCTATAAACAGATATTGCTTACTACTTCATGTCAACTTGCCCACTTATGAATTATATTTGCATGTTTACCAAAGGAGAAATTTAAGGGAATAAGAAATTGAAAAGGTAAACATCTAAATACAAAATAGACTATATTAATAAATTTTTCAAGGCAAAATGGATGACTTCGGTACTTCTTTTGAGAAGTTATGTCATTTTTTTGGGGTGGACTCGGTTACTTTATTAGCCATCCAGGTACATTATATCAAAAGGCAAGGGTGCATCCAAAGACAACTCCAGAGTAATGTCTCAAAAGTATGAAGCTAATATGTTTTGAAGGGCCTATGTGCTCTTCAAAGCTCGTATATGCCGTCTCCACCCCTAACTAATAAAAGGAAATAAAATTATACTTAAGGAACCGACGTTATAACAAGCAGTACCATTGTCCCTGACAGTGTGAAAAAATTTTCACCTCCTTACGATGGTCTCTCATGACCAATTTCTCCTCTTCAAAAAAGCGCAAAGTGCGGCGAAGTTGCTTTGCATGCAGCTTCAAAGCCTTAGCCAAATCTTCCTCCCTCACCCATTGGCGCCTGAGATAAAAGCAAGAATTAGTGCCATTTACCTCAGAAGATCAATCTATATGACCATGAATTCTTACAGTTTGTAAAAGACTGATAAAAGATCACTCCACATTCCAGTTAAATCACAAATATGCTAAACCCGATCCACTAGATAACACTTCATTAAAATATATCAACTCCCATCTCAGAGAAATTCATCAAGCACTGAGGCAAAAAAAAAGAAAAAAAATCCATACTTGGTGAGCCCAACTTAGTTCAGCATCCTAATTATAAACATAAATAACATGTTTTCGTCTTTGTTTTCCCATCATCTTATGAGTGTATTCGGAAGCCTAAATCAAACTTGTGTTGGAGTTCATTTGTTTCTTCCTGCTATAAAACATGTTACGATTTACATCTCTTTCTCCAAAGAGAAAATTCATGCCTTGTTTGCCAATGGATTTTTGGCTTCAGAATGAGCAGAACAATGATTAGATGTAAAAATATTGAATTCCTTGTTATGCCTCACTGCGCACTTACTCATATGTCATGAAGAACATTAGCAACTATCCCTTTGTCACAGTAGATGAATTAAATTTAATTCCATGAAGAAAATACAGGAAACGTGACATTAAAGGAAAAACAATGTCGTCCGAATTACCTTGTGAGGGCGTCCAGTACGACGACGGCCATCCCTCTATTGTCGCCTCTCCCCATCTTTGGCTGGTTATCGCCCTTGAGCGTGATGTCATCGTAGAAGGCCCTCGCCGCAAGCCTCACCAACCTTGAAGAAGAAGAAGAAAAGCACACGCCATTGCCAACATCGGAACAACCAAATCGAGGAAGAATTCAGGAACAAAATGGTGGCACAGGAAAGGGATCGAGGAAGGAGCGGTACCTGTTGAAAGGCTCGATAGACATGACGATGGACGATGGATCGGATCACGAACGATCGTTCCGATTTCTTCAGATCGTAGTAAATTCCAGGACGAGTTCGGAAGAGATTTTAGTTCGTCGCCGCCGCAGTCGCCGTCGCCGGACGTGGAACTATGGAATTCTCCGGTGGCGGATGGTGCTCTCACACTTCCCTGTTCGTGCGTGTGCGGATATTTTTCGGGCATTATATAAGAGAGAGAAACTTGTTCATGGCGACAGCCTAGAAATTGTTCATTTATTTTTTGGGCTGTGTATTTAATTTGAAAATATTTCAATTTAATACGCATATAGACTTGATTTTTAAGACAAATTATTCGATATGCTCTTAATTAAACATTTTATTAAAATTTTTAAATGATTTTCTAGACTTTTCCTTAAATATGTTAATAGTATTGTATTTATAATAATAAATTGATAAAATGCGCGTCCTATATTTTAATATTATCAGTATTAATACATTTTTTTGTTAGATGATATGTTATTGTATTTAAAAATACGAAAATAACTTAATAATTCGATAGGGAAATAAAAAAATTCTAGTGAGTTATTTATTCAGTTCTATACGTAAATTTTGGATCATTTCGAAATAATTTTGTGTTTATTTCATAATGTAATAGACCTAAAATAAGAAAACGATATTGGGCAAATAATGTATACAATATATTTGCTACATGCTATAGACTATGGAATTCTCTTAATTATCAAACTTAATTTTTTTAGTAACTTGAGAAAACTCAATTAAGCTCATTCATATTTAAAAAAAAGTGACAGTAGTGACACCTAAAAAAGAAGTTGTTAATAACCTATATATATTTCAATTCCAAATAGTGAAATAATTCGTAGTAATAATATTTATGTGATAATTTGTAATATATATATGTTTATTTCAATTCCTAAACTTACAGAATAATCAAGTAGTGAAAATGTTTCGACTTATTTGATAAAAAAAAACGTTTCAGAAAAAAACAACAACTCAGACACCTCAATTTTCGTTTGGGTAAAAATGCAAGATTTAGAGCAGCAAGCGTTGAGTCGATTAAAGAGTTGTTCATCCCTCTCCAGTCCTCCGCTGCCTCCTCCGTTTGGTTCTGGGAACTGTTTCCTACTTCCGTTGTATCACTTCAGGTCTGTAGCTGTAAATTTGTTCTTGTCTTGAAGGTACGCGAGCATTGTTGCGGAATCTTCCTTTCCGACGAAGCATGTAAGATATCCTATCTGTAATAGTAGAATAATCTTAACTCTCCTCTGTTTTTTGTTTAATTGGATTGACCTGTCCATGATTCGGCGACTTGAACCGAGTTTACTCTCTTGGAGCAAAACGTTGAACATTTCAGATGAACAGATTTAGGTATTGACCACGGTTCTTAACAATTGGGATGAACATCGCGAATTGAATGGAGAAGCTAAAACTTGTGAGGCTTTTCCGCTTCTTTTTTCTTTTCTAAATCTCCGTTGGTAGGATCAACAGTAAAATTCATAACTTTTTTCCACAGTTACAATTTTTTTGCTTAGACTATTGAATTGTTTCTGTTCCAGAATATGATGCGATTACTGATCCCAGTTGGGCTCATGGAATTTAACTAAGGGCTAAGTATATATTTCGTTACTCTTTCTTAAGGATCTTTTATAGGCTTTTACTATGATAACATCACAATTTCTGGTGGAAGAAAAGCACTAGCAATCTGAAATTAACATGAAGAATAAAAGGTAATCAAGGGAGAGAAGCCAATAATTTAGGTTAGACTTTAGGGTGCAGAGCAAAAACACCTCTTTGTATTAACGGGATATGAAATTCTTCAAATTCGAGGAACAAAGTCAAGAGTCAAGTAAGGATTGCAATACGAATCATATTTATTGATTACACACATGATCTTAAGATTATTCTGCAGATCATGCCAAAATTTTGATTATTTATACATAATGCAGTCTTATTATACCATCATGAGGTAACAAATTATTAGAGGTATAACTAAAGATATATGTGGCAAAACATTTGACATGGAAGAAAGAGGTTATATGTGAAGGAAACAAGAGTTTGGACAAAATTGATGGCTGTTGCATTTCATTTCTTAGCAGCACAAAAGATTAACGCAAACTTTCTATTATCTTTGAGAGTGATGAGATCGTGCCAAAGATACATGAGATGACTCCTATCATAATAATGAAGATGCACAGAGAGCCCTGCAAAAAGATAATAAAGGTGTTCGTTGATAAAGATCAGTATAGCTTGTTAAAAATGTTTCTTCTCCCATTGATATTCATGAAACAAATCATTTATAGATGTTTAGTTTTGATCCACTAAGATTTGCTATCATATACCGTTTATCAAAAAAAAATTTGCTCAAGTTACATAGAAATGAATCAATCTTTTGGTTTGTAGCAGCTGCACTTTGACATATTATCAATAAGAAAACTGGAGAGCAATCCACCAGATATATTTCCATATTGAGTAGGCAATTTTTTGTCAGATAAAGTAAATCCGAAAGTGGATTCCTTCCATGAAAAATATTAAACAGGTGTATGAGAACTATGCATGACAGTAAGTTCTTACCTGGGTCCATGTCACTTTACCCTTAACGATTCGCAAGAAGCAAGCACATGGAAGAATTAAAGTCTGCCATAAGCAAGAATATTATTAATATGAAGCTTGTAGTTGACACAGAAAATAATAATAGAAAAAGGCAAACTTACTACGAGCATGGTGAGAAATGACCCAATTAAAGCCATCACAAGCCCTGATGTCAAGATAAATTCACAAAAAATAAACTTATAACTCCAAGGATGTAAAGAAATGAATGTAATATAGCCATCACAAGCCATGATGTAGGTGGAAGTGTTAAAGCATCCACATGGGCTTAGTGGCATTATGTGCTAACTGAAAGTTGGTCTAGTGTTGTTAGAATTTGCTGAACTTTATTTTAATATAAAGAACTCTGGAAGTGAAAAATGCTTACCAAAGAAAGGAACCGTTAGACCCACAATTAAGGTTGAAACAACCAATGTTGTTCTTATGATTATTGGGTACATGTGTGTCTTCATGTGGCTAGATGGAATCAACTCCTCCAAACTCAGTGCCAGCGGTGTTATAGTCAATGCATATGTGATTGTTCGTTAAGGATGACTTGTTCATAATATATCTCACTTAGAATTGGTAAAGACTACAGTCGTTGAATTAATTTCAGGTTGCTTGGAAATTTTGAATATTATTATTACTTTTAGTTAGTGCAACATAAAATTTCTCCATATGGTCATATTGTTGATGGTAGAAGAAAACATTTCTCTGGATGCCATTCCTTTATCATGCAAGAATATAATGAAATTAGTAGTTTTACAAGTTTCATCATTGCTTGAGATGATCGACTTATATTCTTATTCCACATCAGAATGCAGAGAAATGCTTAAAACTCAACTACTATTTAGATGGAATTTTGTGTTTAAATATTCATATTTCTGGGACTAATGGAATATAGTTCTGAGTCTTTGTACAAAACAGACCAATAAAAAAAGAAACACAACAGAAAAGGATATTTGGTTATTGGGTTCACCACCTGCAATCATGGCAAAGAACAAAATCACTAATCAAACAGTTTGGTAATGCAACGATAGCATATTAAGTAATACAAAAAATAAAATAAAATAGAATCTTAATTTATAGTAAGATTAAGCCTTTGTCATCCTTTCTGAATAAAAAGAATAAGTAGAACATCCACAATTATAAAGCCCTAGTCAGTTAGCATATGCAGTAGATTTGTCTAGTTATCGAATAGTTTCCTATCTAGCCATTATCTTCTAGAGGATTCAAAAGGAATTTTTTGTTTTTTGGTTTGGCTAAATTTCATCGATGACTAAAATTATCAAAATGATCTTAAATTTTTATTACTTATGGTCTCTCAGGATAGATCAATCAATTAAGGAAATATTGGGAGTGAAGAAACAACAATGTTAACTTGTGAATGCATATAAATGAACTTTTCGAATCAAATAGGCGATGATAACCGGCTTGAGGATCTTCTTGCACTAATGGAGCGTCTCCAGGAACATAGGATAAATGACACAAGGGAAGACTCTTGGATTTGGAAAGCTGGTCATTTCTCTGTTCGAACAGTTTATAGAACTCTGAATCTAGAGAGCTTCACCACAGATGAAGAGCTTAAAAGAGACTGTCGGCTCCTTTGGGGCATTAAAGTTCCTATGCGTATTCGGGTATTTGCATGGCTATTGAGGAGAAACAGGCTGTCTACTCAGAAGTACAGAATGAAATGGACCACAAGAATGAACACTGCTTGCGTCTTCTGCGAAGACAACATGGAGGATATAGATCACCTTTTCTTCAGCTGCCCAATAGCACGAAGGACATGGCAGGATTCTGGATGTGATTGTTTAGATGTGAGCTCTGTGATAGCATTCTGGCGATCATTTAGACAAGGCGGACATGATACCAATTTGCAGGTATATGTATAAAAAAGACAACGAATCAAAGCAATTGCGGTGTTATGGGAGATATGGCGACAACGCAATGATTGCATTTTCAAGGGAGAAAAATGTTATGTTGATAACATTCTAATAGCAGCTAGAAACTTGGCGAGTGAGTGGGCGAGATTATAAGATATGTTGTAATAGATACAAGTTTTTATACAACAACAACAACAAAGCCTTATCCCACTAGGTGGGGTCGGCTACATGGATCATACGACGCCATTCCGCTCTATTAGTAACCAAACCTTTCGGTATATTATTCACCAATAGATCTTGCTCTATTAGTTCGCCAAGTGTCCGTCTTGGCCTCCCTCTCCCTCTTTTAATCGGACTCCAGATTATTTGATCTACTCTTCTTACTGGCGCATCTAATGGTCTTCTCTGAACATGACCAAACCATCTCAAACGATTCTCTACCATTTTCTCACTAATAGGAGCCAATCCGACTCGTTCACGTATATGGTCATTCCTAATCTTATCTAATCTTGATGAATAAAAAATGGATGTGAGCACCTGGCTCACATCCTTTATCTTCTCAAAAAAAAAAAAAAAATAGGCAGCAACCTACTTATAAGTTTTTTTTCCTTTGGGTATAATGATAATTGTGACCCAATATTTTAATGCAATGCATCCAATGGTATCATATGACAAATCAGATATTTTGTAGCATACTCTTAATCAGATAAGAAATGACATTATGAAGTTATTGATGTGCAACAACTGAAACCATATCATAAGACAAATCCTGAAACCAAACATTGTAACATATAACCACAGCATAGTCATAGTCATGGAGTCAATGAGTATCAAGGATCTAGTGAAGGTAATATGAGTTATTATAATTACCGTAGTCCAGACAGCAACCTTGGAAGCCACCAGGTTCTGGGGCAAGTTCAGGGTGAATTGGGATAAAGTTGATTCCCCAAACATAGTATATCCCATTACAGCAACCCCCGCAAACATCACAGTGCAAATTGCGAAACTATAAACAAAGACAAATACAACTTTATATGTGTATGTAGTGTTTGGTTTCTTACAAAAATGACCAGCCTATGACTTGATATTGCTCACCTAGTAAACAGGACTGCCGGATATTGATTGGGATTCTTCAATGAGGAATATATGTTTGGAAAAACTGCATGACCTGAATAGCAGTATCCATATATACCAATTGCAATTGGAATACCTGAGAGATTCAGTGGGGTTCCCTTGTTTTCAAAGCCAACCCTGTCAACCGCTCCAACCCAAAACAGGCTAAGTACCACTAATATAGATGCGATAACTCCTCCAACTGACAAATGCAGAAATTAAATCATAAAACAATGTTAGGGAATGAATAATTAAGAAATTTTGTTGTGTTCTCAATTGAATATTCATGTTTTTTATGCTATGTTGAATTGGTTGTCATGCGGATTTGAAGATTGCTGCTGGTTTCTTAGGTTGAGCAGGATTTGGCTCATTTGCTTAAAATAGATTACATATTTTTCATGTGGAGGCTCTTCTCAAAAAAAAAAAAAAATCATGTGGAGGCAATTGTTAGAGCTAGAAATTCAAAGCTGAAACTCTTTGAAGTGCACAAATGTGGCTTCAAACACTCAAAATGAATTTCACTTACAATATATTACAAAGCCTAAAAGATGCATGCAATATTAAAAATAAATATATGTGGTGTTATAGTATAATATAAGAGAAGTTTTGTTGATTAAAGAGAGAAGTTCAATTTCTCAAGAGAGAGAGAGAGATAGAGAGAAGTTCCATAATCCACTTTGCTATAATTTGAAACCTCACAGTTGATCTTTGTTCCAAATTCTGAGGTTTTATATTGCCATCCATTATCAAAACACAATTTTGATTAAATTATAGTTTTAACTTTGCAGACTAGCTCTTTTTTTTGAGAGGAAAAAGGATGATCACCAAGTTATGTGGTTGTCATCCGGGTGTATATATATAACTATGAAAAGAAGATGGTATACAAGTGTGGGCTCTCCAAGAGAGAGCATGAATAAATGGAAAAGTATATTAGCTATCCAAAATCCCACTCCCGAAGAAGAAAGGAGATGTGGTGTACAATCCGCTCTGTCTGACATCGTTCCCCACAAAAAATCACCTGGTTACACTGGAGCCATATGGCCCAGGAACCGGCCAAAAATGATGTCAGTGGCACTCTCCATCTCCATCTCTGTCAGGGCCAAAACTCGGAGAGACTACCACCAGGTCTGAGAATATGAGGGGGGAAGGCCCCCCGTTGATCGCCCAACGCCAGATACCTCATGCTGTCGGAATGAAAAAAAGGTGGTCAATGTTCTCCTTTGCCTCACCACATAAGGCTCGGGATGTGTCTGCATTAGGTGCCCATCTCGCCTTGTGTGCCTTAGAAACCAAACAAAGATTTTGACTTTCACCGACACTCGACTAGCTCTTTTCTCAGGGAATACCAAACTTTTTTTTGAGAAGGGGAATACCAAACTTAGTTCCTACTTTAGTTAACTTTCTTCCATACAAGGTGATTCCAACTTCATGCCATACAAGTCAAATAATTGGCAAAGCATTACATCATTGAATTTACACTCAAAAACTTCCAATCAGTTTAAAGCATTACTACCTGATATATAGCTAAGGATACTTAGATCTCGAAGCAATGTCGTAGGAAGGACAACAATAGTGGTTAATAGTGCAAAGAGTAGATGCGGGTTCAGATGCATGCCGCCTATGTTCAGGTGCGCATTTGGAAACAATGAAGATAGGTTGTCACTCTCAAGGATAATGTACTCCACACAGCATGCCTGTCACATAAATACAAAAATATGTGCCTTTGTTATATAGAGCCAAGACTTGAGGTAAACAAGTGAACATAAGGGTCAAACACTGTGTTCATGATGTCAAATGATGGATGCAGGCCTGTTTCGGTAAATATATGAGCACAAGAAATTATGGGGATTGTTACCATAAGTACTTGATTTTTCTCCTCCTTTGGAGAGACTCTCACTTATCATTAAGTTAAATTCACATTTGAATTCTGAATGGACCTTGGATGTTGGGAATGGATGAAAAATCTATCAAGCTTAGTTCCATCTAGATTTCTGTAA
Source organism: Pontederia crassipes (assembly GCA_030549335.1). NCBI lineage: Eukaryota > Viridiplantae > Streptophyta > Magnoliopsida > Commelinales > Pontederiaceae > Pontederia > Pontederia crassipes. The sequence continues at coordinate 64,573,716 of CM060196.1, read as the reverse complement.
ATATTGATTTAAATGTGACTGCAGAAGTTTGTATGCTTCTTTCAAAAGGCATGAAGGCATATGTTCATGGTTGCAATTATGTACTTACATAGAGCTCGACATAGAGAATTATCTGCATGAAACAAGACAAGGAAGGATTTGATCAATTTTCCAATTTTTGGAATGTCTCGAAGATCAAGAAATAAGTGTGAAAAGAACATACAGAGATGGCAAAGCGACCAGTCGTGCCAAAGGCAGCTTGCCCTATGTCTGGATATGTCTCGAGGCCTTCTTCACTATCCAGACAGTACCTCAAGAGGACACCAGTGTACCATGCAAGAGCAGCAAACAATAGTAGTATAGAGAGCCCAATCCAGCCCCCTTCCTTTACAGCATAAGGTGTTGAAAGGATTCCGACGCCACATAGAACATTGATTCCTGCAGAGGTTTTATAAATGTGAGTCTACTTTTATAAGTCTAGTTTTTTATAACACAAGAATTTTTATATACAGTAGAGAAATCAATAGAACTAAAAGGGTAAAGTAGTTTAATGTGTTAGAAAACTCAAAGCTCAGTTAGATTTGTTGTATAAAGTATTAAAAGAACAGGTTTCAAGCGAATCATATGTGAAGCCTTTTTTTTAGTGTTTTACTCATGGTTGTCAGCGTGGTGCTTCACAGTAGGTTTTCCCATGATTAAACTTCGCTTCTCCTTATATTGGATGTGAAGTCAAATCCATATATAATGACTATAAATTGCCTTGAATAGACTAGGATGTCAATATACATATGAAGCCTCTTCATTTTCTGTATTTTGAAGATTTTGAATTTGTAGTCCATCAATCTTCTCCTACTGTATTAAAGAGGAACTGATATAGAATGTCAGCATTACTTCATGGATTACCTTGCTAGTCTATTATTTTGCTGTATGCCAATAGACTAGTGACCTACGAGATAGTAGGAAAACTGTCAAGCAATTACATTTATATTTTAATAAACTCAAAGATATAAAACACTATTAGACTCGAAAGCTTCAGTTCTGCTTCTCTCCCCTGTGAAAAATTGAATATTCAGGTTATATATACTCCCAAGACAACAGTAATTTATTATCACTTGAGAGAAACTGATCATATTATCTGGCTTTTTTTTTAAAACTTTTTTTACTGTCATTCTGCACCCAACTAAAAAAGAATGTTATTTTGCCTATTTGACGATTGTGAGGAATCGTTTCTATCTGCCTAAACTTGGAGGATTAAACTATTTTTTTTCATCACATTGTTCAACACTGACATGATTGTTTTTTTTTCCCTATTTTCATCTCATAAAACAACAAAAGAGTGCCAGGTGCAGTTCTTGGCCCCCCTGTTCAAACAAAAAGAAGACTGACTCAACAGTCATGTGCAACAGGTAAATACCAAATAAGATTGCGTCTGAAAAGTTCCCTTAGATCTGTTCTTACTGAGTGGCTATTGCTCATCATCCAAGATAGATAAATTGTTATACCACCGGCCTTTAGTGGACCCAATGGATGTCATTCTTTGTCATGTTCCTCTCAAATCTGTGTGCCATTGGCCTCGTAGTGACAACCATAGTTGGACGACATAAATTAGATATTCTCAGAGAACGTTGCATTGATCAGATGTTCCCTTTTTTTTCAGATATTGAAGATGAATCCAAGTTGCTAAAATTTTGAAAGTTGAAGGAAACTTTATTCTCTTTTTATGAAAAGTGGGGCTTACACGATTTTCAGATTTTTTTCCATTTCTTAAATAAAGAAATGCTCAATTCATACAATTCAACACATGAAATCTTTTGTAAACTACCTTTTCCTCAGAGATTTATTTCCTCCTCAACTTAGTTTATGCAAAATAAATGTGTTTGGCGACGTGAGGATAGATCCTAAATCCTAATGTAGATAATGTGCCTTTATTTCCCACCGATCCATGATATATATATATATATATATATATATATACTGACTAATATCTACACATCTTATAGGCTCATTGACGCTAATAATAGTAGGATAGATCGTAGATCCATCATAGATCCTATCAATTTCTATCTTCTCATCCATTCTTCTAGCTGCCATGTGCCTCTGCTCTGCCTATGGCTGTGAGCTTGGTATCTTTACTGTGGTCATCCCTATTAGTAATTGTGCCAATATGGCAGTATCGTTCATGAATTTGAACAGCAATATTGACCAGGTTCACTAGGCATTGATATCGAGAAGATTACATTTTTTTCAAAAGAGTTAAAAAAATATTGATAACTTGAAGCGCCTTCAAAGATTTATAATTAAACACACAATCCAAACTAAAACTCTTACCACGCCTAATTTTTAAGGACTATATATGGAAGCACTTGAGAAAATTATGCGTAGTTTTGAAAAAAAAAATATTTGATAACTAGAAAATAAAAATAATAAGCACTTATTTTATCTGTTAAAAGTTAGAAAAAGTTAGTCGGGGAACTTAATTTATTTTGTGGGAGAAAAAAATTAACATTTGATTAATAAGTGTACTGTTTTATTATTAAAATATACATAATTTTTTTCACATATTTTCTCTCTTATAATATTAAGAATTTTTTTGATCATTTGACTATAATAATAATTTGTAAGTTGTTTTAATTATCAAACATATAACTTCAAATATTAATTTAATTATAACATTCAACTTATCAGTTATTTAACAGTCAAGCCAAATATGTCCTATGTCTCTCGTAATGGAACCCTTGCCAATTGGTTGGGTTAGTGACTCGCCCCTATGGCGTTATGGATGCCAGAACATGGTTCCGGCTAGTTCATGAGAATTCATCATATTTTTTTTGGTTGAAAGCGAAAGGATTGCATGCATGGACTGAAGCAAATTTAAGTGGGATAAGATTGGTCAATGAAAGAAATAAATGACAACAATGTACTCACCATTTAGTACTGCCTGTCCATAGGAGCAATTCCGAGCGAGGGGCAGCTCATGAGAGACCTTGGAAGGTGTGAAGTCGACCTCCTGGATCTTCTCCAGTGACGGCTTTCTGGAAGGTAGAGACACATGAGAGCTCTGTCTGATCTCTTCTTCTTGCTGTTGCTGCTGCAGCTGGTGATCTGAAACTGCGGTTGGCAGCAGTGGCCTGATGAGTGATGATATGATCTCTGGAGTTTGCTTGCCCCGGAAAGAGGAAGTTAGAAAGGAACTCGACAGCCTGCTAAGTGTTGGGGTTCCCAGGAATCCAATGGTTGGTGGTGTTACACTACTGTACATGTCAATGGATTGCCTGCAAAAAAAAGCAGAAGAAGAAAACGAGGTATCATGCATGAGCAGTCATTAGAACATAATTTGCTTATCAAGACTTGAGCAAATCAGTAGGTTTGTTTGTTTTTTTTTTTGTTTGAGCAGAAAGGTTTCTAAATTCTGAATTCCCAGTGTTGTAATGTTGGAACTCCATACTGTTCTGCAGCTGCTTTGATCAGATACTTGCAGAAGTAGCAGTGACTTGAGTTCTGTTGGAGCAAATTTCTTGTCCAATTATTTAAGGCAGCTGAGATTTCGGAAGTGAATCAGGAACTGATTACTTCTTTCATGCAAGAAAATTCCTAAAAGTATGTAACATGTTATTACTGGAGAAGTTTTGAATGATCTTGCAAGTGACATCTCTAAACTAATTACTTGTTTCTTACCCAAAAAAAACTCAGTTATTGAGTTGAACTGTGAAATATGTCCTTTAATCAGGACTCATTCAGTTTCTCAATATCAAAAGTCACAATTAAGGTGTAATTAAATCGAAAAATGAAAGGTAATCAAATTGAATTAAGTCCTGTTCCCAAACAAAAGAAAATATTTAAATTTAAATGTTGATGTAATATGTATGTGTAGAACATTATGTTCTAAAATAGTTGGTTAATTGGATTGTCATGCTTTCATAACGCACAAGATAAACTGGTATATAATCCATGATAATTAAAAAATAGTACAGATAATAATAATGAGGTACGTAAAAAAAAAGAAATTAATTGCGTGCATGGAATAATCAGAGAATTAAAATTACTAAAATAAACATCGAAGCCCTGCATTTCTATTTTTTCTCGTAAAAATTAGGCACACTTTTATTGATCCATGGTTGCCAGGTTGGTGATGACACATCAAAACAAATCACCAATTCAAATCGTCCTCCAATCACATTATTATTACTTTCTAATTTCCAAAATAACCCAATCACATTAACGTGACACATGCACCAAACGTGGCAAGTGCCACCCAAATTTGCTCAAATTTCCTCATTTTAGCGACCCTTCCACAACGTACCCATTTTTTTCCCCAAGATTGGCTGCTCAATCATTGATCTCCGAGACGCCGCATGTCCCGTGCGATCGGCATCGGACGGCTCCTAAATTCCAACGCATCATTTTTTTCATAATTTTTTTTCTGTTCAACTGAAAAATCTTGATTTGATTGATAATATGAAGTTGCACGATTAAATATTTTAAAAAAGGCGTCCATAAAGGGATCATATTTGAATTAGATTAATTATAACCAATCAATTTTTTAACACTGAAAACTTAATATACTCTCCTTTATTACTTGTTATTAAGATTACTATATACTCTGCATAACGAGATTAATAATAATAATAATAATAATAATAATAATAATAATAATAATAATAATAATAATAATAATAATAATAATTACCTGTAACTTTGGGGCCATGTGGTGGTGTAGGAACTGGGCCGGCTCCGCCGGGGACTCGGCGAAGAGGACGAGTCAGAGCCGTCGGATTCGACTCCGCTGCCACCGTCGCCGTCTTCTTCGGCCTGAGACCTGCGGCCTTCTTCTTCTTCCTCCTGGACGTCATCGTCGTCCTCCTCCTCCTCGCTGTGGATAAAAAGGCTGCGGTCTGATACCGAGCTCTTCATCTCAGCCACAGATTCACGTGCTTCCTTTTATATATATATGTATATCAAAACTGCAGAAAGCAGGAGCAAAGAAGAACTCGATTACGTTTCGTTAATCCATGCACAGCGGGCTGTGAATGTGAAGCGTTGGAATCTGACTCGTGCGAAAAGGCTAAAAAAACTGCAGAAAACATTAGATGATGATAAATTTGGAGAGAAAGCAAAAGGTTCTGCGCAGCATATGCTTGTGATCTCTACCTCTTACTTGTGATCCTTGGAGAAGAGATGTGCTTCGCCGAGAGAGAGAGAGAGAGAGAGAGAGAGAGAGAGAGAGGAGAGAGAGAGAGAGAGAGGAGGGAGGCCAATGGAGAGAGGAGGAAGGGAGAGGTAGGAGGTGTGTGTGAGTGAGAGAGAGTGTGTGTATGGTTGGGTGGGGTTCTGTATTCTATTTACTAATGGGTTTACTTTTATAAATCATCCATCAATTATTACGTCATCTAATTTTATACTACGAATTTTTTTTACGTCTCTAAATTATCATGATTTTTTAATTTAATCCTTCCATCAATTTATGCCAACTTTTCTGTTAACTTCATTTTTTTTCTCATTTACAAAAATTCAAAATTACTCCTCTCTCTCATCTCTTTTAATATTTTAAAAAAAAATGTTAAATTAAAAAAGAAAAAAATGCAGGGGGCGAGCCCCCCTGCGATTGCTGGCAACGGCCCAAGGGGGTCGACGCCCCTGCTTTGCGTCGCCGGCGATGTAGAGTGAAAGGGGAGTGGGGCCGCCACCCGCGTTCTCGCTGGCGACGAGATCGCGAGAGGGCGATGCCTTCGACCTGGACGCGGGGCTTCCCTCCTTCCCCCCATGGTTGGCGCACCTTCTTTATCTTGCTGGCTACCATTGAGATCAACGATTACTGTAATGACGACGACGAAGTCGATGAAGTCGACGGGCCATATAGCATGCCTCGATCATCGTCAAATGACAGTGTCCGCTCGAAATGGGGAAAGTAGGTGAGGGGTCTGGAGCTGATGGTACGATAGACGGAGATGAAGATCCCATAGGCGATCTTGCAAAGCTCCCGATCTGAGTGCACTCCTAGTCGAATGGGGACGACGGGGGGTTGGCGGCAGCCATGGAGATGACGACGAGGGAGACAAACGGAGAGAGAAGCTTGGATTCACGCTTGGAGTAGCCGAGTTCCTATTCCAACAATTATTTTCTTCTTTCTTCTTTTTTATTTTTTATTTTTTATTTGTTATTTGATATGTTATATGATGAGGGATAATTTAGTCATGTGATAAATGAGAAAAAATAAAAATAGTAGAAAATATAACAGAAGTGGATGAAAGGATTAAAATGAAAAGGTCGTAATAGTTTAAGGATAAAAAAATAAGTTTTTAATTTGAAGTTAGATATGAAAAATCGTGATAGTTTATGTGTGATTTATGAAAATATCCTTACTAATAATAGTTGGGGTTGAATGATAAGTGACTCATTCTTGTTTTAAGCAAGGTTTCGTGTTCGAATTTTTTGAAATACAAAATATTTCTATTGAAAGCCTCACGTGTCACTCTCAGTTACACGATCCGATGCGAATATAACCGAATTAGCTATGTTTGACCAACTTGTGAATAGTGCATTCTTTAGTGCTATACAGGTTGGATCGTAAGTATCGCTCCTCATATATCGGAGGCTAACCACCAAAAAAAAATTATTTATTACAAAAATTTGGACGCTGAGGCTAGCCATGATTATTAATCAAAATTTTACAATGTAAAGCAGGTGAATTAATCAACTCTTGGTACCATGATATTTTGAAGTTAAACAAATAATAAAATCTTGTTCCAACATAATCTAACATATTATGAATCGAAATATTTTTTAAAAGTGCTTTAAAATGAATAAAAGTTAAAATGCATTCAATGAATCAATGGAATGTGAGAAAAATATATGTGAGAAAAATCAAGCCTTGCCTAGCAGATCCCACCTGAGTTTTAGGGAATAAAATTAACCAAAAAGTAATGTACGTCCTATCCCGCCCAAGTCGTAGAAATGTTGGCATGAGTTAGATTAAAATCCTAACAATTATCAATTGAGGTAGAAGTTCAAGTTGTAAAGAGTTTATTCTCCTTTAAATGGTTTTTAGTTCGAAATTTTATATATGTAAAATATTTTTGTTGAAAGTCAAGTATACTATTTAGAACAATATAAATTAACCGAGTGATAATTGATTTAAATTTTTATCCAATCATTCTGAATATTTTGATGGTAATCTAAAAAAAAAGATCCTAACAATTGCTCCAATTCTCTTATCCCTGATGGGAACACCATCTGCTCAATCTCCCGCTTTCGCTTGACTTTGCCATCGTTTTTTTTCTTTTCTTTTCTTTTTTTTTTTGTTTCAGACAAGTTTTTTGCTTCTTGTAAGGAATTAATTTCTGCCACCCATACTTTTTTCCCATTAATTGTAAACAAAGGTGAATAGAACACTAAGCGCCCATTGGATGAAGAATATTTTTTAAAGAATAAGAAATTTTATTAAAAAAATAATATTCTTACTAGGGCATGAATATTTTAAATATCTTTTATTTTATAATAAAAAATTATTATAAATAATCAACATTTAATAATAATAATATAATATAATATATAGTTAAATTATAAAAAATAAAAGAAATAGTAAAAAGATGAAACTGATGAATAATCATTTATTCCTTTATTTTGATGGGATAAGAAAATTAATGTATTGTGAAATAAAATGATGGTATCATAATTTTTTAAGTGATTTCATCAAAATCGAGTGATGACTGACTTAATCCGACGTATTTTTTTTACAATAGTCTTGTTTTCGTGTAAGTTCTTGGTGCCTACTCTTTCGATGTGACTTTTATTCAAATTTTTTCTTACAAATGATCACAAATCATACCTACAAGTATTATAAAGAAATTAGCAAATTGATACTTTTAATCCTTCCTAGAATTCAAACTTATTGACTTGTAATTCGCTCTGCCGTATCTAAGGGTATTATGAGTTTGAGATCAATTTTGATTGAGTCGGATCGAATAAAGTTGCACCTTATTAAAAGGTTAGATTCGATTCAATTCTATGTATTTGCCCTTTTAATTTTGTTATGTTTAAGGCATATGTTGGCTTCGGAGGCACATTAATTATGTTGACATAAATTTTTATTAAAAATCTTAGATTTAATCTACTTATTCTCTTGATTTTAACTTGATGTTGGTCAAACTTTTAGGCGGTGTTTGGTTACATAATATGACGAAGAATAAGTGTTTATTTTGATGAATATCGTCAAACAGATAACGGAATAAGATTAAGTCAGTCAACAATCATTTTTTGTAAAACCATATTAGAAATCGTGAAACCACTATTATATTTCACAAAATTACAATATTTGTATTCCATCTAAATGATGGAATATTTGTAATCTCAACACTTTCATCTTTATTTTTTTTATAATTTAACCATATATTATTATATTAATATTTTTATAATAGTAGTAATAATAAATGTCAAAATATTTATAATAAAAGATTTTAATTATAAAAATAATATATTTAAAAGTTATTCTTTGAACACCAAACATAAAGTAAAATAAGAATATGACAAGAGTATTATATTCTTTTAAATAAAATTTATTATTCCCTAAAAATTATTCTTCATCCAAACGCTCGGACAAAAATTTGATCATGGCTTAATATTGTACTGATCAAACTATTAAGAAAAGTGATGTTATTAAAATTGGACAGAATCCATCGATTCAACCTTTTCAAACAGAACTAGAAAAATTCTATAAATCGGGTGAAAACCTTACTAGTTTAAATTGGAAAAAAATTAGAATTATTGAAAAAAGAAAGGAAAAAAATTTAAAAGGAAGGTAGAAGAGATTTTTGAATTAGTAATTGAGAACTGAAATGACAAGGGACATTAAAAAGGAAATAAAATAAAGAAATAATGGTGAGAGTCGAGAGCATAATATATGGAAGTAAAATAAAGATTTGAAACGAAATTAATATTAAAAAAACGAAAGGGAAAAATATGAAAAGGAAAGTAAAAGAAAGATTTGAATAGAATTGATATAAAAGTAATTTTTTAAAAAAAGGATTGTTTTTAAAAAGTAAATATTAATATATCACCAATAATATTAAATGATAAATAAAAATTAAAAAATAACAAATAAATATTAACAAGTTTTAAAGCCATTTTATTATTAATATTAATATTATACAATTAAATAAACAATATCTTTATATTAATTTGATGTTAATAATAAGTTACCAATATTTTTAAAAAATATTTTATAGTTATTATACCATATCAGTAAAATTATTATAAATAATGTTATTTTAATAAATTTTGATAGAACTAGTTCAATTGGGATGCAGTTGCTAAGCCAATTTGATCACCCTTCCTATTGTGACAACATTGAGGAAAAAGTGCATAGATATAGGCCGAAAATCGGGCAATTCCAGTGGGAAAAAAATTCACGATTTTAGATTTAAATGCTTTATTGATTTTGTATTCTTTTAATTTATGAAATTACAATTTTAATTTTATCCCTTGGGAGATTTTCTGGTTTTCAAACTCCAAAAATTATTTTCATATTTCTCTTTGCATTCATTTTTTTGTAGACTTTTTCATATGATCTTTTTCCCTAACAAAATTTCTCAAACTATTTAAATTATTACATATTTTTATAAAAATATGGTAAAATGAAAAGAAATACAAAAGATAATATTAAGTATTGCAAGAATAACCAACAAAGATTATGGTAAAATGATAAGTGACTCTTCTTATTTACACCTAAGTAAGATATTGAGTTAAGTTTCGCACGTCACTATTTGTCTAATAAGCGATGTGAGACAAAATAATCAAATTAGCTGGACTCGATATGAGTCGACATTTAATTTATGAACAGTGCGCTCTTTAACACTGTCATCCGATTTCAATATGTGAATGTTACGTTCTTTAATACTGTTAATATCCGGCATTCAATTCGTGAATAATGCATTTTTTTAATATTGACCACGGGGGATGACTACTTAAAAAAGTATGAAGAACATAAGCCAACGTCGGTGTGTGATGTCGACAGCCTACTTTTCAAGCGATACTTGTCCCTGAATTAGAAAGCGGTTAAGTTGCTAATAATATTAAATATCTAAATATTATTAATTATTGTGATAACATAAACTAATAAGTTTATATAAAATATATACTTAGTAATAAAATATAGTGGTATGTTCTTTACATTGATTTTAGATAACGAGAAAATTAAATTGGAATACAAAATATTTTAAAAATTGTGTGAAAATCAATGAAAAATTAATGATATAGTAAGAATTATATTATTTTGTTAATGTAACAAGAGAAGAATATGGAAACGTGAAAAATAATACCAAATTTGAAAAAAAGTATGAAAAGTCTGATTTTTTGAAAAAAAAAGAATATTAACCTTCTTCCTCGAATTGTCCATCCTTTAAAGCCTATCAGGTTTTAACAACACTCTAAAATTCGACCTGACCAAATTCCTAACTAGTTTAGTTCTACGGATCAAACCGAACAAAATAGATTAATAAAAAAATTAAAATATATTACATAGATTTTTTTCTCATATTCTTAGTGTTCGTAAGATGTATAACAAATAAAATAATTTAATTAAATATGATAAAGTAAGCATCAATTAAGTAACTATTACATAAGAAATAAAATATCAGGAATATCCATAGCATGTGATGAAAAATGAAAAAAAAAATTGAAACAATTATTTCAAACAAATATACTTATGCATATAATGTTTCATAATTAATTTTTTTATTTTGACTCCATTGATCATTTAAATTCGTTGAATTGGCTAGTTGAACTTAAGTTTTGATCAAATTTGATAGGATCGAAGCGAATCAATTTTAAAGGTGAATTGGGATAACCTACGAATTGTTTTGTAGTAGTATTTTTAAAATCAGACTGGACTGATTGATTTCAATCTCAAACCGATATGAAGTGTGAATTATAAAAGGAAATTAATTATAAAAAAATTATATTTGAAATTTGCAGGGAAAAAATAAAGGTGAAAGAGAGTAGAAAGTATAAAAATTAGGAAAGTAACAGGAAGTTAAATTTGAAATTTATGAATAAAAAGGGGAAGAAAATAAATATATAAAGAAAAAATATTTACAAAATTCTAAAGAGAATATTTTAAAATAATTAAATTATTTTATTTAAATTATTATAATATATATGCTTAATATTTTTTAATTAATCATTAAAACAATAATTATTTAATCATTTAATAATTTATACTTTTATTTTTTAAAAAGAAATCTAAGTATTATTGTTGTAACAAAAATCTAATTCAACCAAGTCGAATTCATGATCCAATTGCTTGACCAGTTCGATACCCTATTCGATTTTAAAAAGATTGTTTTGTAATCGCCGGTCCGGTCTGATCCACATAATTGAGCCGATTTTAAAGCATGGGATCAGACCGAATTGAGCCGATTTTAAAGTATGGGATTTTGACAAGCTAAGGCAAATTTAAAAGTCCATTGTGATAACGATCAAAACATATTTGGGTCTATGCCACATCCACAGAATCTATTAAAAAGTCATCCACACGACCAGACGACTACTCTCCACTAGAATATGTGATACTACTAATCAACAGAGAAAGGAAGTAATCATTTTCCGCGCAGAATTGGAAACAATTTTTTCGTAGACAATGCCGCTAAATAATCTCTGGCATGCCACAGTGCACAATAGGCAAAAAGTCCATTAATTTACATATTTTAAAAACGGCTATTTTAGTTTTTTTCCCCTAATTTTCTTTGTTTACCTGAATAATAACATGTATAATATACTATTGAAAGTTAAAAATTAGAAACGATAAGGTAGGGTTCAGTGTAACTCTTTCTCACTTAAGTAAAGATTTCGAGTTCGAATTTTTATGAATATAAAAAATTTATTCGGAGCATCGCCGTTATTATTAAGCACACGATGTTGAATGTATTAATTGATTTCGATGATAGACCGATCAATAATTTATGGATAATATACATAATCATTAGCGTTGCGTGTTGAACCATCGACTCCGCTTACAAAACATCAGTTGTTGAGTAAATAAAAAAAATATACCACATTTTGCTGAATCACCTACATTTGAATTAATTCTCTTTCTTCCTTTTTTTTCCAGAGTGAAGTGAGGTCTACTGTTCAGAGTTTCAGACAGTAGAGCAGGCAAAAGGATGGGCACCACTGCTCCCGTGACTGTGCCCATGAGAAAACAACTTTTGGATGGATAAAATTTAGGATAAAAATCTCTACCTAAAAAAAAGGTTGAGATAAAAATGTGAAGGTGAGTAAATGTCGCACAATATTATTTTAATTTCAGAAAATTTACTCTTGAGATCAAGTCCTCATTTAAGGAGGTTTGGGATTCGACTATTTTATGCGGAATATTTTTGTTAGAAATCTACTGGAAGTGATACAAATTGAAATAAAATTATATACTACATATACTATGCATCCTTATGATTTAATCCTACCACCACTTGTACTTAGATAAAAAAAAATTAAAACAGACAAACAAATGACATGGTTCAAAGATACGAATTCAAAGCAGATTCGAATCTATGGGATAGTGCGGGGGTGGGGGGTCCATAATCTAAGTCTATATATGCAAATGGGAGTAGCAACTAGCAATTGATATATGCTATGTGTCACTTACCTACTTCCTATTTGCGTAGTGTTCCCCCCCTTCAAATTCTAATTTGCATTGAATTGTTTGAATGATTTCATATGTGAGATCACATAATCTAAAAAAAATTGAAGAAGAAAAAGCTCGTCAAAATTTATCAGTTGAGTTTGTTGTCAAGATTTCTATCCAGATAATAAAATATCCTATGATCCCCAAAGATAGCCTTAAAATTTGTTGGATCTTACCAATTCTATAATAATGATATAAATTTTATGTATTATAATAAATTAATAAAAGCAAATATAGTGCTAATTTCGATTTGAATATTTCATCTTCATTTCTCGTACGCTCTCATTCACATCAATTCTAATAATCTAATACTTTAAAAGTTATTTTTGCGAGTTCACAATTGTAATATCTTCTACCTACATATCTTTATAAATTATAATTATTATTTATTAAAAATTTATGTATGTATATATATATATATATGTAGTCCATCAATTTTCGATCATAAACAATCTTGGTTCAGTTTACCCATTATCATTGCTTTCATGGCTTCCGAAGAGAAAACATATGGGGTCTCTCTCTCTGTCTCTCTCTTATTTCTTTCTCAAACACAGGAGAGGAACCAGTACAATCAATGACAATACGTACACCAGAAACGACTCCATTCTAGTGGCAAATGTCGCCTTCTGAATACACATAAGATTTCGTCAGGTATGAGCAAAAAAAATCTGCCTGGTGAATGGTGATGATAAGATTGCAGCAGTGCCTGTCTGCATGCATCAGTATTTTAACTCGCTGGTTGTCATGCACGTCCAAAATGTCAAAGGTCACTACAAATTATTGATCAGTCACACATGAAAATGATTCAGCAAATTAATAGAATAAGTTGCATTTTTTTTTTTTTTGGGTATGCTCAGTCACTTTGCCATCTCAATCATGTTGGTCCCCGGCCCCTAAGCAAAGATATCATGTGGCAAGGATAGCTGAAGCTGGAGGCTTGTAGCAAGCTCAAGACAGTGTCATCACCACCCCCTCTTCATCAGGCCTGTCACAAGCCATGTGTTCTTCCTACCCCCCTGCCTTGTCTCACTGGCAGCAGAGGTGATTCTGTTCAAACAAACTGGCTTGTCATGTGCTGCTTCAGATGTGCCTTTTTTGTTTTGATATGAACACAATGATAATCAGAAGTGGAGTGGGTGATGATCTGATCCAGTTCGGAGATGTTACCTCCTTCCAATGACTGATAACTTTTCGGCATTTGGGAAGGAAACAAAAGAAAGGCAAGATTGTTGTAAAACAGACCCACCTTTCACTTGAACCATGTTGCCAAGATTGCTGTATCCATTCGCTGAACTAGAGATTTCCTGCAACTCTGCAAGTGTTATCAGGAGGAACTCTGTCATCTATGGTCATGCACAACACCCCAATCTTACAAAATGACTACAGCATCGTTTCTCCTCACTGTTATTATGCAATCAGCAACACTGCACTTGAAAAATCAGGTCTTCTTACCGAAAGAGACATAATGTAGTTCAAGTCTAAGCCAGTCTGCATTCAGTTTTAGTGACAGTAGCAGTTTCATAAACTAGTACTATTAGAATTAGAAGAACTTTACCTCAACCTAACATTAATTCCTTTTGCCTTCACAAAACAAGTTAAGCATTTAGTTCTGGAAGATGAGGATGCCACTTAAGCTCTGAGAAAAACAGATGTGAACCACCAGTGAGATGCTGTCAGCCGGACCTCCTACTATTTGAATACTTGCAGTGCATGTTAATTGAAAGAGACTAAAAGGTCATCTAGCAGGATCAATAACTTTCATCTGCTTGCCAGGGGGTGGTACCAAGGAAGCAGCAATAGCTATCAAATTGCCAGAACAGCTGATAAGTGTTGGAATATTTACATCGAAACATAAAAAGGTATACTTAAAAAATGCTTTATATAGACCAGTCCACCATATGAAGTACATTGCCTTATGTATCCTTAGAGGATCCATCATTTCTGCCTGCATGGCACAGTTGTAAGAGTCTATTTTGAGGAGAATTCTTATCACCTGTTGAAATGGTGCTAACATAACACTTAATAATGCACTTTGGGGTCTCGTTGATCGGTCATCGATCCTGCGAGGATAAAGGAGTCTCTTGCTAGGGTGTGGGGGGCGGAGTTCCCTGGGCGAAAATTTTATGAAATATTCTGTATGTGATTCAGAATTAATTTATTTTCTTATCTCGGTCCAATTTTTTAGAAATTAATTCAGAGTCTTAATCGGCATAAATTTCTATCATCTTTAAAGGAAGTGTCTATATAAACTTCCCAGATGGTCTGAATAGAAAATTTTGTTTTGTAATCCTCTTCTATTTTTTTTTTCATCAAATAAAACTCAGCTTCATTTTAAATTTTTCAAATTTTTTTGCAGTGCATAATTTCTCTCGGGTAGAAATCTTACCAGGTTAAATAATAATATGAATCATTATAATCCCCTCTGCTGAGTGCTGCCTCCGTCTAATCTGAATTCAGTAAGAACTCATTGATATTATTATGCATAATTTAAGTTATCAAGTTGTAATAAAGTACTATATATGATAATTCATCTGTTCCTCTCTCATCTCAGCTTTAAAGTTACTTCTGACCTAACATGTATGATATGCCAAACAATTTAAGTATTTAATTAGTGGTCTGTCAAATAGGGAACAAAAATACCCACAAAATTTTACTGGTGTAATATGCAAACAAACTGCATGTTCCCAATTAAATTGACAATCTAAATTATTAAGGAAAAAATAAAGATTTCATTGTGAGTCCGCTGGCATTATGAATAAAAATCAAACAAAAGAAGACAAATGGGATTACGTGGAGACAGTGATCCAAGAAGCCTTGTTTTAAACCACAAGTTGATGAACATTCCAATCAGCTCTCAAGTGGTTTAGATTCTCTATCAAAGCCTCCAAACAGAAGGAAACTAAGGGCTCTGGTACAGTGGTACATGGTAATCTATTTAGCTTATCAATTATTTTATTGAAAAAAAAATTACTGCTGATCTAAATTATTGCATTCAGTTATAATATATATTTAATAATTTTAAATTATCTAAATTATGTAAGTGAGCATCATCTAAATAACACTTGTGAAAGGAGACGCATTCTATCTAACAGAATTATTTAAATATTCGAAAAACAAGTATTTTATAAGGAAATAGTATAGTTGAAAATATGTTTCACAAAATAAACTGATATAAAATTTTCATTTTGAGTAAGATGAACGTGTAGAAATGCACAAACAGTTTGATATTAGACTGATATTTAAAAATTAAATTCACGCGAAAAGTGTTTTTTAAATCTTGGGCAGCCAAAACTTGGAGATGTACCTATCTCTTTATTTATAATTTTTCTTTCTTGTTCTTACTTTTTTGTGTGTGTGTTAGGCTATTAGATCCTCCTTGATTAGCTTCATATCTTATACTTTGTATGGAAAAAGGAGAAAAACAAAAACGCCCTGGAAAAGTCAATCTTGGGCCTTGGCAGGGGAACGGGCTTCAAGACAAAGTTCATCGCCACCGTATGGGCTGCTTAAGTAATGCTTTCAAAATATTACATTAAATGTTGGGCCACGAATAAGCCCATTTGTTACCTGTTCGTGGCATTTTTACATGTTGGTGCTCTCTCTCTCTCTCTCTCTCTCTCTCTCTCTCTCTCTCTCTCTCTCTCTCTCTCTCTCTCTCTCTCTCTTTTCTTTCTCTCTCTCTCTCTCTCTCTCTCCCTCTTTTTCACACATTATACCTTACTTGTTATAATATAAAATATGAGAAGCTCAAAAGTTTTTCTTTAATAACTACAAAAAAATAAAATGATACTTTCTAGTTATATTTTATTTTTATGATTATTTTTTTATTTCTCAGATATTTTATTTGATTGATGATAAGTATACTTTTCTCTTTCACCAATGATAAATAAATATTTTATTTGACCAGTTACAACTAAGTTCACCATGTTTTATTTGTTTTCATGACTTTTTCTTGATTATTACTTTTTAGATTAAATTCAGTGTAATGTGACATAATTTGCATTTCAATATTTACTCAACTATATCCAAAAAATAAGTAATACGAGATTATTTGGTTATCGAAAAAATTTTGATGATGCAAAAAAAATTATAACCTAAATAATAAGTTATATTGATTAATATTAAAGATATGAAAAAGAGTGTTACATTTCTTTTGCTAAAAAATTAAAATATGTTTATTAGTCAAAATATTTGTAAAAAAACAATCAGAAAAAATGAGATAGGGTATACATGGAATGGGCAGTAAATGTTTTTTATACTTATTTAAAGAGAGACTTTTCATATTCTTATATTTTAAATTATAAAAAGTGGATGGTACAATGGATAAAGAGGAGTGACATTAAGATTTTAGGAGTGACATTAATGATCAATGATGCTATCTTTGAACAAAGTTTACACTTTCCAACAATTTGAGTGCAGTCTCCTGTATAGAAATGTTACATCTTAATGGATCCAAAATGTTGTTCTAACCTCATTAGTCGTGAGCTGAAAATGAGACCAAGCCTAATTTTTCATCTTTAGTAGAGTGCACATGGTACAGTGCGGCCAGTTTGGATCAAAGATATCAATATTAGTAATAATTTTAGGTAAGACTACTTAAGTTATTGAATAATTTAAAATATTTTTGGACAACATCTTTTTTATCGATAAAAGTACTAGTAATGATTTATTTTTCAATTATAATTTTCATATTGCTCATAAGCCCTTATTTTTTTAAATAATATATATTGGGAGAAATTAATTTTTAGACTAAGAAATTAATGATCGTCCATCTTATTTTAATGGTGTGGATGCTCCTCCCTATGATTGAGCCCAAGTGCAATGGACGACACCACATGGAGTGATAGATTCAGCGAGCGATTTAGGTTGGTGAAACTAAGCGGTGGCAATCTGGTTGGTCTTGGGGGGTCATTCGGTCCACGAGTGAGCAAGCGTTGAAGGAGGTGCTCTAGGTGGCGATGGAGAAGGCGTGAGCGTCAGTGACGGTAATGATCAATGACGGCAAACATTAGCGAGGGCGATGAGCGAGGGAGTTGAGGGTGTGATCGTCGGTGCCGAGGGCGAGGATATGACGACGAAGTTGCGAGGGTCGGTGGCGGTTGAGGAGGAAACCAAGAGGTCAAATGAAGATGAGGAAATGTAGGAGCAATAGTCGACGAAGAAGAAGATGGTTTTCAGCACTCTGGTGCCGTCGAGGCTCCCGGCCACATCCCTACTTTCTTCGCGCTCATCCTTACTGCTTTGGATGTCCCTCACCATTGGAGAGCAAGCTCCTAGGGCACAAAACGTAGAGGAATCACGACAGGAGGGGAGGAGGGAATCGATGTCAGTGGTGAGTGAGGGCGAGGATGATGGGGGCGACATCGTGGCTCCATCCATTGCTACTTATTGAAGCCTATTTAGAGGCCGGAGGTTAGTGAGCGCAGCAGCCGCGGGAGAATCCCGTGTCCAAATGCTTGCTGAGGATCCTCCCCCATTCATCATCATCATTATCCATCGCTACTTCTGCAGTGGTTCTCGTCACTGCTGTCTTAGAGGAGATGGTTAAGGAGGGGGAACAAATTTGAGGGCCTCGAAGCAACTTGCAAGTTGTTGCGGTCCAAGGAGATATAGAGGAGAATGAGGCAAAGGAGATGAGGGAGGAGGGTTCAGCCGGTGGAATGTGCATCAACACGCAGGTTCAGGAGGAAGTCGTCCTCGGCCGCGCACAACAATCATCTACAACAGTGCTATCGGAAGGCAGAAGCCCAGGGAAGAGTGATCCTATCACAGGCTCTCTAGCATCCGTCGCCATCGCCGATCTCTTTTGCCTTGCTTTTCTCAATGGGATGCTAACTGTTGGGTAAATTATACAGATCATTCCCCAACTTAAGTCAATATCTCAACGATTTTTCAACTTCATTTTATAACTAAGTTATCTCCGAACTTTATTTTTTTGCATGTGTTGTCCTTATGACCGGTAATAAATAATTTCTCAGTTATGTTGCTGATGTGGCATAATAAAATATTATAAAATTAATAAAATAATATAACAAAAATTAAAAAATGGTAGGGGTCGGCGCCATCCTATGCGAGCTCGCCAGCGTGTGAGCTCGTGAGGGGGCCGACACCCCTTGTGCGATCGACGAACTCGCGAGACATATGTGAGAACTCGTGAGGGGGTCAGCCCCCTTTTCTTCCTTGTGTGCGGCGAGGAAGAAAAAGGGGAGCCCACACTCCCTATGGAGCTCGCACAGGGATGTCGAACCCCTCATGCGCTCGTCGACACACGAGCTCGCCTAGGGGTGTCGGCTCCCCTCGCGAGCTCGTTGACACGCAAGCTCACACAGGGGTGCACCCCCACCCCACCCCCACCACTTTTTTATTTTTATTAATTTAATAATATTTTTATTGCGCCACATCAGTAACATATCAAAAAATTAACTATTGCTAATTAGGAGGATGATGCATGTAAAAAAAATTAAAAAATTGAGGATAATTTAATTACAAATTGAAAAATGAGAATTGAGTTATTACCACACCCAAAGTTAGAGGATGATTCGTGTAATTTATCTCTAACTGCAAGTGGGAGTGGGGTTGAGTCACCGTCGATCATGCATCCAAGGGGCACGATCATAGGGAGTAACGTCCACCACATTAAAATTTGATGGATGCCCAGTAAATCTTTAGACTAAAATATAACTGAATAACATTAATTGAAGGAAAAAAAACTAGACGAGAAAGAAGTAGTTATTTATCATATACCATTTAAAAGTTATTTGAAGAAACTTCAAAGTAAAATAGAGTTTTAATTTTAATTTAGTAATAAAATTGATAAAGTGTACTTTCTTGC
Organism: Pontederia crassipes; assembly: GCA_030549335.1. Classification (NCBI taxonomy): domain Eukaryota; kingdom Viridiplantae; phylum Streptophyta; class Magnoliopsida; order Commelinales; family Pontederiaceae; genus Pontederia; species Pontederia crassipes. Next base: position 64,554,229 of record CM060196.1, on the reverse strand, counting down.
CTTAACATTAATAATATATTTAAATAAATCCATTTGGCCCATGTCGATAAATTTGTTTTGGCAATAAAAATGAACAGCGACTAAGTAAATGAGCCAATTCGGTAAAAACAAACTCAGTTAACTCTCACTTTTTAGCATTTCGGATGAATTTGAGTTACTTGCAGTTGTGCAAAGAGTTAAAAGTAGGCTAACAGGCAGTGGCACTAAGGGGTAGCAATAGACGGTTCCATATCATTCGTGTGATATCTTATATATACGAGATCGAAGATTGCATAAATCTAAGGAGAATTTACATATGGATTACGTATCAGTGATAATTTTAAATTCATTCAAATTCATTTTAAAAAATATTTATAAAAAATCATCATTGATTTATTAATTTAATCAACGATGGGTCTATGTATGTGGACCCATTTTAAATTTGTACATTCCTTAAATTATATTTGTTTATTTGATATGTCGGTGTGTATGTCACGGGTCATTCTTGGACACTAAACCACGTGTGGCGACTAGGGGACATGTACTTAGCCAAGCCTATTTTGAATTTACAGCGGAAGTTTTATGGTCGAGACGACTATGTCGAGAGTCACTCTTATAGACATTCAATCACGGATATGACAAGAGTGTTGGACTACTCGTCATGAGACCATGGCAATAGCGCGTTGCAGTGCTAATGCAAGTTTTGGACACTTAAAATCCGAAGGGACAACCGAGAAACCACGAGACGCCACGAAGGAACACCGATATGGGTTGTTACCCCACGCTCAAGGTCATGACACTAGAATTAAAGAAAAGTTTACTTGTATTAAATATGATAAAACATAATATACAATTAGGCCTCGGAAGGTACTAGTGAACTCCTCCCAGTGTACCGTAGGTATAGGAGTCTTATTACATATTGAAGATGCAAAAGACGTACCCTACGGGTAACAGCTACTTGGCCATTCATAAGGACAGCTTTACAAGATAAATGCCCTAAGGGCGGATAACTTGGTACTCCGTAATATTATACAGTGCGGAGTGGTTGCATGTATTCCATAATTTCGGCGTTGAGCGACCGAGAGTTATAAGTTGTGCGGCACTGGTGCCGCGAGGCTTCGCGCTTCGTGTCACAAAAAAATGCCCCGTGATATTTTTCCCCACCAAAGTCGGCTATGCCCCCGACGCCGTTGTCCGAGCTTCTTCAGGGCTTCAGTCTTGACTTTGCTTGTCTCGTTCAATTTTGTCTTCTTTGCCTTGACTTCTACTTCACCAGAATCACGCAACGTCAGGAATGCCCGCTCCTTTGGGTCTCACTAAGGACTCCTCTATCAGGTCTGCTTCGCTTACTGATCTTTCGTTCAATCCAGGATCATCACTTGTACAGTGCTAATGGAGTCTTCCAAGTGCGGTCTGACTTCATCAAGGAACAATCCATCCATCAAGTCTCTGTTGGCTTCATTTCTCTTTGACTTACACAGCGTCAACTTGTGTGGCTTGGCTTCTTTGGGGTGAAACAACTCTTGTATGTCTTCAGGAATAGCTCGGAAAAGTGTTGCTTCAGGGTCGTGCAGAACACGGTGAAGAGTCTCGTCATTCGACCTGCATGACTTAACTCGATGCCCTTATGTCGCGGGTGGCCGCGACGTAAGGTCTCCCTTCCGTCGAATGCGAAGTACGGGATCATCTCACCATCGATGATCATTTTGGAATTTCGACGGCTTGAAACAACACAAGCTTTTCGATGACGACGTTTGCAGCTTGTCTATTTCGGGTGCTTTGGGTCGCTATGATGAGCGAAAGAGTCTTCCCACGGATGCTTCGGAACGCTTCAGATCTCTTTGTGAGCTCGACTCAATGTCTCTATGTTGCAAGTGGTTGCAACATAGAGTCTTCCATTCCTCCGCCGAATGAAAAGCATAGGATCACTGTCTCTTTGGTGATCACCTGATGTTTCGGCTGTCTTGAGGCGGGACAAGGTTCTTTGATATAACACTCCATGCCTTGTCCATTCCGAGTCACAATAGTGAGCGACTAATTTCCCTACGTTCCCTTGTGGTTCAACTCACTGTCTCCATGTTGCAGATGGCTGCAACGTTGAGTTCTTCATCCGTCGAGTGTCGAGCGCGGGGCCACCTTACCCTTGGCGGTTATCTGATATCTCAACGGTTTGAGGTAGAGCAAAGTTCTCGGATATGACATTCTCTACCTTGTCCACTTCAAGTCGCTATAGTGAGAGACATGAGTCTCCCCACATTCCTGTGGTTTAATTCGATCCTCCTACTTCGGTGAGCTTCGATGGGCTGTCTTTGTCTTTGGCATAATAGCTTCTTTTTTGCGACTTGCACTTTTCTCCCCCACAATTGCCCTTGCCAAAAGGCTTTGGCGGTGTGGCACTTATCTTGACATGAACATCTTGGCAGCGGCAACTAGCGGGCGTAGGTTGGGCGATCTTGTCGTTCCAACTCCATTATAGTCCAAAGCTTCAACCCCTCTGCTTGAAGAGCACCAACGTTGGGTCTTCATTCACCTGGGAACACTATAGGCGGAGCTCGGTGATATCTTTTATGTCCTCCTTCAACATACCCATCTGGTCGATGCTTAACAATGCGATGTTGACCTCCAGTTCCGACTTGTTAGGGCTTGCATAATTGATGAGCTGCCACTTCCTCTATCCCATGTTTCGATGGGATCCCTATTTGCCACATTTCATGTCATCGCGATGGCAACGTCATCCTGAGTTTGTCACATCTTGCAGGGTTCTTGAGATGTGTCTTCTTCCGATCTTGTGACCTCCTTTGAATCTTAGACAACATCTTTGGGTATGAACGGGGCGAGATCGTTATGCTTGTTCACGAAGAGGATGCACCTTAGATGCTCATCCGTTTGCAATCTGGACGAAGAGGATGCACCTTAGATGATCATGCTCCTTTGACATATTTATCCACCGGACGGCTGGCCCTTATGAAAGAGTAGTCATTTCAGGTCTTTAACGAACCATGGTGGTGCTTATGAAGATGCTCCATTTGGGTAAGCAAATTGCAATTGGTGAACTCGTGGAATGAGCTCCCAACGTCACCTCCATCTCCATTCGAAGGGGCGACATCGTCAAGGTGTCCTTCAAAACTTTCGAATTGCGATTTTTGGAGGCCGCTTCGATTATTCGAGGCACTGTCTGAGAGGAAAGGGTATTCTTTCTTTCGGTTGGCGACGGAATGCTTGACAACAGCATGTCAAGGTTCGTCGATGCTTGACGCTCAGATCATTTGCCAAATTGGTCATTGAATTGATGCGTCGATTTGCGTTAGCATGTAGTAGGTTCGTCCCAATCCTTGATGGATGACATCACGCCGCTTGCAGGGCGACACTTAACGAGGCAAGCAAGGCTGATAGCTCATCCCTAAGTATTTGCAAGTAATCAACGCTTCGCTCCATCTACGAAAGTCATCGTGCGTGGCAGGTGATGCTGCGGCACGACAAGATGCTTGTGATTGATGCTCCTTAGTCGTAGCCGAAAGGGACCATGAGCCTTGATGCTTAAACTTGAGCTAACTTCTCCCGTGAAGCGATTGTGCACTTCACGTTGCATGACTGAGAATGCGATGCAACGTCACGAAATATCGAGCAGTGTCAGGTCGTCACGATAGTGCATGACCGGTAGTCCCTGAATGTGACATGGGTCCTCCGAGTTACATGACGTTTGTGTAAGCGACCCCCTGATATGGGTAATGCAAGACCATCATGCAGAGCATATGGCCACTCTTGACGCAACACGATATTTCAATATTCCCGATTATATACCTGGGGTGGTTGATCGGCTCGAGTGAGCAACGCATGACCGTCCCGATTAGATGGGGCGATCAGTCTGCCATCATGATGCATGACGGACGTTCCTTGACATGACACGGGTGTATGAGGAACATGCTGCGATGCACAACTGGGCATGCGGCGAGGAAGTTTGCTATGCATTCCTCGTTAACGTCCATGATCAAAGACTATGGTACCAATGCACCTGGGCATGATGGAGTTTTTGAGCGGAAGCACTTTTCCTACACCAGAGCACATTGCGACGACACAAGCGAGACATCGTCGCTGGGTAATTCAAGCAGGAAGAGCTGTTCTGATACCACTTGTCACGTGGTCATTCTTGGACATTAGACCACGTGCGGTGACTAGGAGATAGACACTTAGTCAAGCCTGTTTTGAGTTTATAGCGAAAGTTTTATGGTCGAGACGACTATGCCGAGAATCGCTCTTATAGGTATTCAATCACGGACATGACTAGAGTATTGGACTATTCATCATGAGACCGTGACAATAGCGTGTTGCGGCGCTAATGTAGGCGCTTAAAGTCTGAATGGATAACCGATGAATCACGAGACGCTACAAAGGGACACTGATGTGGGTTGCCACCCCACGCTCAAGACCATGACACTAGAATTAAAGAAAAACTTACTTGTATTAAATATGATGAAACATAACATACAATTGAGCCTCGGAAGGCACTAGTGAACTCTTCCCTGTGTACCTTAGGTATAAGAGTCTTATTACATATTGAAAATGTAAAAGACGTACCCTACAGATAATGTCACCTACTTGGTCATTCATAAGGACGGCCTTACAAAATAAATATTCTAAAGGCGGATAACTTGGTACTCCGCAATATTACGTAGTGGGAGGTGACTGCATGTGTTCCATGGTTTCGACGCTGAGCAGTCGAGAGTTATAAGTTGAGCGGCACTAGTGCCGCGAGACTTCGTGCTTCGTGTCACGGAAAAACGCTCCGTGACATGTACAACTCTATTTCATACATTATTTATAATTTCATTGTTATAACCGAAACCTTTTTTCTTTACTTTTGAGGTGATAAATACATAGCAGGTTTATTAATTTATAGCCCATGCACAAGCATTTAATTATTGACTACAACAATTATGCAAGTTTGATTTTTGGGTGTCCTTACTCCTAAATTTTGAGTGATATTTTATTTACATTTATTTTAGCATTTGATTTCATTATTTTTTATTTATATACAAAATAATAATAATAATATATATACATTATTGTATTAATTTTTTTAAAACTTAAATTAAGAAATAATAATAAACTTTAGAATTAACATATAATTACAAATAATTATTTTATTTAGATTAAAATATTTTTTTATCCATCTAGCATTTTTTCTTTTTACATTTATCATGTTAAAGGAAGATATAGGAAAGTAACTTTTTATGACAACTAATTAATTTGATTTTTATATAAAGGAGTCAAAATTATTAGTACATATATTATATTGTTTCATCAATACACACAGTATACTATAATCTTTTATAAATATACACATATTTCTTATCATTAATATAATGACATATTATAATTATGTCAAGGTCACAAAATTAGGGACCTTACCATATGTTTTCTATATACATAATAATAATATTATTGTATATAATGTTTAAAAAAGTTAAGAGGGGTTTAATTATGTCAAGTTCATAAAATTAGGAGGGACTTATCATATATTTTATATATGTAAATAATAATATATAGTATTATATAACTCATATCCCAAAAAGTTAGGGGAGGTCATGGCACCCCCCTAACTATATGCTGGCTCGCTTAATTCTATCATGATTTTAATTATTAATAAATAAATTGACGATTAAGAAGCGCTTAATATTCCTTTTAAAATAAAGGATGTTTCTGAAGGTACGTTCCTTCAAACCCTATTATTATATACAACTTCAAGAGATGAAGCGTTAACATCCGAGGAGGAATAATAATAGGGGGGGATCGAAAGTTGATGTGAGTTGGGTGTGGTCGATCTATTGCATGAAAACTTTGGGGTGATAATGGCGTTGCTGCAGCTACAATGTGTACATGGGACCGGCATATAACTAAATGGCCTGGCAACAGTTTTCTATATATCATTCATTTCATTCTCTTAGAATTATTCATGGAGGCCCGCCAAAAACTTTTTTGGGTGGCTTCCATAATTTGCGTTGCTTTTTTGGTTGAACTTCACTCTTCTGAAGCGATACCTACGGTTTAATTCATGCGACATTAAAAGTTTATATTTATGATTCACAAGTTAAAAATCGATTCGTCATCATATTCAGATTGCACATAATAAGTTAAATTTGACTTTGTATACGATTTTTTTTTCATATTTCCACTTATATTATTTCTTCCATCTATGTCTGTCAAATTAACTTACTTAAATAATTAATTTTTTTTGAAAAAAAATATATGGGTTCCATTCTTTTAGTGTATTCGTTTCTCGGGCACACAAGAATGCTCATGGGTCTAAAATAGAGGAATGAAAGATAGAATTTAAAATGAAGATACGTCCACACAAATAAGTCATTTAAAGTTTTTTTCATATTTGATAAGTGAGTATTTAAAAATATAAATTCTTATTTTATTAAACTATAAGAAACAAATAAATAAGAGATTCAATTAAAAAAACTTATGTACACATTTATTGAAATCTTTATCATGTCATCTACTTCTCATGTCATAAAGTTCTCTTGCCTTTGTCATAATGGCAATGGATCTTTTTTTTTTCTGGCATAATCCACATAAATATTTTATTTTGCTCACAACGAAAAATATAAAAGAAAAAACGTATATCTTTTTGTATGTATTAGTTAAGAAAAATTTAAGTCATTTGAATCATTCTTGAGTCTTCTAGAAGAATTAATATTGACTCAATCACATCTAAACATAAAAACTTTATAATAATCTAATTCCAAAATTGATATTATTAGTTTTACCAAATGTTTCTCTACCTTTGGTGTGAAAATTGAAGTCGTTTAAAATTTTAAATCATTAATATTATTGGGTTCTTGAGCAGGAGCCATTGTTTCTGATTAGAATCGACTAGTTTGGAAAGCTAAAGTAGAAGTTTTATTCATAATAAAATTAAGGCCTATATATATGTTTAAATAAATAATAAAAGCTTAGTTATCACATTAATCACTCGGAAAATTCTCAATCAACCATTTATTAAGAACATTTTTTAGGATAAATATCTTGATTGGCACGCCATTGAACAGTTAATTTTTTTTGTACAATCAAATTAAATATTACCTCGGATGGATTAAAAATTATGGTTAGATTATCAAATAAGAAATCACAATCCTGAGACAAGTTTACATCTTATCATTATGGAGGTTAGGGTTGGATCAGTTTTGTCAATGGCTTGTAAATGATTGTAAATGAAAAATAAAAAATAAAAAAAATCAATCAACTTGATACAACTCCATGGAGGTTAGGGTTGGATCAGTTTTGTCAATGGCTATGTCAGCCTGACCCAAACAAATTAGTTAGGTTGGGTTGGGTCAATCCCAATTCATAAATACCCCCAGGCAGTGTTTCGACAAGGGGACCTTCGTTCCCCACAATTTCTAGGAACATTTGGACAAGACAAAGAAGTTTGACATTTGGAAGAAGTTCTCGATCGTCAGAAGTTGGGCAAGTGATTTGATGGCATTGTCCTCCCGAGTTCTGGGTGTTGTTTGGACAAAGTGGGAACTTTGCATTCTACCATCGAGTGTAGAGAATCCACAGCTGCTGGTGCCCCCACCCCTCCCCCACCCCCTTGCGCGCTGACATTCGTCGAACTGTCACGTTACAAGCCGCTCTGTTTGCGTTGATTACATCACCCGTTGAAGGTTGAAATCTCTTTCTCACTATTTGTGAGCTCCAATATGAGAAATTCAAGTACTTTGTCGACAGAAATGAACTTGCTGCATTGCCCAAGAGGCCGAGATAGAGTTTCTTGCTAACCTTGGAAGTTTGCTCAAGATAGAGAGATCATTGCTCCAACTGCAACAACCGCCACCGTCGTATAAACTTTCAGGCCTGAAGATAAAGTTCAGTAATTAAACGGGTGAAATGGATCAAACGTCGGTCGAGAGGAACGAGAGATCCCCAATTGAAAATCCTAGATCGACATCCCCCCAACCAAAGACTCTAGATCGAGACCTCTAACTGAAAACCCTAGATTGAGATCCCCCCAAACTAAACCCTAGATTGAGAAGAAAGGAACGAAGTCGAAGGCATTACCTGTTGGAGGGTTGCTCGAGTGCAAAAGAAACTTGTCTGCTTCTATTATTGCAACGGCAATGGCCAAAGATGCACAAAGCTTGGAGAAATCGGCTTGAGATGGCGAATCAAAGAAAAAGGGAGGAAGCCATGGTCGGCCGAGGATGGGAAGAAAGTATTGACAAGCATAGCTAAGCGAGAGCGTCGCCCTTCCTATCGTCGAAGGTCAGGGAAGGAGCAATCTTCGGAGGGGGAGGGCCGACTCGGAGAGATGAAGATGAAACGTGGACAATGCGAAACCCTTGTCTGGCATTGAGCTCTGCGCACGACGAAGATGAAGACGAAGCATGACGAAGAAGTAAAGGCGACGTGGGTGCCGAGGCTCGTTCCGTGTGAAGACGAGAACTTTTGAAGTTATGGCATCGAGTCAAAATTTTTGTTCCGGAACATTTGCCTTTGACCAGAACTTTTATTTTGATGGCCCCACCTACGAAGACACGCGTGTTTGACAGAACAAAAGCATGTTTTGCCCTTTGTCCTCGACCCAAACACAACCCTAACGAAAAAGGATATAGAACATAAAAAACATTTAAGTATATAGAAGAAATGACTAACCTAACTAGTTTTTTATATAAAAAAAAGATGAGATAACTAGGAAAAGGATTTCCACTTGTTTATAAATTTCAAGAAACCTAATTTTAGTGAAGCATAAAATTTTACTGCATGTATATTTGCTTGAAGCTTGTTACTGGTCAGACACTTAATGACCAATATCAAATCATCATTATATTTTTATTTAATGTGCATTCTAGAATATATGGTCATTATTTATTAAGATGCATGCATCTTACGTTTTTATTTTAAATTAACTTTTGACGTAAAATTCATTTTGTCCCTATGGCGTGCGATATTATGAGGCGCAATAAAATAGTGTTGTTAGCTCCTTCATATTATGAGAAGTAATTGATTTTAAAGCTTTTTTTATATTCTAAGTTGGTGTTCTTATATTCTTATATTATTTAGGGATGCAAATAAATTATGTCTTCATATTTTATAAAGTTGGACACTAACATTTACATGTTTAATAGTTTGTGATAATGACAACACAATAGAAAAAACATCTCAATAATAACAAAAAAATCTTGCATCCTTATTAGAATGTGACTTGACGACAAGATTTATGAAAACCATTAATGACACAATTAGATCAAGGGTACGTTTCCAATTTGACAATCTTGAAGGCAGCAAGCTTCGCTTAACAGGAGTGAAGATTCTGAGCAAATCTTTTGTGCATGCTTGCAAACTGTAGTTGCACCACGAGCTCTTCTCTTTTTCTGTGTTTGTTTCCATGTATCAGTCCATAAGCACTGCATGTTCTTCCTTTGTGTCTGCTTGTGTGTGTATGCGTCTCCCTCCCTCCCTCTCTCTCTCTCTCTCTCTCTCTCTCACTCTCTCTCTCTCTCTCTCACTCTCTCTCACACACAAACTCACTCTTTCACACACACAACACGGGGGGGGGGGGGGGGGGAGAGGGGGGGATGGGTGCTGAAGAAGGTACGTACCAGCTGCTTGCAGCCACTAGAATAAAAGGTCTGCTTGAATCAATGGTGTATGTGAGTGCTGGATCAAATTTATACCGTGACTCGGGGTGTGTTAGCAATAGCTATAGCAAAAGTAGGTAACTGCTGTTACTGGGATTTTGGGGGAGATCGAGGGAGGGGTCACTGTCCAGACATTTCACTGAAGGATCTTGCAGAGAGATGGTCCTCACCGACAGTAACAACTTGCAAGACGTACCCGAAAGCAGGTCCACCATCTGCACGAGTTAGTGAGAGGCTGAGAGGCTGTGAGGCTCAAGTAAGATGCTCTTTGAACAAGCCAACCACAGATCCATGTCATCAAATCTCTCTTTCTCTCTCTCTCTCTCCCCCCGCACTCTCTTCCTCCACAAACTTAATTCAGCCCTTAGATCTGTGCAGAATGCAACTTTGTGTGCCACAGTCGTTCGAGTACGAATAGTATCCTTATGTATGCATTTCGATATTAGAAAGATGCTCCACAATAATAATATAAACGCAATTATCACTTGTTGTCCTACCCTGATTCTAAAGGTCAGGTGGATCATCTAGCCATATCAATCATATATATGAGCTAGGCTAGAATCCACAGTAAGGAAATCAAGCAAAAATTTCTAGGGTACAAAATAAAACAAGACGTCTAATCCACAAAAGAACTTATCATGCTCGAAGAAAAGGATGTTAATATCGCCAAAGTTGAGACATATATGGATGCATATAAATATATAACAATTTGAAACCAGAATATTCGGATTTAAAGTTGGGGAGCTTAACCAATGCATATCAAGGACAATGGAGGTCAACATGCAGAAGACATCAATTCCTAATCGATCTTATATACATATAGAAAGTCTCTACTAAGTGTTTGGGTTACAAATTATCAAATAATTAAATCAATCATTTGATTTCAGCAGCATTTCCTTGTGGAATGAGAAAAAAAATACCTGAAACAGTAAGCGAACAGTAAGGAAACATATATACTTTGAATGAAATAGACCCTTAATTTGATCTGAACAAACAAAAAAAAAAGCGAGTTAATTTGTTCAGAGGTTTGGTGACACCAAGTGGCATACCTACCACAAAACTGTTGATGATTAGGAAATCAACTGCCATGCCGTGGAGCCAGACATCAGTACTCATACAATTAATTTCTTCTCAGAAGATATAATTGCTCCATCAGCTGTTCGTGCAGCATCCCTGCATCTAATATGTTTTATTTTTCAAACCATTTATATATTTTTATTTTTCTTTTGAGAAAGAGAGAAATCAATGAGTGATTCTTTTATCAGTAAAAGAGAAAGAATTCTAATTACTGGGGATTAAGAACCCCAAGCTCCATCCTCATTATTGTTTAACAATCCTTCTGACAACCACTGTACTATGTCATGCTGCATGGTGGAACAATTTATTTTTTTCACTGCTGAATCTGATATACGAGAAATGGATAGATTTCTGCAACATATGCTATGTGTATTTTTGGAAGTTGGTCGGCAGAACAAAAAATAGCTAGGAACATGAACTGATGAAACGCCTAGAAGAATGGATCATCAACTAATTAAGAAACCCCAGGGTCATTAGTTTATGATTACCTCCTCTACTGAAGTACTCTTCTCGGTCATTCATCTAGAGCTAGCATGCATGCTCTCTCTCTCCCTCTCACACACACACACTCACTCACAACAAGAAAGCCATATATAATACTGCAGCTATTATATGATGGAACTTGCGAGTACCAGACATCAAATATAACATCCATATATAAATCATGAAATACAGAAGTATATAGGCATCGAACTCGAACTCACCTGATTGCAGAGGGGCATGCAGGCACCATCAACGCGCACAACATCTTCATGTAGTCGCTTATTGCCGATGCAGCATCATCAAGATTCTCATCCGAGATCAGCTCACAGATCGACTGCCGAACAATATGTGAATCTTGATGATGCTACACCTGCAAACATCGACTGGTTAACCCCTCCTCCAAATCCGGCATATCACTTGCCTTCTCAGGCATCAAAGATATGCGAAATCTAACTGAAAGACGCAGCTGCTACTAAATACGGGAGAGAGAGAGAGAGAGAGAGAGGGGGGGGGGGGGGGGGGGGGGGGGGGGGGAGGTGAGAGAAAAAGAGAGGAGAGAAGAGGACAGAAAGAATGACTATCTTTAGATTTGGATCAAATCTAAATCCCAACAAAAGAACAAAAAACTCAACAGAAGCGGGCAACATCACCAGCACAAGCAAGCAAAAGCAAGCGCATCTATCGATCGATTCATGCCGCATACAAAATTTAGCAACGAGTCCCCGGCGCTGACGTCGGTCGATCGATCGAGTCCCAGCGACTGGACTGGCGGCAAATGACTCGGCGCGCTTGCCGGACCCCACCATTCCCAAAGGGAATCCCACAGTTCCTCCTCTTCAGCTCTCATGGAAGTGCCCCCCCAGATCTCCCCCGCCCACAAATCTTCTTTGGAAAGAAGACCAAGAGAAGAACCAAACCTGCTTAATTATATGGTTCTCCACACTTTCAACCTCTTGGTAAATAAAAGCAATAGAAAGAACATAAATCAAGCAGAAAAAAAAGAGAACTGTATACCAAGAAACTATTAGAAAAGAACCAAATCCCGATCTATTTATCTTATCACTGCGTGGCTTGCACCCAAGCATGTATGGTAGAGACAGAAGCAGGATACTGGAAACCCAGCTTGATGCCCAAGATCTGATGGTATCTACCCAAAAACTGCCATGACTTCAGATGAAAGGGAAGCTTAAAGAGATCAGGGATAAAATGAAAAGATATGGAAGAATCGAAGAGGGAGAGACCCAAAGAAGAAGCGGAAAGAGAATATTTTTGGTGAAGGAAGTGGAGAGAGAGAGAGATAGAGATAGAGAGAGGGTTTAGAAGAAGAAGTATCTGGTTGATGATGGGGGTGATGATGAGGTGTGGTGGCTGCTTATATTGTAACTAGAATGACATAATGGAAGGGGTTTTAAGCTTTGTTTTGTGATTGGGAGATGCTTAGATGTGTCATGTGTCTTGTGTACTGGGATCACTTCCACCATTAATTTTTTGGGTAATATTATAGCCATTCCAAAATTACTATCATAATTTTTCATGTAAATAACAATAATTATTATTCATTGATAATAACATCATTCAATTTTTTTTCATGGTTTAAAATTCATCTTTGCACTCGCAAATAATAATTTATGATGGGATCAGTCTGGGTGAAGTGATAAATATTTATTCTCGCTTAACTTTGTCTCAAATTCAGAATTATGCATTTATAAAATATTTCCACCCAGAACTTTACAACTTTACTTATCCAACTTAGGACAACAGAACTTTACTTATAAAAAAGGGTAATAGATATTTTTCTTATGATATGATATAGAACTTTAAAATTTTGAGTAAATCGACAAGTAAGCACAAAAAAGAGTATATGCTACAATGCAAATAAAAATTAATAATATGTGCATGGGGGCCTCACTTTTGAACCGGTACATGTGAATATTTAAGTATACCCAGAAGGGAAAAAAAAAGGATTTTACACCATTGTGTACATAAAGTACTCTTAAAAAGGATTAATTAGAAATAAAATTATCCAACCAATTTGATTCGTATAATAAATGGGTACAAAAAGAATGATTTTATATTTAACGTTTTGAAGTGACTTCTTTCTATATTAAAAACACTGTATTTAAAAAAAATCAATTATATCCATGTATACAGTAGTTGGCTTCGCTTTTTTTAAAAAAAAATAAAAAGGATGAAGGGGTTACACATACCAACCTAGGACCATGCTTTAATACGCATGAATAAATGAATAAATAAATAAAAAAGAAACATTAATTAATATTATTAAAGTGGTAAAGATGGGTTGAGTTGGTGGGTTCGGTGGTGGTGGTGGGGCACACGTTTGACCCACGAGCTGGACTGTGGGCCCGGGTCTGGGGCTCGCAACTCGAGGTCGCCAGCAGGCCACGGGTACACCCCCATGGGGTCTGATGCTGTCGACCAATTTGGGACGTCCATGTCAAAAAGCAAAAAAAAAAAAAAAAAAAAAAAGAAAAGAAATGTATTCCCCCCACAAATCTCACACTACTTTAGTGGATCTCTCTCTCTCCTATCTCTCTCTCAAGTCGGGAATAAGTAAATTTTATAAAATCACTATTTGGACCACTCAGTTTTGATTTTATTTTTTTAAAAAAATTTAAGCCATTCGCCTTTTATAAAGTCGTTATTTAGATCATTCGCCTTTCGATTTTAGTATACAAGCGATTTAGAATAATATTAGAATTTTGTTATTTCTTTAATGATAATATTTCTTTAAATAATTTCGTATGCAAGTTACATTTTGCAAATTAGAGTTTTGATGAATTGTAAACGTAAAAAATTAAGTATTTTCTTCTAAAAAATATCATGACGAACCCACGTAGGAACGTGCAGGTGCCATTTAGAATAATATTAGTATTTTGTTGTTTCTTTAATGATAATATTTATTTAAATAATTTTGTATGCAAGTTACATTTTGCAAATTAGAGTTTTTGATGAATTGTAAACGTAAAAAAATAAGTATTTTCTTCTAAAAAATATCATGACGAACCCACGTAGGAACGTGCAGATGCCATTTGATTAATCATTTTATTATTACTTATCTTATGATCCTTTTAAATTTTGTTTAATTAATTCAGGACGTTGGGAAGCACACTATTGCTTTGATTCTGCTATTTTATATATCTTTGTCATTTTGTTATATTTAAATTTTTCTATAGGAAAATATAATCTTACTTTAACACAAAAATCGTCATTTAAAGAAGTTGATATATCTCTAATCAAATTAAATATAAATTTAGACTTGGCATACAAAATTGACCCATAAAAAACTATTTCTAGTCACAATATGATGTGATTTCAAGTGTTGTTTTAAATTGCTAGTGCTCGAAGAAGATACGACAACATAATTAGCTTTAAAAATTTTACAAATAATTTTATTTTTTTTAAATTATTTTCATCTATTTTTTAAAAATAATTTAAATTTCACTAGTTCTAAATTCTTTTTTAACCTATTACGTACCTCATCTTTTCGGAGCGTAGGATTTACATCAACTTTAGATGACCCACTCTCATCACAATCCAACAACATCTCGGTGATTGATATGGGAGTTTCTCTAAGTGTTCGACGGAGCCCCTTCCACTCGGCATCGTCGGATCACTAAGGCCGACTTTCATCCCTGCTCTCGATGGATGGGTCTTGCATTTAAGCTCCCTTCTGCCTTTGTTCTTCACCGACGCTCGCCGAATGTACCACTCAACCCTCTCCTCGAGTAAGAAACCCTGCACATATATTCCCATCATCTTAAGACTTTCGAGCCTCCGCTTGTTCTCTAGTGTGCTCCGGCTTTTGAGCCGGAGCTTGTTTCTAGAAAGAGCTCGACCATGAAATTTCGATGTCTATCGGAGCGAAGACACTTTGTTGTTCACAGTAGCAGCTTGCCAAGTGGGAGAACGAGGACCGTCGCTTGCGGCCTCGCCAGATCAGACATCGACAATTGGCTAAATCCCGTGAAACCATTTCATAGAAGTTCATTGACATCTTCTTAATATTAGAAATGCTAGAATAATTAACATAGATAATTGAAATAATTAGATAGTCAATTAATGACGTAATTTTTACACAACCAGATGATTCACTTGTATATGATGATAGGGAATTATAATCACCATCACCACTAGTATCATAAGGTGTACTATATAGATATGATGGTGGTTCATAAGGTGAATAAGTAGAATAACCACCATATAAGTTAACTTAATCCATTGTAATTAATTTTAATAAAAATAATAATTTAAAAAATGCTATTCAAATAAAATATAATAATATATATTCTGCAATTGTATACAAAAAGTTTAACAAAAGGGAGAACTTCCTAATGAGAGAGAGTATTGAGAGAGGGTCTGAGCATGCTCCAACCAAGAAATGAATGGGAGGGCTTTATATGGAAAAAATAAAAAAAATGGCCAACAACGACATAACATGACCCATGTTATTAAAAAATGGTCTGCATCGTACTCTTTGATCGTGTGCGACGTGCATGATTGTGTTGTCACATTGCAAATTCACTGTAAAAAATTGAGCAAATTGCAACGGAAGTCGTGTGCTTTTAGCACTAACCGTGTTGAAATTTAAAATGACCATGACCATGCACCATTAAGAAATATTATTTAAATGATCACGCAATCTATGTTTATTCCACACGAACTGTGTTTCTCATCACATATGACAGTCTCACATGCTTTGTTGTCACGTTGATAGATCAAGACCAAGATCATCTAACCATATATATTATATTTAAATTAATAAAAATATATAATATATGATATTATAATTATTAGATACATAATGGAAATATTTTTATATATAATATATAAATATTTCAATATATAATGAACAATTACAAAATAAAAAATTATGCTAGTCAGACTGACTCGTGCTCGTCGAGTCCATGTTGGGTCATGCTCAACATTATATTGAGCAACCCAAGACAATCAAGCTCGAACACGACTCGAGGATCGTGTGCCTACTTTATTAATTTAATAATGAATGTGATCAAGATCAAGATCATTTGATTATTCAATGTTCATGATCAAATCATTGTAATAAATATGACTAATTTAACAATCATTATTTATTTAGTCTTATATGATACTTTTTTTATCAATTAGTTCAATAAATATATATTACTTTATCTAGGAAATATATAATTATTAAATTAATCATATAATAATAAATAAAATACTATGTCAAGGCATAAAAGGTTCTACATAATCATTAACCTCTTATAAACATTATTTGTGTGTTTAAGTGTGATTGGTGTATATACTCCATTTACAATGGAGCTCAGCTCATGTGAGTGATGTTTCAAGTGAAATTATAATTCTCATGTGTTCTTTATGAGTATTTAAATTGATAAACTAATTTTGAATGTATTTGGATGAAATTAAATATACTGATGAAAATTGATGAGAAATAATAATAATTTGATAGATTAGTTTTGTTTTTTTATTTTATTTTTGTTGGCTCCAGCCGTGTTGTCAAATATTGGGGTTTGTATTGAATTACAAATAGAGTTCTCTAGGTTTTTTTTTCTTTTTCTTTTTGTATTCCCTTTGGCATATATGATATCTTTTGTAATGCACAATGAAGAGAGTTGAATGTCTAATTATACACCAAAAACACAGTAACACTTGTATGAAGGCTAACAAGATTAAACCACATGTGAAACTTAGTAACATATCTTGCATATTTTAAAAATAAAATCACATGCTTAAAATTTTAAAAAAAATGTTCCATAATATCAAATGCCAAACCCTCTTAAGCTTATTGGGTTCTAGAACTTTATGTCCCCAAAGTAGGATTATTATGTGTCAGATAATATCATGAAGCTTTTTTGGGGGGAATTAGAAAATATTTGATTAAAGTGAGAATATAAAATAAAGAAATCAAACTTATTAAAGAATCATATGATATAATTTTAAATTGTTATAATATATTATCTTATTTATTATCTTTTGATTGTTTTATATAATATATTGATATGATACATGCAGATACAGTTAAAATAATATAATATTTACTCGATTATAATAGTATTATGCTTATTCAAATTTAAACAAATTAAATACTATGAAAATAGAAAATAATAATTCTGAAAATCAATGTTATTAAATCGTATTGTGTTTTGATATGGGTGAACCGATCTAGAACCGGTTCAATGTAGTTTTTTTAAAAAATACAATTTAAAATGCAAAGAAGTTAAAAAAATGGAAGGTAAATTAAAAAGGAATAATTAATGAAATAAATAATTAGACACTAAAAATAAAAATAGAAAGGGGAAAATAAATATAGCAAGATAATTAATAAAAAGAAAATGGTAATTGAAAAAAATGAATGATTAGTGGAGATGATTAGGGGAGAAACTTTTGAAATTATGTGTTGACAAGCTAAAAACACATGTAGTTATGAGTTGACCAGAAAATAAATTAAATAAACATAATAAAAAAAATAGTGATTTGGGATAAAATTTATTAAATACCTATCATTAGAATTCTATAAAAATAATAACAATAGAGTGAGTATTAAGGTTTTAAAATATAATAAGTAATTAGAAAAACAATAAATTTGAAAAAAAAGAGAAAGGAACAATGATGGGAAAAAAACAAAAAAGAATAAATACGGAGTAATAAACAATAAGAAGAGTAAATGAAAATAAAAAAAGAAAAAAATAAAAGTGAATTAGAATTTATATAACATAAAAAAATATGATATAAATAATAAAAATATAATAATGTACTAATCATATAATTTTGGATAGTTTAAATTTATAGAAGGATTTAATGTTATTATTTATATAAGGAGCACTCTACCTAACATCCATAATACCACTCGATCTAATCGAATGGTTGGTATGATTATGCACAATTCATTTGGGTTTAGGTGGCTACATTGGACCAGTTCTCCTCGCTCAAACCGATCCAAGAGTTGATGTTGTTTCTCCTCGCTCAAGCACGACAGCATCTTCTCTTCATCTGCTCTAGGCATCGTAGCCATACCCTCTCGAACTCATCGGAGGTGACTTTCGATATCCTGCTCAATCGTTCCACATCATCAACGTTTAATCC
The DNA here is from genome assembly GCA_030549335.1 of Pontederia crassipes. NCBI lineage: Eukaryota > Viridiplantae > Streptophyta > Magnoliopsida > Commelinales > Pontederiaceae > Pontederia > Pontederia crassipes. Next base: position 64,535,942 of record CM060196.1, on the reverse strand, counting down.
ACTTCATCTCCCTATAAGCATTTACGCGCCCGACTACACCACCGCGAACTTCTAATCTCCCATTCAGTCGCTCCGCATTGTCGGCATTTACTCCACCTCACCTCCCCGTCAACATTTACTCGATAAAGCGGAGGTCTCCGAAGGTCTAGAGCAAAACGAATCGATCTCAAACACGAAAGTGAACACTCGATGAAGCATAGGGTGGGGGTCGATTTGCTTCCCTCGTGAGGCGGCTATGGAGATCACCTCATTCTTGCCCGTGGAGGCTAGAGAACTCCTTAAGGCAGCGAAGGGATCACTATTTGCATAGCGATGAGGAGGCTAAGGAGCTTGTGAGGTGGCAGCTAGGGAGCTTGTAACGCCTCGAGATTTATTTTTTCTTTTACCTAACCAGAAGGCTATCTCGGCGACGTCACTCGATTCTATGACTTAACTATGACCAGCCAACATGCTGATTTACAATAGAGGAAGACAAATTTATACAATATGCGGAAGCCATTTGTACAACATCCAAAACCTATAGGTTAGGGCCAACGTCTATATAATAGACCCTATATCCATGTGTATATCGTTTGTAAGAGGAGTCACCAATCGTCTCACTATCACCATCGCCTGTACGTATCCAAGTTCAGGGGCAAAGTCCAATAAGATAATTCAGTATGTATGGTCATCCATAAAAATTATCAATATGAACCATGAAACAATATCAGCATAAGTATCAATTCTATTAATAAATAATTATCTATAAACAATCTATGATTGATCGACAACTATATATCGATTAATAATAATCAATTGATCAATCAAAATAAATATTTATGCCATCAATTATTGATGACCAATATCCATTCAATTCAATTCAGCTATCTTAAATCAATTATTAATATCAATATCAATTACCTTTAATCAATCACCAATTGGTCAGATGTCAATTAAGTCCATAATTCGACAATTAACAATTCAATTAATAATTAACAATTAACTATTAAAAATTGATCAATTTCCAATTGGTAAAAGGTCAATGAAGGCCACAATAACAATTATCAATTCAATTCTATTAATAATTTATTAATTCATTTATCAGACACAAGTCGTAGTTTTTTATTCATCAGTCTTAAAGGCGCAATTCGATTATCCATCAACCATGTGAGCATATCACTTCATGAGAGCATCTGCCACTAGGGTGCAATTCAATTATCAATTCAATCTTGGAAGTTACAATCAACCCTTTTAGGCGTGAGAGTTCTCTATTATTATGGGACACCATATCACTTCATGTCAATTAATAAGTTCAGGTGCGATGGGGACGAAGGACCACACCCAGGACAGTCATAATTTTTTTCGCTATATCCCCAATTCAATTCGATTATTCATCAGCCCGAATGCGCAATGAGCTCGAATGTCTTATCAACCTGAAGGTGCAATTTGCCCTAAGGTCCTATCAGTCGGCCCGAAGGCGCAATTAGTCCGAAGGTCCTATCAAACCGAATGCCCAATTAGCCTGAAGGCACAATATTAGCCTGAAAGCCCTATCAGCCCGAAGGCGCAGTTAGTTTGAAGGCTCAATCACTCCTAGTGGCAATCAATAGACATTGATCCAATAGATTTCAACTTATATCTCAATTTTCTAAGATGTCTATCTTCAATAATTATTTTAGATTAAATATGACCAATCAAAAAATCACTATATTAATATATTAATCAATGATATGATCAGATATGATGACGATCAATCACATACGATAATAATTTGATCAGTATCAATCAATAATAAGGTCAATGGATAAATATCATAATTAATATCATGATTGAGTGTAATGATAATAATAATCAATACGATGACAATATAATAATATATGATCATACTAAAATCATGAATGTTAATCAAATGATCGACAATGATTAACAATCTTAACTATTCATAAACTATAAATCAATTCATAAAGATATATTTTCTATTCCAGAACTCGATCCGCGTCAATCATTACTCGAGTTGTGTCAGACAGAATTCAGGCCGAATTCAATCACCGTCGAGAATTATGTTTTTTGACAGAATTTTTGACAACCTTTTTTTCATTCGATATTCAATCGATACAAATAATATATATTCTCTATATAATTGAGAAGAGTCATGGGGTCCATGACGTAAAAAATTGACGACATGAGGATCCTCCTATGTACCTTAAGTTAGTTAAAAAAAACTAATTATGTTCTTGTTGTCTGTGGACTGCACGGACGTCGCGACTTTGACCGACGATTCCTCCTTGTTGATGTTCAAAAACCTTCGGTTACAACTTAGATCTTATTTTCCTTCCTCGGGGTTTCGAAACGGTGTATCGTCCCCATTCTTTGTGCCTTGGTTTGCGAGAAAACGAATGAGAAAGAGGGGCTATAGTGTAGAAATTCTATGAAGGAAAATAATACTTTCTAACCACCATTTAAACCCTATTTATAGCGAGGGGAGAGCAACGGTCGATTCAGTTAATTAATCGATCGAATAATTCGATTAATTGACTGAATCGACCGAAAAAAATTTAACCATTATCCGGACCAAAAAAACCAGTTAACCGAAATCAGTTAACCGATTTTTTAGTTCGGTTCGGTGCATTCATCATTTTAATTGAAAATAAAAAAAAAATATTTTAAAATATTATTATAAAATTCACAAAATTTGAAAATATATTAAAGTAAAGATTAAATACATATTCAAAATTAAAAGCAAAGATTAAGTTTGAACATGATAATAAGATACAAATAATTCAATAGTTAGGATACAAATCGAATTAAACAAAAATACATAAATTCATATACACATAATAAGTTTTTACAAAAAAATAGTTAAAATATATAAATATAATAATTACCAGTTAATTCAGTTTTTAATCAAAATTTTGTTTAATTAACCATAACCGTCCAATTAATTTCAGTTAATAATTTTGTTATCTGTTAATCAAACTGAAATCGAATCGGATAATTTGGTTCGATTAATCGATTAAAATTGTGGTCGGTTAACCAACGATTACGGTACCTATTTATAGCTCTCAAGTAAGATTTTTTACTCCTATGAGTCTTGGGCTATTTCTCTATCAATCATGAACACCCATCATTAATTATCATCTCAATTAAATCCAAATTTTACTAATTCATTCCATAACCATGCTTAACAAAATTCATTTCTATTCAAATTTCTTTTTTTATCCTTTTCATAACTTCTCTCAATCCAACTCTATCTCTATTTTTTATCAATAACTTATTAACCAAACTATAACTTTATTTTATCTTTTTATTTTCTTCATCTATCTAATTTTCGGAATTAATTAATATAATAATATTTTATCACCTAATTTTCGGATTAAAATAATAATAAATATTATTTTAATGGCTGAATATTTTTTAAGCTATATGGCTTTCAATTTTATCATATTTGGGAGTTCTATAATAATTAAATATTCTTTTAAATCTCAAATCAAATTTAAATATCTAATCACAATTTCTACTCTAAATAGGATTAAATTTTTCTTTCTTTTCATGTTTCCTTTCTAACCATACTTTTAATTTTCAAATTACTTTATTGTCCATATTAAAATCTTGGAGTGTTACAGAGTTGGTGAGGTGGAGCCATCCGATCACCTCGTTCATTCGTGCACGGCGGTGAGAGACCTAGGGAAGAAGTTATTCACAAGGCAAAGTTGGGATATCTAAAGTGGCTAGGGCACACTACAGAGATATGAATCGAGCGTAATTTATTTGAGTTCACTTGAACCGCACGCAAACATACTAGATGTCCGATGAGATCGAATGATTTGGACATTAGATAGAACACTCCTACCCATGTAGGTGGGTAGGAGCACATTTATAGAATATAATAATAATAGTTTTATATTAGTTTATTACCAATAATAACAGTATGATATATTATATAATATATTAATTGTGATATATATTAAAAAATAATATTATTTTAATAAAAATAGTTTAATTCGATCGAACTCATTCGAATCGGTCCAATCACGATCCGATAATGAATCTGGTCCAAACACCGTCTGATCTTGAAAATATTGCTAAAAACATTTTATTTGTATGTGTTTCGAGATTATATAATCACTAAGCAATACAGTGATTAATTACAATTTTCAGTTCAACATTTACTTTCTCAATTAATTATTTAAAAAATTTGTTTTTTTATTAGGAAAATAAAAGAATCAGAGCTTTTGTGACTTTTCATTGTCCAAATCCTAGTTATGTTCTATCATTTTAAGTTTTGATTTTTGACTTCTCCATGTTTTAATATTATTATTATTTGATTAATTTCGATTATTAAAGATACATGTTGAGTTTTGAATTTTCAGCTCTCAAAATTGAATTACTATCCCACTAATCAATGAGTATGAAAATTCAACTCATCAATCCAATTTTAGCCAGTTGTTGTTTGCAATGCATGCACGCATGCATAGCTTTCATGAGGAAGAAGTAATATTAATAAATAAGATAACATGTGTCTAGCTAAGACTAAGAGGAGAAGAGGAGACTCAATTTGTTGGTCCCTGCAAGGAATTAACCGGGCAGATTTCATGCACTCAGCTTTCCTTCTTCCTTCCAAGTTCCAAGTCTCCAACTGAATCTAAAGTGGGGTCCCATGTCCGTACGCCATGGGAGTGCCCTTTGTGCATTGCTTTCAAAACCCCACACCAAAAAAGAAGAAAAAAAAAGGAAGAAAGGGAGAAAAAAAGAAAGGTCTTAGATTCAGGCACCCCAATAATGTGTTGTGACCCCAGCACCAAACCATATGTGGCTGTGGCTAGCTCATGGATCCACATACACTGCTCATTCCATGGATCATGTCATTGTTGACTCCAATGTTTTTTTTCCTTTCCGGTCTTCTCTCTCTCTCTATTTATTTAATGGTGCAAAAATACTACAAAATGAGAGGAATGAAATTAACTAATGTGACCATGAATGAGTTGCATATACTACCTTAAAAATATAATATAAACTGATGAAATCTGCCTATTAAATTATTGGGTCTTTCTGTTTGAAACTAGGTCTGGCTAATCATGGGAAGTAGCATTTTTATCTCTCGCTCTGTATACGAAATATCAATAATAATGAATTGCAAGTGGGACTTTGTTTTCTCTCTGATTAGGAGACCTTTTTTTCTTCCATGTGGGGGAGTGGCAGAATCAAAAGTGACGTGAACTGGCAGTGGAGGAGGCACACAAATGCTGATGGCATAAAAATAATGGAAGGGAGAGTTGGGAGGGGGCAGCATCAAGTCATATATATTTTTTTATTTATTTATTTTCTTCCCTTTCAAAACAATGGCTGCAGCAGCAGCGAAGTGAAGCGAGGGCATATAGAGACGGCGTCCCTGGAGTGGCCTCCAATGCTTAGTCGCTTGCTTGGCGTTGGGGGTCCTACTTCTTCACTCGTGTGGCATCTCTCTCTCTCCATGGCATGGCTCCTCCCATGCATAACTGGGATGCCATGGCAGGCAGAGCAGGACCAAGATCAGAACGGTTGTACACTGTCGCTATTATTTGACAGCCTCCCTCTTCTGGTTCTGGTCTCGCATTATTTCAGCCATCTCGCTTTTTTGGCCCCCCACCCCCATTCTTTTCCTTTTAAAAATCTTTCACATCAAAACGGCTCTCTCTTGAGCGCATCTCAATCGTTGATCCACTTATTAATGAATCTGATAAAAAATAATTAAACCTCATGATTTAAAAATATTAATTATCTCAACCGTTGATCAATGGATCAACGGTTAAGATACGCTCAGCATCCCTACAAAGCGAAAAGTGCTTTGTAAGTACATTAATTCATATATATATATATATATATTTAAGGAAAGGATATTAACTATTCATAAGATAGATAGATATATGAAAATTAAACTTTATTTTATAAAAGAATTTAAATGTTTTTATAACGACATCAGACTATCGGATGCCCAAAATTAAAATGGATGACTATCAAATCTCAATCGACGCTCCAAAGAACGATCGAAACTCTTTCGAATGTCCAAAAGCGCAATAGCCAGAACACAAAAAATTAGTTCTTATTTCTCTCCTCCATTATGCCTAATAAAGCATGAAAATATGTAACTTCATTTCTAAGTTTTCAAAGGTCACCAAACCTCCATGATTCTTACCAAGAAAAGCTCACTCATAATCCCTGCCCTCTCTTCTTCACCTTCCCATATCATTTTCTTCCATTTTCGTCCCATCTTCTTCTATGTTTTCGGGCCAGCTAGAAGTGGTTGGAGAACAATGTATAGGTGTGGAGGACGCAAGGGATCAAGGAGGGAAAAGGGGGACGACTAAAGCTCTGTTCGGCGAGAGAACATTCAATGATCGACAAAAGTGTGTTTTCGGAATCTAGATCATGAGATAAATTTCCTGAGGATTATGCATGTTTTAAGGACTCTGATAAAGTTTAGATTCATGATAAATGGGGTATAAATCATGCTATATATATATATATATATATATATATATATCGGCTAGATATTATTGACATATTCGATTATGAAATGAAATGTTTCAGATGTTCTACATGCTATATCACATTGATACTATAGAGCAATGTTGGTTGACATGAAATATGTTAATCCTCTAGATATGATAGAAAATGAGAAATTTTGACTAGAATGACTTCTCCTTTTGATATTCGATTTTGATTAAAAATAGTTTCATAGGAATGATCCATTTGATTAGATATGCATCTTATATCGATTACATCCGGCTTAATATATGTTAGGGATGTGTAGTAGATGTTCATATATGATTGGTGTTGAAAACTTGATTGAAAATCAAAGGAATTGTAATGACTTGTGGCTCTATCAATCTGAAATGGGCGATCGAATCCTGTTTGTGCGTCCAATTCAACTTGCCAAGAGTATAGCCACTACAAATTGGACGTCTAAAATTGGATGCGTTCTGGATCAGCATGAAAGTACGAAATTTATTCGAATGATCGAACTGGAAAATTTTAGGACGTAAAAATGATGATAATAACCAATCGATCGATCAAAATTATTTCAGACGATCAATCTAGACTATTCTCGTCGAAAGAATGTCCGAAGTCAATGAAGAACTATCTCTGATCGACCGAGGATCATAGAGTTGGTTCTAATGAATGATCGGTCAAGTTTCAAATGACTGGAACTCTTGATCAAAAGTTTCAGAACCTCTCTGCGCAATAATGGATAATCGACCTGATTGGTATCTAACTACATAAACTTAAAGATAATATGAAGCCACCCATCCTTGTAGCCTTGATTGATCCAAATGATCGAAAGATAGGTTCATAATTAATAATATAACATATAAGAGTTATCATTGCCTAACTAAATGGGAGTTTGTGATAATTTTGTGTGAGGCACTCCCCATGGACATTCTTCACCTATAGATGTTTCTGCTTTGTGCAAGGACACCTTGGCACTGATCTCATAATCTAGGTACTGTTTGTAATGATATTCCCTAAAAATAGAGAGCTCTTTCAATCCATGAATAAGATGAAATATTATGAATGGTTAAAGATGAATAGAATGACTTTGTCCTTATGAATGATAAATATGAACATGAAAAATCAAATGAAAAGGAGAAGACATGAAACTATGATCCATCATGATTTATTATCATACATCATCCTCATGTTTTGTTTCATGCTTTTGATGAAACTTTCTTTATGATCTATTACGAATTCACATTTATTTTTATGCTAATGGTTGAGTTTGTTCTCATGTGTGATTTACGCATGTATATGAGATGATTGCGAATCAGGTTGATATGTGTGCGACAACTTTGACTCAGGTGGCGTGTGCACATAGTTATTTAGTATTGTTATTTTATTCTCATCAAGTTGTATGTATGGAACCATAGAGTTATACTTGTAGCATGGACTTTTACATGTGTTATGAGATGATGGACTTGATGCATTTTTTATTCATTTAAATTTCACATTTCTTATTTTTAATGGTTGCAATGTTTTATTTTTAAAGCGTCTTTGCATCACTCTTATTGATGGGATTAAAAAAAGTCAAAGTAATACCGAAAAAAATAAAGCATAAAAAAAGATTTTGTGGTGGAGTCAAATTTCGAAATAAATTCTGAATAATAGGTTAGGTGACAAATTAGAGTAGGAGAATATTTGGATATGGAGCCGGCGTAGAACACTTCTATTTTAGCTCAATAGGAATTTTGATTGCAGCATGATCATCCAATTTTTTTTTAGCATAGTTGACTAATTGGGCTATAAGAATTCCTTTATTCTTATATGATAATTTCAATCATGAAACTAAAAAGGTGTAAGGTTTGTGGTGACGTGGTGGGGTGGGTGTAAATACTTTTTCTCCCTATTTTTTTATATTTTCCCCCTATTTTATGATTTCATTCGTCAAAACAATATTAAGAAAAGAGTATGATAGTAGACAAATGCAGTTAAAATAGAGGTATCAAAGTATTAAGTAGATCAGTTGATTATCACCGAAAAAAACCAGTTGATACAAACTAATATACTAAACAATAATGATGACTGATTATAAAATAGCTCGTAGAATAATAGTATAGTAAAAAAATCTTGCAAGAAAAAAAAGAGAGATGAGTAACCTTGGAAAAAGTAAAAAAATAAATAAACACTCTTTTTTTCTTATATATATATTTTTCTTATATAAGAATCATACCTATTTATTTATAGCATATAAGAGGCAACAATTATATTGTAATTAAAACCCAATAAGAATTTGACTTTTATTAAAAATTAGGGTTATTTTCATAAACCTCTTTTAAACTATCATGATTTTTTATATCTAATCTCAAACTACGATTTTATTTTTTATATCCGTAAACTATCACGACTTTTTCACTTTAGTCCTACCATTCATTTCTGTTACACTTTCCGTTACTTTTATTTTTTTTCATTTATGAAAAAGCTAAATTAATCCTCCCTCCAGAGAAACATGAAATAACAAGTATAAAAAAATAAAAAAAATGTTGGAAGGATTAAAGTGATAAAAAAATGTCATTTATAAGAAAGACTAAATTATCCTCCCTCGATTTTTTTCTTTTTTCTTTTTTATATTTGTTATTTGATATGTTATGAAAGGAGGGATAATTTAGTTTGTTCATAAATGAAAAAAATAATGAAAAACGTAACAAAAGTAAACGGAAGGACTAAAGTGAAAAATGTAATAGTTTAAAGATGCAAAAAAATAAGTTCATAGTTTGGAGTTAGATGCGAAAAATCGCAATAGTTTATGAGAAGTTTATGAAAATAATCTTAAAAATTATCTTATGAGATTAGGAAAACTCGTTTCGAATGATCAATTCTTCCAATTGAAATAAATTTTGCCAATAAATAACCACCATACCAATGATGTCATCTATTCACATTTCTAAACTTGCTAATACCAAAGCATACTCTCTAGCATATTTTTGGTAAGAAATAGACTACCGATCAGTTTTGGAAGGATGTCCGCCCTTTGAGAATTCTCATTTTTTTTAATACCCATGATATGAGCTCTTTTAGCTAATCTTACTTTTAGCTAATCTTAATGCATCGTTTCGTTAAAAGAAAAAGTCTTCTCTTGAGTCACGGGAATCATCAACATATATGCATTATTTGAATTTGTATGAGTTTTCTACAACTATATCTCAACTTATTCACGATACCACAAACAAAGTGATAGAGAATACTAATGTCTTTAGTTCAAGCATGAAAAGTAAGTTTCTTGCAAAATGCAATACACTCTTACTATCACAATACACACACATTTTGTTTAGTTGCAATCTTTAATTCTTCATATAATATGTTTAACCAAATAAACTTATTTGCATGCGTGAGTAGATGTCATGCATTTTACTTCCGTTGCTGAAATATCAATAAATGAATGCAACTTGAATAAACAGCTAACTGCATCAACGCCATGGAAAAAAAATGTAACTTCCAAATCACCAGTAAAATTTGCATTCGCACATGCAATACAACTCAAAATTTGTGATTATATTACAAAGTTTGACGTGCAGTGCCTTTCAAGTACTAACTAATTTAAATATGTAACGACTCAGATTTTTAGAAAATAAATAAAGAATACTTTATTTTTATTTAATGGATCTTAAAATCCCAATATTAATATTATGGAATTAATTAATTTCGAAATTGATGGAAATTATGAGATAAGATGGAGAAAGATGATAGAATTTAAATAAAGATAGAATTATTATGAAGATAAGCATGGATTATGAAGTAAATTCGAATTTAAATAAATCTGAATAACTAAAAAATGATTAGTCATTGATGGATGGCCAAGATTGATTCTAAAAGAGTTCAAGGCATAACAGAATTGATATCTCAAATCTGCACCTATAAATAGGCATTAAATGGTGACTGAAAACTCCTTTTTTCTGTCAAACAGAATTCTACCCACGAGCCCTCTTTTTCTCTCATTTGCACGTGAATCGAGACACTCTCGAGAACATGTGACGGTTGGTTTCGAAGCCTGCACATAGGAGAAGAAGTTTCAGGTGGTGGCCGCGAGTTTCGAAGCGAGGACAGAGAGCAATCACCGGCTAAAGTTTGGCGTTCGTGCAGATTTTTAAAAAAGGAAATCCAGTTGGTTTTTTAGCCAAGTTTAAGTACGTAGGGGAAATCCCTATGTCGTCGATTTTTCGCGATACTAATCTCTTCTCCTTTGTACCAGAATTCTATTGTTATATCATATGCATAGTTTAGATATCGTATGTCATAGTTATGATGACCGGAAAGTCACATTGGAACGCACTTCTCCGTCGGTGGCAGAATCCGGCCCGGGTTCTGCTGTGCCCGGCCCGGATTTGATTGAATCCGGACCGAATTAGATTCGGAATCGAATCGGGTTGTCCAATTCAGCCCGGGTTCCTATTGGCCAGGACCAGGTTCTAGCTTCGGCTCGACTCGGGATTGCGGCGCGATTCGATTAAACATGAACCGGTCGACCCGGCCTGGGTTCACTATACGCTCGGCCCGGGTTTGCCCTGGCCGAGGTGATATTGGACGTTTCCGAACACGGCCCAGGTTCCACCCGACACGGGCCGGATTCTAGGAACAGAAATCATAATTTTGGATAAACTGTTATGGAAAATTGAATAGTTATCGTAGCTTATTGTTCATGATCATCCCTGATTATATCACAAATAGATCTGACCTCATCATATCTTTTAGATTTGATTTGAGATTATCTTTATTGTTACCCTATTAGATGATCCATCATGATATTGATCCAGTAGTTTTCCCCTGATTGGATCCTTGTTAAAGATAGGTCTTTAGGTTAAACAAGATAAAAGATGAAACTGCTGGGTCTTTATGTTCTCCAATTGTCTCTAAGCCCCCTGAACCATTATTGTTATAGTATTGTATGGGGCAGATAGTGTACCTAGAGGTTTGAGACGTCATCCTTTAGAAAAGTTATGGCTGTCATGTGATGGCCATGATCCCTCGTCATCACGAAGCTATTGTTAGCGCTATCATTGGAGGACGATTTGCCGTGGCTTGATGTTCCACTGGCCAACATGAAAGAGACACGAAGTTTCCCATAATTAGTTGAGCGCTTCCTAACTGAATTGAATTGAATTGAATCGAATTGAATTGAATTGAATTAAATTGAAACTGAATAGAATAGAATTGAATGTAATTGAACATTGGTCATTCAGATTTTGACGTTGATTGGCTTTGCCTTCTCCTATTGAATTGAATAGAAATTGGTATTGGTCGATGACCTCAGATATTGATAATACAAAATTATTAAATTGGATAGGTGTCATAATGATCAGGCATAATTGATAATTGATCTTTTACCTGATTCCCTTCATTGATTTATGCTCTCATTGATCTATTGTTTTATTATTGAGTTCTTCCTATATGGTCTTATCTTGTGCTCTATTGTTTAATGCTTCTTATCGATTATTGATACTTGAGCACCATTGATCATTTATTTATCGTTATGGTTAGACTTTACGTACTGAGTATTTTTATACTCATAGGTTTTTTCCTGCATCTGGATTCATGCAGGTGAGATGATAAAAGATGGTGATGCAGGTGGTCAGGCTCAGTGATAGAGGTGTTGCACATGGTATAGGATATAGTCTTATTAGATTATTGGATTAGTTTTTATATTCCGCATATTTAGCATGATGGAGTCATGGACGTTTTCAGCTCCTTGGCATTATATATTGTTAGACAATCTTTTGTTAATTCCACATTTTATAGAATTTTATTTTCATAAAAAATATTTACATGGAATTGCGTAATGCCTTTGGGACGACTCTGAGCACGTGATAGTCACGTGGATCTCGGGGCGTTACAAAATATTACCGCCCAATGATCACAAGCATAATTCATCATAAATCTACTTAGTGCTTTCACTTACTGTGCAATGCCTGGTATAATACACATGTTTATCTTTTTTGCATCATTTTTATGAGATTTTGCAGAAGACACCTTCATATGCATAGGACGAAGTACTAACTAATTTAACATTTTGTTGTGTTCTTTCTACCATCTTAGACTATACGGTAAACAAATTAATTCAGCATGTGTCTCAATTTTGATACAAATTTTAGAACAGATGATACCTAATTATGCAAATAGGGGTATTCCTAGGTCAAGTTGGACCCGATCCAACCTCGAACCTATTCTAACTTGGCCAATATTGGTTGGATTGATTCATGCCAATTTTGAAGGTTGGAAACAATGCAACCTCACACGGATTGGGTCGGATAATCGTGTTATTTGATCACCATATTTTTATTTTTTTATAATATTTTTTCATTATTTTCTAAAAATATTATTCCATGAATATTTTAAAGTATAAAATAATTTTTCAAATATTTAAATATTATTTTTTATACATATAATATATTATTTAAAATGTTAAATCTTATATCTTAAAATTAAATAAAATATATATAAAAAATAGATCTTCGGACAATATCAAATCTACTTCGATTGAAAAATCTTCCAATTCGAAACACTAGTCGCGTCACGATAGTTGGGTCAAATGTATTTGACTCAACTAGTGACATGACCCAACCTAATTTAGTGGTTCTCACTCGATCACTAATTTGACCTCACCCATCTCAACTTAGGTCAGATCATCGAGCCCAATGAGCCGATCCGACCCAGTGAAAAATTCTAAATGTGAAATAATAATGATGAATCGTATTATAATAGAAAAAATATGCACAAAAAATAAATATTGTATTGAAGAACTTCGTAGTTCAATATTTTGGCCTACATTCACAGGAAAAGGTTTTCACATGCTTATATTATGATTTGGTACACGAAAATAATCTGGAAAGTACAAAAGAGGAATTAATTACCCGAGCAAGACACCTTAATTTTTTTGTGAACTATAAAATGGGAAACATAAAGGTCCCTGTTATCCCCCTTCTACCTATAGCATAAAAGATGGGTAAATTTCGCTAAATATCATTCAACTTTATCATCTTTCTCAATTCTATCATTCAACTTTATTTTGTAATTAAATTATCCTTCAATAATTAATTTATTTCATTAACTATCCTTTTGACCGAATATAGATGGTTTTCCGATCTATTGGCTTACGTGATAAGTTATAAAAATAAAAATATTAAAATAATATTTTAACAAATTAAAATTACTTTTTTTTTTTAAAAAAAAGAGGATGCTCGGCCCCCTCTCCCTCCCATTGCTTGTGAGCTGCCAACGACGCTCAGCAAGCTTGTTGAGGGGGCTCACGCCCCCCTCCCCCCTTTTTCGCGCTCGTCGACACACAAAGAGAAAAAGAGGGACTAACACCTTCCCTTTCCGACCCTTCCTCTCCAATTGCCTGAGTGTCGATGGCAACTCATCTACGAGTGAAGGGAGAGGGAGAGAGGGCTTAGACCCCTTTTTAATTATTTTTTTAAATTTTTTAATTTATATTTATTATATTTTAAAATAAATTACTACATAAGCTAATTGATTGGGAAATCTTCTATATTTGATTGAAATGGCAATTAGTGAAATAAATTAATAGTTGAAGTGTAGTCTTTACAAAATAAGGTTGGAGGATAAAATTGAAAAAATGGATAAAGTTGGAGGGAATTTAATGAAATTTACTTTATAAAAGATACACTCGAAATAACATAATTGCACAACTAATTTAATTTAACAAAAAATAATTTAGATTAAAAATTATCATTATATTTAGTTGGAGTTGGGAAATTTCTTTCAATCCAACTTCTTGATTAATTAAGTGGCATTATGTATATTTATTAGTACGATGGAAATATTAATTCTTACAGATTATTTTTTACTTTTCATAAGTCATGTATTGATCATCATGTTGGTTTTCTTATATCTAAAGAATGCTAATTGTTAAATAATATAAGCAAAAAATATAAATAATCAACATCAATCATACACTTAACATAAAATAATAACTTAATTTATGACATTATCCTAATCTTGTGAGGTGTCCTTTATTTCATATTCCATAAAGAATATGAAATAGTAAAACTGTCATCGATAAATGAAATGATTTATTAGTTGTCATTATCGATAGATACTAAGACAATTGTTAATTATTCAATTATATTACTTTCTAAGTTCCGTAATTTCTTATTAACTTTCCAAAATTGATAATATTTTTTATGATAATAATTAAATATATAGAAAATCAATTTCTAATATCAAGGCATGCTTGGTATCTTATTTATAATTAGATGAAGTGAACTCTCTATCGAGGTTCTCAAAATTGCGAGTTTAACTCGTGGACGATTCCAAGACTCTACCCCCAAAAACGAGTGGACTCGGTGTAGACTCGGATGGGAAGGTAGACTCGGCTGGACTCACGAGTAGACTCGGTAAACTCGGATGAACTCGTGAGTAGAATCGATGTTGAAAAATTTTGGATATTGTATTGGCATTTAAAGGTACAATTAGAATGAAAATTTGTATAGAAGCTCTAAGAGTTTGGCATATCTATTCCAAGTGCTTCCGCCTATTTTTCACTCTTCATTTTCAATGATTCAAGTTTATAATATGATTTCTTTGTTTTTAATTAGTGTAGTTAATTGATTTCATTTGGCTTAATTGTTTTTATCATTATGATATTTTATGTGATTTAGTTTAATTTGAATTGAATAAACCTTGTTTCTTTTTATAATGTGATTTGATTTTTTATTTGAATTTTTGTTACAATATAATGTGCACTAGTTTATTTGACTTTATGTTGTAGTGCAATGTTCTAGTCCACATTGAATTATGAGTTACTTGTTATTTTAGGATGAATCATCATTTATTCTTTGTGTATAAATGTATGAATTAGGTACTTTTTAAACTTAACAATGGTGTATGAAAACAATTATGACTAAAATTACTTAGGGTGTAATATATTATATATATTTTTAACTCGAGTTTACCTAATGTAAAATGAGTCTACGTAGACTCTCGAGTTTGAAAACCTTGCTCTCTGTCATTACTCTCTATATTGTCTTTTCTGTTTTTTTTTAATTTCCTCCTTATAGAGAAATGAAAGATTGTATCCATTTGAAATTAGCAAAATGCCATCTGGTTTCACCATTGTCTCTATTTTCTTTCTGGGAGAAGTATAATCACAAATGAATGCAATGACTATGTTTAGGTTTATAGATTAATAAAAAGCATTATATTTATAGATTAACATCATGATTATGGTTGTTCAATGACATTGATTTATATTTCTCATAAATAATTTATAATTGTTGATTCTTATTATTTCATAATATTTATTTATGAGGAAATTAAAGGAGTGTGCAGCACAACTTGCGGCCCTACACCCCATCGTTTGATTTACGCGCGCAGATCTTGTGTGCACACCAATCGGAGGGTACCGAGCGCGCAACAACTCGTGAAGCACGTTCATCACCAACTTTATTTATCATAAAAATATAGTTATATTCATGTCAATTTTATAACCAAATGAAATGCCATTATAATAGAGGGGACACTGCATTGGAGGGGACTCTAAAATTATTGTTGTTGTTATTGCGATAGAAAAGGAGGGAAAATGATGTGATAGAAGATGATTTTAACTATGAAATTATTTTTAACCATAAGATAAGAAAAGGGGAAGATTGGGAAACTTGGAAATGTTTTACACGTTGTATTTGATTTGCTTCAGTGCAACGCGTCTGAAATGCTGTTCAGATGCGTAATGTTGCGACCCAATTAAATAAGCTGGTGCGCTGGATCAATAGCTGCCTTGTAAGGTCACAGACTCACATGCACGACCAGTCATTATGCCCAACTCGATAATAATTAATTTTATGCAGTGTGTGGGAAATACTTTGTACAAATGAACGGCTATCACTTTAATATCCATCCAATTACGATAAAAGAGATTGTATGAAAACAAACGAATCTTGACAGCGAGAGTGAGTATGATTGGTTAATCTGGCAGCAATTAAAAAACCAAGTTTTTTTTAAAGAAAAATCTAAAATTTGCACATGGAGGAGCCAAAAATCTTTAGCGGTATGTTCATAATTTATTATCAACTAATTAAAGATATTGATATAGCTAATTAAAATTGAATCAATTTAAATTTTCTTCTAATGTATTTCTTTTAAAAAAAAGTTTATGAGATTAAAATGATTCCTTAATTAAATATATTATATTTTGTGCATTGTCGGTTGAAATGGTGATATTTTCTTAATTTTTTTAGATCTTGATATAACTAGTTGAAAAAATGATTTAAAGTCAAACTAATTGATTTGTTATAAAGAATTAAATCTTAAGTATGATGCGAATTAGTAGACATAAATATTTAATAATATTAATATAAAAAATATTGCATAACTTTTGACGTATACCTTCATATATAATAATTGGGAAAAGGAAATATATGGACATAAAAAGGTCCACAACTGTGGACTGTCCTCGATCTTGCGTTGTGAACTATCGTTGATCTTGTGATCGACGATAGTTAGAAAGGCGCACGTTTTACATGCTCACTTCACTGCGATTGATTGTTCGGTTCAGGCCGTCGATTTGGTCCAACAATGTGGCAATTCGTGATTAACAACTTGGTTTTCCGATTTGGGTCTCCCTCTATTCGCGATTGGAATTTTTTTCAATCCCGCTGCTCTGCTCTTCGTTGCTTTGTGTCTCCATCGATCGTCGATGCTTTGCCCTTTGCTACTTTGCACCTCGGCCGCTTGTCGCTGACTCGCTGCTCTCATCTCCGCCCTTCAGTTCTCCACATCTTTGGCAACGCATCTTCAGCACCTTCGCTGCTCTCATCTCTGCTCTTTGCTTCTAAGACATTGTTGATCATTGTCTCTGCCCTTCTCGCTTCTCAGCTTCATTGAAAATGGACGCCACCACTTCATCTGCCTCACGAGAGAAAGAGAAAGAGAAAGAGAAAGAGAGAGAGAGAGAGAGAGAGGGAGGGAGGGAGGGAGATGTGAAAGATGAAAGGACTCCAAGAATGGCGTTGTGGAGCACAAAGAAAGAGAGAGAGAGAGAGAGCAATGACCAATTGAGCACCAATGGGTGGAGCAACGAACTAGTTCGAGGTGCAAATGAGCAATGGCGAATGCAGAAGGATTTGAGCGAATGGAGAGGAGCAGTGGCAAATGCAGAGGAGAAGTAACAACGGACGTCTCTTGCTCAAACTGAATTCTTCAAACCGAATTCTATCGAACCACTTTCAAACTGTCGATCTATGATAGTCCACAACTTCTCTTTTCCCATAAAAAATGTATGGTAAACCAGCATACTTATACACCATTTAAAATCACATGTTAAAATTAAAAAAACTACATTAAACAAAGATAATATATAGCAAAAATGAGCAAAAATAAAATATAAAAAACATCTAATGTGTATGAACTAAGTATAACTTTTAATGCTCAGAAGACCTCCAGTTATTCAAGAAAAAAGAGATTTATTAATGCATTTTGTTAGTTTCAACACTAGTTTCTTCGGGAGTAACATACTGAACATGTGAATAATATTAAAAATATAAAAATCTAGTACTTGCCTTGTAGATTATACATACAAGCATACATATATGGATATAATGGTAGTCCTACCAAGTTGGTAGGAATGTCTTCCCAATCGGATCATCCGTTGGATGTCGAATCTACTACGTTGTGAAAAAACGGTTCGTGGTCATCAGCACTAAATTACGCGCGGTTCATTCTGATTCATGTTGCCAGAAAAAGTTACATTGCGGGCCTTGCTGCCCTATTGAATCGTCTCTTTAGATCCCTCATGCCTATCGACAAACTCGTCTCTTTGGCACCCCGCATGTCCGGTGACGAACTCGTCTCCTTGTCGAAGGCTGGAATGAAGTCGTCTCATCATCGTGGTGGTAGGCCCGTCGCAAGGTCATCTCCCCGTTGCTCTGCCCTAGTGAACTCGTGTCCTTGCATGCCCACCGACTTCGTCTCCTTGTCGTAAGGTTGGAAAAAAGTTGCTTCATCGTCGTTGCTGGTTGAGGTGGTAGGATTTTCGCGAGGTCATCTCCACGTCGCTTTGACCTAGTGAACTCGTGCCCTCGTGCACATGCTAGCTTCGTCTCCTTGTAAGGTTGAAACGATGACAACATGTCGTCGTCGCCGGTTGAGGTAGTAGGATCAACGCGAGGTCGTCTCCCCGCGAAGTCATTTCCCTGTCATTCTACCCTAGCTAACCCATCTCCTCATGCGCATCGGTGAACTTGTCTCCCTATCATAAGGTGGGAACAAAGTCTCCTGCTCGTTGTCGCCATTAAGGTGGTAGGACCGCCGCGATGTCGTCTCCCCATCGCTCTGCCCTAATGAACCCGTCGCGCCTGAATGAACTTGCATTGTCGTCGGTAGGAAATAAGAATAAGTCATTCACTAGGGCGCTACGAATCGGGTGAAAGCGCCTGCCGACCGAGCATTCCCCATCATCGTCGATTCTCAATTCGACGATTTGATCGGGAGGGCATTCCTACCAAGCCAGCTTGATAGGATAACAACCATACATATATATATATATATATATATATATATATATATATATATATATATATAATGTATGCACCCTGCGATCATTCCACGAGAGTCATCCAATTAAGATTGGAGGCTATGATCACATTTATGTATATTTTTCGATTCAATTGTTGGATGTCTGGTACACTCCTAACAAATTTCAACGGTCCGTTGGTTCATCTTCTCTCTTCACTCGGATGCTCGCCTTCTCTAGACATCTCCGCCTCTTGTGCATCGTCACAATCTATCCGACGCAAATTGTCATTGAGAATTATTACATCATTTAAAATTTAAAATTATCTTGAATACAAAGTTAATAAATTACAAATCTCAATAATAGTAATCACATTATTTTTTATTATTGCCAAGTGTGCATCCATTTGGTCAATTATATATATATATATATATATATATATATATATATCGTATTGGATCTGACCAAATCAATTTTGATTGAATCAAGTTGAGTACTTTTGGAGCAAAAAATTAGATCCAACCCAAAAATTAGGTCTTCCTCGACCACCCTTTTCATTTTTCTTTTTAATTTTAAGCATTGTTAATATAGAAATATATTTAATATTTCGTTTTAAATAATAAATATATTTTATTTGTGCAATAATTTTTTTTCTATCTTGTAAGGCTTTTATTTTTCATATTTTAAATTTTTAATCACATAAAGCCTTTAAAGTAAATAAAAATTATTTAATTTAAATAAAAAATAAAAATGTCGGATCGGATACCGTTAAAAAAATCGAGTCCGACACGACCACCCATCCGACCCGACATGGATCAGATCGGATTGACGGGTTCATTGGATTGGCTCGATCTACTCAAACACTCTAGTGGATTTTAAATAACTTGAACAACTTTTTTCTTTTATAGATTAATGAAAGCTAAATAAGTAAAAATAAAATTGGAGAGGTTTTATTACTATTTTTCTAGCTAAAAAGAAAGCATGACTCTTTTATGATTTATCTCCAACTCTTTTTCCATCCGTACAACTACTCGCCCCCATCTCTGCCAGTCGCCAGCCAGAGACGCCTACGATCGACTGTGGCGGCCCTACCCATCACGCGCGCAGCAACGACGTCGACGCTGTTCGATGGCTTCCCGGCTGGTCGTCCGTACATGACGTCGACGTCGCCATCGCCATCGATCGCTTCGCGCGACGCGCTCTGGCGTACGTACTATGTAGAGGCCACCACCGGCAGTCCCGCAACGCCGCCCGCCCTCCACAGCAAGGCGATGACGGAGCGCCAACTTACGCGAAGAAATATGTAAGAACAGAAAATAAAAAAATAAACGCAAAACAATCATCTTACCAGTTGTTTCAGAATTTATTAGTGTTTCACGATTAACTGATAAAAAGTAATAGTTGAAATGCAGTATATAAAAAGGATGAGAAAGGTTACCTCTTTCTATTTTTTTTTCTTTCGTTTTTGCATGATTGGTACTGATTTGGGCAATTTAACAAATGGGAGACATGCGAGGCCAAGAGTGGTGGATTTGGCAGCTTTTGTCTTTCCGAAGGCTGACGAGCGCAGGCAGCACGCAGCTCCTGTCCCTCGTCCCGCGGGTCCACGGACGGAGAGGGGGCACCAAAATCGTGGCACCGGCGCGGGGGTGTCGCAGCGTCCGTGCATGGCCGCCGGGTCCCTGGAGCGGTCCACAAAGCGCCCAATGCCCCACGACAAGTTTCCAGCATCGGCCATCGGATTCATCTCCCTCTCACGCATTTCATCGAATGGATTGATTGCATGTGATCGGGTGCTGATTGGGTCGACGGCGAGCAAACAAATCATGGCACGCACAACTTGGACCATTTGGGCATCGAGGAAGCGGTTTTGGTCCCCTCTTTTTACGGAGCTCCAAATATTCCGACCCACCCGCTGTATACTATTTTTTTCCTTCTTTCTTTATATATATATATATATATATATAATTTTATATTTACACATCTGCCATTAATAAAGATCCTGAATCCTGATATTATTTTTTTTGTATGAAAAAGTGATGAGAAAAAAAAGGAGACGATCTGTCTGATGGGGATGAGACGACCCTGACCAAGTCCGAGTTTAAAAACACACTCAAAATCATCCCAGATATATATTAATGTATTATAATGTAGAACTTGGTTACAATATAATAATACATATGTGAGGAGCAAGGTTACCTAGGATTTAAGATAATATCATCTTGATCTATCCTAATTTATCGATTTTATCTAAAGGGTATCATCTGTAATATTTTTAATAAAATTTTAATTTTAGTGTCCGGTCATATCTCAAATAATTAATTTAGTAATAAAAATATTTATGATAGTAATAATTAATTCGTATCAAATTTAATATATTTTCCATTCTTATTATGTTTTCATATATTTTCACTTTTAAGTTAATAAAAATGTATGGATTATAACCTAAAAGTTGTGTGCGAAAAACTTGTTTTAAACATGTATAACTTATTTTTAAACAAATATATTTTTTTATTAATAAGTAGAATTTATTCGATCTTATAATTTTTGTATTAAAATTTTCTAACTGTAAAATCTCGAAGTATTATGGTGGATTTAATTTTTATCATATAAATCCATCAATGTCGGAAACTATTAATATTGATGTACGGTTCTTCACTAACACCGCGCAGGCGTGCATTCTTGAGTTGCCTTTTCCGGTGGTCTTTTGGATTTTGCTCGAAGCCAAGGTAAAAATGGGGGTAAATTATACGAATGGTATCTCAACTTTGAGTCGATTTTCAGTTGGTCCTCTAATTTCAATTTATAATCAGAACGTCCTCCATCTTTTATTTTTTTGCACGCGTAGTTCTCTTGATCAGTGACCACAGGTTCTCCGGTTGCCTTGCTGACGTGGCCGACTTTCTCTCTTATTCACGTCAGCTTAAGTCGGTCATGTCAGCTTAAAAATTTTAAAAAATAAAAAAAATATGAAACTGTCCACGTCATTAAAAAATAAAAAAATGTGTTGGAGAGGGAGGAGGGAGGAGGGCGACCGCCCCCCTCTGGTCGAGCTCGCCGGACCAGAGGGGGGCAGTCGCCCCCCTCCTCTCTCCCGTACGACGAGAGAGAGAGGGAGGTGGGCGATCACCCCCCTTCTTTTCTCTCCAGCACGGCGAGAGAGAGGGAGAGGGGCGGTCGCCCCCCTCCTCTCTTCCGCGCGTGCTGGAGAAAGGAGGGGGGCGATCGCCCCCTTCCCCCCTCCTTCTCTCTCCCGCCCTCGGCGAGCTCGACCGGAGGGGGACGGTCTCTCTCCCGCTCTTGGCGAGCTCGACCGGAGGGGGGCGGTCGCCCCCCTCCCTCTCTCTCGCCGTGCGGGAGAGAGAAGGAGGGGGCGACCGCCCCCTCTCTCTCTCCCTCTCCGGCGAGCTCGACCGGAGGGGGGGCGATCTCTCCCCTCCCTCTCTCTCTTTCCAACTCATATTTTTTATTTTTTAATGACATTGATAGTTTTATATATTTTTATTATTTTTTAAAAATTTTAAGCTGACATGGCCGACTTAAGCTGACATGGATGAGAGAGAAAGTCGGCCACGTCAGCAAGGCAACCAAGGAACCTGTGATCACCGGTCAAGAGGACTAAACGCGCAAGAAAATAAAAGATGAAGGACGTTCTGATTATAAATTGAAGTTGGGGGACCAACTGAAAATCGACTCAAAGTTGGAGATCATTCGTGTAATTTACCCTAAAAATTGTTATTATTACAAAAAGTAACAAAACACCTAGGTTCAACTCGGTAATGCTCATTCTAAATTGTGAAAATTAATCAGTGACTATTGTGAGAAACGATCACAAATTTTCTATGACATAACAAAGAGAACAAAAAATTAATTTTGTGTTTACTTGGAGAAAAATAGATCTATTAAGAAATCTCTCTCTCTCTCTCTCTCTCTCTGAACCGTTGAATGACGGTTATATGATTAAAATTAAATTTAACAAACTAATAATAATTTATTAGGTACACATTGATTATACAAAGTTAGTTGCATACTACTTAAAAATATAGAGGAATATTAGTGTGCTACCACTAATATTTTCAAAATCTGACGAGGATCGGACCAAACTTCTTATCAGATCGTAGTTGAATCGGTATATGATGTAATGTACAAATATTATAGTAACAATTAATTAACAATAAAAAATTTAAAATTTCATCTTAAGTATATGAATATTACGCTAATTTTATTTATTAATTTTTAATAATAGTAAATAATAATTTCAATCTATACTTATTATTGATTTTTATTTATGATTTAATGAGGATAGATATTGTATTAATATATTTTATCTCAAATTGCTCGTCTTCCTTTTATTTTTACTTTTTTCTTTAACACTTTCCTTTTTTGTTTCCATTTTTTCTGCACATTTAATAAATTTCTTTTTAATATTATTTATTTTTTAACACTTGCCTTTTTATTTCTATTTATTTTTTTACCTCTCACTTTTCTCTCCTTATTAACTTACCTTCTAATATATTCTTTTTTTCCCTTCTTTAATTTTTCATATATTACAAATTTTCATTTATTTTTTAAAAAATTAAGTTTGAACCCGGTCAACAAGTCCATCGATTTTTTCGGTTCAATTGGTTGTTGCCCAATTGAGATAAAAAATGATTTTGATGTTGAATCGAATTGGACTGGCCACTGGTTCGTGATTAAACCAATCGGGTAGATTTTAAAAACTTTGGTGACAGCACTATGTAACCAATCATTCTAGATACGGCAATGAATGAGATGATGTGAACCGCTCGTCCAATGTGATTCTCACACTCGTTCAGCCAAGCGGGAGGCAGTTTGAGCTCACTGTGTGTTCGCTCTTGTCCCTCTCTCCTCCATAATCGCTGTCGGTCTTTGCTAATCACTCGCTGGTGGTCAAGTGCCGATGGTCGGGCACAAAATCACAGGTTGGCCGTCACTAATTACTCGTCGGTGGTCTATGTTGTCCCTCTTTCCTCCACGATCTACCCCTCTTCTCCTTCTCTCCTCCGCAAAGTACTCCTACATCTCCAGCGCGCAGAGAGAAGGGGGGCGTCCCCCCCCCCCCCCCTCCCCACCCCACAAACTTGCCGACAAGCTTGCCAGGGGCCGACGCCCCCCTTTTTCGGACTCGTCGGCATGGCAGAGAACATGAGATAGACGATCAAGCAAGAGGTGATTCGGGATGTGGCAGCGATTTTCCTTTGGACGAATCGAGTGCCAAGATCTGGAGCAAGATCGAGCAGTGAGATCTATAGCACAGAAAGGATAGATGGAGATGCAGATTGATCTGATGTTGGAGACCTCACACTCGCAGAGAGAGAGACGACCTCACACTTTCCTTTTCGCCCACATAGAGAACCGTGCGCCTGCTCGCCGTCCGCCCTCTTGCTCACCGAACTAATTCGTCGAACCGCCTTTGCCCCATCTCGAATTGACACACACAAATGTTCCATCGCAGATCTGATGGTCTTGGATCAGTTGTCGTACTAGCTATCACAAAGGTGTGATAACACATTAATATATAACATCTTTGTGGTAACACCCTCATCTTCATAACCATCTGATCTAAAATGGGCAGTTGAGATTGAGGCGCGCTGGTTCAATGCAAGTCATGCATCCGATTCACACATTGTCTGGTTCACACATTGTCATCTCCCTCCCCTCTCGTGAGAATCCTTCTATGAGCGAGGGTACATCTCCCTTCTTTATGCGGATGATGACGATGGCGACGGTGGGCGACGACGATGGCGACGTTGGGCGATGATGACGGCTGTGTTGGGCGACAATGATGGCGGCGTTGGGGGACGACGACGATGGCGCCAGGAGATGATGGCATTCGGACGACGACGACGTTCGGGCGATGACATTGGGCCTTCATCGCCGGCGCCCTTGCGAACCCTGCATTCCCGCCCTTGCTCGCAGATCATTGACGACTACGAAAATGGGGGGCGTCAGCACGAGCTCGTGAAACGGCGACGAGGGTGAAAAACGGGGGTTGACGCCCCTTTTCTCTGTATGCACCGATGAGTGTGAAAAGGGACGCTGATGAGTGCAAATCGGGGCTTGTACTGGAACGTCGAAGACGAGTCCGCGGAGGGCGCTAGTGGAGGAGCTCTTTCGTCGTGCAGAGAGTGTTGTCGCGCAAGAGATTCATCATCGTCGTCGCTCACCGACTCATCGTCACGCAGAGGTCCGTCGTCACATGGATGGAGGAGGTCCGTCATCATGTAGGTCCCCTTGCTTGCCGGTGCTCCATAGTCACCCCTGGCTCGTTGGAGCTCCGTAGTTGCGACAAGGGAGAAAAAGGTGGGTCGACGCCCCCTTTTCTCTGTGCGCAACGGCGAGTGCGAAAATGGACCCCGATGAGTGTGAAGCGGGGCTTGTACCGGAACACCGGTGACGAGTCCGTGGAGGGCGCCAATGGAGGAGCTCTGTCGTTGTGCAGAGAGCGTTGTCGTGTAGGAACTTCGTCGTCGCCTCGCTCACTGCCTCATCGTCACACAGAGGATCGTTGTCGGGCGGATGGAGGATGTCTGTCATTGCATAGGTCCCCTCGCTCGGAGCTCTCGCTCGCTGGAGCTTCGTACTCGCCCATCATGCAGATCATCGCTGCCGCTCTCAAATGCAGTCTCACCCCTCTCATCTTTCACTAAACTGTCCAATTTTGACCAACCGCTCTCGTGAACCATCATTATCTTCATTGAACTAGGTCGCCTCAATCTCATCCACCTATCTTAGATCGGACGATTTTGAAGATGTGGGCGCAAGGTGTATCACATAATAGTGGGTAACCATAAACTATAGTCGTACCGTGCAATTATTATGGTCCAAAACATAGGTAATCTATATGATTGAATCAAAACGATATTGTTCTAAAGGTTTAGAGTATGTTGATGCATGGTGTGACCAGAATTTGTGGTTGCATGCTAATATGCCTATATATATTCGTATGTTTATTATTTTTTTCACATGCTTATCAAATTTATAGGGGAATGTAATTGGAGCAACGCAAAAGTAATGGGAGGTGGGCTGATCTAAAGTTCACACATGTTTATAGATGTGGATCAAAGAGAAACTAACCTGGACTCATTTTGATTATGGAGCTGGAATATAATAACGTTTGATTTGGGCTTACCCATATAATATTCCCCACGTTAGCAGCTAACACTACTCTATCTGTAGGTGATGATATGGATTCGTTAATGCCACTTTTCCTATTCTCAAGTATTACGTGTTGTCACTTGTCGCTCATCAATCAATGGGATGATATATAATACTTATCTTTTTCCTATCAATTATATTAGCACCAACCTTTTCTGTTTTCCAAACACTAGCCAAAGTACGCATTTTAACAATATTATTTTGTTAAATATAATCGTAATACTCTTTCTCATGCGTAACGGATAATTCTGTCCTAACCCAGGAGAGCAAAAGAGAAAAATATTTATAATATCAAGCTTGGAGTCAGGACTTCTCAATAAATATCCGATAACTTGTCAAATTAATAAATTACGAATAATATCCGAAACTTATTTCAATATAAAAAAAATATCATATTTACATTTATAACCGCTCCAGAAGATATACTGAAAGATAGTTAAACTATACTTTTATCAAATCGCGAACTCTATTACAAAAATGGCCAGAGAGAAATTTGGACAATTCTGGTCTTTTGTCTTATAGATATGTTTATGCATTTTCCTTAAAAAATGTTGAACTATACTTTTAATAAGAAATTATAATTTCATTATAAGCACACAAATCAGTTTCTTTTAGTGCCGGATGGGAGATTTGCATCGCCCATCAGATATTAAGCATACATCTGCGCTGTGACAATATATGGGGAGGGGAGGAGAGAGAGAGAGAGAGATGACTAGCTTTAATATTTGGCTATATGTCTTGCTTCGATCACTCTTTTCCTTTGGCATGCAATAGGAGGCATATGCATCATGGCCTGTGATGACCCCTAGGGCGGCTGCTACTGCAGGCAGTGGAAGCGAGGGCGTGATAGTTGATGTAGCGGCTCGGCGCTGACGGGGGGAACTTGAATCCCCTCGGCTTGCAGTCCTCCACCTCACGGCCGCGAGCGATGGGCCCGGCGCCGGCGCCGGCGCCGGCGTGGCGCGCATGCGCCCTGGACGCGAGGTACTGATGCTCCGGCGCCGCAAGGCGGGCCGACAAATGGCGCCCGGCGGCCGTGGCGATGATGAACTCGGAAGGAGAGAGAAACAACAGGCAGACGAACACCACCATCACAAATGGTGTTGTCATCTATATCAATGCCTGGCCTTGTTCTTGAGCTGTACGA
This sequence comes from Pontederia crassipes, assembly GCA_030549335.1. NCBI lineage: Eukaryota > Viridiplantae > Streptophyta > Magnoliopsida > Commelinales > Pontederiaceae > Pontederia > Pontederia crassipes. The sequence goes on along the minus strand of CM060196.1, from coordinate 64,508,643 downwards.
GAGAAATGGATGTTATAATGATGAAATACTAATAATAATAATGTGGATGCATGAGTGCATTTTATATGCATCGGTGCAAAAGTAGTGGTCATAAATGGACTCGTGAGGGCAGGTGCAGGAGGCTGATCAGATAGATAAATAGATAGATAGCCATGCATGCATGTGTAGCAGAAGGCTTGATTAATTAATAATAAGGAGTTGGTTGTGGTCCGTAGTTAATTACGAGCAGAGTGTGCAACTTTGCACCCGTCGTCTCGGCCTTAATTTTATGTGTCCTTAATTTGGGCAGGTGAGGAAGGAAGCTCTCGTGCCATGCATTTACTTCTTTCCATTGTCAACCTGCGGCTGATTACGTGGGACCTTCATCATGGATATTGGATATCAATGCATTCTTTGTTACTATCCAAGATAAAGTTTGTATATTAATCCGATTTAAGAACGACAAATAAAAGTGAAGCTTTCTTTTTTTTTGTCAAATTAATGTTTTTGACATTAAATATACGTTGTGATCTTCAATACAGATAAGCTCGTGTACACTATGGGGATAATTTTTCTTTTCAATTTTTTTAAATTAAATTTTTTTTCGGAGCCGATATTGACATCAACGATATCTTATTTATGCCTTATACAATTTGTGATAATCAAACAAACAAAAAAAAATAAACATAATGCGTTATAGTTGGATTGCAAGATCTGAGGTAGCTGTACTTAAACCATCGTGACAATGGAAAGAAAAGGGTGAAATGTTTTACTTTTATGTGAAGAAATTAAGGCACGTCAGCTAATAGTAGGAGGTTGTTCAAGGTCAACTGGCAAAAGTGTACAAAGATCCACGCAACCACGAATTCGACAAGCCATGCATCCATAACGATACGTGAGGGGTTTGGCGATCTATGTATCAAAAAGCAAATCCAAACAGAGGGTTGACTATGCAACAGTCCTTGTCGATCGGGGCATCCAAGTTGAGCTTCTCATGCAAACCCCTTCACCGGCATTTATTGGGGATGCTCAAGCCGGTCAACCAACATGTTCATGTAAGAAAAAAATACATATATGACTGTGACAAGAGATCTTTGATTCTTATGATAGATTGTATATATATATATATATATATATATATATATATATATATATATATATATATATATATATATATATATATATATATATATATATATATATATATCTTTTATTCTTCTTTCGTAACGAATAAAAGAAATCTTCCTATATTATCTAACATACTGTGTAATGATTTTGTTTGCATTAAAAATTATGATAATTTAGCATATATATATATATATATATATATATATATATATTTCACAAGTACTTGACTGATTTAAAAAGCAAGATATTTACGTACCTTCATTCAAGAATAAAACATCTCCCTTATCTTAGCTTATTTTACTTAATAGTTTATTTATTTGCAAATTTACTCATTACCGACATTTGAAACAAATATATGAAAGAAATTAATTTGACAATACAAAAAACTAAGAATATACATACTTTATAATTATCATCAATTTTATCCTTTAATACGAAGGTGCAGGGAAAATATATAATAGGATAAATAAAAGAAATGATATTGGGTAAAGCTAAAAAGAGTGTCAATATAATATTTTACAAGTCGTTTGGTACAAGATAATATAAATAGATTATTGATTATTTTATTTAAATTATTTAGGACTTATCACATTACTTCGATCACTACAAGAAAAAATAAGTTTTCCGACGGGTCATTTCGACGGGCGAAATTCTGTCTAAAATACCGAAGAATTTTTCGAAGGATCCAAATATCCGTTGTAATTATGGACGGAGAAGTTTTTGACGGTTGTAGTCGTCTTAAGTTATGACAATTTATAAATCGTCGAAACATCTGTCGAAAGTTCATATGCTTGTAATCGTCGAAGAAAGTGGATGAGGGCGATTAGTTTTCCATGTGATGTTTCGACGGTTCAAACCGTCCAAATTTTCGAAGGGTCCTAACCCGTCAAAGCTTTCAGCGGTTCCAACCGTCATAATTGGATAGATAATATAATTTATATATGTAACGGTAATATTACTTATTAATTTAATTATTTTTTACGTATCGATGATTCGGGCCATCGAAACTTGCGAGGGTTTGGAGAACCGTCGAAATTTTTAGTAGTTAGAACCATCGAAATTTGAATTGATATTATATATCATTTATTTTTGTTTCGATTGTTTTGTCCGTCAAAACGTAACATATACTGCATTATATATCTAACGGTAATATACTTATGGATATATATATTTTTTATGTTTCGACGATTTGAGCCATCGAAATTTTTGAGGGTTCAATGAACCGTCAAAACTTTCAGCAGCTCTGGCCGTCGAAATTTGAATTGATATTTTATATTATTTACGCTTCGATGATTCAAACCATCAAAAATTGATGAACCCTCCTTTATAAGTAGCCGACCCTTCCGTTCCGTCTTCAGTAAACTTATGGATGGCCAGACCCATCGATAGTTATCGATGACTCGAATCATCGATATATATCGACGGCTTAAATCGTCGAATTGTTCGATTATTCGACTGCTCAGCTCGCCAAATTGATCGTCGAAGATTTCGACGGTCGTGTGATAACTGTCGAAAATAATTTGCAACGTGTAATTTTCGCACGGATTCTATCCGTCGAAAAGTGTCATTTTTGATAGTTTTTTTTACTAAATACAGACGATCACAACCGTCAGAATTTTATGGTTTTTCTTGCAGTGGATTGTGATTGATTAATGATTACCGATAATTTTAATTGCTAAAATGTAGTTGGTTCATAGATACATTATTAGCACTACGAACATAATGATGCATTTTCATTAAAAGGATTTTAAAACAATATAATAATCCAAAGAAGTTATGGCAGATACTAGACATTAAGTATAAAGAAATGCCATTTTTAGATTCAACACATGGCAATTAATAAATAGAAAAAATAACATGAAAAGAGTATGAGATTAGTGAAGGAGAATGCTTAAAGCTTTTGTTCCTATATTGCTCCAAAGCATAAATTTAGAGTTTAACTAATATACAATCAAGATTTTTGCAATCAATATGTTCCCAACCATTTAAATCTATCGGATTCATATTAGTTGTAAGAAAATGATTGCGTATTATTTAATCTGAACTTTACTAGTGTTGAAGTGTTGTTTTTTATATTATAATTAATTATTAGTACAAAATAATATAACTATGTATGTATGCATCTATCTATGTATGTATGTATGTACACACTTTAAATAAAAAAGTTATGACGGTGAGCTAGAAACCATCCTGTGAATGGACAATACCAAACATAACTATTATATGATCATGAATCAGGACAAGATTATATTAATTTAAGAATGATCACACCTAAAAATTCGAAACAGAAAATAAAAGAATTCAGAAACTTCTATTTCTACGTAGTTTTTATTATTATTATTATTATTATTATTATTATTATTATTATTATTATTATTATTATTATTATTATTATTATTATTATTATTATTATTATTATTATTATTATTATTATTATTATTATTATTATTATTATTATTATTATTATATAAAATTTAATTTTCAATTGTAGATATATTATGATCTTATGTAACAAACTTTTGATAATAATTCTTTTCCATGTGAACAATCCGAATTAAAAAAAAAAAGACAACGAAAAAAAAGGACTTCCACAACTCCTGCCTCTACTTAAATTAATTTTATTTTTTTATATTTAATACAATTTATCCCTACCATTACTCTTCTATTTAAATCAAGTTTGCATCTTATACGAATACGTAAATATTATATTTTTATTAGATGACACGTGTCAGTTATGCAGCACAATTTTATGGGCCAAAGCCTGAAAGCGATGTTCAAGACGGACTCAATAGGCCTTCGTTTCAATAATAATCTTTTTAAATCCTCCTTAAATGAAAATTACCTTTTCCTAAAAAAAATAATAACCTTTTTAAATTGCCAAACCGTGCCGTGTATTTGGCATGATCTACGAAAAGATATTGTTTGGATATTATTTTCTGGCAGCCAAAATTTCTTGTCCCAAATCCCTCGTTTCTCGGAACAGATCCAATCCTTATCTTGGACTTTGGGATCAGTCTGCAGGAAGAGGAACCCAAGTTGGATGCTCGTGTGATGTGAATCTACATGTTCCTCGCCTAATCATCTCCCTCGTACATATCCAGCATTTAGGTCAGTAGCTGGAGTGGTGTCACACACAATAAGTTACCTTACGTCAGCAGAGAGGATAAAAAAACGAGTAGGTCAAAATATTGTTCGTTTTAGATCTTATATCCACACAAATTTAAAATAAGTTTTAAAAGGTAAGGAAGAATGATACTAATAACCATATGGTCATGTTGCATTTATGTGAAATTATTTTTCACCTTTTGATCTTTTATCATTGGACTTTCCAATGAAGCTTAACGTCTTGATTGAGTGGCTCATGAGTTCGAATCTCGAATTGTCATATTAAGTGAGCATACAAAGATAATTTTGATATTTTTATAACACTTCTTTTTTAGTCCATCAAGATATTATTCATTTTAGACTTTTAGTCCATACGAATTTAAAATATGTCTTTAAAAGTAAAAAAGGATGATACTAATAAACCCATGATTATATCTGAGTTTTGTCCATTTGGAATTATTTTTCACCCTTATTTTTTACCTTAAAGGCCTTACAAAATGTATTAACAAAATGATACAGAAATAAGCAAAAGTTAGCATTCTTGTGATTGTAAAAAAATTTTATTAGAAGTCTAATTTATCATTATCAGGTAAGTGACATGAGGATAACTTTATCAAATTAATTGAGCTCGATTTTTAACTTAGAAATTTGTGAACAATGTACATTAACTGTTAAGCACTCTGTAAATTACACTACAACAAAATATGTTTATTGGGACAAAAAAAATTGATTCCAAACTCATCAATTTTGGTCCCTATTTCTTTTCAGGACAAAAAATTTTTTGGACCCCATTGGTTCCTAAAAGTTGGTCTTTAAAAATTTTGGGAACAAAAAATTTGTGTTGGAACCCAAAAATATCACTTTTAGACACTAATCTATTGGTCCCTATGAAATTATGCAATGGTCCCTAATAACTACTTTTGGTCCCAAATCAAAATAGTTTTGGCAACATTAAAATCAAGTAATTGACATCAAAAAATTAGTTCCTAATAATATACTTTTAAGAACCTAGAGGTTAGTCCCTAATAACATATTTATAAAGATCAACATGCTGGTCCTGGTATATATTTATCTCCAACAATGTACTAGTAGTCAATTTATGAATTTCTAAATTTACAGACATTAGACAATAAAAATTAAGATGTAAAAAGGATTTCAGCCACAAAATTTCTTATTCCTCCTTGATTCATTACAAAAGTAATGTTTAAAAAATATTAGAAGTGTCATCCACAAAACTTCATATTACCCCTCTATCCACAAATCTTATGTAATTTGTTTCTGCAACACATACTTGAAGACTTGATTAAGAGCTCAAGCAGTTCTTCCAAGCACTGTAAATTAATCGTTTAACCATCCGGAAAGAAAAGCAAGAACACAAATTTCATTCCTTATCTTCAGAAATCATGAGAATGCTGCGATTTGTCTGGCTACCATACTCTTGTGGTCCTCCTCCAGCAAGCAAGCACAGTGTCCAACTATCCAAGTAGTCCAGTTGACAGCATGCAGATATTTGCTTCTCAATGATGACCCATCAGTGGATGAACTCATGCATGGCTGTTTCAAGAAAAAAAAAAGACCAAAAGATTTTTATAACAAGGAAAAATCCACAAGTAACAAAGAAGCACTGCAGTGACATGGAACACTTACTACATATCTTATATATATATATATATATATGGAATTAATGTACGTACAAAGCACCTTTTACTTTGTAGGGATGCTGAACGCATCTCAATCGTTGATCCATTGATCAACGGTGGAGATAATTGATATTTTTAAATCATGGGGTTTAATCACTTTTGATCAGATCCATTGATGAGTTGATCAACGGTTGAGATGCGCTCAGCATCCCTACAAAGCGGGTACATTAATCCCTATATATATATATATATAAGTTGTGACAGGCATTACATGGCGAGTGCACCTTGTCCAAATCCGAGTTGGTCGTGACACTGCCAGAATATGCTCAGATATATTAAATGCCATGCACATAGCAACATCTCCAAATCTATAAAGGTTTATGGCATCACTGACTCTCGAGTAAGTCTTTTGATTGCGACGAGCTGGCCATCTTCTAGGCATCCCTTGTAAACTTCTGCAAACCCACTCATGCCTATGATGTTCTCTGCAAAGGAAGGAAAAAAAAGAAAAACAAATGAAGAATCAGTTTACATTTTGCAATGAATCAGACAGCTAAAACATTCAGGACCATGCATCGAAATCTAGCTCGAAATGGGAAGAGCCATGTTCAGATTTCCACAGCTTGAGCATGCTGATGAGTTGATTCCAGTACGAAAGACAAATCCATGGAGGGAAGCGTCACCTGGACTGAAGTCATTCGTAGCACTTCGGAGCTCCGTCAGAGTAAAGGTCCTCCAGGAAGGCTTAAAGAAGGGCTGCAACTCAGCATGATCAAATGTCGTATCCATGACCAACAAATTAACATTTCCGTCAGTTGAATCCGGTTCTGAAACTTGAGCGGCCTCCGCATTGCTCTTCTTCGACTGCTTCGCAAGACCAAAGGGCGGGAAGCTCGACAGCCGCCTCAACGACTTCTTGCTCCATATGCTGACGATTCCTTTCCAGAGCGGGTTCTCCTTCGACACCATTGCTGCGTCAGGGTATGAAGTGCTGGCCTTGGAGGAGCCGTTCTCCGAATCCGAACTCCTCATGTTTTCTTCCAGGATGCATCTTGGGGAGCCTTCTTCCTTGTTTTCCTCCTCGTCCTCTGCACACACCAAACAAGGATTGATTCTTAGCTACATGCATGTAATCCACTTAGTGGGATAAGGCTTTGTTGTTGTTGTTGTTGTAGTAGTATCCTGCAACAGGAAGTCTATATAATGTTCAATGTACACATCAAACCTCTCAAAGATGCGCGCGCCGCTCGAATGACCAATCTTTGAATTCTAGGAGGCTTTCCATTCCAGGATCTGAACAAACATGCAATTCAACCAGTTGATATAAGAGCTACTGCTGATCCGAAACATGATAAAATTTCAGCTCCCGGTACTGGAAAAGAGTTACTTTGCGAATTAGGTACCTTGAAGGGGACCATGACGCAGAACAAGAACCATTGCTGATCTTAATTAGGGACACCTTGGACTCCCTTAAGAAAACTTCGACAATAATTTGAGTTAATTACTGACCTCTTGTTATCGTATCAAACTAATATTGGTATCCACAAAGAAAAATAAAATGCAATATAGGGCTCATGATTTTACCTAGTGATCTCCAAATAGGTGCTGGCGGTGGGTGAAAAGCAGGAGCACCTGCATAGCCTGAGCAAGGATTGTAGTCGCCACCAGTTCACATCCGCTTACTTTAATCGTCAGAGTTACTTTAATCTTCTGAAGGATAATTGTGTGTTATTTTTAAATAAACAACAACAACAACAAAGCCTTATCCCACTAGGTGGGGTCGGCTACATGGATCATACGACGCCAATTCGTTGATCCATGTTCATGAGATTCGACAGGGTTTTACGCTGGCTGTCGGGGCCTAACACAACCCTCCTCCTTTATCCGGGCTTGGGACCGGCTATAAAACATAGGCGGAGTTAACTTGATAATCTCATCAAATGGATAATAATTGGACCAGCTTTAAACCCTTTTTCTTTTAGGGGGAAAGGATGGCTGCCAAAGTTGTGGTTGTCATCCATGTATATATATAACTATGACATGATCAAAATGTACATGCGTGTCACGGTGGCTCTCCACAACGTGCTGCATGACCATCGAGTTATCTTACTTGTATTTTTTCCTTCTTTTAGACCACTTTTATAAGTTAGGCTTCGTTTGACATGTGAAGGCAATCTTGTAATATACATTCCAGAAAAGTGGACCCCCTAACTTATCTTCCACATCACATGTCGCAAACCTACCACCTGAAACGATGATATATTAAGGGGAGACTCACTAGTCCTCCCCCGAAATCTTTGTAATCATTCTATTTACTCAACCTTCGCGGGATGAACACTGCCCTGCTCACTAAGTGGGTTGTTACTTAGAAAATTATTTTAAATGAATATAATGCAATAATTGAATAATTTATCAAATGTCCAAATATATCATTTATATTCATCGCCTAATTCTGCCACTAAATTTATCAAACACTAATTTGTCAATATCCTAACCGAACCTCTAACCATTAACCATTACGGCTATCCATTAGTTTGACCAAAACATTATCTGCTATCAATGCATTGTTTGGTTATCAAACTGATAATAATGTCAAACATTGCTGCGACAATACGATTAGAGGGCAGTAATCATCTTGACTCAGCTATTATGACCACTTAGACCGTATGCAAATTGCACATAGCAGCAAGTGCAACACTTTTCCCTCTTAATCCTATCGACATTAATGGGGAATAGACACAACTTCATATGGTAAAGTGAAACTCATGATAGGGTGACCATGCCAAGAGGTGAAAATATAGTGCTAGAACAAAAGAGAAAGGCGGTGTGACCAGGGGAAAGGAGAGAGCATCATCGAGGGGGGGATACCAATACTGGAGACCAAGGAAGGAAAGGAGGATCACAGAGATGGGATAGGGTGGTGCCACCTATAGGAGACTATCGACCATGGGGTAGGCACCACCCTAGATGGTGGGGATGGCCGTAGAAAGGCACAATGGGATTCAATACTTGACATATATCATTTTTTTTAGATGTCATATATCATTTACCATTCCATTGTATGCATTACCTGACTTATTGTGACACATCTAGTAGAACAATACACTATATATGTCTTTATGTATTTGTTAAATCGAAATATAAATAATGTCATTAGATAATTAATAGGAGATGTGGTGTACAACACGCTCAAGCTGGCAACTCTCCCCACAAACATGGTTGCTTGTGATTAGTTCAGTGTGTAATAGAAAAGGATGTATTTGTTAAATCGAAATATAAATAATGTCATTAGATAATTAATAGGAGATGTGGTGTACAACACGCTCAAGCTGGCAACTCTCCCCACAAACATGGTTGCTTGTGATTAGTTCAGTGTCCAAGAAGAAAGCAGAACTAAGCAAACTATTATAAAAGAGAAAGCAAAATCTTTTACTCACAGTACTCCCATGACTCTCTTTGCAATTGACTGGAACTCATCATCTGTGTATTCACGAGTTGGAAATGGAGCAATCCTAATATTTTCTGGTATAAACTGTGTCCATTTACTGTCAATATGAGACTGATAACCAAATGAATCAGACATGGATTCTACCAAATTCTCAGGTCCAGTATTAGACCCAATTTGTTGAGAAAGAAGTATTAATAGTGAATCCATCGTCTGTTGTAACTGCAACACAAGAGACAAAAAGAAAGAAGCACATGACACAGGTGTTATCTACTTGATAGAATCGAACAAATATCAAAGGCATGGATCATAAGTAAAGATTGACAAATAACTTTCTTGATCCATCATGTCCACAAGGCTTAACACTATGAAGAAAGCATTGACAAGTCAAACAACTTACCAAAATATAAGACAATGTAATAATCTTTTTTTTTTCTCTCTTCTCTTCTTATAATGGCACAGAAACTCAAGATACTTTGACATGAAAAGAAAAAGATTCAAGATCATATATGTCACTTGCAGAAAACTGATCTTAAAGACAATAAGTAATGCAATAAAATCAATAATAAAGATACTGAGGTAGATCTTAGCTCTATGAAACTTGATCAAACCTGGAATATTCCCACTTACATCCATGGATCTGTTGATATTAATATAATAATATGATAGTAATATGTTGTAAAGCATAGTCATGACATTTAATTTTTTTAACACGACTTGTAGCAATGCATGCAACCTGTGGATCTATGTTCGCTAGGATGGTAATACGTTTAAAGCATGTAATCTTGTTTCAATGTATAGATTTTGGTTGTTAAAATGTCAAAACATCCTTTTCTATTAGCAGAGTGGAAGATAGGAGTGTAATTATGTATGATTGTGCCTTTTTTCCCAAACAAAAAATTCATAGCTTTTTCACACATTTGTACAATTCACACTTTTGTAATACATAGCGGATGCTTATAGAAATAGGAAGGATGCAAACAACAATCAGTGAAAATAATGGCAAGGCATGTGTCGAGAGAAGAATTTGGACAATGAGGCAGAGGACTAATAGAAAATTTACTTGCTATAATAATGAAACGCACATTTCATCTGAAAGGATAACAAAGAGAGAGGGCAGGCATTTGAACCCTATTAAGTTGGAAATTCATTTATCCTCCTTACTGGAAGAAAGTCAAGTCACCACATGCAATACTTGTATTTTCCAAGAACAAGTAACCAACAACTCACCTAATATTCCTCTCAAAACAAAATTCACTTAATTAGTATTCAAAATTATATCTTCTGAAAGATAATTGTGTGCTATTTTTAAATAAAACTAAAAGAAAATGCACAAAACTACAGCTATGTTCGCCAGAACATAAAATAATTCATCAGTAAATGGGTCTAGATAAATATGATATAAAATATCAGAAAACACCATGATCACTGGATGAGCTGCTATAGATAGCAGAACGAGCTCAAATAAGTGAAGTTTCATGGCAAATTAGCCGACAAAATTAGTGTTACTTTTAGGAGTAGAATCCAGGTAGGTGATCATTTCAGGAAAGCTTAAACTGATAGAAGGGAAAAACATAGCTCTTGTAAGAGAAGAGATTGATTACATTATGATTCAGTTAATTACATAGTGGACCTTCCATCATGTCAAGGTCTAGCATGCAATTGTTCCTTATGAGTTATAAATCAGATTTTGTATGAAAAATTGACCACTAGCAGAAGCCTGCATGCCGGCATCAAGGAAGACATTTCCATACTGATCATTATGTGCATGTTTCAGGTAGAACATACTATCTCGTAGTTGAAAGAAGAACACGACCAGTTGAACAAATATATAAATTCATTAACAATTAGCAGATATTTCCCAATTACATTCTTAGAGGTCCATTAACAAACACTTTGTCTGCGTATGTAGCAGATAAACATGGCAGAAGCTGCAGAACATGGAGAGGCCGCCTTGGCTGCGATCGCAGGGTTGCAGCCATGGAGTAGATGATGAAGTTTGCTAGGAGGAGCATGACGGAGGTGGGCGTGCAGAGAAGACCTGGAAGAGCCAAACGAAGGAGGAGTTCATCTCCTGCTGGACCCTGCCCAAGATCCTCTGGAGGACCTCGTAGAACAGGACCCGCTGGAGCTAGCGGGCATAGCTCTGGAGCTCGCGGACGATGAACACCACGGAGGAAAAGGCCTTCTTTACGGAGCAGCAGGCCAATTTGCCCGCCTCCGCCATCTCAGCTGCTTCCCATCGCTTCTTCTTCTCCTTGATGATACGGAGGGAGAGCAGCTACTCTACCCGACTGGCGTTCTCCTCCACGATCGCCGGCACGACCTCAGTCAGTCACTCCGAAGGCTGCGACTGGATGGGGTGCCCACGGCGGCTCGAACACTGAAATGAGGCGTTAGGTTTTCTGGGAGGAAGTGCAGGAGTTAGGGCCGACTGAAATCATATTAACAAAAAGGAATAAGGTTTGTGGAACCACTAAAATGGGGACCAAGATTGTGATTGGATCCTAAAATTAACGCTTATGAAACATTATTAGACATTAATATCTTAATTGGTTTATGTAATATTTATATTAGGTACAAATTAAATTTTTGTCTCTAAAATTAGAAAGAATTTGGGTCTATTTTTTTATTAGTTCTAAGTAAATATTTTTTGAGGACTTAATCATGATTGTTCCTAATAATGTAGTCCTTAAATGTTAATTTTGTTGTAGTGTTAAATTTTCAACATCACTCTACAGACATCAGAAATTGAAAATAAAAAAAAATAATATCGAGATAATCAATATTGATTGACATAATTATTAGTAGAATGTTGTCTCAAGATCGGTAAAGTTAGTGACATCAACGTCCATTCGACTAGGGTATACTATTTCGCTCACTTAACATTCAATTAGTCGAATATTATTACTTCCGAATATCCTAGACAGTGACCAAAAAATGATATTCTGATTAAATTTTGGAATTATTTTGTAGTAAACAAAATTATTCAGTTCAAACCAGGTCCTCGGAGGGGCCTGTTCCATAATTATAACTATTTTATCTATTTATATTATAATTAATGAGTCATCATTAATATGATAATTTATATGATTTAATATTTTGCTATTACATTTTGGAGCTCTCGGATATATTTCAAAGATTAGAGTTTAATTTTATATTTTATTTTTAATATTAAATATATTTATATCAAAATTTGCTAAATTACTTAAGCTTTAAAATTATTATCTCACTAAAGTATAATCCGAAAAAAAAACCATTCTAAAAAACTAATCCCTTAGAAGATGCCCCTTTATTTTTCTGAATTGTTTTAAGATAATTTTTTAAATTTTTTTAGATCGGCTAAAGAAACGAAGTGTGATTTTTTTTACACATTAAGATTAATTCGTACTTTACCATATTGTATGTACAAAACTGCAAATCTACAATTGCATATTTTACACAATGTCCATAATATATGGCATGCTCATTTATTTCATGTAAGATTTTATTAGCATTTCATATATAATACTTGACATATACAAGAAAATGTTATATTTAGTCATTAATTAATCGCAAACCTCCACCAGCCATATAGATCTAGAAGGCTTATGGACGAGTACAAATTAAGGGTGCCGAATATTAATAGTTTGTGCATGCAATTAACTGAGATATATAGTAATCGTCAAGTCTTTTTTCTTAACGTGAATAATTAATTAAATGCGTCTTCCTGCAGCTTATAACTTCCCTGAGTTCCCTCGTGGCATGGTCATGGAAAAGAGGAACTTAGAAAACTGCACTGTAGGGGTGCCGAATATATTCTACCAACTCACAAGCTTCTTAAGTCTTACTTGTGTCTCCTTTTGCGTCGGTCGGAAATCCAGGCATAAGCCCTACTCCTGGAAATAAAGGATGTACTCACCGTGGAATTTTTAATATCTTGGTCGACTTCATCATGTATGTGTAGGATCATAATAGAGGATGAATTAGTGCTTAATTAAAAATATCAATTTTAAGAAAAATATTATAAAAATTTTAAATCGATTCGTTAAATTTTAAATCAACAACAAAAAATAATCAAATCACATACATAATAAAATAGGAAGAAGAGGGAGCGAGAAAGACAAACAAAAGATGCACAGTGGTTTGTTGACGAGGTTCGATCACATTTTGGCCAACGTTTTCATTTCGACTTCTCGATTTTAAGATCACCGAAGATTCCATTGATACATTTTCTTTATTTCAAATGAAACAAGGAAGAAACCTTTTACAACCCTTATCTTTTTTTCACTTCAACGCGTGTCTCTTATTTGGAAGTTTTCATCAGTCTTTTCTTTGTTCAAGAGGTAAAATACAAAATTTTTTTATTCGTTAAATTTAGAACTTCACACAAGAATAAAAAGAAAAATAAATAAAATATTTACAACTTGCACCGCAAGAAAATGTCAAATAGCAACGCGAATTAACATTGCCATACTAGACGATGCTAAGTAGACATTAATAGCGTCATAATAGCATCACTATTAGGTCGACAAAAGTAGACACTAGCCACCTCTCTATAGCGTCAATTAATTTGGCATCGCATTAGCGTATGTCAATGCTAAATGAGGCACCACCGCGATGCTATTCCGGCGCTATTATCACAAGCGAAAACTAGAAAATACGCAGGAGATGTAGCGTTGTACTGGCAACACTAATTTAGCATCACCTTGATGGTGACGCTAAGTCGACGCTAAAATAAGAGGTGATATTAGTGTCGTCGTCTTGCGTTGTATTAGCATTGACACTTGTGATGCTATATTAGCGTCGAAAGATTGCAACACTAGTATGTACTCCTTTTGCAATATATGTTATATATTGTATAATATATTACAGAATATTATACTTTACTATAGTATATTATACTATACTAACTACACTATACAATACGATACTATACTATATAATATTATACATCATACTATACTATATTATTCTATTATATAATATACAAAAATTAATATACCATGTTATACATACATTATACTCTAATTCCCAAATTCTAAGATTGGAGGAATAGTGCTTCTTCATTTTTCATAGGATTCAAATGGCAATTGCCGAAGATCCGACCGTTGGATCATCACGAAATTTGTACCCCCCATAGATAATTGCATCAAAGATTTTTTGTATTTTCTAGTGATTTTAGGAGGCTAGTCGATAGAGTTAAGATCCTAGAAAAAAGGCTTCCAACAATCATCGACATGAGTTTGGCGAGAATCGGTCGAAACAAAAATTACGAACTGTAGAGATCGACGCGAACTGTCCATTCGCACAAGAATTGCGAGAATCAGTGTTTGAAAGAAATTCAATAAAATGAGCAAAATTTTGGAATATAAATGGTCGATTTTCCGCGGTCCTCACTCAGATTGCCAAAAAAATAGATATTTCAAAGGGCTCGAGAAGGTGAGGCAGCTCAAACTTTTCATGTTTTCCATTTCCTCTGATTCTTAAAATGTCTATTTTTCATAATTATAAAAATTCCTCAAAATTTCCACCTCACCTAAGAAATCTAAAAGTGCGCGTTCTCATAAATCAGACCTTTGGGAAGCGCTCGGAATGGTCCCTTTTAGTTGACATAAAGTTTTCAATTTTTTTTAGAAATGTTGATTTTGTTAGAATTTTTTTTGTATCCAAACTTAAAAAAAAGTATTCAAAATGATATATTTTGCTTTGTGCGTCTAAAAAATATTAGAAATTACATTTCTAAAAAATTGCATCTCTCGAGACTTATTAGAATGGTCTCATTTGATCGATTTACGATTCTTGAATTTTTTCAACAACGTCGATAAACATATACATATACATATACATATATACATATCCATATATACATTTTACATATAAACATAGACATATAGATATACATGCATGTATATACATATACATACATATATACATATACATTTAATCAATTTATAGTAGTTTGGCGCAACTTCAACGTCGCAATAGCGATAATTTCATTTTAGCGTCGCTAAGCTGTGACGCTAAATTAGCATCTCGAATGCGCGGCACTAATGCAACGTGATACTGTAACTTAGCGTCGCAATGTTTTGAGTCGCTAACTTGCGACGTTATTTGGCATACAACATGGCGCCATATTAGCGATACAATAGCGTCGCATCATTGGCGTCGCTAACTAGCGATCCGTGTGCCCGTCATGGAACAAATCTTGACCGTCCTTTCTTTTAATCTGATGATTCGTAACACCTCTTTTGATTAAGCCAATCTCTCTCTTTTTAATGCCAGCAACATCCTCTTACTACTGATCCGTCGCCGCCTTCCGCTGTTCGACCGCTTCTCCTCTTCCACTGACACATCCGCCGCCGCCGCCGCCTACCTCCCTGACGTTGTCTACCGCCGATGTGTTCGTACCAGCCGCCTGCCTCCCTGCTCGAGACCAAGGGCTCCAAGGCCAATGAGTTCAAGGAGATGATGGTCGAGCTCATGATGCTGGCTGGGCTGTTCAACGTCGGCGACTTCATGTCGTCGGTGGCGTGGATGGACCTCCAAGAACTTGAGGGGAAGATGAAGCGGCTGCACACGCAGGTGAGGCATTACACGATAGGGTCCTTGACCATGATCTGCTTCTTGATGCTACGGATGAACTCGGTGGCGACACCAGTGTGGTTGGTCATAATGTGTAATGTGATTAGAATGTGTAATTTGAAATGTATATGTAAGCTTGATGTATAATGTGTAATTTGATTAATTTGATGAACCTAATTAGAACGTGTACATGATCGAGTATAGTAGTGAAACATGTGTAAAGAAATGTGAAATGTAAATTAAATTGTACAAAGCATATTTTCATCGGATGAAGATGTCGCAGTTAGCGTTTCTTTAGCATCACAAATTTAGTGCCCCATTAGTGTGCACTTAGCGTCGCACAATTGAGTTGTCATTTAGCGTCG
This sequence comes from Pontederia crassipes, assembly GCA_030549335.1. NCBI lineage: Eukaryota > Viridiplantae > Streptophyta > Magnoliopsida > Commelinales > Pontederiaceae > Pontederia > Pontederia crassipes. The sequence continues at coordinate 64,492,417 of CM060196.1, read as the reverse complement.
TGCTGACATCTACGTAGCGCCACTGCCAATGACGATGATAAACTTAAGCATTGTTTTAGCATCATACCAATGACAGAACAACGCATGTTAGCGTCAACTCGGCGTCGCATTAGCGTCGAGCACTCCAGTGCCACTTTAGCACTGAACTAGTAAGGGTGATGCAAATAGCGTCGGACCTATGGCGTCTCCATGACTGTGGCACGTAGGTGGCGCTAATTCATCTCTATATTGTTCAATGACAAATTAGTGATGCATTAGAATCAATATACGTGTGTCTCTAATTGATTAATTTCTTGTAGTGTTTGAGCTTAATTGGACTTCACAAATATTCTATTCATTTTTTCTTGGAAGAATTAATCATTCCTTCACCTTTGGGATACTTTTATAGCTTTCTTAACTACATTTAGTCGTTGGAACTTGTTTCTCACTTTTTGATCTAAAATATAACCATTATAATACATTCTGCACGCTGACTGCCCGTTGTTTTGCCCACCGATTGATCTCTCCACATAACCATTGAAAAAATGGATTCTGCATACTGACCGATTGATTGATCGGTTGAATGACAGGTAGAACTTTCGGTCGACCACCACTTCATCCAATATCAATACTGATGTCATCCAGCAATCGGTCAACTGGTGATTCAACTGAGAAGGCTACTAATGTCATCTGGTCGAAAAAAATCATGTATATTTAGAATTTGATCCTTCAGATTGGACATTTCACAATATGGAAAAAATCTAATATATAAGCATGCATATCTTCACAGTTTCACCAAAAAGATGTAACATATTTCTTTCAAAACTTGGCGCCATATTTCGACTATATATTTAGCATTCCTTTTAAGGTCAACAAACACTACAAGAAAATTGGGATTTTCCAACGGACAGTTTTCGACGAATAGAAATTCGTCGTAATTTGCGACGGATAACAATCCGCCAGAATTTTCAACGGCCACAACCGTCGGAAATGAAAATAATAAATTATCTAATTTGTTATATTATTATTTTATTTTTTAACGATTAGGAATGTCAAAATCTCCGACGGATATCTATTCGTAGTAATTTCTAATGGTCCTAACCGTCGGTAAATGTAAAATAATATAATATAAGGAGTATTTTATTAATATAATTAGTGATAGTTTAAATCGTCACAATTTCTGACGGTTAAGACTGTCGATAAATGAAAAATAATATAATACAAGGAGTATTTTATTAATATAATTAGCGACAGTCCGAACCGTCATAATTTCTGACGGTTCCGATCGTCGGTGATAATTTGCGACAGTTCAAACCTTCGGTAAGTAAAAAATAATATAATATAAAAAGTTTTTTATTAATCTAATTATCGACGGTCTAGACCATCACGATCGTCGGTAAACTAAAAAATAAATATTATATATAACTAAATATAGTATTTTATTAATATAATTAAATAATTTGTGACAGTCATGGTCGTCGGTAATTTTAAAAATAATTAATATCATATTCATATCCATCATGATAATATATATTATTAATATTTACTAAGTTTTTGATGGTCATAGCCGTCGGTAATTAAAATTTCACTATCCCGCTACTTTTTTTTCATTTTTTCACTTTCTCATCTTTCCATATATATATATATATATATATATATATATATATATATAGGATTTAATGTTTATCATACGCATCAAATGCGTATGATACACATCAAATGCGTATGATAAACATACGCGTGCTTTTCATCCGTCCGATCAGATCGGACGGATGGCATTCGTGCGTGGATTCCATCTCGCTGGTGACTCGCGAGGCCATCACCGGCGCCAGACAGGGACGAAGGAAGGGGAAGAAAGAGAGGGAGAGAGAGGACGTAGGGGTCAGCGGCGTCGGCGGCGGCGCTCGGTGTGCGCGGATTCCATCTTGCCGGCGATGTGATCAAATCGCGAGGCCATCACCGGCGCCGAACAAGGACAAAGGAAGGGGAAGAAAGAGAGGAAGAGAGAGGACGTAGGGGTTGGCGGCGTCGACGGCGCTCGGAGAGGAGGCGATCGACGACAGATCATCCATCGAGGATGGAGGATGGTGGATCGGCGGATCGGGGACGCAACGTGGAGGAAGGGGGAGAGAGAGGACAGAGGGTCGTGCGTCGGCGACGCTCGGAGAGGAGGACGAGGCGATCGGTGACGACAACACGCGAGAAAAGCGGGAACGGCATCGGCAGAGCTCGAGGTTGTAGATCTGTGATGGCGGTGATGGGGAAGCAAGGACGGCGGCAGCGCAGATCGGGGACGGGCGATCGACGTCGAACTCGCAGATCGGGGCGGTGGCCGACATTAAGCTCGCAGATCTGTTGTGAGACGACGATGGTCGGAGACGGAGATCAGAGACGGAGGAGAGAAGAGAGAGCGGAGGGGGAGAGAGAAGAGATGGCAGATGGGAAGAGAGGAGAGAGGGAGGGAGGAGGGGGGGTAGAGAAGAGAGAACGTCATCCGTCCGATCTAATCGGACGGATGAAAAGCACGCGTATGTTTATCATACGCATTTGATGTGTATGATAAACATTAAATCCACATATATATAATCTTTCCCCTATCTCACTCTCTATTTCTTTCCCCCTCTCCTCTTTCTCTCCCTCTCTCTCTCCCTGCCGACGAGCCTCTCCCGATCAGACGACAAGTCTCTTCCGCCGGCTACCCTCTCCCCCTCTCTCTCTCTATCCGGCCCGGACTAGCAGGCGGCTGAATCCAATCGCCCGCGGCCGGATCCGGCGGCGGGAGGCCGGATCCAACCGTGGGCGTCTGGATCTGCTGCTGGCCAGATCTAGCCGCGGGCCTTCGGATTGGCCGTGGGCCGACGGCCGGATCTATCGCTGGCAGTCGGGTCCAGCCGTGCTGGCGGTCGGATCCGGCCATCACGTTGCCGGATCTGGCCACGGGCCTTCGGATTGGCCGCCTGGCGGGCGAATCTGGTCGCTGGGTGGCTAGCTAATTTTTTTATATTATAAAAATTCTTTACGACGGTTTTGACCGCTGAATGTTTCGGCGGTTGCGACGATCATCAAAAGTTTCAGCGATTGCGATGATCGTCGAAAGTTTCGACAATTTGTCGATCGTCGAAAATATCGACAGTCGCGACCGTCGAAACTTTCGATGGTTCGCGACCGCCGAAAGTTTCGATGGTCGCGACCGTCGGACTTCCGTTGGAACTTTCGACATTTTTTTCCCAACCGTCGAAAATCGATTTGCGACGACCATTTTTCGGACGAATCGATTCCGTCGAAAATTATCATTTCCGATGGTTTTTGAAAAATTACATACGGTCAAACCGTCTGTAATTGCCATCTTTCTTGTAGTGAAAACATAAAAGTGACATCAAAACTTTATTACAAAACATAGAAGAGACATCTATACATATAATATTTTTAACACAATATACATGTATTTATATTATGTTGCAAAATATATTAAAGCTGCACACGTTCTTTTCTCACAAATAAAATTCGAATTATTCCCTGCTTCGACTTGGGGAGTTATAGGCATCTCTCTGGTTAATCCACATTTGTTTCTTCTGCATGATCGTTGATTCTTACCTTTAATAGCGTTGATGGAGAGTAGCAACATATATTATCTTTAATATAACATCAAAATGACATTTTTGGGACATATTATATAGAGATATATATGGTGTTTTATGTATGTTGTGTTTACTTTAAAGAGTTAAAAAATATAACAATGCATTATTGTAAAATAATTGCTATGCAAATAAATTAAACGATGACAAAAAATATATTTTAATAACCAATAGTGAGTTGTTATTACAATATTTAACATTTAATAATATTATTAAGTTAATTATCATAAAAATATTTAGTTGTCCATGAGAGTTAGTAGTCTAATTTTAATTTTTGGAATCATCGATTTCATACAAAATATCGAATTAGCAAGATGTTAATAGTACCGAACAAATCACTAATAGAAAAAGTTAGCAGCACCCGTTTACTTTTCTAATAATGTATTAAAAATTAATAATCATGATGACAGCAAATAACCAATAATTATAATATATATTTAATACTATTTATGTACGTCAGTAGTGTGAACTTGTCAAAAGTTTAATCATGATATAAAATAATATAGTAATTCAATAATTTTGTTAAAAATTTTCACTTTAGATAGTGAATAGAGTTTATAATATTAAATTAATTAAGTGTAATCAGGATAAGTAATTAGCTAATAGTGAGGCATAATTAATATGCGTTTTAAAATTAATAATAAATCATTATTGAGTATGTACATCATTGGTTAAATATTCAATGGCTTATACTCTTATGCTTCATAATTTCATAAAGTATAAAATAGTATAATAATTACTGTTTTACAAAATGTGAAAAATGAACTAAAATGGAAAGAAACGTTGTAACTTATAAGTGTATGTATTCCACCAATTAGAAAAAAACTGCATACTCGATATGTTGGATGGTTTTCACGATTTTTGAAATAATTTTAAATGTTCATTTGTATTCTATTTTTAGATGTTTGATAGTAATCCATATAAATTAGAAAAAAAATCAAACAGACACTTAGATGTTAGATTCTCTCACTTTTCCACCCCGTTAAAACTTCCAAATCTCATCATGATTCATTATTCTTTGGGTTTGTATTACAAATTTAAAATATAACTTTTGAAAGATTAAAAATAATTTCCTTTAAAAAGTGTTGTTTTTAGTTAGTTATTATTGTATGATGTTTTTAGGGGTAAAAAACTAAAAATAGTTCCCGTGTTCAAAATCATCCTACAATAATTTTAAAAAATAAAAATACCATCTAGTGAGTTCATTTTTTTATCCTATTTTTGCCATAATATAATTTTAATATATAATACATTAAAATTAGCATAAACATATTTAATTCTATATACTATAGAATTTTAAAATTACCAAATTAGAGTTGCATAATTTGATAGAAAAAATATGAAATTATATATATAAATTATTATATCTATAATAAAAAATTGATAACCTATGAATTTATTATATAACTAAAAAAATTAGCTCCATGGGTCATTGCGATTTTTTTGGACGAGCTCTAATTTTAGCAAGTAAATTTTAATATATTAAAAACTACTCTAATTCATAATCGAGTTTCTAATTTTTTATTCTTTTGTTTGATTTTTTAGCGAGTAGTTGGTCTGATTTTTCTTACACCCCTAAATTAATTTTGACGATGAAGATTTATTATAAAGTCATTTATTATAAAACTCGTAACAAAGCTTTTTTACATTCCTTCTTGCATGAATCAAGATTAATCTAATAAGATCGTCCTTCATCATCACATACCTAATAGTGACATAAAAAATTATTAGTAACAAATTTTTTTACATTCCCATCTTGCATTAACCAAGCTTATCACTTCACTCCAGCCCTCTTTTAAGTCATTGCCTTATTGGTGCCTACTTCTTTTTCTCTGTCCTGGAAGGCAATTGATGCGTTCCATTTCAGTGGGAAAAGTCTGTCTGCTAAAAAATGGTAACCTGGTGGTGTCTTGTTGATGGATGACCCTCACCGTGCATGCCAAACCAACTATAAATTTTTCATGGACCCACGGCCTGATGAGGTGCCCCCAACTCTCTCTCTCTCTCTCTCTCTCTCTCTCTCTCTCTCTCTCTCTCTCTCTCTCTCTCTCTCTTTAATACTATAGGACTGATATTGGAGGTTAGATACAAACTTAATAGTCAATAATAGGAAAAAAATGGTTGTGCTATACTGCTAATTTTTTTAAGTACAGTATCATCATATTCTTATTTATTATTATTATTGATTATTTTTTTAATAAATTCATCTCGTGAATTTAACTCTGATGGTACTATGTAGAGGTAGACAAACATTTAACGCTTAATAACTATGCGCTAGGGGTTTAAAAAAAAGTAGAAAAAACCTACAAAACCAATATAATTTGACATATAAGATTAGGGATAATCGTAATAAATCACTGACGCAAAATTATAAAAAAAATATATATCAATATTATCATAGATATAAAACTCTGGAAATAAAAAAAAGGTGACGAGATTTCCTGGAACTTAAAAAGATAGTCCGAAAAATGCAAAACAATATTTGTAGACAAAATAAAAAAAAAACAACATTAAGAATATAACTTTCGACATCAACTCTTCTCGTTAGATATATATCTAATCCTGAATTTTGGTTATAAAAAGCGCACCATCGTCTTCCCCTTCTTCGTCCCTCCGCTCTGCACCCTGCTCTCCAGAGAGAGAGAGAGAGAGAGAAAGAGAGAGAGAGAGAGAGTCCATATGGCCAAGAAAGGGCGGGGCAGCTTGTCATGCAACTCGTTCAGCAGCAGGTGCCGGCTGCTGGCGAGGGAGCAGCGGGCGAGGTTCTACATCCTCCGGCGTTGCATCGTCATGCTCGTCTGCTGGAACGACCATGGCGAGCTCTGACCTCCTTTTGCTGTGTTGTCTGTCCAACATTTGATCTGCAGATCGGCACGACCGTCACCAAGGGGGCAAACAAGAAGACAGACACGGGCAACAAAGGGCACTGTCATGCCACTTCTGGATGTTGTTAATTTGTACCCTCGTTCCACACAGAGACAAGGAAGAGGAAATGCTTGTACCATCACTGCAAAAACTGCAGATTATGTACATATTGGAGCGTTCTAATGGTGCAAACATGCTTCTTCTGGCTCATGCACTGTGTGTTAAGGGTTACTGTGTTTTTTTTTCACTCTTTCCTAATTGTAGTTTCCCAAATGTAGATTTTATCCAACTAATTCATTCGGATAATTGATCCTAATTTTGTTCTCTTTAATTTAGATCTCGATCATCATGAAGAATTTAGTCATGATATTTTGTTACATAAAGTGGTGTTCTCCCATGAGATCACACTTTTTCGCTTGATGCATCTTTGAAAGAAGTGAGATGAGTGCGGAGATGACTCCGGACTAAAAACGTAGCTTCTTTCATCTCCTGGAAACGATGATTATGTTACTGGCTTACTGTATCAGCGACTCGATCATATTTCTTGTTTGGTTACAGATGAAGTAGGATTGGATTCTCTCTCTCTCTCTCTCCCCCATCTCAAGTTTAGTTTTCGGAGCAATAATTTCACTTTTACGTTCCTGTCCAGAAAGAAAGATCACATCATTGTGACAATAATGCCAGCCAGTGTATGTATCTAGTCCCATTATTTTCAGCAGTATCTAAGTGCTTCCAGATATGTGGTTCTCAAGATAATGACGTCCATGTAATAGATACGTACCAACGCGTTTAATTAGATTCAGTGCTTAATGTCAATATCTCCAAAACAGATTGGAGACACTTATGTCGATTTTTGTCCAACATTTCTGTCATCTTTTTTCATGGGAGTTTATGAGTTTAGATCAATGCGTGTTTCAAAGTATAATCAGGAAACAGATAAGATGAAACTCACGTAAATAAAAGTTCTTATGTGTACTTTTCAAATTAAGATCACACTGATCACCCATAAGGCCATAACAAAAATGGAACTTGGATTAAAAGCACCCATAACAAATTCAGTATACGAGTCATCTTATAACCACTGGTAGGAGTTGATTCAAGTAATAATCCAAATTCGAAATCGAAAACTTACATTTTAATGTATCACATAGAGCAAAGACTCGATAAAAAACGTTACGAGGGTAGAAAAATTGAAAAATTTTACTACTTCCACAGTAAGCATGACATGCATTAAGCTATTATTTTATATATCGTCATTCAGAAAAAAAGAACTAAGACAGCAAGGACGAAAAAGAAGTTTTTCATAATGGTCAAATAAAGATTTAATGTATTACAATCCGACTAATATGTGTTGCTCTGAATTGCATGTCATGAATATTTGAGAGATGAAATTGAAATGATGAGTTTCTAATACGAAATTTTCTTAAGCAAAAAATAAGCTACCTATCATTTGACCCAACCATCCTTTGTGGACAAAAAGGAAGCTGAACGGCTAGCTGCCAGCCAAACCAAATTAGGGCTAAAATTGTAGCTACAGATGAAGAGAAGGACTGCGGAAATATAAAGACTGCAAAGCTACTATTCCTTCACATGCATGAGCAGTTCTACCACTACACAGATACAGTTCTATTTTTTTTTAACCACTGTTGAATTTTAATCTGACGATGGATTTCATTTTTTTATTGTTTTCTTTGTGTGAATGATAGCTGAGAAAAGTTGACAATTTAAAAAAGTTCAAACATCAGACATAAATATATATTTGTTTGTGCAAAGTAAAAATAAAGAATTTAGATCACGGTATATATATACACCAAGGGATATATTTACATTTTTCACTGTTTGCTCCGAGTTTGATGGCAACTGGAGATGGAGGAAGCCGACAGCAGAGATCGAATCCGCAGAGAAGCGTGCGGGGATTGCAGACCTCACCAAAAGATTCACCACCCGTGCGCATGAGCCCTGTGGCCCCACCCACTCGTGCCCTGTCGACTGACATAATATATATTATTTTTTTGTCGGCCCCAAAAACGGTACCGACGATTCTAATTCGCACGACATTATAGAACACACTGTTCATGAGTCGACTTATCATCGATTCTAACTAATTCGACTAAATTCGTCGCGTGTCGCATACCTAATAGTGATAGATAAATTTCTCAATAAAAATATTCTATATTCACAACAATTCGAATTCGAACTCAAAACATTACTTAAACGAGAATGAACCGCTTAACACTTCGTATCAACTTATGCTAGTACATAATATATATATATTATATTTACAACATGCACAACAATTCGTTATATAAGAATAAAAATTATCTACATTTTTCAAAAGTCTATTTGTTCGATATTAAATATGTAAATATTTGTTTCTGTTTTGTAATTTTTTTCTCTCTCGACAATGAAATTAACGATGCCGTTTTAAAAGTTTCGAACTCATAATATAAACTTTTTTTAAAAAAATATTTAGATCAATCATTGCTTATTTGTAGTTCTAATGGAACGGATATAAAATAATATTCGGAGGTAAATTCTTTGCACAATGTTGAGGCTCATTAAATTTCTGAGTATTAATATGATTATATTCACATAGAAAAAATGCCCTATGAATTATGAATTGAGCTTTAAGTAATTTAATATTTTTTCGATTGTCACCATAAAATTGTGTGTCATAAACTTTCAAAGAAAATATTCTACCTGAAAATATTTTTATTTCGAACTCGATTTTTTTTTTAAATGAGAACAAATTACTTATCCCCTGATGTCAACCTGGTTGGTAATAGTTTAATATTTGATTAGTCATTAAATAAGTTTGAATATTATGTTACACACTGAAGGAAAAAAAATTCTTTTCAATGTGTACTACTACTCTTGATTTATTTCTCCTATTTGGATATTAATTAAGGTCGTGATGTTTAAAATTTTGGGGGTTTATTTATTTGCGAGTGCACACTGCAAAGTGCCATCCATCAACTCACACTAATTAAGTGGTGATGATGGTGATGATTATTGGATCACAAGCTTGAATCCTTAGGTCAAACTCATATTAATGCATGATTGGATGTGACGAACAATGATGAAATTGAAGTGACGAAAAATTTGCTCACAAGTTTAGTCAATGTTTGTCTTGATCGTCTGCTAAGTTGCAATCTCATCGATGGTGAATGATGAACTCCAATAGGACCAATATGAGTGTTGCTATATCCTCCTAAAAATCAACCTAAAAATCCTCCTAACAAGACACAATGATATGTATTGTAAATTCATCAACTTTTTGGGATGTTTTTATTGTGTGAGTGTTAGGAGGATTATTAGGAGGATGAGTTGGGAGGATTTATCATTTTTGATACATAATATATAGAACAACATTATTTTTAAGCAATAATAAATCCATATTATTAATATACTTACGAATTAAGCAAAATAACTGTTGAAGATATATATAGTTTTGAACATGTGTATTAGGTTGAAAAAGAAAATGTTTCTACTTTATAGAATAAAATTTATTATATGCCGGAGTTGTTAATTTCATTAATTAGTGATTTTTGCATTGAGCGAAAAACAATAAGTTCATATATCCTTTTATATAACCAAAAGTGTAGAATATTATTTCTCTAACTTTTGTGTAATAGTTGAGAATATCTGAGAACAAGTAAATCATTAATGAAAGATGATGAAATAGGCAATATCATTAGGGTGTTCATCATGATCAAATTTGACCTGACCCGGTTCAACTCATCTGATTGTGATCGAATTACATCGAGTCATCTCTTTTTGAAAAGTTGGATCAGATCGGATGGTTAGCGTTATCCGTTCATCATTTTTAAATTTTTTTCTTACTTTTTATTATTCAATATAAAAATATTATATAATATTTATTAAAAATTATAGAATAATTTATTAAGTATTTAAATATTATTTTACACATTTAAAATATTGTTATGTATTATATAATATATAAGCTGAAAAGTAAATAAAAGTTCAAAATATTAAAATAATTTGAACCTTCGAGTCGGGTCTGCTAAAGTAGGGTCGAAAATTTCTTATCTGCACCTGACCTACCAATGTTTGAATTGAGGTCAGGTCGGATCGAATCTAATTCGACCACCGATCCGACCCAAATTAGTTCGGATTGGATCGGGAATGATTGTCGTATAATCACCATCAACATTATAATTACTTAATAAAAATATTCCTGGCTAATTTCTAATAGTGACAAAATATTACATCTCAAAATGATACTTCGAACTGTGTATTCTTTGGAACACAAATGTGATATTTCTCAGTTACAATAGCTTCTAAATCCTTTACAATACTTAAGAGATTATTACAAGAGTGGGCTTTACGAGCAAAATTTATCTAGTAGTACAAGAGAAGAGTGAGGGGCTTTACACAAGATAATAATGTGACCAAAAGGTGAATCCGTGAAAGGTAACTCTAATCTTTCTAGTGGCAAATCTAGTCATCATCTCTCTCCCTCTCCTTTCTTTTTTCTTCTGTCCTTTTTTTCCCATCTTTTCCCATCGAAGCCAATACAAAGTCATAAGATAGTGGCCCAAGTTTTCGATGAGATCACATAATGGCGACAGGCAAACACGGAGGAGCACGTGTGGGCGGTGGGAGATCCATGATGGCTTCTCTAGTTCTCTCAAGTAACTTGTCCAGTTGTCCCCACCTACCCTCTCTCTCTCTCTCTCTCTCCCCTGTCATGTCATCACTCCAAATTAACATGAGACATCGAGGTCGCCACTACTTTTTAACTGAACATTGTGCAAAATATTGGACTCAGTTCAAATAATATATGACTAAAAATTTGAAAATTCAATTATTAAGAAATCTACTTGACAGACGTTTAGGTAGATTCTCTCCTTCCTCTTTTATTTTGCATTGAATTCACTAATCACTATAATTATTAATAATGTCTTTAAGACACATCGAAATACCAAAACACTTTAATACTATAAAAAAATACATTGTATTTCTATAAAAAAATAATTTGATTATAATTTTTTTATTTTCATCTAATAAAATTATGTTGACTTAAAATTTCATGAATTCTTTCGTACTTAATTTCTCTCGTAAAAAAATTTTAATAACTATATTTATCATTTAAGAAAAATATTCTCAAAAGCTTTTAACAATTAAGCATATTTCATTATTTTTACTCAAGTTCGAAATACAGCATCCGGAACTTGTGTATTATTTCTTATTTAAACTACCTATTTCGCCTATACGTTTAATATGTAACAATTTACATATATTTGAAGTATTATTTCTGCTTACTTTTATTTACCTATTTTTATTCAATTCTTATATTAAGAAACTAGTCATTTACTTACTATGAACTATGAAAAATATTGTAGTTCACTCATCATTGTTTAACTTTTTTTTTTTATTTTATCCGATTATATTGGTATACTTCATTATCATTTGAAAAAAAAAGTAAAAAGATATACTTACAAGACAAAATAATACGGTTCTTATTTTCTCCTACTTTTAAATGGACAACAATACTTTAAAATTTTAATCTTATTTTTTCAAATGATAATAAATGGTAGAATTGCAATTGGTTAAATCGAAATAAGAAAAAGTTAATTGAGCCTGAACACAACATTATGTTAAAAAAAGTTAAATGAAAATTATAAAAAAATATATTATTGTCTTATTCATCTTAGTTTAAAACATGAATTATTCAGCAAGAAAATGATATTTCATGCCTTGTTAAAAAAAACAAACAAAGATAAGCAATGTTCGCGGAAAAGGAGAAATAGGAAATGAAAATTGTTCTACTGCTAACAAAGAAATCAGAATAGGAGGGAAATGAGCAAGAGGAACTTGGCCCAGGTCCCTTTCAAAAACCATTAGTCCCCATTAGCTGCATTCTCGCACATCTATCACAAGTTTAATAGTTTATTGTATGATCTAGCTATACAAATCATCATCATCATCGTGAAGAACAGGTGATGCCGGAGGTCCAGATTGGGTTTCAGAGCGCCCTGGGAAGCGGAACTCACTGCCAAATCCCCTCGATTGCTGCAGAGTCTGAGCAAAGGACTGATACTTCCTGTCAGCATCGCTCACACAGTCACACTTTTACGAGCAAATTTCATGGACTCCTCAAATTGAACTGCTTTAATTTCTGCAACTTCGTCTGCCTCATCTTCGTCAGCCAGAACCACACTATAAAAGAATAGAAAAGCAACATAAAAGTTTTCAGAAAAAAATAATCCAGAGATAAATAATTTAATTTGCCACCAGCAAGAGTTGGGAAATAATTTCCAAAGATCTTATGACGAGAAAATGCCTGCGAGTTCAATAGCTAACAAATTCCCAAGTGGACTTAAGTTGAATTGATGCATAAGCAAAAATCTAATGATTTAGCAGAAATCAACTTTCACATCATAATATTAAAAAAAAACTGATTGATGCCGCTCTGATATTGCAACATTAGATAGTTTGCATAGACAAAGCATTGAAGAAGAAACATGCGAGCATACCTTCTCAATATTTTCTCTAATAGCGTACTTGCATGCACGTTGGCAAATTTCTGTAACATCCGCACCACTGAATCCTTGAGTGTACTTGGCAAGTACATTCAAATTGACTTCCTTATCTAGTGGAGATTTTCTCGGGCAAGCTTTGAATATCTGGTGGCGCGATACACTATAAGAAAATTGACGATTAGCGACTCAACATAGGAGATGTTAGGGAGGTGTTATTACGTCTCCGTTGCCAAGCGCGTCTCTTTAATGTCTAACTATCATCGCAATATTGAGACGCTGAAAATCGGTGGCTAGTGGAGTCGCACTAGAGTCGAAGATATTGAGACGCAACTAGCGCTCCTTGTTGACGCTATATCGATGTTATTAAGACGCTACCTTTGCGGCTGTGCGAAGCAGAGGAGCGTCGCTCAGTCGATGCGCAAGGGGCACTCGTTTTGGCGCGCTATTCCGACGCCCACGTGTCGCTACTGTAGGCGCTAGGAAGGCGCCAAATTGACGTAAATATGATCGTGCACGCGTCGTCAATGAGACGCTCAGAGGGCGGCGCTAAGTGCGATATATTTAATGTCGCATCGATATTTTTTGTGACGCCAATGAGACGCAATGGAGACGCTACTTGCATATTTTTTTTACGAATCCGAGCCTCATTTTTTCTCTTCCCACACCCATACAATTTATAATGCATCTTGAGATGCATTGATATTCATCACAGGCAATATAAAAGCATCACAGGCGATATAAAACCATCACAGGCAATATAAAATCATCAAAGGCATAATATAAAATATAAGAATACGAAAACTACTAACAAACTATATGTATGTGTAAGTCTATAAGTAATAAATGCATAGTTTATTTTCTATCATAGGTTTGGGAGTTATTGTTATCATTCCAGACGTTCAACCCAGATGTGCTCGATCCATGGTCTCGCGAGGATGGATTCTGCGTCGGGATTAATCCCTGAATCACCTGCAATAGAGGAGCCAACTGCTATGACAACTGATGCGACACCTACTGCGATATTTGCGCCGATAACTGCTGCGATAGCTGCTGTGATAGCTGCGTCATATCAGGTGCAGCGAATGAGCTCGGAGCAGATGCACCTCCTGCATATCCTCCGATCCTCCTAGGTATCTGAGCGGCTGTGCCGAGGCCACACAAGTATCCTCCTCGTGTCGTGCCTGCCACCTCCTCCCAAACAGTAGGGTCATCTACGAAATAGAAAAATTATACAATCATATAATATATAAATTATATATCAAGAAACACATGACTAAACCAATGAAGAAACATTACCTGATGGCCGAGTACTCGGATCATCTCCATACTTTTCAGTCATTTTCGCATTATACTTATCCTATAAAATTTAAACATTATGTATTTCAAAAATAGTGCAACAACCAAATGACCATATCATGAGACTTACCAGAAGTCTACGAGCAGTGGGCGTGACTAAGTCGTTCGTCTTTCGGCTCTTATGCGTGTCCTCATAGATCACACGAAAGTCTACGAGACCGTCTTCTTTCTCCTCCTACAATAAAGTTTCAAATTTGATAACATAAGTATAAGTCAAAAGTTTGATAAATTAAATTTATATGTAAATTACCATGCGCCATCGATGCTCGTCAAATCGCATCGATCCCCCTGTGTGGATGTGGGCCTCGGACTTCGAAAGATGGTTAACTCTTGCCTTTTTCGATTTCCTTTGCCATCGTTCATCCGTCCTTTTGTGAACATCAAATACTTACACTTTCAAAAAACTATAATTTTCATAAAAATAATGTAAAAGTATACATACTTACCATTTCCTATAGAGGGACTCCCAAACCGAGCGCCTAATATGTCTTGGGCATCTTTGTATACCCTGCTCCAAAGTGAGGCCGGTGGACGTGACGACCTTGCGAAACTTGTATAATCAATTTCGGAGCCATTTCGCAACGACCTCCTCAAAAGCTCTTGTAGGATCGAAAACACCAAGAGGGAGGGGTGAATTGGTGAAATTAAATTTTTCAAAAATTCACCTTCGGAGAAAACCGATAAAAACGATCACAATCAAATAAGGATAATGCGTAGAAGAAGAATAAAGAACAAACACAAGAAGCCACGATATGTGAACGAGGTTCGGCCCAAATACTTTGGCCTACGTCCCCGCTCCGACTTCTCGACCTCGAGACCGCTGGAGATTCACTATCTTTCTCTTTTCTTATAGGGAGAGAACAATCCTCTTTAAACAATCACGCATTCTTCTATGTTCAAGAGGCTAGGCACACCTCTATACAAGGAGCTCTCAATCTCACTAAATTTAGAAAGGAAATGTTCCCTCTAACTCTTTTCTTTTACAAA
Organism: Pontederia crassipes; assembly: GCA_030549335.1. NCBI lineage: Eukaryota > Viridiplantae > Streptophyta > Magnoliopsida > Commelinales > Pontederiaceae > Pontederia > Pontederia crassipes. The sequence goes on along the minus strand of CM060196.1, from coordinate 64,477,089 downwards.
AATTTTTCTCACACTCAAGACTAACAAAAGAAAAGAAAAAAAATTTGCAACTCTATGCTAAAAAATTTGAGAGGAGCTCTAGGATGTTATCTCTTGCTTGGATGAATTTTCTTCAGACTTTGGCACTCCTTTTATAGGCTCCTAGGGGTGAGATTTCGTTCAAAAAGTCTCTCCCAAATTTTTCCTCAAAATTCTAGCCATTACTATTCATTTGACTGATGCGCCGATCGATCACTGGGATAGGCCGATCGACCGGTCTATGTGACTGTTGTCTCATTTTTGCGCTTTGACGCTGTCCGGTCGATCGGTCCTTCGACTGATACATCGACCGGTAATGTCTCGACGTCGACCAGTCTAAATTGCTGTCGATCGGTCTATCGATCGGTATAGTCTCGACGTCGACCGGCATCTTATCATCTTTCCTTCCATCGAATATCAGTCGACCGGTACTCATGATCGGTCGACCGGTCGTGTCTGAAACTTTTTCTTCCAATTTTTAATTTGTCGAATTCTTCTACGAATCTGCTAATATCAATTCTACACCTGTATTATCATCACTTGAGAGTAGATTAGTAACTTTTAGGTCCATTTAATTTGTTATCATCAAAACACGGGATTCAACAATCTCCCCATTTTTTATGATGACAAATTAATTGGACGATAAGAAGAAGAAAGAAAGGAATGAAATGTAAGTTTTACATAGAAAGTAATAAACAAGCTCCCCTGTATTTATGCATATTTTACTTTTTCTCCCCCTAAATAAGTGTCATCTATATTCTCATAATTGATATGAACATATGGCAAAAATTAAATATGATATCAAAGGTGAAATAAAAAAAGTCAAAAGTCATCACATAATAAAAATCATTCCATTACATAGTTAATAATACATCGTGCACTAACAAATGTGACTGAAGTCACTACAAAATGGTGCACGATATGCATGATACAAGTGTAAACACATAATATACTAAGACACATAACATATGATATCGTCCTAGACTTCTCCCCCTTTTGACATCATCAAAGAGGGAGACAACCCAACTACTCCTTATCGGGACTATTATCCTCACGAGCTACAGGCGAAATAAAATCCTGTGATGCGTAGTATGCCTATAGTGAACCGACAAGGTAACGAGAATCACGCTCCATCCGTTGAACATGTCGATCCATCTGAGTCACACGCTGATCTATGGCAACCACCTGCTGTGAAAGAGCTGTGAAAGTCATAGGTGTCATGAAAGTCTGAAGTACTGTGCTGATAAGGACCAAACTGCTCAGCAGGTGCTGATGGTGGCGGGAAGCTGGGGCCAGCCTCCTAAGTGTCCATCGGTGCTAGCTCACCATCTGTGACGTCATCTCTATCGTCAAAATCTAGCGCTGCCTGCTCACTAAACCTAAGTCCCATCCGGTGTAAAGTCCTGAAATCAATGACGTCGATGGGACGAGGTCGTATGTACTCCTCGTCAGCAGGGATGTCGACACCAAAGTGGAGTAAGATCTTCGTGATCCAAGCACCAAAGTATAAGTGGTGCCTTCCACGAGCAGCAGAAGAGATCTTCTGAAAGGTGTAGTCCATGTGATAGAAGACATAATGACAAAAATGAAGGAATGAGGCATCACAGATATAGAGACAGTGAAGAAAGAAAAGATTAAAGTGAGTGACCTCTGTATAGTGTCCGGCTCGAGGAGTGATCATTCGGCTAAGGAGATGATGGGCCATTTTCATCAGTGGATGAAGATGTCGATAGGTCGTTTCGACAGTATATTGGACGTCTTGTCCAGAAAAAATGGTCTGAATGCCATCTGAGATGGGAAGATAGTCGGAAGGCCAACCATGTGTGACAAATGAATAAAGACCAGGTAATGGGCACGCAACCCCAAAGATGAGACAAAGATGATCTGGATCAAATCGAATGGGCATGCCAAGGACATAGGTAATGATGGACACTCTAGTGATTGTCATGTTCGCATAAAAATGACGAACAAGACGAGGGTACACATGCTCTGTGAGGGAGAGAAGTACCAGCCAACCGATGGTTGCGAACATCTCTTGAACATCTGAAATGTTCAAAGCGTCACAATCAATGATATAGGCACGCCGAACTTCGCGAGAGGCGTACAAGGTTTCGAACTTGACAGAGACGTCCCTAGTGACAAACAAATGACTATCAAAATCAGTAGACTCGGAAGAGGATGGTTGACGAGTACGTCCACCGGATTATCCTCGTCAACGGCCTCATCCACGTTGGACAGGCGCGGGTTCTGGTTCTGGTTCAGGTTTTGGTGGGAGGATATGAATGGTACCACCGGAATCGGAGAAGCGACGACGACGTTGAAAGACCATCCGAACATGGGAATGTCCATCGTCATCGGCCATGGAATTCAACAATGGTGGTCTGAAGTGAACGAAAGGTTGGAACAGAACTGAGGCGAAATTTTGGAGAGGGCTGTCGAGTACAAAGAGAGACGGAAATCCGGAAAGAGCAGAAGGTCAGCGGCGGGTGTCGGTCATCGGAATTTGTGACAATGAGAGAGGGAAGTTAGAGAGAGACTGGAGAGATGTGGCCGACGGGACGATCGGTCGACATAGCGGTTGGCTGGAGAGAGAGAAAAGAAAGAGGGAGAGAACGGCCGGAGAGAGAGGGTGGGTCGGTCAGAGAGTTGGTCGGAGAGAGAGAAAGGGAGAACGATCGGAGAGAGAGAAAGAGAGAACAGTCGGAGAGAGAGAGGGGTCGGTCGGAGAGTTGGCCGAGGAGGCGACGGCTGGCGGATAGGTTGACCTATGATGCGACGGCCGACGGATGCGGTTGACCTAGGAGGCGGCGGCCGACGGATGCGGCCGGTCGCTGGAGTTGTCGTAGGGCGGCTGGCCAGAGTTAGGTCGCAGGGGGTGGTCGAAGGAGGACCAATCGCAGGGAGCGGTGGTCGCACGAAGAGAAAAGATTTTGGTCGACCGGTTCGAGTGGTCGATTGCTTATATTGCACAATTTTGGCATATACCGGTCGACCGGTTACGCTCCACGGTCGACCGGACACTTCTTTTCCAAGCGGTCAGTGATATACTAGTCGACTGGTTGTATCATGTCGGTCGATCGATTGTTTGTCTAAGTATATAGCTTTCAACCGATTATTTCAGTCGGTCGACCGATCCCGCAAGTTGATCGATCGGTCCCTGTATTTTTCAAACTTTGAACCATTTAAACTCATTAAAAATCATAAAAATCATATTCCAAAAAATATCATACAAATGTAAGTGTTGTGTAACACTTTTAATGTTCAATTCATGTCAAAAGTGATATTGTATAACCAAGTCACTTTTAGTTTGAATTGATATGAAATCAAGAGTTAATCATTCCTAATTCCCTTCTAAGCATGCAAAATCGTTTTTCACTTAAGGGTTTTGTAAATATATCTGTAAGTTGAACTTCAGTGGACATATGTTCAATGGCAATGTTCTTAAGGGCCACATGTTCTCTAATGAAATGATACCGTAAGTCAATGTGTTTAGTCCTGGAGTGTTAAATTGGGTTTTTGGTCATTTCTATAGCACTTGTGTTATCGCACTTTATGGGTACATTTGAACAATTTACACCATAATCAAGTAATTATTATTTTACCCATAGTATTTGTGCACAATAACTACCGGCGGCTATATATTCGGCATCGGTGGTAGAAAGTGCGATGGAGTTTTGTTTCTTGCTAGCCTATGAAATGAGAGAACTACCAAGAAAATAACACATCCCACTAGTGCTTTTTCTATCAACTTTACACCCGACAAAAGCCGCATCGGTGTAGGCATGCAATTCAAATGGGAAATTCCTATCATACCAAATGCCTGTCACTTGTATGCTTTAAATAACACAATATTTTTTTTACAGTAATTAAGTGCGATTCTTTGGGGGCAGATTGAAACCTAGTACACAAACACACACTAAACATTATGTCTGGCCTAGATGCCGTCAAGTAGAGCAAATTACCAATCATGCTTCTGTACATTTTTTTATCAATGGACTTGCCTTTTTCATCTTTATCTAATTTTGTAGTAGTGCTCATAGGAGTTGTGCTCGGCTTGCATTCATTCATCCCGAATCTTTTGTGTAATTTCCTTATATATTTTTCTTGATTAAGAAAAATACCTTGGATTGTTTTACTTGTAGGTCTAGAAAGAATGTGAGTTCTCCTACAAGACTCATTTCAAATTCTTGTTGCATAAGAGTTTCAAACTCTTTGCATAGGCATTCATTAGTAGCACCATAAATAATATCATCAACATAAATATGAACTATTAAAATATCATTTTTAAAATGTTTTAAGAACAATGTGGTGTCAACTTTCCCTTTTTGAAAATCATTTTCAATTAAAAATGAATTCAATCTTTCATACCAAACTCGAGGGGCTTATTTCAATCCATAAAGAGCTTTTGAGAGTTTGAAAACATGATGGGGAAATTTGAATTTTCAAAACCCTGAGGTTGTTCGACATAAACTTTCTTATTTATAAAACCATTCATGAAAGCCGATTTAACATTCATTTGAAAAAGTTTAAAACCTTTATAGCATGCAAAAGCCAAAAACATTCGAATTGCCTCAAGTCTAGCAACAGGAGCAAAAGTTTCATCAAAATCAATCCCTTCAATTTGTGAGTAACCCTTGGCCACTAATTTAACCTTGTTCCTCACAATGACATTATTTTCATTTAACTTGTTTCGAAAGACCCATTTTGATTCTAACGATAGGATGGTCCTTGGGTCTTTCTACAGGTTTTCACACTTGATTTCTTTCAAAGTTGTTTAATTCCTTATGCATTGCATTTATCCAATTTGGTTCTTCAAGTGCTTCATCTATATTGTTGGGCTCATAATTTGCAAGGAAAACCAAAAAAGCACATAGAGTTTTTAAAGAATTTCTAATTTTTACGCCTTCATTTAAATTACCTATAACTTGATCAAGTGGGTGTGATGAGGCATGTCTCCAATTTCTTGGGATGATTTGATTCTCTTCTCTTTGAGGTACTTCCATTTCTTCCACCATTGGGGTGTAAGATTTTACTTCCTCTATGTTCACAACTTCAAGTTTTCTTTGTACTTCAACTATTTTTTCATCATCATCATGTGCTTGTTTGCTCAAAAAATCATTAGTTTCATTGAATTTAACATTAATAGACTCTTCAACAACTAATGTTCTTTTGGTGTATACTCTATAGTCTTTACTTGTATTAGAATAACCAAGAAAAATACCATCATCACATTTATCGTCAAATTTGTCTAATTTATCTTTAATGTTCAATATATAACATTTACATCCAAAAACTTTAAAATATGAGATGTTAGGTTTCTTACCAAATAGCATTTCAAAACATGTTTTCTTTTCAAGAGGTCTAAGCAGAATTCTATTGAGAACATAGCAAGACGTGTTTACGACTTCCGCCCAAAAATATTTTGGTAATTTGCTTTCATTTAAGATTGTTCTAGCAATTTCTTGTATAGTTCTATTTTTTCTTTCTACTACTCCATTTTGTTGAGGTGTTCTAGGAGTGAAAAAATTATGAGTAATTTCATTTTCTTCGCAAAATAATTTAAATTTATGATTTTCAAATTCTCCTCCAAGATCACTTCTAATTTTTGAAATCTTTTGTTCAAATTCATTTTGAACTCTTTTTGCAAATTTGGAAAACATGTTTAGCGTTTCATCTTTACTAACGAGAAAAAATGTCCAAGTGAAATGAGAGAAATCATCAACAATTACAAATACATATCTTTTTCCTCCTAAACTAGTCACATCATTAGGCCCAAACAAATCAAGATGTAAAAATTCCAAAGCCCTATGCGTACTAATAACTCCTTTTAATTTAAAAGAACTTTTGGTTTGTTTACCTTTTAAACATGAATCACAAACATTGTTTTTCTCAAATTTGATTTTAGGTAAGCCTCTAACCAATTCATGATTTGAGAGTTTATTTAGTAATTTATAATTTGCATATCTTAATCTTCTATGTCACAAGTTTATGTCATCATGCATGACACTAAGACATTTTTCATTTTTCAAGTTATCAAAATCAATTTTGTATACATTATTGTACCTAAATTCCATGTGTAAAACTTTGTTATTTTCATCAAGTATCAAACATTTGTCCTTTTCAAATTTAATTAAATAATTTTTATCACAAAGTTGACTTATGCTAATTAGATTATGTTTTAAATTTTCAACAAGCCAAACATTTTCTAAATATACTTTGTCATTCTTACCAATATTACCTATACTAATTACTCTTCCTTTGCTATTGTCTCCAAAAGTGACTTTATCTTCATTTTTCTTTTTCAAATTAATAAAATTTGAGGCATCACCGATCATATGTCTTGAGCATCCACTATCCAAATATCATTTACCTTCATTGTACATAGAAACTTCCTACAAGAGAGAAGTTAGGAGTTTCATGTTTTTGGTATCCAAACTTGCTTGGGTCCATCTTGGTTAGTCATGGTCCTTTTAGGGACCCAAATTTTCTTCATTCATTTATTTATTCCTTTCCTAATTCTGCAATCATAAGAATAATGCCCTTCATATCCACAATGAAAACAAATAATTTGTGATCTTGTGTAATCATGCGATGCTTTAACAAATAAAATTCTTTTGTCATTCTTTTTTTCAAAAGAGGTGAAACCAAGTCTCTTTTTGTTTGAAAATATTCTAGATCCACTAAGCATGGCGTCTAACATTTTACTTTCATTTGAAAAATTTTCAAGTTCAAGCTTCAATTGATTAATTTCTTTTTTCAAACATGCACTTTCTACAATTTGTCTTTTACATATTGATTTTAGTGCACTATTTTCCGTTTTCAATTCTTCAATTGCGAGTTCTAAACTAGAGTTTTCTTTATTCAATATAACACACTTTTCACATGCTTTAACATTCTTATTTTTCTTTTGCAAATTTTTAAACTCTATTTTTATCTCATCGTATTTCTTTTTTAGGCATCCATATTTATTAATTAGACCTCTAAACTCCTTATGCACATTGAAAAATTCACTATCACTATAGTTAGAGGAGTTAGATGATACCTTATGGCTATTAGCCATTAGACATATGTAGGCTTCCTCGTCATCACTGAAAGAGGTGTTGGAGTCATTCTCTTCATCTTCACTTTCATCCCAAGTGGTTTGGAGAGCCTTTTTCTTCCTTCTTGAGCTTTCTCCATCTTTCTTCTTTTTGACCAAATTTGAACATTAATTTTTATAGTGTCCAATCTTTTTGCATTCAAAGCAAGTTATTTGGCTTTTACTTAATGAACTTCTCTTGGAATAGCCTTTCTTCTTCTTAGCTAACTTGAGATATTTGTCAAGCTTCTTTGCATATAGAGAAAACTTCTTTTCATCAAGATCGTCATCTTCTTCACTTGTATCTTCCTCATATTTGTTTGCTTTCAATACAAGTGTTTTTCTTTTTGGAGTATTTGCTTCTTCATCCCCTTGATCCCGATCTCATAGGTCAAAAGTGAACCTATAAGATCATCAAAGTCCAACTTGTTTAAGTCATTTTCTTCAATCACCGTCCTACTTGTATGTCACTTGGAGGAGAGACCTGAGAAACTTTTTCACTTTTTGAGGAGAGTCCTTGGCTCACCCAAAGAGGCTAAGCCATTTATAATATCATTGAAGCGAACAACCATCTCATTAATAGATTCATTTTCAAGAATTTTAAAATAATCATATTGATGATTTAAAATATTTAATCTAGACTCCTTAACTTTATCCGTTCATTCATGAGTAATAATGAGTTTTTTCCAAATATCATTAGCACTTCCACAACTAGAAACTCGATTAAACTCCGTTGGATCCAAAGCACAATAAAAAATATTTTTAGCTTTCCAATCTAATTTTACTGAAAGTCTTTCTCCTTTGGTATATTCAAAAGGTTTTTTCTTACTTAAATCAAAACCATTTTGAATAATGTTCCACATATCAATATCAATAGAACAAACATAGGCTTGCATCCTAATTTTCCAATATGCAAAATTCGATGCATTAAATAGTCGAGGACGATTAATAGATTGACCTTCGGAAAAACCAGAACCACTTGATGCCATAGCTCTAAAGATATTTTTAAATCTTAAAGCTATAGCAACTTGACTCTGATACCAATTGTAGGAACGAAAGCATCAAGAGGAGGGGGGGGGGGGTGAATTGGTGAAATTAAATTTTTCAAAAATTCACCTTCGGAGAAAACCGATAAAAGCGATCACAATCAAATAAGGATAATGCGTAGAAGAAGAATAAAGAACAAACACAAGAAGCTACGATATGTTAACGAGGTTGGGCCCAAATACTTTGGCCTACGTCCCCGCTCCGACTTCTCGACCTCGAGACCATCGGAGATTCACTATCTTTCTCTTTTCTTGTAGGGAGAGAACAACCATCTTTAAACAATCACGCCTTCTTCTCTGCTCAAGAGGCTAGGCACACCTTTATACAAGGAGCTCTCAATCTCACTAAATTCAGAAAGGAAATGTTCCCTCTAACTCTTTTCTTTTACAAAAATTTTTCTCACACTCAAGACTAACAAAAGAAAAGGAAAAAAAAATTGCAACTCTATGCTAAAAAACTTGAGAGGAGCTCTAGGATGTTCTCTCTTGCTTGGATGAATTTTCTTCAGGCTTTGACACTCCTTTTATAGGCTCCTAGGAGTGAGATTTCGTTCAAAAAGTCTCCCCCAAATTTCTCCTCAAAATTCTAGCCGTTACTGTTCATTTGACTGATGGACCGGTCGACCACTGGGATAGACTGGTCGACCGGTCTATGTGACCGTTGTTTCATTTCTGCGCTTTGACGCTATCCGGTCGACCGGTCCTTCGACCGATACATCGACCGGTAATGTCTCGACGTCGACCGGTCTAAATTGCTGTCGACCGGTCTATCGATCGGTATAGTCTCAACGTCGACTGGCATCTTGTCATCTTTCCTTCCACCGAATATCAGTCGACCGGTACTCATAGTCGATCGACCGGTCGGTCGACTGATCGTGTCTGAAACTTTTTCTTCCAATTTTTAATTTGTCAAATTCTTCTGCGAATATGCTCATATCAATCATACACTTGTATTATCATCACTTAAGAATAGATTAGTAACTTTTAGGTCCATTTAATTTGTTATCATCAAAACATGAGATTTAACAGCTCTCCGGATCATCCCTAAACTAAGATCCGGATGAAACTGATTTGCCTCCTACAAATAGAACGTTAAAACTTAGTAATTTTAAAATAAATATAAATAGAATTACGTAACCCAAATAGAAGATCGTTCCGTAAAGGCTCGAAACATGTCATCTCGCACTTGAATTGGGACATCTTTCCAGGATCCTGCCCCTTCCGACAAGTGGGAAAGAACGAGAGCACTGACATCCCGCACGGTACTAGCGGGTATGAAAGTGGTCCTGCCAATTACAAAGAAGAATTAATTTTCAATGATAACCAAAACTATAACAAAATTTGTACAACTTATTTAACTTACGGTCGAGCAATATTATTCACAGTGACCACCCCATTATCGTGTAAGCCATCTTCATCACTCGAAGATGAATCATCATCTGGTACAGCTGGGGTAGGCTGTGAAGGCCCGACATCAGCTACGGGCCCTAATACATAATAAATCATTAGTGTCATACCAAATTAAAATTGTGATAATTAATAGATGTAGAATAATGTTCTCACCTCGATTGATGTGTACCGCATGATCAGTAGCAGTCCGCTCGTCTGAATGAATTGAGTCAGGTGCTTGTGCTATCGGCGGCGTAGCAACTGATATTATTAAAAAATAATTAATATAATTAATTGAGAAATATCAATAATAACAAATATATCACCTGACGTAAGATGTCGTTCGCCAATGCTAGAATGTGGTGAAGCATCTGGTATTCTCGGCAGTGGCGGTGGAGTAGCAACTGCCATCACAAGAAAATACATAAAATTTGACTCCTATATAAAATTAAGTAATATACAAAAAATGACCTGATGTGACATGATGATCGTGGTCGTGCGATTGAGACGTACCGACTATGTTCTCCGTCGACGGTGGAGCAACTGTCACAAAAGTAAAATATTTAAAAAATTTTATCTCCTACTGTCTATTGCCTACAATGTGTCACATACCTGGAGTGATACACTGAGCAGACCCACCAATGGATCGTCTACTATGTGACGATCCGGCTACGTGCCCCATCGGCGGCGGAGGAACTGATATTATTAAAAAAGGAATTTAACTATTATAATCAACTATAAATAAGCAGCTCACAATAAATATATTATCTGATGGTTGTGATGGCTGACTCATCTGGAGTGAATGCCTGGAAGAGCGAGATGATCCAGATGCTCAACCCTTAGTAACCATGACTGAAAGAAAAGAAAGAAACTTCTCTTATTATCGGTAACCATATATAACTTTAAAAAAAGTAAAAAACTTATGTCATTAGAATAATTATGGGATTCATTCACTTGTTTCGTATTCTAATCATCTATGGGCACATCGTTGTGTATGGATGATGTTTCATTCTCATCTACCATTGTTTCTGCTAAGAATAGTCTACTCCTCACCTTGCATGACGCCCACCATTCATCCTTGATTCTTTTCGATGGATACTTAGAGTAGTACACTTGTTGTGCTTGTTCCACCAATACGAATGGATCGTATGACTGAAGTCTCGATCGAGGGTTAATATCCATCAATTTAAACTTTTGATCGATCCGAACTCTTTTCTCTAGATCGAACCAACGACATTTTAGCACCACGACTTTGTTAGATTTTTCCAAATAAGATAATTCTAGGATATCTTCTATAACACCGTAGTAATTAAAGTCGTCGTCCCCGTACATGCTTCCTAGAACACATATGCCGCTATTAATAGTTGAACGTTGTCGGCTATATTCTTCTGTATGGAACCGATATTCATTGACTATGACGCCGTAGTAGCTAAGAACTTATTTCTTCGGGCTATGACCGAGATCTCGTATTTTGTTCTCTATGTCTGAGCCATTAATAACCTACAAGAAAAATAATTAAAAACTTTATTAAAAGTTACGAACTTATAACAATTAAGAACAAGCGAAAAGATTTCCCACTTCACATCTCAACCAATCGGCAAATGTTCGTCTCATAGTTTCAAAAACTCATCGTTTGAAACTAACGAATTGATTTCTCGCTGTAATTCTTCGAATTTCCTGAATTCATAGTTTTCAATTAATACAATCATATAGCAACAATTAGCTTTAAATTATATAATAAATTAGAACAAATTGCCTTACTCGAGATACGGCGTCACTTCGTTATAATTTGCAAGAACATAATTCTCAACGGCGGTGAGATATCTGTCATTCAAGATAACTTTGCGTCCTGCATCAAAAAGTCGACATGTGTACTTGAAGATGGATAGAATATTCATGTCAACTTCTCCTTCACCACCATCATCGTTTCTTGGAACTTGAGCGTGTCATGATTGTATGTGTGACTCAAAGTATTTTGAAGTGAAGTTTGACAACCTTCAATTTTTGCCTTATTCTTCGCCTTCCTTTTCAAATATAACATGCACCTTTCGAAAGGATACATCCATCGATACTGAATCGGACCAGCAATTTTTGTTTCATATGGAAGATGTACAATCAAATGTTTCATCACATCAAAGAAAGAAGGTGAAAATATCTTCTCAGCCTTGCACACGGTAATCACAATAGAAGCCTCTAACCGAGATATGTCTTCTTTGCGAACGATGGATGCACTACAAGAAATTAGGTCATTAGCGAAAAGATATGTAGTCGTTAAAAGTTGTCATCTTGCCATTAATACTCATCAACAATAAGAAAAAATTGATCGCGGCTCTTCGCTATAGGTCTCGCCGCTAAAAGATTTTAGCATCCAATGTGAATAACTGGCCGTTGATTCTTTTTAAGGACCACTCTAATTCTCTTCCTTAAAAATTCAAGAGCGACTAGTATGTTGGTCCCCTATATAACTTATAAGGACTACTCACCTAGTCGCTAAAGATATCACCGGATTGAATAACATTTTGGATGAACCGACCAATTTTTTAAAGTTTTTTTTGTGAACAAATAATCTGATAAAAAATATTATTTTAAATTTAGAAAAGATCCAAAGATGGACCTTCTTCATAAAACTCTACATTAGCCCATTAGTCTCCTCCTCTATTAATACTTGTCTCTTTGCTCTCATCATACTATTATAATGAATGTGGGACTATGTTTCTATATCTACTTGTTATTTTCTTCTTTCATATTTTTAACGACAAGATGATGATCGTTAATTTGAATATTAAGGACCAGATTTTTTTTGTCCTTATTGTTGACTTTTAACGGCCAGTCATAAGAATATTAAGGACCAGAAATTTTCTAGTCCTTATTGTTGACGGCCAAATTTTTTTCTAGTCGTTAAAAGCGATGTTTAACGACTATATTTGAATCTCTTCATTAATTATGGTCGCTAAATGTCACTTTTCTTGTAGTGATGCACAAAGCTCTTTAAAGAACATAGACAATTCTGTTAAAACTTTCCAGATGGCCTTTGGCAAAAGTTTTTTAAAGGCAATTGGAAGCAGTCTTTGCATAAAAATATGACAATCATGACTCTTCATCCCGTGTATCTTCTCATTGTCCAAGTTAAAATAACGAGATATGTTTGATACATATCCGTCAAAGAATTTCAATTGCTTTACCCATTCGAAAACCACTTTCCTTTGATCATTGCTCAAGACATAAGTAGCTTTTGGTTTTTTGCATTTATCATTTTGAAGATGAATGATATCTAACTCTGGTCTTTTGCATATTAATTTCATGTCTTCGCGAGCCTGTATGCTATCTTTTGTTCCTCCCTTAACATCCATAATAGTGTTGAAGATGTTGTCAAATACGTTCTTCTCCACATGCATGACGTCCAAGTTATGACGTACCAAGTTTGAAGACCAATATGGCAACTCCCAAAAAATATTTCTTTTCTCTCAATTATGTTCACTTCCAAACCCAATTTGCTTATAACTACCGGCCTTCAGCCCGAATGAGACTTCGCTAAGCTTGTTTACTTGCTCTAGCAATTCTTTTCCTGTCAAATGAGTTGGACACAAAGTGTTCTCGGATGTATTCTTTTTAAACGAGTTTCGATCACAGTGCATCGAATTCTCCAATGGCAGAAATATCCTATGACAATCAAACCAGCAAACTTTCCTACAATTTTTTAAATAAAAGGATTTCATATTCTTTCCACATATGGGACAAGTAAGTTTTCCTTTTGTACTCCAACCATTCAATATTTCATATGCCGAAAAATCACTTATGGTTCACATTAATGCGGCTCTCATAATGAAATTTTGCTTTTTAGATTTGTCATAGGTAACCACACCATCCTCCCACAACATCTTGAGTTCGTCAATCAAAGGTCTTAAGTAAACATATAAACTTTTACCAAGAGATCGAGGACCCGGGATGATACAGGTAAGCAATATATTCTCTTATTTCATACACATGCTTGGAGGCAAATTATACGGTGTCACAAAAACATGCCAACATGAATAAGCAGTACTCGATGAGCCAAATGGGTTGAAGCCATTGGTGCAAAGTCCTAATCTAACATTGCGTGATTCTGCAGAAAAATCCGAATGAAGTGCATCAAATCGTCTCCATGCCTCTGCATCCGAAGGATGTGTAATTGAATTTGGATCTTCATGTGTCCCTTCTCTGTGCCACCTCATAAAGGATGCAGTTTTTTTAGAAAGAAAAAGTCGTTGTAATCTTGGAATAATCGGAAAGTATCTAAATATTGCATTTGCCACATTTTTTTTCGAACTTTGAGAATTCTTTTTCGGCTTGAATATGGGTTCACCACAAATAGAACAACTCATAAGTGAATTATTTTCCTTGTAGTACAACATGCAATGATTGCAGCATGCATCAATCTTATAATATTCCAACACTAAATCTCTCATCAACCATTTGCACTTATAAAAATTTCTCGGTAATTTCTCGGAAACTGGAAGCATACTCTTAATAATGGCAAGCATCCGGTCAAAACAACTTTCGCTCATATTAAATTCTGATTTTAAGTTCATTAGTTGTGCCACTGCAGAAAGTGTAGTTTGCTTCACACATCCATCCCATAAAGGTTATAAAACTTAGAAGCCGAAGAATTCGGGTCTTCTTCAATCGATGTTTCGCCAACATTTTCTCCTAACATTGCATCTCGTATCATGTCCCTGTACGGATTGCTCGAGTCATCCACAATGGTATCTACATTACTTGTTTCTTTAGCCCATCTTTCTTCGCCATGAAAGAACTAATTTGTGTATGTAAGTAAGAAATCGTTGTAATATAAATCCTTCTGCACATCATATCTTACTTTCCACTGATATCATTTGCACTTTCGGCATTGATATAAAATTTCGCCATATGAAGAAGCAACACCTTCATTTTGATATGCCACATTAATGAATTCATCAATACCATCCTTATATTCTTCAGTTATGACGCCATGTTTATCCTTCCAATGACGAATTCAACTACGATCTGGCTTTATCATTTCTGTAACGGACAATATTAAACCATATGTCAATAAATTTGTATACTTGAAACGTGTGATTTTGAACTTACGAATTAAGTCCAAAATCACATGTTTCAAGTACTTTCCAAAATCATAAGTTAACTTAACAATTAACATAAGTTAACTTAACTTAAGTAATACTTAACTTAATTCCTAAGAGATGACACTTAATATTATACTTAATAAGTAATACTAACTTCAACCAAAGAGATGATAATTAACTTAAGTACTACTTAATTTAACATGATAATAACATGAATAAGTAATACTTAACTTAACATGAATAATTAGCTTAATTTAACTTCATGCATTAATAATTAACTTAATTTACATGGTGGCAGACTAGTACCTTCTTAACCGGAGGACGGCGAAGGGCGGAGGGCGGCCGAGATGGCGGTGGAGGCGGAGGGCAGCAGCGGCGAATGCAGACGGAGACGGCGGTGGATGGAGGACGCGGCGGAGGGCGGACGAGGCGACGGTGGATGCGAAGGGCGGCGGACGACGCGGCGGCGGAGGAGACCCGCGGTGGAGGGCGGGCGTTGGGGAGGGCGTTGGAGGGCGGTCGTCGGGGAGGGCGGTGGAGGGCGGGCGTCGAATAGGGCGGTGGAGGGCGGTCGTCGGGCGTCGTGCGTCGGGCGAAGGGCGGAGGCGGCAGTGCATGGCGTCGGAGGTCGGGCGTCGGGGGGATGGTAAACAGTAAAAGTGAAAATGAAGAAGAGGGGTTAGGGATTTAAGTAATTTTTAGCATCGCAAAATAACGAGACGCTACGTAGACGCCATGTAGGCGCCGACACTATCACAATTCGGCTAGAGAGGCGCTATAGAGAAGCTAATGTGTCGCTAAAACACTGTAGCGACAACATAGCGTCGTCGGGGCATCTCAATGGTGTAGCGTCTCGTCATCACGACGCCATTGAGACGCTCATTAAAAGTTTTTTTCAATTTTTTTAGTATGTATAAAATTTTATTTATCAATGTAATGTCTCATCGCATTATGCTCCGTTCCAATTATTTTATTTTCTTCCGATAATCTATCATGTATGTATACAAAATTATAAATATGTATGTATATGTGTATATAACACAATTGTGTGTGTATATATATACATATGTAATATATGCGTACGTATATATATGTTTATGTGTGAGAGATTAAGTTACAACAATGTGTTTCGTCTATATGTATTATAAATATATATGTGTATGTATATGTCTATACATGTGCGAGTCATATATATATAGATAACATGTATATGTATACGTATTCAAAGTGAATATATATATATATATATATATATATATATGTGTGTGTGTGTGTGTGTATTTGTTTATATGTGTCAGATTAGATTATAATAATATGTATATATGCACTTATTATATGTAAGTATCAGCATATACGCGTATTTATATGTCTACATGTGTCCGATTGAATGAGGGGTAAAATATCGGCTTAGGAGGCGCAATACAGATGCCATTGAGACGCTGGATTCATTTAGCGACACCGTAGCGCCGAACTAGCGTCTAAAAAAATATGGCGTCTCGAACATGCGACGCTAGAGAGACGCCCATAGTGTCATCATAGCGTCGACACAAGCTGCGGCGCTCGTTAAACGCTAGGTGGACGCTATTGAGTATCTACTGTGACGCTAAAATATCACTCACTTAATCAACCATCGTAATCCCATGATTAAGTATATAATAATATATGCATAAGCCAGATATTATATATATTATATGTATAGATAACATAAATAATATAGATAACAAATTATATATTTAGGAACACTCTTATCATGTAAAAATACATATATATATATATAATCGTGTAATTAATACATATATATGTTGATATTATGCTATTGATAATATGTTTATAATCATGTAATTAATACTAATATAATATTTAATGAATTTATTGATTAACATATAGTATATATAATATAGTGTTTAAATATATACAGTAGCGTCTCATTAGCGTCTCCTTTGTTTGAGATGCCATATAGCGTCGCTTTAGAGTCTTCAGACATGAGACGCTAGTGTCGCGTCTAAAGAGGTCGACGACAGAATGGCGCTAGGTGCTGCTGCGCATTTGCGGTTCGTGCCACGAAATAATAGCGTCTACGTAGCGTCTCGATTGCGCTAGAGAGTTAACGTCAATCCGCTGAATAGCTAAGAAGACACATAATTAAGATATATGCATAATTAAGATATTATATATATTATATGTATAGATAACATAAATAATATAGATAACAAATTATATATTTAGGAACACTCTTATCATGTAAATATATATATATAATAGTGTAATTAATACATATATATATATATATATATATTGATATTATGCTATTGATAATATGTTGATAATCATGTAATTAATACTACTATAATATTTAATGAATTTATTGATTGACATATAGTATATATAATATAGTGTTTAAATATATACGGTAGTGTCTCATTAGCGTCTCCTTTCATTGAGACGTCATATAGCGTCGCTTTAGAGTTTTCAGCCGTGAGACGCTAGTTTCACGTCTAAAGTGGTTGAAGCCAGAAGGGCGCTAGGTGCTGCCGCGCATTTGCGGTTCGTGGCGCGAAATAATAGCATCTACGTTGTGTCTTGATTGCGCTACATTTAACGTCAACTCGCTGAGTAACTAAGAAGACGCGAATGAGATGCTATCAAGAGGCAAGTGACGTTTGCTTCTGGTGACGCTAAGTAGACGCAATTGAGGCGCTAGTGGCATCTTTATAGCGTCACTGATTTTGGAGACGCTACATTGCGTCGTTAATCGCCAATTTTCTTGTAGTGATGCCTCATCAGGTAGAGGAATATAAATTAATTGATCCAATCTGCCCTGTCTCAATAAAGCTGGATCTATTATGTCAGACCTGTTTGCTGCACTCGTAAGAGATTCACATTTCTCAGGAAAGATGATTCTTTATTTGATGATTGTATGTACATTTAAACATATACAAAATATTACTTAGTCACTGGAAAGCTAGACATGTCTACATATCAACTGCTTTGAGCAGGTTTTGTCGGCATGTAACTGTACGTGACTTCGTGTGGTGAGGTTGTTGGTTGACTGGTTCTGATATGCCCCCGCAAGCCCGACTCGGTCTGGAGAAGAGACGGAGCTTGTTGCGCAGGAAAGTGAAGCGAATTCTAGACAACGGTTTAGTGAGAATATCTGCAAGCTGATCTTTGGAGGAGATAAATCTGACGAGTAATCTCTGACCTGCAACTTCATCACGCACAAAGTGAAAATCAACTTCTATATGTTTCGTGCGGGCATGGAAGACAGGATTAGTCGTGAGATAAGTAGCTCCTAAATTGTCACACCACAAGATAGGTGGAGAGGGAAGTTTGATACGCAGCTCTCGTAGCAAGGATTGAACCCAAAAAAGTTCCGCAGTGGCGTTGGCTAATGCCTTATACTCCAATTCTGTTGAAGACCGTGATACTGTCTTTTGTTTGCGAGCTGACCAAGAGACTAAGTTGTTGCCGAAGTAGATGAGGTAGCCCCCGAAGGACTTGCGATCGACGATGGAACCTGCCCAATCTGCATCAGAAAAAGCATGAAGGTGGAAGGATGTTTGTGGGGTTAGGTGTAAACTAAGATGAGCTATGGTGTTGAGATAACGTAAAATACGTTTGACAGCTTGCCAGTGGATAGTGGTGGGTTGGTGCATGAATTGGCTAACATAACTGACAGAGTATGAGATATCTGGATGAGTGATGGTGAGATAATTTAAGGCATCTACAGTCTGCTGGTAAAGGGTGACATCACACGCGCTGGCTATTGATTTAGGTTCGAATTTTGTTGTGGTGGCAAGTGGGGAAGAGATAGGTTTGGAATGCTGCATGTTGGTTCGTATGAGAAGATCATGGATATATTTTTGTTGAGAGAGGAGAAGACCATTGTTATGAGGAAGGACTTCAACACCTAAGAAATAGTGAAGGGGGCCGAGATCTTTAAGGGCAAAAGAAGATTGGAGGTATGATGCAAGGTTGGCAAGGAGACAAGTTGTGGAACCAATTATAATGATATCATCGATGTAGACTAAGGCATAAGCTAACTGTTGTTTGTGGTGATAAATGAACAAGGAAGGATCTGTTTTGGAGGACTGAAAACCAAATGACAGTAGAGCATTGTGTAAGGTGAAGAACCAGGCACGTGGTGCTTGTTTGAGGCCATAAATGGCTTTACGAAGGTGGCATACATGATTTGGATAGCGTTCATCGTGAAATCCTGGAGGTTGTTCCATGTAGACTTCATCATGGAGATCTCCATGAAGAAAGGCATTGGTCACATCAAGTTGGCGAATCGACCAATGTAGAGAGACGACAAAAGAGAGCACAAGGCGGATGGTGGATGGTTTCACTACCGGAGAGAAGGTGTCAGAATAATCAAGGCCAAGTGGTTGATGAAAGCCCTTGGCAACTAAATGATCTTTATGTCGATCAATGGATCCATCGGGGTTGAATTTGGTGCGAAATATCCATTTACAACCGACAACATTCATGGCAGGAGTGCGTAGGACTAGGGTCCAGGTGCCATTGCTGATAAGCGCATTGAGTTCTGTAAGCATGGAACCACGCCATTGAGGGTGCTTAACGGCTTGCGAATGGCAAGTGGGAGCGGGACAAGTAGTGACAACAGAAGTGAGGTGGGCTGTAGGTAAAGGGTGGATGCTAGCAAGTTTGCGGTAATCAATTTTTGGGCGAGGCCGCAATATCATATGAGGGGAGTTGGAGGGAGGAGATGGTAGTAGAGGGCTGGTAGATGTCAGACTATGGGGAATGTGGTTCTGAGAAGTTGGAGAGGATGGTGGTGTTTGATTAGAAGGGAACGGGGGAGGAAGAAAAGTAAAGGTAGGAACTGGAAGAGGGACACATGTCCATGGACTAGACGATGGTTGGATTATAGATGGTTTGGTTGCAAGGGTTAAGAAGGGAAAGGTGGTTTCATTGAAACGGACATGTCGAGCATAGTAAATGTGATTGTGAAGTATGTCGAGGCAGCGATAGCCATGGTGGTTATTAGGATAACCAAGGAAAACACAGGCAGGGCGAAGGTATGGAAAGACAGCACACCCGAAGACTTTTAAAAAATTATAATCAGGGTTAGGGCTGAGCACGGTCTGGGTCGACCCGGACCACACCGATCCGTAAAATCGGGATAAAACCCGGGCTGGGACCGAGTCCAAGTAATAAAAAGCACGACAGGTTTCGGGTCAGGACCGAGTTCACAATCTAAATACCCGACCTAGACCCGACCCGAGTTATTAGTATATAACATCCCTTTCTGCATTTTCCCCTCTCACTTTCTCTCTCCCATCTCTCTCTCCGTCTCTCGCCCTCTCCCTCTTTCTCTCACGGCGACGGCGACAGCGACAACGACGACGACTCCAGTTGACCTCCCCTCTCCTAACTCCCTCTCTCTACTCGACTGCCAGGAGCGCCGCGATCCAGCACCTGGCGGCGATCCGACCACCCGGCGGCCGATCTGGCCGCCTGGCGCTCGATCCGGCCGCCAGGTGCCAAATTTGATTGCCCGACGGCCGATCCGGCCACCAGGCCCAGATCCGATGCCTGGCGGCCCGATGAGCCGATCCGGCCACCAAGCACTGATCCAGACGCTAGATCGTGGAGCGTCAAGCACACGATTCGACTAGTGTTTCTCGACGATTCTCGACCGCAAACCAGGTCGCATTCCCGGATTATCGGGTCTGACCCGGAATCAGATCCGGCCGAGTTTGGGTCCGGTACCGGGTCAAAAAAATTTTGACCCGGCATAATTCGGGTCGGGACCGGGTCCGCTTAGACCCGGACCCGGTCCCGGGTTTGCTCAGCCCTAATCAGGGTGTTGATGGAATAAGATGTAGTAGGGGGAGTGATAGTTGAGGACAGGAGTGGGTAGTCTATTTATAATGTAAACAGCAGTTTCAAAGCCAAAAGCCAGTAGTGACGTGGAGCAAAGGAATGAAAAAGAAGAGTCAAGCCTGTTTCGACGATGTGGCGTATTTTACACTCAGCAGCGCCATTTTGCGTGTGCATGTGTGGACAGATAAGACGATGATGGATACCACATGAATGAAAATGCAGAATGAGACGTCGAAACTCGCCGCCATTATCAGAGTGAAATTGACGAATTTTAGAATTAAACTGGCATTCAACTAGTTTTTGAAATTGTAAAAAAATATGGTAGACATCAGACTTGTGAAACAGTGGATACAACCAAGTGTACTTGGTATGATCATCTAAATATAAAACAAAATAGCGATGTCCATCACTTGATGCCAGTGGTGAGGGTCCCCAAACATCAGCAAAAATGAGATTTAGAACATCAGAGCTTCGAGTTGTTGTAGGCAAGAGTTTCTGGCGGCAGGATTTGCTGATGAGGCAATCATTGCACGGTAAGGTGGCTGACTCAAATCTGGGCAAGGAGGACTTATTCAAAATATGCCGAATAACAGGTGCAGAGGCATGACCAAGTCGTTGATGCCAGCATTTATCAATTGTAGTAGAAGCAATAAGTGCAGTGAAAGGAGATGGCACCATAGGTAGACAGTAGAGACCATTGTTAACGTGACCTTGGAGGAGCAGGCGATTGGTCTGTTGATCCTTAATAAAAAAAGTGGTTAGGATGAAACTAAAAAATGCAATTGTTATCTTTAGTAAATTGAGAGACAAAAAGAAGAGATTTTGAAATAGTGGGAACATGTAACACATTGTTGAGCAAAAAGTCTTTAGAGGGTGTGGGTAAAGTTATAGTACCAGTGGTTTTGATAGGAAGTTCAGTACCATCGCCAACTTGAAGACCAATAGAACCATCATAGGCTGCTATAGCATCGAGAGAGTGAAGATCTGGTGTGAGATGATGGGTAGCTCCGCTGTCAAGTATCCAGTCGGTGTAGGCATGGAAGGCAGATGCTGAGGGGCTGGTGTACTGGGGGCAGTCATAGGAGAGGCATATGCATGCTGTTGTTGAGCAAAAGGGACTGGTGGACGATTGGAGTTGTTGTAACGATAGCGACATCTGTAGGGACTGTGATCATAGATACCACAAACTGGGCAGGGATCCCGACGGGCTGTGTTCGGTCCACGACCGCATCCACGATGGCTACCTGCATTACGAGGCATAGAAACATTTGGAGAAATAAAATTAGCTTGTGGAGTCACTGCAGAGGATAGAGACGCTTGCTGGTTGGTGAGACGAATCTCATGGATCAACAAAATAAAATGCTATGCATCTCAGAGTAGCTAACAGTATCAGCGCGGGCAGAGAGTGAGGCAACGATGTCTTTGAAGTCAGATCCGAGGTTGTTGAATATGATTGCATTAAAGGTGGATTGTGCAATCCTGTCACCAGCTGCAGCAAGTTCATCCGCTATGTATTTTGCCTGTCGGAGGTAGGATGACATCGAAGAATCTCCTTTTTTTAAGTTCTGAAGCTGCATTTTGAGTTGGAGTCGTCGTGTTGCAGATGTCGCTCCAAAGGTCTCCTTAAGTGTCTGCCAAACATCATGAGCAATGGTGAGACCAACAATGACTGGGAGGGCTTCCTCGGAAAGGGATGCAATAAGCCAGCTTAATAAAAGCTGATCACGTCGTTGCCATTCAATATAAGCGGATTTGGGACAGCAATTGCATTGGAGGTAGAGATAGTGGCTGACGGACAATCTGAACCATCAATAAAGGATTCAAGAGCAAAACTCTTGATTAAGGGTTGTAATTGGGTGGACCATAAAAGATAATTAGTGGAAGTTAACTTCAGAGTGAGATAATGGTTGACTGATCCAAAGCTGGGTAAATTGGGAGAGGTGGTAATGTTATCAGGCATGGTGGTAGACGAGGAGGAATGAGAGGTCATAGCTGAAGAAGACATGGAAAAAAAATATTATGGCTCTGATACCATGTAAGAGATTCACAGTTCTCAAGAAAGATGATTCTTTATTTGATGATTGTATGTACATTTATACATATACAAAATATTACCCAGTCACTGGAAAGCTAGACACGTCTACATATCAACTGCTTTGAGCAGGTTTTGTGGGCATGCAACTGTAGGTGACTTCGTGTGGTGAGGTTGTTGGTTAACTTCGTGTGCACCAATTATGAAGACAGTTTTCGTAGCATTCATCCCGTCCATCTCAGTGAGGAGCTGATTGAGAACTCTATCAGCAGCACCTCCTGCATCGCCAACACTGCTACCTCTCTGCAATAATTACGTAAAGTCAGAACTAGGAAATGACAAAATATAAAGCTGAAATCATTGCTTAAACTGCATTATGCAAACCTGGGTTGCAATCGAATCGAGCTCATCAAAGAAAAGAACACAGGGTGCAGATTGGCGAGCCTTGTCAAAGATCTTCACGCACATTTGCCTCACTTTCACCGAACCACATGGTCAAAAGCTCCGGACCCTTGATATTGATGAAGTTTGCTTGGCATTCGTTAGCAATGGCCTTGGCTAACAAGGTCTTCCCGCAACCAGCCGGCCATAAAACAAAACACCCTTCGAAGGGGACATGCCAAACCTTTCAAACTTGTCAGGGTGCTCAACTGGGTATTGAATAGTCTGCAAAGGAAAAAGATATTTATTACTGAAATCCCATCAACCACCATTGACGAAAGCACTGTATTTTATCGAAAGAATCAAAACAAAAGGTGTACACAAGAATATGTTTAAAAAGTACCTCCTGCAATTCTCTCTTAACATTATCAAGGCCACCAATGTCATCCCAAGAAATATTTGGAACTTCAACAACCTGTTTCAATTTAGTATCACATATGAAATCACATTTGTTCAGCAAAAAATACATAGTAAAGTTGGTTGGAAACAAGAAGTTTCTAGATGGATTTGAGATTTGAGTGTCGCAGACTTCGAATAGATTTTCTGCAACTTTGGAAAACAAAAAGTAGCCCTAGTACAAAAAGTAGACTGTTTTAAGCCATAATATCCAGGCAAAATGGCAAACCCCCTACATTTTAATTTTAAACATTTGTAAACAAAACAACAAATGTAGAGTACCAAATGCCAAAACCCAAGTACAAATGAAAATATAACGTCTAAGTGGACATTCAAATGCAGGCTTACAGTTTCTCGAAGAGTAGATGGATTGCTGTTTCCAAGACACTACAAAAAAATCGCGATTTTCCGACGGATAATTTCCGACGGTTCGAAATCCGTCGCAATTTGCGACGGATTTTTCGACGGTTTCGTTTCCGACATATTTTTTTACAGTTATGACCGTCTTAAATGATTTACATTATTATTTAATTTTTTGACAGTTAGGACCGTCGATATTTCTGACGGATACCCATCCGTCGTAATTTGCGACGGATTCCGTCGGAAAGAAAAAATAATAAATTATATAATTTGTTATATTATTATTTAATTTTTTTATGGTTAGGAACGTCGATATTTCCGACGGATACTCATCCGTCGCAATTTGCGACGGATTTTCCGACGGTTACGATCGTCGGAAAGGAAAATAATAAATTATATAATTTGTTATATTATTATTTAATTTTTTGACGATTAGGAACATCAATATTTCTGATGGATATCCATCCGTCGCAAAATCCGCCACAATTTCCGACGGTTGTAATCGTCGGTAAATGTATAATAATATCATGTAGAAGTATTTTATTAATATAACTAGTGATGGCCCAAACCGTCGCAATTACCGACGGTTTCGACCGTCGGTAACGATTACTGACGGTTCAAACCGTCGGTAAAATAAAAAATAAATATTATATATAACTAAATATATTTTTGACGATCACAACCGTCGATAACTTTAAAAATAGTTAATATTTACGTTTTCGACGGGCGAAACCGTCGGTAATTAAAATTTTATTATCCGCTTTTTCTTTTTTTCTTTTCCCGCTTTCTCTTTCCCCTTATATATAATTCCTCTCTCCCTCCTCTCTCTCTCCCTCTCCCTCTCCCGGCCCGCATCGGACCCTCTCCCGCACCGCACCGGACGCTGGCGACCCTCTCCCGCACCGGACGCCGGCGACCCTCTCCCGCACCGGTGTCTCTCTCTCTTTCTCTCTCCGGCCGGAGGCCGTTGGCGACCGGATTCGGCCCCCAGAGGCAATCGATCCGGCCGCAGGCGGCCGCGGCGCTGGATCCGGCCGTCGGATCGGCCGCTGGCGGGCGGATCCGGCCCATCCTGCCGCGGGCGGCCGGAACTGGCCGCGGCCCGATCCGGCCGCTAATTTTTTTATATTTTAAAAATTCTTTGCGACGGTTGCGACCGTCGAAAGATCGACGGTTGCGACGACCGTCGAAAACTTTCGACGGTTCGAACCGCCGGCCTTTTCCGGCGGTTGCAACAGTCGAAAACTTTCAGACGGTTCGAACCGCCGGTCTTTTTCGGCGGTTGCAACTGTCGGAAACTTTCGACGGTCACTTTTCCGACGGTTCTGACCGTCAATTTTTCCGACGAATTTTTTTCGACCATCGCAAATCGATTTGCGACGAGCGTTTTTCCGACGGATCGATTCCAACTGAAAAACCGACGGTTTTCGAGATGATTACTAGTAGTGAGAGCTGTCTTGAAATGCTCATTCGAAACAGCCATTGAGTTTAAAATTTCAGCATCAATTGATTCGTCCTCTAAATCAATAATATCCATTTTCTCACGGATGCATTGCAATGCAGCTTCAGTACATAGAGCAGCAAGATTAGCTCCAACATATCCATGTGTATCCTTGGAAATCCTTTCCAAATCAACATGCAATGAAACATATTGTATCATTTTTTTATTATCCTTTACAAGGAGAACAACCAACCATTCGTAGAACTGATATGGCACTCACGTTTCCGCCAGCTTCATGTTCTTAGTGTGAATGCGAAGGACCTCTAAATGCCCAACTTCACCTGGGACACCGATATCAATTTCTCTATCAAACCTTCCAAACCTTCTAAGAGCGGGGTCAATGCTGTTTGGCCTATTTGTGGCTCCAATGACGATAACATGAGACCTAGATTTCAGTCCATCCATTAATGTCAGGAGTCGAGAGACTATACGCCTCTCAACCTCCCCATGTGTTTTTTCTCGCTTAGGTGCAATGGAATCAATTTCGTCAATAAATATAATGGATGGTGCATTTTTCTCTGCTTCCTCAAAAGCCTTTCTCAAGTTGCTCTCACTTTCCCCAGCTAGCTTTGACATGATCTCTGAGCCATTAATGCATAAGAAAAAGGCTCCAGTTTCATTTGCTACAGCCCTGACTATTAGTGTCTTACCAGAACCAGGTGGCCCATACATCAAGGCCTCATTTGGGTAATGGAATCGGGTGGAACCAGCCCCCTGATTCCACCCAGTTCCCCCAAACGCGAGTGGAATGATGACATTGGAACCAGGAGTGCACGTGACCTGGTTCCAAGGTCGTGGTTCCACCGAGATGGTGTAACCGAGGGGCGCGTAAAAAATCAACTGAACCACACCCCATACGATTAATTGTTTTTCTCCCCGCGCTACCCTGCTCCATGCCCTATCTTTCCTCTGCGCGATTCCTCCGTTGTCGAGAAATATTTCTCCCGCAGCGAAGGACGATTCGTGACGTCGGGCCTCCTGCGCCTTTCTTTCTCTTCCGTCGACAACCTAAGCTCGCCGCGTTCTGTAGGCATGAACTCTAGGATATGAATCTTGCTGCCCGACTGTCCCTGCGATCCCCGACGAAGGACTCTGTTGCCTCGGTGTGACGTTCTGCCACCAGATTCGACGGATTAGGACGACGTCGCGGCCGCCTAGAATCGCTTTGCGTGGTATGTGACAAACAACCTCTCTTTGCACTTTGTACTTGTGATTTTCCCTCTAACGAATGTGCTTCCAACTTTCTAGTATCTTCCCCCACCGATTACTCCAACCTGCATCTTGGCCACCCACCGAGAATAAGAGGTACATTAATCTAGTGCAATTTTCCTCATGATTGATAGCCGGCTGGTTAGGGTTTAACTGCCCCTTTTTTAATTGGGCTTCATTTAGTTATCTTCATGCCACCGATTAGGGATTACACTATGTATTAGCATAAATTGCCCAAGTATGCACCAAGTTTAGTGTCAGTGTATCAATTTTCTTTCAGATCTATTTGTTCTCTACTTCAACTTTGTCTTGTCTAAATATAGTTCTAAATGTGTTGTTCATGGCACATGTTAATGTTATCTGTATCCGCATCGTGTACCATTTTGTTGAAAAGACATTCACCATTATTATATATAGCCGCAGCCATTCGGGATTTGTTAGAGGGTGTGACTAGGTCTACTTCATTGATAACTGTAAGCTCCAAGAATACATGTTATACTTGTCTAATCTCAGGGAACATAACTGAATTGCCACGGGCCATGGATAAAGGCAAAGGCAAGGCAGTTGCGACATCCATTAAGGGAAGAATGAAGAGGTGTCAGGACCACTCGCCCCAATTAGACACATGGAGCCCTATCATGTCAACCACTCTCGTAGGTTTGATGATGTAAGAACACATGGATGGTTACATGCACGATGAGAAGTTCACAAACGAATCATGGGCGCGGATGAGAATGAGTTTCAATAAGATGACCGGAAAGGAAATGAAACTTGTGCACTTAAAAAATCATTTGAAAGTGCTAAGGAGAAATTACAAACTCGTGCGACCATTGGTAAACAAGAGTGGATGGGGCTGGGATGGCATGAATAGCATACCTATGCCCCGGACCTATCAATGTAAGACAAGGTAATTGTGGTGAGTTGCTTCCGAAAAGATTAAACCCTTATGATAAGCGTTAATAATGAAGTCCTCCACTAACAACATCACCTCATCTTAACAGGCTAACAACGACTTCGCTAGGATTAAGGATAAGAAGTTCCCATACTACGACTCCTTCGACGTCTTGTTCGCGAATACAATTGCAATCGGAAGGAGAGCATGTCATTCTCAGAATCCACTACAAGAAGGATCAGGCAGCTCCGACGACATCATAGACATGACCAAGGAAGCCTATGCAACTCCAGAACGGCCCGACTTCCCATTGGATCAAGGATTAAAAAATATCGGATTATTTGAAGGGAGTCAAAGTCCACCCACAAATACCCCCACTTCCCAAATGCAACAAACTATGTCAACCGGCAAGAGAACCCGTTCAGGGTCAACACCATCAAACGCACGCTCGAAGAAAGGGAAGGGTGATGGCTACATGGAGGAGCTCGCGGCGAGCTCTAGGGAGAGGTTACAACTAATTAAGAGCATTGCATATCGTAGAGAGAATAAACAATAATCTGAAATCGCAGATGCTTCGAGCTCTATGGAAAAGTTGCTATCATGTGTTTCAAATATTTCAGGTGAGACCAGACTTGCATGTGCAACAGCGCTACTAAATCCATACAAGCAGTTTCTAGGCCGAGTGCACTAATGTGAAGATGACTCAGCCTTGCATGCATGGATAGTGAAGGTAACAACTGATTTCAACATGGCCAGCGGTCTCCCTGGAAATCCCACTAGGCCGAGCGCATATCCTCATCTAGCCAGAGTTCCGAACCTTGGCATTGGCGACTTCTCTACTACATCCATCACATATTAGCCTTTTCAATAAATGACATCATCTTTTGTTCAGCAATACTAGAATATTTCTATGCTCTAAAACAGCTATCATCCCATGGCCACTACATCTCGACCTTACTTTGCGGTAAGGTAAAATCGTCTATCGTTGCACACACGAGGATGAGCATCAACATTGCCACTAGGCAATTGAATTGATTCCTCACTTATAGCACATATTGCCTCAACAAAAGGTCGAGATGGAGTGGCCATGGGAGGACAGCTGCTTCCGGACATAAAAATATTCCAGTATTGCTGAACAAAAGATGATGTCATTTGTTGAAAAGGCTGATATGTGGTGGGTGTAGTAGAGAAACCGCCAATGCCAAGGTTTGGGGATCCCGCTAGATGAGGATATGCACTCGGCCTAGTAGGGTTACCAGAGAGACCGCTGACCATGTTGAAATCAGTTGTTGCCCTCGCTATCCATGCATGTAGATCTGAGTCATCTTCACATTGGTCAAATAGAAACTGCTTGTATGGATTTAGTAGCGCTGTTGCACATGCAAGTCTGGTCTCACCTGAAATATTTGGAACACGTGATAGCAACTTTGCCATGTAGCTCGAAGCATCCGCGATTTCAAATTATTGTTTATTCTCTCTATGATCTGCAATTATCTTAATTAGTTGTAACATCTCCCTAAAGCTAGTTGCGAGCTCCTCCATGTAGCCATCACCCTTCCCTTTCTTCGAGCGTGCATTCGATGGTGTTGACCCTGAACGGATTCTCATGCTGGTTGACACAATTTGTTGCGTTTGGGAAGTGGGGGTATTTGTGGGTGGACTTTGACTCCCTTCAGATAATCCGATATTTTGTAATCCTTGATCCAATGGGATGTCGGGCCGTTCTGGAGTCGCATAGGCTTCCTTGGTCATGTCTATGATGTCGTCGGAGCTGCCTGATCCTTCTTGTAGTGTATTCTGGGAATGACATGCTCTCCTTCCGGTTGCAATTGTATTCGTGAACAAGACGTCAAAGAAGTCATAGTATGGGAACTTCTTATCCTTAATCCTAGCGAAGTCGTTGTTAGCCTGTTAAGACGAGGTGATGTTGTTAGTGTAGGACTTCATTGTTAACGCTTATCATAAGGGTTTAATCTTTTCGGAAGCAACTCACCGCAATCACCTCATCCTACATTGATGGGTCCGGGGGCATAGGTACGTTGTTCACGCCATCTCAGCCCCATCCACTCTTGTTTACCAATGTTCGCACGAGTTTGTAATTTCTCCTTAGCACCTTCAAATGATTCTTCAAGTGCACAAGTTCCATTTCCTTCACAGTCATCTTGTTGAAATTCGTTCTCATCTGCGCCCATGATTCGTTTGTGAACTTCCCATTGTGCATGTAACCATCCACGTGTTCTTGCATCATCAAACCTACCAGAGTGGTTGACATGACAAGGCTCTATGTGTCTGATCGGGGCAAGTGGTCCTGGCACCTCTTCATTCTTCCCCTAATGGATGTCGCAACTGCCTTGCCTTTGCCTTTATCCATGGCTTGTGGCAAGTCAGTTATGTTCCCTGAGATCAGACAAGTATAACATGTATTCTTGGAGCTTACAATTATCAACGAAGTAGACCTAGTCACACCCTCTAACAAATCCCGAATGGCTGTGGCTATATGTAATAATGGTGAATGGCTTTTCAACAAAATGGTACATGATGCGGATACAAATAACATTGACATATGCCATGAACAACACGCCTAGAACTGTATTTAGATAAGACAAAGCTCAAGTAGAGAACAAATAGATCCGAAAGAAAATTGACACACTGACACTAAACTTGGTGCATCCTTGGGCAATTTACGCTAATACACTATGTAATCCCTTATCGGTGGCATGAAGATAACTAAATGAAGCCCAATTAAAAAAGGGCCAGTTAAACCCTAACTACCCGACTATCAATCATGAGGAACATTGTACTAAATTAATGTACCTCTTGTCCTCAGTGGGTGGCCGAAATGCAGGTTGGAGTAATCGGTGGGATCGGTCCTGCGAGAGGGAAGATACTAGCAAGTTGGAAGCACATTGACGCGTCAGAGGGGAAATCGAAAGTACAAAGTGCAGAGAGAGAGAGAGGATGTTTGTCACATACCGTGCAAAGCAATTCTAGGCGGCCGTGACGTCGTCCTAATCTGTCGGATCTGGTGGCAGAACATCACACCGAGGCAACGGAGTCCTTCACTAGGAATCGCAGGGACGGTCGGGCAGCAAGATCCATACCCTAGCGTGTAGGCATGCTTAGGTTGTCGACGGAAGAGAAAGAAAGGCGCAGGAGGCTCGGCGGCACGAATCGTCCTTCGCTGAGGGAGAAATATTTCTCGACGGCAGAGGAATCGCGCAGAGCAAAGATAGGGCATGGAGCGGGGTAGCACGGGGAGAAAAACAATTAATCATACGAGACATGGTTCTGTTGATTTTTTACACGCCCCTCGGTGGTGGAACCACGACCTTGGAACCAGGTCACGTGCACGTCTGGTTCCAATGTCGTTGTTCCACTCGCGTTTGGGGGAACCGGGTGGAACCAGGGGCAGGTTCCATTACCCATACGAGGCCAAAGAGTTGAGGGTGTCTAAGAGGAAGTTCTACTAGCTCTCTGCTTTGTGCCATTTGTTTCCTTAGGCCTCCCACATCATCATATCCCACCTCATCAAGTCTATCATCATCTTCCCTTTTAACATCTTCTCCATCAAAAAAGATCTGTGTCAAGAGAAACAATACAATACTCCGCTGGATCAATTCCTATAATCTTGAATTCAACGCTCCTCATACCTCCCCTAACAAGGAAGAGGTCCCCTTTTCTGACTGGATGATAGGCATCCATAAAATATGCTGCAAGCAAGATATTAACTTGATAAATTGAATATAAAGAACAAGAAAAACTACATGCGTAGAGTAAATTGTAAATAGAAGAAACAGAGCGAGATAATAACAGATCATCTTATTCATCAAAATGTTTCTTTCACTTTTTGCCAAACATTAACGTGCAATGAAAGGAACTCCCCCATGTTTACTTGTATATAAGCAATAGAACATTCTAGATCCTCAGGAAATTAGTTAGAATGCAATAGGCAGCAACTACTATATGTAAACTCCCATTTTATTACAATTCAGGATAGTCTTAAATCTGAATTAGAAGGATGGAAATCAGACTGCGTCATTAGGTGCTACTGAATTACACACTCAGTAACTTTGGATAACAAGGAAATAGATTTTCTAGTTTAACACTCTTCTTAGGTAGGTCCAAAATGATAAGCACCTAAAGAAATCTTATGGTTCAGATTTATATTAATACTCAAGAAGCATAGACTTGCTTCAAATTTCAGATGCTAAACTTGAAAAAAGACTAGATGGGCCAACAATTTACTGATATGAAGTTTATTTATGAACTTGGTTTGTTAAAAGTAAAATTGTAATGGCCATTTAACAATTCTAGGGCAGACAAAAAAATGTTTAGAAAATGTCAATAACAAAAGAAACATTGAAAAAGGAACTGCATCTCTTTTTATATGCAGCTCTTCTGAAACAAAACTTACAACATGGCATTAACAGGCTCCCCCCTCAGGTTACAAAGCATCAAGATATCATGGTATAAAATTTGTAAAACAAAAAACAGAACTTTTTAAACTTATGGATCAAAGGCGCAGTTCAAAAACATGATCTAGCAGTACTTTTGACACTACAAGAAAATCGCGATTTTTCGACGGATAATTTTCGACGGTTCTAAATCCGTCGCTATTTGCGACGGATTTTTCGACGGTTCCATTTCCGACGGATTTTTCGACGGTTATGACCGTCGGAAATAATTTATATTATTATTTAATTTTTCGACGATTAGGAACGTCGATATTTTCGACGGATATCCATCCGTCGTAATTTCCGACGACTTTTCCGACGATTATGACCGTCGGAAATAAAAAATTTAAATTATGTATTTTTTATATTATTATTAAATTTTTTCGACGGATTTTCCGACGGTCACGACCGTCGAAAATTAAAAAATTAATTATATAATTAATTATATTATTATTTAATTTTTCGACGATTAGGAACGTCGATATTTTCGACGGATATCCATCCGTCGTAATTTCCGACGACTTTTCCGACGGTTAGGACCGTCGGAAATAAAAAAATTAAATTATATATTTTTAATATTATTATTAAACTTTTTCGACGGATTTTCCGACGGTTGTGACTGTCGGAAATAAAAAAATTAATTATATAATTGTTTATATTATTATTTAATTTTTCGACGGTTAGGAACGTCGATATTTTCCACGGATATCCATCCGTCGCAAAATCCGCCGCAATTTCCGACAGTAAACTAAATAAAATAAATTTTTTTATTATTTATGTTTTCGACGGCCGAAACCGTCGGTAATTAAAATTTCGTTATCCCGCTTTTTTTCTCTTTTTTCCGCTTTCTTTCCAAATTTTTTCCTTTATATATTTTCCCTCCTCCCTCTTCTCTCTCCCTCCTCCCTCCACTCCTCTCTCTCTCCCTCCTCTCCTCTCTCCCTCTCCCGGCCGCGAGCACGGATGCCGGTTACGCTGCGAGATCGGCCTCTCCCGCGCGCTGGACGCCGACGACCCTCCCACGCCGGACGCCGGCGACCCTCTCCCGCACCGACGTATCTCTCTCTCCCGCTCCGCGCCGGCATCTCTCTCTCTGCTATCGGCCGGATCCGGCCGTGGCCGTTCGGATCCGGCCGCCAGGCGGCCGGTTCCGGCCTCCAGCGGCCGGATCGGCCGCCAGGCGGCCGGTTCCGGCCTCCAGCGGCCGGATCGGCTGCCAGGCGGGCTGGATCCGGCCTCCTGGCGACGGATCCGGCTGCTAATTTTTTTTATATTTAAAAAATTATTTGCAACGGTTGAGACCGTCAAAAGATCGACGGTTGCGACAACCGTCTAAAGTTTCGACAGTTGAGACCGTCGAAAAGTTGTGACGGCTCGGACCGTCGGCCTTTTCCGGCGGTTGCAACCGTCGGAAATTTTGACGGCTCGGACCGTCGGCCTTTTCCGGCGGTTGCAACCGTCGGAAATTTTGACGGCTCGGACCGCCGACCTTTTCCGGCGGTTGCGACCGTCGGAAATATCGACAGCTCGGACCGCCGGAAGCCTTTTCCGACGGTTGCAACCGTCGGAAATATCGACGGCTCGGACCGCCGGCCTTTTCCGGCGGTTGCAACCATCGGAAATATCGACGGTTCGAACCGCCGGGGACTTTTCCGGCGGTTGCAACCGTCGGAAAATTTCGACGGGTCGAACCGTCGGGGACTGTTCCGACGGCCAGAACCGTCGATATTTTCGACGATTTTTTTCAACCGCCGCAAATTCGTTTGCGACGAGCGTTTTTCGGACGGATCGATTTCGACTGAAAAACCGTCGGTAATTACGTTACCGATAGTTTTCGGGCTGATTACCGACGGTTCGGACCGTCGGTAATCCGCGTTTTTCTTGTAGTGTGAGGAAAGGTATCAAATTTGATACGCACCATAGGGCACATATGAAAGTATGATGAAAGGAAGAACAACACTCAGGCTTTAAATATGTTTCAAAAAGATTTCCAGTGACGCCCTCAATGGTATCATCCACGGGAAGGATGTGAACACGCCTGCCATACTTTACATCCTGAACCGGATGAACTGAGACCACATCACCAAGCCTCACCCTGAGGTTCGATATGACCACCTTATTCATCCTAATTTTTGGTTCGTCGCATGCATCGTCAGCAAACACGACACAGATTGTGTCCTTCCTTTTCTTACCCTACAGTTATTAAACGACACACTTTATCACAATCATCATCACCATAAACTCAAATATGCATGGAGTATAGTCTCAGATGCAAGACGTCCCAAATTCTTAAATTAGTAATCTATCTGATAAAAGATAATAACTAAAGAAGTAAAACAGTCTAGATATTGAAAACACTTCAAATAAATGCCTACCATATGAAAAAAAAAAGCCTTTTTTCCCTAAAGTATTTCACATTTCTAAGCATCTGGAGCTCAAACAAGCACGCGGCAAACAGCAACAGCGATCATACCTTCAAGAGGACCGTGTCACCGTGAAACAGCTGCAGCCTATCCATCGTCACGGGGTTCATCATGACCAACGAGTTATCATCCTC
The DNA here is from genome assembly GCA_030549335.1 of Pontederia crassipes. Taxonomy (NCBI): domain Eukaryota; kingdom Viridiplantae; phylum Streptophyta; class Magnoliopsida; order Commelinales; family Pontederiaceae; genus Pontederia; species Pontederia crassipes. Next base: position 64,442,767 of record CM060196.1, on the reverse strand, counting down.
GGCCATCTCGTCGACGATCAAGCGGTTGGGCGCTTTCTTCCTCTCGAGTATCGCGGTGCTGAAGTCCTTCCTGTCTTTTCTGCATCAAATCCATCCAAGAACAATCGAACTGAATCAAAACCCTAGTAAACGCCAACAAAAAAACAGCAGAAGCGAGGGTAGCCTACGGATCAGAAGACGATGCTCCACCATCGTTCGCCATTGTATTGGAATTGCAGAAGAAAATCTAGAGAAGAAACGAAGCAGCTCAGAGCAAAAATATTGCAGATACGGAGGACGAGGACGAGGCTTTTGGGAGGGTGCAAATTTATAGCGCTCGGTCGACGGAGACGTGGTGAAAGAAGTGGAACGGACTTGGACTTGAGGAAGATGGTTCCGATACCTTTTGGAGTCCGCATAATAATAATTGTGCGACTAAGAGATCCTGCGGTGATCCCATGTGTTTATCGTGGATCTTTGAGGTCGCGTATGATTCAATCATGCGGACAGTGAAACAGTAATGCGTAAAAAGTTTCACGCAGCAATGCTGGTGTGGAGAAGCAGAGCCGTTGGATATGCTGCTTCTGTACGGGCGGGATTCGGGGATTGGAATTTGAGGAGATCTCGTCCGTCAATCCAGAGCTCTAACTTTGTGGCGCCTGCACGGGCTCGTAGTTATTTCATCCATATTATTTATTCGTTTATTTATTGTTTATTATTAAGATGAAATGATAGTTATTTTACTGAAGTTGTTAAACCTCTGCATTCTTAATAAAACAAGGGTTTAATGGACCTCCACCTCTTTTAAATTAGGGTGAACGTTGCTCCTTAGGCGCGCACACATAGGAGCAACAGCTCGACGGTTGAATTCTGGTGTGACGGTTCAACATTGTGTACTGTGTAGACACTATTCAATAATTAAAAACCAACCAGTTCGATCCTTGATCGTCAACCCCTCCCCTCTACCACTCGCCATCGCACACCCTCCCTGCGTTGACTATTGATTGTCGTCGGCCTTGGCCCTCGCTGGAACGTCCCCAAAACGATCAACGTCACGTGGCGATGATCTATCTGAAGGCGTTACGAAAAATTACAACTTTGATCATTTCTTGACAAAAGTCCATTACAATAGTGACATGTCAGCAATAGAAATGAAGAGGAAAAATAAAAATATCATAATGACGGAAGTCTAAAAATATTACAAAATCTCCATAATAAATCTGAAAGTCGAAATACATCAAAGTTCATGAATACGAAAAGAAAGAAAATTAATAATTAGGCCATTTCTGATTCATGTGCTTTATTTTCGCTTGAGCTAAGTCGCGGCACACGATTTCAACACCAGATCTGACCCTGTGGAAATCAACACAGGGAAGGAGGTCCTTCCGTAAGCTATACAGTCTAGTGGAAAATCAATATAGTACTCAACGCATAACGAATAAATATGATTAGTCAGAATCAATAATAACTTAAATCAAGATCAGGTAAAGAACATACGATCATTCGACTATAGATGTCAATGGATAAAAGAGGCAGATATCATATAACAATCTTATAATCATGAAAGGATGCAATGATCATCCTATATTTATAATCATACTTCATTTACCATTATACTCATATATCATTTGTACTTTCTCTGCAATAATTACGTAAAGTCAGAACTAGGAAATGACAAAATATAAAGCTGAAATCATTGCTTAAACTGCATTATGCAAACCTGGGTTGCAATCGAATCGAGCTCATCAAAGAAAAGAACACAGGGTGCAGATTGGCGAGCCTTGTCAAAGATCTTCACGCACATTTGCCTCACTTTCACCGAACCACATGGTCAAAAGCTCCGAACCCTTGATACTGATGAAGTTTGCTTGGCATTCGTTAGCAATGGCATTGGCTAACAAGGTTTTCCCGCAACCAGGAGGGCCATAAAACAAAACACCCTTCGAAGGGGACATGCCAAACTTTTCAAACTTGTCAGGGTGCTCAACTGGGTATTGAACAGTCTGCAAAGGAAAAAGATATTTATTACTGAAACCCCATCAACCACCATTGACGAAAGCACTGTATTTTATCGAAAGAATCAAAACAAAAGGTGTACACAAGAATATGTTTAAAAAGTACCTCCTGCAATTCTCTCTTAACATTATCAAGGCCACCAATGTCATCCCAAGAAATATTTGGAACTTCAACAACCTGTTTCAATTTAGTATCATATATGAAATCACATTTGTTCAGCAAAAGAACACATATTAAAGTTGGTTGGAAACAAGAAGTTTCTAGATGGATTTGAGATTTGAGTGTCACAGAATTCCAATAGATTTTCTGCAACTTTGGAAAACAAAAAGTAGCCCTAGTACAAAAAGTAGACTGTTTTAAGCCATAATATCCAGGCAAAATGGCAAACCCCCTACATTTTAATTTTAAACATTTGTAAACAAAACAACAAATGTAGAGTACCAAATGCCAAAACCCAAGTGCAAGTGAAAATATAACGTCTAAGTGGACATTCAAATGCAGGCTTACAGTTTCTCGAAGAGCAGATGGATTGCTGTTTTCAAGAGCTGTCTTGAAATGCTCATTCGAAACAGCCATTGAGTTTAAAATTTCAGCATCAATTGATTCGTCCTCTAAATCAATAATATCCATTTTCTCACGGATGCGTTGCAATGCAGCTTCAGTACACAGAGTAGCAAGATCAGCTCCAACATATCCATGTGCATCCTTGGAAATCCTTTCCAAATCAACCTGCAATGAAACATATTGTAACATTTTTTTAATTATCCTTTACAAGGAGAACAACCAACAATTCGTAGAACTGATATGACACTCACATCTTCTGCCAGCTTCATGTTCTTAGTGTGAATGCGAAGGACCTCTAAACGCCCAACTTCATCTGGGACACCGATATCAATTTCTGTATCAAACCTTCCAAACCTTCTAAGAGCGGGGTCAATGCTGTTTGGCCTATTTGTGGCTCCAATGACGATAACATGAGACCTAGATTTCAGTCCATCCATTAATGTTAGGAGTTGAGAGACTATACGCCTCTCAACCTCCCCATGTGTTTTTTTCTCGCTTAGGTGCAATGGAATCAATTTCATCAATAAATATAATGGATGGTGCATTTTTCTCTGCTTCCTCAAAAGCCTTTCTCATGTTGCTCTCACTTTCCCCAGCTAGCTTTGACATGATCTCTGGGCCATTAATGCAGAAGAAAAAGGCTCCAGTTTCATTTGCTACAGCCCTGGCTATTAGTGTCTTACCAGAACCAGGTGGCCCATACATCAAAATACCCTTTGGCGGTTTAACACCAATGGCCTTAAAGAGTTGAGGGTGCCTAAGAGGAAGTTCTACTAGCTCTCTGATTTGTGCCATTTGTTTCCTTAAGCCACCCACATCATCATATCCCACCTCATCAAGTCTATCCTCATCTTCCCTTTTAACAGGTTCTCCATCAAAAAAAATTTCTGTGTCAGGAGCAACAATACAATACTCCGCTGGATCAGTTCCTATAACCTTGAATTCAACGCTCATATACCTCCCATAACAAGGAAGAGGTCCCCTTTTCCGACTGGACGATAGGCATCCATAAAATATGCTGCAAGCAAGATATTAACTTGATAAATTAAATATAAAGAACAAGAAAAACTACACGCGTACAGTTGCAAATAGAAGAAACAGAGCGAGATAATAACATATCATCTTATACATCAAAATGTTTCTTCCACTTTTTTTTCAAACATTAACATGCAATGAAAGAAACTCCCCCTTGTTTACTTGTATATAAGCAATAGAACATTCTAAATCCTCAGGAAATTCGTTAGGATGCAATAGGCAGCAACTAGTGTATGTAAACTCCCATTTTATTACAATTCAGGATACTCTTAAATCTGAAATAGAAGGATGGAAATCAGACTGTGTCATTAGGTGCTACTGAATTACACTATCAGTAACTTTGGATAACAAGGAAATAGATTTTCTAGTTTAACACTCTTCTTAGGTAGGTCCAAAATGATAAGCACCTAAAGAAATCTTATGGTTCAGATTTATATTAACACTCAAGAAGCATATATAGACTTGCTTCAATTTTCAGATGCTAAACTTGAAAAAGGACTAGATGGGCCAACAATTTACTGATATCAGGTTTATTTATGAACTTGGTTTGTTAAAAGTAAAACTGTAATGGCCATTTAACAATTTTAGGGCAGACAAAAAAATGTTTAGAAAATGTCAATAACAAAAGAAACATTTAAAAAGGAACTGCATCTCTTTTTATATGCAGCTCTACTGAAACAAAACTTACAACATGGCATCAACAGGCTCCCCTCAAAGGTTACAAAGCATCAAGAAAATCATGGTAATAAAATTAGTAAATCAAAAACAGAACTTTTTAAACTTATGGATCAAAGGCGCAGTCCAATAACATGATCTAGCAATACTTTTGAGGAAAGGTATCAAGTTTGATACGCACCATAGGGCACATACGAAAGTATGACCAAAGGAAGAACAACACTCACGCTTTAAATATGTTTCAAAAAGATTTCCAGTGATGCCCTCCACGTTTAACGTTAAACTGTTCTCATCATTCGTTGAACCATCCAATGAACCAGCATTTGAACCGTGCCTAAGAGGAGGATCAACACTAGACGTTGATCCGTCATATGATGGACAACAACCTATGCAGGAGCGTCCATCTCATTTTAAAAGGGTGGATGCCCATTAAACCCATACAACAAACAAAACTTACATCGAACTTCGTATGACTTAACTTTCTTTTTTATGCGATATGATAAAGAAATAATGTAGAACGGATGCATACTTCTATACCAATTTGTAGGACTTTGGATAGTTCTTCTTTAATTTTTTAATCTAAATAAGATCTTAATAAAATCATACCATATTCTACCCCTTAATCTCTCACTCCAGTATCTCATATCATCTTTTTCCATTAGTTAATTATCAAACAAAACTTAGGCTATCACATTGAGGCGAGTTCCTATGACCTGACCCAAGTTTTGCCGGAGTGAAATTTGGTGCCACATGTATAACGATGTCTTTGCGACTATTTAAACTCGTAGAATGGCATGCAAACAATTTGAGAGCTTAGGATAATTTTGCAAACATTTTTAAGATATGTTTAGGGCTAGCTATAAATAATTTTTTTTCTTATAGATTAACCTACTACAAAAATTGCATTCAACAGAAAATCCACATCTTACATTAATCTTATTTGCAAACATCAAATTTCATTTGTCTAGAACACGAGGAGCCTTACACATCAAGTTATCATATTTTAACTCTTTCCAACTTTATTCAAAAAGCTTTACAACAACTTTAATCATATTATTTTTTTCGGTTGCCACTGTAGTATAGGAAGTTGTCAGATGAAGATCCAAATTCATTATTACTAGACTATATCACCTCGGTTAATCATATTATGTTTTGGTATGTTAATAAATGAGCCTTGATATAACTATAACATTGTCTATAGAGCCCTTAATGACGTGCAGTCGCACAGTGCATGAATTATAATTTCATCCAATGCTTTACACCTCAAACATGTTGCATTAGTGGATAAGCCCCTTGTCCATGGACAGTGCATATCTTATCAAAGATTTATTATATTTGTGTCTGTGTCTGTGTGCGTGGGTGCGTGCGTGCGTGATTTGAAGATTATTTAAGAGGTCACCCCCAAAATTAAACTAAAATTACTAGATTAGAGAATAGTTGGGCAATATATTTTTGTATGTATAGAATATTTAATATTTTAAAAATCTATCCTCCGAAGTTAAAGTAAAATTTATTACATTATTTTTAAATCTGTTTTTAATATTAATTAATATTTTATTGTATTGTTTTTATTATAGTAATTTGCCCCTTGCTTGAAGGGTTGGTGGGCATAAAGCGGCACGCAGCAATGCATATTGGGCAGAAGTTGTTGTAACAAGTCCCAATTCCATTTTCCATTTTGATCTACAAAGTATGAAGGTGTAGCAGCTGAACATAGCCCTAAGCTTCTTAGTGGGCCGAGATCTAGGAGCCATTGGTCACCTGTGAAACTTACAACAAATTCATTCTTTAGCTACAACCTACACAATGGCTAGGCTCTATCTTCTTTGTGCACTTGTAATGGAAGATTATGTTTGCTATTGACTGTTGGCCGGTATGGAAGTGGAGGTGCTCCACTATTTTCGATGAAACATTTAGATGGCTCATTGATCGATCAAATAATTTGCTTGACAATTTATAGATTGTTGGAACACGTACACTCCTCCGGATACTCAATTAACCAATAAATATTCTGTACAAGGTTACAAGAAGGTTGGCTAAAGTTTGAGCACTGATGGGTCAGCAAAGGGGAATCAACCTACAACGATGGAAGATTATGTTTGCTACTGAGTTGAGTGTTGGATGAAATGGAAGTGGAGATGCTCCACTATTTTTTTATGAAACATTCAGATGGATCATTGATCCATGTATGTTGATCAAATAGTTTGCTTGACAATTTCTAAATTGTTGGAACACGTACACTCTCTGGATATCCAAGTCATATCCTTAACTCATCCAATATCCTGTACAAAATTACAAGAAGGTTGGCTAAAGTTGAGCACCGATGGGTTAGCAAAGGGAATCAGACTTGGCAAGGGCAGGAGGTCTCCTTAGGGCCTGTTTGGCATACAAATACAATTTGGATTAATGTTTTTAACTAAAGAAGGTTTAGATTAAATTGTGGGACCCATATAGAACATTCTAAATGCCGACGGGTTACGAAGCTGGAGCAAATAGGGGAATATAAAAAGTTTATTTTGGAGCAAGTATTTTGCATCCAAACGGGTCCAAAATTCAAAACGAATTTGGATGGAAAGTCTTATATACAACATTGGAATTACCACCCCGTTATTAGCTGAATTGTGGGAAATGAAGAAAGAATTGGAAATAACGTGGGAACAAGGAGCCCGACAAGTAATTCTGGAAGTTGATCCATCGGAAGCACTAAATCATTTCAAGTTTATTAAACAATATTATGGAGGGTGGGAAAGAGGCCTCTACAATGATATTATCTTGTGTTAAGAATATAAAGTAAATGATATTGTTCTTTTTAACGATTTAAGTTTTTAAGAAAATTGATCAACACATTAAATTTAATACAGTATTAGAGCTAGAGGTCCTGAGTTCAAATCTCGTTAAGCTCTTATAAAAAAATATTTTCCTCTTTTTTAGTCCACGTGATGAACTAGATTAGTATATCACATTTAACATGGCATATTGTTATGAAGCATGTAGATTATGAGAGCAAAAGAATTTTAAATTTTTTCTCCAAGTCTAACAAAGCTTGTTTATTGTCTAATTGGAAAGGCAAGATTACCTGCACACTTACTTTATCTTAATTCTAGTGTAAATCTTTTTAAATTTGGGCATCTGGTCATTCAATCACTAAAAAAACATTGGCTATAGAGATTTTTTTCCCCCGGACTGCGTTCGGATGGCAGAACGCTGAGCTAAAGTTCTCCAGAACTTTTCAAGCGAGAACTTAAGTTTTTTTATTTTTTTCTTCTTTCAATTCTTTATTATATTTTGATAAGTAAAATATTATTAATTACCATTTAATATTAATATTATTCATTAAAGTATTTTATACTATCTATAAAAAATAATCAATTATCATATTTTATTTATTAATATATTATCATTCAATTTATAAAATAAATTATTTAAGTTAATATAAATATTATTTGTAAATTATATTATTAATAACATAGGAAGATAATAAATTATAATATAGTTATTTTTCATAAATTATAAATTATAATATAAATATAAATATTTTTTGTAAATTATTATTTTAACTAAATAAATACATAATATTTTAATTTATTATAATTTTATACTTCATAAAATAATAAATTATATCATTAGTTCTTATTTTTTATCCAAACACCCACTAAAACTTATCTATCAAATCAACTTTTCAAATTCTCATTGTTATGCTTTTTATCTAAACACTACACCTAAATGTTTTTATCAAATTAATTAGTTCCCATAAATTAATAAAAATTTAAAATCCCCAATGCAAATACAGCCAAGTTGTTTGAAAGGGCTTTTCTTCCAAAACTAGTAGTTGCTCCTATCGGGTGGATGTTTATCATCTCAATATCACTTTTTGTAGGCTTCCAAAATTCATCTCTTTAATGGTCACGATAGGTTGCAACATTTTTGGAATTTCATTGATAATATTTTATTTATTGATGATTGTTGATTTTATAGAAATAAAATCCAAAGCCTAGTTTTCTAAGATTTTGTACTTTTTTAACAATGAAAATCTATCCGAAATTTTCTAAAGACAAATTGCTTTGAAATTTAAATAGAACTAGAGAAAAATATTTTGTAAAATAATTTTACACACATAGCAAAAAATTTAAATTTGATCACACAATAACGCATGCTTTAACATGTTAAATAGTGCCTTATGTATAGAGAGAAAAGGGTTAAAAAGAAGAGAAATAAATTTATATAGGAGATAAAGATTTAAAAATAGAGTTATAATATCATTATAATCAACTTCGACTTTAAATTGATTTCTCGCATTTTCGCTTTTACTTAATCCCTTATAATGACTTATTCCTTAGTATATACCTTGTGCATTATTGTACGTAGAATGGCATATGAGTTTAGTATTTTTCCAAACTAACCATCAATTGACATTTTCTATTTTGTGTCCATGATTATGAGCATTTCATAAAACTGATATATCATTTTAGGTGATGTGATTAAATTTTTACTTGAACAATATTTATAGATTGATTATTTGGAGTGACCAAGATCTCTAACCACATTTTTTTCACTCGATGGAATGAGGAATCATGAAATTTTTTTAACAAAATGAATCTCTCCCTAATATATAATAACTTTTTAAAAAAATTAGAAAAATAGGTGAAAAACATAATTAAATTATATATAATGATATCACTACTATATATATATATATATAAAGAAGAGAGTATTGAAGGAGAGAGTGACAAGTGTCCTTATGATGATGAGCTGACAAGTGTCCTTATGAATTTATAATTAATTAGTTTATTAATATGCATGCATATTATTCATATACTTATTTATGAAAATGTTTACCAGTTATAAACAACTAATTAGAATATTTATTCATATATTATTTGATAGTAATTTCCGAAATCAGTTATAAAATATTATAATTCCAAAATATTTGTATTTGCTTGATACAATATATTTAATAAATTAGATATTTTATTATCCAAATGTAGTCATTTTCTAAAAACATTGGGTAAATTACACGATTGGTCCTCCAACTTTGAGTCATTTTCAAACTGGTCCCCCAACTTTAATTTATAACCAGAACGTCCTCCATCTTTCATTTTCTTGTACGATTAGTCCTCATGACCGGTGATCACAGGTTTCCGATTGCCTTGCATACGTAGCTGTATTCCTCTCTCATCACATCTGTTTAAGTCGTCTACGTCATTATAAAAATTTAAAACAATAATAAAAAAAGATGCGGCCTTCCACATCATTATAATTTTTTTAAAAAAAGAAGTTGGGACGGCGAGATTTACAGAGAGGAGGATACTGCGCCCCTCCTTCTCCCTCAGCGGCGTCGAGGGCGATGAGGGGGGCCGCTGCCCCACTCCTTCTCCCTCCTCCTTGCCATCGTAGAGGAGGATGAGGGGGCCGCCGCCCCCCTCCTCCCTCAGCGACAACGAGGAGGATGAGGGGAGTATCCTGCCTTCCTCCACCGTCGCCGCCCACCCGTCCGTCGTCGCCACGACGAAATGGAGCACGTACACTGTTGTGCCCCCTTCGCCTCTGGCTCCGCCATTATCAATAGCAACCGCACCCCCTCGGCCTCCACTATGCGGGCCTTGCTTTTCCTCGACGCCAGCAGCGCCGTCGCCGCATCCTTCTTCCCCTATGCGGCCGACAGCGACATGATACTCCTCCACCTGGGTGAGCCGGAAGAGGGCGCAAGCCGCGTTCTCCCATGCAGCCAGGGAGCCGATGCCGCCCCCCTCTGTGAATCTCATCGCCCCCAACTTTTTTTAAAAAAAAATTATAATGATGTGGAAGGCCACATCTTTTTTTATTATTTTTAAAATTTTTATAATGACGTGGATGATTTAAACTGATGTGGATGAGAGAGGAATGCGATCACGTATGCAAGGCAATCGGAAAACATGTGATCACCATTCTGGAGGACTAATCATGCAAGAAAATGAAAGATGAAGGATGTTCTGATTACAAATTGAAGTTGGGGGATCAGTTTGAAAGCGACTCAAAGTTGAGAGACCAATCGTATAATTTACCCCAAAAAATTATAAATCATATTAAATAAAGATACTATGCAGGTAAAAAAATATCATAACTAACTAATCATGATATAAAATATTAACTGTATATATTATTATAAAAATATTACAATTATTTAATCACTATATATATTATATGTGCAGTTATAATAACTTCTACTTTTTATACGGTTATCTATCAACTAAATTTATAAGATAGCAGTCGTATATTAACTGCACCCCTACACCCGAATTTGCAATTGCAAAGGGATTATATATACTCCCATGCTCGATGTCTCATCTGAGGGCCCATCTCAATACATGATGGTTTAGTGATCTCTAGACATGGAGAAAGCGTAGGCTGATAATCTTCTTTTATAATGTTTTACAAGTTGATTTTCATAGTGGTAGGATTCATTTTTTTCTAATATATTTTTATAATTGATGTTCTTAGTAATTAATTTTTCTATCATAATCACGTCTAAGGGCCCTAAGATAATTCGAGCATCTACTGAGAATGAGTAAGAATCATTTCTAATTGAAGAAGGATTTCTCTTAATGATGCTAACCATTATAAGTTACGGTAGAATTCTTAAACTGTACAATATCACTATGAAGATTGTGTTCAAACATGTGAAAACTCAAATAATATGATTTTTTTTCAAGATGAAAAAAGTTTATTTTATGCATGCTTATTTTTATGTATTTAATTAAATTTGTATTATTCTTATGTGCATCTCTTGAAAAAATATGCACAAGATTTATTTTTACGTTATGAAAAAAAAAATTGCCAATTAATTGTGATCACAATATCACATATGTATTTCACAATTTGATTTAAATTATTCACATGGAATCAATAGTTATGGTTTGATCAATTTTTATACGAGTTCCTTTCTCTAACAATGTTGGTATTTAAATTTTTTATTTCTTTCATTCCTAATAATCAGTGAAATATAGTTGCCGGACAAGTTAATTTTTTATTAATGCCAATGACAAGGAAGTACTATGCTTCCACTATCTTGCGAAGGTCTCAAACATGAATGATCACTTACAAGTTACAATCATAAAATATAATAATTATATACTAACCAAATAATTATATATGTACGGTTATAACAACTATTGATTGGATATTAGTTAGCAACTAAAACTTATTGAACAATTAATTATGAGATTATAAGATACCATGAAATACATAATCTTCCAAGATATTAGCAAAGGTTATATGATGACTACATAATTTTACAATAGATACCAATAATGCTGAATACATGAACGAAAAAATAAACAAATTAGTGGAAATGATATATAAACAAAATGGAATATTAATTTATGATTGAACATCAACTAATTAAATTATTACTACATGCAAATGAAAATAAGTTTGTAAATGTGGCTTACCTTAAGATGAAAATAGAATAAATACACAAATAATATAATGAATATCAGTTAAACTGTTTAAATACAATATTTTCATTGTTCATGTAGATCATGGTGAATTGGTGGGCCTGGTGTCTTCCCGATAAACTAGCACAGTGGCCATTATATATATATATATATATATATATATATATATATATATATGTGTGTGTAAATATGCAGGTACAATTAAAAAAAAAGATCTATAGCCATTGAACAAATAAAATAGGGATAGATCGCTCTCATTAGTTATGTTTTTTGTAAGGTCTTCTTTTATAATGTGTGATTGCAGTTTTTTTATAATTGCATTGAATCTTAACGAATTAAATATCATAATTATATAATTTAATTGAAGAAAAGGAAAACTTATGGATAGCATAATAATATTTAATTATCAATGAGTTAATTTTTTCGCTTTGAAGATGTTAAAAAGTGAGATATTTGTGATATGAAATAATTAAAAAGTGATGGTAGTACACACACCATTTATAAAATATCATAATAATATAATAATTATAATTATCTATACCTATTTTTATATTAAAGAGACGGTACCAGAGAATAACTCATAATCCTAATTAATTAAGATAAGGATATTCATTATTATAATAAGAAATTAATTCCAAAAATTATAATCAATCTCAAATAGCATAAATATAAGTCATACTATATTGTAATAAGAAATTAAACCAAGATTTTATAATCATACTACATTATTTTATTCTTTACTATTAAATTTGTCATCTTTTTATAAGCCTTTTTCTGCTATTCTATGATTATAAATAAAAAATGACATGGAGCCTCTATCTAAACCTATCCACCCAAATAACATATGTTTCATGCAAATTTTTATAGAACTAGAATATTATAATACATTTCATTCAAGAAATTATCATGTGGAGAATTCTCTCATGTGACATGATTAATTTTTTTAATAATTAAATTATATAATGTCAACACATGACATATTTTTATCTTTAAATTGTTTGATAATGTTTTCATTAATTATACTATATTTCATATATATAATTATTGATTAAAAATAAGCATGGAGATTAATTTTATTTTTAAATTCAAAATAAGACTAAAACCATTTTATCTTAGTGATAAAAAATTAATAATTTAGATGATAGATATATTTTCATATTACAGTTGTGATCGTGGTTTTGATTATGCAGCATGAATAATGATTAGAATTTATCTTTACAATAATATTCGAACGTTTTATTGGACATTTTTTTTATCTACATGCAGAGTTGCATATTTTTTATTACAAAAAATATAATTTCATGCATGACTTCAAAATTAAAAAAATATGAATAATTTTAAAAGATATAAATTGTGTATAATGTCAACTATGTATGATATATTAAATACAAAATAATATATAAAAATTTTATAAAAAAAATAAGGACAATTCAACATTTACATAAATCTATTATCAAGTATTCATCATGTATTTAAATTTTCTCATATTACCACATAATTAAAGTAGTTATTGAAACAAATATAATATATGATTATATTTATCATGAAATTCATATATATGTCAAATATATATATGATTATATTCAGACTTACACTATATATATATATATATATATATATATATATATAGGATTTAATGTATATCCTACCCATCATCCTACCTACCCTCCCGAACCGTTGGATTCGCAATCGACGATGGATTCAAAAAAGGCGCGGTTCAGATGAAATATATAAACTGACTTGTGCATAAATAATCCTTTCACAATTCGTGAGCGAACCTTTCTCCGGTCATTAACAATGCTCGTCTTCGTATTTCTCCCTTGTATACTAGAAAGATTTCATCCGATCATATCAACTTATCCGAGTTAAATATCTTGACATTAGTGCAATAATAATGGTTCTCCAACAAGTTTTCTTTCGAATGAACAGTTAATGCGGAACACAGACGAACTAATTCTGAACCTTTGCTAAGTTATCACCTCAAGCAAATATTTGGATGAAACCACCGTGCAGTTACAACAGAGCTCACTATGATTTACAGGTGCTATTACAATTACCGCATGCAATTGACATCAATAATACAAATCTACTGAGCCAATGACCGAGGAAGCCTCTTTGCAATCTCCTGGAAGAAACAATAATTTAGCATTTTACTCTGATAACCTTGAAAGCTAATTCTGTTCTAACTTTTACCCTTTTTTCTTGCTTCTTTTTTTTGGAGAAAACAATTTTTACTTTTGTACCAGCGTCACATTTTATGCAGACAATAGACTTGAACTCAATTAACGCAAAGAAAATCCTTAACATCTGACAAGTTTCTAAAGAGGAATGCATACCTCAAACAGTTGATTGATGTTGTCTGCTGTCTTTGCTGATGTCTCTATAAAGAACATTCCATTTGTCTCTGCATACTCTTGTGCGTCCTTCAGAAAGAATGAATTGTCATTTCCTTGGAATCTCAATTAAAGCTGATGATCCAGAGAAAAGGCCATGATACAAGTTCCAATACCTGGGTTGATACAGCCCTATCTTCATGCAAGTCAGCCTTATTACCAACCAGAGCCATGACAATATCAGGACTTCCATGTTTCTGAAGCTCCTGTTAAATGGATGCCACATAATAAAATAAAGGGCACACCACCGCTTATCTTGCCATGAGTCTCAATGATGAGCACAAAAAACCAAAAGAGGAGAGAAACAAATAGCACTTGATCACGGATCAATGCACACAAAAACCGGAAAAGTTGAAAATAAAATTCTCGAGGAACTTTTCACAGTAGCAATGTTTACAATGTGGACGTAGCCAGGTTAACAAAAGCAAGTAACCAAGGCATGCAAGTAATGCTAGTGGCTGAATGAATGTCAATAATGATTGACGAAAATCATTTAAATAAAACTCGATTTACAAGTGGAGTTGAGCAGAATAATATGTTACTGGCCTGTCTATCTTACAGTTACAGAGCCAACTACATACAACAACAACAAAGCCTTATCCCACTAGGTGGGGTCGGCTACATGTAGGAAAAAAAGACAGACCAACTATAAAGCTTAGCTTCCAGAAAAGTCAACCAAAGAAATTAACTTTCATACAAGCAACTTAATCGGGTAGTCCATTTCGCAACAGATACGTCCAGGTTCATTGGGTTCGACCTATGTTGGGTCGTGTCAGACCCCGACCCAATCTTGACCCAATCATTAGTTGGGTGGGGTACAAGTTGGAAAATTCTAACCTGAGTTGACCTAACCTGATAACCCAAACTTTTATTATCTATTTTCCATTTTTGTCATTTAATTTTATCTTTATATTTATTGAAAATATAAAAAATATTAAATTAAAACATCTTAAATCTGAAGGTAATATTTAACTATTCAAATAACTTATTTTATGTTTTAAAACGAATACCAAATATTTTTATATTAAACAATGCAAAAGAGAAAGAGAAAAAAAGAATAAAGAATGTGGACGTAACTGTCCCGTTCCAATCCGACTTGTGTCAGATCCGATTAGATTGGGTCAGAAGCCCAAATTTGGGTCAACCTAACCAGGGGTAGGAGTAAGCATTATGTTCAGTTCAGCTAATCAACAATCACACTCTTATTCTTGTGACGAAAAGTTGAAAGAAAGATGCAGACTTTAGTGATCTTTGCTTATGTAATTATCATCACAACTAGTGTTTTATGGAAATAACCTCGCAAAATAACTTTAAAATGATGCCAAAATTCAGATCCGGATCATGGCAAGGATTGAGAGAACAAATTCAATACAAAGAGGAAGCAAATGATCCATGATACTACCTTAACCCAGAATTGAGCTTTGTTAAATGTGTCTTTACTTGTAATGTCATAAACCACAACTGCCACAGCTGCACCTCGGTAGTAAAGAGGGGCAAGAGCTGCATACCTGGTAAACAACATCAACAAACATTAAATACCTGGCTTGAGTTTTCATATCTATCATGTCATGTGTGCACACAAGGTCATGCCTCCATGATTTTAAAGAACATCTGAGTTCCTCAAAGTTTCAATGGTCATAGTAAGCTTTACAAAATTTATATCCTTCAAAGCTATGATGGATTACTATATGACCTAACAGTTCAACTCTGTACCTCTCCTGACCAGCAGTATCCCATATCTCAAACTTCACAGTTGTAGAGTCTTGCAAGGCCAATGTTTGAGATAAGAATGAAGCACCAACGGTCACCTAAAATTTCAACCATGACTCAATGCTCATCCAACTGTCTCAATATAGAAGATGCCAAAAGGAGAAATATAACGCACTACAAGAACAGAAAACCACTAGTTCTCCAACTGTTTTAGTATAGCATATGACAAAAGGAGAAATATAACAAGCTACAAGAACAGATTTTTTGAGAGAGCAACAAAAACAGATACTTATTGTGGGGAAGACATTTCAATGTCATTGTGTTCAACAAGTGTTCAATTGCTAAATGTTTCTCAAGATTACATTTCTGTGCAAATCACCTTTGAAGTAGGGTCAAATTGGCCACGAACAAATCGAAGAACAATGCAGCTTTTACCAACACCAGAATCCCCCAACAATACCAACTGCAAACAGAAACCATAGCAAGATCCAAGACAAAGTTTCAGAGAAATAATTTATCTCAAGCACAAGAAGAGAGTTAAAAAAAGGATACTCTAGATTTCTGGTAAGCAAACTATGAGAAAGCATGTAGTCGTATGTTCTTAAAAATTACCTCTACAGAATGACAATGAAAAATAAAAAAAATAATAAGCTGGAAAAAATAATGAAAGATAAATAAGTATAAAGCTTAAATGCTCAAATGTTTAATTAGCAATTTCCAGAGCACATACGTTTTCCTGATGCGACAATCATCAGTGCATGCTGACACGTCAATTCATAGGAAGTGTTGTCGAGAGTGGAGACACAAAAGATAATAGATCAGGGGTTGCGAGTGGAAGGGATAAATGTTTACACGGTAAGGGATTTACCAAGAAATAAGTTGTGCTTTATTGATTATCATACTATATATGCCTTAGACAGGAGTTACTTAAGTTGCTCAAGGGCAGGAAAGGAAACTAGACAACATAATGAGTACCCTAAATGGAAACAACAATATTCAATTACTGGTCCAAGGTCATCTCAAATAACGGCATTGTTATATAATGTTCAAGTAAAAAGAAAAAAAAGCAGAATTACTTTCTTAAAATAATCACCAATAGCAGAAAGTATTGCTATAAGACACAAAATGCAAACATACCTTCACACGCAAGTTTTTCGGGTCAGTTACAGCTGAACTCTCATTCTTTAGACTTCCCAACCTCCCAGCGGTTTTATCTGCTAAGCTCCAAAAAACAAGAAGTTAAATTAACCTAAGAAAAAACAGTTTGAAAAGGAAAAAAAAGGAGGAACATATTTATTCCAATATTTGGCATTTCAACACGAGAGAGATGTTTTTGCAAACACTTTGTCATGCACAATATATGGTACGGACAATCAAATAGCAACTGGAAAATACATCTTATTAGAACAAACTAGTAAATACACTTTTAGGGTAACTAGTGAAGACTTGGTACTGGACAATTGATCATTATGAAACGGAGTGTCAGCTACAGTTCATTTTTTGGTCCTCTTCTCACATTAAATATCTTCTAGTAAACATTCCCAAGAATCCCTGGTAACACATTAGATTGATTTATTAACTCATCCAGTTCATCAATTGTCCTTTCCCAACAATATCTGCATAACCAAGTGTTTGCCTCTATCCACAGAACACCTCCTCATCCAAAGTCCTTGTTGACATCATTATGGAGGGGTACAGCTGGAAATGAAGGTCATGACAGCAAACTAAGGAACTTTCTCTTGCAAACAATGAGATGGAAATTTAAAATTCTAACAATTTCCCAGAAGCTGATATGAAAAGACTTCTTAGCTGATTCCAAAGGACAAACTCTTTCTTTAATATCTATTAAGCTTCCTAAAACTAATCGGAATATACCATGTCTAAGGCAAACCAGAATCTGCAGAGAACATATTGGCATAGATAAAAAAAGCAGGTGTATTTATAAAATAGAGGCTTAAGGGAGCTTATATTAAACAAGAAAGAAAAATATCTTAAGACAGCAGCAGAAAGAAAAATAAGTTGGAAGAAAAACATCAACAGCTTTCTCTTGCAAACAATGAGATGGAAGCTTAAAATTCTAACAATTTCCCAGAAGCTGATATGAAAAGACTTCTTAGCTGATTCCAAAGGACAAACTCTAGAGAATTTTTTTTTAAGATCTATTAAGCTTCCTAAAACTAACTGGGTTATAGCATGTTTAAGAAAAAACAGAATCAGCAGAGAACATATTGGCATAAATAAAAAAGCATGTGCATTTATAAAATAGAGGAATAAGGGAGCTTATACTTAGCAAGAAAGAAAAATATCTTAAGACAGCAGCAGAAAGCAAAATAACTTAAAAGGAAACATCAAGATATACACAGTGCTAAAGGAATAGCTTAAGACAAATCGATGTGGAATTGGGGGCATTCGAACATAAACACAGTAAATGATGGGATTCCACCAAACAACGCCAATTTCATGATTTCTAGCAGCACCATATCAATTATAAACATTGCGATCATTACATACATAATGAAAATACGCACCCGCATACACAGTAGATGATTAAAACAAAAACAAAAAAAAAGGGTACTAATTCGCTCGATCAAAGGGAGACATGGAACAGACCAGAAGTCGAGGCATTAATTGGGCAAAATTGGAACGATCAAACCCTAGAAAGATGAGGGGAGGGCAATGGCACCTGGAAGGGAGGAGGCGCAACCCATCGGAGGCGGCGAGGGCGCGGCGCTTGCAGAATCGGCGGGAAGACAAAGGAATGAGATTGGTGTCGAAGACGTGCGTCGGGGAGGAATCGGATCGAAGGCGGAGAGGAGAGATGTTGTGTACCGGCAACGGTTTTTGACAGTAGCACGAGGAGGCGGGTGCTGATCTCGCGGAGCAGCACGTGCGATTTGCCGACGACCAACAAATTTAACTTCCACCAAAATCTGTATTGCTAATTTGAGAGTTAATTATTTTCTGCAAATTTAACATATTTTGTCAACTTTAATTCTACCCGTTTATTTTATATTAACAGTTAACAATTTAAATCTTTAAACTTTTTTTGCAAAATTGAATCACCAATTTTAATCTTTAAACCTTTTTTTAATAATTGAATTACCTATTGACATAACATTACTTTTTTTTACTCAAATTCGCACGAGTGATGATGATTTCAAGTGCTAGTAACCATATTTGCATTTACAGGAAGTATATCATGGGGGTCCCGTTACAAAATAGTGACTTGCACCACTTGGATTAGTTCAATTGTAGTATTAATCTATGTTACATAAAAAAATTGTAGTGTTCATTTAACTGGAGAGCATGGATTGAGCTTACTAGTCAATCGTTCAAATAGTCGTATATTATAATTTATAAGTTAATGAAGAATTTAATTGTAATGCACATATGTGCATTTTACTTATACAACTAGTGTTCTTTCCATAAAATCTAAAATTCTCAGTGTTCATCTTATCTGATTTTATTAACAAGTTACGTCAATGGATAAGTATTGCGCTTAACTTTTAAGATTCCTGCAAATTCATGAAAATTAAAAAGATTTTTCGTTAATTTTTTTAGATAACTCTTCAATTTAATGTTAACTACCGAACTAAGTCAGCTAATCCTAGACGATTAACGCTCTTTAGTTTCCTCTTCTTACTTGTTAATTTACATTTCTACTTTAAAATGAAACAAATAAAAAAAGAAATGGAAAAACCACCCTTTTCTGTTTTTTTTAATATTATCTTTCTTTTAAAGGATAGAAAGAAAATGTAATTTTAAAAAAAATGATATAAACATGTAAAAAGTGGGAAATTTTCACTAAAAAAATGTATCACCGGTTAAGTGTCTAATAATAAATTTAAGGATAAATTTAACAAAAAATATACAAATAGTAAAGAAAAAAAGGATATCTCGCATTTTGAACATAAATAAATGATTGGCTCGCTTTGCTCGTCGTAGTAGTAACCGCGTCTGCATCCTGAAACAAAACGACGGCGATGGCGTCGTTGTCTCTCCTTCGTCTCCCTGCTCCTCCTCCGCCCGGCTACCGCCCTTCTCGTCCCTATCTGGGGAAACCGCCTCCGACCACCCGGCGACGAGCTTCTCTTCCTTCGGTTGCTGCAGCTTCGGCTATAAACCATCCTCCCAATCCCGAGAAATCGGCCGGCGATTTGTGGTCAGAAGCGGCCAAGTTCGCCGTCTCCGGAGCACTCGTTCTTGGATTCTGCTTGTCTGGTAAGCATGTCTGTCGTGTTTCTGTGTTATTTTCTCTATTTATGGAGGTGGCACGATTGGAGTGTTTTGAATGCCTTATGGTTCATATTCAGGAACCGATGTGGCTGATGCAAAAGTTGGGGTTAATAAACCAGAGTTGCTTCCAAAGGAATATACCACAGTAATCGATGTCGCTGGGTTTCTTTCCGCCGGACAGGTAACTACTAGTTATTGCTTGCCAACAAGTTTGCTCTCTTATTTCCTATCTCGTATAATATGTGATCACGTTAACGTAGATCTTTTTCCCTGCAGATGGTTGCTAATATCTAGGGTTCCATTAGTTATTGGGGTATACGAGTTCATGTCACTAGCCATAAATGCACACTGCACACTTTTTTACCAAGCTTGGAAAAAAAAAAGAAACAAAAGAATGGAAATTTCACTTTGCTCCTAGATATTCAGACACTTGCTAAATCATGAAATTGCACATTTAGCCTCCATCAACTTGATCGAGTTGGTACATAGGATCGGAGAATAAGTGCTCAAACATCATAGTTTATGAAATTGGAACCTCCCACCAAAGAGAAACTCTTAATGAGAAACTTTTTCCTAAATACTTCAAGTGTTGGGCCTCTTTTTCTTTTATAGGTGGGAGCCGGTACCCACAAAAAGTAAAAGAGTTGTTGCTCAGATAACGAAACTAATATTTGATTGTGTTGATAATGTTTTAAATCTGAACTCACTTGTAATCCTATATGAACCCCTATGTTAACCAGGTGTTTAGACAATGAGGACGGTGAAGTCTCCCAGGGGTCATGCTGTCCGGACAGAGAGCCTGAGGGTCTGGGGGGATAGGGATCGGGGGTGGAGCCCTGAAACCTAAACGGTTTTAGGATTTCTGTTTCATTTTTTGTATTGGAGTTCTCTATATAAACCCTACGAGGGATGGGTTATTTTGTAACCTTCTAATCATCAATATTCCATAACAAAAAGAGCGCTCGAAGTCGTAATCCAATTTAGGATGAACCTCATAAACCTCGTGTGTTCTTCTGTGTGATTGCCTTCTCTCTCCCTCTTTTTCGTAACATATTGTTTTTAGTAACTCTAGATTATTAGACTGATAAGTCCTTTTTGCGCTCGAGTCGGAGCAGCTAATTAGGATATGAATAATTTTTGTGCATGTGCATTGGTAAGGTGAAAACATTTTGGCTTTGTAATTGGCTCTCACAAAAGGAATTTATCATTTTGACATTCTACCTTATGGACCTTAGCATACCAAAAGATAATTTGGAGAATGCTTGTGAAATGCAACTGCTGCTCTTCATACAGAGCTTTCATGTTTATATCTCTAGTGACATCATTTAGCTAAGATAAATTTTGATAATGACTGCTTTCCATTTGGTGTTTTCTTTACATTGCACTATTGTTTTTCATCTTAAAACTAATCCTAATACAACTTAGGCTACATCTAGGAGTCTCGGCTCTCTCAAATGGTTGCTGATGTTGAGAAGGATACAGGATTCAAACTTAGAATTCTTGCTCAGAACTACCCTGACACGCCAGGTAAGACTGAAATGCCATGACTGTGCTGTGTAAGTGTTTCAATATCATCAACAAGTGAGTCGAGAAGTTTTCGCAGGAGTCAGTTGTACTGAGCTTTATCAAGTTGTTATATAGCATTTTTTTAGAGGGTGTTGTTATATAGTTTTAAGCCCTTGTTTGAACTCATAAACAACTTGTGATTTAAGGTTGGTCAAATTGGATATGACCAGTTTCAGACAAATTAACCATGTATGCTTGAACTCATAAATCATAATAGTGGCTCCATTCCTATAGTCACCACCTTTAGTTTGCACTCCTATCCGAACATTTAGTCAGGTGTCAATAATCTTGAACACCAGTGGGCCATTGAATATGACCACAAAAAATAACTTAGATAAATTATTTCATAAACGTTTGACAGGAGGAAATGTGTTGTGACATGTTCTCCTGATCCATACTTGCTGTGGGAGTAGTACGAAGTTGTACTACCAATTGTGTGATTTTTGCAGCATTTGAAGATACATTAAGCCCTAGCTGTTCCTGCAATTTTTTTATTCCAAATTTTTTTTTTTTCTGAATGTGTTCTTCTTTGTTTTTCCTTTTTCACAATAGCAACGATTTGGGGGATTGATAGAGGATGTTATGTTATTTGTAATTGATATTTATATTCAATTCTCCTTTTTATGTCTCCCCAGGATTAGCTATTAGAGATTTCTGGCAAGTTGACGATAGAACTATTGTACTTGTTGCTGATCCAACTTTTGGTAAGATATGAGCTACTTGCCTTTGTATTTCTCAGCTACTTAAGCCTTACGTGAAATTATAAAGGGTAAAACAAAAATAACAAAATTGCTTCAGCTTTGATATGAATTGTTGATGATAGAACTGTGTACTTTTTGCTGATCCAACTTTTGGAAAGATATGAGTTACTTGTTTTTGTGTTTCTCACCGACTTCAGCCTTTCCGTGAAATTATAAAAGGAAAAACAAAAATAACAAAACTGCTTCAGCCTGGATAAGAGCTACAATTTGAGATGGCTTTGAAATGCAACTATGGTACTATCAACACAGTCAGCAATATCATCCTGAAAAATTACGAGTTGATTTCATGTCCCCTATATTACAAATCATCAGCTCTTTTTATTCTTTTAAATTATGATGGAATCTATTAATTTTAATCCCGTGGTTTAATTTTTATGTGAATCCTGGTGCTTTCAGTTGACAAAGTGAGGGATGCAAGTGCCTAACTATTATGTAGTATATTACAACTTTTGTTTCTATAACTACTCTGTTTTCCATTAGGCATGTTATCTTCAGGCTTTTAATGTTCTGATTTTGTCCAAATATATTTTTCTCTTTTCAACTTATCTTTTGTAGTTTATGCGCTGAAAAGTAAATGATTTTTTTTTGTATACTTAATGGCAGTACTTGTCACATTTGATATAAGTATGTTGTTTGACAACCAAACTAAATCTATATTAGACTTGAGCATTTGGTGCAACTTCTGGTTAAAATCATCAGTTATCTATTGAGTTAATTAGTTCCTGTACTTGCAATATATCTCTAAAGTCATAAACCAGTTTCGGTATATTTGCAGGAAACCTCTTGAATTTTAATGTTGGAGATTTAATTGATTTAGAGGTACCACGAAACTTCTGGAGTCGAGTTTCCGGGAAGTATGGAAACATGTTTTATTGGAAAGAGAAGGTTGTTTCTTACAGCATTGGTTGCTTTTATATTTGCGTTCGTTAAAAGCTGCTGAGAACTTCAGCAATCATTTGTGTTTGTTTACCTCTATTTACAGGCACTTTTACAGAAAAAAATAACAAGGAAAAAAACTCTACATATCTTTATACCTTTAGAAACATGACAACCAACCGGTTGCATTAGGAATTAACTCTCCTTTCAGGAATCATTCTGTGTGTTGATGACAACATACTCAGGCAGTTAGAATGCAAGCATGACATAATTTCTATATGTGACAGTTGATTACATATTTTGTTCTTGTCTCGTTTGATTCATCAGTCCTGATAATTTTGTTGCACCTTATGTGTGGCAAATCCTGCTTCATAGCTAAGCTCCAATTTACTATTCATGTTGACGTTTCTGAACTTATGATTGGTTTGGCTTGATTATTCAATCAGATTTTCTTATCTGCAATTGGGTTGAAGTATTAAAGAAACTATATTTGGTCCATTTTGCTGTCAATGTTTCAAGTTATTCTTTCAAACAATGTTCATATCACAATTCTTCTTCAGTAGAACTTGTCAGACTTGGGAATATGACTTACAAGTTTGAACAGGGAGAGGATGCATCTATCGAAGCTGCTGTCATGGAAATATCTTCTTGTCTGAGAGAACCTGCAGGACCAAAAAAATGTCTCTGAGGTAAAATCGAAATTTCCTTACTTTTTCCTCATTGAAACCAAAGATTGAGCTGTAAAGTAGTTTACCAAGAATCTCGACGCACTGTGGATTCATTTTCCGAGTGTTAAGACACTTGATTTGGGCTGGTCCTCAGTTGATTCGCAATTGAACCTTTCCCCGTTTTTCATTTTTTAGTTCTAACTCTACATTTTGTATGTCTCCCACAGCCTCTGGTATTGTCATCCTCGGAACAAAGCTGATGATTCAGTTCAGCCTGTAATTCAAAGAATGCTTCAGGATGAATCTACTCCAAAGCTTGCACTGTTAACTACTTGGTTGAATGGTTCTGAATTTCTAGCTGATGCCTTTTTTTTTCTTTTTGCTTCACTTGGACTGGTACTAAACTTTGGATCAGTGTACGAGAAAAAAAATGGGATCTTTCATCTGCAATGAGGTGATTTACTATGCGCTTAAAACATAATAAGGCACTCATATTTTTGCTTCACTTTTTTTTTCTTTTAACGGGAACTCTATCCTTGCTAATTTTTATTTGCATATATGACAAGAAAGTCCTATCGATTAAATCAAAATAAGCTACTTATCATTTGAAATAATTATAATAATAATCTCTATTCTTCTCAAAAAAATAATATCTTTATTTTAACTTAAAACACGTTTCTTGAAACTATGACATTTTTAATCCAGATTTTTTTATCCAGCATCGGACTATTGGTTTAAGTGTTTCAGGTCAAAATAACTTATTTGTTTGTTTTATAAAATCTCTGTGCTTGGTGAAGAAGATATTTACCTCAGTTGTTGGGATAATAATCTATACCGTATGGACTCCTTTTTTCTCTTTTAGATCGATAATAACTTAATTGATTTTGTTTTTTTTTTCAACTATACTTAATTGATTTTGTTTATTTTCAATGATAATTGATTTTGTTCAATTATAAAAGAAGGTCGATGGATCTGATAACTAAGTTCATTTAGTTATGGATAGTGGGTAGTCTGGGTCATTCGTATATACTTTCGTTGAATGCAATTCATATATAGTTTTAATTTCCTTATTATTATTATTATTATTATTATTATTATTATTATTATTATTATTATTATTATTATTATTATTATTATTATTATTATTATTATTATTATTATTATTATTATTATTATTATTATTATTATTATTATTATTATTATTATTATTATTATTATTATTATTAAAAAGTAGTTTATTATTGTGCACTTTAATTTGTTACCAAATACCAACAATATTTGTGCACTTTATTTGATGATATTGATTTATAAGTTCAAAGACAAAAAGATGACAATCATAAGACGGTTGAATATATTAAAGCTTTTTAGTTGATTTCATATTTTCAAATTAATTTATAACACAAACTTTTCATTTAAATAATACTACTAATACAAATAATAAATAAGAAAGTAGTTTGTACTGATCAAGGCCAGGTCCTGGATCCTCAACCTGATATAGAGATGATTGACAATATATCAAAAACATGTTATATATATGATGGGATGGAGGATGCCAACTGAAGGCCGAGATTACTCATCTCGCATCTCCTGATGATATATATATGATCCAACAATGTTTGCTTACACATATATTACAATTGCCAGGCCTCGACTACAAAGAATTGGAACAAAAAAAAAAAAAAGAGAAACAACTCTTTCGCTGTTATCTAGTTAGACCCGCAAATCGTAATGGTGTTTCACGAGCTGGAATAGAATCAGCTGTCCTAGAACACCTCAGGAATCCAACCTTTGTAGCTCCTTTTTTTAAGTATGAAAATGATCAATCATATGTTGTATTACATCAGTGCCTTCTGAGTGCGTAAATGGGTGCTTAACCTGGCAGGATGACATGAAATTGCATCAATACTCTGGTTACAATAAGGTGACAGATTTACTATAGAACCCACTATTGTGGCAAACATATCGTCACCTGAATAACACTATGTGCCGCAAACCTCTGTCGACTGGTGTGAAAGCTGACATCTACCCTCTCCCATGACACACGTGTGAGTCCAGTTACTAGTTTCTCTGCAAAAAATTAATAAGCAAATTAAAAATACACTTGGACATGATTACGCCAAATAATAAAGACTGCATTGTTAAAGCTTTGTCCGAAGGCTGATTTCCAAATGTCATCCAGACAGACTCGATCAAGGCAACTAAATTATAACAAGTCATGAAAAGCATAAATATCCAGAGGTTAAGAACCTTGTAGCATCTGCATTTTATTTGTACCCATGTAAACCGAACATGTAATGCAGAGGCAGATACCTTAGCATCTTTTGGTCGCAAATCACCAGACGATCTTTTTTTGGGTGGACATTCCACCTCCGGGTGTCCCCAACATTTTGTATATGGATCCTACTACATAGTTGAATGCATCATCCTTTTTTTTAAAAAAGGACCTTGTAGCATGAGTTTAGGGTGTAGACAAGGCCTACTCCGTGTTTGCTATGATTAATGTGTAACATAAACATATATATTATATTTTGATCATGGAATAAATCTGGTTTGTGTTGTTGCACTACACACTACACTTATCTGAGAGCTACACGTATATATATTGACCACACTCATGAATTATAAAAGTTTGTATTTGTTCAGTTAATGGGGTCATTCTGGAAAAAAGAACAAACAAGGCAACAGTGATTTATATGAAAATACTCCAAAACTGGAATTTGGCTCAATTTGGCATTGATCTTCTAATGAAATAACCTGGTTAAATGTTCAAATCCTCTCTCTCCCCCTCCCCCCCAATATCCAAGTCAAGGTAGTGGTGACTAACAATACACAAATGGATACTGCAACTTATGTGTTTGATAGTAATACAGTTAAAACTAAATTTGGGTTGACTTAGATCTTTTAGGGGATTTTAAGATGATAAATCCAGCGCCTACGAAAAACACTAGATGCAATTGACCTTTGAATGCAATCTAGATCTACTTTTTGATGGGCGCAGATCTATAACACCTTGAATTGCTCCTCTTTTCAGCTTTCAGATTTCCTGATTAACAGAATGAACCGACGAAAGTTTGTGCTTACACAGAAAACAGAACCGTCAAAAATATTAATGGGTAGCTCTGCTTTGGACCCTGAAGTATTGCTAATTTTCACATGCTGACGCGCAAGCTTCAAAAGTTCACTTTGCACCATGAACTTTTAGCACTTTTTCACTTAACATTTTTCATTCACTGCTGTTAGTTATTTGTGTGAAATGATATTTCTGCCACCTCTCTCTCTCTCACACACACAGATTGAGAAGAGGGACTGGAGGTTAGCCTGCCTTTCTGGGGTTCTGTTGACCATCGAGGGTTCACAAGGTCAAGAAGTGGAAGAACAGTAATTGCACTTGAACTTGCGCATGTTCTTGCTGCCCCTGCCGCAGCCATTGTTCGTTGTTCTACTTATGGCGTGCGTCAAGGAGAGACTTTGGAGTACCCTGCCTTCCGCAGCATCGTCGACGTTTTGGTCATTGGCTACCTCAATACCAGAGAGGCGAATTCTTGATGTGGAAGGTGATGGCTAGTCACTACTGGACAACTGGTGGTATGAATGGGAGCTAGGAGTCAACGCTCAAGAAGTCATTGGCTTGCAGCTCACTTCTTGCAGGGCCTTACAAAACTCTACGAATATGAAGGATTTATATATGTTTCTTTTTTATGGGGTAAAGGATAAATCCATATATGTTGAGACTTGAGATCTCTCTCTCTCTCTCCATATAAATATATATATATATATATATATATAGTGTGTGGTCTTGTGGATGTACCTTACACAATTTGAGCTCTACCAAACTTTTATGCCAGTGGCCACAGGCTTGGCGCCCCCAGAATCTGGGTTTGCCTCTAATATCGATCAAAATGTGCAAGGCGTACGAAGAGACTATACCAATGTACAAAGCTTTGGCAGCCACAGGACTTGGGTATCATATACACACATTTGTGTTTATATATCCTTTTTTTCAAAGGGTTGTATTTATAAATCTTGCCAATCTACAAATTTAAATCAAGAGGTGTAAGCTACATGTCCACATAGGAATATTTATCAATATGCAAGAATAAAGAAGAGTTGACAAGATAGTTCAAATTAAAAGAATTGATTATCACGTGGATCAACAGACTTGCAAAAAAGTACTATTTTTTTACTAAAATTCAAGAAGGTTTTCCCCTATATTGTAAATATAGGAAATTTATTAATGCCAGAAAGATTTTTACCTTCTACCACGTCATAGTCATCATCCACAACTGAAACTTCTGTAAGCTCATCAATGCCACTACCTTTTGTCCGCTCTTCATACACTACATGTGGGTATTTCTCATTCACCGAATCCTCCCACTAAAACAAGTATATATAAATTCACACGTGTCTTTAAAGTGAAATAGTAAAAAAATTGCATTATAGACATCATTTGAAGAGAAGGGGTGGGAATAAACCTTAGGCAACTCTGAGTTGCGTCTGATAGATGATGTCCTCCAGCCAACTATATCTTTTTTTTTGTTTTGTTAGGAAAAAAATTCTGATTACATGAAGTTGAAATACCAAAGGGTAAAAAAGATGCACCAACAAAGCAAAGGATACGATCATATCCAACATTGGCGTATACCACCCTGCGTCTAAACGCTCGTAGGGCAGACCTAAATTATATATCATTCATATATTAAATATACAATTTAAACTACTTGAGTACAAATGAACGAGAAGCAAATGGAGCATACATAAAGTAGAGGTCATCACAGTCTTCTACCATACGCTGCAGTAGTGGCGGTTTTCCGTCATCAACATCAGTTAGGAAAAGATGCTTGCCAGTTTTCCCAAATATCCAGTGAATAACACGAGAAGCAAC
The DNA here is from genome assembly GCA_030549335.1 of Pontederia crassipes. Classification (NCBI taxonomy): domain Eukaryota; kingdom Viridiplantae; phylum Streptophyta; class Magnoliopsida; order Commelinales; family Pontederiaceae; genus Pontederia; species Pontederia crassipes. Next base: position 64,413,973 of record CM060196.1, on the reverse strand, counting down.
TTTTTCAATAGCAGTGAAGCCAAAAAGAAAAGGAACCTGTTGACAATTACACAAACAAAATACCAATGTGTCAAACTTGTAACATGGACACGACACGAAAGGACCGAGAAAACACGCAATTGTAAACACACAATACACGACATCCAATTCCACCAGATTTTTTAATAATATATGTGTATACTAATCCATAAGAAAATATATAAACCCACAATATCAATGTTAAGATGCACTCCCCTTTGATACAAAATGCAATGTCACATGTACAAATTCTAATTTTAATGTTAATTCATGATAAATTCATAATAATAACAGCCATTAGTAATCGCAGTTAAAAAAAACATTGTTACTAGTAGAACTGAGAAATGCTTTTTTATAACACAAAAAAGAAAAAGGGAGCCCTAAGGCCCCTATTCACGTGTCATGAACAGGATCGTGAAAAAAAAGGCCATGCTCACGGACAGGAAACCCTGTCCCTCTACTTGCTCACGTGAGAGAGAGAGAGGGATGGAGCAAACAAGAAAGAGAACCTATTAGGTCAGTGGTGGCAGCATTTGTGATAAGAAGGATGGAACTAGAGAGGGAGGAGGAAGAGGAGGAGGAAGAGGAGGAGGAAGAGGAGGAGGGTGAGAAGGCGGGAGACAGCAGTGGTGGCAGCATTTGAGATGAGTAGCAGCCGCAGCAGAGAGACATCAGCAGCAGCAGGAGATGAGCAGAGGCAGGAGGAGGAGATGAGCGGCAGCGGCAACCAATGGGACCTGGCAAACGGTGAGTAGTGACACCAACGCAAACTTAGGGCATGGGGCAATACTTGAGGATCTCCCATCAATTTTTACTTGAGTTGGTTATGTGAGCTATGTGACCAGCTTTTTTGTTAAAGAAAAGAAACTTTGGGATCTGTGGACACAGACGTGTCCACGGGTTCTACCGGCCAGCAAGAATCCCACTGAAACATTGCAAAATTGTGTCTAGGTAGGAATGACCACGTTTTTATCAACACTGCAAAATACCATGGTGCATAATGGAACACATGAACATACAATAAGTGTTTCCATTACAGAAACAATTTCATAAATAACACAAGAACCATCATGCAATTGAACCTTAAAGGTAGTTCTAGAGTTTTCTGCAGAAGAAAATTTAGAACTAAGCATCTCATTAGGTACATCAACATGTTTGTAACTTAAGATACTTTCATAGTTACCATGAAACATAGTAATACTACAAAAACAATTAATTTTGCATATTATTACATTCTTAATGAACGAAACTTAAATATGCACATGATAACAGCTTCTATTACTTGTTGCTACATCAACCCCTCATACCTGTTTTCAAAATTCCCTTCCAGTGCCCCACATGGATGCCATTGCAAGCAAGGTATACAAAACCATCTCAAAGCAGCTTAAAGGGAAGCCCCGAGGTATCTCAAAAATATATTCCACCAACGGTTCCAATTATAACAAAACAAACCATGGAAATAACCTTTTCTAACTGGATTATGCAATCAATGCAAGCCAAATAAGTTGGTAGGAAAACTTACTTGTCTGTTTCCTCTGGAACCAAGATGTGGTGTAGCAACTGTTATAAAATTCACAGGTTGTAAGCCACAGATGGTACCTCTATTGGTGCCCACATCATCCAGAGGATCCCCAGTAGTTTTCCTTTCAGGCGGTCTGTAGAGCTTGCCAATAGCATATCTTGCAACCAATCCTCCTACTGAGTGTGCAACAAAAGATATCTTTTGAATTTCTGGCCTTTTGTTGATAACCACAATAACCTGTTAAAGTAAGCCTTTTCTAAGAACACAAATAGACAAGTGAAATAGAGGATTCCTTTTTCTGAGAATGGAAAGGACGACAACCAGAGTTTGTACTTTGTAGCCATCCAGATTTATTGATGAAAGGAAAAAATTACAAAGAAGTCACGATGCAAAAAAAGACGCCTATTGATTGCCAGAAAATTGTCCACTAAATAAACAGCATCAACCATGACAACCAATAACAAGCTACTGTAATCTGAAAGGCAAACTAACCTCTTCTGCTAATCGTTCACCCATAATATCAACACCGTCGAGAGTAAGCTTATACATATTTTTTTCACTACCTACAAAGGGAAAGATATACGAATAAGTTTTCACATTATTTAAAATACTACAAAAAAGAATAATCAAATATGTCAGAAAAAATGAAATCCCTGATTGAGTATTATGAAAACATGGTATCTCTTTATGGAAAATCATCAAGAAACAAGTATTTTGTAGTCATATAGGTGAGCACTTTCATTGAATGCATATTCATGAGCGATTCCAAGCACAAAAGTCAAGGATAAAGAAAAAGATGCAAACTGAAGTTTAAAAAATAAAAAAATTTGTACTACTTGTTTTAAAAGATTGCAGATGTTAATGGTGCAAAACTTACAATGCACTATGACTTTATCTGGAAACGTTGCAGCAAGCTGGGTGGCACCAAACTTCCAGTCATCCATGCTGCAACAGGTAAGAAATTGGAAAAACAACAAGATTAAAGAGGGGAAAAATATATGCGGGGCAGCAAAGGACATACTAATACTAAATGCAATTCATCGAACAAAGGAGCAAAACGGATAAAAGTAGTATGTTGCAGAAAGATATGCATGACTAGATGAAAAATAATCTACTAAATATGGTATTGTAAGAAGCAACACCATTAATGTCGACTAAAGTGTTATGCGTTTCATGGCATACTCCACAAGATAGACCACTCCTTTGAAGAATTTCATATTACAAACATCAAGACAACCGATACTTAACAATATCCCACCCCCATTAAATATCTTGTTTCTTCTAATAAAAATTTAATCAAAAGGAATCTTCTGAAACGGGGATATGGTTGATTATAAGCAAATCAGTAAAGACAACACCAGCGTTGCAGAAAGCAGATGCATAAAATCTTCAAAAGGGATGGCAAAAATACTTTTAACGATAAATCCTCTCTTCAATTTGTTAGCATCCGATCGAGTAAATATAACTTTTTAACGCGATCTTTAACCAGAAACAAAACCAAAAGCTCTTCAGTTCGACAAAATAGACCACACTCCATTCCCAATTTAGAATTAATTTTATAAACAAAAAAAAGAGAGAACCATCATTCCTCATTAATTACATCCAACACTCATCCGACTAATCGATACCCATGTAATCGCCGCTTCAAACACCGAACGGATGAATTCCGAACACAAAATCGAGAAGGAACCGGATACCTCCCGAGGATTCCATGGACCATCACCACGAGATGGTCCGCAGAGGCGCCGGCCGAGCTCCAGACATCGGTTCCGCCAGCGGCGGACTCCTCGGCACAAACCCCTCCGATGTCGCCCATCGATCGTCTCCCCCTCTCCTCTCCTCTCCTCAAGAGCGCATCGCTCCCCACTGATGGCGTTGAGATCGCGAGAAATCGCACGATAATGGAGGCTGGTGGAAGCAACGTAACGGAAAGAGAGAGAGAGAGAAGAGAAGAGAAGATATAGAGGAGAGAGGAGAGGAGAGAGAGAGACGAGTAGTTGCGAGGTGGAAGGATTTGGGCGGTGACGCGAAAGGGCGGCTTTTATACCGAGAAGAAGAAGGCAAAAGAAGAGAATTTTAAAATTAAAAATAAGTTTTTTGTTTTTCAAGGGAAGAGTCGGTTAGTTGGAAGAATAATGCAGAAAAATGTATCTTTTACAAATTCGAATTATATAAAAAAAATTAGTGAAATTGTGAATTGTGTAGTAGCCACCCCTTAATTAATGACACCCCAAAAATCTTAATGTCACTTTTTTTTGTTCATCTTACTCCTATTTTTATGTTATTAAAAAAATGATAGCCCCTCTTTAACAACGTCATTTCACAAAAGTTGACAAATATAAATGGATAAATAACTCTTTTAATATTCTATTTTCAACATTTTTTAATTACTTATTATTTAACTCATAAGTTAAATAACAATTATAAAATAAATTATTATTTTATGACTTTGTGAGTATCATTAAATCTAACATATTTTTCAATATTTACTGTAATTCAACAAGCAAATGCATGTATTAAATATTTTTCAAAAAAAGAATGATGAAGACATAATTTTAAAAAATAAGTATAGCCTAGAATTATATTTTAAGTAACTACAAAATAACTAATATTAAATAAGCCAATAAAATGTAGGCACTGTAATAGAAAAATTGTAATAAAAAAGGTAAATTCATAATATTAAAATCTTTTATGTTGATTGTTGTAAAATAATATAATTTTGTTGTTGGAAAAAAAAGAGATAGGAGACTATTCGTCTCCTAATACTATATAAAAGTAAGATAATAATTTTTGTAGTGCAAAAAGGTAAAGGTAAAGTTGATGATTATTGAATTATATATGATGATTATTGAATGAGTGTAAAATGTTGTTGATGTTATCAGATAATTACGATTAGGATCAAATATATTATTATTAATAAACTTCACAAAAGAAAATATGACATAGTTTTAGTAATAGAAATGACTTTGTAGTTAGTTTTCATTTATTGATGGATTTAATTTTTCACCCGCGTTGACGCCTTGACAGCGATATTATTTTTAATTACTGATATATCATTTTTTATATATATTGATATATTACAATGGCACGGTATTTTTTTTTCAACCTAAACTCAGGATTAGGAGCTTAATCTAATATTCGATTCAAAGAGAAATAGCAAAATAGAAAAAAAATACAATAGACGAAATTTTGTAAATAAAAAGGAGGATTAGATCGTCTTGAATCAATGGAAAAAATGAGATGAACATAAAAGTTAAGGTATGACGAAATTATGATGTAGTTAATGGAGGAGAAATTTTTAAAGTCGGATTATTTTTATTTCAATCAAAGTGCTTCAATAATATTGTTTTATCAAGATAAAATACGATAGAGCTTATCATGTTCTTTAAGATGTAATAAATTGATTGTCCAATATTCATGACTACCGACAATATTTATTATTCCTTATTTGTAAGATAACCAACTATTTTTAAACTCCAACATACAAAAAAAAAATGGTATCCGATTCAATTGGGAAGAGGCCAGTGATTTGATCTTGTTGGTATCAGAATCGATTTTGACATTGAATCGGAAAATTAGTTCAACTCAGTTTAATTAAAATTTTGAAAAATAAAAAAATTGATTGAATTAGAAAAATTAGTTCAACTCAGTTTAATTTAAATTTTGAAAAATAATTAAACAATGATAAAAATAGGAAAGTTAAATGAGGAAAAAAAAGTAAAGGAATATAAGGAAGGTTAAAGATGTGGGAATATGGTATGTATAAAATTAAATAAGAATTGAAATAGAAAAGGTAAGTATTTAAAATTAAATAATATTAAAATGAAAATTTATCAAAGGCTATACATAAAGGAAATAAAAAGGAAAGTGTTAAACAAAAAAAAGAAGAATAAATTAAGATAAAATTTATTAATATAGCACCTATCATCATTAAATAATAGATACTAAATTAATAATAATCTATTTATATTAATTATGTTATTTTAATAAAATTATGTTATATTAATTTTTAATAAGTTATTAGTAAAATATTCATATATTATATCATATAACTTATACTACATCTTTATAATTATTAAAAATAATATTATTTTAATAAAATATGGTTCAATCCGTTCGAACCTAGTCGGACTGGTCTAATCGCTACCCGGTGATGAGTCCGGTCCGATCGCCGGTCCGATTCTGAAAACATTGACAAAATGTCATTTTCTATTTGGTGATTTTTATTATTTCATCCTGGTTATTATTTTTTTTAATATGAAATGAGATCAATATATAAATTTATGAAATTAAAAAGTGTAAGAATTTGAAACCACTTGAATTACTTATTATTAGCTTATTATTAATATGCAACTTACGATCTCAAACCCTATATATATAATGATTTTTTGTGTATGGTGCATGTTCCTAATTATAACCGATATAAGCGTTGTCATGTGCCAAGAGTTTCCAAAGCTATTTATAAATGAATGGCAACAACCAATAGAATCAATCACAGCAGAAGTGTATTGTATCATTTAATTATTAATCTTTCTAATTAACGGGAGATTAGTCCATTCACGTACGTTACATCATATGTGTGCAGCACATTCATTGCAACAAATTAATGTATTATTTGACACATAGATAATTGTAATCATGCATAAGGTAAGTAACTCCATGTAGAATATGGTTAATTAGTACAACTATGTTTTTTTATTAAAATTCAATCTCCCTTTTTTTCCTAGCATCATACTTGTAACATATTAATTTGTGCACAACTAATTTGTGGTATATATATACTATATATAATTCATGAACATATGGATAAGTATGAACTATGGTTGAGGGGCCTTGTGCCATTCCTGGTCTTAGGTGGCCATGTTATCATCAAAAGGCAGGAAGGTGGGACAGATGAGGAATCACACAAATGAATGAAGCCATTTGAACTATTCAAGCCATTGTACTATATATAATTTTTTTATTTCCGACGGTCGTGACCGTCAGAAAATTCGTCGAAAAAATTTAATAATAATATAAAAAATACATAATTTAATTTTTTTTATTTCCGACGGTCATAACCGTCGAAAAAGTCGTCGGAAATTGCGACGGATGGATATCCGTCGAAAATATCGACGTTCCTAATCGTCGAAAAATTAAATAATAATATAAATTATTTTCGACGGTCATAACCGTCGAAAAATCTGTCGGAAACTGAACCGTCGAAAAATTCGTCGTAAATTGCGACGAATTTAGAACCGTCAGAAATTATCCGTCGGAAAATCGCGATTTTCTTGTAGTGAGAGAACAAACAAGCAAGAGGATGGTCCGAGAGAGAGAGAGAGAGAGAGAGAGAGAGAGAGAGAGAGAGAGAGAGAGAGAGAGAGAGAGAGAGAGAGAGAGAGAGAGAGAGAGAGAGAGAGAGAGAGAGAGAGAGAGAGAGAGAGAGAGAGAGAGAGAGAGCTCTTGCATGCATATGTGAGTCCTACCAGAACGAGTCCTCTTGCATGTGTGGATTGCAGAAGCTCTGAAGCATCAACTTAATAACATGACCATTCAAAGGGAGGCGTAGAAGCAAAGATATTTAGGAACACGTCGTTTGGAGAGAGAGAGAGAGAGAGAGAGAGAGAGAGAGAGAGAGCTCTTGCATGCATATGTGAGTCCTACCAGAACGAGTCCTCTTGCATGTGTGGATTGCAGAAGCTCTGAAGCATCAACTTAATAACATGACCATTCAAAGGGAGGCGTAGAAGCAAAGATATTTAGGAACACGTCGTTTGGTCTTCCTTCCACTTGATTATTAATATTATTAATTAACTAAAACAAGAGCACCAACTAATCCAACTTCTCATTTAATCATCATGTTATCAAAATCTCGATAATATAGAAGCATAAGAAAAAGAAGAAAGAGAACGATAATTAACATTAAAACAAAACTATTAAGTTATTCATTACACATCTATTCTCACCAAGAGAACCTAAAGCTTAATTAAACTATTTGACTTAGCCTTCAATATTAATTATCAAACAAGTAAACTTATTTTTCTCGATTATAAAAATATCAGTTACATTATTAGAAGGGCACACTGTTGCCACTTCAAACATACTATTGCCACTTAATTGTTGAAAAGTACTAGACATTTTTATCCTTTTAAGATAAGATGGAGTGACAATAATATTTTTTGGAATGATAATAGTGGCACCCTATTAGAATATAGGGAGTATTGTCAAATACAATAACAAAATTAATTTTTATTTACAATTTTTTTATTTGGGATATAAAGAGTTAACTTGGATGAGTCTATTTATAACCAAATTTGCTTTTGGAATACTTTACTTTATACATCAAAATTGTCAAGACAGAATAATAGTTTGAATATATTGGTATCAGTTTTAAAAAAAATAATGACAAATAGTTCTAATTGTCTATGAGAGCAATTATAATTGTTTCAAGTATAGAGCTTTTCAGTTTGAATGAAAATAATAATAATAATAACTAATTATGTTGTTCATAGAGAATAAGTTGCATGAAATTATTCAAGGTGGAATGAATCAGACATTGTTAACAAATAATTGTTCTTCCCATCATTTGACATCACTCAATTGTTAAACTTATTGATCATGTTATGAGGTGATCTCACATAAAATAATATTACATGCACAACATCATAGTTAGTTAGTTTTTTAAATATTATATACGTGACAATTGCGAGGGTACGCGCCAACAATTTGGAATTCAAAGTAAAGGAATGCAAGTTTGAAACCAACTTTAGCGATTATTGTTCCATTCTTTTTAAATGTTTACGTGTGTCTCTCTTTTACCCATTTAACTTTAGGTCTTTAGTGGCAAAGTTAACAATTTGATTAGAGGATAATAATTTAATTAAAAAATAGTGATTTAACTAGAAGATCATAGCGATTAATTTTCAATGAATAGCGGACAAAGATTTCTTTATAAATTTGATAACTGCAATGATTGAACTATTAAATGGTACTTCGAGCTTGGAACGAGCACCAAAAAATTAATGATACTTCTTTATCTTTTGAGTTGTTCCACCGAATCGGTCGCTCAAGATCTTTGGTCTTCATCCGGAGCTGATGAAAAAAATTGGATCACTTCTTATGGATTAGTTAAGAATAATTCTGATTTAGTTCATGGCGAGGCGCTATGGTGGGATTCTCACGGACAGAAAAAGATTGCAGTCAGTTTGATAATAATCGAGCGACATTACTTCTTCGATCCAAAATCAGTTAGTTATGATATAAAAAGAATATTATTTTATCGTTGATCAGAGATTTCGATATGAAAAAATGAATCGGAGTTTGAAGAAGAAGGAACATAGAGGAGGATTTGTGTACTCATATAATAATATAAAATTTAAAATATTTTATATTGAATAGAAATATTTCGTAAAAATATTATTTTAACAAAAAAATTAAATATTTTTAAAAATTTTTGGGGTTTTTAAGTAAAGTTAAAATTTCATATATTAAAATAAAAGATAATATATTATGTTTAAAAATTAAATACATTTTTGTTAAAAAGTATGATGATATAATAAGAATAAATTATAAATTATTATGTACTCTATAATCTATAAGTTAGTGAAGAGTAGCCTATAACATTTTGTGCTAAAACCTTTAAACATTACATCAAAAAAATATTTTACTAAACACTTAAGTGCATTAATTTAATTGTATGGATGGAATCGATGGATTAATAAATTAATTTAAACATCTCCTAGTAAGGGAACATTTTGAGAAACCGTATTAAGGCCCAGGCCCTGTTTAGTTTCTCGAAATTTTTTACATCTTAAAATCGTGAAGATATCTTTTGAAAAAAAAAATATATATTCATTAAACAATTTTTTACAGTGTAAAATATTCTTTAAAACGTTTGGCGTTATTTTGAAGTATATTTTAATTATAAATAATTATATATATTGTATACAATTAAAGTACATTGTAATATATTTTACATGTCATAGGAGGAATAAAGTATTAAAAATATTATAAGAATTATAATAATATTATAGCCATACTTGTAATATCATAATATAGTTTAAAATTGGTATAAATTATCACTACAAGAAAAGTGGATTTTTGGGATGGGAATTTCTGATAGCCGGCTATCCCTCGCAAGTTCCGACGTATTTTTTGACGATTCCTGCTATCCTTCGGAAGTTAAGACGAAATCATTTCCTATGGTTGAAACCCTCATAAGTATCAACGGTTTTGTCACCGTTGCAAGTTTCCTACGGCTTAAGCCGTCGAAAACCTAATTTAATTTTTTCCCAGTTTGACAAAAATAATTCTTTTCCTATATTTAATAATAAAAATATATATTAATGTTTCCCACGGAAAGCCGTGGAAAATATTTCCTACAACTGAAGCCGTCGGAAGATGAAAAAAATAAAATATGGCGAAGAAAGTGCCGTTAGGAAATATACTTTAAAAGTTATCGACGGTTGTAGCTGTCGAAAAATTCGTCGAATGTCCTCTTATAAATAGCCCGACCCTCTCTACCTCCGGTCATTTTTTCCCCTCTTCCCCCATCACTCGACTCCGTCGGTGATGCTCCGTCCTCATCGTTCACACGAGGCCGGCTGCTGCCGCTCACGTCGCTTTCGGTGCCACTGCAAACGATGTCCGACATGCCCCCTTCAAATGACGTTCGATTCGGCGATCTTAAGTTTGACGAATCCCCTCGGACTCTCCGGTGAGTCACTCGAAGGTATGCACATATCTTGTCATCTTATGCTTTCGTCCTCCCCCTCTGAACCTCGGGTCGAACGCCCAACGGATTTGTCGGCCATCAGCGGATCTGCCAGACGCCAGCAAATCTCCCTCTGCTTGTAGTGGCTCTTGCCAGCCGCTGCGAGGCTAAACGGGCCTTCCACGGTTGGAACCAACCGATGCGAGGCCAAAGGGCTTTGCTAGCCATCATCGGCCATTGCGAGGTCGGATGGCCTTGCTGCACTCATCATCGGCCGCAAATCCCAATCGGTCATGCTGTGGCCGACGATGTCCATTGTGAGCCCGTTGGGGCTCACCGCGGGCCGACGGCCACGAACGGCCAGAGCCAGCCGCTCACGGTTGTTTGGACGTGAACGGGCGTCTGACCGTAACTGGATCCGAGCACTAACGGCTGGATCCGACCGCTCATGGCTGGATCCGACCGTTGGTAGGCGGATCCGGCCATGCACGGGCGGATTCGGGCCGTTCATGCTCGGAGCCGGCCATGCATGGCCAGATTTTGGCCATTCATGCTCGGATCCGGCCTTGCACGATCGTTTTCGGTCGTGAACGGCCCGATTCGAACCGTTGACACCTAGTTTCGTGCCATTCGCGGCAGGATCCTAGTCGTTGACATCTCGAATCCATGCATTGACGTCGAGATGCACTCACATTTGAATCCAGGCCGCCGGGCCATCTTCGGATGGCCCAAGTTCATATTGTGATTCTTATAAACTTGTTCATATTTTTCCATAAAGATATCTTCGCAAGTTCATATTCTATGTTAATGGTTCCATCTTAATTTAATTGATTATTTTTACTCATCGTTAAAGTAATGTATTAGCATTTAACACTTTCTATTCCACACAGAACTAATATAACATGTGTCATCCGGAGCATTGTCAATGGATGTACAATAGAACAAATCCTAGTCGTATAGGGTTGACGCAAAGAATTCATAGACGGTGTTGAATACTACACAATAATAGCTAGTCAGACTACACTGTTTTAACGATAAGGAACTATAAGATGTCTATGTTTAAAATGTCAAAGCACAAAACTGTAAACTTTGGGGACGATCAAAGTTCATTTGTATAGAAAGGGTTTCAAACTGAATTATTGGTATTGGAGTGACCTTGGTGAGATAAAACCATCATCGAACTTAAATATTGGGTAAGAGGTTCCCACTAATATCCAAGATGATTTTATTTTTAAATATCAAATTTGATTTACGATGCTGCTACAACCGAATATGGCGACATCAAATTTCAACAAGAGCACGAGGACGAGTCACCACATTTCGAAGCCACTGATTTTTACAACTTACTAGCAACCTCGGGTGAACTAAGAATTTGAAGCGCAACAAGAAGCTTTCGAAGCACGACAACAAAAAGATATGAGGAGAATGATTCATGAGGCGATGCATGGCCACCAGCAAGACAATGACGACGAAGATGAAGAAGAAAATTAGTTGTTGCCCTTTAGATGATTTGTATGACTGTTATCGTACTTGGATGGATTTATACCTTTCTTTATTCGAATCGAAAACTGATGCACGCTTCGATGGATTTTATTATTTTATCATTTTTGAATTCTTTTTTCATGAAAAATAGCATTTCCCACGGATCAAATCGTAGGAACGTTTTCCATGGCTCATGCTGTGGAAAGTTCCTGCGACTAAAGCTGCAGGATGCATTCCACGGCTTCAACCGTGGGAAGTTCCCGCGATCGGAGCCGAAAGGGGATTTTGATGGAAAGTTAGCTCTTAAGAACTAATCGATTTGATAGAAAAGTTTGGGTTGATATTTTGATGAAAAAGTGTAATGATGAAAATTTACAAAGTTGATTTGATAGATAAGTTTCAGTGGGTATTTAGATAAAAAAAATAAGAACTAAGGATAATATAATTTATTATTTTATGAGGTATAAAATTATATTAAATAAAAATATGATGTTAACATTATAATTTACATAAATCATTATATTACTAATATTATTTTTATGTATTTTGATTAAATATTTTAAATGTTATTATTATAATTTACATACATCTTAAGATCCAAATATAATATAATTTTTTTAAAAAAATAATTGAATAGTTTATTTAATAAAATATTTATTAATTATTAGAACTAAATATTTTATAATTTTTAATTAATAACATTTGATAAATTATTTTATAAGATGACTAATAATGTATTAATAAATAACTAAATAATATATACTTACTTTATAAAATAATTTTAAAAGTAGATGAAGCTCGGGAGTTGAAAAAAAAGTGAAAAGTTGACGTCTCAAAAGACAGAAACCAAAAGAAAAAAATAGTTCTTGCCTTCCGCAAGAACTTTTGGTCAAAAATTTCGGCCAAAATCAGTGACGAGAATTTTTCACATGTGTTGTTTGGCAAAACAAGGGGAAGTTCTCCCCTTTGTTATGCAAATAAACACAACTGAAGGAAACTTTCACACGGCTCTGGCCATGAAAATTTTCATTTTCATTTCCCGTGTGAGCTTCCTGTCTATAGGTCTTGCTTCCATTTTCTTTATAACCGGCCCTCTCCCTCTCGCTCTCTCCATCCGGCCGGATCCTGCTCCGGCTGCAGGAGCAGGCCGCGGCTTCCTCTCCAGCGGCGTAGGCTCCGGCTCCAACGTCGGTTGTGGCTTCCTCTATGGCAGCACATTCTCCCTCCCTAGCGGCGCATTCTCCCTCTTGCCCTCTCCCTTTTCCTCTCTTTCGTCTACAGCTCGTCAGCCGAAACTGTCAACCCGACGACCGACCCGACTGCAGGTGGCCGGATATGGCCGGCCGGTTGTCGCTCCGACAGCAGGCGGCCGGATTTGGCAGCTTGACGGCTGATCCAATTATGGGCGGGCGTATCTAGCTGTGGGCAGCCGGATTTGGCCGCCTGACGACCTGCTCTGGCCTCCCAGTTGTGGGCAGTCAAATCCGGTCGATTTGGCTACGGGTGATCGGATCTGGTCGTCTGACGGCCTCATCCGGCCTACCGCGGTAGAATTTGGTCTCCCGTGGTCAGATCTGGCCATCCATCGGGCTTCTTCGGCCACCAGGTGTTTTCCAGCCGAATTTGGCCCCCCAACGGTAGATCGAGCTACAGGTTGCGTGATGGGGCGTCCGATCAGAAATGGCTGTGCGGAAGGTTGTTCCGGCCGTGGGCGAGAATTTTTTTTAATTATAAATAATCATTCCAACGGCTGAAGTCATGGGAAGAAAACAGTTTTCCGCGACCTAAGCCATCAAAACCTTCCCACGGCCGGAGTCGTAGAAATATTTTTCTATGGCTAGAATCGTGGAAAGCAGTTCCCATGGCTACAGCCGTGGGAACGTTCTCACGGCTCCAACCGTGCGAACATTCTTCTCGCAGTCTAAGTCGTGGGAATCTTCCCACGACTGTAGCCGTGAGAACTGTTTCAGGAACTTTCTATGACTCTAACCGTGGGAAGGATTTTCCAGCGGCCCAAGTAGTGGGAACCTTCCCACGGCTTTAACCGTGAGAACAGTTTCTCACGCTTTCTATCGCGGGAATTTTCGACCGCTCTGGCAAAACCTTCAAAAAATTTTTGCAACGAGTAATTTTTCGATGGTGGCGTCGCGTCGGAATAACCATCGGAAATTGATCTTTTTGACGATTTTTTCCATATTTTCTGACGGCTGATAACAGTGGGAAATAGTGTTCTTCTTGCGGTGTATGACTATAGTAGTCATACACTATTTAATTACACTATTTTCTTGTAGCGTATGACTATAGTAGTCATACGCTATTTAATTACACTATTTTCTTGTAGCGTATGATTATAGTAGTCACGGTATTAAACAATAAAATAACAAATATTAAAACTGGCCACTATTTAATTAAATTAATCTACACAATTATATGTCAAGGACTGATTTTGTCCACAACAATTTCAGAAGCGGAACCTAATTATTTTGAAGAGGTTTGTTTCTACTTTTGCATTCAATCGAACAAATTGTTCTGATATTTTAAAAAAAAAATTAAAATCGCCTCGAAACTTACAAATTCTAAAGTTAAAACAATAACATTTTTACCAATAGCAAGAACAAATATTTTGTTCTCAGATTTATTTTTTAATTTTTATTCTTTGGTATTAATAATTGCACATAATTAGTATATTTGGCATTTATTAAATTTTTCACAAACGTATGCTATGCTATAAATAAATAATATTTAATTTTATATTTTAAATATCGAAGACTTTAACTATTAATAAATTGTTATTTTAACATAGTTGATGGGTTTTGATATATATATATATATATATATATATATATATATAACAAGTGGAAAAAATTTATGATTATTTTCATAAACCTCATATAAACTATCACGATTTTTCGCATATAACTTTGATGTATAAACTTAGTTTATGATATTCCTAAACTTTACCGCATTTGTCAGTTTAGTCTTTTCATAAGTTTCTATTAACTTTTTTGTTAGTTTTATTTTTTCTCAATTGTGAAAAGATTAAAATGTTCTTACACAAACTGTTCTCTATTTTAATATTAAAACATAATACAAAACTTTTTCAATTTATTATTATATATTAATACCCTTTTTGGGATGAAAGTTTATGCATTTGTAAATTTTTTATATCATTATCTAACAATGAAAGAGAGAATATTTTGTGTAAGACATTTTAGTCTTTTCACAAATTGAAAAATGCAAAACTAATAGAAAAATTAACAATATCGGGCAGAATGACTAAAGTGAAAAATGCGATAAAGTTTAGAGATATGATCGTAAATTAAGTTCATATTTTGATGTTAAATACGAAAAATCATAATAATTTATGAGAGGTTTAATAAATAACCCTTATTAACTATTGCAATTATTAGCTAATTACTGTAATGTCATGATTTTTTAATAGATGATATTTATTAGTATTAAAACAAATTAGACTAGTAAGAAATTATTTATTTTAATAATGCAAATTGTTTCAAGATTAATATCTCAGTTTATTTAATATTTCCCTCTTATTTGTATTATTTAATAAAATAAATAACTATATACATCATTCTATAATTATTATCCCTCTTGTTCTTATATCAAATGGATTTAATGGATATGCTCCCTACTCAATTAGGGAGTGTGCTACCTATCTCGTGTGTCGTTCGATCAAATTTGGATGGTAGATCCATCAAAACGTTGTTTAGCAATGGATTAGGATGCAATAATCTTGGTTTAATGTCGGTTCAACACGGCATCGTCCTCTTTACTCCCGGACGAACAACACCACGTCACCAGTGAGCGTTGACGGACTCACCGCTAGGGTGAGCAGGCGGCCTCGCAGCAGTGGTAATAATAAATCTGGGATCCATGATGCAAGTGTTGACGGGGGATGATGCTAGGGACAAAGATAGGGGAAGGAGGTCAGAGAGGGATGTGAGGACAATGAGGACAAAGGTAAGCGCGAGGCTATGAGAGAATGGGAGGAGGATGAAGATGAGTCAGAAGAGGGCAAGGGAGGTAGGACGGAGGGCGACAATGAGGGATGTGTACGCGGAGACAATGATGCATGCAAAGTACAAAATATAATTAGCCATGCACTTAATCATATTTCGATTTATTTTTATATAGCATGCATCATTTTCTGACCTTATTTGCTTTAATTTTATAAAAATATAAATCTACCAAAATTCTTTATTTTTTAACAGAAAAACAAGGAAAAAGAGTTAGGAAGCCAATAAAGAAAATGACACTCAAATCGGAGTTAAAACGGAGTCAAAAATTAAAAAGTAGTAGCTATTAAGACTGAAATGAATACAACGGATTGTGAGAGGTTTGTAATGTCTCGTTAAATGCTTAACTTGGTGCAAAAAGCTTGCCTAAGTTAGGTCCATGTTAGGATATTATGGGGCGTTAAAATCACAATTTTACTCCGATTTGAACATCGTAAGGGTCGTGAAATCAATATTACGTGTCGTGAGAAGCCATATTCAGGTCGTTATAGACTTGTTATGAGGCGTTACGAAGGTTGATTTCGATATTTTTAGACTTTTCTTGGGATTTTAATTGCAAATTAACTCTAAATCGTACCATAAGTCCTAGGGATTATGAGAAAACATATTCACTCAAATTTGAAAACCTTTTTTTGGATGTTTTTAAAGTCCAATTAAAGTTTATTCCGAATTTTTATTGTTTTGACATAAAAAGACTCCTAATTAAAGTGAAATTTTACCAAAACCTTTGGGACACATAAAGACTATAAATAGAGGCCTTAAGAGATAGAGAAGATGGTGCTTGGTGGTGCTTGAGTATTGGGAATTCATGCCTTATTGCAGAGAAGAAGTTTTGAAGCCCAAATATCACCCGAGGGAGAAGAATGTGCAGTAACTCGTTGTTTGTATTGCGCAATGGTCCAGAGGTCTTGAAGGCTACGAGTTCTTCTTCTATCTTTATTTAAATGCTCTTTTACCTAGTTCTTATAGTTTATTATTCTTGTAATAGAAATTTTATATTCTTTTGAAGAAGGAAAAACTGTTTAAACCATGTTATTAATTTAGCTAATTTATCTTTCCAATTTCTTTTGATTATGCATATTGAGTTCATTGCCTTTTGATGAGTGATTTGATTTCTGATATTAGATTACAAACCTGTAAGAAGAATGATTACTTTCAGATATTATTATTATTTTGATAATTGATCTTTTACTTTTAAGTCGAAGCATACATAATGCGTGTTCGGTAACTCATTGTTTGTGCCAGATTTCGTGCAGCCTATTTTTTTGTCCAGATTTGTGGGTGAATAATAGTGTAGGAGATACAAACTCATGCATCTTAATTTTCTATAAAATTAATAATTGACTCATTGTTTGCAATAGGGGTGTTCACGGGTCGGATTGGACCCGACCCATGAACAAATCCGACCCGACCCGACCAAATTGTCGGATTGGATCGGATCCAGCCCCCTAGACCCGATTGGATCGGATCCAGCCCCCTAGACCCGACCCGACCAAATTTGGTCGAGTCGGGTCAGGTCGGGTGGTCGGGTTACTCGACCACCCAATTTTCTTTTTTTTTAATTTTTTTTCTTACTATTTATATTTTATTTAATATAAAAATATTAGTTAATATTATTTTAAAAGCATAAAATATGTTTTCTAGCTATTTAATATTATTTTGCATTTAAAATATTTTATTTTAGTTTTTAAATTTTTTTTAAATTAAATATAAGCTTTAAGTTTAAATAAAAAACTGGGTCAATCGGGTCGGGTCGGGTCAAGTCGGGTTGGATTTTTCCAATCCGTACCCGCGAGTCGAGTCCGACCCGACCACCGATCCGACCCGACCCGTTCGGGTCGGATCGGGTCATCGGGTTCACGGGTCGACCCGACCCGGTGAACACCCCTAGTGTGCAATTCTTAGTTTTATTAGAAGTTAAGATAGTTTGATTTACTCATCTTGAGAGGTCAATACTTTAGGTACTCCTAATCCATTTTAACAATTGATACTATTATTTTCTGCTATAATCCAACTGTTACAGAGAATCATACACGTTTATCTTTACATTAGCCATCCATAATTCTCAAGACTTAATAATATTTTATTTTATTTTGCTATCATTTATTTTATGTGCATTTAATTTTCTATTTTTACCATAAAACTATTTTTTTCTCTTAGTGGATTATTGAGATATATTAAATTTAACTAGTTTCTCGTGTGTTCGACACTCTACTCACTACTTTATTACTTGATACGATTAGTGTGCTTGCTAGCAAATTTATTTGTTACAAATTGTATACATCAGGCAACGACAATTAGGAGGATAAGGGCGGTCAAGGTGGAGTTGGAGGTTGTTGCCAACAAGTTGGATCTTCCCAGGTGGTTTCTTATGAGAAGATTAGAAGGGACTTCAAGATAAAATTCCATGCCAACTATGGGGTTTTGCTATAACTAGAGGATCGTGTAGGATCCCTAGAATCAAGGGGATCTTGGGAGATCCCTAATATTGTGGGCTGGATTAGAAGAGTTAGTTAGGGAGTTGAGCAGGGCTCTTCTATATAAACTCATGTATCCTCCCATTGTAAAGCATCCGATCGGAGTAGCGATCGAGGTTATGGAATAGATTATGCTTTCCCCTTTAATATTCTTATTGTGTTCCAATGTCGTAGTGTGTCCTATCGTAGATGCTCATGCATTATTCCGCAATGCTGAGTACATGTGCTATGGAGCGAACTATCAAAGTGTTGCTGTCATAGTACTCTTAGGCTGAACGGACTTCCTGAGAAGGGGATGTGCCGTGCCGCACGGGATTTTCGGAGAAGCGAAAAAGTGGCCCGTGACACCAAGGAGGGGGCAGAGCGGACAATATCACACACTGGTGAGGAATGTTACACTTGTTGAGCTCATGAATCATATTTGGCCATATAAATAATTATCACTAAAGTAAAATGTTAACTAGATAAAGGTAATAGTTAAATTATCTCAGCGGCCATTTAACACATTACACATATGATGTTGAATACAATTATCTCTTTCTCACCTTGAATTTTTATGCATTTAACCAGGCCCATGCACATGTGGGAAAAAGCTTTCATCACCATCAACTTAATGCATTATTTGATATTTTTGTTACCAAAAGACATAAATTACTTACTAACTACACAAAATTATGTTTGTCTATGGTATTATGGTTTAAATAACATCGCAAGGGTACGAAATAAAAGATGAAACTAAGATGATCCAATCCTTAAATCACAAACAATATATTTATAACATGCAAAGTGCAAATCATCCAGTTTTCTCCACTTACTATCTCATTTTTTACATGAGTATAAGAGGTAGGACAAACCACGAGGTTCACGAGCATCACAATTCATAACTTCACTGTGTTCAAGAAGATCGGTGAGAGTTTACATGACAAGAGGATTCACTATATTTCTATCCAAGTAATCTAAGATTTAAACTCTCGCGTCCAAAGCCAAGATAGAAATTTCTTACCTGGAGTCTGGAGATCCGAGTACTGTGGCGTGAAGACAAATGAACCTAGCTGCTCTTGTTCTGTTTTGCAATAAAATCGAACACTAGAAATTTCAACATCAAGCAACCCAACTTCTACACGCACCAAGAAACAATCGACTAGTAGAAGAGTCAGAATGAATTTGTCGGAACTCGGAAGAGTTGCAACGACTTCTGTAAAACACACTACAGGCCCAAGTGATGAGTGCAGTGCCTTGCAGAAAAAAAAGAGACAAAGAGAAGAAGGTCAAAGAGAAAGATGGGATGCCGAATGCGTGCCTTGAAGAGCTAGAGTTGCAGTCAACCACTCAGCCATCACCCTTCAGTCCGTAGTCGTCTCGTCTGGCCATCTAGGGTTAGAAAAAGTGAAAGGCAACTTCAACTCTTTGAGTTCGAGAAGAGGAGAGGACGACTTTTGTTCGTTTGTGTGACTTAGGCGACCTGGGCCTGGGCTTGGTTGGCAGCTGGCTGGACTCATGAGTCGTGACTTGATTCGGATCGTACGGGTTGGGTCGGTTCATATTTGGTTGAAAAAATTCAACCCGAATCTGACCCATTCGCTCTCGGATCCACTTCGGGTCGGACCCAAACAAAAGGGTTTGGGTCCGTTCGGGCACTCGGAACACCCCTAGGAGGACATGATCGCAGGTGCCGATGACTTCAACTAGGGCAGGATCGTGTAGGGTTGGAGGTCGTCATCGTCGATGAGTTGAGGAGGAGGAAAGGAGGCGCCTCGCCGGTGACTTTAAGAGGAGGACACGATTGTAGGCACCACTGACTTCGATTAGGGCACGATTGTGAGAGATGAATCATGTGAGGAGAGAGATGAACCAAAACTAGGTTGAAATTAAATCGTTGAACCACTCTTGTGTCATTTGCCATCCAAATTTAATGCGACGTTGTTAGATGTAGGCATCACTATACCCCGTAATTGAATAGGGAGCCTATACATT
The DNA here is from genome assembly GCA_030549335.1 of Pontederia crassipes. NCBI lineage: Eukaryota > Viridiplantae > Streptophyta > Magnoliopsida > Commelinales > Pontederiaceae > Pontederia > Pontederia crassipes. Next base: position 64,393,771 of record CM060196.1, on the reverse strand, counting down.
AAATCCATATCAAATTGTCCCTTATATGAGTTGGAGTCTATAGTATACACCAAAATAAGTAACCATTTCTGAACTCCTAATTATTCTTTTCCAAAGTCTTGAATCCATTAAGTCGATTTTTTTATGGTTAAAAAATATTGTCAAACCCCAAACTTCAAAGGAAAAAAGATCATCCACTAAATGATTAACATTTTGACAAAATTCTTTGAAATTAGTGTACGTCATAATTATGATTTGAATGATTTCGTATTATATTCAGGCCCTTAAGTAAGTTGATAAAAATATTATGAATTTTTTATATTTTAAAATGATGTATTTGGATTTTATTTCAACATTTTAAATAATGTAGTAAGTAGAACTATAATTTGTTTATGGCGTAAAATAATTCTTAAATTGTTTTGTTATCCTTTAGGTGTGTTCGGTACGTGGATGTTGAGAAAAAATTAGTTCTCAAGAACTAATCGATTAGATAAAAAAGTTTCGATTGATGTTTAAATAAAAAAATGTAGTGATGAAGATTTTAAAAGTTGATTTAATAGATAAGTTTTAGTGGATTTGTTTGGATAAAAAGTAGGAACTAAGAATATAATTTATTATTTTATGAGGTATAAAATTATAGTAAACAAAAATATTATTAATATTATAATTTACATAAATATTTTATATTATTAATATTATATTTATTTATTTTGATTAAATCTTTTAAATGCTATTAATATTATAATTTACGTAAATCTTAAGATCAAAGTATAATATAACTTTTGATAAAAAGAATTGAACATTTTAATTAATAAAATATTTTTAATTATTAGAACTAAATATTTTATATTTTTTTATGAATACAATTTAATAATTTATTTTATAAGCTGGCTAATAATGTATTAATAAATAATTAAATAATGTATACTTACATTAAAAAACAATTAAAAAAGAAAGAAGATAGGGAGCTGAAACATGGTGATGGAAACATGGTAAGTTTCCGTATATGACGTTTGGCAAAAGTTTCAAAAACTTGACCCAAGTTCTCGAACCAAACGCTGTCTCAAAATATTTTGACAATAAATGTTAGGTAAATGATGTAATGATGGGTGTCGAGTGGAGAGATATATGTGGATTTTTTCTTTTTTGAAAAAATGCTATCTATTTTTTAAGAGTCCTTATACAAATATGGGAGAAGTCCATTTAATTTCGAGTGTCCAAAATTTGTGAGGAAATCGCAACCCCTCCCCCCAACAATGTTCAATTTTTCACGTCTGAGGAGTTGCATTATCACCAATGTTTTTAAAATTTTATCGATCAATTGGTTCATAATTTCGATCAGTTCAACCCAACTAAAATGAATTTTTATTACTTAAAAATATTATATTTTAAAATAAAAAGTAAAAGATAATGAAATAAAAGTGTATTGATCATTTTAAATTAACCAAAAAATGAATTATTTTTTACATCCTTAAAATATATATTAGATATAATAATTCTATTGTATATTTAAAAAATTAATGAATAAATTTATTTCTTATTTAAATTTCTCTTTATTACTATCTTCTCGCATCTCATTTTACAAATTCGAATTTTCTTTTCATATTATCTATTTCCTTTTTAAGTTCGTTCTATAAAATTTACTATATTGCTTATGTTTTTACTTCTTGTTTTCATATAAATTATTTATAACTATTGATGTGTAAAATGATGTAGCAAAATAGAATCGCTAGCAAATGCACTAGTCGCTCAAATAATATAGTAATAGGAGTAAAGAATGTCGAATCCATGAGGAATATTATTAATTCAATATCTGAATTTATAAATTAATAAGAGAGGAAAAATATGAATTTTTGAAAATAGATTTTGTAACTATAAAATAAAATAAAGAAAATAAGATAAAGATAAGATAATGGTGTTGAAGTTGGTCTTAGGATCATAATAAATTAAGAATAAATATGTGAACTAGAAAAAGTAAATTAAATTTCTTTAGATGGATTAAGAATTTTCCAAGTTATTAATTTACAAAATTAAAATTACAGAGTTCATAAACTGATAATTCTGTTATTTAACCTGGCAAATCAAATTATCTTAAATTTAATCAAAACTAAAGTCCCACAAACTGGTATTCATGCAGATGAGATTAAAGATGCATTAATATGAAAATCTTAGACTATTAATCACTCCACAAATTGATATAGATTAATAGATCACACATATCTAATTCTTCACACACTAGTTATTAGATATATGTCAAATTTTAATTTCATAATAAATCATTTAATTTAATTAAATAAAATCTCAAATCAAGTAGTCCACAAACTGGTAATTACTTAACTCAGAATTTTAAATAATTAAATAAAAAACACTAAACATAATTAAAAATTGATCAAAAGAAATTCAATAATAATAAAATAAGGGTTCACAGAATTTTCCTTCAAATAATATTCTCCTAAAAATAAAATAACTAAAGTATGGAGTTCATCCTATAATTGTAAAGAGATAATAACAAAATAATAATAATTGAAAGAATTACACCAAGAATAAAATAGGAACCTCGGATGTCGTCGGAATGTCTGGATCAACCGTCCGATCAAATCTCTCTCTGGTCGAAGCTTGCGAAGCTCACGACTTGCTGTGGACGAAAACCAAACTTCAAGGCACAAATTGAATCGATGATTTCGTCTTCTATTTATAGGTGCGAACGGGGGTCTTCATGTTGATTACGGCCGTAAATTCTATACCTGAATTTAAATTCACTGGATAAAACTTGACATAGTCTCGGCCAAATAATAATTTTGCCCAAAATGATAAACTCTTCTTATCTTTACACCCTTCTTTTAATCTCGGCCAAAATGATAAGTCTCTTCAATCTCGGCCAAAACGACGTATTGACCAATACGTTTTGGCCATGTAAGCATGAATTAATTCATGTTACGCCCAAAAATATCAAGTTGCATTGCTTTTACCCCCAATGAAGTCAAACGTAACTTTATCGAAGGAAGGTGATAAACTCAATTTTATGCCTTGATCGTAAGAGCTTTTGGTGTAAAGATCATTCTTTCATTCCTATTTCGCCCAATGATTTCAGACCGTAATGATAAATCTTCAGCCGTGACACTTCAAAATCTTCTTATTTTTACTCTTTAAGATAACATCCGATATATCTCATTCGACGTTAATTCGACTTAACTGCAGAATATTTAAAAAAATAAAGTTAATCCATCCACAATTAAAATATTCAAAAAATTAATAATTAAAATTGATAAATCCAAAATTATGACTAAAATGGTCTAAAATGATGCATGCTATGGTCAAATTACAGAAAAAATTAACTAAAATAATAATCTAAAATATGTTATATTTTGCATACATCAACTATTTAAAATTTATCATCTTATTTGAGTTCGTGATAATTTTTTTTTCCTTTGTTTAGATTTAACTTTATTATTATCTTCTTTCCCTTTTGTTTTCAAATTCAAATTTTCTTTCCTTATTACTCATATCTTTTTTACATCCATCTTATAAAATCAAATTCATCATTTTTCTTTCATTCATATTCTTCCACCTTCCATACTATAATATACTCTTTTTTCCAATTAGTTCAGCTTTTTATTATTTTGAAAACCATTTTTTTCTCAAAACTATCCTTTAACTTCATTTTGTAACTAGACTTTCCTACATCTTTTAACTTATTTCACAAACTATTCTTTTGACCAATTGATCATTTTTCGATTGAACTATCAACGTGGCATCCACGTGACGATTTTTTCTTTCATCCACACATCGACGTAGCATTAATAAAAAATAATAATTTAAAAATAGGGCCCCACAATAATTAAAATAATAATAATTTAAAAATAGGGCCCCATAATAATTAAAATAATAATATTAAGATCATAAAATCATAAGATCTTAAAATATAGATCGAGATCTTGATAACCTTAAAATTAGAGGGTATTTGATAAAGGATTATTTGCATTAACCACTCCTAAACTATCACGATTTTTTGTATCTAATCTCAAGTTATGAACTTATTTTTTTATCTCTAAATTATCATGATTTTCCAATTTAGTCTTTCCATCTACTTATGTTATGTTTTCTATTCCTTTTGATTTTTTTCATTTATAAAAAAGATTAAATTATCTCTTTCTCCATAACACATCAAATAATAAAAAAAAGGAAAAAGGAAAAATAATTTGAGGGAAGGGTAATTTAGTCTTTTCATAAATGATAATTTTTTTTGTTTACCACTTTAATCCTTCAAGCGATTTTTTTTATTTTTTTTATATTTGTTGTTTCATATTTTTCTAGAGAGAGGTATAATTTAATCTTTTCATAAATAAAAAAATAAAAGCAACGAAATGTAACAGAATTAGACAGAATGATTAAAATGAAAAAAAAATTTATAATAGTTTAAGGATAAAAAAATAAATTCATAATTTGAAATTAAATGCGAAACATCGCGATAATTTATAAAAGGTTTATAAAAATAACTCTCAATAAAATATATCCTCTTAAACACATTATATTTTGTTTCCAAACAAAAAGTTAATTAAATTAACTTCACTCGTCCCTTTAATTTATATCTAAACATAGCTTATATAAAACATTCACCACACAACTTTATTAACTCTGGCTACACCATCCGAACCCACTCCTCTTTTTAACTTATGTGCTACTAAGAGGTAACAATTTATGTTTAATTAACTCTTGCACTGTGATGTTAGTATCTTAACTATTATATTTTATTCAGCCCATTAAATAAGAGGTAAAATACAGCAATCATTATAGACAATTGGATTTAATTTTTCTCTTTCTCTCCTATAACAAATGTAATCGCCAGGAAAAAAAAATAATCACCGGATAAGTCTTCCTATGCCTGTGCAAAAGTTTGGGATCATTTGAGATTTTTATTTCACTGTCTTCTCTATTCCGAGCTCCAGATGATTTCGGCCTTCTCCCTCCTCTCTCTCCCAATCTATCTCCACCTGCTCCTCTCCCTCCCTCAATCATCCTCCAATTTCTTTCTGCCCCAATCTATTTTCTTTATCTCCTTATCTCTCTGTCAATCCCCATCTGTTTCTCATTTCTCTCTCTCTCTCATAACCCTATCTCTCTCTTTCAAAATCCTTCTGGTACTTCTCGTTCCTCTTTCCAATCACCTCTTTTTCTCTTGACTCATGTCCCTGTCCTTTTTCTCTCGATTCAGTCTTGTAGAGTAGGCATTTTTTTTTTGCTCGCAAAGAGGAAAACGATGAAGGGATTCATGTATGCTCGCATTGAGGAAAATGGTGTTTTCCTTGTGATCGCGTAGAGGAAAGCGTGCAAAGAGTCTGATAGAATCCAACGGTTGCTATCTCAGGGTGTAGATTAGAGCAAAATAGTGGGCTGCATATTCATTTTATACCCATTTTATTATAATTTTTTTCCTTAATCGCATTTGTCCTTATATTTTGCTGAGTTGAGATTTGAGAAGGTCAAAGTCGGAAGTTAAAATTCAAAATCGTCAATTGAAGTTAATTAAATATAATTCGTCTTGACCTCCCTTAAAATTTAAAAAATACCGTTGTCATAAAATTTCTTCAACATAGAAAGCGGCCAACCATTGACTTATGATTGCAGGAATAATCGGATCATAAATAGTGGACTCAAAGTCAACGACGTATTTAAGATAATTCAGTCACATTCTTTTCGTTATTTAACATAATCTAGTCACATTCTTTTTTCGAGACTTGTCAACCTAATATAATGAAAGTAAAATTTACAAATAAATTAGTAACTTAATTTTTAAGTTTGGGTTCAATTAAGTAACGAAAAGATGGGATAGAGTGGTGTGGTGAGAGATGAGTGATATGATATGGTGTGCCGTTAAAAAAATTATATTCGGATAATAAATTGTGAAAGATGGTGAGAGTGAAAAATAGAAATTTTATTTATACAAAAATAGTTTTATTTAAAAAAATTATATGTATGAGTAATATTAATGTGACACCGTATAAAAGTGGTGTCATTGTGCGCTCACACATCCATATACGTAAGATTTGAGATGGACGACCAAGATTCATTTGTGCTGGTTCAGGAGCGTGGTTCAAGTGCGCAGGCGGTTTAAGCGCGTCAAGCAGCGCAGGGGCGAGTAGATCTAGGTGTCATCTGTGCATCTTCGATCCCTAGCAGGTCGTCGCCGAATGCCGACCTCCCCTCGTCGGACCTCCATCGCCAGTGACGAAGCGTGCAAGGATGTGGGCGACACCGACGAAGCGCCATGTCTGAAACCTGACCCTCCAGCAACAGCCACGCGAGCTCAGATCTCACATCCACTCGCGACGGATCCTTCGCCCTCCTTCTCAGATCCAAACCGTCCGTCGATCGCTGTCGACCTCCGCTCGCCGCCACCTTGCTTCGCATGCAACTGAACCATCGCCCTTATTCTCAAATTCGCATATCCAGGTCGCCCTCTACCCACCTTCGTAGATCGGTCGCCCTCCACCCATCGTGTGTGTCGCCCTTCGCTCGTTGTCACCCTTCGCTCACCGCCCTCGCTCATTGTCGTCCTCCACTCGCCACCACCCTGCTTCTCCCGCTGCCCGCCGTCGTCACCCTCTTCTCAGAGCATCACCTCTCCTCTCGCTAAACTGAGCATCGATTCGTTGAACTACCTCTGCCCTATGATTTGAACCGGTGCGCACGAATCTTGATCATCCATCTCTGGATGTGTGGGCGCACGATGACACCACTTTTACGTGGTGTCACATTAATATTCCTCTATACATATATGCTTATACGTCCGGGGTGGATTAGATACGAAAACAAGCTCCATCCAACTTGATTAAGTTTGATCGAGCTGAATTGAGTCGGATTAAAACTTTTAAAGGATGAGATCCACCCATTCCGGTCCAGTACAGAGAGATCGGATGATCGTGACCATCAAAACTCGAGTCATCATGTCAAGTCAGGTCAGAAAATTTCAACTCAAACTTGATTCCACCAAGTCGGGTCTAACCTATCTCAATATGAATCGTCGGATGAATTCGGATTCACTAATTCACCGGGTCAAAAAAAAGAAAGATGATTAATTTATTCTAAAATTATTATTTCTTTAAAACGAAAAAAAAATGTATGGTTTAGAAGACTTGGTCGCCCCACTCCACTCATTAAAAAAAATAATATGATGTCACGCGCGATACACGGAGGACACAAAAACTTATATATGTAAATAGGTTATAATAAATTAAATTTATTTGAAATTGTTTTTTAAAATTCTATTTCATTTTTAATCATTTTTTACTCTATCTTTGCTCCATTTAACTTCGTTACTTTGTTAACATCTATTACTTAAATTTTTTATTTTATTTTTGTTAATTTATATATGACAATATAGAAACACCATGACTTCTCCTTTCAAACTATATACCTTTCTAATTTTGATATAATATAGATATAAATAGAAATTGATATTTATATTTTTTTAACAACATCATATGTTAGAATTAAGTAAATAATATTTAGTTTAATATTTTTAACAATGTCTATTATTTTGCTTTTTTATTTTATCTTTTTCATTTTTTATGTGGCAATGTAAAAATGTCATATTTGACATGCTATATGTATTTAAAGATATATAACATAAATAAATTAAATTATTATATAAATTTTTAAAACCATTTAAATATTTTAAGCCTTATATGTGACTTAATGAAATAGTATCATAGGTCAACTTTTATCTTTCCATTTAATTATATATGCATAAAAATTGTTGATTATTTTTTTAGAAAATGTCCACCACAATGCATTCACTTCTTAATTAAGTATATTTTATAATGATTTATTTTAAAATATATACTTAATAGTTATAATTTTCTTCCAATAATCTATATAAACGATTATATTTTTTTCATCCTTAAAAGTTAATTAATATTATTTTTTACCATACATGATCTAATTTTAAAAAATTAATTATCTAAATCATATTACATGGATTCATGATAGGGTTACATCCAACTTTAAACTCTCTTTAAAATGTGTATATATATGAATGTTATGTATGTATTAGATATAAATAATGATTTAAGTTAAATATTTTATCTAATATAACTAAAAGTGTATATTTGGTGTTGATAGAATTTATTTTAATAATATAAGTAATATATATTTAATATTATTATTTGAGTACGAATGGAAAAGTTTTAAGTTCATCATAAATTAATTCCATGCAAATTCTCACCTTGGTTATGCTTTTTTTTATAATATTTTATTTTTTAGTGTTTGATAATATTTACATGAGGAACTAAAAGAACATATGATATATTTTACATAAATTAATATTTAGTTTATTCATGTTGTCGTGATATATATACATAATATAGTATTTAAAATTAATTTTAAAAATATTATTTTGTGTGTGCCAATAACATTTATCTCTTTCCCCTCGCAAATATAATGTGGATTATTATTAATACATAAATTTATCATTTTTTATTCGTCATTTGGGTTGCTCTGAATATATTTTATTTTTTATAATACAATATAGATATGAAATATGATTGTGATATTGGTCCATTATGATTTATTATTGTAATTTAATAAAAATATACATCAAATAGTGGTTAAACGTTTAGCGTAATAATCTCGGACTTAATGGGGGAGGAACACGGTGTCTCCCCTCTTCTTATTCATCAGATCAATAATCTATTAATCATATTTAAAGTCTTTAAATGAAAATGAATAAAATAAGATTCACATATTTCTAATCCAATGAATAGAAACATATGAGACACTGTGTCCCTCCTTTAAATAGGAGACACCTTCATTTTTTCCTAATTAATCTAATCAATATTATGGTTTATTTTAACAATTTTATTTAAAAATACTCATGTGTAGACCAAATTCATTTCATTTAAATAAACATCCCTACTCTTTCATTTAATAAATTTAAATGTGAAAATAAATAAGTAATATATCTCCTTAATATATATATAATCACATAAATATATATAATATTATATTTAATAATATATTAAAATATTTAATTTGAATATAATTTGTTACTTCATTATCTTAATACGACTAAAATTATATATTTAATGTTGATAACAATCATTTTAATGGTTAAAACAAATAATTGATTAAAACTTATTTTAATATTATAATTAAATTAGTCATAAATAATTCTTAATAGAATTCTTACATTAGATATGTGTTCTCTTTAAAAACGTTTTTTAAGATTTAGCAAGTTTTGAACGCGAGATTAAAAATTTTGATCTAATGATTCATATTGGTTGTGTTGTCATATCAAAATAATGTCAATTTGATGGTTTGCATCTTAATTTAACTCATATTACAATATGTATATTTATTTTTTTATGCATCATTAAAAAATGACATGAAATACAACAACAACAAAGCCTTATCCCACTAGGTGGGGTCGGCTACATGAATCATACGACGCTTCGTTGATCCATGTTCACGACAGAATTTTACGCTGGCTGTCGGGGCCTAACACAACCCTCCTCCTTTATCCGGACTTGAGATCGGCTATAAAAAATGACATGAAATATATATTATAATATGTGAATGTTTTTTGTTCCTTATAATACAATATAGATATGGAATATAAACATTATATTTAACTTATATATACATGAGTATTAAAACTTATTTACTTTTTATTTTATTATCAATCACGTGTCTCTGACTTAAGTTATAATTTTTGATATTGATTGACTTAATACAAATAGATAACTGTCGTATTTGTAAATCTACACTTTTTTATAGTCTATTCCATCTCTTTTCATATTATAAGCTTTAAATGTGGGACTAAATTAAACAACTCCAATTACCCTTATTCAATTTATAATTAATTTTGAATCAATTAAGTTTCATTATTTATTTTAATAATATACTTCGTTATTCATCATATCAAAACTAATTTCAAATGAAAAAATCATGAGAGAGTGACATGTATCATTATTTATCTTTTCTTTTAATATTATACATATAATATTATTAACTATAGCCAAAATATTATTAATCATCAATGAAATATTTTTATCATGAATGAACATAATCAATTGCACATGGTTTCTTTTATAAATCTATTTAACAGTTTTCATGAAATTCATATAAAATGTGAAATTAAATTATAATGTATATTATTAAAATTTAATTTTTTTATAAATTTATAACTTAAAATATAAATAAACAACATTATATTTTTTCATAACTAAATTTTTAATATCATAATTCTATTTTAACAATTCTAACAAAAAATATGTATCAAATTTTATTCATATCATACCTTAACATTTGTTTATATATAAGTTGTAGATATAAATTATCATAATAATATAATTTTAAAATTATAACTAAATATTATGCTAGATATTTGTTTTAATAATTTAGGATTACTTCGTGATATGTTTATTCAGAAATAATTAATCACGATAATTATAACAATTTTTTTCTTGACCACTTGTTAATATATTATTATGTCAAATGTCAGACTCCCAATAAAGTACTCTTTCTTTGTCGTTCCTCATATTTCATCTCACCCGTTCATAACCATCAATTTGAGCAACCACGTGACACATTTATTCCAATAATTCAGTGACATTGACGAGCATAGTTGTTTACATCTTCCACCACACCTCCATACTGAGTTGATGTATCGATCGATAAGGCCTAACTAATGAGTGGAGCTGATGCAGTTGCTTGCAAACTGAGCCGTGCGATTAATTATCACAAAGGTTTCGTTTAAGCTTATAAGTAATTTATAAATTAGTTTGTAAAAATCACAGTATTTGATAATTTTAAAAAATGACTGATATCAAATCTATTTATAAATTAAAAAATAAACAAAAGGAAGATTATTCATTTTTTTCAAAGAAATAAATTAATTGTATCATAACTAATTAATTATTATTAACATAAGTAATTTTATTTAAACATATAATTACTTATTTTTAAAATAAATTTCAATCAATAAAATACTTATCAATATTTTAATTTATCAATTATTTTACATCAGTTAAGTAAAACGGCCAAAACATTTTTCTTATTTAGCACATCGACTTAAATTCATATTCGGATTTAAATTGTAGCTAAGACGAATAGCCGCTTTTTAACTTTTTTTTTCTGAAAATTGTAACTTACGAGGCTGATTAATATACTGCATAATGACAAATTTTTAGGAATACGGAGTCATTAGGCATTTCTGACTTGACGAGAAAAATGAGGCGCTAAGCACAAAAACTCATTAATTCAGATTTAAAGTGCAACTAACTATTACATTATATATAGAGAGAGATTAATGGAAGTGTAACTCCTCTTACGTGTAATCCTGTGTATCGTCCAAATATAAGCCATCCGTTTGAGATCAACCATCCAGATCGTTTTCCCTCTCTCTCTATTCTCACGCACTCCTTGCGATCTCACGCGTGCCGACAGTTGAGCAGGGTAGAGAGGGACGGCAGCCGGCGACGGTCGAGCAGGGCAGAGAGGGTCGACGGCGCCGATTGGAGGGTGTGGGAGAAAGGGGCGGACGCAGGGGCTCCGTTGCTCGCAGGAGGGCTGGATCAAGGATGCCGACGACAATGACTTGCAGGGGGCGGTGGCGCAGTGGCGGATGGCGGACGGCAGATCGGGGAACAGGGACGATGGATCGGGAACGACGGGGGGACGACGGACGGCGGATCAGGGATGGCCAATGGCGGATCGAGGACGATGGATCGGGGACGACGGCAGACGGCGGCGCAGATCTAGAGAGGAGGCGCGCCGACGTGAGCTCGACGATGACGGCGGATCGAGACGGTGATCGCAGGCGAGAGGGGGGTGCTGACGCGCCGTTTGTTGGGGACGATGATCGCAATGGCTGGCAGCTCTCGTAGGAGGACTATCGGCGACCAGCAACGTCGACCGAAGAGAAGGACGATCAGTGACGCCGACCGAAAGAGGGCGGCGACATCGCCTGCGAGTGGAGAAGAGAGGGCGCGAGTGAAGAGAGAGAGTGTGTGTGAGAATAGAGAGAGAGCGTGAGAATCATTGGATTACACACATTAGATTTGATCTAAACCCTTAAATTGGACGTTACACAGGATTATACTTAAGAGAGGTTACACCCCATTAATCTCATATATATATATATATATTATACTTCAAATTTTTCTGTACATTACATACATATATACCATTTATTTCACTCTTTTATCCTTTTCTAGTTATATATTTTGTTGACTTTTCTCTGTTACAACATAAGATTATTATTATTTCAATGAAAATGAAAATGAATTACTTAAGTAAAAACAAATTCAAGACATTTTAATCAAAACACGTGCTTTTTTTATATAATTGGCCATATTATCTGGCTAACTGCGAAAATGGTAATGGCATATTAGTAATATATGGAAGCCGGAAGCAAAGAGACTAAAGAAAAGGCGTCGTCTTTCGACAGCTCGAAGCAGCGGTAAAAAATCCCCAAGTCGCGATCCCCCGCCATCTCTCTCTCTCCCCCCGCCTCTCCTCCAATGGATGGCTATAAATCCACGGCGGCCTCCAGCTCCGCCGCCCGCCGCCCCTTCTCCGCTGGCTTCTGGTCCGCTGCTCTTCGTCGGAAGGCGATATCGTCGCCCTCCTATGCCGACCGACTCCACGGCGGCGAGGGGCTCGTCCGACACCTCGGGCTCTTCGAGCTCGTCCTCATCGGGATCGGCGCCTCCATCGGCGCCGGAATATTCGTCGTCACCGGAACGGTCGCTCGCGAAGTCGGTCCAGGTCTCGCTTCCTCTGCCTCACCCAACGAATGCTTCCGATCTGTGTAACCTATGCCCTTCTGCTGTAGTTTTGAAACGTTAGTTGGAATCTCAGAAACACTAGGGAACCGCCACTCGAAGATTTGATTTCTTTCCCACTAGTTAGAGAAATCAGGATCAAATCTTGTATATTGGTCATAACGTCAGTATTGTGATCCTTTTGTTTTGGTGTACAGACTTCAAATCTTGATACTGGTGCCAATTTGTTCCCTGAGAAATAAGTGAAACGAGTATATGATATATTAACTTTGTCATATGCTCTTTAGTTCTACATTGAACTGGGAAAAAACTTACAAGTCTTGTCACTTGTCCTAAACTATGACAAAAAATGTGTACATTGGATATTCCACTATGTTAAATAGGTTACATAGCATAAATTTGAACTCCACATGTAAACATTTCCTTAATCTTTTCTCGAGGTGATTAGCAATTTTTCCTGGATTGCAAGTAACGTTAATAGGCCCTACATAATACCCAAAAGAGTGTAATAAGGTCATAGAAGTCGTGCTGGTGGAAAGGAAGGCCGAAGGCCAAAGAGTCATTGTGATTGTAATTCCCTCGTTCAGAATCCAAAACATGAAGCCATGATTTCTTTCAAGAAATAAATAAAATAAAATATGAGCTCTTTAGCTAAGGGATCAACTCCCAAGCTTTTTTTCTTTTTTTGAGAGAGGGGACAAAAGGGGTGCAACATCTTGTTGGACAATGTTACTGTTTATTCCAAAGCTTTAAGCTGAGCACTTCCATCTTGTGTTTCAATAGAACTTTTATCATTTAGACAAATGGGGATAACATGGCCTAATCATACAATAAGTCTGTTATTCCTAAAGTTGATGTTGAAAGTTTTTGTCGATACAAGAACTTTTTGTATGCCATACACAGCAGACACATCAATGCAAGACATTCATTTTGCTAAACCATTTGTCTGCAGCTTTGATGAAATTTCCGATCATATCAATTAGTTTTTCTAGTTTAAGTTTTACTTAGTTCAGGCTTTATGTCACGCATATACTTCAATTGATTCCTTCTGAAGTTTCTTATTGAAAACTTTAAATATGTAAAAGATACACCAATGTCCAAAGTAGAGAAGACTGCATAAAACTTGCAAGAAAACCTCAATTGGTACGATTAAGGGTACATTTTACTGATCTTCTACTTGTGCTGATAAATTATTAGTGCCAAAGTTTTCTTTCTGCAATTTACTTAATTACGTGTACAGATATGATGTTCTTTATCTCCCCTTTTCTTGATGTAATAGCTGCATACTACAACAAACATAATTTAGTTCGCTGCAGGTGTCACAATTAGTTTCGTTCTCGCTGGAGCTGCATCTGTACTAAATGCCCTCTGCTATGCTGAGCTATCGTCTCGTTTTCCTGCTGTGGTTGGGGGAGCATACTTGTACACGTATTCTGCATTCAATGAGCTCACAGCCTTTTTAGTTTTCACTCAGCTGATGCTGGATTATCATATTGGGGCTGCAAGTATTGCTAGAAGCTTGGCTAGTTATTTAATAACTCTTTTGGAACTTTTTCCTTTCCTCAAGGGGCATTTCCCTAGTTGGATAGGAACAGGTGGTCTAGAATTCTTTGGAGGAGTTATTTCAATCAACATATTAGCTCCAATTATTCTGACTCTCTTGACTATAATCCTTTGTTATGGTGTTAGAGAGTCTTCAGCTGTAAATTCTTTCATGACTGTAACAAAGGTATTCATCTTTGACCTGACTTCTCCTTGGGTCATTTTCTGCATATTAGTACTATGTTCATTCCCTTCAAAAGGAAAAAATACAAAAGTAATAGGTTTTCACTATTTCAATCATTTAGTTTCAGAAGTTTCCACCGTAAAATCTTCTATCATGAGGCATAATGCAATAATGAAATTCGGTAGCAAAAGTAAAATGCATCAATATGATTTGTATTTTGGAGATCGTCCATCCAACAAATAAAAAAAAACTGTACATGTTGCAACTTTTGGAAACTATATGCACAAGTAATGTTTTACATAGTAACCAATGGACTGCCTGTTTCTTAATAGTTTTAAGATATGAAGAACATATTAATAACCTGTTTGTTTGATCAAGGGATGAAACTCTTCTAACTTCAGAAAGATTGATATTCCTTGCAAAAGAAATTACATAAGGTCATGTTTGGATTGATGGATAGAGATGGTTTATGGTGGAAGGGGTAGTATTGGATACTTTAAATGACTTGGATGGATATCCTATCCGTTGGTTGCACTTTATTCAGCAAGCCTTTTGCTAATGCATGGTCATTTTCTGCAGGTTGTCATTGTTGTAATTGTTATTTTTGTTGGTACATTTGAGGTTGATGTATCAAATTGGTCGCCTTTTGCACCATATGGTTTTGAAGCTGTTGTAACAGGAGCAACAGTGGTATTTTTCTCATATGTGGGTTTTGATGCGGTTGCAAATTCTGCTGAAGAATCAAAAAGGCCACAGGTGTATTTTTTTTGTCAGAGTTGGTATTACATGCAATCTTAAACATTAGTTGCTTATAGTTCTCTCATTTTCCCATTTCTTTGTGAGGATTGTGTGTACTCGGTTTTGACCATATAATGTTGGGTAATCATTTAACTTTAACCATTCTCCTTATCCCTTTTCTACCAACAGAGGGACTTGCCTATTGGCATTCTAGGAAGCCTTCTCGTATGTGCAACACTCTATGTTGGTGTGTGCTTAGTGATAACTGGAATGGTACCCTATAAGTTCCTTGGTGAAGATGCTCCTCTTGCTGAAGCTTTTATTGCCAAAGGCTTGAAGTTTGTCTCTGTTCTAATTAGTATTGGTGCTGTTGCTGGCCTTACTACAACTCTTTTAGTTGGCTTGTATGTTCAGGTGAGTCCTTGAATTTCAAAAGTGATTGGCATCCATTTATTTTCACAAGTTAATACGAAAAAATAGTTTTTTTACATTGTACTATGACAGTCTCGCTTGTATCTCGGACTTGCAAGGGATGGTTTACTGCCCTCTGTTTTCGCCAAAATACATCCCACACGGCACACTCCTGTACATTCTCAGGTCTGGGTTGGTTGTGTCGCTGGTATTATGGGAGGCCTGCTTAATGTACACGAACTGTCACATATTCTCTCAATTGGTACCCTGGTAAGCTTTTATTTCATTCAAGACATAATTCCTTTAAGCTCCCTCTCAAAAAAAAATTCCTTTAAGCTATGGTCTTTCAGTTTTGGTTGAAGTAAAACTCATGTTATGTCATAGTCATATGTATACAGGATCTGTTCTTACATCCTTAAAATGATGTCTTTTCTGTACTTGGCAGACTGCATATTCTGTTGTTTCGGCTTGTCTGATAGTCCTACGCTGGAAAGATAAGGCATCCAGTCAATTTTCTGTTGTGAAAATCTCAGCATGGCAGGAAGGCGTTATATGTCTTCTTCTGGTTGCATGCTCTGGTTTTGCAGCTGGTCTTTTCTATCGCTATAGTGCCCCATTTTTCTTTGTGCTACTCAGTATACTCATTGCCATTCTTGCAGCAACTATTCTTCATCGTCGACAAGTGAGTTAGATCACTACTGATGTAATTATTTTGTCTCAATTAATTACTATAGAATTTAGTGGTGCGTTCTTTGTGCATACCTTATTGGTGGGCACTATATAAATTTAGCTTCCGTCTCTCCTATGCTACTCTACCGGACCTTGTTGTGCTTCACAATCTATGTTGTGCTCTACTGTTAAATAAACTCTCTCACTCACTCTCTCTCTCTCTCTCTCTCTATATATATATATATATATATATAGATATAGATATATATATATAGAGAGAGAGAGAGAGAGATAGATATGTGTATATATATATATATATATATATATATGCAAAGTTCTGGGAAGTGTAATATCACAAATGTGTTCATACTTTTGTTGGTGTTTAACTTGATTACATTTCTCTAATCCCAGGTTTATGCTGATCCACCTGGCTTCTCATGTCCTGGAGTTCCTATCATCCCAGTTGTCTCTATATTTTTCAATCTTTTCTTGTGTGCAAAGGTAACACACTTTTTCCAGTGTCTTTATGCCACCATTTTCACAGGGTTAAGTTATATTGTATAACTGGCTGTCTGATGTGCTATATTTGCTTATATTTGTCACAAAAAACAGAGGATGTTAATCATATGATCTGGAATAAATCTTTCATCTTTGAACATGTACATCACTTGGTGGCTAACTTCTCCTGGTCATCCTTTTGTCCCTAGAAAAAAAAAATGCTCATTCTTTATTACTTTCTATGCCATGTTAAGACAAATAGCTGTATAGGCACTGTGCTACACAGACAGCACTGTACAACATGCTAGGACACGAGTGGAAACAAATGTTTAAGATGCTTTGATCTCTGTAACATACTTTATTTCATCCGTACCATGTACTAATTATTTTTGTTCTATGAAGCTTGATGATCATCTCCTTGCTTGCCATCCTTTTGACCTTCAAAAGAAAAAAAAAAGAAAGTTGTTCCCGTCTGAAATTGGAACTAGTGGTCTATGATTAATTTACATGAAGTAACATCTTTGTGAACCTTTGTTATGAGGTGGAGGAAAATCTTGTATATTATCTGAAAAGCATCTGGAACGTAACCATAGTTGTTTTTTTTTTTTGTTGAGGGAGTAACCATAGTTGTTCGTCCCTGCTTTTCAAGAATGTGAACCTTGTTTTCTTATAATGGTAATGCGTATACTAGATTCTTTTTTATATAGAAGGGTTAAGGAACTGTCCAATGATTAAATGTTAAGTAATATTTTTCTGTTTTGCAGTTACACGAAGAAGCATGGATTAGATTTGTGATTGTCACCTTGATATCATTTGGAGGATATGCTGCCTATGGACAGCATAACTCAGTTTTAGGGGATTCAGAACATACAGTGATCTACCATGGTATTCCCACGGAAACATCCCAAATGTGACAATATTGCAAGATCATCAAAACTCATTGTTTTGTTGCACAATGCAGCAATGAGGACATTGGATCTTAAAGTCATATAAGCTCAGAGCACCCAGGAAAACTCTTCATGGGGTGATGAAATTCTAGAACTGCCAGTTACTGTCTGGATCTTAAGTTATAGTGATTGTCTTACCTATCGAAATTCTACAACTGCCAGCTTTTCTCCATCATAAGTTATGTTGTAGCATTCTGTTGTAGGAGTTGTTGGCATCAAATTTTATTCAAAGCCTTGCTGCTCATGCCCGGATCTCGCCAAAGGTAGGGTGTGACTTACTGCACATATGGCGTATGCTATAGGTTGATTTTTTACTGTATAACGTATAATAGATCACATGGAACCTGCCATTCATTTATGTAAATGATTCTTGAAATAATTTACAGTGAAGTAAGAACTGTCGTAGGAGTTTAATTCAAGTGCGGTGCTTGCTTGACTGCAGTGTATCCTTATTGTAGTTAACGATGATGTACCATGTGTGAGGTTCATAATGCTGGGAAGTCATGACATGACATTACCGTCATTTTTTTTTAATCTATTATCAAAGACAATATCCTATCGACCAAGTATGGCAGGATCTTAACAGGTTTTAAATCTCGCAAATGGGTCAAGGATCATCGTAAGATTTTATATATAAGTAAAAATATATCTTAAAAAGTAAATCTTCCCTTGTCAATCGGTGGTTAGTTTCTTTAATTGTAGCTCCATATGCCATATGATTGATTTATAAAAAAATAAAAATTATACATGTAAAAGAAAATTAAAGGAATAAGAGAAAAATGTCATGGATACCAAAATTTACCATTATTTAAACTGACATTGATTAAATCACGTCTAAGATTTCGAAACATCGCCAAACGATTACTGTGCTGTAGGTTAAAGAAAATGAACTACTTTTGGTCTATGGCGCTACAAAATTAAACACGAACATTTTCTTAATTCAAACATCAATCGTTGGCACCATAGCACGAGCAAACTGCCACTAGAATCAGAAAATTTCAGCCATGGAACAACGTAAATGACAGTGACACAAAAGTGACCAAAAAAGAAAAGAAAATCGAAGCAAATGATCAGAGATTGATGCCTGATTACAAGTTGTACTCAACTAGCCGAATCTGAGATAGAATCGACATCTTCACCGTCTGTACTGTCTTCGCTTGAGTCGGCCAGCATGGGGACTATAGCCGCACAACAAAATGACTCCTTGTCTTTCAGCAGAAGACAGCTTCCATCTGCGTTCCATTTCAGATCACAGGCATTGAAGTTTGGCAACGGAATGTTGACACAGCAAGCACCAGATGGACTCCACATGTATATCTGGGGACTTCCTGTACACAGGACAAGACGAGGGCAACTGGGGTCCCAAGCTACTGCACGAATGGGCTCTTTCTGCATTAAAACTGCAGCAAGCTCGAGGCGGCGAATATCCCATATCCAAAGAACAGTTGGCATGCTATCATTGCGGGTGGAAAGATACTGACCATCACTGCTCCATGATAACAATCCTGCACATAAATCCACAATCACATAAGCACTATTTTTGGAATGTCATCGGTTGCCAAATTGGTAGAACTTTCAACAAGGTTATATTGTAGAAACCTCAATGTGATGCAAAGCCGAACTAGCAGGTCAAATATTCATTCTACACATTTCCTAGAAACTTCGAATCAACAAAGTTTACATCACATGATTTGAAAACATAGACGCGCGCTATATTCAAAGATATAGAACTAACCAATTCCTTGCTTTGGATTGGGCTTATCCGCAGCTGGTTTTTGAGATGGCAAACTAACAGGAAGATCCATCACTTTGTACTTGACTCTGGAATTCCCTTCAGCAGCATTCTCTGTCAAGTAGAGGGTATACAATCGTTACAACAAACATAGCAACAAATTATTTTTTTTGAATAGCAACAAAAATTTTTGAAGCTGTATGATTAATCAAGATGGCAAACTCCGCCTATGCTATGGTCGGTCCCAAGCCCGGATAAAGGTGGAGGATTGTATTAGGCCCCGACAGCCAGCGTAAAACCCTGTCGAATCTCATGAACATGGATCAACGAAAAAATGACGTCGTATGATCCATGTAGCCGACCCCGGTAGCCGACCCCACCTAGTGGGATAAGACTTTGTTGTTGTTGTATGATTAATCAAGATGTAGTTCTGAACAATAAATGCTTCCTTCAGATGTCATACACACTAAATTAAATAATCATGACATGAAAAAAACTCATGTTGTGAGTTGCTAAACTATATTGACTATACTCAACATTCTTTTATAATCCAACAATATATTTCAGTATAACAACCTCAAGGAATGACCAGTAATATTTGGATTGAACCTCAATGAGTTTTTCCCCTTGTTATTTCTTAAAAAAGAGCTCCTTATATAGTACGTGGGAGTTGAGTGTGAATTTTGGCTTAGTTTGATAAATGGACCAGATCTATTCTCTATGTTTCTAAGAGAAAAAATATAAGATTTGGCAAACTGATAATAAAAGATAGTATGACTGTCTGGAAAGCTCAAGATTTGGGGGTCTGCAAATAAGAGAAAGAAATAACTTCCATTTCCATTAAAGAATGAAAAAAAAATGGCACTTCCATTCCCACATCAGCATAATTAACCACTCACCAGCACATCCAGCTTGTCTATTGTGAGGAAAGTCACTCAAACATAACTCGGACATATCAAGTTGCAAAAGTTCTTCAACCTCCTAAGAATATGAATACAGATGCAAAAACTTATTACAGATTGATGAAACAGAGTAATAGGCTGATGAAAGAAGTTACCTTAAAGACAACTGCACTACAGGGGTTGCGAAGGTTGGAAACATGCATGAACTCAGCAAATATTTTCCAAGTGAGATGGTTCAATGCCCGTAATGTCTGGTCATAACTTCCCACAGCTAGAAATTGACCACATGGGGACCAGGCAACAGTTTTAACTCCTAGGCCACTCTCATATGCTTGATACTTGGACAAACATCGCCCATCTGGAGAATAAATTAGAACCTGTATCATTACAGCAGTGTGTTGAAAGCTTACTCACAATTCAGCAAATAAATACTTGCACAATCTTGAAAACGCACGTAGTAAATTTCTTGATCTTATTATAGCTATTGAAAACAGTGTTCAAGAATAGAATAGATAAGTAATGGTACTATAACTGCACTATATGATAAACAATTAATACTCGCATAAAAAACTACAAATATACTGAAGAATTCATTCTTAAAGTTATTAGGCTACCAGTTCAATGATTGAATTGTATACCTTATATTCCACAAGTGAATCCCATACTACAATTGCACTATCATCTGGAGACCACTCCACACCTGCTACGTCTATTGAATCAACAGCAAATGTACCCATGATTTCCCATGTATGACAGGAAAGAAGATTGATGTAGTCCTTGCAATCACGCCTTGTACAAACTGCAGCAAACTTCCCATCTTGGGTAAAAGAGACACCCTTGGAGGCATGCTTTGGCCACTGCACATGGACACAGGCAGTGTTCAACAGGGACCAGACAGTCAAGCGTAGTTGAAACTCTGATGTTGTCAATATGTGGCGGCTATCAGGACTCCATCTAGCATATGAAATTCCAGCTGGGCCTTCGTCAATTTTACATGTCCATTCCGGTTGCGTCAATGACCATGCTTGAACCATTGGTCTCTTGTAAAGGCCACAGAGTATGTATTCTGAGTCCAATGCCCACTCTATATAGCTTATCTTGTCGACACAAGAATAGAGTTGAACAACCTACATATAAGAGCAGTAAAAACGTTATGAAATTGACTAGAATATCTGAGTGCATAACCTAGCTTGGCCAGCTATGCTCCATGTTGTGTCTGAAACCAATCATGTTCTTATGAAAACTTAGTCACAACCAAATCAACTTCAAAGTAGCTGACTACTCCGTGGCCTGATGATTGGTAGGCTGGTGTACCTAGTATAGGGTTTGATACTTGTACAATAGAGCAAATTACTTGTGTTTCTAGTCCTCCTGGAGACCTTGTTGGACACGAGGGAAATGGATTCTATCAGAAACCAATCATGTTCTTATGAGAACTTAGTCGCAACAATCAACTTCAAAGTAACTGACGACTCTGTGGCCTGATGATTTGCAGACTGGCCTACTTAGTATAGAGGCTTGGTACTTGTACAATACAGCAAATTACTTTCCTTTCTAGTAATCCTGGAGACCGTTTCATACACAGAGAAAATGATTCAATAACATTCTGCGAGTACAGAAAGGCGGTAATATGACAGTCTTTTCTACTACCAAATTAGCATCAGTACCCAAATGATTTTTCAGAAAAATAATTCTGTATATTATGTAATATACGACGCTCTTCCCAAGAAACAGTATTTACGAGTACTCCTGCAATGAGTCACTCAGTGCATATTGACTATTACATGATTTCAAACCCTATCGTGAATTTACCACATCAAATACCATCAAGAAATTCTTATAACTCCAACAAGAGATAACTAAGACAAGATCTAACATGAACTCATTAAACAATAAATGTAACCCTAGACGTCGAGAAATCGAGTTACACCTTGAGAGAGACGACGTCTCGGATGACGAGGCGGTAGTCGACAGCCACGGCTAGGTAGCGGGAGTTGGGCGAGAAGCAGCACGGCCCCGTCTGCTTGAGGGCATCGGTGAACTCCATTGCGGTCGATCCAGATCCCTAACACAGCCGGGATCTGAAAGGAGGGTTGGCGAAGCACAACCCTAGCAAACGGCGGCGACCGCCTCGGAGTGGAGAGCTACGTCGGACATTGGAGGCGTGTGCGGGAGCGATCGTGGCGGTAGATTTCCGCCGTGATCTGTAATGTCTTTAAAGCTTCGTTTTTTGAACTGAAGTGGGCGGCAGAAGCCACAAAATTAGTAAAAGGAAACAAAAGGGAAAAAAAAGGAGAGAGAGAGAGGAGATGAAAGCGCACATGGTGTTAGTGGCGAAATCTCCTAAGGAAATAATAATAATAATAATAATAATAATAAATAAATAAATAATAATAATAATAATATAATATAATAATTGTCATCATCATCCTCTTACATAAGTTTATTTGATCAAAATCTCCTAACGGAAATGGTAATTGCTTGAATTTGAACTTTAGTGATAGAACAATACTTAAACAATTATGTTTAGTCACAAGTTTAAGTTTCTAATGTTAAAAAAGAAAATAACCGCGACATTATTTACTTTCTTTTTTGTGAGGAAACATTTTTTAATATGTTTTAACTTTGACAGTGTTTTCCTCGTTCATTCTAGTTTGTCACGAAATAATTTCAGAAAGTACCATATATTGTAACAAGATCAGTTCCTTTAATCGAATATGACAGTAATGTAATATGGCCCTTAAAAATGTCAACAAATATAAAATAACATATGATACTTTTTGGACCATAACGATCTTGATTCTTTTTTAAGATGTTATAATTATCTTATCATAAACCCTTTTTTAATTAATATTATTTTATAATATATCACCATCATGAAACATTTTTACGATGGACAAAATTCGGAGCTTGACAAGGTTACCCATGCCATTTTTTTATGTATTAGCCCGATGTCTAAAAGACATACAATTTGAAAAGAGACACGTCAAGTTCTAACAAATTTTTCATTTCAATGTTTTTTCGTGCCATTTAATATGTCACTTCTCATAGAACTGTCCTATTTAATTATGATTTTATTTTATGAATTTATTCATATTGATAAAGTGCAAAAAAAATATTATAGAGGCAACATTGAAGAATCACATCCATGTGAAGAAAGGAATCATATTTATGAACGAGCAAAATCCTTCTGTTCTGCTATTTTCTTTCATAACAAAATTGCTGATTAACATTTTTTTAATTTATGATATTGAGTCCTTAACGAGTATTTAATTGATACTATTAAGTAACGAGTAACTTGAGGGGGAAAAACGTCACAGATTTGGGGAAAAAAGTGACGTTTAGTGGGGAAAAAGTGAACAAAAAAAATGAAAATGCTCATTATTAATGTTGAGTAGATCATACTTTTGTGAAAAGAAATACAATTACAAATATAAGCTACTAATACATGCAGATCCTTACGGCGACTAGACTTTATCACCAGTACATAAAGCTGAGATGCATTTACACAATGTTTCAGTGAATAGAATGATGCAATAGGAAGATCATTCAAAATCACATACGAACCAGAGAACTCAAACGAATTCGCTGCATGATTACCTACATGCACGCCCTCTAATTTGTACATTTCTAGAGAACAATACATCGTACGAGCAGAATTTTGCCCTCCCCTCATCTGGACGTCAAATTTTCTTTTCCTCCCTATGAAGTTTGCGGTATTTATGGAGAATAATGGAATGAGAATGATTCAATGGAGAGAGACAACTTCTGCTTTACAGGAAAATAATCAAGAATAACAAATATTTATACACGGAACAGATTGATGAACACTTTGTTGCTCGAGAGACTACTTCAAATGAGAAATCAGGAAAATGACCGTACAAAAAACCTTGCATAACCTCACTCTCAAGCAATAGAGAAATAAGACACTAAGAGCCCCTTGAACTTGTACAACATATGTGAACAAACAAATTAGTATATGAAGTGCGGCTGTAGGAGATTGCATTGAGAAAGTGTAGGACTATGAACCCACCCATTTAGCCCACCTGAAGCAGCGCCTTATTCTTTCCGGCAGGTGATATGGTTCCAGAGTTGATGGATCAGCATCTGGTTGATTAGTATCTGACCATATGTAGACCCCTCTTTCCTGCTTGCTACCAGGAACCGTGTTGTCAAGCAGAAATGAGACGAAGAGTGCCACCACCATGTTAAGTGATAGTAGAGCATTCAATGCAAAATTGAGCTGCAGGTGTTTGAGAGGTCAAGAAGGAAGTCAAAATTCAAACTGAAACTTTTTGAGCTCCAACTTCATATATCTTAGCATAACAACCATTCATGCATTGTATGATTCTATGTGACCTCATTGGTGCTTAATGCTTCGGATAAAAAAGTTTATTGACCTACAGATAACTTAGTTGTGGAACTGAAACATAAATAAAGCAAGGCTTCAGATCATGCTTTTGGTAAAATGAATAACTTCATGAACACTGGTGTGCAATCCAGCCAAGATGCTTTCGTGTGTGTTTGTTGGCATAAGTTAAGAAAAATGCATGGTTTTAAGAACAAGTAATAATATCGTACATTAATATCTAGTTAAAGATTGTATGCTAAATCTTACCCCTTCACTGCTAGTATTGACTGGCCCACTCGAAGCAGCGGAATAAGGTACAAGAAAGCTTGGCAGAATAAGAGCAGACTTTGGTTCATACTGTTGAAAATAGGCAGGGATTGACAGTGAAATAAATAATGTAAATCCAACGATAATTATATTTCTTGAACTTCCTGTTTGAGTATACTGCAAGGTTGAAAGTCCCCGTGCAACAATTAAAGCCCATGTGAAACAAAGAACAGAAGCAGCCAATGCAAGTGGAATAGAAGCAAGAAGTGCGCCAATTTTTCCTGAATGGAAATGTGAACAAAGTTACAACCAAGGATCTCATATAGATTCTAAAGTGTAGCCACTGATACGGGATAAGAAAAGAAAAAAAATACTCAGAAACATTACTAGCCAGTTCATTAATACAAAGTACTCAGAAAATATAAAATTGCAAGTGATGGCTTACCTACAAATGAGAAAAGAATCAATAAGGCTGCTCCAAGTTCCATGGCCTTTCTGCATGACACCTTTGTCACATCAATTGTATGTACATTCTCAGTCAATGTTATTGATCCAGTTCCTGTACCCCAGAGTCCAGCCAGAATACTAGCAACCCCTTCCAATCCTATTCCTCTGCTTACAACTCCAGGTGTTGGAGGTCTTAAGTTGACCAGCAAGGAAGTAGCATGGTATGAACCAACCTGGACAAAAGAAATGGTGTGATCAACAATAATATAATTGATAAATTCTCTGGAAAGCTGACCGAATAATTTGTTGGGATAGTCTCCTCCAAACTCATCAACAACATAACTAATTACAGTGGCAATGCCATTTAATCATGCAAACTCTCCATAAATTGGTAATGCAATAATAAATAAATCATATTACATGCATGACATTTTGGAAATAGAAGCATTGCTGTCTGCCACCTACTAACAACTAGTGGAGGGACATCAGCCAAAGAGACTAATTCTAGTGATTCAGAATAAAAGAATGTACACACTTTTTTTGTCAGAATCTTTTTCCATTACAAAGAGAGGCTCAAGGACCAGTACAAGGAAAGCGAAGATAAATTTTTGAAAATAATGGACACATAACTTTCACCAATGGGATTTGAACCTGAGATGTCTTGATCTATGAGTCAAAGACACCACGTCCTCATGTCCACTTTTTTTTAATAGAATGATATGGTTATTTTGTTAGAATAGTATTCTTGAGATCCCTTTTTCCTTATAATGATTGTTGAGATCCTTAGGCAAAGAAATATTTCATAAACTTTTTACCGAAAAAAATCAGAAACAAAAGGGATCAACCACCATGGAACATATTAAATAAAGTTTGAACATAATAAATTGCATAGTCCTCCTTAATACAAATATTCAAAAAGGAAAGGTAGCTAAACAATCAGGAAGAAATAACTTCCTGCTGGTACATAAGTTGTGGGGACCAGGTTAAAACTCTTTGCTCAAGTGTGTACAAATATGCATTGATTACATATCTGCTTCAACCATTTCTGTAAAATTAAGAATTTGCTATTGTAACATTTGCTTACCGAATCAACTGATGCAACAAGTGACACGACAGCCATGATCAGGGAAGTTTTGAAGTGAAATGTTGGGGAACCCCACTGGAATGGATAAGGAACCCTGATCCAAGAAGCAGTATTCCAGGCCTTAGAAGCATCAGTACGACAGTACTTCATAATATTTGCATGTTTTCTACATGCATCTATTAGGATGTTTGAACTAGGTACATTTGATCGGCAATCTTTATAGTTGTATGCTCCACCTGCTGTCAGAAAGAATGCATATGCCCATACAATAGCAATACTAAGAGGAACCTGAAAAGAGAATGCAAGTTTCCATAAATCCAATAGTAACAGTCTAACAGAAGTTAAAAAAGTCATGAAGAGTTAAAAATAAGGAATACCGCGTAAATTAGGAATACTCGCTTTCCAAAGATGGATACCCTTCTAAGGTACTACAACAAAGAAATAAATATTGTATGTCATCATAAACATAATATAGTTTCTTTTAAAAAGAAAATATGAGTTGCCCACATACCAAGGTGAAAATAAGAAGCAACAAAATTAGCGGAATGCTGATTTCGACACAAGTGCCAGCTTGTGGAAATCCGTAGCTGAAAAATGCCAATCCTACTGCAGCTACGGTTGGAGTAACTACCACTGGATTTATCAACCTGTAAAATACAATTGAGGTACAAAAACCATTTCTTATCAATGTAGACATCAGTGTGATTTTATTCCCAAAATTGACTGAAAACAATAAGCTAATTGGTCATGGATTCTTCCACAGATGAGCTAACACCAGGTGGCATCTGTTCTCAAAGATATATTTTCATGCAAATATGTAATAAATGAAATGGGGAACAATGCAATAAGTAGTAGATTTTTCTCTCAAGATGATATGAGATAGAATGTTCAGAGGGATTTACCTCAGAAGAAGTGACATGAAACCACTGTAACCCAGAAATGCTTGGAATATGGAACCAACAATTATAGCCCCTTGTAATTCCCTCATTATGTGCTTAAATTTCTGCATTTATTCAAAAGAAAGAACTTTATCAGTGATATCATGTACCCTAGGTAAGAATACTGTATTATTAATTTATTTGAGTGTGAAGAAAATTTATGTTCATGTGATATCATGTGATATCATGCTTAAATTTCTAACTCCGCCTATGTTTTATAGCCGGTCCCAAGCCCGGATAAAGGAGGAGGGTTGTGTTAGGCCCCGACAGCCAGCGTAAAACCCTGTCGAATCGCATGAACATGGATCAACGAATAGAATGACGTCGTATGATCCATGTAGCCGACCCCACCTAATGGGATAAGGCTTTGTTGTTGTTGTTGTTGTGAAGAAAAAATTATTGTTAAGACACCAAAATGGTGTCTTCTTTTATCATTGATGAATGCTTACTAAAGTTCATCATTAAGTGGATTAAACATGAAGTACATATCAGAGAGATATGAAGTAAACAAACAGTAATCAATAGCAAATATGAGCATTGACAATATCTGTCAGCAGATAAAAGCTTACATTTTCACTGAGATTTCGAAATTCTTCAGAATTTATGATCACCAATGCAGGAGCAAGATAGACAAAGGAACTTCCTTGTACCAATGGCAGTCTGCTACCAAAGAAGCTCTGTAATATGGTTGTCACACCAGATACTAGTAACATTGTGGAGATTACAGTAGCAGTCTCCTCCTGCCAAGATAGATAAGTATCATACCTGTAAGACACCGAGATTCTGAATGCTTGTAACAAATATCAATAAGAAGGTCTTACATCAGTTCCGCCCATTGCTGGTACCATTATCAAGGGTATGAACACAAGGGAACCAGCTAATGACAAATAATGTTGAATGCCATAAAAGAATAAAGGGCCTGTAATCAGAAAGACAAAGGATAAGTGTAAGTAGAACAAAAGATTTATTGTCCAAATTACAATAAGAAATTATAAATTCCTTTGACAACAATATTGCTGGCGCATTGGTTCCAAAAATAATAGGATAATGATAATTCTAAACTGGCTACTAAGCAGAATTACATCCTTTCATGCATTAAGGCTAGGACATGAACTATATAAATCAAAGTTATAAATATCAGAGGGAAAGAAGCTACTCTTTCTCTTTTTCAAGAACATACTTTAATTGTTGTCCTTTGTTTGGGAAAAAAACTGTCTAGTTGATAGAAAATTTTAATAAAAATTGAGAAAAATACTCCTTTCTCAAAGTGATATGATTGTTTTGACATTGTTTTTGGCACATGGTTTACATAATTTTTTCCTTGAAGCTTATTTTCCTCTAAATAAACAGAATGTATTAGTATGCAAGAGCTCTGACATAGGAGACATACAATTACACATCAAATTCTTGAGTTACTAATCAATCATCATTTCTTCCAAGTTAGAATAGACTACAAATTAGCACCATATAATTGAATAGTTGCTTTTTTTCCAGTAAACCATTACGAAGGAAATGCACTTACCAACACCTGGATTCCCTGTAACACCAAGTCCGGGCTGCTTATACACCGGAGGGTTCTCGGGCTCCTCAGGTTCCGTGAAGAAGTCGATTTCCGCATCCCTCTCACCTCTCTCCGCATCCTTCTTCGTTTGGCTGCCATCAGCCATCAACGAAGCAACCGTGGCAGCCCCGTTACCATGTCCATTGCTGCTCAATCCATTCCTCTCTTCTCTCAAAGGCGGTTCACTTCCAGGTTCCCTCCTCTCATCCTTCATTTCCACCGCCATTGGAACAACTTCAATATTCCGCTTCTCCTTCTCACTCCTCGCCGGAGCAGCGACATTACTCGCTGCGGGCGGCGGATCGACCTCTGCTCCTGGGCTCTCCGTCCTGTCTCTTCTCCGGCCTAACATCGGCAGGATCTCAGTCTTCTTTGGCACCGACACATCTCCGCCGGCGCCTCCATCACGGCGCCGTCGGGGAAACCCCTTCTCCAAGTCCAGCGCCAGCCCGGCGCCCCGCTCGTCTTCTTCGCGCTCGCTGATGACGCTGTTGCTGGCGGTGGTCTCGCCGGAGATGTTGGGGTTGAACCCGGTCCTTCTGGCCCACGACTTGAGCTCCCTGGGGTTGTGATCCCCGCGGTTGGGGAAGAACGGTTCGATGCTCGGCGGCCACGGTCCGGGCCGCGGCCGCGGCGCCCCGCCTCCCGTCCCGCCGGAGCTGGACGCACCGGATTCCATCCCCGCCGATGTCAGAAAGCCCAACAACAAAGAGCGCGCTCCACCTCCTCCTCCACCTTCCCCCCAACTCCCAAGCTGCCGACTATAAAGTTGGCAGGAAAAGAGAGCAGATAGAAAAGGAACAAAAAAAAAGTGGCAAAAAGGGAGGCGATTGAAAAGTAAAGCGGAGGAGTGAAGCGAAGGAAGCAAAGATGAGAGAGAGAGAGAGAGAGAGAGAGAGAGCTTTTACAAATGGATAGATGATGAAGAGGTGAGAGAATGGTGGTGGTGGCCTGGTGGGATATATCTCTCTTTCTTTAAGTAAATGTTGTCGTGGTTATACGCCTTTCGTTATCTTTGTTTGATACCGGCGTTAAGGAAGAGGAGCTCTTGGACTCGTCCGCACTGCATTGCTGATGGAGGAGAGAGATAAAGAGGAGCTTGGACTCGTCCGCACTACCGTGAGGAGAGAGAAAGAGGAGGAGCTTGAACAGTGAACACTGTCTGGACCGCCGTCGGAGGAGAGAGATAGATGAGCTTGGACTCTGCGGACAGGTGCCGGAAGGGGGGAGAGAGAGAGAGAGAGAGAAATGGCAACCGACGTCGGTGGAGGAGGAGGAGGTGAAGTTTGGATCTGGAGCAAAAAGGTGGTGTCACAATCCGCAGTCGCTTGGAAGTTGGTACTTAGTACCCATCGTCGTCATTGCCTTCACATTTTGAATCTGCGAGCCAAATACTTTTTTTAAAAAAAAATTTAAACATAATTTTATGTCGAAGAATATTTTATTTATCATAAATATTTTCCAAATTATTGTCAGCTAAAATGTCAACATACTTTTATGTCACAAAAAAATATATATTTATGATAATGACAATTTTAAATTCAGAGCGATCAGATTTTACATTGTCTCTGTCATATTGAAAGAATCAGGATATAACATCTTTTTTGCACTGTTTTGAATTTTTCGACTATTAGCATATGATTAATTAAAAATTAAGATATAAATAAAATGATATTTTTTGTACTTTTTCGAAATGATTATTAACACATGATTAATTAAAAATTAAGATGAAAGAACGAAATAATATTTTTCAAATTCAAGACTAATATCACCCATCAAATCACTTTATTAAATGTCAACCAATCTTGATAAAGGACGTAACGTTTTTAAGTAAGTGATTGAAGTAAACGTGCACAACAAATCTTATTACTACAACTCGAATTTGAATTTATTTTGCTCTCCTTTCTTACAAGGTTACATTGTCGCAATTAATAGCGAAGTAGATACGAACATTTTTTTTTTAAAAATTCTCTCCTAATCTTAATTTTTCTGGAGAATTTAATAGTTCCATTTAAAGTAGTGCCAGGCATGAAATAAAGTTTTTTCATTGCAACACGAGTTATTTCTTATTTTGCATTCGCTTCATTAATTAGTTATTGTAAAATAAAACGAAATGAAATGAAATTTATAGCTTATGTGACCTGATGTCAACTTTAACATTTCTTTAATACATGGGTCACATGTCCTGAACGTGGCATCCTTGAGACAAAAAAAAAAGTGCAAAAAGTAAAAAAATAAAATAAAATAAAAGCGAGAGAATGCTTTATTATTGTCGCAGTAAAAATATCTATCATATTATTGATTATTTCAACTCCGATATAAAAACCACATTATCACATTTTTTCACATTCTCAAATCAAATTAATTATGTGAATATCGGGAAAAAGATATGCACCAAAATGTAGTTGCTATCGACAGGTCAACAGTCACTGGAATCATATTATTGAGAATTAATATACGATTAGACGTGTCTCCTGCCCATTACTTAAATACTTGAGAATAAAGTTGGGAGTAATTAAAGGTGTTGAATTTGATCAGTCCCCTAAAAAAGTTTCATTAGGTTCGAATTTGATCAGGTCAGCTTACACTATTCAGTATTAGCTTTATTATTTAAAAAACAATAATATATAGTTTTTTCATCCATTAAAATAATTTTCATAGATATATGTTATTTTTTAAATTTTAATTTTTTTAAAAAAATAAATTACATAAAATTATTATTTTTAAAAATAAATAAAATAATTTGTTGGGTCACCAAATTTGAAAAATTATAATATGATCCATGCTTAATCGGTTGGATCTGATTTAACCCGACCCGATAAACATTCTAGACTTGAGATTAGATAGTCAACTCTCATGATAATTATCGGCAATCATGCAATATATTGACATGAATAAATACTAAATTCTTTTTATGAAAGTGTAAACCTTTCACATTAAAGTTTTTTTTTATGTATAATGCAGAACTTTTAGTCAACTCAAAATTAAAGGTCGACGATGGATAAAATGGAATGGGCTAATGATGGATGACCAAATGTTGTATATAGTGTAAAACGATTTTATGCATATTTTTCTTTATATTTTCAATATTTTTATTTAATAATAGTTTAAAAAATATTATTGATCAATGTCTTTATTTAATAATAGTTTAAAAAATATTATTGATGATAATAAAAACGTAGTTCAAGTCATCAATAATTATCAAATATTTTTAAAATTTATCCTTCATAATATATATAGTTATTTTCTATAATTTCTTATGATATAAAATTGAATTTTGTTATCATAATCTTTTAAATATTAATAAAGAAAGTCATAAAAAAATATGCGTAATGCTTGACATGCACACATACTTAATTTATATATATATATATATATATATATATATATATATATATATATATATATATATATTAAGTATGAGATAAAATAGCATGTCATAAAAATGGATATTTTATTCAAAACACTTGTTTGCCCTTGTGCATATATAATATTAACATTAAAAAATGTTTCAATATCTGAAATAACATTTATGTGATGTAGAAATATTTGGAAAAACAAAAAGTATAATTTTGATAAATGATGAAGACAGACAATTTATTTCTTTCATGCTACCGTTGCTTGATGGCTTATGAGGCTATCTACTTCTTGAGGAATGAATGGAACTCTACAATCGGCTTAAGTTTATGTCAGTCGACACCACTTTGGATCACATTTCTTATGATGTCTGAATGAGCAAGAGATCCAAGAAACAAAAAAGGAAAAAGTAACAGGACACTGCAAGCTTAGTCACACACGACATCGGAGTAAAAGCCAATTGTTCTCCTCTGGCAATCTTGCACCTTTAGCAGCTCCACATCAAAAACTTCAAATTGCTTGGCACTGAAGAATGTTGAAGGCCCGACCTGTTGTAACAGTCAGTTAAATTATTGCTCATAATCACAGACTCCATGTGCAGAAGACAAAAACCAGAAAAAAAAAATGATGAGTTCCTCATAATGTCAGCAATACTCTACATAATCCCATAAAGGAATAATTGTTGTTCTTCAATTGGACAGAAAAAAGCATGCGACAAAGGTTTTGTAGCTCTGAGATTGATTTAATTGCTGTGACACATGTCACAGAAATCATAGCACTGTAAACATCAAATGGGCATCAGAATAATGTGGACAGCTAATTTGGAGTGCTGCAGACCTTGTGTTCCCAATTGCTATGTAAACTACAGGGTGTTATACTCATTGGTTCCCTCAAGTATGTTCACATCAGGTTAGCATACTGATAAACTAGCTGTTTACTGTTATAATTGTCTTCTGTATAGCTGCCATGATTAATTTTACATTCATGAAATGTGCTCAGAGAAATTAACAGGGACGGGAACACGAAGGGAAGTTTTGGTTGCAAATTAGAGATTGAAAGGTCAGGGATTGTCAGAGATTCAAATCATGGAAGCAGTTACACTGTGAGAAAGAAGAGGAACCCTACGTACATATGCTCTTTTGCCCTGATATCACTGTCAATGCACATGATTGGCTCTAAGAGCAACTAATTTTTTTTAGCAATACCTATAATACAGCAAAACAACCACAAATAAACATGACTTACGGGCGGCCCAAGTTCTGGAGGAATGATGAGTCTTCGTCTTCCTCCAGGTTTCATGTCCCTTATGCCTTCTTCAAATCCTGTATTCATCCACAAAGGCAGTGCCATTGCCCATTAGAAACACATGCAAAATATGACCAAACGTAATGTTTGATTTTTTCTTGCCTGGAACTAAAGCTTTATTCCCTAGCCTAATTTTAGCAGGTGAACCTTGCAGATAAGTGCTATCAATCCGACGACCTGATTCATTATAGCCAACATAATGAAATGTCACCTGTAGTTGGCATACAAGCAATAGATTACTTTGATGTCATAATGCGAAAGAAAACAGATCTAAATCTGTTTCATATAAAAACAACTTCCATAAAACACAAAAGTGAAACCAATCTATACTTGAACCCTGAAGCTTATAAATTAAAAAAAATCACAAACGAGCATATTTCGACTTTTCTTAGTGAACTATATCAATTTTCTAGATAGCTTAACACACACACACACACATCTTTTGTAGTTGGAAGATGGTAAAAATTTAGACAACTATTTCTTTATACCTCATAGCATGTATCATAAGAGGTAAATAAATGAATTTGTTTCCACCTGATGAACGGCAAAAAGATCTAAACATCTTGATGAGACAATCAATCCAAAGGCTTGCTTTTTCCACTGAGTTATGTCTCACTTTGAGAGTCCCAGTTACTCTAATTTCTATGCCCACTACATGGTCAAAGCTACAACAATTTTGAATTAGCATCTATTAAAAGCTTGTTTTGCCCACATTATTCATAAAAAATGGTAAAAATTTGATCCAGGAAAAAAGAAATAAAAAAAAAAAACAGAAGACATATGAGGTCAACCTGCTGACCATCTTTTGGGCAATCACCATTTCCAACTTGTATGTCCAGATATATAAGTCCAGAGTCCCGCTTAATGTAGCTATCAGATGTCACTACTTTTACTCCGAAACCTGTGTTATATTACCATCACTATGGGTGAGAAATTCTAAAAATGCAGAATAACTAGTACAGGACATGCACAGATATAAATGAAAAAAAAAACATGTCATGTGCTTAAGTTTCAGTGAAACTAGAAAATTTAGGATCAAAAGAAAATAGTACTATCTGAATAATTTTACTCGGGGTGCACGATAAAGGAAAATCTTAGCATATTATCGTACTGAATATGGAGTTCTCTTCTTGCAGATTAAATTCTATATCTCAGTTCAGTTTCTAAACCTGAGTTATCGAGCTTGATCAAAAGCTACATCCTATAATTCATTTATTATCTGTGTGCACGTATCGTAAATTTGTATCAAGGTCCTGGTTAAAATTGTATCCCTTAAACAAAGCTGATCTGTGCTTGAGAACGATTCTGGTTAAAGTTATATTTGGTCATAAATGTGAAATCTCATTCTATGAAAGAAGCAATTCAATACTTCTAAAAGTTGCATACTAATGTCGCATTAGAAAGGTTCCTTATATGAGAACAGTCTCATTGAAGAACTTTAGGTGCACCAACAGCTAAATATGAATAAGGGTGCCTATCGACCTAAAAGTAGTTTAGGTTAGGGAAAATAATATGCTGAAAGTACACTGCCCTGATGTTCGTTATAGTTCTGGCTTATATTCAGTCTTCACCGACAGCAAGTCACACATGTCCATAATCACAAGACAGATAAGGCAACACTTCATTCAATGCTGCAATAACTTGTTGAATAGTCTTATTTTTTAATCTCCAATTTAACACATCATATCTGGATTCTACACACAGTGAGTCATGGGTACTGATGGCATTCTTTCTTGACAGGTTTAACCATTCAAACATGAAGTAAATTATCAATCTTAATCCAACGTTTGAAACCTTTCAGTATATATGAAGTAGAAAACTCTGTTCTTTAGGTGAAAGTGGGATTTGATTAAACGTTGTGCATATCAAATTTAGCATGAACTAAATTATCTCTTACCTAAGTTATTATGAGGTATGAACTATCGAATTTAACATAACAAAAATCATAAATTAACTATGAAGAAATATAAAAACTGAAACTTTGGTATATCTCAATGGTGCATTTAGTTTCAGAATAGACAACCTTCTCGAATAAAATTAGGAAAGTCTTCGGGTGCATTGTTTGCTATTTGAATCTTCCTATTCTGCTCAAGCAAGCGCCTCTCATCATATGGATTCCGGCTTTTTCCCTTCCCAGAGGCAGATAATGCCACCAGCCAGCTTGAAGAAGCCAACGAAAGCACGAGGGCAGCCCTCCGTCCTCTGTGCTCCCCGCCAGCAGTTAATCCACTACCATTTCTCTCTTCACCCTCGAACAAGCTATAAATAAATTTCAGACAGGGAGAGCCATCGTGCCATCTTTTTAGACAAAGGAAATAACTTTATAAACTATAAAGCAAGAGGAAATCAACTACCACTGTGCTTGGTTCCTCTGGGACCTCGAAGCAGTGGTAGCTGCACGAGATGGCGGTGGGAATGATGCTGTAACGAGCAAGAAAGAACATTAGACGAGGGTTTTGTTGCCAATTCGAGCTTTCGTAGATGTTGCCGGATCAGGAAACTGTAGCATGGTACCTGGAGATGAATGGAGCGTACGCATGGTTGTGTTGTTTTGGAGGTCGTCTCCTTCCTCAGTCTCGGTTGATGAGAGGAGATATCTCCATTACTTTCGGCTCGAAGGTCGAACGGATTAGCTTTGCCCACTGGCTCAAAAGGCTGGGCTTATGGGCTCCTTGTTCGCGTGCACGTTTATGAAGAAACCCTTGGGCTTGAAAAGAATATTTCGGCCCATATGTTATGGATTTTTTGTAAACATTTTTGTTCTTTTTTCCATTTTACAACTTGTATCAAAATTCTAGTAGTACGTACTTCGAAATTTTTTTCAAAATAAATCTTATGAATGCTTTCTCAAATTTTGAATCATCTTCTTTACCGTCAAATATCAAAAGTAACATTTTTCTAATAATGATATCGGTTTTCGAGTTTGCTTAGCTGTAAACACTTTGGATGGCACAAAGAAAGTTTGGATTCCAAGTATAAGTACGTGAAAAACTAAAGATGAAGTACACTGAAAAAAAAAACATATTACGCAAAAGTATGAGTACGTGAATTAAACAGTTAAAATTGAAAATTTTTAAAATATTACAAATGTACACCTAAAATAAACGGTCGTAGAGTTTAAGTTAATATATTTAAATATTTTATAAAACTAATATTCAAATAAAAGCTTTATCATATATTACCTGTGAAAACATTACTTTCTTAATTAAATTACTTATATAATTTACTACACAAACATCGACCAAACAACATTCATAAAATAACTAACATTTAGAGTAAGTTTCATTCAACTCAGTGGTTATTTTTAATAAGGCCACTCAACTTTATTTTGTAACATCACGATTATTCAATTTTATAAATGTTTTAATTATGGTTATCGCAATCAATTATCGAGCGCCAATCAACCGATAGCTCGTTGATGTGGATGCTTATGTAATACCACGTCATCGTTTTCTCTCTCTTTCGCGTCAGATTTTAAAACATTAAAATGTCACGTTAGCATTTTTCTCTCTCATCTACTTAAACTTAATTTTGTATTTGCATGATCATTCAGCTTTCCAAACTTTTCAGATATGATCATTCAACTTTTCAAAAATTTCATGATCATCATTAAAAACTTAAAATAATAATAAATAAATAAATAAATTTAAAGACTCAAATTGATCCGACACGATTTGGG
Source organism: Pontederia crassipes (assembly GCA_030549335.1). Lineage (NCBI taxonomy): Eukaryota > Viridiplantae > Streptophyta > Magnoliopsida > Commelinales > Pontederiaceae > Pontederia > Pontederia crassipes. The sequence goes on along the minus strand of CM060196.1, from coordinate 64,356,395 downwards.
CAAGACTCAGTCAAGTCAAGTCAAGTCAGGCGTCCAATTTTTTTTATGTGCATCAAATATATAATATTATAATAATTAATATTAAAATTTTAAAAATTAAAAATAAAATACATTATTATATATCTAATAAACATAATTTTATTAGTCCAAATTTCAGGACAAATATATAATATGTATTTTATTTTTTCTAATTTTTATTTACATAATTTAATATTATTAATTATTATAATATTATATATTTAATGCACATAAAAAATTAGATGAACTAACTCGATTGGGTCGTATCCAAACCATGACGATCAATTTAAGTGTCTTTAATTTTATTTTTATTTTTATTTTTATTTTATTATTATTATTATTACTATTATTATTATATATCTAATAATCATAATTTTATTAGTCCAAATTTTAGGGCAAAAAATTAATATGTATTTTATTATTAATATGTATTTTTTAATAATTTTTTATTTACATAATTTAATAATATTAATTATTATAATATTATATATTTAATGCACATAAAAAATTGAACGGTCCGATCCAATTGGGTCATGCTTAAATCGCGACGGGTCAATTTAAGTGTCTTTAGATTTTTATTTTTTAGTTTTCTTATTTTAAGTTTTTAATGTCATTATTAAAATTTTGGAAAGTTGGAGTGACTGCGTTACAAAATATGAAAAGTTGAAAAACAATGTAGATATGAAATTAATTCTGAATAGATGAGAGATAAAAATATGAAAAAAAAGCTGATGTAAAAAAAAAAAATATTGACCTAATGTCAGGTAAGCATCCACGTTCAATTCTTTAATTGAAACACGAGTAATTATGCTTCAAAAATCAAAACGATGACATTGCGTTCCCTAATAAATGTGAAATTTTTGTTCCTAAACGTACGCTAGCTCAGCAACTCAGTACCCGGGAGTTCCCACGTTGGTCAGTATATTATTTCTACTCTAGTTCGAACTTTGAATTAATCAGGTGTTAAGTAGCCTACCGGCCACTAACATAAAAAATATAAATGTCTAGCCCTATTTCATAAGAAAGAGGGACGTGGTGGACATGGTGTGATAATATATCTCTTGATTCACAAACAAGTATGATTGATCGTTTATTAAAAATTAATTTTAGAAAAAAGTTATCGATAATTTTAGAAAATCCAGCCACTACTTTTATTTGGATAATTAATTAAATACTTATTCATAGATGAATCATTAGACATTCTTTCTAGTAATATGAATATTCTTAAATTGTAGAGAGCAGCACTTCTCTCGCATCGCGCAGCTCCATGGGCCAGAGCGCGCTGCGGCCGATCGCGTATGCCCTCAGTCCTCGGGGTGTCTGCAGTGATCTCTTTTGTGTAGAGGTGTGCTTCTGATACATTGTCGGATGCATTATTTCTCTTAAATTGTTGATGAAGTTTAAACGTTTGATGAAATGCCCCTGTGAAACCCTTCAACTAAGTCTTTTCTAGAATACTATATATGTTGAGTTCCTCTGTGGTATCTGATTGAGTTCTTACACTTCATGGAGTTATGTTTATGAGGGTTTCCCCAATCTTTTCTGCATTCAGGAAGCTCAGCCTTTTTTTTCTCATAGTTGCTCTGTCCCGGATTCTAAGTTTATACCTAATAACGGAAACCCATTTTTTTATTTGCGTAAACAGTAAATACACAGTTTGTCCGATCACCCAGACTCTTCATCAAAATGTAGGATCATTCAAATGAGAATGTATGGTCTAGCAATAGCGAAGAGTAGTGATTCGTATGAAATTATATCAGAAAGCAAAAGCAGAAAATATTCTTTGCAGAAAAACCATGTTAGAAATAAAAGAAGTCTCATATAAGACAAGCATCATAACAATATCTTCCCCGCCAAAACTCACCAATACCATTTTTTGAGGGGCAAAAAGATGACTAAGAGGAGTTACTCATCCATCCACAAATTATGCAAAAGAATGTATGTGTGTTGTATTTAGATAGAAATGTTGCATTGTATTCAGATCAAGGTAGTTAAGATCGGGATCTTACGTAAGATCGAAATGGGTCCGTAAGTCATAAGATCGGATCGGGGATCATAAGATCCTACCTATATATTAAAAAATATATATACATAAAATCATGTAAAAAATGTTTTTTAAATAAATTTGTAATGGCTTAGATTATAAATAATGTTCACTTGAGTATTATCCTTTTAAGACTTCCTACAAATGAATATATATTATTTATATAATAGTAATTTAAAATGACTTGACATAAAAATGGCAATAATATGATTAATATGGAGTAGCATTATATAATAACTTTAAATATACATCGATAATAAAGCTATTTTGTGAAGAAAATATTTTTAAAACTTTAACAATATGATTAATTGGAGTAGCATTATATAATAACTTTTAATATACATCAATAATATAGCTATTTTTTGAAGAAAATATTTATAAAATTTTAATTATAACTAATCATTTTCCTCTTAATTTTATTTCTCCAAAAATCATGTTACACTTGGTGAAAATTTTAAAAAATAAAAAAATGAAAAAAATTGGATTGGTAGGATCGGTAGAATCTTATAATTTTACCGATCCTACAATCTTTTGTTATTACGATCCTATCGATCCTACAAAAATGATCTCAAAGTTAAGATCGAGATCCTACATACAATCTTATGATCAAGATCACGATTTTGATAACCTTGATCCAGATAGCCCAAAGCACTTCGAGCGGTAGATTAGATGGGCTTCTGGTTCAACCGCCTGTCTAAACCTGTATGTGTTACTAAAGGTCTGAAAAAGCCTGAGACTATCTTTGTGTGGTCGACTCGGCCCCACATCTCCTACACCACCAATAAGTCAAAATGTGTAGTGTGTCCTCCTCACTAGTTTGTACATGAAACATGAAGTATGGGAGTCATGGTCGCCCATCAGAGGTCCCTACCCTAGGTCTGAAAATGTGTCCATGATGCATTCAACCCATAAGCCAGAAGTGCCCAGTTAGTCCGTCGAAGATTGCAGTCACAAAAACCTCAGGTGGAGATGGGACAGCAATGTGGCATACCACTCACCAATCAACAAAGTGAGTGCTACAGACATCAAGTCTTCCTCAATGCCATGAGAATAAGAGAACAGCAGTAATAACTAACACAAGACGCAAAGGATCATGATAATTATGATTCAAATAATTACAGCTTAGGTAACAGAAGTCCTGATGCGCATAAGGAGCCATGAGATTGTTCCTATCATTTGCTTGAACTTAGTATTCCTTCATTTGAATGTCTCAAATATAACTATTTATTGGATTTTTATACATTTTTTCTTAAGGATATATGTAATATGTATGTTACTTTTTAGCTGGTACTAATTGTTTATTATCACATTTACAATATGATGGATAATGTCACTCATGTCTTTATTTGTTTTTCTTGGACAGATCAACTTAGAAAAATAACTTGGTTTTCACTATATTGTGTCAAATATCTTTCTACAAGATATGTCCTTTCTGCTTCAGGAGCGAGGTTTTGGTAGCACTGATATTAGCCACTATGCCTGATGTGCATGGCATTGCGCACCCCTTTTGTTTTGTTCTCTCACACACTTGTACATGCATCATGTTATTGTAATTATACAATGGGATGGCACCTATAACTTGATAGCCATCCTTTCTTCTCACAACGAAAAAATGCCTTCTACAAGATAGTATGTCAAACAGATTGTTTTAAAAATAATAATATGACTACAGAAAATATGTTTATTTGCTATTAATCAAAGATTTTGAATCATAAAATTCATTTTCCTTCTTCAATAGTGGAAAACAAATTTTGGATGCTAGACTTTTCCTATCAAACTTGTCCATTTCTTCCTCTATATACTTTATAATGCAGTTTTGCTATGTATTTGCCACACTACTCAATAGGTGAGTGCATATTTCTGATATCTCAAATACACTTTTGCTCCTTCTGGTGGCAAAGTAATTCAATTATCGTAGTGACTAAAGTATCAAGAGAATATATTGGAATATCATGGGGTATGATGTAACTATGTTTCAGATAGCTATATTTGATCATTTTGCCGAACTGGTTTGGAGGTGCTACTACTTCAAAACCATATCTAGAATCTAAATATCTATCACAACGGTGACACTGAAAGTTATAAATAAAGAAAACTAGGATTTCATCTTGTTAAATGTTTTTTACATTTTTTATTTGCACAAATGTTACTTCACTTAATTATACATACATTTTTTTAGTTGTCCTGTCGGATTATCTTCGCATTATCTTATACGAAAACTAATTTTTTTTTATGACTAATTACAAACATTGTAAGTCGAGAATATGTTCTTACTTCCAAATGTTCTATCTAATAGCAAGACCATTGTACACTTGTGCTTCTTTTCCCATTAGCTCTTACATCAGAAAGTATGCAACAAGCTGGCTTTATGTCGTTTGATTAATTGTTTGTTTTGAGTTTGCTAATTAAGTAGGTTTCAAAAATTATCAAAACTCCAGAAATCTGTATATGTATAAATCACATCCTGAATACAATCAGGAAAATGAGAAATCTGTCCATTGGATTTTGATGAAAATGGAAGCACACTGCAATCAGATTCCATGTTTCAGTTTTTTTCTCACAGGTACATGAAATGTTCAAAGACAATTCTTTTAGGATTCTATCAATGCATGATTTTATATCTAATGTCTGGTCCCTTGTTATCATGCAAGTTGGCTTATGGTCCATGCTCCAATTTCTCCACTTGCTACTTTTCATGTTAAGTTTCTTGTTGCAATCTTTATTGAGTCATGTTCCGAGCAAGATATATAGTTGCATTTAATCTGTTGAGTTCATCTATGTTGTTCTGGTGCTGGTATGTGCATGCCTTGTGTTAGTATGCTACTAGAATGATAAATCATTGTCGACCATTTTGTTATATGGCATTCGTGCTCAAAACTAAAGTAACACCTGATAAATATGACAAAATGACACATTGATGTACTAAGGCAAGAAACAATGGCTGCAAAATGATCAAAGAAGCACGGATAGTGGCATCATTGAAGTTATCGATGACTGGAAGCATTTATGGGAGGAAAAAAATGGAATACATGAAACCTGGTAAATATGGCAAAATGACGCATTGATGTATCTAAGGCAAGAATGGCAGAATGACACATTGATGTACTTAAAGCAAGAAAGCCTGAAAAAAAAAAAAGAATGGCTGTAAAATTATCAAGAAATCATGGATAATGGCATCAGTGAAATTATCGATGACTGGAAGCATTTATGGAAGAAAAAAGGAATACATGAAACCAGACATCAATAAATGCTTCCGGTCATTGTTAACATCAGCATGGGCAATTGCCCACACAACAGCCAAATAAAAGTATGTGTTAAAAGTTTAATGCTCAGCTGTTTGTCATAAAACAGGCTTTGAATAGTAAGATTTGAATAAAATTCTGTTACTATTTTTTCTTTGTTTGGATGATGATGCTACTTTCCCTAGAAAATATTTATCGTTATAGGATTTTTGTATCTGTAACATATTATATATATATACATATATGTATATGGTATTCCTTAGGCATAATGCTTCACTGAATTCAGATTCTAGAGCTTCCATTCCAGCCAAGGGAAACTAAATAGACTTCTAAAGAGACTACACTGTGTCTTCATTCTGTGGTATCTGAATTCTTGATCTCTTTAACTGTCTCAGATGGCAACTTTTTAACCATCATGATTTGTTTACCTTTAGCATTTTTTTCTGTTTTGAGATTGAATGATGTCTAATTAATTCGTAGCATTGTTGTGACTGAAAAAAATTATAGTGCTTTTCCATTTTAACCTTTCGGGCCCATTATCTTGTTCTTATAAAAGAAAATGGGATACTGTAGTATCAGTAGTGCATTGTATTGTGTGGTATGCAATCCCAAGATCCAGATTTTTAAAATCTACTAAAAATTTTATTAAGAATCATTTGAACCCAAAAATTAAGAGCACTTATGTGTGCACTACATCATCCATTTATTCTCATATAAATATTATTAACCAAAAATTTCCCACATTTTCTGCATGATTCTCCTAAAAAATATGTTCTGCATGATGTTGTATTGTTATGGTCGAGGAATATTTTCTCACCAAAGATGCTGCCGCTGCTGTTACTCTCCAAAAATAGAACTCATGATCTGTTCTCTGACTGAAACATTGTTGTTGTTCCATGGATTCTTTCCTGTGATGCCACATGTGTTGAATAGTCTGCAATGTCCAACAGATTTACTTCTTGTCAGATGGTTCATGGTATGGTGACATTCTTCAAATGGACTCTGCATTTCTTGTTGTTTGGAGATATGTGTCGAAAAAATTGTACATCTCGTGACTTAGGTCAGTTAGGTGGCAACAGAAGTCACCATTGATCATCAAAAGGTACTCATTATGAAAGAAAAACACACCATCATTAAAGAGCTCTTATATATTGATGTTATATCTTTTTTCCTCGAGTATGAAGTATTTTTGTGAGATGATAAGTACCTCTTTTTAAATGGTTACAAACTAAATTGTCGGACATATTATCAGTTTACCTTAACCATGCGGTGGGTACATATTTTCTTATTGACTTTGTCCACAAAATCCCTAAGTTACCATACTATCATGTGCGGTGATGCCATAATCGGGAAGTTTTCTGAATGCTATGAATACAGAAGTTGAATGATCAGTCCTTTTCTAGGGGCAAACAAATGCTTCCCAGCTCAAGTAGGAAGCTTTATGGTTTGTCAATGGATTGGTCTTGTTACCATCATAAAGAGTTGATAAATAGCTTCTATACACTTGAAGATGAAGACAGCAGATTGCGCTATTCAGCTTGTGATTTCTTTGGAGACAATCTTGAGGGCAGAATGATTTTGTTGTTGGCCGAATTGCATTATTGTTGGGTCACTCTCCCTTTCATTGACTCAGGGGTATGTGTTTCTTTGATCCATTCACAGTAGATGTTCTTGCTGTTCAGTGATGTCTATTGATACATTCCTTCAGAATGTTTATCTTGTACTATTTTGGCCACTGGCCATGTGTATAGAAAGAAAATTGTTTTCTGGTGTATGTGATCTGGCATTTGAGTCAATTGCACAGAAATATTGAAAGGTTTGTGAAAAAAATTCCAGTTTTCTGAACGAGAGCTGAATGATGAATTCTTTGCCCAGTAGCATCATGATACTGTCAATAAGAAAAATCAAATTTCCTCATTTCTGTCTTTATCTTTCACCCTTATTATGAGTTTCTCCATTTGCTTTGTCACCAAATGGCATTTGATATTCGTGTGCGCCCACTCTAAATTGTTGTTACCACAATAAGAGAAAAAATGTTAATAATGTGGAAGGCATCCAAAGTATGATGATTTTTCCGTGTGCACACAGGAGGATGAAGAAGACTTGAGATTCTGATCTGAGCGGTGGGTCTGCAAAGAAGATACAAAGGAATGTGGGGACTGTGTAGGCGAAGTGCTCCTCCAATCTTTACTTTGTCTGGTTCTCTCTAAGCACCGGGACTTTGGTGCTCTGGTGATATCTTAGAGCCCACAAGCAGTTGATGTACATGTCATATATCCACTGTAAGTTCTGACTCTGATCTCTGACTTATCTTTGACAAGCAATCCAAAAAACTGTCTTGCAGAATGGCCACCTGCTGTCTTATCTAAAAGAAGATCCCACAGACTGAGAGCTGTATCAGTTGGCCTTGAATTCGGATCCAGGAACGAAAGAGTTTGCAGTTCAAAGTTCAAATTCTGAAGGAAGTTAATTTTTGACATTCTACCCTCAGTCATGAACTCTGATCGCACCTGAAAAGAAAAAAAAATGTTTTTACTTCCTGAGAATTCCAGGATTACTGTTGAGAGGAAGACGCACATATATTTTTGGATACAAATAAAGAAAAACTAAACTGAACATATTTAACCATTTTGATGATTCATGTTGGCATTTTTTTGGGGTTGAACATTGTTGACATTTTCATCATTCCAAAAGGAAGATAAGGTGGGTAAGCATTTAGGTTTAATTTTTTTCCCCTTCTGATTTTAAGATTCTTGCAGTTAATTGTGAAATGGTTAAAAAGCAATGTTATAAGATCCGGCCCGTCATCGACCCGGATTGATCAACGGATCAGATCGGACCGGTTGGACCGAGTCGAACCGGATGGTCGGATCGGATAATATAAATTAATAAAAGAATAAAATAAGTTAAAGAGTTTGCTAAAATCTTATTAATATATAATATCTTATTTAACAAAAATATAAAATATAGTATAATAAAGTAAAATAAAATAATTCAGATTAAATAATATAATAAAGTAACATAAATTAAGTCAATAAAAAATTCTTGATGTAATTATAAATAAAAAATAGTGAAAAAAATTTATATATGTGATAGGAGGATATTAAAATATAAATTTCAAGAAATATATATATATATAATATGTCTAAATATTTTAATAATTTTTTATTTTTAATTTTTTTTTCATTTCAACAATTGACTCGATCGGATCAGTTAAATCCGTCGAATCAATCGGTTGAACTTGGGTTTCGATCGAGTTTGATCAGATCAAAGCGGATCAAATCTTTTCCTAAATTTCACGACCCACGAGCTGTTTTAAACTCCAAACACCGACTGGGCGGTCTGGTCTGACAACATTGTTAAAAATAAAGGACAGGAGGGAGCGGTTGAGTATCCTGATCACCACTTCGAGTAGAGATCAAATTTCACGTGTGATTTATATGTGGAGAGATAGGTTCATATTTAATGCTCTGTACCTTCGGTTGGACTAGTCAGAAAGTTGTCAACCTCTTGACATCAGTGTGATATGGGAAAAAATAGTTTGGCATTTGAGATTTTTTTTTCTGCCACGGTATATTGAAAGTGGTCAAATAAAAATTTAAATTTATTATCATCTTATGTAGGAATGAGATTTTAATATTTGAATTTAATGGGGTGCTATGAACTCCCAAATTTTCTCGGCGAGATCTATTTTGGACGGTTGGAATCATGCGTTATTTCAACACTGTTCGATTCATGTGCCACAACTGTGATTTGTCGCATCAATTTTCTTTTTTTCGACTACCTGCAAAGTGGCGGCTTGCGAGGGTTATCGGCCGGCGGCAGTCAGGGTTATCAGGCAGTGGCGGAGAGTGGTCGCGGAGGGGGGGCGGTGAGGGTGTGAGGGATATCGGGCGATGGCAGCGAGTGGTCACGAAGGATGCGGCGAGTGGTTCTCCAAGGGGGCGGCGAGTGGTTGCAAAGGGGGCAACAAGGATGCAAGGGTTCCGGGGGGGGGGGGGGGGGGGGGGGCGGGGGGGGGGGGCGGCGGCAAGGGTTCTTGAGCAAGGTTGAAGCGCGTGTGGGATTGGGTCGAGCGACGTGAGGTGGCAATGAATTGCAATCGAGGTGTGGTGCGGCAACTTGTGAAGGTGGTGACGGCAATGAACTGCAAAAGGTTTCGTCACAAGGTCGAAGCGGTGGTCGGGCGGAATTGGGTTGAGCGATGATTGAGGAGGCAAATATGAGATTAGGGAAGGAGAGAATCGGTCACGCGTGAGGAAAAAAAAACGGACGCATCTCCATCGTCGCGTATAAATCCAATGGCCTCCACAGGTGTGTGCGATCTTAGCCGTCCAAAGTAAAAATTTGGGAGCACCCCCATTAAATATTTTTCATATGATAAATTTAAAATTTGAGGCTTTCTTAAGTGGTAATATGTTTTATCAAGCAACTCTAATTTTCATGAGGATCTAATGAGGAAAGTAGTTGTTATGCATGATGGATATAATGTTCATCATGTCCACAAATGACTCGAATATTTGGAGTCTCAAATTTTAAGTGACATGCTTCTCTTTTAAAAAAAAGAAGAAAAAAAAAATTAAGTGCCTTGAATGTAAAGTAGAAGGGTTCAAACCAATTAACGATCAATTATCTGCTCAACTACTTTTATGCAGGTGTGTGTCTTGTTCCTCTCACATCTTGCTCTCAATGGCAGCTCAATCATGATGCCCAGTTGACGTCCTCCGGATAAGTTAACTCTTGTCTCAAACCTCAAGGAAAAAAAAAATAGTCATTCCCTTTTTTTTGGCATTTTTTATTCTGCTGATTTATGATCTATATATATGAGGCCCACATACACTCTTAACTATGGTAGTAAAAAAGAAAGAATACTGTGATTAAAGGAAAAAAGAACAGACCATTTGGTTGAAAGTTTTTTTGAAGGAAATAAAATAATAAAATATTGTTTTTTAAAATTGAAGAAAATAAAATTTTAAAAATAATATTTTAACTATAATTTAATACAAATAATGAAAATTTAATATTACTTGATATAATGATAAAATATTAATATAATAATATATGATACAAAAATAAAATATGGATGTAAAAGTTGAAGAAATTATCAAATAAATATTCTTTTTATTTGAATAATATTTATTTTTCTTATGGGATAAAAAAATGATAGTTTCATGTTTTTCAACGTTTAATTAAAATAATCTTATGCTAGCCAATCTTAGGTTACATTTTTGAAATAACACTATTTTTTACATTTAATCTCAAACAAAATGGACATGAATCATTATAATAAAACTACCCTAGGATTACTATTTTATTTTTTGGGGGGCCTATATAGGATTTCGGTGGCTTAGCTTAATGGGCCCTCAGTGGCCATTTACCAGGTATTATTGAAATTAAAATTGTTATATTCCACGTGTTGCATCATAATTCCTCAGCTAGTATTATTGGATTCCATTTTTAAAATCATTAATCGATCAAGAAAAATATTCTTCTACTCTTGATCTAACTAGCAGTTTGTTTCCAGAATAAGTTTAAATAGAATAAACTAACATAATATATTTTTTTTTAAAAAAATAAATATAATTTTATTTTGCTTCATGTTTAGTTTGAAGAGAATAAAATATAAAAGTATAATATTTTGTAATTAAAATATTTTATTATTCATAATTCATGTTTTCTATTGTTAATAATAATATTATTATATATGGCTAAAAATAAAGTACAATTCAAAAGGAATAAAATATGAGAATACAAATATTTTTTTATGTTTTGGGGATAAAGTGGGTGGTTTCACCTAGGGGTAAAAGTAGTTCGGGTTGGTTCGGATTTTTGGTCTAAAAAAATTAATCGTTATTTTTCGAATCAGTTTTTAAAATTAGAAAGACCACCCTAAAACAATTTTGAAAAAATAAAAACCACCCTTTAGCGGATCGGTTTTTTCGGGTGGTTTTTTCGGAGCCCTACTTTTATATAGTTATATTTTAAAAATATATTTAATAACTTAAAATTAATATAAAAATATTTAATTTTATATTAAATATAAAATATACTACTAAAATTTTAAAATTATTAAATTAGAGTTTGATAATGTGATAGGAAAGTATGAAATTTTCTACAAAAAAATGTTATATCTATAATAAAAGAATTATTAACACATGTATTAATTATATAAATAAAAATTTATAAATAAAAATCGGGCTCCACGGGCTCCTACGATTTTTTCGGGTGGGGCCCTAATTTTAGCTGATGGATTTTAGTTTATTAAAAATCACCCTAAATTATATTCAGACCCTTAATTTTCGATTTTTTTTCGGTTTTTTCAGGTCGAATGAATTTTTTCGGGTTGGTCGGGTTTTTCTTACACCCCTAGTTTCACGAGTTTTGAGGATTTCTCAATTTTTGACATTTGATCAAAATAATTTTATTCTAGTGTTTGTCTATATTAGTAAAATATGGTGATATTCTGTCATTTATTTTCTAAATAAATTTAAATGAGATAAAATAATGTAATATCGAAGAAAATAAATATTATCTTATTCCGCTTCATATTTTATTATCAATAATTTATGTTTATTATTATTATTAAAAAAATGTTAATATAATAATGTATGGAAAAAAAATTTTTTAAAAAGTAAAATATGGTTAAAAAGGTTGCAAATTATGAGAATACACATATTCTCCAATTTAGTTAGATATTAGGTTTGAGCGAGTATCGTTTAAAATATATTAAAAAATATGGGCATCATACTGAGAAAATTGTATACCACATTTATTTTTGGATCCTCTCATTACCACTAAAAAATTTAATATTTTTTTATAATTTTACTCCTATATTAGATAATATTTTATTTATTATTTAAAAGCTGATAGATAAAATCAAAGTGTAAAATTATCTAAAAATGATTGGCATAAAAAATATAGGAGCACATCCTTACTTTTTTTTTTTTGTTTAAAGTTCATGCATCTTATTCCACAGGCATTACATCCAAAGAAAATCATATCCCACAGGCAAAGATCGTCGCAACCACAATTATTCTGCGGCACATATTTTTGAGTAAAGTTCAGACAGCTTTATGCTTTATTTTTTCTAGCTTTAATCATCAACTCGCTCAGAAAAGAAGGGAAAAAAAGTAAGATGGTAACATATTATTGGTGCCATCTAGTGGATTTTGACGAGCAGCAGGTCCTTCTGAAGCTGCATAAGAACAGAGTAATCAATGGGCGAGAAAGAAGTCGAATTTTTCACCATTTGTGAGCCCGAGACTACATTTTACCAGCATCTCAGCTTTGCTTCACTTCTTTTGCAGCCTTAGCAAAAGGCAATGCTGTGCCCAGGGATGAAGGCTTTTTATTCTGAGTGAAAGGATCAAAGGAGTGTCTTTTTTTTTCCTGGTAGAAGAGTATTTTCTTCACAGGAAGTTTTAAAGCAAAAGGCAGATAGCAAATCATCAAAAGCAAACAAGAACTTATGAGAAATCAAGTCACAGGCATGTAATGTTTTTGGCACGCTTGACTGAAGTAGAAGTACTTATTTTGTTCATCCTCAGTTCTCAGGATCTGTTAGTCTTTTAAAAACTGAAGTCCAAATCCAAAAAAAATTATGGATCACATAAATTGGAAAATTTTGGCTTATAAGAAACTTGCCGTATGACATGAGGGCACAAGTAATGTAAGGTAGGGCATCGAGTGTCTTTTCCACAGCTCTGCAAGTGGGTTCAGCTACAAGTCTGACATGAGAAAGAAAAGAATTCTTTGTCGTGGTGACCCAAGATGGAGAACTCTTATCTCATTGGTTCTAAACACCATAAGATAATTAATCTCTGTCAAGAGTTGATTGGTAGCAGATTGATGTTTCAAACCTCGAAGTGGTTCTCGGATCGTGAAAAATAATTTGCCAGCACAAACTTGAAACATAAGATAGCCTGTTAGATGGCCTCTCCATTTTCTTTATTTCGGAACGTTAATGAGGCGTAAGAAAGGCTGTAATCCTCAGTATAACTATGTGAATCCAACAGGTAGCCATTTGCCAGAGCTGACAAAATGGTGGGATATGTTGTAGGAAATGGACGTCGTGATCAGTGCAAAAGTGTTAACACAGCCACCGCTCACCACTGCATGCATTTCTTGGAGTGTAATTATTCAAAGGCAAAAGACAGCATTTGTTACCAGCATTTGGACCGACCCCACCAAAGAGTGTTAATGCACACGCAAAGATGGGGTTGACGCCATGGACCATGCTAATAACTTCATAAAGCATTAAACAACAATGTGCAGCTGTATGCATCGATGAGGACAAGCATTCGGTGCATGGGTGAGACAAATTTCTAACTGCGCAGTCAGGGAATCTCTGAGGAAACCCACCATTCTCTCTCCATTTTGCAACTTCTCAAGATCAAGTTCCATTCAAACTTTGATTTTATTTTATTTTTCTGTCACAAAGGAGAACTGATATATTTTTTTAATTCACAAGTGATGATGTGTTTTAGTATTACTATAATCGTATCTGTTGCTTAACATCTGCAGAAATTAGGGGACAAAAAGCAGATCAGACAGCTAATTCTGGTCAGTATGCGTGCATATGCCATAAAAGGGATCTTCATCTGAGAAGGCCACATCTAGTAAGAATCAACAAGATTTAGAGTTTGGTCGTAGGCTCAAAAAGTTAATGTCACTAGTCTGGGTAAATTTTACATTTTCCATAGATCTGAACTGGAACTACAGAAATCCAGTCCACATCCTTCTCCAATGGTGTTGCTTTGAAGCAATGTGAAGTGACTGTTCCTTGCAAATTGTCTTGCAGGAAACTATACATGTCAGTAGCTCAACTTGCATCATCCATTTAGGATCTGATCACTCGAGCCTTCATGGTTTTGCAGCATTAAACAATCCCAGGTTCCCAACAACCACATGGTCCACACCATGAATTCGACCACATCTCCTTGCTGATATCTCTGATCCAACGCTCACGAGTATTCAAGTATGCTACACATCGTAATTTGCCACCTTAAAGACAAACTAAATCGTACATCGTTATCTCCCAACCATTTACACCTTTTTTTGCTGTAATTAAAAAGTGATTGAGAAGTTCCTTAACTTCACTACTGCTTCTGCCATATGGATAATCATGATCTGCTAATGTCTTCAAGTCGTCGTAGAACTTGTGTAATGTCTGGTCTCAGAGTCGGGGACGGGGAGCAGCAAGCCATTGCCAATTGGAAAAGCATCAGTAGACCTTCTTCATTCATGGAATTCTGGTTAATGCTCTGTTTTAGTAGCTCCGAACTGAAAACATCGGACACTTTGTGCTCAAGAACCAAGTTTCGGAGGGATGTAGGAAGATGAAGATCCTTAGATTGCAGGAATTTGTTATTGATGGGGTCCTTCTGAGTAAGCATCTCCATTAAGATCACCCCCAAGCTGTAGATATCAGTCTCCTTGCTGGCATCTTTCAGCTTGACCAGCTCAGGAGCCTTGTAGCCCTGTGCAGCAGATGCCTCAAGCATTTCCTGAGCTGCAGTGGGATTCAAGATAAGGTGCAAGCCGAAATCAGAGAGGCGAGGTTGATAATCCGGATCGATCAATACATTGTTGGATTTGAGGTTGCCATGGATTATGGGTTTCTCATATCCTGTATGAAGATGATCAATACCCCTGGCGATGCCACAAGATAGTTTGTAAATGATATCCCATCTATGTGCTTCAGCAACACCAGCTGCAGATCACAGAAACCATAAATGTCAGTTTCATGAAAAAGATGACAAATTTCCCCCTCAAAGAAAGAGATTGCAAACAAGGGAAAAAATATCAAACTATTCATTTACACAGAAAAGATATATGGCAGACAGAAAGAGTAAAAATGTTGTGGTCTAATTAACAGGGAGTTTCTTAGTTGGAAATAGGACTTCTGAACTCCCTTGAAACGAACTACAAATGGTCCACATTATCCAAACACTAAATATAAACAGAAATCTACGGAACAAAAAGTGAATTAAGCATTCTGAAACAACAAGCTTGAGTTTTAGTAGAAAAACGAGATGAAGAGTGACTAACATATCCAACTATGGCACTGTATTCTGCTTCCCAATGTTCAAATTTGTTGAAGAAAAAGATGACCAATTCTTGTAAAAATGTTTCAGTAGTAAAAAAGTTCTGATCAGTCAAGTGAGCATCAATTACTCATTTCTATCAATGATTTATCACCCTAACATGTATGTTTTTGTGAACAACGGATTCAAGCAAAATAAAAGAAGCTTCTTTTATGTATCTAAGAAAAAGAAGCTTCTTTAAGAAGAAGAAGAAGAAGAAGAAGAAGCCAAGAATACATTGATCAAAGCAAATAAAAAAACTGGCTAACAGACCTCTCAAGAACTGTGACAATGTCCCAGCAGCATAGAATGGGTGCACGAAGAGCTTCTCCCCTCTTGGCCCCACGTACAGCGCCCTTAGGGGCACCAGATTCGGGTGAAGCACCGCCCCGAGCATCCGCGCCGTCGGCAGCACCTCCTCCGTCCGCCTGACGCACGCCGGCCGCACGAACCGGAGCAGCACCACGGCGCTGCTCCGCTCGATCGTGGCCCTGTACAGAGTCCCGTAGCTCGATTTCCCAACCACCTCTCCTGGGGCATCCAAGATGTCGTGGGCCGTCAGTCCCACGCCGCCGGCGAACTTTATCAGCTCCTCCGGCTCCATCTCCCCTTCATCCGTGCACCCGCAGCCGCTTTCGCCGCCTCCGGATTCCAAAGCGTCCCCATTACTCTTTCTTCCTCGCTGTGACCTTCTCCGGAAACAGTAATACAATGCGCACGGAAGGAGGACGAGGAGGAGGAGCGCAAGAAACGCGCAGATCACAATGACAGTGATCTCGGTTTTGAGGCGCCTCGCCATTTCGGGCCTTTTGAGCTCCGTCTAACAGCGGCAAATCCAGAAAAATCCCATTTTTAGACGATCAAATTGATAAAGATGGAATCTTTAAAATGGATTTAGGATTGGGACAAGGAGTTGCAAAAACTGGAAGCTCTTTGGATCTGAGAAAAGAGGAGCTGCAAAAAAGCTTCGTTACCGCTGTAGAAGGAGTTCGGATGGATTAAACCCAACAAAGACGCATAAAAGATTGCTTTGGAGTAGAGAAAGGAAGGGAAGAAGTTTCCACCTTTGGAAACTGGTTGCAGAGACGGAGCAGAGAAGAATAAAGGCGGAGGGAGGGAGGGGGAGAGGTCAGAGAAAGAGGCAGTTGGTCATGAGCATTTAGCTCGTGGTGTATTCTGATTGGTTCCTGTCATTGTGCGCTGTTCTAGGGATTTCTCCTGCTGGATAGCGCAGAGACGACGCGGGTGGAGATCTGCTGATTTTAATTCGTCGAATCGGATTGCCTGTGCGAGTAGCGAACAGCGAAATTTGGTGCAATGAATAGTAAACCTGCGACTCCTTTTTAACAATTTAACTGTCATTGCTACACAACCGCATTGCATTTTTCTTCTCTGGAGAATTATTTGTTTGGAGACGAAACATCAAAAAGGTTTTAAAGGAGGTGGAAAGAGAAAGAAAAAATAGAGGTTGAGGTTTTATGTGGGATTTCTGGGGAAGGAAAGTGGATATAAAGAGGAGGGAGAAAGTGCTGTAAGAACAAGTTGGCAATAGGGATATGTGAGAGAGAAAAAGAGAGATGGAGAGAGAGTGTGTGTGTGGCATGACTATAAAAAAAATTTTGATGGCTTCATGGGTAGGGACGGCAGGCATAATCAATGTGCTTGGTGCATTGCTGCACAGGATTAGCTGTTCATCAAAAACATCAGACTGTGCTGGTCACTTGGTAATGTCACCTCTCATAATTAGACCCCTTAAATTATATTTGGATGGAACCTTTCCATGATTCTCTATCCTTCAAACATGGTATTAATGACTGCATCATTCCTGTACAGAGCACTGTGAGATCGATCCAGTGGAGGACACAAGGTGAATAATTACAATTTCACCAGACAAAGATCTAAAGTTATATTACTGTGCAAAATCTGGATCTCCTCCTAAGCTTGTGCAGACATTTTACCTTCTTAGCTGGTTAATCTTGAGTCACAAAGAGGACTCTTTTTCTGTTCAGTGTAAAATCATGAGAGGGAGAGAGAGAGAGAACTTTGTCCTATTTGTCTTTGGTACTTGCAGCTGCAGTAAGACAGTGCAGAAGTGGTCTCTAATGGTGGAGGAACCGTAATGAAATGGACACCTCACACCACCATCTCTTTTTAACTGGTGCCACAAATTGCAGGGAGGCAGTACAGATGTATGGATTAATTGCGTATGAAGTTAGTGCTGGACATTTAATGGCATTTACTTCGCATTTCAATGCATATTAATTGATCTTGTCTTGGCCACCCCTCTCTTCTTCTCTGAATGCTCGCAGTTTGTTTAATTTCCTCCCTCAGCCAACTCCATGATTTGCACGCCTGTTTTTTTCTATTCCTTTCTTCTATTTGTTTCTTTTTCTCGTTCTCCGATGAACTGCACTTGACCATGCATGCAGTAGGTAGGAAAGGACTAACTCAGTAAAGTCCCATTTATTCAACTAACAATATTTAATCAATTACAGTTTAAACTAAAGAGAAATAATATGATCATACTAATCTTTGTTGTCTAATTAAAATTTCAAGTTTGAATCTTTACTAATGTAAAAAATATTTAGTGAAAGCTCCAACTACTATTGTTAGACAACATGATATAAGACAAATTTATCATATTAGTTCGACGGTGAGTCGATCTTTACCTTATGAATTTATGCGTTTCGTCGGGTGAGTTATGAAAGATTGGCTATAAAAAAATTATGATATGAAAAACATACTTTTTGCTTAAGGTCGCAAGTTTATGCACGCTTCAAAATACACCTATGGACCCAATTATTTAAAATCTTTTGGATCTTTTTGGCTTTGTTTGATCTCAGACTGTTCGCAGAGAAAGAGAGAGAGAAGGGGGAGAGGGAGAGGGAGAGGGAGAGGGAAGGAGAGAGAGTGGTTGGCTGTTTTTTTTTTTTTTTGGCACAAGAGGTTTTGCATCACTTGTAGTGGCATTTGTTTAAAGTCGAATACATATCATTATATCAAAGTTATGATCATGGATGCAATGATGTGGAGAAACTTGGCCTTAAATAAAATTGTGGTCTTAAATTTCTTCAGTCCTCCTCAGCAACATTCTTCTGTAGGGGTGGCATAGCATGAGCTGTTAGGCAACTTGAATACTAGAATTTTAAACTGGAATAGTAATAACACCGACGTCAATGATACTGCGGCGTATTTTATTTTATTTTTTGCTCGGGAGCAACAGATATTAAGATTATTAACTGATCAATAAAATAAACCTAATGAACTTAATTAAAAATTTCGAATTTAATGTCTGCATAGAAGTTTTCAAACAGTCAGATGAGGCAATTCAAAATATGTAAATATTATTTGGTCGAACGCTGAACTGCTCAACAATAATTTAAAAAGTAATAATAATTCAACTTTAAAACTTGAACATAATATTAAACTTCATCATGAAATTATTCTTGTTAACGAGTCAATCAAAGTTGTTGAAGACGTGGGACTCATGACCAATGATTTCAAAACATTCCACCAATAATAATAATAAGAAGAAGAAGAAGAAGAAGAGACAGCAACAGCATAGTAGTCTTTTTTTTTCTTTTTCCTTTTTTTTTCTTACCCAAAAAAATGAGAACAAGAAGGTTTATTAAAAAAAATTTGAAAGATTACAAGTTCAAATTTTATCTAGTTAGACATTGATGTCTCTTTTATTTTAAAATACTTACTTTCATTATATCAAGTTGTAATAGAGAAAAAAAACAGAACATTTTATTGAAGTAATTTCAAAATAAAATTAAGTTATGACTCATATCAAGAAAAGCATCATGGTTACCTATAAATGTCTTTTGTTGTTTTCCCCAAAGGTGCATGGAATCCTTCTCAGCCCTCTGTCATGGCAACAGTTCTTCGGCATCCTATTGATTTACAAGTAAATTATGGTTTAAAAAATATCCTTTTTTATTTATATAATCTTTCAAATTATTTGTTTGTTCATTTATTAATTTATTTATTTTTGCACATCCATTGACCTTGCGTAAAAAAATAATTAGCACATTTATATTACTCCAAGGCCGCGTTTGGCTCGCGAAAATATGGCAAAACATTCAAATGTTCTGTCAAACAGCTTACGTGACGGGAACAAAAAAATATTCCCGTTACGTGAGCTCGGACGAGAATATTTTGACAAATGTTCTCGTCCAATGTTCTTAATGTTCTTGCCGAACATTTGCTTTTTTTTTAATGTTTGACTTTTTTATTTCATCTATTTTTTAATTAGTTTATAATGTATGTATATATAATTTATAATATATTAATACATTATTAGGGATATTATAAAATAATTTATTAAATGTTATTAATTTAAAACTATAAAATAATTAGTCCTAATAATTAAGAAATAATTTATTAATTAAACTATTCAATTATTTTTTAAAATAATATATTATATTTGAATCTTAAAATGTACGTAAATTATAATATTAATAATATTTAAAATATTTAATCAAAATAAATAAAAATAATATTAATAATATAATGATTTATATAAATTATAATATTAATAATATATTCTTATTTATTATAATTTTATACCTCATAAAATAATAAATTATATTCTTAGTTCTTACTTTTTATCCAAACACCTACTAAAACTTATCAATCACATCAACTTTTTAAATCCTCATCATTACACTTTGTCATCCAAACATCAACCCAAACTTTTCTATCACATCAATTAGTTCTCGAGAACAAAAATTCTCTCAATATTCTCGTACCAAACCCAGCCCAAGGGTGTGTTTGGTTGAGAACAAATCACCATAACAAAAGAATGTTCTGCCAAACACACCCGCGAGTTGAGGTGGGGCCCGCGCAATTTTTTTGTTCTGGTCAACGAAAAATGTTCCCGAACTGAAGTTCTTGCTCGCGGCAAGAACTTCGGATTGTTCGCGATGGCCAATGAACAACCTCGATTCCCACGCCGCTTGTTGGGAAAAGGCCGATGTCTTCCCCATTTCGCACCCTCCGCCTACGCAGCTTTCGTCCACCTCGCTTATCGCTCTCCGCCGGCAGCTGCAGGACACGCCTTCGGTCGCTTCAAGACCGATCTGTGCCCCCGGACGACATGGCGAAACGGCGAAGAACGTGGTCGCAGGTTAGCCCTCTCACTGGCGTCTTTCTTTCGTTGCATCTCCCGATTTCATTTTTTGTCAAGAAGATTTTTCCGAGTCGTCTTTTGGAATTTCTACCGCCGGTCGATTTCTTGGCCGCCTCCTCTGTCATCGGACATTTTTATTGCTTTTCCCGAGCCGCCTTGGTGTAGTTCCTCGTTTGTATTTCTCAGATCTATGATTTGGCTAGCCATCGGCCATTGTTGTTCATCTTGAAAAAAAACGTTTGCCTGCCGTCTACCTAGTGTTGTCCGGATCGTTTGGTAGACGCGTTATTTTCGAATGAAGCTTCATGATCCGTGCCTTCCTGATTTAGGGTTTCCAAATCGCGGTCGGATCTTCCGTCTTTTGGGGCCGTAGAACATGATTTCGACCCCTTTTGTGTTCTAAGTTGCACACAATTTTCAAAATTTCAGAGAATTTCTTGTTGCAGAGATTGAACCTGTTCGAAGTTAGTGTCTAAGAACTGACCTCCAAAGCACCGAAACTGGAATTCTCTTTCAGATATTCGCCAAAGCTAGTACAAAGTGGATTTTTTGTCAAGATAACACTCGTCTCAAAAGAAATAAAACATATCTATGCTACTCAGCACACATTCAGTGAATTTCGTTTTAGATTCTAAAGAGAGAAGGTTCCATATTATCCAAGTGTAAAGTGCATCAAACCAAAAAGAAACAAGTTTTTGTGAAGATTAAATAGAGTTAAAAGTTTGACAATGATAATAGTGTTTTACTCATTAGGGCAACTTTGCATGTAGTAATAAGTTCTCTACTTGACTAGCTCACAGGCTTAGCATTTCCAGCTTACAAAACAATTGAAAAATTCTTCAATAATTTTCATAAAAAAACAAAGAGGTTCCATTGCAAAATAAGATACTAGAAGTAGTAGAGAACCAATTACAAAAATATGAATGATTTCTCAAATCCTAAGGGCATCGTGCATGATGGACCAAACTAGTACAACCCAATAATGATAATAGGTGACAGAAGATCTATGCACAGGAACCATTCCTGGAGTTACTTTCAGTATTTTCCAACTTTTGACAATAATCAAACTTCAATTCCCCATAAAGAAGTGAAGGTCTTGATTAATTGCTTAATGGTCCCAGGCATACATCATTTTGTTAAAGATGCTGCTTTACAGTTTTGGAAGTGCGATGGAACCTTAGCTGACAAGTAAAACTAACTACAAATATTATCCGTCAAGAGAACTACTAGAGGATGCAAGGAAACAAGTGAGTGTGGAAGACAAAGCCTAAACAACATAAATCCCCTTTTGGAAGTGTATTTCATTCACTGATAAAATTAACAAATAATATGCATGCACCAAGGAAAACTAGATTCATCATCCCATAATCTAACCCATGATCAATCGTCTGTGCAGAATCTTTAAACATGAAATCACTCAAAAGCTGAGCAAGTTTGATATAAAGCAATTACTTGACAATTAATTCATCCTCTTATATGTGGCATGCAACTTTTTCTCTGTTGTTTTTATTCTTTTATATGCTTGAAGTTGTTGGTCTCATGTAGGTAAAATGCTCATGTCTGTGTTCAGTTTTTTCACACTGTGACGTGCGCAAGTAGAGTCCTCTGTCTATGGATCAAAGGCAATGAGCTCTTGTATGAATGCAACTCGTCATAATAAAATCGTACGCACACATATATTTAAAGTATGGAATTATGGATATATGTCACATTTATGCTTCTTCTGAGTCATTGTCATTGTCATTACTTAGTTTACTATTCCGTTCTTTGTCATTCTTATTACATACTCCACATGCAACCAACATTTGGAAAACCAGCTTAGATGAGTTATACAATGACTTGTGGACATTGTCGTCGTGATGCTATATGAACGTATCTCTTTTAACGTCTCATATTTGGGCAGGTCAGACGAGAGAAATTAGGGATCCCGCAATGCCCTTCCACAACGAGTTCCCTGCCAGCAACATCCGCTGAGGTAACTTCGTAATGCCAAAGCGACCTCCCTTGTCCTACGATTGGTAATTGGAGTGAAGTTAATGATAATGTAGCAGATTCCCTGGGCATGAGATGTTTGTCTTCTCTGTTGTCTTCTACTGATTACATATCTTTATCAATTATAATGTACAAGTGATGCACGATCTTTATAACTAACTAGCAAAAAAGTTCAACCTTAACCCGGTCTGCAGGTTCTTAGTAGTAGAACACAAGTAGTATCTTACTTCACCATTGATGGCCGACACTCTATTATCCCAACATTTCCACATCATAGGGATTCTAGCAAAGTTTTGCTATCGTCCTTGATTTTATCCAACATTATGTACGACCGTAATAAGAAAATATTATCGTGCGAGTAGTATGTTATTGGCCATCTTTTACAATTCTCTTTCATTGCTCTTCCCTAGACAGCAATGAGTTCCACAAAAGGAAAAGAGAAGATGGTGGCCTCTTCGGATAAGGCAAGATCTAGCCACTGGTCCTATAATATGGATTCCTACTTCGTAAGGATGATGTTGCAGGAAAATGTTGACGGTTTTTTCAAGAGTAACACCTTCGCACCGGAAGCGTGGAAAAGAATGTGTAACAGGTTCAACGAACACTTCCGCGAGAGGATGACGGTTGAGCACATGAAAAACCATCTAAAGGTGATGAAAAAGAACTTCGAGTTGTGTAGAACTCTAGCGAACAAGAGTGGATGGGGTTGGGATCCGGAAAAAAGCATGCCCAAGCCATTGAAAGAGGGAATGTGGGATGAGGTCATTGCGGTGAGTACTAATTCATGCCATAAATGTGCACTCTCCTTTGGTCCAGAGACGTACTAATACTATTTGTTTTGCTATGATAGGGGAACAAAGATTACACGAGGGTGAAAAATAAATGATTCCCTCATTATGACGATTTCGTATTCCTGTTCGCAAAGAACACAACCACGAGGAAAGGGGCTTGTACGACCACGAAGCTAGTGGACCCAGAATAAGAACAAGATAGCTCCGATGACAACATTATCGATATGACCATAGTCGAAACTGAAGGACCACAAGAGAATGATCTTAACCCGTGGGAACCAGCTTCGTACGGAACCACGTCTTCCGAAAAGAGAACTAGATCTGGATCCACTCCAGTTTTCTCGAAGAAGAAGAAGAAGAAACCTGCGATGGACGTTAATTGGGTGGCACAAGAGTACGCCATGAAGAAGTTACATCTGATGGAAGAAATGCTGACGCGAAAAAATAAAAAAGATGGGGCTAAAGATGCTTGTTGGGCGAGGTTGGAGGCTAGGATGCCCAACCTTCCTCCACATGTGAAGCTCGCTGTCGCGGATGCATTGAAGGATAAAAATGAGTTATGGACTTTCATGCAATGTGATGACTGCATGCTTGAAGCTTGGATAGCGAGAAAAGTGTCCGAGTACTACAGTCTACTACCTCCCCCGCCGCCGGCAATTGGTTTGACACCTTTCGGTGCTGATCAAGGGAGATCGAATGTACCATTTGGGGCAGCACCTTTTGGGAGTGCCGTCACTTATGCAGCGCCCCCGCCAATCCATGTAGCAGACGTCCGTGCACCTTTCTCCGGAGCGAGTGTTATGGGAAACCCTTTTCCAACTTTCCCAAGCGTGTCATCTCCGCTCAACGTCTCCAACCCTTACTTCAGTCCCAGCAAAGTTGTAAGGCCTGCGAATCCCCCAAACGATGTACCCTATCGTCATTTCACACCTGGAAGATCCAGTGGGGCCGGGGCTAACTCGAGCGACACGGAGTAGTATCTTTTGTTTCTTGTTGTATTATAGTGTTGTTAGTGGTCTGTACTTTTCTCTGCATGAGTCGTGCAACTTAGTATGTCGGAGGACTATTATGAGGTCGTTAATGGTGTGTACTCTAATTCCGAAGTATGACTATTATCATGTGTTTCGGTTGTCTTCTCGAATTTGATATGCTATGTATTAGTTGAATGACTGAAGTTTCGACTGTCTTAAAATGTTTTAGATGTGTGCTTCAATTTGGTCTGCTTTGTCTTTCCTATATTCTATTTTTCACTTTCCACATTATGCTGTGCTAGATGAAACTTGACGAGATGTGGGATCTATTGGTTGAGGATGAATTGTTCGAGGATGATTCTTTTTCCTCGCTAAGTTACTCTAGCTCAGCTGCGACCTCTGTTAGCATTCCGAGGATGCCGTGTAGGACACAGCCATTCACAGGGGATCAGGCAGTTAACGAGATGTTGAATGGTCACTCGAAAAGAGGCTACCATCATTTCAGGTTGAAGAACACAACCTTGTTGATGTTTGAGGAACTGCTTGTCTCGCGAGGGCTCCTTACGTCGACAAAGCATGTCAACGTGAGGGAACAACTAGCCATTTTCTTATTTGCTGTTCGTCATGACGAGACAAATAGAGACATGCAGGAGGAGTTCCAGCACTCCGGTGAAACGATATCACGTCACTTTCGGAATGTCCTAAAAGCAATATGTTCACTATGTGAGGAGTTCATTGTGTTACCTGGTGCAGATGTCGGCGTCCATCCACGAGTGTGGGACTCCCGCAGATTTTATCCATACTTTGCGGTAAATTTCTCTTCATGCCATGTAGTTTATTTTTCATTTTTTGGATACATTGTTTACTTGACTTTTTCCTACAGGTGTTGTAGAATGCGCTCGGTGCCGTCGACGGGTCCCACATACCCGCTCACGTGCCAAAGTCAAATGCAGTACCGTATCAAAATCGTAAAGGATTCCTTTCACAGAACGTTATGGCAGCAGCAGTCTTCGATCACACTTTTCTCTTTGTATGCGCTGGTTGGGAGGGATCCACCGACGATATGAAGATTTTGCATTAGTGCTTGGAGAGGAATGAATTTCGTGTGCCTGATGGTATGATTTTGTACACCTCAATCCTGCTTAAATCTTTCCATTACACTATTTGGTTGCCCTAACTCAATTTCACATGTCCGACACAGGAAAGTACTATCTTGTAGATTCCGGCTATGCAAACTCCGATAAGTTCATAGCACCATATCGGGGTGGGAGGTACCATATGGGGACCTTTATAGAGAGCACCCCAGCAGGTCGCTATCGCGATGCGAAGAATATTTTCAATCATAGACATGCGCAGCTGCGAAATTGTGTGGAGAAGTCATTCAGAATTTTGAAGAAAAGGTTTAGGTTGCTTCGTAGCCCCTGCCAGTATCCATTGAAGCTACAGAAGTATATCGTCATCGCCTGCTGCGTCATTCACAATTTTGTAAGGCGTCATGCCAGGGACGACAAATACTTCAACATGACAATTTTACCGGAACCAGCAACGATACGTGCGGGTGACCTGTTGTCTTCTATGCCCGCCTCTACGTCTGAGAAAACCAGAGGGGACATGTTGCAGGATGGGATAGCCTCGACGATTTGGGCTGATCATCGGAGGCGTAGAGGTGAGAATTTTGTTTCCTTTGTTATATTACTTTTATGTATCTCTTACACATCCTTTTCATATATATTGATCCATGTATGTTCTTCATATTCAAGCTACTTACTTGTGGACTTTCTACATAGTGGACCTGCTAGACTTGATCTTTGTAGCATCTTGTAGTTTCTTTTTTGAAATTGTGTTTGCTCAGCTTAAATTTCCTCTCTCCTCTAATATCTTACTATTGTGTCATGTAGTTGGACACTCTATTAGCTTGGACTTTGCGTTCCAATAATCTGAATAACACAAGACACTTGTGGACTTTCATTGCACTACCACTCACTCTTTCATGTGGCTTCGTTCATGTATTACTTAGTTTGCTGTGATGTTGTAATGGCAGGACCTGAAGACACCGAGAGTTAGCATGTCAACGAGAAAGTTTTACATTGTCTATGAAGGTCGCAATACCGGCATACTTGACACATGGGCAGATTGTCAAGCACAAGTGTTGGGATATCGTGGTTACGTGTATAAAAAATTCGATAGCTATGATGCCGCCTATTCTTCTTTGCAAAGTTACTTTAGTATGCGCTCTTCTGAACCGTTACTGATTTCTCTATGAACTCTCCAGCTTCGCACAGGGTTATTGGAGCCGAGGACACACCCTCTTCCGTGAACTGCATATGCAAGCATAGGGTTAATACGTTGGTGTTAGCGCTTACTGTTGCATTCGCATATGTACTGGGTTTCTACATTGGAAAGTGTTGTAGGCATGATTGAGTGACTGAAGTTCTTCTTGCTGTGGTATTTCTCTTTTGCATACTTATGTGTGATGTGGGACTAAGTTTATGTAAGACCAGAATGTTGTGTTGTGTCTGTGTTTGGGACAGTGTTGAATTCCCGAATGTTGTATTGTGCAAGTGTGGCATCTTCGTACTACTTATGGATTGTGTTAGATCCGTTAACTTCCTAAGAATGTTGGCTGCTATCATTTTGTATTCAGGAACCAGGATTATCCGAACTTATGTTATTGTTACCTGTAATGTTATCTGAACTTCAATAGTGGGACGATATGTTGTAGTGTTGCCTGCAATTATTATTCTCAATTATCACTGGTTGTGCTTAAAATGTGGCTGCAATTATCACTCCGTTAACTTCCGGTTGTGCTTGTTGAATGTATAAGTGTTACATTTCAGTCAAATGGATGATTGTATTTGTTACTGACTTGTTGATCGGTTTTTGGCGCAACTTATATATTACAAGCCTTCTTATTTCAGTTGTACTATTATCTTGTGAAACAATTTCTGTTGAGGCCTAGCATTATGATGTATGCAACTGTCTTGATGTAAGCTGTCGTGTGATACATGCTCTCATTTTCTCGCATTTTTTTGGTGCTTGCTTGCTAAATATGGTTGTGTTAATGATTTCCGATTTGCTTAGTAGATAATTGCATAGGGTAGTATGTTTGTCTTTCGTCGTCTACATCGCGAGTTTCAGTTAATCTAAAAAATACTGTTGTCTTTTCCATTGACATGAATTCGTTCAAGCATGTCGTGCGCCAGAAAAATTCCTGTTTCTTTTCATACATGTCGTTACAGTTCGATATTGTTATACGGCACTGTGCAGGTCAGGTTCAGCAGGTCATTTTTTGTTATGGCGCCAGGGGATTGAACTTTGCTAAACAGGCAGGAGAATAAAAATGAACTTTGCTGTCACATTTCGTCAAAATCGGATGTGGAATATGTCCAAACGGATTTATAGAACTTCTGAGTCAAA
Source organism: Pontederia crassipes (assembly GCA_030549335.1). Lineage (NCBI taxonomy): Eukaryota > Viridiplantae > Streptophyta > Magnoliopsida > Commelinales > Pontederiaceae > Pontederia > Pontederia crassipes. The sequence goes on along the minus strand of CM060196.1, from coordinate 64,328,701 downwards.
TCAAAAAGTTCTTAGATCTAAAGTTCACAACCCATATTGCATCCAAACGCAGCCCAAGAATTTTAGGAGTTGACAGTTGAGTATAAGTTTTATCATTGAAATTTTTTAACTTCTAAATTTTATTTCTTCACAGAATATATCTATACACATATTAGAACCATGTAGTTTTATTCTAACGAAAATGGCTTCACGGACTGATGATGAAGCATATATTATTATTATTATTATTATTTTGAAGCGATGCCGACCACTCAATTCGTGCGGCGCTAAAGAGCGCACTATCTACAGGTTGGAAGTTGGCTCACCTGCAAGCTCAACTAATCCGATTAAGTTACTCCGAGCTGACAGTGACAAATGAGATTCTTAGGAAAAATTTTATATTATTTATTTGTTATCCTACAGCCGAAGAAAAAACAATTTCGGATTGATGATGATACGCACCTTTACCATCTCATAAAAAGAAAGAACGTGAATGTCCATGAAAATATATATCTTGTAAGGCGTCAAGATATTTTCTTCAATGATCAATTATAAGCAACTAATCATAATACTAATTCAATAAAAACAATCAATAACAAAGTCGATATGTCAATACTATAATAAATATCACGATGATGATGATGATGATGATAATAATAATAATAATAAGATCAATGATATGATAATTTGGTTCAATAGGATTATAATTAGGATTAATAACATGATCACATGGGGTAATATAATCAATATCAATATTAGAATAATAATAACAATGTGACCGAATGTGATAACAATGTAATCAAGGATGATGATCAAATGATTAAGAATAATTATCAATGTTAGTAATTCCATAATATATAATAAAATATTCAAAATTAAATTTTTTGACCCTAGAACTTGGGCTGTGTTCGAACTATCAAAATCCGCCTCAACCCAATGAAACTCGAACCGAGTATGACACGAACCCGAGTCGGGCTGGCCCAGTCCGTACTCTCTTGTAAATTCGATGGAGCCCGAGCCAGGTGTAAGGGTAACCTAATCCAAGTTTACCGATTTATAATACCACTCGGCCTCAGGTTGCATTGGTGGGTATTTGGGCTGGCTTCAATGAACTCGATCTGATTCTATTTTCTATGGAACTTGGGCTAGGCAGGTTAGAACTCAGGTCGAGTTCTGCTAGGTAGGAAGTCATGTTCCCGACACAACTTCTAGTCGTCATATTTTATTTCATACAATGTCTAATCAATGCACAATCTATATCAATGTAATATTGGTATAAAGGAGAAGAGGACAGAGTCACAGAAAAATTGACGTCATGAGAATCTCTCTATGTATTCAAAGTTGGCTGAAAAATTAATGGAGAGTCCTTCGGTTCGTTGGTTGCATAAAGACTGAACTTTGACTGACGATTTTCTCAGTGTTGTGTTGTGACTGCGAAATTCACGTCCATCATCTTAAGGTTGCCTCCTATGTCAGGGCTTCGAAACATTTTGCTGCTCGCATTCTAAATCAACGGAGGAGAGAAGTTAGGCTCGTAGATAGAAAACAATGTGGGTACTAACCTTTTTCTAGCCACCTTTTATACCGTATTTATATTTTTTACTCTCATTAGACCTTGGTCTAATTTTCAATTAATTCTGATCATCCATCACTAATCATCTTCTATTAAATATTCAGATTTAATTAAATTCATATTTAACTAATTATTTTATAATCATATTTATCACAAATTTAATTCAATTCTAACTCCTTTTTATCTCTTTCATAACTCCTCCCGATAAAATTTTATCTCTAAGGTAGCAACCAGAAAAAAAAAAACAATCCCAAAAGACCTAAAATATGGATTCCGAATAAAAATTAGGTCGGTCTTTCGGAAATAAAAAAATAACCTATTTAAATTAGGGCTCCTTACCAAAATAAACCGAAGGGGCCCGACCCGAATCAAATACTTTTTTAAAATTATTACATTAATTTATAAATAATATTTTATAGTTTTACCTTTTCTCTTACTCGTATTTATTAGATTAGGTATATTATTTACTTATTATCACACATTTAAATTTGAATACGATTAAGTTATTAATTTATTTTAATAAAGTTTAGACAAAATTAAGTAAAATATTTTTCAATTACAATGTAATAATATGTTATTGGTTTATTTACATTAAATAGTTAAACTTAGAGTTAAATTTTATTTTTTAAACATCTACATGAATTATTTAATGTTTATATTTTTTAAAAAAATTATTATTTTAACGTAGATCCCCGACCAAAAAAAATTAAGACCGCCTAGGTTGGATTTTTTTCTCTGAAAAAAATTAGGGTGATATTTTATGTGTAAAAAATCTATCCGAAATTTGAAGGTCAATTTTTTTCGTTGAAAAAACTACTTTCAGTCTTTCACCCCTATTTATCTCTCTCTCTTAACAACTTAACTTACACAAACAATATTTTTATTCCTTCCTCTTATTTCTTCCTTTTCTTTAATTTTAGGAATTAATTAATATAATAATATTTTATCATTTAATTTTTGAATTAAAATAATAAAAAATATTGTTTTAATGGTTAAAATATTTTAAAACTATTAATCCTATTCTATTTGGAAGTCTTATATCTATTAAATATTCTTTTAATTCTCAGATAAAATTAAATTTTTTAATCTCAATATAATTATAATTCCTACTCCCAATATGATTTAATTTTCTTTTCTTTTTTCCCTTACTAATTATCCTTTTAATCCTACTTAAATTCTAATTCTTTCTTCAAGTAGAGTTAGTCTTTTTTACTATTCATCTTTCTTTTCAACTTTTATTCCTATTCCTTCTCAAATTCTCCTTTAATCTCTTTTAATCCATTTGCTAATTCAATTGAAAAAGTATTTTATTGCCCCTATTAAAATCTTGTGGTGTTACATATCTTGGTTGAATTAAGAGGAAAAGAAAAAAAAGTTAAGTAATTATTTTATTTACAGAATTATTTATTTGTTTCTTCTCACTTTATTTTAGAGTCGGAAAACAATAAAACAATGAAATGAACTAAGAGCCAAGAAGATTTTTTACTTCATTCTCTTCCGGAGTAAATTTAATCAAATAAGAAAAAAAATCTAAATTTGATCCAACTATTATCAAAAGATTTTTTTCTACGGATAATATTTATATATTATTTAATTAAATTATATTAAATTATCTAAGTTCATTACATTATTTTATTGACTTGTATCACATAATGAATCATTTGAATTACATAACAAATTCACAGTTATAATCTAAATTGTTGAAAGGAAGACAATCCGGATTTTTCTTTGAGTTATATTTTTATTTTTATTTTTCGCCTTCGAAGATTTATTTAAATAAATTACAAAAATAGTAATTGTGAAACTAATTAATAAATTATAAAACTAATCAAATAAATATTATTTAATTTTATGAATGCATTATTGCCATATTTCTAAATATATATTAATTATATGGTTGAGATTATAGTTTGTGATAAAAGTTTATAGAGTTCAAAATAAATTATATATATTTAAATATAATTATGTTAATTAAGGGTATATTGGTAAAAAATATTAACTTATAAATCTTTATTTTATCATAAATAATTAATAAGAATGATCAATAAATTATTTATGCATAATAAATAAAGTAATGTGCATTATTAGTAATTTCATAAGTAACAATATTTTTTAGTGGTAATCAACATTAACAGATAGTTTTAAATGATAGTACAATGAATATAACCTTAAGGGGGAAGGAAGAAAATAAAATAAGAGTTATCGTGGATAAAAATATTCATCCAACTTTGGATGAAGTAATTAAAGTGAAAGAAAAAATAATTAATACTTGTATTTAAATGAGGTAATTACGAAGTCGGATTAGGTTGTCTTAATTATTTTTTCTTCTTTATTTTAAACATTTTTAATATAAAAATATATATTAAATAATTTATTTTAAATCATACAAAAATAATATTTTATTTGTTTACTACTCTCCTATATATTAAAGTATTTATTTTCATATCTTAAAAAATTAATCATATAAAATTCTTAAATTAAATATAAAATAACTTAATTGAAATAAAAAAAATAAAAGATCGGATCTTCCACTCAACAAGGGTTCGAATTTTTTAAACTGTACTCAACTTGACTCGGGCCAAATCAATTTAGGTCAAGTCGAATCATTAGGTTTTCGAGTGGATCCGATACGATGAACACCTATATAAGTAATTATATTTAATTAAATGTAATCAAATTAAAAAAAATATCGTCCTTTTTTTATTTTACTTTAGATTAAAATATCAATTATTAAAGAGAAATGAAGAAGAAGGGAGTTTTTTTTCCTCCAATTTAAATTTAATAAAAAATGGGAAAGAATTTTTCTCTTTCCCACGTTTGCTCTACATATCCTAAAAGAAATTTTACTAACCATGAATGCATCGTTCGTTGAAATCGTGAATGCAATTTTTTTTTGTTTTACAATTTTGCGATAAGAGAGAATCTAGAAAGTAGATTCGTAAAATCTGTCGAAAAAATTACACCAAATATCTTTCAACTTTAAGATTTACAGCGATACCTTCTAACTTCACTTTATAACACAAATGTCCTTCATCTTTTAACACTCTCTTTATCTGGGATAGCCAATTTTTCAATTTCTCGTCGACATGACGTCCACGTGATTGTCTCCTATCTCCTCCACGCAAATAGTCGTTCGACATGACATGCTCCGACGTGGCACGTAAAATTACACCAATGTCCTCCAACTTTAAAGTTTGCGTAGCGATATCCTCCAACTTTACTTTGTAACACAAATGTCCTTCATCTTTTAATACATTTCACCTAATGTCCTCTTTACCTGGGATAATCAATTTTCTAATTTTTCGTCGACGTGTCGTCCACGTGGCCATCTCCTCTCTCCTCCATGCAAATAGCCGTTCGACGTGACATACTCCGACGTAGCACCACATATTGAATCATCTTACTTAGCGTAAGTTGATCCATTCACTATTAAACTATTTTCTTTTTTCTCTCTTTGCCGTCGTTCGCGTGAAGTCTCCTTCACCGTTCACACTCTTTTGTCGTTCGCTCTCTTTCGTCGTTCGCCTCCTTCATCATTCACCTTCCGCATTCGTCGGCTGTCATCTTTGTCCAAATTGGTGTAATTTTATGTGCATTTGGTGAGAAAACTGTAAATTTGAAGGATATTTGATGTAATTTTATGTGCCACGTCGGACGATATTTGCGTGAATAAGAGAGGAGATGGCCATGTGAACGCTATGTCGACGAAAAATCGAGAAACCAACTGTCCCAAGTAAAGAGGACATCGGGTGAAACGTGTTAAAAAATGAAGAATATTTATATTACAAAGTAAAATTAAAGAGTATCGTTGAACAAATCTTAAAGTTGGAGGGCATTGATGTAATTTTATGTGCCACGTCGGACGATTATTTGTGTGAAGAAAAGAGGAGATGACTACGTGGACATCACGTCAACGAAAAATTGGCTATCCTAAGTAAAGAGAGCATCGGGTGAAACACGTTAAAAAATGAAGAGCATTTATGTTACAAAGTGAAATTGAAGAATATCACCGACTAAATTTTAAAATTGAAGGACATTTGTTTTTCGGAATCTCTTGAATGCTTGAACTATCGGAGTTCTATGCTCCAAGCAAGCTCTCGCATGTGCGTGTCCCAACATCTTTCCTGTGCATCCACAAGAGCAACTCCTTGTTGGACATTGCGGTCAGGAATGCCGAGAGACATGGGCGCAAGTGTTCGTCTAGCCTGGCTGTCATGCCATGTCTCCTTCGCTCCATCTTTATTAATACTCACTTAAGAGAGCACAAGACTTATTCCATCTAAGGAACAGAGAGTGCAGCCATCAAATCACATTTACTGATGTAAATTTTATAATATTTACATATTTATACTCTTTCTTGGGTTATAATGTACATATATACATATAGACATACATGCTATTCATATTGCATGTGGCACTTCAACTACTTGTCACTCCAAATGAAAAAGAAAAAGTTGTCACTCCAGTTCGTATGTTGAGGCTTCAAAAGGTTTGATGTCTTGCAAAGTTGCAATGAGTATGCACCACATCATACATCATGTCCGCACATTGCCACCAAAAACAGTGTAAACAAGGAAGATCTACAATTGTTACCTTTTCTGCGGTCCTTGACATTGCCCTTCTTTAAAAATTTACTGCCGCTACTTTTTTGTGGAATGCTAGTTGAATGGTCATCCAAATTTACTGCAACTACTTGATGGCAAACAAGGATTCTAACTTCCCAAACTGACCAGCCTCCTCCAATCGACAATCCTCTGCCATCATTCGAGGCAATGCCTTTCCTCCAAGAGTGTGGCATCTAATCCAGAAACCTGACAATCTGGCAAGGGCTGCTAGGCCAGCGATTTGCGCTTTGCGTACCAGGTTCAGCTCTACCCATGTTGTATTGTGAAAGTTGTCCCCATCAGCATCATCATTATACCCATCAAGATCAGCTTGTGATACCACGATAAAGGAAGAATCATGGAAACCCACAAATTTCGTAATGGATGGAAACATTGATGATTTCACTTCAGGTTTTTCAAAGCAGATGTATCTTCCAATTGTATTCACTCTAAGGTGGTGATATCTTAAGACAGCCTGCACAGAAGATGAAAAGATAGCCATCAAGAGGATTCCTCTCATCTTAAACCTTTAAACCTAAACAACATGAGATTAGCTGATGCAACAGAGTGGAGTTTGATGGTTAGGCAATCTCCTATGCTGCATGGAATATTGGGAGGATGGAATCATGAAACATGAATAAACATGCACTGATCATATTGCAAGCTATATGTGATCGCCAAAATTTTACAGAAAGAAGGAAAGGGCTATTTCTTGTCTGTCAATCAAGTTTCAATATTGTTTTGTTACATTATTAAAGTAAATCGATGAGAAGAAAATAATATATCAATAAATTATTGAACATTCAATAAAAGTTAAACATGGCTTTTCCAAAGGAAGAAAAGTTAAACATGGAGACAGCTACTTACCTGCCATTGTGAAGAAGCTAAAAGCACCCTTGGCCTACTTTGTTTGATGTATGCATATGCTGCAACTGGTGACATTTGCTTATGTTGCACCTACAAGAAGAAAACATGCTGGATTTTTTAAGTTCATCAAAACAAAACATGGGGATTCCAATACCCAAAGCTCAGGTATACCAAGTAACAGATAACAATGGTTGTGCTGCGCCCTCGACCAGCTTTGCAGTGAACATACGTTGTTCTCCCAGATGACACATTCTCTTCAGGATCAGCAAAAAACAAGGATCAAGATAATGGGCAAATCATGATGTAAGTTCAATGATGCTACAGCCAGGAATCTATTTTTTATTCTAAGGTACTTACTATGAATGAAATCCACAGCTTGGCATATATCATCGAAAGATGGAGCAAAAAGGTAATCTCTTGTTGGTATCATCAAATGCTCAATCCCATAAGCCTACATATGAAAAGGGAGAAATTTACAAATTCATGCAATATTTTATACTTAAAGGAAAAGAAGATGCAATTTTTTTAGGAAAAAGAAAAGAAGATACAATTGCACCTACATGACTTTATAAAACCAAATATATAAAAAGTTCCGTTCCATTACAAGGAAAAGAAACTGGTCAAAGAAATCCTGTGAAAAGATGTTTGTACACAATCAATAAAATCTGAAAGAAGATTAATGAGCAAGTCAAAGTAATAAAATGATAGTTGAGAAAACTACGAAGTCTAGAAATGGTGATATGTAAATAATAAATAAGAGTTTATTATTCCATGACAAACTAAAGAGGTCATTAGTTTGCAAATAACATGTTTCATAAGATTGCATATAATAAATAGGTTTTAGTACAATCGTATTCGTAAGTATACTTTTCTAAAGAAATTATGGAAATATTTGTGATTCAAAATGTTCAAAAACTTAACAAGCACTAAACTTTTTTGGCCCAAATATTTGAGGTATGGTAGAATGCAACTTTATTTCCAATGAGAACTCTGAAGGCAATAATAACTGGATCATGCTTTTTCTGCAACAGTAGGTTAGGTTTATCACTTCAAAAAATAAAAAGAAATAACAAATTCACAGAAAATAGTAGTAGTACTCACAGCATAGAGAGAAGTAGGCACAAGGGTCTCATATGGTTCATTCAGTGTGATTACACCACAAACACCAAGTTGCTTCAAGCGCGGTACATCACCAGGAAATGGGACAGCTCCTAACAATAAAAACTGGAAGCACAGATGTTCATGAGAAAAATAAACTTGTCTTAATGCCATGGATTGAAGCCATAAAATGTATGCAAGATAAAGAGGAAAGGGATTGAGAAATAGCACAGAGTGATTATTATTTTGAAGTTAAAAAAACATGCGGCAGCAGTTTTGTGTGTGTGTGTGTGTGTGTGTGTGTGTGTGTGTGTGTGTGTGTGTGTGTGAGTGAGTGAGTGAGTGAATGCTGCAGCACTTTATTCATGGCAGAGAATTTGATAGTGTCCAAATGCATATTGACCAAAAAATGTTGGTGGGTGGTGGTGCTGAGAGTTTTGAAGTACATAGATTAACATCCTTATGGATCTTGAAGTGGTTCCTGGCAAGGAATCTATGAAGACGAGCAGGAACAGAAAGATAATGGAATAAAAGTTCTGCCACAGATTTTGGTTCAGCATTGATCTCATGTTTCTTGCTTCTTTTTTTTTATGAGAAGACTCATGTTTCTTGTTTTACTCTATGCCACACTTGAAGCTCTTCCAACAACAACAACAAAGCATTATCCCACTAGGTGGGGTCGGCTACATGGATCATACGACGTCATTCTATTCGTTGATCCATGTTCATGAGATTCGACAGGGTTTTACGCTGGCTGTCGGGGCCTAACACAACCCTCCTCCTTTATCCGGGCTTGGGACCGGCTATAAAACATAGGTTCCAATATCAATTTTTTATTCACTTCACTGCATCTGTGTCATGACATCTCGATCAGCCCACTCCATGAGTTGATTCCATAACAGAACCTGAGAACCCCAAACCTGAGAGTCTGGAATTTGGTTTCCTCTACTCCTTTTTTTTTTTGAGGAGAGTATGGTCTAGTCATTCTGTATAAGCATTTTGATTATGGTCTTTATCTCTGAGTAGAAGTGATGACGACACAATTATAAACACCATTTCCTATCTCAAAATTGGAAGAATAGACACATTTTCTCCATATGAAACAAATTGCTCATCCAGAATGGCTTGATTTATTTGAAGTGGTCATATACAATGCCACCGTGACACAGCTTCTTGTTCAGATGTTCTATTCTATCAATCATCTTGACCTACTACTCAAAGGAACAATAAATAATGCATATGTTAACAGAGTTTAGTGCTTGATTTATCAAAGCATCTAGTAAAAGTTAGATCACGAAGTACTAAATTGTTAGTCGTCATATAGAAATGGCAACAGCATATAGAAAATTAGCAGCATCACTATTGAATAAAGTAAAAGGGATCCAAAGAACACAGACCTCGTCGACCTCGTCCCACCAATGGAACTCTGGCAGGATCTTATTGTTGATGACATTGTACATAAGCGTCGGGTAGAAAAGAATGCGAGCTCCAATGCCCACAATTGCCCTCTTCGTGTGCAAAAACCCAGCCTTTTCCCCGTCAACCCCCAATACGGATCCCTCCCCATCTTCCCCTCCATCTGATTTCACCTCGTCCAATTCTTGGATACGCATACCTCAAAATTATACGATTTCCTAGCAAAAAAAACTCAGTTTCAGAAATGCACACCAAAAAACTTAAATTTCGCTGAATTCACGACATAAATGGGATTTTTAATCAGAATAGGGAGAAACCTTCAATTGGGAGAGGAAATCTTTGCGGAAAGAATAAAGAAGAAGAATCGAAACGAAAGACAAGCGAGGATCCCAAAGCCCCAAAGCGATCCCCAATTGCTCGGATTTGTACAAGAGAAGCGATTCGATTCTCAAATTGTTGATCAAGTTGAACGCCGACGCAAAGGAATCGAAATCGATCGCTTGCGAGCAACCAAAATATTTTCCCCCTTCGCGGAATCGAATTGAAAGAGTGGTATGAAAGCAACGAATCGAGGAGATCGGACGAGATCGTGGCCGTTGGTGTCGTGATCAGAACGAGATGGACGGATTATGATTGAGAGCCCACGCGGGACGATCAGTTGCGTGGCACCTGGATGCATCTAAATTTGGACCGTCCACGTATCGTCACACCATTGGCTTTTCTTAACCGTCCGATCTCGCTCTCATTAGCAAATAGGTTGCTTTTGTGTGTGAGGATGAGGAGGGTTGCAAATAAGTCGACCGATTCCCGAGTTACTTGTGGTTCGGTTTTTTTGTCTAATTCAATTTGGTCCATTATTAAAATAAGTCAAGTTAAAAACAAAAAAAAACTTATTTTTTTTAATAAGCTTAACCTCTTAATAATTGGCCTAATCTTATATCTTATTAAGACAAAATTTATTTATATATTATGTTTTATATAGAATTTTTTTAAAAATAAAAAATGTTTTTTCATATTTTAAATTTTCAATTTCACAATTCAATGTTACTATTTTTATTATCAGTTCAAAAAATTAAATTAGTGGTATTATTTTGTTTAATTCATATTTATTATTCTTTTAATAAATAATATTTATTATATTTAATCTAATATATCATTAAAAAATATTTTAAGTTGACAGAGTAATAAGTTAGGTCAATCATTAACTTTTAATCAAATAAGACGTGCTAAACTTATATTTTTGACTTCTTGTAGGGTATAAATCATAATTAATATTTCTATTTTACAATAGACTGAGCCTACTTAATATTTAGGTGAAAGCATCATTTGACCTAGCTTATGTCTAACCTTATGTGTGAGAATAATGAACTCCACCCGATCCAACTAATATTTATGAATTCGGATCCTAAAGTCTCGGTGAAAGTACCTGCCTATATTTTGAGATGAACACTCTAAAGTCTTGGTGTTTGTCACCATAATTGAAAAGATTGATGAATTTAATGAAAAAATTTAGCCAAACGTTCTCCAATTTTGTGGTTTTTCCATCACTATAATTCAATTTCACTTTGTATTAAGATTTCATTTCATATTTTAACTTGTTTCATCAATTGCCCTATTTTACTTGTGATCGATCATTTTTCGATTATTCTGTCGATGTGACGTCCATATGATGATTTTCTAATTCCTTTATGTGAGCAATCGTCTGATATGACATCATTAAAAAATAAAAATGGAGGTGCCACCCACAGCCATCTCGTTGGCACCGAAAGAAGGAGCGACATCCTTTCGATGAAAGGGAAGGGCTGTCACCCCCCCCCCCCCCCCCCCCTTGCGCGTGCGTTGGAGGGAAAATGAGGGGTCGTCTCCTCTCCCCTATGCGACTTCGTCAAATGTCTACAAGGGGCCATGGGGGCGACACCTCTTTCCTTTCACCAACAGAGTGGTGCTGTCACCTCCTTTCGATGTCGGCAAGCTAGTTGTCGAAGGGGGCGGCACTCTTATTTTTTTAATTATTTTTTATATTATATTTTATAATATTGTCACATCGGACTAGTGTTCATGTGGAGGAGAGAAAATTTTATTACGTGGACGCCACGTTGACAGTATAATCGAGAGAAGCGATCGATTACAAGTCAAAAATGCATTTGGTGAAACAAATTAAAAGACCAAGAATAATAATGAGAAGTTGGAGGATAATATTAAAAAAATTGATTAAAATTAAAGAGTATTTAGTAAAATTTATGGTAGATTCAATCGTTGTATGTCACGTCTTCTTAACCGTCCTATGATAGGTCTTTGTCATTAGGTGGCGACGACTGAGCAGCCAAAAGAAATATTTTAATTTCCAAAATTACTTTTCATATAATCCCTCACTCGAACCTCAAGTAAGCATCATCATCCAATGTGTCAATCAATATGTTGAGCGTACGAGTTTCCCGATATATAGTAGTCAGATTACACCTTTCCAATTTTTACAAGAGAGATGAATGAAGTCGTCGTCTCGTTGTTCAAGCAAGTGCGTTGAGAGGGATTATTGCTCAACACGATAGGAAAATATTTATTATATGATAGTAAAAAAAAATAAAACATTTATTATACTTAATTAATATCGAAGATTAAGCTACATATACCTTTTTAAGATTTTCACAAATCAAATTATTTCACCAATTGGATGAAAAACAAATCATTTTAAAATTTAAAATATAATAATTCGGATAAAGCAAACCACGTTACTGCAAAATTCATTAAAATTCTAGGATATGCAGGGTAAATTACACGAATGATCCTTCAACTTTGAGTTGATCTTCAATTGATCCCCCATCTTTAATTTGTAATCAGAACGTCCATCATTTTTTATATTTTTGCACGATTAGTCTTCTTGACCGGTGATAGTGGGTTTTCCGATTGTCTTGCATACGTGACCGACACGTCAGCCATTTCTCTCTCATCCACGTCATTTAAGTCATTCACGTCATTTAACGCTCCGAAATAAGTAAATTACACGGATCGTCCCCCAACTTTGAGTCGATTTCTAAACAGTCTCCCAACTTTGATATTATTGCACGATTCATCCGCTTGAGCGGTAAGAAATAGTCTCCCGATTATCTTGAGACGTGGCATAATAAAATATAATAAAAATTTTAACTAGTTGACATCACACAATAAAAATATTATAAAAATTTTAGGACGCGAACGAGCTGACAGAGGAGAGGTGTCGGCCCCCCTCTCCAAGCTCAGCTTCGCATAAGGGGCGCTAACGTCCCCTCGCGAGTTCGTCAAGCTCCTATCATTTTTATTTTTTATAATCTCTGAACTTTGAGTCGTTTAGGGTTGTCGACGAGCTCGCGAGGGAGCGTTGACGCCCCTTGTACAAAGCTCGTCAGTGGACGAGCTTGGAGAGAGGGTCGGCGCCCCTTATGCCAACTCGCTAAAGGGCGAGCTTGGAAAGGGGGGCCAACACCCCCCTCTGTCAGTTCATTCGCGTTCTTAAATTTTTATAATGTTTTTATTGTGTGATGTCAGCTAGTTAAATTTTTTTATTATATTTTATTATATCACGTCGTAAGATAAGCGAGAGACTATTTCTTATCGGTCAAGTTGATGAATCATGCAATAATATCAAAGTTGGGGAACTATTTAGAAATCGACTCAAAGTTGTGGAACGATCCGTGTAATTTATCTATTTTGGAGCGTTAAATAACGTAGATGAGAGAGAAACGACTGAGTGTTGGCCACATATGCAAAGCAACCGGGAAAACTACTATCACCGGTCAAGAGGACTAATCGTGCAAGAAAATAAAAGAGGAGAGATGTTCTGATTATAAATTGAAGTTGAGTGACCAATTGAAAATCGATTTAAAGTTGAGAGATCATTCGTGTAATTTACTTTAGATATGTAGTTTTGAAATGCATCTTCCGATGTCATGCGGACAATATTTATTTATTTATTTATTTTATGTTATAAAGATATTGAACTCTATTAAGAACATATAGATAAGTTAAACCGAGGCGAAAAAAAGTTGTAGACCCTCGCACTGCTCCGAGGTCACCGGCGGAAGGCGGCGGGCGGCGGAGATGGCGACGGAGGGGTTTGTGGAAGACGGGAACCTCGAAGCAATTATCACCAGAATCGAGCAGAAGTCTCGCAAGATCGAAAGCTTGCTCAAACAGTGAGTTCGATTCGAATCCCCCTGCCACAATAGAAAAGAGATCCAAGAGTCCGATCACTTCGTTTTTTGCGATCCCTAATTCTGAATCCTCACCGCAGATCCAAGCCGGTGGAGGCCTTGAAGACAGCACTGGAGGGCTCCCCTCTGAAGACCAGAGATGAGAGGTGCAAGGTTATTGGCAATCGAATGCTCTTGGTTACCGTTTCTAGTCGTTAAGAAATTGACCCCTTGGGGCCTTGTTGAAAGGATTGATGATTGGGCTGGTCGTGGGTGCCTGTTTCTTGCAATTCTGCATTTTGGGAACTTGATCTTGGTGCTGTTTTCCGGGCAATAGAAAAATGATGTGGTGGTTGTTTGTGGATGCAGTCTGCGAATTGGATAGTGGTGCATCGGGCGATAATGGCGATCAAGGATGTAGATGCGATGTTCTCTTCACTGGATCCCGAGTACTATGATATCCTCATGAAGTAAGATAAGCTTTTTCTCTTCTCATTCGGTAATTGTCGTCATGAAGAAACTTTGCATGCTTATTTGTTTCGATTCTCCTACCTTTCCTGCCCGAACATGTAGATTTTCCCTATATTGTTCTTAAATTTTTGTACGAAGATTTTTTAACAAAACATCTTTTATATGAAGATCTACAATATGACATGAGATTACTTGTGACTGTCTGATATTCATGTGAACATATGCTCAGTATCTGCTTCTTCCATATCTACACTTGTATGAGTTAAAACCAGACTGCTTTCTGGGGTATAAAGGTGATAGGATTAGGAGAGTAAAGGTATGGTTAGTCTAGCATTGGAAGGAAGGGTATGGTTGGTGTAGGCGTGTAACTAATGAGAGAATTAGTCAAAGGGTAAAGGTCATCTTAAAAGATTTCCCCATTGGAAATTCAGGTATAGGTCTAATTGTGAAGCATGGTTACAATTATACTGATACTCTTGAACTGGAACTTTGATTTTCTTCTCTACTCGGATGTTTTACCTATAATCAGCTGTTCCTGATCTTGCAAATAGACCATAAAGCAGCATAGAATGTTCTTTAGATCTTTCGGTCAACAATCTTTTGTTTACTATCTCCTGTGTATATTTCAGGAACAATCTTACACTTGTTTGAGGGAGAGCAGTCTTAGATTTTAGTTATAATAACTAATTTTACAACTCAAACCATCATACCTTTAGTTAGAATGGATTTTGAAATTGGGCCTTGAAGTTCATGTTTCACATGGATATGATCAATAACTAAACTTTGTTTTTTTTTTCCTTTTTGAAGATTTGAGGAGGCTGGTTGCATTAGAATTTCTTTTGGCGACACTCACTGTCATGTTAGTTACTTAAATAGACAGGAATATCTTCAACAACAACAACAACAAAGCCTTATCCCACTAGGTGGGGTCGGCTACATGGATCATACGACGTCATTCCGCTCTAATTCGTTGATCCATGTTTATAAGATTCGACAGAGTTTTACGCTGGCTGTCGGGGTCTAACACAACCCTCTTCCTTTATCCGGACTTGGGACCGGCTATAAAACATAGGCGGAGTTATAGACAAGAATATCTTCAATTAAAACAAAATTTTAAGTTGTACATGTAGGTTTTAGAACACAACTACATTCTGCCTGGTTTGCCTTCAGCTGTGTAATTTTAGCTTGGCAGTACAGTCATGCTGCAGCTAGATTTGAGGTTATGGAGAAAAGCCTCGGTGGTTATGGGATTCCAATTATGGCATGGCAATCCTTTTATTTAGATACAAATAATTTCAAGTTGTCACTGGAACCTGAGTCATGTTCAGAGAAGACCATTAGATGCGCCAGTAAGAAGAGTAGATCAAATAATTTGGAGTCCGATTAAAAGAGGGAGAGAGAGGCCAAGACGGACACTTGGCGAACTAATAGAGCAAGATCTATTAGTGAATAATATACCGAAAGGTTTGGTTACTAATAGAGCGGAATGGCGTCGTATGATCCATGTAGCCGACCCCACCTAGTGGGATAAGGCTTTGTTGTTGTTGTCGTCGTCACTGGAACCTGAAAGGAACATCTAAGCACACAATTGTGTCTTTCTTTCTTAGGCGTAGAAGTTGTCTTGAGCCAGTAGGATTTTACTTCAAAGCATGCATAATCTTCATGGATTTTTCTGTTGAAGGAAAATGGTTTTAAAAAATTGAAATTCATCACAAGCGCTTTGAATAAGGGTTATTACTTCTTCATATCGTAGCTTTTTTCTTACCTACTATCAATGTTTCTATTTTTCTCTAGAAGAATGTCTTTTATTACTTGTTTTGTGTTCTTTTTTTTCATACATTATCAGTATGAAATTTGAAATGTTTTTTATCTGTTCATATTAGTGCATACATCTAGTATGCTGATTCCATTACATATTTGTTTGCTAAAAAAACAGTTTTCATGAGTTAGTTCATATCTTCCTGAATCCTGATAATGTGGAGTCGCTGCTGAAAGATTACATAGCATATCTGCCTTTTATTCTCTCTGGCACGTTATATTTATATACATAGAGAGAGAGGATTATCAATTGGTGATAGTAGAGCTTTAATTTTTGTCAAGGGTTCCTCTTTTCTGCTAATACATAGGAACTTGATGTGCAGGTACCTATATAGAGGATTATCAACTGGTGATAGACCTACATGTGACCAGTGCCTCAAGATTCATGAGAAGCTCGTAGAGAGAGCAGGTTTGGGCTGTATTTTGCGGGCCATTGCTGACACGGTAAACACTGTTTAAGCTTCAGCCTTTAAATCCTGTGTATTCTTTTGGGGCGCGAATCTGTAATGAAGTACGGAAAGCACATTCTGTCATGATCTTAGTTTATATCGTAAGGGTTTGCCTGAAAATTCATTGAACCGTTGTCATGATGACTGAGGGGTCTTACATCCTGATAGATGTACTCTATTCGCTGGGGCTTGGCATTGGAGGCTGCGTGGCCTCTTCGGAGTGTATAGGTGGAAGTGTCAGCTTTAGATATTACAAATCACTTACTCTTATATATGATATATGTAGGAAGGGCAGGTTAAAAACTTCCACTAGATCCATGTTTTAGATACGGTGGCTTTAATTGCCGGTTTTGAATAAGCTGAGATTGATGGAAGGTTCTCTGCAATGGAATCTCTGTACCCAAGTTAGAGGGGAAGATCACTTTTGACTTTCGGTATTTTGTGGTGAAAGAACCCTGGGCGGCTTATTCAATCATTTCAGTTCGAGCGAGATAATTGACCTGTGTTAGCAGCGATCTTTGGCAAGAAACGAGGAAGGATTTAATCTTTGATATAATGCTTCATACAACTTTGATGAAGCAACAAGTAGGTCCCAAATAAAAAGGCTTATGTTTTTAGGCATATAAGTTATGAATTATTACAAATATGACTAGCCAGAGTTATAATGAGAGTGTCCTAAGTCATGCTTGGTTAAGCTTAGCTTACAAGTAGATAAAATTATTTATAAGCAAGTTTAAAATTTTCTCGATGTGCAGTAATTGTATAATGTGTCTGACATGAAAATATGAAATCTATTTATTGGCAAAAGAATATGAAGTTATCATCTCTATATTGATTCATGAATAAAACATGTGAATCCACCTATATTCATTAATATGTGAAACTGTGAATTTAATTTTAACCATCACAACTTAAATCATTTGTAATTTGTGATTAAAAGTATCCATATAATTTTCTTTTACCAAAAAGTCTATATTTCGATAGTAATAATTAATTATTATTATAAGTTTAAGAGTTGGGAATTAAAATTATGTTCGGTGTTAATGTACTTTTACAACACAGGATGTTGAACGTATTTTAATTATTAATTTTCCAAATAAATGATATATTTAAATGATTGAGCTTTCATCATCCGTAATTTGAATTCAGTAGATCAAAGATCCAAATAGTAGATGGGCATTCTTTAAGTGCGTTGGAGGTACATTGTTCGGTCCATACAATTATTTATCCATAATTTACAGGTTGATAAGATTATTTTTATCAAAAAGTTCAATTCATATTTTTTTTAATATCAATGAACCTCCATGTTTTACAATCAAGAATTTACTTAATACTAAAAAGTCATTTTAAGAATGAAAAACAAAACTAATTTATGTGTTAAATATTCAAAGACCTTGACGCGTCATTATCCTTTGGAAACTACATATATTGACTTTTATTTCACAATCAAACTCTCAACCTATTTTTTTTTCTTTTTGCCTGTCGTATAATTGCTACAACATCGAAACCCGACTGCCAGGACGACTGTTCAAATAGCTATTTTGGAAGACAAAATCGCCAGAAAAGGGGAAGAATCTATGGAAGAAAGAAATGCAATTGGTGAAAGAGGGAAAAAAAAAGAGAAAATAAAATGATATAAAAGAAACAAGCATATAAAAAGAGAAGTAAAAAAAATGGAAATATAAAATTATTGCAGGTGACATAAAAATAACGGAATAATTTTAACCGACTTAAAAACAAAAACAGTTTTGATTAAATTTGAAGTCCTTTGTTAAGTTAACTAGATTGCATAGAATCCGATGTGGATTGAGTCCATTGTGTGTTAGATATATATCAACAGTTAGCAAGATAAATATTTGCTTACTTATAAATCCTGATCTCGGCATGCAGGCGACGGATTCAAATCGGAAACTGAGATCCCGATCAAAGAGACGCGACCTTCACCTCTCAGTTTCTGTTCTCGCCATGGGTCGCCACAAGATTCCGATGAAGAAGATCGAAAACAACGCGTCGAAGTACATCTGCTTCTCCAAGCGCCGGACGGGGCTCTTCAGGAAGGGCAGCCACCTCGCCGCCAATGGCTGCGCCGTCGGCCTCGTCGTCTTCTCCCCCTCCGACAAGGTCTACTCCTTCGGGCACCCCCACATAGACTCCGTGGCGGCCCGCTTCTTGAGGGGCGCCGGCCAAGACCCCGCGCTCGGAGACGCCGCCGGAGGAGACCGCGCTGTGGAGATGGAGCCTGAAAGAGAGGCGGCGACGGCCGGCATGGAGACGGAGAACGGTGATGAAGGTTCAATCGGTAGGAGCAACGCAGCCGTCAAAGGCAGCCTCGTCGGCGACGAGGGCGTGCTGAAAAGCGACCGCTTTTGGTGGAACAGGTCCATAGATGGCATGGGATTGCCGGAGTTGCAGGAGTTCCATGGGTCTCTGGTGGAGCTCAAGAAGAAGGTGATGGATCGAGCAGACCACCTCCATGCGAGCAAATCTGTGAGGTAGTAACAGGTGCAACTGCCTTCCTGCTTGCCTAATGTTTTGTTAAATAGGAAGAAACAAACTTTGTGAATTAGATTTCCCTCGTTTTCGTTTAGATAAATTGATTCTATTTGTTGAGGATATTGATTTCTTCCACAGGTTAATAATATACATCGTTTTATTCCAGAGGTTATTCCTACAAAATAAATTTTCCTAATCAAATTCACATAAAAGAGGAGGGTTGTGTTAGGCCCCGACAGCCAGCGTAAAACCCCGTCGAATCTTATGAACATGATTCAACGAATATATTTGACGTCGTATGATCCATGTAGCCGATCCCATCTAGTGGGATAAGACTTTATTGTTGTTGTAAATTCACATAAGAACTAGATTCATATACTTCTAATTTGATGAATAAAAATATAAGAGACATAAGGAATTAACATTAAAAATGATAAATATCTACGAGGAGAGAATATCTTCTAATAAAGATATGACGGTTGAGTATATAAATTTAATGAGTGTGTCCAAAATTGTACACAATGCTCACTCTTCAATCGCCGAAGAGTTGGTTTGTCACCAACCCCTCTGGGGCATTCCACACAATGCCACTATTCTTCAAACGATTTTACATATATTTTTTTCTTATTTTTTAAAATCATTAATAATAATTATATTCATCATTTTCAAATGTTTAAAATTCTTTACATTATTATCGGACATAACAGATATAATAATTTTCTATAACTCCTCATGCTATAAAATTATATTTTGTTATCATTATTCTAAGCTATTAGTAAAGTAAGATATAGAAAAAAAATTAATAAGAAAAGTATCCCCTAGGCAATATATATGGATTAATGGGGTGTAACACCTTTTAAGTGCAACCTTGTGCAACACCATAATCTCAATCGTTGTTCTTCTATAATACCCCTGTTGCCATCGACCTCGCAATCATCATCCCTGATCGTTGCACTTGATCGCTACTCAGGCCTCTATGATCATCGTCCCTGTGAGTGCCCAACCCTGATCACCGCTCCTCGCGTCGCTGCCCCCGCGAGTGCTTGACCCCAACTTGTGCGACCTAACTCTGATCACCGCTCTCGTGAACCGACTCCATAGCCATCCCCGAGAGCGCCCAAATCTCTGTGATTGTCGCCGATCGTTGAGCCATGTCCTACTAGCGTCAATATATATATATATATATATATATATATATATATATATATATATATATATATATATATATATATATAGGATGACTATAATGTGATTCAAAGATAGTTAAAAAGGCAAATCATGTAAAAACTAAATATAGAGAATCACTACCACTACAAGAAAATTGTCATTTTTCGATGGACAATTTCCGACGGTTTGAAATCCAAATTTTTCGACAGTTCCATTTTCGACGGATTTTCCGACGGTTATAACCGTCGGAAATGGAAATAATAGATTATGTAATTTGTTATATTATTATTTTATTTTTTGACGATTAAGAACGTCGATATTTTCGACAGATACTCATCCGTCGCAATTTGCGACGGATTTTCCGACGGTTACGACAGTCGGAAAGAAAAATATATAAATTATATAATTTGTTATATTATTATTTTATTTTTCGATGATTAGAAACGTCGATATTTCCGACGGATATCCATCCGTCGTAATTTGCAACGAATTTTTCGACGATTACGACCGTCGGAAATAAAAAAAATAAATTATGTAATTTTATTATATTATTATTAAATTTTTTGACGATTAGGAACGTCGATATTTCCGATGGATATCCATCCGTCACAAATTTCGATGGTCGTAACCGTCGATAAATGTATAATAATATCATATGAGGAGTATTTTATTAATATAACTAGCGACGGTCCAAACCGTCGTAATTACCGACGGTTTTTTTAATCGTCGCAAATCGATTTGCGACGAGCGTTTTTCCGACGGATTAATTCCGTCTGAAAAACCATCGATAATTGTGTTATCGATGATTTTTTAGCTGATTACCGATGGCTTTGACCGTTGGTAATTAGCGTTTTTCTTGTAGTGTACTACACACACATATATTTATATATATGTGTGTGTATATATATATATATATATATATATATATATATGATGACTATAATGTGATTCAAAGGTAGTTAAAAAGGCAAATCATGTAAAAACTAAATATCAAGAATCACCATGTATACATATCGTCAAGGTAAATTATATAGATCGTCCCTGGTGTTGTAACTACTCGGTCCACAACCTTCAATTTGTAATTAAATTGTCCCCAAACTTTGATTTTCTTCTACGCGTCTTCCACTTGACTGGTAATAGTCAGTTCCCCAATTACGCTGCTGACGTGGCACGTAAAAATAATTACAAATAATTAAAAATAAAAAATGACGTAGGTTGGCAGCCCCGTGCGAGCTTGCCAGCGGGTGAGCTCGCAGAAGGGGGGCAGCCGCCTACACCATCTTTTATTTTTTAATTATTTTTTCATGGCACCAATAGTGTAATCAGAGAACTGGCTATTATCGATCAAATGGAACACGCGTGCAAGAAAATCAAAGTTTGGGAACAATCTAGTTATAAATTGAAGGTTGAAAATCGAGTAGTTACATCACCAAAGTTGGGGGATGATACATATAATTTACCCCTTATCATCATGAGAGTTAATCGAATAGGAGACACAAATTCTATAATGATAAGGGCAGGTAGCATGGCTAAAAGGTAACATAATGAAAATAAAAAAAATTACACCAAATGTCTTCCAACTTTAGCGCTTGCTCAGCTATACACTCCAACTTCATTTTGTAACACGAATGTCCTCCATCTTTTAACTCGATGCCCTCTTTACTTGCTATCGTCCATCTCCCGTTCGCGGAGCTGACATGACGTAGATGTGGCGCTAACATGACATCTTCTATTCTCTCCACGTAAACATTCGCTGACGTGGCAATATTAAAAAATAAAAAATTCTAGCATCGCTCCTCCCCTGTGACCACCGGCGGTCACCGAAGAGAGTTGCAGAGGGGGGCTTGAGGAACATATCTTAGATTAGTTTATCATTCCTAGGCATCATTTGAAAATAGAATAAACGTGCGAATAGCAGTCTATTTCGAAGAATATCTCCAAACAGAGCTACGAAGAGGATTACCTCCTGACAACACTTTTTCGAGCCCCAACGCATGTTTATCCTTGTCAGGGTTGTGTTTT
Source organism: Pontederia crassipes (assembly GCA_030549335.1). Classification (NCBI taxonomy): domain Eukaryota; kingdom Viridiplantae; phylum Streptophyta; class Magnoliopsida; order Commelinales; family Pontederiaceae; genus Pontederia; species Pontederia crassipes. The sequence goes on along the minus strand of CM060196.1, from coordinate 64,306,578 downwards.
GCAAATTTCATATTTTACAAAATGGCAGACTTCGAGCTATTCTCCACGACGATGCAATGGCATACCCCGTCATTTCACTGTTTACACACTCCAAGTGGCCTTCTCATTTGTCAATTGTGTATGTTTCTATAGCTTTTAGGAAAATGGAGGAGGGTAGGAGCCGTCTTTTTGCAGTGAGATATTCTCGCGGCAAACAATTAGTGGGGTAGAATAGAATAAGCCGAAATAGCATAATAAACAAAAAGAATATGCATGCGCAAAGAATACCGATAACTTATTTTGTATGCCCTAATACGACAACCAAACGACTCCTTAATGATATAAAATATTTTTTTGGGTGCGTCCTAGCTATATAGGAGGTCTCAAATTTATTTTTCTATGGTGAACAAAAATTGATATGTGATAACCTAAAATCTGAATACCACAAAATTGATGTGATTTTTTTGTCAATATATCATAAAAAACTTTAAATAATAATTAGGAGTAATTCAATAGGAAACTAAGTATTAAGAATATAGGTAGAAATTAAGGGCCTTAATAAAGAACTAAATGTGTATGCAATACAAAAAAAAAATACCAATGTTGAATCCTTAAGAGGCATGTGTTGCATTGCAAGCAATACACATTATTATAATAAATAGATAATAATGTAACATTTAATTTTTTATATAATTATGTTAAACTTTTAACTTGAAGCCTAAAATATATTTATAAAAAATGAGTGAATCTTCGATAATAATATGACATCAACGATAATAATTAATCATAAATATAATTAGTAATAATATGACATAAAATTATTGTTGTAACATTTATTTTTTTTACATTTTACTTATGCATGATTGAAAAAATGAACATGAAAAAAAAGTAATATAGTAATTACCATTTAAGTGATAACATTGTTAAGATCACTTTTCGAGTTAGGATAGCAAGAGACTTCGAGAATCGAGGATCGTAGTATTGTAAGATCTTATCTTATGTATGAAAAAATAGTAGTTATTTGATATGGAATACTTAAATTAATTATAAATAATTTAAATAATAACAATCTATCTTAGTGATAATTTCAAATTATCAGTTAATTAATTTGAGAATCTGCAAAAAGCCCATTATCTTATAAATGGAGATGAGGGATGTAGATTACATTCCATCTAAATCATAAATTTGAAATATTTATCATGGAATATCTTTTTTTTTTGTTGGATCAGAATGATTACATGTGCTGTAGAAATCAAAATTAGGAATAGATAAAATATAAAATATTTGTGGTTATGCTTCGTATTTACAATTCCTGGTTTTATTCGGCCTCCCTGATGAGTCGATTCAGGCCCAACTCGGACATGTTCTTCCAAGTTTCAAATTTTTCCCATTTTTTTCGGTGAACTTATAATAATAATAATAATAATAATAATAATAATAATAATAATAATAATAATAATAATAATAATAATAATAATAATAATAATAATAATAATAATAATAATAATAATATATACAATAATAATAATAATAATAATTATTATTATTATTAAGGACATAATAAGCAAATTAATTATCGACGAAACCTCAAGATAAATCGAATTAACTGCACCTGCCTCATACACCTCTTTTAAGCCCCATTTGACAAGATTAGTGATCAAATTGGATGGATAATGATTTGATCAACGTATAAAAAAATAGCTATTAATGAATACAACGCAATGTATTCGTTAAATATAATAGTTTATTTAATTGATAATTATGAAACTACATATACAGACAAACATAAATATAAATTTACAATTTTGTTTGTTATACATAATAAAGATTTACGTAATTTTTTTCCTTGAGCAGTATTAATATTTTAAAAATATTATTTTATAAAAAGACAATTTAAAGTAAAGGAATCAGTGATGTGCTGCTACATTGAAAATCAAATATGGCACACGAAATATATAAAAAAAATAACTATTCTTCATATAGAAAAAATGGCATATTGAAAGCAAAATATCCAATCCCTACACTCTATAATTTGGAAACTATTTTTTTATCTCATAAAATCAATATCTGATTAAGCTCAAATATTTTTTTTATATACTCAATAATTATAAATAATAGCAGTGACTAAGTTTCTAATATTTTTGAGATGCTTGAAGGTTGAATGGTAAGGAGATAACTACTAACATATAAATATTTATATACCATCTCAGAGTCACTGCATCCTCTCAAAATTTAAAATCTTAATGAAATTTGATTGACGCAACTGATTAGCAAAGTTGTATATAAACATTGATCTGACTTAATAACTTTGAGTTCAATTCTTAAAGTAACCAACTTAGTCAAAATTTATCATTATGCTCCTGAACATCAAATTAATTAGGTACTAATAATTTTAGATATTGATGGTCCTATATCATAAAATAAAAAAATTTAATGCATTACAATGATAAAAAGGCTCCTTGATCCTCTAAATCTATCAATAAATTATATTCACTGGTTGGTCAACAAGTCAGTTAGATTTTGATGTAAGAGGTCAGAATAAACACTGAAATATGTCATTATTCTGATAATATAGTCAAACACTTCTTAAAATCGGAATATGTCGATCGGACATAAAAAAAAAAAAACATAAATTTTTTTTTAAAAAAATGACGAAATTGTCATTTTATTCCCCTCAAAAGAATATACATATTCTTAACTATACTGTTCAAACTCCGTAAATGCCATTTTAAAATGTAAAAAATTTAATCCAATGTAATACGCATTTTCTAGAAATGAAAAAAAAACATATATATGAGGATTACCCAAACCATATCTTGAATTTCTAACACAATGGCCGGGGTCTGGCTGGCTCACATGTCACGAGGGAGAGGGACCCGGGTCCCATAACCCAGCATACAATTAGGCCACCGAAAGGCCTGACATTGCTATATATCAAACAACTTGCAATGCGACTCGGATTGGGAGAGGAAAAAAAAAATAAAAAAGTTGACCTAATCCAATTTTAGGTTTCTTGAACAAGTTGGCAGTAGAAACACATGCAGGGATGCCATATGGCATGGTTGATTGATTCTGCTCAGTGCCTGCTGCCTGCTGCCTGCTGCATGCATGCTGTTCTTGCCAACTAGCTACATATTATATATAGGTCCATAAAATTATTTTTTTAAAAAATAATAGTAATGGTAATTAACTAACTTAGTTTAGGTGGCCTGGTTAATTAGGATCGAATCTTAGGGTTGCCATTGTTAAGATTGAGCATTTTAGTTATGCTATTCGTTAATTTCTTGTTCAATTTAACTACAGACTAGTGGTTTTACATGAATACTATATAGTTTACGTAGACCGAGTATGTGTACGATGATTTTTTTTTTTTACTCTGATTTGAACGACAACATAGAGAATAAAAAGAAGGAAAAAGTAATGAGAAATTGCTAGTGGCGAAGGAAAAGAAACCTACAAGTCTGCACTAGTGATCAATAGTTGGTTGCATGATTCAAATGATTAGACTTTAATTTTTGTCAAAAGTCATCATTGTTTCTAATTATTAATGTTAATTGTTTTGGGTCCGAGCTACGTTTCTATGAGGGGGCCTTGCCCCCACCCCACCCCCCACACACATTCAAATTTTTTTTACACCTTGTGACAATATAAAGGTCTCATATATATTTTAAAATAATATTTAATTTGCGCCCCCCAATGAATGAAAATTAAAAATATTATTATTTTTTAACGTTTGACTAATTCAAAAATAAAAAAATAAAACAATAATGATTTATTCTTTGTCTTAAGACTCGAATTCGGAGATTTATTTTTTTTATAAGGAAAAAAGATGCATTAAGATTAGTCAACAGAGGTCATGTCATTCATGTACAGAAAATCAGAGGGGAACATCCTCCCAAAAGTGATCGAAGTAGATCATCTACCAAAAGAGGCTTAATATGTTTAATTTCATTATGATCATAATAATGAGATAAAAAAAAGTTGACAGCACATTTATACGTTTAACAGTATATATATATATATATATATATAACAAAAGACCTGTAAGACTAATTAATTGAAGCATTTCTTTTGCCTTTTGATTCCAAAGCAACTTGGGGCACGTACCCTGTAGGACATACGAATCATGTACGCATGTTATACTCAGTAGTATACAATTATGCTCAATGTATCGTAGTTATAATTAACTCACGAAATCGATCACACACGCGGACACTTATATAATTAATTGACTGATTAATTAAGTTCCAATTACCCGTTCTTAGTTAATTAATTAATAACTTTAAAAATAAAAACTCGTGACATTAATAAAATGCAAAGTGCAAACCTACTCGATCGTCATGTTGCTCATTTAAAAATTCTGACCATGCCCGTACAATAATTATTAGATTAATTACTACTTATTAATTCGAGTAATCAGAACTATAATAAAAATGTGAAAAATAAATAAATGGTGGGGAAATGATAGCTCCACGTGTGGGGCATCCGGGAATGATTGAAAGGACTACGACCAAAGTGGACCTCGATCAATTGATGGCCGATTAATGCACTCTACTTCTTATATCCAAACACTTGACCAGGAACACATTGGCCTTAGGATTATTAAACACCTTCTTACCTTATATATATATATATATATATATATATATATATATATATATATATATATATATATATATATATCAAACATAAGGTAACAACAACTCAAAACTCTTCTAAAAAGACCGGGGGGGACAAGCCATGTTAGCCATGACCAATAGCCTCAGATCCTGTCCCATGAGACAATCCAACATGCACACTAAAAGAAACATATATTTGAACATGCAATTATTTAATTAAGAAGAATTTTAAACACATTAGGCGATATTTTTAATCTCACGAGCTCAATCATGCCCCATGATGCATGGGGCCCGTTTATATGCATGAGATGGTGGGGGGTGTTGATATTATTCAATTTGGTGGCCGTATATATATAAAAGGGCACCACAATGTTACGTGCAAGGGACCCCAACATCATGGACAGTGTCCAAAGTTTGTGTTTCTCTTTGGATCGACAGCTTTGGATTCCCCCTCAACTCAATCTAATTTCAATAACATACTCTCAGCTATCAAAGTACCGAATTTTGAATGAATCATTTTGAGGTCGTCGGATGCTAGTAAATTCGAAGTTCACTTTTATCGTTCTCGCATTATTATCAGATTAATCAAGTGCTAAGGTTGCGTTTGGTTTGGGAACCAAACTGGAATTGTGATCCCGTTCAATTTGGTTCCCCAGAGTCGATATGTTAGAATTGCGATTTCAACTGAATAAAAAATTGAAATGACATGGTTCCAATGGTCCCGATCCCACTATTTTGATGGAATCGGGACACGCAAAATTATTTTTGTCAACGCGACGTTTTTTGTTTTTTATTTTTATTTTTCTTTTCTCTCCACACATTTCTCTTAGATAATAAATGTAAAATAATTTTAATAAAAGATTAATATAATATTATTTTTACTATTATTTTATTAAAAAATTTAATATTTCATTAAATATAATTAATCTAAAAAAGATTTTTATATTTAAATAATATATTTTTAACAAAAAAATATTTTATATAATAAAAAATTATAATTTATATTTATAATAATTATTACAAATTCAAAACTCATAAAAAATTAATTCATTACATCTAATTTTTCCTATCACATATTTCTTTTCATTATATGTCATTCCATCAAATCATACCTCGAACTAACTTATCAATTTAACTATTTACCGAGAACTTAAGAAAAATTACGGTTCCATTTCTAAAAGCGTCCAAAGAGTTTTGAACGTTAAGAGATCACTATAATATATAACCACTTAAAGGGAAAATAAAAGTTCATAACAACAAATTTGAATGTCATCGAAAGGAGTAGGATGAAGGTGTAAAACAAGTTAACGTTGCATATACATCTATGTGTGTCTCATACTTTTATATGGATAAATTTTAGGGCAACAACTTAAATATTCAAACCAATTATATATAAAACCATATATGTATTTTTTATATCACTTGTCATGGACAACTGAAATTTTCTATTTTCTTAAACCAAAGTAATTTATTTTCACATTCGAAATTAAAAAACAAAACAAGATTCACGAGCTCAAGCGGATTAACATTATTAAACATACATGCATGAATTAATCGACCCCTATTATATAATAACATGAAAAATAAATTTAAATTGGGCTTAATTAAAATTTGAGAGTTCCATGTCACAATTTTGCCACTCCAAAATTCGAGTGGGGGGTCGTGGTGGAATATAAAGACGCACATCTTGAACACCTCCTCTCACATGGTTCCAACGCCTTCGCACGTGCGACGGTACCCCCTCTATAAAGTTTGAACATGGAGACATCATCTGCGTTCCCCCTGACACAAACATTCTCTATTACTAATTATATCACTATTAGAATTCATATCGACGAAATAGAAATTAGTTGGGGCGAATTAACGAATTAATTAAGTTTGATGGCTTGATCTTTGATCTATGAATAATATGTTTATTAACGTCGTACGTGTTGAATTATTTTTTTAAATATCGAAAGCTGACTATAAAAGAATTACAATTTGAGCGTAATATAAAAATTTTAGGATTGATCACGGATCGAGATGATCCAATTTCCTCGGTCCGTACCGATTCAAATTTTTCAAGTTTTCTCCGATTCGATGGGTAACTCTATCGGACCAGGTCTCGTTTCCTTAAAATTAGATCAAGACCGATCCGATTAAATATATTATATTAGTATTAAATTATTTTAAATATTATATTTATGTTTATTTTAAATAAAAATATATACTTTGATATATATTTTAAATATACATTATATTGTATTATCTTATATATAATTTAATTGATAGTTATTATATTTATATAATAATATTAAATATTTTTACTATTTTATTTATTATTTTACTTTTTTATGATCAAATCGAACAAGGAAGAATTTTCGATTTTTGTCCCGATTTAATCAACCGAATTTTCTTTTTCGAAAATCCAAGAAAAGTGGGTCGGGACCCCCTAAAAAATTTTATGCAATTTATACTGTTAATTTCAATCTTTTTTCTAATACATATATAACGATTTCCTATTTTATTTTACTCTATTATTAATTTGACCGTATTCGACTCATCCGCACGTGCGAGGGAGTTCTAGGTCGCACGTGCCACCCCCGTAAGTTCAGGCCCGCACTCCACGTTCTTTCCACATCCACTCGGTCTACAAGTACTCTGCAATTGCACTTTATCTACGGAATTACCATTATTTATTTTTTCCATAAAAAATAAAATTTCTATCGTTGCTAAATTATTTTTTTCCAAAATCAATATGTAAATTCACTATTTTTCATGCACGAGGGCACAATAAATAACAGTTTAAATACAAATATTAGTACAGTGAATTGGAATGAAATTTGGAAATAGAGTTAAATTAATTGGGGGCGTTTGGTCAAAAGGAGAGAGAAAGATGGGGGGGGGTACGAACTCGTGCAGCTCACATGGGAACGACAGGAATTTGGGTTGCCTCGTACGGCCTTCATTTCAACATGGCTATTTATTATTATTAATGTTATTAGTATTATTTGTTTATTATCGTAACGTCGAGAAATGAGAATGGTAAGGTGGTGGGGGAGAGGAGAGAGAAAGCGGTGTTTGGGGGGGACACGTGGGACAGCAAGGCACGCACTCGTGGGGCACAACTAATCATCACCACCCCGACATCATGCCGGGTTCTCAAATCCACGGCTTCCGAGGAGATCGAGGAAAAAAAAAAGTTGGGAGAGAGAGAGAGAGAGAGAGAGAGAGAGAGAGAGAGAGAGAGAGATGAGTATGAGAAAAAAAGAGGAACTTAATATATCGTATTAGATATATAACTAACCTATAAATAATTCATTTATTAATATCATACGAATTCAATCGTCGACCCACTAAGATTATAAAAAACTATATAAAAATTTATTGCCGGATTAACAATATGAAATCATTGATACAATTTTGATAGGACCGAATGAATGTGATTTTATATTAAACATAATACTTTAATAAATAATTTTACCAAGGACGACTGAATTAAATAAACGCGGTAGAAAAATTAACTTCGAGAAACAAAATGAGAACTTACACCTTCTATTTCTTGTGCAAAAACAGAATTTACTTTTTTTTTCCCTTTCATCCACCGTCTAATTCAGAAGTTTAATGAACTTTTTCTCAGCATACGAGCTTTTTCTTGTGCTTTTTTTTTCTCAACAAAAAAAGAACATATGAAATAAATGCGATCTATGCGGATATATCAACGCACACAACATATGAAATATATGTGTATCACCTAATTAATTAAGAAGACAACTATGTTAATTATAAGATGAAATAGGGTACTTTTAAAAACATTAAATAGCAAATAGGGTATGAAATTGGATTGGTATTGGCACATGAGTGTGTGTGTTAGAGAGAGAGAGAGAGAGAGAGAGAGAGAGAGAGAGAGAGAGCATCCATGCAAATTGATCCATCTCAATCCATGGACGACACACCACTAGATGGTTTTAATATGAACATGTTACTATAATTATTATTAATGATCAAATCCGGTCCCTATGCTTCAAAGCAAAGGCACATGGCACATGGCACATGGCACATGGCACCAGCCCCCAAATGGCAGCTACACGACGGCATGTACGTGACAATTATGAACTAATCGATTAATAATTGACACAAGTGTACCTTTTTTATATTTAACACTAAGTGGGCGATTAATTATATTAATTTACAACTTGCAATATGAGAGAGAGAGAGAGAATTCATTTATGCGTATCTTTGTACTTGCTATTTTTGGGTTAAATTGGTAAGCTTCTGATAGAATATAATATATATTGCATCCACAATAAGAAATAAGTATTTAGTTTAATTACACTAAGGATCAAAGTTACATTGACAAATATGTTTCTTGGATATAAAAGTTAAAGGAAAAAAAGGGAGGGGAATTCCTAGTGGCCTTAACATGCTAAGTAAAGTTTGCCGATTAAAATTATAAAATCAATTATATTACTCTTTTTAACGATTAAGGTGCATATTTATTCTAACAAAAAATATTTTTTTGAAATGTAAATCAAGAATAATCAATTTCGGCTAAAAGCTATATTATCTGTTTCTAAAAACATTCTTGTTCATAAGTATAACTTTTTTTAACCATTCATCATTATTAAGGAATAATATACGTGTTTGGTAGAATAATATTTTTTTTTTAAAAAATAAGTCTTTGCTATTATATTCTTTATTCCCAAAACAAACAGCACATATTTTTTTAAGAAAATTGATTAGCATATTTATTTTCACATTACGGATTAAATATTTGAGAGCAAAGTATATGTTGGCGTTTTTAGATGTCGAGCAAGAGAAAATCATGCACAAAAACAGGACATAGGAAATTTACAATGTTCATACTTAAATGGCCATGGGCTATGTATTCAAGCAACAACTAATGAAGTTTTTATTCAATTCCGAAAAAAAAATAAAGATAGACTATCCCATGATTGGAAACTTATATTTTTTTCTAAATAATTTGATCAAAGTAACTAATTTATCGATGTAGAAAAAATGTTAAGAATATAAAATTATTGATATTGTTCTTTTTAATGATTTAAATTTTTAAAAAGATTAATCGGCTCATCAAATTTTAATATAGATCTCAACGTCTCTATATATTTTCAATATATAAAACATATTTACCTTTTTTCTATGGTTTTTCTATGAGCTGCATCTCTCTCGAAAAGATTCCTCCACACTATTTTTATTATTTATTCAACTAAATGTTTATCTTAATATTAAAAATATTTCATAAATCATTTTCTTGCTAATAATTCATCATTAATTAAGCTCAATCTTTTATACATAAAATACAAAAAAATGATCTCCCATTTTTTTCTCCGATCATGGAAAGGTATATATCATTGTCCACTCAAATTTTTACAGAATCACATTTGCAATCGATCATCTTTAATTCCATACTTCAAACTTTTATACAAATATAAACTGATAATTTAATCAAATAAAACATAAATTATAAAAGCATTTATTGCAAGAGAATTACGTTTTATCTCTATCACAACATATTCTGTTTACAAAAGAAATTCTATGAACTTTTCCGAAATTGAAGTGTCCAATGACGTAATAAGAATTTTTTCTACTAAAATACATCAAATGTCCTTCAACTTTAACATTTGCTCAAATATGTTCTCTAATTTTAATTTATAACACGAATTATCTTAATCTTTTAACACGTTACATTGAATGTTTTTTTCACCGCTGATCACATGTGTTTTTATGACATGACGCTCACACAACATATTCTCTTTTCTCCACACGAGTATTTAATTGACGTGGCATCATTAAAAAATAAAATAATATTCTCTCTCCTCCACGTTCATTATTTTTTCCTTGCATTCGTTGTTTGATAGAAATTTTTTACTTATTATTTTATTTTTATTGTTACCACGTGAGATGATCGTTTACGTAGAAGAGAGAAAAAATGACCGCGTGAACGCCACGTAAATTAGGCAACATGAGACGACCGATTGCAGGTGAAAAAGGAATTGGATGAAATAAGTAAAAAGAGGAAAGATGATCTTGTTACAAAGTGATAATATTTATTTGTGTTATTTTTTTCTGACCACTCCTAAATTATTGTGATTTATCACATCTAATCCAAAAACTACAAACTTCATTTTTTGGTTACCTAAATCATCGCTATTTTTTTCATTTTGATCATCCCGCACAATTCCGTTGGCTTCTCCGTTACTTTTCATTTTTCGCATTTGTTAAAAGTCCATTATCCTTCTACGTTAGTCTATTAAAAAAAGAAAAAATAAGAGTCGGGATTTATTTTACAAAATTTAATAATCAATATTAACAAAGTGAGTTATAAGAGTCGGGATGAGGTAATAAATTTTTTTAACGTAAAAAAAATTATTCAGAATTTTGCCCGACCCGACCCGACCCAATCCGGCCTGGGCCGGGTCGGGTTGGGTCGGGTCTTGTCTCAAAAAAATTTGAAATCCGACCCAATCCGACCCGGCCAAACTTGGTCGAGTTGGGTCGAGTTTGGTCACGGGTCGAGTCAAACCCGACCCGTGAACACCCCTAGTCACATTCGTGGGTGCGCCGGAAGCAGGACCGACGGACATCAGGGGTTTTTGGCCCCACGGACACGTCCACGCGTGGCGTCTCCGCACGTGCCGCGGGCAGAGACATGCCACGGAGGCAGTCCACGTGATTTCCACTCTTCCGTTCCCGTTCCCGTTCCCGTTCCAACCCACCACGTGAACGCCCTCAAAGCTCGGCTTGTCGGCTCGGCTGGGACCGGCTTAAGCCATAATTGAATTGAGGCAGGATGTAAAATTAATTTTAATTTTCTTTTCCCAATTAGTCATGCACAATGAAAAAATGTCTTAAAGGTTTATCTCACAATATTTTTTTCCAATATTTTTTTATACGCATTTCGAAGATTGAAAATTGTTTTTTTATCGTCTTACTATATGTTATGTGCTTCATTTTTTTTTCATGGATCTTATATTGCATTTGGATCTATTAGTGTCAAATCAAATCTTTGCCAGCTACTCAAAGTTAATGGTATCCGTTAATCAAAGGAATTTGTGATAGCGACAAAAAAGAGAAAATAGTAAAGTATTTGTTAAATTAATTAGAACGCAATAACAATAATTCTGAAACAAAAAAAAAGTCATTAGAAAATGATATTATCTTCTATAATAATTTCCTTTTAACACTTTCTAGCAAAGTTGTCAGATCCAGAAAATAATTCCAAACTTAACCAAAAGATTAATATAATTTCTATGATAATAGTGCCTTTTTTATTCAAAGGAAAAAAAAAGATGAACATAAAATATCTCGAAAAATATTATTTGACTACTTCCATTTTATTTATTGTACATATTATTATCACTTGTGTGAACTCTAATATCTTCTAAATTTCATTGCTGTGCCATGAATTCAATCACATATTATCTTCCACCAAATATAAAACTTTCTTTTTTCAAAGGAAAAAAATAAGATATCCCAAAAATATGGTTTGACTACTATCGTTTTATTTATTATACATATTATTATCACCTGTGTGAACTCTAATATCTTTTTAAATTCATTTTTATGTCATGGATTCAATCACATGTTATCTTCCACCAAAATTTTAAAAATTAAAAATTTTAATTTTCATGTAAGCTAATAATTATATTATATTATATTATAATTATTTTAAGATCCGATATTATAGCTATTTATTTAAAAGATGCCATATTATATTTCATATGTTTTGAAAATATGTGAATAAAATATTGATGTCTGATATTGGATTAACTCGTATATATGTAAACATAATTTTTTTTAAAAAAAAATGTATTATTTTAGTTATTTCATATTTGGATAAAAGAATCATATATACTATTTATATTTTTTTAGTTAGGAACTAAATTGTGCAACTAGATAGCTCGAATAGATAGAGAGTAATAATGATTTTTGACGGCCAGGAATGATTAGGTTTGCAAATGATGAATCATTCCATGTTCAAAATTAAAGTGGGACATTGCAAGTGTGTTGTTTTATTAATGGATCTACTATCTAAATCTTGTCTGAGATCTAGTAAAGATCACGTTTGATTTTGACAAGGAAATGATTAAACAATCAAGGTTGCTTATACGAAATCGCTAATCTCGTCGTGCTTAGCTGTTGATCACTCAACGATATTTGTCAACTTACTTGATATTTTCCGTAATTCCAGGAGATCAGAAGTTTGCCTAATCAGAGCTTGGTTAAATCAAATGACAAACATGTCGATAATCTTAAAACTATGCAGATTTTCAAATTTTATTTCTAAAATCATCACTTGTATAGAAAAAAGAATATTCTGTTCTTTATCTCGACTTTGAATTAATCAGGAATACCTCGCAAAATTTTCTTTTCAATTGAACAAGGCACTCAAACGCATGCAAACATCCATAACGGAGGTGCAAATCATTTCTTAACTTAGACAATTATTAAACTCGATGATCTCGAAGACTTGTTTTTCGGTTATAAAGAAAGATGATGAATCTAACAAAAAAATATTAAAAAAAAAAGAAGAACACATAAATCTCACTAGTAGAGCCACTGCATCAAACTCCTTGTTCTCGAAATATATTAATTAATTCTAAAAGAAGGAGAACCATGCATGATTTGTAGTGCTAAGCATGAGGATTTGCTTGCTTCTATTTGTTTATAATGAGTTGTATGGGAGGGAGGTGGAAGCATGCCAACCCAACGAGGAAAAGCCGGCCATGGTTCATAATGAAGGTGGTGATTAGTGGGGTCAGGTGGACAAGACATGGGAGGAAGACGAGGGGGTCATCAGTGTAGGTGGATTTTTGCGCCTCGTCTGATGCCACAATGGGACACAATGATATGATATGATATGAGAGAGAGAGAAGGGGGAGAGAGAAAGAGATTTAACAGAGTGGACACTGAAAATGGTCGTGTTGTGTCGTGGGCGAGGGGGGTCACTGTTCCCCTTTGGTATCACACATATCTTTCGGGGCATCGACATCAATGGGGAGCAGTAACAGTAATAATTGCCAATGCAAATGATATAGGCATGGATTGGTACCATGTATGGCAATCATGAGGGCACTCTCTCTCTCTCCCCCCTTCCCCTCTCCATCTCTGCGGTGTGTTGGTGGTGGCCTGGTTGGTGCATGCATGGTGGTGGTGCCTGCACTGCAGGTAGCTGCTGCTTCCTCGCCTCCACCTTCCTCCCTGACACCATGCACGCCACAAGTCTCTGCCCCCAACTTGCCAAGTGCGTGAAAGGGCAGACGAAAATGAAGTGGAAGCAGACATGCATCTCTCTCTCTCCTCTCTCTCTCTCTCTCTCGCGTATTCAGATCGATCTATTTGGTCGCATGCAGCGAGGGCCTTTCGGCTCCTTGCTGATCCGTGGATCCTTGTACGTTCACGTCGTATCATTCATTACATAATAATACATAATGAAATATTCTTGCATGGTTGGATATCCACTCGGATATTATATCCTCATATTAGTAATTTTAAGTTCGCGTTTTAAAATCTTACTGTTAAAATAATAACGAAAAATCTTACTGTTGAAATAGTAATGATTTTTTTTAAATTAATGCTATAACTCTTCGAAATTATATGCATATAGTTCTTAGTAATCTGGCTTTTACTTAAGATTTTGCATTATCTAATGGGTCTCTCTATCCGTGCACCAGCGAGTAAATGCATGCAAAGGACTCTCTCTCTCTCTCTCTCTCTGATTACGACTATGCCAACTGTAAGATTTATAGTTAATGTCATGTTCGTGCAAAAAAAGGCGCTTTAGTGTCAAGAAAAAGCTTGTTATTATAAACACTATGTTATACGGATTGTGATGGCACAATTTATGATACTATGTGCTACATGTATATGCTTTACGACCGATATATAATGATGTGTTAGAAAAGTAGACTGCTAATTAAATACGATAACTATAAGCCAAATATCGACCACTCGTTAAGTGCAAAATGTAATAATTAATAAGTTGATAGCTGATATATATATCTATCTGTCTACATGAGAAGGGTTTGCTGTCAATGTTTAGCCCTTATAATTGCAAGGAAGGAGCTCTTGATGGCTGACGCAATGATTTGTGTGAATTCAAATATCATTTTCATGGAGGTCCGTCTTTCTTCACATATAATTTGTTTTTGTTTTTGCTACGTTTTATTCTTTTTAAAAGGAATATATAAGTTAACATTGAGCATTGTTGATTAATTCGACTTGAATTATTTGGTTTTCCAATAGTACACTCACATGTGAATACTAAAAAGACTAAAACGTATTCTCAGTAATTATTTTTAAGTAATGTCTGTTCACTTACAATTAACTCTAAAAGATAAAACAAAGGCCATTTCTGCTACTATATACAAACTAAAAATATCATTTTATAAAAAAAAACTCTGAAGTCTAGAGGATATAGGCGCACGAAAAAAGAATAAAAAAACATAAAGATGAAAAATGAAAAATTATTATTATTGGAAAAATATTCTCACACAAAATTTGAACCCCTTAAAATCTCCATATATCAACCAAGAATCCAATAAAGGGCATATCCTTCTTCTTTCTTTTTTTTTTTTCTTTCATGGGGGGTAAAAGGCATGTCCTTTTTGTTGGGCAAACGCAAGCAAAGGCTGTGGGTGTGTGCGTGGAAACAGAGACAAACCAAAGGAATAAAGAGAAGAAAAAAATTTATAAAAAAAACAAAAGAGAGAGAGAGAGGGAGGAGAAAGAAAGAAATTAAACTAAAAACCAGGAGCCAAAAGCATGCAAAGGCACAGCGACGAGACTCCCACCTCACAGCGGATGAGATGAGTCAACGGTCAACACGGGAGGCAACAACAACAACAAGAAATAAAGTGGCTTCAGGTTTTTACGAAGAGGAGTGGCGCGCGCGTGACGGACGGGGGAATTAATTAGTACTTGGTGTCTCCGTTGGGTAGAGGGCGACTCCACGAATTAAATTTTACTTTTAATTTTTCAACTCTATTATTATTATTATTATCCATATATATATATAGTCAGAGATATTTCCTCAAAATTAAATCAGTATGGTGGATATTCCGTATTTTTAATAAGATTTAAAAATTAGATTCTACATTTTTTTAAAAAAAATTAAGTTGACGTACATTCGTATGATAAAAGTGGATAAATATTTAACTAATCAAAATATGATATCTTTTAGTGGATCAACTAAAACTATATTTTTTTGACAAAAAAAAAGTTTGAATGATTGAAATCTCAATTGCTCACTGCCCTTGACTATACAAAGGGTTTCAATTATAAAATAAGCCCCTCGTATTTTTGGTCATTTTCAAAAGACTAGTGTATATTAATATTACCTTCTTCATCTTTGTTAGCTATCACTTCTGATAATAATAACAAGAATAGGGCTGAATTTAATGACTGCGAGCAAGCATTGGTAAGCAAGTCATCATTACGATTATTGGGTAAGTGCTCAAGTACTAACTGACAACCCATCATTGCAACATGCCCTCTCTCTCTCTCTCTCTCTCTCTCTCTCTCTCTCTCTCTCTCTCTCTCTCTCTCTCTCTCCCCCCCTCTCTCTCTCTCTCTCTCTCTCATCCACCTCCTATTTATTACCACCCTCTTCTATATGCCCTCATCAAAGCTCTCTCTATCTCCCCATTTCCTCTACATCTCCATTTTTCCTCTTCCTCTCTCCTCTTTCCTTCCTAATCCTCAACTTTCTCTCTCATTTCTTTGTGGACAAAAGAGAAGAATCACTCGTCGCAACCGCTGCAAAACAAAGTTGGTGGCCAAAATAAGAGACCAGATGATGATGGAAAAGGACCAGGACTTGGGACTGAGTCTCAGCTTGAGCTCCTCCTCTTCCTCCGCCGCCGCCGCCGCCGCCGCCGCGCGCTTGGTCCCTCAGCAGCTCGCCCTCATCCGGCCTTCCTCGTCTTCCTCCTCCTCTCCGACGACGTTCCATCCCTTCCCTTACTCCTCCTCGTCCTGCCACCCGAAGCCGCAGTGGAGCGACCTCCTCCTCCTCTCTCATCAAGGTCTGCGGCGCGGTATCCTCTTCTTGCAGATCTGTGCATGCATGCGCTGATCGAGCTTTACTTAATGATCGTTCCCGTGTTTCACGGTTTGATGTTTATATGTGTTGCAGATAGAAGACCAATGTCGGATATGGCTCTGCTGAGAGGGATCGACGTGAACCGAGCGCCGTCGTCCGCGACGGCGGTGGCGGCGACGGAGAGGGACAGCGAGGAGGACGGCGGCGCGTCCTCCCCCAACAGCACCGTCTCGAGCGTCAGCGGAGCCGCCAAGCGGACAGAGCGGGATCCGGGTGTCGCCGGCGGCGAAGATCTCGATGCTGAGCGGGCGTCGTCTCGAGGCCCGGCCAGCGATGAGGAGGATGGTGAGGGATCCCGGAAGAAGCTCCGCCTTTCCAAGGACCAGTCCGCCGTCCTCGAGGAGAGCTTCAAGGAGCACAACACTCTAAATCCGGTAAGCTTAAAAACATAGCGAAATACATAGCTTAGTAGGAATCTTCTGAGCATAATATTTGGGTTCCATTAGTGACATCTCTGTGTCTCTTCCTTTGATCGCAGAAACAAAAGATGGCGTTGGCTAAACAGCTCAATCTGAGACCGAGGCAAGTAGAAGTCTGGTTCCAAAATCGCAGAGCAAGGTATGGATTGATCATATTACGATCAAAACTAAAGACTCGTAATTTTTCTTATGATCGAAGAAGTCCTGCTGCATGTCAGCAAATCAACGAATACTGATCATGGAAGCTGTGTACTTTCTTATGATCAGGACAAAGTTGAAGCAAACTGAGGTGGACTGCGAGTTCCTCAAGAGGTGCTGCGAGAACCTCACGGAGGAGAACAGGAGGCTGCAGAAGGAGGTCATGGAGCTGAGAGCTCTGAAGCTGTCGCCCCAGTTCTACATGCACATGACCCCTCCCACGACCCTCACCATGTGCCCCTCCTGCGAAAGAGTCTCCAACTCCGCCGCCGCCGCCGTCGGCAGCGGTCCGACGAACTCTTCACAGCCGGCGAACACAACGTCGACGACGCCACCTGGGCCGCCGGAGCAACACCACCAGTTCCTGCACCACCACCAACCGGCCTCGCCGGCCCCGTGGGCGCCGATCCCTATCCGCCCTTCCTTCCTCGACGCGCCGCCCCAGAGATCCTAGAGGACTGTTCACCGTGTGCAGCCAACGGCAGGCGCGCCATGGACGTGGTAATGATGCTCGTTTGAGTGGATGTCGCGTGGTGATGCTGCATGCCGTCGTCAGCATGCATGCGCGGGCCGTAGTGTTTGTGCCAGGGAATGAGATCGATCGAGTAGATTTAGGTCGGATTTGGTTTGGCTGTAAGGCGATTTGCAGAAGGCTGGAGAGAATCCTGTCAGCTTTTCTTTTTTGACGGGGATTCTTCCACGCAAATTTCTCTACTTTTTTTTAGCTTTCTTAGTAGAGAAAAAAAATGGTTCATGTATGAAAAAAAAAACTAGTTCTTGTAGCATGTTGTTGATGTACTTATCAAATAGTTAATGTGATCTGAGATATATTTTTGGAATGAAAATGACGAGATCTCCCTGTTCATGTAGTTGGCCTTTGCTTCTTTGGTTAACTTGTTCCTTTTCTTTTTCCCTGCTGTGGTTAACTCGGCCAGCTGTGTGATTGCTATAATAATCTCTGCTGCATGTGATTTGTACACTGGATATGTGAGAGAGAGAGAGAGAGAGGTTTGGTATGGCAATGTGTTTGATGTGCACGTTGGTAGTCCAATGACCAATGCAAGTAAAGTTTCTCTCTCCTCTCTTTTTATATGGGAACCACAAGAAAAATTAACCATCATTATGTGCCTTACAAACTATTATTAGACCCATCATTATGCGACCGTGTTATAAGATTGCAACATCTCTCAAGGGAGGCCATGGTGGCCGACCTCTTCTTAGTGCGCTTTTTAAGAGCGTTTTTTAGAAACTAAAAAAATATTATTTTTACTCAATTGACACTTTCTAAAAAATTTTAGCCAGTCCTAAAATTCAATTCCAATTTAATAGTCCCAAGTTAGGATAGTAAAATTATGTATTAAAACGTTGATTGTTAGTAATTTCATATTCAATTTTCAAAGTCGTGATTTTGAATGAAATTTATTCATATAATTTTTGTCTGAATATTAAATTAATCCAGCGTTAATAGTATCTCATACCGCAGAAGAAAAAAACGTCAAATAACTTTGGCACATTATACACACCACGGTTACATGCACAATATACGACTCGCCATCTTTTCCTATTCCTCGTAATAAAATGATGGTAAGAGTAAGTTAAGATTTGAATAAATATTATTTAACGGAGACATTGGTACTATAGCTCGATAAATAGAAAGAATTTTTTTAAAAAAAATGGTTTAACTTAAAATCTCAAATTTTGAATTTTATTTTAGTTATACTAATTTAGTCATATGCATCAGTGATGAAAAAAAAATCAATTTAGAAACGATGAGTCATCTCATCGGCCATAACACGCGGACAGACCACCACGATTTAAGCAACAAAAGCTGGGAATTTATTTTCCCCTTTCCTTTCCATTTATTTATCGTCTTTGTTTATTTTTTTTCCCTGGATGCTTTTATTCGGTTAAAACAAAGCAATAATCTTTTTTTGTACTATTGAGCCAATTTGGTTCCTCTTGACCGCCGTTTACTTTATTTATTTATTTATATATATATATATATATATTATTGATTTAATACATTTGCAAAACATCCTCAGCTGCCTGAGATTGAGAATATTTTAGTGTTTTCTCATCATCAATTCACTCAGTCCAGATCGAATGATTAAGTGTGTCATTGATCTGATTCGTCCATAAGTGAATTGAGAATGATTATGACACTAAAACAATGTCATATTTAAACGTACAAAAAATGTTATATATAAATATATTAATGGTTTAATGGACATCCTCCCCCCCTTATCTCCCCTTGTCCACGGCTTGTTGGATGCGGATCTCACGGCCGCGAGTGCGTGGTTCAAGCGATGCGAGACGATTTGGGCGTGCGGTTCAGCGGTGAAAAAACTGAAGAGAGACGTGGGAGACGATGATCGCGACAACAGATGGGAGGAATCACGGTGGCGACTAAGATCGTGCTACGACGAAAATCGTGCGGTAATGGTGACCTCACGCAATCTCGTAGGCTGCGGCCACGAGATCGTGCGGGTGGCAACCTCGCAGCGATCTCGCGGGCGGCGACCTCACGAGTGGTGGTGATCTCACGGTGGTGACGAATCCACTCCAACATCTCATCCGCCAGCCATTGTCCATGCTGTCAAGTCCCATCGCATCCCCTTCGCCTTTGATCTGGCCTTCTTCATCCCATGACATTGCAGGCGACTTCGACTCCGCCACCTACGCCATTGTCACTGAGTCCAACGCTTCGAAGTCGAGAGTCCTCAACTTAGTCGCGAAGTCCGACTGGGAGAACTTGTCGGGTAGGAGTGGCAGTATGGAACTTGACGCTGCCGCCATGCGACTTCGTTGCCATCGCGATTCCTCGGGGCGATGACGACCTTGCAGCGATGAAGGAGCACCTCGGGGGTGATGGCGACCTCATGGCGAGATCGCGACAATAGAGACTTCGGGGTGACGAAGACATCAATGATATCGATTGAGAAAACCCTCCTAATCCATCTTCTCTCTCTAGTTTTTTCACCACGAACCGCGCCCTCATTTACCCCAAACCACGCTCTTATGCATGAATTGCACACACTAAATGCAGCCGTTGGATCGGCATCCGATGGCGGCTTCGGAGGGAGGATATATATTAAATCCATATATTATATTTATGATGTCTACTTTTAGGAAGACGAATCAAACGGTCCATGTGGACTGCAGATATGTTCGATCAATTCGAGGAAAGATGAATTTGCATCTTGAGACTCTAATATGACTTTTTAGTAAAACTAAGCTCACAATAAAGTTTTGTCAGAATTTAATTCGCATCTGGTTGATACTTTTCATAAGTATACCGAGATTTTAGTCGATCAAAGTTTATTCAAAGAACGCCTCAAAATCTTATTTTTCCGCAAAAAAAATGGAGATTCAATGTGATTTGAGGTAGTCATACCACTCCTACTTGATTAATTGTTGTTAGGAAGGTGACCAACTGCCATTTCTTTTCTGATACTAGAAAGAATGTGCGTATAAAGTACTTTTGGATTCCTTTGAAAAGCTCATTTCTAGTTACAATTAAGGCAAATGATATTGTTGGTTAATTTAGAATTCGAACGCAATTCTTAATGATTTAGAGTTCGAACTTTACCCCACAGAGAGAGAGAGAGAGTTGTGTCTTTTTATTTTTGTAATTTAACTTTCTTTAAGCCTTCCTTTATAATCAAAGAAAGAAAAAAACACAGCCTAGCAATTTGCAACGCCATTGATTAATTTATCTTCATGATTTTGAAGCATAGAAGACTCCTAGAGTTAAAATTGGGAATCTTGTCATCCAATCTTCAGAAGAAAGTAATGGAGCTAACATTATGCCAGAATTAATAGTCTTGTTTTGCTGAATGATTCAACCTTGCTGGATTTACTTTCATTGTTTGCAGTAGCAGCATAATCTCTCGGGATAAATAGATAGATAGATAGATAATTCTGAAGATCACCAACAACAACAACAACAACAACAACAAAGCCTTATCCCACTAGGTGGGGTCGGCTACATGGATCATACGACGCCATTCCGCTCATATTCGTTGATCCATGTTCATGAGATTCGACAAGGTTTTACGCTGGCTGTCGGGGCCTAACACAACCCTCCTCCTTTATCCGGGCTTGGGACCGGCTATAAAACATAGGCGGAGTTTCTGAAGATCACCATGTCTAGAAAATAACTTGAACTACATGAAGTGGCCCTATGCCTTGCTTGCAGTGCTAGATTGTGTTTGGATCGAGGGTCCACCATCTGGACTCAGCTTTATGAGAGTTTGCAGCACTGAAAGTGACTGACATTTCCAGTTCATGAAGATGGAATACACATCATGCAATGCTCCAATTGCAAGTCCATAAAGTTTCTGAATGGAAACAATATAGAACCAGACACGACAGAAAGAAAAAAGGTAGAAGAAAAACCCTGATCAAATTCTTGATTTCCACATCATCAGAATATATTTCTCATAGAATGAAAAAGGGAACTTGTGGAGAAGATTGGACACATTATTGCAAAGGTGACAATCAGTATCTCATCAGAAGTTTGTTCTGTGCCGAAGGCACTACATGGTTCAGGAATATGTACAAAAGGATATTTATCAACAGTTACATCGAGGACAAACAGAGCAGATTTCTCAACTGAAACCAAAGGTAAAGTGTACAAATTCATACAATTGTGTTAGCTTCAGATTGAGATGAACAAATCCTAATACTTAACCAGGTATGCACTACCAATTCCTAAAGACTTCAATCTCAGACTGTCATTAATCTAACTTCTGAAAAGCCCGTGTTTCCTAGCAGCATATCTAAAATGTTCAACTCATGATGCAAGAACATAAAATTCAATCCGTTCTCGAGATCAGTATCTGCACACTAGCTATGGGCTGCAAGATTCAGCTTTGCTTGGATATTATTGGGTTCTTGATTGCCACTCCTTGATTGCAGAAAAAAGAGAATGGTTAGAGATGAGATCCTTATTCAGAAACGGCAAATTCGTAAACGGGGACTTCTCGTTTGTTCTGAGCCATTCCTCTATGGCATAGCGCTCATATGTAAAGCCGTCAGCAGCAATGCAAGGATCAACCATCACTTTCTATGTAAGAAAAAAAGGGACAAATATTATTATGACTCCACATGGAAACAAAATACAAGATAAATCCTGAACATACCTTTGACAATGGACAGAAGAAATGGCTTGGAGGGGTGACAGGACCAGATTGTACTGATTGATAAAAATTATCTGCAACAGATTTTAACCTCTCCAGATCTGGAAGTACCTGTGCCTTCAAATCAGGCCTATCCTTGCGCCTCAGCTCCAAACAGTTCAGTCCAAGAATGGCCATTTCCTGTGCCTCTGCCTTAGGCCAAAGTCCAGCTTTGGAATCCAAAATTTCCAATAGGCTGTCATTCTCCAATGCAGTTTCCACAATGTGAGCCAGACCAATTGGTGCCTTGGCAGTCAACAGCTGCAGTATTACCATACCTAAAGCGTAGGTATCAGACTTTGGCGACACCATTCCAGTCCTCTGATACTCTGGATCCATATAGAAAAATGTACCAACCGGAGCTGTGTCCTTGTATACAGTAGAAAGGGAGATATCTGAACTGGGAAGCAAGGTGGAAAGGCCGACATCACCAATTTTGCTGCAAAAGTTTGCGTCAAGCAAGATGTTTGCAGGCTTAAGATCCCGGTGTATGATCGGTTCTGGCTTTGAGCTATGCAGAAAAGCGAGGCCGGTGGCAACTTCCCATGCTATTCTAATTCGATAGAACCATGGAAGTGGTTGTGTGCTGCCTTTGCACTGTAATCTATCATCCAAGCTGCCATTTTCCATGTATTCATAAACCAGACACCCCTTATCTGGACATGCACCAAGCAACAACAGCAAGTGTGGATGCCTAACTGTACCAAGCACTTCAAGCTGCAAAATAAGAAAAATAATAGAAAACTTGTAACAACTCAAAAATATCTTATTCATGGAAAAGCTTAAGTTCAAACCTCTTGCATGAACTGCTTTGTTCTGTGCGCCTCATTGGAGTGCAAAACTTTTACTGCAGCTATTGTTTGATGGAAATATCCCTTGTAAACTGCTCCATTTGATCCGGATCCGATCTTAAGGTCCTCGGAGAATGATGAAGTAGCAGCAGATATCTCTTCCCATGCATAACTTATGTATTTCTTTCCATCACATGCAAGTGCCCTTTCTAGCTTTTGCTTCTCATTGGCTTCTTGATCGATAAGTTCCTCCAAATCCTTTCTAGATTGAGCTTCTCTTTCGGCAGATTCTCTGATATGATCAACCTCTTTAGCCAATGACTGACGTGCCTCTTTTTCTTGTCGGGCCAACTCATGAATTTCAACCACTCTAGAGTTTACTTCACCGAGTTTAATCATTTCCTCCACTTGATGTAGGTGTAAATCATTGAGCTAAAAAGGGCAACTTGTGTGAATATAAGATGAATAGGTCTGGACAAATAATTTGCAGCAGCAAGTTAATTCCATCAGAAAACAGAACTACTTACATGCTGGGATACATGAAGAGTTTTATCATGAACAACTTTGTGCATTCCCTTAACCTGCTTAAGCCGAGCTCGTAGCCTTCTAAGCTCAAGATCACTGTTTTCCTGTAAAATTCATCACCTTAAGATAAAATCGAAAATGCATGATATATGCACCAAACTATTCGAGCAACTTAAAGATGCAATTGAGATCAGCAACAGTGCAAACATATCAAGGTTCCTATATATGGATGCACTCACTTCGTTCCCAGAGGGTGGACATTCTTGAGGTGTCATGCCTGCAGCATAGTTCCACAAAATTTTATCCATTTCAGTGCTTCTCTGCCTAGGAATGGTGCTGACACTGAATAGTATTTCCGAACCACTGGAGCTGGAAGCTGTAGCATCTTCCTCAGTAACTGAAAACATACTTGCACTTTGAAGGTCTTCGACTGAACGGGATCCCCTGCGATTTCGGCTGGGAATGGTTTTCTGTGGAGAAAAGAAATCTACATCTCCTTCGGTGATTTTAAAATCTGAAGAAAACGTGCCAAGTATGACAATGATTTAGTATCAAGGTTACAACAATTTTGCCGGTGCCAATACTTGGAGATTAAATGGACTGTGCATATATCCCAACATGGGAAAACAACTACCTGAATTGAATCTGCCTTCTACAATTCATTCAAAACATACTTCATATGCTAGAAAAATCCAAAATAGTAATCTTAACGATAATTGGCACTATTTGGCAACTCTTCTGTTCCATTCAATGGACAGTTGGACACAGAATCCAAGATCACATGAACTGTGACCAGCGCTTTCAGGTAAAAGATCTTATAGGAAAAAATTTAGCATGATGCCTAGTGTGTACGAGTGCCATGTCAGGGAACAATGACACATTTTCTTAGCTTGAAACGCCCGAGTCTAGAAACCGAGGCCTGTGGCATGCAAAATTTCTGATAGGATCTTACATACACAGCATGAATTTTGGTGCCTCGGACTGGGGAAATCAGTATATAGTTGTATTATTATTAGCCATCTTACAATAATAATTCCTTCAGAGATTAATGCCATAAAAATACAGTAAGTAAAAAGACGCTGCGCAAGTGCTGTAGGATAAGATTGATGAAAATTAAAATCAGCAACATTCGTGATCAAATTTCAATGCTTCAAAAGATTGATGACAAACATAAAATAAGTTTGCAGTTTTCACATATCTCCTACTTTATGCTGAACAGTTTGTACTAGTATGCACATCTTATCGTACTCGAAGATCATCCTAAATCAGAAAGGACAAGTTCTTCCAGTCCTTGATAGACTTATAATGCATCTTGGATATGATAAACTTGTGTCTTGCAAACTGAATAAATATTTTAAGATTACCAAAGACAATTTACATAAGTTTCAGAAAAGTATGCACCTGATCTACTGCTCATAGAACTGTTTGAAGCACTGTACAAATCACTACTTGAATCATCATCCTTCTCATCCATGCCTGAGAGTGAAGCACTCTCTTCTATCTGGGTTATGGATGTACGAACTGATAATAATTTACCACGTGCAACCACATACACTGTACAAAAGCTTGGCATGGATCCAGCGATTTTGCCAGATAATTTGTTGCTCTTGAATTTCCTACAAAATTTATTTAAGATAATCTTCTGTAAATCTTCAAACATGTGCAACCCAGATCGACAGTCATATAAGCATATAAGGAATGCCTCCACATATTTCAAGTTTTTCCTATAGTTTGCATAAGAGATAAAACTATATCTCTAAAATCATACAACAACAACAACAACAAAGCCTTATCCCACTAGGTGGGGTCGGCTACATGGATCATACGACGCCATTCCGATCTCTAAAATCATAATTAAAATGAAAAGAGTATCATACCTAAGAAATGACTTCCCAGAGGTACCTATGACAAGCTTGTTAAGAGCATTTTTAGTGACCTCTTTAGCTATTGCCTCTGCAATGCTATCAGCTTCAACTACTATAGTTTCTATGTCAACCTGCCAATTTGACCATATAAACTCTGATTAAGAAAAAATACTGATGTAAGATTGAATCTTGTGGAATAACAAGATCAACCTGTTTCTCAACCACCATATTCTTGAAAGGAGTAAGCATCTTTTCTGTGTGCCACTCTATTTCCTTCCTGTATGCAGCTGCAACATCATCTCGCACTTCACTGATAAGAATGGAGTTTCCCACTACATTAACATAACACAAAACAAGCAAACAGCTAATTAATGTAGTGATATATATTGTAGTCTAAAAAAATGAAATTTCATTTCTGCTTCCAGAAGAAATTGTTCTTACTAAAGAAAGGTAAATATAGGTAAAGTTATCTTACGGGAAGACCTACATTATGTATGCACTGACTTATCAAATTGTCTATTCTTTGCATTTACCAGCAGTTCAGTTTAGTCACTAGAACATAACAGAATCCATTATGTCCTGCACAATACTTGTTGAAACATTGTTTCTGCAGAATTTTACAGTAACAACTTTCAACAACAACAACAACAACAACAAAGCCTTATCCCACTAGGTGGGGTCGGCTACATTGATCATACGACGCCATTCCGTTCTATTAGTAACCAAACCTTTCGGTATATTATTCACCAATAGATCTTGTTCTATTAGTTCGTCAAGTGTCCGCCTTGGCCTCCCTCTCTCTCTTTTAATCGGACTCCAAATTATTTAATCTACTCTTCTTACTGGCGCATCTAATGGTCTTCTCTGAACATGACCAAACCATCTCAAACGATTTTCTACCATTTTCTCACTAATAGGAGCCACTCCGACTCGTTCACGTACATGATCTACTTTCAACGATTCTCTTAAATTCATATTTAACAAATTAATTCATGAATCATTTCAGTAATCTCAAATCAGAGAAGCACAACATTTGTGAGCAGCTGTTCCATCAAATTAAGTTACTTACCAACTTATATTAGATCTTTAAAGCATGCAATTTAACTGAAATAATTTGTTTATTGGTAGCTCATTGAACTGTTCAATTATTATTTTTTGTTTTGAGACGGAACTATTGAAGTACTTTGTCCATTATATGAAGTTGTTTGCACAAGAAACAGAGAACAGTGTAAGGAAAATGAAGATTCCTGGTAGACTATAAGGGGACTTACTCGGCGTCGGGACTGCTTTAATCTTTGAACGAACGTGGAGAAGTTTAAACAACACTTTCCCATCTGAAGCAAATTTATCCAAAGCCCATCTCACCATATGTTTGTTGTTACTAGCCCCACTTATAGCCACTGCAACAGTCGAAACTGAAGAAGGCAGGACTTTGGCCCCTTCCTTAGTTTCCACTATGGCCATTGTCTTTGTTTGGCCCAGGCAATCGGCTCTGCAATCAGTAACAACAAAGCTTAAAGTATGCTTCTTTTAAATATAAAAACATTAATCAGCAAACAAGGAATAAACTTTTCAAGTGACATAATGGAGAAAAAAAAAAAGAAAAGTTATCCAAGAGTCATTTAATGCCATCTGGCAAACTTGGCAGATAGAGATTACCACAATTACAGGGAATACCACAGGAACGAGTAAAATATGAACAATTGCAATCAAGGTTCCCTTTCTCCTTTTGCCCTTTGTAATAAGAATACGACATGTACGTATCAAGTCTCTCGGAAACCTGTATGTCGATAATTGTGATGACAGATGCGAATAAATTTTGCTCATCAGAGTCGAAAATTTGACCCATTTGAAGCATGTAAATGGAGGCAAATAAGCAAAACACGCCTGCAAATCTCATATGGGAGTGAAGACCATGGGAACATGTCAAAAATTATGGAGAAGATGCCCAGAATTCGGCTCATGTCTTTGAATAAGCTCTCTGAGCAGTTTGGCCCTGATAACTTCATTCAATTCAGAAAAGCATAAAAAGGGCCGACCTTTAATTTAAGAAAGGCTTCGTGCCCACAAACTAATGTAATAAACAAGAAGAAGAAGAGAAAACCAAGAACGCCCAACACAAGTGATTACACTGAAACAAGTCTAAACTCTTTCAGAGTAGAGCGAACATACAGACCTCGGCACTTGTCAAGGTTCCCTTGGCGGCTCCGTTTCGCAGTTCAGAACAATCCAACAGAAACTTCCATCAAAATCTCGCCTTTAAGAGACAAAACACAGAAAAATCCCACCTTTTCGGAACCTGGAAAAGGAACCGACCGCAGGGGTGTCTGAAGCCTTTAACTCCTTCCCAAAAGGCAAACAGAAAGGAACAAAGAGGGGAGGAGCAAATGAAACTTTGTTGTGAGTCTGATATTTCCAGCCCAAGACATGACGTATTATATAATAATTAATACTAAATAATAATAAATTAAATTTGCTATATTGAGGACGTCCATGCATGCAAGATATATTAAAAAAATGGGAAAAAAGAAACATCTTTCAGGTCTTTCATCTTTTATCAGCAATTTGGCATTAAAATATATATATTTCTGTGTAACTTTCAAAGGTTGAAAAGAATGTTTCTGCATAGATAAGAGTAATAATCATATAAATAAAAAGCGAAAAAATAATTAAATCTTAGTGTCTCTTTGACTTACAAATAATAAACCAATGACCGAAGTAGCAAGTTATGATGATTTAACTATTTTTCTTCATTTTCTTATCTCGTTCACACTTCAATCCTCATTTTTTTATCATAAAGAATGCAAATGGGTGATTAAAGATATTTTACTTATAGTATTATGACGTATTAAAATTATTAGTACTTAGTTAGTTTGGGGGTCTTGATAAAAATGGTTTAAACACAACTTTTATTCTTAAGCTTATACTACGTAGTTTACAAATCAAAATTATAGAAGCTAAAAGATAAGTCTTTTTTTAACATTTTGATTTGAATTTTCTTCGATAGAGCAATTTGTACTTTTGTTATTATTTCTCTGGATAGTAACGTGCGGCTTCCAATAAATAAATTAATTAATTGGTAGCGAAATTAGTAACCTAATTAAGATTATTATCGTGTCCATAAATTTGCTTGTGCCACATTAATGTTTTCGTGTCAAATATGAATTCATATATTTATTGGGTCTCCCAATTTGTCGTCTTGATCAAATGAAAGCTTCTAAGAAGCAACCGATCGTAGTTGCTCACATATTATTCTCGCTTGACTTTATTAAAATTTCAAATTGCTCCGACAATTTCGATTGAATTAATAATGATGGCAGTATATATATATATTTCAAATTTTGATGGATTCAAATCCTTTAATTATGAAAATATAGATTGATCACTAACATTTTTTCCCATTGACAACACAATATCCCCAACAAAAATCAAATGTATTTAACATTTTTTACCATTGACAACACAATATCCCATTAAGATTGATCACTAAAATTTCTACTTAGATCCTCTAGTCAAATTCTGTTAATTTTTTATTTATGAAAAAAGTTAAAATATCCTTTCATAATTTGAAATAAGTGTCTTTCTTTTTGTGCTTCGTTTAGAACGATAAAAATTTAAAATCATGGGATGACATTTTATTTTTTCATAGATAGAAAAAATAAAAAATTAATAGAAAATTTAATCGAATAAGGACTTAAGTGAAATTTATGGTAAAATTTTAAAAAATTCATTAGACGTTGAAATTAGTTCTTAACCAAGGCCAAGAAAATTTTGTTCATTTTACATGATTTTTAAGGATATGTAATAAAATAGCTATGGTAAGTTATTTCTTAATATTTTAGTGTGACGAGTCAACTAGAAACTATGTATCCATTTATCTAACTTTTTTTTTTTACCAAAAGCGAAGTATAGTGATAAGCAAGGTTCTATTCTATGCTCTCATTTTTTTTTTCTTTTAATTTACGTGCTAATCCACAACTTTTGTATAATAAGAAAGTTCAATAACCAAATAAGTTGTTGAAATTGATGTGCTAATTAGTTTTTTAAAAGCTAAAGAATCAATTTTTTTAAAGCTCAAGTATTTAGAAAAAAATAATTGGCACATCAATTTCAATATAAAATCAATGATCAAGAGTTTAAATCTTATTAAGTTCTTGTTAAAAAATATTTTTCTTTCTTAATTATCGTTCACGTCCTTTCTAACGATTTATTTTTTAAAAAAAAAAGAAAAAAAAAGTTAGCACATCAATTTCAAGACAAATAAATTTTGAGTTCGAATTTCTCTCACTCTTTACGCTTCATTTTTTTAATCTAATTTTTATGCATAATATTTATGACTCTCCTTCGTTACCCGGAAAAAATATATATATTTGGAACTAAATCGACGTGAAATAATTGATGATAATATCTTTTTCATTGATTTGTCCCACTCCCATGCGTTCATAATGATCCCAATCGCTGACCGGTAGAACGCAGTGCAGTTGCTTGGACTTAGGAGCCGAATTGGACGAGGCCACAAGTTATCACAGAAAATTCACACGCCATTAATTGATTAACAAATCCTTCAACATGTTGTTCGGATATAAAATAGAATATTATTCTTCTGGAGATTCGAGATTTTGACTAGAAATAGGAATATAATTGGAAGAAAAAAGGCACAAATCTTTAAATAGCAAGAAGAACAGGACATAAACAACTCATGTGAAAACGAAACACATCGTTTTTAAAGAGTCATTAAGATTTGACTAATTTTCGTCAGAAATTGTAAAGAAACAAGTAATTTGTAATTAACATGGTAAAAACGTTTTCGATTTCCCTTTTTTTTTTTGGACCATCAAAGTTAGACGTATGAATTTTCTCTTGGAGGAATCCAAAGTTAACGATTTTAGTAGTGGTGGTGATTCGATTACAGAATTACAATTTAATTAAAGCATAATCATTATCTAGCATCATATTCATAATAGTTAATTTAAAATTTTTCATTTTGAATAGTAATATTTTAATACAAAAAATATTGATTATTTTAAAATATTTTTATTTTAAGTAAAATAAAGATGTGATATATTATATAAATAATAATATGATATTTTAAAAAAATTAAATAAAATTTTATATTTAAAAAATGAGGATATAATAAGAATAAATACAATCCTATACTCATATTCTATAAGCTAGTAATAGTAGTTTATAGCATTTTGTTCTAAAACTTCTAAATGTTATTTTAAAATAAATATTTATCAAACACTTACATAACGTTTTAATTTGATCAAAATACTATTCCCTAGTTAATACTCTCTTTTTTTTTTTTTTACTTGTCAAGTAGTCCCTTAGTTTTATAATTTATCCTACTTCAGAGA
Organism: Pontederia crassipes; assembly: GCA_030549335.1. Lineage (NCBI taxonomy): Eukaryota > Viridiplantae > Streptophyta > Magnoliopsida > Commelinales > Pontederiaceae > Pontederia > Pontederia crassipes. Next base: position 64,275,542 of record CM060196.1, on the reverse strand, counting down.
AAAGAGTCATATCACTACAAATAGTTTTTGTAGTCATGAAAATTTACTATAATAATAATAAATGATTGTGGATTGGGACAAAGAGTCTTCCCACGTATCACATATTAGATATATAAGACTCCATTAATATCGAGGAGAAAAATCATTACCACCATAGCTTTTTTTTCCTCATTGCATGGATCTTGATTTCTGTAATATAATAAAATAAAAATAAAATATTTAGAGGCTAAGAGCAAGAGTTTGGTTACCTCGAGAGTTGCACATTGCATGAAGTCAAATTTTATCTTGTGGGAAACCTTCGCGAGTTGCGATATCAATATGTCATCACGTCACGTGATCCCTCGCTTGCCCCTTTCATGGTTTTCTCACGTATGCCGTCAATAATGACGCACATAAGTACTGTTATTCTTGTCGGACAGTATGAATATTGAAATCGTATTCTTTCGAGTTTTATGTGGACAATTGAATTCATACATTAATTTCAAATGTGTTTGAATGAGATGGAAAGAAATACGAAAGTTGATGGGATAGAAAAAAATAGATATGATAAATTAATTTTAACAGATTTTTAATAAAAAAAATATGTATTATAAATATAAAATATAATTTTGTTAATTACTTAAAAAGTAAAGTTTTTATTAAAAAATGTTTAAAATATATTATTTAAATATAAAAACAATTTTAAAATATTATATTCGGTGAAATATTAAATTTTTTAATGAACTAATAAGTAATAAATAATATTATATTAATCTTTCTTATAATAAATATACTTGTGAGAAAACTATGACAGAGAGAAGATAAGAAAAACAAAAGAAAAAATAAAAAATAAAATTGAAAAAACAAAGTGGTGTCACGTTAGGAATGAAAGTAGTTCTCATCCGATCCGATTTTTCAGTTTAAAAAAAGTATTCGCTATTTTTCGAGTTAATTTTAAAAATTAAAAAAAATCATCTTAAAATTATTTAAAAAAATAAAAATCATCATCTAGCAAGTTAATTTTTTTATGATCCTATTTTTTATAATTATATTTTAAAATATATATAATAAATTAAATAATTTATATTAAATCTAAAATATACTACTAATATTTTAAAGTGACCAAATTAAAGTTTGATAATGTGATAAAAAAGTATGGAATTTTATACAAAAATTATTATATCTATAATAAAAAAATAAATTAATTATATAAACAAATATAAATAAAAACAGGCTGCATGGCCCTTTATGATTTTGTGTGTGTTGAGGGATTTGGGGGGCTCTAGCTCCTGCTTGTGTCACGGGGCATTTTTCGTGACACGAAGCGTGAAGTCTCGCGGCATCAGTGCCGCTCAACTTATAGTCATCGGCCGTTTAGCGTCGAAAACATGGAATACATGCAGACGCCCCGCACTGTGTAATATTGCGGAGTACCAAGTTATCCGCCCTTAGGGCATTTATCTTGTAAGGTCGTCCTTATGAATGGCCAAGTAGGTGACATTCCCGTAGGGTACGTCTTTTGCATCTTCAATATGTAACAAGACTCCTATACTTACGGTACACTGTGAGGAGTTCACTAGTGTCTTCCGACGCCCAATTGTATGTTATGTTTCATCATATTTAATACAAGTAAGCTTTTCTTTAATTCTAGTATCATGGCCTTGAGCGTGGGGTGACAACCCACATCGATGTCCCTTCGTGGCGTCACGTGACCCCCTTCGTCGCCACTTCGGACTTTAAGCGCCCAAGCGCCTACATTAGTGCCGCAATGCGCTAATGCCACGGTCTCGTGACGAGTAGTCCAACACTCTAGTCATGTCCGTGATTGAATGTCTATAAGAGCGACTCTCGGCAAAGTCGTCTCGACCATAAAACTTTCGCTGCAAACTCAAAACAGGCTTAGCTAGGTGCCTATCCGCCTAGTCGCCGCACGTGGTCCAGTGTCCGAGAATGACCCCGTGACAAGTGGTTTCAGAGCAGTTCTTCCTGCTCGGATTACCCAGCGACGATGACTCGCTTGTGTCGTCGCAACGTGCCCTGGCGTAGGAAATGTGCTTCCGCTCAAATACTTCATCACGCCCAGGCGCACTGGTACCATGATCTTTGATCGTTGACGCCAACGAGGAAGGCATGGCAAGCCTCCTCGCCGCACGCCTAGTCGTGCCCCGCAGCATGTTCCTCATACACCCGTGTCGTGTCAAGGAACGTCTGTCATGCATCATGATGACGGATTGATCGCCCCGCCTAACCGGGACGGTCATGCGTCGCTCACTCGAGTAGATCAACCACCCTAGGTATACAGTCGGGAATCCTGAAGTGTCGCGTTGCGTCAAAGAGTGGCCATATGCTCCGCATGATGGTCTTGCGCTGCTCATATCATGAGATCGCTTACACGAGCGTCGTGTAACTCGGAGGACCCGTGTCACATTCAGGGACTGTCGGTCATGCACTATCATGACGACCTGGCGCTGCTCGGTATTTCGTGACGTCGCATCGCATGCCCAGTCATGCAACGTGAAGTGCACAACCGCTTCACGGGAGAAGTTGGCTTAAAGACAAATATCAAGGTTCATGGTCCCTTTCGACCAAAGAATATCATCCTTTCGACCAAGGAGCATCAATCACAAGCATCTTGTCGTGTCGTAGCCTCGCCTGCCACGCCACGATGACTTTCAGGAATGGAGCAAAGCGTTGATTACTTGCAAACACTCATGGACGAGCTGTCAGCCTTGCCTGCCTCGTCAAGTGTCGCCCCGCAAGCGGCGCGAAGTCATCCATCGAGGAGTGGGACGAACCTGATACATGCCAACGCAAATCGACGCCTCAACTCAACGACCAATTTGGCAAATGGTCTGAGCGTCGAGCATCGGCGAACCTTGGCATGCTGTTGTCAAGCGTTCTGTCGCCAACCGAAGGAAGGGGTGCCCTTTTCTTTCGGACATCGCCTCGAGTAATCGAAGCGGCCTCCAAGAATCGCAATGCGAAGGTTTTGAAGGACACATTGGCGATGTCGTCTCTTCGAATGGAGATGGAGGTAATGTTGGGAGCCCATGCCACGAGTTCACCAACCGCAGTCCGCTTATCTAAGCGGAGTGTCTTCACAAGCATCCGCCCGGATTAGTGAAGGCCCGGAACGGCTACTCTTTCGCAAGGGTCAAGCCACCCGGTGGACGAATATGTCAAATGTGCATGATCTAGGATGACAAGCACAGTGACATTACTTTGTCCAAGGTGCGGACGGACGAGCATCTAAGGTGCATCCTCTTCGTGAACGAACACAATGATCTCACCCCGTCCATACCCCAAAGGGATTGTCAAAGCTTCAAAGGAGGTCCTAAGATCGGAAGAAGGCATATCTCAAGAACCCTGCAAGATGTGGCAAACTCAGGATGGCGTTGCCGTCGCGACAATGTAGAATGTGGCAAACATGCATCCCAGACATGGGACAGAAGAAGTGGCAGTTCATCAATTATGCAGGCCCTGACAAAGTTGGGACTGGAGGTCAAGATCGCATTGTTCAACATTAGCCAGATGGGCATGTTGAAGGAGGGAGTAAAATGAATCACCGAACTCCGCCTACAGTGTTCCCAGGAGGATGAAGACCCAGTGTTGGTGCTCTTCAAGCAGAGGGGTTAGAAGCTTTGGACTAGGAAGGAGTTGGAACGACCGGATCGTCCAACCTCCGTTCACTAGTCGACGCTGCCAAGTCAATCGGAACAAGTGCCATACCACCAAAGCCCTTGGGCAAGGGCAATGGTGGGGGAGAGAAGCTCAAGTCGCAAGGAGGAAGCTACTTATGCCGAAGATAAAGATCGCCCATCGAAGCAGGAGAAGAGAGTCGAACCACAGGCACATGTGGGGAGACCCTCATCGTCGCTCACTATAGCGACTGGAAGTGGACAAGGTGCGAAATGTTATACCAAAGAACCTTGCTCCACCTCAAATCGTCGAGATATCTCTTATCCACGAAGGGGAAGGTGGAACTGTTTTCAAGGCTCGGCGGACGAAGGACTCAACGTTGCAGCCATCTGCAACTTGGGAACAGCGAGTTGAACCACAAGAAAACGTGGGGAGACTCTCGTCGCCCACTATGGCGACTTGGATGGACAAGGCATGGATTGTCATATCAAAGAATCTTGTCCCGCCTCAAGACTGTCGAAACATCAGGTGATCACCAAGGAGGAGGTGGTTCTGCGCTTTCGTTCGGCAGAGGTATGGAAGACTCTACGTTGCGATCATTTGCAACATAGAGACATTGAGTCAAGCCCACAAAGAGACCTGAAGCGCCCCAGAGTATCCGTGAGAAGACTCTTGTCGTTCATCATAGCGACCCCAGACACTCGAAGCAGACAAGCTACAAGCATCGACATCGGAGAGCTTGTGCTGTTTCAAGCCGTCGAAATTCAAGAATGATCATCGAGGGTGAGATGGTCCTGTACTTCGCATTCGACGGAAGGGAGACTTTATGCTGCGGCCATCCGCAACATGAAGGCATCGAGTCAAGTCATGCAGGTCGAATGGCGAGACTCTTCATCGTGTTCTACACGACCCTGAGACAACTCTTCTCCGCGCTACTCCTGAAGGCATGCAAGAGTTATTTCACCTCCAAAGAAGCCAAACCACACAAGTTGACGCTGTGCAAGTCGAAGAGAAGTGAAGCCAACAAAGACTTGATGGACGGATAGTTGCTTGATGAAGTCAGACCGCACATGGCGGACTCCACTGGCACTGCACAAGTGATGACCCCGGATTGGACGAAGGATCAGCGAACGAAGCAGGCCTGAGGGAGGAGTCCTCAGCGAGACCCCAAGGAGCGGGCATTCCTGGCGTTGCGTGATGCTGGTGAAGTCGAAGTCAAGGCAAAGAAGACAGAATTGAACGAGACAAGCGAAGTCAAGACTCAAGACGAAGGCCCCGAGGAAATTCGGACAACGGCGTCGGGGGCGTCGCCGACTTTGGTGGGGGAGAATGTCACGGGGCATTTCCCGTGACACGAAGCGTGAAGCCTCGCGGCACCAGTGCCGCTCAACTTATAGCCATCGGCCGCTTAGCGCCGAAAATATGGAACACATGCAGACGCCCCACACTGCGTAATATTGCGCAGTACCAAGTTATCCGCCCTTAGGGCATTTATCTTGTAAGGCCGTCCTTATGAATGGCCAAGTAAGTGACGTTCCCGTAGGGTACGTCTTTTGCATCTTCAATATGTAACAAGACTCCTATACCTACGGTACACTGGGAGGAGTTCACTAATGCCTTCCGAGGCCCAATTGTATGTTATGTTTCATCATATTTAATACAAGTAATCTTTTCTTTAATTCTAGTGTCATGACCTTGAGCGTGGGGTGACAACCCACATCGATGTCCCTTCGTGGCGTCCCGTGACCCCCTTCGTCGCCACTTCGGACTTTAAGCGCTCAAGCGCCTACATTAGTGCCGCAACGCGCTAATGCCACTGTCTCGTGACGAGTAGTCCAACACTCTAGTCATGTCCGTGATTGAATGCCTATAAGAGCGACTCTCGACAAAGTCGTCTCGACCATAAAACTTCCGCTGCAAATTCAAAACAGGCTTGGCTAGGTACCTATCCGCCTAGTCGCCGCACGTGGTCCAGTGTCCGAGAATGACCCGTGACACTTGCACCTCATTGCATGAGCCAAACAGGCCCATCACGTATTTAAGAGCATTTTAATGTGATTGTGTGTCATGTTTTCTAAAAACTTTAATGAGAGCATGATATTCCCACCTATTGTTTTATTCCAAGTTATTTTGTTAACACTGATCCGTAAAAAAGTTATTGAATTTTAGTATGTCTTTATTCTCATTTTATTTATTTCATAAGAACGATAATCTTTTAGGCCTCATTTAGTAGAGGATACGGTAAGAACAAAAACTTTATTCTCCTAATTTCATCCAAAAACCACTTTTTTCAACTTGTGGGCCCGCCTATAATGATGATACAAATTAAGATTTATAAGTTTTTGGGATACTCAAAACACAATATTCTCGACGAGGATGGAGCCTTCAGAATGGAACAATAACAAATTCTCCTCTATTTTTTCTTTGCAATTACTGAACTTTATATATTTGTAAAATTAGCGTTTGACAGTGAAAATGAGAATTCAGATTCTATTCCTATTCTTATGAGTTATTCTCGTACCAAATAAAATCATAGTGTTATGCTTTTCTATGCAAAAAAAAATAAATTTTATTTTATTCTAAAAAACTAATTTTATATATTTTTATTTTATGAATAAAAATAAAATACATAATGTTCCTTCTTTGAAAAAGGACGACATCATGAAATCTTAAAAAAATAATAAGTAAAATCACAAAGGTTAAACAAAACATGTCATTTATTCGTTGGAATATAATTATATATATATATATATGCATGAAAATAATTCTTAGGAAAAGTGCCTGTGATTTCTTGGAAATTTTCAAATATGTTAGTGGTGAGAAACCAATAAATCCCTCGTGAGAGAGGCCGAGTGACGACTTTGACTACACGATGACTCGCAAAGGTCTTTCAACTTTTGTGTGGACATATTTCACTCCATTTTGTGAATATGATTTGGGATGTCTATCTAGTAGTCTCTCCAATCATTGAGGGTTGTAGAACTGCTAAACCTACTTTACATCCAATAGCACCAAGAAGTACTAGTAAAAAAAATCACTTATAAAGCAAACTTTAGGATGATTAATAGTTCAAAACATGTTGCATTTGCAAGTGAATTAGTGGCTTAAAATGGTTAGAGTTGAGAGTCCTAACAATAAAGTATTATTTAAGATATCATTGTTTAACAATCATCTACAAAATAATAATAATAATAATAATAATAATAATAATAATAATAATAATAATAATAATAATAATAATAATAATAATAATAATAATAATAATAATAATAATAATAATAATAATAATAATAATAATAATAATAATAATAATAATAATAATAATAATCAGAACTGCTGAATTTATAAATATCACGGTTAACACAAAGGGCAAGCCAAAAGGAAAATGATGAGATTCAAATTTTAGCTTCAAATACCACGGCTGATATCTGCAAAGGGTTTAAATTAAATAAGTAAACAAATTTATATAGTAATTCAATTTAGCTTGGATTTTATTAAGAGCCATTCGAGTTTTACAAAAAAAAAAAGGAAAAAAAAAACACGATGGTGCAAAGACAAAGCAAGCCCGGAGGTTGAAAGTTGAAACAACGGAAAACTACTGAAACAAAATTTAAGCGGAATTGTCATGTACAGGTAGCAGTGCTAAAATATAAAATACAAATTTTGACAGAAAAATAGAAATATAAAAGTAAATAAATAATACATATTTGAACTTCCAAGAAAAAAAAATCAGGTCGGCACATTTTTTATGCACTGATTTGCCAGTGTTAGTCACACAATCTCCTCCATGCAATTTCACACAAGATCAGGCATAGTTGAGACAAAATTTCTGCTTGATTCATGATGACTGGATGGATGTTGGAGACAAATCCCTCGGAGCAACAATTGAGACCACATACAAATGCTATTGTTCTTCCATTCAGTAAAAATATATAAACCAAAAGGCGAAATGCAAGATAATTATGCAACTTCGATCTTAGGAATATTTATACTTGACCAATTTGTGCAGTATGCCAAGTCTTCCAACCATCTAAAATAATCAGTATGTGCATTGGAGACTAAAATCAGCAATAGTACATGTAACAAAAAACAGTAATTATGCCACGTATCTGCCTGTCTTTTATGATACCTATGGTACTACTGAAAAGCCCTGACTATTTATACAAATAGAATCTACCAAAACTACCTGAAAGAAATTGGATAGCATGGTTGAGACATTCATGCATTTGTTCTGAGGAAAAGGATAATGTTGCACGGGAGACACTTTCCAGGTCAAAATAATAGGACAAATATCAGTGTTCAAGGATAAAAAAGGATACAAGTCTTGCACATTTTTATTACCTTGTAACCTGTAAAATGCATATCTGAATAACCTGGATTCCCTTACGGAGGCCATCGAATGCAGATATATCAGGCCACCTATCAGGAATCAACGAGTATGACATGACTTCTCTGTTGTGGTTGACTACATACAACAAGACATAATGATCAGGAAACAAAGTTCTATTATACAACATATAAATAATAAAATAAGAGAAACGTAACACATGTATATACATCATGGATTATGACCACTGAATAATGTCAAATTTCAGGTCCTGAAGCAAATAAATTGATGAGGCCTCTAAATACTTGCACAGTGGCTTCACAAGCTTGAAATAACTCTCCATCAAGGTTCCATCTCCCTTTGTCATGTGATGAAACAAATGTAAATGCAGTTGTCTGCAAAGCAATAAAGCACTCTTGTTTGTATCACGAAAGGTTAAAATAGAATGTGGGAAGGAGAAAAATCAAGTTCACGTATACCTTATGGTGTTCTATAAACTCAAAGTTAAAAGGATTAGTCCCCCTCCTTGTGAGCTTTGTAAGATGCCTGCAATAGTTCAACAATAAGACAAGATCACCACCATCAGTCCTTTTCAAGCTAACTGAAGCAAACATATATGTGAAAGAACTATCTAATGTGCAACCAATATCATATATCTTCACTACTAAGTCAGTGCATCTATCTTGCTTTTGCGTATAGTAAATTTGGAACTTTCTCATCTCATTAATATACGTGCATTGTTTCCTTTCTTTCTTTCTTCTGACAGAGTGCAGTGCAGTTTGTCAGCTGAATAGGAAAAATGGAGTCATTCCATAGGATGTGCTCCATCTTACACCCAAAATCCACAGTAAGGAATAACATGAAGATAAACAGTCACAAATATAATAATGGAAGATGCAACAAAAAATTTGCAAGAATACTGTCGTAGAAATTGTCTAACAGAAAAAGATTAGGTTGTTGAGAAATATGAAATTATTAAGAGAATAGATGCAATAATTGTAGTAGCTCATAAGGACACAAATATACTAATATAATCAATTTACAAAAAAAATAACAGCACCATATATTATTGGTGCATCCATCCACATTCTTTCTCCATCTGAGTCCGTCACTTGGTACCACAGTGAATACATATGGATGCTGAAGATCATTCAGAAGAGCACGATTTTTTTGTCAAAAAGCATGGAAGATACTGTTCATCTAGTACATATAAACATGGTTTGTCAGAACTATATCTAGGACTAGAGGGAAGACATTGTTGGCTTCTATCTGATACGTCAAATGATCTTTGGTCACATTTACCCAAAAGAATATATCTATGATATTTCAAGTTAAAAGGATCAACATATTATTTTTTTCAGTAAAAACTACTTTTGATTACCTAGATATGTCTATCGATGATCTTTCACCAATGAAAAATAGCAAAGAAAACAAGTATCATGTATATAACATACTATTATACGCACCAAACAGCGTAGACATCAATGAAAAATAGAAAGTCATAGCACAATCCATTAAGAGAATATAATCCTACCACAAGTAGAAAGGTCGAGGACAATCCTTTATTAGTATAAGATGAAGAAAACCATCAGCCAAGTGAGCATTGGCCACCAACCCCGCAGGGGCTCTTTCATTACGACATGAAATAATTGCGGCACCAATACTAAGGAAGCATCCCTTAGAACGTGACCACCTTGAATTGATAGGCACATTTCCATGAGAATGAGACTGTGCTGCTTGATTACAGACACTGCAGTTTTCGCGGCAGACGACTTTGTCAGGATCTTCCTCAGTATTTGATGGCTTCACCTGACTTTCCTTGTTACTTGTTCCAGTAATCAAGTCACCATTTTCAGCATCTAGGAAAGTTATTTCTGCCTCATATGATCTGAACGAATTTGGGACAAAAAAAAAAGTTCAAGGAGCTTGAATGAAAATTCAAAGACAGTTTGGATATGATAAAGGAGAACCTGTGTTTAAGAAAGGCCATTGTCCCAGCATAGTCATAGCGCTTGGGACCCATCCAACGATGTTGTTCACTCTCCCTAATGACATCTCCATAAAATCCATACCTATTCCAGGCAATATACTTCCATAAAAAACCACACGACTGGCAGTAAATAATTATTTGAATCAATCGAAAAATATATTTATCCAAGTATCCCTGGAAGCTAGATCTTGAAACTATTCCATAAATCATTTCCATCGGTTCCTATAAAAGATTCTTGGGAGAAGAAAGAAGATTCAATGCACTACTTTCAAACATAAAGAGTAATGCAACAAAGGCATGAGTCCATTTTTGCATTAGAGTTAAACAATTTTCCCATGATCAAAATTCAAATGGATTTCCGGATAAGAAAAACAGGAAGTGACAAACATTTCATCGTATGAGATGGAAGTAACTAAGTATTATTTTAACATAGAGAATTATTGAGATGGAGATCGCCTTCCAGATAATAAACTGTATGTGTGCCTCATAAAATGATAGGTGCACAAATGAAAAGGAGAAATGTAGAAAAATATGATACTTGTGCTGAAAAAGCACTTCAAGTTAGAAATACCTGTGATTCATTAATTTCTACCAACATTTTGAAAGGAAAGAACAAGACTCACTTCAGGATTACAAGGGTAACCAGGTTTTTTCAGAGCAATAATGGTAAACAAGTTGTGAAAATATAAATACAAACATAGCAATACGATGCATGTAGAAACATACTTCAAGATGCAACATCAACGAAGGATTTGTTGGTTAAAATACTTCCAATCAGTACATTTAATTCAACTTTAATGGCTACTAAGAGATTTCTTAAAGCCTTCTTATATGCCCAATCCTACTGTTGAAAACATTGCTGATGTGAAGTCACAAGAACTATGTTATTTCCTGATGTGCGAAGCTGTTTTTTTTTCTTGTGAAAGTCCCAATAAAAGGTAGCATTACAAATTTATCTCTCCATTGAGACAACTATAATATTGTTACCCTGCAAAAGAAGCTGCATAGTGTACAGAAGGAGAAACCGTGGAAGAAGGGCTAGCTTTCCATCTGACAACGCGAGCTATATCAAGTGACATCCTTTTGCCGAGAACAATTTGCAAAGCAGATGTTACAGGATCTCGCACACCAGTAGTACTGTGAATCAAAACAAAAACATATTCATTCTTTTAGACGATGCTCGTTTGCAAGGAAAAAAGTTGAACATGCAAGTTGGGGCAATCCTAAAGAAATAATAGATCATACATGGATTCAAGGATGGTATGAGAATGAATAAGTTGCGAAAATAGAAATACTCATGCATAGAATAGAATACCGGAGAGGTTGGAGAATGAATAATTTTGTTTTTAATATGTAAAATTCAAAACCATGGAACAAAGGGTACCTTAAAACAATTGCATCCGTTGAACCAGCAGGAATTAACCCAAATCTAAACTGATCATTAGGAAATGAGAAATTATGACCTCGATCTGAGAAAGACACAGATGACTGGTCTATGAAATGCAACCGCATAACTAGAAAACTTCAAGATTATGAAATAAAAAAATAGTATTCATCAAGATAATTACCTTTGATTATAAATTTAAAGCTAGTAAACTAACCTGTGTTGTTTGCCCAATTGCCGGCTACTGCTATTCAAGAGAAACCACATAATTCATTTAGACTCCAAGTGCTAAGATGGAAAGGAATCTACTACTGGAGTAACAAATGAAAATGTCTTTAGATACATACCAAGTTTAGGGGTCCCCAATCTATAAGATTCCGAAGATGAAAGAAGAGGTTCATTGTCATCACTTGTAGATGAACCCACAGAAAGCATGCCATTGGCATCATTAAAAGAAGTCCTACAGGAATCAGATTGCTGATTTTGATCACGTTTTCCAGCACGATCCAAGTCTCCGGGAACAGGTGGATATGGGGCACTATGCCTTGAGGATAATAGCCCGTTAAGAATTTCATTAAAGAGACCATCACCCCCCTGAGATGAGATCAATTTGATATTACTGTAGTCTAAGCCAGAAATGAAAGATCAAAGAAAAGATAAATAAGGATCGCATTAGGTAATTTATGCAAAGTGCATACACAAGAAAATCGTCTGTTACATATCTAGACACAAAATTGCAGATAAGTAATTTCAATAGCTGAAAAAGAATACCACATGTCAAATTTAATTTTCATTCACTGATACTAGATTATTAAGAATGATGGAAGCTAAACTGCTAAAAGAGTTCATAGTTACTGTTCAAAGAGATGGAGATCAAAATCTAGATTTGGGTTTATGCCCCATTTTTTACACAAAAAGTAGAGATGCCTTATTAACTAATGACAGAAATCATTGTTTTTTTTAGGAGAACAGAAATCATTGTTGATGATGCTTTGAATCTTAAACCAATTGTAAATACATCGGAATTCTCCTAATGATCTCCCATATCTGGGGCATTTTGATAATTATGAGATTTCTTTTCCTATTATGAATTGGTTTCCATATGTAAATTCCTCAGAGTTTTGATTTTTTTTTTTTGTATTTTGTAGTCCTCTTTGTTGCAGCCAACGTAAAGGAGGAGGGTATCCTCCTTTATCCTGTATTTTGTAGTCCTCTTACGTTGTTGCAGTCGTCTGCTGTGTTTGCAAGAGTGTATCTATTTTTATCTGTTAAAAGTTAAGCCCAGATAAAGGAGGAGGGTTGTGTTAGGCTCCGACAGCCAACGTAAAAATTCTGTCGAATCTCATGAACATGGATCAACTAATATGGCATCGTATGATCCATGTAGCCGACCCCACCTAGTGGGATAAGGCTTTGTTGTTGTTGTTGTTGTAGTCCTCTTTGTTTTCTTTTGTCAAAGGATAACTCTGTCAACGCCTAAGAGTGTAAATTCCCCATTCCCCTCTAGAAAATGAGCGTTGCCCTGTTAAGGGTGGACCTCGTAGAAATCTAACTTTTTGTGTATTTCTTCTCTCTCATCTGATATCCATAATAACCATATTCTGCCAGAATTCAAATTTGGCGAAGAAAGCACAGTTCACATTTGAAGACCAAGAAATTGCACTCATAGTCAAATTGATTACAGGAATGCGAGTTAATTAAAAGAATCTGCATCTTGAGGTAATCAATCATTATCACATTTAACTCAACTTTCTTATTTGTTATTCCTTTAATTTAATTCATTATACATTTCCTAAGTGCCTTTCAATCAGATGTATGTTAACAAGATGTATACTATATCTTTGCTTCATTAGAAAATGAATTATTCATCAAGCAAGGTAACCAACAAAATTGGAGAGCTTCAGCAAGTTACATACCACAATGACTATGCCATCAAGAGAATTGAGTTCACTGTCTGACAAAGATGATACAGTGTCAAATGCATGACGTGCTCTTTGTGTCTCCACTACCTGAAGAAGAAAGAAATGAATGGCAGGTATATGCTGATGAAGCAGATGATAAACGTTTAAACACAGATTTTGAGTATAATAATAAATAGTTTGTACTTCACAGTAGGAACTTAAGCCTGGCAAAACATCTAATCACCTTCGTTTGCACTTTAGCACGGGTGAATATTGGAGCAACTCTTTCCCAAGTTTGACGCCCATTTCCTTTTCCACATAGTGGATGAACAAAAACCTAGAGAATTCAGCTACATTAAGGCAAAATCTCAGGTACCAGAATTGAATGAAGAAGAAAGATTAGATATCGTACTACCCTACCAAAAGATTCCTTGGCCTGACGGCATCATTATTTATACGCGAATTTAAATGATCAACCCATGCTTGGCATGTCTGTAAATCTTTGTGTGCAAAGGTGTATTCTGAAAGAACCCATGGCGAGCCACTTAAATTGTTAATGTGAGAACCATACACCACGAAGCGATACATCTGCAAATGCACATAAACACCTTAATTATAAAATATGAAAATTACACGTTTGAACATCACTAATCAGTTACAACAACAAATTGTGGCACATTGCATGTAATGACCTGCGATCTGTTATACGAGAAAAGACTGCCTGCGTTTCTGGTAGAATCACGTATCGAGCCCCAACCAATTAACTCTACTGCGTACATATTGGAAAAACTACATCTAGCTTCACTACTTGATTGAAGCTTGATGCACAAACAAGAAGACTTACTTGAATCCTGAGAAAAAAGAGACAACAAAAAGGATTATCTAGGCATACAAAGTCATGTGATCCCTCATCAATACAACCGGATATTGCAGAAACAGATGACAGTTCTTTTCTCCGTGTTGAATCATATAATTCTGCTATGAAATAAAGTGTGAAATATCCAAATCACACGTTCAAAATTATTAAATGATTTATTATAGTTCCATCTTTTTCGCTCCGAAAGATTCAAAATTTTCAAGCCAGAATTTGCGATCGAAATCGGGCGAAAGGAAATTTACAGCGTCGTCGACGGGTTTCCAAGAGAATCCATCCGGATCGACGGTGACGATGACCTCGCCGACTCGGTCCAGTATAAGCATCGAGCTCAGCTCCGGCGGGTTGACGCTCTCCATCGACGAACGGGAGAGAGAGAGATGTGAAAAGAGGGCCGAAAGGGATATTTCCTGCAATGCTCTTCCTGCATATTAATGGGCCATGATGTAGGCCCACATTGACATCCCGCGATAAATTATAACAGCAATGATGAGCGTGACGGAATTTTTCTGGATACCGTACCGTTATTAGCGGATGACTTATTTTAAAAGATAAATTGCATAAAAAAAAACTTCAACTTTCGATTTATTCAAAAAATTTAATCTGAATTTTTTTTACAACTTTGATTTTGTTCTTAAATATAACATAAACTTATATTTTTACATAAAAAATTATGAGCTTTATTTTAAGTTTCAAATCTAACCTAAACTTTTATTTTAAAATTTTAAAATTAGTTATAAATGTAGCATATTATTGTTTATTATTAAAAAATATAAATATTAATCAAATAAACTTTAGTTAATTATTATCATATTTTTAAAAATATTAATTATTTTATAAATTTTACCTTTAGAGATGAGAATAAATTTTACCTTTATAGATGAGAATTGTAATTTAAGTTTAGGGAGTTCAAAACCATTTATATATATGAATTGTCTATGCATACTAAATAATATAATATACATTATTGATAATTTAACATGTGGTAATTTTTCTAAAAAATTATCTATGTTATCAAAATTCGGACAAACATTGACCTTGAAAAATTTCGGGTCAAGTCGAATTGGATCAGACCAGTTAACTCAAATGATGGAATAGGATGATAATAAAATAAATATAAAAATATATTCAATTAAAATATTTAAATGTATTCATCAATAATTAATATAAATTATACAGATCAAAAGCATAATAATAATAATAATAATAATAATAATAATAATAATAATAATAATAATAATAATAATAATAATAATAATAATAATAATGAGTAAAGAAAGAAGATAATTGTTCAGATACTTTTTTTACTTTGCTATTGAATATAAAACGCAATATGTAAACTCATAATTCAGCACTTAATTATTAATATTTATTTGAGACAAATAAAAGTTCTAAAATATAAACAAAATAGATGAATCATCAAACTTTTTTTATTTTTATTATAGGGTTACTTATTTTTTTATTTTGATATTCAAGTATGGTGAAAAATTACGACTTTGATAATAATATAAAAAGGGTACATAATTTTATTTGATTAATATTTATAATTTTATTAATAATAATACAATAATATGCTACATTTATAATTAATTTTAAAAATAAAAGTTTAAGTTAGATTTGAAACTTAAATTAAGGTTCCTGAGTTTTTATGCAAAAATATAAGTTTAGACTAAATTTGAGAACAAAATCAAAGTTCATAACTTTTTATGTAAAAATTAGATTTGAAAATAAATGAAAAGTTGAGATCTTTTTATGCAATTTACCCATATTTAAAAGTTGCCAAATTAAAGTTCAGTGATTGAAAAGTATGATATTTTATAAAAAAAAAAGTATTATATCTATAATAAAAAATGAATAACTTATAAATTAATTATATAAATAAAAATGGGATCCATCAACCCTTGCGATTTTTTGAGTGGAACCTAAATTTTTAATTTATAAAAAAAACATCCTAAATTATATTTGAGCTCCTAATTTTTATTTTTTTTATCAATTTCGGATGGAATAAGTTTTTCTAGTTCGCAGTACTTTCTTACACCCCTAATTGCAATCAAGATTCATGGCAACAATTTACGAAGACGATTAAATTATTTTACAGAGTCCATTGTTAAATTTAATTAAGTCTTTTGTATTTTTATTATTACGCGCCATTTGACTTATAATAATAATAAGTTTAACAGCATGACATTGAAATTAATCGAACATTTAATCTTACTTCCATTTCTAATCCGGTTAACACAGAAAAAAAAACGAAATTAGAAATACCACCACCAACGACCATTGTTAACGGTAACTGTCATTGTTTCAAACATTTGATCTGTATGGATGAGGGGAAATCTTTGGCCACACGCAGCGCTCCTGATAAGAAACTGGCGAACAGAACGACCACCTGCCTCTTTCTGTCTCTCCCTCCCTCCCTCTCCATCTCTCTCCCTCCTCTTCTACGATTGAATTGGCGAAGGTAAGCCATGGGTGTCCTTCAATTTGTCCCAGCTCCTAATTTAACCTCCTCGCTGCTGAGCTCGAGCTTCAGCTGCACCAGTACCAGAGCCCGCAAGCTCGTCCGGTGCCCCAAGGGCCAACCATCCGCCGGTCTGCGCGGGAGAAGGCTCTTTGCCTCTTCAACGAGCACCGCGGGCAGTGTCGCGCCAGAAACGCCGGCGCCTGAGGTGCAGGAAGAACCGCCGTCCGTCGACTTCGCATTCGTCAGCGTAAGTTTCACGCGCCGAGTTACTGTTGGTCCTTCGTTTAGTGGCGTAATGCGCCGAGTTCACCGTGCTCTGTGGGCGATGCATGCAGCCACGGTTGTTGCCTGACGGATCGCCGGACGTGCATTACCGGATAGCTTGCGGAGGGCAGAAGCTGAGGGATATAATGCTCGATTGCAACATCGACCTCTATGGTCCTTATGTAAGTTCCTTTTTTTTCCTTTTCTGCAAATGACATTGAAACCAATTGGAATCATACTTCAGTATTCCACTCTTTTGAACTAGACATCTATGGGTGTGTTTGGCGTGGCTTTTTGCCGTAGAGCTTTTTAAAAAGCTCACTGCTTTCACTTATGTTTGGTAAAAGTTACTGTAGTTACTTTTTCTCAAAAAAATCTATACGCCACAACCAATAATGTGCTTTTCTTCGCATATGGCTCCCTCCTCCTCTTGCTGAAAGCAAGCTTTTTCTCAAATTTACTTTCTCCTATAGTACTCCCAAATGAATCCATATATAATGTATACATTTAGAATCTTATTATGCAACCTCAAATTAGCAATAAAAGTGAATTGCTTGATAAATAATCAATATATTAAGTTCAATTCTATTTTTATAAGGCATTATATATATCAAGATTAAATTTCTATGATATCTTGACTACTTTAATGTGACAATTAAAGGATTCTTTTGCCCATTGTCATGACCATGCCAGATTTTTTTTAATTTTTTTTACTCCCAATAGTTACTGAAATCTTTCATGGATGCCATTTAAAATGTCTCGTCTTTAGCTTGATGCACAACTTTGGCCTTGAGTTTGATTATAAGCTTAATTGGGTGTTGCAGGATCAACCACTGTCAAACTGTTCTGGAGGTGGCACCTGTGGTACATGCATTGTGGAGGTATGTGCCTTCATCCTCATCTTTCTCTGTGGTTTATGAACTTTGGATCGACCACTGTTAAGCTAATCCTCTGGTGTTAGTCCCTCCCATCACTCTTTAAGGATTAGGCATTTGGTATCACGATGATGGTACGCAACAAAGAAATGGGCGTTTTCACTTTCATTGCTCTGATTCCTATTCTAGGCGTTCTTTATGATATTATGTTGGAACTTGGAACAGAAATGAATCTCTTGGCTTTGAGATTGCAGGTGGTGGAGGGTAAAGAGTTACTTAGCCCAAAAACTGACAAGGAGAAAGAACTACTTAAGAAGGTAAGCTACAGCCAGATATGTGCCCTTTATGTATCGTAAGTGATCAGTACCGACTGCAGAAACTTCTTGTTCCTCTGTGTTGCAGAAACCAAAAACATGGCGATTAGCATGCCAGACTGTTGTAGGGAATCAAGATTCCAAAGGACAAGTGAGTCATACGCAAATACATTATAGTTTCATCCGACAAATATATATTCAGTTCACATAGGAAGGATTGGAAGAATTGTTCACTTGTTTCCTCCATGGATGCAGCTTATCATCCAGCAATTGCCTGAGTGGAAAGTGCATGAATGGGAAAAATGAACTTGTGACCAGAGAAGAAGCAACTAAATCTGAATCTGGTTAAGATTTTGGGTATTGGTTTACATATTTTTTCCTCTTCATTGTTATTAGCAGACTTGGGAGCTTTGGAGGGTGACAAAATCACAGTTATGCTGCAGTTGTCTTCAAAATACGTGCAAGGTACATGTAACAAACATATGAGGTTTCATCTTCTTCAGAAGAGATTGGAACTATACAAAATATAAGACTGCAGGAAACTAACTTTTCATGAGTGCATCTTTGAGGTCAATGGAGTTCTAAATGCATGCATACATATATGGGGACAATGGTGTCCCCCCAACTTAAACCGGGGACTGTCCCCCCATTCTGCGTCGGCCGCCGGATTCACATCCGACGATTGGCGCAGATTTAAGAGTTTTAACTGAGATATGGTGCGGTCCGACTTGGTCGAACGAACGTTTCAGCCAAGGTTCACACGAACCAGTTCCAAGGGGTATAAGATGATGAAAACCCTTGAATTGTCTTATTTTTGTTTCTCCTCTCTCTCTCTCTCTCTCTTCTTCGTTTCTCCTCCGCGCCGCCTCCTCTTTCTCTCTCCTCTCCACGCGCGGCTGCCCTACGTCGACGAGCCTCCAACTCCTCTTTCTTCTTCTTCAGTGCTTTTCCTCCACGGCGACCTCTTCCGACGCCCATCGCCGCAGATAACCCCACTCTCTTCTCTCCTCTCATCTCCTCTGCTCTCTCTCTCTCTCCGCTTCCGACGGATGGCTGCAGAGACGACTGTTCTCTCCTCGCGAGGCACGGTGGATGGTTGCCCCCGCCCAGCGGTGACCTTCGCAATGACCTCGAGCACCGGATCTCCGTCGACAAGATCTGCGTGTGAAGAGGGCCCGATCCAACCGTCGACGAGCAGACCTGCGCGGTCCTAACATCGAGCACCCCACATCGATCCCGCCAAGCCCCGACGACCTCCTATCACCTCTGTCGTGGTGCTATCGACCTCCAGATGACCTCCCGCGACCCCACACCATCGCCGACCCCCGCACACTGCGAGCACGTCGCCACCCCCTCACGCGAAAGATTCGCCCGCCGGCCCAGATCTGCCACACCTCGGCTAGCAGCGGCGACCCCGCGGCCAGATTTGTGTTGGCGCACCCTCCAACCAGATCGATCAACCAGCAACTCCACCGCGCAACCTGCCGATCAGATCTGCCCTCTTGCACTGCCATCGACCAGATCGAGCAACCGATGACTCTCCCGAGGACCCCGCTGATGAGATCTGCTCTCTCGCACCATCATCGACTAGTTTGAACATGTCGCGGCTCTACCTCTCACGCACGACCGCCGACGAGCCCGCCCTGCCGCCAACGCCGCTGAGCTCGTCCACCCCAGGGTCGCTGAGCTCGTCCTCTCGGCCGCCAATGCCGCGGAGCTCGACCGCCACCCGCCGCCGCTAAGCTCGTTCGCCGCCGCCGAGCTCACGCACTTAATCCATGTTAATTCACGTTAATTCTTCGTGCTTTAATTTTTTGTGTTAACCCATGTTGTAAACTAATTAAACTTTTGTTAATCCATGCTTGGATTTGTTACATTTTTGTTAATTCTTGTATGCGATTGACAACATCGCGTTTTTGCAATGGTGTTTTCTCGTCGTCATTTGTACAATGCCTTAGTGCCTCAGAACGTCGAATGGCTTTTCTCGTCATCATTTCTACAGTGCCTCAGAACATCGAATAGCTCATAGGAAGCTCGTCACGTATTCTCTCTCGTCTCCATCCATATCTCACTTTCGGGCATTATCTATCTCGCTTTCCGACGAGCTCCGCAAGCTCTTCCACAATAATTTAGTTGAACTTATTTAATTCTAACATACTGAAAATAAGTTATCCGACTATCTGAAGGTCCCTTCAATCTCGTTCTGAGAAAACCTCAAAAAATAGCCTACTTTTGAAGATCTGGAGGCGCTTTCCATGATAAGAACATATTGATAAATCACACTAATTTACAACATAAATTATCAATAAAAGTTTTACAAAAGTGTAATTAATCACACTATTACATAATGGATTAATTTACAACACGAAGAGTTAACGGATTAACAGCAGCTTGGCGATGGCAGGGAAGGTGAGCTTGGCGGCGACGGGGTGGGCGGGCTCGATGGCAGCGGTGGCGATGCATGAGCACGGCGGCGGCGGGGCGGGCAAGCTCGGCATGCGGCAGGGTCGCTGTGTGTCATGCGGCGGCACTCAGTGTGTGGGGACGGCGGTGGTGCAGGGTTGGGGGAGGTAATCACGGATGTCAGGACCGCGCAGATCTGCTCGTCGACGATTGGATCAGGCCCTCTTCACGTGCAAATGTGGTCGGCAGTAGGCGAAAGGCGAGATCCGGTGCTCGAGGTCATCGCGGAGGTTGACGTCATGCAGGGGGCAGCCGTCCGCCGGGCCGCGCGAGGAGAGAACAGCCATCCGCCCCGTGCGGAGAGAGAGAGCAGAGGAAAGGAGAGTGAGGGTCGACGGTGAAGCGCTGAAGAGCTTGCACGGGGTCGGCGGCGGGCAGATCTGCGGCGATGAGAGTTGGAGGAGGTCGCCGAGGCTCAAATCTCATCGGCTCCGTGCAGATCTAGGCAGACGAGGTCGTCGAGGCACATATCTAGTTGGCGGCTGTCAAATCTGGTCGGACGTGATCGTGGATGCGGAGATCTCGTCGGCGGTCGCTCTCGCACATGTCTGGGCTCGACGGACATGGTCGCACTCACGAAGATCTCGTCGGAGGCAGAGATCTCGACGGACACAATCGCACTCGCGGAGGTCTCATCGGCGGCGGAGATCGACGGACGCTGCGGATCTCGAGCTCGCGACGAAGCGAGAGTAAAAGGGGTAAAAAATTTTTTACCCCGCCCTTTTGTACTCCGCGACCGCCGACTGAACCACGAGCAACGTCGTCTGATTTTTTCATGGTGAACCACCCGCCGTCGCCCGGTTCACCATGAAAGAATGCTTTTTTCATCGGCGCCCGTCCGATGCGCATCGGACGGACGTCTTTAAATGGGTGGAGTGTCCCCTCATTTGAGTTGGGGGACACCCGTTATATCCTACATATATACATGTTGCTTATGTTTCAGGCAATCAAGATGATTACTGGTTACATACATCATTCTCCACATTTTAAGAAGTCGTTACTTGATTACATCATACAGATACTGTAAGAAACCTCCGTAAGTTATTCAACAATGGAAAAAAGAATAATTTTTATTCTGGAGAATCTGTACTGCAGTATTTGCTACAACTATAAGCTATATGAAGTATGAACATCAAATGTGAATCTTGAGTCAAAACAAATCCGATGTGTGAAAAGTGCAATATAACCATAACCTAGAAACATGTCAGCGCCTATTCATGATAAAACACAATACTATAAATCAATGTCATTTTGTTTGGTAATTAACTAATGAAGAGGTAAGATTGGATGGTGTTGAGAGATATGGGATGATGGAGCATGCTATGTTGTTAGAAGTTTTTGTTTGGATAATAAGTTATGAAAAATGATCTTATAGGGGAGTGAAAGTTTTATTTACTAAATAGTCATTTTTATCCTTTATTATATATATAACTTATTTATAATATCTAATGAGTAATAAGTATTAATACTTACCAGTTAATTTATTTTTATCTTTTATTTTTGTTTTACATGTTTTCTCTATTTATATTATATTTGTTATTTTTTAAACTATTTTATTCATCTATTTTTTAAAGTAAAAATTGATAGATAAATATACATTCAGAGAAAATATAATTTACCAATGAGTGAGAAAGATAGATGATTTAATTTAGTGACAAGAGAGATGATTTAATTTTGTCACAAGAGAAATGATTTCATTGAGAAGTTTTTTTGAAAAATGTGATGGATAAAGAGTTTAATTATTTCATCCCACCACTCTTTAAATTAAATAAAAAATATAAGCAAACATGATTTATCTAATTTCATTTATTCATATTCAATATCATCCCTTCAAATTTCTCAATCCAAACAAAATCTTAGTTAATTTTATGCAGGTTGATCAATGGCTCAAATTGAGATGATTCGCCTTATAGTTTGATATGTGCAAAATAAAACGCAATACTATAAATCACCAAATTGAAACAAATATAGTGTCATCCCTGGACTACAATATGCTTTATCTTTTATCTTAAACTAATTAGATTAGGAAAAATGAATGAAATTTGCTTTCGAAAGAAAAAAGAAAGGAGAAATAAGTTGATCCAATAAAAAGTCAGAACATTTAAATGACAAGTGTTTAGATGAAATAAATGTTATGATGTAGTTAAGTATCACCTCTGCTATATGAAATGGATGCTTAAAGAAAATTGACTTAATATATATATTGCCTAACGATAATTCAACTTAATCAATTTCTAACTTTAGATAATATGCACTAAAGATGTAGTTTTATCTTAAAAATATCTCGATTGAGTGAGTTATTGATTAAGTCTATAAATTTCAACTGAGTAAATAGAGATGAAATATAAAATAGCTGCAAACAAATAAAGAACTCAACATCAACCAAAAGCTCGAAAGGAGTTCAACTTGAAATCATTAGCCGATTAAAAAGAAGATAGTTCGATGGAAATGAAGTCACAAGATAGCATAAACCTAACATTTGTATTTAGAATAAAAAATTATCTGAAAATCTAATAGGCTTCAACAAAGTTAATCCTAACTAGGGCTTACAAATGGCACAATTCATTTTTTAAGAACTTTATCAGGTGTCATAATGATTGCCAATAAAATCGAATAAATGCTCAATTTTCTATTCCTCTTCCACCACATATGTGGGCAACAATAAGCATTTTACCATTTCATGATAAATTACATTAATTGTCCTTCAACTTTAAGTCAATATCTCAACGTTTTTCCAACTTCAAATTATTACTATATTGTCCTTAAACTTTAACTTTCTTACACGCATCATCCTCTTTACCGATAAAATATAATAAAACAATATAAAAAACACAATAAATTAATAAAAAAAGAGGCAAGAGAGAAGGGGGTGTCGACCCCCCTGTTACGTCGACCGATGAGAGAGAAGGGAGTGTTTGTCACACCCCACTCCGTGACTAAGTTATAATTCTAACTATTATCTTCCTTAATTATATTTAGCAATTCTATAAATAAAATTAATAAAACCTCATCCCTTACTTATCTTGTGTTATTTGCCAAGACACACAAAATATGCATATATATTCATCAAAGTTAAATAAACAGTTATAAGATATATCATTCACATATTATCATTATAATTTTTTTTCCACTAACCACCTCACATATAACACCCCACAACATCTAGTTTTATACAACCTTACAAAAAGTTTTCTCACAAAATTATAATATCTAGGATTATCTATTACATGCATATTTCAAAAATAAAAGTCAATGAAAAAATAAAAGTGAAAGAAAGATCGCAATGCTCTGACGGTTCGACCTCTTCTATATGCGTCAAACCAAACTTCGAGTTAACTCAATTCGAGAACTTAAAATTATCTGAAAAATTCAAGTGAGCAACAATCGTTTGCTCAGTGAGTGAAATAAAAGTATAACATAGGGAAACAATATGAATGCATATAACATTTAAATAACCACATTTCTTTCATATGAGAAAACATTTAAAGCATAACTCATATCACTTAAGTTTTCAAATCATGTGAACTTTTACATAAGTAAAAATTATTCAAGATATCATCATATTCACAAACTCCACACATGTGTTGTTGCATATACTCATCATGGGTTAATACGTATTCCTGATCATGTATCATACAGTTAAGCAGAGCTTCATAACAAACAGTATCATATACGCAAAGTAAATTATGAATCAAGATGTATTCCTCTATGATTGTGTACCATACAGTTAAACATAGCTTCACAATAAAAAAATTTCAAATATGCAGAGCAAATCATGGGTCAATACGTATCCCAATCATGATTGTGTGACATTCAATCATGATTCTCATATATGCAGAGCATATCATGGGTCAATACGTGCACGCAGAGAAACCCCTAAAGGACAAAGACAATCGATATATGCCCCGAAGGCTTCATGTATATCGAATGCGATCACAAAAATTATTTTTCAAACAGCATGACTAATGAACATATGGAGTTTAACAATATCAAAATACACATGTCATAATCTCATATCATTATCAAATAAAACTTATTTTAACTTCACAAGCATTGTTCCCTGAAAATATTTTTGTGTAAAAGTTTACTCCATCTCATATGATATTCTTGAAACATATCATAAATATCTTTCATAACTCAAGATACGTTTCAATAATAATAATAATATTTGCTTGAGATAATATCATAAATAAAAGAAATAACATATAACATTTTGCTATGTTGTAAATTTACCCACTCATCTTGTACTTTATGTTTTCAAAGAGGTTTATTAAATTTTTCTCCTTTCACTTGTAGCTTATTGATTTTCTACAAACAATGATGCTATTTCACTTTCCAATTACTAATAAGAATAATATGCAATGTATGCTCATGATGCATGAACACTTTTTCACCTTAAAATGCATATAATCCCTTCTAATACTAATGTGTAAATCAAGTATTATATTCATATACTACTTCACACTCTCAACTATTCAATCTACCGAAGCTTAACTAGGTGCTGTCTCAGAACTTTAGACTGAGCGAATCTCAATAAATAATTAATAATTTCTTAACCACATGAGAAAAGTCTATGATTTTGGATAAATTAGAAACTAGACTTTCTAAGATTTCCAATTCTCAAATATCATTCACTAATTCCAAATGATCAAACCATAAAATCCAACGCAATCTGACATAGGATTTGTGTTCTAGTAGATTGTGTGTCACTAAAAGATTGATTTATATTTTTTTCACACTTGTGTATTTACCTAGATCATAATTTTCTCGAAAACTAAACTTTCCTATTATTTAGTCATAAAAATTAGAAAATTTAACTCCTTATATAACTCTATAACAAAAATAGTCAATTTGGGTCGTGTTCTGTTAATTCCTGGAACTTGACAAAAAACTTATCATGAAATGAAAAATTCATTTCTCCACATCTACTTCTTACGAAGTCTAATTAAACATATATAAATTTCAAATACTAATTCATTTTATATTAATCATGCTTTAATTGACAAGACTGACATATCTCTGACTCAGGACAGAGTGAGCGACCTATGGTGCTGGGTTCATAGCTTTCTCGAAAACATTCATTTTTATATGATTCTTGTTGTCATGGAAAGCTAACTTTTAGAGGATGAACCATGAAAATTTCAGGATTTATGAAGAGCTACACACGAAAAGATAGTCATATGAAAACGAAGGTCAATTTCGGATAAAAAATCCTACCTTAACCAAGTGACCTTGGCGAATTTTCTTAGGCGGTTCTGCTAAGTAGTTTTCTCTGCAAATTTATTGCCTTTATGAGAATAAGATATTTTAATTTATATATTTTCTCAGATTTTTAACATGTCATATGCGGTTTGAAAAAATATTTTTCTAAGCAGACGATGAGCTGCCTACTTGAGCTGTTTGAAATCTTATTGGTTGAAATATTATTTTTTAAAAATAGTGTTAAATCTCTAATTAACCATAATTAATCATAGTTAAAAATATTTATTATAATATTTTAAAAATATTAAAATTTATTCTTAATAATATTATATAATTTCTTTACAACGCTTATTAATAATTTAATTATCATTATGCTTTAATTCAAAAGTGAATTGCTATATGCATCCATGACTATTTTAGCATCTAGACTAACTTAATATTATAATTTGATGCATAATTACATAAAAATGATGTTTGTGAAACACATTCATGACGGTGTCGGCCCCACTTCGCCGGTGCAATAGAGGGGGCATCGGCGCGTGCGAGAGAGAAGGGGGCGTTGGCCCCCTTGTGCTAGCGAGGGGCGACAGCCTCACGACTTCCGCCTCTTTTTATTTTTTATTATATATTTGTATTATTTTATTACTTTTTTTGCGCCATGTTGTGATTGAGAAACTGGCTATCACTTGTCAAGAGGACGTCATGTGCAAGAAAAGAAAAAAAAATAGGTGTTCCAATTACAAATTGAAGTTGAGAGACCGAGTAGTTATCATATGTAAAGTTGAAGGGCGATTCATGTAATTTTTCTGTCATTTCATGTTCCATTCTATCATTTCATGTTCCAAACTTTCTTTTAATGTTATACATTTAAAACCTTCTTCCTTTTATTCATATCTGAAGCCACCTCTGCATCATCATGTGCTATTCCTCCATTCTCTACAGCCTTTAAATTGAAATCATGGTTCTTCCATAATTTCACATGAATAGTTAAATTGATATATTAATTTAGATGTGTTTGAATGAAATATAATGATTAATGAATAAAATATTAATTTATTTATTTATAAAAAATTAAGGTCATTACAATAATGATTTTCATGTATAGAATTTTAAATTATACTATTACTACACCATTTTCACGTTATCGATGACGTGCACAAAAAGGGGGGTGGCCCCCTCTCCCACGCATGATCGACGATGCGCGGAGGGAGGCGTCCCCCTCTGCACGTCGTCAACAAGAAGAGGGAGTGCCATCCTCTTTCTCCGGCTACCGATGCCACTTACGAGGTCATATGAGAGGAAGGAGGCTACCCTTTTAAATTATTTTTATAATTAATTATATCATTATTTTTTATATTTTAGTATTTTATATTTTTTTAAAGAATGTGTCACATAAGCAAAAGTGACCGAAAAACTTGTTATATCATGTGAAATGACAATTGATGTAACAATATAATACTTGGATGACAGAACAATTGGAAAGTGAAACTGGATGACAAAGTTAGAAAAGAGAATAAAGTTTGATGATATTTAATGAAATTTACTCAAATAAAATATAATTCATTCTTATTCTTTATATAGCATAATATTAACCCAAAAAAGAAAAGCATAATTCATTCTTATTTCAATTATACTCCCAAAACTTAATCAAATATTTAATTTTATAAAATCGTCGAGTCTACATGTGAACTTAAATGAGTCAACTGATTTCATTTGGTTCTATTAAGTTTATTTCGAGTCTACCCAAATATGTTACTTAATTCGAATTTGAACCGAGTTCACTCGGTTTTATATTGGAAAATCTTAAATTATTAAGAGTTATGAGTTAGAATGTAGAATTTGAAAATCATGATTATGACATAGCTTTAGTGTTTCATGTACATGTGATTTCATTTTATCTTATTTGTTTTTCTCACTAAAAACTATAAGTTTTTTTTTTTACGAACGATGAGTAATATTTTCAGTTGCTCAAATTCCTAACTTGTTCACGATTATCAACTTCGCTCATGCTCGAAACTTATATCTTCCGTTGCGTTTGGAAAGAGAATGAAGTTGGAACTGCGGCCTGGTTCCAATTTGATTATCCAAACACGGCTAGAGAAATCGTGATTCCAATAGAACTGTGGACTTGAATCATGTCATTATGTGATTTGGTGGCCCTGATTTCACCTTTTTTGATGGGCTCGGGGCACTGTAGCACTGAGATCAATCAACTTTTTTTCGTTGTGACATTTTTGTTTTTATTTAACTTTTTTCTTTTTCTTTTATCTCTCACATTTCTCTTTTAAAATAAATGATATTATAAATATAAAATAATTTTATAAAGGATTAATATAATATTATTTATTACTTATTATTTCATTAAAACAATTTAATATTTCATTAAATATAATTACTTTTAAAAATGATTTTTGTATTTAAATAATATATATTTTTAACATTTTCTTATTTTAATAAATAATAAAATTATATTTTATAATAATAATTATTTTTAATTCAAAACTCATAAAGAATTTATCCATCACATCAATTTTTTTCTTTCACATTAATTTTTTGATTCCTCATCATTATGTTCTACTATATTTAAACACACATCGAACTAATTTGTTAAAACTATTCACTGAGAATTTATGAGGAATCGCGATTTCATTTTCAAACGAGCCGAAGTGATTCAAACAGACACTACTTGATGTCAAATTTCCCATAATTTTCAATTAATTTCCCTTATAAAAGTAAATTTTGATCGAACGATCAACTCATCATGATTCAAATTTTAATTTAGTGTCATTTAAGTTTGAATCTCGAAGAAAACATTGAAACGTGCTTACAAAAAAAAAAAAAGATTCAAAATAATGAGCTAGTGATTGCACCTTTTTTCTATTGCCACTGAAATACTTGAAATGTAGGATAAAATTAAAATTCATCCATAATTTTAAGTTCGAGACCGTGTTAAACAAGAATAAGTTCTTGACACGGATACTAGTTGGTCGAGAGATTGCACTTTTTTTTCGATTAGAAAGAGAAATTTATTAATCTAATACAAAAAGTAAATATTCAATATAAAGAGACAAATACATTCCACTAGTAAAATTTAAACTCATAATATTTTAAATTTTTTGAACATGGGGTTATTAACATTCGGTGCCAATAAGAATTAACTCCGTTATTCGATTGTAATTAGAAATTGCATTTTTTTTTCGGTAGTGAGAAATTGCATTTTAGTATAGAAGCCTTTTGGTGGGCCTTGGAAAAACGTAACGCTCCATTTCGACGCTCTTAACTACAAAACGCGTTACCGTTACGGGCATAAGACGCCTTTTCGAACTCTTTTATCTCCCTCCTGCGCACGTTAACTTTTCCCTCCCTCCCTCTTCTTCCCCCCTAAAAAGGACCCCAACGGAGACGACGGACGAAGACGCAGAACGAGAGCAGAGAAAGATGACCTCCAAAGAGAGCTACCGAGACGAGCTCCGATCCGCCATTCGCCAACTCAATGACCGCTGCATCTACTCCGGCGCCAAATGGTACCTCCTCCTCCAGCCGCTTCATCTCGTTTTCTCCTTTGGTCTTGTGCACTTGAGCAGATCTGTGACCTTCCCCACAGGGCAGCGGAGCTGCTGATGGGAATCGAGCCGGACGCACCGCCATCCGCTTCCGCCGCCGCGCCCGCAGCCTCCGTCCGCAGCACTCCGTCCACCTCCAGCGCGCCTCGCCCCCTCTCCTCCTCCGCCCACCATCACCTCAACGCCTCGGGCTTCCGCCGCCGCCTTCGCTCCACCGCGGTCGCATCCGGCGGAGACGCCGCCGCGACGCCCCTGGCCGGCGTCTCCTACGTCAGCACGCCGGTGCCCGATGACGACGCTTTCGACGGCGGCGGCGACCTCTACCTCCTCGCCAAATCCTACTTCGACTGCCGCGAGTACCGGAGGGCCGTGCACGCTCTCAGGGGCCAGAATGGGAAGAAGGCAGTCTTCCTCCGGTGCTACGCTATGTACCTGGTACGTGGTAACATGTCTTTCTCACAGTCTCTTTCGTTTTCGCCAAGTTTTTTGTTTGCTTCACGACTCCTGTTCGATGAAATGCTCATTGGAATAATACTGGATTTACTGCTCGTAGGTAACGTTTTGTTACTAGTTATGCAGATATTCAACTTCTAGAGTAGGAGTTGCTTAATTCTCGTTGTAATAAAGAAAAAAATTACTGGAATGAACAAAATCCCTGGACTTAAATTTACAGGCATTTCCTTCTTTGCCTGATGGTAATCACCCTCGTTTTGGGCTGTAAATTACTTGCAAAGCACTAAAGTGATGTGGAGTTTAAAAAAGGCCGCAACTAACATGTAGAAAATAAGAATCTTGTTACCCCCCTAGGGAAAAAATTGCCATTAAAATTTCCAATTTTGAAGACAGAATTCAAATGCCTGCTCTTTGACCCGTTATCTAAAGCAGGTTGGAGTCTTTTTCGAGTTGCCATTCCGATGCTACAATTTTTTTAAAAGAACAATAAGATTTGGATGGCCCGTAATTTCGGTGCTCGGTCTGTAAGCATTTTATATATGGACTTTAATAATGAGTGTAGTAAACATTTTTTCTGTCTTATATGCAAAGCATGCGTACGATATCAATTAATCAATTGGTTAACTGATTGAATTCCAATAAAAAGAAACCATAAGATCCAATCTTATAAGAGGATTCAGCTCAAATTGATGAAATTATTGTCATGTAAATTTAATTAAGATTAAATAATACAAAAACATTGTTTTGACGAGACATATCTAGTTTGCAAATGCAAAGCATTGGTGTGTTCTGAATATACTTCCTTTCGTGTGTACTTTAGCTCTATGGGCGCGTTGTTTGTGAATGGAATGAGAAATGGCAGCTGTGATTTTCGAATGATATTATGTGACTCATTATGTACTTTATTTAATACCCAAGACATGTTTTGTTTAAGATGCATTAAGATTGTTAACTTACAACACTCTTGAACTTTTGTTAAAGAACACATCACTGTGCTAGAAGCCTTTGTGCGTCAACCTTCCCTTTTCTTTTCTCTTCTTTAGCACAAATGCACAATGGCCTAAATTATCTCCCCTCATTCATTTAATACATCGAGACAAAGTCCATTTGGCAGTTGATCTGGAAATTTTACTCTGTACCTAGGGGGAAACGTTGTTTAATTAAATGCAAAACACGGGCCAAACCTTGAACATTCCATAGAAACAAAATGACTGAAAATCGGCGCTGTTAATTTTGCATTCCTTTTTTCTATGTTTACAGGCAGGAGAGAAAAGGAAAGAAGAAGAGATGATAGAACTAGAGGGGTCGTTAGGCAAGAGCGAAACAGTTAATAGTGAACTGGTAACATTAGAAAGAGAGTTATCTTCGCTTAGGAGAGTTGGCACAATCGACTCTTTTGGTTTGTATTTATACGGCATTGTGCTGAAGGATAAAGGGTGTCAAAGTTTGGCAAGAACCATGTTCGTAGAATCTGTTAATGGATACCCATGGAACTGGAGTGCGTGGTCGGAACTTCTGTCCCTATGCACTACAACCGACATTTTGAACAATCTCAATCTGAAAAATCACTGGATGAAGGACTTTTTTATTGCTGGTGCGTATCAAGAACTCAAGATGCATGAAGAAGCTATGAAAAGGTACGAGAGCCTATTGGGGGTCTTTCGTTTCAGTGACTACATCCAAGCTCAAATTGCAACAGCACAGTATAGTTTGAGGGATTTTGACGAAGCTGAAGTAATTTTTGAAGACCTTCTCAGAAACGATCCTTATCGTGTGGACACTTTGGACATCTATTCCAATCTACTTTATGCAAAGGAAAGTTTCTCTGCTTTGAGCTTCCTCGCCCACAGGGTATTTTCAACAGATAAGTATCGACCAGAGTCGTGTTGCATAATAGCAAATTATTACAGTTTGAAAGGACAGCATGAGAAATCAGTTTTATACTTTAGAAGAGCACTTAAACTGAACAGGAAATACCTTTCAGCTTGGACATTAATGGGTCATGAGTATGTAGAGATGAAAAATACTCCGGCTGCTATTGATGCTTATCGCAGAGCAATTGATATAAATCCTAGGGATTACCGTGCCTGGTACGGTTTGGGACAGACCTATGAGATGATGAACATGCCCTTTTATGCCCTTTATTATTTCCGAAAATCATCATACCTGCAACCCAATGACGCCAGGCTTTGGATTGCCATGGCTCAGTGCTACGAGAGTGCACCACTTCAGATGCTCGAGGAGGCCATCAAGTGTTATGCAAGGGCTGCAAACAGTAATGATAGGGAAGGCATAGCCCTGTATCATCTGGCTAAGCTGCATAGTATTCTTGGAAATTCAGAACAGGCAGCCTTCTTTTACAAGAAAGATTTAGAACGGATGGATGCTGAAGACAGACAAGGTCCTCACATGATTGAAGCATTACTTTACCTTGCGAAGTACTACAAGACGGAGAAAAGATTTGAGGAAGCAGAGTTCTATTGCACAAGGCTTCTGGACTGCACCGGTCCGGTATGTTTCTCATTATCAATTTTTGTACACACTCCTAAAAAAAATTTCAGTACACACAGGAAACTTGGTGGAAATATCACTCAGCAGATCGGTTAGAAATCTGCAGAGTGTTCTCTTACTAGTGTTTCTTCCCGTATATTTCCATGTTTCCCTTGCTTCTATATTTTGCTATTTCCCTTGCTTCTTTGTTCTACTTTCTCATGACTTTTTTATCCGCCTATGTTGTAGGAAAGGGAAACGGCGAAGAATCTTCTCCGTGGGCTGAAAGTTGCACAATCTGGTTTTCCTTCAATGGATATTGAACATTTTATTCCATGATAATACAAATAGCTTCAGCAGTATGAATTTTACTTTATCATAGAACAGAAATCTAGTGAGCAGTTCTTTCCTTCAACATCTGCATATTTACTTTGCAATTTGCCGGATCAAAGAACAAAACAAATGATGTAAAACTTTCCAAACCTGGGCGCACTCAAAATTGCACTTGAACCTAGTAATCACAGACTTCACTAAGATCTTACAGGCCCCGAAGCTTTCCGTACATTTAATTCACAATATGAGAGTCATGGAGTTGAGCCGCACCAAGCGGGTCAGCATGTCTGGAGATGCGGATCTAGAACGCAGCATACTTTGGTGAAGCTCCTGAAGCTTTGCAACCAGGACCACAAATCGCCTGCATGGTGCAATCACCAGGGTGAAGGGGATGATCCAGATGCCAAGTTCCAGTATGAACATTATGGAGGCTACAGATACTGGTTATTTGGCGCCTGGAAGAGCCCCTTGGTGTGCCTGCCCGTTGAGATGTAAGTTTTCCTTCAAATGGTATTAATAAGGTTACAACTGTAACAGATAATTATTGTCCTTCATTATTTCCTTTTTTTATATCTACTTGCTTCACAACTTAATTTCTAAACCATATGGGGAACCACTGCCAACTGCCAAGTGGTTTTGTGATGTTCATTGGGCTCCACGTTGCCTCTAGATTAGACCGAGAACAGTACAGTTCTGTTGCTCCTTTATACAAGTTTGCGTAATGTTAGTGCCATTTCTTATTCTTTTCAGATCTTATTATGATTAATCGCTATTAAAATATAGTCTTCTTTGTTCGATCTTACAGTTACAGAACTATAATATATATATAATATATATACACACACCCTTAATTATTGTCGAGGGGCTGTGTATACTTGTCGATATGACATCTGAATATAGGATTACAATTACATTATTGTTATGGCCTGCACAAAGAAATTGGTTTTAATTGTCTACACCGCGGAGCTTGTTGACATGTATTAGCTATACATGTTGATTAACTGTGAGTATTGCGATGTCATCAATATAATTTTCTTATAGATTTATTTGTGAGGCACTGAAGTTTTCTTTAGATTCGTTC
Organism: Pontederia crassipes; assembly: GCA_030549335.1. Classification (NCBI taxonomy): domain Eukaryota; kingdom Viridiplantae; phylum Streptophyta; class Magnoliopsida; order Commelinales; family Pontederiaceae; genus Pontederia; species Pontederia crassipes. The sequence continues at coordinate 64,241,946 of CM060196.1, read as the reverse complement.
AACAATAACAACAACAACAACAAAGCCTTATCCCACTAGGTGGGGTTGGCTGCATGATTTAATCCATGTTCATGAAATTCGACAGAAATGGGAATAAAGCCTTTCTTTAGATTCGTTCATTCGTTTTTATTCAGAAATGGGAAAAAAATGTAAAAGGGAAGAATTGAAATTGCAAATAATTTAATAACGATTGGTAAGCACATTAGAACAGTTAATTATTGTGAAATTAGGTGCATTACATTCCCCTGTAGATTAAGATTTTATAGACGTTGACATGTTAGTGAATCTATATCTGAAATATAAGAGAAACCTACAATCGAACTAAAATTGCATTTTTTTGGGCCGGATTGACATTTCATTACATGATTAATGATTTGTAAAGTTAAATTTGTTTTCTGTTTTTTTTTTGTCGAGAAACTACACTTGTTTTTGCTTGTACGCAAGGGCGGTAATCTATTAATTAGGTCCATTATTGTTTTGGACAGCTTTATTGATCTTGTCATTTAACGCTCAGTGGTTCGTCTGTCAGGTCTTTGTCCTGCATCTCTTTTTTTTATTTATTTTTCGGCAAGATCTCATTTATTTCTTTATTTGGGTTTTAGCATCTCTTGTTTTCTGCCTGAATGAGATAATTGCATGTGATGACTTCACGAGGGATGTGGACGTTAGATGCTGATGGTAGTAGACTTGGTAAGCTGCTTTTATCCACAAACTGTTTGCAGTATTTTGTAATTTATGTTCATGTACTCACTTTGTTTTATATTTGCTATCCATAAGGCACTAGAGCAAATACTACATGTTCAAATAATTATATAATTTTTTATTTATCATACATGTAACAATTCATCATCGCAGCTAACCCTAAAGAAAATTGATTTGATAGTGTTCCTGATCTAGATTCTGTTTGACATGGCTAGCGATTGAATATTAGTGAATAATGATTAACCATAGGAGATTAAATTATAAAAGGTTAAACCACTGAAACAAATAGAATTGTTTGATAAATGTTTGAATTAATTCATAAATGTAAAATAATTAAAAATGGATAAATGATATTTTTAAAATTCGAATTATAAACTAGTTCTTTTTATTAATTATTCAATTATGTAATAACTAACAAATATTATAAGAAAATATAAATTTAATTTATTGCATTAATATTTTTTAAATCAGAACACCTTTTTAATGCCAAACAACGAACTGATAATAATAATAATAGAAAAAGATGACATATATATATAAGTAATATAATAATGATGTATTATTAGGATTTATTTTGGAAAAAAGATAAATGCTAGTAGTTACGTTAATTATTCAAGTATCTCAAAAGTGTCACATACCAAACAATAAAACATCTGTCCTTATAATTATTAGGCTTGACATGCTATTTCAAATGTTATTGTAACTATCCGAAGTCTATGGATTAAGATGATTTTATTGAATAATCTTATATGAGCAAAAATACGAAGATGATTATGAGTTTATATGTAACTATTTTATTTAATTATTAAGATGTGTTTTAAATTTGTACAGATTAATGGGCTCAAAGAAAATAATATTTTGATTAGATCGAGAATATTATAAAATAATATTAGAGTCGATCACATGTGCTCATTTGCGACTCACATTATGACCCTAGTCAAATAAACGTCGGGATAGAAATCTTATGGCTGGTATAAATCATTATTCGTCCCAAATGTTGCGAAGATTAGGAAGGAGATGATTAATGTCCCCATTCTAGCTTGGGACCAATATAATTTTACCAATGCTCATCGATATAGTTTTTTAAAATACAACCTTATTTTGTATTCCTCTGATTGGTTCGAAGCTAAATGCTAAATGAATTGTGATTTTACCGCAAACTTTAAGCGGTTATGAATTTTTTTTTTTCATATTTGGAGAACAAGACTTGAATTAATTTTTTTTCTCAATTTTTTAATCAAATATTATTGGTTTGTGGGTCCCACCGTATTTATTATAGAAATAAGGGGAAAAATGTTTCATGTGTAGATAGCAAGAACATTATCCTCTTGATGGATTAGATATGTTAGAATATCTCCTACAAAAGCTTATTCCTCGAACATATTTTTAGTAACTAAACGGAGTAATGGATTCAAGAAAATGACTTGTATGAAACAGGAAAAAAAAATAAAACAAAGTGTGTGAGCAACATGTCATGTAGAGCAATTTTTTTTAAAAAGTAAAAAAAGTAGCAATCTGTTGATGTGATATTCTAAAATATCCAAATATAAAGTATTCGGTTAGCTTTGAGGAGCATCCTCTCATAAATAAAGCTATTAATAAAGATTGTTCTTAGCAAGGTTATCAAGACCAGGATTTTATATAAGATCGGAGGGGGGTCATAAGATCGAAGGACGTAAGATCGGATCGAAGATCGTAAGATCCTACATATTAATAAAATAATATATATATTTTAAAGTAATAAATATATTTTTGACAAATTTTTCACATTGAAAATTTAAATGATACCCCAATAAGATATTTTTTATCGATTCTTAAGTCAAATTATATCAAAATATATTAAAAATAAAAAAATATATTTAACTTCATATAAATTAATTTTTATTATCATAAATATATTTTAAATTAATATTTAGATAATTATATTAATCATATGAGATCGTATAGGATCGGATAAGATCGTGTGATCAAAATTAAGATCATATTAAGATCTTACACATAAGATCATCAAGATAAGATCGAGATCGAAAGAGGTCCATGAGATCATAAAATCGTAAGAACTTAATATTTAGATCGAGATCTTGACAATCTTGATTCTTAGTCAATTTTGTTGCCTCACCCCGAATATATGTTTTGCTTTTAAAAGATTAGATATGGCGATAAAATTTGTGGAGTCATATTGGATCCTTCATTTGTGATTTTTTTTTTTTAAATTTATTGTAGTCTTTGCAATAGTAATTATTTAAATAATGATAATCTTGCAATTCATGTCTACACTTCCATAATTTATCCTCTATATTATCACGTATAGTCATATTAACTTTTGGACCCACACATAATTTAATAACGGAGAGCCACCTAGTTCAATCATTTTTCTAATTTTGGTAAATTTTATTTCAAATGTGAAATCTTTTTTTTTCGATAAAGTATTTGTTTGGGTCCTCGTTTGTCCATGAACAATCATCAAAGCGTTCATTCTAAATAAATCATTAAAAAGCTGTGCTTAGTTATTCATAAGATATTAACGTTTTGCGTTGTATTTGGTAAAATAGTTAATGAGTTTTAGAACAATATACATTTATTTTCATTTTGTTTATTTTTTAATAAAAATAATATTATTTTAGGTGGGATAAGAATAAATTATTCTTTACTTTTTTATTCTACAATTATTACTACGGAGTCCACGTGTTTACAATTATTACTAGGGTTTTAAGATTTAAGATAAAAGTTTTATTCGAATGTTGCAGAATGCAGATCTCATTCCCATCATCTGATTTTTTTTTAATTACGCTGAATATTTCGGGATGTGATAATCACAATTAATTTCTTTCAATTCGCCTTTTGCGGAATCCATAAATTAAAGAATTTTGAATTGAAAACTTAAATACATGAAAATTATTCGTCGTAATTTAAAATAGGTGAGCACTTTCTTTAACATTCAACCAATCCAAGATTTCAATGTTAAACATAAAAAAGCTGAATTAATGCGAGGATTATTATGCAGAAGAGAAAGCATGCTTAAAATGTTGAGATGAGTTTCAAACTAATGTTAGTAGGTTCGAATTCGAATTCTAGAATTGGTCAAAGAATAATTCATCATTTTTTTATCTTTTCGACTTCAAATTAGTTGGACATTAATAATATCGGACACCGAAAACTTTTATTAAATTCGTAAAGAAGGACACGTACGAGGGCAACATCCAAGGAAAGTATAAAAAAACCGCAAGGACGCCGAAACAAAATGAGGAATCTGCCGTGAGAAAGAAGCAGACATGGTACAACTCCAATGTATACACAGGTAATGTGTGTTTATAAAGATGCTACTATAAAATATGGACAACATGGCAAGTAGAACAATTATTGATCCACTTGCTTCTTTAGTGCAAGCCAGGTCAGAAAACATCGAAGTTTTGCTTAATTATGACCTGATGCGTACATGGTCACAACAATACGATTGCAAACAACACCTGTCTGAAGGACCGCATCTGTTTTGTCATCTACTTTTGTGGATTTAGTTTAGAGTTATTTTTATAAACTACTCATAAATTATTACGATTTTTTATATTTAATATCAAATAATAAATTATTTTTTTAGTTTTTTAAATTATTGCGATTTTTTTAATTTGAGCTTTCTGTCGACTTCCGTTAAATTTTTCGTTAATTTCGATGTGAAAAGTTGAATCTACCCTCCAATAACACATCAAATAAAAAAGTAAAAAAATATAAAAGAATAGAGGGGGGGCACCCCATCCGGCGCGGGCCTCATAGGCGACGACCTTCACCGATCGACCCTTGCTGTTGCGATTGGCGATGATCTGCCGGCGCACCTTCTGGCGAATGTTCTGATGCGGACGGGGCGTGCCACACTCCCCTCAACGCTAGCGGCAGGACCTGTAGTATGTCGAGGCTATCGAGCAAGCCGGCTGATCCATAATGGTCATCATTGCACCCCAGAGGACGACGGAGGGGATCACGATGAGGGAGCCCTTCGACTTCCATGGGTTATCGTTGTGAACCCCGAATGATGACGGCAGGTCGGGAAGCTTGCTTCATATCGAGACTGTGTTCCTATGCCCTCGGATAGTGCCGCCCTCGGAGGCAACAGTGGCGGCGATTGACGCGAGGGTCAATTTGATGAGCGCATCGCAGCGGAGACATCGGGTGCGATCCGGATAGGCCTTAGCTACACCTGCAGGTGGTGGGCCATTGCGGACTTGTGTTCTGATGATGAGAACCCACCATAGCTCGAGCCGACGAGCTCGACATCAAGATCGGCGCCATAGATCCTTTCCTGTCGCGATGATGTCGTGATGGAGCCCTCTAGCTCCGTGTTGCATTTTTTCGGCTCTCCGCCGCAGCTGTGACCAGCTTTGTGAGCCGGAGCGGCGATCTCACTATGCTATGATGTCGCTTGTAGGGATGTTGACAAAAAGTTGGGGGGGGGGGGTTGTCGGCGCCCCACCCCCTCTCTTTCCCTACGCACGCCGGCACGGGGCAAGAGGTCGGCACCTCCTTCCTTGCATCGACGTGCGCAGGGAAAGAGGGAAAGAGAGGGGGTCCCCACAGATCACCGAGGATGACCTTTACCCTCCGCCGAGGTCGAGAGCAAACATGGGATCGGGTTTGGGTTTAAGTGGACCTGGTCCTGACCCGACTTATGACAAGTCAAAATTTTTTTGACCCGGTACTGGACGCGTACTTGGCCGAGTTCGAGACCGAGTCAGACCCGACAGTCCGAGAATTTGATCGGGTCAATGCCGTGTCCGCCTTGATCCACGCTTACTTCCGTTTCCTCGACCATTGCGCCCTCTTCACAACCCTACATCCCGTGAAGGCGCCGGCCGCCGGCTCCAACGTCGTCACTGAGCTCGTGAAGCTCGATCACCTACAGGTCTTCCTAGATTTGTTAATGGAAATAAGGCCGTCGACGATGGCATGGAGTTCGACCTCATGCTTGAGGCCATGGACTGTGCCATAATTGAGATCTTCGAGGTCTATAGCAACATCTCCAGCGATATCGCGCTTCCTAGTAGGGATCCTCGACGATAACAAGAAGAACTCCTTCGCCAAGTCCAGAGCCATGGCCACCCCATGGACGATGGAGGGAAAGCAGCAGCGAGGCCGAGGGAACGAGGTGCTCTGGCAGTGTGAATCCCTTGGCGCCCCATGGCTCAGAGCGCGTAGCTCTCCACCTAATTCGAGGTTTTCCGCGTGCTCAGCGTGCTCAACGTGGCCAAGTTCCTGCCGGTGGAGAGCATCCCCGAAGGCGACATCGATGACCTCGAGGCCATGCTTCTTGAGGGCATTCCGGAGATTGTCAGAGGCGACGAAGGAGACGAGGTGGAGGAGGAAAAGAAAAAGAAAAAGGAGAAAGAGAAAGAGAAGGGGCTCAGAGCATATCAGGAAGAGGGGGTCAAGTCGACGACATCGCGGTGACGGCAAGCCGGCTAGAGGATGGGTATCGGGTGGTATAGGGATTTCAATCGACATTTCAAGTGCAAGTGTGAAGTGTCGAATGTAAAGTTAGGACACATGGTGTGACAGGTCATGGGTTATCGGGTCTTGGGTCGATGTTTGAGTGACAAATTTAAAATTTAATATTACCAGAGCCGGGTTCTGGGTCGGGTTTCTACGCTATGAACCTGGTCTTAGTTCGGAATCCATCGGGTATTATAGTTATCGGACCGGACTGGGTCCGAAACCTACTCGGGCTGAGTATTTTCCCGATTTCCCGAGTCGGTGCGGTCTGGATCGACTCAGACCGTGCTCAGCCCTAAGGATGACCTCCAAACCCTCCGCCAGCTCCGCTCCGACCTCTTTGACAGCTCCTGCCGACATCTGACCTCCATCGCGACCTCCTCTTCTTCTACAACCGTGTCGCGCCCTCGCTGTTGTCACCCCCCTGTGATCGCCGATGACGGCTCATAGAGGGGTCACTCCTCCTCGTGTGCGGACCTCTGGCAATCTCTCGCACGGAGACAAGATCGCAGGTGACGCCACCTACATTTTTTCTTTTTTATTTTATATTTTAAATATTAGAAGAGATAGGAGAAAGGGTAATTTTGACTTTTCATAAATGAAAAAAAATGAAATTATTGTAAAAAGTTGACATAAATGTTTGGAAGGATTGAATAGGAAAAATTGCGATAGTTTAAAAATTCAAACAAATAAATTCATAGTTTGAGATTAGATGTAAAAAATGACGATAGTTTAGGGGTAGTTTATGGAAATAATCCTTTATTTTATTTTTCATGCACATGTTTGGAAACCAATTTGCCTTTTGTGAAGTTTAGTCAATGTATACAGAAATGGTATATGTATTTAAAAGACTTTCACACAATGTTTTAAAAATTGATTCGGACCAATCTGTTCAATCGGCTCGAAATTATATCGATTGTGAACACGATTTGATTTGTTAATAAAACTGAAATAGTTAACAAATTGGTTTGCCTCAATAAAAAACTGATTTTATTAGGGGATACTAAAGTTCAAATGATTTTATAATAAATTGGAAAATTCTACACATGAAGGGAGAAAAAAGGAAAAAAAAATAGAATAAGAAAATAAAAGTAAAGATCTTGATTGGAGAAAATTAATAAAAAAGAAATAAATTATTAATCAAATAAAATAAAAGCAAATAAAATTCGATAATAATACATTAGTAATAAATTTAGGTTGAAAATAAATTTATATTATTATATTAGTTTTAAGAATTTAATAAAGAAAACTACTATTTAAAGCAACACTCAGTAAAAATATTATTTATTAAATTGATTTAATTTTTTGTAATAATTCATATATTATATTGCTCTCAAATAATTATTTATTATATAAAAAAATGATTGAACCAATTAAACTTGTACTCGATTGGTGTGTCGGTCCAATCTTCATCGAATTTTTAAAACGTTAGGTTTTCAGCCAAATTGTACAAGACAAAAAGAATCAAGTAAATGTGTCGTGCGCGGAGAGAGAGGGATGATCATTCTTGCAATAAATGGTGCTGTCCAAAAGCAACAATCTGAAACATGTGCATGTAGAAAATTTGGTTAAACCAAAATCATCTACCAAATGGAACTTATATTAATATAATTTGGAGTACAACATTTTGATTGGTGGACACACACACTAACTATGGAAACTATTTTCTCATCTATACTAAGTATGCACTCATGCATTATTTTATCTCACACACTCAACTAACTTCACTATTTCACTCATGCACTTCACATCATTACCAGCTATACTACTTCTTACTTGATGGATGCAAGAGCATGCATTCATGCCTATTTATAAACAATAAAGCACCTAGTTTCAAAAATAAACCATTAACTATTGGCCAATTGATTTGGAGTGCAGCCAATTGTTTTTAGCCACATGGAAATTAATTTTGTGGGCAAAAACTTGTAGCTAAATATTTCTAGGGGTGCTGTTTATTTTAACACTCCCCCTCGGCACCGACTTAATTCTCTTTTATAGATACTCTTGATATCATGCCGAATTGTTGTCGAAACTCTTCAAACTTGATGCTATTTAGACCTTTAGTAAGTGCATCTGCAACTTGCTCTTGTGTACGTATGTATGTTAACTTGATATCTCCTTGTAACACTTTCTCTCGAAGAAAATGATAGTGGACTTCGATATGCTTTGTGCGTGCGTGGAACACTGGATTTTCAGCTAAGCGAATTGCTGACTGATTATCACAATATAACTCCACTGCTGAATTAATTGACTGATGTAAATCCTTTAGTAGTTGTACTAGCCATGTGCACTCTTGGGCTGCCATTGCACCTGCTCTATATTTTGCCTCCGTACTTGATAAGGATACAATAGGTTGCCTCTTACTGCACCATGAAATAGCTCCTGATCCGAGGCTGAATATATAACCAGTAGTAGAACGTCGTGTATCAAGATCTCCAGCATAATCAGCATCACAGAAGCCACTTAGGGTACATGCTATATTCTTCTGGTAAAATATTCCATAGTTGATTGTGCCATTGATATATCGTAATATTCGTCGAGCTGCTTCAAGATGAGGCTTTCTTGGCTCCTGCATGAATCTGCTAACAACTCCAACAGCATGTGTGATATCCGGACGTGTGAGTGTAAGATATATTAGGCTTCCCACCAATTGCCTATACATGGTTGCATCACTTAATTCTTTTCCTTTAATAGAGCATAACTTTGCGTTTACCTCTGTCGGTGTTGAGATAGGCTTGCAATCAAACATTCCGAATTTCTCGAGTAGATCTTGAACATACTTCTATTGACATAAGAATAACCCTTCTTTTGTTGCTTCTACTTCAAGACCCAAAAAGTATTTCAACTCATCAAGATCCTTCATTTGGAAGCGCATAGAGAGGTTCTCTCGGATTTGACGAATCTCCTTGTCATCATCTCCTGTAATAATTAAGTAATCAACATAGACTAGCACGATTGCTAACTTGCCTTCTTGCGCCTTCACAAATAGGCTAGAGTCAGCTGGCGCCATTGAGTAACCACATTACTTTAAGAACTCCGCGATCTTTCCGAACCATGCCCTTGGTGCTTGCTTGAGCCCATACAATGCCTTCTTCAATTTACATACATAACATGGATGATTAATAGATTCAAATCCTTGAGGTTGCTCCATATAGATATCATGATCTAACTCTCCATGCAAAAATGCATTCTTCACATTCATTTGCCATAACTTCCATAATTTGCTTGCGGCTAAAGCTAATAAGACACGTACCGTGGTGATCTTTGCTACTGGGCTGAATGTCTCTTCATAGTCAAAACCATACTTTTGAGAGAATCCTCGGGCTACTAGACGAGTCTTGTATCTTTCGAGAGATCCATCGGGCTTTTTCTTCAACTTGTAGACCCATTTGCAAGATATAGGTTGCACGTCGCTTGGTTTTGGAACTAGATCCCATGTCTCATTCTGATGTAGAGCTTGGATCTCTTCTTTCATCGCTGACATCCATTTTTGACACTTGGATGCTTCTTCGAATGTGTTAGGCTCCTTTTCTCCGACGTCTTCGATTAGTGCTGCATTTGCATATTTTGGATTAGGCCTTCGTTGTCTGCTTGATCTTCTTGGCGCTGAAGAGTCTTCTTCGATCACTGGATCTTCTATCTGACTTGGCCTTTCTTCTTCAGGAGATCTTTGGTGTTCTCCAGTTTGCTACGGACTCTTCTTCTTCTTTGAGGCTTCCTTTTCTTCTTGTTCCTCAGTAGAACGAAGTGCTTCTCTTGTTAACTCGTCGACTTGAACTTGAATATTTTCTTCAATATCACTTGTGTTGGGCAACATTGCATCCTTGGAAGGCCACCAAGATGATGCTTCATCGAACACCACATTTCGAGAAATGTGAATTCGTCCGGTTGTTGGATCACAACATCTCCATCCTTTTCGTTGGCTATCATATCCAATAAATATGCAACGTATTGCCTTCTTATCGAACTTAGTACGAAGATTATCTGTAATGAAGACATAGCAAACACATGCAAAGACACGGAAATGACTCACCGTGGGTTTGGTCTTCCACAAGTTCTCATATGGTGAGACAAATCCAAGCTTTGCTTGAGGAAGCCTATTAATGACATGCGCAGTTGTCTTCATACACTCCACCCAGAATCGTGGAGGTACATTCTTTGCATGCAGCATGCTCCTGCATATCTCTGTTAGATGACGATTCTTCCTCTCGGCCACACCATTTTGTTGTGGTGTGTTAGGACAGGTGAGTTGACGGCGTATATGACATGCTCGTAGATATTCAGAGAATTCTTCTGATGTATACTCTCCTCCATTGTCTGTGCGCAAGCATTGAATCCTCCGATCAAGCTTCTTCTTGACCTTCTCTTTAAATTCTTTAAACTTCGATAGTGCTTCAGATTTCTCTTTCATGAAGTCCAACCAAACGTATCTTGAGAAGTCATCAATGAAGGTAATCATATAGCAAAATCCACGGACAGATGGTTGCTTCACACGATCAAATACATCAGAGTGCACTAGCTCCAATGGTGCCTTGGCTCTGAACTTCGACTCCTCGTAGGGTAGTTGATGAGCTTTACCGAATTGACAACCTGCACAGACAATATTTTCTCGAACATCTAGGCAAGGAAGTCCCTTTACCATGGACTTATTCATCATTGCCTTCAGCCTTTTATAGCTAACATGTCCGAGCCTTGCATGCCAAAGATCAGCTGTCTCATTTTTTCTTGTCTTGTCTATGTATGCTTCTTGAGCGGACATTACATAGACAGACTCTAATCTTTTTCCTTCCATTATTGGTGGAGCAGTTAGCCTTAAACTCTTATAAACTTTGACATCTTTTGGCCCAAATATTACATAATTGCCGGAAGAAGTAAGTTGAGAAACTGATAATAAGTTCTTCGACATACCCGGCACATGGTAGACATGATCCAGCTCCACCTCATGTGATCCAAATCGAGGAACTACTATTGCCTTGCCGATATGAGTGATTGGCAATCGAGTGTTGTTTGCCGTCACCACCATACGATCACCTCTATACTCCGACATGCCACGTAGCTTCTCTTCATCTCCTGTCATATGATTAGAACAACCAGAATAAACTATCCAATCATTATGATAGTTAATACCTATATTGTTCGATGTGATGAGAGCTGCTTCTTCTTTGAAAGGCTCCTCGATACTGGTCATCGCAAGCTCCATTGCTTCCTCAGGTTCTCCTTTGTAGCTGGAGGTGATCTCTTCTATTGCAAGTGCAGCTTCGAGATCCCATTCTTCTTCACTTTCATTATCATGAAAAGTGACTGCATTTCCTTCCTCACTCTTGTGCCAACAGTCGCGTGCATAGTGGCCTTTCTTTTCGCAATTATAGCAACGAACATCTTGTCGATGAGATTTCTTCTCCCCTTGATCTTCTTTGTGTGCGCCTCGGTAAGCTCCCCCTCGTTGTGGACCTCTTCCTCGTCCACGTCTTGGCCAACTTTATTGTCGTGTCTTATGATTTTCTCTGTTGTCGTAATTCTTTATGACTTTCTCAGGATTTGAAGACTTTTTCTTGATGAATAAAGCCTTATCATCATCCTTTATTGAGATCTTGGATATCTGAACATCCAGATCTTCTTGGTTGGACAAGATGCTCTCCATTTCTGTGAGAGTTGGTTCTTGTGCCCAACCTCTAATAGCAGTGATGAGATTATTATATTTAGGATGCAAACCATGAATAATAATTCTACGCATTCTTGTTTCAGTAATAGCATTTTGTGGGTCTAGCTTAGCAATCTCATCACATATAAATTTCATCTTGGAGAAGTATTGACTCACCGACATGTCACCTTGCTTCATGGAGATCAGATCATTCTCCAAGCGCTGCAATTTTGCATCATTTTTCTTCGTGAAGAGTGTAGTCAAGGTGTCCCAAGTATCTTTGGGTGTCTCTTTGTCTCTAATCTTCTGAAGGAAATCATCCTCCACTGAAGTCGCTAGCACGTACATAGCTTTTCCGACTTTGCACTCCCATTTCTTTAGCTCTTCTGGATTTGTTGGCGATGTAGTCTCATTTCCGCCAATCATGCTCCATAGATTTTGCCCTTTCAAATAATACTGCATACGAATACTCCAATTATTATAATTGTTATGGTTGAGTTTCTCTAGGGAGCTTACCGAGGATCCGAAATTTGCCATAATGACTTGGTGAAAACTTCTATATCACTCAAGTAAGCGTAGTCCCGGACTAGCAATCTTCACAATCCCGGATTGTGCACCAGCAGAATTTTTCCTTGATTATCCTCTTTACCAACTTACTCCGGCAGAACTTCCTCGTGGCTTCTCTTGCACCGTCTCGAACCGGCAGAGTCTCCACGTAACTTGCTTTGACAAAACCTCGAACTGACGGAATCACCTCACGGGCCAACCTGCTCTGATACCACTTGTAGAAAATTTGGTTAAATCAAAATCATCTAGAAAATGGAACTTATATTAATATGATTTAGAGTACAACACTTTGATTGGTGGACACACACACTAACTATGGAAACTATTTTCTCACCTACACTAAGTATGCACTCATGCACTATTTTATCTCACACACTCAACTAACTTCACTATTCCACTCATGCACTTCACCTCATTACACCTACAGCTACACTACTTCTTGCTTGATGGATGCAAGAGCATGCATTCATGCCTATTTATAAGCAATAAAGCACCTAGTTTCAAAAATAAACCATTAACTATTGGCCAATTGATTTGGAGTGCAGCCAATTATTTTTAGCCACATGGAAATTAATTTTGTGGGCAAAAACTTGTAGCTAAATATTTCTAGGGGTGTTGTTTATTTTAACAGTGCAGCCAAAGTCACCAATTCAATCCTCACCAATTCTTGATCAGCTGAGTTGCTCAGAGAAAGCTAATATTTGATTGTTCCAGTTCATGGCAGTAGTGGAAGTGCCTATGTCGCCAAAGTCATAGGAAATAGGCATTTCTCATTGGGTCCAAAATGCTCATATACATGTAAGTGCCTTTTAGGATTATAAATATATATCGATTTATTTTCTAAAATAAAGATAGATCTAAGTAGTTATTCACATACTTATTAGTAGCTCATACATAAAAATTGTTAAGATAATAAATATAATAATATCTTAAGCTTTTAGAAAGTGGTCGAGGGGGTCTACGGACGGACCATATCGAATCAGCCGGTCGAACCGATTCAACCATTGACTAACCTCCAAGACGGTTTATTATAAAGTCCAAAATCAGACCCATAGTTGAATCGGATTGAACAAATAAGAAATCAGCCAAAATCGGTCTTTTTTAGTCAACTAATTTTTTCATATTTTTGTTAAAAGATAATTTTATAATATTTATTATTATAAATTTTAAAAATATTTTAAAATAGAATTTTTTTCATCAAAAATCACGTCGACCCACTAGTCTTCTCCTTTTTTTATAATTATTCCTTTACTCTCATATTATTACTATTACCGATGTGGGACTATGTTTATAGTTTGTACATCTTACTTGTTCTTTTTTTCTTCATATAATCTAAAATTAATTCAACTTTGAACTTTAACTTATGGATTATAATTTATTCAATTTTTTAATACCATAAATGTAAATTATAATATAATTTAATTATATTTTTATTATATTATATATAATATTTATTATATTAGATAAATTAGTTAAAGATGAATGGTGCAAACTTCTTTGCTATATGTATAATATACAACAAAACTACAACATACTTAGTATAGTATAATATCATATAGTATAGTATTATATACATACATACATACATACATACATACATACATATATATATATATATATATATATATACACACTAATATACATACACAAATTTATTTTTTAAATTTAATATTTAATAAGTTCTATTTTAATAAACCACTAATTATACTATATATTTATTTATAATCTTTTCATAATATTTTGAAAAAAAATACTTATTTGTTGCTTCTAACATAAAAAACAAAGGTATAAAATACAAAAATTTAAAGAATAGAAAATTTATATATAATAATAAAATTCAATAAGATTTCATTTATTAAGTGTGTAATAATTTTAACATCAAATCTTAAATTTAAAATTACATTTTGACACTCACACATATACATATACATATACATATACATATACATATACACACACACACACACACATATATATATATATATATATATATAATATGACAAAATGATTATGCTACCTCGGTCATATCCCTATTAATCACCGTCCAATTCATAATGGACGGTGAATAAAAAATTATCTAATTAATCAATTCACCATCTATTATGAATCGGATGGTAATTAATAGGAGTATGATAGTGCTACCTCTTAAAGAGGTAGTACAAATATTAAATTATATATATATATATATATATATATATATATATAACCTAAAAATATTTAAGTTAATAAAGTTATTTGAATTACTAATGATTACTTGGCATAATAAATAATATAATAAAATTATAATTTAGTATGGGATAATTTTTTTTTGTTAAGAAATGTGGATTGTTGAGTAAAGTAAAAAAAATAGTTCAGACATATTTTCTTTAGAAGACTCTAAAAAAATATATCAAATCACAATTTCAATTAATTGAAATAAGGATTACCAATTGCAGAAATCCTTTGACTTTGATAGTTCCACACATCCAAACAAGAGCCTCTCCATAGGCTATGTTTGGCAATAGTAGCGGTTTGACGAGCGGGTAGCTGTTTAACTAGCGAATAGCGGATTAACTAGCGGATGATTATTAGCAGTTAGAGATTATAACAAATAAGTGTTTGGTAAACTAGCGGTAAAATTAGTTGATGAATATAAAATGACATGACAAATTATTAAATTTAAGCACTATACAAATTGTACTATAATACAAATAAATTAAATATTTATATCTTAATTAAATAAAATAAAATTTCACAACTATTTTTTTTGCTAAAATATATTTGAAATTTATATTGACAATAATTTTTATATAATGCACCCATTATATAAAAGTATTAATTGTGAAATTATTTTTTATTCATTGTTAACATATAAATAAATTTTAATTAATTAAGCATGAATATAAAAAGAAATGTAGTTAAATGATTAGAAACTAAAAATGAGAAAATAATAAGATAAGTTAGAAAGAAATAATGTATTTGAATAAGAGTAAAATTGGTAAAAATTATAAAACGCTGACCTCTAAACGCTAAAAGCTAGTAGAAGTAACTTTTCAATATTTTCATATGAAATGCTAAACGCTACTTATTTTTGTCATTTACCAAATAAAAAAATTAGCGTTTGAATCGCTAAATGCTACTTGAAAGGCTACTTTTGATATTGTCAATCAGAGCCATAGTCCAATGCCATGCAACTTTTCATGTTACTTCTAGTAATGACATGTTTTGGCTATTTTTAAAGAAAATAATGGGAATACATGAACTCACCCAATGTAGCATTTCTAATTAATGGCAGAGCAAACGTGCTACGAGGTTACACCGCTATTAGTTAAAATGATCAATCTAATACCTTTTTCTTCTTAAGTTCTTATTATTTCGAAATAAATGTATAAGAATAAGTCAATCCAATACTTCTTTCTTCTTAAGTGCACTGGATGCATATACAGTGCACTTTTGCATATATAACGAATAATTGACGATCAAACTACAATCGAAGATGCATTTGCATATGATTTGAAATAATCATCCGCTTTGTATTTGCATATCATTTTGAATCAACAATATATCTCAGGGGTACTCGGGTTAAGGCCCTTGGGGGCAAAAAATTCTATCTAACCCAACTCGATTCGGATGGTCGGATTACCCAAACATCCTTTTTTATTTTTAATTTTTGTCTTAATTTTTATATTTATTTTAATATAGAAAATAGTTAATAATTATTATAAAATATAAGATATATTTTTTTGAATATTCGAGCATCATTTTAATAATTAAATATTTTTATTTTAATATTCTTTTCATTTTAAATCAATTATAGGATTAAAATTAAGTAAAAAAGTAAAAAAATAAAATCGGATAGTCGGATTGAGTCAAGTCGATTCGAGTTAGAATTTCTTAACTTGAATCCTCATCGGGTTGGGTTCGGATCGGGTCAACCCGACCACGACCCGACCTGACCCAAACTGGGTCGGGTTGGGCCGAGTTCACCGGGTCGACCCGACTCGGTGAACACCCCTTATTATATCTGCTTAAAGAATGATGCTTATTAGCTAATCCATAAAGTTAGTGGATGTAACCGATAACTGAGCCATTAATCCAAATTTTCAGTTGAACACTTATATATTTTCTATTTTACCTTTCTTTGTGATTGAATAACAAAATCCACATTAAATACTTAATTGTTAGAAACACATTAAATACTTAATTTGTATATTCATTTGTACATAATATTTTTGCCTTTTCGGAAAACCGATTTAACACATTTTTTTTAGTTACAAATTCAGAATGTTGTATCAGAATCAATATGTCCTCGTGCAGAAAATGAAAAAAATTACATTTTCTAGAAAAGGCAATGACAATAATTAATGAGAAGAAACATTTATTTAATTAAGTTTTCTTTTTCTTTTTAAAACCGAATGAAATAAAATAAAATTGCGAAACAAAAATGACGTTGTTACTTCACCACCCTCCATATTTTCCAAATTTGTCTTAGACGTGGGGAGCGGTCGGCAAAGTGGGTGGTGGGCGCATGCATGCAGTTAGTTACTAATTGACTACGTCGACTTCCTTTCAAATTTTCAAAACACCACGAAACGCGGAGGCATAAAAATGGCGACGTGGGCTTCAATCTCTTCCTGTTTCAAAAATGGCGCAGACGCAGTAGGAAGCAGTAGCGACGAATCGAATAAATCCCCGTGACATGATTCATCCGAGCACCACGACGACGAAGACGACGCTGTGAGGAACTAGTAATGCAAGGAACAGGAGGAGGCGGAGGCCAAGGGAACAATGGAAGCAGTTGCAGTGGAGGAAGCGGCAGTAGTATAAGCAGCAACAACAACGCCGGCGGTGACGGTGGCGGCGGCCGTGGAGGAGGAGGAAGAGGAGCAGGAGGTGGTGGCGGTGGAAGGAAAAGTGGCCGCCGGGACGACGGGGGAGCGGTGATGCGGAAAGGGCCGTGGATCGCGGAGGAGGACGAGATCCTGCTGGAGTACGTCCGCAAGCACGGCCCCCGCGACTGGAGCTCCATTCGATCCAAAGGTCTCCTCCCCCGCACCGGCAAGTCCTGCCGCCTCCGGTGGGTCAACAAACTGAAGCCCGACCTGAAGACGTACGTCCATGTCCGGCCTCCTCCCTCAGCCGGCCATCTCTACTGCATCGTTCTAATTTGCGTATCTTTGCACTGTTTGGATAACTCTTTCCTTTTGGTTTGGCATGGAGAGAAGCGGGTGCAAGTTCACGCCGGAGGAGGAAAGGATAGTGATCGACCTGCAGGCGCAGTTCGGGAACAAGTGGGCGAGGATCGCGACGTACTTGCCGGGGCGGACGGACAACGACGTCAAGAACTTCTGGAGCACGAGGCAGAAGAGGCTGGCAAGGATTCTGCGGACGCCATTGCCGGGGAAGTCGAGCAAGCATCATCAGGCCAAGGCGCTGCGTCCCTCGTCCTCCTCCTCCGTGGAAGCATCTAATTCGCAGGTGAACCCTTTACGGAAGTAGTAATCTTTAGCAGACCGACGTGCTTGTGGTTTGTAGCAAGAAGCCTGCATGCGAGCATTTGGAATATATTAATTCTTCGGAGAACAGTACGCCGCGTGACAGGATCATTTTTAAACTCAATTGCACTTTTCTGTCTTCTCGATCTGTTCCTCTCTTGTTTTAATCTTCTATGTTTACGCACCAAATAAGATATGATTTCGTTGTTATTGATACATACTTCTGGTGTAATTTTCTTACACAGAAGATAGACTAACGGAGTTGTCACATTTTACTTACTGGTGCCTTCTCTGTTCTAATTCAGTAATTTGACGATATATATGTTCAGATATTTGGATCAAATCTTTCGCTTCACTTGTCTTTATACTGTCCTCAGAGCGCTTCCATGGATCTCCTGTTGTTAGGAGACGGGAACTCCTCCAACGTCGAGTGCAGCCTCGTCCCCTTCGCTGGCGCCGATCAAGACGCCATGGACATGATGCCCCAAATACCCGAGATGTTGAGCAGTTCGTACCTCCAAAGCCTGGAGACGGCCCTGCTCGCCCTCGAAGAAGAACCTGTGATGATGGAAACGGAGCAGTGCCTGCTGCAAAACCACCCGGCGCCGGCGCCGGCGCAGTTGCCGTTCGACCAAATGCCGGAACCTTTGTTTGGCATCCCTTTCATTCCCGAAGGGTCCGACTTCCTGCCGGATCTGGGAGACATTTGCTTCCCGGACGAGTTCGTTTGCCAGGACGTCCCGTCGCCGTACCTGCAACTCCACGAAGGGTGGCCATTAATGGGGCTGGAGGTCGAGCAGCACCCCGGCATCACCGGGGAGGACCCGCATCCGGGAATAATACCCGACGACTTCTTCGACGACTTCCCGTCCGACATGTTTGATTGCTTGGAGCTGCCGCCGCCGCCGCCGACACCGCCGCCCACTACGTCGTGGTAGCCCGCAGTGGTTGCAGAAGAGTGTCTTTTATGCGGCATTCGACGTGCCTATGGTTTGTGTTGTTGTTTCTGGTCTCATAATATAATATCTTTATACTTTCCCTGGACAAATATTTGATTTAAATGTGTAGGCGGATGCTTCTAAAAAGTAGCATCTCTTCCAAAGTAACTTTATTTCAGTAAGTTCTGAACGGTTTCGTGTTTACCCCATGACTCTTGTAAGATTCAGATGGACGTTTTCTATGATCATTTCAATTAAAACCATTGTTAACTATGGTAATTAAAACGTTGGAAGTTCTATTTTTTTTTGTTTGTATTTTCTTCCCAAAGAGATACATCAGAAAATATTCATTTGATAAGTCCACAGTAAATAATATTTTTCAGAAGTAAACAAATAACGAGTAACCCATTAAAATGTTAGTAACAATGATGATGTCTTCATGTTTGGATAATATGACATCATTCATATTATTTCCTTTGACCAGAAAGGGAAAAAAAGACGTACCAATTTATAAGCAGACACATCTGACTTTATCAATAGAAAGGAATATGAGAATCAGGATGATAGTGGGAAACATGACTCCAATGATCTCGATGTTTTTTGAGATCGGTATTCGTGGCACTTTTATTGATAAGATCGAGTACCCAACTCAATGATATCGGGTCACAGGAAAGCAACCACTATACAATATGTATTTGGAAGATCTCCTTTTCACTTTTTTTTTTGGAGATTGAAATATACCCTTTTCTAATTAAAAGCAACAACAAAGCCTTATCCCATTAGGTGGGATCGGCTACATGGATCTTACGGCGCCAATTCGTTGATCCTTGTTCATGAGATTCGACAGGGTTTTACGCTGGCTGTCGGGGCCTAACACAACCCTCCTCCTTTATCCGGGCTTGGGACCGGCTATAAAACATAGGCGGAGTTATACCCTTTTCTAATTCAGGGGAAAAAATCAGTTTTGTTATCAATTCTGTTGATGAAATTTGCTATTCACAATTGTCATACTTTTTAGTTCTACCTGTCTCATTGGGAAGTCATCGGTTTTTTGTGGGTCTTTTTATTCCGCACATACCTGAATACTGGTGATTTCTGAAACTCATGAAGTCCTCCACATGATGAGTCGTCTTCATGTGCTCGCATTCGCATGCGTGAATACAGTGTTATGATGTTCAATGAGACACTGAATTACTTCGACTGCACCATAATCAGGGGTTGAATCATCATCCTTTAAGGGAATTTGAGAAGATGCGTCCGTTCCATCATCTTCTGCAATAATATTATAAGATACCGCATGAACAAACATCCAAATTCTCCTCAAAGAACAAACATCCAAATTACGAAAAGGAAATGATATCAAAACTTGCAGGAACACACAGAATTCTTCGTGCTTCCATCTCGGATTGGATTTAAAAATTATTTAGTATACATTCCACACCTCGCCCTGACACTTTCAGTTTTTAGTCTATCACCTCTCTTAGGCCTTAGTTATATAATCATTTGATCTGAAACATTCGATTCCAACCAACATAGACCGCTGGATACAACCAACGCTCAACTTTTGCATTAACTATAGAAAAATAACACCACCATCTGGGTCGATATTTTAATATTTTTTCTCTTGACATATCCAAATATAGTTTGAAGAGACAATAAGAATGGATGTTACTGCAACACCAAGAAAATTTATCCATACATCCAAAATAAATAGAATAATGTGTCTGAAACACAAACTTCAACAGTAATAAGCTTAATTGTGAATTTCCATAATAGTGCTCTAGGTCCGAATTAATCTTTTATCTTTCAAACTTTGCAGAAGTCGACGAGTTTCTAGAAATTACATGAGCTACGAGATTTTAGCCGACCCCACCTAGTGGGATAAGACTTTGTTGTTGTTGTACATGAGCTATGAGATTTGCAAACTGACAGAAGACTTGAGATACTTCATTATCCAAGCGACAAATGACATTGGAAAAAGATTGTTCACACATGAGAACTGCAATAGAGATCTTACCCAACAGGACAACCCAATCATTTCGATTTTGTGTGAGATCAACAGGCTCTGAAGGAACCTTCGATGTATAACCAAGACGATTAACCCTTGGATCATCCTTTTTCCGCATGATTGCAGGTGCAAATTCCATAGAAAGGCTGCGGGCATCCATCTGAACATAATCGTTAACCTTTATAAGTAGTGATCGTTCATCTACTATAAGAACAATAAACGCCTAAACCAAGGAATGACATATTTTAGAGTCTTGTAGGCTTTTACCCTGACATTAAGATACATTAGTGATTTCTGAGATGTAAAAGATTACAGGTAACAACAACAACAACAACAAAGCCTTATCCCACTTGCTGGGGTCGGCTACATGGATCATACGACGTCATATTCGTTGATCCATGTTCATGAGATTCGACAAAGTTTTACGCTGGCTGTCGGGGCCTAACACAACCCTCCTCCTTTATCCGGGCTTGGGACCGGCTATAAAACATAGGCGGAGTTTCTGTACCTAAAGGGCAGTGCTCAAGAAATCATCTGCATATAATGTATGAAAAATTCTTGGCTTAGTCCCAAGGTAATACAAGCAGGAGCATGAACAGCTTGAACCAGGCTATATATTACTTTGCAAATTCTGGTGGCAACAGAAGCTTCAGAGATCCCTCAAATTATAACCAAGAACGCACTAACTCGCTGTGCATTCAAGAATCTCATTGTGAAGACCACACTTAGAACTGCTTAATGAAATTCGATCCTCGATAACAGGTGTGCATTTAGCAAAGAGCTGGTTTTGTTGTCCAGTAGGAGCACAAGAAAAAACTTTCAGAAGTAGTGAATAAGTGACTGCATTAGGCTCCAGTCCAAATTCATACATTTTACTTAACAAAAGAAGCGCTGAGTTAAGACGCTGCAACTTGATTAGAAGACCAAGCACGAGGTTAAATGAAATGAGGTCCATCTCAAAGCCAGCTATTTCCATGTCTGTCAGCAACTTGGAGACAGCATCTAAATCCCTCCTCTTACACAGACCATAAAGCATAGCATTATATGTACGGAAACTAGGAAATGGACCAGAATGTTTCATCTGCTCAAACAAACTGCAAGCCTCTTGAGACCTATTACTTCTGAAGAGCCCATCAATGACAATTGTGCAACATACAACATCAAGGCAATAATTCTCACGGACTGCTCTCCTGAACAGCTGAATAGCAATGTCACATCTTCTTTCTTTTATTAATCTATCCAGAATAGCTGAATGGACATATGCATCTACATTATGGTTATTCGAAACAATAACATAATAAGCATTGAGAGCATGATGAATCCCATGTAACATGCAAAAACTGTTCAAAAGGCCAACAAAACTGTAGCTGTCTGGTGCAAATCCTCTGTCAATCATTTCCCTGTAAAACTGCAAAGCTTGAATGTTGGACCTCATTTACAGGTTACAACGGGAAAATAAAATATGTACTGCCTCAAAGTTAAAGGAGGAAATAGATATGGATAAAAGGAATGTTGGACCCTTCAAAATGACATATTAGACAGTTAATTCTCACTTCTGACATAAATTCTTGTCTGAAGATTGAACAATGACTAAGAAGAAATGCATTACTCAGTCTCAAATTCACCATTGAGAACAATATGGTTGCTTGATTCCTCAAGTGTCCATTCCAGAGACGTATTGTGCGTATTCAACTTAGATGCTTATTTGGAATAAACCTCCAACCATTTATCATCCCACACTATATTTGGTAGCAAGATAAGAAGGTGCAGGAGAATACTTGTTTCTGATATTCTACTTATTAATGCTATAGCTGGCCTATTAAAAAAGGGTCCTATCCTATTACAAGAACTTTACAATCCAACAAATAAATAATTCAGATGAACGTTCGCACTGGATATCCATAAATTAGTTTCCGAATACAGAGATTAAAAATGCTCCATATCTACTTATAATAGTGCATATTACCTTGTTAAGTAGTGACTTCTGGCTCACTTGAAGCAGTAGAGAAGTGACAATCTCTAGTGTATTGTAATTCACATCAGGAAGCTTTTTCAAAATACTTCTTAAGTCATGTATGCTGCTCGCATTTCTAAATTCATGATACAGAGCAAACGTAGTAAGGGGTTCTGGAAGGCTAAAAAGATAGTACTTAACCAGTGCAGCCACATCAATTGCATTAATGTCCTTTGGCAAAGATGCATTCCAGTCTGCAACATTCAAGTTACACCTTGTAAATGGATCTTGCAATGGGGTGGGTCAAGGAGAAAGGGAATTGAATAAACCAACCTTGATTGTATAGTAAAATTAAGTGTTGAAGCACTTTTTTGTCCCCTTCAGCTTTGAATAGGTACTCAGAATTCAATCCTATTGAAATTTGAAAGTAGTTTCAAATCAGATTTTAGATTGTTTAAATAGAGAGTAGAGTTACTTTTGTTTTTAATTTGGAATTACCAGATGAAACAAGAAATTTTGCACACGTGTCCAAAATTTGAGGAATAGGTCGTACAAACTGTTGCCTTTCTACAATGGCCTCAATTGGCATTCCAAATACTGATCAAGTTTATAGAAAGTGTCAGTTTTAGGTTGATGTTAATGAAACTAATGTTTCACGGATCCAGTGAAAGAAAGAACTCATTTGTCAAGATAAAAAAATATCATACAATGTTAGAGGAAGAACCATTATGTTTTCTTCCTTTCAAGGTCCAGTGGATGATAAGGAAAGAAATTCATCTTAAAGCTACAGTTGAGGATACAAAATAAAAACTCAAACGGAATATTTTTTTTCATGCGATCATGACAGCCCAACAACAAACAACAACAAAGCCTTATCCCACTATATGGATCATACGACGCCATTCCACATTCGTTGATCCATATTCATAAGATTCGACAGAGTTTTACGCTGGTTGTCGGGGCCTAACACAACCCTCCTCCTTTATCCGGGCTTGGGACCGGCTATAAAACATAGGCCCATGGTATTGAAAATATTGAAAACATTGAGATTCAAGAATTTGACTCAAGATTGCTTAATATACTTTGAAATAATTAAACATCAAGAGCTCAATGGTCAAGTGCATAGACTTTGTTCCCATGGCTAAATTCAGCATAAACTGGATAAAGACATAAAATATAACAAAGGCTGAATAGGATCATTTGATTGTATAAAAAATTGTTTAAAGTAAATCAACTATCAAAGTTTGAGTCACATTTGAACTTTAGTGTTCAATATGCAGCCATAAGGAATTGTAACCAGAAAAATTCCGATATTTGCTTCACAAAGAAAAACATTTCACTAACACCTGCAAGTAGGACGAACAATCTTTAAGTGAAGTGAATGCAACTATAACAAATCTAGGAGAAATCTTACTTCACAATGAATGCAAAAGGAGGAGAAGCAGGAATGCATGTGGCAACCCATCATATTTTAATCTGTAAAGAAAGCATCTCAACATGGAAGTGATAGCTTGATCTCGTAACTCACCATCAGCGCTTGCAACTCCCTGCAAAATTATTACAAAGCATATAAGATATCACACAGCTAAATGTAATGACATATTTTGCAATGCTTTTACTGTCGACAACCTTTTGCCAACGTTTGATGTTGTTCAAAATATTCTCACTTTTGTCTTCAGTCTTCTTTGCTACCTGGGAAAGGAAAGAAGGAAAAGACAGAAAAAATCAGAAAGTACAAAGTGGCCCTGTTGATGAATTAGACAATTTAGAATACTAAGTTCGAATGCAAAAGCAAGTAAGTTACTATAAATATAAGAACCTAAAAGCTGTTGATACAGTATGACAAATAAAACTCGAGATAAAGCCGGTGTCTATCTTGCAATCTCTGATACGAGACCTTAAATTAGAGAAAGCAAAGTATAAGCCTCGGATTCTCCAATTCGAAGCAGTAATATTTTGTATTTGTCACACTTCCTAACATTAGACCAAATTACCTCCTCCACCTTCATCTTTCCTGCTACAACCTTCTTCTTGGTCTCTGATATGCCATCCCTTATGAGTCCCAGGGCTGATGATGTGGCAGAAAGCACCCGATCCGGGATGCTCACCGTAGCTGTTGCAGCATGGCGCTTCTGCATGGACTTCTGCAATTGTGCCCTTCGCCATCGGTTCTTCACAAATGATCCAACTGTAGACGCAGCATCAACGACGTTTTCACCTGCGTCCTTTGCTTTGTTGCCCACAAAACTGCCTGCCGATTTCCCGGCTTCCTTAAGCCTCACTCCTGCATTGGAACAGCCATGTTATTAGGTACCAAGATGCACTAAAATGGAAAGTAAGTGCGTTTTTAAATGTGATGACCTGAGGAAGAGAAGAAACCAATCGCTTTATCGCGCCACGACGCGGCCACCTCCGAGTCCGATGGCATTGTAGATGATCAAGAAAGAGGAGGAAAGAACCCTAAAAAGAACAAATCAAACATTCCTTTTTGGCCGAAAGAATAAAAAAGAATCGCAACGATTAACAATTGATTAGAAATCCCTAAAGTTACTATTTAAGAAAACTTTAAAACGTAAACTCGAGCTAAATCAAAGAAGAACGGAGTTCTCGATTAGAAATCGCCGATTTCAAAGAACGTTGAGCGTTTTGAAGAATAATCCAACAGCAAGAATACGATCAGAAGCAAGGAAAAAAAAGGAAAAATTAAAAAGAAGACTAAAACGAAGAGCAAACGAATAATGATAACAAAACCATGAAAGTTTAACTTCAAGAAATCTGGAATCAAACTCGAACTAGTTCGCGAATAAAGCGATAAAGCAAGAAGAAAGGATTGTGGAGAGGTCGAACGCGCAGGTAGACGAAGGACCTCGGCACGGATTACCTTTTCGAAATCGTTCTCTCGTCTCAGTTCTCTGGACTGCTTCGCCGTTCTTAGTGGCAGTAACGAAGTCGGCACCAGGAGAGTAAAATGGCGAATAACAAACAGGCGGGAAACGCGTGCGGTTGATCGTTGGGAGCCTCCAGTGTTCGCCAGAGGAGGACAAATATAACGTTCCCCCTTTTCAATTCAAAAATATGAAATAATTAACATAATAAATAAAAAAAAAGTTAAAGGTTTAATATATAACCTTCGAGTTGTAATATGTTAATATTAAAAACTAGTTTAATTTACTCAATTTAAATATATATTATAAAATAATTTTAAAACATATAAATAAAATATAGTATTATAGTTTTATTATAATAAATAATATATAATTACATTTTTAATAAATATATATTTTTTAATTAAGTTTAGTGTCACATCAACTTTTTAATTAACACATTAATCGAAAATATGTCATTGTAAGTTAAGGAGATCTTTTTATTACAAATTTATAAATTGGGAGATTGATTTATTATAAAGTAAAGTTTAAGGATTAAAACGGGATGGATTGAAAGTTAAAGGATTAGTGATGAAAATTACGGGTAAATTACACGAATGATCTCTTAACTTTGAGTCAATCATTCCCAACTTCAATTTATATTCAGAACGTCCCTCATCTTTTATTTTCTTGCACGATTAGTCCTCTTGACAAGTGATAGTGAGTTTCCCGGTTGCCTTGCATACGCGACCGACACGTGAGCCATTTATCTCTCATCCACGTCATTTAACGCTCCAAATCAGATAAATTACACAGATCGTTCCTCAACTTTGAGTCGATTTTTAAATAGTCCCCAACTTTGATATTATTGCACGAGTCATCCACTTGACCAATAAGAAATAGTCTCTCGATTATCTTGCGACGTGTCATAATAAAATATCATAAAAAATTTAACTAGCTGATATCACACAATAAAAAATATTATAAAAATTTAAGAACACTGACGAGCTGACAGAGGGAGGTGTCGACCCTCCTCTCCAAGCTCGCCCTTTGGCGAGTTGGCATAGGGGGCGCCGATCTCATCTCCAAGCTCGCCCACTGGCGAGCTTCGCACAAAGCACTAACGTCTTCTTGCGAGTTCGTCGGTGCTTTTATTATTTTTATTTTTTATAATCACTCAACTTTGAATCGTTTAGAATCGTCGACGAACTCGCGAGGAGGCGTTAGCGCCCCTTGTGCGAAGCTCGCCAGTGGGCGAGCTTGGAGAGGGGGGCCAACACCCTGTCAGTTCGTCCGCGTCCTGAAATTTTTATAATATTTTTTTATTGTGTAATGTCAGGTAGTTAAATTTTTTTATTATATTTTATTATGTCACGTCACAAGATAATCGGAAGACTATTTCTTACCGGTCAAGTGGATGACTCGTGCAATAATATCAAAGTTGGAGGACTGTTTATAAATCGACTCAAAGTTGGAAGGACGATCCGTGTAATTTACCTAATTTGGAGCGTTAAATGATATGGATGACTT
The DNA here is from genome assembly GCA_030549335.1 of Pontederia crassipes. Classification (NCBI taxonomy): domain Eukaryota; kingdom Viridiplantae; phylum Streptophyta; class Magnoliopsida; order Commelinales; family Pontederiaceae; genus Pontederia; species Pontederia crassipes. The sequence continues at coordinate 64,214,790 of CM060196.1, read as the reverse complement.
AAATGACGTGAATGAGAGAGAAACGGCTCACGTGTCGGTCACGTATGCAAGGCAACAAAAAAACTCACTATCACCGGTCAAGAGAACTAATCGTGCAAGAAAATAAAAGATGAGGAACGTTCTGATTACAAATTGAAGTTGGAGAACTAATTAAAAATCGACTCAAAGTTGAGGACCATTCGTGTAATTTACCCGAAAATTACTCATATTTGTAAAGATATTAAAGAATAATATAAATGTTGTGATAAATAAGTAATATTCTGAAATGATTAATGATAAGATTTTAAGTGATCAATAATCGGATCTCATAATGAACTTAATTTGAAATTGGATCCCAGTTTAGTTGAGGTTAGATTATATTGGACCCGACTTAACTCAATTATATGCACAGTACGTTGATCGGAATGAGTATATATAATTTATTTCAACTTTCACGTTAGATAAATAAAAGATAGACATTTACCTTTCTCATACATAAAAAATCCATCGACTTTTGTGTTTTTTTTATTTATTTATAAACTATTTTTATCCTTTAATCCTATTTTTAGAACAAAATAAAGAAAAAATGGTGACAAAACTATGGCGTTCTTTAGTTTGTTTTACCTTTCCCCTCGTTTTTGTTTCAAATAGCAACAAATGTTAAAGTCATATGCAAATTGATATAAATAAAAATCTTGCGAAATAGATTTTCTTGCTATTAGCATGGAGTCTTATTATATTCTTTAAAAAAAGAAAAAAGAATGAATTTAATTAACAATTGGAAAGTATTGGATTAACTAAAACAAATTAATGACTGGTTATGAGCACTTATGGCTGTGACTAGAAAGACGTCAATATATTTTTTTTCCACTTCAATTACCACCTGAAATGTCTTCAAATTATGACAGCAACAACAATATTAATTTTTATCATAAAATCGACACAACAATGACGCATGAATATAACCCAAATTTTAATATGAAAAAAACTCTTTTAAGTTACTACATTTTTTTGAAAAAAAATCGCCACTGCATAATAAGATAAAAATTTTTGGATTCTATTCATCATAATACATAAACTCAAAATTGAAAGTTTAATTTTTTTAACCATTAAGCAAAGTATGAAATTTCAATTATTTATTTATTTATATGAAATTTTTATTAAAAACCTAGTCAACTTAAAGCAAAAAAAAAGAAAAAAAAAATCTCAATTTGGGTTTCCACCCGAACTTTGGCGTCTGGCCGGCCCAATCCACGTTCTAATTGGTCTCTCTCCCTCACTCAGTATCAGACCAGACTCCCACGAGGTAAGGAACAGGGAGTCCATGCACAAGGAGCAATTTTTAGTAAAAAATGGCGTCCACTTTGGAGCTCCCTCTGATCGATCTCTCTTCTCCAGATCGCGCTTCCACCGCCAAATCCATCCGCCAGGTTATCCTGCTCCAAATCACCCCATTAATTCCCTAATCATGGTGAAGAAATCCCTGTTGTTTTTGCTGGATCATGAACTCCTAATCAATACCAACTTCACAGTGTTATTGACCTCATAATACAATTTGATATCTTTTTTTCTTTAATGTTTAGTTCTTTTGTTAATGAAATCTCTACCTTTTTGCTTGGCGCGAATGATTCGTTCATTCTATTAAAACCCCTAATATCTTGTATTGTGGTACCACACTTTGTGTCCTTATAAATTCTTGGCATTTGATGTGGTTTGTGGTCTTGTTAGGCGTGCATAGAGTATGGATTCTTTTACCTGGTAAATCATGGCGTAGAGCAGACCTCCATTCAGAAACTTTTCACAGAGAGCCGAAAGTTCTTTGCTTTGCCTTTGCACGAGAAGATGAAGTTAGAACGGAACAGTGCTCACAGGGGTTACACTCCCATGTATTCCGAGACGCTGGATACGTCCACTGCATTCAAAGGTTGATGCCTTTCGTTTTTTACTTTTTAGTACATCAGCACGGCCCTAGTCGTTTTTAGTATTCATTATCATGTAGCCTAAAATAGTGTGAAGCTTTTCTTTTTTGCTTTTTGGTTGAAACATGAGTTACCCACATAATCTGGAAAACTTGTGGTTGGAAGTTAGAGATTTTTGTGACGAGCTATTTCAGTATCTTCTCTTTTTGTTCACATAGGAGATTTGAAAGAGAGTTTCTACATCGGCCCTGAAGAAGGCGATGAGCAGGAGACCAGTGTAAATCAGTGGCCGTCAGAAGGTATATTTGGTGTTGGGTTATGATGTAAACTAACTTTACTTGTGGATGTTGTTACTTTTGAAACATTTAATCTCTACGGCATTTTCTGATGTGTTTGAATCATTTATTTCTTGTAAATTTCATTTGTTAATGTTGGTGAATAACCTAACATGTCTTTGGGCTATGAAACTTTAGAAAACTTGCCATGTTGGAGAGCCACCATGATGTCATATCACAAAGATGTCCTGTAAGTTTGATCCTGTCCCTCCAGAAAAAAAAGTTACTGTCTCCCTCCAAATAAAAATAGATCCCGTCATCATTTTATATCTTGCATCCTTGATGGAAAAATTCCTTAATTTTGTCTCTTATCTATTCTGCATACTTTTGTACCGATTGACATATACCAATTGTGCTGGTGTTCATCTTAGTTTCTGTTTATCATGAATATGTTTTTTTAAGAAATCATCTTGAATATTTCACAGTTCACCTCTCTCTCTCTCTCTCTCTCTCTCTCTCTCTCTCGCTCGCTCTCTAAAAAGAATATGTTTATCAGTACATACAATGATATTGAACAAAATATGACACATAAATTATAGTGACCTCTAGTTACTTGAGTTGATAATTGTAAAAGAAAAAAAAGGACACCTTCAAAATAAATAAAAAAAATGTGAATGGAATAATTGTCGGTCCATAGTAATAAAGTACTAACAATTATTTAAAGTTTATCTTTTACCATTGGTTTTAAGATAATCAGGTGGTTGGTTTCAGGATTTAGTCTGTAAACTTCTTGCTCACATTGACTTCAGGATGGTTGCGAAAAGGTTAGTCCCTTTGATGGCATTGGCTCTGGACCTTGATGATGACTTCTTTGAGAGAGTAGGGGCAATGAGATTTCCCTTGCCAGTTGTTCGCTTGCTGCATTATCCAGGTATGGCTGCAATTTGCAATATAGAAGTCTGTTACTCCTATTCATGATCATTCAATAGTTACAACACTTCTGATAGAAATTTGCTTCAATTGTAGAACAAAGGGATTGATTGTTTAAATTATAGGATCATTATGAAGAACCTTTTTCTCAACTCATAAGCTAATAAGTTACATACAGGTGAATTGATGGCTTCAGATGATGGCCGATATGGTGCATCGGCTCATTCTGACTACGGAATGATTACACTTCTTATTACTGATGGGGTTCCCGGTCTCCAGGCATGTTTGACAAACACATTATCTTCTTCGTGGCATTAGTGCTTGGCATTTTTTTGTCTATTTGTTCACATGACTAGTTGATCCTTCTGGCAATACTTAGATTTGCAAGGAAAAAGATCAGCATCCACAGCTTTGGGAGGATGTTCATCATGTTGATGGGTGAGCACCAATTATTAATAGACGGCATAAGTTCCTTTGTTTTCTTAATTTACTTGGTAATTTCAAGCCTAGTTTGATATTGTGTCTTAAAATGAAATTATGTAGTTACCGATGTCGTCAGTTCAACTTTGCATACTTGAAGAATATGTCACTCTCTGGAACTAGATAGTGCACAAGTAAACTTGTTTTTCAATCATTGTAAATTGCTGATCCTCAGCATTTCAATAAGCTGCCAGTATGGCCTATGATGAATTGTGATGGTTAGTCCACAACCCAAACCAGAAGTCATTTTACCATTTCTAAAAGAAAAAAAAAGAAAACAATTGAGCATGTTTGGGAAGTCTGAGCATACCATCGCATGCATAATTACAAACAGTCTTCAAGCTTTGGTGTGAATGCTAGGATGGTCAAAGATTCATTCTTGGTGGTTCAAATTGTAGTTTGATCATCATAAGACTGCTTAGATAATTGGCATTGACCAACCACAAGACCTTTTACGACTAAATGTAAACTAAAATATGGTAATTGTCAGGTTAAATGCAATTGGGATTATCTCCTTGAAAATTATTATCACCATGGAGACAAGCTTGAGCATTTTTTTGCTTAGATCACCTACTGACTATACCACTGTTGTGGCTGCTGTGTTTGAGGTTTCACTTTCCCTTGCTAAAATTCTCAAAAAAAAAAAAATCCCTCGCTGAAGTTCTACTGTTTTGTGATTTTTGACACCAGTATATGCATAGTACATGCATTTGTTTATAATGTCTTTTACTTTTTCTTGAGACTATGGCATCAATGCTTGTTCACAGCTCAGCAAACCATATATATGACCATACCTGTACTTTATGCCCCTGCAGAGCTTTCATTGTAAATGTGGGAGACCTGTTGGAGAGGTGGACTAATTGTCTGTTCAGGTGACCTTTCCCATATGTTGACTAATATATCTTGTGAGCAGAAACTTGACAGCTAATATTTTTGAATTATTTTTCATGTCAATCTTATAATTCTTTCATATTTATTGGTCTTGAAATCCAGATTAATATTGTTTATGTGCAGATCGACGTTGCATAGGGTCATTGCAGTTGGACAAGAACGCTACTCGGTAATGACTTGCATGAGTCTTTACTCTTTAGAATATCAGTTAACTCACAATGTGCTAGTGGAGTTGAAGGGAAGGGATAGAGAAGTGCTTGAACTTGTTGCATAGATTGCAATTAGACAAGAACACTATGCAGTAACTACTTTGCATGAATCTTTAGAACATCGGCGGTTAGTTAACTCACAATGTTCTAGTGGAGTGAGAAGGCAAGGGATAGAGAAGTGTGTGATCTTAAAAAACAGAACGTGAATGATTCCTCACAAATTTAGACCTACCATCTGTAACTTGAATGGAGTCAAATGATTGTGCCTTTTCGCTTAAAGCCTAGGAAGTTTTTTTTTTCTTTCCAGTACTTTCTTCTAGGTTATGAGTTGTCTCTTAGGGGTACTTAGGCATTGGCTTTCTCTAGGTTTGCGGATCTCGTCCTGAATGTGCCTCAGTAACATCACATTGGTCAGAGTAATAGAATGATTTGTTGTTGGGTTCCTCATTTCTGTACTGCCATTCGGATCAGTGGTATGAGGACATGTTAGCAATTTTGGATTGCATTCAGGTTCTGTTTTATTAGCCACTGGTTTGTCTCTTGGTGAGGGGGACTTCTGCTCAGTTGGAGTTCGTTCATGATGGATTGGTGCTTTATTTGGCAGACGCCCACACTCCTTGAAGTCAATATTTCACCTATCTTTGAATGTGCAACAATATATTTACCAAAGTCTTCAGATTGAGAGAGTGCCTAAACTTTGATACTGCATGTTTGTTGAAAAAGAGGATGGAGGGGATTTATGCTTAGTTGTTGTGATTAGTGTCCTTGCAGAATTCCTTCATGATAGGCTGTCGCTTTATGTGGCAGACACCTACACCCTTGAAAGTTGAAAGATTTTCTCCAGGCTTTTAAGACACGAAAAGATTCTTGTTGTATCAGAGCAAGATGGTCCGAAGACTTTGATATTATTGCATGCTGAGCAAGAACTAGGATGACAGCAATTTTCACCTCTTATTCAGCTGCCTCCTTCAAGGTTGGATGACTAGTGGGGTGATACTGTGATAGGATTGCCACATCCTCTGCATTGGTGGTCAATACATTCAGCACAAGCCTCCCATGGCTGTTGATATACCAAATAGTTTATCAGGGAAAGATAGTTATCTAGAGATCATAATATATCATGTCATTTTACTTCTGAGTGGGCTAGGGGATTTTGATAATTTTTTGTTCTGTTTCGGTTTCCTTTTACATTTTCATATTAGTACAAGTCGATGACTACTACACAACTAATCATCTTCCTTATCTTTAAAAAAAATGTCGGGTTCCATCTGCTGACAAAAAACATCACTCTTTTCAGGTCGCCTTCTTTCTTGAACCAAATCCAGATTGCCTGGTGGAATGTTTAGAAAGTTGCTGCAATGAAGCATCTCCCGCAAGGTATATTCCTGGGGCTCTCTCTCCCTCCCTCGTACCTGGTTTGCTTTCTAGGGTGCAAAAAATCCTCCCACTAAAATGCAGTAACCTAAAGTACAAACAGACACAAGAAAAATAAAAGGAAAAGAAGGGTCCTTCAGACTTGATGCTTGTCCTTGAGCATAGCAAGCTCTCTACTGAAATTGAATCCTTTTCATTGCTCTGATACACCGCACTAAAGCATAAAAAACTGTGCTGAGAACAAATCCCATTGCAGGAAAGATCAACTTGGTTACTTTGCTCTTTCTGATATCCTTCCCCTGGCAGATTATGTGCACTTTTTCAGTGTATATATGTAGATACTTCGTTCCTTTCGTTGGGATGTTTTACGTGGTTCGTTATGTTACAGGTTTCCACCCATACGGAGTGGTGACTACCTACAGGAACGTTTAAGGGTTACATACGCATAGGAGTTGTGGGCGTCGTACCATCATCACATATGGTTGTGGGTATCTAAAGCTTGACATGTTATGAGCAGGATCGTTTCAGCATTGATGTGAAACCAAAATCCGTAGTGGTGTACTAAGTTGTTTCTTCTATGCATATCTTCACCTATCTCGTACTGACTACTTTTGTCGGTTATTCGTGTCGAAATCTCTCAGCAAAATTCTTTTAGCCCCTACTGAATATTTTTGACACAAACTGAAAGGAATAAAATAGATTGACCATCGGTACTAATTTTACTTCTTTAATTCGAACTCTAAAAAAAGCATCATCGATAAGGAATCGTCTTTTTTACCCATGATAGTTATGAACACTGTTTTTTGTGTCTGGAATTATTATTTATAGATCGGGCAAATATGTGGGATTGTGCTGGTCAAATTGGGTTTGATTTTTCATGGATTGTGATGTTCTGACAGGTCTTCTCGGTCGGCACGATTTGACATTTTTTTCTGCTTATTTCACTTATATATTTAATATTGTTATACTTTATAATATATACTATATTATTTAATTACAGATTATTATACATGAACAACTTTGTTGGAGGTTTCTTATGGGCCAAGGCACCTCAACCCAAAACAAAGGAGCAAGTTCATGCGGACTCCATTACTGTTATGTTCTGAAAAGCTCCTGCAAGCCTCACCTAATGGCACCTTATAAGTTACAGTAACAATTCATTGCACATCTTAAATTAAGATTATGACCTGATTACCACAAAATATTTGGGTAAAAAAAACACGTGTAGTTTTATCTTGATCAAGTTTATATTCATAGATGTGAACAGTTTTCTGATGATAATATATATAAATATAAGCAATAGCTTCACTCATACTACTTGCTCACAAGTCGTAAACCGATATCTATAGATCAGGATAGAAAAGGATAACATAAAATATTAATTAGTTAGGATAACATTGAAAATTTGTTTTCCTTATATGCGGCTAAGGGCTCGTACCAGATAATGTCCACCCCTTTATGTGTAGCACACAGGAAGTTGCTTCCACATTATTTTGATGTTCCATTTTTTTTGTTTTTCCAGCATATGTTAGAAGATGGAATTTTTCTTGGAATTAAACATGGGGCAAATTATTAAAGATAGTTTGGGAATAATCAATCCACTGAAACTAGATGAAATTGACAATTGAAAAGTGTTCCCTGCATAATACACTTCAATTGTATTTGTAAACTTATGATTTTATACATTGTCCAGTGCACTAAATTGATGAAGTAAATTAAATCAGATAAAAGCAAAAGTGCTGTCAGAACCAACATATAAAAGGCACGTTATCTGTAACACTCCCCTCACTAATTTTAGTGGTGCAGAAATTATTATCCAGTTTTTTAAGCTATACATAGAGTTTGCACAATAACAAAATAAACGGATTTGTAGAGAAAAAAAATGTCAAAAAGACACGATTTTTATTTTTATTTTTGACAGGATCTAAAAATAATAGTTAAATAAATCTAAAACAGAGCAGCTGCTCCGCCCCGCACAGCAACCGCCGAATCTAATCCTAGACATATCCTCCACGTGGACACCGGCAACGTTGTCCCACGTCCGTCCACCAACTTTTATCTCTTTATCCCTTCCTTAAATTATTTCTCTATCCGTCTCTTCATCCCGCAATTTGATGTCCGAAATCCCCCTCAAGCCATTCGCTGCTGCCCGCGCGCGATTCTCGAACTCCGGCGATCCGACGGATTTTCCCGGCTCGATCCTCCGGTGGTGGTGTTGGACGGAGGCGGAGGGATGACGAGGCGGTGCTCTCATTGCAGCCACAACGGGCACAACTCGCGGACGTGCCCCAACCGCGGGGTGAAGCTCTTCGGGGTGCGCCTCACGGACGGATCGTCTATCCGGAAGAGCGCCAGCATGGGGAACCTCTCGCTGCTCGCCGGATCCAGCGGCGGGGCGTCGCCCGGCGACGGGGCGGAGCACGGGGGCGCCGCCGCGGCCGACGGGTACGCGTCCGAGGACTTCGTCCAGGGGTCCTCCTCCAGCTGCCGCGAGCGGAAGAAGGGTGAGTGCTTCGGATTGGAACCATTGCTCCGGTGCCGGAATCGATTTCCTTTTTTTCCTATCTTTCTGCTTGCGGTTGCTTTGCTTCTTGAGTTATGAGAACAAGATTGAACTTTTGCATCGGAGATACAGACGATCGAGCGGAAAAGAAATGCTGTAGCATAGTTGTGGTTGCCTGTAATGAAAACTTGAAGAGAATTGTTTTTTGTTTTCCTCTAATTGGCCTTTCTTTTTGCTCAGCATCGTACTTACAAACCTAAAAAAATACCTTTCGTTTTCGTTAAGAGTACCTTATCATTTCCTACTTTGAAGAAATTTTTACCTTGGTGCTGCATCTTGTGTTCCATCTGCTTCAAAGAAGGAAAATAGAGATCTTGTCAGATATGTTCTTCATATTATGCTGTTCAACAAATTAGCACTTTGACCAAAGGCTTGATTGATATCTGAGCGGATATTTCACTTTAGTTAGCTTTTTGGTGAAGTCTTCTGTAGGAGATGCTATTACAGGATAAATGTGATATCCGGGAATTATTAATTGTATCGTTTAATAGTTCTAAATCTAAAAGATTGGTAACATCGATTCCTCATTAAAGACTACTGCTCATGATTCCCAGGATCATAATTTATCCGACATATAGTTATCTTAAATCTTTGATGTCTAGGGCCATCAACCGTTGCTTTTCCATTTCTAGCTTCTTGTGACTGATTTAAATTTCAGGTACCCCATGGACTGAAGAAGAACATAGAATGTTTCTACTTGGATTGAAAAAGCTTGGCAAGGGTGATTGGCGAGGCATCTCTCGTAACTATGTGGTAACAAGGACGCCGACACAGGTGGCAAGCCATGCTCAAAAGTATTTTATTCGTCAAACCAATATGTCAAGACGAAAGAGAAGATCCAGCCTCTTTGATATGGTACCTGATGAGGTCTATCTCTCGCTGCTTTTCTATTATTTTTCTCCCTTTCCTGTTGTAACATTTGATTTCTGTGTACATCTTTCTTTATGTTGCTCCAGGCAACTAGTTTTCTGAAGAATTTAATTTCACATTCTTTTGGGGTCCAAGTATGATTGCACTTTTACCCATCACATTATGCATATTTTATCCTATATTATCAGATCTGCTGTATCAAATTTTCATTTGCTTATGTATTTTTTGTCATGCTGCTGTATTAGAGATCTCATATTTTATCCAATCTCAGGTTATCTTAAAGATGAACTTGCTTAATAGTTGAGTGGAAATTAATAATTTCATGAATACAGATAATTTCTAAAAGTATCATTGATCCAGGCATGTCCAAATCCACTTGGTTGTTTGGAGTGTTAATATGCCTCTCTTTAATTTTTAAATTATGCTCTGGAATCATGTTGCTTTTGTTAGTACTAAACCAGGGGAATCCATGAACCCACTGGCACATTGGGACTGCTCATGTCTTAATGTCTTATATCTTCCTCTCAAAAAAATGTCTTATATCTTCCAACCTTACACCAACTTTCGGTAGGTTCCACTGAATGAGGAAGAATTTGAAGGTGCAAGAGAAAAAAAGGTCTTCTTTTGGAAAGAAACTGATCATATAGTATCCATCGACAGTATGCAGATACTTTTAAGCTCTGATAATTGACTGTTCATAGGGTTCTTCGGCAGAGTGTAATTTTCTAAATCCTTATGAAATTTTTAATATTGTTCACAATTAAAATATGAGAGTTAAAAATAGTCCTCTACGTGGATCCGTGAGTTTGATCTCTCTAAAACTTGATGGTTATGTTAAGGTGTCACTTGGTCTGTTCTCTGTGGTAATCTGACAAGATTGATGTGTCTAGTTTTACCATTCAGTAATGAGTTGGTATGAAGAAAATAGTGAAGCTTTAAATTCCATGTATATTTTGTACACTGTGCTATTATCTTTCATTTTTTTTTGAAACGAATTATTATTATCTTACTTTTGATTTCTAATCATTCACTTTCAGCCACATGAGCCTCAGGCCTTTCCCATTAACTGCCAAGAGCCAGAACAACAAACTAGTAATCCACCACCACTGCCTCCAACGGTGGACGAGGAGTGTGAATCGATGGACTCCAGTAGCTCAATGGTCACAGAAGCAGCTCTTCCACAGCCAGAGACTTTGATGTGCAGCTATCCTGTGATAATGCCGGCTTATTTTTCTCCATTTGTACAATTCTCCTTGCCTTTGTGGCCAGGTTACAAAGAAGATTCTCCACAGCAACAGGCGCATGAAATTGTGAAGCCGACAGCAGTACACTCCAAGGCTCCGTTAAATGTTGATGAGCTTGTTGGGATGTCGAAGCTGAGTATAGGAGATCACTCTCGAGAAACATCTCTCTCATTAGAGTTACCTGGAGGGTCAAATAGGCAATCTGCTTTCCATTCTAATCCTCCTGCAAGAGCTCAAGCCTGATCAAACTCTTTGGATATGACCCAGAAATCAAGGTTTACCAGTTCATAAGCCTTTCCTCCTTGTTAATACATGGAACTAACTGGATATCTGTAGCGATATATCGTTATCTATCTTATATTGCAGTAACTCTTTCTGTTCTATTAAATTATTAGTCACTGACACACTTGATGTTTCAAGGTAACAGTCACTGTAATTTTTATTTTTTAGCTTCATATATATGTCAAATACATATATCAAATTAACACATTTCAATCTGGAAGGATGAAATCATCCAAAAAAAGAGTTTAAAGCAATAATAATTCAGATTTATAATTGCCTTACAACTTCCTGAAGTATCAGCAAAATGCCAGGAATGGAATCGTTCGCCATGCATGAAATTAAAGTTTTATCAAAGACTAATCATTCGCACTATACATATGCACCGACACCTATCATATGCTAACAAGTATATATATATATATATATATATATATATATATATATATATATATATATTGCAAATCAGATAGAAAGGAAGAAATTATATGAAATACTTAAACGATCTAAAATAATAGAACCCTTTAAAAGGCTACCAGTTTACTTTACCATCATGTCAGCATCAAATGCAAGGCCATCAATGCCCAATCAATAGCTTCAAAATTGGACAATTGTGCAAGTGCACAATTGCGGACCTACAGCTGCTGTACCTTCGTTTAAGTTTTGGTCTTAGAGATGATATATTTGTAGCCAAATGACAATAGAATGCAAAGCTGATAAGACTGAGATATGACGATATGGAAAACTGAGCACAAACTTCCTTTTTTTTATAGGAAGGACAAATTGATTAGCACACATCTAACATAGTAGTGTGTGTGTATTCATTCTTTTAAAGCTAAATTTATCATTAACATGAAGCCATGAAGACGTCTTGATTCACAATGTGGATGGAGCTCTGGCTCTTCGACCAATATAAATCTTGCTGACTACATCTGCCTGAGCTAGCAAGGTTCTCAACAACACCAATTACAGTTTCTAGACATATGTTTAAGACTCTAAGCTCATAAGAATGAATTGAGCTCATACAGCACAAAGTTTCTAATCCTCCAATGCCAAGCAAATTGTTTGTGAATGACTGCACAAGTTGAAGGTATTGAATACCAGCTATTAATCCCCAAGCTCTGGAATAGACATCTTGTCACTGTACAAGTGGTTCATATGAGATTGCACCATTATAATGGAACCTCTTCCAAAACCAGTGTTTCTTCCACACCCGATCGTTCTGCTCGATGGGCAGGTTCTTCGTCTCCGGCAGCAGCAGGTAGATGAACAGCAACATGCCCGTGAGGCACCCGGCGAAGAGGAAGAAGGCCGCCCACTTGAGGTGGCAGAGCATGGCGAGGAACGACTGAGCTACCGCGAAGGTCGCTAAAGAGTTCACCGATATCGCTATGCTCTGCCCCGCCGATCGGACCTCCAATGGCAGGATTTCGGTGGTGACCAGCCACGTTGTCGGACCCCAGGAGAACGCGAAGCCGGCGACGTAGACGCATATGACAGCCAGCACGACGTAGCCGTAGTCCCTGTCCATGGCGCCCTGGTCCTTGAGCTTTCCCTCCAGTACTCCGCCGACGACGGCCAACGACGAGATCATCTGGATCCCTCCGATCATGTACAGTTTGCGCCGCCCCATCCTGTCCGCGCACGCCATCGACAAGGCGAAGAACACGGTGGCGACCGACCTGGTCACCACCGCCGAGAGCAGCGAGCCGCTCTCCTTGAACCCGATCGTCCTGAACATGACCGGGGCGTAGAAGTTGATCACGTTGATCCCGGTGAACTGCTGGCTGAAGTTGAGTACGAGGGCTATCAGGAGCTGCGGCCGGTACTTCCTCTGGAGGATCTTGCGGAACTGGTTCCCGGCGGCGGACGACGACTCGCACGCGGACACGATGTCGTCCAACTCCCTCTGCACGTTGGGTGTGCCCCGGATCTTTTGAAGGAGCTTCTTCGTCGCCCCGACGTCGCCGGTGCGCTGGAGGACGCTGCTCGGCGTTTCGGGCAGGAAGAACGAGCGATGGCGAGCACGGCCGCCAGCGACAGCGAGACCCTCGCCCCGCGGTAATTTGGTGGAGCCATCTCCACCAGGTACACAGGAATCGCCTAGGAACATTGCGGGGCTTCAGAATCGGTGTCCACACAGAAAAAAAAGAAACACTGGAAAAACACCAAGTGCTTCGAATTCGTGCTCTAATGGCCATGTCGTTTCAGATGCTCAGCTCAAGAACGACACTGACAAAAGACAGGATTGCTGCGATGCTTACCTGGTTGGTAAACCCGACGCCGAGGCCGAGCAGGGCGCGGCCGATGATGAGCATGTAGATGTTGACTGCAGCCCCGCCGGCGGCCGCCCCGGCCAGGAAGACGGCGCCGCCGAAGAGCATGGAGAGCCTCCGGCCGAACGTCCGCGTGACCGAGGAGGCGAGCAGCGAGCCCATGACGCTGGCGATGTAGAGCGAGGACGTGAACAGAGTCAAGAGCTGGCTGTCGAACTTGCAGTAGTTGCTGACCTCGGTGTCCCCCTTCATCTGGGCGTACACCGACGGGAAGAACTTTTCCAAGAACGTCCCCATAGAGGTCACTCCGCCTTCGATCAAAAGTTCATCTCAGATTGGAAGCACGGAAATAACACGATTTCCGCTCGGATGCATCATGGCGTGGCAAATCAAAACGACCTGAAATGCCGAGATCGTAGCCGAAGAGGATGCCCCCGCTGGCGGCGACGACGCAAGAGAGCACGACGAAGGGCGTCACCTTTCCTGCGTACACGCCTCCGTTGGCTTCCACCTCGTCATCGTCGTCCGGGACTTGCCCCATGACCGGTTCGCGGACGAAGCTGCGGCGATGTCTTCCACTCTTCCTCCCCGGCCTCTCTTACATGAACCTGAACAAAGCAGAGAGGGAGTGGGTAATACTTTTGACTTTTGAGTAAATTTTGTGTAAGTTGGACAATTTTGTTGACATCGGATGGAATCTAAATATCTAATTCTATCCCATCTCTACGTATCTGATGCAAGTATGTCTAATAATATGGAACTCAAATGTTTGATTTTATCTTTGTGCACCTGTTCGGATATCAGATCTTGTACACTCCAGACCTGCGTTTGAAATGGAGAGAAAAAAAATACTTTATGCTAAGACTCTTTTGTTCATTTACATTCTATGATTTTTCTTGAATAAAAAAATTAAAAATTTGGAAAGTTTCATTGCTCAAACTGTTGGAAATCATTGAAGAGTTGATGTGCACTGTGTGGTGATGGTGGATATTTATATGGGACTAGGGCCGGGGGATATTTATTTCATTTCATTTCATCTTCCTTCTGGCTCTTATCAGATCTAAGAAATCTTGCGGATGGAAAGGAGTTGCACCTGAAGGTGAAGGTGGGAGATCATTAGCCGGAGAACAAAAAGGGGATTATGATTGGAGATGCACAAAACAATATTTTTGTGTGTTTGGTATTTGTTGGTGATGAGATCACTCCTCTTGCTTTGTTCTTAAATCATTTAGAATAAAAATAAAACAAACAATTTTTTTAGTAACATGTGAAGGATTCAGTTACATTAAGGCTCTATTTGACAATATTAAATTTAGCAAGATAAATTACACGATTTTTTTCAACTTTAGATCAATATCTCAATGGGTTCTCCAACTTCAAGTCAATATCTCAATGGGTTCCAACTTCAAGTTGTAATTAAATTATTCCCGAACTTTATTTTTTTTGCACGCCTAGTCATCTGATTGGTCATAGCCGATTTCTCGATTATATTATTGACATAATACAATAAAAAAATAATATAAAAATATCATAAATATAAAAAAATCAATAAAAATAAGATGGGCGGCACCCTGTGTCGAGTAGACTCGACCGAGGGGCGCCAGCGCCCCTGAGTCGAGTTCGCCGGCGCACGATGGCGCTGAGGTCGCACAATTATTTTACTTATTAGATGATGTGGGGGCGAGAGAAGCACGGGAAGTGATACTCACATACGTAAGAAAATCGAAGAATGGTTATCATTGGTAATGAGAATAATGTGTTCACAAATTTAACATTTGAATGATATTTAGTTACAAAATGAACGTTCGAATAGTAAATCAAAATTAATAAAAAAATTGGAGGATAAAACGTGAAATTTACTCCCAATGAGATTTACCCATGAATGAAAACGATAATGAAATTTGCATCATCCCCTGCACCATAGACTATTTTCAATGCTCACGATAACTATGTTATCTTGATGCCTATATATATATATATATATATATATATATATATATATATATATATATATATATATATATATATATATATATATATATATATAATGGGCATCATACGCCTGCTCAGACGTATGATGGCCATACGTCTTACGCTTACCGTCCGATCTAATCGGACAGTGGGCGCTGCTCTCTTTTTTTCGTGGATGCGGAACGGTGGCCGACGTCGGTGGCACACCGGCGGAAGGACGTCGCCATTGCCGGATCGGGAAGAAAGGGGGAGAGATCCAACACCATCATCATTGTCGGCCGTCCTCGCCTCTCCCGCCCATCGCCAGATCGCGGCCCCTCGCCTCATCGCCGTCAACATCGCCATCACCACATCGGGGAGAAAAGGGGAGAGATCCATCGCCGTCGGCGTCGCCTCATCGCCATCGTTGGTCGCCCTTGCCTCTCCCGTCCATCGTCATCGCCAAATCGCGGCCCTCGCCTCGTCGTCGTCGACATCGCCTTGTCGCCATCGCCGGCCGCCTTCGCCTCTCCTGCCATCGTCATCGCTAGATCGCGGCCCTCGCCTCGTCCGCCATCGCGCATCGTGGTGGATCCGACCGCCTGCGGCCGGCCCAGGTCGCTTGGCGGCCGCCCAAATGGGGGGGGGGGCTGGAGAGGGAGAGGGAGATTGATGGTGAGGGAGAGGAAGAGGGGCGGTCGGATTCACCGCGAAGCGGTCTTCTCTGACTGCTAGGAGAAGTGGCGAGGCACGAGCGGCGACGAGGAAGATGGGGTTGCCGGCCGGTAAAAAGGGAAGACGGGAGGGGAGAGAGGGGCGCCGATTGCATGGGAGAGAGGGGAGTTGGAAGATGTGGGTGGTGGGCAGGGGAATAGGGAGGGGCAGATCCCATCGTCCGATTAGATCGGACGGTGGGCGTGAGGCGTATGGCTATTGATCGCAATTTCTGACGGACAGTTTCCGACGGATAGAAATTTATCACAATTTGTGATGGATTTTGTGACGAATAGGGATTCATCAAAAATTCCGACGGCAACAATCATCAAAAATAAAAATAATAAATTATGTAATTTCTTATATTATTATTTTATTTTCTGACAATTAGGAACGTCGAAAGTTCCGATGGATATTTATCCGTCGTAATTTCCGACGATCAAGACCGTCGGTAAATGAAAAATAATATAATATAATGATTATTTTATTAATATAATTAGTGACAGTTCAAATCGTAGTAATTTTCGACGATTGTGACTGTCGGTAAATAAAAAATAATATAATATAAAGAATATTTTATTAATATAATTAGCGATTGTTCAAATCGTCACAATTTTCGATGATTCCGTCAGAAAGTGAAAAATAATATAACATAAAAAGTATTTTATTAATCTAATTAGCGACAATCTAGACCGTCAAAATTTTTAATGGTCTGGACCATCGATAAACTAAAAAATTAAATATTATATATACGTGAGTAGTATTTTATTTTATAATTAAATATTTTTTTACGATCTCGATCGTCGATAACTTTAAAAATAATTAAATATCATATATATATCATAATAATATATATTATTAATATTTACTAAGTTTTCGACAGTTATAACTGTCGGTAATTAAAAATCACATTCCCAAACGACGACCCTCTCCTCCAGACGATGACCCTCTCCCTCTCAGACGACCCTCTCCCCCCCTCTCTCTCTCCAGCCTGAATCTGGCCAAGGGGGCCAAATCGGCCGCCTAGTGGCCGGATCCAGCTGCGGGCGGCCGGATTTGGCCATGGGAGATCGCCTGGCAGCCGGATCTGGTCGTTGGCCATCGGATCGGTGGCTGGCGGCCGGCTAATTTTTTTTATATTATAAAATTTCTTCGCGATGGTTGTGACCGCCGAAACTTTCGATGGTTACGACTACTGCCGAAACTTTCGATGGTTTCGACGATCGCTGAAAGTATCGACGGTCACGAACGCCGAAAGTTTTGACGGTCGCGACCGTCCAAGTTTCGATGGTTGTGACCGCCAGACTTCCGTCGAAACTTCCGAAAAGTTTTTTCCAATCGTCGAAAATCAATTTGCGACGACAAATCGGTTCCATTGAAAAATCCATCGAACAATCGTAATTTCTGACGGTTTTCGGGAAATTACAAAAGGTCCAAACCGTGTAATTGGTTTTTTTTTTCTTGTAGTGATATCATATGCTTGAGCAGGCGTATGATGGCCATTATATATATATATAGTCGTACTCAAATTTTTAAAAAAGTTATATTGTGAAGATATGAAGGAAGGACACCTTAATAATGCTCCAATTTAATGATCAGTCAATAAATATACCTAAGGACATTTGAAGATGTAGTCGACCAAGGTGCATGCATAAGTTTGTCTTTCTTGCTTATTTTCTGATCATGAAAGTAGTTTTCGAACTAGAGACACACAATATCTTGGGAAAGCCTTCTCTCTCAACCAGTAACACATTAATTGATCTTAAAAAATGACGGCTTAATTACTCTCCAAGTGAATGGTAAACTGGAGTTTGTGCTTGCACCTACGTGTTTGTTACACATTAATTAGTTATCTCTTTCATGTATATATTTATTAGACTTTCCACTGCTTCCTTTCATCTTATGAAGACCAGATCTTTCATAGCCAGAAACTTTGATGTGCAGCTATCCTGTGGTAGTTCCGGCTAATGATCTTTCTCCATTTGTACAATTCTCATTGCCTTTTTGGTCAGGTTACAGAGAAGATGCTCCACAGCAACAGGTGCATGAAATTGTGAAGCCGACAGCAGTACCTCTCGAACAGTTAGCTTAAATCATGTTATGATTTTAATATGTTTCTAGGGTGAATGATGGAAGTAAAGATGCCGTACGAGGTAATTTAAAAAAAATAAGAGCAATTTTATTTAAAAATTGAGTTATTTCATAAATTACCTCTAAATTATCACGATTTTTTACATCTAATTTCAAATTATGAATTTATTTTTTCAAATTCCGAAACTATCACAACTTTTTTATTTTAGTCCTTCCGTCCACTTCTGTTACGTTTTTTTGATACTTTTACTTTTTTTTCATTTATGAAATGACTAAATTATCCCTCCATCAAAAAAATATGAAATAATAAATATAAAAAAATGAAATAAAAATCATCGAAAGAATTAAAGTGGTAAACAAAAAAATTATTGTCATTTATGAGAAAGACTAAATTACCCTCCCCATTTTTTTCTTTTTTTATATTTATTATTTGATGTATTATGAAGGGATGGGTAATTTAGTCTTTTCATAAATGAAAAAAATCAAAAGTAAAGGAAAACGTAACAAAGTAGACTGAAGGGCTAAAGTGAAAAAATCGTAATAATTTAGGGATACAAAAAATAAGTTCGTAGTTTGAGATTAGATGCGAAAAATTACGATAGTTTAGTAGAGGTTTATGAAAATAAACCTTAAGGCTCATCATATTATTTGATTTGAATTATCAATAATTTTAATTATTTTAATAATCTTAATTATCACCTCACTACTAATATAAATTGCAGCAGAGAAGATGACTTTTCATATTATCAATTACTTGGCATGTATTTTAAAAAAATTCCATATTTTTTAATTTTAAATATTTTATTAATAAATAAGTATCATTTCACTCCATCTGCTTTATTATTTGAAATATTTTACAAAACATTCTTAGTTTTGCCTCATTTTATTTTATTTATATTCACTTTTTTTATTTTTTTGTTTTATTTATTTACGACACTATGCAATGAAAATGTAAAATAATTTTTAAAGATATTTTGGTAATTTTTTCTAACTATTTGAACCACTATTTATATTATTAATACTTGTCAAACACTATAATGTAATATTACTAATAATTTAAGTAGTGATAATCTATTTAAATTATTACCTAAATTACTAATTAATTAAACTGGTAATGCACTAAACACCCCTTAAGAATAATTAGCCTTCTGACTTTTCAGGTGTTAACCCAGGTGAGGGCTGGCCCAAGGCCCAAGCAGGTCAAGATTCAGCTTTAAGCCTTCAATAATTAATATATCCATTATTATTTTATGAAGTTCACTCACTTAGAGTCCTAAATAGGTATATGTATAATGAATTCACAACAACTATATGCATGATTATCCAATAATTACTCTC
The DNA here is from genome assembly GCA_030549335.1 of Pontederia crassipes. Classification (NCBI taxonomy): domain Eukaryota; kingdom Viridiplantae; phylum Streptophyta; class Magnoliopsida; order Commelinales; family Pontederiaceae; genus Pontederia; species Pontederia crassipes. Next base: position 64,195,408 of record CM060196.1, on the reverse strand, counting down.
AATACAAATTCTATTTTTTTCTCCATAACGAGAATGGCATTTTATAAACATAAGAACATTCATTTTCTTAATACCCATGTACAATTAATTATCAAATATTTTCTTGCCATCCCAACGGTAAGCGCTCTGTCCTTGTTTTAAATACTAAAAAAAGAAAATTTTTATTAGTTGAAAAGAAAATGTTAAGACAAATTAGTTGTGACGATTTATTTTAATAAATTTGCATAAGAAATTCTTTAAGAATATATTTTACTTATTTGTGCCTAGTTATTGAAACCTCGCCATTATTTCAACTTAAATGTTCAAATGTTAGGAATGTTAAAGCTTTGTTTCTTCTACATAGCCAAGAGTTCTTATCTGAATTTATATAATAAAAATCATTAACAAACTATTGTTCTTTGGGGTTACATATATTATATGAACATTTGTTACGACTTAAACACACTGGTCCAGGTCCATCTTGCTACGATTGAGCCCAGACCAACCACAACATAAGAATCCAACTTTATTCTTATGACACAGAGTCGCTTCAGGCATCGACACCATGCCAACGCCGTGTTCTTGTGAGGGAATCCGTACAAAGATTCTAATGATTCTGACCCTTCGTGCTGTGCGATTCCACCTCTTTGTCCTCGTTCCTCGCCCGCACAAATCTCTTCCAAAACCAGTGTTTCTTCCACACCCGATCGATCTGCTCGATGGGCAGATTCTTCGTCTCCGGCAGCAGCAGGTAGATGAACAGCGTCATGCCCGTGACGCACCCCGCGAAGAGGAAGAAGGCCGAGGACTTGAGGTGGCAGAGCATGGCGAGGAACGACTGAGCTATCATGAAGGTCGCTAAAAAGTTCACAGATATCGCTATGCTCTGTCCCGCCGATCGGACCTCCAATGGCAGGATCTCGGTGGTGACCAGCCACGACGTCGGACCCCAGGAGAACGCGAAGCCGGCGACGTAGACGCATATGACAGCCAGCACGACGTAGCCATAGTCCCTGTCCATGGCGCCGTGGTCCTTGAGCTTTCCCTCCAGTACTCCGCCGACGACGACCAGCGACGCGATCATCTGGATCCCTCCGATCATGAACAGCTTGCGCCGCCCCATCCTGTCCACGGACGCCATGGACAGGGCGAAGAACACAGTGGCGACCGACCTGGTCACCACTGCCGACAGCAGCGAGCCGCTCTCCTTGAACCCGATCGTTCGGAACATGACCGGGGCGTAGAAATTGATCACGTTGATCCCGGTGAGCTGCTGGCTGAAGTGGAGCACGATGGCTATAAAGAGCTGCGGCCGGTACTTCCTCTTGAGGATCCTGCAGAACTGATTCCCGGCGGCGGCGGACGACTCGCACGCGGATACGATGTCGTCCAACTCCCTCTGCACGTTGGTGGTGCCCCGGATCTTCTGTAGCAGCTTCTTCGCTGCCCCGACGTCGCCAGTGCGCTGGAGGACGCTGCTCGGCGTCTCGGGGAGGAAGAACGAGCCGATGGCGAGCACGGACGACGGCACGGCCGCGAGCGACAGCGAGACCCTCCAACCCCACGCGACGTGCGTCCTTTGCACCCCGTAGTTTATGAGGTTGGCGACGAGGATGCCCGAGCTGACGCAGAGCTCGAAGCTGCCGCTGATGGCCCCGCGGTAGTTTGGTGGAGCCATCTCCACCAGGTATACAGGAATCGCCTAAGAACATTGCGAGGTTTTAGATTCGCTATCCACAAAGAAAAAGAAACGCAGGAACAACACCAAGTGCTTCGAATTCATGCTCTAATGGCGATGTCGAATCAGATGCTCAACAAAGACTGGCGGAAGAACGTTTCTACCGTCGACCAAACGCATCACGACACTGAAAGACATGACTGCTGCGATGCTCACCTGGTTAGTAAACCCGATGCCGAAGCCGAGCAGGGCGCGGCCGATGATGAGCATGTAGATGTTAACTGCAGCCCCGCCGGCGGCCGCCCCGGCCAGGAAGACGGCACCGCCGACGAGCATGGACGACCTCCGGCCGAACGTCCGCGTGACCGTGGAGGCGAGCATCGAGCCGATCAGACCGGCGATGTAGAGCGCGGACGTGAACAGGGTCAAGAGCTGGCTGTCGAACTTGCAGTAGTTGCTGACCTTGGTGTCCCCCTTCATCCGGGCGTACACCGACGGGAAGAACTTTTCTAAGAACGTCCCCATGGACGTCACTCCACCTGCCATAAAAAGTTCACCTCATATTTAATTGTAGCATTAAAAGAACATGCTTTTCTGCTCTTAAACTGATCAAAATGGATTCAAAAACACACAAAAAAGATCAAAATGTTGCATTAATTGCAATTGCTCGGATGCATCGTGCTGTGGCAAATTAAAAGTGACCTGAAATGCCGAGATCATAGCCGTAGAGAATGCCCCCGCTGGCGGCGACGACGCAGGAGAGCACGACGAAAGGCGTCACCTTTCCTTCGTATAGGTTTCCGTTGGGTTCCACCTCCTCTACGTCCCGGACTTGCCCCATCGCCGGGCGGCTTGCGGACAAAGCTGCGGCCGAGATCATAGCCGTAGAGAATGCCCCCTTTTTTGCATGCACTAACGCACTGCAACCGGAACAAATAGAGAGGGAGTTGATAAGACTTCGGAATTTGAATAAAAATTGTAACTTTTTGTGAAGGCACAATTTTATTGGCATCAGATGAAATCTAATTCTACACCATCCGTACATATAGCATCAATAGTTCGAGTTTAAAAATCTAACTTAGAATTGAGGTCTGCCTACTAAGTTTGAATTTAAATTTTTAAAGACCAGATATTAATCTAAATTTTCGATTGGATTAATTATATGCTAATATTTAAATAAGGTTAGAACATCCATGGTTTTTTTTATCATAGTTTTCTTTTTGCACTTGTTCGGATGGAAATGGAAAAAACAAAAAGCTCTCTGCTAATTAAGATATCCTTTTCATTTTGGATAATATGATTTTTCTTTCAGAATAAACTCAAAACTTTCAAGGTTCCATGGCTTATATTGACCCGTTGAAATCAAATGAATAGTTGAATCAAGTAGTACTTAATGTTGGTGCAGTATGTGAATTATATATGATCCGGATTGCGGGCGGTGGGAGTGTGTGGGCGAATATTTATATTTATGTTTATATTTATATTTTATATTTCATTTTAACTTTCCTTCTGACTATTCTTGCAGATGAAAAAGCATTTGATTTTTGCACCAAAAGGAGAGGGTGAGAGTCCAGCAAATAAAAAGGGGGTGATGCACAAAACAGTGTTTTTGTGTGTTCGGTATTCATTAGTGACGTGAACTGTTTCTTGCTTTGTTCTTAATCATTTCGAGATAAATAAAATAAAATAAATCAAATAATTTAGTAACGCGCGAAGGACTCAATATTACAAAGTTTAGAGCAATATTATAAGTTCCTGATATGAAGATTTCAGGATGCATGAAATATTGAAACTTGGTCAACTACGTACTAATCATTTGCACTATACATATGCACCACTATATATATATATATATATATAATAATAATAATAATAATAATAATAATAATAATAATAAGTGAACGTTTTTCGCTGATATTGGCGATGAAAAAGAGAAGGAAGAAGTCACGTGAAATGCTTAACCTATCTAAAACTAAAGAAGCTTCAAAGGGCTACCAGTCTACTACACCTTCCACAGGTCAGAGCATCAAATGCAAGGCCATCAATCCACCTTGCTTCAAAATTGGATATATATAGAATTGCGGACCTACAGGTGCTCTAGCTTGGTTCGTTCACTTGTTGGCCTTTGCCACTGGGGATATATTTATAGCCAAAAAGGTGTTCAAAGCTGATCAATAAGATGTACAAATATTTAAAGACTGAGATATGAATATATGTTGTAAGAACTGAGCATGGGACAAATTGATTAGCCCACATTTAACACGTACAGGAATTACATATATAGTAGTATTATTATTAGTAGTAGTAGGCATCTTGTCACTGTCCAAGTTGTCCATGTGAGATTGTCTATTGTAATTAAAGATCGCCAGTGAGGACGAGGAGCACAATTAAGTCACAGTTAGGTCGTAAATTTGTATATCATATGGGCGAAAAGAAAAAAACAGTGTGTCATGCATCTTGTCGATATTGCTATGTCTCATACCAATTATACGTACGTTGTTGAATGCTATCACTTATCAAGATGCTTTCTTGCATGACAAACGAATTATCGTGGACCATGTTTGCTTTGAACGATTGCTAGCTATTCGTTGATTCTCGTGTCAACTATTAATGCAATCTTAGGGGAAAAAAGTAACATATTTAAGAGAAATGATATATAGTCTTTGTTTAAGATTTATTATAATAACAATATATATATATATTGGTTTATTTTATAGATGCCTAGGAGGCGGATCCAAAAATGATCGTACATCATATATTATAATTAAATAGTAATGAAATATAAAATTTAATATGATAAATAAATATCGCTTCATATTAAAAAAATGACCCCTTTTCATAATATATTAGTTAGAATTAAGTCTTACAGACGCAAACCTTTATCAGAAACTAAAACATTAATCAGGTACATTCATTCTTAGAGTATAGTGTATTACAAAAATTTTCGGATCAACTGTCAATAAATCAACTCAATTTGTAGAGGTAATTAGCAAAGAACTGTGCAATTCCTTATCTGAAGACAGACGATATGTACCAAAAAATATATATATATTTGCAGGATCTAAATCTTTTGGGATCAGAAATTCACAATACTAATCAACGATCAATCAAAATGTAGAGTTAATTACATCAACCAAGGATTGTGCGTTTCTAGCCTCAAAAGATTGAAATGTCATACAAAAGTTCTACATGTAACTAAAATGATGTAGTATCCAAATCTTTTGAGATCGGAAATTCGCAATCATACTCTGGAAAGTAATTAATTATCAATGTGTAGTGATAATTATATTCCAAAAGGATTGCACAATTCCTGACCTCAAGAGAGTAGAATGCCACAATAAATATATATGACATGCAACAGTTGTGTATAATTGAAATCCTACCACAGGACAGTTCAAGAATAAGCATGCCATGGCCTGTAGAAGGTAAAAGATATTAGAGAGAGTCTGCTCACTAGTTTGTGGCATCACAACCTCATCAAGTGCTTTATTTGTAGTGTAAGTGTATGATATCTCTTAACCGTTCATCTTTATTAGCTGCTCAATGGTTTTTTATGGTTACTAATTAATTGGTAATTAACAGTCCAAGTCGTTCCCCAAGCGCAGTAGAAAGCAATGAGTCTGATGAAATATACATCTAAGTAATTGTTTATTTGAATATTGCAGTTTCCTATATGTTTAATTAGACAATAGAACAAATTTGCGATAACGAAAAACAAAAGCATCGAGTTAATGTTTTTTTTTCATACTCCCTTGATGAGAAAATAAACTAAAGCTTCACGTAATAAGATATTTCCAGGTATCGATAAAAAAATCAAATTAAACATCTCGTGTGTTAAATGGTTGTATGTAAGGAACGTGTTTAGTGCATCATCCTTTAACATTGCTCAACAATTTTGTATCATCAGATTATTCCTTATTAGGTTATTTTTTTTAAGTAGAAAGCACATGACTATCATTTTAGTAGACATCCAAATTTATTAATAATAAAAAATGTTACATTATAATTACAATAAAATAATTGAATGTTGAATTTCTCTCTCCACCACTATGATCATATGTTACGGAATTTTAGAACCTGTGTGACAATATTATCCGTATAGTACCACCCGTTTCTTAAAATGATTGCGTTCCTTTGTGACAAAATTGTACATAAAATAGATATGGTTAGTACTCGAGACATATCTCTGTTGGTTTCTAATGACATTACCATTTCGAAAGGGTCTTCAAAAAGCTTCTACCGTCCATAATTATAATAATAAAATATAAACTATATTATTTATTACGATATATAAGATTATAATATTTAATTATTTTTATGGTTATCGATGATTTGGATCATCGATAATTATAATAATAAAATACTAATCATATTACATATTATGATATATAAGATTATATTATTTAATTATTTTTACGATTACCGACGTTTCGGATCATCTTGCGACGGTCCGGACCATCGTAATTATAATAATAAAATACTAATTATATTATATATTATGATATGTAATATTATAATATTTAATTATTTTCACGGTCCGTACTTTTGTAAATTTCGACGGTCCGAACCATCGGTAATTATAATAATAAAATATAAATTATATTATATATTATGATATATAAGATTATAATATTTAATTATTTTTATGATTACCGACGGTTCAGACCGTCGGTGATTATAATAATAAAATATTAATTATATTATATATTATGATATATAAGATTATAATATTTAATTATTTTTATGGTTATCGACGTTCCGGACCGTCGGAATTTGCGATGGTCCGGACCATCGGTAATTATAACAATAAAATACTAATTATATTATATATTATGATATATAAGATTATAATATTTAATTATTTTTATGGTCCAGACCATCGGAACTTGCGACGGTCCGGACCGTCAGTAATTATAATAATAAAATACAAACTATATTATATATTATTATATGTAAGATTATAATATTTAATTATTTTTACGGTTACCGATATTTCGGACCGTCGAACTTGTGACAGTCCGGACCGTCAATAATTATAATAATAAAATACTAATTATATTATATATTATGGTATATATGATTATAACATTTAATTATTTTTACGGTCCGGACCGTCGAAACTTGCGACGGTCCGAACCATCAGTAATTATAATAATAAAATACAAACTATATTATTATAATATTTAATTATTTTTACGATTATAATATAGGGAGCCATCAGAAATTTTGACGTTCCAAACTGAAAATAAAATAATAGTATAGTAAATTTTATAATTTATTTTTTATATTTCCAACGGTAGGGACCATTGGAAATTTTGACGGATTGCTATCCGTCTCAAATTCCGTCGCAATTTGCGACAGTTTGCTTTCCATCGAAATTGTCCATCAGAAAATCTCACTTTTCTTGTAGTGACATCACCTCTTAATTAATGTGAATTTATTTTAACATTAAAATAAAATAATATGATGAGCCTAAATAATTTAAGCTTAGATTACCATCAATAATTTAAAAGGGTTATATGTAGGAACACAATCCTCGATTTTAGATTTTCTTTTTTCTAGATTTCAAATCTTTCCATCCGTAGGATGGATATTACTATATATCCCAAACATTGTATCGTTCTCATACAATATCAAAATATAAAAAATAAACTAAAAGTACATATCTGGTTTAATTTTTCTTTCCCGAATCCATATTTGTCGTATCAATATATCCTTCTGAACTATCATTAACTCAGCATCGTTTTTCAACAATCTAATATTATTTTACGGCACGGTATCTTTTCAGCGGTCATTATTGACCATAAATCGATGTTATACTTTATTTTAATAATCATATCCTGTTTTCGATGTAAGGTAATCAATATTTTTTAGGTTTCACATTAGAATATCACACACACACACACACACATATATATATATATATATATATATATATATATATATATACTAGACGATAATTTATAGTGTTATTTAGACAAAACTCTCAAATGTTTGAATGGCATCGGAAAAAAAATAATTTGACATGGAAAAAGAGTATCGAGGGATGCCGTATATAACTTTTCTTTTTAAAATAAAAAAAGTTGACGTCTTTGCATTTCTGTTATGATTTCTCACAAGTTTAGATTAAAGGTCACTAAATATCATGTCTAAATGAGACAAGTCACCTAAACTAATCTGAAATCATGAAAAATTAAGGAACAGGTTTGACATATACCCAGATGCTCAATTTATTTAGCATAACTGTATCCAGCATGATCACAGACGTAGAATTAACAATGTACCGGGGGGGGGAGAGAGATAGAGAGAGGTCATTATATAATGTTCCATACAAAATTAATATAATGTCCAAGACAAGTAGACCTGCAACACCCAGGGAAATGAGATTAAGCTAAGAAAGGAACGAAAAACAAATTAAAGGAAAAATGAAAAGTCCGAAGAAGAAGTGCAATTTGAATTTTGCGACAGAGTAATCCGCCACAAAATATAGTTAATCTGACATAAACTCTTTGTTTGGGATTTGCCACGGATACAATCTCTCGCAAAAACTTTGGAAGCAAACATTTTGTAGCAGGATTCATTGGACGCAAGGCCTTTGTGGTGACATGGCTGACGCAATATCCATCACAGAATTTCTGACACAAGCACCGCCACTAGTTTGTGGCACACTGCATTGCTCACAAAGTGAGCAAATAGCAGCGGAATATCCGACGGAATATCCTTCGCAAAAACATGAGAAAATTGGACAAAAAATCTGCTCATATATTTTTTGTTGCCTTCAATGTACCAACGAAAGAAAGATTATCAATGTGGTTTTAAATTTTGTGGATCAAATCAAATATTTGTGAACCATGCTGCATACAAAATCTGCCAACATCCATGAAATATGTAATAGCACTGTCATTAAGTTGTGCAAAGCAATTTTAACACAGGAGTCCTGAATCTTTGAGCAACTGTACATTTCAAACAAAATGAAGAGAAACAAAAATCAAAATTGTTACTTTACATATCTATGCTTTTTCACAACACATATCAGTCTGGTAGCACGCACACGCCCAAAGGTAGAGTTCTAGTGTCAGACATATTCCATCCAATTAATCCATTGAAGCCACCTCCAGCAGAAAAAAGTTCAAAACATCCTTGAGAAGCTGCTTCCTTGAAACAACTATATCAACAAGAGAATTGCACAATAAAACTATAGTGGTGATCAAATCTGTAGTAACAACTGGATAGCATGTTGCTAGTCATCTGAACTATGTTTCCTATGCATTATATTCCAACTACCAGTTGTATTTTTAGTGTATAGAGTCATGGTCCGAAAGAACTTGATAGGGGAACATAGTGAAATCAATTATGGTATCCTATCTAGAGTTGATTAATCATCCAAGGTTAATCCAACAGAATTCTCCTACCTTATTATTACTAGAAAAATCTCATTTTGACATTATCTTTTTTCTTCAACCCCCTCCTCCGGCTGTCCTTGCGGTCCAGTGCGTAAGGATTGGTTTGTGGACCTGTTATTGTTATGGAATGAGGAGAAAAATAGAGAGAACAGAGAACATATCCAAAAAAAGCTAGTTATTACATGAGAAATCGTGCAAGATTGAGGTCAGAAGTCAATGTATGACGGATTAAAGCTAGTCAACCATGGAGACAACGAAGTATGCGGGATTTATGTTCAAAGACAAACGACGAAATCTAAAATTATGCAAGTTATCACATACAAAATGCTTCGGACTTAAGAAAATTATGTAGACAAATCTTAAAAGACTTTAAATAAGCAAAATGAACCTTTCTTTTTCCCCAAGAATAAACATAGTACACGATTTGCAAAATGCTTCAGACATGTAAATTCTTCAGATCATTAAATCTAAAATGATTCAAACATTTACAAAAAAGATCACATGCAAAAGTAAGATCTAACAGGAAATTTATCAAATCAAAGCTTGGAAAAAGATTCGTAGCAAAGGAGTATGGATTGCAATCTCACCTGGGCAAATTTAGAGTGTCTGGAAAATGGGCGTTGATTTCAATCCACATAAAACTATTATAATAAAGGCCTTCAGGTAGTGAGCGAATCAACAATGCTATATTGAGAGGGGGGATTTTGACGACGATGATAGCTCCTATGAGCTCAGGGATCGTGGTGATCGCTAGAGAGCAGTCGATGAGTTCATCTGCAGATGACCGAAGAGAGACGAGGTGTTCGCCGAAAGAGCTCAGAACATGCTGTGCGATCGCCGGCGAGAAATGAGCAATTGCCTAAAAATTTGCTAAAAAATAAGATTAAAAAGTTAAAAAGTGTTTAACCCTAATAACTAAGACTTATTTTTGAGCGACCAACCATTTGTCCGACGCAAGAGAACCGAGCGAGTGAGATTTATGCGGCGGATGACATAACCGTCATAAAATATGGGCATCAAAGCGTCGGACATGTATGCGACGCTTTATTTTAGCGGAGGATGAAAAGATCTGACACAATTAATAATTTACTTTATAGGGGATCGCGATCCGTTGCTATTATTCGACACTAATCACATGTTTTCTTGTAGTGGAATTTAATCCAATGATTATTGATTACAATAAAAATATTCATAACTCGACCTTAGAAGCTAAGATTAACCAAAATCTTATTTGGATTCCCACCCGATTTTTTTCAAAAACTACTCATCCCGATTCTAACCACGTCCACGTCACTGTTGCCTTCGTCATCTTCGCCTTCAACCATCATGCCTTGTCATCTGAGAAGAAGCTCTTGCAGAGCTTTTCTGTTTCTTGTAACATAGTGCAGTTTGATATTTACTTCAGCTCCAAATCTACAATCACACCAGGGGTTTGGAGGTAGGCGTTGGCCGCTTACCATGAAATTCACTCGATCTATTGTTCTGACGATTCTTCCCCCACGGATAAAATTTCTATCCGCTGGGAGCCCCCTCCACTCTCCTGGTCCGAGCTGAATGTCAACGGGTCATTGATCGGTCCAGGAGTAGACAAAGGGGTTAGTTTTCTCATTCGGTCATCTAACTCCTCTTTTATTTTTGCAGGATCACTCCATGCTACTTTCCATTCTACTTCGGAAAGTGAATCCTGGGATCTCCGTTGCTTTCCTGTCGAACTCGTGGACTTCAGAATCTCATTGTGGAGTCGGATTGCATCAGTCGTATTCAACTCATTCATCTCAATTCTACTGCCTCTTATCCTCGGCACACTCGCTATCTCATTGAGGACATCCTGCATCTTATTTTAGCTTTTGAAAATATAATATGTAGACACATTCCTCGTTCGGCAAATAGTGTCGTCAATTTTTTGGTCCGACTTGGTCGGCAATCGCTTTGTGATTCATTTTGGGAGAATAGCCCTCCGTAGGAGATTTTCAATATCTTGTATTCGGACAATAGTGATTCACCTATTTAATTGAGATAATTATCTTTAAAAAATCATAGTGTACTTACATGTCAATTTATGTACCGATTTAATGACTTGTAACAGTTGTGTATGGTAGTATAAAAGTAGTAGTAAGGTTTAGTTGTCAGCATCTTCTGTAGTTGCTTTTTTGCATTTGAATAGAAAATTATTTTCCTCTTCTCCTCCCTTTTCTTTCTCTACAACTGTGGAGCTTTTTCTTCTTTGCTTCCGACGAATACCAGCGTGCAAGTGATCGACGTATTGGAAGTCTCAACTTATTAACATAACAAATCAAAACTTCCCGATTTGTTTTTTTTCTTTTTCTTTGTTAATATTAAAATATATTTAATATGCATGTATACAACATTAAAAACAAAGATGACATTTAGCAAAAGTGATTGTCCCTGATTGTGGATGAATGAACTGATTAATGCGGCGTAAAGTTGTACGCGACTCAAGTATGATACCTTAGATATATCTCATTCTCCAAGAAATTAAAGTGCACAAACAAGATCAAGATAAAATTGAAACTATATACTACAAGAAAGTGCACAAACAAGAGCTATTGGATGTTTGGTTTCATGCACTGTGACATGAGAAATACAAATAGGTACTGTTAATTCAAACGTATAATTAAATATAAAATCAAAGTTACCAAAATCGGACCGGACTAGTAGATTCAATAAAATCGTTTGTTACATTGAATCGGAGAAAAATCAGTCGAACCAGAAAATTGATGTACCGGTTCAACCTAGTTAAAATTTAAAGTTAAAAAAAATCGCAGAATAGTAAAATAAAAAAATAAAAAAGTGTTAAAAGAAAAGTTAAAGAGGAGGAAAAGAATGAGAGATAAATAAATAAATAGAAATAAAAAATAAAAAAGATATGTATAAAAATTTGAATAATATTAAAAGAAAATTATCAAAGGGCATAAAATAAAAACAGGAAAATTTTTTAAAAAATAAAATATATTAATGTAATATTTATCATCATTAAATAATGAATGACAGATTAATTATAACCTATTGATATTTATATGTTGAACCTTTCTACTTATCATCATTAAAACTTCAAATAAATAAAATCACCTTATACTAATTTTTATTAATAATAAGTTATTAATACAGTATTTATACATCGTATCTTTAAAATTATTATAAATAATAATATTTAACAAAATTCATTTCAAGATCCCATATGCCTCGGCCTTTTGGATTAAAAATCAGTGTTTGTTTTATTTTCTATCTACTTGCGGAGTCCTGTGGAACAATTGTTGCAGTTCAGACAGCGATTATTAATATTATATATATATATATATATATATATGTTGATATAAAAATTCTAGGATTAAAAGATAATTTTGCCCCCCCCCCCCCCCCCCCCCCCCCCGAGTAATTTTATTTTAATACAAATTTTTTGATGTATTTTTTTGGTTGATAAATAATTTGATTGTGACCTTTTAAGATTGATGAATAATTTTACAATTGATAATTGTGACTGATTGTTAATTAATTATTGTTTGATAATTTACAATAAATTGATCCATTTTTAATGAATATTGATTATTGATTATGAAAATTATTAAATTAGTTAGAGAAACCTTTCCTCTCATTTCTCTTCTTTTCAATTTTTTTTTGAAAAATAGCCTATATGTATATTATAATATTCTAAAGTAGTTTCATGTATAGGAAAAGATGCTTCTTTGTTACACCATCCCTATTTTTCTTTTCCTTTTCTAATTGTTAGAATTTTTTATTTTCTTCACATAATTTCAATATATATAATGTAATTAACCATTACAAAAAAAAGTGCCTTTGGCTAGCTCTAACTATTGAGAATTTATCTCATTTTATATTCTGTATAATCCCAAAATTCATCTTAATAAATTTCATGAAGGTACTAATTAAGAGGAGACTACACCCAAAAATGTGCTTAACTCTATCCATCGTCCTATATTGCACATGATGCATCCAGTTAATATTCTTTTAAAGTTATAGAAGATTAATTTCTTCGGATACTTTTCACAACATGCTCCCTTCATTATTCGTTTGGATTAAATTTGAGGTCATCTATTAAGTGGATACTTTTCTTGTGAATGATACTCCTCATTTGAGTCTACGTGAATGCAAAAAATTTTTATTAAGAGTCTTTCTTGCTATTACTAGACACACGACGCGGGGCAATTTTACTAGATTAGTTGATCTCAATGATGGATCCACGTGCAACTTGTTGACAGTCTGTATAATCGTTAACATCGCACAAATTGGGTTGTTGACACCGCTTTTCAGACACCTGAGACTGGTAATTCAAAAAAAATTGAGGTCATCTAACTTTAAGAAGTAATTCACTTTGTAACCTCTTAATTAACGAACTTTAAAAATATTTCAGTCATCATCTATTTACCAATGAAGTTGAGTGAATTTTACTTGACATTACATCAATATTTTCTCTTTCCTTCATGTTATATTTTAAAAACTTAAAAATATCAAGTCAATTTTTCTTTCTTCTCTATTCAAAACCTAACTTTGTATTTATATCATAATTCAATTTGTCAAAATATTTATACTTTGGGATAACCCCTTTTTGAGGATGATGCCCCTTTTTTAACTTTCAAAATAGGGTTATTTCCTCTGACCACCCTTAAACTATCACGATTTTTCACATGTAATCATAAATTACGAACTTCATTTTCTGAGTATCTAAACTATCGCGATTTTTCTAATTTGATCCTTCCGTCCAATTTCGTGGACTTCTATGTTATTTTTATTTTTTCCAAAATTATGAAAAGTCCATTACACCCCTACTCTGAATTAAATTCTATTTTTATATAAAATAATATATAATAATGAATATAAAAATATTGTCGACGACAACGCAGAGGGCGGCGACACCCCCCCCTGTCGACGACGACGCAGGGGGCGACGACCCTCCCCCCTCCCCCCTCCCTGCGCCGGGAAAGAGAGAGGGGGGCGTCGACAATGACGCAGGGGCGGCGCCCCCTCTTCTTCGACGTCGATGTCGACGAAGAGGGGCGGCGACCCCCCACTTTCTCTTTTCCTGCGCGGGGGGATTGGAAGGAGAAATCGCAATAATTTAAGTATCCAAAAAATAAAGTTTATAATTTAATATTAGACGTAGAAAATCATAATGATTTAAGGGTGATTAGAGAAAATATCCCTTCCAAATAATGGCCCACAACTTAGATATGAACTTCTGTGTAGGCGTCAGGCCAGACAAGACCAAAGTCGAGCTGTCTAGCGAGAAGTTGGGCAAAGGCCCAATGAGCAGGGGCCCATTCCACGCCGCCCGATGAGCCCTGGCCCGGCCTGCGCCAGTCCGATGAGCTCGAGTTGTCTTTGCCATTCTCCCCTCTCATCTAGAAACCACACGTCCACCACCACCTCCGCCGCCGCCAATATGTCGAAGTTATGTACAATAATTGAAAAAGTAAATGTACAAATTTTATTGCTGTTGGAAGTATTATGAATAAATTATTTACAGAAAAATTTCAAGCAAACCAAAAAGCAATGCAAAGCTTGAATGGAGCTACGCAAACATTATATATATATATATATATATATATATATATATATATATATATATATATATATGTGTATATATATAGATCAATGCAATTTTGCAGTTTTTTGATATATGATTAATAGGTTAAAGGAGATTGAGATAATAATACTAATTGAAAAGTTAAATTTTAGTGGAAAAGTAAATTCACATACAATGCAGAAGCTACGATAATATATTAGGTAATAGTGTAAAAGTAAATGCGCATTTCATGTAGAAGTGTGATAATGTATTAGACAATTCTTGAAAATGTAAATTTATTGTCGTTGGAAATATAAAAGAGGAGAAAGGATTAAAATGCAATATTTTCATAATCAAATCGAGCGACGAATCGAAAAGCTAACTAGATGATAATCTGATCAGATTCAATCGAATTTTATTAAAATAATATTTTATTTCTACTCCTCCTCCTCGCATTTGAAAATATTTTTTCACCTTAATTTCTTATTTTTATTTTAAATTTGGAGTTGACTGATTTTTCCCACTTTATTTATAATGTTTAGAAAATTAATGATGATTATTATTATTATTATTATTATTATTATTATTATTATTATTATTATTATTATTATTATTATTATTATTATTATTATTATTATTATTATTATTATTATTATTATTATTATTATTATTATTCAATTTTGCTTTCTTTTCTTATTACCTTCCTTTTATCAATTATTATGTTTCCTTCTTCTCCTGTTAGTTTTCAAATCTATTATAATTTGGGGTGCTTCCATCAAAATTTATGTTTTATTTTATTACACTACAATAAATAAGGTGATTAGATATGACACTTATTCCCATCTAAATATGTGCTAAAATATTTAGCGATAAATTAGTGTCATCATATCATCATACGGAGGGTGACACAAACATTCTGGCACCAATAACGTAGCAGTCACACCATAACAAGTCAACATTATTAGTGTCACTTTTTACCGCCTGGGAAAGATGGTTAGTGTCACAAAAGTCGATGCCAAAATGACGTGAGAAGTTGCTTTACGCCATGGTGGCATCACAATGGCTCTAAAATGAGGCTCTATTTTAACTCTATTCAGATAAGAAGGGCATCGCCTCCCTTATCTTGTGCAGTGCTATTGCAACTTTCAGAAGACACTACTTTATAATGCTATCACAACACTATTATGACGCTAAGTCGATGCTAATTTCTCCCCCTAATTACCCCCTATTCTTTTCTTTCCTCCCTAAACAATTCACAATGCGTACATATTATATACATTCCACACATTCATAATAATATAAGATAAAAGACAATGCTTCAAAGTAAACTAACAATATCATCACAAAATTTATAATATAAATTGAGTATTATCATCATTTAGATTTACAAAAATAATAATTATGTTCAAAGTTACAAAATTTTATATTGTCCTACATCATTATCGTCATTCGCGTCATCCCTAACATTTGGCAATGACGTACTTGTAGTGTCTGGGGGACAGCAAAGATGGCCTCTAGCGACTGCAAGACTGACGCCAAGTGCATGCAAATTAGTTCTTTAATGATGTCCAATGTCACCTCAGGCACCGCAGATGAACTCAAAGTAGACGAGCCTCCGTATCCTCATGTCTTCTTAAGAACCTAAGCAGCTATTCTTAAATCCCTCGGGTATCCTTGTCATATCGTGCCAACCACCTTCTTCCAAACAACAACGTTCACAACAAAATAAATAAGTTTTATAACCCTATAAAGTATTAAAAATATTAATCATTTTTTAGATATGTTACCTGCAGGTGGCGGAGTACTAGGATCATGTCCATACTTCTCTATCATTTTTTTATTATACGTGTCTTAAAAGATTTAATAATTGCAATTTTGATAAATCATTAAGACTTTCGAACAGCCAAAAATTATAATTGATGCTTTAATTAATTTATTAATTAATGTTTAACATAGATAGTATATATGCATATTTTTGAAATGTTGGAGCCCCATTAGGTTGCATTTAGCGCGACATTAGCTTCACATTAGTGTCACAATACGTTAATGGTCATCATTATTCGATAGACTTCTTATATATTTGCATTTGTATAGTTCTATAAATAAAATTATAATTAATATTTAATTAAATTATTAATTAAAATTTAGCATAGGTAGTATATATGCATACTTTTGAAATGTCGGCACCCCATTAATTGCATTTAGCACCACATTAGTGTCACAATTGCTTGTGGCGTAGAATATTTAGCGCCAACACTAACGACGCACTGGTGACATAAGCATTGTGGTGCTAACCGATCTATGGGTCATGCTAATCTCGCCTTACCATGTTGGACCGATTAGGCCAGGTAAAACCTGGTCAAGAACCGGGTTGGATCGTCCGACCCACACGGGTTGAATGAACCGACGGATGGTTCATCTTTATTTTTGAAATAAAAATGCAATTATGTGAACAATAGGTATTGATAGATTTCTTATATATTGGTATTCGTATACTTCTATAAATACAATTATAATTAATATTTAATTAATTTACTAATTAAAATTTAGCATAGGTAGTATATACTTTTGAAATGTTGGTGCCCCATTAGTTGCATTTAGCATCACAGTAGCATCACAATTGCTTGTGGACATAAGCATTGCAGTGCTAATCGGTCTATGGGTTATGCTAAACTCGCCTTACCATGTTGGACAGTTTGGCCGGGTAAAACCTGGTAAAGAACCGTGTTGGACACCCACACGGGTTGAATGAACCGACGGACGGATCATCTTTATTTAAAAATAAAGATGAAATTATGTGAACAATAGGTATTGAATCCTCGACCTCTTAAACTACTTAATGTGTAGAAACCACTATGCTACACTTATTCATTTAATTAAATGGAAATTTATTTTATATTATACAAAGCTTATCATTATTCACATATCAAATTGTTTTCTTTGATAATTTTTTAAGAAAATTTATAATAATTTTTAAATGTCAAAACTTAAATATGAAAATATTAATTACCTAATTAAATTTTAAAAATAGGAACTATAATAGTTTTTCTAGTTTAAGTTAATATTAATAGTTAAATTTGAGAAATATGAATTTGTAAATTATAATTGAATATATTAAAATCACATAAAACTCATATCAATAGTTAAATGTCACATTTGATTTCTTAATTTTAATTAAATTTTTTAATCATATTAGTGTACTTAAATGTGGAAATATATTAATTATTGATAAACATATGTAAGTATTATACCTGATATTTTTATATTATTTTATGAATAGCCGATCCGATCATCCGGGTTAACTGATTTGACTGGTCCAACCTGACCCGGAGACTTCTTCGGATTGACGTCCGGTCTGAGTTTTACAACATTAGTCATTATAGTATATATCAAATAATAAATAAAAAGTAAATGCACATTGAAAATTGATTCTATCATAAACATCAAAGAGATAAAGAATGGAATATAATGACTAGATGGCAATATTTCCACTAAAGTTGTCAAGATCGAAGGGGGTTATAGCATCAAATCGTATAAGATCATATTTATTAATAAAAAGCATTTTTGAAATAATAAATATGTTCTTATAAGTTTCACATATTTAAATCTTAAATTGTACCCCCACTAAGTCATTTTTTTATCAAATCTTTAGTCAAATTATATCAAATCATATTAAGAATAAAAAAGTATATTAAACTTAATATAAATTAATTCTTATTATCATAAATATATTTTTATTTAATACTTAAATGATTGTATTATATCGTATTAGGTTGTATATAATCGGATAAGGTCGCAACATTGTGTGACCAAAGTTAAAATTAACATCATATTAAGATTTTATACATAAAATTATCAAGATAAAATTTAGATTGGTAGCAGATCTCGTAAGATTTTAAGATTTAATAAATCCAAATGTGACAACTTTTATTGCGACTTCATAACAGGCTATCACCACTTCATCGTGTGGACATTGTTAATTTCCCACTTTCTATTAATTCCCCTTTCTTTCAACATTAGAAGGAAATCTCCATATTAAGAAAGGAGAATAAATTATAATGATGGCTACCCCTCTTAATTTCCCTTTCTATATTTAACGAAGGATAATATCGAATAATAATGATGTTCTATATTTAATTAATTTCCTTCTCTCTATATATATTAAATAAAAGGGGATAAATGGACGGAGGGTTATATGTGACGAAAGTTTCTCGAACGGATAGCGGTTATTACTTACAAGGTATTGGATTCTTTTCATCTTCATATTGTTTATGTATATAAAATCGATGAGGTAATGTAATTTAATTGATGCTTTCTGAAGCGGGATTTTGTTCTAAGAGTTAAATGATTACTTTTAATCTTTGGGCCAAATGATTACTTTTGCCTTCTATGATTTTTTTTTTCTTTTCTTCCCAGCTTTTATTTGGGAGTTGGTTTTAGTTAGAGATTATAAAAGACGAATCTTATAAAAATAAGTCACAATAGCCATTATGAATTGAATGCGTTAGAATTTCTGCACAACAAAAATTATGAAAATTTAAGACGATGAAAAATTTTATTAGATGAAAAAATAGAAGATGATTACAAGATCGATTGTTTTCTCTTTGGATTCCTAGTACAAGACCTATTGCTTTCTCTTTGGATTCAGAATGAGTTTATATAGACAATTCTTTTTATAAATGATAGGAATTACAGATTTACTGGACTCTATATCAACAACAAAGCATTATCCTACTAGGTGGGGTCGGCTACATGGATCATACGACGTCATTCCGCTCTATTAGTAACCAAACTTTTCGGTATATTACTCACCAATAGATCTTGCTCTATTAGTTCGCCAAGTGTCCGCCTTGACCTCCCTCTCCCTCTTTTAATCGGACTCCAGATTATTTGATCTATTTTTCTTACTGGCGCATCTAATGGTCTTCTCTGAACATGACCAAACAATCTCAAACGATTCTCTATCATTTTCTCACTAATAGGAGCCACTCCGACTCGTTCACGTATATGGTCATTCCTAATCTTATCTAATCTTGTATGACCACACATCCATCTCAACATCCTCATTTCGGCTACCCCCACTTTACGTTCATGTTGTCCCTTCATAGTCCAACATTCACTATCATATAACACTGCCGGTCTTATAGCAGATCAATATTTTAAAAATCAGATCGGAGATCGGATGCCGACCGAGTCGAGGTTCGACCGGTTCAATCGGGAGTCAATCGATTGAACTGAATTTTTATATAATAATATTATTTATAATTTATTTAAGAGTAATTTAATACATAAATTATTACAAAAATGATTAAACCAATTAACTAATAGATTGCTTTTGTATTATTACGAATATAATAGTATAAATTTGATTACTAATATATTATTACCGAATTTTATTCTCTTTTCATAAAATTTTCTTTTATTTTAATAGTTTTTTTATTATTACTAATATAATAATCTAACTTCAATTTCAATCTTTACTAATATATTATTACCGAATTTTATTTTCTTTCCACGTATATCTCTTTTGATTTGATTTGATTAATATTTTGTTTCTATTTTGATTTATATCCTCTAGTCAAGATCTTTCCTTTTATTTTTTATTTTAATTTTTTTCCTTTTTCTCTCCTTTCACCTTCACGTCCAAAACTTTCCAATTTTATAAAATTATTTAAATATTCATATCCCCTAATAAATACTTTCCATATTTTATTATTCTCTTAATAATATATTACAATTTTTATTCATTCTCTCCAACTACCATCTTTCCTTTTATTTTCTTATTTTAAATATTTTCTTTTTTTTCTTCCTCAATCTTCGTAACCTTCTAATTTCATCTAAAATAATTTGGTAACTTTAAACTTTAATATCCCTTAATAAATTATTTCCATATATATATTTTTGAAAAAAATAAAAAACCGGGTTCAACCGGATTCACCGGTTCAACTTGGTTTTTCCGATTTTTCGAGTCAATCCGATTCTTTAACATTTCCAATTTTACTATTGAATCGGACCAGTTTTTTTACCAGTTCGCGATCGGACTAGTTGAACCGGCCGGTCCGAACTAGTTTTTAAAACATTGCTCTATATTAATCCAAAAAATAGAACACCTACATTATGATAAAAAAAAATCAATTCCTTAATAATCTCATGATAATGAAATAAAAAAATATGTCAGATATATATATATATATATATATATATATATATATATATATATTTGGGAGTGAATCCAAACAGTTTTCTGCATTATTAACAGACTGGTTACAATATAATTAATTAGTGCAAGAGTATAAGAACTATGACGATTTTTTTACTACAAAATTGACCATAGTAATTAATTGGTGCAAGTGTATAACTCATGTTTATCCATCTATACTATGTTTATTTTTCATTATCACAATGCATGACCATCTATTCCAAATTCGGAGTACCCAACATCACATAGCTCTTGTTTGTGCACTTTCTTAGTAGCTTCAATTCTATACAGCGAGAATCAGTTCATTGGTCCACAATGGACGCACTTAGATGGAGAGGAACTGTGATGGTTTTTCTTGATACATCCCTGTTGATTCTTAGTTCTCTGGCATCCATTGGAATAATCACAGTGCAGGCTCGCTCTTTCAGAAATGATGAGATAGAAGCTCGCTTGAATGCCCTCAACAAAGTTGCAGTTAGATCGATCAAGGTTCATTCTTTATGTTTCACTCGTTGAATCACTAATCTTGTCAGTTGAATGGGAAATGATTTCCTTTAATTAAGAAGGTGGATGAGAAAGAAATTTAAAATAAAGTTTTTAATCAATCATTTTCTTTTTTAATTTTGCAGCTAAAGGATGGTGACATTGTCGATTGTGTTGACATCCACCATCAGCCAGCTTTTGATCATCCTCTCCTGAAGAATCATAAGATTCAAGTTTGTGCCTCCTTTTTTTACCTGACCATTCTTGATTGTTAGTTTTACGCTATTCATAAATGTACTTTCAGATGTATACATGCATCATCAATGTAGATCCATTGAGTTTATGCAAATAGTAATACTATATAGTAGTTACTCGCTCTAAAGTTTAAATCTTGATGTAAATGGATTCAAATTAAAGTGTTCACACCAAATATACCAAAAATGCATTTCTATTTGCTAGATATTCATTAAAGTATGCATGTTTTTACTTAGATGAGGCCAACTTTCTCCCAAAAAATGAACATAAGTGCGGATGTTTCTCATCAACCACTTATTCAGCCAGAATGGCAAGAGAGTGAAGGTTGTCCAGAAGGCACAATTCCGATTCGAAGGGTGCAAAGGAGTGATATCATGCGATCCACATCCTTAGGAGGATTTGGAAGGCTAGACGCAAGTGTTGGACAAGTTAAAGTAAGACATACAATATTCTATCACCATCTCCACCTTTATCTACTTTTAGTAAAACAGTGAGAAAAAAGTGTTACATAAATCCTGGTACTTGATTAGAAAGCAGGAATGGTTTTGGACCAAGGAGCACCTTACTATGGAGCCAAAGCCTCAATAAACATTTGGGTCCCGTCCGTCGAATCCAACGAGTGGAGTAAAGCCAACATTGAGCTCTCCAATGGAGACAACTTTATCGAAGCCGGATGGATGGTACCTAATAAGTTATATGTGCTTGCAAGAATGATTTATTTAATCTCTCAATCTGATTTATTTAATCTCTCAATCATATAATCCAAGCCCCAACAAATATATTTTACATCATTTTTGTTGCTTGTAATTATCTACATCTATAGGTCTATCCTGTGTTAGGTCCCGACAGCCAGCATAAAATTCTGTCGAATCTTATGAACATGGATCAACGAATGAGTGGAATGACGTCGTATGATCCATGTAGCCGACCCCACCTAGTGGAATAAGGTTTTGTTGTTGTTGTTGTTGTATAGGTCTATCCTGTACTCTTTAGAGATTGGAAAGCTCGTCTTTATGGATATTGGACGGTAAGATCATCGTCCTATATATACTCAATACTTATTGGAAGAGACGAAAATACCATTGTTTACTTTTTATATGTACATGGTGTAAATACAAGGAAACATGAAAACATGTGGTTGCATTGCATGCATACCATGCATTCCTAAAGAAATATTCTTGTGTTATTGGTAGGCTGACAATTACAAAAACACCGGTTGCTACAACCTCATCTGCTCGGGTTTTGTTCAAGTGTCATCGACCTATGTGCTAGGCCTCGATGTTGGTACCTCCTCCATTATCGAAGGCACACAATACTTCTTCGACACAAATATCTACAAGGTAGTTAATAAGTTTTCATGCTCTCGTTTTTCATATATCTATATATGTGTGAAGTGTGAACTATATATATATATATATATATATATATATGTATGTATATATTCAATCCACAATTTGAAAGAATTCATGCATGCATATATATTTCCTTCGGTACTAAGTGGATGTCGTGCATGTAAAAAACTTGACAAGCTGCATGCATGTACGTACCTTGCAGGATGAAAAGAGCGGGAATTGGTGGCTGGTCGTTCAAGGTGTGCAGCTGGGTTACTGGCCGGCGGCGCTGTGCGGGAACAAGTTCGACATAGCGATCGTGATCTCGTGGGGCGGCGGCGTCCTCAACACGAACAACGGAGGGAAGCACACCACCACCCAGATGCCCACCAGCTCCACGCCGCCTCAGGAAACCTTCGTCCGCAGCTTCTCCGACAGATCTGGCTGCTACAGCGACACCATTCCTTCCCAGGGCATTTCCAGTAATGTGACTTTGTTCGGTGGACCAGGAGGACATGACTGTTAAGTTGTGTTAGCAAGAAATATTTTGCATTTAACTTTGTTCACACATAGATCAAATAAAAGCCCGACGAAAGGTGTACTCACGAAGCGGCGTCAGGAATTATTATCACTAGGTATACACAAAAATATTATAAAAAATAAATATTTTTCATATGATATAATTTTAATATCAATTAATGAGTATTGTTATAATTATGCTATTTTTTATATTGATTCTACTATTTTATATGTGATCGCTTTTCATAATATGCTTTAATTATTAGTTATGTAATATGTAAGAAAAATATTATAAAATATTTGGTACATGAAGTGAAAAATTAGAACAAAAAAGAATCATATTAAATGTTATTATTATTATTATTATTATTATTATTATTATTATTATTATTATTATTATAAAACTTGCAATTTGTCTAGTCTGCTTCGACCCACTTAACTTATATAAGATGTTTTTTTAATAATTGTCTCTGTTATTTTCTTTTCATCATTATAGTTTCTTAACCACATTTATCATAACTTCACTTTAAGTTGTTTTCGATCAATATAAAACTGTTATGATCGTCATAAAGATCGTATATAAATATTCCATGTGTAGGAGATGATGTTGCGATAGATATTAAAAAGACTACATGTTGGAGAAAATTCTTTGTGCCCTAGAGAGAATCAACCTCACTCAAATGGGCATGTGAGGCAACATGAAAAATATAACGTACCACATGTTTTTCCGTTTGGCATAACTTATATAAACATAAATTTTATATAACATTATGTTAAAACTATAAATATAAACATATTATTGATAACACATCTAATTTAATTTAATACATTATAGGGCATTTTCTTTCTCGATTGTACATCCTCACAAAAGGAAAAAAGGAATGCCATGTGGCATGTCCACAATTTTTTGGAAAAAAATAATTGAAAAAATCATAATAATAATAATAATAATAATAATAATAATTTAGGCATAGTTGAAATCAAATATAGTTTAGATATGATTTTTTTTATTGTAAGTTATACAATTTGGAGATCACATTTGTTAGGTGAATATAGAATTTTTTTTGCGGAAAAAAGAAGGTAAAAATTGATTAAAAAGTTATTGAGAAAAATAAGGCTATTGTTCCACACATGTTTATGGGAAATCAAAATTCACTCACTCTGTGTATGCAATAATTATTTTAAAGTTATCAAAACCCCCTCTAACCTTCCGAATTATTATTTAAAAATTCATAAATTAATCCTTTTACTTTTCATGATATTACGATTATGCGAGTGATATAAAAATAAGACTTATATTATAAAAATAATAAATTTGTTATAAAAATTTAAAAAGAACTTTCTCAATATACATATATATATATATATATATTAAAAAATGTTGCCCTTCTTATTAATAGATTAACAAAAATAACTAAAAAATAGAATAATAATAATAATAGAAAATGTCTTTTAAAATCTTTATGTAATGCGATTGGTATTTAATAGAAGTGTGCGAACAGATTTTCTAATCCACATAATTAATTATTAAAAACTAATTATAAATTAATATACTATGAATATAATCATAACTGATATTTTTAATAAAAAAAGATTATAATCATTACTATAATTTAAACAGACACGTACACCAAACCCCCATAAATTAACTCCAATTAGCTGTATTTTATATCTTTTCTACGTTTTTATTGTATGTTTATTTAGAGTTATTTACATTAAATTAAACAAGAAATAAATTGACACGCAATCAGAAAGAATTAAAAAAAATACTCTAGAAAGTGAAGACATTGATTTTTTTATGAGAAATGAATATTCAAACTACCATTTACAACCATTTTTTTCACAATTTATATTCGTTCGAAAGATGTTATTAATATTTATTGTAAATTTGACAAATTAAACCATGTCAAATATATGCTTCGTAAGTTACCTTCGTAATTTGCGACGAAATAGAATGAAAATTATGGAACGAATTCATTGAAAATTAATAAACACAATATAAAAGTCAATCTTATTCATCCATAAAATATTTTATATTTATGATGTAAATCTTATTCAAACTTTGTCTTTAATTTTCGAGTCACCACGGGTCATTAACCAATTTTTACGGGTCTTACAGTAGGTTTAGACCGAATTTATCACCCTTCACAGGTCGTTAGGGTCCTCTCACATGTCTCATAGAACGTCCATACACTAATACCTGACCTATCATGAGTCGTTATAGTAGGTTTAGATTCTCATCTTACAAGTTTCACGGGTCGTTAGATAAGAATCATGGCCCGTAAGTGAATTACCTAGTCTTCGCTCAACATTTTGTCTGACTCACGACCCTGCTGATTTTTTTATGAGTCGTTACACATTTTCACAGGTCGTTAGCATAATATCAGATCTCATAGTGAGTTCAACATTCTACGCACCTAAATATCACGGGTCGTTAAATATATGTCATGGGCCGTAAGTGAATTCCGTAGTCCTGTCGACCTACGTTCTACCCAATTCACGACCTTACACATTTTTACGAGTTGTTAAACATTATTTTCACGGGACGTCATTACATTTCACGGCCCGTGAGGAACGCGAGCTATCTTTCTCGACAGCATCACCCATCACTCATGCTCAGGGAGATCTCGTTTACGGCCCCCTTTGTTTTCTTCTTTTGTATGCAGGTCAGTGATGCCGTTCCTTCACGCGCCGCCATCCAAGCGACACTGGCGCTCCAACCGTCTTCTCCGACCACTAGATCAACATATGTGATGTCCATCAACGACTAAGGAATCAGCGACCTCCGCGTGATTGCATATTCGACGCCGGTGATTGTAATTTGATCATTCTGATCTCCTTCCTCATCGTCGACAGTTCCTTCGTAGAGGCGTCGTCACCAATTATTGGCATTGCACAGTCTGGCCTCGCCCCGACTTGCCATCCATCGCCACGATCTTCCTCTTCGATGAGAACCAGCACCGCGTTGCCTCTCCGACTGTCTCCACTTCGCGGCTGACTACCTCCAAAAAGCTCCCGCAACAGTCATCTAAACAGATGCAATCAATAGCTATGTGAGTTATTTCGGCATGGCTAACCATATTCTTTGGAGATTGAGTGCGACGACCCGACACATCCACAAATGAGCCTCGATGCAAGGGAAGAAGATGAGTTTTCACGGTCGTTACTAAAAAGTAATGACCTGTGATTACACGAGCTCAAAGTCGCTAAGTGAAGGTCACAACCCATTATTATCGGTGCTTTTTGTAAAGGGAGTGAACATTGACGATAGAAAAAAGTAGTTTTCATCGGCTAGGGAACATCTTCATTACTGGGCCGTTACCTATTTTTCCCGAGCTATTATACATTCAAAAGAGGATTCAATAACACTGTTTTGTAGTTTAACGTTTAAAAAAAAAGGTGGAATCAATTTAAAAGGTATGGTCACTTTGGTCATTTTGCAGGAAAGGACAACAGCAAAAACAAATGACATGTACAAAAAAAAGGGGGAAAAGCTCGTCTCCTCCCTCCTCGATGCTACAGTAACCCCACCCAACGTCCCAACCGCCGCTCCACTTCCAACCATTGGTTCTTCGTCGTCCGATCACCGTTTTCGCACGAGAGGTACGGATGGAAAGAGGACGATGAGACGAATATTTTGACATGGGTTAGACGAGAATCGGTTCACTGTGCACGACACAGCAAACTTAGAACGTAAGGAAGAGGGAAAATTCACTGGCGATGATTCCTATGATGATTTTGGCAACGATTCACACTGATCTCTCTCCTGGTGAGTTGTACATCATTCTCAGGTCGACTAGGATTATTTTGAGGGATTTTAAACATGTTTTTATTCTAAATCACATAGGAGACCGATTTGGGGTTTTCTGACAAACTTTTCCGACGATTTTTCCGACGAATAAAAAAGGAGCTCTGACCAGGCTCATCATGATGCTTTGGTAGGTACATAAATAGAGAAATGGTACAGATTGCTATTCGATAAAAAAATTAATCACTAATTTCTTTTGGGTTCGTAGATTTCGGATTTCGATCGTTCTCCGGCGATCTTTCCGACGACTCATTCTCGTATCGAGGTTGGTAAGCGAATGGAAATGTGCATTTGTTTGGATTTTATTTATGTGAACAAATTTAAAGTAACTTTATTTTATTATGGATGAATAAGGTATTCAGTGGCTTTTCGATGTTTTGACGGGTGCGACTGTGATTCTAGGAGCGATGACTATAGTGGTTGTGGTATGAATGCTCAGATAATTAGAAGTAAATTTTTATAATGTAGTGAAAGTCCTAATTGAAAGTTGTCTTAAAATTTGATTTGAACTTCGCTTATAGGGATTGTTAATCGGAGGCGAGGGCTCGATTGTTTAGATTCGATTAGGCGGTTACTAAACGATGAGACCTTCATTTCCTTCTCTGTAAGTATTAGAAAAATTCATATTAAGACGATTTATGATAAGCACGTTAAGTTGCGAAGAGTGAATTATTAATTAAATTTTTATAATACTAATTTATCAAGTAATGGATGTGATATGTTGTGGTTACCTTTTTGTTGGATTCGTATGAGCAGATAATTTTGGACTCTACGAATCCAAGGTGAGGGAACCTATCTCAAATGACATGAATTTCTTAACTCTTCGGAGTGATGACATTGTTCCACCTGATGTGGAATAGATTTTCGTGATAATTTCCTTCATGCATATTCATATATTTGTATCCTTCATTTGAGTGTCATCATATGACTTATGACATTTTATTATGAACTTTGGAAATCCATCAAAATTTATCATTATGAAATTGAAGTGAATATTTGACGTTTGAAAGGAAAGTTTATATGATGATTTTCAATCATAAACTACAATTTGAAAATTTGCATTCATGCATCATGTGCATTACATATAAAAATTCGCATAAGGCGGAATGCTTTCACCTCGGAGGTTGGGCCAACTCTGAGTAGACCGGCTGAGATCTGATTTGCTCTGTGTCAATATAGTAACACAAGGAGTAAGCTCAACACCCTGCGTCGATACAGTGACATGAAGGGTGGAATTAGAATAACCATCCTGTGACGATATAGTGACACGAAAGATGAAGTTGAGAAGAAAAGAAACAAGATTTTTATCGCTATAGTGGCACGAGGAGCGGTTCAACATCCTGTGACGATATAGTGACACGAGGGACGGAATTAGAACAATCATCCTGTGGCGATATAGTGACACGAGGGTTGGGTGAAGAAGCAATCGATTGATGAGTGGTATGGATATCTGTGTTTGATGATGTTTCCCCAAATTTTATGATGTTATTTTATTATCATGCATGTGCACTCATGATATTCATTCGGTATGATTGTTATTTAAATGAATTTCCTTGGCGAAATGAAAATGGTGTGGAGTAAATTCTGAAAATAAAGAGGTTGGTTTTTGCTTCGCTATTTTAATATTTGAGATAGTCGTTTTACTCACTGAGCTTCTTAATGCTCACCCATCTTGTTTTTTTTTTTAGGTAATGAATGAAAGATTGCATAGCAAAAAATAAGAAACGTAAAAAGATTAGAAAATGAGCATGTGTGAGCGGCGTGATCATTGAATATCTAATTTTGTGTTGATTGAATTTTGTTATGCGAATTTATCACTTGATGAATGTTTTGAAAGATTTTCGAAATGTTGGATTATTGGGTGTGAAGCGATGGACGCTCACATTATATGGTTTAC
The DNA here is from genome assembly GCA_030549335.1 of Pontederia crassipes. Classification (NCBI taxonomy): domain Eukaryota; kingdom Viridiplantae; phylum Streptophyta; class Magnoliopsida; order Commelinales; family Pontederiaceae; genus Pontederia; species Pontederia crassipes. Next base: position 64,166,314 of record CM060196.1, on the reverse strand, counting down.
GAGCATCGGACTCGTGATTTTAATTTGAGAGTGAGCTTGTGACTCATTATTTTTGGGCATGTGTTCCCACTCTTTTGAATTGTCAGTAATGTCCTTATAATTGCCTATGATGATTAAATTTTTTTGAAGTTAATTGTTCGTGATGATATATATATATATATATATGAATTGTACATGACGTATAGACGAATTTAGGCATACGCCATGTCAAAATTTTGAAAACTTCTAGAGTTAGTTTATTTTTAGAACGTCAATTTTCATTGAAGATTTGTATTTGAATTTAAACGATTGATTTTTCGATTTCACCTCTTGTGGCGCCAAAACGAGTAGAAGGGAATCACATGTAGTCCATGCCTATCACATCTTTGAGCAACGCACAAGCTATTCGACATCGACAACTTCACTAGATTTGACATTCGAATCATACATTGGCTTCTCTCTACAACTTCCACATCCATCACATTGGGATACATCAGGTTATTTCTTTTCAATTCCTCCCTTTATGATTTCTTTGTTATTTTTATACTCCCTTTTTTTAATTTAATTTTCAATACTGAGGACAGTGTTGAGTTCAAGCTTTGGGGAGTTTGCATTTTCATGCATCATGCCTATCTTTTTACATTGCAATACATGCATACGTTCTTATCATGTTTTATCTATTATTTGCGTACTTGATTTGCATCATATCGAAAATCTACAAAAATTAATTTTTTTTTCTTTCTCATGTCTTAATATTTTCTTATTTTCAAACATTATTCAAGGATATCCCACTATTAACAAAATTCGAAGCACTATTGTTTTATTTTTGATCGACTATAACAGATATGGTTATAGCGACAAATTAATAATCACAGTATGTTAGTTCGTGGTAATAATTATATCTTGTAGTCACGATTATTATTTTTGTCAGTATTGATGAGTTTGTAGCCACAAATGATTTATATTGTGGCAATAATGGTTTAGCGATTGTTATGAAGATTTATTTTGTGACAAATAATATAAGTAATTGTCATAATTTTATTTTCATAATAAACTAAATTCTTTGTCATCAATATTAGTCACAAAAAATTCATAACTAATTGTTGAATGCAATATTTTGTATTTGTTACATTTTTAAAATTTGCAATAAATGATATGTAAGATTTTTTATAAAAACTTAATGTTATGTTTTGTTGATAAAATTACATTAATAATTGTTCTTGCTTTACATTACATTAAACTTAAATAAAGTTGTACGATGTAATTAATCATCTAAGTTGTTTGAATAATAATTATTGAGATTGACTTTATGACTTGAGGTTCGACAAGGGTTAGTCAGCTAAACTAAATCGGTAATAATTGAAATAATTCAAAGAATTTGGATTAATTGAAGTTCATGCATGAGGCATGCCTTGATTAATCCCACGTGCACAAGTCATGGGAGAGAGGTTGGGTATATATGGAACATGACCTTGACTTAGTAGGATGTATTTTAGTAAAACTGTGCGGGCCGAGGCCCAAAGAGGATAATATCTTATGAAAGTACAAAGATGTTACATATGGTATCAGAGTCAAATCATGCGGGCTAAGGCCCAAAGCAGACCATATCCTATGCAAGTACGAGGATCCGCCTTCGCGCTGCCATAATATGCTTGTGGAAATAAAATATTTTGTTGTCAATATCAAAGTATTTGTCACGAATGATGTCATTATCCACATTTGTTAATATTTACATAAATATTTGTGGTTACTATGATATTTATAGTTATAAAAATAATCTTTGTGGCTATTAATCAGTTGCAACGTCATCAATATCCACGAGTTGCTACCACAATTTTATTCGTGTCTAATAACTTATAATCACGATATTTGAGCTTATATTCATGAAATAACTTGTAACTATAAATCAAGTTTGTTGTAGTGATCGTCTTACTATTGGGTATTTTGAATGTGAATGTTGTCAAGTAGAACTATGAATATTTGGATGACAAATTCTTGTTCATGCTCTTTTTATTTTTATTTAGTCTTGATAGTAATTGTTTCTTTGTTGAACATTTAAGTGTTTATTGAGCTTATAGTAAAAAGAAAGAAAATAAAGTACAAAATGAGAAAAGAGGTTAGTTAAACCACAACAAAATAAAATAAAGACGTACAAAAGTGATATCCAGAACTTTTGTGTGTCCGGGTGATTAGATCCGTAGAGGATTTTTGTCTCGCGACCTAAAGACAACTGCTCTGGGATCCGTCGATCGAAAACTTGTTACATGGACAACATTGTGCAAATATGGAGAAGCACATAAATAACCAAATCAACAAAAGGGAAAAAAGTATGAATAAAAATATCAAAAGTTTTAGAGTGAAGAAGTTTTAAGGCGAAAATACATAAGCTCGGTATACACTTATGTTTTCAACATTATGACTTTTATTTGATAGACTGTATGTTTTCTTGCATGAGCTAAACTTGGATGAGTTTAAATATGTCTAATATTCAAAAATTTTACGAGGTTGGGTCATTGAAAATGATGGCAAGATACTTTGATGATCAATGTATAAAACTTAGTGCTAAGAAAAATAGTTGACTAATAGGGTGGAAGCGATGATTGACCTTTTCTATTAAAGCTTTGCCTTGAACATTACTTGAGGACAAGTAAATAACTAAGCTTGGGAGAGTTTGATGTATGCAAAATCCAACATATATTTATTATTGCATTTAATTTTATTTTGAATCATTTTCTAATAACATGTATTATTTTATGACCTATGTTTACAAAATTAAAAATCTACCCAAATTCTATGTTTTATTGCAGAAAAAGAAAGAAAATTAAATTATGAAGCCAATGAAGAAAATCGCGCTCAAATCGAAATTAAAACGAAGCCGAAAAGTGAAAAATAATAAGGCATGCCAACTGAAAATTGACTGTCATGGGCCATGAAAAAGATTTCACGGGCCATGAAACAGACCCGTAAAACATTTTAACAGCGGTTTCATGTTTTCTGATGCCAAAAAATTGCTCTGAGTCACGGCCGTGACTATGCTTTCATGGGGGATGAAATCTATGTTTTCAACACTGTAAGGGTCGTGAAAACCCTGTCACGAGCCATGAAAAAACATTTCTAATGTGATTCAGACATTGCCAATCCGTTAAATCATCGTAACGGAAGAAATTAAAGTGCACAAGAATTCCTATTCATTTTATATGATCTTAGGATGATTTAGAAATATATCATGACCCAAATTTCGAAGTTTGACAAGGCCAAAATTTCAGAATTAATTCATATTCAAATGTTTCTTATTTTGCATAGAAAATATTTTCATTTTTTTCTCCAATCACATGGAAAATTAAACCCTTATAAATAGATGTCTTTTACAGTCAGAAGAGAACATGCTAGGGCCTGCAACTAAAGCTTTCAAGCTAAGAATAAAGGAGAATTTCTGAAGGGCAAAAGAGAAGACTTCTGTGCAGTAGACTCGTGCGAGGATTTCGTAGTCGTTACATCATTGCTTCAGAAGAGTACTTTTTGTTCTACATTATGTTGGGATGATATTTTAAATTTTCATGTTTAATCTATCTATCCAATATTATTAGTTTTCATTTTATAGTTTAGTTTTAGTTGCAGAAGTTTGACTGTATGAACAATTTTTTATTTCTGATTAATTAGATAATTAATTTAGTTTTTATGAACATGATTTCTATGCGTAATGTTTTTCTTCAGGATTTAATGATTTCTATGATGATTATTGACTGTGTAGTGTGATCAATCCTTAATTTATCATTTTCTGTTCGAATCGATTCTGGACTTTATGTTGAAGCAATGCATGTAGTAATATAGTAGAAATCACGTGACATATTAGATTATGCGGTCTGCATGAATTGACTCGTGCATGCGATTGTGTAATTTAGGGATTACAGCCTATTGCATCTTAAGTTCAGAATAACTGAAGGCGTATCCGTGCGGAATACTTTGATATTATTAATGTATTAAGATAGTTGATTTACTCGTGCATAAGATCATATCTTTAGTGTCCTTAATTCGTCTAAAAACTAAATCTGAGTTTTATATTTATTTATGATTTTATAAAAATTACAGATTATTCATATCATTATAGATCATTCTAAGGATCTATGTATCATTAGTTTTAGATTTTATTTTTCTGTTATTTTATTTTCTGCACACTTATACCCAAATTTTATGCCGTCTCCTATTAGCCTCTAAAATTAGTTTAGTTAAGTAAGTTAATTCCTCATGGGTTCGACACTCTACTCTTATACTTTATTACTTGAGCGACTAATGTACTTGCTAGCATTTAATTATTATCAATTCTCGCATCATGAATGTAAAGACAATGATTCTTAATGATGACATTGATAATACGATTTATATGGTGAAACCAGAAAATTTTGTATCTAGTAATGCAAATTAAAGAAATCCATCTATGGATTTAAGTAGGCATCTCGATGATAGTATAAAAAATTTCTTGAATTTATCATTTCATTTTATTTGAAATGAACTTAGCGGATAATTGTGTATATTATAAATTATGTGTGAGTAAGCATATTTTCTTGATTTTATTGTGGATGATATATTACTTGGCAAACATGATACATGATTATTGCATGAAACCAAAAGATTTTTTATAAGGCATTTTGAGATGAAAGATTTTTGTTATGCATCTTTTGTTTTGGAAATTCAGATATATCGAAATCGTGCTCGAGGTACACTAGGATTATCCCAAAAATCTTATATTGAGAAAATTCTAAAGAGATATGATATGCAAGATCTCAAACCAGGTAATACCCCTATATCTAAAGGAGACAAATTTGGTTTGAAACAGTGTTCTAAGAATGATTTTGAAAAATTAGAAATGCAGAAGATTTCTTATGCATCGACAGTAGAAAGCCTTATGTATGCTCAAATTTGTACGCGTCCGGATATTGTGTACATTATCGGAGTATTAGGCAGATATCTAAGTAATCCAAGAATGGATCATTGGAAAGCAGTCAAAAGGATCTTGCGATATTTACAGGGGATAAAAGACTATATGTTTATATATCGGAGAACAAATCAACTTGATATTGTTGGATATTCATATTTCGATTTTGCTGGATACCAAGATAGCATTAAGTCCACGTAGGATTACATTTACTTGCTTGTCGGAGGTGTTATATCATGAAAGAGTGTCAAACAAGACACCGTTGCATCTTCCACTATGGAAGTAGAATTTAGAGGCATCTAATCATGAGATTTGACTGCAAAATTTTATCACGGGACTGCGCATAATAGATGATATTGAAAGATAATTAAAATTATTTTGTGACAATAAGTCAGCGTTTCATATTCCAATAACAACAAGAGTTCGTCAAAATTGCAGCACATTAATATCAAGTTTCTTGTTATATTTAAGCATTTAAATTTCTTAATAGTAATTTTGATTTTATTTTCATCACGTGGTTTCCATATTCATGCATAATTAAGCAATGTTTACATATGTTAAACATTTTTTATAACTAATGTGATTCAATAGTCATGTCCTCTGGGTCCACCGAAGTACGTCACGTTAGTGGAGACACCCGGGGAGCGAAGGGCGGTGGTGTAACTGTTGGAAATAATGGGTAGATGGAAAGAGAATAAATGAATATCAAGATTTCGAGGCATGACGAATCACTATTTTTAGAGAATTATGCTATTGGGCTTGCGTCAATAATACCCCCAAGATACAACGAAGTCACCGAGTTCGTCAACTAGCAACTGTTGAATAACTCAGTTTCTTATTCTAGTAATTTGCAATGACTTGAATGCATTTTTTTTTTTTTTGTGTTGTACACGTAGTACTTATCACAAGTCCATTACTTATCATCATTTTCAATTGCTTTCGAATAATAGAAAATTCAAGAAGGGGAAGTCTATTTATAAACTTGAAAGGGTACTTCACGAAGGAATGCGTCTAGTGTCTATTCGTCCAAAAGACACACCTATTAATGAAATGATCCATTTAATTCCTTTTCATATAAGGACACAACTTATGATGAAAGGACACATCTATTGATATGTGAACACATATCAAGGGACACATCTTATGATGAAATTATACATCTATTCAAGTGTGAATATAACTCTTAAAATATGAACACACACATTCAAATGTGAACATATCTCTTCACTTATGAAGTGATGCGACTCTTCGTCTAAGAATATACTTTCATTAATGATATAACTCATTCATGACATCATTTTCACTTATAACATATGTGAACATGTCTTTTCATTCAATATTGTAACACTTCATTTACGAAAAGATGCGATATTATATTTTATATTTAATTAATTAGTATGAACTTATTTTTATTATTCACAAAATAATATATTTAAAATTTGAAATCTTCAAATTTCAATGATAGCAGTCAGGCCCGTCGGAGAAGGTACGGACGTAGGGCACCAGACGCATCTAGGATGATATTCGCCATCAAGGCGGCCTCCCTCATCCCCCGTGGACAGGGTGGCCGCTGCCCATCTTCGTGGTGGTGTGCTGCCCGCCGTTATTCATGTTGAGGACGCCGCCGCCCCCACATTTATTATGAGCGCTGTGTCGAAGTTGCTCCCGAACAGCGATGCCGGCCAGTAACCCACGCGCACACCTTGGACGACCGGCCACCAATTCCCATTATTTTGATCCTGCAAGTGCAAGGTAGGTACGTACGTAGATGCATGCACCTTAATTATCAACATGTATTTACGTGTCTATCTTTCTTGCAAAAGCATGCATTGATGCATGTACGTAGTACTACTGAAAGATATATGCACGCATGCATTATTCTTTCAATAATTGCGACATGCTTAGAAATTTTGGCCATGACTTGTAGTTCAAAGTTCACACACACATATAATCTAGAGCATGAAATCGGCTACCTTATAAATATTTGCGTCGAAGTATTGTGTGCCTTGGAAAATCGAGGTGGGGCCGAGATCGAGGCCGAGTACGTAAGTGGGTGACGTTTGAACAAAACCCGAGCAGAGAAACGTTTTCGCTCCTTTCTATTTTATTTTCAAATTTTATTTTACAGATAGCCTATGTGTATACTGAATTTTAAGGTTTTAAGGCAGTTTCATAAATCGGACACAAAGCTTCTTCTTTTTTCATAATTGTTAGAATTTGTTATTTTCTTCTTATGATACTAGTAATATATATAGTGTAATTAATCATTACAAATAAGTGCCTTTTGGCTCTAACAAATGAAAATTCATCTCATTTTCTATTTCCATGTAACCTCCAAATATTCATCTAAATAGATGTCATTGTTAAAATAATTGATGTTGTTCTTCCTAATGTTTTAAGTTTTTAAAAAAATTGATTAGCACATTAAATTTAATATGATATTAGAGTCGAAGGTCCTTCAAACCTTGTTAACTTCTTATTAAACGAAATATTTTTTTCCTTTTGTTGTCTATTTTAAAAATAATTGGTTAGTATATCAAATTTAAAAGTCATCAACTAGCAAATTAAGAGGGGAAGACACCCAAATTTAAAAGTCATCAGCTAACACACGGCTCCTAGGTCTCAAGCACCTTAAAGCATCACAACACCACAACACCAAGCACATGTTTTTATATCTCCTAGGGCCTCTAGGTATTCTAAGTATTTTGGTAAAATTTCGGTTTGATTAAATTTTTTTATGTCAAAATAATAAAAATTCGGAATGGACTTTTATTATACTTTGATATCATCCAAAACTTCTTCAAATATGAGTAAATATATTTTCAAATGATTCTTGAAATTTAGGATAAAGTTTGAATTTGATCTGTAATTGAAATCCCAAAAAAAATCGAAGAAATCTCAAAATCCACCTTCGTAATGGCCTAAATATGACTTTTTGCAGCCCGAACGGTGATTTCATGATTCTCACAGTGTCCAAATCAGAGTAAAAATATATTTTTAATGTCCCATAACATTCTGGTCATGATCCGTAACTCGGACAAATTTTTGGATGAATCTGGGCATTTTAATGAGCCGTTACGGGTCTTTCATAGTCCTGCTGTAATGGCCGTTATATAGTTCTCACGACTTATTATATTTAACTTTTAGCCTTGGCAGCATTAATTTTTATTTTCTGACTTCTTTTGAACTCCGATTTGAGTGTGATTTTTTTCAGTGATTTTGTAATTCAATTTTTTTTCTTTTTCTATAATAAAACATAGAATTTGGGTAAATTTATATTTTATAAAATTAAAGCAAATGGTGCCACAATTGATGTATGTTATATGAAAATGAATCAAAATGTGAGTAAATGCATGACTAATTATATGTTGTATTTTGTATGCATCATTTATACATAACATACATATACATGCATACATATTCATATACATACATACATACATACATACATACATACATAACATACATAATATACATATACATGCATACATAATACATACATATACATATATGTTGATTAGACATACATATTTATTTATTTATGTACATTCAATCAACTACTTTAGCGCCACCTTTGTGACGCATTAGCACCGCGTAGCGACACATTGGCTTCACAATAACGTCGACAGCTCCGTCGCTACTCCAATTCAGTGTCACAATAGCGTCGCCATGTCGTGACGTTATTTTAGCATCTCGAAATGTCGACGCCAATGCGACACTAAATTTAGCTTAGCATCCCATTTTTATTGTCGTTAATTTGTGATGCTTTTTGACATATTTTAGAATTAATTATCTATCAAAATTAAATTAACATGGCCCTGCATTAGCGACTCAATAGCATCTCCAAGTTTGCGTCGCTAAGTGGAGATTTATTGCTCGTCGAAGAATGAATCTGAATTGTCCTTGCATTTAGTCCGACGGTTCCTAGCATGTTGCTGCTCGGACACCGCCTCTTTCCCCCGTCTAACCGCCGCTTCCTCCTCCTACTACTATTGTTGCTGTTGCCACAACGCCAGTCGGACAACGCCTCCTCCTCCTATTATGGATGCATCCCCAACGTCATCCGAACGCTACCTCCTCCTTTTCCTCCTACTATTGCTATAGCTCTGATGCTGCCACCGCCTCCTCCTCCTCTTGCTGCTGCCACCGCCTCTTCCTCCTACTGAATCTGCCACCCTGATGCTGCCCAAATGTCGTTGCCGCCTCCTCCTACTCCTTCCTGCCCCAACATTGTCCGGACACCACCGCCTCCTTCTCCTACCGTGGTTGCTGCCCCGACGCCGCCCGGATGCCACCGCCACCTCCTATTGTTGCTGCTTCCCGAGCCCGTGTGTTCTCGACCGCCGCGATCGTAGCGGGTGGTGTGCCGATGAACCTATGCAAAATGACATCTTTATTTGATGTAATGAATCATTTGATGTAATGAAAATATGCGATAACTCCCTCTCCATCGGTTCCAAAAGCCCCTTTAGAATCGATATACTTTTGGAATTGAAAGATTCGAATTCAATAAGGTCTCTTTTACAAGAAATAACAAAAATGCGACTTAATAGTAGACAGAGTTTTACACGAATAAAGAACCTAGAAGGTCTCTGTATGCACGGAATTCCTCCGCAACTCAACCCAGGCGATGATGTAATCATTTGACGTATTGAATGTGAAATGATCCTCTTTATTTGATCATCTCCGTTGTATTTGATCTTTGTCCTATTTGATCCTCTCCGAGCATTTGTTCATTAGATGAACATATTGTATATAGCATCATATTGACGTCTCCATATTTAACGACATACTTGGCATCAAAGTAGCACCCCCATGAACGATTATTTTAGTGCCCTATTAGTGTCTGAGAAGCGTCGTCATATAACATCGATTAGCATCAACACATTCATTCTCTTTAGCGTTGGGTTAGAGACGCACATGAGCCTTTTGCAATGATACTTTTCGCGTCATTATATCGTCGCGATAGCGTCGACGTGTGACGCTAATAGCATCGACGTGTCTCTTGGCGCCATTGTGATGGTAATGGTTACCGAATCCAGATGTCTCATTATTGTGACGCCATATCGACACTAATGTGTGGCTAACACTTTTAGCCACGATTTAGCATCTCTTTAGAGACGTCACACCCGTGTCGCTAATCAATAGATTTCTTGTAGTGAGTCCATAATATCCAAAGGAGTTGGAACATTCATAACTCTATGCTACTAAAAGTACAAAATAATGAAAACTAAATAACTTAATATGACTCAATCTAGAGTCAATACTATGCCATGTGCAACATCCATATGTCACTAAGTTTTGAGCCACCTACAAGATCATCCTCTATATCAGCTCCATCGCCTGCATGAATTCAGGTACCAAAAAAAATCATGAGTATAAAAATACTCAATACTTAGTATCTAACCATGATCAAAAAATGATAATCAATAATGTTCAAAAAAAAGAATCAATCAAACATTGAGAAGATGAACAATGTAATACAATAACGATCAACATAGCGATGGATCAATATAACCATGAATCAATATAGTTATAAATATGATGAATCAGGCTAAGGTCACATCAATCAATAACAATAAAAATTATCAACTAAAAATTTCATAATGGGCCTGATTAATATGGCACTATTCAATTTAGCAATTCAATTAGATAATCGATGGTCATTGGCCAATAATAATTTCATTCAATTCAATAGGGCAATATCAATTGTCAATCAATATAAATATATCCAAATGATCATGATAATTTAATTCTAATTCAATTATCAATATTCAGAGTTATTCAATACAATAGAGAGCGCTCAGTCAATTAAGAAAACTTATGCATCTTTCATGCAGGTCAATTGGGGATATCAACTCACGACAAGTCACCCAATAATAGTAGCGCTAAAAATGATTCGTGAATGTGGGGATCGTGACCAAACAGGATAGCCATAGTTTCTTTAAAAGATGATGTTTCATACGTTTAGGTACACTATTTGTCCCAAACAATATGATAACAATATAATCCAAGGGCTTAGATGCAATTAGAGGATCATATGGAGACCTATCAATTCCATTTTTTATCTTATTTACCTAAGATACTTATTTTTTTACCATTTTTGTTAGGTTAAATAAGAACCCAATTAGGAAAAACTACTGGATCAAAATTAAAATAAGTAACATGATTAGATATGCTAATAATATGATTAATATGATAACAATAATGATATATGATCATGTTATAATCAGATACGATAACAATATGATCAAATATAACAATAATAAAATCAGATATGATGACAATATAATCAAGTATGATAATATTATTTGTTGGATCTAAATTTTAATGACATATAAAATTATATTTTGATGATACAAAATCTCAAAAGATTAAAGTTAAAATGTTGAAAATATTTAAAGAAAAAGAGGCAACTTTATGTACTACACTTTGATTAAATAATTCACTATGATCGTATTATATTCTAGATGAATCATAAATATCAAAGTTATAGAGAATCCTGTTAGCTATCTATAGTATCCAAGATTATCTAATTTGAATAACTGTGCAAAAAGTTATATTCAAAATAGTACAGGTCGGTCAACCTGCCGATCAAAGGAAAGAAGGTCGGTCGAGACATATCAATCGACTGATCTGAAGATACAGGTCGATCGATAAATACATGAGCTGCTCTGGACGATGCTGAGACAATACCGATCGATAGTTCAGTTGATCGACCAACTGCGGTCAGAAAGCAGATCAGCGCAATGGTCATATAAACCGGACGATCGGTTCCCTGGTCAAATGAATAGTAACGACTGGTTTTGAATGAAAAAAATGTGAAATTAATTCTGGACAAATTTTTCACATGCTGAAGTCTATAAAAGGAGTGTCAAAGTTAGAAGCAAAGGCACACATTCAAGCATTGAAGCAAAACTTCAAGAAATCAAAAGAAGATCTTTTTCCTTGAAGTTATCATTTAGCGATTTCTTTCTTTCTTTCTTCTCTTCTTGTGAGTTTTCTATTGTAAAAGAGAGAAATCATTTTTCAAAAAGATTACGAGAGTTCCTATATGAAAGAGGTTCTAAATCTTACCTCTTGAACAAGAAAAAAGATTAGCTTCATAGGAGGAAAGACTTGCCTTGCCTCTCGAAGCGGAGAAGGTGGTTGTGTAAAGGGATTTTTTTCTTGCTCCATTTGGAACAAAGGAAGTGTTTTTAATGGAATCTTTGGCAATCTCGAGATCAAAAAGTTGGAGCGGAAACGTGTGCCAAGGTGTGGCCGAACCTCATCAACAACCACCATGTGTTTGTGTTTGATTTTTTCTCTCTCTCTCTCTCTTACTCCCTCTCATATTATGATTATGATTTGAATTGCGTTCGTTTAAATATTTTAAGAATCGATTTTAAGCTTCCGCGATAGTTTTCGTAAAATCAATACTTTTGACACCAATTCACCCCCACCCCCACCCCCCACCCCCACCCCCACCCCCACCCCCACCCCTCCTCGTTGCCCTTTGAGATCTTACATTATCGTGAAGAATTGATATAAATAAAATTTAATTAACTATAATTAAATATGTCAAAATAAGTTTTCTTCCTTCAAAACTTGACCCGCGTCAAGTGGAATCTGGACTGTGTTCAGAGACTACTAGCATGCCTCGTCTTTACCTAGGTCGGGTATGATATGAATCTGGGCTGGGATGATCTGGTTCACGTCTTATGTTCGATGTGCCGCAACTCGAGTCATATCGAAGCTAAATCCAGGTAGGGGTATTAGGAATCGAGTTGGGTTGAAGAACTCAGTCTATTTCCTATTGTTATTTGGTCCCGGTTAATCCAAGTCAGACAAGTTAAAACTCGGACCAGGTTCTAGCGCAGAACACGGGCCGGGTTCTACCGTCATCGAGAAGTTTTGTTTATCTTTGTCATACAATGTCCAATTGATGCAAAATCTATGCCAATGCAATCTCAGTACTGATGTCATGCTATGTACTTGAAGTTGGCTGAAAAATTAACTAAAATTCTTCTAGTGAAAAACTCCATGAACGTTGAACTTTGGTCAGTGATTCCACTCAATCCACATCCAGGAATGTGGGACCAATGCTTGAACGACGATCTTCTATATGAGTCAGATCTAAGTGTTGGTTTCGAAATCAGCCGTGGGTGTCCGAACATCTTGGTGTGTGAAAACGGAGGAGGAAGAAGGACTCATAGTGCAGAAATTCTGTTTGACTAATAAGAATTGGCAATCATCTTTTAATGTCTATTTATAATTGTATGCTATGATTTTGACTTCTATTGAACCTTAAAATCATTTAGAATTAATCATGACAATATTCAAATTAATTAAATCTAAATTTAAATGATCATACTTATAACAATTAATCCAACCTCCACTCAAACTCCTCCATCTTTCCAACTTCTTCTCTAATTCCATCAAATTTGAAATTAAATAATTCTCAATAATTACAATAAGAATTAGTAGATCCATTTAATTGATCAAATATCTTTTATTTATTTTATAAAAAATTAGGTCGTTATAGTTATATTATATATAAACTACAAATTTGTGCTTCGGGTTATTTTTGGAATAGAAAGTCGGAGATTTCTTCTTCTTCCATTCCCCTTATTTTTCTTGTTTCTTAATTGCAAAAATTATATATTGGCAAGATAATATTTACACTATTTATTTTTGCATGAGAAACATAACTAATTGTAGTAATAAGATCGATATTTGCGAGGAGAATTTAGTTATTTTCATATCGATCATATTACTATTATTTTTATTTCACTATCACTATAAGAAAATTGAGATTTTCTGACCGATAATTTCATACGGTACAATTCCTTTGCAAATTGTGAAGGATTTTGCGACGGATGGTAATCCGTCAGAATTTCTGACGGTCGAAATTTTCAAAAGTAAAAGAAATAAATTATGAAATCTATTATATTATTTTTAAATTTTCTGATGGTTCAGAATGTTGAAATTTTATACAGACGCTTATCCGTCGAAATTACCGATGATCACGACCATCGGTAATAAAAATAATTAAATATTATATAATATATAATATTATTTAATATATAATGTAGTTGGTATTTTATTATTATAATTATCGACGGTTCGGACCGTCGGAAGTTTAGACAACCTGGACCATCGGTAACTTTTAAAATAATTAAATATTGTAATCATACATGTCAAAATATATAATATGATTGGTTATTTATTTATTTAATTATAATCATATATATCATAACATATAATATTATATATATATTATATTCATTTAATTATCGACGGTCCGAATCGTCGGTACTTTTGATGGTCCGCAACGTCGATAACTTTAAAAATAGTTAAATATTATAAGCATATATATTATAATATATAATATGATATATTTTTTTTATTTAATGATTGATGGTTCAAATTATCAGTATTTCGACGGTCCGGAACGTCGATAATTGTAAAAATAATCAAATATTTATATATCCTATAATATGATATATATTTTATTTATTTAATTACCGACGGTTTGGACCGTCGGTACTTTCAACGATCCCAACCATCAGTAATTTTAATTTCATTCCCGCCCACCTTCCCCGCCAATTTTTCTTATATTTTTCCTTTCTCTCCTTCCATCACCTCCTCTCCCCCTCCTCATTCGCACTTCCTCTCAACGTGGCTCCGGCTCTCTCCTCCTTCGACAACGACAACGGTTCTTCTCCGGCTCCCTCCTCTTCTATCTCCTTCTCTCCAGCTCCCTCTCACTTTCTCTGGATCTCCCTCTCCGATCTAGCCGCAGCCGATCTGGTCGGTGCGGCCTGATCGGCCGCCAGGCGGCCTCATCTGATCAATCGTGACCTGATCGACTGCTAGACGGCAAGATCTGACCGGCTCTAGCCTGATCGGCCGCCATTCTCCCCTCTAGTTCAGAAACCACATGTCCACCACCACCTCCTCCTCCTCTGCCTGTGTGGCTGATGACTAGTCGTTCGTAATTGAAAACAAGGTCTATAGCCAACAGCGGTAGCCCGAACAGGGGCATGGATCGAATCAAAGGGTTTTGGAGCCCCGAGGAGGATGAGGCACTACAGAAGCTCATGCAAACGGCACGGCCCAAGGAACTGGTCACTGGTCAACAAGTCGATCTGAGTCATACCAGCTCTGGTGGTGCAACTAGTTCTCCCCGCAGGTTGGACCGGAAACACTGTAAAAACCATTGGGACTCCTCCCTCAAGCATAAGTACGTAGTGGCTTTTGAGGAGACTTTGTCCAGTTGAGTCGTGGGTTGAGGTGGCCTCGCGAAGGTTGGACATCACGCATGGAAAGCACGCGGAGGCGGGGCGAAAAAAATGGGTGCACGACACCATCGGGCCGGTCTCGGGCTGAGTTGGCCTCATGTTGTGCTGGCGTGACACGGTCTGATTTTAAAATGAGTTGTGTCGACCTAGCATGGTCCGAGGCACAACAAACCCGGTTTGACCAGTCTGGCGATGCCCACTTATCCATCTTTACTCAATTCCATAAAAGATCGATCTATTGTTATTATTATTATTTTATTCTATTGTTTTTATTATTTTAATTTTTTAATGATGAGTGTGGTTACAATATAGATACAAATTTAAATTTGACTAGAGAAGAGAGAAAATACTAATTTTATACTTTTTAATTTTTAAAATCGGATGAGGAGGAAAAGGAAAAATACTTGTAGGCATCCGCACTAATGTTTCATACATGAACGAGCGATAGTAGATCGCGATTGAAATATTTTTAAAGTTGGATGATCGTAATGTTATAAATTTGAGTGATCATATTAAAAATATTACTAAGTTGGATGGCCTTTGTTAAAATTTACTCCTTTGTGATATGCTATGCGCTTTTATTTGATTTTATGATTATCTATCATTCCATAGATGTTTTTTTTATACTTGAAATCAGAATTATTATTATCATATAAATAATTATCATCGCTTTGGTCATCTCTGTGAGGTTTTACTATTTTATAGAAGTTCAATTAGTGTTATCATAATGATGTCAGTTTTTACTGCAAATTATAATTGGCTTATGAACCAATACTATGTTTTTAATTATTTATTTCTAATTATTATAATTCCAATTTTTCAAGCATGTGAACGATTTATTTAAATAATTAGCGAACCTCCAACATTGGTGTTGCATTGCACAATATTGAATGGAAGACATATATATTCTTTTTAAAATTGTTATGAACTCGTGGAAATCTTTATTTCCTTAACTCCAAGTAAAATTTCATTGTAGATACTTTTTTGCACTAAATATTTGAAATAGAAAGATGAGTAATTATCTTATCTAATGATTTTATTTAATACACATATGCAATATACATGCTTCACCTTCTTTATATATTCCATTCTGAAGTTGTGATTGTTAAGTTTATAAATAAGAAGATGATGCTCTTTCTAAGGGTTTAACCTTTTAACAAAAATTAATCATCATAATGAAATCAACATCCAAAAGATTAATGTTATCAAATATTTCTGCTGAACCAAATATAAAATATTGGTAGTTTCTATATTAGTAAACCTCTAAACAATTTGTTTACTTAACATCAATATTTTTATAACCGGACTGGCGATCGGACCAACCTCGTCACCAGGTCGTGGTTGGACCGGTCCAATTGAGTTCGATCGAATTATACTAGATTTTATTATAAAGATATAGTATAAATTATACGATACAATATATGAATATTGTACTAATAACTTATTAAAATTATTAAAATTCAATATAACATAACTTTTATTTATTAAATGTTTTAATAATCATAAAGAATAACGATTAACATATAAATATAAATATGTTATTATTAATTTAATATCTATTATTTAATGATGATAGATGCTATATTAATAAATTTATATTAACTTATTCTTTTTTCTTTAAAATTTTCCTTTTTTGTTTCCTTTATTTATGCCTTTGATAATTTTTCATTTTAATGTTATTAAATTTTAAATACTTACCTTTTTATTTCAATTCCTATTTAATTTTGTACATATCATATTCTCTTCTCTTTAACCTTCCTTATATTCCTTTCTCCTTTTTTTCCTTTTTTTAACTTTCCTAATTTTATCATTTTTTATTTTTTTTTCAAAATTTGAATTGAACCACACTGAACTGGTTCAACTAGCATGGTTCAACCGATTTTTTCCAATTCAATGTCTAAACTAATTTTGACATCTAACCGCACTAGATCATTGGTTGGTTCGTAATTGAACCAGCTAGTCCGATTCGATTTTGACAGCATTGCTTAACATACACAAGCTTAAAATATATGGAAGTGCTTATATTTTCCTTAGATTAAAATATCTAAGTCTTCTCAAGTAAATTACACCAAATGCCCTTCAACTTTAAGGTTTGCTCAGCGATATCCTCCAACTTCACTTTGTAACACAAATGTCCTTCATCTTTTAATGTGTTTCACCCGATGCTCTCTTTACATGGGATAGCCGGTTTTCCAATTTTTCGTCAACGTGGCATCCACGTGGCCATCTCCTCTCTCCTCCACGCAAGTAGTCGTCCGACATGGCAAATAAAATTACACCAATGCCCTCCAACTTTAAGGTTTGCTCAGAGATACCCTCCAACTTCACTTTATAACACAAATATCCTTCATCTTTTAATACATTTCACATGATGCCCTCTTTACATGGGATTGTTGATTTTCCGATTTTTTATCGACGTGGCGTCCACGTGGTCATCTCATTTCTCCTTCATGCAAATAGCCGTCTGACGTAGCATGCTCCGACGTGGCACCACATTTTAAACCATCTTACTTACCGTAAGTTGACCCACTCACTGTTAAATTATTTTCTTAGTTTTCATTTTGCTATCGTTCGTATGAAACCTCCTTCGCCGTTCGCACTCCTTCGCCGTTCGCTCTCCTTCGTTGTTCGCCTCCTTCATCGTTCACTTTTCGCGTTCGTCGGTGCTATCTTTGTCCAAATTGGTGTAATTTTATGTGCATTTGATGAGCAAACTTTAAAGTTAGAGTACATTTCACCTGATGCCCTCTTTACCTAGGAAAGCCAGTTTTTCAATTTTTCGTTGACGTGACGTCCACGTGATTATCTCCTCTCTCCTCCACACAAATAGCCGTCCGATGTGGCATGCTCCGACGTGACACATAAAATTATATCAAATGTCCTTCAACTTTAAAGTTTGCTCACCAAATGCACATAAAATTACACTAATTTGGGCAAAGATGGCGTCGACGAATGCGAAAAGTGAACGATGAAGGAGGTGAATGACGAAGAAGAATGAACGACGAAGGAGGTTTCATGCGAACGACGACAAAGAGGAAAATAAGAAAATAATTTAATAATGAGTGGATTAACTTACGGTAAGTAAGATGGTTTAATATGTGGTGCCACGTCGGAGCATGCTACGTCGGACAGCTATTTATATGGAGGAGAGATGAGATGACCACGTGGACGCTACGTCGACAAAAAATCGGAAAACCGACTGTCCCAGGTAAAGAGGACATCGGGCGAAATGTATTCAAAGATGAAGGACATTTATGTTACAAAGTGAAGTTAGAGGGTATCGCTGAGCAAATCTTAAAGTTGGAGGGCATTGGTGTAATTTTATGTGTCACGTCGGAGCATGCCACGTCAGACGACTATTTGCGTGGAGGAGAGAGGAGATGGCCACGTGGACGCCACGTCGACGAAAAACCGGAAAACCGGCTATCCAAGGTAAAGAGGGCATCGGGTGAAATACGTTAAAAGATGAAGGGCATTTGTGTTTCAAAGTAAATATGTTTGTGGTTATTATTTTTGTTTACTAGTAAAAGGTACAAATGGGCATTGATTTCCTATTGCCTTCTCGTTATCATGAGCTTAGGGTAAGAATTTTGATATCAAAATTCCAACAAGAATAAATGTAGCATACTAAGAATCCATTCTCCTGCCACATAATAATTGGATTTCTCCTTGACCAATACTAGCTACTACGTACTTTTGTCCATTGAGTTCTCACGAAACCTTATAGAAATAACAATACTAAATTAACAATAACTAATATCATAAAAATGCATAAGCTAAAATATCAAATGATCCTTCTGTTCATTCTATTTATCAAATAGCAACTAAAATAAAATAAATAACATAATCTAAATGATTCTATCATCATGTGCAATTGCATCGTCACGATCATCTCTAGTTGTATATGTTTTCATCCTTGTCTGTTCAGTTATCTGTGAAATTCAAACACATATGCATAAAATATATATGAGTATAAAACTCACTAAATAAGATTAATACAAATGGATAAGAAATATTAATAAAAATAGGCATGCTTTCAATATGATAAAAGAATTCTAACTATTCTATTATTTTCTTTGTATTCTTTTAGTTATTTCACTTTTTATTTCTATTTTGTCTTATTCTTTTTGTTCTTTCACTACATTTTTACTTTAACTAATTCCTCCATCATTTATATGTGTTGCACTATTGCGATGTCAACTTCTTTTATTATGGACACTCATGGCACTTTTATGTGAGTTAAGGTGGAAATCAAATCAGGAACAAGAGTGGGAAATTATGTGTCCAATAAAAAATTAGATTAATTTATGAATTTCAAGGGTGATGAGGCTATTAATAACATTCACTTTTTCTATTAGGGTGGTAGTTCTATTAATTTTCACCTTCACTTTTCTCATAAGATGGTAGGACTATTATTACTCACATTCACTTTTTCTATTCCTTTAACAATTTGTGTCAATGAATCCCCATTTTTTCTATCTTTAGACTTAATTTAACATCGTTACCGTTCTTTGTCCATTATCATACATATAGAGTTAGAATAGTCATTTTATAGTTACATGGGGATAAACTATTTGAAACTCTACTCTAAGTTGGGTTGGGTACATTGAAACCCGGATCGGGTCTAGGCTGTGCACTCGGTTCATGTTTAGTCGGGCTGAGTTTCTCCTATCCATAGGGGTAAACTATTTGAAACTCTACTCTGAGGTGGCTCGGATCGGATTTGTCGACATCATCAACTAGGCATACAACCCAAGTCGGGTATGAACGAAATTTTGGTCGGGTTAATGGAGGTCGAGCCGAAGCTCGAAACGTGATACAACAAAATTCGAGTTGGATCGCCGAGGGTCCGGCCTGGGTTTGTGGATCTGGGTTGGATTCAGGTAAACATTGCATTGTGTTTCTATTCTAGAGAAGAACTTGGGCCTCTACGGGGGCTAGGTTCCAACTATCAAAAGTTCGGTGCTATTTTTTTTTAGACTTTGACATATCATAATTTTTTGTAAACTAATTCTTTTGACACAAAAATTATATGAAACTACTCATGCATTATAAGAAACATAAATCGATCTTCATTCATACATCATTTTATCTATTTCATTAAAAAAAAATTCAAATTTGTTACAATAAAAAATTGTGAGATTATTGGTAAAATATTTAAAAATTTCGCTCATCTTGAAAACTTATACATAATCTTTCTATTTTCTCTACATCCAGCTAGCGAAAATTTATTTTAATTCTCTTAAGTACATATATTACTGAGGCTTCCAAATAATTGTAGACTCTCAATAGCAATAACTAAAATCCGCAAAAAAAAAACAAAATTTTTTTATTTTATGATTGTTTTTGTTCATATTGTTAACCTGGTGGATTTGAAATAATTGTATGATTAAAATGTTATTAAAATGTTCATTATTATAGCCTATATATATAATTAAGCCGATTAATTTCATATTCCATTATTTAATAAACTAGAATGCTAACTAAAATGAATTAAGAATAGGGGAGAGCAAAATCGAGTTCGAGTCCAAGTCCGCTTTGATTTAGTCCCGACCCAATTTTGTTGGGTCCAACTTTTTTGGACCTAATACTAGGACCGAGATGATCTGCAAAAAATCGGGAATGAATCCGTCAAAGGAACCGGGTCAAAAAAATATTTTAAAAATAAAAGAAATATATAAAAATGTGATATAGCAAAATTAAATTATAATTAAACCAAATAAATATCAAGTTATCAAAATATAAAATATTATGTCAATGTATCATATAATAAGATAATAAAAAATTTTAATACTCCAAGATGAGCAAGTAATGATCAAATTATTAAATAATTGGGAATATAAAAATACTATTAATATTTTTTTATTATTATAACCGAGTCGAATTTTTATACGTTGGACTCGGTCTCGATCTGAAATTCGCTGAGTTTTTTTTATTTTTTTTATCCAAATCCGAACCCGGTCTAATTTCTAATCGGGTCGAGAATATTTTCCGAAAAACTGAGTTGATGCAGTCCGGGTCGACCACCCGCTCACTTCTAATTAGGTGAGGAAAAGACAACCTTGGTAACAAAAAAAATGTCATAAGAATTCAAGATCATTAGTGAGGATTACTTTCCATTTAAGTTATCAGTTGTGGTATGTTTGGTAACAATTCCTCTGATTATGTTGCAGTTTAGCCAAAAAGATGCTATGTTCACTTTTCCCCTCTTTGTTGGTCAGTCACTTTTTCCAATAATTTTCCTTATTTTAATTGATAAAAAATAATATAAGTACATCTAATATTATTACTAAAATATGAAACTAAACAGCAAAATCTAAATATAACTAATTTATAAATGACAAAAAAATTGTCATATGAACTAATAAGATAAACAAATTTATATCTATTCTATTTTTAGGGTGGACCCCTAGTTTGATTTGTCAATTTTGCTTCACTGAAAAAACCATATAAACTTTCGTCAGCTCTTAAATTTAAATTTATCCACTTTAGTTATTCTTGTCAAATACGTTTATCCCTGGCAGCATCGATTCTTATGATAACACACTTTTGTATATCAAAAGCATTATCAATAGTTATTTAGTGAGCAAAATTTTTATTAGTTTTGTTAACAATGTAGGGAGATAATTAATGCCAACAAAAGTTTATTTGGAATGCATAAGAATTAGATGTAACTATTATACCATAAAAAAATAAGAAGACAAATAATAATGAAAAAAAATCAATTAATATTTTTTTGTTTATTAAAATCAAACTCGATTCCTCTATTTTCGAGAGAAAATTAGCGAAGGCCGGTCTTGCACGATCCACATGATTGGCCCATAAGAATTCAGCCTTCTCCGGCCCATATGTTCTCTCTTTTCTTTTCTTTTTTTCCTTCTTTTTGTTATTCTGGATGTACCATTCAAACGGGCTGATAACTTATTAATCTTTTTTTTTTCATCTTCTTTTCTTTTTTTTTTCCCTTAATATCTAGTTGCTCAAGACAATGTCTAATAAACTATTAATATATGTTTGATAAAATGTGTTTAAATACATTATATATGAGAAATATGAATTCTTTCCACATAGGCTTTGCCAATTTTCTTGTATTATGTGATAATAAATACTATTGATTTGCGATAGGATTAACATCACGATGGAGAATCATGATACACAAAACGAAGGGCAAAGTTTATGAAATCAGTGTGTAAAATTGACATGAATAATTGTAAAAGGATAATTAAAAAGTAACCCGCATTCCATATACCCACCATCATTTTTCTTTATTTTTATTATAAAAAAACATAACTTAAGAGGGGCCAAATCCATCTTTAATAAAATAAGCTGATAAGCTCGACCTTTAATGTTTCACTGACAGAATTAATTATGTCCTAGCTATGCGGGATCAATTCGTTTCACGTATGTCAATCTTTAATGTTTCATAAAATAAGTTGTTTTTAATTTGTCAATAAATTCATCTCAATCGCCGTCATTGTACTATTATTTCTCACAAGTTTACATTTAAAAGTCATAAAATCTCATGCTTTAATGAGATAAATCAATAGAAATCTATTCTGAAATCATGAAAATTTAAGGAACAGGTTTTACCTATCAAGATGGCAATTTATTTTAAATAACTATCCAATATGGTCACGTGTATATATATATATATATATATATATATATATATATTAATGGACTTTGATTTGAACCGTTCATTTTAGATCAACGATTTTAGATCAACGGCTTAGATTGATATTGCATTTTCTCTCAATCTCTCTCTAACTGTCTTTGGACGATCGCCGGCGAACGAACTTGGACGGCGATCGGGGGCACGCGGCGGCGATCGGGGCGGCGATTATCGAAGGAAGTAGGAACGGCGCGATCGGGGGTGGGTGATCGTAGGAAGCAGGAAAGCCGGTGGCGGCGCGGACTTGACGACGTGTGGGCTCGGATCGATGACGCCCGGCTCGTTTCGACGACAACAACGCAAATCGAAGACGGCGACGCAGATCGGGGAAGGGGGCCAGCCAGCGGCGACTGGGGCGGCGATCGGGGCGGCGATCGGAGGAGAGAAGAGAGGGAGCGCGTAAAAGGGGCATGCGCCGACGAGGGCGAAAAAAGGGGGCGTTGGCCCCCCTCTAAAGCTCGCCGGAGGGGGGCCGACGCCCCCCTTTTTCGCACGCGGCGGCTCCGAAGAAAGGATGTCGAGGGTGGGTCGCCGGAACGAAAGAAGAGGGGAAGTAGGGGGCGGCGCTCACAGGGGTTTGTCGCCGGTGGGTCGCCGGATCGATAGAAGAAGGAAGGTCGGGGTCGGGGTTGGGGAAGGCGCTCGCAGGGGATCGTCGCCATTGGGTCGCCGGATCGGAAGAACAAGGGAGGTCTAGCAGGGGATCGTTGGCGGCGGCGCTCGGAGGGGAGGAGACGATCGACGATTGTCTGGCAGCAGAGAAGGTAGAGGGGAGGAGGCAGCGATCGTCGTCGTCGACGCTAGCAAGGAAGAGACGCGAGAGAGGGGAGAGAGAGAGAGAGAGAGAAAGAGACATCGGCAATCGGCGGCGGCTCGTAGAGAAGACTGAAGAGAGAGAGGTACGAATGACGTACCAGGAAAGGTCGTATATACATAGAATTAACAATGAAAAAATCAAAATGTCATATGTCCAATTCTTAATAAAATTGTAAAAAAATCAGATTGCAGTGCTCTAATTTAGACAGTGATAAAGTTAAGGATATCCCTTTTTATTTATATCAATATAAAAATTAATAGAAATATAACTGAAGCTAATGAGTTTGTTATATACAATAATAAAATCAATAGATATATATATTCTTTTTCCATATTATTGAATTTTTAGACACGCCATTATTAAATCCATTGGGAAGAGATTAAACACCGAGCCTTGTTGAAGAGTTAACGCCAAATAAGCTCCATCCTAACAAGTGAGTGCCTCTGGTTCTTTAAATCCACTGTTATGATACATTTAGCTCAAACAAGAAGATAACAAAAACAGTAAAAAATTAAAGTAAAAAAGCTAAAGGCGGCGGTTCTAAAACCACCGCCGGTCGGCAACACTCCAGGCAGTGCGCACTCCTCCCCGTTGAAGTACACCTTCGTCGGGAAACCATCCCCGGCGACCACATCGATCCCCGGCGTCGGCTTCTTGGTGAAGGTGATCACCGTCTGCTGCTTCCCCGGCACTCTGGGATCTGAGTCAGGGTCGGCGCCGTTCACCTCCCCCATCAGATAGTTCATCCCCGGGAGTCCCTGCATGAAGATGGTGTTGTCCCCCAATGCAGAGCCATTGAAGGAATACACCTGCTGGTAACCCGGGTAGGCCTTGTCCATCCTGACGGCGAGGAACCAATCGACGAAGTCGACCTCGCCCCAGTTGAACAGCGTGACCCTGGCACTCCAACCCTGTCGGTAGTCGGCGCTGATGTGCCAGTTGATGCTCACGCCGCAGAAGTCGCCGCAAGGCATCGGCCGGGGAACGCTGCGGTGCTTGATCTCAGCCCAAGCAAGCGCCTTGGCCGTCCTGTTATCGAACGGCACGAGCAGGGCCTCTGGAGGGAGCAGGAGCGCCTCCGCATTGGCATTGCAGGCTGGGATCCCCCGATAACGGCAGCCACAGGCGCACGTCGGGCAGGGGACGACCGAGTCGTTGTAGAAGGCGGTGTAGGAGACGCAGCACTTGGGGCTGGCGCCCTTGGGCCTGGAAATGCTGCAGACCACCTGCCAGCTCGCGATGGCCCTGGTGACGGAGCCAATGCCGCTCGGGTTCGGGGTTTCCGTCGGCATGACGCGAATTGGCTTGCCGCACTTGTAGCTCGGATTGAGTGTGCCGGCGATGATGAAGTTGGCGGGTGGGTGGAGTTCTGTTCGGACGACGTCAGGCGGCATCTTGTAGACTTCAACCTGGAACGCCGATATGGACTGCGACGGGTCCATAGTTGGCGGCAGCAGGGTGCCGTTCCGACAGCAGTGCCCGATCTGGGTCTCGTTGTATCGCTCCCGCGGGAGGTCGATGAAGACCGGCCGTCTGTCGCAGTTGAGGACCTTGGAGAAGTCGAGGTCCTTGTAGAATTGTCCCTGCTTGCCGAATACACAGGCAGACGAGTCGACGACCGTCGGGTACGCGCCCTTCGTGTTGTAGACGAATTCGTCGCGCTCCCATGCCCACGAGAGCTGCCAGTTGTCGAGGCGGCCAATCGGACTGTGGTTCTCGATGGTCACCAACGCAAGGTAACTCGTCTGGTACACCTGGACAACGTCGTAGACGACGGTGAGGTCGCCAGAATGACGGTCCTCAATCTCTTCGGTGTAGTTGTGCTTGTGGTTTGGGTCCTCAGACCGCACCGGGCCGGCGAAGAAGCAGAGGAAGAGGAAGAGGATTTGGACAAAAGGAGTCGGCGACGAGGAGCGTCCGAGAACAGCCATTGTGAATGAAGAGAAGCGAACGACAATGAGAGGAGGAAGAAGAGTCGAAGAGCTCTGTCTGAAGCAGCAGCAAGAGCTCTGTGTGAAGGAGCAGCAGGAAGGACGAGGAAGAGGAGGAGGAAGGAAGGAAACAATCAAAGGAAGACGCACTCTGTTTCTGCTCGTTTGAATGAGTTCGCCTCCTTTTTATAATGCTCTCGATTTTTGTCTTTTTCTGTTGAACTCGAGGGCATTTGAGGGATTTGGGAGATTCGGATGGGGCTTAGTGGCGGGAGAGGAGACGAAGACGTCAACAACATTCACCATGACGTCAATTATGAGTCGGACCAAACATAGAAAAAAATGAAAATTTTAATTTAATTTATATTTCTATCTTTTCAGGTAATCATGGTGTATTAAAAGTTTAATAGAATTCATATTTTTAATATTTAAGGATTGAAATTTAGTCCGCTGCTATTTTGTTAAAAGTAAGGTTTAAGAGGTTTTAATCGCTTTCTTTTTTTTTCTATTTCCCATAGTGTCACCTGATCAAGCAAATATATGTTAAAGTAGGAGGATAATTTACATTACATGCATGGCCTAATGGCATTCCCAATCTACACATGCATGGCGTAAGTATCTGTAATAATTAACTATCGCCTAATGGCATCGTATCTATACATGCATGTTAATTAAGAGGATAATTAATGTGACCTCATCGCCCATTCCTCTCTCATCACAGTCTTGTCTATTTCCTCGTCATGAACTAGAGATGATATTAACAGCTATACCTCGACCTACAATTTATCTCTTCTATATTTATATTACTATTAGGGTTACTTTCAAATTTATCTCTTTATACACAATATGGTCCCATGTCCACAATTATCTCTTTCTTTTAAAGGGAATAATTTATGTTATAAAGTATCAAAAATAATATATTATATGAAGAAAAATAAATAGTATATTTGTGCAGTCTCAGAACTTGGACCATTCAAGTGTTGTATCTGTGTTTAAATGTTATTTCAAGACAAAAAATTATTAAGAATGAAGCAAAGCGTGATAGACTCAAATTTAATTTTTTTTAAACTAATTTTATCCAAATTTCTCTAATAATTCGGCAGATTTAGCCTGAAACGTATTAACACTCGTACCGCGAGCTGAGGCAAATTTTAAAAAAAAAAACTTAACCTAAATATATAAAAAGAAAAGGGAATGCACATCTTGCCCTTCTTCTTTTTTTCTTTTTTTCTTTTTTTTTTCTTTCGAGTCTGTAAACAGGGCTGCATGCATGGAGCCATTCGCCATGGATCCATCTGAAGAGGTCCTCCAAGTTGTTGAGAGGTAACTTGTAGGAGAGAGAAAGAGAGTGTTTTTTTTTTCCTGAGGTTGTGTTATAAGTAGGTTTTAGTGTGTGAGTGGTGTTAGCTCGAGGAGTGCACATGAGTGCATCATGTGCATGTAATGGTGCACATGAGTGCATGTCTACGTGAGGTTATGGTGAGCTATAAATTCTTGTTAGTAGAAGGTTGTACACAAATATCACTCGATATTTTAGTGTACCCCATTTTTGGTGATTCTATTGAGTAAATGCTTAATCAAAAACAACATTTTGTTCACTTGTTCTCTTCTGTCAATATTCTGAGGGCCCGGCTCCTTTTAATATTTTTATTTTTTAAAATAATATATATATTAATTTTAAAATTAAAATTTAATTTTATCCTTAATAATGTGTCATATAATTAGTTGTCAAAAATTATTAAGTGATTGTGGATTTAAATATCCTTACTTTTCATAATTTTTAAGAGTTATCCAAGTTTGACTCCTTAATTTTCCACCACAAAAAAATAAGAAAAGTAATAATGAAAAAATTAAAGCAAATTAACGAAGACAAAGTTAGGTTAGGGGAGGATATAATTTTTCAAGTGACAAAGTTTAAATATTTAGGATCAATTGTAAGACAAGATGGTGAGATTGATGACGATGTTAATCATAGAATTCAAGCTGGTTGGTGTAAGTGGAGGAAAGCCACTGGAGTTCTTTGTGATAGAAAAGTACCCAATAAAGTTAAAGGAAAATTCTATCGTACTGCTATAAGGCCAGCAGTGTTATATGGTAGTGAATGTTGGGCTATGAAGGGACAACATGAACGTAAAGTGGGGGTAGCCGAAATGAGGATGTTGAGATGGATGTGTGGTCATACAAGATTAGATAAGATTAGGAATGATCATATACGTGAACGAGTCGGAGTGGCTCCTATTAGTGAGAAAATGGTAGAGAATCGTTTGAGATGGTTTGGTCATGTTCAGAGAAGACCATTAGATGCGCCAGTAAGAAGAGTAGATCAAATAATCTGGAGTCCGATTAAAAGAGGGAGAGGGAGGCCAAGGCGGACACTTGGCGAACTAATAGAGCAAGATCTATTGGTGAATAATATACCGAAAGGTTTGGTTACTAATAGAGCGGAATGGCGTCGTATGATCCATGTAGCCGACCCCACCTAGTGGGATAAGACTTTGTTGTTGTTGTTGTTATCGTCGTTGTAACGAAGACCCAAACAGTTGGTCTTGCTTGATGCACAATTTTTACTCTATAATAATTGGCACTTTTCCGGCCCATTTCCTTCTTTTTTTTCTTTTTTAAAACAAGGCTAATTCTGTTTCCTAATGTCTAGTTTCACAGGATAATGTATAATAATTGTTAATATTTGTTTAATGAAATATGCATTAAAATTATTTTTTCTGACAAGGTAGGGAGATAGTTAACCCCAACAAAATATCCATGTCATAAAACAGTAAGAAGAATAAGTAAATGAAGAAAAATAAATAATATATTTGTGCAGTGGGTCAGTGACCATTTATTTGATCTGGGGACCAAAATTTAATTAATACATATAATATAGAAAAAATACAATATATATATATGGTAATTAGCTTATTTAGTGGAGAAGGTGGCGTCAAAGGCCCAAACACCCCATTGGGTCGGTCCCCTAATGAAACAAAATTGTAAATAAGGATATTTTTATATATTCACGGTTTTTTTACTAATTAATCTCATAATATCATATATAGAACGTGGACCATTTTGTCTGTGTTCAAACTGATATTTCAAGGAAAAGAAATTAAGAACCAATATGATCCAAATTTCTCTTATAATTCTAATTCGGTACATCTACTTTGAAAAAAATTAGAAAAAAAATATATATTAACAACTCACCGTGGGTTGAAGTAATATTTTATTTTATTTTTTATAAAAATATTTCTTTACTGAACATAAATAAATTACAAAAAAAAAAAAGAAAAGCTAAGAATGCACGTTGCGTTGCTTGCATTCAGTTTCTTTCAGGTCTGAAGCGTAGTGGGCCTGCCAGGGTGGTCCTTCCCAAACAGTTGGGCCATCTAAAAATAATCATGGACCCAAAAGGCCTATTTCGAGAATTATAGGAGATAATTTAATACATATATAAATAATTTATTTAATCCTATTTTGATACGGATTTATTTTAAGAAATGAGAACCTTTCCTTATGAATAATTTCGAGTCAGGACAAACACATCAACCCCATGTCAGTCGACAAATTTGAAACTTAACAATGCAATATATGATTTTTTTCCTTGCACGGAAACAAAGTATGCTAACCACAAAGAGAGGGCTAAAACAGAAACCTTCATTCCTTTTCTCTCTCTTTTTCCCCATTTAATTGATTCTCTTCTGTGAATGCACAAGGAATACATTAGTTGTCACGAGGTTCTAATTTTACGAATGGATGTTGTTTGATTTTAGTAGCTATTGTTGCACATGCTATAGGAACATATTTGTGCCTTACAAAGATGATTAAATATGTTGAGGTCAGCACCAACTTCTTTAGGAATTCATTTTATTTAACATCTCGAAAATTTTGAATCTAGAAATTTATATATTTGTAAAAGAAATGAGTGCCCGAATAGGAGATGCCTCCCTATATGGCTGACTCTTGAAGCATGCACCTGACTCTTGAAGCCTGTAAATAGGGCTGCATGCATGGAAAGTCATTTTGCATCCATCCAGCTATCTGTAGAGTTCCTCAAATAAGAGTGGCGTTAACCAACGTTAGGTTGTGTTCATGTTAATAACTCAAGATTTAGAATCACCACGTGGTCATATGAGTTAGCTCATGGGTGCATATGAGTTAACATGCTGTATACGTGAGATTATGGTGAGCTATAGATAGTGCATGAGTGTGTCACCTTCTCCTGTTAGCATAAACTTGCACACAAATATCACTGCGATATTAACATCACTATTTTGGTGTTTCTATTAAGTAAATGCTCCTCATATATATATATATATATATATATATATATATATATATATATATATATGCCAAAATAATGTTATGTTCACTTTTTCCCTTCGGGTATTGACTTCATCCGTTGTCACATGAACTTATAAGACGAACAAAATATTTTTATCTCTCCTATTTTTATAAGACGAACTGATTTTAATCGCTTTCTTTTTTTTGTCTATTTACCATAAGTGTCACCTGATCAAGCAAATATAGGTTAAGTAGGAGGATAATTTACACTACATCCATGGGCTAATGCATAGCGTAAGTATATGTAATAATTAATTATCACCTTGCATCGCATCTATGCACGCGTATAAATTAAGAGGATAAGGTTACCTCATCGCCCATTCCTCTCTCAT
Organism: Pontederia crassipes; assembly: GCA_030549335.1. NCBI lineage: Eukaryota > Viridiplantae > Streptophyta > Magnoliopsida > Commelinales > Pontederiaceae > Pontederia > Pontederia crassipes. The sequence goes on along the minus strand of CM060196.1, from coordinate 64,136,032 downwards.
CACAGTCTTTTCTATTTTCCTCGTCATGAACTAGAGATGATATTAACAGCTACCTCGACCTACAATTTATCTCCTCTATATTTATATTACTATTAGGGTTATACTTTCAAATTTTTCTCTTCTATATATATATATATATATATATATATATATATATATATATATATATATATATTATGGTCCCATGTCCATAATTAACACTCGCACCACGAGCTGACACAATTTTTTTTTTAAAAAAATATTTGTTTTACTGAACGTAAATATGTATAAAGCAAAGGGAATGCACATCTTGCCCGTCTTCTTTTTTTGTTCTTTCTAATCTTTAAATAGGACTGCATGCATGGAGCCATTTGCCATGGATCCCAGCTGTAGAGATTCTTCAAGTAGTTGAGAGGTGGCTTGTAGGTGAGAGAAAGAGAGTGTTTTTTTCTGAGGTTGTGTTATAAGTAGGTGTTAGTGTGTGAGTGGTGTTAACTCGAGGAGTGCACATGAGTGCATGTTATGGTGGACATGATTGCATGCATGTCTACGTGAGGTTATGGGTGAGCTATAAATGAGTGTATGACCACCTCTTGTTAGTAGAAAGTTGTACACAAATATCGTTGCGATATTCCTCTTGTTAGCTATATATATATATATATATATATATATATATATATTGTACCACATTTTTGGTAAATGCTTAATCAAAACAATATTTTTGTTCACTTATTCTCTTCTGTCAGTCACTTTTCCGCTTTGGCATGGACTTCAGTTTTGACAAGAAAGATAGTCCGGGACCGATGCACATATAATTTTTTAAATAAATAAATATATATATATATATATATATATATATATATATATATATTAAAATCAAAATTTAATAATGTATCATATTAATTGTCACGTCTTAACATTGTAAAATTGTTGTGGATTTAAATCTCCTTACATTCATAATTTTTTAACAGTTCTCCAATTTTTACTCCTAAATTTTCCACCATAAAAAAATAAGAAGACATAATTAATATGAAAAAAATAAATCAATATTTTATTGTTTATTACAATCAAACTCGATTCCTCCTCTATTGAGTGAAGAGAGAAATTAAAGCAAATTAACGAAGGCCCAAAGGGCTGGTCTTGCTTGATCCACAATGTTTACCCTATAATAATTGGCACTTTTCCGGCCCATTTCTTTCTTTCTTTTTTTTTCTTTTTAAAACAAGGCTAATTATGTTTCCTAATGTCTTCTTGCAAAAGATAATGTATAATAATTGGTAATAATTGTTTAATGAAATATGTATTAAAATTAGTTTTGTTGACAAGATAGGGAGATAGTTAACTCCAACAAAATATTCATATCATAAAACAATAAGAAGAATAAGTTAATGAAGAAAATTAAATAGTATATTTGTGCTGTGAGCCAGCAACCATTAATCTGATATGGGGACCAAAATTTAATTAATCCATATAATATAATTAATTACAATATATAAAAAATAGAGTAAATATACCTATATAGTTGTCAATATATATTTATGGTAATTAGCTTATTAAGTGGCGAAAGGGCCGCAAAAGGCCCAAAACACGGAATTGGGTCGGTCCCCAAATGAAAACAAAATTGTAAAAATGGATGTTTTTACATATTTAGGGTTTTTACTAATTAATCTCATATTAGATATAGAACGTGGACCATTACGCCTGTGTTCAAGAAAAAAATAATTTTTAGAACCAATATGATCCAAATTTATCTAATAATTCTAATTCGGCATATCTAGTCTGAAAATGTTTAGGAAAAACAGATATTAATAACTCGTACCATGGGGTTGAAGTAATATTTTCTTTTTAAAAAAAAAATATTTCTTTGCTAAATATAAATAAATGACAAAAAAAGAGAAAGCAATGCACATTGCATTGCTTGCATTCCGTTTCTTTCAGATCTGAAGCGTAGTGGGCCTGTCAGGGTGGTCCCTCTCCTCAGTTGGGCTATCCAAATATAATCATGGGCCAAAAAAGGCCTACTCATAGTCTGATACATCAAAAAGTCATTCTGTGAATATAAATAATAATATACATAAAAAAAACTATTCCTGATACTCCAAAAATAAATTAAGATGTTGCAATTATTCTTTATCTATTTAAGTTACACATGAGAATTATAGGAGATAATTTAAACGCATATATAAAATAATTTATTTAATCCTATTTTGATCCGGATTTTATTTTAAGAAATGAGAACCTTTCCTTATGAATAATTTCGAGTCAGGACAAACACTTCAATTCCATATCAGTCACTACGTCTAAAACTTAACAATGCACTTGTATTTAATATTTTTTTAACCACAAGGGGGGGGGGGGGGGGGGGGGAATAAAATACTTTATTGCAAAGGTAAGTTGCTCAATGCGAAAACGGAAACCTTCATTCCTTTTTTTTTCATGGATTTTCTTCTGTGAATGCACATGGAATACATGAGTTGTCACAAGGTTCTAATTTTTACAAATGGAAGTTGTTTGATTTTAGTAGGTATTGTTGAACTGGAACATGTAGAGGTCCTCAAATATGACTGGTGTTAGCTCATGGGTGCATGTGAGTGCATGTCAATGCTGTATACGTGAGATTATGGTGACCTATAGATAGCGCAAGAGTGTGTCACCATCCCTTGTTAGTATAAACTTTGTACACATATATCATTGCGATATTAATATCACTTTTTTGGTGATTCTATTAACTAAATGCTCCACAATATGGCTTTTTTTGTTTATCCAAAATAATGCCATTTTCACTTTTTTTTCTCTCCTGTCAGTGCACTTTTTCTCTTTTTTTCCAACAATTTTCCTTAATACAAAAATAATATAAGCACATGGAATATAAGCTAAACAGTCAAATATAAATATAACTATTTTATCAATGACAAAAAAATGTTCATATTTATATCTCTCCTATTTTTATGTGGGATCTCTAGTTTGATTTGTAAATTTCGCTTTAATAAAAAAAACCACGTAAATTTTCATCAAATCTTGAATTAGAATTTCTCCACTTTGGTTATTCCTGTCAGATACCTTTCCCTCTGGCAGGGTCAATTCTTATTATAACACACTTTGTAAAATCAAAAGCATCATAAATAATTATCTACGCGTGCAGAATTTTTATTTGTTGACAAGATAGAGATATAACGCCAACAGCTATTTATTTGCAGTGTATCAAAATTTGATGTAATTATTCCACGATAAAGAATAAGAATACATAATTAATAATGTAAAAAAAAAGAAGATATCGATACATATTTTATTTGTTTATTAAAATCCAACTCGATTCCTCTATTTCTGAGTGCGCGGGGAAAAGAATTAAAACAAATTAGCAAAGGCCCAAATAGTTAGTCTTACTTGATCCACATTTTTATGGCCCATTATAATTGATACCTATCTGGCCTATTTTGTTTCTATCTTCATTTTTTGTTGCATCTGGATGGGCCATGTGAATGGGCAAATCCTGTGGATGTCTTGCACAAGACGTGATTATTCATATTTGTTTCGTAAAATGTGTTTAAAATACGGGTGGAATGTTAAGCGACTCCTCTTATTTAAATAAAATTTTGAATTTGAGTCATATGCTTAATTGAATTAGTTTGACGGACAATGCGCTTTTTAGCGTCCCACGCATTTTCATAAAAATGAGTAAATGAGCATTAATTCTCATGATTCTTTTTCAAAAAGCTTATGGAATTCTTTCAACATAGTCTTTTGTCAATTTTGTATTATGCGATAATAAATTGAGATGAGAAAGGATTGAACTTCAGGATGAAAACCATGATAAACAAAACAAAGGGCAAAGTTTATCAAAGTAATGTTTGATTTATATGAATAATTATAAAGGATAATTAGTTATGAAAAAGAATATTAAACTATTTCAATAAATATCATATTGCCACTGAATATTAAATTTAAAAGGTAGCTATATTTTCTAAAGCACGTCACATGTTATAGTAATTTATTTATTTTTGTTAAATTTAACATTCTCTTTTATTTTCCACTTGAAATATTTTATCTTATTTCCTCCATTTCGGCCCTTTAACTTTTCCTTCTATTTTTTTTTCATTTAATTCCTTTCAACTTCATCTTTTTATTTATCATGTTCATGTTTTAAGTTTTTCAAATTCCATTATATTTTTTTTTCATATTTTCCCATTCTATTTTTTTATATAATTTTTTTCTCGTAAAAATAAAACAAATTAGATTGGACCGGTGGACCCATTCATTGGTTCAACCCAAAAAAAAATCTCCGTCGTACCATATTTATTGAATTTCAATTTTTTATGTTGATTATATTTTAGTTTTCGCTTAATGATTTTTTAAAAAATATTTCTTACTTCTAAGCATTAGGAATACTGGGTTCAGGTCGGACTTCATTTTAGTCGGGTGTTAATAATTTTAAACACGGGGATCCCAAATGAGTTCCAAAAAAATGTACTAGAAATGCATTCAAATAAAATCGAATTGATATATGTAGGTGATAATAAAATAAGAATATTATTAATATTAAAATTTTAGAAAAAGTCTAAATTCTTATGTAATCAAGAAAGATAGTAAAATATACATGTTTTGTGCAATACAATTTTATATCTATATATAATCGTGTGTAAAAAAAAGAAGGGTCTTTGATCTTAAACTCAATCTTTGTTGGACCTCTTATTGGAACATAATCCACTATTGGTAAAATTGATGACTTCACATATTTATGATAAACGAAGAAATGCTTTTAAAGCAATTGGGAAGAGATGAAAGATGAAATGTCAACAGTCTTGGCTTTCACAAGTCTTTTATTTTCAATAAGGTGCTAAATTAAACAAACATCAAGAAACTTGAGTATAAATTCACTTCCCAGGCACCTCTTTTTTTTTAAAAGAAAAATTATGGTGAGACACCAAATTAAATAATCAGAACAGGACGCAGGAGGACATATCTTTGCATATTCTGAATGAAAATTCCGATTGAATAAATGCTTACAAAGTTTATTTCCAAAATAACAATAATTCAACTTTACAAAACATTAACTAATTTTTCCATTATTCATCATCCTGAGCTGGGACTGGAGTCAAAAGACATCGAACATAATGCTGAATTGGAGATCAGATGAAAGGTTCAATTTGTTACGAACCACTTTTCACTCTCTGGTGTAACATAATAGGACACACCAGTGTGACCACTCATTGTAAGCACCTTGAAGTCTTCAGCATTGAAGCGCTCTGATGGTTTAGACAATATTTGTCTCTGCAGATGGCTACAAGCACAGTATTCCACTTCATACACTTCTGAATCCTTGAGGAACGAAGAGACCGCCACACCAACTCCTTCACCTGCACACAAATGTGATGAGGACTTGGAAGCCAAGAAGCAAACCATACATGTATTGCAGCAAAGACAAATGGCATTCAAATGTGTAAGCACCGTAAAGTTTTTTTTTTTACTGAAATATATGCAGGAGTTTATATGACTTTTTTTTCAAGAGATAATTTATATGCTTTATTATACGAGGATAGTAAACGGCTTTACACAAGAACCAAGAGTTCAAAAATTAATGGTCTTTGTTGAAACAATTATGTACCGACCATGTGTGACCAGCAGCAAGTTTTCATTTGGATATTTGTCAGCAAGAGCCTGGATAACGCTCACATATCTGTTTCTTGCTCCACCGATGGACTCCTGCCACTCAGGCAACTGTAGTAATTGAAATAGAGCTATCAGTTTTCTGAGGGAAATAAAATTTTGTGGCAGAATATTTTGTATTAAATAGACAAATGCATAGGTAAAAAGAAAATTGAGAAAGATGATGAACAAACAATGATCATATTAGGATAAACCTTTTCATAAACGCGTTCTGTAGAATGATCGACAGTCCCTGCTGGCAGTGAAGCTTCAAGATCTGAAGTAGCAGGAAACCATCTCTTGTCACTAGGAATCAAACTAGCAGTTATTGCTCGAGAGTTTATCATCTCGCATAATCCATACTCAATTGAGACCTGCAGGATGGAGAAAAACAAGTGAGAATAAGATTAAGCAGACCTTCCCATATTTGATCATCAACAGGTGAAACATAGCCGAAGCTTATTTGTCAAAGTGAAATAATAAATCATTTATTTTTCTCTACTGTTTACTTTTGCATTAAGCAAAATTGTAAACCAGATGACTGAAGGTGGCAAGTTCCTAATCGAGTTGATTATAGAAGCCTGACATAAACTTTTTATGTAATAGAGAGGTGTCAGAGATAGTATGATAGAGCATACAACTGATATACAAAAAAGAAACTACATCAGCCAAATATGCCAAACATCCAATAGATAATAATTTGAGTTATACCTTTTTTTTAGTATTCTTTGAAAGCCAGAAGTCTTTTGAGAACGAAGAGGAACATTTTTAGTTTCATAGTTTGTTGTCATAATTTGTCTTTTTTAGTTTCTCTTGTTACATGGACTAACAGGAGAAAATAAAAGACAAACTATGACAAGAGACTATGAAACCAGTAAATGTTGGGCATGCCATATTAATTATGTGTTCTTCAATCGTTTCAGTACAATTTCCAAATTACTTCATTGATGCTTCACATTTCCACTTAAATTCTTATCTCTTGAACTGATTTAGTTTCTCACAGACTCACGTTACAAAAAAAAGCCTAAAAGGAGTGACAATATGGGAATCCTACAAAAAATTATTTTTACATACAATTATATGTAAATAGTAAAACTAACTACATAGACACCTAAATCATGTGGATATAAAGAAAAACCCTCTTCCTCCTTTCGGTAGACCGTTCTTTGGTGGAAGATTTCAAAAACAAAGACACCATTTTAGCAGGAAATTTCACAACATAAAGCATTCACTAGGGCCAAGTCAGGAAAGCTAGTAAAGGTATCACAGAACAAAAACTTTACCTTATAGATATTATTCAAAACAATTTGAAAATTTTTGAAAGAGAAAAAGATCACAGCCACGCCACAGATGTTCATGTTGGTGAAAACAGAAGTAAATATTACACAACACAAAAGACAAGTACTATAGGAGAAAATCAGAAGAATATTGACACATCAAAAACCTTTTTCTAACTTCAGGCAAAGGCAAAAGAGAAAAGTCCTCTGTACAAAAGTGGAAGACAATATGCTGCATAAATGTATCTTGAAACAAAGGGAGGCAGCTAGATTTTGCCTCATCTGAGGCTTGATTGCACAATATGGTTTCATTTCATAAATGTCGTAAGAAATTTGAACTCAGACTTTTACCTTGCAAGACAAAGATATCATGGGAAACTATAACAGGGAAAGCATAGCGGTACTTTCTCATCCTTGGCAAAAAGAAAAACAACACTTCAGGAGGATTTTAAGCATTGCAAGGAAATGTAGACCTCTTAAATATTATTTTTGGTGAAAGATACATAAAGTATTTTGACAAAAAATGAAAATGCATAGCTGTGAAAACAAGAAGAAATGATGGTCAGCATAATAAATTTCTAAGAAATCATGGTAACCAAACCTACACAAAGCAAAGAAGACAAGGATTGTCAAAACTCAAAGTACTCTGAGAGTTACATACTTGGATGAATCATTAGTAAGGAAAAGAAATAGTGAAGAACGTGGCCAATGCTAGAAAAGCAAAGGCAGAGGTCTTTCCTTTCTTCATGTTCTAGAGTTTGCATAATCAATTGCAGAATGCAAGTATGAGAGGGTGCTCCAAGTGGCCGATGAAGAGAAAGGCTGCACACAAAGATGGAACCACAACAAGATGAAGAATATCCTCAGAAGAGACACAATGATCCAACTTAAGAGGAAGTTGATCTTTCAGGAACCAGACAACATACTCTGGGCTAGGAATTGGCTGTGAGTTGTCATATGTTGATAATGCTGGACAAGGGAGAGTGCAGGAAGAAATTAAATCTGCCAGAGAAGGTAGTTCGTTGCATTAACTTGTCCAAAAGAAGCATGAAGCAGTGGTGGAATGCAAGGATGTTTCAACATTGGCGTTGACAGGAAGAAGAGGAATGACTCGTGATGCTGAAAACAAGGACGGCATAAAATTCACTGATGCTCTGATACCATGTTATTGCAATTAATATTACTTGTATACATACATGTGTCGATATACATATTTATCTTCACATGATTTGATATGTTGACAATAGCAACATTAGAATCTTGTTGGATTTTACACCAAGGCAGGGAATAAGTAGAATAACCACAAGCATAATGGCCAAATAAATCGCACCGAAGTTGTTCCACAGCACTTGAATCAAGATGGAAAGTTTATAATGATTGTTTTCAAATCTAATATCATGAAACAAAAGTATGCCTTCATGGAAAAGAGAGGTTTGAGATAAATCAAAGAGATTCATTCATATATAATCGATAGCTCTCTGTACTAATTGCGATTAAATCCTGAAACTCGACATTAGTATAATGACCAAGTATGAATATTATTCCTCTTCTTTCTATCTTTCAGAAGCATTGTTCTTAAAACCGTCATCTTTAATCGTATGTTTTACCAAGACTTCAACTTTATCGTCTAATAATAGATAAAAATGGTTTGGAAGGAGATATGGGGAGCCATCGCTACCTTGATGCGGGAGGGATCGAGGACGGCTTCGCCACTATTCTCCATAAGCAGAAGGCGGTTATCGTCCTCGACGACGGCGCAGAGGGCGCGGACGACCTCGGATGCGGTCTGGAGGCATCGAAGGAAGGGGGACACGAGGACGCGATGGAAAGGAAACCCGACGCCGCGCAGACGCTTCCCGACGGTCCACGCCCTGATCCGGCCGGCGTTCGTCAGCGGCGGGTCCCACGGCCGCGGCGCGTGCGCCACCCACAGCGGCTCGAAGTGATCGACCCGGTCGCCGTGCCGCATCACCACCACGTTCTGCACCCTCTTTCCATCTCCGCTGCTGCTGCCGCCGCCGGTGCCACCGAAGCCTTCCATCCTTGCGGTGGTTTCGGAACGCTGTGCTTTCTTCTCCTCCCCCTCGGTTCGAAGTGGCGTTTAAAGATCCGATTCTGCCTCCTACGACTAATAACTCCCGCTATAAAATATATAAATATAAATCTCCTTTTATGTTTTTTTTTAATGTTTCTTGTTGGTTTTGGATTCTGTGGTTTTTCTTTCATTGATTGGACCGCAAGTTCTGGGGGTAAATAATGCGTGTAGACATATGATAAGGTTAAGAAGTTTAGAGCACATTTATATAGATTCAGATTCATGCATATAAAATATGTTTCCACTCCACTACATGCAAATCTAGAAATAATTCCATATATATATATATATATATATATATACACTAAAAATCATTCAAATAAGATTTAAAAAATGATGTTTTAGGCCTTCCTCCACGAATTAAATGCAACAAAAAATAATAATAATGGTGAAGGATATTGAAGGCACCAATTCTTCATTAGCTTTTGTATCGCTGAAGTTTAAATTACACTATTAGTCCTCAACTTCTACGAAACAGCTGAGATCGAAATTTTGTTCTTCACGCTATTGACTTGACTAATTTCACAAAGAAATATGATGCCAAATTTTTGCTTGAGATGTCTGAATACATCTAGTTCAAATAGGCTGCAGAGAAAGCAGTTCGTATCACAGCAGTGAGCAGTCGATGGTCATTTCTAAGCACTACTTTCTTTTGGTCTTATGGCAGAATTCAAGATCATAAGAACAGGGTGAGGCTTATTTGTGCTGATTCTGAATGCAAGTCGGATTGAATGGAAATGTTTAAGAATGTTTATTTCCAAACTGTTGACAATTCGACTTCACAAACACTATACAATTTAGGAGCAGTTTCAATCGAATTGAAGATCAAAGCAAAGGCTCACATTGAGGCGGTTTAATGGAGTGGGACACGCCGATCTGCATAAAATCCTTGAAGTGTTCGGCATTTGAAGCTACCTGGCGATTCAGACAATATTTGTCTCTGCAAATGACTGCAAGCCTGCAAGCACAGTACTCCATCCCATGCACTTCTGAATCCCTGAGGAATGAAGAGGCTGACGCACCAACTTCTTTACCTGAACGCATTAAGTAATGAGGATTTCTGAAGTCAAGAACCAGATCATATATGCATGCATGCATTGCAGCAAAGATAAAATGGCTTCAAATTCGCAGAATCGCAGGAACCAAACAGTGGCAAAAGTAGTAGCCTTCACTGAAACAATTATTCACTGACCATGTGTGATCAGCAGAAAGTTTTCATTTGGATATTTGTCAGCAAGAGCTTGGATAACAGTAACATATCTTTTGCTTGCTCCAACTACAGATTCCTGCCACTCAGGCAACTGCAGCAATTTCTTAATACACATAGATGAATTCATAGATAGAAAAAGGTCGAGAAATCAGAAAAACAAACAATGATCTAATTTGAAGTAAACATCTTTGTAAACGCGTTTGCAGAATGATCCACAGTCCCAGCTGGTAATAAAGCTTCAAGCTCTGAAATATCAGGAAACCATCTCTTGTCGCCAGGAATCGAGCTATCAGTTATTACTCGATTGAGACCTGTACGATGAAGAAACTGATGCCAGGAAGGGAAACTTCAGATATCAAGTCAGCCGATCTTTCAATAGTTCAGACATTGTGTATGGTGGAAGGAGATAATGACTGGGGCGGCCAACGGTACCTTGACGCGGGAGGGGTCGAGGACGGCGTCGCCGCTAACTGTTCTCCACGCGGAGGAGGCGGCCATCGTCCTCGACGACGGCGCAGAGCGCGCGGGAAAACCTCGGAGGCGGTCTGGAGGCAGCGAAGAAACGGTGAGACGAGGACGCCATGGAACGTGAACCCGGCGCCGCGCAGGCGCTTCCCGACGCCCCAAGCCCTGATCCGCCCGCCGTCCGTCAGCGGCGGGGGTCCCAAGGCCGCGGCCCGCGCGCCAGCCACAGCGAGTCGAAGTGGTCGACCCAGTCGCCGTGCCGCATCACCACCACGTCCTGCACCCTCCACCCCTCGCCGCCGGAGTCGTCTTCCATCTTTACGCGGCGATTTCGGAAGGTTCTTTTTTCTTTCTTGTCTTCCCGCCTCGCTTTGAACGTGGCGACCAACTCTCCATCTAAATATAAAGCGGTTATTTTATTATTTAAAAATTAAATAAATTATTAATTATTTTATTTAAAATTTCCATAGCTAATTTTAATTACTTTGATAATTTTAATTACCACGAGTAATTCGGATAGCATATAGAACAGATGTCTTTCTAAATTAAATTTAAATTTATTTTTTTATTATTTAGAATATTTGACAAATAACTCTTACTTTTATCTCATTTTCTTATCTATATTCAATTTTTTTTATTTTTGCTTTTTTTATAATAATACGTGGTCAAATCTGAAATAATTTTTAATAATTTAAATTTTTTTAATCATATTTTAATAATTTATTTTTACACTATTTTAACTATTATTTATATTATCAGTACTTACCAAACGTTATAATATGATGTTAGGGATGATTTAAATAGTAAATCTATTTAAGTGATCATCTAAATTACTTATTAATTAAATTGAAAATGCAATAAACATTTCCAGGTCAGTGCTCGACGGTTTTGAATTTTGAGTTTTTTTATTTATCTATTATCATAATTAAATTTGTGCTTGTGATTTATTTATTAAAGAAATATATAAATAAATACATGAATAATTTTTAATTATGAATCGCAATGATAAATTTAGTATCGCTTCTCATCAATATGTAGCATGTCGTCCAATTCCAATCATTTAAAGTTGAGATATTTGCATGGTGCTAAAAAAACCAGTTTCAACTTTGATATTCAAAAGATTAATTATTATCTCCTATTAATTCAGAAGAATTAAAACTCTCATTAACAATGATGACTTGGATGATGATTGTAAATTTCAATTCTGAAATTTTAAAAGTCAAGCCGTTAGCATTTAAACTAGCAAATTGTTTTCTTATTGTTTTAATAAAATGCTTAGGAATCAAACGTATTATTCAACAAAAAAAAGGAAAATATGTTTGATGGGATGCCTCTTCTTATATTAGAGAGAACTTTCAATTACTCCGAGCAACTAATCAGTTAAGGTAAAGCCGCCCATTGTTTATGTTTTGACGGCTCAAAGAAGCAAAATGGGTCATATATAGTAATAAAATAAAAATGAAAACAAAAGAACAAGAGGTAAATGAACTCCTATGGCCTTCTTTGGCCTTCTTTCAATAATTGATGATGATGATGATGATGATGATGATGATGATGATGATGATGATGATGATGATGATGATGATGATGATGATGATGATGATGATGATGATGATGATGATGATGATGATGATGATGATGATGATGATGATGATGATGATGATGATTTATGTTTAAACAATTCTTCATTAGCTTGCATAAATCAAGACTATGTTTGGCAACATTAAAATTTACATTTCAAATAGTGTTTAGCAGTTCAATCGTTAATTTTTTTATAAATATTAAAAAGAAGTAACGTTTCATAAGAAAATATTGAAAAAAATCTACTTCTAATAGTGTTTAGCGATTACATATTAGCGGTTCCAATTTTACCCTTATTCGAATGCATTATTTCTTTCTTGACTTATCTTATTATTTCTCATTTTTATTTTATCACTATTTCACTATATTTCTTTTTATATTGATGCTTAATTAATTATAAATTATTTATACATTAATAATGAATAAAAAATAAATTAATAAATAATATTCTTATATCATGAGTGCACTCTATACAATTTATTGTCAATATAAATTTCTATATACTTTAACAAAAAAAATAAATTGTGATATTTTATTTTATTTAATTAAGATATAAATAATTTATTTATTGCATTGTAATAGAATTTGTACATTACTTGAATTGAATAATTTATCATATGTACAATTATGTTATTTTATATTTATCAACTAATTTTATCATTAAGTTTATTAAATATTTATTTGTTAAAATTTTTAATCATTAATCATCATTTGCTATCCGCTGGTTAAATCGTTATTCACTATCAAATTGTTATGCGCTTATGAAATCGCTAATAATATTAAACAGAGTTCAAGTATAAAAATAAATAGCTTATTTTTTAAAAAAAAACAAATATGATATTGACATGGCTCCTTTGGACGAAGAGCATTCCGGGGCGCACGTGTTAAAGGAAAACAGCCAACATGGAACATCTAGTAGCAATAAATTTTAATTTGTGTGGGGATAATTTTAATTAAGAATTTCTGACATAGATTTTGGAGCTAAAGAAATTTTTTTCACAAGTTAATTAACTTTACAAGTTATCAAGCATATGATGAAAGTTTGTGTAGATGCATTGGGTTCGAATTTTTTACTTTTTTTAATGAATGTTTCAAATTTAATTTTGTGTGATTTTCTTAAATTTTCTCTGTATTTTTTTCAGTTGAAAATTACTATCGATATTTAGGATAAAAATTAACTAAGATGATGTATCTAAAAATCTAATATGTGATTATTAGCATGTCGTCATAATATAATCTCATTATCCAATTGCGATTATCCCAATCATCCTTGATTGAACTTTCTTAGCATTTATACGTATGAATCTTATTTTAGTAAAATATACATTTATACTTGAGCGGCTTCTCTGATATATATTAATGAACGTCACTTTTTTAAAAAAATAATTTACTACACATTTTTTCCGTCCTACAAATTTGATTTCATTTTCCCTGTCGGTTGTTCTTGGCATTTTGCATTACTACATTCTATTACTACCCAACGAAGTACGATCTTCTTTTATTTTTACTTTTATTTTTCTTCTTTTGCATGATGAAATTACATTAATTTACAATTTGCTTCTAAGAATAATTCTAATTAAAGAATAATAAATGTGCCATGTATATACTATGATATTACCTAAAATGAAGGCAAATGCATACAAGAATATATCACACAAAAGATATGATGTAAGTAAGAAATTAAAAATGTCCACTTCTTTTTCATGGTAAGGGCTAGCTGTGGTAGCCTGCGTAGGGTTACAACTTGTAATGTCTCTTATCAACCACTAAAATTGTCAAATGCCCATTGTAGATCACAAATCTCTCATCAAACCCCCTTTTAAGTTACAATTAAGGTGTGATATATAAGAGCTTTTTTGTCACAAAATATCCATCAACAAAGTTCTTCAAGTTTTTCGTCTACATTTTTCATCATAAACTCCATATTAAAGCAATAAATAAATGCTTTAATAATAATTAATAAAATAAATATATTTTTTTATCTCTGTTTATGATCTTAGATCTAGATCAAGAACTTGAAATGCTACTTTGCTTCTTCGTACAATATTACACTAACTTTGGTCACGTATTTGAGGAAGATAGCCCGGATCTCACAAAAAAAGTTATGCATCGCATCAACAAGAGTCGAGTGAAGTAGTAAGCATGCAACTTCTTTCCACTTAACTAAGTCTCAATTCTTGTTAGAGTCTCCCTTGTCAATATTAGATACGCAATCAATCGAATTAATTACGCTCGATAATAGACTGACCTCCGAATGGTACACTCTTTAATGTTGCATGAGTTGAATCATTAATTTCTCTTTCCAGATATAGGGACCTAGAGAAAAAAGTTACAATTGGGAATCTATCCGAGGATAATCAATTGAACTATTGATCTCACTACCAATATAGCCACTAAAAAAACATCACAATTTGGTGCGGATTTTTTCGTAGCTAATCTTATGAAACCCATCGCAAAGCACAAATAGTGACAGATGCTTGATGGATTACGCTCATTTCGAAAAAAACTCTTGCAAAATAAATTTAGGACGAATTCTTATATCTCTCATAAAATTCCAAGAAATTTATCCGTCTCAAATATAGACTTAAAAAAAATTGCAAAGGGCGTGAGATTTCACAACTTGCGAGTAAAAATTACATCAAATATTCTTTAAACATTTGCTCAGACATACCTTTCAACTTCATTTTGTAATACAAATGTCCTCCATCTGAGCCGGGAATACCTAATTTTTCAATCAGTCCATTGATGTGGCAATGCTCTCTCCGTCACGCAGGAGAACATCCAACGTGGCACCGCCATGCAGAATAATAAATAATTAAAAAATTAAAAAAATTGCTTCTTCCCCTCTCTCTGACGTCCTCATCGGCGGAAAGGTAGAGGGAGAAGGGGAGGGGACGGCCGCCCCCACCCCTCTGCTCACATATGACAGATAAGAGATGGGGGAAGCGGGCGGCGCCCCCTCCTTAAGCATGCAGGTGGCCTCCCCCTCTCTTCTCCGATGAGAAGAGAGGGGAAGGATGCCCTCCACCTCTGCACGAGGCGAGAAGGGTGGGGGCTCCCCCTCCGCGTGTCGCCGGCGTGCAACAAGTGAGGGGGAGGGGGCGTCGCGCACCGAAAGGGGAGGGGGACCCCTGCGACCTTCGCACGCCAACGAAGGTCACACAGGGGAGTCCCCGCAACCTTCGTGCGATTGCTAGCAGGGCGGGGGACCCCCTGTGCGACCTTCGCGTGGTCATCGGCGCACGAGGCTAGAAAGGAGGGACCCTGCGACCTTCGCGTGCCAACGAAGGTCGAGGGGGGGGACCCCCTATGCGACCTTCGCGGTCAGCGAATGACAAAGGTCGCAGGGGGTCCCCCTCCCCGACGATCGCACATGGTCACACAGGGGGTCCCCTGCCTTGTTGGCGACCGCGCAAAGGTCGCGGGCCGGCGACACGCGAAGGGGGAGCCCCCCGCCCTTCTCACCTCGTGTGTCAACGATCGCGTAGAGGGGGAGGGCGCGCAGGGAGGGGGCGCCACCCCCTTCCCCCCTCTCTTATCCATCGCCAATGAGGAGAGTGGTGGTGGCGGCCGCCCCCTCCTCTTTTCCCTCTGGTGCTTCACCGGCGAGGATGCCGTAGAGAGAGGAGGAAATAATTTTTTAATAATATATTATTATATTATTTTTATCTTTTATTAATTTGTTAACGTGGAGTTTGCATGGTGGAGAGAACATCGTCACGTCAGCAGACCGATCAGAAAATCAAGTATTCCCGATCGAAAGGGCATTCTATGAAATAAATTTTAAGATGAAGTTGAAAGATATCGCTGAGTGAACGTCAAAGTTTGAGAGCATTTGATGTAATTTTGAATAAATGATTCTTCGAATGGGGATAATAAGACATAATTTGACAGGGACGATTCATCCTTCGCAATTACCCGCATATTGTTCATTGAAATTTTAATAATATAATATTAACACTAACACTACTTTAATATTATAATAATATAATAGATTAGTCATCCGTCGATTTTTTTTCAAAAACTTTAATAAATAGTCACTAAATATGCTACTTTAATATTATAATAACGTAATATATTATATATTAATTTTGAATTTTAACGGATGGAGACATGGAAACTTTCGAACTTTTTTTTCGTCGCAAGTATAGAAGAAAAGTGAGTTGTCAATAAATTGTTTTCGATGGATATCTTTTTGGTCGCTAGTTAGAAAGAATTTTGTAACCCGGTAAAATCATTCTGAAATTGGGATGAACGTTAACTTATGGCACTAATGTATAGCTCATCGGGATAGTAATAGGTGTAAAAATGAATCGATGATTCTGTTTGATATTCTTTAGGTCAATAAAGATAGCGGTCTTGAGTCAAATGGCATACAATGGAGAATAAAATGAATGTGTAAATCACATTTAACATTTTAATGAGATTTTATGATAACACGATAATTAATTGAAGCACATGTTTACGACTTAAGAATATAATTATCATATTTATATGTGAAAATGAATTAATTTATGTGGAATATGAACGAGAGAAATTATATAATGACATATTTGTCATCTTATATATGGTCCCCTTATATATTTATTCATATTAATATAGGAAGTTCGATATGTTGTCAGATGTGCCCGTTATATAGTTCAAGTAGAATAGCATATATACATACTTAAATACCAAACCATGATAGATATCAAATTAGAATTGATAAGCAAATAAAAAATTTCTACCTCCAAGCTTGACACTAGTTGAGGCAAAATCATATATATATATATATATATATATATATATATATATATATATATATATATATGTTTAATGGGCGTGTAACAGCCATTTGGTGGAGCCGAGGTGTCTATATTATCACCGTTCATTTCAAATCTGCGACTCAGATCAAAGCCACTAAACTACTTTCCCCTAACCACTAAACTACTTTCTCGTCCCTCCCTCCCTCCCACTTCTTTCTTCTCTGCCCTCTCTCTCTCCTCTCTTTCCCTTCCGGCGTCCCCGATCTACCTTCGGCGCTCCCCGATTTGTGCCGCCGACACTACCACCGTCGTCGTCGCCGCCGCCTTCCCTCCGATCTCTCCCCGATCTGCGCCATCGCCGCCCCTCCCCTCCGCTCTCTCCAATCTGTGCCGCCTCTCCCCTCCGATCTCTTCCCGATCCGTGCCGCCGCTGCTCCTCCGCTCTCCTCTCTTCTCTCCACTCTCTGATTTGCGCCGCTGCCGCCTCCCCTCCCCTCCGATCCGGCATCGGCGGCTAGGGTGCTGACGAGAGGTGGGGTGAGGTGGTTCCAAGAGTGGTTTTGAGGGAAGAGAGTAGTTTTTTTTTAAGGTGGTTTTGATCTGAGTCGCAGATCTGAAATGGACAGTGATGATAAGGGCGTTTCACGATGCTCCACCAAATGAGCGTTACACGTCCATTAAATTTATATATATATATATCATATCGAGCACATTTTTCTATTATTAAATTTTTTTTTTATACATTTGAATTTCAAGCTAATCGATCCGATAGAATCAATTCAAAGTTGAACTTTTTTATATTTTGATAAATTTACAAAGATTTTATCAGCTCATCTTCTCTCACTTTCTTCCTTCTTTCTTGTTCATGATTCATGAGATAGAAAGACAAATATTATTTTTCCTAGTGTACGTGCATACTATAAGAAAAACGTTATTTCCAACGGCCTGAATCATCGGAAATTCTGAAGAATATATTGGAAAGAGAAGTTTGCAATGGATATACTGAGGGAAGATAATCTTTTCCCTTACTCTATTGTTTTTATGATATTCATTTACTCTTAGATTATATAGGTTGGCGAGGAATAATCATGATAAAAGAAATCACACTAGAAAATACACAAAACTTGTTTGGTGAAGCAGCATATGGCATTTTCATTATTTATGTAGCATAAATCACAAAATAATAGATATGAGGATATGGACAAGAATCCGTATAGAAATTACAAATGTACCTAGAAAATTCTCTGAGGTTTCAAACCCTCAGTATCCAGACTTTCGTGTCCATGTTTGCCCGTCCCTTGGTTACGACAAAGTAGTCGATCTTATATAATTATAATTTAGCCAGTGGAAGTGCCTTGAATTAAACTTGATCGATGAGGGTTTCCGTCAAATATATTTCAATCCTCGTGCCTCATGCAGTTGCTAAAAGTTGCAGGTTTTTGTCGCATCTTTTGCTGCGACATGATCTGAATCTTACAGAAACCTGTCAGCTATGATCTGCAAAAGATCTAGTAGGTCAGTGTTCTTTGTCAAAGGATCTCTAGTGAGTGCAGCACAGTGCCCTCAGAACTTATAACCACGTATACTTTGCATGCAATGCACGGACAAATAGCTACTTACAAAAAAAAGCATGCAAGGAAATAAGTTGACTTGCATAAATGCATGCAAATGCACACAAAATCAAGGATGGCAGGTTATGATTAAGACATATCAATGCATGATGCACATATAATAGAATTCTCCTGCAAGAAAATAACGTGTACATTTATTCATAACCACTACCAACTACGTTCGTGATTCATTTATATAATCGATTCAATTTCACTGACATCAAGTAGGGTTAACTTCTGCCGACTATTTCTGAATATTCTCCAAGAACGACGACATACGTTTGAGCTGTCCCCACTTCATAATTTTGTTTCATCCTTTTTTTTTCTTTTTGATGTCCACTCTCCATTTGTTTATAATTAATTATTAATATCTGACTAATTCAAAATATTTTTTTCATATCAAGTCCACGAGGAACTCAAACTATTGCTATTAGTTCCGTCGACCTTGACACTATATTGCCAACTAACTATGTCAATCAATTTTTCTATCACTATATAAAAGTTCAATTATTTGGTTTGGCTCAAATGATCAATAGCGAGTGGAGATTTCCGAATTTTATTTATCTGTTGGCTTATTCTAATAAGTAATAATATTGATACATAAAAAAAAGTCAATCTAGCGATTCGTTTTAAATCTTTCATAACTCGATTTTATGAAGCATCTTTGCCGTAGTGGACAAAGCATTGATAATTCTTAGATATTGTTAATTAAGACCAAGTGAAGAATATAAAGTGGGTATAATAAGTGATGTCATTCGTCAAAAGCTCGAAACGTCTTATATGATAATACTTAATTAGCTAGCGGGTGCATGCCCTCTTAGAAGGCCACATGTTAATTATGTGGTAATTAAGTAAATAACTAGTTCTACAAGCACAAGAAGTGGAGAAAGAATGAAATAAACAAGAGAGAAAAGAGACACAAGTTGATACAAACTCACATGGCTTGCATAGTTGGCGACGGTTGATCACATGCATGACTTCATATTATACACATTATTATCTTATGTTTTTTTTTTCTTCTATAAATAACCTTGATCGATCAGTTGCCATCAACGAACAAGGCACCAATCCTACAAAAAAAGAAATATTAGCTTTAATAAGAATAATCTGCATGGCTTCCTCAACACCATTTCTCCCTTTCTTCTTTGGCGGCGTTGCAATCTTTGCCTGCTTTCTTCATGCCGAAAGCGTCGCGGTGGCCAGGGCTGCTCCTGCAGCTTGGACGGCTGGAGGGGCAACGTGGTATGGAGCTCCCCATGGAGCTGGAAGTACAGGTAATATTTATCTTCATGAATTACATGTTTCACGTTCTGTAAAGATTTATACTTCGAACACTTTACCAGCTGATGGAATTAATGCAATGCAAGCAATGAGTTTAAGCCTTTCAATGATCAAATTAAGGAGGCATTAATTTGTTGTGTTGCAGGAGGAGCTTGTGGATATGGGAATGCTGTGGAGCAAGCTCCCTTCTTCTCCTTGGTCGCCTCCGGGAACCCTAATCTCTTCAAATCCGGCGGTGGCTGCGGTGCATGCTATCAGGTACGTACTGAGAAGAGTGCATAATGTGCATTTAACTGAGCGTGCATATTAGGAACGTATGTGGTGTATATAAATTGCACGGTCTCCTATATATGTACGTATGTAGGTACGGTGCACGAGGCACAGGGCTTGCTCCGGGAGACCGGTGACGGTGGTGATCACTGACGAGTGCCCCGGCGGTCCGTGTCTGTCCGAGTCCGTCCACTTCGACCTCAGCGGCACCGCAGTGGGCGCCATGGCTCGCCCTGGCATGGACGACCAGCTTCGTGCCGCCGGAATCATCCAAGTCGAATACTCTCGGTATATATATAACCATTCCATCCACTTCAAATTTAACTTCCATCGTATACGCGACAATGTGTTGAATTGCGTGTGTGCGGCACATGACCAGGGTCGCTTGCAAGTATCCAGGAGCAAAACTCACGTTCCGCGTCGACGCCGGCGCGAATTCCAACTACTTCGCGGTGCTCGTGGAGTTCGAAGGCGGCGACGGGGACCTCGGTGGAGTGGATCTCAGGGAGTCCACGCCGGGCGCGCAGTGGCGCGCCATGACGCGGTCGTGGGGCGCTGTGTGGAAGCTGGACTCGGGTGCCAAGCTGCGCGCCCCGTTCTCGATTCGCCTCACGTCGCTGTACACCCGGAGGACGCTGGTCGCCGCCGGAGTCATCCCGGCCGGGTGGCGTCCCGGCGCCACTTATCGTTCTTTAGTGAACTATAAATAGTTTTTGTTACGAGCACGTTTGATCATGATGTCTGTGTGATTTCATTGCATTCATATGCGGTACATTAGAAGTAGGGTGCATGTCACGAACTAATACGACGCATGCCCTTTACATGGTTATTGGTTAAATTGAGATACGTATGCATGATCTTGCTGTAAGTGATATAGTAGAGGGGAAAGAACATGAACGCGCCTTCTATTAAGTTTGATTCTTATAAATGATATAATATTGATTTACATCTTTTATCGTTCTTATATGATAATTAATAACAACAATGAAGTGCATACATATAAATACTTAATATGAATAATGTCCTTTAAGTGTGGTACGTGTGACTGGGTAAAAATGAAGCAAGCCCTTCAAATGATTAATTAAGATATGTGTGTGTGAGTGTGTGTGGTTTTTTTATAAAGAAAAGATAACTTGAAACCATTTAATATGAGAGCCATTGCATGCATTTATGATTTTGTTATGCATTACAAATGAAGGTTTATTACTTCTGAGCATTTTAGCCGAAATAAAAATATAGGTTAACAGTCAAATAAAACGGCGTCTCACTGTAATAATCATCTTTATATGTATATAATATATATACATATATTGGCGCATGTAGAAGATCTTGGAGTCTTCAGTTTTTAAATGGTATTAGTTGAAGTCCTTGCAACCAATACGAATGATGGGTAAGGTTACCTAATTTTATGTGACCATTTGTACTTGAATCGAAGGTGAAAAAATCCTGATCGAATTAAAGTTGAATATATATTTTAAAACTTTTATACAACTTTTACCTGACTAATTTACCTACTTTAGTGAGAAATATACGATCGAAGAGTAAAATGATGATTGTTTTTTTTCGGTCAAAACTCTCAAGACTATTAAGTATGGCCTCAACTTCGGTTGGTCAATGTGACAGCGACCTGCTAACTAATTGGTGATGGGGATGTGCCGTAATTACTAATTAGCAAATTTAGAGTTCCCTGCGTGTTCTCCCCACGAAACAATGATTGCTTTATAAATTAATTTCAGAAATTATTCCAAGACCTTTTGCATCCGCCACTAAATGTCTATTAATTGAACAAGATATCTTTTTTTTTCAGGCAGAGGAAATTTAGAATGAAAAAAAAATCACATATGCTGACTACTGAAGCTTTATCCTTCCTCCTGTAGCAAGTTGCACTAACTACTGGTGATTTTCAAGAAAATATTATCTAATTTAGTGTTGGTAGTCATCGGCACCTTTAGATTTTTTAATGGAAAAAGAAAATGTAAATCCACCAACCCACAAGTGTTTAAATAATAAAAATCCACCACTGCCAATCATTAAATACTTGTTAGTTCGAGTAAAATATATCATCTTGAGTCCAAGACAGAGAAGTAACCACTAATCAAGTTAAACTTTTCAAAGGCACAAGGCATCTAATATATCTGAATCAGCATATGAATAGACGACCACGAAATAGCTTGGCATCACCATTATTTGTAGAAAGTTGGAAATTTTGTTATTCTAGTATCTCTCATGATTCACATCATAATTTGGTATATAAACAAGCATACGATCGATGTTAATTCTCATACCAAAAGGATGACGCCAGTCAATTCTTAGGCTCTTGGTCCCATCTAGACATCAGGTAACAGCAAAATAGAACCGGAAGTTCTCCTCGCCTCAAGGTCCGCGTGGGCTCGAGCTGCATCAGATAACGGGTAGGTATGGTTAATATGAACTCGCAGCACTCCGTTTGTGATATTGGCAAAGACCTCTCCAGCGGCAGTCAGAAGCTCATCTCTGGTTGCAGTGTAATGCATCAGACTTGGCCTCGTCAGAAACAAGGATTTGGGAACAAGGTCACTCAAGGGAATTGGATCTGGCTTTCCAGATGACTGTCCAAAACTGACCATATACCCTCTAGATGCTAAGCATGATAAAGAGCCCTGTATCCAAATTTGAATAATATCAATTCTGATGAGCAATCTTGATATGACATATCATTTTTGTGCAATGACTCGTGGATCAGTCACATATATATGCATAGAAACACAAACTAACAAGAGTTCACAGGTGTTCAACTGTGCTCTTGGTTCACGAAGAAGATAAATAACAACGTCATTACCTGGAATGTGTCTTTTCCAACAGAGTCATAGACAACATTAACTCCTTTGCCTGATGTTATCTCATTTACTCTGGCGACAAAGTCCTCCTTTGTGTAGATTATAATATGATGACATCCATCTTCAGCTGCTTGAGCTGCTTTCTCTTCACTCGAAACTGTACCAATTACTTTGGCTCCAAGCGCATTTGCCCACTGACAAAGTAGTGAACCAACTCCACCGGCAGCTGCATGTACAAGAATTGTATGTCCTTCTTCAACCTGCATTCTAAAAGGGATTAGTTAAAACTTAAGTTGAGCCAAAATGTAGAACATTAATAACAACACGTGAATGAATATAAATATTTCCAGTGATATAAGGTTTAAAGACTAAAACTCAACAGAAGTTATGTGATGGTTGAACAAAGAAAAAATATGACTTCCATCAACATATTGGTTTCTTTATCATCCATATCAGCACTCAGAAAGTGAATGACCAAAGATATGTAATCGAGGGAAAAACCTTTCTGAAAAGATTTTTGGTTATTTAGAGGGGAACCATTTCCCTTCCACTAAAATTTCTATACAAACAACTGAACAGGTGGAAAAGATCCTTCCCTTCCCCTCCCTTTAATCTTTTTCCTCAAACCAAACATGCCGTAGTAAAAGAATATCAAAGAATTATTAAAGCACCACAAAAGAGGCAAATAGAATCAGTCAACCTTAAAGCATCGCCGCAATAGAACATAAGCAGTCATGCCCTTTAACATAACTGATGCTGCCACCTTGTGATCAACAGAAGGTGGAACAGGAACAACTGCACTTGCAGGAAGAATTTGCTCTTCTGCATAAGAACCCATTGGATTACCAGCGTAAGCAACAACATCGCCCACTTCTCTAGCTGTCAGACCTGGGCCTACTGCAGTCACCACACCAACAGCTTCCATTCCTGGATAAAATTATTGTTAACCGCAATGGGACAAAGTAAATATCACGATTGCCTGAACGAAAAAAAAAGATCATGATTATCATAGGTATAAATGAAATGTCCATGCTTGGCACATGCATTCCATAGCAAAATCTGATAAGCTGACTCATACACTTGAGAGAAAAGTAACAAGAGGTTTTCTTAAAGAAGATAATTACAATGTAATGCCATTGTCTAAGATCACATTCCCTTCTTTCTTCTCATTAGGTCACTCATTTCAGCATGATAAAATGTTTAATTGCTTTTAAATACCTATGTACTCAGTAAACATAAGAAGAAAAAGGGCTCATCTTTATCACTTGTCTACATCTCAAGCTAGTACTAGATTTCGTACTCTCTTTTAAGTGACCGACTATAATAAGATTACAGGTCCTCTCTAAGTGAGATGTGCGAGCTTAATGTTAGCTCTATAAGGTTCGCAAAATTAACTCGAATCAGTATCAAATTGTACCTGTAGTAGGTCCATTCACTGTTCATGGCACTTACAGGAAAAAAAATAAGCCAAAAACGTCTATTATATGTTTCATTTAGGAATAATCGCAAGCATGTTGATAGACGATGCAAACGATCCCAACCAGGAGTAAAAGGCAGCTCCTTCCCGTAGACTCCTTTGCGGAAGTACACGTCAATGAAGTTGACCCCGATGGCCTTGTTCCGCACCCTGATCTCCCCTTCCTTGGGCTCTCCGATCTCCACATCCTCCCATTTCAGAACCTTCAAACATAGACGGATCGACCAAATGAGTCAACAGAAACTGCAATGAGGCACGCAAAGAGACCAAACGATCGCAAGAGATCGGAGAGGGCAGTTACCTCGGGACCGCCGAGCTCGTGAACTCTGATGGCCTTCACCATGTTTGGAACCGGAGAAGAAGATGAAGAAGCGGCGGCGGCGGCGGCGGCGGCGGCGACGAAAGGTCGAACGGTTGGTGTGCGTGACGGTACTGAGATGATTTGCGGAGGCTTCCTTGCGGAGGGGAGTGGGAGGAGGACGAGCGGAGGCAACCGCCTGGGTTCGAAAATGGGAGGCGATAAGAAAGTGGCGGTTTTGGAGATGGAAATAACCCTGGCCGAACTCATGGCGTGCCTCGGAATGTGTCAGGTGGTTCATCCAATTCACATTTCCTTTTACCACGATTAAAGTGTGTGTGGTTAAGCTCAAAATAATTTATAAATTATTTTATTTTATTTTATTTGTTTGATAATTGAAAAAAAATAGATAAGCATTTCTTTTACCTGCTTATAAATAAAAAAATTATATAGTCACAATTTATTCTTTGAAAGAAAAAAATGATATCAATCAGTATACCATTTTATCCTTTGAATATATAATTTTTTTTACATATATCTTCTATTATAATATTTAAAAAATTATTATTAAATGCCTAACTATTTAATTTTAAAATCAGCTTCAGACGATCCGAATAAGTCTTCGGATCATGTTGGACTAGTCAAATCAAATAACTCAGACAATTAAATCAATTATTAATAAAATCATAGAAAAAATATAAACTATAGTACTTATTAATATGTTTATTAATAATTAATATATTTCTATATCAAAGTACAATAATATTATTAAAAAACTTAATTTAAATTAATAAATAAATGTGTCATGTTTAATTATTAATATGAGTTTTATGTGATTTTAATATATTCAATTATAATTTACAAATTTATATTTTTCAAAATTAACTATTAGTATTAACTTAAACTGAGTTCAAATTCCGATGTTCACACAATTTCTCCTTTTATTTTTAAATTGAACATAAACTGTTGTTGGATCATTCTACTCGCTCAGGGTCGGATTGAGTTTGATTGGATCAAACTAGTCAAATAAAATGGTCGAATTTAACATGATTCATAGACTACGTAAGTGTTCGGATTATGGTCGGACCGGGCGATTTATTCAAATTTAGCAACTATGGCTTCAGCTATTAAACAATTTATTTGTCTAACTAAGCCGAACGAACCTTAAATCATTTTACAAATGTACACGACTATTCATTTTAGAAACTAAATTTTGGAATAAGATTATAATAAAATAATTAAAATAAAAATTTCCATTCTTCAAGACATGCGTGTGGAAGAGTTCAGATATAAAATTATTACTTTTGATATATTGTTAATTTTTTAATTGTTTAGTTTCACACATTATTGCAATATTTTTAACACATGCAGATATGGATGGCTATTTGGTATAACTCTGTCAACTCAAATAACAAAAAATGGGCAGCATTGTTGCCACTTCAATTTGACATTTTTGCCCTTATTTATTAACCCACAAAAAGCTCTTTATATAGGGCTATAACCTTTTTGTACCATGACTATACATCATATTTTTTTATGGTGGTAGCTCCATGTGCATCATAAGCATATCTTCCAAAAAAATCGGAAGAGGTCTTCTCTAATCTCCTATGATCATAATATATTTAATTAGTTATGCTTTCCATCGTTTTTTTTTCTATCTGAACAAGCTTTTAAATTTTTATTATTAACATGTTGCCACTAGTTCTTGAAGAGAAGCATATGGCCATAGTAGTAGAGGATTTTTTTTTCTCTTTTCTGTTGTCTTTCTTCTATGGTTATCAATCTCGAACAAAAAATATCTCACAATTCAACCCTTTCATATATTTTTCAATGAGAAGCCCTAATATATTGCCCTAAAATAATTCGAGTACATCTAAGCTATAATTAATATTATCGTGGATAGAGGAGGGGGAAAGTTATTCCGTCGGTCAAATCGAATTCTTTTTTTCGGGCTAGAAAATTAACAATCATTTAAACTTTATTTAGAGGTCACCCTATATTTGATCATTTTTTTTACGTTTTTTTAAGAATACTTTAATAATTGTACTTTCAAATTCATATTAAGAAAAAAATTGGTAAAACACAATTATTATTATATGCAAAGTATAGAACTTCCAGCTAAACAAGTATATAAAAATGTTCCAGGATATAGTAGAGAATAATAGATCTTGAATAATTATTATATGAATAATACAAAATTATGAATCATAATCTGATATTATAAATAATTTTAAAAAAAAAATGAGTTCATCGACTCCTTGGATAGGATGGTTTCGCTTTTACGTACCTTGATATTACGAGTTCATGACTTAACATGTCTTTATTTCGCACTACGTCATTAAATTATGCCGCTTCGATGCTGCAAATATTCGTGACTCGTGAGTTGTTGATCTTTATTGAAATGTGTAGTTAGCATAAAGTTGCTTCAATGTACATGCCATCAATTGCAATTACAAGAACCAAAAACAACGTGACGAGCTTTATTACCATTAATAATTAAACTACATATAAAAAAAACCATAGATACAAATTAAATTCCACATAGAACACTTACCGAAAAAAAACTACACAAAGTACACTGCTCTAATGATCAGATCAAAAGAATACAACATTCTCTGAGCACTACTAACTAAAAACACAAATAATTACACATTACATCTAATCACTTCTTTTACGTATAGCTTACTTTTCCTAGCACCGGGCCACTTAAAATGCTGACATGATCATGTTGTTAATCCGGGGCACGTACTTGCGCGCCCACAGCTGCCGTCCCTTGATCGTTAACTTGACCAGATGTTGGCCATGCAGCACCAACCCCACGAACGCCTCGCTGGCGAACACGATCCTCCCGTACATCGGCGTCACGCCGACCGCCGTCTTCTCCATCATCACCTTCTCCACGCAGCTCCCCCATTTCCTGCACGTGCAGCCGACAGAGATCGTAACGTGAAGTTTATGCATGCATGCACAGACAGAGAGATGGAGGTTGGAATTGATACGTACTCTGTGAAGTATTCGATTATGTCTTCCCTCTTGAGAGGGAACCCTTTGGAGAAGGTAACGAACATGGAGCGGCAGTCCTCCGGCAGCGGCACTGGGACGCGTGGGACAAACGGCTTCGTCAACTCCGGCGGCAACTCCGGGAGCTTGACCTTACCGCGCCGCCCCCTGGCGTCCGCTTCTGCCGCCCTCACGTCGGCCTCGTAGACGTCGAGCAGAGCGTACAGGTGATCGTCGAAGACGAGCGCGCCCACCCCGTCCAAGACCTGCGTGATCCCCCGCACCACGACGTCCCGGTGGCAGTAGAAGAACCGGAGGGTGAGGGGCTCCTTGACGAGCGAGGCGACGAGGGGGATCGCCAGGGCGGACTCCCTCGGCGGCTGGTCCTGGCGGAGGCAGTGCAGGATGGACTCCGCCTCGGCGGCCATGCGGAGGGTGGTGAGCTCGTCCCGTCGGGCGTGCAGGTAAGGGATCACGTCGACGCCGGCGAGCTCCAGCCACTTGAAGAGCGCGACAACGTTGCGGGCCACCACCGGGTCGGTCCCGAGGGCGACGAGCGTGACGTAGACGTCGCGGTCGAGCTTGTGGAAGGCGAGTACGTCTCGAATTACAGTGTTGGCCATGTCGAGCGAGCGAGCGAGCGAGAGAGAGAGAGATGAAGCGATGAGATCTGTAGAGAAGGTGCAGAGAGATGGCGGGACGTGGGAGACGGCGGCCGGGTATTTGTAGTGCTCCGAGAGATGCATTTTGGCGCCCTTTAGGACGAGTCGGGGAGTGGAAACGGCGCGGACCCACGTTTTGGGCGAAGGGGCCGGGGCCCCTCAAATTTTTAAAATTTTTTTAACTCTATATATTAATATATAAATTTTATGATTAAAACTTAAATTTGGCTTCATAAATAATATTTAGTGTCACGTGAGGGTCCCTCACTTTTCACTCTGGGTCCGCCCTGGAAACGATGCAACAATATGAGCTTTTATTGCGGCATTTGTTCAATTCTTGTCTTTGTTTTTTTTTTTACTCTTTACTTTTTGCCCCCACTCACTTTTCACTATGGATCCGTCCTCTGAAAACGGTGCAACGATATGAACTTTTATTGTGACGTTTTTTCTATGAATCGGGAAGGATGCAATGGTCATAACATATTCATGCTTTTTTTGTCTCCGCCAAAATATTCTTGCTATAAATTAGTAATTACAATTTTTGTATGTTATATAAGGAAATTTTGAGGTATCTTAAATGAAAACTTATTAAATGTTAGATAGCTCTACTCATGTGCTATCTTATGAGAGATAATACTAGAGAAGTTAAGCTAACTCTGAATAACTCTGAATTAGAATTAGTTGAACTTAATTAGTCATGGTGACTGATTATAATCACATAGACCAATCTACCCCTTAGTCATTAAAGCAATTAAATTTAGAAACTAATAATTGATTAGTCACTAATAATTATTTATAGGGGTCATTAGTAATTTAGGCTCTGTTTGGCATAGCTAGCGATTTGATTAGAAAATAGCGGTTCGACTAGAGGATAGCGATTTAATTAGAGTATAGCGGTTAGTTATTAGAGGATAGCGGATAGCGATTTATTTATAAATCTAATAAAATTTGTTTGGTAAACATAGCGATTAAATTAGGGTATAGTATAAATGACGAAAATAGACATAACATATAACTTGTGATCATTTTTATATACATCATATTCATACAATTTAATTTAAAATAATTATTTTGAATATTAATACTTTTAAAAATCTTATTTAATATAAAATATTGATTAATTCAAAATAAAAAAAACTTATTTGGGTTGTAAGTAAAATTAAAGATGTGATATATAAAATAAAAATAATATATGATATTTAATAGGTAAATAATTTTTTACTTTAAAAATAAGGTTATAGTAGGAAGAAAATATGGAAACGTTACATCTATACTTTATAAGCTAGTAGGAGTAGCTTATAGCGTTTTGTGTTCAAACCTCTAAACGCTACTGAGAAAAAACTTTTACCAAACGTTTGTAGTAGCGTTTTTACTTTAACAAAATGTTATCTGCTACTAAATACTCTACTTTTTTACGTGTCAAATAGTGCCTTAGTCGCTAAAACATTGATCGCTAAATGACCTTTTCGTCGTAATGTTAAATCAACAATTCTTGCTATAATTTTGTTTTTGGGTGATATATTCACGGGATTGTAAGGTTTAAATGGTAACTTTTAAAGTGCGAAAATTATTTACCTTAATACATGCTATATGAAAAAGAACAATCGTCCATTTTATTTATTTTATGAGAACATTCGTCCATGAAAATGGATATTTTGCTTTTCCAATGTTCGGTAATAAGAAAAAAGTCAATCAAAAAACAATAATGTTTTTAGTAATAAATAATAAATTCAACTTTTTTATATGCGTGTGTATATGTATATGTACATAAAAAAATACAAGATTAATCAAAGTCGATTATTCAATTTGATCTTTTCATTCGATACATTATATTAGATTAGATTGAAATTGATTCTGCTTTCAACTCAATTAGATACGCTACTTTGGTAGATTTTTTTTAGGATTTTTCCTCTTACCTTATTTGAATTATGAAGTTTTTTCTCGTCTACTTATGATTTTTGAATTTTTCTTGAACCTCCTTTGAACTATGTTGCATTTTCTACTTTAATCAATCCATCAACATCTGTTAATTTTTCTATTATTTTCATTTTCTGAATTATTGAATGACTAAACTGTTCTCCTTGTACCCTTCCATCGAAATGAACCTCTTCACCGACCAAGACTCCGACGTCTCTGTGCAACCCTTGATGTTGCCTTCGGTAGAGGATACCATCCTCCAATGTTCCCTGCGCCATACGACTCCCATGCCAACGTCGAGCTTGGCTCCGACGACTTGTCTCTCATCCGATTGTGCCAAGGCGAGAACGACAACGACAATGGGCGCGCCCCTTTTTCTGTCGGTCCCTGTGCGAGTTTGCCGACGACCTCACGAGGGGGATAAACACCCCCGTGTGTGAGCTCACTGACGCATGAGCTTGCACAAGGGGGCATTGGCACCCCCCTTTTATGCTAGCCCTTTGTGTGAGCTCGCGCACCAATGACCTCGTGAGGGGAGCCGGTGCCCTCATGTGTGAGCTCATCGGCGACCTCACGAGGGGGATAGACACCCCCGTGTGTGAGTTCACTGACGCATGAGCTTGCACAAGGGGGCGTTGGCACCCCCTTTTATGCTAGCCCCTTGTGTGAGCTCGCGCACCGGTGACCTCATGAGGGGAGCCGGTGCCCTCCTGCGTGAGCTCACCGGCGAGCGAGCTCACATAGGGGGACCAGCAGAAAAGGGGTGTGACAAACTCCGACGCTATGACAGAGTTGCTATATGACGCTCGCAATGGCAATGCGTCTGATGGCAGAAAATCCTACGTGTGCGTCTCCTTCCGTGAACTCCCCATCACCACTCACCAACTAGACCTCAAGCGCCTTCCTGCGCCACCCTCTTCAGACGATTCCTTCGAGTTCTCCTTCAGAGACCGCTCTGGTTGGTGGGGGGGGGGGGAGAGATCTGTTCCATGGTCGAGAAGCCCTACGTTGGAACGATGGCAATCGGCATCGATCGGCACAATCCAACAGCAGAGCGCCTTGCTTCAGAGAGTAGCAAGCTCAAATGGGCTTCGTCGGATCCGTCGCCTCCACTTCCGTCGAGTTCACCTTCATCGACACCCTTGAGGGCACTCCGACGTCAAGGCGCTTCTTTGCGCTTTGTGTTAGTGGTGAAACAGACGATGATGGAAAGCGAGGGGATATGAGGTGGCAGCAGCAGTGTCGACAGGCACGAGCGTCTCCGACGAAGTCAGAGAAGGAGGGAAGCGAGAGGTGGCAGGAGGGGAGGAGCGGGCCACGGAAGATTCGTCGATGCCCTCTTTGTGAGCTCGCCGGCTTGCAAGGGATAATTTAATCATTCAATAATAAAAAAAATAAAAAATGAAAAGTTAATAGATCATGACGGATGGATCAAAGTGAAAAATACGGTATAGTTCAAGGGAGATTTTAGAAAAAAATCGAAAGTCATGAGTAGACGTGAAAATACTTCGTAGTTCAAGGGAGGTTAGATGATTTTTTTTTTAAAACTCATTATACGTTTATTTCAGTATGATAATATTCTAGAATGTAGACATGAAAGTAAAATTATATTTTAACGTCAACATCAAAATTTAAATAAATAATATAAAACTTTCATACCATTAAATCAAACAAAACTATTATTATATATCAACAATAAAAAAGTATAAATTAATAAGATAAATAAGCAATAATAATTGAGAAGCAGATGATCCAAGATGGACCGTAATTTGGGCGAAAGAATTTGATTTATTAACAAAATATTATAAGATGTAATCGGATTTAATTGTTATTATGTTATTGTTTTATTAAAACTTAAACATCTCGTACCATTTTTTATACACGTGTCACATGAACTACTCGCTTTAAAGCGACGTGGTAGCCAAGGACTACAGAGGCCTTTACCAATAGTGTACATCCGCCGTCCATACTTCCATCGGACGGTCCACCATTTTCTAATCTCCGAATTCTAAACCCGCGCGAGCTCCAATTTTTGTCTTAAAAAAGGGATCGAAGTGTTGCTCTCCTCTTTCAACTCGCTCTCTCCCTCTCACTTCGATCGCTGCGGAGTCCAGTTGAAGCGTCCCCCCTCGCCACCGTCACGGTCACTCCGTCGATTTCCCGACCTCGTTTTGGATTGTCTTCGATCTCGATTTCAGGTGATTTCCTCCTTTGAATATTAGTTCGTCCTTTTATTTCATGTTTTGTGTTGGCATCGGTACGACTGAATCAGGGCTTTGTTTTCTTTGATTGTTTCTGAATTCTTTTTCGCAATGGATGCCTGAACTTGGTGTTTTTTGGAACACCTTTTTTTTCGTTTGTGTCTGATTTCTTGTGCTAATTGACATGTTGTTGCTTGTATTTAGAGAAAAGAGGAGCCTTTCAAGCGCGATTGGTTGAGAAGAGGTGTGATTGAGCTTGAGTAACAATGTTTTCGCGCGCTCCAAGGAAGAGAGACAAGACAAAGTACTACGAGATTCTTGGCGTTCCGAATAGCGCGAGCCAGGATGAGCTGAAGAAAGCCTACAGGAAGTCCGCTATCAAGAACCACCCCGACAAGGGTGGAGATCCTGAAAAGGTGACCCCCTTTTTATTCTGTCCTCTTCTTTTGCTGCATGCCTAGTTTCTGTGTCAGACCTAACATGCAGGCCAAGATTCCTTGTGTTCCCTGCAGTCAATTTGCATGCATCTCCCAAATTGATATGTTCTATAGAAGTTTCTTTGAGACTGTTGTAAAAATTTCTGGACGTTTGTGATTCTTGGAATTCAGAAAAGCTAATCAGACTGGTGGTTGGGTGGGTAATATTTGGTGGACGAAAAAAAGGACAAAGTTTCCTATGAAACTTTGTTGTCGTTGTGAATGGTCCATTTGTTTTGTTCAAAAACCAGCATTATCTTATTTGTATAACTCATGCAAAGTTTTGTTCAAAACTAGCATTATCTCCTTATCCATTTGTTAGTTGTGAATTGGGTCTTTTGATTATCAGGATTTCTAGAATGAAGTTACCCATTGTTATCATCTTTTTGCTCTTAGTCACCTCTTTTGTTTGACTTTTGTTATGTCACTGGAGCAGCTTAAGGAGTTGGCTCAGGCCTATGAGGTTCTTAGTGATCCTAAGAAGAGGGAAATCTATGACCAGTATGGGCAATATGAACTTAAAGAGGGAATGTGTGGTGGTGGAGGAGGTGGTTTTCACAATCCTTTTGATATATTTGAGCAATTCTTTGGCGGCAGTAGTTTTGGTGGTGAGCATAATTGTTCATGCAAATAATATTTCAACTTTTTCCCACAATATTTACTTCATAATATTGTTAGAATTTTCGATATATAAAGGTAGCAACTCTAGAGGTTGTAAGTAGAAGTACAGTGAAGATGCAGTCCAGATAGTAAACATCTCTTTGGAAGATCTATACAACAGAACATCTAAAAGGATTTCTTTTTTGCAAAATATCTTTGTGTTCAAAATGCAAAGGGTATGTGATACTGTGCTATCGTTTTACCATATTGACATAAGGCAAATAGATTGCAATTGTGTCAAACGTCCCTATGAAGTATCAAATGCTAATGGTCATGTCCGGTTTACTCTCAAGAACCTAGGTACAAGCATTAATGCATATGATACAATCATATAGTTTAATGTTTGTTCTTTTAGCTATTTCACACAATATAGCCAACTTGTTCTAAATTTTTCATTTTTCTCATGCACGAGTTTTGTACGGAAATCTCTTGGAAACTTGTGAGATATTGCTCTCTTTTGTCATTCGCAAAATACTATGCATTTTTGTCTATATTGTGCATTCTTCATAACACGTTATTAAAAATATTGAATGACGTGATGCTAGCTTGTCATTCATTTCTCCATCCGGTCAGAGGGTGAATGGCATTTTACACTGAATTTGGCCGTCACGTATAATGCATGTTACAACAAATACAACCAATTCCTCATGAATGCGAGAAAAACTTTAATACTATTATTATATGAATGCGTCTTCTTTCTTCTATTATGATGCTTTGTATTTTGGCATAAAAGTTGCAAACGGTACCCCTTCAAAAAAAAGTTGCAAACTTAGAAAGAATGAGAATTTTATGGGGCATGCTCTATAACAGAAATGCTAAGTGACTAAGTACCCTTATGCACCTGCTAATTTCGAGTGTAGTAGAGATTTTGATTTTAGTTGTGCAATTACTTAAATATGGTCATCAGATAGTTGCTCTTTATAATTGTACTTTACCTACAATACATGATTTTAAGCCATGAGAGAGAGTGAGTGAGAGTGAGAGAAATAGAGCTCCGGCTAACACATGAGATGCCCTGAAATACTCAGCGTCACATGGTGCTCGATCGAGTCCTCGACGTGAGATGATCACTGCAGCTTCAGCCTGACATGCCCCACTGATCAGCCTGGGAGGTTGAGGTGATGACCCGAAAACCAAAATCCGTTGACTCCAAACCCCTATGTGTGAGAAGGAGAGAGAGAGGGAGGGAGAGTGAGAGAGGCAAGTTTACCACCCAAAGTTATTCTGGACCGAATTCACTCAGTTTTGGGCTCTAGGGGCTTGAAACTGTCCGAGTTTATGAGTCCAACTCATGATTTTAAGAACAAGCTCACATTTATTTGGTCTACTTTTCTTTGAAACGTTATTGGTCTACTTTTACCTCATATGACTTCAGTAACTGTCTTTTACATGTCTTGGGGACCATACAGTAGTAGCTTCCTAAGACCACTGTCCTTGTGATCTGTTTTCCGCCAGACTTTGTTTTACTAGAAGATCATAGGTAACATGTTAGTGATCAAATATTTTGTTCTCCAAATAATAGGCATTCTGTCTCAATAAAAACTTTTTTTAAGCTTTGTTTGGTTGAGGATTCTTTCCAAATAACAGGTTGGGATAAGGCTTTGTTGTTGTTGTTGTTGTTGTAGTTCCTGTGGAAGAATGAAATCCAATATTGAAGGTATGTTCCTCCCAAGGGATATACTTTCTCCAGGAGCAAGTTTGTCCGGAACAGATGGAATCAGATTGGAGACCAATTATTGCAAAGATGATCTGAAATATGTATGAGATCACACATCATCATTTCAACGTATGAACATTATTATACTGATACCTTCATCCACTTAACTCGAATGTAGATCTAAGGAAGTTTTTCATGCCACCTCAAAAAATAAAAGTTTTTCATGCCAAAGAAGATAAAGGTATTTAAACCTGACCTGTAAACTTCAGTTGTAAATTCCCCTTAACAACGACAGAATTGTAAATTTCAGGTTCTTTTTGACGACTCATTCTTGGCTGATCAAGCCCGGATAAAGGAGGAGAGTTGTATTAGGTCCCGACAGCGTAAAACCTTGTCGAATCTCATGAACATGGATCAACGAAGCGTCGTATGATCCATGTAGCCGACCCCACCTAGTGGGAAAAGGCTTTGTTGTTGTTGTTGTTGGAATTAACATTTATTGTCTAATTTCTTTTAAATTATGTTTCTTAGTTGGCCTTCAATGTAGTTTAAGGTAACCGAATTGAATCTTCACCTGAAATCTTCAAAGCGACAAATTTCTGTCATTGTTGATAAGTAAATGGGACAATCTCGATCATCCAAGATAATGTAAGCGTGCAAGTAATATGTTTTTTAGGTCAAAGTAAAGTTAAAAAAATGGCAATAAGCCCTTGGTTAAAAACTTTTTTTTTGGGTCACGATGTTGTAGTTAGCATCCAAGAATACCATATGACTTTGCCAATTAGTTTTATTTTTTTCTTGTTGAAGAATATCCATTATGTGTTGGTCTGTACCAAAGATATTATCCCATCATTGTCTAAAAGTTGCATTGATACTGATATGAAATTCACTAGCATCAAATTATGGTAGTGTTCTTTTGGATAATGGTTCAATGCCATTACAGGAAAAGGGTCAAAGAATGGGGCATCTGGAAGGTGTTATGGATGTCAAGGCAGAGGTGTGAAGGTGGTAACTAGACCTATTGGTCTGGGCATGATCCAATAGATGAAAAATGGGATGCAAGGGCACTGGTAATGAACTCACCTTTGCTTTTTAGCCAAAGCATAACTTTGCCCTTTGTAACTAAATGATATTCCTTAACTTTTTCAACAGGTGAGGTTATTAGTGATAAAGACAAGTGCACACAATGCAAAGCCAACAAAGTTGCACAAGAGAAGAAAGTACTTGTGGTGCATATTGAGATAAGGAATGAAACATGGCCAGAAGATTGTATTCGAAGGAGACGAAGCTATATAATGCCTTCTCCCATTGTCTCTTTTATTTGATTTCCTCAAAATGCCAGTTAAATGTTAGTCTTGTACATTCTCTTATTATGTATATGTTTTATCGTAAGACACAAAATATCACTTTTTTTTACTTAACTGCTTTATCAATTGCAGCAAGATACTGTGACTGGAGATATAGTTATTCTCTTACAGCTCAAGGAGCACCCAAATTTCAAGAGGAAATGTGATATTCTCTTTGTTGAACACACTCAGTTTGGCCGAGGCACTGTGGCTTTCAGTTCTCACTGACTCATCTTGATGGAAGACAATTGCTTATCAAGTCAAAACCAGGCGAAGTTATTAAACCCGGTACCAGAAATTGTATTTTTCTCATTCTACCTTTATTTTTGGATTCTGTTTTGGCCGTTTGTGTATCCTTCCATTTTGTAATATGGCGGTTCATTCTCCTTTTGCACATTGTCAAATCAATGAGAAGGAAGCCGCTACAGCACCAGCAGGAGGCTTATGATGAGGTCGAAGATCAAGGAGCCAGGGTACATTGTGCCCAACAGTAATCGTTAGGAATTTAGTAGTTTCAGTTTTGTGCTCTCTTTCATTAGTTACTGTATAGCAGCATCAACGGTTTTTGTCCAACAAGTTTGTTATGTTACTCCAGTAGCATTACTACTTAGCTGTTTCTATTCTGCAACTTAATAGCTCTATCCAACGTACAAGCAAGTTCTGTTTTGCTGTATTAAGTATTTAGGGAATTCTTTGCTGCCAAGGGCATGTTTTGAACAGTTCTTTGAAGTCTTTTTTCTTTTTTGCTCTCTAATACACATGATGAACACATCTTTGCTGTCTGTTCTACATATTTAAGCAACTGCAGGCATAGTGCCAGATCTGTAAGCAGGATTGGAATCTCAATGGTGAACAGTAGTACTCGTGGTATTGTATCTACGCCTGAAAATGGAGATGCTGCATCATTTGACTGGGGTGAGAAAAACAGCGTGCAGGTAAAACACAAGTCGTCGTGCAGCAGCATTGCGTGGGAGCGCTAAACACGGTACTTCAAGTACACTTTTCGGATCCAGAAAACCCATTTCTTCAGTGAGTTGTTATTTCCTCGTTCTTTGTTCCTGTTCATCTAACTGTATTTTACACCCATTGCTCTGTTTACACCAACTCCTCCTATATTTTATAGCCGGTCTCAAGCTCGGATAAAGGAGGAGGATTGTGTTAGGTCCCGACAGTCAGCGTAAAATTCTGTCGAATCTTATGAATATGGATCATCGTATGATCCATGTAGCCGATCCCACTTAGTGGGATAAGGCTTTGTTGTTATTGTTGTTGCTCTGTTTACACCCCCATACAAACCGCCATGGAGAGCGAAGCCCGGAGTAGTTAATGCTGTTTCATGATCTATGGCTTTTAGTTTGTACGATATCATATTTTACCTACCGGGGTTGGGTGGATTCATAAGTGATTTCTCCTAGTTTAAACAAAATCTTGAGTTTAAATTTTTTATAATGTAAAAATAATTTTGTTGGGAGCTTTAATTGTTATTGTGAGATATGCGACACGGGACGAACCTATATTCGATAGTGAGTCAATTTTTAATTTATTGACAGTATGATCTTTAGTGTGGTGCGGGATGAATTATCGCATTATTTTTCAGACATCCACCCAAAAATAAAAATAAAAAATGTTTGGATCATATTTTGAATCTATCGATTTATTCTGCTTACTAAATGTGGTTGGTTCACCTGAATCTCGGTAGGTGTGAGTTCTAATTTAGGCTATGTTCGATAACATCAATAATTTGGTAAATAAAAAAATAAATAGTGTTTAATATTTTATATAAAAATATCGAAAAGCTATTATTAGTGTTTAGTGATCGGAAGTTAACGGTTCATAATATTTTTCAATTTTACTCTTATTCAAATGCATTATTTCTTTCTCATAAAGTTAGATCAAATCTTAACTAAGCTTGATAGTTTATGCATTTTGTGCATTGTCAAAATTTTCTAAAACTTTCCTTTTCTGTATCTGGGAAATATTTATATGTTTCAGAAACATTTTCTTTTTGTTTGCCCATGGAAATATTTTTTTTCTTGTTTAGCAACGAATTTTTATTTCTAAATTTCCCGTGAAAATGAGCTAAGTTTCATCTCATATTTTGTTTTTGCATTAAGTCTTTGTTTAATTTGTATTACAAGTAACTTTTGAGATAGACCAAAACGCTACCTAGGCAATGTTTGACAAATCCAAAAAGTAGAGTATCTCAAAATGTTAATATAAATTAAAATTTATCTCTTTGATTTTATTTATAACATGGGTACAAGTTTATTTTAAGATAGTCAATAAATTTTATACTAAAATAATATTTTTGAATTATTACAATGTAAAATAAAATATATTTAATGAAACACTTTTAATATTATAGGAATGAGTGTAAATTATATTTTTATATCTTTATGTCCATTTTTTTCCGATTACAATCTTTATGTCCATTTTTTTTCGATTACAATCTTTATGTCCATTTTGTTATTATATAATTATACTTTAATTCAATTGTTATATTTGAATTTAGGCATTATTTTTTAATTAGATCGTTATCATCTAGTCGAATTGTTATTAATTAGACTAACTAATAAGTTAATTTTGTCAAACATAGCAAATTAAGTGAATCCAGGAACAAATACTTCGAGATCAATATTTGGATATTTAATATTAGCGTCTACAGATTTATTCCAAATACACTAAAAAAATCTTTCACAATTAGTGATATAGTTATCTTTTATAATGCGTGACATTTATTATTTTAATTTTTCATTATTAGATTTTTTTGAAAAGAAATCTCTACTGATATGTTAAATGAACAAATTAGTGTAGACATTAAAAAATTCATTATTCTTAAAAGAGATTAATACTAATAAAAAATTTTGATTCGATTTTTAAAAAATATATAATTATTTAAGCTATTTAAAGTAGATACGCTTTTACATTTATTATTAAGTCGTTCAATTATTAGAACTTAATTAATTATTAGTTGTGAATCATGATTTGCTAAAATTTAATTGCTAATTATACTACTAAACACATGCTAAGGTCGAGCCAGTAAAGAGAGGGGAAGAGTTTACTCAACTTTCTTTATTCTTAATTTGCATATACATAAATCTATATTTCTATTTATA
Organism: Pontederia crassipes; assembly: GCA_030549335.1. Taxonomy (NCBI): domain Eukaryota; kingdom Viridiplantae; phylum Streptophyta; class Magnoliopsida; order Commelinales; family Pontederiaceae; genus Pontederia; species Pontederia crassipes. Next base: position 64,096,250 of record CM060196.1, on the reverse strand, counting down.
TATTTGTTGGTCATTCGACAACCGCGTAATAAACTATGTTGCCATTATTTGGATATAATAAGCCCACGCCATCCGACCACCACCGCCGCCCCCCACGTACATCTCTTCTCTCTTCTCTCCTCTCTCTTCTCTCTCCTGTTCTGATGCAGTGATGCCGGAAAACTCGCCAATCCTTTTCTGACGCTTTCTTTTTTTTTTTTCCAAGTTTGCGTGCATGCGTTGCATACTTGGATTGCGTTGTTGTGTCTCACGAGTCCTTCGGAGTTTCAGCACGGGGGGGGGGGGGGGGGGGGGGGGGGGGGGGGGGGGTTGAAGTGAACAACGACGACGTTTACCTTTTGGGCACTGTTGGGGCTGTGTTGCCTATTCCTCAGTCAACTTGGCCACCACTGCGGCCATCGAGCAAGCAAAGCAAAAGAAAAAGAACCTTGTTGATTTGTATATATATTAATGGGTGCCTTACATTGTGATACCAATCCACTGTTTCTTCGGAAACCTTTGTCCCTCTACAAAGGCCTTCAGAAATCAGAAGGTCAATGTTCCATCTTGTACTGGAGAACAGTAGGAAACAATGATTTGGATGTGCTGCCGATCTAAGTTGACCCTAGCACTAGTCATGCATGAATTTACAGAGCAGAGACAGCTAATCGTTACCTAATGGCATTAGTTTTATAGTTTCTGATCACATAAGCACAGGACCATCCATTCATTCATTCGTTCAGGGATTTACTGGCTGGATATCGAGTTATGCATATGATAGAATGAATTGGAGTGAGAAAGTAATGTAAGAAGGACATGCAATGGGAGTAGGTGAGGGGACCTTTAAGTTGGCCATAGAGGAAAACAACAAGCGGCCTCCATAAGTACATAAATGCATTGTGGCAAGAGAGGCAGTTCGTTTCCTCCAGCATAAAATAAAAAAAAGGAGCTGATTGGGGTGAGACTTCATGGCCAGTTGCAGTCCACGTAAAAATTATATAAACATTTGATTTTGGCCCTGTGATCTCGTCCTTAATTCGATGTGGTCCATATGCAATTAGGTGATTTAACAGCTTATAGGGTCTTCTGTAGCTACCAAGGATTAGAAGCCATCTAGAGCTCTCCTTTTGTGTACAGTGCAGTGCAGAGACAAGGGCATTAGGAACCTCATCTCTTGACTGATGGTACCCAACTGCAAGCAACTGCTGAGAGTTCATGAGCACTGAGATTTTAATACAGTTTATTTGACACTGTCACGGCGGCTGTTGGATTGTGGATTAGTTATCGAGGCTGTGAGCTCATTTAAAGAGCAGGGGAAGGTAAAAGTTGGAACCTTTGGGCGGATCTAAATGCTAAAAGAGAAAACTTACCTCAATTTCTCTCTCCCTCTCTCTCTCTCAGAGCACTCACAGATATGGCAGAAATATCTTTACTTCAGCAAAAATATCTCCTGGTCGGGAACGTGGAACCTGCTAGGCAACACATCTCACTAAAAGTTTCTGCTTTCTGGTTTCCCTTCATTCAATCTAATCAGTAGCTCTCTCTTTCCCCCTCTTTCCTCTCTCTCTCTCTCTCTCTCTCTCTCTCTCTCTCTCTTTCTCTCTCTTCTGTTGGTGATATTTCAGGATAACGTTCTTTTTATCTTTTTAACTGGTTAGTTGCACAGTTACTTACTGGAGCTGAGCACCAGTTTGTGTTATTATGGTGTGATCAGTCTGATCAGAAGCATGCACATGGCTGCGCATAGCCGATGGCGAGCTCAGCTGGAATTAAATTGGTTCTTTTGAGATGTCATAGGCTGGTGCACCATACATGGTTACTTCCAATATATTCTGATCGAGCTGATCCAAACTACAAAAAAGATGGCCAATCCCTTCAGTCCCATGTCTCCTGCTGCCCCCTGGCCTTCCTTGCAGGTTCATACAAATTACATAAAACTCTGCATGCAGCAGAAGACAACTGTGGGGGCTCCTGAACAGTGCTGTAAAAGTGAAAATTTTAACCTCCAGATTACAGAGCTCTGATCGAGAGAACAGTTGGAGCTGATGCCTGATTGAAACAATGGAGTTGAGGGTCCATCCGTAGGGAGCATAACATATTTAATTAGGATGTTTCCGAGGCTAGACGACATGATTTGTTAGGTAGGCAGCTCTATTTAATCAGCAAAATTAGTTTCGCTTAACTGCTGCTGTACCTGACGCAAGTCAATCACAATATCTCTGTATTTAAAAGGAGTGGGGGCGATGGATCTGCAAATCTTTCACTGAGTTGTGGTGTTGGATACTCTCCTCTTCGGAGGTTTGGAGCCAAGTGGCCAATGGTGAGTGATGGACGTGTGCCCCGGCCCCTGTATGCAGCATGAGTATATACAGGTAGCGCATCTACTGAGCTCTCCAACTCCCACTACTCACATTTTTTTAATCATGAGTAAACAACTGGAAAGATTTAATATTATGCGATTTTTTTTTAAAAGTTCTCGTCCAAAACAAGATGTCTTTCAGATTACTTATCATTTGGAAATTACTGAAAGTTCAGAATAATTGTTAAATTAATCAATGTTAAGCTCAAGCCCTGCATGCACCGAAACAGTGAGTACTGTAAAAATGAGATCTTGTACTCATTTGCCACTTAAAAACTCTGAATCATTGCTCTCTTCTGCTGCTGCTGCCATGTGATTAGTTGTCTTCGCTAAATGATGTGGGATCCCGATATGATCCAACATTGCTTTCAAAGCTCCAACTCTGGCCTCATGCTCTCTCTCTCCCCCCTCTCTCTCTTTCTCTCTCTGGTGTGTGTGGTCGAGATAGGACAACAAATCTTCTCACCGAGACCTTTTTGGCGCCATGTCGATGGTTAACTTGGCCGGGTCAGAGGACAATTGTTTCGGACACTTAATTCTCTCTGATTTAACTATGGATGAATCAAAAGGACTGTCAGAGAAGGATGCTTGTCTTTGCTTAAACAGTCCAAAGCATTTCAGGAAAATGCAACTCGTAGGCGTTTGTGTGTGCTTATGAACAAAAAGATAGGGCGATCGAACTATTTCTTCACCATGCATGTGCCTTCTTAAGCTGTCAGAGCACGAGCAGCTGCACAACTTGGTTAAAATTTTATGTTTTTAATCAGCATCTGATTGCCAGATTTGAGGCCAGTGAGCTGCACGCTTAGCAAATGTAACTAATTATTTAATTAAACATCATTCTTAAACTAATGTAACTAATTAATTGTATCTCAAGTGTCACTTTAAAAAAAAAGTGTTTTAGCTCTCTATAATCTATATAGCCAAGGGATGTGAAATCAATTTTGAGCTACACAAATCAAATGCTTCATTTCATAGAAAAACTTTTATCCTTTCTCTCTATTTCTAACTTACAATTATTAGGCCCTATGATATCACCTTAATTATCTGAAGTGAGTAAACTTTTAGATTCAACAAACAATTAAAGGTAATTCTTTTTTTGACTATTCATGCAATTAGTTTGTATTAGATCATATAGGGGAACAACAAGGATGGTAAAGCTATGTAATATATATGTGGTCACCAAATTGAAGGCTAAAAGAGCTGAAACATGCATGAGGGATGAGGCCACCAGCCCCATGAGTTAAATAGTTAATATCAAACGCTACTGCACCATCCCTCTAAGTCATTTCTCTCTCCTTTTTTTATATATATTTTCGTATGCATGGGCCCAAAGCCAACCTCTATTTAATAATTTATTTCTCTTGTTTTACAATTTTTTTAGCTATTATTTAACAATTATTTTCTTATCACCACATTTGCTACTTTCTCTCTCCTCTCGTTGAGTGGGCATCATAAAAGGCCCCCCTCCTCTCTCCCCCTCCATCGCATTGCAGTGTTGCACAAGCAGCTTCACAACCACCTCTATCAGCTTCTCCACTTGCAACCATGGAAGACCCATCACTCACCACTCATGACTCTGATTCTAATACCACCTCCTCCTCCTCTTCTGCTTCTTCTTCCTGTTCTTCTTCCTCGTCTGCCCGCAATGCCTCGCCTGAGCTCGGAAGCAGCTCCGCTAAGAGCTCGAAGAAAGCCAAGAGCGGCTCCAAGAGAGAGCCGGCGGAGGCCGAGGGCTGCGACGGGGACGCAGCCGAGCCATGCAGGAAGCGGAGCAAGGACGGGAAGCACCCGACGTACCGCGGCGTGCGCATGCGCAACTGGGGCAAATGGGTGTCGGAGATCAGAGAGCCGAGGAAGAAGTCGCGGATATGGCTCGGGACGTTCCCGACGGCAGAGATGGCCGCCAGGGCGCACGACGTGGCCGCGCTCGCCATCAAGGGCCAGGCGGCGTACCTCAACTTCCCGGAATTGGCTGACAGGCTGCCGCGCCCGGCCTCCGCGTCCCCGAAGGACGTCCAGGCGGCGGCTGCGCTCGCCGCCGCCGCCACCACGTTCTCCAACGGCAAGGATCCCTGCACGAGCTCGGACTCGCACCCGAACCGTCTGACGACGACGTCCGAGCAGGCGCCCGCGGCCTCCTCCGACGGCCCCGCCACCCCGTCGAGCGTCGACGGCGAGGACGCGCTCTTCGACCTGCCGGACCTCCTGGACGGCTTCTGCTACTCCTCTTCATGGACGTCGCCGTCATCGGCCGCCGCCGGCGAGGACGGCGCCGAGTTCCGGCTCGAGGAGCCGTTCCTGTGGGAGTACTGCCAGATGGCGTGAGACCTGCGGCAAGTCATGCGTACTTCATCATGGCATAGATTTGCTTTCCACATTTGTCGAGCTGATCGTGTCCACGGAAAGGACCACTTTGTTCAAAGATGGCAAGACCTTGCCGAAACTTGCCGAATACACAGCAACATGTGAGAGCAGAGTTCAAATGTAGGGAGAAGTTTACAGGTCACTTAGTTCCACCTTGTCATTTAGTTCAACAATAGCTTCAAATTAAGGTATCAGTTGTCGATCTTAATTAGGCTGCAAAAAAGCTACTTCAAATTGAACGCAAAGTTTGATCATGTTCCATTTTGTGCATCATGTAAAACAAAAGGTTAACAGTTAGGTGTGTGATAATGTGCAATAGTTATAGGTTTTCCAAGTTCCCATGTTTGTGATTTATGGAATGGAATTGGAGAAGGTGGCAATTATTGCTGTTTTTTTTCTTTGCTCAATCTAAGAAAAGAAGCGATAATGTTTGCTCTGGTCTCTGCTTTACTCTAACCACATCATGACAAAAGCACTGCTGGTAGGGCAGTGCTCCTTTTCTTCTCTGTTGCTGAATTGATGCACTAGAAATCTTATCATTGCTGATTATTTAATTGCAAAGCCAAATCTCTCAGCAGTGAGGAAGAATCTTTCTCAAAACATTTGCATACATCACCTCCTCAACTTTGGCCTTGGCCAAAAATAAAAGGTTTCAGCACATCCCTTTCCTCTGAACAGTGGTCTGCTATGGACTTCTGATTCGGCTTGTGAAAAAGTTAAAACTTGCTGTAGAAAATTATTGACACACAATTAGAACAGTCAAAATGAGACACACAATAGATTTTGCTTTCTTGATCATTGCAGCCGCGCGGCGCTTTGTGGCTCGTCGATGGCGACTTTTTTATCTGATCCTCTGTCAACCATCCTGGTGGCAATTATGTGTTAATAATGAGTGACAGATCCTTTGAGGTTGATACTTTTTATGAGTACAGGCTGGAGGGAAAAAAAAGAAGATCTAGTAGTTTGAACAAGAAGACCTCAATGGCAGTTGATATGTTTAAGGCTTTGACTGCTTCCAATGAACTAAATTGGCAATAAAGAAATCACATTTAGAGGTGAAGTAAAGCCAAATTAACCTTCACGTAAGACTGTATCATTGTAAGGGTTCATTGACCTCATAAAAATTTCTGTTTTTGGCCATTTCTGAAGCAACCTCATTTTTTTTTACAAGGGTGAGTAAATTGGATTGTGAACAGTCCTTATCGAGCATTTAAGAACTGAACTGCAAAGCTCGTAACGTGCATGGCATCAAGTCAGGTGTCCCTCCTTCAAAGATTCCTTGGAGGCTTCTTCTCCTCCAGAGTGCAACTTGCAAGTACTGCAAGAATGCACAAGAAACACAGCTAAGAAAACAACTTTAAGGCCATGCTAAATGTGTCAAGAATCAGTGCATCCAGTGGCATTTTTAATTGCTCAGCTGTTTCCTAATCTGTGTTAAGGGCTTCACAAATAAGAACGTAGGCCACTGCATCTCAACCTTGCTCTCCTAAAGAATTAATCTGTTATTATCTGGAGATGGGCATGTGCTCAAACCATGAACACAACAGTCGATTCAATTTGGTCACATCCAGAGTCACCATATGCGTGGGCTCGCCATGATCTGCAAGATAGATTTAAAGAATTCTAAGCCCCCCATAGAAGAAGACACCACTCTTATAAACTCCAAGATATCACCAGCTAATGAGACGAAAAGATGCATTGTTTTCTTCTCAACTCAATCGGAAAGTTGAATGAAGGGGGTCATCACCAATCAGCACAAGCAAAGCATAAAGCCACTCACAGTTGGAATTCGGAATACTTTATTATTTTTATACATATTAATTTAGGGAAGGCGAAGGAATTGCCACTCTATCTTCCAGCCTTAACTTTTTGTTTTATCTTCCAATAAAGCTCATCATGCATATGCCTCCTTTTTACCTTCCTGTTCAGATTCTTCTATCTCTTGCATGTTACCTGAAAAGTCATTCCTCCATTAACCTCAATATCAAACGCCCCATAATCTGATCATTCTTACATTGCTCTGTACGCAGACTTTCATGTGTGTGTGTGTGGTACGTTAATGCTGCAGACAGTTTCACTGCAAGAAGGGTGGATTAATCATATGATGATCCATGGTCCAAACTCCAAAGTTGATCTGTATATCTGAACAAACTGTAGTTGATGGTGGTCCTGAAGGGCAATGATTTCTACCTGTTCTACGGATCAATGAGCAGGTTTCCTGTAGCTCCATCACAGTTCGATGTCCCTTTTGTCAAATGGTGCCGCTGTGACGATGCCCTCATGGCCATGCCATGGCCAAAACTTTCCACGGAAACGTATTGCATGAAGGGACCAAATCTGGCAGCATATATAGATACATAGATCATATGTGAAGTACTTAGCAGGTGCTTTAACTGTCATTAATGGTTGTATTATATGAATGATCAGAGGGTGAATCGAGTTGTCTTAGCCCATGTTTAGAGAAGAACTGAAGACAACAACGTGACACCTACCGAAGGAACAAAAAGTGATGGAACATTGCAGCGAGAGGAAAGTGGCATTTTTTATATAATATATATATCATATTTAAACTTTTCTTTTTATAATTTCAAAAGAAATAAACAGATCATGAGGTGGAGGAAGAATAAAGTGCAAGGGAGAGGAAGAGCAAAAGGCAAAAGCAATTGAATGGATGGTGTTCCTGGTTTTGACATCGCATTCATGATTCATATATATATATATGCTGTGGCCTGTGAGGTCTAAAGGGGAAATAGTGAGACTATTCAAAGTTCAAAGCAAAGAGCTTTGAAAAAATTTAAAAAATAATGTATTAAGAAAGAGGAACATAAAAGGACAATATTAATTAAAAAATAATAATAGACGTCACATTAAACTTAAAGTAGACATGCAATTTAAATGTACGTATCTTACGTGGATTTACACACGTGTTGAAAAATAATGAAAATTGACACCTCTTCTTGAAAACAATTATTTAAAGAGAAAAAAAATTATTGTTTGTTAATAAGTGGTTGGCTCGTCAAATCTCTTGTCTTCATTGGAAATGATTGCATTTTATCATTAATTAATTGATTAAATATAATAATGTCATTAAAATACATTAATTATCGTATTTTTTTTGTGAAGGTATGTGTGGCTTTCTCCACATTCGAATATATTGCTTTCAACATTATAAGACAAAAGTATGTGGACATATGTTTACCAAAACAAGGATGTATGTGGAATTAATTAAGCCCTTAATTCATTCTGACCAGCTGAGGTAGTCATTTTCATAGTTCTAATTATGGACCAAGCTGAGTACAAGATGTGCACAAAATACAGGCATTATTTAGGAGATTCTAATTAATCAAGTGCATTTGTGGTCCTACTTTTAAAAAATAAGAATTATTGAAGACTTAAATCTAGTAGTTGTTTAATTAAACCTCATTAGGCATGGAAAATACTCTTCTCCCTAGCATGCTATAATATTTTATCTACAAGTTGTTGTAAATGCCTCTACACATGTTCATGCTTCAAAAAGGAAAAAAAAGAATTAAAGAAATAGAGACCTATTCATCAATTACAAGTTTGCAACTTTCATGCACTTTTAGAGTTCCTTGGATCCAATTTTGTCACGAGTCGTGCAAAAAAAAAAAGTCATATTTAAAATTCCAATTGTGTTGTTCATTGATTTTCATGAGAAATGTTATGAAGCTTTGTCATCAAAATATTCTCTCCCCGGAGGAATTTGAATTATCTTAGATCACACGTCTAATTATAACAATATATATCATGACAATTTATTTCATATATATATATAATATGATCCATACGTTTGTCCACTTTATTCACATGTCATTTATGAAGTCACAAATTTAAAATGCATCTGAGTCGTTCACCTTGACTTTGATATTATTCTACAATACTTTCGCAATCAAAATATTATTCGGATCTTGACTTGCATAAATTTTCAATGCATTTTGATAAGTGAAAAAGATAATTATATATAAATTCATCAACATCTTCGTAGAAGATATCTTGTTAAGGTGAAATTACTCAATTAAATCATCTTAATTTTTACATTACAATTTGAGAGTATTAAAAACCTATTAAGCACAACCAATAAGGGTTAATGTGAAGTGGTAAGCGACTCCTCTTCGCTTAAATAAGATCTCGAGTTCGAGTCTTGTGAATGTATGAAATTCTTATTGGGAGTCTGCTACTGTCAGGTACACGACCCGTAACGATCTTATCGGATTAGTTGGGCTCAATGGTGGATCGACTTTCAACTTGTGGATAATGTGCGCTTTAGTGTTGCGCGAGTTGGATCGTTGTCACCGCTTCCTAAATATCGAGGATTGGCTACCAAAAAAAATTATTAAGCACAAAGAAAAAAATTACACCAAATACCCTTCAACTTTAAGGTTTATTCAGCGATGCCCTCCAACTTTACTTTGTAATACTAATGCGCTCCATATTTTAACTCGTTTCACCCAGTGCTCTCTATAATCCGTCTCACAATTACGAAGCGTGATGCAAATGTGACGTTAACAGGACATCTTCTATCCTCTTCACGCTGATGTTGTGCCAACGACGTCGTTGAGGGTGGGGGACCTAGCCTCCCGTTCTCCGGCAACCGGCACGTGGGAGGGGGACCTCGGTGGTATTTTTTAATTATTTTTTTAATATTATCACATCAGCGTAAAAGAGAAGAAAAAATGTCATGTTAGCGTCATCTCTGCGCCACGTCAGCTCTATGATAAGGAGATGAGCTATAGCAGATAAAGAAGGTACCGGATGAAATGAATTAAAAGATAAAGATCACTTAGGTTATAAAATAAAGTCGAAGAATATCACTAAATAAGCATTAAAAATAAAAAAATATTTGGTGTAATTTTTTTAGCACAAGGTCATGTACACATTAATAATTCCTGATCAGACTCCAATTGTTTTCGAGTCCCAACCCTCCACATTTTATTCGTACATCATCCAATCTGCAGATCGCTCTTCATGGTTTCGTCACATCACGATCGAGCGCCGCATTTATTTGTTTTCCGCAACGCAACCCCAAAAACCTCCAAATTCTTTTACGTTTTATTTTCTTGCCATTTTCTTAGTTTTCCTTTTTTTTTTTCCTTCGGAAACGTAAATTTCGGCCAAATATGATTTAGTATCAAGAGTTTTGAGGAGTGGTGATGTTAAAAATGTTCTATATTTCCAAATTTATTTGTAGGATAGTTGATTAAGGGATTTGAACTTCATAAAGGAGATCTAAGTTGATGATTGGGGAAGATAATTTAATTATCACCGAAGAATATTTTTAAAGATTATAAAAAAAGCATCGTCTTAAGCAATTTTGAGTCACCCGTCAATATTAATTATGTCAATAGTTAAAAAAAATAATTCCATAACATCCTAATTTCAACTTTTTTATTATTGTAATTTAACTAGTGGACCCATTAAAAATCGATTGATCATTGGCTCTCTCCGTTATTATATTTTTCGTTGTCAGCATTATTAATGTTCATTTATCCATTTTTGCAATGTAAATTATGTTAATAATATGTTGAATCATATTTCATGTGGAAACCTATTAGAATTTCATCTTACTTTGAAATAAAAGGAAACATATTTGACATATTTTATTTATTTTCTTATCATGAGATTATTAAGAAATTGATTTATTTTCTTATCACAAGATAGGTGTACTATTTTTTAGATTAATATAGAGTCTTAATCGATATGTAGTTCTTATTGTCTTTAGAAGGAGGAGTGTCTACGTAAACTTCCTAGGAGTGCAAAAGAAAGTGATATAATCTCGTAATCCTCTTCTGATTTTTTCTATCTAATAAAATTTTGCGTCTCTCGTAATATGCCCTTAGGCTTCATCAGAGCAAAGGTGTCAATAAACATGTGTAGTTTGGATTAACTCCAATTCATAATGGGGCAAAAGAATCTCATCGGGCTAAACAACTAAAGTCTGAAGAGCAAGCAGAAGAAGTAACGACAATCTAACTACTAGGCGTGCACCAGACAGGTAAGTCCTCCTAAATATTATGGCTTTGAAGACACGATTGCATATACATTTCAAGTAGTTGAAAATGCGAAGTCGCCAAAGCCATCAAGCTACAAGGATGTTATCACTCATGCAGAATCATAACAAGGAATTGGCGGCGGCAGAGATTATTAAATATTTGATTAGAGGATTCAATTCAAGGTGGGAATTTCTTAATAATATCTTGAATTCTACCTCGAGTAGAAACCTATTTAGATCCTAACAGACTTCGAAATAAAAGAAAACATGTCTTATTTATTTCCTTATATTGTTAAAGAATTGATTTGTACTATTTTTGAAATTAATATAGAGTCTCAGTCGATTTGTTATTCCTATTGTTTAGAAGAGAGTGTCTATATAAATTTTCTATGGGCCCAAATAGAAAATAAGCTGATCTCGTAATCCTTTTCTGATTTTTTCCATCTAATAAAATTTTACGTCACCTTAAATTTCTCGAGTTTTTTTACGGTGCATAATTTTTCTCATACAAAAATTCTAACAAATTATTATGTCAATAACTTTACTATTTTTTTTTAAAAATAAGATCATCGACATTAATCGCCGTAGGATAATAACTCTACTTTTATATGCTCTGTGTCTTTCATTAAAAGCAAATTTTCTTTTTCTTCGTCGTGGTCGAAAGTACACAGATTACCGAACGCGACACGAGTATGACTGCTGTAGTAGGTTTGTAGTGTGATGTTGCTTCTTAGTTCCTCCAAAGGCGCAACGTGAACCCAACAAGGGGTCATTTATTTTCTATTAAAATAAATGAACGTAATATTTTTTTTAAATGTTTTTTGAAATAATTATATTTTATTCTCTTAGATCTGTTTAGCTTCATCACTGTTTTGCTGAAATATAATTACTTTATTCTATTGAATTATTAACTTTTTTTTTAAAATTGGTGCATATATCTCTTTACTTTTATTGTTAGCTACAAATATATTTTAATTTTAATTTCAAATGTACACCTCATCATTATATGATTATCCAAAAAAAAATATGGGTGTCATTACAAGACAAATCGCTCTTTCTGACGGTCCGAACCATCAGAAATTGCGAAAAATCCTTTGCAAAGTTTAGTTTGCGATGGATATTCCGACGAAAGAGAACCATCAAAAAATTACTCGTCGCAAACGTTTTCCGACGGTTCTAATGCAACCGTCGGAAGTTCCCATGGCTCGAGCCATGGGAAAACTTGCCATGGCTAAGACCATGGGAAGATTCCCGCGGCCCGAGCCATCGAAAATATGCCGTGGAAACTTCCCCAGGACACCGTCGGAAAAATTATTTGAAACATAAAAAAAACCATCGCCCATGGGCGAGATTTGGCCTCGGGCGGCCCGATCTACTGCCCGCAGGCGGGATCCAGACACGGGATCCGGCTGCCCGCAGGCCGGAGTCGAGAGAGGGAGGAAGAGAGGGAACCGGAGGTGAACGTTGGAGCTGCCAGAGGTGTTCACCGAAGTCGAGGAAGAGAGAGGAGGGATAGAGAGGAGAGCCGTGTGATGGAAAGAGAGAGAACGGAGAGGGTGAGAAAGAGAGAGGAGGGAGAGCGAGACGTGAGATGGAAAGAGAGAGGAGAGTGGGCAGGATATATGGCGGGAATAAAGGCAAAAATTTATTTAATTTTTGCGACGGTGTAGACCGTATGAAGCTTTCTCAAGGTCAAAGCTGTAGAAACTTTCCACGGTCAAAGTCGTGGAAAATGTTTCCCATGGTTCATTTTCCACAGTCCGAGTTATGGGAACTTTTCATGGAAGATAATCCATTGAAAAATTCGTCGCAAATTGCGACGGATTTTCGTCCGTAAAAAAATTTTCGTTGGAAAAACGCATTTTTCTTGTAGTGTGTTTGGATGAATATAGTAGAAAGTTTTATTCTCTTGTTTATTGCATTTTCAAATAGTCTCTTAGGATGTGAATAAGGTTAATAAGAATTAGAAGAAATATTTTTTTTGTTCTTCTTAGAGGAACAAATGTGAAAATATTTTTGTGATAAAAGGTGAATAGTGTTTGAATACAACAAGGACAAAATAGCAAAATATTTGTTCCTCCCATTGGCAAGAACATTATGTTCTCATTTTGAGAACAAAATATAATGATTTTTATACTTTTTGAGGTTATTCGTGGAATGTTTGAATGCAAAAATAGGAACAACTCCCTTATTCTACCTTTTGTTCTCGTATCAAATACTCCCTTAGGGTTATATTTAGTACGGGAATATTGAGAGAACATTAGTTCTCGAGAACTAATTGCTTTGATAGAAAAGTTTGGGTCAGTGTCTGGATGAAAAAGTGTAATGATGATGATTTAAAAAGTTAATATGATGGATAAGTTTTAGTAGATGTTTGGATAAAAAAAGAGAACTAAGAATATAATTTATTATTTTATGAGGTATAAAAGTATAATAAATAAGAATATGTTATTAATATTATATTTTATGTCAATCGTTATATTATTAATATTATTTTTATTTATTTTGATTAAATCTTTTAAATATTATTAATATTATAATTTACATACTTTTAATATATTTTTTAAGATCTAAATATAATATATTTTTAAAAAAAATAATTGAATAGTTTAATTAATAAAAGATTTATTAATAACTAGAACTAATTATTTTATAAATTTTAATTAATAACATTTAATAAATTATGTTATGATATCCCTAATAATGTATTAATTTATTCTAAATTATATATGCATACATTATACAACAATTAAAAAATAAATGAAATTAAAAATAATCAAAGAATTCAGCGGTACAGTTGAAAAAAAAAAGAAATATTTGGCAAGAACTTTCTTGCCGAAGGCAATTGACGAGAACTTTTCGTAAAAAGTTCTCGTCAAAAGTCACGTGATGATGGTTGTTTGGGAACATTTCGCGATGTTCTCGCGAAATGTTCCCAACCAAACGCAACCCTAGAAGTGTTTGGTACAAGAACAAGATGAATGAAAATTAAAAAGAATATTTCTTTTTGTTCTTGTGAGATAAATATTGTTTGGATATAATAGGGATAAAAAGAGTAAAAACAAAATATTTGTTCCTGCAACATTTTTTAAATTTTACATTTTTCCAAGTAATTTAGAATTTTTTTAAAAATTGATCAGAGCAAACTATTCTAGAGATGTTTGGATGCAAAAATAAGAATAATCCTCTTATTCTAACTGTGAGAGTTAGGTGCAAAAATAATATAATTTTAAAATATAATATTTTATAACAAATACTTAATGTTTATAATAATAAAAATGATATATGATTGAAGAAATGAGAAAAGGAGAATATTCCTATTCTTTTGGTTTTAAAGAATATACACATTCTAAACATTGAGTTGAAAACGGTGGCATCATAATTTTTTAAAAATATTTTAAAATGATTGATGTTCGATCGATTTATTCCTAATTCATTTGATGTTTGCTTATACTTTGAGAATATTACAATATTTTGCATTTAATTCTGAACCAAAGGGCCCCCAAAAGCATATGCATCCTTTGGAACACAATTTTATGATAATTGTCTATTAATAAAAAAATTTAAAAAGACATTTTATGTACAAATTTACTTATATTTCAAAAAGAAAATTTAATTGTCCGCAAGAAAACAGGCAGAGAGCAGCAACAACTTGAACTTGAAGAGAAGCTATCAAAATTGATTATATCATTCCAAGATTATCATACCATGATAGCTTCCACTTACATTAATCTCTTCTAATATTCTCTACCGAGTGATCTTTATAATATTTCAGGATGCAGAATACACATTTGAAATTTCAAATTTGGATTAACAATACAAGAAATAGGCTGATTAGAGACACAATGATAACATCTCTAAAGCGACTTTAGCGATCAATTATAAGTGCCTCATAAGTAGTGTTCCTGCACTATAAAAATCAAAATTATTATGTAATGCTCCAATTATTATATTTAGTAACAATTGCTGAAGTTATAAAATAATGTCAAAACTCGATAGTAATATAAAAAAATGATCATATTCTAAGTACATTGTTTATAATAAAGCGTAAAAATGGAATGGTAGTGTTTTCAAATTTTACGAATTGACATATTATTTCGGAGTAATTTTGGATAGCGGGAAATGTAATAATAAGGTTGAAAATTTTGATGTGATAGATTAATTTTATTAGGTGTTTAAAAAATATAAGAATTATATATAATATAATTTTGTTAATTAATAAATATATGAGTATAGATTAAAATATTGTGTTCAAAAAATATATTATTAAATATAATAATTTATATTTTAAAATAAATTATAGTTAATAAAATATCAATTTTTTATCCAAAATGATAAATAATAAATAATATTAAATTAATTTAGTTATAATAAATATATTATATCTAATATATAAAGTGCTTTATATAAGTTATGTAAGAGAGAAAATTTCATAAGAAAAATTTTTGAAAAAAGGAAACATTAGGTAAAAAAAGTTGTAAACAAAAAAGTGGGAGCCGAGCGTCACGTCAAATGTCACATCATTTGATGGAATCATACCTCGATACTAGCCTGGTCTTG
The DNA here is from genome assembly GCA_030549335.1 of Pontederia crassipes. Lineage (NCBI taxonomy): Eukaryota > Viridiplantae > Streptophyta > Magnoliopsida > Commelinales > Pontederiaceae > Pontederia > Pontederia crassipes. The sequence goes on along the minus strand of CM060196.1, from coordinate 64,080,975 downwards.
TTTGCCAAAGGCAAATAGCAATAGAAGCTAATAATAAAAAAATATGGATTTAATGAGCATACATTCCAATAAAATGAGTTGAACGTTCCTTCCCATCATGTGAGCCATGCGATACGCGATAGACAACTAGATGGAGAAGGCACAATTCACGTCGATAGTCTAAGAAAAATGAGGTCGATTTAGGGTTGGTGACGTGGTTCAGGCATCATCACCGATTCAGACGGTGTTCGAAGGGGACGATGCTCCTCCATTAGGATGGAGGTCTAGTGTTGGACTGATGGATCAAGGGACGATAGGCACACTCCACTATTTGAGCATGACGGTCCGACGAATCAAGTGCTGACGGATCAAGGGTTGACAGTTCAGGCAAGCTTCTTTGATGTGCGACGGCGTTGCTCCTTCGAGTATTCAGACGATCTAGCGAAAGCGATGATGATGCTTGGTCACCACTGGCGTTCCTTCAATGCACTAATGCTCCTCGCTCACCATCATCATCATCATCATCTCCCTCGCTCACCGTCTTCGATCTCGCCTATCGTAACTGTTGTTGTCATCGTCATCTCCCTTGCTCGCGCATCCTCGACCTTGCCCGTCATTGTCGCCCTTGGCCTTGCCTGCCATTGCCACCCTCGACCTTGCCTTCTCCCTTGCTCTCCGTCGTCGTCTCCCTCGCTCACCATCCTCGACCTCGTCATCGTTGTCATCTACCTCGCTCACCACCCTTGACCTTGACATCGACCTTGCTCCCTAAACCTCAACTTCACCCGCCGTTGTTGCTCTCGATCTCGCCCGTCGTCGCTGCAACCTCGCCACCATCTCTGACCTCGAAAGCCATCATTGTCGTCATATGAAATGGTCCTACCCATACGCTAAATCGCTTGACTTACACGCTCCTAACTTTGCCATTTGTGTGCTGAATCGGGTAAATTACATCCGTCGTCCAGATGCCATTACACCAAATCACGATTAGGCAGGAGTAATGGGGTGGACACTAAATCATAAAAATATTTTTCATGCACAATCGTCATTGGAACTATGTCGTCTCCTGTATTAACAAGTGCATACTTACTCGTTAATGCATGGTTAGAAATACATTTTAAAAGGAAATTTTGGTAGTTATATGTTAATGTAAATTTAAAATGTCATCATAGAATATTTGAAATGTTATCGGAATGCTTTTAAATTTGATCTTCATTATATAAAGTATTCTTTTATGCATGCTACGTCATTGTATATATTATCCTTTTTATTAAGCTGTAAAACAAAGTGAATATTAATGAAAAACTCATACAACTAAAATATTAAGTCTAGTGATGCACGATTGCGAAAGTTGAAAAAAATAGTACATAAACATCAAAACTCGGTAGACAAAAAAATAACCTCATATTCGAGTCATACAATATGGAGCCTTCAAAGTTGATGACTTCAATACAATACATAATATGGACATATCGACAGAAGCTAATAATATAAAAGCATTAATTATTCATGTGGAACCATCGTTAAAACTCTATCCTCTCACACACAATTAACCAACCATGTAGGATAATTATGTACTTGTGAAAAATCAACATATGAAAAGCAATCCTTCATGAAGCATAAAGCTTAATGTATTGAAATCATAAATATAAGTCATGAAATAGTTATTTTAAACATAAACATTTGAATGACATAAATATTAGACTAGTTTGTGTCATATAACAAATATGTCAAATAGCAATGAAACATAATTCATGGCATAGAATCATAGGACTTAATATTCCATTTTTGGATAGCAACACAAAAGTAATGACAGGAGGATTCTTAATTCATTCATTGATTATAAGTAAATATCACATTAGAGTTTGATCATAAGCGACGTCATGAGGTTTATTTATCTCATTTGTGTGTATATATACGTATGGATTAATGGGTGTAACACTCCTTAAGTGTAACTTTGTATAACACATGATCCAATAGTGCAGATGAAATTGTCTGGTCTAATTGAACGCTCGTGAGCCCTCCTCCCCACCTCCCCACCTCCCCAGCCCCCCTCGACCTCCCCATCGCCCTCCTCCCCAGCCGATCCCCCTACGACCTCCCCAACGACGACCACCGGTGACACTGTGACCACCCCATCCGACGACGCCCTCGACCCTCTCTTCTCCGACACTCTCTCTCTCTTCTCTCTTTTGATCGTCGTCGTCATCCACGAGCCGAGCCCCATCGTCGAGCACTGTGAATGCCGTTATCCTCGCCTAGATCCCTGCAAGCACCAACCTCGCCCCTCTCTTCTCCATCGTGCTCTCTCTTCTCCTTCGATCGCTGTCTCCCGTCCTCGATCCGCACTGCCGCAATCAATCAAAGCCCGTGCACAGGTTCAGGAACCTTGGGAAGCCGCCGACCGATGCTCGCAGGGCGGAGAAGATGGGGTTGCCGGCCGACAGAGGGAAAGACAAGACGGGAGAGGGGGGGGAGGGGGAACATCGCAGGGGAGAGGAGAGCGCTGTCGTAAGGGAGAGGAACGGGGAGTAGATATGAACCGTTTATTTAGATACAAAGTTTCGAGTGTTACACCCCATCAATGCCACACATATATATATATTTATTTATTTTTGCTCTCGTCATTTAGTAATTAAAAATATGTGCTTACTCTCTTTTATCTATTTACCTTCCCCTGTGCGGCGCAACAAGAGGGGGGGGGGGGGGGGGGGGAGGGGTCGCCCTCCTCTCTGCGATCTCGTCGGAGGTCGGGGGGAACGACTCCCCCACTTTCTGCTGCGCACGCTGGCACGGCGCAACGAGGTCGGGGGTCGCCCCCCTCCCTTCGACCTCGCCGGAGGTCGCAAGGAATGAGGGGGCGACCCCCCACCTTCCTTGCGCTCGCTGGCGTGGCGCGGGGGGTCGCCCCTCTTCCCTATGACCTCGTCGGAGGTCGCGGGGAAGGGGGGCGACCCCCCCCCCCCCCACTTGCGCGCGTCAATGAGCACAGGCTGAGGTCTCATCGGAGGTCGAAATTGCGCTCACGTGATATTTTTATTTTATTTTTATTTTTTAATAGCGTCAATAATGTGAACGTGAAGAGACAGAGACGTCACGTCATGGGGAAACTAGCGATTATTGATAAAGAGAATATCGGGTGAAATAAGTTAAAAGATGAAGGACATTCGTATTATAAAGTAAAGTTGGAGAACATCGCTGAGCAAACGTCAAAGTTGAAGGACGTCCACCGAAGGAATTGGCCGCTCAGGCGATTCCTCCCTAGTCCCTCAGATGCCGTCGAGTAGATGCGTGCACGTTGGAGAAAGCCATGCGCCACCTGCCCTTTCGATCGGACGTTCTTGTCCGCAGATGGAGCGATCAGAGGGGCTCGAGGTACGGCAAGAATTAATAGTGCTGGAGCAGGTAGGTGGGCGCGTGTCCTCTTTGAGTTATATACATGCAGCTCGGAGGCGCTCACCAAGTGTTCGCTGGAATGACGCTGTCAATGGCCGACTTAGTTTTCGTCAGTGGAACAGTGTTTTTGATCGTGATGTTCCTGCGTTTGGGTGCTTCACGGAGACGTGGATCACGATGGCGTTCGCATGCGGCGTGGTCTCACAATTTTGGCACCTAACTGTCCTCCGTTTCAAAGGACAGTTGAAGTCGAAGATGAATCACGCGAATTAAATCATCGACACCATTGAATCATCAATATCGGTTGATTAAAGTTTGAGATCTCGATACATTTTGGATGGAGATCGATTCAAATTAAAAAAAAGATTTACGCTTCCAATTAGATAACTTCAAATAAATTTAAAATGAACTTTCATATCAATCAAGCAACTAATTTCTTAGATCAGGATCTGATATTTCAAAAGACTAATTGATTAAAAAAAATTCGAAATTAAAATCGCTTTTCATGCGAAATTTGATAATAGTAATGATAATTGATATCTACCATTGAAAATTTGATTGGCACATGGAAGTCAAAAATCGATTTATGCCTTCATTATATCCTATGCAAAAATTATATTTGTAATATAATTTGATAGGAATACGTAATAAAAGGATAGTTTTCAATTGATAATAATTACTTTTTATATAAATATTATATTTCATTTAGAGTAATTTAATATAGTGAGATGAATTTATTGTGGACAATTAAAAATTTCTTTGTTAATTCTCAATTAATCACGAACGGCCTAATTTCAAAATATTCAATCCAAAGAATGCAATGAGGTAAGTGACTCATCTTAAGTAAGATTTCGAATTTGAGTTTTTTAAATTTTTTTTTGGAACTTCATTCATTTAGTTATGTGACGTGAACTATCTGAATTAAATGGGTCGATATTCAAACTATGAATAGTGCATTCTTTAGGAATTAAATTATTAGAATCGCTTTTAAGACATCGAAAACTGACCACTCAAAAAAAAAAAAAATTGAATGGAGTTTATTGAAACAAAATTTGTATTTCATTTTTTTTTAATTTCTACATGTTATAAATGAAACGTTAAAAAGAACCGTAAAAAAAAGTACATAAGCAGCTGTTAATATTTTCATAATCCATTTAGTTCAATGTGAAAGTGTAAAGATAAATCTGATCATCCGGGAATTCAATTATCGTAAAATTTTTATTGGAACCCAATTAGCTATATTTGAATAAGAAAAAAGCATTGATGTCTTAGTCAAATTATTATATAAGATTCGTTTTATATTTTGTTTGCATTCTCTCTGATTCAGGAATTGTTAAGAAGAACTTTAAGTAAGATTCAAGGACTTGGGATGGATACAATGATGTGATGTGGAATTCTATTTGTCCCCAATACCTGTTCGTCAATGACATGTAGAAAAAGAGGACAAGAACAACAACATAAGCTAGCTGGAGGAATTGGCATTGTTAGCTTTCATTATCATTTACTTCAGCAATCATGCTCTACACACACATCAATAAATAATTAAGTTAATAATACAGGGTTAAGGAGCACTATCTCATTCATATTTCATTAAGACTTAGGACCGAGCGAGCAATCGGTCCAATCTCGAATCGATTCTTTTTTTATCATATATGAAAATTTTAATCTGGGTCCTAAAAAAAATTCTGAAAGGGTTGAGGACCATTATTTAAAATTAAGTAAAATTAAATTAAAAAGATTCCATTGTTCCGACTAGATTAAGTCATTTTAGAGGATTAGGGTGGCTTGATTGTTCCGATTTAAATTCAAAATAATATCTATAGATGTTAATATAAAATCCTATTTTTATTGCACAGTAATAAGATTATTTGATATCAACATAAATTTATAATATAAAAAAATGCACACCAATATATATATTTTTATATTGAAATATAAAGCAATAAAATTTGGTTTGAATCCGTTTTGTTTGAACTCGAACGAGTCGTAATCCAAAATGGATCTTATTTTTTGGAAAGCATATTTAGTGTCGGCCCAAAAATGTTTTTGACCATGATAAATTTTTGAAAAATAGAATTGTGCCCTACCATCTTAATCCGTCTTGGTCGGGATAATAAAAAAAACAAAATTAGAATTTAGAAAGAAGAAATTGCATCCATATATTTTGGGAGGCTAAACAAGATCAAATGCATCTATCTTTTTCTTCCTTTTTTTTTTCCTCCCTGGACATTTGTCATATTGTATTTACTTTTCAATTACAAAGGAATATATTTGAACTTAATGTTAAAAAAAAATCAAAGATTGATAATAAAATACATGTCTTATTGATAAAATTCAAATTCATGATATGTAATAGAGATATGTGCCGTTACTCTACACCATTATTCTCGAGACATTCTATTTTTGCATACCTCTTGCTTTACTAGTAATTGATAATTATTTCATCTTAAATAGGAAGAAAATGTTCAAGATATATTTCTTGAATTTTTTGATCATATGAACTTTAAAGAACATTAAACATTTAGTGGATGATCAACTATGTCCAAAATTCCTGTTGCCCTTTTGTAAAGAAAAAAAAAAAACTAAAAGGTATAGTTCACTTTTTTTTTCTATTATCACGACTCACGATAGTATTCAGATTAATATGTGCCGTCTCTGATCGCATGCTTGAATATTGTTGATAATGTTTTGAACCTGAATTCAGTTGTAACTATATATGATCTCTTTTTTTAATCAGACGCTTCAATAGATTTTTCCAACGGATCAACGAGCCTGTGAGGGGTTAAGGGAATCCCTTACGGGGCATGCAGGGGCTCAGCAAAATTTTATCAGGTATTTTTGTATGTGATTTGGAATTAATTTATTTATTTATCATGAGATATGTGTCCTATTTTTGAAAATTAATTTAAGGTCACAGTCCGTATGTAATTTCTATCATATGAAAAAGAGAGTGTCTATATAAACTTCTTATGAGTTCAAACAGAGACATATCCTTATAATTATCATTATGTCATAACAAAGAGAGTCGCCATTTTTTGAAGATGTAATCTGATTTAGAGTGAATTTCGTAAAACTATGTGTTCTTCGTCTTCGTGCGATTTCTCTCTATTTTTGTAACAATTATAATAAAATAAACTCCTAATACAAATATTTTGTATACAACAAATTTTGAATTTGAAACACCATTAAGTGGTGATAAATTGCTTATCACTTGAGACAATTTAATTAATGTTCACTTATACAAAAATACCGTAAGACCAATTCTCGTTATTTCATTCAAACACTTTTTTTCTTAACTTTCCGGCGCATTTATAATGATGATAAAAACTTAAGTTTTGAAGTTGTTAAGAGGGCTGGAAAGAGAGAGATGATCTCGGTGAAATTAAAAAAAAAAATATTCTGAGACATTTATTTATTTGTTTTGCGGATTTGTAATTTCGTTCGCGTCAAATCAATCACAAACATTTGGTGCAATGTATACGCGCTCAGGGCAATTACAAATTATGTTATGAGCAGTTGATGCTATAAATTATGAGAACCGAATCCTGAACTTTTATAATATGTAGCAGCTTAAACTTGATAAAAATTAAAAGGATTTAACTGGGGTCATTCGCCTTGTATGACGTATGACCCCATATGCCACTAATCAGACGGTGGGCGACGACGAGCCATGAAAGGAGAGGCGTGACGGCAAGCAACAGCGGCGAGGTTCGAGCGGTGAGGCGACAGCGATTGTGAGACATGAGCGGCGAGGCGACGGTGGCGAGGTGCGAGCGGTGAGGTGACGGCGGCTGCGAGACACGAGCGGCGAGACGACGGCGGTGAGGCGACGGCGCCGCGACAAGGCGACGACGGCTGTGAGACCCGAGCGGCGGACGACAGCGGCGAGGCGTGAGCGGCAAGGCGACGACGGCAGCGAGGCGCCAACGACGAGGCAACGGGGGCGGCAATGCGATCCAATCTCTCTCCCTTCTCCCGATCCGGCGATGACGACATCGACAACGATGAGACGAGGGCGACCGATGAAGCGAGGGTGGCAGATTGCGAAGGATCCAACGAGGTAAGGGTTGCGATCTGCTCCCCCCATTTCTCTCCGATCGACGGCGAGGATGGCGAGAGAAGGTCGTCATCAACATGGCCGACGATCGTAGGAGGCAGGCAGAGGTTGGGGTTGGGAAGCCGACGACGATGACGACGCTCAGAGGTGCTGGTGGCGGCGACGATGGCAACGACGGCAACAGCGGCTGTGTGCTTGGAGAAGGAGAGGTGGCTGATCTGGTGCATTGCTCACCGTCCGATCTAATCGGACGATGGGCATAGATGCGAATGGGGTCATACGCCCCCATTAAATCCAAATTAAAAAGGTCGAAGCTAGAAACAAAACGCCCCATCCTGTCAATATCTAGATAGCAAATAATTGCCGTTGGTTGTAACTTTAAAAAATCAGGCGATCCAAGGAAATTATTTCAAGCGTTTGAAGTAGAACGAGTGTTTTATTAACTAATAAAATAATTATATATTAATTTAAGATTATTTTCTTTAACACCTCCTCAATTATAATTTTTTTCCACATCTAATCTTACAAATTTTAATTCCCAAACTAATTCAAATTTAACCGCATTTTATTAAATTTAATTATGAAACATCCTTTTCATCCTTACATTCATATTAGGATAAATTTTTTTTAAAAATAGTAAAAGTACAAATGATAATAATATTTCTTATACAATATTATATTTATGTCAAATTTTTTTTTAAAATATTTTTCATGTTAAAAATAAGGAATAAAAATGACATTTCACAGTTATTAGAAAAAAAATTAACAAACTTTAGATTAAATTTAACTAAAGGATTTAAGTGTCAAATTTAAATAAATTCAATGACTAGATTTTTAAATTTATAGATTAAGGTTAGTTACGGAAAAAGTTATAGTTAAGAGGATTTTAAAAAAATAATCTATTAATTTATTATATTAATTAAATTGTAAATTTGATTAAGACCTTGAGATTTTTTGTTGATCGAATTATTTTTCTAAGTATGATTAATTCAACGGTCACAATAAATATACATATTACTTCGTTGAAAAAGGATATGATTAATTTAATTATAAACTATAATAATTAAATTACTAAAAAAATAAGATACATATATAATTTTTGTTATCAAATTTATCCAATAAATATATATTACTTCATCTAAACAATACATGCTTAATCTAATTATGAATTACACTAGTGAAATTAATTAAATAACAAAAAAATGTAGAATTACTCTTATTGATTATCTTTTTTTATTTTGGAGTGCTTGTTCTTGTAATAATGAAGTAGGGGTAAAAGTAAAAAAGAATAGCGGCCTTTATTTTTTTTCTCATAATTATTAAAATAAGTTAAAATTTTTTAATGTAACTTATAAGAAATATAATTTAAAATTGGATGTAAAACTTTTATATTTTGGATCATGTTAAAGGAAACAACCATTATTTTTTTTCACCTGTCATTGTGGCTCTTTTTTATGCCAAAGTTCACTTCCAATTATGAAACCGCCTCGGCCTCGGTTTCAAGCTTTTAATATCATAAGTTTTTAATTAAAAAATGTCTTATAAAAAAAAACTATTTTGACAATAATGCCTAACATCCATCTTATTACATACAAATAGTGAGATAAAAAAATATTGGGCTTGGGTTTTAACTTGGATTAATTTTATTGTCCTCTCATACAATGTAAGCCCATTGGACCTCCAATTCCTGAAAAATATGTATTTCTAATCACACATTTGTCTTTCTTACACTTATTTAATTTAATATAATTTTAAAAGAAAATAAAAAACCCAAGTTGGATACTTGGGCCCACCCATTATCTCATCTTTTTTCACGACCCCATTTGCTTTTCTAATATTTTAATTTTAAGATTAATTAGACTAGTGAATAAGGATAAAAAAGGTTAAATTCACAACTAAAAGGAATTAAATATTTCGGATTACTTAAATTGTTCAAAAGGCCGACAGAATGTGATTCAAACCCGGATGCGAGTCAAGATTATACGGGCCATATGGGCCTAAACCTCGCTTTGCTATTGGGCTGAACTAAACAAATGAGCCCATATATTCACCGGGGGCGCGCAAAGGGCGAGAGATTTGAAGCTTCGCCCAAACTCAACGGTCCGCGAATCGATAACTCCAAGAGGCGCCACGCCGTACAACACTGAAACAACTGTAGTTGTTTTGCCATATGCCAATAAAGATACCCTTACGAGTTTGCACCCTTTCTTCTTACAGATCGCTCCGACCCTCTCCCATCTTGGCCCATCGGCGCCGGCCATGGCTTCGGTCAAGGACGTGCTCTCGTTCCACAGAATCGATCGCGGCGTCTACGATCGCGTCGCCGCAGTAAGGCCGCCGGCCGTCGCCCGCTACGTCGTCGCCATGTGGATGTGGTTGGAGCTCGTCGGGTTCGACGTCATCGCCTACCTGACGAACTGCAGGAGCGAGGAGACCCTGTTCCGTTTCGTGGAGGAGGCCGACGCCATACTCGGCTGCCTCCGGCAGGACGCGCCCCCGCCCCCGCACCCGGTAGAGAACCACGACGCCGCCGCCGCCGCCTCCTCTTCCATCGCGCTCACCGCCTCCCTGGTGCGGCAGCCGCTAGACCTCCGTTTCTTCCACCTCTTTCGGGACGTCGCCGTGCGGGGGATCGCGCACGTCTGCGACGGGGTCGGCCGGCTGCTCTTCGACGACGACCTGAACGCGCTGTTCGGCGCCTACGAGGCCGTGGCAAACGAGGCGGAGGAAGAAGCGCGCGCGCGGGGGACGCGGTTGGTCCGGCCACAGGCGCCGCCGCAGCTGACCAGGCTGAGCAGCAGCCTCCGCCGGGCGCCGACGCCGGTGGACGGCAGGACGATCCTCATAACCTGCCGGCCGAAAGGAACCTCCGTGAGCAAAGAGGAAGTCGTGGAGTACTACACAGGGTACGTATACCAACTCTACGTCACGCACGCATGCACGAACGCATTTTGACGCTCGTTTATCTTTACGTCGGAACATTGTGTTGGCGAGCTTTGAATACATATTTTGATATGCAGGAGGTGGGGAAACTGCATCGAGAAGGTGATCATGGAGGCGGCGCAAGGCCGGCCGGCGACGCATGGCCTGGTTGTCTTCACCAGCCAGACGTACGTGGAGTTGGTCTTCAATGGAGGCCGCGTCATGGAGTTCGACATCAAAGAGGAGAAGCAGCTGTGGGCAAGAAAAATACTGCCCCAAAATGTCGTGTAATTAATCCGAGTGATTTATTCATTGGTTGCAGCGTACATGTCAATACTCAATATCATATTGCAATATGGGTCATGGGGTTTTTGCACTGCGCCTAATTTGTTATTTATCTTTGAGGCCTCAGATTTGAGTTATAGTGAGTGCTGTTGTTTATACATAACCCTCATTATGGTCGTTGTTTCAACTACTAAGAGACTGCTACCTTGGGACAGTTCTGGACTGACGGGAGTCTGGTGATTGTTGTTAAGATTACTCATTCAATTGGAACCTTCTTTGTTGTACTGTGCAATATTTGCTTCGTTAATGATTCAGTTCATGTTTAAGGTGCAGTTTACATATATGTTGAAATGTTGTACCCCAAAGTCCCTGACATGTTGGTGGATACTCTAACAAGTATAAATGTATAATTGGGAAGAAAGAATTAAGAATGAGCATTTACTCCATTTTTAAGTATAATTCTATATCCGTATTAAATTTGAATAAATATAATTTTTGTTGTGGGCCTAAAAGAAACCGAAACTTTATCTATAAGCCCAGCGTAGTTTAAGGCCCACTAGTGGTGATACGGTTCTACACTGTTGTTGTCGTTGTTCCCACAGTTCCAGAGACCGCCATTTTGATATCGTCCTCTCTCCCGCGTCCCCTTCATTTAAATTTCGTGTTCAAACTCTCGTAGATTTGTTCCCCTTCTTTTTTTTTCTCGTCACTCATCTTTAAGCTCGCCATCAAAACCAGTAAGAGAAACCCTAAGCGGAGCTCCTCCGCCTCCGACCATCCGATCGGATACCTCCGATGTCGCCGAACCGCGCACAGGATCTCGCAGCGGCGATCCTCTCCGCCGCAGGGCTGCCGGAGATCGTCGCCGCGTGCTCCGCCGTTGAATCCTTCCTCCGCCGACACGTCTCCGATCAGTCGGGGCCCTTCTTCTCCCTCGCTCTCCCCGCCCTCCTCCGTCGCCTCTTCGGCTTCGATGATTCCCCCTCGGGGCCTACCGCCGCCGCCGCTACGTGCGCCTGGCTCGACCGAGCTGCCGGCGACCCGGCTGTCGCCAACCGCCTCTTCGCTCTCCTCGCCCCTGACGGAATCCTCCTCTCCTCCGTACTAGCAGTCGACCGCCGGGCCCGGGTGCGCTATGTTTTCCCCACGGAACGCCTTCCTGAGTGGATCCGCGTCATCCTCCGGAGCAGAGCCGTTCGGTCAAATTCGGCGATCGCCGAGATCTCCCCCGTCCTCCGCGGCCGCGTCAAGGAGGAAAAGCTCACAAGCGCTCGCTACCTCCAGCTCAACGTCTTTGAGTACTACATGTTCTGGTTCGCCTACTACCCTGTCTGTCGAGGAAGAAGCGATAGCTCCAGCACCAGAAACGCCACTTGCAAGAATACTTCGACGTTCTGGATCGTGAAATTGTTCTCATCCTTTCCTATGTTCTCGAGCACTGGACTCCGATCAGGACAGACATTGAACTATAGCCTGTATATGCGATTGTTTTATGCTTATCTTCGCGCTTTCGTGCCGAAGAATGGTCTGGAGTCGTACCAGCCGTATCGCAGCTCTCTCTTGCATTACTCGTTGAGCTATGATGAGACTTCACTTTCCCAGGCAGAGTTCGTCGTACACGCGTTGGTTAACTTCTGGATTGTGGATAATGATTTCTCACCATTCCCAGTGAATGTTACTCGTTCATTTGGTCTGTCATTTGTGAACCCTTCTGTGTCAGGAGAAGCACCGCCTACTCCTGGTCTGGGAGATGTTATAAAGTTGTTTGTGACGTATTTGAACTGCAAAACGATCGATTCTGTGGAAGGGAATGCCCTTATCTCGTTTGCCGGAAGTCCTGTGTCGAAGGGTTCCGCAGATTCTGTCAATTGGAGGAATGTAAATACTTCTTGTGAGGGTCCTGTTGTTTCTTGGAATGCAATTATACAGAGGCCCCTGTACAGGTTCATATTGAGGAGTCTCTTGTTTTTCCCAGTGGGGGCGTCTATAAAGGATGCATCCCAGGTGTTCTCTTTGTGGGTTTCTTATCTGGAGCCATGGAAGACTTCTCCTGGATACTTCTCTGAGTTTGATCATTCAGAAGTGCAGAACTCAGAAAGTGCGAGCAATCAAAAGGATGGATGCACTTCTAGATATTCTTCTGTTTGGAAAAGTTATGTTTTGGCGAATTATTTGTTCTACAGCTCACTGGTTGTTCATTTTCTTGGGTTTGCTCATAAGTTCCTCCATGCGAATGTGGGTTCCATCATTGAAATGGTGTCTCAGGTTTGTCCAGTTCCTCCTAGTTTGCACCAAAATTCTGTTTCAATGTTCTGTTTTAAGTTACTGCCCATGCAGTCTAAAATTCAAGCATCACGAATGAGTACAAATTTCAGATTTTGAACTATGTATTTTGCCCTAGTTTCCCAGTTAAAAATATTGTTGTTTGTGTAGGTCATGGTTGAAAAATGTGTTGCTTGCTAAATGGTCGGGTAACTTTCCAAATGGGTTTGTGGTGAATTTATTACCAGCTTGGTGACTGAAGTATTAAAACATTCTCATTTTACTGCTTCTATGGCTTTCAATTATGAGGCAATATGTCGCAACTCGTAAACAAATTATCCTTTTTTTGGAGCATGAAGCCTCAAGGAATAGCATTTTTTTTTTGTGTCCCTTATATGTCACGACAGGTTTTGTATTTACTGATGCATATCTGGTGCTCTTTATGAATTATTCTAGAATACAATTCGGATTGCTCTACCTAAACCGATTCTAAAAACTGCCTTTCTATATTTCCACTGTGGACTTGCATTGGTTTTTTTTATTGTTTTGAGGGTATGTGGATTTGTAATTTGTTAAATCAATTGCCTTAGGCTATTTATTTGCATTGAAAGGAGATGACTTTTTTTTTATTTAGTATATTTGCATAGGGTGTGGGAGTTAGAAGGAGATGCTAGTATCATGTGGAGAATGTGGCAAAAAATGTTGAAATGGTTGCTAAAGTCATTTTAGGAGAATCAAAAGGTTTTGAACCACGAGATAAGGAGACTTGGTGGTGGAATGAGGAGGTCCAAAAAAAGGTGCGTAATAAGAAGAATTGTTTCAAGGCGATACACTTGGACAATAGTTCTGACAATTGGAAAAAGTATCGTTTGGCGAAAAAGAAGGCTAAGAAGACAGTTAGTGATACTCGTGCTAAAGCATATGAGGGGTTTTATAAGGAGTTAGGGACAAAGGCTGGTGAACAAAGGATTTACAAGATTGCAAGGAATAAATAGAAGGAGTCGAGAGATTTGGATCAAGTAAGATGCATAAAAAATGAAGTTGACAAGGTTTTAGTTACTGAAGGAGATATTAAGAACAGATGGGAAGAGTATTTCTATAAGCTATTTAATAATGGATGTGAAGGTTTCCGTTGTGATTTGGAGGACTTGACAGTTAGCGAATGTGAGCTTAATAGGTCATTTTATCGTAAAATTAGAGTCTCGGAGGTTAGCGAAGCTTTTAAAAAAATGGAGAATGGTAAAGCCGTTGGACCGGATGGTATACCGATTGAAGTTTGAAAATATTTAGGAGAAAAATGTGTGTTGTGGTTATGTAAATTATTTAATGAGATTTTACAGTCGAAAAAGATACATGATGATTGGAGATTAAGTACATTAGTTCCTATTTATAAAAATAAATGGGATATTCAGAATTGTGCAAATTATAGAGGGATTAAACTTATGAGTCACACAATGAAATTATGGGAAAAAGTGATTGAGTATAGATTGAGAATGGAGACTAGTATTTCTGAGAGACAATTTGGGTTCGTGCCAGGAAGATTCATTACAGAGGCGATTTATTTACTAAGGGGGATGATGGAGAAGTATCGAAGTAGGAGAAGAGACTTACATATGGCTTTCATTGACTTAGAGAAGGCGTATGATCAGGTATGAAGGGATGTACTTTGGAAAGCCTTGCAAAAGAAGAGGGTGAGTGTTGCCTATATTAAGGTAATATAAGATATGTACGATGGGGCATTGACTAGGGTTAGGACACCCGGAGGTGAGACAAATGAATTTTCTATAGGAATTGGCCTACATCAATGATCAGCTTTAAGCTCGTATATATTTAACTTAGTTATCGATGCTATAACCGAGAGTATCACGGAGAAGGTACCTAAGTGCATGCTATTTGCGGATAATATAGTACTTTTAGCGGATTCAAGAGAAGAGATTAATACAAAATTGGAAATATGGAGAAATACGTTGGAGTCAAAGGGTTTTCGTTTAAGTAGGAATAAAACAGAATATATGCATAGTAATTTCACAAATAAACAACTTAGAGACGATTTGGAAGTTAGGCTAGAGGAGGATATAATTCCTCAAGTGACAAAGTTTAAATATTTAGGATCAATTGTAAGACAAGATGGTGAGATTGATGACGATGTTAATCATAGAATTCAAGCTGGTTGGTGCAAGTGGAGGAAAGCCATTTGAGTTCTTTGTGATAGAAAAGTACTCAATAAAGTTAAAAGAAAATTCTATCGTACTGCTATAAGGCCAACAATGTTATATGGTAGTGAATGTTGGGCTATGAAGGGACAACATGAACGTAAAGTGAGAGTAGCCGAAATGAGGATGTTGAGATGGATGTGTGGTCATACAAGATTAGATAAGATTAGAAATGACCATATACGTGAACGAGTCGGAGTGGCTCCTATTAGTGAGAAAATGGTAGAGAATCGTTTGAGATGATTTGGTCATGTTCAGAGAAGACCATTAGATGCGCCAGTAAGAAGAGTAGATCAAATAATCTGGAGTCCGATTAAAAGAGGGAGAGGGAGGCCAAGGCGGACACTTGGCGAACTAATAGAGCAAGATCTATTGGTAAATAATATACCGAAAGGTTTGGTTACTAATAGAGCGGAATGACATCGTATGATCCATGTAGTCGACCCCATCTAGTGGGATAAGGCTTTGTTGTTGTTGTTGTAGTATATTTGCATAAAGTACCTTATATATGGCAGTCCATTTCATATTCCTCTTAGAAAAATGAATTGTAAATCTCGTTGACACTTAGAAGATGTACAAATATATAATGATGGGTGGTTTATTTCAAGTGTTTGCATAATTTGTCTTATAATTTTATTTTCTAGTTATGTATGCATTGCGTATGAATCAGAGTAGAATTCCAATTATTTATTGGGACCTGAAAATGGTTCATATTTGATTACTGCAATTGAGCATGCTATTACTTTGGCACATAATCCATCATCCTATGTTCATTTGCCTCTGCAGGTTTTAAATATTTTGACTTCATCCAGTGAGCTTCTTGAACTCCTTCGAAAATTTGATTTGGCATATCATTCTAAACACACTGGATCATTATCAAATTCTTCCAATGATGTTTACAACTATATACCAGCAATACGTGAAGAATTACTGGTGTGTTGTCTTGCTTTATAAAATCAAATGAAATTCTCATGTCTATATATTCCTTTTAAAAAAATTCTAGATATGTGAGCTGTTGTACTAGATATTCGAAATAGACATATAAGAACCTCGCTGTATGCGATTCGGGTTCATGCTTTTACCTTCTTTTTTTTTGCATTTTAGTAATACTCAGTTTTCTATTTCCCACTCTTTCAGAAAAGGTGTAGTTGTTTTAATAGTTTGTAAGTGAACCCGAAGTTATAGTCTTAAGAGCTAATCCTTCCTCCAACAGTGATGCTTCCAAGATTTGAACTGGGGACCTCCCTTCCGGGTTCAATTTGTCCGCTAGTTGAACTAACCATTGTTGCTCCCCCTTTTTTGTCACCACATGCTATTGCTGCACTTTTTCCTTCTGGCTTGTGTATTGCCACTTATGTTTTCTAATGGCAGGATTGGGAGGATGGCCTATGTGAAAGTGGCACAGACGGGTCTTTCCTACGTGAGAATTGGAATCATGATTTGAAACTCTTTTGTCATACTGATAATGGGGCTCTTAAATTGCTTCAGGTATAGTTATACCGTTATACAGTTCAATGTATATCATGTAAGGCACTGTTTGGCACGTCTTGAAGGGAGTGTCTTAAGTAGCAGATAAAATTTTAACCGGATCAAAACTCTAGTTAAAGTGCTTGATAAATATACAAATTAGAAATTATGTATTTTTTTATTAAATTTAGTGTTAAACCACTATCCCTAATATCTAATAGTTATCATTTAATCATATCATTATCTTCTAATTAAATCATTATTCACTAATCAACACATTAATTTTGTCAAAGAAGTCTAATATTAATAATGCCATATTGACGTTTTTGTTAATGTGATGTCTGTGTTTGAATAGAGCAATTCAGAGTATATATTTGGTTTATTCAAACCCTGTCGAATCTCATGAACATGAATCAACGAGACGTCGTATGATCTATATAGCCAACCCCACCTAGTGGGATAAGGCTTTGTTGTTGTTGTTTTCGGGATTATACAAATTGATATATTTTCTTATTAGTGGCACTTTTTAGAGGACTTAATATCACACTTTGTTTATTCATTATTAGTTTCCTCCCCCGCCCCCCCACCCCACCCACCCACCCACCACTCACTGAACTTTTACTGATTGAATGGTTTGGTTTTCTAATTCTTCTAATATCACACTTTGTTAAATCAATTATTAATTTCCGCAACTTGCTGAACTTTTGTTTGTTGAACTGTTTTGGTCTCCACTTCTTTTGCTGTTAATTTTATCCCTTGTGTCCCTCAAAAGAACAATATTCATTGTGTATTTGTGAAGGTGTTGACGTGTTGTTGATAAATGCCTTGTCTAATTTGTTTGCCTTTCGCTTGCTACAGCTGTTGGTATTAAGAGCAGAGCATGAAATCCATCTTGCATCTGGTGATGTCTCAAATAACCTCCAGGTCTTGGAATCTATTAGATCTCAGATGAACATACTTTTTGGTGGCTCTTTGAGCAAGGATTCGTCTTCAACAACACAAGAGGAAAATTATCCGCGTCATGAACGCAGCAACGTGTTTACACCAAAACACCCAGGGGTTGGCGCACGTAAATTGGCAGACAGAGATTACAAAGGTGATTGGATGCTGCGGCCCATCATGGATACTGAAGTAGCATGGCTAGCAAAACTCTTGATCAAGTTATCTGATCGCTTGAATCAGTCTCTTGGCCTCGATCACAGGGAGAACGGTGATTCCATGAGCCCTATGGTTGTGGACTTAAGCCATGAAGAAATATATGATGTGGGAGCGCCAAAGGAGGCACTCCGTGTGGTTTTTAAATGGATCAAAGTATTTGGCAATACAGCTGTGAGCTTCATGAGAGCCAAAGGTTTGAGAGTAAACTTGAGGGTATTGGCATCCAAGAAAATATTGGTGTTGCTCATATTGTATCTCACCTTTATTGCGTCGAAGAAGGTATTCAAGGCAGCTTTCTCAGTCTCCTGGCAAGTGACCTGCTACGGTAGCTCAACAGATGTATGTAGTCATCTTGTTTCAAGTCTGCTGTAAATACATGTACGGTGATCCACACAATGACGCCAACAGTTTCCTTGGAACTAAAGTTTCTTGAACTTCAACGTGAAATGAAAGTTCTCGTCGCACGTTTGAATAAAGTTCTCGGACAGGCAGATCTTCACTACTTGACCCGATAGAAGTTCCAGGATGTTTGGTAAGTTCTCGCTTTGGCCGAGATCTTTTGAGCAGAAACTTCGACGGATTTCAGACGCTGACCAGAATTGAAGTTTGTGGGATCTACGAGAACTTTAATCTGTGTTTAGCAGAACTTTCTTAAATTTTCGTCTGAAGTTCTTATCCCAAACACGCAATGAAGCAAGTATATAAAGTGCATGCTAAAGCAGTTTCGAACAATGTTTTTGAATCTTACAAACATTGATGATTCTGTATGGTTTATTTTCCCCTCACTTTGTCTCTGATTTCATTGGACTTTTGGTGCTGCCTCTTTGCTAACCAAGAAAGCAAGCTATTCTTGTAGATCCTTGAGTGCATTTAGAACCCCCAGGGCTGGGAACACCAAATGAAATTTAAGATGTCATATGGTATTTGGTCATTTAACTTTAAATTTTAATACACAGGGCATTCTAACTTTACACGAATAAAATTTACATATTACGTCATTCAGTTAATCTGAATATTCGAATAATTTAATTTTTAGTTTGCCAAAAATAAAGCATTTAATTGTGCCACGTGACTTCTTAGTTCTTATAACCACTTCATTTATTTTGGATTTTACCTTTTTTTTATTTTAAGTCACCAAATTTAGGTTTGCAATATATATCTTGCACAAATTATTTTAAAATAATTTATTTGGTAAAAAAATATAACATTATTTTTTATTTGGATGATATTCTTAACTAACAAAATCCTAACTCGTAAAAAAAAACTCGTTGAAAGTATAAGTTATTGAAGTGTTTGTGTATTGAAATGCAAAATTGAATAATTAATAACTAAATCCAGCCATATAAGCTTCTCGTCATTGGCTGCGACAGCAAACAACCCACGATGCCATGAATATTTTATGAATTTTATTTACGTTTTTTTATGCTCTCCAGTCTCCATATAATAAGTTCACAACATCCCTACATACGTCCCATTAAACTTAAGTCAGTTCGTAAGGTATTATTTAATTTCAAAGGCTGCCTTGGCTTCTTTTAATTTCATTATGTTACGTTCCAATTTATATAGCTTAAAGAGAAACGTCAGAAGGAAAACAATTGTGTCTCTATTTTAATAATGCATATTTTGAACTAATATAAGAATAATAATTATGACAATAAAAATTGTGCTAAGAATAAAATAACGAAGTTAAGGTTAATGATTTGTTGAAATATTTGGAACTATTGAATTGGACTTGAGAAATGATGGGTACTTTATCCGACCCGAGTCGACTCGTGTTCGCCTCAGGAGTTCATGCAGCTGGGTCCATGTCACTCATCCTGTCAACATGTCTATTTTACGTGGTCAAAATCTATTGCACTTTACAAAGCAAAGTTTGGATTGAATCGGCTGAGCATTGAGAATTCGAATTTTTTTAAATTTTTTAAAAAATTCATTAAAATCTTATTTATCTATTTAAAAAGACATCAAAATAATCGTACTAAATGATGAATCAAAAGATTAATTTATGATCAGTGTGCATAATTCTTATCACGAATTAAATGATTGACTCTAATTCTTAAACGCTAATGACATGTTTGATAATAAAATCAAGTTGAAATAGAGGTTGATCCCAACCTAATTCTAAAGATGGAACCAAGTCACCATTATTATCCTAGTTCTAACGTGTTGTTCTATTTTTTGGCGAAACTTTTTTTCACTTTTTTTATTTGATCTTTTTGTTTTTTTCAACCCTTTTTTTCTTTTTCCAATTTCTCTTTTTTTATCTTTCTTATATAAAATAATTTATTTATTAAGTAAAAAAATTTATAATAAAGGATTAATATAATATTATTTATTACTTATCATTTAATAAAAAATTTAATTTTTAAAATAAAATTAATTAAAAATGTTTTTATATTTAAATAGTATATTTTTTAATAAATTTTTTCATATATTTTATATTTATAATATTTATTTTTTATTCAAATACCCGTTAAAAATTAATTCGTTAACAACATGATTTTTCATTTTTCACTTCATCCGATCACACTTCAAACTAATTGATTAATTCAATTATACATAGACAACTTATAAAGAAGCAGACTTTCGTTTTCCAAAATCAACCGATGACAAGTGAAAGAAAATCTACTGCACTTTGAACATCTACTGCTACGGTAACAGAATCTGTGCAGACAAGGAGCAAGAAAGTAATAATGACATTTGATTATGAAAATTTTATTCTTGAGTTGTTAACTGTCACTTGCACTGAACAGGATCGTTTACCATTCGAGCTGACTCAATTTTAAATAGGCCCCGTTTTGAATCTTTTGATGGGATTGGATTCTCAATCGAGCAAATCTGAACTCAATCCTCAATAGATTAAATACATCATTACATTGAGTGAAAAAAAAGTATAGAATACATTTTTGCACTGTTATTTATAATGCATCTAGGGTCTTATTTACAAAAAAAAAAAGAATTATTTTGATTCAACCATCTCTTTCTCAACTCACCAACTTGAATTATTAATCCCCCAACTTTCGTCTCTCAGTGTCAGTGTCGGCCCAGCAGATTATTTTCGCCATTCCATTCGGAAAGATACTATTTCAAAAACTACATTTATTGAGGGGAGCGGGGAACGGGGGTGGTGGTGGTGGTGGTGTTTTGAAAGAACGGAAATGAGGGGAAGAAAAAACGAGGAGAATTCATTCTCCTAATTTGATTAATTTAAGTTCGATGAAAACGAAAAAAAATTTCATTCTTTTTCTTTCATTTCCTTTTAATATTTTTCTCCCTCCAAATTGAGATAAAAGAGAGGAAAAAAACATATTTAATACGGGTTGATGTTATTTTGAAAGAACGGAAATGAGGGGAAGAAAAATAAGAAGAATTCATTCTCCTCATTTGATTAAGTTTAAGTTGGATGAAAACGAAAGAAAAAATCTCATTCTTTTTCTTTCATTTCTTTTTAATATTTTTCTCCCTCCAAATTGAGATGAAAGAGAGGTAAAAAATATATTTAATATGTATTTTCAATTTTAATTAAATAAATTAAATATATAATTATATATTAAAAAATAAAATCATCTAAATAAATTAATCATACACATTTCAACTTTCAAGCCCGAGACAATGAATGAAAAAAATATTCCATTTTAATTTAGAATTGAGCTGATAACTTACATTATTTATACTTAAAAAATATATATATTTATATTGGTAAAAAAATTAGTTGTTTAAAAGAACTTGTATTCTTATTTTTAAAAGCATATAACTATTAGTAAATAAATATTATAAAAGAAAAGAAAAAGTAAACAATAAGAAAAAGTAATTCGACCCCTCTGAGCTGGAACTAATTTGGTAATTTTCTCTTGTCTCAACTCAACTCGATCTAGTTCGGATCGACCAATTTTGTGTGTTACCGTAAACACCCCTGCACGTGACCCACGTCCATGTGAAGCGTCACATCTCACAACAGCGCTCCCAGTGGCATCGTCGTCACTTGATCAACTGACACAGAAATATGTAGATTATGTTCATGCACAGACCCCACTCCACCGCGTGTCTGTAGATAAAGCTCAATCCTTTGATCCCTAGAAAAAGAGATCGATCGGATCGGTGACGACACAACACATCGCGCAGCAGGCTTCAGCCAACGGTAATGGCCCTCCGTCGCTTCTCCGCCGCTGTCTTCGTCGTCGTCGTCCTCGTCTCCTTCCTCGCCTTCGCCGCCGCCGGCGTAAGTAGAAGCCTAACATGTCCATGAACTCTAACGTTATTATTTTACGGAGAAAAAAACATAAAAGAAGAAAGAACGATTTCTGATCGTGATGCAATGATTCGGGCGATGCGCAGAGCGACGCCGACGACGCGCAGTGCGTGTACACCGTGTACATCCGGACGGGAACGGTGATCAAGGCCGGCACCGACGCCAACATCGGTCTCACCCTCGGCGACGCCTACGGCCGCCGGTTCGAGGTGGCGGACCTCGTCTCCTGGGGCGGCCTCATGGGCCCCGGCTACGACTACTACGAGCGCGGCGCCCTCGACGTCTTCAGCGGCCGGGGGCCGTGCGGCCTCGCGTCCCCGATCTGCAGCCTCAACCTGACGTCCGACGGCGCCGGGAAGCACCACGGCTGGTACTGCGAGTACGTCGAGGTCACGGCCACGGGACCCCACGCCCCGTGCACCCAGACGCTCTTCTACGTCCGCCAGTGGCTGGCCACCGACGCCGCCCCCTACCGACTCTACGCCACCGTCGACGGCTGCGGCGAACAGGCGGCCGGCGAGGGCCGGCGCCGCCTAGTAATTGGAAACGAACCCGAGTCGTCGTCTTCTGCGATGTGAGCTTTTGCTAAAGAGGGGCGTCCATTTCTCTGTTCGTCTTTTCCTGGTTTCTGTATTATGTGCACGCATGAGGCGACAGCTGCAGGCTGGAGACGCTGTGACTCTGTGATCACTAATAAAAACACGAGTTCCTTCATTTTGCTGTACTGAGTTTAATGATCCACTTCCTTTTGCTATTTTGATCATCACAAGCACTGTAGGACATCAAGCTTCCTCCATGTTTAGAAGACGAGATCGATCGAGGCATCGAGCATTACAAATGCTGACACGAGTTTAAATCTTACAGAGGAAAACTACAAATAGTCAAACAGATGCTAATTAACAAGGATCAAGTTGCCATTATTACTTGTTACATGGTTTTGTATAGGTGAATATTGGCAGAATCCAAGACAATTACGCAGTCATTCAATTGAAACACATCGGCCGCAATCAGAATTTTGTTTCCATTCATGGGAGAAATGAAATTGCAGGAGGAGCCGGGAGGGATCAGTCCATTGGAACAATCCAGAACTTATTAGCTTCAATAAGCCAACTAAGGAATCAATACACAACAGAACTTTTCTCCTGCATGAGCACTGAAATGATCCACTGGAATCTGGAGTAAAAATGGATGGAAGTACGGTTTGACTTCATTTTGAGAAAAGCTCAAGCCACAAAGTTGGGCATTTACGATGACGAGTTTCAATGAACCTTTGAACACCTTGATGACAGAACAAATGATAGCACTTTGCAATCAATCACCGCCTGAACTTTATCACAAGAAAATTCAGGCCGTGAGACAGAGAACATATCATTAAGCTTCAAACTTGGCAACTTAATGTCTATAGACGTGAAAGAGAAAAGCTTGTTGGTGAAGGCAGATACTGCAACTTCAGTATCCCTCTAATATATTCTCTCACTTCCTGCGTAAGCTTTTCCAGGACCGAGCCCTTCGTCTGTGCCTTAAAGTCACGTCAGTTGCTTTGTCAGCACTTACAAGTGCTCTTCCATCCTCTTCTTGTTAAACCTGTTCTATACTTCTATGCATCAAATACAGTTCAATATGAAGACAATCCAACAAGACAGAATAATAATTAACTTCATACCTCTCCTTTTCTAGTTCGATTAATATCTCTTCTACATCGAGTCGACCTTTTCTCAATGTTATGCAACCCATCAAGAGATTGTCTCAACTGGTGTGATTCACTATGCACATCCAACAGCCTTTTTTCTGGCATCTTCTGAAGTGACAGAAGTATGATGGCCATCATCTTTCAAGTCTGCAAATTGGGTGTCGAAAATCAACACATTGGATCTAGAATAATTTTCCGAAATAAGTGTATTTAACTTACCTGATCATCAAATTGAGCAACTTTATGGTTAAGTAAATCCATTATCAAATCTGTTTGCTGCAGTTTCATACTCATCATCTGTATCTCCTTGCGGAGAGCTTCATGTAGTAGCCTTGTTCTGACGCTGTCCATGAAAAGCTCGACCGCGAGCAACCCAAGCGAGTTGCAAATCGCTTTCAATCAAATGAAAAGCAAGAAAACAATCATACTTGTAGAATCACAGATAACTTGTAGGAGCTTAGAATAGTTTCAAAAAAAAAAAAAAAACTTGTAGGAGCTTAGAAGCATAATCATAATGAATAAGTGGGCAAGGCAACAACTATTACGCCAATATTTTTAGGCAATAGTTACATCCTATAAGTTTAAAGAGCGACCTTGATGTTATGATCATCTCTGATCTCTTTCAATGATCTGCTGCAGGAGATGCTGATTGTGAGTTCGCATATCCTTTTTTTTGGCAATTCTCCGGTGTTCGGGAAGAAGTTTTGACGATTCAATTCACACGATGTTAAAGAGGGCACTATTCACAAATTGAAGGTCATCATGATTAGAATCATTCTGTAACGCCTGCGATTTTAAAACCATGAAATCAATTCCAAATCAAATTCAATTAGTAATTATGGCAAGAATTTGAAATGAGATTGAAACTAAAAAAAAGGAATGTTGAAGAATGGAAACGGCCGACCAGGGGAGAAATTTTCTCCCCTGATCGCGCCCCACGATCGGCCGGCCGATGCTATAAAGAGGGTGAAGAGGAGCGCCCTGCGACTCCTTCGACACCCTAGCCAGCCGCCGCTCCTCCTTCTTCAACTCCGATGACCGACGCACCCACACGACGGACGAAGCAGAGCGCAACTTCGACGACGAATGACCAACGATCCAACATCCCCTCGTCGCACCGCGACCCCTCCAACGTTCGTGAGGACTGGGCGTACCTTCTCACTGGCCAAGAGTGACCGGCAATCGATCAGACGACACAAACATCACCGGCGAACTTCGACACGCGAAAATAGAGGTACCTTAGATTTAAATCCCCTAGACGAAGAAATATAGATCTAATGTTGCACATAAAGATGTCAGAGTGATCATGAATGTCATAGATGTATTTTTCATATTGTAATCTATTTGATTCGACGGTCGAAGGATCGTCGGAATCAGAGAAGATGACCGGCGCGGTTTCTACGCGATAGGACCTGGCCCGAGTAATTGTTGACCCAGCCCGGGTTATACCAGGACGCGGCCTGGAAATGATTAAACCCGACCCGAGTTTATTTACCGACGACGTCGCTCCATTATCGTGTCACGACCCGATCGGATTAGAGTTCAACTCGGCCCAAGTCGCGTCGAATCGTCGATTGGACCGAGCATGAGCTCGACCGAGATGACGACCGCCGTACAGTCAGTAACCCGGCCCGAGTTAACCTCGACTTGGCCCGGGTAGTGTGCATTAATGCCCCGAATAGGACCCGATCCGAGTCCTCCTGACTCGGCCCGATCGGATCACGACCCGATCGGATTAGAGTTCAACTCGGCCCGAGTCGCGTCGAATCGTCAATTGGACCGAGCATGAGCTCGACCGAGATGACGACCGCCGTACAGTCAGTAACCCGGCCCGAGTTAACCTCGACTTGGCTCGGGTAGTGTGCATTAATGCCCCGAATAGGACCCGATCCGACTCCTCCTGACTCGGCCCGGGCTATCCACATATCAGCCCCGAATAGAACTCGGCCCGAGTTCGAATCCACCCAGCCCGGGTTCAGTCGGGCAGAGAGATGGATCCTTTCTTTTGAGTCCAATCCTTCGGAAATGAGGTCCTATTCTCAACAGAATCTCATTCAGAACCATAATGACACTGAGAACCAATCCTTTTGAGAAAAAGGAATCCCTTCCTATTCCAATTTCTAAGTAATATTAAAGATTAACAAAAATAAGCAAAGTAAAGATAAAGATGTGGGATTGCTATGTGTCGTTTCCAATGTATAGAGCAAAGATCATGGTATTGTATAGAGAGGGGCAAGTAGTTAGCTGAGGAGACAGTAAAGCTACTGGTCTTCAATGACCATTGTTTCTTAGATTTCAGGTTTTCTCCCACCGGCATCTCGAAGAATGATGATGCAATGGTCACACTCCTTCCTACAGAGAATATAATATTGAGCTAGAGGGACATGTAGTTAACTGAGGTGTGAGTTCTCTTCCACCTACATTCCGAATTGGGTGATGTTGTAACACACACTCCTTTTTCTTTTTGGGCTTACTGGATTTATAAATTCAGAAAGGCACTTCTGACATTCCAACCTAATAAAGTCGAGTTCGCATAGGACAACCAACTTCAAAGACATCATAGTAATGTAAAAGACGTAGTGCAATTCACAGTAAAGCAAATGCAAAGCAAAGTATTGAATAGTATGGCATAGAATATAGTATAGCAAAGTATGGAACATAGTATGATAAAGATAATGCAGAGTATTGTAAATACAAAGTATAGTTATAGCAAAGAATATAGTACAAATATGAATATAATAGAAGCATTGTATATGACCTCTTTATAGTCAATGTATAGAAGTCAAAGTATACAATTGTTCATCACTGATAAATTATTTCTATAATCATCATTGATTATTATTTCATCGTCTATGTTTCTATTGTACTGTGCATCTTTGCTCATGGGTATTCGATTTTTCTGCATTGGAATTTTGCATGTGAGAATAATAACTGATGAGGTGTTGGAGGGCACATAGCTTGGAAGATGCTGCACATGACTATTTTATCATCAAGCTCACTTCAATTGAATTTAGTGTTATGATTTTCATGTTATCCATAGACACCATGCTATTCCGCTCATCGAATTTCTTCTGTCTATTGAACTTCTTGAGATTTATGATCTCTTATCATCT
Organism: Pontederia crassipes; assembly: GCA_030549335.1. Taxonomy (NCBI): domain Eukaryota; kingdom Viridiplantae; phylum Streptophyta; class Magnoliopsida; order Commelinales; family Pontederiaceae; genus Pontederia; species Pontederia crassipes. Next base: position 64,054,184 of record CM060196.1, on the reverse strand, counting down.
TGCTATCATATGTATGGATGAATGATGTCTTTGATATTCTGACGATTGAACTTTCGCATTAAAGTTCTTTATTATATTTTATTATAATATTGATGTCACATGTGCACTTTATTGAATGGTCATGGTCAATAGTGTAGTAGGCAGTGTAGCGCTCCCGGGGTCAACCTGACTATTTACGTGACATGAGGAGTGATTTTAGGGGCGTTACACATTCTATGTTGATAGGTGACATTATCAATAAAAATATTCTGCATCCACAAAAATTCGAACTCGAAATTATATTTAAACGAGGAGAAATCCCTTAGCACTTCTCCCTATCCTCTGACCTCTCTTTGTGAAAAAAAGAGCAAGCATTATGCCACAGTAATGACATGGAAGCTCCGGCATTTTTTATTATAAATTATAAGAAAAACAAACCACAATTTCTGACAAAAAGTATTCTTGGACTTCAGAATTTCAGAAAATAGTTCAGAAATATCACTGCATTCAAGAATTTATTCCTTACTTCCAAAGCCTAGATGTCAACATTGAAAAATTTTCGTAATTGTTCTTGAATTTTATTTTTTTAACTCAAATTTTGTTCGTATACTAATTTGTAACTTCTTTTATCAAAGATCTTTTTGCCCTATGATGGTTCATTTTTCGATTGTCAAGTTTTCACATATATATCCCTTCCCGACTTGGCATAATATAAAATTAATAAAATAATACTAAAAAAATGAAATCAAAAGTTTGAGGAGAATAGCAAAAAAAGTTTAGAAGAAAATTGCTTGAAAAAAAAGGCAATGTGATAAAAAAATGATTTTTAAAAAATAAAATAATGTGACCAACACAACACTCATGCTTCAACGGCCACGCAGCACGGGCACAATAAACTCTGGCTCATTTATTATAGCGTCTGAATGCATTGTGCAAACGAATGCAAGCTAATATGTCAAAAATATGAAAAAAAATTCATTGCATATGATTATGAACTCCAACTCAAAATACAAGAAATGATAATCACAAGTTTGAATTTCTTTTTTGGGTGTGATTGTTTTTTTAGTAAGGTGAACTTAGAGCTACTCAAAGTGAGCTATTAAATATATCATTTATGTGACGAATTTGATATACACACACGCACTCACTCTCTCTCTACACACATATATATATATATATACACGCACTCACTCTCTCTCTACACACATATATATATATATATATATATATATAAAAGAAAACAAGGTCCCTATGTACATGAATAATATCATGACTTGGAAGGTATCTAGTTCGCTTGACGTCACATCACAAATGCCAAAGGAAAATAAATAAATAAAACGAATTGCCAAAACAATCTTCGTATATGGCCTCATCAATGCAATGTAGATTAGGATAGCAGCTGGGCAAGTCGGGTTGGCAATTTTTATGGGTAATTTCCTTGAATTAAAAGTTATATTGATTTGTGGAAAAAATGGTAAAATTTATTTACATATACATACATAACAACGAAAAGGTTTTTCGTGTCCTGCTCTCTCACGTCACATACAAAAAAAAAGGCATTTAATAAGAATATAGTTGAACTTAATTTAATCCGGAACGAACTAGAACTTACTTTTTTTTACAAATGCACTTTTTGTCATATATAATATTTCAATAGCACGAGGCAAATGAAAGACCTTCAAACACTTATGACCTTACTCTTGTACCGGAAATGTAGAGATTCCATTTGTATCTGAGAAGCAAAATAATTAGCATAGGATTTTGACTAAAAGAACAAAGATATGAGGGTAAAAACTATAATGCATTATACTAGCAATAGAAATGTGGATTACATTTGAAGCACCCTTGGGATATATCCTATCCTATCAATTTTTTTCCTTTGTTTTTTTTTTCTTTTGGAAACTCATAACTAGAACTATATTTTCGATGCTCTCAAGTGTCATATATACAAATATGAGAACCAAACAATGAGCTGTCAAGGTAAAACTGGTACTAGTCATCTTTACTTGCGACCTCGTGTCTTCTCTTCTGCCCGACCTCCACAAGTAATGTGAGAAGAGCTTCACATACTTGTGATGCATCCGACTCACTAGGATTGTCATTCAAAGACGAGTACACCATCCAAGCATGGTCAAGCTTTCTTTCTGGCCGGACTACAAGTGAACCTGGAACCTCAGCATCGCGCCGTGTAACAAGGCCATCACTTTTTTCACCGTATCTGACCTGAAGAAGCTGTGCACAGGCAGCCATTGCAGCTCCTAATGGCATGACCACTGGGAGCTTAGTTGATTGGCCATCAGCAAGGGGCGCGATGATGGGCAGTTCAGCATGTGCTACATGAGATAGGGTCGAGAGGACAGCAGGTGTGATCCCAGCTTCTGTGTGGAAGGAAACAAGAGGAAGTTCTCGTGGCAGTGGGTATTTCCTTATGAACTCTTTCCTTCTCTCATAAGTCAGATCTTCAAGAGCCTGCAAGTCTCCCTGCCGTGGAGAAAAAAAATTAAAAAATGAAGGTTGCAGTTTTAGAGAGTCCTTACATGTCAAGAGTAATATCACGAATGACTAGCAGTGTTTTTCTCTTGTTATTTTTATATCAAAAGTGGACATAGCCCAAGTATTTCTATAAATCCAGTTAAACAATTCAGAGACAGGAGTCATAGTTTTATGTGGAGTCAGGACATGGGCACAGATGCAGAATTATGTATTAATATGAGCGTATGACAAACCCATAAGAACAACAGTTACAAGTAACAAGCAACTGACACGACATCTCATGCAATCTCTCTATTCGCAAAAGAAAAGGTTGATGGAATCACCATCATAAAGCAGTGACTTTACTTTGGTGTGGGGACATTGCATAGTTTTTTCCTTTGTGCTATCTATTTGCTACTTCTATTGTTTGGCTTCATTTTCAACATAGACTTGGGCTCACCTTTACCACAAGTCATGAAGATAGACCAATTAATTAAGTTCTAATGGACAAGCATTTCTAATAGTAAAACTGCAAAGCAGTAATGACATTATAAATCATCGGGTGCTCAACAAAATCATGCCAACTATGCCTAAAAAATGCTCCAATAAAAGTTTACAATACCATCAGCGGACAAAGTACCTTAAGGACTTTGCATATTAGGATCTCCATGAGTTTCCGTAACCTGACGTAGTCTCCAAGCTGTCCTTCGCGCAAAATATCAGATGCAATCGGGCTGCCTCCATAGGGACTTTGAGCTAATGCAAGTCCTGCAACCTTATCCTTCAAATCTGACCAGTATAAGGATAATGCTGCTGCAGCATCTACTCCCCCCTTGCTATGTCCAAGAAGTAGTACACGCTTCTTAGATCCCCAATATATTTCTTCTATATAGTCTTTAATCTCCCTTGCATTTTTAGCCACTGAAGCCTGCAGTAGAAAACACAACATATAAATTAAGTTTGATAAGACAAACACAAATCATGTATGAGAAGAAAACTACCTCACTGTGAATCTTAGCAATGTGGCAAGCGAGACCCATCTTGGAGAAGCATGTTTTTGCATTAACAAAATACATAGGACCATGATTACTAAAAAGACCTGCCAGAAAAACAAAAAAAGGCAAATAAAATAAACTTAGTGGAAGCTTGAAAATATATAGACCAAAATGTATCGCATAAGGAATAAACAAATATTACCTGGAACCAACAAGTACACCATTGAATTTGGCAACTTGTGTTCATCATTTCTGATGAAAGATATATGCAGGAAACATGACAGTATAAGTGGAGTTTCAATATAGTGGTCTATGGTAAGCATATTGATATGTGGGCCAACCTTACGCTATCAAGTATTTCATTGAATCTTTTAGTTCCATCTTCAACTGGTGGCATGTCAACAGCCCGCTGTAGCCATCCAATGTCATCTGCCGAACCACGGACAGTTTTTCGTGCTTTATCTACAAGGCTGTGTATAAATGCATAAGAGTGGATATTTCCCTATTATATTGAACATTTAATAAGATTCACACATGGCTGAACCAAAGATCAAGAATCATGCAGAATAAGAATCCACAAAATTAAGGAACTTGAAATCGCTAATAAGCGATGCCCATCCTTCAGTCAAGATTAGATGCAAAAGCAAAAAGAACCTAGCACTTAAAAGTTGATTTATACATTGATAGGGATCATACTCTTTAAAAACTGAAGATCCATTTTGAAAAATACGAGTTGACACTATGGGTCCAGTTCTCTCAGGAGATGAACTTCTTTCATTGTGTACAGGTGAAGGTGTGCTACCACCATTACCAGATTCTTCAGACACAGAAAACCAACTCCGAGCTGAAGCCCTACTCTCTTGTCCTGATGATAGTGTCGTCAGTTCACGGCCTTCGTTCTCATCTGTAAAACCATTATCTTATTTTTTTCTTTCTGAAGGAAACCCATGTTCAATAATTATATTATTTCAAAACCATACAAAACAGCATATATGAAAAGGAAAATGTAAAGCCCATCAGCCATGGACATATTTAATAAGATACTAAATCTGCAATGACATTTTTATGATGTGTTGGCATTCCATAATTGTTTTCTTCAAGATTTTTAGAACGAGGAGATATGTGACTGACCAGGGGAGCCTGCAAAGCAGCTAGTAAAATAGGATGTTGTATGTGCAAGATAGGAAGCAGCCTCATTGAGAGCTGGAATGGATGTAAATAATTGATGATCCCTGTTTGCTGAATAATCATCATGAACCTGGATTTCAAAGTTTTGCTTCAAGAAACAGGCAAGTGAAAGATAAAACAACTCCAGGTGTGATAATCATCATTATATTCTAATTTGCAGTAGAAACACAGGGAGAGGAGAACAATATAATTTCACCTCATAAAATAGAAGGAAAAGAATTATATAAAAAAAGTGACAAATAACTATGAAAGAGAGACAAATATATCCATGGAGGAAAATTTGTTACTGTGATTGAAGTCATTGACATAGTAAAAACTTCACTATCATTATCGAACCATACCATCAAAGAAGAGGAGGAGGAATCTCTCTTGGGGAACCATGCGTCCATTTCTCAGAAAATCCTGGATGAATTAAATTCTGTTAATCCTCTCTATGCTATTCTCTACTTAATCATTATAGAAACTACAGGGTCACCACATGCCTTTTATGTGAGGAAAGAACAGGTAAACGGAAGAGAATCTCACCATTATTTTTTAAATTTTCTGTACATTTCATTATATTTTTAGAGAGAACATTTTGTTATTGTGAAAATAGAATTGGTGGCTCAAAGGTTTCAACCAGTACATTTGATCATTTTGATAACAAGAAACATAATCAAATAATGAGCTTATTGCCATGATAGGCTGTTATATTCATTGCAGCAATTTTTTGTCCCAAAGTTTAAACTGTAAAGATTTAAATAAATTTAGGAAACGAGCTGAAACGTGGACCAGCCCTCTTCTAGATGCCCATTCATCAGAGATTAATGCTCACTCTTCTACAGGAGTACACTTTTGACATCACCTTTGACATCTTCTCTGACAGGTTATGGAACTTAGGTTGCTAAGTGCTAACTGATGAGAAGTATCCTTTCATAACTCTATACTCCTATAACTACAATTTAAGCTTCTTCAAGACAGGAACAAATCAATTCTTAAGATGCTTGACATCAGGGAGGATCCATCAGGGCGACCTAATTGCCATCAACAATCAAAATTTAACCAAAACAACGTTCATATACTCAACTCTGATTCAAGCATACCTCAACAAAAAAAAAATCTAATTCAAATACCTTAAACAGATTCCAAGAGGGATATGAAGTTACAATCACACCCTTTATGTTCCGACTACAGTCTCCATACATCCATTCTTAATTAAAAGAAGCAATGGGTATTCAGAAGCTCCTTTTTTTTTAATAAAGGGATGTGAGTATTACCATGGGAAGAATTACTAGTCATAGCTTGAGAATCGACTTATGCTCAGAATATTAGCACGATCCAAATTTTGTCTTTTCTTAAACATCATATTAACCAGTTGCGAAACACTATAACTGTCAAGATACAGGTGAAAGTCCTCCCAATGTTCACAATCCATCCTTCAGTTCTATTTGCCTCCTTAAAGTTCGAAAGGTGACAGATTCTACATACGACAGAGCTCCAAAAGCAAACTACTGAGCTGCAGGTTTCCTATAAACAAGGGAATAAAAAACGCGCACGACCCCGCATCGATCCTTATATACCAAGATTGGTTTTGTACGCACTTTCTCAGCCACTGCCGACATTACAAATCACAAAGATTCACGCAAAATAAAGAGAGACAATTTCAAAATCTCATCCGCATTAACAGATACATAACTAAGAACAACAACAAAAAATTTGATTCACGAACAAGCAACACAAGGCAACAGTGCAATCGCAGGTTTCACACGGGAACAAAACCGAGCAACGAGACGACCGGAAGCGTTCAAACCTGAATGGGTTTCCGGATCGGCCGCGGAGGAGGAGGAGGAGAGGAAATCGAAGGAGGCGCGAAAGGAGGGATCGAGCGAGGCGAGCGTTTGGATTCGCAAGGGAAGTTTTTAGCAGTTAAGAGAAAAAAAAATGCGTTAGGATAAAGGAGATGGATGAAGTGTGTCCGTTTCTTCTTCCTCTTTTACGAGAGGAGGGAGACGTGACCCCGTCAAGCCGTCCCTCACGCGCTTCCCCGCGATTCTTGGATCACTTTCGCTGGTTCGGTCCAACCCAAGAAAAAAGATGAAGCAGGCCCACGGAGAACCAGTCGGCTGAGCCTAGGCCCAGTCTGCGAGTCCACTTGACTGGACGAGTTGGGCTTATCAGCAAAATGACCTTCCCGTAAATCGTAGTTGGAGTCATTAATTGAGAAGAAAAATGGGAAGAAATAAGTGAAATAATTAATCTCGTTCTTTTTTTTGGTAGTCGTGTCTCAAAAATTGCGTCGATGACCCAACCCGCACGACATTACAAAGCGCACTATCTATAAATTAAAGATCGATTCATTATCGAGCCCGAGTAATTCGATTAAGTTCGTCCCGTATCGCGTACTTGATGATGACAAGTGAGGTTCTCAATAGAAATATTTTGCATTCAAAAAAATTCAAACTCAGAGACTTTGTTTACGTGAGGAGGATCCACTTATCATACCATCTCAACTTGTAAAATAATTAATCTTGTTCTGATACGACTAAATGAAAAAGGAAAGGAAATGTTAATTTTATGTATTTATATGTTAAATTTATGAGGTTCAAGAGGCATATTTAATTATATATTTTTCCTTCTTTTCGTCCGATTTAGTTGAAAAGAAAGTAAGAGATCTAAAAAGAATGAAAGATACTTTAACCTCATTCTTCTTTCATTATGAATTCAACCAAATAAAATAAATTTATTCTACTCCTTTTAACTTCTTTGAGCATTACTGTTAGTATAATCTACTGGAATCATATTTTTTTAGCCAGAAATAAATTATAAAAATGTCGATCTAAATATTATGATTTTACAATTTTACTAAGTCTTAACCAATCTTGAAGATCTTATGTTAATATAATCATAAATATTAATACAAAATATATCCATCATAATAATAATAATAATTAAGTTAAATAAAATTTATATTTATTTATTTTTTGTAATCTTTTAATATAATTTAACTTTAAAATTAATAAAAATATGACTTAATGAAATGTATTATCTTTTATAATATTTTTTATTAAGGATCTTACGATCCTTATTCTATTTTAGTTGCAAAGAAGAGTGACTCGAGTAGGAGAGAGAGAATCCATGATTTACGAAGCCTCTTTTTCTAATAGCAGGGGAGAGAGAAAGAGAGGCTGACAGTTGACAGTCGCAGCATTGTGCCATAGCATTGGGATGAGCACAGAATTGGTTCCTCAAATCGGAATTCAGCATTGCCATTCCGAGTCAAACCAAAAAAAACATAAAAATATAAGATTAAGGTCCGGTTTCAAAGATGGTGTGATCAATTAACCAACCAACATAACTACCAGTTGCAAATAACATTACTATTATATAAATGTTTACTAATGAACTTGTAAAATAAAATAATTGAATAAATTTAAAATTTGTTTCGGGTATGCAGTGAATGCTAACCAAACACATTGAGATGCATTATGAGAGGAAGACATTCTTCTTTCTTTTTTGTGTAAGTAAAATCTAAAATGACTATGACCATTGCATTAATCCACTAAAGTTTATCATTATCATTCTTCTTTCTTTCAGATTTTTATCTTGGAGAAGGTATCTTTTAATTCTACTAATAATGACTTTAGGAGACCGTTTTCTTACGAGTAATCTTGCTAGATTACTAATAATATGTACTCTATTAGATCTTTTTTTTTCATTTTTGTCCTTTTTAACATTAGACGAATAAAATATAAAATAATTATGTAACAACAAAATAAAAATATATTATTGCCATTGTTACTATCATAATTAATAATATTGATTTACTTAAATTATTATATTATTATTTATTATTATTTTGAGTATTACACATATTTATTATTACCATTATTCTGCTTAAAATATATATAACATTTATAATTAGATTGATCAATTTTATGAATTTTTATTTGATTTTTAGTCGGATTATATAAACTTTAACTCTAAACATCAGTGTATAAGAATATTTTAGTAAACACCATATATTACTTGGTAATGTTTTGCTTTGTTATAAGTAAATAATATTATTTGAATTATTAGATAAATTACTTGATAATTTAATAAGTGGTAATCTTTATATGAAATAATGTAGATTACTAGGAAAGGTATTCACACCCTTAGAGATAGGAAGAGATAACTGACAAAAAGAAAATTTTACAAAAATATACGAGTTACAATCTCAAGGACATTAGGAAAATTCGTTCCGATGAGTCAAAAAGGAAAATATCTATGATTCTTCGAGAAACTGAAGCTGCTCCGCATTTATAATTGAGATGGTCGGCGATAATAATACCTAGAGACGGGACTAAGATGATTAAAATGAACGAAGCACAAAATCAGGCATCTATCAATTAGACACTTCTATTGGAAAAAAAAAAGATAAGAGACACTGATGAGATAAAGGTCTTACACGAAAATTTTTATGCCATAAGCAGATGCATATTTGTGCAGAAGACGTTCAACTGTATACCATTCTGCCCGTTGGGTGCCATCTTGGTAGCCAATCCGAGGCATATGTATCGCAGCTAAAGAAAATTCAAGATTCAGATTAGGTCAAAAATCGAGTATCTTAGTTAAAGTAAGTTGGTATCACCAGAAACACATAGTTTCAAGAACCAAGGAACACAGTTCATTAGTTGAGGCCAACAATAGCTATATATATACTCAGTGATATATTTCGACTGATTGGCTTCTGCCCAGGATCGCCCACTAGAGATCTTAGAACAGAATAACAGCAAAGAGGTATATGCTTTGATGGACCGGGCAAGCCTCATTATTTTTCCTGCCGCCTTTGAAATGGGGTTCCTTCTTGTTTCTTGGTATTCATATTTTGTGTTCATGTCACAAGAAGTGAGTGTCCAGTCACAGCAACTTCCCAAACTGGTAGTTGCATGCTTCGGTGCAAATATTCTTTCAGCACATGCTTTACGAATATAGAATTCGTATCTTCAAAGAACTTGTGCATAGTATATCCATTTTTATTTTTGGACAAAAAAATTATATCCACTCGAATGACTAATTAAGCTGTGCACTAATTTGATATGATCAATTTTTACTGAAGCCGAGTATGAAAGAAATCAATTATGAAACAAGATTTGTAAGTTTAAAACAAAATGTTCCATGCAAAACTGCTAAAACCACCAAATAAATTATAATATCAAAGTCACAAATTTAGAGATCAACAGCATAGAACTCCCATATCAAGATGTGAAATACCTGTATGTTGAGCAGCTGAGAATGATGCCTTTAACAAGCATTGCTCCAGATCAACCATAGATATATTACTTCTTGGGACTTTGCGTCTTGGATTATAAGACTGCACAATAGCTAAGGCAGCCCACAAAGGAGCATCTTGAGTGGCATTTTTATCCTCAAAGGAACCTAAGTGAAATATAAAGAATTAAAACATAAAGAATCTAATAAGATAAAAAGGAAAGGATTGAGAAAAGAGCTGCAATGCAACCAAACATTTCTCGATGCCCATCTTTATTTTCGTGAAAGAAACCATTTTATACAGGGAAGTGAATTGGAAATACATACTGAAAGAATAAAAGAAAGGTGCATGCCAAATGCTAGAGATTCTCAGAAAGAATATTGAAGTTTTGGTTCCTAATGCTTTCTAATCTAGGATCTTGTTAGTTGATTTGACGTGAATGAATGGATGATGGTGGATAATTTACATTTTTTGTGTTATTTAATTATATGGATTCATACAATCATGTTATTATGTTCATATTTACGTTTACATTATATGTTGATATTTATGTTTCCACCTATGTTCATATTGTTCTTTGGATGGAAAAAATTGTCTCCTTTTATCATAAGGTATGTCTCTTTGAATATAAAGTGTATTTTTAATTATAACACACTAATTGCGTCTCTTTTGTAAAGCAACTCTTTGAACCTGTAAATACAATCAACCTCCAAACCTTTTCTGAGCACAGAAGCAACAAATAAATTGAAATAATTTAATCTTCTCATGAGTTGGATTAGAACAAAGGAAGACTTTCATAAGTCATTTTCAAATCAAAGATGAAATTTCTTAACATTACTAGTTAAAGAATTCACAAAATTTTGTTGTATTATGTGAGTCAGTGAAAGTAGAATTAACCCTATAACTATAGAGAGGTGACAAGTATCTCTCCAAAGGGAGTGACCTTGTCGTGCCTTGAAACTTTAACATTTGTGATATTAATTTTCTCACCGCAAAGTCCTGACAGATGATAATATCATATCATGCTTACAGTTGGTATGCATGGGCAAGTACTAACTGATATAATCCAAGTTGATCTCATAATCCAGGGGATGAAGTTGTCATGATAAATATGTTGTTTTCTAAGAGAATCAGAAGTAAAAAATGCCCCATTATGCTCTCTAATCTGAATTTCTGTTTTATCATTATGCTATCTCACGAGAAATAGAAAAATGTCATCACTGACAGACATTGAGAAAGAACAAACCATTTAACTCAATTAAATGTAGATCTCCCAGATGAAGGTCACCACATTCAAAAGCACGACGATAGGCATCTGGAATACATGTCGAAAGATGGGCTAGAGCATCAAACATGCCACCTCGTCCCCATTGTCCAGAATTATCAACACAACTACAAGTAGCAGTTTCAAACAAGTAAGAACACTCCAAAAGGCAACAAGTAGTTCACTGATCAGCTAAATTTACATCCTCGTCCCCTGTTTTCTTGATTGGGTTATAGCAAACTAAGAGGCAGCTCACCTGGCAAATTTCCTGAAGGATCAGGATTACTCAACAACAACAACAACAACAACAAAGCCTTATCCCACTAGGTGGGGTCGGCTAAGGATCAGGATTACTCAATCAAAGTATATAAAAATTGAATCCAAAATGGTGACAGAAGCATATTACATCATTTGAACTGTATGTTCATGACACCACTAAATAACTTCTGACGTAGCAACGTTTCCCAGAAGTGAAACTTCTAAGAGAGCAACAAGGAAGAAGCTAAAACAAACTAGTGAAGACATTCAACGACCAGAAGTGGAACTTCTAAGAGAGCAACAAGGAAGAAGCTAAAACAAACTAGTGAAGACATTCAACGACCACGTAGCAGACGAGAGTTTTCACCCACTAACAAACAGTGAGGATAGTTAAGAAAAATTACTGACTACAAATAGAAGCATACAAGCTAATAATTGTATGACCTAGTTCCATTTACCTGAAAGTACTTTTTATATACAAGACACCATCTTAGAGGAACTTAGGCATTTATCTATATATGAATAATGTGTTGCGTGCATATAGAATCAAGAGCCCTATAACCAAAGGAAAAAAATATATTAATTTTCAAGGAACAGTTATAGGGATCTTGTCTCTCGCACAAAAATAAAAACATTAGTGCAATTTTCGAGGTCTGATCTTGTGTGATTGAGACACAAACTTTCAAAATCTAAGAAACAAGCAAGCGGCATTCAGATAGAATTTTGAAATACTAGTTGAAAGAGGATATCTTGATCCATATAGAAAAAAACACAGGCAAAAGAGAAAAAAAATCCATCTATGGAGCTACTTTTTGAAAGTGAAAAGGATGACTACCAAACTTAGGTAGTCATCCGGTTATCTACGGAGCTACTAACATGAGCTTCTTAATGTCCACCAATAGTCACGAAGCTTGGAAGTAAATTTTACAAGAGGACTTCATAATGATAACAAAAAAAAGGAATACCTAAAAATCATAGCAGGTTCTGATGGGTTAATTCTTGATGGCTGAGTACAGTCTCCATATACAAACTGGACAAAGCCTGAATCTGACAAAACAGTACTGTCAACCAAGATATCAGAGTCCTTCACAGCCAATGAACGGTATCCAATGGACTCCCACTTTGCTAATCTTTTCTCCTCAGCCTTCTTCTTATCAACTTCACGTTTTCTGGTATTTTCTTCCAACATATGCTTCCTCTTCACCTGGGCCAAATTAGGACTCTCTTCATGTAGTGAAGCTTCTTTAAGCTTCTGCAGCCACGATGAATATGAAGCTTCATCAAAATTAGGATCCAAAATATTTGAAGCAGAATATTCCATTTCTCTATCACTGTTCAGGAGATTTTTGGAATTAATTTCAAATTTGTAACCATTTGTTTTCGGTGTTACATTATTACGCATCTCAACAACTTTTTTGGTCATCTCCTCAAGTTCCATTAGATTTTGTCTATCTGTAGAATCTCTGTCTGTATCTGTAGGATCAAACATATGCAAGCCAATAATAAGAGATCGCATGTCACTAGCGTCAGCCTCAGTGTTTCTCCCTTCTCTATATACTTCATCTTCATGATGAATAACATTGTTGCTCAGCTGAAGTTTTTTTTGTGCTCTCCGCATGATTGCCTAAGCAAGTACAACCACCAGCAGTAAGCATAGCAATTAAAAGTTTAACATTTTCCAAGAAACATGTTATGCTATAATTTACCTCTTCTATTGTATGTTCTGTTACTAGATTTATTGATAACACGTGGTTCATTTGGCCAATGCGGTGAGCGCGTTGCAAAGCCTGCTTGTCTACTTGAGGATTCCAATCTTGCTCGTAAAATATGACCTAAAATCAAGTAACAAATGATGAAAACAAGACAAAATAGAAGTTTGAAAAACAATGATACAAAAGAAACCATCTCATTATTTTTTTTGAAACGAGAAAGGACGACTAGCAAGAAGGTAGTCATCCAAAAGTTCCATTAATAATAGTAGAGATTACAAAAAGCTTGATAGAAAGGCCAATAAACTTCCAGGCCATGAACAAAAAAACAGCAAAACACCACTCTAAAACACCACTTTATATGAAAGATGGCCCCCGTATTCCATGCAGTGTTGCACGTCAATGCTCTTGCAACCCACCCTAGACAAAACTGGCATCCAAAACAGTTGACAAAAGCCCACACCGGTCATCCCAAGCATTCAAAACAGTTGACAAGTGCCCACACCGGTCATCCCATAATATGAGATCCCAATTTTCTAAGGAGGGCATAAATCATCCTTCAGAGATCACAAGCCCAGAGTCCACTCCCTGTAGTTGGACGGCGCACGTCCTTTGAGCAGTTGGGTTGCGAGGCTTACGGACCTTTTGAGCAGTTGGGTTACGGGGTTGCGGATGCGTTTTCGCCTGACACCACATGCTTGAGCCACCAAAGCAATAATGTCCGGATCATGTCCCAAAAAGAGTTCAGAATCAGCAAGTGCAGCCTAGTCGCCAGCCACATCTGTCTCAAATGGCGCCGCCTCGAAGCTTGAATTACTATTCATCGTGCATGCCACGGACCTTGTCATGACTTCTGTGCATGTCCTTGACTCTTCCCCGTCCTCCGCATGCATGGTCACGGGCTGGGCAGCCCCAAGTCCCGACGGCGAAGTCACCGTGACTGGCTGAGAGGACAAAGGGGAGGCGTCACCAGCCTCAGCCATCACCAGCTGAGAGCCATGATGGGAGGCCATGACCATGGGGGGAGCGCGGCGCCGATAAACTTGCAGGCGGGTGCCCTCCCCCCGGCCGCCGTGGGTATGTGTATGGCCGGCAGGATTGCATGTCGGCCTAAATTGTGAACTCTGGCAAGGCGAGGTCGACGGGTTGAAAGTGACATGGGGTTGCTGCAGGCTCGCCGGCTGAGGTGATGTTGCCGGGGGTTGGGGGTCAGTGATGGAGAGCGGTGGTGGTGGTGGAGGGGGAGATGACGTCTGTGGGGTCATGATAGGAAGGGAGGTGATGGGTGAGATGGGCAGGGTGCAACCCGGAGGGTGGGGTGGGGTTTGGGTTTGGCCTGGGTCCGGTTCAGGTGCAATGAGTGAGGGTGAGGCTGGCCCGGACGACTGAAAGTTGGATCTGGACTGACAGACTTTTGAATGGGCGGCTGAATAGTTGGACAGCTGGCAGAATTTTGAACACCATCCAAACATGCACAGTTCAACAACAATGATGCAACCCTGTATTTTCTAATTATATCACAGACATTATTACTATCCTTTAAGCGCATAAAAGAGGGAAAGTAATCCTGAAAAATGTATGTTAAACTTTATCAAGAGAAGTGATGCAGCACATAACTGTTATAATGTTAAGCATGACAAAAGTACAATATAGTCACTCTTCTTTTTTCATTCTAGTTAGTTTATAAAATACTTGGATGCATAAAATATTGTTTAACATTGAAGAGTTATTTCTTCCAAAAATTGAAGTAAATGTGTCCCCCTTTAAAATTAGTTAAGATTCAGCAATCATCACAAATTAGACGTAAAAATGACAAAACTTTTCATACATGGCATGGCAATGGAATACGGTTAACCAACATGTTAACTAATCGATTACGATAAATTGGATGGGATTTTGCAGTTTTTTCTTCTGCAGTACCTCGACATGACATGAGCATGAAAGAGGTTCAGTTTTCTTTTTATAAGGGCTAAAAACGAATCACTTATTTTGGCTTTTTGACCCCATATTGTAGGGTGGATCTCAAAAGATATGAAAGATCTCCCTCCAAGCTTTCACTAGTAATCAACTCTTGCCTAAACATGGGTTCCACTTAACTGAGTTCATGTCAACA
This sequence comes from Pontederia crassipes, assembly GCA_030549335.1. NCBI lineage: Eukaryota > Viridiplantae > Streptophyta > Magnoliopsida > Commelinales > Pontederiaceae > Pontederia > Pontederia crassipes. Next base: position 64,038,976 of record CM060196.1, on the reverse strand, counting down.
TTTCCCCAGATCTAGTAAGTATAATATTGTCATTCTAGTTAATGTATAATGTTGATGCATAGAATTTAAAATCAAACATTATTTCTTCGAAAAAAACTGAAGTAAAAGTTTCTTTCGAACTAATTAACTAAAGATGGACTTTTGGGCCGTGCTCGGGCTGGCACAGCCCAAAATAGTGCCGTGCCGGAAGGCACTTCGGTTGACCCTGCATGGTTTCGGCCTGACCTGACCGGGTCAGTTGGGCCAGGTTGTGCCTGGTCAGGCTGCCCGTTTTTTGTTGCTTTATGTATTAAATTAGGAAAATAAAAAAATAAAAGATGGTCATATTTTTTTACCCTAAGATTTAGACTAATAAAAAAAATAATATTATATCATATTATGATTATTAGATGTATAATAAAAAAATATTTTTATATACAACATAGTTATAAACTTTATGATATAAGATTAAATATATGTATAATATAGTTATAAAATTTATAATATATGATTAACTATTTAACTATATAATAAAAAAACCATGCTCCTCAGGCACATGCTGGGATGTGCCCAGCATCTTGTTGGGCAGCCCGGTACGGTTTGGCCCGGGCCCGGCCGGGTGGTCGGGCCTGTGCTGGCCCGGCCAAAATCCATGCGGGCCACGTGGTGGGCCGGGCGGCCCCCACAGTCTTCCATCTCTATAATTACCAATCAAGAAGCATCATATTTCCCCTTTTCTTCATGGAACAAGCATCACATATTAAAAGTAAAAATGATAAAAATGTTCATACATGGCATGACCAGGGTACTACACTCAAGCTCACTCTTTCAATAGTAAGTCCATCTTGCTCATAGAGAGATGCCACTTGACTGAGTTCATATCAACATCTCTTCATATATGGTATTCAAGATGGCATTCTCGGAAAATCAAACATTTGGACAGGCACAGGGTGGGGAATGTCATGTTAGCCTTCCAAAGTATTCTTGCATAGCCATTTTCCAGGGGCAAAATGAAAACTTAAATTGAGGGAACAAGAAGTTAAACTGAAAAAAAAAAAAGGAAAAGAGAGATGAGTAACCATGACCAGTTAAAATTAGGATGTGGCTAAGACTGAACCACTGTCAAACCGGGGGAGACAGCTTAGCCATTATCCATCTTTACAGGTGGGTGATGTTTCACTGCACTTACACTTTTTCCTAGGAGAAATGGAACTTTTTATCATCTCTTCTCTGGGGAAAGAGTTTTTATATCACTTAGAGAAGAAAAGATGCTCAGTTTATGAGTAGAAAAAAAGACCCGTAGGCAAGGAAGAAAAAGGACCGTTAGTGATTTAAAAAGCAGTTATAACAGGAAGAAGAACAGTTACAATCAGATATAAGATAAAATAAACAAACATCAGCTAAATTAGTTTAGTTGCTTGTGATTGCACCCCCAATTATCAAGGTTGGGATGTACATTAACATGAATGATGCTTCAACTATTGATTAGTTTGCTAATAGTCTCTGTGCTATAGGGTTCCAGGAAAGATGAATTCCATCATGTTCCTCTTATTTATTTGAGGCCATCCAATTTATGGATATATTTGACTGTTTATGTGAAAACAAAATGGCCAATCAAATAATGCAAATGGTTCAAACATCCAATTTTGAGATGAAAGGGATCCTTTTACCCCAAACTTGTAAGAAAGCAATGAAATCAATTTTCAGACCAAACTAGCAAGTAATATTTAAAATGGAATCTTTAATTTTCATGTCTTGTTGTCAAGGAGGGCTTCAATCACAATTAATCATGTCTCGTCTCAGAGTTTAGCACAATCTACAAAATTAGTGAAGTACCAACTACTGTCCATAATAACAGTACAATTTTAGGTTCCAAAACATCAGTTAGCAAAAGCAATTCATATGAATAATGTTCCCAAACTTACTGTATCAGCAGCCACAAGGTTTAGACCAACTCCCCCTGCCCTAGTTGAGATCATGAAAACAAAAGCACCAGCTTCATTTTCTTGAAATTCTATGCTTCCATTGTCAGATTGCTTACTGAAGCTTCTTATTGCAGCAAATCTCTCCTCTGCACGGATGGATCCGTCCAGTCGCTCATATGTGTACTTGCGCAATTCTAGGAAATCCTATATTTTCAGACAGAAATGTCCTCAATCTAAAGATATCACAATACTGGAAGAAGCAGCAACGTGAAAATCAACTACCATTGCACCCCATAACACAAGGAAAATGATTCACCTGTAGAATGTCAAGTGTACGAGTCATCTGTGAAAATAATAAAACCCGATGTCCTGCTACATGGAGCTTCTGAAGTAGCATGTCTAAAATAATAAGCTTCCCACTAGCCTGCCAAAAGAATATACCACAAATGAAGTGGGTAAGCACAGAGGCATCTTAAATCAATAGTCCCAATAAACATTGTTGATAGCACCATGATCAATAATTTGTTTTTCTTCAGTTTCCATGTTGGGTGACTGAGAGACACACTTAGAATGGAAAGTGATATGTTCAATACATCCCTACTTTGTACATAAGAGTTGTGGTCATCAGATACCTGAACCAGATGTTCACCTTCCTCATATGGTTCAGGCTCAATACCAGTGAAAAGATATGGATGACTACATGCTTTTCTGAGTTGCATTACCTGCCAAGATTTGTGGAAAGTTCAAGTCAGTCCTACTTCTAATATATCTATCTCATACGCTTCCTTTACTTGACAAAAGAGATCATTAAAAAGCAACATCAAGTATTATTTGCAATGAATATTGTGTTCAGATTTCAGAACGAACACAATTTATCGCATTATCATCCAGTTTTGTCTAATGTGGATGGTGAACCCTTATTTTTCACTTCCTTGTATTCTTAACATGACATCCAAAAAACCAATAGAAGTAGCAAGTTTGATCAATAATGCAGTCTGATTTGTGATGCTACACTTTAAATATTTTCATCCATCTTTGTCGAATGTGGACTCATGTGTTCCGCTGCACTTCAATCTTAACACGGAGTTCAAGTAACCAACTGAACTTGGAGTTTAGGTAAAACCATTTTTTGTCTATATCCAAAGAGTCTATATACCAAGTAAATATAGTTATAAAATAACTAAGATACTATCAACATCAAATAAATCTGTTTATTGAGCATCCATATAAACATCACTAGCATGTTCACTTCAATTGACATAAATACAAACATAGTATAAGTTTGGTCAAATTAATGCAAAAATAGGTAAACTCCTTTTTTTAAAAATAAGTTTATATCTATAGCAAGAAGTATTATAGATTCACATATTTCTATAAACTCGTATGAATTTTATTATTAGAATCTAAGAATTTATGCCACGTAAGATTCTAGATTTATTTGATTTGTTTCCCGACCTAAACTGGATTTCTTCTAAGGAAAAGAAAGCTGGATGCTAGGATTAGGGAAGTAAATATAGAAAATTTATCAAAAGATAATCGACATACAATATTTTGCAAAGACTGATTGCCAGAACTTCCTAATGAGAACGAAAGAAGAGTTGGAAGTTCCTTCCTCAATATTGAGATGTAGACCTTCCTTTGTAGAGGTACCAAGGGAACCATCCTACAGGCAAATATTTAAATTAGTACCTTCTACCAAGAATTAATCCAGTGATAGAAATTGTCTTGTAGGAGAGAAATGCATGGCAGGTACAAAACAGACAAGATCAGATGTGAAGGAGTTTAACATTGTAATCTCAGTTAGAGGAGGCAAAGACAAAGTTCCCCTCTCAACAAGCAATGCCTTGGTTCTCCGGAGCATAAATGCTTTCATTATATATCTTAGAATTTTGAATTGCCTTTTCACTCTCTCTGATTCACCACCTGTAGACAAAGCATGTTTATTCGAGGCATGAATATCAATTAACAAATGAAAATTTATCCTCTTTATTGTGATATGAAATAGTGATCTCTAATGGAAGCAATTGGTGAATAATAACTATATGCATGTAAACATAATCCACAAATCCATAGGCAAATCTTTCATTCAAAGTCATCATGTCCGAGTCACCAAAACACAATCGTAGTGGAAGGTTTTGTTCATGTTCAAATGCAGCAGAATGATTGAATGCCACCAGTTGGGTGAAAAGAAAGACCTGGTAGATATATTTTTTTATTTTTTTGTGAAGGGAAAAAGATCGTGTACTCATTGTATTGATGATTGTAATTCAGAGATAGGCATACAGAGGATCCATGGAGTCAGTCTTTCATGAGAGGTTGAAAGAACCAGAAAACAAAAGAAAGGTAGAATTGTGCATATCAATTCTTTGAACAACAATATTTAACTCTAAATCATTGTAGATATTACCATAAAAAATGGATGTGGGGTACATTTAACATGTTGCCTCAGCCGTGGGCTATAAGAATTTATGACAAAAAATACATTTTTTTTAGATCCGTAATGTACACGTATACAATTTGTGCTACATGCCTACATGCATGCGGTGCACCCCTGAACTACACATCCCTTAACCTCCTTGTTGTAATATGTAAAGTAGGTTAAGGGATGTGTAGTTCAGGGGTGCACCGCATGCATGTAGGCATGTAGCACAAATTGTATACGTGTACATTACAGTTAAAAAAGCTGACATGCTTAACAATAAACATCTGAGTATCTTTTTTGTTGTAGTGTACATGTACATTATGTGTGGCTTGTAGCACCTCTCATACACATTCATCCATCCCTAATATCAGTTACAGGTTACCTGTTGATGAAATTCCTGCTTCCTTGAATGTGGAAAGGAACTGTTCCACAGTCCCAAAAGCAGATGGCATACAGAAGTGCATTAGTGACCATAGCTCCGATAGATTATTTTGTATAGGTGTGCCTGTCAATAATAGGCGCCTAGGCATGATAAATTTCTGCTCAAGTACATTATATAAAACCTACAAAATTTTTAAGCATTCCAAATAAGCATGTAGTTTATTCATATGATGATATCAGAAAAAAAATAAACAATTTGAAAGAATTTGAAGTAAAATATAGCTTTAGTTGTGTGAAAAAGTAAATAATTAGGCAGTACAAAATTTCATCTAGATGCACAAAAATTCAACGTAATATGCATGAAAATGATTTACATACACTAGAAGGATTTTTTAGCCGTTGAGCCTCATCAACAACAGCATAATGCCATGGAATTTGAGAAAGAAATTCTTGATCCAGCATCACTATATCATATGTTGTCAGCAGTACATTGAAGGGTAATTCCTGGTTCATACAAGGGTAATAGAATGGATTAACACATAGGATAATCGCTATTACTTATATGTAAGCCTTCCTCAGCTATCAATTATGTAGACAATATAAAGCTGCAAATATGGGAGGAAAGGCTAACACTACATTGGTTGATGTCGACTGCTTTTGCATATGCTCATACATCATCTTGCGGTGACTGAGACGATGCTCTTTCTCACCAACATATCGTAGAACCTTTAGCGCTGGACAAAATTTGGCAAACTCTGTGACCCAACCATCTGTTACGCTCAACGGACATAATATTACTGCTGGGTCAAAGTAGAATTTAGAAAACCATTTACAAGTCAAACACTATAACAAAATAGAATAGGAAATACTCACAGAATGGTCCATCTGATATAGACTGAGCTTTCAGATAGCTTAAGAAAGAAATAGCCTGTAGAGTTTTTCCAAGACCCATCTACCAAAAGATATAGTTCCAATACAAAAATCAACAATTTAAGAAATAAATTTCATGTAGTGGCATAAACAGACTACACATAAGCAAAACAAGGACAATTATCTATATTCTTTCATAGATATAAGAAAATTTAGAAAACATATTACCATTATTCCTCAACATCACTTTTCATTATTTATCGTTAACTATTCCCATATCTAATTGCACATACATTTTGCTACATGCAAAATGCTTCCTATTGAAATTCTATTTGGCTTAACGGAGAAAAAAATACTGATAAGCACTTTAAGTGTTGAAGTTAATTTAAAAAATAATAGTTATATATTTGGATAAATGTGTCGATAATAATAATAATCATAAGTTGTACACTGTTTGATAATAAAATAACTGAGTTACTTTTATAATTAAAAACTAAAATGATTTTAAGATATTTAAACTAATAAATATTTGTAAATACTAATATACAAACAGAAATTCCATAACAATATAATATAATGTATTTATATTGGTATAACTCCGCCTATATTTTATAGCCGGTCCCAAGCCCGGATAAAGGAGGAGGGTTGTGTTAGGCCCCGACAGCCAGCATAAAATCCTGTCGAATCTTATGAACATGGATCAACGAATTCGTCGTATGATTCATGTAGCCGACCCCACCTAGTGGGATAAGGCTTTGTTGTTGTTGTTGTTGTTGTTGTATTTATATTGGTATATATTAATGTTCTAAATATTTAATTAACTATAAAATAAAAAATGAGGAACCTATCCTTCTGAAAAGGTATAAACGATGATCAGGTAAGGAAAAAAGTAAATGAGAGGAAAAAAATACTTTTTTATGTGGTGAAAATCTTTGACAACAATAAGGGTTATATTGGTAAATTAACTATTTTAATTAAATGATTTAAAAAAATTTAAGTAAGTTATGCCCTGTTTATTCTTTTTTTTGTTAAAAGTTGTTGATCCTACCACCTATAAGTTTAAAATATAAATTACCAAATATGTGCCAGGTATGACTGCTTTAGACTTGCTTTTAAGTTGTAGCATAAGCTACCCCATTTCTTGTATTCTTGCTATAACACACGCAAGTATTCCAAAATCACCCAAACATGAAAATAACATACAGAACGCATTCAAACACTAGTGGAGTTGGTTACTAAGAGAGACGAATTAACCCCACCTCGTCACCTACAAGTAAAACGAACACGGAATCAACTTAACGAGCAGACAATTATGTGAGGGAACGTTAGCAGAGATCAACGCACGGAAACTCACCGAGTATGACGTTGACGCCGAGATCGTACCGGCGGATGAGCCACGAGAGGCCTTCGATCTGGTGAGGTTTGAGAGTCGCCGTAATCCCTAACTCGCTTGGATCGATAGGAGGAGGCGGCAAAGGAAGACGGTCACCGGCGAGGACGATCTCCGCCGCCGCGAGGAGCCGCCGTTCGTAGTCCATCGCCGATCTAATCGATAAAAAATCGGTTCAACATGGGCCAGAAACACAGGGGAGAGGATTGAAACCCTTTAATTCGATTCTCTCTCCTTCACATTCACACACGATTCTTCGCTTCTCCGTCTTTAGACACCTCTTTGCCGCTCGCATCCCGACCTCGCCGCCCAACCTACGCGCCGTTCGCCTCTCTCCGCCAAGCGCAGACCTCTTCGCCACCCGAACTGGCCGCTGTTTCTCCTCGCCTCTCGCAGTAAAACCTCGCCGCCGATCCTAGCCGTTTTTTTTTTCCGGTAACTTTGCACAGTTCGACATCTGGTAAAAAAATGGGGATGGCTAATTACGATACTGCCATTGTGTTTTGATTGCAGACTCAAAGGTCTGGTTAAAGTTAGATGTGGGCCAGAAGTTGCAATGGGCCTCAATCACAATAGCGAATCAGCAATTTATTAGAAAATATTACACCAATTTCTCAAACTTTAATTTCTGATCAGATTTCATCAGCGATCGACCTCACATGACGCCTACGCAATAATTTTCTCTCTCCTTCACGTAAAAAACCAACTAACATGCATTTTTCTCTTCTACGTGACATGATTAAATAATAATATAAAATAAAAAATAATATAATACTTAAAAACTGATAGAATGGGGCATCGCTCCTACCTTTAGCGGCATTACTGGCAATGAAGGGAGGGGGCCTCGTCGGCACCGGACGCACAAGGGTCGCCCCCAGCATTGTCGGTGCGAGCTCGTCGGAGCCTACAAAGGGAGGGGGGCGACGCCCCTCTCCCTTCCTTTGCATGCGCGTGTCAGCTATGCGAGCAGAGCAAAAAGGTTTCCGCCCCTCCTTTGTATGCACGCACAGCGCAAAAGACGGGCGTCTGCCCATCTACGAGTTTCGACGAGCTCACGCCGACGACGCAGAGGGGGGTGTCCTCCCTTCGCAAGCTCCCCGAAGCTTGGGGGGTAATGCCCCCCACCCTTTGCCTGCGCGTTGGCGAAGTGCGCAAAGCAAAACGGGGGGGCGACACCCCCCGCCTTCTCCGGGCTCCGGTAAGCTCGCGTCGTAATCGAACTAGAGGGGTAAGCTTTGGCTCAAAACCCGGACAGTCACTTGGCTGCTTCTTGGCCATGCCCTCCTCCCTTTGCTTGTGCGCTCCGACGACACGCGTAGAGCAAAAGAGGGGCATCGCACCCCCCTCCCCCTCCTCTGCGCACTTCGGCGAGCTTGCGTCGATAGGGATGGTAATATCCTCCAATCCCCACAGGGGCCCACAGGGAATCCCCGATCGGAGCTCCGAATTCGAGGATTTTTCCTCACGGAGTCTATGGGGGCAAATTGTCCCCGAACCCTCTTTGAGGATCGAAGCGGGGGCGGGTCCCCGAACCTTGCGCCCTGATTATATATATATATATATATATATATATATATATATATATATTATAATCTAATCATCAAATATATTAAATCTCAACCGTTCATCCTATCATATATATAACACAAACCCTAAATCTATTTTTTCTCCCTACTAACGGCCAATCATTTTTCTTCTTCCTCCATTTTCTCCTTTCTCTTCTTCTTCTTCCACGGCTGATCCTTTTTCTTCCACCATAACGGGCGATCAACACCAATCTGCTTGGGGCCTCGGTCGAGGAGTACGAGCTCGCTAGAAGAGGATGATGGCGGCTTCAACCTCCATGACTACTAGTTGGACTTCCATGTTCGTCCCCAGCGAGGAGTGGGCAGTGCTGATGACGTGGTTGGATGCACGACGGCCAGGCACAGGACAAGGACGGCGCTTGCGACGACGACTTCGCGGCTTCCACGACCTCCAACCTCCACCTCTGTGTGTTGCTCCGTGCTCGCGATGACAGCTGTTAGATGTAGACGCTTTCGCCTCCACGAAGGGCAACGTACTCCAGTTTGGTGGAGGGCGGACCGACATCTCCTTCTCGGTGGCCGGTTGGATGCATGACGGTCAGACACAGGACAAGGGTGGCGCTCGCGATGACGGCCGACTAGACATGGCCTCTGCGACCACCAACCTCCACCTCTCTGTGGCGCTCCGTGCTCACAACGATAGCATGATGCAGACGCTTTCGCCTCCACTAAGGGCAGCATACTCCATTTTGGTGGAGGGTTGACTGACGTCTCCTTCTCGGTGACCTTGGGGAATTCGTAGCCCGATGGGAATTCGAGGCCTACAATGATCGGGGGAGAGGGCTGGTTGTTGGAGTCGGGGGGAGGGGGGGAACTATGCCCCGCCCCGAATGGGGTCGGGTGCCATTTCTACGCGTCGATGACGCAGAGGGGGCCGACGGCTCTCCCCCTTTGCTTGAGCGTGCTGGGCGCGCAGAGCAAAAGGGAGGCGTTGCCCCACTCTGTGAAGTGCGCAAAGCAAAAGGGGGGCGATGCCCCCCACCCCTTTTGTCAGCGCGTGCAGCGGAAAAGGGGCATCCCCCCTTTGTGGGCTCCGGTGAGTTCTGGTGACACGGGGGGAAACCTCCCGCGCGTCCAGCGCCGACGTTGCCCCCTCCCTCTAGCGTCGACAAGGCCATCGGAGGTCGAGGGGAGGGGCAATGCTCCCTTCTATATTTTTTAATTATTATATTTGTATTTTATATTATTATTTAATCATGCCATGTATGAGAGAGAAATGTCAAATCAGATAATTTTTTATACGAATGAGAGAGAAAATTATTACATGAGCGTTATGCAACCGAGTAATCGAAAAATGGCCGATCGTTGGTGAAAAAAGTAAAAAGATGGAGGGTTACAACTTGAAGTTTGAGAATAGCATTAGGAAAGTGTGTTGAAGGGCATGTAATGTAATTTATCCGCAATTTGTCTTCCCCTCGCGCCCAACCTCGCGAACTGCCTGCAGGTCGCCGCTGACTATTCCTTTGTCGGCCGCTAGCATGTCGCAGGAGACCATAGCCACTGACCATTTACATTGAAGCCCACCTTCTTTTCCACCCTCTCCCTATTCATCTTGAAGCCATCGGACAATGCCTCCAAACTGACTCCTGATCGCCGGCAACCAAGTAAATATATAATATTTAGCAAGAGGTAATCGACATACAATATTCTGCAAAGACTGATTGCCAGACCTTCCTAATGAGAACGAAAGAAGAGTTAGAAGTTCCTTCCTCAATATTGAGATGTGGACCTTCCTTCTTAGAGGTACAAAGGGCACCATCCTACAGGCAAATATTTAAATTATACCTTTCTATCAAGAATTAGACTGGTGATATAAATTGTCTTGTAGTAGAAAAATGCATGGCAGGTAGAGATCAGATAAGATAAGATGTGGAGGATTCTAACATTGTAATCTCAGTTAGAGGAGGCAAAGACAAAGCTCCCCTTCGCAACAAGCATTGTCTTGATTCTCCAAAACATAAATGTTGTTAAGTTTTCTGCACGAGAGAAATTATGCACCGTGAGAAAATTCGAGAAATTTAAGACGACGCAGAATTGTATTAGATAGAAGAAACAGAAGATGATTACAATATCATATTATTTTCTCTTTGGACCCCCTAGGGAGTTTATATAAGCACTCTCTTTAACATATGATAGGAATTACAGATCAACTGGGACTCTAAATTGATCCCTCCTTGACCCCCCACAAGCTTGCTGACTGAGCAGCGAGACCCTCGTAGGAGAAATCTGCTGAAGCGTCTGATTGTATAAGGGGACATATTGGGTTTAGATTCAAGGCATTATCAATAAATCTTCACCTTGACTTGAATTCTTCTATCAGATATCAAATACTCCCTACCGTCGCCAGTCCCAACTTGGGACTACTACCACCTATCAATATTTAGCAAGTTCAAATAATGTTGAAACTTGCTGGTAAGAACCGATTTGGTGATCATGTCCACTGGATTATCTTCTGTGCCGACCTTTTTCACCTTGATCCTCTTCTCAGTACGGATGAAGTGATACATGACGTCGATGTGTTTGGTTCTTTCATGATGCACTTGATCCTTGGCTAAGCATATTGCACTTAATCTGTCACAGTACACTATAGCCTGATCTTATTATAGTCCAAAATCTCCGACAAGACCCTTTAACCAAATGCCTTACTTAGCAGCTTCTGTCAATGCCATGTACTCTGCATCTGTGGTAGACAATGTAACTGATGGCTGGAGTGTGGCTTTCCAACTGATAACAGAATTGTCAAGAGTGAAAACATAATCTGTCATTGATCTTCTTCCATCAACATCTGCAGCATAATCTGAGTCTGAATAACCTACAACCAAACACTCTTTTCCACTTCTGTAGTTGAGGCCAATGTCAGACATTCCTCTCATATATCGAAAGATACGTTTTACTGTCTGCCAGTGCTCCTTTCCTGAATTGCTCATAAATCTGCTGACCACACTAACGATATGCGCAATATCACGTCTTGTGCATACCATAGCATACATCAAGCTTCCGACTGCGCCGGCATATGGAACTCGAGACATATACTCTTTTTCTTTATCAGACACAAATTCAGTTACAGAAAGGTGCACATTTAAAACTGATGAAGTACTTAAGGTCTTCGCTGCAAACATACCGAATATGGATAAAATCTTCTGAATGTAACTTTTCTGAGACAGAAAGAGTTTACCCTTTACGCGATCCCTGTCAATCTCCATCCCTAAAATCTTCTTTGCTGCACCAAGATTCTTCATATCGAATTCTGAACTAAGGAGCTTCTTCAAATTCTGAATGTCTTCCATGTTCTTGGCAGCAATCAACATATCATCAACGTACAAGAGCAGATAGATAGTGAAATCACCATCCACCTTCTTATGATAGACGCAACAATCATAAGGGCTCCTGTTGAATCTCTTACTGATAATAAAACTATCGAATCTCTTGTACCACTGCCTCAGTGATTGCTTCAAGCCATATAATGACTTCTTCAATGTGCAAGCTTGGTCTTCTTTATCTGAAATAAAAAAAAACTCTCTGGCTGACTCATGAGGATGTCTTCTTCAAGTTCCCCATATAGAAAAGCTGTCTTCACGTCTAGTTGATCGAGCTCCAAATTCTGATATACTACAATGGCAAGTAGCACCTGGATGGAAGTGTGCCTGACAACTGGAGAGAAGATCTTGTTGTAGTCTACTCCCTCTTTCTGACTATAGCCTTTAGCAACTAGACGCGCTTTGAATCTGATGCCTTCAGCTTCTAGACTTCCAATCTTTTTCTTGAAAATCCACTTACATCCAACGATATTTCTACCTTTTGGTAACTTGACCAACTCCCAAGTCTGATTCTTGTGAAGAGACTCCATCTCTTCACTCATTACTGCAATCCACTATTTCGATTCTGTACATGTGATAGAATCCTTGTAACTCGATGGCTCTAGTGACTCTACATCTTCAACTACTTGGAATGCATATGCAACCATGTCCTCAAAGCCATAACGCTTCGGAGGATCTACTTACCTGCGAGCACGTCCAGCAGCCAGACTTGTCGTTGCTTCTTCTATTTTCTACTCAAGTTCAGGTTGTTCAGCTTGATGAGGTTCTTCTCCCTCATTCTAAATTGGAGTTAATCCAAACTCCACCTGTTTGTTGTCACCCTCCTCTACTTAGTCAACAACATTTGATTTCTGCTTGAGCATAGACATCTCATCAAAAGATATGTTTCTGTTGTGAATAACATTGTGCTCCGAGAGAGACCAAATTCTAAAGCCTTTTACACCTGCACCATATCCCACAAGGACTCCTTCTTTGGCCCTTGATTCCAGCTTTCCTTCGCTGACGTGATAATATGCTGGACAGCCAAACACTTTCAGATTAGTATAATCAGCAGAATTTTCTAACCATACCTTAATGGGAGACTTTAGATCGATCGTGGTTGCATAACTCCGATTGACAAGATAGCATACTGTGCTAACAGCCTCAGTCCAGAATGATTTGTTCAGATCAGAATTAGAGAGCATGCATCATGCCCTCTTCAGAAGAGTTCTGCTCATGCGTTCTGCTACACCATTCTGCTGCGGTATATCTCTGACGGTGTGATGTCTCGCAATGCCTTCATCCTTGCAGAACTGATCGAATTCATATGAACAGAATTCTAAACCGTTATCTGTACGAAAGCGTTTCACCTTTCTCGATGTCTGATTCTCCACCAGAATCTTTCACTATTTGAAAGCTTCAAATGCCTTGCTCTTGTACTTCATCATGAATACCCATGTCATCCTTGAGTAATCATCTATCACAGATAGAAGATGGAACACGAGACGGGCCCCAACAGTCAGCGTGGATGTAATCTTGTGTTGCCTTCGTCTTGTGCATGACTTTGCTGAATTGATGTCATTTTTGCTTGTCAAAGACGCAGTGTTTGCAAAATCCGATTTCAGATATCTTCTGACCATCCAGAAGATTGCGCCTGCTGAGGATATCCATTCCTTTCTGACTCATATGTTCAAGTCGCATGTGCCACAACTTAGATGCTTCTAATTCTGATTTGGATGAACTACATATTGCAGTCACGCCTAAAATTACTGTGCCTTATAATATGTACAAGGACTTTTATCTGACTCCCGTCATGACTTCAATATCACCCTGACCGTGAGAACACCTCCTGCAGCAGACATCCGACATCTTTTGGAGTCCAGAACTCCTAACGATATCATATTTTTCTTCGGTTGCGAAACAGACGGACCTTTGTCAATGTCCTCACCCGATTGTCATAACTTCTGATTTGAATTAAGCTGATTTCAACTATTTTACAAGCTGCATCATTGCCCATGATGATATTTTCGACATCAATCTTCTGATAAGTCGAGAACCACTCTCTGTGCGGAGTTATATGATAGGAACATCCTGAGTTGAGAATCCAACTCTCCTCCAAGCATCTCTGATCAGACACCATAAGAGCCAAATCATCATCAGATTCGCTATTCTAGTGAGCTACTGCAGCAATCGTGTCTTTCTTCTTCTTCTTGGGGCAATCCTTCTTTTAGTGACTCGATTCTTTGCAGTAGTTGCAGATGTCCTTCGGATTGATGTTCTTCTTCTTATTCGACTTATCCTTTTTAGGGTTTGTCTTTTTTATGATTGTTACCAATCCTGTGGCCTGAGTCTCCACAGCTTTACCAGACGCCATATGACGAAGTTTACGAGTATGTAAACGCGATCTTACTTTTTCCAGAGTAATTATGTCTCTTCTGATGATAATAAATTGTACAAAATTTTCGTACGACAAAGGAAGAGACACCAACAGAAGTAGGGCAGCATCTTCATCTTCAATCTTCACATCTATATTTCGTAATTCCATCAACAGAGTATTCATCTGAACAAGATGATCTTTCAGAGGGGTACCTTCTTGCATGCGGAGGACCAACAGACGTTGCTTCAACAATAACTTATTGGTCAGAGACTTTGTCATGTAGAGACTCTCAAGTTTCGACCATAGACATGCCGTCGTCTCTTGATCGGCGACTTCGATAATCACCTCGTCTGCCAGACACAACAGGATCATAGAGTGTGCTTTCTTTTCATGTGCCACCAAAGTTGCGAGGTCGATCTCTTTTTCTTTGCCCTTCGAGTATTCCTTCTTTGCTTTGTTTTTTGAGACATTTGAGAGCGGCGTCCAGACTTCTTGTTACTTCAGAAGCGTCCGCATCTTGATCTGCTACAATCCGAAATTATTTCTGCTGGTGAACTTTTCATGCTCACGTTGTGCGACATCATATCCCTACTGATCGAGAATTTCTGACGAACCTAAGGCTCTGATACTAGTTTGTTAAATTTTCTGCACGAGAAAAAATATGCACCGCGAGAAAACTCGATAAATTTAAGGTGACGTAGAATTGTATTAGATGGAAGGAACATAAGAGGATTACAAGATCAGATTGTTTTCTCTTTGGACCCCCCTAGGGAGTTTATATAGACACTCTCTTTAACAGATGATAGGAATTACAGACCGACTGAGACTCTGAATTAATCCTCAAAAATAAGACATCTATCTCGTGATAAGGAAATAAATCAAATCCGAATCACATACAGAATTCTCCTAAAAAATTTTCGCTCAGGAGGCTCCGCCCCCTTGCAACCCGCGTAGGGGGATCCCCTAGATCCCCCTTGACCCCTCCCCCCCCACAGGCTCGCTGACCGGGCAACGAGACCCCGTAGAAAAAATCTACTGAAGCGTCTGATTGCATAATGGATATATTGGATTCAGATTTAAGACATTATCAACAAATGCTTTCATTATATATCTTAAAATTTAGAATTGTCTTTTCATTCTCTCTGATTAGACAAAGCATATTTGTTGGAGGCAAGAATATCAGTTAACAAATGAAAAAATCATTTTGATATGAAATGATCTCTAAGGGTGCGTTTGGATGGGAACATTTCGCGAGAACATCGCGAATCACGTGACCTTCCGCGGGAACATTTGGTGAAATGTTCCCGCGAAAAGTTCTTGCCTTCGGCAAGCTGGCAAGAACATTTACTTTTTTTTCAACTCTAGCCGCAATATTTGACTTTTTTTAAATTTCATCTATTTTTTAATTATTTTATAATGTATGTATATATAATTTATAATATATTAATATATTATTAGGGATATTATAAAATAATTTATTAAATGTTATTAATTAAAAACTATAAAATAATTAGTTCTAATAATTAATAAATATTTTATTAATTAAACTATTCAATTATTTTTAAAAAATATATATTATATTTGGATCATAAAATGTACGTAAATTATAATATTAATAATATTTAAAATATTTAATCAAAATAAATAAAAATAATATTAATAATATAATGATTTACGTAAATTATAATATTAATAATATATTTTTATTTACTATAATTTTATACCTCATAAAATAATAAATTATATTCTTAGTTCTTATTTTTTATCCAAACACCCACTAAAACTTATCAATCACATCAACTTTTTAAATCCCCATCATTACACTTTTTCATCCAAATACCAACTCAAACTTTTCTATCATATCAATTAGTTCTCGAGAACAAAAATTCTCTCAATATTTCTATAGCAAACGTAAGCATAATCCACAATCCATAAGCAATTCTTTTGCTCAAAGTCATCGTGTCCAAATCACAAAAACACAATCCTAGTGGAAAGTTTTATTCATATTTAAATTAGCAGAATGATTGAATGGTACTAGTTGGGTGAAAATAAAGAGCTGATAGCTTTTTTTTGTGTGTGTGAAGGGAAAAAAAGATCTTGTACTCATTGTATTGATCACTGTAACTTAGAGATAGGCGTTCAGAGGGATCCGTGGAGCCAGTCCTGAATGAGAGGTTTAAAGAAACAGACAACAAAAGAATTGTAGAATTATGCAGATCAATTCTTTGAAGAACAATACTCTAAATCATTGTAGATATTACCATAAAAAATGGACGAGGTGTTCATTTAACATGTGGCCCAGTCCTCAGGATATAAGAATTTATGACAAAGAGTACATATTATAACAAGGGGGTTATGTGATGTATAGTTTCGGGGTGCACCACATGCATGTAGCACAAATTGTATATGTGTGCATTATGGTTAAAAGAGCTCACATGCTGAACAGTGAAACATCTTTGTATCACCTTAGTTGTAGTGTACATGTACGTTATGTGTGGCTTATGGCACTCCCCTCATGCCCATTCCTCTATCCCAAATATCAGTCAGAGGTTACGACATTCCTGCTTCCTTGAATGTGGAAAGGAACTGTTCCACAGTCCCAAAAACATATGCCATACAGAAGTCCAGGCAAAGATTTCTACTCGAGTACATTTTATAAGACCTACCAATTGTTAAGCATTCCAAATAAGCATACAATTTGTTATAACGAAAAAAATAAACATTTTGAAAAGAAAATTTGTAAAATGTAGCTTGAATTTCATGAAAATGTAAATAATTAGACAGCACAAAATTTCAATTTAGATGCACAAAAATTCAATGTAATATTCATGAAAATGATTTAGCATGTGCTGGAAGGATGTTTTAGCCGTTGAGCCTCGTCAACAACAGCATAATGCTAGGGAATTTGAGAAAGAAATTATTGATATAATTATCACTATCGTTCTATTTGATATTATTAACAGTTTGATGAGCGAATATGAATTTGGTTGCAGATAACGATTTAAATAACGGATAACGGTGGATTATTGGTGGTTAACGGTTTATTCAAGATATTAATAAATAAGTGTTTGATAAACTTAACGTGGAATTAGGGGATAAAACGATAATAATTGGACATACAATAAATTATTCAATTCAATCGCTATACAAATTTTATTAAAATTTAATAAATAAATAATTAATATCTCAAATGAAATAAAATAAAATTTCACAAGTAAATTTGTTATTAAAAAAATATATTTATAATTCATTTTATATAGTTCATATATGATATGAAAATATTAATTGTTAAATTAATTTCTATATCCATTGTTAATAAATAAATATTTTGTATTTAATTAAATATGAATATAAAAGGAATATAGTTGAATGGTGATAGAATAAAATTGATAAAATAATAAGATAAATTCAAAAAATGATATATTTGAATGAGGATAAAATTGAAAAAAAAATAAACCTCTAAATGCTAAAAATAAAAGTTAGTAAAAGTAAATTTTTAATATTTCATTCAAGATGTTAAACTCTACTTGATTATATCTGCTACTAAATAGATAAAATAATGTTTCAATCGTTAAATACTTTTTTTTGACATTGTCAAACGGAATCTATATCATATGTAATATGTTGTCAGCAGTACATTGAAAGGTAATTCCTTCCTCTTCTTACGAGGGTAATATAGTGGATTAACACATAGGATAACTGCTATTACTTATATGTAAGCCTTCCTCAGATATCAATTATGTAGAAAATAAAAAGTTGAAAATATGGAAGGAAAGGCTAACACTACATTGGTTGATGTCGACTGCTTTTGTTTATGCTTATACATATCTTGCGTTGATTGAGACGATGTTCTTTCTCACCAACATATTAGAGAACCTTTAGTATTGGACAAAATTTGTAAAACTCTTGTGACCCAACCATCATAATATCACAGCTCGGTCGAAGTAGAATTCAAAAAATATTTTACAACTAAAACATTATATATATATATATATATATATGTATATAAAGTTGATGTTTCATGAGGCTTGACATTGCAGGAATGAAGTTTATCTTTTTTTTTTCAAGTGTTCACCTCCCTTTTTATGTGTCGTACAACCTCCAATCTACATCCATAAATTAATCCACTAACTCACCAATTAAACCTTCCGTATATTTAATCCACTGACTCATCAAATAAGCCTTTCATTTTTATCTTCTGTGTAGCATTAACTCACCTAGTTTCTTCCTTGTAACTCTCATACATGAATCAATTAAAACATAATCCCTTTTTATGTGTCATATAACCTCCAATCTATTTCCATAAATTAATCCACTAACTCACCAATTAAACCTCCCATATATTTAATCAACTGACTCATCAAATAAACCTTCTATTTTTATCTTCTGTGTAGCATCTGCATCAACTCACATATTTTCTTCTTTGTAACTCTCATACATGAATCAATTAAAACATCTTTAAACTCTAAAAAAGATTTTGCTAAATGACTCGCATAAAATGTGTATATTGGTAAACACAGAAAAATATCGAATTAAGTTTTAAATTTATAAATTCTCTACACTGTAACAACGAGAACCGAAAGTATACGTCATATTAGTGCTTGAGGATCGATCCACAGAGATAAAGTTGAAATGTTCACACTTAATTAAACTTGTTTGAAGGAAAAACATAAGTTTATAGGTGTTGTTCAAAATGAAAAAGTGAAATGCTATAAACTAGGAATCACGACAAATAAGATTACACTATTTTTTATGGGATTTTTAATGTAAAATTAGACAAAGAAAACTGTAACTAAAACACTGGGACTGGAAAATTTTTTCACTTGGAACTTGCATTCTCTGAACTTCATTTAAGATAAAAATGACTGAATGTCCCTTTCTTTTGGACTTGAGTTTGAGTCTCGTGTCCACTGAGTATCAAGCATTCAAAAAAAGTATATCTAAGGCAAGAAGGTTGCGGTCGCCTCATGTCTGCCTTAGTGGAATGTGGATCATCCTCCCGAGCAGAATGCAAGATATTAGTATCTCCAAGACGACTTAGACACTTTCGAAGGAGAAGAGGAGTTCGATTTAGGATATACGATTTAGGATTTACTAGAAGTTCTTAGGAATGACTCATCTCTTGCCTACCCGACTCGGGTCATAGGCTCGAGTGAGGATTTAAATAGTACTCTGCCTTGGGTCGAACTTCCAAAAAACTCAAAAGAGATCGAACACGGCAATGGTGCAAGAGGAATATACGAACATCCTTTAAAGCCATTCAGAATGATCTCAAATCTCTTACTCAATTTGATCATTTATTGCTAGAAATTCGGAGTGCGCTCAACCTTCTCAAGTCGTGGATTAAAGGGTGAACAATGTCTAAACCACACTATGAAAAGCACCATTGTTGACTCTATGAAAACTAACATCGTGAATCACTGTTTTCCTTGGACTAAATTTCTCCACGTTCGGTCGCGATGAAGCCTGACATATCCCTATGGTCGGGGGTGCAAGACAGCAAGTGATTCATAAAACTTCTCCTATACTCACAACCACTCATAAAACACAAAAATCACGCATGAAACTATCTTCATCCAGACTAGATTTCTTCACGTTCGATCGCGATGGAGCCTAATACACTCCTATGGTTGGGGGTGTAGGATGAACACACATAAACTCAAATCCATATAGAAGTTCGGAAGCAAGGAATCGAACAGTAAAACATGAACCACGTCGATATTATCAAAATCATAAGAAAGCTCAACATTCAGTTAGTAATCAAAACATCAAAGAAGATAAGAAAGAGAGTACGAAAGACATGATCACATCCCCAACTACTACTTGACTGGTTAGTTACATATTATGAAAACAAGAGAAGAATGAAAATAAGAAAGAAAAATACAAGAGAGAAGGAAGAAGGGAGGCTGTTGGTGCAGCCTCTTCTAAAAACTCCTTCAGCAACATGAAAAGGAACCAAAACTCAGTGAACTTGGAACGATTTGGACCCCTTCTTCAACAATCCTCTTGCTCTTTTATAGTCCAAGGATTGTGCCACATGTCCATTGCTTTTTCAGCAATTTTTTCATCTCTTTCTTCAACTTTTCCCGCCAACCGAAGGTGCTTTTGTGATTCTGCATGGCTATCTTTTCCTTAGCTTGACACATGTCCATTTGTCACAATAAAAAAAATCTCTTTATGGTCCTTCTTTGTTGCATTTTTCTTTGTTTGCCACATGTTCACTGTTCTAGTAGTTTTCTTTGTCCACATCTTCCCATAAAGGTATAGAGGAAATTTTCTCTCTTTTGTGCAATGGAATTTACCATGCTAACATGGGAAGACATATTTTTCTTTGCTATTTGCAATTTGGATAATTGGGCTGGTGAATCTACATCGTCTGTCTTGAAAATTGTTTAAGTGTCTAGGTTGGGGGAATGCACCTGTGTTACCCTTTATGCGCTCGTGTGGGGTTGCATACACCTGAATACCCTATGAATTATCGATTGAGATTTTTGCATGAAAAATAATCAATACAAATAATAGTATCCCAAAAATACGATATTTAGAAGATGAATGTGAAAAAATAATAAAAGTTGCATTTCAATAATAATAAAAGCATGTGTTCAAGCATAAGAATATAGTAAAACATGAAATAGATTTATATTAAATATAGATGAAAAGTATACATAATTTCTCCATATTACTAAAGTAAAGTAATAAATATGATGACACTCTTCCACTTTTCATTTATATATTAAAAAACTCACATATTTTTCTTCCTTGTAACTTCCGTACATGAATTAATTTAAAAATATTTAAACACTAAAAAAGGTTTTGCTAAAATAAGGTAATAAATATGATGAGACTCTTCACTTTTCATTTATATATTAAAAATAATGTGATTGACTTTCCATTTTCCACTGTCTCGAACCACCAACTTTACATTTGTATATTGAAAAAAATGTGGTCAAAATCAATTTACTTTCCGCTCTTCACCATCTGGAATTCACGAAGTACTTTTTCCTCACCAACTCGTGTCCTCTTCTTTTCCCAAAAACATATCCTCCTCTTCTCTTCTGCAAATCCTTCTTTCCATGGAACCATCTTCTTTTCACCTGTAATGCATCGTCTTCATAAACAAAAAAAAGGGGAGAGGAAACGAATGATCAGCAGGGGAGGAAACCTCTCCCCTGCCTTGTTGACTCTTCGTCTCCGGCCGACTAAAGGTCGGCCGGGGCCTTATATAAAGAGCGATGGGTCGCCCTTTGCGCCTCTTGGACCCTCGGCCAACCTCCTCCATCTTCTTTCTCTCGACCCTCCCTCACGCACGCAAGGACCAGGCGACCCTTTTCTAGCAGTTAGGGACCGCCGACGATCGACGGACGACGAGAAATCGATCGGCGAATTCATTTGAACGGAAACAAAGGTACCCTTAGAGTTCTAAATCCCTAGATGATGAAATAGCGATCGTTAAATGCGTAGGATAGGTTCATTATGATCTTGATGTTATTTCTTACATTTTTCGTATTGATGTCGGCGTCAATTGACGACCGGAAGGCCACCAGAATCAGTGGAAAATTTCGGCGGCCTATTTTATCGTAGGGACCAGTCGACCGATTTTATCAAACAGTCGACCGGTCTGCGTACAGAACACATATGAGCCTTTCAATATTGGTCGACCGGCCTCACCATGGCGGTCGACCGATCTATCTGTCGACGGACAGATTTGACCCTACGATCGATCCTAGAGAATGGTCGACCGATCCAATGCGTAGTGCGCACCTCCATGGCCTAAAGAACGGTCGATCGACACTCAGAACAATCGACCGATTCACAGAACTAAATTAAGAGCTCGGTCGACCGATCCCAGAGGACCGGTCGACCGGTTACAGAGAACGGTCGACCGGTCCACCAGGGACGGTCGATCGATTCAATAGAGACCTAATTGATTCAATTTAATCGGACTGATCTACTTCCAAACATAACTGAGACTCTGACTAGTTCACCTACATTGGCTGAGTCCTATTGTACAAAGACCAACGTTTCGTTGGATCCTAAATCATAGATTCACAATGACTAAAGATAAATAAAGCAATGACAAAGACATATGATTGCTATGTGCCGCCCCCAAATTTAAAGCAAAGATCAGAGATTAAAGCAGATGATGAATATGTAGTTAGCTGAGGGGACAACGAAGCTACTGTCTTAAATGATCACTATTCCTAAAATTTTAGGTCTTCTCCCACCTGTATCTCGAATGAAGGGTGGTGCTGAGGTCATACCCCTTCCCTTAAAGATTAAAGTATTTTGCCAGAGGGACATGTAGCTAGCTGAGGAGACAGTGAACCTACAGGTCTCTTTACTGACCACTGTTCCTGGATTGTAGGAATTCTTCCCCCTACCTTCTGAACTGAATGAGGTAGTAACACCCACCCCTCTTCCCTTATGGGCTTTCTGACATCAGAGATTCAGAATGGCACCCCTTGGTATCCCAACCTAATAAAGTCGAGCTCGCATAGGACAACAAACGCTAAGAAGATTTTAGTAATGTAAAATGCGTAGTACAACTCACACCAAAGCAGAGTAATGTAAAGTAAAATAATGTAAAGTAGAGCAATGTACAGTAAAGCAATGTAAAGCAAACTACTGTAAAGTAAAGCAGAGATATTGTAAAGTAAAGTGTTGTATAGCATAGCAGAGACATTGTAAAGTAAAAGCAGAGAAATGCAAAGACAAAATATTATTGTAGTAAAGAACAGAGCACTAATATGACTAAACATTGATACATTGATTTCATGATCATCACTGATCCTTATTTCATCATCTATTGCTATTGTACTGGGCATCTTTGCTCATGGTTATTTTATTCCCCTGCATTGGGATTTTGCAGGTGAGAATGCCAACTGATGAGGTGATGGAGGGCGCAGAGCTTGGAGAACGTTGTATATGACTGATATTTCTGCTCCGAGCTTTCTTACTGCATATCTGTTTAATCATTTTCAGAGACATCATGTTCTCTTCCGCTCATAGAACTTCCCGACCAGTCTTATTATATTTCCGCATATTTTCTATATTGAAAGACGTCATGGACTTCCTCATATTTTATATAATATGAGACATCATGAATTTTCGTATTAAAGTTCTTCATCATGATATTTCGACTATTCTTCCGCATTTAAACTTCTCTATTATGTTTATTATTATTTTATTAGTATCACGTAAGCAGTTTCGTTGAATGGTCAAGGTCAGTAGAGCAATAGGCAGTGTAGCGCTCTCAGGGTCAATCTGATCGTCTACGTGGCGGGAGGTGCGATTTTGGGGGCGTTACAATTTGGTATCATAGCCTAAGTTCTTGGCTCCTTCATTGATCATAGTAGAGTAGATGTTCATGCATGACATTCATTGTTCATACTGTACACAGCTCACAGTAAAGTCATGTGCAAGCTTCTCAAGCATCTGCGGCTCCACTTCTCAAGTAAGTAATAAGTACATTCATATGTGAATCATACTTATGTTATTGAATTAAATTGTGTTATAAATGCCTCTACGCCGCATGGTCACCAGAATTGTACGAAAGGATAAGGGCCATATAGTTGGGATACGTATGTGGCCACTAGATCCTTCAACCCCGCCACAGCCTGCTCCAGAGAGACCGGAGCATTCAAATTCAGATTTAGAGAGCGTGGGGAGTAATGATCCGGAGTTACTCTCCCCACGCCACTTCTACCCCGTGGAGACACGTGAAGAGATGAATCAAAGGTGGCATTTTCAGACGAGAGGAGGGTGTATTAGCAATCCAATATATATATCCTCTGATGATGAAGAAGAAGTCCCTGAACCACCAAGGGGATTACGGTTCAGAGATCCGAGTCCTATCAGTCAGACTGATCTAGAGGAGTGCTGTGGTCTCTGTTATCAAGAGGGACACGGTGATGATGAGTGCTCCAATTTCTCTGGGGAGCCTTCTAGACATAGTGATTAGTAGTTGATATATCTCGATGTGAAGGTCTTAGTACACCTCAGACAGATGTTTATGTTTTACTAACGTTATCAAGAGATTTATGTTTGCTTTAATGAATATTGAGCATTTCAGTTTCAATTTTTATCTAAGATTTTTATTTTGATTAAAAATCTTTGATTATATGTGCCTCTCTCAGGTATTGCTATGGTCCTTTTTATAGATGTCATATCAAAAAAGAGAATATGCCTATACCAGTGAGGTTGAAAACTACAATGAAGGGGAGAACCCATATGTTCCCCACCTCCACTTCCACCTTCTCCTCCTCCATCGAAACCATCAGCCCAGCAAGGACGTCAAGTCCCTTCTATCTGCACACTACAAAATTTCTGGAGGTCAAAATCTCCAATGTTCAACGGAGAAGGAGGCATCGTAGTAGCAGAGCAATGGATGGAGGCAATAGAGGACAAATTCGACATCCTCGACGTGCCCGAGAACAAGAAAGTGCTGTTCATCGGAGACACTCTCCAAAAAGACGCTAAGGAGTGGTGGAAAGCAAGAAAGGCCACCAGTTTTCTTGATATGAGAATTGTTGCCTGGGAAGATTTTCGTCAAGCATTTGAGACGTGGTATTGCCTTAGGTTCCAAAGGACCTGAAACATAAGGAGTTCCTGCACCTAGTGCAAGGGACCATGACTGTGGACCAATACATGACGAAGTTCGTCAGACTTAGGAAGTACTCCAGGTTGTTCATGGATGAGCTGGATGTAACCAAGCGTTTTGTGGACGGACTGAACCCCACTCTGAGGTCCCATACAAGATCGGAAAACTGCAGAACTTTAGAGGATGCCATAGGTTTGGCTACCCTGACTGAAAAAGATCAACAAGATTTGCAGAAAGCTCAAAAGACTCAACAGACGGTAGGACAGACTTCCCATCAGCAACAACAGTTTCGTGGGAACAGCCGACCACACCAACGACGGGATAACCGGTACCATCTATACTCAGCGCCTCAACAGAACCACCACCCTCAATAATAACAGCAATACCATCCTCCACAACACGTCCCTTCCCCACAACAATAGCAACCACAGCAGCAACAACAACAACGACCCCTCAGTAGGCGCAGAGGCGCCCAGCCCAGCAGCAGAGGCAACAGCCTCCTAGAGCCCCTCAAACACCATCCCACAAGGTGAGCGAGTTTTATGCAACACCTGTGGTAGGACCCATGCTGGGGAATGCCGAATGAAGTCTGGAACTTGCTACTACTACGGTGGAATGGGCCACATCGCAGTGAATTGTCCAAGACATGGACGACAGCAGTTGGTCTAAGGAAGACTCTTCAATCTGGAAGAGAATGCTCCATAGAATGACGCTGAGGTCATTCGAGGTACGCTATTCGTAGCTGATTTACTTACAAAAGTATTGTTCGATTCTGGTGCCTCACATTCTTTTATATCTGAAGATTGTGCCAAAACATTAGGATTAGCCGTCATGAATTTAGAGCATAAGATGAATATATTGACCCCACAAAGCACCCTGATTACCACGAAGTATCTCCCTAATGTACCCATAGAGATAGAGAAAAAGAACCATCCTGCAAACTTTATCAGTATCCCTATGAGAGATTATGATATAATTTTGGTCATGGATTGGCTAACCTCACATGATGCTTCCATATTGTGCAAACAAAAGAAAGTGATCATAAACACACAAAGTATAGATAATGTTATAGTCATAGGTATTGCACAGAAAGAACAAAAAATCATAGTATCCGCTATGAAGGCACATAAGTTACTTCAAAAGGGATGTAGAGGTTACATAGCAAGTGTGATCAAGATAGAAAAACCAAAGAAGACTCATCAAGACATAGAAGTGGTTAGGAAATTTTCTGATGTGTTCCCTGATGATGTTAGTGGTCTACCGCCCAGAAGGGAGATAGACTTTCGTATTGAAGTAGCGCTCATAACTGCACCAATTTTCAAAGCCCTATATCACATGGCCCCAGCAGAGATGAAGGAATTGAAGGACCAGATTCAAGAGCTACTGGATAAATATTTCATAAGACCTAACGTCTCACCATGGGGAGTACCAGTTCTTTTTGTCAAAAAGGACGGGTCGTTAAGACTTTGTATCGACTATAAAATGTTGAACAAAGTCACGATAAAGAACAGGTACCGCTACCTCGCATTGATGATTTATTTGATCAACTGTCTAAAGCCAAGGTGTTCTCAAAAATTGATCTGAGGAGCGGATACCATCAGCTAAGGGTGGCAGAAGAAGACATCCCAAAGATGGCATTCCGGTCAAGATATAGAAATTATGAGTTCCTGGTGATGCCGTTTGGGTTAACAAATGCCCCGACAGCATTCATAAATCTCATGAATCGAACTTTCCACGAACACCTGGATAAGTTCGTAATTGTCTTTGTTGACGATATTCTCATCTACTGGTCAAGTATGGAGCAACACATAGAACATCTGAAGACAGTGCTGAAAACTTTGCAGACAAAGAAGCTGTATGCGAAGTTTTTTAAATGTGAATTTTGGCTAAAGCAGATAATATTTCTCGGACACATCATCTATAAAAGATGGAGTTGCGGTGGATCCTGCAAAGGTAGAAGCAGTGTCCAACTGGACTCAACCAAAGAACATCTTCGAAATTAGAAGTTTCCTTGGCTTAGTCGGCTACCACAGACGTTTTATCAAGGATTTCTCCAGAATAGCATTGCCGCTGACCAAATTTACAAGGAAAGGAGAAAAGTTCATCTGGTCACCTAAGTGCGAATAAAGTTTCCAAGAGTTAAAGAAACGACTAACTTCAGCGCCAATCCTGACAGTACCATCAGGCAGCGGTGGTTACATGGTTTACAACAATGCTAGTGGTACTAGATTGAGGTGCGTATTGATGTAATATGGGAAAGTAGTGGCATACGCATCCAAACAGCTGAAGAAGAATGAGGTTAATTATCCAACGCATGACCTCGAATTGGCAGCAGTAGTGTTCGCTCTCAAGCTTTGGCGCAACTACTTATATGGAGAATAATTTGTGGTCTACACTAATCACAAGAGTTTGAAGTATGCTTTTACCCAAAAGGAGTTGAACATGCGCCAAAGACGTTGGATGAAATTTTTAAAGGACTACGAGTTTGTCATCAACTATCAACCTGGTAAGGCAAACTCAATAGCTGACGCTCTCAACCGAAAATGGGAAGGATCCTTAGCTTACATGCGTCTACGACGGTTCGAACTTATGGAAGAACTGTTCAGATGGACACCAAGAGTGAATCATGATGGGTCACTAATGATGATGCAACGTATAGTACCGGATATAATATGGAGAATCATCGAAGCACAAGTAGAAGACTCAGAATACCACATGATGATGATAAAGACCAGCCTAGAGACTACCAATTTCAAGTTCTCCTCGGGTAAAGGTATCAGGTACCGCGACCGACTATGGGTACCAAATAATCTTGAACTTCAAAGAGAAGTACTAGATGAATGCCACAAGTTCGAGTTTGCAATCCACACAGGAAGTACGAAAATGTACAAAGACGTACAGAGGAGTTTCTGATGATCAGACATGAAGAAGGAGATAGCGGAGTACATCTCCAAATGCATCGTGTGCCAATAGGTCAAGGTGGAACACCAGAAACCTCAAGGGATTTTGAAGAGTTTGAGTATCCTACAATGGAAGTGGGAAGAGATATCAATGGATTTCATCACAGGCATACCTCGGACGCTGAAAGGGTATGATGCCATTTGGGTTATAGTGGACCGACTCACTAAATCGGTTCACTTCCTACCCATTAAGATAAAATAATCTCTTGAAAATCTCATGGATCTATATGTACAGGATATTATTAGGCTTCACAGGATTCCATCAGCCATTGTGTCTGATAAAAATCCCAGATTCACGTCAAGATTCTGGAAGAGTCTCCAGAATGCCTTTGGAACAAGGCTCCGGTATAGTACCGCTTTCCATCCTCAGACGGACGACCAATCGGAGAGGACAGTCCAGACATTAGAGGACATGTTGAGAGCATGCGCTTTGGATTGGCACGATAATTGGGATAAACATCTTCCCCTTATAGAGTTCTCTTACAATAATAGCTTCCATGCTAGTATAGAGATGTCTCCTTTTGAAGCACTGTACGGTCGTCCATGTCGCTCCCCAGCATGTTGCGGCGAAGTGGGAAAAAGAAAGATCTTGAGCGCGGAATTACAGAAACAAACACAGGAGTATACAGGCAGAGTTGAACTGATAAAGAAAAAAATAAAGTCTGCTCAAGATCGTCAGAAGACCTACGCGGACAAGAAGCGCCGAGATAAGTTCAAAGCGGGTGATCAAGTCCTGCTCAAACTCTCCCCCATCAAAGGAGTAATGCGTTTTAGCAAACGGAGAAAATTGAGCCCAAGGTATGTAGGCCCGTTCGAAATACTAGATATGGTTGGAGATTCAGCATGCAGGTTGGTCCTGCCTCCAGCCTATTCAAAGGTACACAATGTCTTCCATGTCTTCCTAATGTACAAGCACGACTACGCCTACGTGATCCAAATTGAGGAACGAAATCTCAAGGAGGATCTAACATATGAGGAACGACCCACAAAGATATTAGAATACCAAGAACATCAGCAAGGGAAGAAGAGAGTAGCACTGGTCAAAATGGCATGGAAGCATCACCAAGAAAAAGAGGGAACTTGGGAAGTAGAATCGGAAATGCGAGAGAAATTTTCTGAACTTTTCGTTAAGTCTTAACCCTTATCCAAATTCGAAGATGAATTTTCTTTTTAGAGGGTAATAATGTAATGCATCGTCTTCTTAAACAAAAAAAAGGGAGAGGAAATGAACGATCGGCAGGGGAGGAAACCTCTCCCTGCCTTGCTGACTCTTCATCTTCGGCCGACCAAAGGTCGGGCGGGGCCCTATATAAAGGGCGATGGGGTCGCCCTTTGCGCCTCTTGGACCCTCGGTCAACCTCCTCCTTTGCCTCCATCTTCTTTCTCTCGATCGGCGACCGACGACCACAGCGACGTCGAGCGAACTGACGAGGCAGAGCACGCACGTACGTGAGCCAACGATGACCCTCGACGCACCTCGACCCTCCCTCACACACGCAAGGACCAGGCGACCCTTTTCCAGCAGTTAGGGACCGCCGGACGATGAGAAATCGACCAGCGAATTCTTTTGAACGGAAACAAATGTACCCTTAGCGTTCTAAATCCCTAGATGATGAAATAGCGATCGTTAAATGTGTAGGATAGGTTCATTATGATCCTGAAGTTATTTCTTACATTTTTTGTATTGATGTCGGCGTCAATTGACGATCGGAAGGCCACCGGAATCAATGGAAAAGTCCGGCAGCCCTATTTTATCGCAGGGACCGGTCGACCGATTTTATCAAACGGTCGTCCAGTCTGTGTACAGAACACATAGGAGCCTTTCAATATCGGTCGACCGGCCTCACCATGGCGGTCAATCGATCTATCTATCGACGGACAGATTTGACCCTACGATCGGTCGACCGGTCCCAGGAAACGGTCGACCGATCTAATGCGTAGTGCGCACCTCCATGGTCTAACGAATGGTCGATCGACACTCAGAACGGTCGACCGATTCACAGAACCAAATTAAGAGCTCGATCGACCAATCCCAGAGGACCGGTCCACCGGTTATAGAGAACGGTCGACCGGTCCACCAGGGACGGTCGACCGATTCAATAGATACCTAATTGATTCAATTTAATCGGACTGATCTACTCCCAAACATAACTGAGACTCTGACTAGTTCACTTACACTGGCTGAGTCTTATTGTACAAAGACCAACATTTCGTTGGATCCTAAATCATAAATTTACAATGACTAAAGATAAATAAAGCAAGGACAAAGACATGGGATTGCTATGTGCCGCCCCCAAAGTTAAAGTAAAGATTAGATATTAAAGCATATGAGGGATATGTAGTTAGTTGAGGGGAAAATGAATCTACTGTCTTAAATGACCACTATTCCTGAGATTTCAGATCGTCTCCCACCTGTATCTCGAATGAAGGGTGGTGCTGAGGTCATACCCCTTCCCTTAAAGATTAAAGTATTATGCCAGAGGGACAAGTAGCTAGCTGAGGAGACAGTGAACCTACAGGTCTCTTAACCGACCACTGTTCCTGAATTGTAAGAATTCTTCCCCCTACCTTCTGAACTAGGTGAGGTAGTAACACACACCCCTCTTTTCTTATGGGCTTTCTGACATCCGAGATTCAGAGTGGCACCCCTTGGTATCCCAACCTAATAAAGTCGAGCTCGCATAGGACAACAAACCCTAAGAAGATTTTAGTAATGTAAAATGCTAGTACAACTCACAGCAAAGTAGAGTAATGTAAAGTAAAGCAATGTAATGTAGAGCAATGTACAGTAAAGCAATGTAAATCAAACTACTGTAAAGTAAAACAGAGATATTGTAAAGTAAAGTGTTGCATAGCAGAGACATTGTAAAATAAAAGCAGAGAAATGCAAAGACAAAATATTATTGTAGTAAAGAACAGAGCACTAATATGACTAAACATTGATACATTGATTTCATGATCATCACTGATCCTTATTTCATCATCTATTGCTATTGTATTGTGCATCTTTGCTCATGGATATTCTATTCTCCTGCATTGAGATTTTGCAGGTGAGAATGCCAACTGATGAGGTGATGGCGCAAAGCTTGGAGAACGTTGTATATGACTGATATTTTTGCTCCGAGCTTTCTTACTGCATATCTGTTTAATCATTTTCAGAGACATCATGTTCTCTTCCGCTCATAGAACTTCCCGACCAATCTTATTATATTTCCGCATATTTTCTATATTGAAAGACGTCATGGACTTCCACATATTTTATATAATATGAGACATCATGAATTTTCACATTAAAGTTCTTCATCATGACATTTCGACTATTCTTCCGCATTTAAACTTCTCTATTATGTTTATTATTATCTTATTAGTGCCACGTAAGCTGTTTCGTTGAATGGTCAAGGTCAGTAGAGCAATAGGCAGTGTAGCGCTCTCAGAGTCAATCTGACCGCCTACGTAGCGGGAGGTGCGATTTTGGGGGCGTTACATGACCTTTCTTTGTCTCTGCTCTTCCGAAAATATTATGTTAAGTTCAATTAATTTTTTCAGTATTTTTTTTCTTTTTGATGAAAGAACTTATTTTCTTTAGATGAGATGTTTCCTCTTACCTACAATTATATTTTTTTCTTTTGAGTGAGAATGTATTTTTTTCTAATTGAATTGTTTTCTCTACCTAATAATGTCCTTAAAGGGTTTTGTATACTCTTGCCACTATTGAACGTCGGGATGTGAAAAGAAAAGTGGTTATAGATTTCTTCTTAAATTTATATAAAGCTGAACTCCAATTAGCGGTTTCAAACTTCTATCATTCCTCGATTCTTATGATAGTCGTTTTTGGAGTTATTTAATAAGTTCATGCGACTTCCATTTTTTTTCTAAATAAATTTCAAATGAAGGTTTTCTGAGAGTTCCAAGCAACGGCAATTTTTTGAAATGAAGGTTTAAAAGAGGATAGTAACCATCGACCCTACAGTAGATCGATCTCTACAGTAACGACCACATCCTGTTTTTTTTTATTTTTTTCTCCTTCCACCCCTCCAGGACGACGCCCCAAACAGTCCTCTTGGTTCCATGCTTGGAACCAAGGTCACATGACCCTGGTTCCAAGTCGTTGGTTCCATCATTTTGGTGGAATTGGTGGGCGCTTTTTTTTTTACTTTTTGACTTTTTTTTAAATGACATTTTGCCTTTTTTTTCAAACTTTTTTCTTTATCATTTTCTTTTATAACTTTTCTTATATAAGTTAATTTATTTTATTATATATGGAATATAAATACTAAAATATTAATATAATATTATTTATTATTTCATTGTAAATTTTAAATATCTCATTAAATATAAATTATTAAAAAACTGAATTTTTATATTTAAATAATATATTTTTTGACAATACTGTTGACATGATTTTTTTAATTTATATTATGTATTCTAATTTTTTAACTATATTATTATAATCTATATTTATAATATGTATTTCTAATTTAATCATCCACTAAAATTAATTCATCACATCTACTTTTTTCTATCATATCAACTATCTTATTTCTCATCATCAAATTTCAGTCTATTCAAACACAACTCGAACTAATTTATATTCACGAGAACTTAGTGGACTCCAAATCTCATTGCCAAACGGCCCTGGAGCACGACGGGATTTGACCTCAACGTGCTATTGATGAGGGACTGCTTATACACCATTGCTAATTAAATAGTCATTGCATTTTACGTTGTTTTCTCCTGCAAGGAATTAAATGATGTTCCGTTGATGTATGATAGTTTTTTCCCTCACTCGAGTATATCTTCTTTCATTTTGTTTAGGAGTAGCTGCTCTATAATGATTAAGTAATAATACATTTCAAACTTTTGTCTATAGTTTATACTTTTAGAAACTTTTTTTACAGGAACTAGAATATGTGCATACTTATAGGTTTGTATATCATATGATTACTGAGGAGTAGAAATAAATAACTTAACCAATATAATATGCAAAGCAAAACTACTTATATATTAATTATTCATAGCAAGAAAAAAAGAGTGCATGAATTACGGTTTATTATGGTTTAGCAACCTAATTAATGGATCTATGTTGTGACAGTTGATAGGTTGCTTTGCAAATCTTCAACATCTTAATAGATTTTGATATATATATATATATATATATATATATATATATGTGTATATATAGAATAAATTTAGAATAAATATAAAGTCACCATTTATCTTTATATTTTTCATAATTTTTTCTTAATTTGATGTATTTTTTAATGTCCCCATATATATTATCATTTAATCCTTAACACATTTGGAATATTATTATTAATTAATGCATTAAAATTACAACATCATAATTAATTATAAAGTTGACTCTTCATATTCTTTTATATTATTCATAAATATAAAATAATCACATACATATATATATGCATAGTAGATTATATGCTACCTCTTCAATTCTATTATATTCTTTGCTCATAATATTTTTTTAAAATTCAATAAAAGGAAAATATTAAACTAAAATATTATATCTTCTGATTTACATTAATTAATTAATTTACAAATAAACTTTAGCATCATAAATATCATCATTTTTAGCACAAACACTTGTATTTATATATTATCTTTTTTTTCTCCTTTTTTGAATCATTTTAATATTTCTCTTTAACTTCATGCATTGCGGTAATTTAAATCTATTAATTGTAATAAATTAATCATATTAATTATTCTAAAATTCAAAAGTCACATATTTTATATGTAAACTCCATTAATTGTTTTTTATTAATATGAAGAATCATACTTATTTTGAATTTGAAAGATCACATAAATTAATGATATGACCTTTGGTTTCTGTTAATCATTTTTGTATGAAATATTAATATCATGATAACTTTTAGTATATTAATTACTTTTTAAATTTTAAAAATCATATATCTTATATCTACTTAACTCCATTAAAGTGAATATGAATAGTCATAATTATTTTTTTAATTTGAAATATCACATATATTAATCATATCACCTTTAATAATTATTTAGAATAGGGATTGAAAAAAACAATATATTTTTCTTATAAATATATGATATTATTTCTGATAAAATGTTTATTATTGATAGAAAAATTGTAATATATATTTTTAGCACAGGAATCTAAAATAATACTTATTTTTGTATTTATCTTAAATATTTTAATATACAAACTTAATTAATATTTGTTTTAATTCAAATTATAAGATATTTCGAGATATAATGTATGATAAAAAATAGTACTCATATATTATAAATTATAATAAAATATAACATTATATTTTATTTATGTATTTAATTTTAATTATTAAAATATATTTAAATTGTGCGAGATCGAGTTAAACTAGTTTTTAAAAAATAAATTTCATGTAAGGCATACAACAATAACAACAAAGCCTTATCCCACTAGGTAGAGTCGGCTACATGAATCATACGACATCATATTCGTTGATCCATGTTCATGAGATTCGACAGGATTTTACGCTGACTGTCGGAGCCTAACACAACCCTCCTCCTTTATCCGGGCTTGGGACCGGCTATAAAACATAGACGGAGTTTTTTTTTTCTTTTGTTTAAAACACTTATAGATAATAATATTACAAAATTTCCTATTAAAAGATACATAACTTGTGATCATAATATCAGTCATACAATCTATCTAGTAAATGAATCCCCTGACCACAAAATCTCTTCAATAAAATCTCTTCCAGAAAATCCTTTATGAAACAAAGAAGATTACTTTATCTCTATTATTCAAAGTAAAAAAAACAATGTCATTTTCTGTTTTCGAAAACATATTACTTGATAAGCAATCATCCAAACTGTACAGGTAAAGATACTGAAGATAGATTTTCAGAGTACACTAAAAATTAAAACGTACCAGCATGCAATAAAACAGAAAAAGTCAAGTAATGCTTTTGAACCACCATGAAAGCAGAGGTAATATAGAAAACCCAGAAAATCAACTTACATAATGGAGCAACCTCAGAACTTGAGGATGAAGCCGTGCAGCTATAACATGGTTACCAGCAACTTGAGGAGAACTTAGACCCTTAGCTGTAACAGCTTTACCTAATGTAGCTTGGTTGTTTAAATTTCATGTAAGGCATACACACAATTAAAATCGCGTCCCAACACGTACGATTCCTAGGTCTCAGAAACGATCCAACGTTTCCATCTGTCGCGTGCTGGGTCGCTGGATACCACCTCTTTTTTCTTTTGCGCAAGGCCATTATGGGAGAAAAAAAATGACCATGCCCTAGTTACTTCCGCCTGCCGCCGGTTGCCTGCCGCCGTGGGTCGCAGCTGCCTGCCGCTGTGTTTTCCGGCCGTCTGCCGCTCTGTTGTCGCCGGTACTCCCCTTCTCCTTCCTCCCTCCCTCAATCTCTCACTCTCGCTGTCCTCGTTCTTTTTCTATCGCACCCATTTTTTTTTCTGGTGCCATTCTGTTCTGTCGCCGGTGTGCTCCTGCTCCCTGCGCCCTGCTCATCTGCGCGCTGAGGTCGCGCTGTTGTGTCCCACCCTGCTCGCACGAGCAGGGAGAGCTGGGCGCCGCTGGGCGCCGCTGGGCGCCGCTCGGCGCCTCCCTGCTCACAAGCAGGAAGCCCTCGGCGCCTCTCGAGGTCTCCCTGCTTGTGAGCAGGGAGCACCGAGGTTTCCTTGCGCTGGCGATCAGGGAGGCGCTGACCGATGTCTCTCTGCTCGCGCAATGCAACAGGGAGGCCGGCCGAGTTCTGTGCATGTTTAAACTTAAAATTTAAGTTAGGAATTAGGATCGTATAAGTGATGTTTAGATATGTTTGAATTAGGTTTTGGTTTTTGTATGCTTGTATTGGATAGAGTGTTACAAATGTGTTAGTGATACAGTCACAGATTTGGGTAAAGAAAAATGGCTTCTGGTTCGGGTTGAGGAGTTGGAACACAAGTGCTGCGCCTGAAGGTGGAAGTGTTGATTTTAGTTTTAGTAATTTGGTATTGATGCTTGATCCTTTGACATTTTGCTTTATTATAAAGAAATTATAATTTTATATTCAGTTTTGTGCTAATTAATATATCAAAAAATAATCTGGTAGAATAAGCTGTGTTGTGTTACATGTTCACGATTTACCTTTTTTCCCAGCCCACCGTGTCCGTTTACGAGTTAGACAACATTGCATAGGCAGACTACACGTAAAAGAAAACAGGGAAACTTTCCTATATACTTTCAGAAATATAAGAAAATTTAGAGAACATATTACCATCATTCATCAACATCACTTTTCAGTAATATATCATTAACTATTCTCATATCTAATTGCATATACATTTTGCTACATATGCAATGCTTCCTCTCGTTATATGTGGGTCAGCAATTGCAATGGGCCTTGATCGCAATAGGATCAGAAATTTGTTTTCCCCTCGTGCCTGACCTCGCGAACCGCCTGACACCGCCGACTTATTCCTCCCCCAGCCACTCGCAAGTCACCGGAGACCATAGCCACCGACCGCCTACATTGAAACTCTACACCCCAGCTTCCTCTCCTCTTCACCCGCTCAAGAATGGTGGCACCTTCTTTCCGTCCATCTTGAAGCTGTCGAGCAACACCTCCGGACCAAATCCTGATCTCTGGTAACCAAGTCATTAACAAGCACAAGTTTCATCGTCATCCATCTCTCGTGTTTGTGATTCATTGTTTATGGTTGTTTTCTTTTGTTTTTCCCCTTTCATTAAAA
Organism: Pontederia crassipes; assembly: GCA_030549335.1. NCBI lineage: Eukaryota > Viridiplantae > Streptophyta > Magnoliopsida > Commelinales > Pontederiaceae > Pontederia > Pontederia crassipes. The sequence continues at coordinate 64,002,460 of CM060196.1, read as the reverse complement.
GGCTGAAAGACAATACAGTTAATAGTTTAATGTGTCGGGTCGTCGGCCATACTAAAATTGACCAGATATGGCATTATGGGGATTTCAAAGCAGTTTTTTTCACAAGTTCTCGTTTGTTTATTTGATTTTACGTGTTATGAAAGGAATATACAGAGCCAATGTTGAAACTTGAGGAAGAAACATAGAGCTTGTTAGCCTTTTGCATGCTCGTAGCATACTACACAAATAAACCTGTCAATTAAGTATTTAAGTGGTGAGTGGTGGAAATAGATCTTGTGTGTATGTGGAAATTGTGTGGGTCTGTTAGTGCAATATGTGATAAGGTTTCCCCTTTTGCATTCAGCAATAGCCACAAGATATTGATGTATTTAGAGAAATCGTTTAGGAGAGTTGGACATGTTATCACATAAATTGAGCGAGTTCAGTAGAGGAAAGGTGAGGTGTGACAAAATTCTTTGATCAAAATGACAACTAGAGATAAGCCTAGGTGTTAAAAGGAAAGGGATTATGATGTGGAGCGATATGTGGAAATTATCATATCAACTTCGATAAGAAGGTGTGCTCATAGGAAGAGGGATTCTGTTGCGTGTAAAATATTGTAACAAAATAAGTCACTAGCAGGTTCATTAAGAAATATAGAATAAAGTAGAGGACTAACTTAACTAATTTAATCCCAAAGTTAATAGGAGATGGACATGGTTTCTGAAATTTTGTTTTCAAAAAAATGTAAAAGATAAATTTGGTGTCAGCAAGCACTAGATATGATGAAATAAAACTAGGACAAAACTTTGCAACCATCTTGGAATCACAATAAAATCAAGGTACTTTGAAAAAACAATAAAATCAAGGTTGAGTCCTCAAGATGAATTAGGATTTACCTAACTTATAAATAACGCTTTTTTTAAAGTAAATTATAATAACACCTAAGATGGTTTGTAATCAACTATCTTGGTTTTAATTAGAATGCTCAAGTCAACCCTCGATCTAACCAGTTATCAAAATGCATTAATATGTAATTATTATGTCATTGATCACCCCTCAAAAGGTTTGTACCAAGGTCATGACATCCCATGCCTCATAATATAGTAAAATATCATTGTCAAAGCATCAGCAAATTCAAGAATTTATCAATGTTATATCAATCAACTTGTCAAAGACGTTACATATAGCATTGATGATTAAAAAAAATGAATAAATAAATCCAACTTAAAAGAGAGGGTTCCACCAAATTTCACCCATAAAACTCTATCAATTTTTGAGATGTTCTGGGTGTCATATTCTGCTAGTTTCCAGGATAAAAAGTAGTTCCTTTGCTCTTGTGTATTTATGTTTGGTTGTTGTAATTTTTTTTCTATATTCATCTCAGTGAATGTTGTTTCTTTTCCTCTTTATTGGGTATATCAGGCATGACCTTACCTGCAACAAAGAGGTATGTGCTGCGGTTGTTTATATCACTGAAGTACATAACAGCAAATGTTGTTGACCGTCAGAGTGGCAGAGTGATAGTTACAGCATCTTCTGTGGAGAAGGTGCTCAAGGACGGGCTTCAATGTGGGCGTACTTGCAACTCCAAGGCTGCTGCAGCCGTGGGAGAGGTGCTTGCCATGCGCCTCAAGGTTGATGGTCTAGCCCAAGAGCCTATTCATGCTGATGCAACCAAGGAGGTAGAGAAAAAAGGTTTCAAAAATAGGACAAAGGTCTGGGCTATCCTTAATGCACTGCGCTCACATGGTGTCAACCTTATGCTAACTGAACGTGAAACTAATGGTGGTCATGGTGGCAGATCAACTTTTCATCCTTGATGGTAAGTTATATGTAACTTGTTGCGGAAAACTACCATGGATGCTGGAGCTGCTACTTCTTCTTCGATGTTCCAAATAATCTAATCCCAGGAGTAATTCTCTGCCAAAAAGTAACCAAATGAAACAGTGGGAAAAGGAATATTTGACAGTCACTCGGTCTTAGTGTGGAAAATCAGAATATAGTTGTAATCCTTGGCAAATCTGAGTATTGATTTCCTTATTTATGAATGTAATATATTGTTCCCATGTACATTTGGTTTGGAAAATGTTCATTTGACTCCAAAAAAGAGTGTTTGGAAGTTAATGCATCTGGCTCAGTACCATAATCTAAATATAATATTCTCTTGGAAAACAATCATATTTTATCATTCTAAGAAAATACATATGACACTACAAGAAAAATATTGATTACAGACGGTCAAACCGTCAATAATCAGTCCAAAAATCGTCGGTAATAAAATTTTCGACGATTTTTCGGACGGAATCGATTCGTCGGAAAAATGATCGTCGCAAATTGATTTGCAACGGTTGTAAAAAATACGTCGAAAATATCGATGGTTTTAATCGTTCGAAAAGACCCGGCCGACGGTTCTAACCGTCCGAAAAGTTTCGACGGTTTTCGACGATTGGAACCGTTCGAAAAGTTCGGCGGTTCCAATCGTCGAAAGTATTCGACGGTCAAAATTGTCGAAACTTTCGACGGTTGTCGCAACCCACCAAAACTTTCGGCGGTCACAAACCGCCGAAACTTTCGGTGGTCATTGCAATCGTCGATTTTTCGACGGTCGCAATCGTCGCAACGAATTTTTTAAAAATAAAAAAATTAGCGGCCCGATCCGGCCGCCCCGGCCGCCCCGGCCGCTGGCTGCCAGATCTGGCAAGAGCGGCCAAATCCGGCCGACAGCGGTCAGATTCGGCCACTCGCGGCCAGGCACCAAATCCGGCCGCCCGCGGTCAGATCCGAGCGCCAGCCGGCCGATCCGGCCGCCAGGGGACGCCGGCGGGATGGGTCGCCGGCGGTCGATGTCCGGTCGGGAGGCTCGCCAACAGGAGAGGGAGAGGGAGAGGGAGAACGAGAGAGAGAGAGAGGAGAGGGGGAAAGAAATAAAGAAATAGAGGGAGAGGGAGAGAGGAGAGGGTATATATATATATTATAATATATAAGTGGAAAGATGGGAAAGCGGAAAAATAAAAAAAAGCGGGATAATAAAATTTTAATTATCCACTGCTCCGATCGTCAGAAAAGCAAATATTAATTATTTTTAAAGTTACCGATGATTGTGACCGTCGAAAATTATTTAATTATAAAAATAAAATACTATATTTAGTTATATATAATTTTTTTTACCGACGGTTTGAACTGTCGCTAATTATTACCGACGGTCGGAACCGTCGAAAATTACGACGGTTTGGACTGTTGGTAATTATATTAAATAAAATACTCCTCATATCATCGGAAATTGCTACGGATGGATATCCGTCGGAAATATCGACGTTCCTAATCATTGAAAAATAAAATAATAATATAACAAATTACATAATTTATTATTTTCATTTTCGACGGTTGTGACCGTCAGAAAATCGTCGAAAATTGCGACGGATGGATATCCGTCGAAAATATTGACGTTCCTAATCGTCAAAAAATAAAATAATAATATAATAAATTATATAATTTATTATTTTCATTTTCGACGGTTGTGACCGTCGGAAAATCTGTCGAAAATTGAGAGGGATGGATATCCGTCGGAAATATCGACGTTCCTAATCGTCGAAAAATAAAATAATAATATAAAAAATTACATAATTTATTATTTTCATTTCCGACGGTTAATCCGTCGAAAATATTTCCGTCGCAAAATCCGTTGTAAATTGCGACGAATTTCTTCCATCGAAAATTGACCGTCGAAAAATGACGATTTTCTTGTAGTGTGAGCAAAATATCTGAATGTACAAGTCATCTCAGAATACGAGATTGCTGCAAGATTTGGGTCTTTTATGTTCAAGCATCGAAACATGTGTGTCTTTCCCAATCGTTAACTATTTGCAGTTTGTAGTTTCTCATCAACAGGATCCTTGTAAAAGTGAGGTTGTTTTGTGCTTTGATCCTTTTTATGCAGACTGCAGATATGTTCCTTTTTCAATTTTCGTGAAGCATGTTCTACATACATTTACTTTTGTCACTAACTTAGATTTTATTACTGTTGTTCTCATTCAAAAACACGGAATCTTCTTTCGAATCCTCGCTATCTCGAATGCTTTACAGAATCCCTTTTTAGAATCCTCGCTAGCTGCCTATCTCAAAGGTTTTGCAAGGTGTTGTTCAAAATCTAAATGTCAAAAGGAGGAATTATTTGCTGGAGAATCCCTCTTGGAAGCCTACTTGTTGACTACCTGTTGGAGGAGTTGCACCATGTCGGAGGTGACGACCGGATTCCCACCAACAACGGCGGACGGGATGGGCAAAGGCAAAGCACCCGAGTGGTCCCTCAAGGCTTGCCATATGCTCGGCAGTCGGCATCGTGATGCCATGGGTCTTTGCCGGGCATCATAGAAACCTAGGCTCATATTATTCTATCTTATCGTATAAATCATCAATCTCACCGATTTCTAAGAACACAATGCCACAACTTCGACAGGGAAGAAAACGGTAATGATTGCCACAACCACTGGTTCAATCTTTTGGTATGCAAAACTTTCATTTGTCTATTTTAGTTTCGATCAGGAAAGAAAGCAAAAGAGAATATGGGAAGAGTCTTAAAGAACCTAATAGGATCAATGGCAGTGTTGTAAATAGTTGATGCCCCCACCTCCCGCATTTGCGAGCTCGTCGGCAAGATGATCGTTGCCTCCCCCACTCTCGGACCCTCCATCGGCGTGCATAGGGAAAGGGGCGTCGCCCCATTCCGGTTGATGCATGGAGGTGAGAGAAATAAGGCAATAAAAAAATAATCCATCAGGAGTAATTAATGAGATAAATTAATAGAGGATAATCTAATTATAAAATAAAATTGAGAATAAAATTTAAAAAATATCAAAATTAGAAAGTATTATGTGAAATTTATTTTAAAAAAAGAAAAAGAAAAAAAAAGAGTGACCAAGAGAAGTTGCACCCCGAACGAGTTGAGCTTGCACTCGATTGCACTCACTCTCCCACTCACGTATGACTGTCACCATGCACTCACTACACACATTGCATGCACAGGCAGCACCTGCTACACTGAGGACCGAACCCAACACAGCCTCACACTCCACACGACAACCAAGCATGGTACCCGTACGTGTATTTTATAGAATGCACCTCTCCGTGCGTCAAAGTTTCCCATGGCCACCTAAATTCTGGCCACACACCTAAATTCTCTTGTACTGTTTGAATGTTGAGCTGCTGGACTCGTCGGGAAAGGATTCAGTGGGTGATCGTGATCGTTGCTATTTTCTCCAAGTGGCCCCCAAGGCTTGCCATGTTCTCGGCAAAGTGCTGCCAAGGGTCTTGCCGGGCATCATTAAACCTATGCCCATATATATTTTTCTATCTTATCATATGAATTATCAATCTTATCAATGCCTAAGAATGCAATGCTACAGCTTTCGACAGGAAAAGAAAAGGAGCAATGATGGCCACAACCACTTATTTATTTATTGTTTTCAATCAAGAAAAGATAAAAAAAATCTCAAACTTTTAATTCTAAATAGTTCGCGTCATTATATAGACAGTAACCAACTTATCAAAGTTTAGCATGCCTCTCGAGGTTAATTCAAATATATATATATATATATATATATATATATATATATATATATATATATATTAGAGCGCATTAATGAAAACTATTTCACATTTTGTCTCTGAAAGTTGTTCAAAATTTAAATCCATTAAATAGGTCATTCTATCTGTTTTTGTATTCTTGGAGGGTTCCAAGCATTATATATAGTGCTTCACTGTTATGAGCAGTCACTCTCATCTAGTCGTTCATGCATGCTTTTTATGTAACCACGCAACAACTCCCCATAACGAATCATGCAGCAAACGATTGCCCACCACCGCCTTCTACCACCACATCCCGCTTCCAAACTCCACCGCAGAAACACGGCAGTCGTCGGGGCCTCCGGTTCCACCTCCGTCCCGGCCACGTCCGTGACCTCCTTCCACAGAACCGTAACCACAATCTCCTCTGCGCGTTCCACCTGTGACTCCCCCGCCATTGCCTTGAGTGACTACCAGTGCCTCTTCTCCTCTCAGCGGTCGGAGACTGCTGAACCGATCGCCCTCCGGCTCGTCGAGGGCGTCGTCCCGGTGGACTTCCCAAGGGGCACGTATTACTTGGCAGGGCCGGGCATGTTGTCCGACGACGATGGGTCGAAGGTCAACCCATTGGACGGCCATGGCTACCTACGCGCCTTCGAGTTCGGGGGCAACGGCGAGGTCCGGTACTCGGCACGGTACGTGGAAACGGAGGCGTTGCGAGAGGAGAGGGAGGAGCGGACTGGCAAGTGGTGCTTCACGCACCGGGGCCCGTTCTCGGTGCTCCGGCGAGGGAAGCGGGTGGGGAACTTGAAGGTGATGAAGAACGTGGCCAATACGAGCGTGCTCAGCTGGGCCCGGAGGTTGATGTGCCTGTGGGAGGGCGGGAAGCCCTACGAGATCGACGCCGGCTCGCTGGAGACCGTGGGGTCGGTGGATCTCGTCGGAAATGAGGAGGGTGACCGCCGTGGGAAAACGGCGGGCAAAAGTTGGCGGCGGACGGGGGAGAGCTGCCGCGGTTGTGATCGTCCGCGGTTGGCTGATATGCCACTGGATTTTGCCGCACGCTTATTGAAGCCTTTCTTGAAAAGTATATTTATATAATGATGTTGTGATTAATTCCTTATTAATTTGTTCTTCATATTTTTTTAATCCTTATTCATTATTTTAAACATCTAAAAATATTGGGCAAAACAATTAGCATTTCAGGATTTTCTTTTAGATTTTTCAAACTCATTTCTTCTTCACATATATATATGATTTAATTTTTGTTAAAGAATCATTTCATGAATGCATACTCTCACCCAATGTACGTTTTTGCATTGGATATCATTGGACTATTGAAATATACACGATCATTTTTATATTGACTAAAGGATTTGAGAAAAAAAAGGCATTAGTCATTTTTCACTTATGATCATGAAGGCATTTCTTTTACTGTACTCTTCGATGATAAAATCAGTTTGGACGGATGAAGTGTAAAAGACTTCAAAATGTACCAATATCTCAAATCATGTAATTATATATATTTTTTTCAAAAATAAAAAAAACAAAATTTTTAGTGATAGGAATATAATTCACTTTTTTTCCCACAATCACAGTTACTCTGAAAACAAAGATCAAGACATCCTATTGGAAATATTTCCATATTCTTTCTCTTTTAATTCAAAGAGGATGTTGTATAACAAGTTATTGTCATTTGAAAGAAAATTACATAATAGGCCAAACAATTTGGAGTATGTTGATTCTACTTAGTAACTAATTCCTTGTAATGATAAATAAATCTTTTGGCAGGAGTGTTTAACATGCCATCAAAGAGATTCTTGGCGCACTACAAGATAGATCCCAAGAGAAACATGCTGCTCCTGCTCTCATGCAATGCAGAGGACATGCTCCTCCCTCGCTCCAACTTCACCTTCTATGGTACGTACCTTGCTTGCGAAAAAGAAAAAAGCTTCATATCTGAATCTTTATTCATGCATCATATATGATCATGAATGAATTCTTTATGTTTTGCTTTCCCATGCAGAATATGATTGCAATTTTGAGCTGAAGCACAAGAAAGAGTTTATCATTCCTGACCACCTTATGATCCATGATTGGGCCTTCACTGATAATTGCTACGTTATCATTGCTAATCGTATAAAGATTGACGTTCCTGGTAAGGCTTCAGGCAAAATATCATAGATGAATGCCAAATCATAGATCAAAATGGAGATTTCAACCCATTAAATAAAGAAGGCTCCTTTTTCCTTTCTTAATTATAGTCTGACATTTCTATGATGCCCACGAATGCATGCAGGATCTCTGTTAGCACTATCAGGGCTGCATCCCATGATCTCTGCCCTATCTGTGAATCCAAGCCTCCCTTCCACGCCACTTTACCTGCTACCGCGTTTTTCTGAGACTATTGCAGAAGGCAGGGACTGGAGGGCTCCCATCCAACTTCCGCATCAGCTGTGGAGCATTCACCTCTGTAATGCCTTCGAGGAAAGGGACGTGCATGGAAACCTGAGGCTCCAACTGCAGGTCACAGCATGTTCTTACCAGTGGTTCAACTTTCAGAACTCGCTTGGTAACTGTTCTTCTCACGGATCCTCGAGAGTTGGTTCATCTATTGTTATCATGTTTACTTTTTTCTATGTTGCCTTGCATTTTGCAGGATATTGTTGGCGCACTGGAAAAATGATACCTGATTTCATGAACATGACAGAGGGCAGGGAGTCACTGCTTCCTCACCTGGTTCAGGTGCCATGAAGTCATAGATAAAAATTAATGCTTAGAACATCACAGTTGATTATAGCGAAAGCATGTATTGATGCGTGCAGGTGTCAATAGAGTTAGACGCAGAAGGGACATGCTCCGATCGCTCTGTTTCTAGACCTTCGAACAGATGGAACAGACCTGCAGATTTCCCTGTGATCAATCCATGTTACCATGGCAAGCGCAACGCGTTCGTTTATGCCGCGACAGCGTCCGGCGCGCGCAGGTTCCTGCCACACTTCCCCTTCGACAGCGTGGTGAAGGTCGACATGTCGGATGGGTGCGCGAAGTCATGGGCCGCCGGTCACCGGGAGTTCGTGGGCGAGCCAACATTTGTTCCAAAGGCCGATGCCGGCAACGAGGAGGATGACGGCTACCTCCTTGTGGTAGAGGTGAGCCAAGTCGTCGTCGTACTATGACCACTGTAAACTGTTTCACAATAATCATCCTGTGATGCCTCAGTACGCTGTGTCGAAACGGAGGTGCCATCTTGTGATACTGGACGCGAAACGGATCGGCGAAGCAGATGCCGCCGCGGCGAAGCTTGAGGTGCCAGAGGAGTTGACCTTTCCGCTTGGGTTTCACGGATGCTGGGCGCCTGCAATCTGCACCAAGGCGCGCGCACCCGTTGGGGGGTCGGTCCATGGATCACTGTAGTAAGTGTCGTGCCATGGACAAGTCTGGTCTTCTGAAACAAAACGATCAACAAAGTTTGTGTAAGAATTCACACGAACATATGACTGTGATATTCTCTCATCAAGTCACGTATAAAATATAACTTTTAAATAATTTAAAATTTGTTAAGATAACGTTATGAATGAGATTTATATTGTTTTTTTTCTAAATGATTAAATATCATAACGATATTCAATATTAATTATGAAAATAAATAAGTTTTAAAATATATATTTATAATTATAAATAGAGGACACTTCCAAATTTTAGTAACACAATTGATAATAATAATTATTAACAATCGAACCTTGGAGTATAGATCTATAGGTGCTTAAAAATTTTATATATATGCATAAAGGGTCGCGTGTCAGGCTATCACAAATTGTGTGTTATTTAATTTTTAATAAAAATAAATTATATTAATTATGAGAGGTAATAATTGATAAATTAATTATATTTATGTTATATATATATATATATATATATATATATATATATATCCTAACAAATTTTTCTTGTGTTGTTTAGCCTGCAAACTACCTACCCATTTTCAACTTATTCAAAATTTTTTGATATTTTTAAAGATTGTTATCAAATAGATATTAAGAGAATTCATTTTTTTCTATTTTTAATTATAAATATGATGACATATAAAGTACAATATTGCAGTTTACAATGGAATCATGTAGAGAAAGAATGCTAGTGGACTTTCTCTCACGAATAAAAATAATTCCTCATTATATATAATAAAAAAGTTCCATCGCCCCTATACATGTAACAATATAAAAAAATAGTTTATTATTTATAATATTTATTAAATCTACACTTTTGATAATATTATCATAATAAATACCTATATATATAAAAGCAAATAGAAGAAACAAATTAAATTCATGCATTAGTGATGTAACAATTTCCACTACGACCATTTTCTGCTTAGTTTTCATGAGGGCAAGTGTGAGGTAACTTTTACGTAATATTTTTTTTATCAAGGAAAGACATTTTGGTAAAATATTAACCAACATGTCACATAAATATTTAGACTGATAATATAACTTGATTTATGTCCAGACCATCTTATATATTTCTTGAGTAAAAGGACTCCTATTCCTTAACTACAATAGAAGAATTTAAAAGACTTGAATTTATTATTTTTTTGTGGACATTCTTGTTGCAAGTGAGGGCCTCCACAAGCGAAACACTTCAAATTCGGCATTTTTGCTACTGGGGTTTATGATGGGAAAATCCGAGAACAAAGAGAGAAGATCGCAGAGAGATTGCAGAAAAATAGAGGAGACATACGAATTTACCCAGGTTCACCCTTGAGATGAGGGCTACGTCCTGCAAAGAGGTTCCACTATATCGTTTAGGTTTACAGCCGCCACACCAAATTACATCAGAAATTAGGCTATTAATAGCCTCTCCAAACCGAATTTAAAACTCAAACAAACAGAGAAAAAACCTAATCCGAACCACACGAGCGGGACCGCCGTCGGGGGGCGGGGCCTCCCGAACCCCCCTTTCGTTCGTACGCCAGCAATACTGTTAATTGGATAATACTCAGATTCCCCTAAGCTCACGTGAGCGAACCCGGTGTGAAAAACAAGAGGCCCTGAAGTATTCACCAACTCTAACAGTTTACCCATCCTTCTTTAACTCTTCTTTGTCGTCTTTCTTGGGCTCACTTTTCTCTAGCTTGCACTTCTCAATCTTCTTTGTTGCTGACTTCTCTTTAGATTATATCAACGATTTTGTTTTTTTATAGAAACAACCATAGATTTTGGCTTACTTGGCTAAATCTCTTGTGCAACCCACAACTTCAACCAATTCTAGAGATGAAAGAGATGTTGTCTCTCTACTAGCTCTGAAAGTTCCAACATGAGTGACTCGAACTATCCTGATAGAGTTAATATGCTTTAGATTCGTCAATTTCTTCATGGACTCTCCTTGGTTTAATTTTTAAGATGGAACTGCTCACAAATTCAATCTTGAATTCCTTCCAAGTTTCCACATAATTTTTTGTCTATGCCTCTACTTGACATCACCAAAGCAATCCTCCAAAAAGCACACTGTAGTCAAGATCTTGTTCTTTATCGAGATTTATGTCGCTCATCTCAAAACCCACTTCAAGTTTCCAAAGAAAACTTTCAATCAATTTCGCTTCCCGCTTACTAGCATAAGTTTTTATCTTAGTGATCATTAAAATCTTGATACTTAGGTATCTTCGTGCCCTTCGCGTTCCTAATTCTCTTCATAGAAATTTTCACCGAGACCCCATTTGGCCTCCCAACCAATCTCTAATCTATAAACTTTATGCACTAAAGTTTTTAATTGTCATGACCTTGATTTAAATCGCGAGTTAAATCGAAGTTCGCGACTCATTACGGACGATCAAATAAAATTAGAAAAGATTGAAAAAATGTGATGTAATTTTTTTTCATAACATACACAAGAATGAAGATATCATAAAATAAACCACACAATCTATGATGATCTTTCAAAGCAAATCAATAATTCTTAAGTTTTACATTTGATAAAATAATTTTTACATTCTTACAGCATATAAAATATTACATATGCATTACGCATAATCAAATCTCTCGACATCCTAATAGAAGGATACGAGAGACATAAATTCTCTCATCATACTCTAAAGATGTTATAAAATCCTTTTACGACTATCACTTCGCACGATCCCCAACGAGATATATGAATCTGAAAAAATATTAAAAATAATATTATGAGCAAAAAAAAATAGCTCAGTAAGTTAATAACTCATAAATTATATATTACCATCTAATAAATTCGGAGAAATATAAAAATACAAGCATTAATCATAATGTTAAAATCAATATTTTCATACATTTAATAAATACATATATAATATTTTAATTGAAATCATCCCACTCAATTCACAATCATTGTCATTTAACCATATCAAACATGCGTATGCAATGCAACACTCTCATATGTATACACGGATCACCAACTAACTAGTGGTCGATAGGTAGACTCTAGAGGTGGCTCCCATCATGATTAGTGATGTAGCACTTAGCTCCGTTCTACCCCATTCCTTTCGAGAAATAAATCATATAACAATAGGTGGACTATAGAGGTTGCCCATACGAATTTTAGAGGTGGCCTCATCGTGACTACTCACGATGTAGCACTTAGCTTCGCATGACACTTAGCTGCAGCCTATCTCATCCCATTATTGGAAAACAAAATGATGGATTGAATTTTAGAGGTGGCTCCTATCGTGATCAGCGATATAATACTTAGCTTCAACTATCAAACAATGCAATGCAGACAAATGCAGATGCATGATTCATCATATAATAATTGTATTTCAATATCAAAAGATGAATCATATCAAATACTATTTGAAATTGTATAAGATTGCACTTGTCGTAATCCATTCATATCATATTACATATGATTTTCAAATGTGCAATCATACAATCATTCAGATATACTCTTCATAATTATATTTCTCGAAATTAATTCATAACATATCCAAAACATATTCAATACATATAATAGTCGATGTCACACCGAATTTAAAAGAGGTAAAAATATAGAGTAGGATAAATCAACTTACCTTATATGCACGATAACAAAAGACTTTTCCCCGTTCATTTTTCTTACATTAATCTTCTTTCCTATAACAATAATATATGTTCATATTATTACATTATAAAATGAACACCACCTATAATAGTTAGAACATGACACATATATATCATTTATGTATTCAATCTTCCTAATTTTACCCATCAAAAGTGAGTTATGATAGTTTGCACACTTGATTAAGGAAAATCCATAACTCTTAATATAGATAACAAAACCAGATGATTCCAATTTTTCTTGACATTAGACTTCTTGAGGTGTAACTCATAAGTTTCTACAATTTATAACTTGTTGAACTGAGCACAATAAATTTCACAAGTACTAACATGATCTATCATAAATTTTCTTCCGAGAGACTGTGAAGGGTCCGGTTAAACATTTATAACTTCCGTTGGACATATTTTTTTTCAAGTGATTCCAATTATAAATGAATCCTGACATATACATCCTCCTCACCCTAAATTATCAAACAATTATATAGCACATTTTATTTACTATCTAATTTATAAAATAGGGTAACCATTTTAGAAAGCAAAGTGATTGCACGATGAACACATAACTTTCTTTACAGATATCTAATTGACTTGATTGCAGAACTCAGTGAAAATAGATGTTGAAAGGAGTAGAGACACTTAACTTTATAATTTATACTATCTTGCATAAGCCTCAAAAAATCTTGCGGTAACGTATATTCATATCCTTTTTCAAAATCTACAAAATATATATGTAGTTATTGTAACATTTATATATGTTACCTTTCAACTTCTTTTGAGGTGATTCTAATTGTATCAAGCCCTTAATTAAGTTAGGTGTAATATATATAAATTTCATATTTTAATCATAAGTAAATATTTTATAGCATAAATTATAATCGATTCTACTTATTTTGTCCAGATAGAAAAACGTATGCTCATATGTTTACATACCACCCTCTATACTCATCATTTCGATGTGATTCCAACTCAGGTAAAGATTAGACATATAAGTTCATATTATATAAAACATATAATTTTCAACGAATTTTTACATTTAGTTAATAGCATGCAATGTTCGGTCAAGCAACATGAAGCAATGAGGCAATATGTAGAGATTTAATTTATAACCTATTTAATTTTATTAGGTTCACTTCAACGACTACACTATTATAAAATTCATGTGAATCTTGATAAATCAAATTTTATTTATTTTTTAACATAAATTGTGTAATGATCTTAAATAATAAAATTATGAAAGATCAATCCTACATACCTTACCAGCTTTAATCCTCTCTTCCTATGTTCGGCCAGCATAAAAAGATATATAGAAAATATTTTTTCTTCATTTCCTTTTTTTCCTTCCTTCCCTTTGGTTAATGGCAATAAAATAAGAGAAGACAATTTCTCTCTCTTTCTTTTTCTAATCCCGTCAAGAACCGCCCTAAGATGGAAGAGAGGCTTTAACACATGGATTTGGTTTGCATGGGCAGCATGAAGTGTCACTATGTGGAGGGGTCAAGATGAGGTGGAGCATCCTCAGGTGGCTTGGACGTGATAAGATCCATGGAGTGGACAGCCACGTACCTTTTGGTGGTAAAAAAGATAATATTATACATTATTTATATTGAGGGGATGGTAACACACATCAGTTAATTAACATGACTAACTACCTGAATTTATTTAAGTTAATGCTTCTGCTATTTAACTGTTAATTAACACTTGCAATGTTTCAATTAGATAAAAATGACCGACAAAGAATAATAATTGGATTAATTAATAATTAACTAATTGGCCGCAATTTAGTTAGGACTTCATAGCCTAGCTTAATTGGCTCCTTCTCACAATCATGAATCACTAAAGTATTTATTTCATAATAAGATTCCAATTAACCTAATTAATATTCAATTTAGTTAATTACTTTAAAAATAAAATGATTGATTATTACATTATACCCTTCTTAAAAAAAATTTTGTCCTCAAAATTTAACGTATTTTTTTGTTCAAAGTAATATAAATAATTATCACATAATTTGTTTAAAGCCTTAGATTACTCGTCATAGAGCCTACGACAAGGGAATCACTTCATATAAAAGGACTTATTATACTTTGGTTAAGAATGTGATTATATTTTCCTTCATATAATGTTCTATCACATATCGTCATTGTGGTAACTCAACTTGGTGTCATTCTAGCTCATCATGTAAAAAATTAGATGGAAAAGTGTGAGGTTGAGCACAAAGATCAGTCAAGTAAGAATTGAAACCTTCTTTCCATATCATCAGAATTGATTTTGTTTGAAAAAAATCATCTAGTCCACATCATATATTATATTTGCCATCTTCATTCATTACAATTTGTCTTTAATTTTGTTTTCATTATAGACATCTTATTGCTTTATTCACACCTACACAACTTAGGTGGATAGAATTTGAATAAAGATAAGTGTAATAGCTAAAGTGTAAAATGAGAATAAGAGAGTTAATAAATCATGAATTATGTCTAGTCCAGATAATAGTAAAAGTGTCATAATCCACATGAACCGTATAACTTGAAAGAGATGATGGTACATTAAATAAGGAACTATCCCCTATTCTTGTGTAGTCACAAGTCATAAACTATTTTTTATTGTTCATGCGAATCAAGGAGAGAGAATGAGCAATAGTGAAATTAGGGTATATTTTTTTCCTCTTATTGGTTTATAATAATGGAATATCGATTTGAGTTTGCGATCGAGGATTAGAAAGACGTCCCCTTCCAATCACTCTATCGCTAAGATCCCAACAATACTCCATGATGGTAAACACTATGACTCCACTTAAGTTATCGAATGATGATTAGAGGCGGCCACACTCTAATATATCTTTTGATAAGCTTTCTAAATCACTTTTTTTTTAAACTCTCAAGGTCGATTGACACAGTAGAGTCGGGAATGAAAAGTCATTAATCATCCATAGAAGAGTGACAATGTTGATTCCATCAATAAATTATTCTAAGTGAGATGGGACAAGCAAGGACGAACTAAGGATCAACTGTACATTAATACTCAAAGATGGTCCGATAACGATTATTCAACGATTTCAAAATTTGTAATGATGTATGGTGATTCAATTACTCGGATAACGTGAGATGTGACGGACAAAGGTAAACTGAAAATCCACACTCAAAGATTGAATTTCAATCAATAGTGATCAATCAAGACTCATCTGTGATTCCAAAATCCATAGTGATGACCAGGAAGTTGATACTGATATCAACAACAGTAATTCGAGAATTCATCATGCTTTGAAAATTATTAATAATTATTCATATATACTAATGATAAATCATTAAATGATTTGGATCCTACCAAGTAAGTATCACTTTTCGACATTAAATAAATTCAATATTAGTTCTTCAACACCTTATACATGATTTAGAGGTGTTAGTTTACAATTCCTTAAAATATAGACACCTCATATTGTCACAATAAAATTATAATCTATTCCCCTTATTGATTGTCTCACAAAATTTCTCGTTAACACACATAATCCTATTCCTTCTTAATGTTTTCAAACTTAGCAGCTTGCAATCATCTATGCACATATCTGACAATGATATATATTAAAAAGTGTTTACATACCTATAAGATTTCATAAGTACCATACTAAAGTTTGAAACACATTTCTGAATTTGATTTTCATATTATTTAGGACAACATAACTACACCTTCAACATTCTTCCTATCTTCTTATCCATACAACTAATTGGAATGTATCCTAACATCGTGGCATAAAGATTCTAAAGTTTATTTGTGTGGAGGTCATTCAAAATTATTCTGATAATCAAAACTAATTTAAAAGTATTAAAACATGGGGCGTTCAAATCTAATTTGTTTGGCTTTTCTTTTCTAATTATCATATCAATGATGTAAAACACCATTACTATTTAATTGTCATAAATATGGATATCTCATTTCATTTTAGGTATAACCATATACACGATGGATTATAATTTCCCCTTTAACATATTGTCTAAAAGTATTTACCCAAAACACAATGCTTTATATCACTAGAAATTTGTGACATGACATTATATGATATGAACTTTTCTTACCCTCGACATGTCATTTGTGATCAAAGATACAAGCTAGTCATTCTCTGCACAATATGTTCTCATTCAAACTAATAGATTTAGACATAATCAACCATACAAATGGTCTGATTCATATTTCCTTAAGTGTGTATCAGAGACACATCTCACCCATTTAAGGGTAAGTGATAAACATTTAATCTGATTCACTTAAGACTTTCAACTGATTTGACATATGGAAGATATGTTATTTTTTTTTCACAAGATTGACGTGACTCAATAATACTACACAATCAAGCCAAAGTTGATTTTATATTTTGACATATAATTGAAAAAAATATGGATTTTGCAAGCTTGTTCAAATATTTACATGACTTGCATGTTTCTATAAACACATTAAGATGTCATCAATAAAATAACTATGGTTTAATTAAAGAATGGCTAGAAAATTTGATTCGATCCACAAAAGTAGTTGAATATTAAATGATCAAATAACATTATAAAAAAACTCATGATGATCATGTTACGTTTTCAATGTACTCTTTGAAGTATAACACTTTTTTTTCAATGATATTACAATACTAAATCAAACATAGGAAATATGAGGGCACCTTGTAATCAAACATTCTTTATAATTACTTGATTCAGATGTCTATAATCGGACTTGGGAACTCATCTTTATTCATGATGAATAAGGTTGATGTTCACAGTTATGGGTCGATTAAACTCTCATATCAAGACTTATATACTTGTTTTTGTGTCGATTGACAAGGAATATTAAACATAGAAAGAATTCTATGAAGAAGGTCTCTTATAAGGGTCAGGTCAAGTCACTTCTATAAATAGATTTACAACTACTTAAACATGTGAACATTGTTTGAAACTAATATGGATATTTAAGGACCTTATAAATTTGTTTCATATACTGGAAACAAGTATTTTCTTACTCTTGTGGATGATTCCAGTAGAATTACATGATATATTTGTTAAAGTCTAAATTTGACAGCTTTGGATATTTAAAACAGTTTGTTAATCAGATGACAAATCAATATGGTGATATAATCAAAATAATAAGAAGTGACAATGGTGCTGAATTTATGAGTAGTCAATGCCAAAGTTTTTTAAATGATAAAGAGATTATTCACCAAATTTCTTGTCCCTATACTCAACAGCAAAATGGGCTTGTGAAAAGGAAACATAGACACTTACTAGAAGTTGCAAGAGCCTTGTATTTCCAGTCTTCTATTCCTATTAAGTTTTGAGATGAATGTGTAAAGATCGCAGTTTATTAAGATAATAAATTAAATGGCCCCATCCTTTTCAAATAAAAAAGATATTTATAAATAAATATTAATTGGAATATAAAAAATATTCAAAAATAAAATAGTATTATTTTAGTTTACAAATTTAAAGGTCAGAATAATAAAATATTATTAAATTGTAATTTTTTAAAAAAAAACTAAGGAGATTGTAAAGATAAATAGAAGAGTAGAAATAAGAAATAAAGTAAGATTTCAAATAAAACTCCTAAGTTCATCATGATTCAAAGTTCTATAAAATTCTAAGGGTTTTCCCTATAAACAAGATACCAAATGTTTCTCTCTTCCCCCTCTCCACATTTGTTTCTATCCTCCATGGTCGTTCATGAGCCCAACTGACATATTCCCAACTTCGGCGATAATGTGAAGACATTTGATGTCGAATTTGGGCAAAATCAAAAGTTTAGTCGAAAAATTCAGCGTAAAATAATAATAAAAACATTAAGGAAGGACAAAGACAAAATTACACAAATGTTTTAGATTCATCTTTTATACAACTTCTTAATATGATTATCTAAGTCAAAACAAAAGTTTAATTGTATCCTAGTGTTTCTTTATGATTCTTGAACAAGTCTCCTAGGTTCTCCTAACAAACAAATTGATCACCAATGCTAAGAAAAATCACACGGAACATGCTGTCATAATCCGGATTGAGTTATGCAATCACATTTCGAATTTGATCTGGATTTTATTAAATATATTATTACTAATATAATAGTCTAAATTTATTGTCAAGCTAAAATCATAATTCTGTTTTTTATTTTATTATTCTTCTAATAATATATTTTTCATTTTATTTATTTCCTTCAACTAATTAATGTCTTTCCTTTTATTTTCTTATTTTAAACTCTTTCCTTTTTTTTTATCCCTCCATCTTTTGAACTTACCAATTTCATATATTTTTTTGTAACTATAAACTTCCATGTGCTCTAATGAAATCTTTTCATATATCTTATCTTTTCATATATCTAATAAAATATTTTCATATATCTTTTTAATCAATTAAATTAACATAAATTTTTTTGATTTTATATTAAATATAAAACATGCTACTAAAATTTGAAAGTTAATAATTTGAAAAAAATGAAATTATGTAAAAAAATTATTGTATCTATAATAAAAAATTAACAACTTATGATTTAATTATATAAATAAAAATTGACACTCTACTATTTTTTTCGTATGGGATCCTAATATTAGTAGGCGAGTTTTAATTTATTAAAAATCAGACCCCTAATTTTTTATTTTTTCAATTCAATTTTTGCAAGTAAAATTTTGGATTGATGCAATTTTTCTTACACGCCTATTGTTAAGCTCATTATGGAATCAATCTTTCATTATTTCCGGAATTACAGTCACATTATTCGCACAATTCACTTCCCCTTGTAGTAACCTTTTTTTCCAACTACGTGGCGAGTTCCACTTGGTGGGAATGACGCCATCGGCTAAGTGGACCCCACAGCGAATACGTAAACTGGTCAATCACTTAAAGCCACGTGGAAATGTCATAAAACAAAGAGCAACGCCAAACCTTTTTAAGTTTTACAAAAACAGTAAAACCCCGGAAATAAAAAAAAGAAAAGAAAAGAAAAGAAAGGAAAGGAAAGGAAGGAAAAGAAACGCCGACCGACCTGATCTTTGGGCTTTCTTATTCGGGCTTCATGTAGAAATTTCATTTACGCGTCCGGATTCGTGTCCGGATTCGGATCTCACCAAATCAATTGCTCGGACTAGCCACCGTCTTTTCGTCGCCGCCGATCCACATCGCCGCCCCCAGTCGTATCCGGCAGCGCCGTTTTTTTTTCTACAGCCGGTCAACTCCTCCCCGGAACCAGTCCAGCCGCCCTCCCTCTTCGCTGTTCCTCACTGTGCCGCCTCTCTGTTCCACCGATCCCGGTAAGGCATCAAGTCCACGTCCGGCCACCGGTTTCGCCTCAACTGCCGCCCCTCTCCACCCCCGAACAGCCGCTGCAATCGCTTTGTTATACTGCTGCTTAGTGCTGTCCATCTGTCCTATTCAGTCTCGGGCATTGTCTGCTTCCAACCACGTATCATCCCGCTTGCTTCGAGATGAGGACGGCAGAAGCCGGTGGATCTCCGGCGGCGCGGGTCCACGCAAGCGTCGGCGATAACTTTTCCCGCACCTTCAGATACCTCATGGGTGAGTTTTGTGATAGTCGAGATATCTATCATAATCTGCTCCTACAACTAACTTTTCTTTTCCAAATCCAGCGACGCAGTTCTTGTCCAGGGGAATCCCATTTCTGTTTAATTCTTGGATTGTGAGGCACCTCAGTGAAGTAGATTATGCGGTAATTCCATCTTGCTCATAAGTTTAATTAACTTGGAGTTGCATTTTGACTTCAGAAATTTTGAATTTTTTTTTTTGAGAAGTACTTCAGAAATTTGATTCAGAAAATATTTTTTGAGAGATAAACCCAAAACGTCAAGCATGAGGAAAATATATTGAATTTTGATCTAAATGAATTTTTGTCATGAATATATTTTTATATTATTTAAATGATTATATTAATCATTTGGGTTCGTATAAGAATGGATAAGAAAGATCATGTGACAAAAATAAGATCTTATGCAAAACATTAAGATATTAAGAACTCAAAATCTTGACAACCTTGAAAAGGAGAACTAAGATTATGGTTTCATGAGTTGATTATTTTGTCACAAAATGGGATGTTTGCATAAGGGGAGTGTTTCATTCCCTTCTCAAAAAAAGATCTTTTGGACTACGTTCTGAGGATCTTATGATAAATTTCTCTGAAGAAATGAAAATAACAACAACAACAACAACAACAAAGCCTTATCCCACTAGGTGGGGTCGGCTAGAAGAAATGAAAATAAGAAGAAATTAATTCTAAATAAACAAAATAGAAGAGATTATGTTACCTTTCTTCAATTTGTTGCTATGCAGCTTTATGCGGTACAGTTCCATCTATTTGTTACTGCCATATTGTTTTTGAGCCGGGAAGGGTTTCGCCGTGCATGCATGCGCGCAGAGGTTCAATGGTAATATTGTCTTGCTATATTTTTCGTGCCATGCAAGTTTGTTTGATTTTTTCTTTGCTGCTTGGAGGCTCTATGATGAATGAGGTTAGTTACTGTCTTTTTTATGTGTAAGGGTCTAAAACTAATTATACGTTCTCCATAGAAAATATTTACTAGATGAAGGCTAAATATATTATGTGTAATTTTAATTGTAACAGAGAAATGTAGCTATGATAGATGATGCTATTAATTGGAATTAAAAGTTTTTTATACCTTTGGTAACTTATTCAAGAACTTGAGAAATTGTAAGAAGATACGATAAATATAATTATAGCATGTCAGATATAATGGAAGGCTGTTGTACGGTCGTTGAATATCTCTTAAGGTTCACCTTCTCATAAAATCTCTTAAAGATGCTAGTTAGATCAGTTATGTTTTTGAAATCCAAAATGCTGGATGGTGAAGAAATACTACACTTTTAAAGATTGATGTTCTCCTCAAAAAAGTCCATCTGAAAAGAGAATGCTAAAAATATATCTGGGAAATATATATTATGTTCAGAGTTGGTTTTCATTTGCCTTTGATGAAAAATTAAAGAGAAAACTTTTAAAGTGGTTTGCATATATTCTTATATGGCCTTTGGATGTATATAAAAAGTTAAAATCCTTAAAATTTGTGGTTTTTAACAAGATAGAGTTTAACAAAAAAAAAAAAAAAACTTTGGCAGAGATCCTCAGGATTCAGGAATGCTATAACATCCTTTCTGATTACAAGGGTTATGGACCTTATTAGAGATTATTGTTGAGTTAAGATTCATGCTATCGGCAAGAAATGTCCTGGCTAATGCCTAGTTGATTGTGTGATTCTCATGGCAATTTTTTATATTATGTTCATGTCAATTATTTAGGTTATGTTCTCCTCAAAAAAAATTATTTAGGTTATGTTTGTAACTCTAAATGTGAGCTGAACATGTTGCTTACCAAATGGAATGTTTCAGTTATGTTATTCACTTTTTGTGCAAAAGGATGCAATCTAAAGAAATGTTCTTCCTGCTTACAGCAATGATTCAACAGCAGAAGAAAATGCTGCAAGATTGTTGAAAGTGGCATGGATGACCTTTCCAATTGGCATCCTCTTTACTACAGCCGCCTGTATTTTTGTGTTCTGGTCCCAAAAACTTGACATTCATGATGCCTATGCACAAGCTATATTGATCCATGGTAATTCAATTCTTCATTCATGACCTGCAGTTGGAGTGAGAAATATGGTCGTGGATGTTGAGGCTTGATGTCAGGCATATCATAATTTTTCTGTGTATGTAGTCAATGGATCAGTTCAATAACTACCATAAGTTCGTGACCATAGTTAATTTCAGTGGTTCTAGGAACTAGGTTCAGTAGTTTTCTCTCCTTTAAAAATAATATGAATGGATGGCTTAAATTTTCAAAGTTCTTTGCTAGATATCTTGGGATTGAAGATATAAGTAGTGCCATCTGCTGCCACCACTGACTGAAATTAGGGTCACAGGATAGGAAGATTTATGGCAAATGTTTCTGAGTGCAGTTTTTATCGCGTTGAATAACCAATGCTTTTCTGTCTCAGAAATAAATTGAGATTAATTGCTTCTGGAAAAAACAGAGCCACCACTTGGTTCCCTTAAACTTCAGTTACTGTTGTGCGATGTCTTCTTAATCAATTATGTTCATTATCTTGTTGTTTTTTTCTTTTCTTTTCCCGATATAGTCACTGACATGAGACTGATATGCTAAAATTGCAGGGTTTGCTTGTATTTTGGAGTTGTTGGCAGAGCCTCTATATATTCTTTCTCAGAATTTGCTTCTCCTTAAATTAAGATTGATAGTCGAAACTGCAGCGACTATTTTACGATGCTTGACCACATCATTCCTTATTGTCAGGCATTCTAGCATGGTAAAGACCTGCAATATGAGCTTTCCTTAGTTCTTAATTTGCACAATAATATTAGTTTGCGGTACTGTAAGTATGAGAAACCTTAATTTTGGTAGAGGATATTTCTTGAATCATTGCAGTGTACATATCAGTCATAAAGACGGCATTCTTTCTAAAGAATCTATGTTCATACTGTGATCAAAATAAGATAACTGACATGGCAAAAATAATTGAATGTTTCTTTCCTAATGCTCTTTTGCGTACTCTTTGCTTTTGTTAGCAGTATAAAGTAAACTAGAATGACACATGTTTTTTTAAGGTAACACAAAGTAAGATAGCCGATCCTTATGGAAACAACTTTTCATTCAAATTTCTTTGTGCTAATATCCAAACTTTTTTTTTTGAGCAGAAAAAGGATGACTACCAAAGTTGTGGTTGTCATCCAGCAATGTATATATATGAAAGTATGAGAAGATGAACAGGTGAGAGCTCTCGGAGAGAGCAGCAAAAGGTGACCAAGGTCACAACAGCAAAGCTAGCCAAAACTTCATTCTCTAATAAGAAATGAGATGTGGTGTATAACACGCTCAGGCTGACATCGCTCCCCACAAAAAAAAATCCGGTTGCGCTGAAGCCAAATGCCCCAGACACCGGCCCAGAAGGTCATCAATGGCGCTCGCCAATCCTGTCTCTGATGCAACATGCTCCGGAAGGTCTGCCATACGGACTCTGGATCTGACAGAGAAAATGTCGCAATGGAAGTCTGCTGCCATATGCCCCGAGATGTGGGGCAATCGAAAAAGAGGTGAATGATGTCCTTGGCCGACTCGCTGCAAAAGACGCAAGAAATATCGCTGTGCGGAGCCCAACGCGTCCTATAGGTCCTGGTAAGAAGCCGTCCATGTCGTAAAAGCCAAGCAAAGATCTTGACTTTAAGCGGCACCCGAATACGCCAAATGAGTCTGCAATCCGTTCTGAAATCCTCAGGGAGTGTAGAGGAGGGAAGAAAGCGAATATAGAGGCTGCGCACCGAGGACTCCGATAGCCAAATCCAACCATCTGACCTGGACTGGTCCGGACGTATCCCGGCCAATCGCTGGTGAAGGGCCAGTAAGTCGGTGAAGCGCTGATCTGACAAATGTGCTCTGAAGCAGGGAGACCAAACACCGGAGCCTGACTCCCCCTCCTGGGACTAGACGTCCGCAACCGTCGCCTCGGGGAAAGTCGAGAGGGCTCAAAGATGGGGGGAAGCCTCATCAAGAGGGCCACTAGCTGTCCAGGCATGCCGCCAGAAGGAGAAATCCCTCCCCGAGCCAAGGGAAGGGACCATAGGGTTACAAACCCGCGGCGCCATGGCCGTTACACCCCGCTAAAAAGATGACGCCCCTCGGGGTAGAATAAATCTCGACTCCCATGATAGATTCCGGCCATAGCAGGTATCGAACACCGAATGCCACAAACTATCCTTTGGCCCCATAATCTGCTTGAGCTAACGAGCTAGAAGAACCCAATTGGCATACCGTAAATTGCGGACCCCTAGTCCCCCGTGGGAGGCAGGCCGGCAAATACTGGTCCAGTCAACTAGGTGGACGCTGCGATGATATGGGCCACGCCCCTGCCAGAAAAAACTGCTCCTGAGTGAGTCTAAACGTTTGAGAACCTGAGCTGGTAGTGGCAGGACCGACATGTAGTACGTCGGGAGGGCCGAGAGCACCGACCGTAGTAGAACGAGTCGGCCCCTGCACTCCAATCGTGAAGTCTGTGCTCCATACGCTCAATAACTGGCATCCAACCTCTAGAGGCAATGCGGTGGTCCGAAAGCGGGAGTCCCAAGTAGGTGATTGGAAGGGTGTTGATCGGTGTATGAAGCTGGGATGCACACCGATGAGTCTCCTCTGGAATCATGCCAAAGGGGATGAATGAGGACTTGGCATGATTAATCTGGAGACCAGTCGTCGTGCTGAAAATATCCAGAAGTATCGCGACCCGTCGAGCCTCCTACTTAGAGCCCTCGATGAAGAAAATGGTATCATCCGCATACTGGAGCAGAGGTACGAGGCTCGTGGAGAAACCACGAAAAAGTCCCGCCTCGCAAGAAGCCTGGGTGCATCTGGCGAGAACATCGACACCTAGGACAAACAGCATGGGGGCCAAAGGGCAACCTTGTCGGACTCCTCTCTGAGGCTGAACTCAATCTCCAAAACGGGTCCCGTTGACCAGGACCGAGAAAGAAGCGGAGGTGATGCACCGCTTCATCCAAGTGATCCAGGTTGGAAGGCATGCCACAAGGACCATGCAATCGTATCATAGGCCTTGGAGAAGTCAACCTTCAATAAGAAGGCTTGAGTGGTGCTCCTCCTCCACTGGGCAGTGATCTCTGCTGCAATGGTGTAGCTGTCGGTGATGGATCTGCCCTGGATAAAGGCTGACTGCACATGATGTATCAGTATTGAAAGAACCTCATGAAGACGATTCGCCAATACTCGAGCCACCCAGAAGGTAAATGGCATTGGATAGGGCGATCGGCCTGAAGTCCTCAACCCGCTCTGCTGGGGTGCGCTTCCGGAGCAGGAACAACAAGAATCGGTTGGGGCGCTCAAAGCCCTGATTCTCGTCAGTGAACTCCCGAATCACCGCAACAACATCATCTCGCACCAATGGCCAAAACTCCCTATAGAAGAAGACGGGAAAACCATCAGGGCTAGGGGCTGCCTCGCTATTAAGGTCTCGAAGGGCCTCAAAATTCTCATCCTCAGTGATCGTCTGAATCAGTAATGATGACTGAGAGTCACTCAGCCGAGGAATGTCGCCAGGGGCCCACCGCCAAGGGCTCAAAGGCTGCCGGCGAGAAGTGGAGCGAAAGTAAGAAGTGATGGAATCCCCAATGTGCTGACGGTCGGAGATCCGCTGCCTGCTCAATCCTGTTCGCCCTCCGGCGTGAGCTAGCATATAAGTGGAAAAACCTAGTGTTGGCATCCCCCTCCTGAAGCCAGGTCTGACGAGATCGTTGCCTCCACTGGGTTTCCACAATCCTGTCCTCCATCTGAATCGTCTCCTGTGCGCGTTTGCGCTCATCCATCTCAGAGTCGGTGAGATGACGGGAATCCTCAATGCGGTCCATCCGAGCAATGACCCCCAGGGCGTCCGTCCTACGACGAGCCCGATCCTCCTTGATTTGCTGACGGTGCTGACAGAGGAAGGAGCGCAAGCTGGACAAGCGCGTCGCCAAAGTCCTGGCTGCGGAATCCGAGGGCGCCACCCTCCGCCACTGGTCCTCCACCAGCTGTCGAAACCCGTCCTCCAAAAGCCATGACCGCTCGAAGCGGAAGAGGGAACACTGAGTCTGATCATCATTGGACTTCCATAGGAGGGGGGTATGGTCCGAGAATGGACGATCAAGAGCCTGAACATCCGCTAGCTGCTGAGCCTCCGCGAGCTCAAGAGAGCCAAAAAAATGAACGATCCTCGATCTGGCAGCCGGTGCAGCTGTGCTCCTTGTGAATCGACAGTTGGTGGTCGAAAAATCAACCAACGACTGTGAGTCAATGAAGTCACGAAACTCCTCCTCACCCCGGTCTCTCCCATGGCGTCTGACCGATCCTCCATGTCAAGGGTGACATTGAAGTCGCCTCCAATCAGCCACTGAGCATCGGGAAGGTGGGCGCGGGCCTCTCGAAGCTCCTTCCACAATGTGCTGCGTAAGGACGCCGAGCAGGGTTCGTAAACACAAGAGATAAGGTAGTCGGTGCCATCCCTTGGCCTCCGCAGATGGGTTGTCATCGAGAATCGGGCCGTCCAAGAATTCACTGCTGACAAAAGATCGGGCCTCCATCCAATAATACAACCACCAGATTGCCCCACAGCAGGCAAAGAGAGATGCTCTAACATGCGGGGCCCCCCAATCTGAGCCCAGATCCCCAAGCTGTAATCTGTCAGCTTGGTCTCCCGTAAAAGGGCGACGTCCACGTCCCACTCACGAAGGTAGCGGCCCAAGGTCTGCCGTCTCCCGGGTCACTCAGCCCCCGTACATTCCATGTAAGGACCTTCATCGGATCACAGAGTTGATCCCTGGCCGAGAGAACCTCCAACCACCTCGGAACGAAGACGGGCCCGACGGCGTGTATGTCGCAACCCAGCCGTGCCAGCCACGAGGCAGACCTCTCATCATCATAGCCAGGCAAAAGAGAACAGTCTACCGATGTAAAAGTCGGTGCTGGGAAAGGGGTACCCACTGGGGGCAGGATGCAGATCGGCGACGGTGACCCTGGTCATGGGTTTCCGACATAAGGGCCTCGTGTAAATCTGCAGGCGAGCCCAACATCCTTACTCTCGACAAAAGTGGCGAAGGGGAGCCCTGCAGCAAGTGTGGGGGCGGTGAACTCGGGGTGGCTGTGGTGCACCTTCGCCTACGGTGGTAATGGTGAGTGGCCGTGGCGGATGAGAGAGGCTGTCGGGAGGACGATGGGGAGGGCAGGACGGTGTCAGACCTCCTGGAGGATGTCGGCGACCATCGGGCAGAAGGGGGTGGGGGGTTGGGGTTCTGTGCGCCAGCTAGGTCCGAGGATGGCTGCCCGCCCCCCGTTGGCTCTTCATCAGATTGGTGCCCCCTGCCCTCAGCATCAATGTTACAGTCGTGCCCCTTGTTGCCATTGTTGGTGTCACGGTCGTGACCCAAATCTTTAGTGGTGGCGTCCCGGCCGTGCAGCATATCAGTGATGTCGCGGCTGTCCTCCTCTGCATTTCGATTACGACCGTGCCTTGAGTCTTCAGAGTTGGTGTCACGGCCATGCAGCACATTACCTTCAGAAGTATTGTCACGGCCATGCACACCGGATTCACGGTCGTGCCCCTTGATATGACTACTCCTGCCATGTGAACCCCCTCTCCTAGTAGTGTGGTCGGGCGACCTGCTTTCAGTACGGCCGTTGCGGCCGGACAACACCCCATCATGCCTGTGCAAAATGTCGTGCCCTGGGCCGGTACTAGCAGACGGCGAAGACATGTCAGCTTGTATACGGGTGCCGTTCGTGTTTGCTGTTCGTGTCGTCAGGACCGCCGATGACAGCTGCTGGCCGGCGGCGACCTCGGCCCACGAGGCGACGCGCGTGATGAGCTCTAAGCGTAGCATGAAGGCACCAGCACCAGCGGTGAGGACCATCGATGTCGGCAGGCAGTAGCCCGGCCGGATTTCGACCTCCGCTGTCGTCGTCGCCAAGTCCGGCGATCCAAGAGGGGGAAGGACGACAGTAATGGGGTTGCCGATCTGTCTCGCGATTGTAGTCACGACCTCTGGCCGCCGAAGGTGGAGCGGGAGGCCGTGAATGGCTATAGTATGTCGTTTCCTCGGAGGGGCAGGCGTCGCACCATCCTCCATCTTCCATGAGCGCCATTTAACCCAGGAGTGAGGCGGGAGGTTTGTTGGTGATGCTAAAAGGGCCTGACGCTGCAGTGACGACCCGGGGACGACCAGCCACAGCCCGGCCGAGAACCGACTGAGGTGGAACGGTGGTGACTCCCCGACGCTGGTCACAATTGCCGTGCGAAGCATCGCCAAATCAGGAGGGGAGCCAGTAGTTTCACCGACGATGCATTCCGTGAGGAAATCGGCGTTCCGTTGGATCTCAGGCGTCCATGGAACCGTGATGTGGGGGGGTGGCGGCGGCCGCCCGCCGGCGGAGTTAACTGTGGTCTTTGCAACGTGGCGTGAGGGCAGTCCAACCTCCGGTGGCCCTCACCCTGCATCGAAGACAGCGTAGGGGACCAGAGCAGCTCCGGGCGAAATGGCCCTGCTGCAGGCACCTGTAGCAGTGGGTCATCAGCCGGCGACGGTGTTGACGGTAGAGTTCGTCGCCGCGATGTTCATAAGTCTTCCAGCCGTCTCCGGCGTCCAGTGCCCTGCGACGCATGATGGGCGCGGTCGCGGTACTTTCACGAAGCCCCGTGCTCCGGTCAATCAGCAGCCACCCGGTGTGGGAAAGGGAGAGGGGAGATTCCCGTCACCTTTCGCTGCACACCGCACCTTGACCAACACTACGTCCGATGTGGGAGAGGGAGCAGAAGGCTCCTCGTCACCTCCCGCTGCACACCAGAACAGAGCCGCCGGAGAAGGTGAGCCGCGATCGAAGCGGAGAGTCCGAATGGCCTGCCAAGCGAGCGCACCCAACTTGGCAAAGGCCACCGGGGAGGTGAAAGTGGGCAGAGGCAGAAGCAAGGAGAGAGATGCCAGAGAAAAAAACGTCCGAGGAGTGATGGAGAATGAGAAGACGAACCAGGGAAAAAGAGCAGTGTTGGAGAAGACAAGCCGGACCGATGGAGCAACCGGCCGGGCGAACGTTGCCGGACATGACCCCCGAAGAGTAGTCACAGCAAGTTAGAGGAGGAGGGGGAGGAGGGGGCAGACGTGGAGAGAAGTCGAAGAAGCCGTTGGAAAGCAGCAAGCGACCCCGCCGGCAAATAAGGAGCTGATGGGAGGCCGGAGCGCCATATCCAGGTCGAAAGAGGCGCCGAAGAAGGTCGTGTCAGTCGCCTACACCTCCGTCGTAGAACTGTCGTTAGGAAAGTTCGCCGGAAATTGTAGTTGCTGGCAGGGGACCGCCGGCGGGGCCCCCAGCGAGGGACGGCTGCCGTGCCCTAAGTGATCATCGCAGGAAATGACCCATGGAAGATGCTGGGGGGAAGGAGAGATGGGGGCGCCGGCGAGAGAGGCGAACTCTGGCTCCGGCCGTGGGGCGTCAGGTGACCGAGTGGCCGGACGAAGCCGTTGCTACAGTCGTGTTACCGCCGGGGGAGTTCGCCGGAGATTGTCGGAGACGGTGGACGCTGGCGGCAGCGGGGGGCCGCCGGAGGGAGGTCCCCGGCGACGGGCGGGCCTCGATGCCCTAAGCGGTCGCCGAGAGGGCGCGATATAAGTCCGTACAGTTATATCGCGCTCTCCTCCGTTCACTTCCTCAAGTTCCTAATATCCAAACTTTCATTTATGTCTTTCCTTAAAAAATTATTTGATGTTTCTTGGAATCAAGCAAAATTTTTTATTGTAATTTAATTGACGTGTAAATGTGGCATCAAGAAAAGAGTGTTCCTTTTATTATAACAATTGTGAATTATGCTAAGATGCTTTTGTTATTCATGCTAATTAGAATTCCGAAATCTGATGCTTGCAGGAAAAAGGTATTGTGTTTGCTTTATCCCAAGCTTCTTATGGAGCCTGTTTTTTATTGGGATACTGGGCTTACTTCCTGTTATTTTGGAACACCAAGAAATCTACGCTGTTTCCCTTCAGGTTTTGAAATCTTGATTTGCATGTTCTATTGTTATTGGCAAAAGTTTAGTTTCTTAGTAACACATATAGGATTCTGGTTATTTTGTGTGACAAGATGCATGAAGTTAGATTTGAAGTTTAACAACATACCATTTTCAGATTACAGAACTTGATGGAGTATGACAAAAAGCTTTGGCAGATGTGCGCATTATTTACTGGCCAGTCTGTACGAAAGTTGATTCTTCAAGAAGGTGAAAAGCTTGTCCTTCTGTGGTTGGATACACCATATAACCAGGCTGTCTACGGCCTTGTTGACAAACTAGGTATATCTATGGTTATGCATATCCTGATGAATGAATAAAGTTTCCTCCTTATTCTGAGTTTTTCATGTTGCTGTTATGTGAAATCACCTGTATTCTGGTGATGCTTGCAGGAAGTTTGGTTGTCAGACTGGTATTTCTTCCTTTTGAAGAAAGTTCTTATGCTACTTTTGCCAAATTAGCATCAGGTTGGTTCGACTTTTGAACAAGTTTCAATCTCCTCGGCTCAGTTCATCTTTTTTTCTTTGATCTATCTGGAAGCACTGATAGACACCAGGAATACAAAAACAACAACAACAAAGCCTTATCCCACTAGGTGGGGTCGGCTGCATGATTTAATCCATGTTCATGAGATTCGACAGGGTTTTACGCTGGCTGTCGGGGCCTAACACAACCCTCCTCCTTTATCCGGGCTTGGGACCGGCTATAAAACATAGGCGGAGTTGATAGACACCAGGAATAAGATGGAAAATATTTACACTTCTTAGAAAGAAACACATAAGAAATCTACAATTATTTTGTCCATATGGAATGACAATCCTCCTAATTAGTTACTTCAAACATACCCTGCCATAAAAGTTAATATACGATATACTATTACATGGACTAACTAATTAGAAGACTAAATGCATCATGGTATTGCTTGGTGCTGAATGCATGCATTGACCATGGTGATAGTGGGACACGTTTCCTTAGCACAACACCCCTCTTTCCGTTCTCTTTTGTACAGTCCAACAGCTGGTGTAATTGCCTGGTGATAATGTCAATGAGGCAAGGAGCTTCTCTTTATAACCAATTTGTATAGTAAGATTCTTATCAAGGACCCACTACAGGATAGCTGGAGGAAGACAATCATGAATTTTTCTGTTGTGTAACATGTCTACCACATACATGATGCTTGATTAGAATGGAATCTTTTAAATATGATATTATTGCAAACATGATATTTTGGTCCTGGTGACTTCCAATCAATGATTTGCGTTATCCAATTTGAATGGTCAGTATTTTGCATGAACAATGGGTTGATATTTCTCATTTTGGCAGGGCAATCATCTCAAACTAAAGTGAGGCTAGGGAGTTCCTTGGCAGATGCTCTCAAGCTGGTTATCTTGATTGGTATTCTCATGTTTTTTGGCTTTCATCTTACAATTTCTTTCTAACTTTTTTCTGCAAAGATAGCGATAATAGCTATTTCCTGGCTAACATTTTTTTTTCAAAATTTGTCAGCATTCTCATTGACTATCATATTTTATTTCTTAAAAGGGAATTGTTTTTCACATACCAACAAATTATTTTTAAAAAGGCTTTATAAGATTATCTTTATTGGGTTGCATTTTCTTTTACACTCTATTGTGGTAAGGGCCTTCTTTTCTTCTTGTTAGATATGTACTAGATTCTAGACATATTGCTGCAATAATTAAGTAGTCTTTCGATTAAACCTAACGTATCAGTTTAAAAAAAAGTTGCTGCTCTGGTCTCTTGAAAATCTGAAACTTGGAGAAATTTAAATGACTTGCTCATTTCATTAATTGAGTAGTCTCCTAAAAAAAATAATTGAAGAGTTAAAATCATATTGAATCTGGAAAAGTCAAATTATAGTACGAGTACAAAAGAAAGCTCTGATGCAAGTTGACAAAGTATCCAAGATGCTTATCTATTTCCAATTCTTGTTTTTGAAACATTTCCATCTCTTTTCACTCTTCAGCTTTTTCATGAAAAAACCATGCAACTTAATAGGATGTCTAGCCTTTGTCTAATATGATTACTTTGTCCAGGCTTAATAGTCATGGTATTTGGTCCAAGCTACTCATACACTCTGATAAGACTACTTTATGGGCGAAAATGGAGTGATGGTGAAGCTCCAGCTGTCCTTCGTTACTATTGTTTTTATGTCATTACTTTAGCCATGAATGGTAAGTGTTTGTCAATTACTGATATTGGTCTTTGGATTCTGTTCATTGGTCTCTTTTTATTTTCTTACTTATATCTAGATCTGTTAATTAGCATAACTGGCTGCATTTATTCATGTTTTATGCTCATTAAAGTTTTAGCTATAATTGAGAACATGTGATGAATACTACTTGAACAAAAGTCCATTTTCCTTTCAATTTAATGATGATGTTGCCTGCATGTCACAGTAAGTGGTGCCCTTCTTACCTCCAAAGCAGTTATATAGTTGACTTTATTCAAATAAAAAAGTGTAATTTTTTTCACTCTTAGGAAAGTTGATTTCTTCTCTTTTTTTCTTGAAATTGTCATAGAATTCATGTATATTAACCATTCAAGTCTTTATTATGAATTGGGTAAAACATCCCAAATGATGTGTTTTATAAAAAAAAATGTTGTTCTTCAAAGAGGACAAGGGATTCATTGGATAATACTTACTGGACACTTTAATTCTAAATGACCTTATTTATCTTACAAATGATTGCAGATGTTTGGTCCCTTTTTTGCTGATTTGATTCTATTCTCTAGGGACATCTGAAGCTTTTCTGCATGCAGTTGGAGATGAGAATCAACTTAAGCGGTCAAATAATCTGCTTCTTCTATTCTCTGTGATCTATTTATCATTGAATGTTTTACTGATTCGGTTTGCTGGAGCAGTTGGGTTAATTGCTGCAAACTCATTAAGTATCCTTCTTGCAAAACATCTTTCCCTTGATTTATAGTTATTCTAAACTAGGATCCATGTCTATCAGTATTAAACATCTTTCCCTTTTTTAAAATTCTTTGGCTTCAAGCAAACTTTTCACATTTAGATTATCCAAATGTAGTTTACCTTGAAATGTAGCTCCCTAAGCATCTTATACAAAACTTCAAACTTTATTGATATATTTGAGTCGATATAGGTTTTCTTTTTGATGGATGTTTTATCTCATGTTGTTGTTATGTCTAGTTTTTGGTGTATTCTAATTAACAGAATATAAACAGAGGCAATAAGCTGCCATTATTACTTCGAAATATATCTTTGGAAAGAAATTGCTTCAAGCATTAACATTTCTTTAACTGTGTAAGATATGATGCTACGAATCATATACTCTGGGATATTCATCAAAGGATTTTTCAAGGTACTCGAACATACTAACAGTGATTATCAGTTTGTTGTAAAGCATTTCTCCCATTATGCCTTTATTGTTTGAAGGATTTGCAACTGTAATCCAATGAAACTCACATTTGATGGATCTCGCAGGAGACTCCTGCATTTGCGTTCTACCGTTGCTTGCCATCTGGCTGGGAAGTTTTGCTTCTTTCTTGTGCAGCAACTTTTATATCTGAGCAAGTTTTTCTAGACAAGGAAAACTTCTGGCAGACTGTTCCTATGCATCTAGTAGTTGGTGTTACATTGTTCTGCACCTCGGCACTTGTAATGTATGTGTTATGTTTCTCATTTCTCTGGTTTCTAGTGTTAGAGCATTTACACTTTTGGCATCCCTTGTAGTGTACATGTTATTTGTCTCGTGTCTTTGGTTTGTAGTGTTAGATAATTATCTCTTGTCCTTCATGCCTTGCATTGTCTATCAAATTGGATTCTAAAGGTATTTTGAGTAGATTACACGTTCCTTGTGGAGTGAATTTGAGTCTTCTCTAATAAAATCAGTTTGGTCTTTTGACAAAAGAATTCAGTTGGATTATGAGTTTCTAAAAGCTTCAATTATTACTTAAAAAAAGCTTTGATTATCTGTTAAAGGTTCGTTTTCTTTAGTTGCACTAACATAGACGTTAAAATCTGATGCGAAACATATAGTCCTTTCCATGATACAAGAGCATTCGTTTCCGTGCATGTTAAATATATAACTGCTGAGGGGTTGCTTTAGGCATTTGAGATGCCTCTGTGGTAATTTGCTTTATTTGACCCTACAAGTATATTTAGTGTACTGAAGCATTATAATCAATTCCCTTTGACATTGTCGAAACAGATATAATCGTGAAAAGCAGTTCATCGACAAAATCATACGCATTCGCAAACACATTGATTAAGAACTCTACAAATTATCTTGGATATGGGTGCTAATCAATGGTAAGATGGTTTTGTTTTGGTCCATTGATTTGAGATTGTTCTCCCTACTGACCATGATTTGTTGAATTTGAACAGATGTTAGAATGCCAGTTTTGGCCTCTTTAGCAATATTAACAGGATGGAGTTGGAACCATGTAAATGAAATTGAGGGCACTTATCAGTTCTCATTTCTTTCGGTGATATGTTACTTGTTAGCCAACGGGAAGGCCCGTGGTAGATGTTGAGATGATTCATCCATTAGCATCAACTTACAGTTTTCTTTTCTTTTTTAGGTTCCATATAGTTGTTCCTAGAAGGGCTATATTAAATTGCCCTTGTGTTAATCTAAACAGAAGTAATAACTGCTTATAGGGCGGCAAATTTTCCATTAATATGGTCTTTATGTTCACAGCATCCAAGCGGTGAACATAACTATGTAAACATTATTCATAGGTCCTAAACATTATTAATAGGTCAGAGAATGCAGAGTACAAAAGAGTGTTACTTTGAAATACTGTTTTCAAACAATAAAATTATTGTAGTGCTAGTGTTACATATAAATATATAGCTGTCAAATCTGATTGTTCACGATTGTAGCGAAGGCAAAATTCTGTATAAAGTTACTATGTAAAGAGTCCGTGTGTTGTTATAATGAGAATTAATGTACAGTGCCTGTCTTTTCGAATGCATTGAATCCATATTAAAAATATGATCGGCTTCGAGTCATAGCTTTTGTCCCTTTGTCTTTTCGAATTGTTTTATCGCAGCAAAGTTTTTCCTGGAAAATTGAATAAATTCAATATTACTATTGTTGAACTTTCCTTTGATTCATTTCAAAATTGCTAAACATTTCAATGACTTTTTTTGGTTCTTGAAAGTGGCATTTCCATTATGAAAAACTGTTTTTAGTTAATAGTGTTATTAGCACTTGATATCAACACTTTAGCACCTCTTGGTTCATTTTATGCAATGCCATTTTATATTCTTTAGGTGTTTATTAATGTAAATTGCAAGCTCATTTAACTCAAAAGGTAGGTCACAAGATTAGAAAGTTTGTGACAATTATATGATGAGACACACATTCACATGAAATGATTGTAGTGTGTACCAAATAAATCTTATATGCGCCGTACGTTGCATATCTAATCTTTTTTAATGCATTCTACATCCATTCATATAATGTATGCTATGCATCCAAACATCTCCGTCCATATAATCTAATACACTATGCATCAAGTATAAGCTTACGTATGATGTATCTCTTATTTTTTCTTTTATGCACTTCACAATCACTCGCATAAATACGTGAATCCCACTTTACATGGAAGATTCAATTCAAGAGCTATAGACTGGTGTGTTTCATATAACCTGTCTCGAAAAAAGTGATGAAGAAAACAAACACATTCATAGAAGAATGTCGACAAGTGAACTGCGAGATCGTAACTTCAAGGATTTCCGTACTCTTGCACGAGAATTTTACCTGTGACGCCGATTGATGGAACGCCCTTTAATTAGTTAACTCCACTGTGTGGAATTTATGTGAGAAACGCTCTCTGCAATGGAGTTTGATTTCAAATTTGTTCCTTTAGATCTCAATCCAAGAGAGAGGTTATAGTTAGCTAAATTCCAAATGTCTCATTAATATTTGTATCTCTCATGAACTCCACTGGATGGTGCAAATTTGATTGACTGCAGCATGCACTGTGCACCAACAAGAGAGAACTATATATATATATATATATATATGATCCGAAAGGTTTGGTTTCGGAATAATATACCGAAAGGTTTGGTTACTAATAGAGCGGAATGACGTCGTATGATCCATGTAGCCGACCCCACCTAGTGGGATAAGGTTTTGTTGTTGTTGTATATATATATGATCATGATCACCAAATTAATTACTTCTACATGCATATGGTCATGACTTGGACTAATTTGGCCAGCACACAGTATCAACTAGAGCTGCTTATTTTGGTTCCCATTAATTATTTTCTATTCGGCATGGAATCCGATTAGCATGATTAATTGATTCTTTATCTAGATTAATATTAATCATTAATCACATGATTAAAGTGATCGATTGGCTACGAGTTGAACCATCTCATCATCAGATCGAGCGGTCTGCCGTGATCATAATGGCCTCCTGCCGGAGACTGCTGCCGATCAGGCGATTCAAAAGGTGCAGGTTGGCCTGCCGCGTCCCCAGCCTTTGCGAAACGCCCTTTGATCCGCGGCCTCACCTCAGCGTAGGCCTTCCTCGAAGCGTATCGTATTTGCTTCTCGTACCTCCTCTTCGTCTTCTTCTCTTTGTATCTCCTCAGCTGGGCTTCTCTCTCCGTGTCGAGGCGATCGCTTTGGTCGCCGGAAGCCATGGGAGCACCGCTGTCGGCCTCCTTGTTCTTTGTTACTGTGAATGTGCTGCCGGTGACGGACATCTGCAAGGCCAATGTAATTTGGAGTTCGTATTAGTTACCACACGAAATTATAACGCCCTTTCTTTTTGGCATATGTCCATATATAATTATAATCAAACTACATGATTCTGGACTTGTATGGAAACCATCTTGCTGCTCTTTCTTACTTGCGATCACGTACGTTATAGTAATAATAATAATAATATATACCATGCTACACTAATTAATTGTCCTATTTCAGTTGAACAAGGATAATTTAATTTAAGTTTGTTGATAATGTTAAGCATAGATAAAATGTACTCTACAATTAACCAAAATCTACTTTTCTTCTACGTGCGACCTTCGCAACAAAGTTGCTAAATGAAATGATCAACTTATAGCTTCAATAGTACAATTCAAGGAGTGCAAATACTTTAATTTTCTCAAGATGTCACATGCGCAAGTGGACAGTGAATACGCAACAAAAGAAGTCTATTTTTTGAAATATCTGTCGTGCTTTAAGAGGAATATCCTGCAAAATTGATAAAAAAAATTCTATATATAAAGAGAAGGTGATGCAGTAGAATCGTTCCCATTGGATGTCCCCAAGCTTTTACATAAATGTTGGGGGTAGCACACTTAAAAAAATGTTATTGCCATTTGTTTTATTATATAAAAACATATTCGTAACTCATATGAAGAAGTGACAATGATAATTTTGGAAATGATAATAGTGTTACCCATATGTTGATTATTTGATTTTCCTTCCGGCCATGAAAGTTTACAGTTTTGTTCTTGTATAATATTCAGCTCAAGCCTTTAACTGATATCTTCAAATTTAAATACTCTTTTTTCTTTAATTATCAGCTCGGCTGAAAAAGAAATTAACATTGATAAAATTAGATGCATATAATAACAGATTGTAGAGAATTCTTAACAGTAGCAT
Organism: Pontederia crassipes; assembly: GCA_030549335.1. Taxonomy (NCBI): domain Eukaryota; kingdom Viridiplantae; phylum Streptophyta; class Magnoliopsida; order Commelinales; family Pontederiaceae; genus Pontederia; species Pontederia crassipes. The sequence continues at coordinate 63,964,665 of CM060196.1, read as the reverse complement.
AAAAGGGGAATGGTTTATAATATCTGTAGTAAAGATTTAAAACAAAGATGTCGAGATCTTGAGGGTAAAAGGAAGAAAAAAAATGGAGTGCATCAAAAGTATATGTTCGGAAAGAGTGGAAAGAAATAAGAAAAAATAAACAAAAAAGCTGATAAGCTAAAATAAGAAATAGATAAATTTTATATGCTGGCGATATAAGTATAATAAAATGCTATAAGATTGAGCCAAACCCTTCACAAGCTCGTAGTTAAAATTTTACTTATTAAATTCATATCTTAATTAAATTTGCTAATGCATCGTGTACCTATTGGCTACCTACTGGAATCAATCTTTAAGTCCAGCTGGTGGACTGATATGAAGCCTTTTTTTTCTCTCCTTTTTTCGAGGTCTCCAAAACTATAAACTGATACGGTAATTAATTACCTACGGACGACCGCATGATCCTACAAAGCTCAATTAGAAGATGTCGAAGGACTCACGATGGTAGCTCTCGACGCCGCCGGTGGCGCCATGGGCGCCAGCGGTTCCGTCGGCGTGGACGCACTCAAAGAGGCTCCAACTACGCGTCCGGGGACGAAGGCCTTGTTCAAGCTGTCGAGAAAGAGAAAACCTGGCTGCTGTACCTCTTCCGGCCGAGAAGTCGAATAGCCGTCGCCGGCCTTTGGGTCGCTGAACATCCAGGCGGCGACCGTGTCATCTTGGCCGAAGAATTGGAACTCGTGCAACTCGTCGACGGCGACGTGGGCGCTGGGCTCCGAAAATATGGGAGCCGAACGGTTGCGGTCCCTGCAGTGGAGGCACGCGGCGTGGCTGGTGGTGCTGGCGCGGCACGCGCCGCATTGGCTGGAGGAAAGTATGGAACCGGTCATTGCCACAGGAAGCAAGTTGCAAACGGGAGAGAGAGGAGAGAGAGAGAGAGAGAGAGAGAGAGAGAGAGAGAGAGAGAGAGAGAGAGAGAGAGAGAGAGAGAGAGAGAGAGAGAGAGAGAGAGAGAGAGAGAGAGAGGACCCAGAACCCAGGAGGGTGGGCGTTGGCTTAGGTTTGTCCCTGTGGCGGGAGTTAAATAGAAGTGTTGGTTGGATGCTCGTACAAGGAAGGGGCCAGTGCGGGGAGAGGAAGAGACACAAGAGAGATCTTACTGCCTTTCTTACGTGGAGAATTCCTTGCCAACTTTTTTGTTGTTCCCAGGCGGGACATCAAATTTCATTGCAACCATCAAGATATATATATATATATATTTGTTAGCATAAAAGATTTAATGTTGGAGATTAGAGTGCTAAGGATTGATATTCATCCTCGTATCATTTATCCTACTCTAAAAAAACTAAAAGAATTAAGAGTCCGAATATAACATAGGATGATTTTTAATATATTGAAATTCATTCGAGGTCTCACTAAAAAAATGCATAGAGTTCATTTCGTATTTATAATTTTTTTATTTATATAATTAATTTATAACTTATTAAATTTTTTATTATAGATATAATAATTTTCGTATATTGTTTTATATTTTTCTATTGCATTATGGAAATATAATTTCATAACTTTAAAATTTTAAAATTATTCCATCTCACGTACTCTACCCTGGATGCGAGAATCATGACATGAGCTAAATGTCCTGTCCAAGTCAAGAAACTTAATTCGAAAAGTCCTGATATTATTATATTTATTGTTCTTATATTGGTAAATTCTTATATATATATATATATATATATTCTTTGTATAGAGTTATAGTTTTATATGTCACCCCATGGGAGGGTCATGGGGCATAAAAAAGAAAGAGGGGTGAGTTTTTTATCGCTTTTAATAAGGACCCTAGAAACAGAAAATAGATATTTTGCACTCGAAAAAAGAATCCGATTTTGCAATGATGAGAATGAGCAAGAATACTTTTCAAAATTCTTGGAAAACACCACGTCTGTTGGCTTATTTGTCAAAGAAAAAATAAAGTACGTTATAGAAGTCTCAAACATCACTGTATTCTCTTACGAAACAAGCGGATAGGGGACCTTGTCTTTGTATGTCAGAGTAATAGATTTTATATTTAATTATAAATTAATTTTTTTATCATAAATTAAACTTATTATAAATATTTTTAAAATATAATTATACAAAAGTAGGGATATTAAAAACCATTCGAAACAAAAATCAACGAATCGGTGCAAGTCGGGTGGATTTTTATGTTAAACAATCATCATATATTTTTTGGTTGTATTTTTAAAATTAAAAAACCTAAATATTTTGTGTCAAATCCAATCGATTTTCTAGTTTTTCGATTTTTCACATTTTTTCTTACACCCTAAGCTAAAGGATGGTTTTTTACTTTTAAAATAATTTTAAGGTAATTTTATCAATTTTACAAACTGATTCAAAACATTGGTGGTGATTCTTTTAGATCCAAAAATCAATCCAACTCAAACTACTTTCACCCGAGATAAATTTTCTTGGTTTAGTTACAATATATGCATATATATATATATATATATATATATATATATAAAATAGGGATTAATGAATGTGTAGCGCCCCATCCGTCAAACATCGTGCAACGCCTTCATTTTGAATGTTGATATTATAACTTAACGGTGTAGATTAAACATACGCAAAACCACTCTTGAGCCCCTAAAATTGCTCCAAATTTGGGTGCTTCTGTCGCGCTGCGACGCTCGACGACGCCATTGTCGTCACCCTCCGCTGTAGCCATGTGCAGACCACCTTCGATACCCCTTGTCGTGGGGTCGTTGCCCTGGCGAAGAGAAGAGGGTGGAGGGGGATGACCTAAAGTCGTGGCTGCGGCAGAGAGAAGAGGGCTGTCCCCTATAGGGTTGAATCCGGAGATCGCAGATCTATCGCCAATCAGAGATCCCCTTTGTGAGCGTCGAAGATTGCAGTCGATTGGAGATCCCCTTCGCGAGCATCGTAGATTGCATATTTGTGGCTGATCGGAGATTCCCTTTGCGAGCCCCGAATTGCAGATCTGTCACTGATCGGAGTTTCCCTTAGCGAGCATCAGAGATTGCAGGTTTGTCGCCGATCGGAGATTCCTTTGCGTGCGCCAGAGATTGCAAGTGCTTGCCCAGATCTATCTCCGATCGGATATCCCCTTTGCGAGCATCGGAGATTGCAGATCTATCTCCGATCGGAGATCCTCTTTGCGAGCGCCGGAGATCGCAGGCACTGGTGGTGGCCGTGAAGCCTCGTGTCAAGTTCAGCGATGACTAGATCAGCGCATCCTCGACTTAATTTTCTAGCAACAACCGGCGGGGGATCAAATGGAAGGAAGAAAGGGCAGAGTGGAAAGTGGTTTCGCTTGGGGAAAGCGGCTTCAATATCAGCCATCAGATCTAACATGACAATGAAGATGAAGGCGTTGCACGATGTTTCACGGATGGGGCGCTACACATCCATTATATATATATATATATATATATATATATATATAGGAATATTAGGGTGCATAACGGTGCATACATTACATCTTGTCCGTTTGGTCTGCATTCAATGCTTTGGATGAGAGGCGCTTGAATCGATTGGTTAGGGTGCATACACATTTAGGTCCATATCGGTTCACGCTCGTCGGCGAAAAGAGGGGCGTTGCCGGTGAGGTCACAGAGGGGGGCCGACGCACCCCTTTCGCCCCTAGCGCTGTAGCGAAAAGGGGAGCCGATGCCCCCATTGCACTTGCCGGCACGACGGCAAAAAGGGGGGCATCGGCCCCCTTCGTGACCTCACTGGCGAGGTTGCAGAGGGGGGCCGACCCCCCCCCCCCCCCCCCATTTCACGCTCGCCGGCGCTGCAACGAAAAAGGGGGCTGATGCCCTCCTTTCATGCTCGGTGGTGCGGCAACAAAGGGGGGGGGGGGGGGGCGTCAGAGTGGGGCCGGTGAGGTCGCAGAGGGGGCCGACACCGCCCCTTTCGCGCTCGCCAGTGATGCAGCGAAAAGGGGGGCCGACGCCCCCCTTTCGTGCTTGTCGCATGGCAGCAAAAAGGAGGGTGTCGACCCACCTCTGCGACCTCACTGGTGAGGTTGTAGAGGGGGGCTGACGCTCCCCTTTCATTGCTATGCTGGCACAGTTCGAGGACGTGACTCCGGTGGCAACGAGGAGAGGGAAAGAAGAAGGATTCAACTCTGGCGTTGAGGTCGGCGATCGAAAGGCCGACGAGCATAGGGGAGATCGCCGAGAGGAGGTCGGTAGGGAGATCAACGCAGGAGGCCAGTTTTTTTAGACCAGATGTTTTATTAAATCGATAATGGATGATTAATTCTTAATCATTATAACTAAAATAATTTTGAACTAATGGTTGTGAGTGGGTGTACGCACCTGTATGCACCTAAGTGTGTATGCACCGTAATATTCCTCGAATATTAGGGTGCATACACGTTTAGGCGCATACATTGCATCTTGTCCGTTTGATTTGCATTCAACGCCTTGAATAAGAGGCGTTTGAACCGGCTGTTCAGATGGGACATGCGTGGTGGTTCACTTTGTCCGAATCTTGTCACGAGTCAGTTCACACTCGACGGTGCGACAGCGAAAAGGGGGGCCGACGCCCCCCTTTCGCGCTCACCGGCGCTACAGCGAAAAGGGGGGCTTCGGACCCCCTCTACGACATTGCCGATGAGGTTGCAAAGGGGGGCTGACGACTCCCTTTCGAGCTCGCCGGCGAGGCAGCAAAAAAGGGGGCTGATGCCCCCCTTTCATTGCTGTGCCGCCACAGGTCGAGGACGCAACTCTGACGGCTGTTAGGAGAGGGAAAGGACTCGACTCCGGCACTGAGTTCGGCAGTCGAAGGGCCATGGGCGCTAGGGGTTCCGTCGGCATGGACGTACTCAAACAGGCTCCAAACGTCCCTACGCGTCCGGGGACGAAGGGTTCGTTCAAGCTGTCTAGAAAGAGAAAACCTGGCGTTTGTGGCGGCAATGACGGGACCTCTTCCGGCCGAGAAGTCGAATAGCCGGCGCTGGCCTTTGCTGAACATCCAGGCGGGAGCGTATCATCTTGGCCGAAGAATTGGAACTCGTGCAGCTCGTCGACAATGACGTGGGCGCTGGGCTCCGAAAATATGGGAGCCGAACGGTTGCGGTCCGTGCAGTGGACGCACGCGGTGTGGCTGGTGAAACTGGCGCGGCACGTGCCGCATTGGGTGGAGGAAGACATGGAACCGGTCATTGCCACAGCAAGCAAGTTGCAAACGGGAGAGAGAGAGAGAGAGTGAGAGAGTGAGTGAGAGAGAGAGGACTCGGAGGGTGGGCGTTGGCTTAGGGTTGTCGCTGTGGCGGGAGTTAAATAGAAGTGTTGGTTGGTAACTTGTACAAGGGACCAATGCGGGGAGAAGAAGAGACACAAGAGATCTTACATGGAGAATTCCTCGCCAACTTTTTCTTGTTCCAAGGCGGGACATCAAATTTCATTGCAAGATTTTCTTTTAAAATTATTTTCTTAAACTTCTTATAAACTATCACCAAAATCGTATGTAACTTTAAAATACAAAAGTTTGACTTTTCTTATTTATGAAAAGACTAAAATACCCTTTTATAAATTCTTCTCATTTTTAATATTAAAAAATAATATAAAAATAGAAACTTTTGTCAGAGGGAGGGAACTAATATATAATAATAAATTTAAAAAGTTTTAATATTTTTTACTTTTTTTTATTTTTTAACATTAAAACAAAGAAGAGTTTGTGGAAGGACATTTTAGTCTTTTCATAAATAAAAAAAATAAAAATTAACAGAATCATACGAAGGACTAAAGTGAAAAATGTTATAAGAATTACAATGAAAAATATGATAAAGTTTAGGGATATCGTAACGCAAGTTTATATTTTAAGGTTAGATGCGAAAAATATTGATAGTTTAGGGGAGGCTTAAAAAAATACGTCTTTTAACATAAAAGATTTAATGTTGAAGATTAGAGTGCTAAGGATTGATATTCAGACTTGTAAGAAAAAGTTCAACCCAAAACATTTATCCGACTCTAAAAAATTAAAAATTAAGAGTCAGAATATAATATAGAATGGTTTTTAATAGATTGAAATTCATTAGAGATCCCATAAAAAAAATCAAAGAGTTTGTGGAGTCTATTTCTTATTTATAATTTTTTATTTATATAATTAATCTATAAGTTATAAATTTTCTATTACAGATATAATAATTTCTGTATATAGTTTTATATTTTTCTATTACATTATGGAAATCTAATTTCATAACTTTAAAATTTGAGTAATACATTTTATATTTAATTATGGAAATCTAATTTCTCCTATGCCCTGTACATGTTGCTCAGAAAAAGAATGAAAAGTGTGAGATATACATTTTATATTTAATTATGGAAATCTAATTTCTCCTATGCCCTGTACATGTTGCTAAAAAAAAGAATGAAAAGTGTGAGATAAGAAAATTCTATGAAGAACATAATCACCTTTTAACAAATCCTTAGAAAGTAAAATTTTTATGATCTCAAAAAGAATTTTCAGCAACCTCGAAAGAAGCTATTGTAAACCTATACAAATTTGGCATGAGTTTATCGAGAATAACTAGAGCATTTAATATATCCGGTGAGCCATTTATAATAGCTCAAAATTGTATTGATCATCTAAGAATAAAAGTAAAAGGAAACTTTACATCTGAATGCCTACATATCATATCTTATTTTAGAAATAAGGTATGTGGCGATCTGGGTTTATTTGATAGATCACAGTTGGATGAAGATGGAACTATAATGAATTATTTTTGTGCTGATGACCAGTCAAGGAATATTATTTAACTTCTGGTGATATTGTAGCTCGAGCTCCAAGGTGTAACACCCCAATCTTTTAGACGTTGGATTTTTGGGCGACCAAAATTCAAAACAAGCGCCCGCGACTCCAATCGACGCACTACCAAACGAGAAAACTCTTTCAGGCGCCTGAAAGTACGATGATCATAAACAAAAAGATCTCAATTTCGATCTCTCTCCCTCATTACACCATAATAATTCCTAGATCGTGTAACCTCCTCTCGACTCACGGTCTAAAGAGTTATGGCACGAAACCCCCATGATCTGATGGCCTTAAAAGCCCCATTCTATTCTCCCCTTTTTCTTCTTCTTCATCTCACATTTTTTTCTACATCTTCATTCCATTCATGTGCTTTCTCCATAGGTTCCGGCCAGAGCACGAAGGGACAGGTTAGTTGAGTTATTCAGGCACACGTGACATAGGAGGATGGGGAGGACACAGCTAGAGCTTGATCCGGTAAAGAAGAACCAAATCATGCGACTAATAAGGTGTGTTTTCGAGATCTACGTCATGGGATTTTCTTGAAGGATTTCACATGCTTAAGGACTTGATAGATTTAAGGCCCATGTTAGATGAGTGTAGAAATTATGCCATATCAATTTTTTTTTGAAAAGTACGTTAGATCTCTTGCCCTGCTCTTGATGGTCGGATGAATACTATGGAATGTTTGCACTTGATAACATATGTATATAGATTACTGATTTATGTATAGAAATTAAGAGAGATTCTTATGAGTCATAGATAATGATTCTGAATGAAATGAACCTAAAGAATGGTTAGGAGCCGCTTTTGCTCTCTACAGTCTTGATCTATCCACGTGATTAAAAGAGAGACTCGTGAATTTTAAGACATGATGGAGGGTTACCATTTTAAGACATGAATATTAAGACTCCAGATCTGGCCGCACACGGGCAGTTCCAGCCGCGCGCAGGCAGTTCTGACCGTGCACGGGCAGTTCCAACCACACGCGGGCAGTTCCGGCTGCGCATGGGCAGATCCGGCCGCGCGAGCCATTTTTGGCCGTGCGTGTTCAAATTTTTTTATTTTAGAAAATGAACTTTGGTCGGAGCCGTGAGAAATTCTTGCAGCTCCAGCCATGGGAAATTGTTTCCACGGCTCAGGCCGTGGGAATATTTTCCACGGCTCGGTCCATGGGTAGTTCCTACGGCTCGGGCCGTGAGAACTTTTCCTGCTTGGGCTGTGGGAAATGATCCCACGGCCCGAGTCGTAGGAACATTTCCACAGCTCCGGCCATGGAAATATTTTTCCCACGGCTGGAGCCATGGAAAATTTTTGTGATGAGCATTTTTACGACGGATTATTCCCGTCGAAAAATCCGTCGCAAAGTGTACTTTTCGACGGATTTTCTCATTTTACGATGGTTCAGACTGTCAAAAGAAGGTATTTTTCTTCTAGTGTCTCATTGTCATCGATGTACTCAACCATGTCGGGATAGGATAGTGAGCTGAGGATCTCAATCTTGTTCTCTAGGGATTGGATGGAGACGAGCGATCAGGAGCTCAAGCCGATGGATTTGACCGTGATGACCTTGCTGGAGGGCGAGTAGAAGGGGCCAGATGACATCGAAGACCTTGATGGAGAGGAGGGTTTGGAGCTTGACGGACTTGTCGATGAGGAGAAGGCTGATGGACTGGAGTTGGACCGAAATCTTAGAGGAAGGGAGAGGGGAGAGAGGCAACACCCCCATTTTTTAAATATTTTAGTTTTCATATTATTTATTCTTATATTATTTTTAAACACTAAAAAATAGCATGCACATTTCAAAGGACACCAGTCTTTTTACATATGGAAAAAGGTATAATAGAAAAGTTAATAGAATTATACGGAAGGACTAAAGTGAGAAACACGGTAAAGTTTAGAAATATTGTAGATAAATTCATACTTTGAGATTAGATGTGAAAACAGTGATAGGTTAGGGGAGATAATAAATAAAAGAGTGGTTACCTTATAACACTCCAAATTTTCAACAAAATAAAAGATAATAAATAAATATTTATTTAAATTTAAAAATTAGTATTATAGTAAGGAGAATTTAAATATGAAAGGGAATAAAAATATAGTTAGACAAGAAAAAAAAAGAAGAAACGATAAGTTGTATTTGAAACATGAATTGAGAAATATGTTGAGACTAAGAATTTAAATTTAAATTTGAAATTAATGATAAATTTATTTTATAAATGATTTACAACTAGATTTAAATTAGAAATTTTATGTTAAAAATATTTAAACAAAATTATTTTATTTTACTTTAAAAGTGAAATATGAAAATAATAAATTATTATTTAATTCTAAAATTTGAAAAACGGGATGGTAGAGATAAATATGAGTATAATAAGAACTAAAGTAACATTTAAATTAAACTCCTAAGTTTATTATGACTAAAAGTTCTAATTATTAAGATTATCAAGATTGGATCTTATATAAGATTAAAGGATTATCATAAATTTGGAGACCATAAGATAAAATTGAGAATCATAAGATTCTACTTATTAATTATAAATATATCTTAAAAATGTCAAGTTTTGATAGATTTTTTGCACTTAAATATTAAAGTACACCTCACTGAATAATATTTTTATTGTTTCTTAAGAGAAATTACATGAAAACATATTAAGAATAAAAAAATATATTAAACCTTATATAAATAATTTATTATTATAGTATATATATTTAAATAATTATATTAATCATATAAGATTGCACATGATCGAATAAGATTGTCTAATCAAAATTAAGATCGTATTAAAATCCTATATATAAGATATGGAATAGGTGTAGTAAGATCGATCTTAGATTGAGATATTGATAATCATGCTAATTAGATTAAAATTCTAAGAGTTTCCCTTATAAATAAGATTGAGATCGTCATCCAACTTCACTTTGTAACACTCTCAACCACGGTTATCGTGATTAGTTATCGCCAATTAATTAGTAAATCATTGACATTGCACTGACTTGGATACTTACGTGGCACTATATCAATATTTTCTCTCTTCTGTGTCAGCTTTTAAAAAAAATACAACATCATTATTTTTCTCTCTCATTTACCCAAACTTAATTTTGTATCTACGTGATCATTCAATTTTTTAAAATTTTCAAACATGATCATTCAACTTTTCAAAATTTCACCATTAAAAACTTAAAAATAATACCAATAAATAATAAAATATAATAAATAAATAAATTCGACATTCATATTATCAACATCAAAATCAAGATATAAATATCAAATTATATCTTGCATTATGTCATCGCTCTCACCCTCAGATTCATCATCATCATAATTAAATTGTGGCTCACCTAGTACTTCATCATGGTGATACAAAAGGTTATTGTTTTGGATGATTCCATATACTTTTACATGTGTTTCGACAACTTCCTATGTCCCTAACTTGTGTTGCAACATTTGACACACGAACATTGAAATTCATGCATATTTATTATTTTTTAAAGGGGGGGGGGGGGGGGGGGGGGTCTTGCTTCACAATTAAAGACGACCTTGTATAGGGGGACTTGCTTAGTCATTCAACTTAATTTTATATAGGGGGTCTCCCTACTATCCAAACTTAATTTTATATCTATATGGTCATTCAACTTTTTAAATTTTCAGACACGATCATTCAAACTTTTCAAAAATTCAGTCGCGGTCATTATTAAAAATTTAAAATAAAAATAATTAAGTATAAAGTATAATAATAAATAAATAGCAAACTAAAGGCACTTAGATTGATCCGGCATGATTTGGGAACGATCCAGTTGGGTCGGATCATCCAACTTTTTTTATGTGCATTAAATATATAATATTATAATAATCCATATTATTAAATTATGTAAATACAAAATTAGAAACAATAAAATATATATATTACCCCTAAATTTTGGACTAATAAAAAATAAAAAATATTAGATATATATATGATATTATGATTATTAAATATATAATAAATTTATTTTTTTATATATAATAATTATAATGTATGATTAAATATTTAAATATATGAAAAATGAAAAATTATCGTGGTTACGATTTGGCTGAACACCCCGCTATATGTCGAGCATGGCCCAACACTCCGCTAGATGGCCCAGTACGATTTCGAGCCAAATCGTATTAGGCCATCTAGCGGGTGCTAGGCAAAATAATTTTATTATATATCTAATAATTATAATTTTATTGGTCCAAATTTTAAGTAAAAAATGTGATATGCATTTTATTTCTTTCTAATTTTTATTTACATAATTTAATAATATTATTTATTAATATTTAATGCACATAAAAAATTTGGATGGTCCGACCCAGCTAGGTCGTGCCCAAACCATGTTGGGTCAATCTAAGTTCCTTAGTGGGGGTTTATACAATGAGCAACTTTCTACTTTGGTTAAATTCGTTCATACTAAAAGTTTTGTTGTTGGAGCAATAAGTCATTAACAATGCTTTTGAAGTTGTAGAGATGTTGCATGATGGATCAAATTTGTTTGATACATACTATGAAGCAACAAAAAATTCTAAGATTTTGGGTTTTCTTACAATAAAATTGATGTGTATATCAATGATTGCATGTTATATTGGAAGGACAATAAATTTCTTGACTCATGTAAAGTTTTGGAACATTTAGATGTAGACAAAATAAACATAATTGAGAAATACAATGCAAATATGGTAAAATGATGCATTTAAGGACTTTGCATGATTTCTATTGAATCCTAGACTTCAAAAGTTGTTTATGTCCACAAAGATATCTTCTGTAATGTGGTGGCACCATGATAAAATGTTTGATGATGGATCAATGAGACATCGATGATGGATCAATGAGACATCTTGACGATTCATTAGCATGGAAATCATTTAATGAAATTCATCAATCATTTCTGTGGAGGCAAGTAATGTTTGTCTTGGACTAGCTAGCGATGCTTTTCAGCCTTTTGGAAATTTAAAAACTCTATACAACATTTGGTCAGCGGTATTAATTCCTTATAATTTGCCACCTTGGATGTGTATGAAGAAAGAAAATTTTATTTTGTCGATGTTAATTGCTGATCTAAAAAGTCTTGGAGATGTAATTGATATTTATCTTCAAGCTTTTGTAGAGGAACCATTGACTTATGGACCATTAGTGTCGAGACCTTTGATGTTTCAACTCGACAAAATTTTAACTTGCATGCAACATTGTTGTGGACTATAATGACTTTCCAGCATATGAAAATTTATCTGGATGGAGTGTCAAAGGGAAGTTGGCATTTCGATGTTATAATAAAGACACAATTTCATTGAGACTAACCAATGGTAAAAAGCATTGTGATATGGTTTATATATGTTTTCTTTCTCCCAACCACAAAACAAGTGGAGGAATGATAAAGGTTCATTTGATGACGCTAAAGGATGACATTTACCACAAAAAATTCTTTGTGGTGTTGATATACTGAACCAAGTTCAAGATAATGGATTACAATTGATAAAATCCAACAAAGAAGATTAAAGTTTCACATGATAACAAGAATGATAATTGGAATAAAAGAAGTATATTTTTTTGACCTACCATATTTAGAAACTTTACTATTGCATCATAATTTAGATGCGATGCATATTGGAAAAAATATTTGTGATAACATGACATAATCAAATCTCGATTAGATCTCCAAGCAATGAACATAATGTGAGAATTGCATCCAGTAAAGAAGGGATAAAAATATGAGTTACCAACAATATGCTTAACATTATCACCTAAAGAGAAAAAGAAGTTTGTCTTTTTCTTAAAGACTTAAAGCCCCAGATGAATTTTCCTCTAACATTTCTCAATGTGTTAATATCAAGGATTAAAAACTTTATTGTCTGAAAAAGTTATGATTGCCATCTTATTTTGCAATATTTATCTCTCTCGCGATACGTGATTTGCTACCTAAATAAGTGTATGTAGGAGTGTTCATCGGATCGACCTGGTGACCCGATGACTTGACCCGACCCAACCTAGTTTGGATCAGGTCGGATACAGATTAAAATTTTCCAACCGGAGTCAACTTGACCTGATCTGAAGGCCCAATTTTTTTATTTTTTATTTAAACTCAAGCTTATATTTGATTTATTTTTAAAAAATTAAATATAAGTACATAAATAATATTTAGATAGTTAGAAAACTTATTTTATACTTTAAAATAAATATTAAATAATATTTTTATATTAAATAACTATAAAATAGTAAAAAAACAAAAAAAATGGATGGTTAGGTAATTCAACCCGACCCAACATGAGCCGAGTCATCTGATTTGGTCGGGTTGGATTTATTCACAGGTCCAACCCGACTCATAAACACCCCTAAGTGTATTAGTCACTAGTTGAATTGTCTTTGTTCCTCAAAGAGCAACATGATTTAAATTCTTAACACTCTCCCTTATGCGTGGGCTGTTAACAATTTTAGTCTAGCCCAACTGATGCATGCATTTTATAACAAATAATTATGCTTGCATTTGTGCTTATTTTGTGTAATTTACTCATTGCATGAATCTTTGTGTACATTTATTTCTTTAAATTCTTTGAAGTAGCCATCTACCTCTAGTTGATGCATTTTGCAGGAATTATTGATGACAAATAAGGGAAGAAGGGAATAAAAGAAGAAGCATGCAAAATAGAGACAATTCAGCTTTCGAAAAATAAATTCTTGAATCTCATGAGCCGTTACTGTCTTTTCAAGGGCCGTGAAAGGTGGTTTAATGTTCCAAGTATTCTCTTTCACGGCCCTGACAGAAGTGTTCGACCAAGAAATCAAGATTTCATAGGCTGTTAAATGCCTTTCAAAGTCGTGAAGATTGAGTTTCACGCCACAATACTGACATCCATGGCTCTGACAAGTGCTTAACGAAAAACTAAATTTTCACGGTCCGTAAGATATCTCTCATGACTATGAATGACGATTTTCATGCATCCTCCTAGCATTTCACGGACCATGAAGACTTTGCATTCAATTGAGAAAACTTACGGGTCGTGATGATTGTATCATGACCGTTAAAGTAGAAGTTCACAGATCCTGCTAGTTTCACGACTCCTCCAGCGATTCGGAAAAAGAAATGTCATCAATGCTCTAACTTGCCGTTATGAGATGAAATGTTATGAAGATAAGAACGTAAACAAAGCCTTCACGGATGTCATAGAAAGGTTAGAGAAAGTCCTTATTAATGTGCTTGAGGGAGTGGACAAATGAGATTGGAAATGGTTGGTGAAGGAATTTACAACAACAAAACCTTAAGATTTTCTCGAAACCTAAACTATATTTGTTGTTAATATCTTTAAGTATATATGTGTGTGTGCGCACGCATGTACGTGTGTGTGTTTTCACTTATCATGTTAATTTAGACTCCAAAAGTAGGTTCAAGTTAAGAATGCCACATCGTAGGGGCAGCAAAGCCATTAGAAATATTATTTATGAAAAGGTGTTATTAGTAATTGGTTTCTTTCATCCATATTTATAATGCCATATTTTACTTTGGAATTACAATGTTCTTTGTTGTTGAAATATAATTCAAAAATATTATCCACAAATATAATTTTCTATTTGGCAAAAAGAAAATGAATTATGATGGAGTTAGTGGGTAATTAGTTGTAGTGATGTGATAGTTATGGTTATGTTTTATGATGTAGTGTTGTTACTAGTAGTGGAGTGTACCCATGTTCTCTCCCACTTTTGTAGGCATTATCTCTATATTCTTCTCTTGCACTATCTCAAGCTCTATGACTATTTATAGGTCATCTCATTTTGAGTTTTTTAAAAATGAATCGTGCAATGATATTTTATTTTTCTCCAAAAAGTGTTCCTTGATTACTCTATTTTGTGCTGAATTATTTTCTTAATCCTTTAATTTCCAACAAGTTTGATATCAGATCAAGTTTCAAAATACTTTAATAGGTGTAAACACCATATTTCAAATTGCTAGCAACATCAATTAATCGGTGCTCCAATAAGCAAAAGTGGGGGGACAAAATATGACTGCGAATGGTGATAGTGTAAATTTCTCCCAACCTATTCATATTTTCAAATATGATAATTATGAGTGTTGGAATATCAAAATGAAGACTTTGTTTATGTCACAAGACCTTTGAGATTTGGTTGAGAATGGATATGCAGATCTAGATGAAGAAGTAAAAATAAAAAAATAAAAAAAAGAAAGATATAAAGACATTGTTTCTTATTCAGCAAACTGGCATGAGACTATTTTTTGCAAAATTACATGTGTAATTACCTCAAAGAAAGCATAGGGTATATTACAACAAAATTATCAAAGAATATTAAAGGTAACCATAATTAAATTACAAACTCTTCCTTGAGATTTTTAGATGCTTATGAAATCAAATGAGTTTGTTAAAGAATTTTTATTAAGAGTAACTATTGTTATAAAGAAAAAAATGTTCATTAAAGGTAATCACAATACTGTGATTAGCCAAATGAAATCTTATAAAGAAAAAAATTGATGATAAAACTATTGTTGCTGAAGTTTTGAAGAGTTTGACCTTAAAATTTGATTGTGTATTATTGCAATTGAAGAGTCTAAAGATTTATCTATATTCTCTTTTGATGAACTAATGGGTTCTTTACAGGCACATGAGGCAAGAATGAACATATTTACAGAAAATGGTGAAGAAAAAGATTTTCAAGTCAAAATAGAAGCACAATAGAGGTCTTGGTCATGATGGATTTCGTGGAAAAGACCATTGTAGAGAAAGATTTGATATATAAAATGAACAAATACAACAACCATGGAATGAATACAAAAGCAAAGTTTAATGCTACTAAAGCATGGGCATATTGAAGAAAATTGTTGGCCCAAGGCAAAACAAGCAAATTTTGTTGAAGAAAAAGAAGAGGAAAGTAAGTTAGTTATGGCTTATTCGCATTCTAATGATGCAAAGGAAATTTGGTTTTTGATAGTGGTTGCTCTAAGCATATGATTGGAATGAGATCATTGTTTAAAATGTTTGACGAGTCAAAGAAAATACAACTCAGATTTGGAAATGATAAACTTGTGCAAGTTAAAAGAGAAGGCACAATTATTATTCGGTAGAATGATGATAAAGAAAAAAAATTCTCCATGCTATTTTTTTATGTTCCTAGTTTAAAGAACAATCTTCTAAACATTGGAATGGGAGTGATTATTCTATTTTATTTGATGATGATGTTTGTTTGGTCAAAGATAAGAAATTTGGACATAGTAGTGCAAAAGTTGCTATAGCAAAAAATCATATGTTTTCACGATTTTTTTATATTCTTGTGCATTTTCAGTTCACCTAATTTTTGAATTTAAACTTTGGCATTTGAGATATAGGGGTTGTTTGGCTAAGCTTATAAGTCTCTTATAAGTTAGTTTAAAAAAATCTCAGCGTTTGATAACTTAAAATTTTGACTGATAAAGAGATATCAAATCTACTTATAAGTCAAAAAAATAAGCAGGGGAGATGTGCTTATTTTTTTCTAAAAAATAAGTCAGTTAGTTATCTCACAATTAACTAGTTGTTATTAATATAAGTAGTTTTATTCAAACGTGTAACTGTTTATTTTTAAAAATAAGTTTCAGCCAATAAAATACTTATCAGCACTTCAACTTATTAGTTATTCTGTATCAGCTAAGCCAAACGGGCCCATAGTCATCTCAACAATGAAATTATTGGCAAGATAGAATATGGTCATTGATCTTCTAGAAATTGATTCTTTTGATGAAGTATGTGAAGGGTGCATTTTGGGAAAGCAATGCAAAAACTCATTTCTTGCAGGAAAATTTTATAGAGCAAAGTATCATCTTAAAATTATTCATACAGATTTATGTGAACCTATGTAGACAAAGTCCTTTAGTCAATATTTTACATTATTTATTGACGATTAATCTCGCATGAATTGAGTATATTTTTTGAAATAGAAGTATGAGACATTTGATGTGTTCAAAAAATTCAAGGCTATGGAAAGTGGCTATTACATAAAGATTTTGCATAACGATAGAAGTGGTGAATTTTTATCAAATGAATTTAACCATTTTTGTGAAGAACAAAGCATTTAAAGGCAACTTATAACTCCATATACACCTTAACAAAATGGTGTTGTCAAAAGAAAGAACCAAACAATTATGGAAATGATAAGAAGTTTGTTAAAAAAGAAGAATGTTCCCAATACTTTTTGTGTTGAAACAGTTGCAACTGTAATGTATTTGTTAAATATTTTTTCAGCTAAAATAGTACAAAATCAGACTCCTTATGAGGCATGAAAATGTTGCAAATTAAAAGTAAGTCATTTGAAAGTTTTTAGGTGCATTGCATATGCTTTGAACTATTCTAAAAATTGTGTGACAAGTTTAAGAAATATATTTTTGTTGATTCTTCTGTTCAATCCAAAGCTTATCAATTACTAACAAAGTTATTATTAGTAGAAATGTTATCTTTCATGAAAGATGTAGTTAGACATTAGAGGAGATAAATAGAGCCAATGTGGCTGATTTACAAATTAAGTTTTCTACATAAGGTGAAAAAAATATTATTACAATAATTCCAGCAAGAAACGAATGTGTCCCAAATAGTGACAACAATATATCTTCCTTAGAAAATTCATTTAATTCTGCATCAAAGAAATTTTGCTCTTTGCAAAAAACTACATGATTCATGTCAATTTGCATTATTTATCTAAGATCCGATATGATTAGAAGAAGTAATGAAAAAAGAAGAATGACACAATGTAATGAAAGAAGAAATAATGTCTATAGAAAGAAATCAAACATGAGAGTTAGTTGATTTGCCTGACAATAAAAATGTGATTGGTCTGAAATGAATGTTTAAAACTAGTTATCATGCAAATGATAGCATTCAGAAGACAAAGCAAGGCTTGTAACAAAAGGTTATGCACAAAAGAAAGGTATAGATTTTAAAGAAACTTTTTCTCCTATTACTCATCTTGAAACAGTAAGATTACTTCTAGCCATAGCTACTCAATTGCAATGACCTATTTATCAGTTTGATATAAAATCAACTTTTTTGAATGGTTATTTGAATGAAAATATTTATGTCAGTCAACTAGAAAGTTTTATTGTCAATGGCAAGGAAGATAAAATCTACAAGTTAAGAGAGATTTTATATGGCATAAAGTAAGCTCATTGTGTATGGTACAATAAGATTGATTCATTTTTTTTATTGATAATAGTTTTCGCAGAAGTGAGATTGAGCCAACATCTACCTAAAATAAAAATGAGCTGAATTTATTATAGTTTACCTTTATGTTGATGATATTTTATACATGAGATCTTCTCAATTACTTGTGGTTGATTTTAAAATATTTATGGTGGTGAATTTTGAAATGGAAAATTTGGAATTGTTGAACTATTTTCTTGGTATAGAAGTGAAATATGCTAATGATGAACATGTTTAATATGCTGAATTGCAAAGCTGATGCCACTCGTATGAATGTGAATGAAGGGCTCATACTTAATGATGCTACATGTGATGTTGATGAAAGAACATTTAGAAGTTTAATTGGTGGCTTAATTTATTTGACTCACACAAGATCAAATATTTATTTTTCTTTTAGTCTTATATCCAGATTTATGCATTTCCCATCAAAACATCATCTTGGAGTAACTAAGCATATTTTACACTATATTGTCGGCACGGTGGGCTTTGGTATTTGGTATTCTAAAGTTTCTAATTTCAAACTGCGTTTTTAATCTTGGGTCTGGAGTAATATTATGGTGTTCGAAGAAGTAAGCAATTGTAGCATTCTCATCTTTTCAAACAGAGTATATTGCTGCTACATCTGCTGTATGTCAATTTATATGGTTAAGAAGAATCTTGTTGGATCTACATCATTTATAGAATGAAGCAACAATTATTTTCTGTGACAACAAATCGACAATAGCAATGACCAAGAATCCAATTATGCATGGGAGATACGTTAACATTTTATTTGTGGCCTGGTGGAGGATGAAGAAATCAAATTGGAATTCTATGACACAGACGAATAAATAGCAGATTTGTTTACCAAAGCTCTTCCTATTCGCAAGCATATATTTTTCACAAAATTACTTGTAGTATGCCATTTTGAATCAAGGGGGAGTGATGAAATATGATTCAAAAATATTATCCACATAATTTTCTACTGGACAAAAAGAAAATAAATTATGATGGAGTTAGTGGATAATTAGTTGTAATGATGTGGTAGTTATGATTATGTGTTATGATGTAGTGTTGTTAGTGGTAGTGGCATATAAGTAGTGGAGTGTACCTATGTTCTCTCCCACTTTTGTAGACATTATCTTCATATTATCCGCTTGCACCATTTGTATGCCTATCAATGATATTTCATTTTTTCAAAAATTATTCATTGATTACTCTATTTTGTGCTGAATTATTTTCCTAATTTATTTTTTAATTTCCAACATTTGTAACATGTTTGTTTCAATTAAATGGAGGCAAAGATAGTAATGCTCTAGATGTGGCAACTTTTTTTTATGAAACTCGAAAAAAGGATAATAAGCTTGTTAAACCAGAGACAATTAAAAAATATGTGAGTTACTTGTATTTTAAAATACATTATTCTTTAATATATTCTCTAACAGTTTTAAAATATATATCAAATTACTTCTCTTTTAAATGTTTTTGTAGGATGAAATTCAAGAAGTAATGCAACATGAGTCTACACTCCCCATGATAGAAGTTGTAGAATGACATTTTGAACCTCAAAATCGTAGCCATGTAGAAAGTCAATGTAACAAAGAGTTGCTATTAGCCGATCTTCGTGCACAATGAGAGGAAAACAAATGTTTGAAAGAATATTTTTTACATAAGTAAAAAGTTGACTAAAATAAGTAATGGAGTACATTTATGGTAGCGAGTACAATACTCAATCTCCACAAGTAAGCGAAGAACCAAGAATTACAAGTGTCATCAGTTATGAATATGATGATTCATTTAGTTAACCAAAATTTTCGTAGTTCACCTTTTGTGTTCCTAACTAATTATAATTATCAAATGTCATGATAATTATCAAAAAGTCATAAATATTGAACTCAAATTTGGCTGATTTCATTTGAATATATGACATGGAATCAGGCTTTAGACTATTCTGCATCCACTACTCAATCTCCACAAGTAAGCGGAGAACCAAGAATTTGAAAAGTGTCATCAGGTATGAATGTGATGATTCATTTAGTTAACCAAAATTTTCATAGTTCACCCTTTGTGTTCCTAACTAGTTATAATCATCAAATGTCATGATAATTATAAAAAGTCATAAATATCAAACTCACATTTGGTTGATTTCATTTGAATGTATATATGACATGGAATTAGGCTTTAGACCATTCTGCATCTACCAATGTACCACAATTATGCACAAATATTATATATGGTTCTTATTTGAAACCACCACTACCATTGTTTCCTTATTATTTCCTTCATCCCCTAATGGTGGGTTATGGATGGTGCTACCATCTTTCCATATGATCCATCACTTCTTCATATGTTATTCATAATCACTTATCTTTTTATTTTTTTTCTTATTTTTTGTTCTTTCATATTCTCTATATCAGACTGTGAAATCCATTGATATGTGAAGAAGTTGAAGAGGAAGAATAATTGTTCTGACAACACAAACAAGACCATAAAATTCCATGCATGTATCATTTATTTTTAATCTAGAAGTTCTTATACTTCTTGTACCATGAGTTTGAGTCGATAGTTTCCTTCCTATGGAAAGGATGATATTGCACTTTACACACTATGTATCACCGCACAATAAGTACCAATATGCTCAGACAATAATTATGTATGATAGATTTAGAAGATAACATGTATCGTTTAATTGTCTCCATTGAAGTGTATTTTATGTGAGTTCAATTTTCTTTACCAATAAGATGGTATCAATTAGAGCATAAGAAGATAGGTAGAGAATTACAAATGTATTTGCTACACTTAGCACCTTTCCCTTTGTGGAATTCTGTCTTACACTTCAAAGCACTCAATTCTTAAGAACAATGACAAATTTATTGGAAGATTGACTTACAAATTTTAATGATGAACTTGTAGCTTAGGGAGTTGGTAATTATTTGCTTGGCATGCTTAGTTCCTAACAAATTAAAGATCTCTCCCCTAACCCTCATTGCATATAAAATAAAGCATGCTTGTAATGGTGATATATAAGTGCCCATTAATATGCATATGGCATTTTGACCTTAGTGGATTGCCTACATTAGAATAATTTATAGCCTATATGTGTGCAAATAGCTTTCAATATATGCCTATTTATAGTAGCTTTAATATTGTCCACATCTACGAGTTCTAAGTGACCAAGTAGTTAAATTTATTTGATAGAAAAGCAAAAAAATATGTTAGCCCATATCCAATTATTTGCTATTCATGTTTATATGATGTTTTTATTCATTTCTATTACAGAAATATATGAACTTTTGTATTGTAACTACACATGATAGTGTGGTCTTGTTTTGAGGTGAGAAGTTACATACAATTAAATGAATAATTTTACCATGTTAATATCTTGTTTTTTTATTTGTCCTACTAATTTATTTTCTATAATGTTTCTTTTTTTATATATAGCTTTGGAAGATGACAAAGAATGATAATATATCAAAGCCTTATCCAACAAGGAAGATATTAGTGTGATATGAAGAAATGATTTATGCAATCCTTGTGTTTTGTGTTTTTTTGGGAAAAACTTGAGACAAATGAAAGGCACATTTTGGATATTTGGATTAAATTCCACTTTTGAAATAGAATATGAATTTTCAATGAAAGTTGGATATGTTTATATATTTGGTGTTAAATACAAATATGTCATGATAAGTTACAAAAATGTTTAGTTGTATAGAAGCATTAAATTTATGGATGATCATGAAAACTATGGATTTGAAAATGCTTAATGATTTAACAACCATTGTAAACATATTTATAAATTGATTTCAAAATATTTGTTGTCCAGATTTCTGGTCACTAAAAGACATTAGCAATGAGGCAACACTCGATCATTAATAACCAATAATGATGGAGCTGCATTCATGTCGTCAAAGGTTAGTTGCTACTTCATTTCATCATTACTTTCTTTTAACATGAGAAGGCATTAACCACGAGTGACGACCAGATCTAGTTGGTCGTTAAATATTTATAATGATCGAATTTATCCTTCAACAACGAGAAATGTGGTCATTAGAAATGCTTTTTCTTGTACTGATCCTAATGTTCTCTCATGATTCTTAAGCAATTCTCCTAGGTCCTCCTAAGCAACAAAGTGATGGACAAAGAAGAAAAATTGCACTGAAATTTCATAATATTGGAAGTTGGCCCACTATGCTAGAACACAGCTTAGGTTAGATAGTCTTATTCTTGACAACATGGAATTCAATATGGATTTTCTGTCAACTTGTCTCGAGTTCTTGACTACTCGGTCTGAGTTCTAAATTTGTATAGGAGGATGTTTTTGTAGGCATTTGACGTCCAAATGCAATGACCCAACCTACATGTTGATCTACTTGGCCCAAGTTACCACATTAAAAAAGTAGAAAGTTTCCCAATGCATATGGATCCGAGCCACTTTGAAATATGATTTCATCAAAGTTGAAGTTAGGATATTCAATTAGGACTTAGTGCACATTCACTGATGCCCATCTAGAATCCCTATACCTCCTACACCATTTGGCCTTGGTTTGATCATATTCGAATTGAATTCCATTAATTTTTTCCAAAGATGATTGCCCTCCCATTTGATCATGTTAAATGGTTTTTAATCCTTCTCTTTTTATTATGTTAAATTACTTTCAAAGATAGATAACTAGGTCATAAAATAAAAGTTCTAACACATGTATTCACCATGTGTGTTGATTGTTAAAGTTCAAAGTGAAAAAAGCTGCTTCATAATTGGCTATAATTTTCACTTTTTATTTATTAAAATTTTGGTCTAAAGTACCCCTCTTATTTTGATATGATATAACATGACACAAAGATATATAAAAGGTGTTATGATAAATTCATAATGAACATTAAAAAACTTGTTTAGGACAACACACATAAATTCATAATAATAGTGGAAGGAAATTGTGTCTAAAATAAAAGATGTAATACAACCCATCCAAAGAAGAAAGATTAATTGGATAAGAAAGTTGTGCCTAAACTAAAAGATGTAATGCAATCCATCCAAATTGCTGAACCCGCTCGAGGAACCACCCGAGTGCCACACATAGTGGGTGAACCATAGATCTATCATCGGATGATAGATGATATAAGGAGGAGTGTCCACCCCTTTAAGATAGGGTGGATTCTCATTAAATTCACTTAATAATATCAAATAACAAATATCTAATTTCCTAAATAGAATATGAAAGCTACGTAATTTTATTTTCTACTAGTCTTTTAAAAGTTAATTAACATTCAAAAAATTACATTATATCAAAATTCTATTATAAAATTTGATGATTTGATCACATGTGCAAGTTAATTAGTATGATCACGAATCATCAATCATAGCCTCATTCTTTCTTATGTGGTTTGGTTAGATGTGAAATTTAAACACAAAAAAAATCACGAACAATAATGTTCAACATGTAAAATAGTATAGATCAATACGATTACAGAATAAAAAATTATTAACTTTAACAAATATTCATGATAAAATAACAAATGATAAATAATCAAATAATAAACTAATTAATTGTATAATAAGAAGAAGAATGTAAGTAAGAAAGAAAACAATAAAGAAAGGAAAAAGTAAGAAAGAAAGAAAAAGCAAAGAAAGTTTATTATTTTATCATGAATATTTGTTAATAATTTTTTATTCTGTAATCGTATTGATCTATACTATCTTACATGCTGAACATTATTGTTCGTGATTTTTTTTTGTGTTTAAATTTCACATCTAACCAAACCACATAAGAAAGAATAAGGCTGTGATTGATGATTCATGATCATACTAATTAACTTGCACATGTGATCAAATCATCGAATTTTATAATAGCATTTTGATATAATGTAATTATTTGAATGTTAATTAACTTTTAAAAGACTAGTAGAAAATAAAATTACGTAGCTTTCATATTCTATTTAGGAAATTAGATATTTGTTATTTGATATTATTAAATGAATTTAATGGGCATCCACCCTATCTTAAAGGGGTGGGCACTCCTCCTTATATCATCTATCATCCGATGATAGATCTATGGTTCACCCACTATGCGTGGCACTCGGGTGGTTCCTTGAGCGGGTTCAGCAACAGTTCACCGATTGTCGCCACTGGGAAGCCCTCCACGATTGTCGGTCTCCTAGGAAAGGTATATGCAGCTGCCCATCCCAGCTTCCGGCACCCGCCTCAGAGTCGCATGCACCCCCAAGAAGGACGTCCACCTGAATGGTGGCAAGAGGACTGACCGGCGGTGGTGCTAGTGGTTGAGCCAAGCTCGCCGAAGGTAGAGGGTGAGGTAGAGGCTGCAATAGAGGAGTCTCCGTGTGCAGCAGGAGCAATTGCAACTGCCACCCGAATATAGGGAGAAGAAGAAGGGATGGTCTTCCTGTGCGGCCTTAGAGGAGGGTCAATGGCAGAGCTCGACGAAGAAGCAGCACTCAAGGAGTGAAGCCCTATTTGTCGAGGGAGAAATAGTGGCGAGCGAGCCACCAGGGTCGGGAGGAGTGGGGCCGGCTGCCGGTGGGATGGAGTGGGGTCATCGTCGCCTCGTCCCTCTTCGCCATTGTCAACCTACTCACTCTACGCCGTCGCCAACCTCGTCCCTCTTTTGATGAACCGACGACTAAACCGGCATCGCCGACCCCTTCCACCTCCTCACTCTACGCCATTGACGACCTTGTCCCTCTTCGCCACTGCCAACCTACTCGCTTGGTGCCTCGTGCCAGTTCGATGTCAATGTCGATAGCTAGTTAGGAGTTGGGACCTCATGCCAGTTTGAGGTCGTCGATGAGAGGCAAGGTCGAGAATCGATGGCTTGCAATGAGATTGAGGGCATCAGCAAGCGGACGAGTTCGAGGTTGACAGCAACATCCATAGCAGCGTTGGAGGAGGCGAGCGGGAGAGATTTCGATGGCGGCGCCAACGAGGTTCAGCAGGCATTGATGGACATCTCCCTCTAGGGCACGCCAACATTTTCCCCAAACTCGAGCGAGCACAATAGGTCGGACCTTCACCCGGTGAATAGGGGCCACTAAACCTAGCATTAAACCGCACCTAAGCACTAGGTGTTGATATGTCATCCGATGGTTAGTAGGATAGGAGGGAGTGGACGCTAGCGGTGAGCACGGGCCGGGGTGACGCGGATTTTTGGGGATTTTTCCTGACCCGGTTATCAACCGGGTCGGGTCGGGATCGGGTCCGAGTTATTAAAACTCGGACCCGATTAAATATATTATATTATTATTAAATTATTTTAAATAGTATATTTATGCTTATTTTAAATAAAAATTTATATTTATTTGATATATATCTTAAATATACATTATATTATATTATCATATATATAATTTAATTAATAGTTATCATATTTATATAATAACATTAATTTTTTTACTATTTTGTTTATTATTTTATCTTTTTTTATGGTCAAACTGGGACAATTGAGAATTCTCGGCTTTTGTCCCAATTTGACCAGAACGTCTTGTCCCGGGCCCGATCGAAACGGGGTCTCCTTTTTCGAAAATCCGAAGCAAATCGGGTCGGCTGAGACCCGGTCTCGAACCCGGATTTGCTCACCCCTAGTGGACGCTCATTAAATCCTTATTAAATTGATTGGTTAAGATTTAACAGAAATAATTATAAAAATGAAAGAATTAATTGTCACGTGATATGAAGTAATTTTATTTTGACGCCATTATGTATTTTCTGCTTGTAAGTGTTCTCTATCTTAATATTCGGTAGTACAAACTCGACCATGAACAAACTCGACCTGCCTGGATTAGGTCGGCTCAAGCATCTCTTGGGTGCCAAATCTATCCCAATTTGACTCGGTTTGAGTCAAGTCGGATTAGATGGTCGGGTTATCCAAACACATATTTTTTTTAAAAAAAAAAATCTTCTTCTTTTACATTTATTTAATATAAAAACATTAGTTAATATTTATTTTAAAGCATAAAATAAGACTTCTAACTATTTAAATATTAATTGTACTTAAAATATTTTATTTTATTTTTCTAAATTTTTATTTAAATATAGACTTAGATTTAAAAAAATAAAAAATAAAAAAATCAGATCATCATTTTCGATTAAGTCAATTCTGGTTGGAGAAATTCGACCCGTACCCGACCTTAAGTTCAGGTCGAGTCGGATCATAGAGTTTGACTCATCAAAATTCGATGGAATTGAATCATCGTGCTCATCGAGTTGACATGAAGAACACTCCTAAGTACGATGCACGGAACATCGAACAATGTGCTATGCTTCACATATTGGTGATAAACAATGTCAAGGGACCACTCTGCTCGACTTTTATATTATTCTGCTGCCTTCGTGTGACACTTGAAATTGAACGGCCCCGGGGTATTTTTAAAAAGTAGCCTTTGTCTCTCTTCTTTCCCTCTTATAAAGTTATTATCACCATTGTATTCGGAGATAAATATTATTCATATTCTTTTCTTTTTCTTACACAAAATTTGTGGCCACTTATTCTCATTTTTTTTAAGAATAAGAAAAAGAGTACTGAGTGTTATTTTATCTTCTTTTGCCTGATAAAATTCACTAAAAAAATAGCATAACTTCAAGTAGCAAAAACTTGTAACGAAAAAAATCATCACAAATTATAATAAAGTAGTCATAGAAATGTAAGGGATCACTCTTGTTTTTTTCTAAAATTTTAATATCAACTTTTGTTATGAAAATTTGTGAGAAAAGTTTTTTATGACTTAATTAATTATGACAAAGAGTTTTTATCACTTATTTATAAGATATTATTATTAGTGATTGATTTTCACTCTTTTGTGACAAAATTTATGTCATAATAGCTTATTTGTTTTTGTAGTGATTATCATTCATAAAATATCATATTAATGAATTGTATTTTTTTCAAGAGATAAGCAATTCCAACTTTTAATTTTATTGTTAGAATTGTTTATTCTTAATTCAAATCCTAAGAAAACAAGTATTCTATTAAAATAAATACTTTTAATCTTTGAATAGTTTTCTCTAAAGCAAACGCCCTCTTAAGGTCATCTAATTTTAAACTCGAAAGTAAAATCATTGAATTTTTATTTCATAATTCTAAGGTAAAATAAAATCTATAATATAGGTTTAGTGCACCAATGCTTTGAGAAAAAAAAGTTTCTTTATTTTCATCCTTAAAATTTTAATGCCATCATTTTGTCCTTATATTAAATAATTTTGCTCTTATGAGAGTTGAGAGCATTTGTGAAGAAGGAATCCTCGGCCTGTTTGGTAATTGGAATCAGTGCAGACTTCATCAGACAAAATCTGGTTCTAAACAAAAGTCTTGATTTCAAGCACTGGAGCAGTCGACCTCTTTTTTTTTTTTACTTAACGTGTTGACATTTTTTTTTCAATTCCCTTTATTCTTTTTTTTCTTTCTTTATTTTCTCTTTCACACACATGCATCTTATAAAATAATTTATTTATTAAATATAAATTATTTATTATAAACATATTAATATATTATTATTTCTTACTTGTTATTTCATTAAAAAAAATTAATATCTTACTACATATAATTTATTAGAAATCTGATTTTTATATTTAAATAATATATTTTTTAACAAAATTTTTAAACAAAATTTTAATTTTTTTACTTTTTTTATTAATAATATTTTATTTTATATTTATAATATTAATTTTTATTTTAAAACTCATAAAAAATTAATCCATCATATTCATTTTTTTCTATCACATTAACTACTTTATTTTTTTTATCAAATTCTAATTTATTTAAAAAAATATACTGTCAACCCAAACTATTAATGAAATTCTCATCAAATAACCCTTTCAAGAATTCCATGGGACAAGTGCACATCACCACTTATTCGTATTCGGAGCCAATGAGTAACGTTTTAACGGAGGAGGAGAGGACAATGGACATTGAAGTATCAGATTTAATGGAGGAATATGAGATTTTTTTTTTTTAACTTTTTGGGTGTGAAAATTGAAGAATCCGATTCCTTTTTGGGAAAATTGAACAATCAGATTTGCTAACGTGCCCATCACCAACGTTATCCACGTCTTATCGGTTTAGAAGTGATTTGACAGTTTTTTGGGAGAAAAGAAAAAAAATATTATAAACATTAGATATATCACAATAGGCGTTTTTTTAAAAAAAAGTAAAATTTAACTTTAAGTTCATTTTTTATATAGATATATTAAATTAACGTATTATCACACTATAATTTAAAATATTCTGATCAATGTTATATAAATTTTATTAAAACAGATTAATAATTTGGTAATATTCGAGTTTAACTACATCATGATATATAATTTAAGTCAATTGATGTAACGAGTATGAGTAAGAAGTTAAAATAATACTATAAAATATTATTTGAAAATTGAAATGATAGTTTAATTATAAATATTTATTTAGAAAAAAAATATATTCGTTTTGGATTGGATTTATCCATTTTTTTGTTTAGGTGTCATCATGAATGGTTTTAATTATTTCAAAAAACATAATCTAATTTTTAATAATTGATATTCAATTTCTTTCTTTTCTTTTGTGTATTTTTTTGGATTGAATAAATTATTTGGATGACATAAGTTTTTATCCTTGCCAGTATAGAGAAATTGGACCGAGTGGAACCGAATGATCGGATTGGATATTGATCTATAAAAAATAAAATTAGTTAAAAAGAGTATTGTAATATTAATAATATCTAATGTAACAAAAATATAAAATAAATTACACTAAGGTAAACTAAAATAATTCAAATAAAATAATATAATATGGACAAAATTTTATATATATGATCGAAAAGAACGTTAAAGTATAAATTTAAATAACGACGATATAAATATTTTTTACATTTAATTTTTTTCACTTTACAATTTAACTCAACTAGATTAGTTAAATTCATCGGATCGATCGAATGAGCCCAAGTTTTAACTGAGTCAAAGCGGGCCAACCTTTTGACTGAGTTTTGGATTATTTAATAATCATTTTAATATTCGAACACCGGATCGAGTCTTTCTGACCGACTACACTGAGTCAAATTTTAAAATATTGTCCTCAATAGACAAGATTCAGGCTATGTTCGGTAATACCAAAATTAACATTTCAAACAGCGTTTAATGGTTCAATCACTACTTTTTTGTGTGGTAAATGATAAAAATAAATAGTGTTTAACGTTTCATATGAAAATATTAAAAAACTATTTCTACTAGCGTACAGTGATTAGATGTTAGTGTTTTGTAAAATTTTCCAATTCTACCTTTATTCAAATATATTATTTCTTTCTAACTTATCTTATTATTTTTCATTTTAATTTTATAATCATTTAACTATATTTATTTTTATATTCATGCTTAATTAATTACAAATTATTTATATGCTAACAATGAATAAAAATAATTTCACAATGAATATAAAATTCATGGGTGCACTATATAAAATTTATTGTCAATATAAATTTTTGTATATTTTGACGAAAAAATTAGTTGTGAAATCTTATTTTATTTAAGTAAGATATAAATGTTTAATAGAATTTGTATAGTACTTAAATTAAATAATTTGTCATATGTCTAATTATGTCATTTTATATTCATCAGCTAATTCTATCACTAAGTTTACCAAACACTTATTTGTTATAATTTTTAACCGCTAATCATCATCCGCTACTAGTTAATCCGCTATATGCTAGTTAAACCATTATTCACTTATCAAACTACTAATAATGCAAAACAGAGCCTCAGTTTGTTCGTCCACGCAAATGGTCCACGTGACATTTTGTTCTCAAACCTAACTATACATAACCACGTTTCCCAAAATCAAGCGCATGTTGCGGGTGTTTGTTTATGAACCAGTGCAAGAGATCCATCGCAATTGGACATGTAGTGCATTTGCATCGGTGGAATTGGTTTAAGGAAATGTTATCAAAATAAGATCAGATCGAACAGTTCAATCGGTTCAATTGTGAATCGGTCGTTAATTTGATACAATTGCATGTCAAAATTGGTTTTGATATTGAATAAAAAAATTTGATTGAATTGGTTCAACTCGGTTCAATTTAAATTTTGAAAAAAATAAATAAAAGAATGACAAAAATAGGAAAGTTTTTTAAAAAGAAAAATAATATAAGGAAGGTTAAAGAGAAGGGAAAATGCTATATAAAATTAAATACGAATTGAAATAAAAAACAAATATTTAAAATGGAATTAGGAGTGAAAATAGTTCGGATCGAGTTAAATTTTCGATTGAAAAAAAACAACGCTACTTCGAATCAATTTTTAAAATTTAAAAAATCTTCCTAAAATCATTTTGAAAAAATAAAAACCACCCTCTAGGGTCATTTTTTTTCGAAGCCCTACTTTTATATAATTATATTTTAAAATATGTCAAAAAATAAGAATAATTTAAGATAAAATTTATTATCTATTATCATTAAATAATAGATACTAAAAATTATTAAAAGTCAAACATTATTATTTATCATTATTGAAACTTTTAATAAATAAAAAAAATATTAGACTAACTTTTAATCTTATTGATAGATTATTAGTACAATATTCATATATTATAACATATAACTTATATTATATCTTTATAATTATTATAAATAATATTATTTTAATAAAATTCAATTTAATTTGATCGAATCCGATCCAATCACTGATCCGATAATAAGGACATGACTCGATGGTGCTGGTCGGCAAGATTTACATGCCAGTATTTTTATTTTATATTATTGTATTTTGCAAAAGGTGAATGATGGCGACATGTAAAAGCAGTTGGCATATCTATCATTTAAAGTGGCTACACCTTTATTAAATCTTTGGAAGAGAGTGAATATAATCATCATCCATGATTTACTATGCTGCAGCGTATTTTATTCCTGAACACAGTCAAAGGTTTTCGATAGAATAATTGACGGTAGATACTGAGATAAAGAAGCAAAATGGCATATATATATCACTTTATAGAACAGAATATGTCAAAGCCAGAGAGAGACAGAGGGGGAGAGAGAGAGAGATTCGAAAATAAAGAAGGGGTGAAGAAAAGGCTCGAGAGAGAAGGTGACGGAGAAGATGCAAGAGACACACCCCGGGAGCCAGAGACGATCGATGCAAAAGCGTTGAGGCTTATCTTCTCGGACATCCGGAGAGATCACATGCATCTTCTTTTTTCGGCGGGGTTTAAAGGGAAGATCTTACATGCCACCTTTGGATCTGGTTTCCCCAAGCGAGGAGCGGTCTGTATATTATATACAAGTTAAATTGTGGTGTAAGGATAAATTATGCCTCGCCCTACAATCACATATTTTATACTTTTGCATCAATATTATTAATTTTGATCTAACGATTCAAAACATAAATATTCTACACGATTACATGTTAATCCAATGATTTAAAATAATATATATATTCTTCTTTTCTCACTGTAGGCTGATGTCACTGTTGACACCACCAATATGAGACCGCTCAAAATGGCATCAAAATAGAAGATGGAACGAAACTAGTGTTATTATGAACAATAAACGCTTCAGCATACCAACCTCTACGCAGACATGTCATATATTAAATATAATATTATAACATACATATAATTTATACATGAATAATTAAATTCTTACCGACCGATGATAGTTGAGTGACAGAATTGGGTGGCAGAATCATGTCTCTTCATTAGATGTTAATAGTCTTATATCTATCTTTATAGCTTATGTTCGAAGATTGAATTAGTTAGCTCCGAACATTAGTGAATTTCGATCGAAAAAAATTAAATTCTTACCATAAATAAATGAGTATTAAAATAGTGTGTGGTGCAACGACAAATTTCTCAAGTTATAGTATATCGAACAAGTAAAAATGACGAGCGATACCTGATAACTTTTTTTATTTTTTCTGCTTATATGCCCATCGCTACTTATAAATTAAGTCTACTTATAATGGTAAGGGTCATAAATAACTTATAAAATTATTTGGTCGAACCATCCAACTTATTGTTATAATCTTTGTTTCCACCATATAAAAATATTTATTCCCTTTCATTTCCTTTTTCCCCCCTTCTTTTGGAACCTAACTCGATTGATCCGCTCAATTCAAATAAGAATAGTAGACCCCTTTTCTTTTTATTATTTAAATATTCTTATATTAATACATATAAATATAATCATATCACTATAAATTTTTATTTATATTTTATGATTAAATCATTTCTTTTAATTTATAAAGATCAAAAGCATTTTGTATCTTTCAAATATAAAAGCAACTTGTTAATCTTTTATTATCAAACAATGCATATCATATTATTATTGTCAATACTTCTATCCGCATACGTAATTGTTTATCGATTAAAATTAATTTCAGCATTTAAATGAATATCAAGCACTAGAACTTTATTAATTATTGAGTCCTAAATATGAGAACCTCAGTTGTAATGTAAAATACTCATGTGATCGTAAACTATTTCTTTCGCGAATCAGTATCTGCATCGCAATCCCATTATTTTCTAAGGACGCCTTTTACGCGTCTAGTTTTAAAAGAAGCTTTATAACTCTTTTGCAATGCCAAATTAAGGAAAAACAGTCAAATTGCAAAAATCAAATTGCCCAAATCCCAATTGGACTTTTAAGCATATTATGAAATTGGCGAAATCCTAGTCTCATTCTTTTGTCCGGCTTTTTTTTTACTCGGCCAACTCCCGGAGAAGTTATAAGAGTTGAAATCGAAAAATAACTCATTTAAATTTAAATATTCATAAAAAATTAATATTAAAAACTCTCAAAATTTTGATATGACGTATGCGTAAATTCGACCATATATTATATACAATATTTTATATGTATGCATAAATTTGATCGTATGTCATACACAATATTTCATAAGGGTTGAAATCCTAAAATAACTCATTTAAATTTCAATTCAAATTCAAATATTCATTAAAAATCAATATTAAAAAATAAACTAACTCTAATTTTTTTAAAAAATTTTGACATGACGTATGCATAAATTCAACCATACGTCACATACAATATTTCATCATAGACAATTTCATTGTGAAATTTTAACCACTACATGTACTTATAAGAACATTACTTGCAATTCGAAATAGAAACAAAAGATGGCTTAATTCCAAAACAATGAATCACAAACCCATTCTCCAACTAAAACTACGAGTCAAATGCTTATAATCATTCAAAACATTATTCAAACTAATAGTTCAATAACTATCCTGAACATCCACCGCTCTACACTATAATTCAATAACTCTAAAATCATTCAAAACATTCTTCAAGTTAATAGTTCATACAGAAAAAAACAAATGAAATAAAAAGGTAATCAAAATAATGATCACGCCTCTCACACATGTTCATTCCTAATTTCTTATTTCGTGGTATGTAGACGAACATATTTCATTCATTATTTGCAAAACATAAACAATAGGGGCGAGCATTAACAAACTCAATGGTTTAAACGACTTACTCAAGTATTATAAACGACAACGAAAAATCGGCATCCAAAATATTTAAAATATTTTCATTTATTCAAAAGAAATCATTTTGATAATGATTATATAAAATAAATGCTATGAGTGCACATGCACGATAACAACATAAATATCATAAAATTAGGAAAACATCATCAATGTCATACCACTAATCAATAAAGTGCTTCTTCATCCATCTTTGTGTCACTATATCTTCACGGAGTGGTTGTTTTAATTTC
The DNA here is from genome assembly GCA_030549335.1 of Pontederia crassipes. Classification (NCBI taxonomy): domain Eukaryota; kingdom Viridiplantae; phylum Streptophyta; class Magnoliopsida; order Commelinales; family Pontederiaceae; genus Pontederia; species Pontederia crassipes. Next base: position 63,931,024 of record CM060196.1, on the reverse strand, counting down.
ATCTCCTGCGTCACTATATCGTCACAGAACATTGAACTGATCCTCATGTCATTATATCGATACAAAGCTTATTTATTTTCTTTTTCATTCCATTTCTTATGTCACTATATCTCCACGGGATGATTGTTCTAATTTCATCATTCGTGTCTATATTGACACAGGGCGTTGAACATGCTCCTGCTGGATCATAAGGCACTAAGAGGGGGGAGGTGAAGTGGTGTTTTACTAAAAAGACCAATTTCATAAAATACGTCGCGGAAGCTTAAAATCGATTCGTTAAACTTTAAATCAATGCAATAACAATAAAATTAGTACGAAGGAGAAGGAGAAAGAAAACCAAACACAAGATACAATGTAGCTTGTTAATGACGTTCGACCACACTTTCATCCGACTTTTCGACCTCGAGACCTTCAGATATTCCACTAAACACATTCATTCATTTCAAATGGGACAAGGAAGAAAATCCTTTACAACACATCACGAATGGTAAGACACACCTCTTCTTCTAAGAAACTTTTACCTTCGATTCTCCTTTCAAAAGGTAGACACACATCTTTTACAAAGGAGAACTTTTGATCTTTTTTCTAGTCCGAGAGGTAAAATAAAACCTATTCTACATAGGAATTCACACACAAATCTCTAAGCAAAAGTTTCTCTCTATTAGAATAACAAACTCACAAGAAGATAAGAGAGAAAGAGGAGAAGATTCAACAATATGACTCAATAATCACAAGAAAATGGTTTTCCTTTGATGCTTAATGTTCTCTTCAATACTTGATTAATTTTGCACCCCTTCGACCCCTTTTTATAGTTCTTTTTGGATAATATAACTGTTGCCTTTTCATTTGGCCAAAAACTAGCCGTCATAGGTCATTTAGATAGTGCGGTCTGGTCGACCATCGATCGTTCCATATTTTAACTTCATCTAGGTCTCTATTGTTAAAACCGATCTATCGATGCCTCCAGCCGATCGACCGATCTTCAAATATCATGCGATTTGTGACTTCTTTGGATAGGTCTACCAGTTCACTAGTTGGTCGACCGGTTCGCCAGACCAGTCACTCTGCACTTTTTTGCACATAACATTTTGCACTAATATTAGAATGATGTGATTTTTGATTTGTTGGAAAACTAAAAAGATTGTCTACAATTTTTATATTCAATTTAGTCTAGATATCAATCAAACATTCAAATATTAATTTCAAGTTCAGTGCATAAAATAATCCATTCCGAATTAAACTTTTCTCGCACTTTAAATATATGCCTATGATTATTCGAGGTTTGTATCATCAAAATATAATTAGATATAACATAAAAACTTTGTTCATCTCTCCCTTTTTTATGAAAACAAATCGAGAAATATGAAAAGTATATAAGTTGGGGATGAAAGAATTTCAAAGCCAAAATTTCACTCCCTCTAAAACTAAGCTTTGCTTACAATTAATAGATATGAATATAAATCTTAATTGCAATGTACTTTTGATATAGAGTTATATATATGAGGTACACATTATAATTCAGAGGTTATATATATTTATCTTATATAGATTTCTCTTATGTTCTTATCATATTTCTCCTATATTTCTCTTCCTTTTGTTTCATCAAAAAGTAGTTTGTACATTAAGCATATATGTAAGACAAATATAACTCCCCCTTAATCATGTCATCTTCCTAAATTTTTCATTCTCCCCCTTTTATTATACAAGAAACAATATGTAAAATATATGGAGATAAAAAATGATTTTCATTATTTTGTTATATCATAAAGAATAATACAAATGTAACATATGTGATAAACAAAAATAACTCCCCCTAAATCAATAATCGATTCATAAAAATAAAATATGAGATTTAAGTTATTTAGGGTCTAACACAATTCTCAAAAACTTATATAAATAGTCAAAATATTGCAAGACAACAATGATATGCTAAATTTAAGTTGAAGTATGGAAAATGGTCTAAGAATTTGACAATATGACCAAAAGTCTTTGATAAACTTTCATTTAACAAAACAATATTCAAGGTGAGTAGAGGAATTAATATTTCAAACTTTTGAATGAGCTCTCCCTATCATTTTGCACATTTTCTTTCTTTTTTCATCTTCCTGTAGTCATTTATATGTTACTCTTTTCTTCCAAAAAAATAATAACAATTTTGAAATTGTGAGTGACGGGTCAAACTTTATTTTCATAACATAAAGGTTTTAAACTTAAAACATAAAAGTCATGATAATAAAGTAATTTTATAAATAATAAAAATTTAAATTTATGCTCATGGAAGCCAACGAATTGATATTTTTAATAGTTTTCCAAAATTTAGGTAATGTTCTAAAAGTTTAACTCATTTCAATTGCAAACCCACAAAATCTCAAATATTTAAATGAAAACTAGTAAGAGTATAACCAATTATGCATGCTCACAATTTTTAAGTATCAAGCACATGTATACGTAATAAGCAACATAAGTGTTTTCAAAATTACATAAGCAAAATAATTCAAGTATGCAAAAAAAAAACTTAATAAGTTTGTACAGAAAATATGATACTAGTGAGCAAATTCATAACACAAACAAGTGTGACATCAAGTTAGGTCTATATTTTTATTCGTAAGTTTAAAATGATACTTTTACCATGAACTTTGTGCCTTCACACTTTCAAATACACTTGTCCTTTACTTGACACGTGAGACACACCTGAAAAATAATTATTTAACCTTTGGTACCCAAACTTCTTTGGGTCCAATTTTGTTAGTCAAGGTTCGTTTTGGAATCCACATTAATTTCTTTTCAACATTTATAATTTTTTTAATTTTGCACTCAAATGCACAATGACCATGAGCACAATAATGACAAGTAATAGATGATCTAACAAAATGATCATCGGCATATTCAAGTTTCAAATTGTTATTATCATAAGCATATGAGTCTTGACACTAAGAGAGTAATTGTAAGAATGTATATGCTCCAAATGTTGACTATTAGCATCATGCTTATGTTTCAACGAAGATTGTACATATTTTAAGTAGTATCCCTTTGTATTTCTACCATTTTTCTTCAAATTTATTTCCTTTCTATATTCAATATATTTTGCAAAAATTTAATTGGATTTTGAACAATCCTATTAGCATAAAATTAAGGTATTCTCTACTTCACATTGTTCCTTATTTTTTTCATCATCAGATCTTCATCCAACCGTGATAAACTATTTGAGATATTCAATCATGAACTATTGGATGAAGATCTGATGGTGTAAAAGATCGGATGCCTATTGCGATTTGTGACTTCTCTGGATAGGTCGACCAGTTCACTGGCTAGTTGACCGGTTCCCCAGACCGGCTGGTCGATCACTTTGCCCTTTTTTGCACATAACATTTTGCACTAATATTAGAATGAGGTGATTTTTTATTCTTTGGAAAGCTAACAAGATTACCTACAACTTTCATATTCATATGTTAGTCCAAATATGAATCAAACATTCAAATATTAATTTTAAGTTCAGTGCATAAAATAATCAATTCCGAATTGAACTTTTCTCGCACTTTAAATATATGACTATAATAATTTGAAGTTAATATCAATAAAATATAATTAGATATATTATAAAAACTTTGTTCCAATAGCTCCTTGTGTCACTATATCAACACAGAGCAAACTAGCTCCCAATTGATTTATCCGGAGTTGTCCAACCTTTCAAGATGAAAACACTCCACCTTATACGAGTTTTTATATGTAATGCATATGATGTATGAATGAAAATTCAAAGTTGATATTTAAAATTTGAAGTCATCATATTAAAAAAATTTGTTTAAAATCCAAATATTTTACTTTAGATGTATAAGGAAAACTTTTGTCATAGCCAATAGTATTTCTCAAAATTTATTACATAGCATCTCACACACATATACAACAACAACAAAGCATTATCCCACTAGGTGGGGTCGGCTACATGGATCATACGATGCCATTCCGCTCTATTCGTTGATCCATGTTCATGAGATTCGACAAGATTTTACGCTGGCTGTCGGGACCTAACACAACCCTCCTCCTTTATCCGGGCTTGGGACCGGCTATAAAACATAGGCGGAGTTTGTCATCTCACACACATATGAGACATATAAATAGGTATGATCATGCATGAAGAAAACTAACACGAAAATCCATCCCACATCAAGTGGAACAATGTCATCACTCTGAATAATTAAGTAATTTATATATTTGAAATAAGTTCTCTCACCTCGAATATGTCGAGTCTCAAACTACCTCCTCTTTCAAATCCAATAAAATGTAAACACAATCTATCACGTCCATTACATCAATTTAGATCTTAATCACCATTATAAGTCCTACTACCATAATATTATTGAAACAATCATCTTATCTTTCTTAGCATCTCAAGTAATTATAAATAAAACTAATAATTCTTTCGCCTAAGTTCACATCAATCATGTGTAATTATTTTGACAATTTCCTAATTTATTGACTAGTTAACATTATAAATAGAACTCACTAATTACTATTAGCGGTAATTTTACATGATTCACATAAACCATGTCTTACTATGGGTTTTCTAAAATACTTACCAATGAGAAAGTGAAGGCGTCATCAACTACAATAGACTACTCAAGCTCCAACAGGCAATAAACTATCACAACCTCATATAAACCAAATTCAAGTCAAATAACATTATCAATTTCTAATTAAACGCTTAACTACATTACAAAAATTAATTTCAACTATCCTATCATTCTCACCTAGCCGACCCCACCTAGTGGGATAAGGCTTTGTTGTTGTTGTGTTGTATCCTATCATTCTCACCATAACTACTCTAAAAAATCAATGCCCGTTAAAACATCGAAACAACCGTCGATTGCTTTCTTCACCAATAATAAAATGAAAAAAATACTTTAATCAGCTCACATAACTTAAATCACCTCTCATGCTTACCACCATTCACTTACTAGATGCCACTAGAAAATGAGTCACCGAAAATGTTGTTGGAGATTGATCGAAATCCGAATTTGATGAACCTAAAAGAAAATATAAATTACCTAAAAAGAAAACATAGATTAATTTTTTACAACAACAACAATCTGATCGACCTCCCTCTCACGTGTGCACTTACCGGAACCCACGTCGAACTCACCGAAAAATGCATGTACGGTCATCGGAAAACTACACCAAGATCACACGATTGGATGCAGAAAGTATGATTAAAATTACTCAAAATGAACCTCATCCACAAGCTAATCATGCCCAACTCACTAGTGGAAGGATCAGCATGAAACGAAGCTGAATCAAGGTCATCGACATTTTCCCCTTCTCTGATGTTTGGTGTCTCGTTCATTGTCCACAATGAATGAATCTTTGCCTAACCTATCTCAAAACATCAATCTCATTATCCTCTTTCGGGTGATACCTCCGGGTGATCAAACGGTGGTCTAGTGACAAAATCAACGATGATTGGGGACATGGGACAATCTAGACAGGAGAAGATGATGTTTTCTCTCTACTTTTTATTCCATCGTGTTATTTTATTTGTTGCTCACCTAAAAAAGACTAAAAATCCCTCCACACTAAAAAAAAATTCTAACTTTTGTTTTTTTTAGGTGATAGGGCGTTACAATTACAATACCTAATAAACAAATTTGTCCTCAAAATTTGAACTAACATGAAGATAAAAAAAAGATGAGAATATCTTTTCAACATATCCTCCTCCAACTCCCATACAGCCTCTTTGCGCATGATTCTTTCATAGAACTTTAATCATGGAGATCTCATGTTTGCGTAATTATCACATCTCACGTTTAATATGTGGATTGGCTACTCATGGAATGCCATATTCTCATTTATCTTCACCAATTATGCCTCCATTTATCGCTCTTCTTTAAGCAAACACTTCCAAAGTATATATATGTGTAGCACATTATGAATTCTTATCAATGAGGGAAGCAAGGTGATAAGTCATGGGCCTTACTCTCTCAAGCACCTCGTAGAATTCAATAAATTTAAGGCAACAAGAAGACTTTAGAATCACGCAACTGATCAAATAAATCACTTAGCCTCGGTAAAGGATATCGATTCTTTATGGTCACAATTTGTTAAGCTATATATAGTCAATGTACATCCTCATTGAGTCATCTTTTTTCTTTATAAATAATACTGTAGTTCTCCAAGGTGATACATTGAGTTGAATAAAATCCAAATCAAACAACTACTGCCTTTGGAATTGAGATTAGTGTTGTACCTGGAATGAGTTCTATCTCAAAATATATCTCCCTCTATGGTGGTAAACTAGATAGTGCCTCAAGAAAATATCAGGAACCTCCTGAATCACAAACTCCTCAAGCTTAGGTGGCTCATGGTTCATATCATAAACATGAGCTAAGTAAGCATCACACCCTTCAAATAGCATTGATGTGGAGAATTATAGCTTATATTTTCATCACTATTTTGCATGCATATAATGCACATTTTATGTGGTTATTCCCTCACGAGTACGTTATATGCCACTAATTCAATGCACGACGAATATTCTCTGCATGAATTCACATATCACTAATGGATACCTCTGTGGATTCATTTTTGGATTGAATTTCATTTCATTTTGCAGGGGAGCCGATGAGCTCCTAGGATGAAGTCGAGCGGCTGAGCCATGAATTGCTGTTTGTATCAGGGATCGATGTTTGCTGCTAGAGTGAGGAAAAGACCAAGCAACAAAATAACAAACACCCTCCACAACATGGAGACCAACCAAACTCCTTCATCACCCGGTCACTAGGAAGCTTCCCCAAGCAACAGAGGGGACCATTATAGAGCTGTCGAGCTCTCAGAAAGCAACAGAAGAGAGGAGCAGATATCGACAAAAGGGACAAAGGTGCAGGAAAAAGAAGGCGAAAGTAGGTATAAAAGTAGAAGAGGCAACAAGCAAATGGGGGGACGCCTTTTTGGATGGGATTGCTTCGGAGAGTGGCGGATCGAGCTAGGAAGAGAGTGAAGGAGAGAAAGCAGTATGAAACAATACCTTTGGTAATTTACGGAGAAGAGTATATTCTCCATATATTTTGTAACTAACCGGCCCTGCTAAGGTCGGGAGGTGTCGATGTGATTTGGATTTGAATATTCTTTGGCTATGTTTTATCTGGATTTCTATCATGAATGATATTGAGTATTGATGCTTTTATGAATTTTTGATAATATACGATGGTTCCTTGGTTTTACTGTTCAATCCTTTGTCTTCTAATTTACATATAGATTTGAGTCCCATGAACTATCTTCACCCTGCACTCCGATCATAGAGATATTACAGGCTCCATCACGATCGAATGTGAAAAAATCTAGCTTGGGTGAATATAGTTCCATGCATGGTTCCTATGTTTTCCATGTTTGCGTCTGATAGGAGTTCTCCAAATCACCTGCTACCTTGCACCCCGACTGTAGGGATATCATAGTCTCCATCACGACCGAACGTGAAGAAATCTAGCCTAAGACAAGCAATGATTCATGACTTTGGTTTTAGTAAGATGAGTGATGAATTCTTAACTGATTTGGGTTAGACATCCTTGAATCGGGCCTGAAAAGGTTACGCTCCCTCTAGATTTCTGGCAATAAACGACCGAATTGAGTCAGAGATTTGGAATTAACTTAAACGGTTACAAAGGATGACCGTGTGCTTCTACTTCACCATCACTGTGTTCAATTTCTTTATCTTCTGTTTTGAAAACATCTAAGTCATCTTGAAGAAATCGAGACTATGCATTCTGTCCGAGAGGGTGATCTACATTTCCCTGAGGTAAGCGTGAGCCGACCGCAGCCTCCTCGCCTCAGGTGTATTTCTTTGAATGCATGGAATTTGATGAATTCGAGATGCTCAAATCCTTAGAAAAGTTCATTTCGTACCATAACAACCACATGTTCTATTTCTTTGTACGAACCCTTCTCTCGCACGTAAACATAGGCCTTCCACCAACCCGAACGTGTTCATGGGAACTCGTGTGTCTCCATTACGAAGATTTACCGAATATACACGTGAGAAGGAAACTCGATTACCTTTGCCATAACACGTTAAATTAAGGAACATTGAGTCTTACAGCATCGACACCTCCCATAAGTCCTCAGCACACGTCTTCATCATATTGCTTCGCATTTTTTTAGTATACTAATCATTTGACTTTTACAGCATTCTCTTTTACACACAGAAAACCACAAAGTACTTTAGTTTCATTTCACGTTACATCGTTATTTTTCTTTACCTCTTATTTTCAATAGTTATTTTCCTTACTAGATTTGCTCCGAAAGATTTCTCTAAGATCTAGCTGACCTCACTTCCCTGTGGATCGAACCTCAAGCACTACAATAATGCACTGTATGCTTGCGGATCACATTTCGATAATGTAAAGATTTATAAATTTTAAAACTTCATTCATAATATTTTCTGTATTCAAGGGTAACACGCCAGAGTGTAGGGTAGACTTGTGTCATGGAGGTCTTTACCCTCCTTACTCGTGCGATGTTCTTTATACATGCTTTAAGCGAGTCAAGTATCTTCCTAGCTACATGATGGATATCACATAAGTAGGCAACATCCTCCTATCATCACTGAATGTTACCTTCTCCTTGATAAGTAACCTTAATCTCACTTTCTTAGCAACATAATCTACCACTGCTCGATAAGTGGAAATCCAGTCCATACTCAGAATGACATCAAACCCTATATGTCTATAACTTGAGTTGGGAGAACCTTGCTACCAAGTTTTTCAACCGTCGGATTAAGGTGCAACGTGTTGAAATGTGATTCAAAAAAATATTATCCATATCATTTTGTATTTTAAAAAAAAAGAAAATTAATTATAAAATTAGTGGATAGTTGTGGTAGTCATGGTTACGTGGTAATGTAATTAGTAGAGGTAGAGTATTAGTGATGGAGTGTGTGCATGATCTCCCACATTTTTAAGCATGATCTCCATGTTGTAATCTTGCATATTAAGTTGTAAGCCTATTTATAGGCCATCCTATTTTGAATTTTAATATAGTAAAATATCATGCAATGATATTTCCTTTTTCTTAAAAAATTGTTCATTGATTACTTGGTTATGTGCTGACTTATTTTTCTAGTTTATCCTTTAATTTCCAACAAGTTTGGTATACTCGGGCAGGAGAAGGCATCATTTTGCAGATTTGGAATTGCTAGCAAGTGCAATCAATCAGTGCTTCAATAAGCAGAAGTGTGGAGCAAATTATGGCTGCAAATGGTGGTATTGTAAGTTTCTCCCAACCTTTGAATCCTATTTTCAAAGGTGATAATTATGAGTTTTGGAATATCGAAATGAAGACTTTGTCTATGTCACAAGACCTTTGGGATTTGGTTGAGAATGGATATGCAGATCCAGATGAAGGGAAATTAAAAAAAAACAAAAAGAAAGATGCAAAGGCATTGTTTCCTATTCAGCAGGTTGTGCATGACACTATTTTTTGCATAATTATAAGTGTAGTTACCTAAAAGCAAGCATGGGGTATATTACAAAAAGAGTATTAAGGAACAACAAAGGTAATTATAGTTAAATTGCAAACTCTTAGTCGAAATTTTGAAATGTTGTTTATGAAATCAAATGAGTCTGTTCGAGAATTTTTGTCAAGAGTAACTATTGTGGTTAGCCAAATGAGACCTTATGGAGAAAAGATTGATGATAAAATTATTGTTGCTAAAGTTTTGAGGAGTTTGACCTCAAAATTTGATTATGTGGCTACTGCAATTGAAGAGTCTAAAGATTTATCTATGTTTTCTTTTGATGAACTAATGAGTTCTTTGCAAGCACATGAAGTAAGAATGAGCAAGTTTGCAGAAAAAGTTGAAGAAAAAACTTTTCAAGCCAAAGTAGAAGCACCTCGATTTGTATGCAATAGAGGTCGTGATCATGACGAAATTTGTGGAAGAAGTCGAGGAAGAGGCCATAATAAAGGAAGATTTGATGGACAAAATAAGCAAAGACAACAACCATCAAATGAATACAAAAGCAAAGTTCAATGCTACTACTGTAAGAAGCATGAGCATATTGAGGCAAATTGTTGGACCAAGGCAAAGCAATTAGCAAATCTTGTTGAAGAGAAAGAAGAGAAAAGTAAGTTATCTATGGCATATTCTCATTCTATTGATATAAATGAAATATGATTTTTAGACAGTGGTTGTTCTAACCATATGACTGGAATGATCTGATATCATTGTTTAAAGTGCCTGATGAGTCAAAGAAAAAATAGCTCAGGTTTGAAAATGATAAACATATGCAAATTGAAGGAGAAGGTACAATTGCTATTTGACAGAATGATGGTAAAGAAAAAATTCTCCATGCTATTTTTTATATTTTTAGTTTGAAGAATAATCTTTTAAGCATTGGTCAGTTGATGAAAAATGATTATTCTATTTTGTTTGATGACGATGTTTGCTTGGTCAAAGATAAGAAATATTGATAGATTATTGCAAAAGTTGCTATGGCAAAGAATCATATGTTTTCTCTGAATTTTTCAGATTCTTGTGCATTTTCAGTTCAGCCAGTTTCTAACTCTAAACTCTGGCATTTGATGTACAATCATCTTCACATTAATGAACTGAAATTATTGTCTATAATTAATATAGTTGTTGGTTTTTCAGAAATTGATTCTCTTGATGAAAATTTGCAAATGGTGCATTTTTGAAAAGCAATGCAAAAAGTCATTTTCTGTAGAAAAATCATACAGAGCAAAATATCCTCTTGAAATTATTCATGCAGATTTATATAGACCTATGCAAACAAAGTCCTTCAGTGATAGTCAATATTTTGCATTATTTATTGACGATTATTCTCGCATGAATTGAGTATATTTTTGGAAGCAGAAATCTGAGACATTTGATATGTTCAAAAAATTCAAGACAATAGTAGAAAATGAAAGTGGTTATCACATAAAAATGCTGCACACAGATAGAGATGGTGAATTTTTATCAAATGAATTTAATCATTTTTGTGAAAAATAGGAAATTCAGAGGCAACTTACAGCTCCATACACACCTCAACAAAATGATGTAGCCGAAAGGAAGAACCGAATAATTGTGAAAATGACAAGAAGTTTACTAAAGGAGAAGAATGTTTCAAATACTTTTTGAGCTGAAGCAATTGCAACTATGATATATTTGCTGAATATTTCTCCAACAAAAGCAGTGCAAAATCAGACTCCCTATAAGGCATGAAAAGGTTGCAAACTGGAAGTAAGTCACTTGAAAGTTTTTGGGTGCATTGCATATGCTTTGAACAATTTTGAAAATTGTCAAAAGCTTGAAGACAAATCCAAGAAATATATTTTTATTGACTATTATGTTCAATGCAAAGCTTATCTGTTATACAATTCTTCTACTAACAAAGTAGTTATCAGTAGAAATATTATCTTTGATGAAAGATGCAATTGGACATGGTAGAAGACAAATAGAACTAATGTGATTGATTTCCAAATTGAGTTTCCTACAGAAGATGAAAAAAATATTATTGCAACACCAACAAGAAATGAATGTGTTCCAAGTAATGGGAATAATTTATCAGAAAATTCACCTGATTCAGCATCAAGAAAATTTCGTTCTTTGCAAGAAATATATGATTCTTGTCAATTTGCTTTATTTGTCTCAGATCCGACATGCTTGGAAGAAGCAATGGAAAAGAAAGTATGGCGCAATGCAATGAAAGAAGAAATGATGTCTATTAAAAGAAATTATCATGGGAGTTAGTTGATTTTTCTGACAACAAAAATTTGATTGATTTGAAATAGGTGTTTAAAACTAAATATCGTGCAGATGGAAGCATTCAAAAGCACAAAGCAAAGCTTTTAGCAAAAGGTTATGTACAAGAGCAAAGTATATATTTTAAAGAAACTTTTTCTCCTGTTGCACGTCTTGAAACAGTGAGATTACTTCTAGCCTTAGCTGCTCAATTGTAATGGCATGTTTATCAACTTGATATAAAATCAACTTTTTTGAATAGTGATTTGAATGAAGATGTTTATGTCAGTCAACCAGAAGGCTTTGTTATCAATGGCAAGGAAGACAAAGTCTACAAATTGACAAAGACTTTGTATGGCCTAAAGCAAGTTCCTCGTGCATGGTACAATAAGATTGATTCATTTTTTTTATTGACAATGGTTTTCGCAGAAGTGAAATTGAACCAACACTCTACTTGAAAGAAAAAAGGATTGAATTTATTGTAGTTTGCCTATATGTTGATGATATTCTATATATAGGATTTTCTCAGTTACTTGTGGTTGATTTTAAAACATACATGATGGTAAATTTTGAAATGACAGATTTGGAGTTATTGAACTATTTTCTTGGCATAGAAGTGAAGCAAGGTACTGATGACATTTATTTCTAAAAAAAAATATACTAATAATTTGTTGGACATGTTCAATATACTCAATTGCAAAGCTGATGTCACTCCTATGAATGTAAATGAAAAGCTCAAACTTGATAACGGTACATGTCATGCTGATGAAAGAGCATTTAGAAGTTTGATTTGTGACTTAATTTATTTGAATCACACAAGACCAGATATCTTTTTTTTGTCAATCTTGTATTAAGATTTATGCATTCTCCAACAAAACATCATTTTGGAGCAGCCAAGCGCATTTTACGTTATATTACTAGCACGATGGACTTTGGAATTTGGAATTTTAGGTTGTTTGGCTTTACTGATAATGACTGTGCAGGATCTTTGGATGATAGAAAGAGCACTTCAGGAAGTGTTTTAAGTCTTGGATCAAGGGTAATTTCATAGTGTTCAAAGAAGTAAGCAATTGTTGCCCTCTCATCTTCAGAAGCAGAGTATATTGTTGCTACATCTACTGCATCTCAAGCAATATGGTTAAAAATAATTTTGTTGGATCTCCATCAATCTCAGGATGAAGCAATAGTTATTTTTTGTGATAACAAATCAGTAATAGCAATGACTAAGAATCCAATTACGCATGGGCGAACAAAGCACATTGAGATTCATCATCATTTTATTCGTGGCTTAGTGGAGTATGAAGAAATCAAATTGGAATTATGTGGCACAGAAGAACAAATGGCAGATTTGTTCACCAAAGCTCTTCCTATTTGCAAGCATGCATTTTTCATAAAATTGTTTGGAGTCTGCAATTTTGAATCAAGGGGGAGTGTTGAAATATGATTCAAAAAAATATTATCTGCATCATTTTGTATTTTGGAAAAAAAAAATTGATTATGAAATTAGTGGATAATTGTGGTGATGTAGTAGTCACGATAACGTAGTAATGTAATTAGTGGTAGTAGTATGTTAGTGGTGGAGTGTGTGCATGATCTCCCACGTTTTTAAGTATGATCTCCATGTTGTTATCTTGCATCTCAAATTATAAGCTTATTTATAGGCCATCCTATTTTGAGTTTTCATATAGCAGAATATCATGCAATGATATTTCTCTTTTTTTCAAAAATTGTTCCTTGATTACTTAGTTATGTGCTGAATTATTTTCCTAATTTATCTTTTAATTTTCAACACAACGGTGGATTGATGCATGTGCGATCCATTACTAGTTCATCCCTGCCTATTCTCCATCGCTAGTTCATCACCACCCAGTTCATCCCTACCCAATCTCCATCGTCGGCATACCAGCTCGCGAGCACCGACAACACCGTACAGCTAGCGAGCAAAATAGTTCACGAGTACTGACCATGACGAACAACTTGCGAGGTGACGACGAACAAGTTGCAAGCACCAACGACGACGAACAGTTCAAAAGCACCGACGATGAACTTCTCATGAGCACCGACGATGATGAACAGTTCGCGAGCACCGATCATGACGAACAGTTCACGAGCACCGACAACAATGAACAATTCATGAGCACCAACGACGATGAATAGCTTGTGAGCAGAATCGATGACGAACTAATCACACACAAAATAGTCATCTTCGCAAGCACAAGAAGCGACAATGGCGTGTTCGCGAACAACATCAATGTATTCATGAGCAGCAAATCACGACGGCGTCTTCGAACAACAAAATCAGCATCTTCGCAAGCAGCACCGGTGATGACGATGTCGAAGCGTCGTCTCCGCGAGCAGCATGATCTACAACCTTCGATCTACACACAACTCGCTAGCAACATGATATACACATAGCATGGCATCTTCAACTCCACGACGGCATATTCGCGCATCCTCGGCGAGCAGAATTGACGACGATGTTTGTATAACCAGCGACGACGTTTCACAAAGAGCATGATCTACACCCGATGAGTTGTTTGTTAGGGCAAAGAGTTGTTTTGCAAGCTCTGCACGAGTGGACGATGGAGAGCGCTGAACCGGCACAAATAAAATCGAATCAGGAAAAATCAACTCGCTAGACCGCACATACCTCAATCCATCGTTGGGCCTCAATCACTACAAAAAATGGCATATTTTCGACGAACAATTTTGGACAAACGAATTTCTTTCATATTTTTTGATAGCATTTGTAACAAAAAATATTTCTTCTAAAATATTGATGGACAAAATTATCGTAGTACCGACGACAAAATTCGTTGGTAATTTATCGACGGTCGTCGCCTTTGAAATTACTAACGGACAAAAGTAATTTCAAAGGTTAGGTCCGTCGATAATTAAATTAATAATAAAATATATAATATAAGATGAGCATAAGATTAATATTGTAATATTAATATTTTTTACGAGCCTAGCCTTCAAAATTACCGATGGATTACTTTCCTTCCAAAGGCTATATCCGTCGGTAATTAAATTAATAATAAAATACAAATGATATAATATAAATATATGATTAATATTTTAGTAATTTTACTTTAGTCAGTCTACTATTCATCACATATTTGAATTTGTTATAATTTTTTATTCAACTTCATATTATTTCTTGTTATATGTGTGTGTTATCGTGTTTTAATTTTATTAAAATTTATGTATATTATGTTATGTATTTGTATCTTATCTATGAAACAATATTAGAATATAAGATGTTAAAAAAAAGTACATAAGTGAAAAGTAGTTGAAGAAATATGGGAGATATCTAATATAAAGCAATCATAAAAAAGGAAACGGCGGACAGCTCAACTCAGTGCAACAGCGTTGGCGGCTTTTCACGGCGTCTCGTCCCCCCTCGACCTCGCCGGTGTCTGACGAAGTAAATTTTTTTATTTTTATAATATATTATTTTATATTTTCCAATATTAGATGATACAAGAGAAGGGAAATTCGGCCATTTTATAAATAAAAAAATAAAAATTAATAAGAAAGTTAACAGAAGTTGACGAATGGACTTAAGTGAAAAAAATGGTATAATTTAAGGGAGGTCAACGAAATATTTGAAAGTCATGGATAAACATGAAAAAAGTTCGTAGTTCAGGTGGGGTCAACGAAGAAAATCCAACACATAACAAGGAGAAAGTAAAGGCGTAGTTGACTACAAAGACTACTCAAGCTCCAAAAGACAACGAACTATCACAATGCGACTAACAACCCCCTCTAAAATGAAATTCAAATCAAAACTTAAACCAATTTCTAATTTAACACTTCTACATTATAAAAATTAATTTAAGCTATCCTATCATTCTCACCACAACATCAGTGGCACCCACTCCCGTAAGTCAAAGTCACACTCGCCAAAAAGTCCCAATCAATTGCCAATCGCTTTATTCATAAATAATAAAATAAAAATACTTTAATCAATTCACATAACTATAATCACCTCTCATGTGTACCACCATTCACATACCAAACACTACTAGAAAATGAGTCGCGAGAAATGTCATCAAAGAATTATCGAAATTCGAATTTGATGAACCTAAAAGAAAATATAGATTAATTTTTGTAAGAACAGCAATCTAGACTACCTCCCTCTCATGTGTGCACTTACCGAAACAACAGTGATAGGTTCCACTAGAGCCCACGCCAAACTCGAAGAAAAATGCATGATCGGTCATTGACAAACTCCACCTTGGTCACTACACGATTGGAAACAAAAAGTATGATTAAAATCTCTCAAAATAAGCCTAATCCACCTGCTAATGATAACCAACTCATGATCGACACGAAACGGAGCTGAATCGAGATCATCAACATTTCCCCTTCCTTGACGTTCGGCATCTCACTCGTCGTACACAGCGCACAGTTCTTCATCCAGCTCATCTCAAAACGTCAGCATTGTCATCCTCTTTCTAGCAGTACCGCCTGATGATCGAATGGTGGTCGGACGGCAGCGAACGGGATGAGAAAAGCGGCAATGTGCGGATGTTCGTTGCCTAGGGCAGCAATCAGGTGGGGAGGAGGTCATGTTTTCCCTCCTCTTTATTTCACTGTGATATTTATTTATTTATTACTACTCACCTGAAAAAGACTAAAAAGGCCTTCACATTTAAAAGAAATTCCAACTTTTATTTTGGGCATTACAGGATATATATATTATATCGTTAAATTAACATGCAACCGCAAGCTGTGGTCACATAGTTTAGTCATATACTCTGAGTCTTTGGATCGGTTCAAAACACGATAATCTACATTGTCATATGAAAATAATGCTGATCCAAAGATCCAGAATGTGATTGCACGGTACGACCACCGTGTGTATATATATATATATATATATATATATATATATATATATATATATATATATATATATATATATATATATATGTATACCGGCGTGCGTATGAGGCCGCGCCAAGGAAGTGACTACATAGGAGGGGCATGGTTATGTGATTACGTATAAAGCACAAAAGAATTAGATAGACCATGACCTATAAAAATGTAAGACCGGACCAATTCCCATACACTTGGTTATTAACATGTTGAAATCGGCAGTTATATATGTCCATGTTTAAATCATATTAAGTTGCAGTGGACTTGAATTTAAAAACTTGGAAGAAAGAAATAAGAGCAAAAGTATGCTTACCTTCATTCTCACAGACATGTCAAGAATCATTAGCATGTTAACCTACTTTCATTATTGCTTTCCTCTCAAAACTTGTCAAATATAATTCTCACCTTTGTCGGAATACTTTAGGCAAATCAGTTTCTGATGAACTGGTCATTTGAATATATGTATTCCTCAAGGTTGAGTTATTCCCTCTCGAGTTCCTATGTGAACAAATAAAAACATAAGAAATTCGATTCAAGCTGCACAAATAAATATTTAAGAAACTTTTGGTTAGTCCAATCAATCGTAAGAAATAAAAAAAAAACTATCTGCTGCTTTATTCAAACGTTGTAAACAATGCAATATACGAAATGATTACACACAACTAAGTTCTTGGTGGGACTTGTGTAAACGAATTACTAGAACTTGTTAACAAAATCAAACTTCTGAAAAATAGGAACCACATGATACAGCCTTCAGCAATATTATCTCCTGTTCCATATCAAAAAATGGGTGATCCTTGGAGTTATAACCCTAGCGAAGCACAGAATTCGAAAGTACTGCGAGCACCATAAAAGTGGAAGCCTTAAGATTTTGCATCTACAAGATCAAGATTCAGCCCATGGATGTTTGTCCAGAATGCATATTTGCAATCTGTATTGACCATGAATCAAGAATCAATATAAAAGAATGAAAGTAAAACATACTTAAAACATACTTAATTACTTACAGAAGCCAGTTCACAGTATGATCTCTATATTATTTCCTTGTTTCATGATTAACCATCATACTTACAGCTGTATTCTTTCCATGTTTCATGATCTCTATAGTGATGAAATGCGCACCACAGTATGATGAACATATAGCATACAACAAATAGGATATCGTACAAACCTAAATTATTGTGTCAGGAAGTTACCAAAGAAAAGGCTTTCCCATTAATATGGAATCTTCAAGTTTGGAAGAACGAATTCCTCCTGGTACTCGTTTGCAACGTTATGTATAACTGTTATCATGGTTTGATGAGTAATAAATAGTTGAGTGCAGAGGTGTAAGATATATGCAGAAAACTCCTCGTTGCTCACCAATATCCTTTTAATAACTCTGGAATTGAAATTGGATGTGCTTTGTTAATTTTGCATACAGTGATCAACACTTGCTTACATAAACAAATAACATCTAGAAACCTCATAGGTAGCATGAAGAAAATTCCCATAATGGTAAATAGCATTGGTGATAATTACAAGAAATAGTCATAATCAAAATATATACTAATATAAGAAGGGAATTAAATTAGCAGAAAATGCTATTGTTCTAAACATATTTTATAAAATGGAAAAGAAGAGAAGATATTATTGATAAGAACTATTTTATTTGACTTTCATGCAAGCATTTAACATTAGAAAGAGTACAAATTTGATCAGATAAATACTACACATCTGTTCTAGAGTAAAAATACTAGAAACAGCTACAGTGATACTTCTAGATAAAGCTACTCTCTATTAGGTATAAGTACAAAAAGTCGATACCAATGGATTATAAATAAAGTTCGATGATTAGCAAAATCCTAAAAAAAGTTGGGCATAATTTGTGTTATGAACAACGGCATTGGCACGAGCAATCCCAAAACGTGGACAAATTAGTACATCTATGGCGGCTTCTTACTAATGCCATATGTGACTGTGTAAGACATAAAACAAACCTAGTCACCAAAACATTGAGCATATATAGCTTTGGTATCTTCCAGCACAACAAACCCCCCACAACACCAACACCAACATACACTCCCCACCAAAACGCCAGAAAAAGAGCAATTAGTCCTGAATTCTCTATACTTTAAACATAGGATTCATTCAGGTCAGTGGAAGAATTTGACATTAGAGTAGAAAAGGGTATATCAAATTAAGATATCGTTTATGCAAAAGCATTTAGTAATTAACCTTATAGCATTAATCGTCATGCTGTTTCCGCGAAAGCATTATAGTAATTAACCTTATAGCATTAGTCGACATGCTGTCAAATGAAGCATTGAAGGGTAACCCGAGAATGTCATGGCCAAAGCAGTTTCAAGAGTATATCAAGTAAATAACAAAACTTAAATGTGGATAACTTAGGTTCCTAAAATAGATATAATTAACAATACAATAAGCAACAACCTGTTTGAATATTAGGAAAGATGGAACTGATGTGTATATACACATGTACACACACACACAAACATATATATATATATATATATATAAAGAGAGAAGAGAGAGAGCGATAGAGGGAAAAGACAAGTGATTTTCATCTCCATCATTGATTTCTGATGAACGTGAAGATATATATAAAGGCATTGCACGATATTTCATCAAATGAGTGTTACACGTCCATTAAACCCATATATATATATATATATATATTGCACGATGTTTCACCAAATGAGTGTTGTACGTCCATTCAATCCATATATATATATATATATATATATATATATATATAAATGCATACATACATATATGATACACTGACAACCATTTCAAAATACATTATTGGCATTCTATCAGGTGAGTATTGAAAGTACTGAACATTTTTATAATCATGTATTTTAGAGTGACAATAATAATGCCCTAACAAAAAAGACAATGCTAAATAAGACAATATATAGCCAAAAATGGAATAACTTCTAGAAATTTGTCACGTGGTGATACAACAGACAACATTCAAGATGTCTTATATAAAGCTCACACATGTCTGTGTACAAATGTCCATTAAGGACCACAAGTGACAGCAATGTGATCAATGAAAGTCAAGGGTAATAGGCAAATGATAACTGGCAAAATCCTACTAAAATATGAGAATAGATGCTTGTGACAGAAATACATTAATGATAATAATATGTTTCAAAAATTATAATAACTTATGAAGTGATATTACTTTATAATAGAAAATGTCAAGATTTCAAATGAAGCAGAATGCTAGTGAGTTACTTGTTATGATCACACCTTTCTTTTATTCAATCTTGTGATCGAAGATGATACAGATTCAGATTATATGGAGTTATTCAAGAAGATAGACAAAAACGTTTATATCATTGTTATAGAATCTGAATTTGGTAGTCGCACAAGTTCTTTCCAGATAAAAAAAGACCTGCTGAAAAAACAGTAAGATAGTTTACCTCATCAATCAGAACATAAAATGATGAAGAGCTAACTGCAAGCACATGGAAATTGACTAGCAAAGATATTCTGTTATTTTTTTCATTGAATTTGAAAGTATGCATAATCAAGAAAACTTGCACAACTTCACTTTTCAAGCACGCGATGAATGTTCACTATCCAATTCTCACACTGTTTAGCCTTCTAGGACCAGATCCGAGGGTTATTAGTGCTTCCACAGTACAAAAACATGCTCTTATTGGCTGATACTCCCATTATTTACAACATTCAATAACTTCAAGAAATCGTTAATATCAGAAAGATTACAGAAAGTAAAAGAGATATATGCATTCTTAATCTAATAAATAATTAGTTTGGCTTATGGAAAAATGCATGGAACATTGTGCATGAATTATCATATAAACATCCGCATGGTAGCATCAAACAGCAGACCTAAATTGTATTGTTTGTAATAAGTACCAGACCAAGAATAGATGGCTCCTTAGCAGGCAATTCTTCGACAAGGATATCGATATCCCTTTACTGAAATAGTAGGTACACATGTTAAGCATATTAATGTCATGATAAAATGATATAGCTTGTAACATCTCTAAATTTTCAAACAACAAAATGATAACGTCACGATCAGACATTCGAACTTTAGTTTCCAAAAACAAAAGAGCATAAATTTAATTAACTTTCTTTTGAATTTAAATTTTGACAGTGGGAACTCTGAGAATAGGTTCATACTAGTAATTCTAGGATGAAAGAGCACTAATTCCACCCCTTTCATCCTATCTAATCTCAATCCCTTCCTCCTTTCTCCTCTCTTTGACATTTTCATTCACTCTCTCTCTCTCTCAACCACTTTGTGCTTGTGATTTTTAGTTGTGGGACACTCCAAGTCCGAAGAATGAAAGGGAAGTGTTTGGATGTGGAAGAAGTAAAGAGGAGGAAGGAGGAGGAACAAGTAAGAGTGAAACCTTTTGAGAGAAGCATGTTTAAGACCTCTTTGATTTCCTTAAAATGTTACCTTATAATTGATATCTAGGGCTTTTGGTTATGAATGGGTGGTTAAACTAATTAAGTTCAATGTCATATATATATATATATATATATATATATATATATATATATATATATACACAACAACAACAGCAGAGCCTTATCCCACTAGGTGGGGTCGGCTACATGGATCATACGACGTCATTCCGCTCTATTAGTAACCAAACATTTCGGTATATTATTCACCAATAGATCTTGCTCTATTAATTCGTCAAATGTCCGTCTTGGCCTCCCTCTCCCTCTTTTAATCGGACTCCAAATTATTTGATCTACTCTTCTTACTGGCGCATCTAATGGTCTTCTCTGAACATGACCAAACCATCTCAAACGATTCTCTACCATTTTCTCACTAATAGGAGACACTCCGATTCGTTCACGTATATGGTCATTCCTAATCTTATCTAATCTTGTATGACCACACATCCATCTCAACATCCTCATTTCGGCTACCCCCACTTTATGTTCATGTTGTCCCTTCATAGCTCAACATTCACTACCATATAACACTGCTGGCCTTATAGCAGTACGATAAAATTTTCCTTTAACTTTATTGGGTACTTTTCTATCACAAAGAACTCCAGTGGCTTTCCTCCACTTACACCAACCAGTTTGAATTCTATGATTAACATCATCATCAATCTCATCATCTTGTCTTACAATTGATCCTAAATATTTAAACTTTGTCACTTGAGGAATTATATCCTCCCCTAGCCTAACTTTCAAATCGTCTCTAAGTTGTTTATTTGTGAAATTGCTATGCATATATTCTGTTTTATTCCTACTTAAACGAAAACCCTTTGACTCCAACGTATTTCTCCATATTTCCAATTTTGTATTAATCTCTTCTTTTGAATCCACTAAAAGTACTATATCATCCGCAAATAGCATGCACTTAGGTACCTCCTCTGTGATACTCTCGATTATAGCATCGATAACTAAGTTAAACTAATTAAGTTTAATGTCATATATATATATATATATATATATATGTATGTATGTATGTATTACATGACTATATGCGCAAATCTCAGTTTGGTTATGTATGTATAGAGCAGCTTAGCATGTTCCTTATTTTGATTATTATGAGTCCTAAGCATGCATGACTTCCTAACATTGTTGTGATTAAGAGCTTGATTACACGTTTCCATAATCTAACTGGTTTTGACCCCAAATTTACTCTTTTTATGCCTATGAGGATTCTTATAAAAATGCTTAATTTTGTCAAACTCGTGAAATAGACATGACATGAAAGGACCGCGAAAATACGAAATCGTATATACTAACTCAAAATGCCCAATTCTACTATATTTTTATTTAATAATATATGTATAACAAAATATATCGACCCATAATGTTAGTGCTGAGACACAATCCCCTTTGAAATTAAAAGTACAAAATGCAATATCAGATGTGCAAAATTCTATTTAATTATTAATTCAAGATAATAATAAATGCTCTTAAAATATATTCATAAAAAGTTAGCACAAAATTAATAATAATAATAAGTATATTAATTAATGAAAAAATAACACATTCAAAAATTCATAATTAGCAGCAATTAGGGTTTAAAAAGGACCTATACGTCAATGGCAGTGCGGAGATGAGTCGCAGAGGTGATAGTCAAATGAATTGCAACCGCGAAAGCAAGACAAACAGGCGGCGGCGCAAGAGTGGCAAGAGGTGAGCAGCAACAAAAGGAGATGAGCTACGATGGCGGAAGCAAGGAAACAAGCAGCACCACAGGAGTGGTGAGAGGTGAGCTGATAGCAAGATATAACAGCAGCTGGAGCAAAAGACGAGCAACCATGATTGCAAGAGCGAGGAGCAGCACGGCAGCATCAAGCATCAAACAAAAGAGAGAAGAGGTCGGTGTTGTGACTTACAAGAGGTTAAGAAAAAGGTGTTATCGGTGTGATCCAACAGCATGCTGACCAAAAAAAGGTGCAATCTTACTGCCCACCGGCTAAAAACGATTCAACTTGACACTAAGTTTGGATAAAGGGTCATTAAAGGGAAGAGAAGAAAACGAAAGAGAAGATAAAGGGAGGGAAAGGAAAGGAATTGTTACACCTTAAAGAAAAATTACACCAAATGTCTTTTAACTTTAAGGTTTGCTCAACGATATCTTCCAACTTCACTTTGTAACACAAATGCTCTTTATATTTTAACGCGTTTCACTCGATGCTCTCTTTATCTGAGATAGTCGATTTTCTAATTTTTCATCGATGTGGCATCCACGTGGTCATCTCCTCTCTCCTCCACGCAAATAGTCATCCGACGTGACATGCTCCGACATTGCACATAAAATTACACCAATGCTCTCCAACTTTAAGGTTTGCTTAACGATACCTTCCAACTTTACTTTGTAATACAAATGTCCATCATCTTTTAACACATTTCACCCGATGATCTCTTTACTTGGGACAATCGGTTTCTCAATTTTTCGTCGACGTGATGTCCACGTGGCCATCTCCTCTCTCCTCCACGCAAATAGTCGTCCGACGTGGAGAGAAAAAAATGGAGATTCCTCTCCATTAAATTTTTATCTAAACAAGGGGAAAATTTTTTTTACCTTTCCCTCCCCCTCTTTACCCTCTTTTCACCTCAATTCAAATATAATGTTAGAATCGAGCATGAAACCTAAGCGTAATTTCATCTGATTTTATGTCTCGGGATGTATTTTTGACAACATTGAAAATGCTTATATGGAAAACTTGATCTTGTATTTTAATGCTTGCCTAGGATGATGATTACATAACCTTGAGTATATTTATTTTCATAATCTTACTGGTGTTGACCCCAAATTTACTTTTTTATGTCTACGAGGATTCTTATAAAAATGCTCAATGTTGTCAAACTCGTAAAACAGACACAACGAAACGAAAGGATCATGAAAACACAAAATTGTAAATTCTAACTCAAAATGCTCAATTCTACTCTATTTTTTTAATATATGTATATATTAATTTATAAGAAAATATATTGACTATAATATTAGTGCTGAGACACAATCCTCTTTGAAATTAAAAGTACAAAATGAAATATCACATGTGCCAAATTCTAATTTTATTTTTAGTTCATGATAATAGTAAATGACCTTAAATATTAATATATTATGCATAAAAAATTACCACAAAATTTATAATAATATCAATAAATACTTTTTATTATTAATTAATGAAAAAATAACACATTCAAAAATTCATAATTAGCAGCAATTAGGATGGGAGAAGGAACTCTACGTCAATGGCGGCGATCAGAGATGAGTAGCAGCTGCGACACCATATGAATAGCAACTAGGGAAACAGGACAAGCAGGCGGCAACACAAAAGTGGCAAGAAGTGAGCAGCAACAAAAGGAGACGAGCAACGACGGCGTAAGCAAGACAACAAGCAGCACCACAGGAGTGGTGAGAGACTGAGAGGTGAGCTGCAGCGATAGCAAGATAGCAGCAACCGGAGCAGAAGATGAGCAATCACGACTGCAAGAGAGATGAGAAGCATGACAGCATCAGACATCAAACAAAAGGGAGAAGAGGTCAGTGCCGTGACTTATAAGAGACAAAGAAAATGGCGTGATAGGTGTGATCCTACCGCATGCTGGCCAAAAAAAAGGTGCAATCCTACCGCGTGCTGGCTAAAATTGATTCAAGCTAGAATCAAGCAGGAAACCTAGATGTAATTTCATCTGATTTTATTCCTTGGTCATATTTTTGACAACATTGGAAATGTTTATATGGAGACTTTAATCTTATATTTTAATGCTTTTCTGGGATGATGATTACATTGGTTGTTAATTAGATTTTATGGAATCTTCTTTGATATCAATTTGAATGAGATATGAATGAAGTGAATTTAGGAATGAAACTATGGATTTATCACAAGTGATGTTTTTATTTGTTAATGCAAATGCCTTAAATTCTTGTTGTATTATTCTCAATGTTAGATTGAAAATCCCTTATGGTTATAATGACTGGTTGCGAAAATTTGACAAACTTAAGGACCCGTAATGATGAAATTTTTTGACGCGGTTTGAATGTTCAAAAAAATTTAAAATGATCATATGCTCTGGCTGGACATCCAAAATCTCTTGGTCCGAACCGATATGTTCAAAAGATCAGATGTCTTGACTCTTTGTATTGGACGTCCGAACTCTTCAGACCGGACGTCTAAGGACTACGTAATGAACCTACGTGGGCTGAACAGTTTAGAGATTAACCTACGTGTTTGAAAGATCAGACATCTGGACTCGTTGGATTGGACATTTGAACCAGATTGCATGTTCAAATGGTTTAGTTGATTCAACCTTAATGAACCCTAGAAAGACAGAAGGTTTGAAAAAAATGAGACTAAGTTTTAATCAAAATGAATTCGGACGTCCGATCCATAGATCAAACAACCAAAAATTCCAACCAACCAAAATGTTTCGATGATGGCAATTGGTCTGGATGTTCAAACTCGGATATAATTATGCATGATTCTTTGATGAATCCAAATTGAACCATATTCAATTCCTAGTGTTTCCCAATTTCTTTAAGTGATTGCTACTATTGAATTGGAGTCACGTTTGCTCTCTTATAAGTTGATCCGGTGTAAATGATCAAAAGATAGTAATTTAAGTAAGAAAAAATAAAATACAAAAAATGTGAGTTTACAGGAGAAGTAAGATAGATATTTAAAGGATGGACATTTAGAGAAACTAAAGTCAATACAATAAAGCAATGTGGCCAGTGAAATAAAATATCATGAGTCAGTATTTTTGTTGTACGAGGTCGCTCCACCCTAAGCAACGAAAAATATTCCACCCGAGAGGTGACAATTTTTAAAAGAGGACATTTTGTGTCACTGATCCCCCCCTCCCCCCCCCCCCCCCAATTAACCATCGCATATGTTATATCGTTTTGCATGGCATACATTTAAAAGTTGAGAAGTGAAGAGCTCTTTCAATTAATAACAATAAGATGAATAATGTTAATGATGATAAAGATGTTACGATAATGATGACAACATGTTAAGATGAGGATGATAATAATGATAAAGAAACTATGTTTCTAAGATGATGTATCATGACGATATGGTCCTCCTAAAAGGAGGAAATGAACACTCACTTGTAATAAGTAAGACCTTACTTTTATTCTGATTAAAAAAAATGACCCAATGATCATCACTTCTCTTATATCTATTGTTGTTCAAAGATGGACCATGAACTTCTTAACACCTTTATGTCATGGTTATGCTTTACCTCTTACCTATATGCTTTTATGAACATGATTATTAAAGGATATTGTTTAATAAATGTTTATGCTCAAAAGAATTATTTCATGACTTAGATTTTGTTATCACACTTGGCATTGTGCTTGTTATTCCTCATAAATACTTGATAACCTATATGACCAATTAATGGTATGTCTAACAATATTTGCTCACATGGCAAGTGTACATGGATAGTTTTCTTTACTATCTTATTAGCCTATGGCATTATTTGTATTATTCATAGTATTAAAGGCTCAGATTTTTGGGACTATATGATATATAATGTGACTATCGAGCTTCCCTATTAATATATTAATTATTTTAGCTTTCTTATTTATGTAATTGAGTTATGATAGTTTGTTTTATGAGTCTTCCGCTGATGTATCACTCTTCTTAACCCCTTCTGGTCAAGGAAAGAATCAAAATGTATGTATATGTAATGTTAGAAGAGGCTCTGCCAAGTGGTGAGAGAAATTTTGGAATATTACATTTATGGTATCAAAGCCAAATGCTAGAACTCTTTATGTCATATAATAGAAGTTTAAGTATGATCCATGTGCACACCACGAGCAGCTATCACACCAAGTGCCACAAGCCATGTAAGGTAGATAATTTTCTCTTCAACATTGTTGCATCTCTTTTTGGGAGACGATTGAGTTTCCCAATCTTTTGTTTTGCTCTTAAGTCCCTGAATTTTTGAAGTCTCGTTTCTGTGGTGGACCAATTCGTTAACATACCGCCAAGCCATTTTTTATTAACATAGTGACACCGAGCCCTTATTGCAGCTGATGCTACTAAATCCGCTGCTTTATTTTTGGTACCAACAATTAAAACGTTTTTTCCTCTACTTGCTGCATCAAAAACTAAATCGCATGCTTCTGATAGTAAGAATGTTTATGGTTATCATTTCTCTTTAATAATCTTTGTTGGCATAGCTTTTTTTGTCTACATTAATCAACCTTAACCCCTGTCTTTATCATTTCTATTTTATCAGCATACATCTGAGGTACTCTTCAAGATGTCTCTTATGAAATAGATTATGTGATTTAACAAGGTAGTTTGTGGGAGCCCTCGAGATTTTGGAGTTGATTGGAGGGAGAACGCGTGTCATAAGGTCGCCTTTGCTTGCGACAAACCCATGTGGTGTCTAGATGCTTCGATTGTCTATTAAAGTTCTTTTGACTGAGCGTAGTGAAAGTTCGCTTTGTAACTTACCAAATATCACAATTTTTAGGGCGCTTATTTCAAATGAATGCTTAAGCGCAGACATTTGTGAGCAAACGGGTGTGTGGGCTTACAAATCACACTTGAGGCAAACGTATTTACAAAGGCTTTGAACGTTGTTAAGAATAAAATGCTTGATTGCAAAGACTTTGGAGAGGACTAACTATTTTTCCTACTATTCGTTAGATTTGGATGGTAGATTGTGAATATGATGTGGAGGATCAGCTTCGATAGTGTACTTTTTGAGTGCAAATTATGAGATTACCATTGATATCTCATGCTAAGTCTAACTTACAAAAGTGGAGTAAAAATAGAAAAATGCAAGGAAGGACAAATTAACTCGATGGTTTAGTTTTGAGGCATCCCCAATATTTTCTCCAACTCAAGTCGGTGACATCTTTGACTTCAGCTTCAACCTCTTAAATTTTTTTCATGAATTGTCATAGTGCTTCTGCAAACTCCAGTCTTCCGCTCCATCGAGTAAAATATAGGCTTCGATCTTCGAATGGTGAGCACTTCTTTAAGTAGATCAATAAATTGTTGATGGATGATCGACAAATCACAATTTGAAACCCCATGCTCGGGATCTCTATATTCTTCAATATAAGGTTTGAGCAGGTTGACATGGAAGATGAGATGTTGTTGCATTTGAGGCGAGAGCTCCAGCTTGTAGGCCACTTTGCCTATTTTCTTCAAGATCTTGAATGGACATTCGCCTCAACAACCTTGTGCAAATTCTTTTTGCTTAGTCGAAGATTTAACTTCACTAGGATCAAGTCTCCAACATTTAAGTTGATGACCCATTGCCCATCACATAGTGTCGATCCACTTGTTATGAGCTTTGTTGTCTTATGCAAATATGCTCAAACCATGTTGTTCTACTCTTATCATTCTCTCATCATGCAGTGAGCATGAACTTTTTTCGATCAAGACTCACAAATGTCCAGGGCTACTAGCACTTGAGTGGTAATGACTTTGCCACATAGAAAGTGACGACGGCTTAGGGAGTGAGGGGTTTCTGTCTCATCACTATCTCAAAGGGACTCTTCTTAGTTGAGTCACTCTTTTGCATATTATAAGAAAATTACGTGATGTCGAGTAGTCTTTGTCGTTCCTTCAATTGGCATTGACACAACGTCGCAGGTAGATCTTTAGAATTCAATCAAATGTTCTATCTGCCCCTTGGTCTGAGGGTGAAGTGCCACAGTGAAATATAGGTTGGGGCTCATTATCTTGAACAACTCCTTCCAAAAGTTGTTAAGTAATCGTCAATCTCGATCGCTAATGATACTTTGGGGAAGGCTCTAATACTTCACCAAATGCATTACAAATAGCTCTACAACCTTAGTGGCAGGGCAACTCGCGAAGCTAATAGAGAAGATGACATAGTTGGAGTACAGATCTACGACCACCATGATGGTATCTTCCTCTTCAAACTTCGGCAAGACAATGATTAAATCCATGAAACATCTTCCCATGGTCATTTTGGAATGGGCAAGGTTCACTACGTGGTTGATACATTCCTTTGTCATGTTGTCAAACAAGTCATGTCTTCATGAAGGCTTCAACGTGATGATCCATTCTTGGCCAGAAGTAGTTATTCTTGATGAGCATTAAAGTGCAGTGAATGCCTATATCTTCTGCTTGCTTAGAGTCATGTGAACAGTGGAACATAGATGTAACGTTCCTTAGTGAAGATTAATCCATCTTTCACCCAAAATCAACGTGTTTTACCCTCCTTTCCTTGCTCCAGCATGGGATATGACTCAAATTCCTTCTTCATCCTCTTGATTATATCAGCTTGAGAGGAGATCATGACTGCCAATCTTGCGTGTCAACATTTATCTTGCCAAGCTTGCACTCCAAAACGTAACCAAACTCCGTCACAAAATCCTGGCATCACACTGCTTCGACGAAAGTTTTTTCTATGTCTCGAAGTAGATGATCGCGACATTGTCGATCTTGATACGAAACCGAGATCTAAGGAGGTAGTGCCACATGTCCATAGGCAGCGCATCACCATGATTATCTCCTTCTCTTCCATGGTGCATAGCACCGCTCTGTGTCATTGAATTTATGACTCCTGAATGTCACAAGATGTCCATCCTGCATAAGAAGTCCTCAAATGGCATAATTAAAAGCATCTATCTATACATCATAGGACTTGGTGTAGTTTGGAAAGATGAGCACTAGTTCCTCTAACATGACTTGCTTTAAGGTGTCAAATGCCTCTTGGCACATAACCGCCCATTCCACTTTTGGTTCTTCTAAAGAAGGTTCGTCAAATGAGTCATCACATTGGAATATCCCTTGATGAACCATATGTAATAGTTCTCCAAGCCAAGGAACGAACATAGATCAGAAATTCGCTTGGGCGGTTCCCACTCCATGATGTCTCGAATTTTCGCATCATACATCTTGAGCTTCCCACCTTTGGCAATAATGTCTCAAGAATTTCTCTTCCGATTGAGCAAAGGCACACTTCTCCGACTTCACATAGAGTCTAAGTCTACCGCGGTACTTCAAAAACTTGTCGAATATGCTTTACAACAAACTTGTCATGGAAGGGCTGCAATACTTTATTCATGAGATTGTTAGCGCATTAGTGAGGTTGGAAGAACCTGCCCCGACCCTTGGTCGGATCTTGGTCGCCGACCCCACCACCGACCCGACGGATTTCCGGGTTCATCGGGTCGACACCCCTAATTATATGCATACTTCTCTTATAGTGTAGCATGTTATTTGTTTTGATTATTACAATTCCTATGTGTGACCAAGAGCGCCAATTTCAAGTTTCTACCTAAACTCATTTTAGGATGTATAGACTCGTATTGTAAACTCATACGTACATAAATAGAGTTTAGATATAATATTAACTTAATAATAATTTTTTCAAACATCAAATATATTGATATATTAAAATATAAATGAATGCCGTATAAGGATTCACAAATTCTCAACAAGTTCAACTTCATCTTATTTTAATGATTTCAAGATTCAAGTGTGTGTGTGTGTAAATTCATTGAAGACCCTAAAGTTGTATAATAAACTCAATAAATTTATGTACAAAATAAATATATAGGTATAAAATAATTATTGCATGATGTTATTGTTTATTTTAGGTATTATTATTTTGTTTCATCATTTTATAGCATATTTCATTATCATAGTATTTAATTTTAATTGACTATTATGATAAAAATAATTAAATAAAAAAGAATGTAATTAATTGTAAGTTATATTCAATTATTTTGAAATCATTTTTTAATGTATAATTATTTTTAAAAAAAAAGTAGAGTGATTAGTTAAAGGGCAAAGACAATAAAGATATAGAAGAAAATGTATATGAAACAGTAAGAAGTAAATATAAAATTTAAGTTAATTTTTATGATAAGAGAAAATAATAGTAAAAAAATTGGGAAAAATCTTTCATGGTAGGCATTTGGACTTGAACAAGAAACTTGAATATCAAGCTTCAAACATACCTACCAATGCATCAAACTAACACACGTGACATAAAATTGCCAATTCTAGTCCTTAAACCGCTTTCAAATGATTTTACCAATTTGAAACATATTAAGATGTGAATTTATCATGATTCGATCTAGACTTATTCAACTCATTTTTGGACCTTAGAAACATGAAATTTAAGTACTAAACCTTTTAGATGACCCTATGATCCTCACTTCTCTCATTTGTCTTACTGTTTTAACTATGACCCTATGAATTTTTATCACTCGTATGTCATGATTATGCTTGAACTCTTACATATATGCTTATTATGACAACCAAATCGAAGGTTCGGACATATGAGCTTTCTAAACAAAAGATATTGTTGAGAAACATATTTTCTCTTATTATTAACCAAACACTAGTGCCACCTATTTATAATCAAGGTAGGCAATACAATAAGGAAGAATATTACTACAGAAAATCAGAGATATTATCCCAAAATATCTGAGATACTATCCCAAGAAATTTGGGATACTAATCCTAACTAATATTACAAAGATATGCGAAGATATAAAAAGGTATGGAAAGATATGAAGAGATATGCAAATCATATCTCAACACTCCCCTCAAGCTGGAGCATAAATATCATTTAGGCTCAGGTTGAAACATATAACTAGGAGCTTCTTCTTTGGAAGTGCTTTAGTAAAAATGTCAGCTAGTTGATCTTCAGTGGCCAAGTGTGGAGTGAATATCTTCTTAGTTGTAATAGCATCACGAATGAAGTGACAGTCCACTTCTATGTGTTTAGTCCTCTCATGAAACATAGAACTATTTGCAATAAATATTGTAGCCTTATTATCACAATACATAGGTACTGGAGAAGTAACAGAAATTCCAAAATCATGTAGAAGAGAGATGACCCATAAGAGTTCACATGTAGTATGAGTCATTGTCATATATTCTGACTCAGAGCGTGAGACCACATCTTGTTTCTTATTGCGCCATACTACAAAATTTCCACCAACATAAGTACAATAATCGGTGATTGATCTTCTATCTTCATGAGCCCCGACATAATCTGTATCAGAATAACCCCACACTTTTAAATGTCCATGATTTTTTAAGTGAAGACCTTTCTCTGGGGAGGTTTTAGATATCGTAAAATCTGACATACACCTGCCTAATGTACTTCATATGGTTCTTGCATAAATTGGTTTAGACGACCAATGGCATAAGAAATATCAGGACGAGTTACAGTGAGATACAAGGTTTACTAATCATAGCTCTATATCTGGTGACATCTTCTAGAATAGGACTGCTCAAATCAGGTAGAGGTAATTGTGGATCCATATGAATGGTGGCTATTTTACAACTCATCATACCAGCTTCATTTAATATGTCCAAGACATATTTCCTTTGAGAGAGAATGAATCCATCATCAAATTGATTTACTTCAATGCCTAAGAAATATTTTATTAGATCAAGATCTTTGGTCACAAACTGAGATTGCAGAAACTTTTTTGCTGCCAAAATACTGTCAGTGTCACTATCAGATATTAAAATGTCATCTACATAAACTATGAGGATGACTGAACATTTAGAAGTATGTAAAGAGAATGCTGAATGGTCTGAAGAGGATCGACTAAAGTCATATTCTTCAATAGCTCTGCTGAATTTTTCAAACCATGCTCTTGGACTTTGTTTGAGTCCATAAATTGCTTTCTTCAACTTACAAACCTTTGAGCACTCCCCCTGAGTAATATACCCAGGCGGCTATTTCATGTAAACCTCTTCAGTAAGATCATCATATAAGAAAGTATTTTTAACATCAAGTTGGTGAACTTGCCATCCAGAGTTGACAGCAACAGAAAGTAAGGTTCGAACAGAAATAAGGCAAGCAACTAGAGAGAAAGTCTCAAAATAATCTACTCCATAAGTTTGGGTGTAACCTTTGGGTACTAAGCGAGTCTTATAACGATCAACCATTCCATCAGGGAGATACTTTAGGGTGAACACTCACCTATAACCAACTACTATTGAGGTCTACAAGTTCTTAAGTCTCTCTAGATTGTAGAACGGGCATCTCCTCATCCATAGCAGTTTTCCAGCACGAATGGTGGAATATCTCAGAATGGTTGTGAGGAATAAAATGGCTATCAAGAGAAGCTGAAAAATCTTTGGCAGCAAGAGACAAGTGATCAAAAGTCATAAAATTAGATAGAGGTTATTTCACACAAGACCTAGTGCCCTTGATATGTGCATTAGGAATATCGAGATCATGAGTTACCCGAGGAAGATCCCCTTTCGACAAGTCCGGACTGTTTGGAGGATTATGTGATGGAATCGTGGAGAGTGGTTGAGATGCAGATTCAGTAATAGACAGAGAATGAAGGCGATCATATTCTTCTTTTGATATTAGAATATCCGACTCATTAATAGTGGCAACATGAACCTTTGGATGATCAGCATGATATCCAAACTTTTCCTAGCAACGGTCAGTGGATCGATGACGGTGGTCACAAAAGAATTTACCACGTCCTCCAGAGTCGTTCCCTCGTCCACATCCACGGCCTTTGCCTTTGTCAGGGAAAAATTCTCTTCCTCTTCAACGTGTAGCAAGTGCAGATGCATCCGTATGAGAGAAATCATCAATACGAGAGAGTCGAGCATAAATTTCTTCAGGGGTTGGAATAGTTTCCTGTGACATCAACTGATCCTTGACCGATTTATATTCAGGATCAAGACCAGAGAGAAACTGAATGGATCTAATTTGATCACGTTGTTCAGCCAATACTTTGATATCTGCAGAGAGAGGCTGATAGATATCTTGTTCATTTCAGAGGCTAGTTAATGTCCCAAAATAATTTGCTAACGACTGATCATTTTTCTTGCATGATTGGATTTCTTCAAGAACTTGTAAAGGATAGATATATTGCTTTTATGAGAGTGAAATTTTTTAAGTACCTCTCACATAGTCTTGTCTGACCTATAAACTATGACCTGGTTGGTAACAGATTCGGTCATTCTATTGAGCATGGCAAAGACAACCCAATCATTGTCAACATCCCAATCTTCTGTATATTCTTCAGATTTGGTGAGGATATGCTTCTTCCTATGGGACCCTACGTAGCTCTCGAATGTCGTGGACCAGAGGAGATAATTGATACCATCAAGTTTGATATTGATACCGAGTGGAGTGCTGAGGGTGGATTTAACACCAGAGTTGCTAGATGAAGCTTTTTGATCGGCCATAGTTGAGCACGACGAATTCCACAGAGAAAAAGATCAAGCGCTTATCTTGAGAACTATGGATCTATGTCAGAATAGGCCTGTCATCCATCTAGATTGAGGAGGAGAGAAGAAGACTGAGGAGGAAACATGTTGAGAAACATGTTGAGAAACATGTTTTCTCTTATTATTAACCAAACACTAGTGCCACCTATTTATAATCAAGATAGACAATACAAGAAGGAAGAATATTACTTCAAAAAATCAGGGATATTATCTCAAAATATATGAGATACTATCCCAAGAAATCTGAGATACTAATCCTAACTAATATTACAAAGATATGCGAAGATATGAAAAGATATGAAGAGATATAAAGAGATATGCAAATCATATCTCAACAGATACATGAACATTTTACATGATCGAATCCTTAGACAAAATGCCTAAAATCTCTTTGGTGGAACAAATGAAAGATTAACACATGTAAAAGATCGAACGACTGAATTCTTTGGATTGGACGAATGGACTCATCTAGATGTCTGAATTGAATCAACCTTGATGAACCCTAGAAAGATCAGACTCATCAGTTCGGACAACTAGAAGTTTGAACCTAAGAATTCTTTTTAAACATTCAAGATCGGACAACTGACACCAAAATTATAAGTTCAAAAGTTTCGAGACTAATTTCTTATCAAAATAAATATAGGACATTCAATTCACAGATCGAACAACTAAAATCCCAACCACTCGAAATATTTGGATGACAACATTTGATCGGACGTTCAATCGATAGTTCGGATATCTGGACGTCTGAAGCTAGGACATAAATGATGCATGATTATTTTATAAATCCAAATTGAACCAAATTCAGTTATTATTGATTTCCAAATTTCCTAAGTGATTTGGATCCACCTTTGCTTTCTTATGGTTTGATTAGGTCTATATGATCAAAAGATAGTTTAAGTTAAGAAAAGATAAAAGGTGAAAATATGGACTGCCATTATTTATAACTATGTAAAAGGAGAACTAAGAAAAATTTTAAAAGAGGGGCATGTAGTAGAATTGAAACTAACATAGTGAAACTACTTGGGCCAGTGAAAACAAAACATTATAAGCTACTGTTTTTGTTGTATGAGCATTCTTCCGTTAAGAGATCGCATTTGTTGTGGCGTTCTCCCCTAGACCATAGCATATGTTGTATCATTTCACACTATACACTTATTAAAGTTGGAGAACATTTGTAATTAATAAGAACATGAATAATATTAATGATGATAATAACAAAGAACTATGTTCCTAAGATGATGAGTAATGATGATATTATTCTTTCAAAAAAGAGAGATACTCATTTATAATAAATAAATAAGATGTGATTTTTATTTTGGTCACAAGATGATCCTATGATCATCACTTCACTCATTTGTCTTGTTCTTACTATGGCTCTAAAGAATTTGTTATCACCTTTATGTATGATTATGCTTTACCTCTTACATATATGCTTAATATAAACATGATTGTTAAGATATTTTTTATTAAGGTATCATTTGGTTGCAAGATAAAATTAAACAGAATAAAACAACATAATATTATATTCTCAGAAAAATAAATTTATTCTTATTCTTTTGGAATGAAGAGAATAAATTTTGAAAATATAATATTCTATAACTAACGTATCTATTATACATAGTTGATGTTTAATATTATAATAATAAAAAATATTAATATATAATATTTTAGGAAATTTTCAAAATGATAATATAAGTATTCTTTTGTTTTAGAAGAATAATTATAATCTTCTTTCGGAATTAGAAATGACAGTTTCACACATCTTGTTTGTCCACATTTTTAGAATATTTTTACGTTTATTTAACACCAAATGGCTCCGAAATATTTATATTCAAATAACTTATTCCATAGATTATATTATATCATCATACTAGGCACTGTTTCTTCTTCTATGTTAACCCGGCAAGTACTTGATTAATGATGTGTGGGATGATTTGATATTTGCTCGGATGTTAGGTGTACATAGATTGTTATTTTATAAGGTGTTATTAGCTTGTGTCATTATTTATATTACTCGGTGTATTAGAGTCTCGGACTTTTGGAACTTAAGTGATGTATGAGAATTTCCGGACAAAAATTGTAATTTATAACAATATGTGATGATGAGCTTCCAATATTAATATATCATTTATTTCAGCTTTCGAATTTAGGTAATTGAGTTGGAATAATTTATTTTGAGTTTTTTCACTAATGTTCTTTTTTTATCACATCTGATAAAAAAAATAACTCTAAGATGTGTGTTCACATAATCCCTATGAAATGAGGTTTCGCCGCATGACGAGAGTTAGAATTTTGAGATATTGCGGTAATAGGAAAGAAGAATGAAGAGCATTTCCAACCTTGGATCATAAAAACTACAAGAGATCTTGATATGCACTTCGTTGAACATGTGAGCATATAAAAATAGCTATTCCAAGTACAACATATTAATTGTTACGAAATTAGTGGCATTGATCAGTTTAACTAGCTGTTGACAGAATCGTTACCCTCATGATCTCAGTTTAGAAGGATTACCGTAGAACATTGTTTCAATGTATTTGAGAACGATGGCACGAGGTTGATCTCAAGTTAAAAACTTCTAGAAAAAACCTGCATAGCAGTGTTGTATATAAGCTGTTCCATTGCAGTGGCGTATAAGAAGAAATATTGATGTATAGATAAAAACTCTATTCACAAGAACTATTTAAAAAGTGCAAAAAAAAAATTTGATCTCAGACAAGAACTGTTTCGTCTAACTCCGTGGTTATGTGAAAAAAAAAATAGGGATCAACAAATGGCACCCAAAATCGACACCTCCTGTTCAACATGCCGGACAGCCACGCTGTCCCACCCACATATCACTCTTGGACAGTTCTTATCTGGCCACATCATAGGGGCTCACAATATAAACACTAATTAATGTTTCAAACTCTTTATATATTTGTGTACTTCTAGGCCATGGTCGTCTCTTTAATTACTTATACGAAAAACAAGCTGAGGAGTCATAAATCACTAGAGTTCAATAGCTGCATTATTACATGAAGCATTGATGAAAGGTGATGTATCCCTACTAGTAAAGCATTCATCATGATGGTGATAAGGTTTAATCAAAGATTCGTCTTATTTTGAAATATTAATATAACATGGTATAATTAACATCACAAAAAACACAGAACCACATCTCTTACTTCCTCCCTAGCTTTGGGATAACCTTATCAGTTCAGGAAGAAAAATCAGCAGCAAAAGCACATTAACTGCAAAATAAGTTCGAGTTGGAGTTGACCTGCATAAATGGAAACACATGAGAGAACCACCAAATTTCTGATCACTACTCTCTAATTTTATTCTTCGATCAGTAGCAGACCCATGGCAAAACACATGAGAGGGGGTTTATCAATTTCTGCAGAAAGTAAAGAAGAAGTAATCTACGAATTCAAGACATGAGGCTGCCTCTTAGAGACACAAAATACATCAACATCAAAATGCAACTTACTTGAATAATGCAATTTACCTTTCCTACATCAACATCAAGTTCGCCCTCCCAGATTGGATCAAGAGTGAAAGATGGTGGACAACAGTCAGTCCATATTGTATGGACGAAGGAAGTATCATCTATAATTGTCAATAACACACATTAAATGAGTGCGACATCAGATATTACAAGTGCAAAACCTGCGCGTTATTGAGCAAGAACACGACGGAAGCCTTCGTTGCGACGGTGTTTTGCAAACCTGAAATCATAGCCTAGCAATTGTCAACGCATCCATGGCAGTAGAAAGGCACAAAGTAAACTCTAGATCGAAGGTTTGAAGTAAGATCTGGTCCTTCTTGAGCACAACCTCGACACGAAGCGATCGAATAGAAGAAAACCATCACAAAGTGGCAGAAAATAGACCCCCCAAAAAAAAGGAGGGATGGAGAGAGAACAACACGCAAAGAGTCCTTCCGAAAAGCTTTCACCTTATCAAGCCGGAGGAGGAAGACGAGAAGCTTTCACCTCATCAAGGCTTTCATCTCCGTTCACCACAAACCTGATCAAGTCAGTGAGCTGAAGGCGAGCAACGACCGTCACATGCTCAAGAGAAGAATCGACTTTTGTTATAAAAAAAAAAGAGTGTTATTTTAAATAATTCTATTTTATGATGGCGTGTTTTTTTTTGGGGTGTTTTAAATAATTAAATGTTTTTCTTAAAATAATTCTATTTTATTTTAGCTTAGCTTAGAGAGTGCTAATGTGTGCAATATACTTGCTCGAATAATGCAACCTCGCCATCAATCGGTTCTTTTCTTTTTTATTCGGCAAGTCATTTTCTCACTCATTCCCTCGCTCGCCCGTTCAGATAAGGCATCGTAAAGAAGTGAAAGAATATATTATATATATTATCGACTAATATATAAAGAATAAAAAAATTAAAAAAAAGGAAAGAAAATAGGGGTGATGCTTCGTTTTGCACAGAGGGCCCTCTGGTGAGTGACTGAAGTGGACAGAGATGTCGTCCCATCCGCTCCTCTCATTCGTCAAAAGAGGGTGACGTGACGATGTTTCCACCCCTCTCGTACAACACCAGTCAGGGGAGGAGAGGGGCCTCCGCCACCACTCCCCGCTTTGCGATGCAGCAAGCAAGGAATAAAGGAGATGCACGTTCTCCTTTTTCAGAAAAAAAAACAAATAGTACATGATAATATTTCATCTTGAACGATGTACTACTTTTTGGATAGCCATCTTCCCCGTGGAGAAATAATCAAAGCTATTCGCGTCTTAAAAAATGCGCTATTCATAATTTAAATATCAATTCAATATCGAATTTAATTAGAGCGAATCGATATAATTTTCAATTAAATTTTTTTGCATTCGTATGAATTGAAAATTAAATTCATTTGAATGGATCATTTATCACTTCATCACAACTCGGTTGATGGAAAAATTACTATAATTATACTAAGAAAATCAAAAGGTAATAAATTTTTTTCATCGAAACATAAAGCTAGAGTGGTATACAAATATATGAGCGTAGATTTGGACTAGGCTCGTTTATGCTGCAACGGCGTACTACTTCGACCGCGTGGTGAAGCTCGGCATGTCGGAGACATGGACGGACGGACACCGAGAGTACGTCGGTGAGCCGACGTTTGTCCCAAAGGCCGACGTCGGCGGCCGGGAGGACGACCGATATCTAGCTCCTTGTGGTAGAGGTGAGCAGAGTCGCTGTCTTGTTATAACCACTGGCCACTGCAAACTGTTTTCACAGTGTTCATCTTGTGGTGCCTCGGTACGCGAAGGTGACATCTTGTGATACTGGATGCGAAAATGGTCGGCGAAGCAGACGCCGATGCGGCGTTCCTCACGCGCTTCATGGATGCTGGGCACCTGCAATATGCACTAAGTTGCTTGCATGTTGTTAATCCTATCTTAAGTGAAAATATATTTGATTCCAAGATATTTCGAAATAAAATATGTCATCGCACTACATGTAGGCGAGCGAAGTTTCTTGTGCGAAAATTTTATGAGATGTTTTATATGTGATTCAGAATTAATTTATGTTCTTATCATGAAGACTAATTCAGAATTTCAGTCGGTCTGAAATTTTTATCGTCAGTAAAAAAAGTGCATATATAATTTTTTTAAGAATCCAAATAGAAAACAATCCATCTTATAATCATCTTCTCTTTTATTTCTTCCATCTATTAAAACCCTACATCATCTTAAATTTCTGGAGCCACAAAGTTTTAGTGCCACGAACAAGTCCAGTCTTAAACTAACAAATATCATGGTTAAAGTTTGTAAAAGAATTCATAAAAATCTGGCTGCGAAAAGGTGTCCGCATATACGAAG
The DNA here is from genome assembly GCA_030549335.1 of Pontederia crassipes. Classification (NCBI taxonomy): domain Eukaryota; kingdom Viridiplantae; phylum Streptophyta; class Magnoliopsida; order Commelinales; family Pontederiaceae; genus Pontederia; species Pontederia crassipes. The sequence continues at coordinate 63,890,892 of CM060196.1, read as the reverse complement.
AAAAATTTCAAGATGGAAAAAGTTGTATAAACTAACAAATATAATGGACAAATTTTCGAATGGATGCCTTCACATTCACTTTTTTTAGTTAGATCATCAAATTTTATTTAAGTAAAGATTATTTAACTTATACATATATAATTTTATAATCATACGAATTTGTTAACAATCTCATCGTGTATTCATGTTGTTAAACATGATAAAATATAATAAACTGATGTCATTTGTATTTCTCAATAATTCTATGCTTTGGGTCAGTGTCAGCTTCAAGTAGTCGGACAGTTACGTGGATAATTTGTCTGAAATGTTTATATTGTACTTTTGTTTCACTGTTTACGTACACTCAAGGTTGTTACTTTACCCACCCACCCACCTCCTTCTTTATTTTTTTTTAATCTTAATATTAGATTATCTCTTCTTTCAATTTTACTAATGTGATTGCTACGCAATAGCGTGAATAATACAAAATTAGATGAAAGTAAAATTAGATTTTAAAATAAATAAATATTAGTTTGATATATTTTAATATTACATACTCTATAAAATAGATAAATAATATTTTAGCCTATCTAATTCCCTTTATGTCACATTTATTTTTCTCCCATCTTATAAAATAATATTCTCATTTAAATTTGAGATATTAATTTATTAATCTATTTTCACGATACATATAATTATATATTATAATTTTTCAATCACTACTCTAATTATCTAGAAACATATTAAATGTTAAATACTTGACAATAGATCCATTTAAATGATAAATTATCCTTATTTTTTATTAATCTTGATATATTATTTTTGCATTTAATATGTCATAAATAGTTTTACATTATATATAAATTATATCTTTTGAAATTGTTCGTGTTTCTTAAATTTTCAAATCATCCATCAATCATGTTCATGGTAATAGAAAATATATAACTTAGCATATATAAGAGCTTGATAAAAACATATGTTATATATACATATAGCTTTAGATAGAATCTCGATGTCATTTTTATTTATAATAATAAAATAGTTGAAATAGTTTAAAAACTTATAAGAAGATGACATAACTCCAACACTAAAGAAAAAAAATATAGTACAAAATTTTCTACACTAATAATATTTTATGAATAAAAAAATAAGAAATGATAGAAATAAATATGACATTTCAAGACAATAAAAATATATTATTTATAATAAAAAAATAGTGATGTCAATATTCTAGAAAAAAGGAATCAAATTCTCGCATAATTTAGAATGAATTATCTTATAGAAAATAAAATATGATTATAAAAATATGCGTGCAGAATATGGTCATAGAAACATGATGATGGAAAACTATTATTTTCGTATGTATTTACTTCTTGGTATAAGAAAATTAAATATGTTATAAAAATAATCAATAATGACAATATTCTAAAAAGTTAAAATGAATACAATTGTCACATAAATCAAAAGGAACTATTTTATAGAACAAAAAATCATGGTCGCGATCATGATAAAAAAATTAAATTCTTTGCATTTATTTGACATTAACTTCATGATATATACAAATTTAATATGATTTTTATTTCCAATCTATAAGTACATGGTTATAAACAATATAGATCATTCATACAACACTTGTAAAAATTAATTATATGACAAAGATAATATATATATATATATATATATATATATATATATAAGAATCTAATAATACCTCATATCAAGTGCTATCATTATAGAAATAAATAATATATTATAAAAATATTTGCTTTTGTCCACTAATATTATTTTAAGAAGAAATGTTGTCATATAACAATGTTATAAATGGACACAATAATGCTTAAAGACAAATAAATAAATATTCTTAATAATGACTAAAATAAATCAATAGTAATATAATTCTGGTATAACTTAAAAGAAATTATTTTATAGAATAAAACATTGGTCCTAAAACAATGGTGATAGAACATGGTCTAAATTCATTGCATTTATTTATTTCTTGACACACACACTATAAATTTATTAAATTAGACAAAAGTTAAGCAGCAATGGCCATGCTATAAAAAAATAAATTAAATTAAATTTGCTCATAATTTATAAGGAATTATTTTGTAAAAATAGAACATGTTGTCATAAAAGGTTTGCAGATAGAGATAACTCATATTGAGAGTTATCAATATGTAAATAAATAATATATTATAAAAATGATTGCATTTATTCACTAAATATTTTAAGATAAATATCATTATAAAAATTATGTAAATAGATATGATAATGCCTAATGACAAATAAAAAGATTTTTTTACAATGAATGGAAATTTGAAAATAATGATAATGTTATTAAACAATTCTAAAGAAATACAATTGTCATAGGTGAAAATTTCTGATAGAATATGGTTACAGAAAATTATTTATATGGTGATTAAATGATCAGTTGCTAACTAAAATAACCACCCAATAGGTTTTTTGTTTCTAACTAACCATTAAAAAAAGTATTTGTATATTAACAATCTAATTAGTTCCGTCAGAGGACAATTCATATTTTTGCCAAATGGTGTTTTTCCTTGCATACTATATTATTTTAGGGATTTATCTTTTATGGATCAAACTAGTTTTTTAACTAACTTTCACAATTAATCATTAAAAAAAGTTAATTACAAACCAACATTACATATTTAATATTTTTACCATGCCTTCGAATGTGCAATTCTCTTCTTCCTCATTCTATTCTTTATAAATTTTCGAAAAAAAATTACTTTTGCTACTTGGATTGAATAAAATTTCAGACTCTAACTTATTGTTGTAGTAAATCAATTATATTTGTCTTACCTAAGTATGATTATGATATGATTTTTTAGTTTATTATTATTAATGAGTGTATCTACATAATATTATATTTAATTTCTTATATTACAATTTGGAATAGATTGGCATTTCTAAAAATAAAATAAAATTCCCAATTTTTTATTATTATTCAATGAATTTTTCATGATTAATATTAGTATATGTATAAGTTTAAAGTTCCAAGAGACCAATTTATTCATCATGTATTTAGAATCAAAATTTTTTATTCAAAAGTGTGCATGATAGTAAAACTATAATAAAATAGTATGTTTCTATTAGTCCATCATGGATAATAGTATCCATCATTCTAATATAATTATATAATTATATGATTACTAATGTATTGGAACTTATTCATTTATCATTTAAGAATAGTTCTAATGGATCAGTTATGAATAATGTATCCACTAATTTAATGAAATTATTGAATTACTTGTATCTCATAACCAACTCATCAATTATTTAAATAATAATAGGACATGTGTCACTTTGTGCATATACCAAATGTTCCACTTTCCTTTCATACTATATTCCTTTTAATATTTATATATAATAATATTAAACATGATATTATTTATCGTCACTATTATTTAATATTTATTTTGATTGTTAATTTTTCATTATAATTAGTGATGATATAATTTTTAATAATATAGCCTATACAAAGTAGTAGATTAAACCTAAGTAATTAAAAAAAACATACTGTATAAGTATAAATATGATTTGTTAAAAAAAATACAATTAGGGCGGCTCCTCCTTGTGTAAGTTTTAATGCTACTCTTTTTTTTCCTTATAGGAGCTTAAGCCAACACTTGAAATGAAATTGAAATGATTTAGCTTGATCATCACATCATATATTGCATCATGTTAGAAATACTTAAATTCCTCCTACGTCGCATGAGTTTCAAATACTCATTTATGCATGCATAGCTTTATAAAAGAGAAAAGGACTAGCATATTTAATATTGTATAATCTATATAATAATTCAAAGAAATTTATAAGAAAATGTCCAGAATCTAAGAGCAAAGAAAAAATATATATATTACAAAACTATTACACGAATAATACATTGAGAATGAAAAGAAACATGATGAATTATTTAACATTTATGAATAAATTGTACTGGTTAAGAAAAATAATTGATACCTCATAAAATAATTAATTCATTACAAAAGAACCAATAATACAACTTTTAATATAGAGATTCTTTCATAATGAATTAATTCATCGAACAAAAAGTATTAGATATGACAAAGCTAAAAGGCAAATTAACTAAACGATTCTCTTAAAAATAACTAAAAATATAATTATAAGCGTACTAATTAGATCAACAGGTGAGAACGAAGGAAGTACATAAATGCATGAACAGTGGTATGGCATTTTGAGTCGTCTTCTCCACGTCATCTTCTCCATGCATTATTCAAAATCTATCGAGAAACCATTTGTTTGAGAATATTTATAGACCTTATGGACCCATGATGGCAGTTCCTAAAGGAGCCACTAAGTTCAATAAACATATAATCTTTAATGTGCTTTAAATAGATTTTGGCAAATGTGGACAGTTACGAATTATCATTTCCACCACTTCAATAAATGATATTATTTTTTTAAAATTTTTTGGGTCAGTTCTTTGACTGAATATATATATATATATATATATTTATCAATTACCAATATTCAATTATATCTAATATTAAAATATGTTTATCCTTTTCTATCGGTCACCTAATGTTAAAATATTTATTTTAATTATCATATTTTTTTCCTTTTAGTTATCCAATGCGTGTAGTTTTTTCATATGAATTACCTAATGCTGTTTTAAATCAAACTAGTGTAGAGCCATGTGCGGGTGGTATAAAAAATAATGTATCTTATCTTAAAAAATTATTAAATTTGGATATTTATTAATTTTAGCAATTTGTGATCATTTCATTCAAAGGTATCACATGGAATAAAGTTTCCAATATAGAATAAATAATAAAATACAAAATGATAAAGAAGTCACTTTATATCTACAAAATAAGAAATACATATTATAAAATGATAATTTTCATCTCCTCATATCATTTTTTTTTCCAATCAAACACCTTCTTTGAATATTTATCTTTAAAGGTTCATTATTATTATTAAGCTAATTCACATAGGCGATGTAAACAAAATGGGAACAATTTTAACACAAAGGCATAACAAACTTCAAAATAAATCAAATATATGATTAATGTTTATTAGCTTAATTTGAACATGCACATTTATTAGTTTAATAAAATAATTAAAACAATGACATGTTCAAAATTTGAACAAATCAATATGTAACATGCTTCTAGGACCTTTTAATAGAAACTAAATTTCAAGCATGTGCCTTGTGCGATGCACGTTAGATATAGAAAAGTAAATTGATCAAAATAATTTTTATTTACTTTTATATGAATAAATATGGAATGCACTTCTATCTTTCAGAATTAGTAATAATAATATTCTGAAAATGAAAGTATAATGAATGCTTATTTAGTGAGAATTTTAAAATAAAACTTATAATTTTAAACTTATGTGTAATAAATATAATTTTGTATCATTTTAGCATTACGTTTTATTAGCAAAACATTATACCCGACTTATGTCTATATTATGTAAACCATGAAATTAAAATATAAATAATTCAAAAAATAATGAGATAAAATTGTTAGTCATTGGGATCAATTATTTAAATAATGTTTTTTTCTTTTTTATTTAAGTATTCTATGTAAGATTGCAATATTATTTGTTTATGGTGTCATACCATTGATTAACAAATTCATTCAAAATTTCCTAATATGTTAATAGGTAGATAAGATTTAGAATAAAAAAGAAGGTTTGAATTTAGAGAAGTAAAAATAATGGTTATTTTTAGAAGGTTAAGTAAATGTTATTCATTCTTTTACATCTTTCTCTTTTCTCTATAGTTTTTATATATTCCTATTTTAAATATGACAATACGATTTGTTAGATGTGAGGTTTTATGTCATAAATGACAAAGATTTATTCGTATAATAGTTTAGGTAGCAGATTTTTTTGTCACCTTTGTTGCTACATTATTAGAAATTTCATGAAAATCTAATGATTAGTTGAGTGATTAATTGATTGTATTATCTTATTAACCCTTTTTTATATATATTTATATGAATAATAAATATATAGTTTAATTTTTAATGATTAAATTAAATTAAATAATTTATTATGACATACATTTTAGTTTTTATATAATTAAGAAATTATATAAATTATTATTTTATGTGATACTTATTTTATTTATTAAAATTAAATGTAATGACACTTGGTGGTAATATATGAATATAACATGAGTGATTTCTCTTGTTGCATACTGCATTCTCTTTGGTTGACATTCCTATTTCTAACTTTATATTCATATTTGAGTAAAAATAGTTTATTTATAGTATCTAAAATTAAATTTTCTTATTCATTTGAATGGAATGGATGACTTAATTGGAATTATAATTAATTGTAATATTAATCATCATAAGGTTGCTTTTAACATTATCTTACAATAGTATTAACTATAATCACCTCCAGATAATGATGAATGAGTTATTTTGAAATTGATCTAGACAATTAAAACAATTTTATATAGAAAGTGTATGTAGATAATGTTCGAAAATTTATTTGGACTGAGAAACATGCCGTTTGGCATGAGACAATAGGAAATATATATGTTATAACTTTTTTATATCTAATGATGATTATTATCTTTAAATCAAATCAAATTTCTAAAATAAGAAAAAAACTTGACTATAAATTTTCTTTAGATATCATGCACTAATGTATATTGTAAAATTAAATGATTATTATATAATCTTTATCAATATCTTAAAATTATATCATATTATATAATTGATGATATAAAGTAAAATCCTTCTAATAATGCATGTATTATACACATTATATTTATTATTATTTTAAAAATTCATGTGCCAAGTTTCTCTCTCCTTTCATACTACTCGAATCTTTATTATACCAAATGGTATTAAATTATTATTATTACTGTTGGTGGTGGTGGTGCGGCGGCGGCGGCGTAAGTATCATTTACAATTAGTTATTTTCTATAAATAATTTTCAACAATTTATTTTAGTAACCGAGAAGAATCTATACAATTATATTGTGTCTAAAATAATGCACAAAATTCTCTACTCTTTGCATAATACACCACTTCTTTCATGTAGTTTTTTTCATCTCGTCTCTCTTGAAATAGCATACACACGTCAGCTATCAAATGATATGTATATATCTTTATTTTTATGTTTTATATGTTATTAGATACTTGGTGCAATATGTGCTCCTTTCCTTTTGGCTTAGTTTAGTTTTTCTTATATGATACGTAATGCTACTTTTCTCAATTATATATATATATATATATATATATCATTTTTCCTATCATATGATTTGTTTAACATGATCTAAATGTTAATATATGGTGATATATAATTATTTGTTCAATACTCTCAAATTGAACTTATTAGCTAAAAATATTTATTCAATATTTTAACCCATTATTATTGTCTGTTAACTAAATATATTTACATTTATGTATTTGTTTAAATATTATATATATGGATACTACCCTTTGTTTAATATAGTAAGAATAGATATATATTATTTATGAAAAAATAAAGATATATATATAATAATAAAGATATATATATATATATATATTTGTTTTGATATGCCTAAGTACAAATGTTGATTCACTTGTTTTCCAAATGATATCATATTTTCTTTAACATTTGTAATATATAACAAACTAAAAATGGATATATATATGTCTATATTATGTGCAAATAAAACTATTATATAACTCTTATATAATTATAATATTATGTAGTTGAATTAAAAATATCCATATTATATAAATTAATATTCGTAGTAATTAGTCCATCAATTTGTCAAATCACATCCTCTCCTTACTCTCTATATTATAAAGTTGATGTCTAGCCAAAACAAAAGGAGTCTAGGCAAAGATCATAAAATTGACATTTATGAATTTTTCTAATGTAAATGATTTCATAAATATTAATCCTTGATAGACTATTAATTTGCATAAAAATAAGCTACTTAAAAATTATTAAAAATCAAAATAAATGTATGTTTTAGCACTCGGACCGTGTCTTCTTTTTTGACACAAAGCAATTCCTTATTCTTAATCATATAAGATAAATGAATCAATATATTTGTAAAATAAAAATATATTGTGAAATTATTAATAACATATAATATAATTTGAATATCATGCCAACATTCAAATTTGTAAAATAGAAGAGTTTGAATAATAATTAAATTCAAAATTGTTAATGGCATCCCAATTATTTATCCTACTAATTTTAGAAAAAAAGTAACTTCAATAATACATTAATATGCTTCAAGAAAAGAAAGACTAACCCTTATAACACATTTCTAGTTACTTTGCAATAAAAATAGCCAACTACCGTACAAAATTTGAACCATTAAAAAGGAGGTAACTTTAAATAATATATTAATATGCATAATTCAAGATAAAAAAACCAACTCATATCATATTAATTTGCAATATATATATATATATATAGAGAGAGAGAGAGAGAGGCTTTGAGGAATGAAAAGAGGGATACGAATGGGTATGAATCCAAGTTAGTTTGTCCAATATTTATAATGTGAGAAATGTAAAAGTTTATCTTAAGTGGTCCGTTATAATTACTTGCGTTCAAATTTTTTTTATTAAGAATTAAATTTACATTCAAAATGATTATGAAATAACTGATAGATTTTCATTCTCATGCTAAAATAATTGGAAGAATATTAATAATAAAGATATTTACTTTCTTATCTTATTTATTTGAATGTTCTCTATAGATTTTAAATTTTATTTTGTAATTTAAATATAATTATTTAGATTTAAGTATTTTAATTACTACATTTTTTAGTGTTAATTATATCTTTTATACTTTAAATATAGTCATTGGATAAATGTTTTCTATAGATTTAAAAAAAAACTATTAAAAAAAACTAATTAATTATAACTACTTTAAACTTTTTTCTTTTCATTAATTTTCTTTTTAAACGAAAAATATGTCCCATTATTTTTCTTTTCATTCACTTATTATTGCTAAATTTAATATACTCGTAAGCCAATATGTAAGTTTGTTATAGTCCATGATGTTCACACTATCTGTCCCATGTCCTTGTGCTGGTTATGGTGATAATTAAATTTATAGTTAATCACATGAAAATTAAAAAATTATTTATACTTGTCTTTCCTACAGTTTATTTTATAGCATTTTATTTACATAGTATTCCAACTTTTCAACTAATGCCAATTTAAAATCAATAATTTAACATTGGTAGAATATATTTATACTAATGTTTTAAATGAAGCAATATGATATAAAATTATCAGGGAATTAATCTATAAAAATACAATGTAATCTAAATACATTCCCTTATCTAATAGTGAATTTATGTAGTAAATTAATTTGTAATATTTTTTAATAATTGTATTTTTCTTTCAATCACGTAATGGGTATAATTATTGATATTATTTATCTAATGGATATATAAACATTAAGTTATTACAATCATTGTTTAAATGTTTAAAAAGTTATTTAGAGGTATGGACATGTGGCACATTAAAAAAAGGCCAAATGTCATTCTCTCCTTGAAAATACTCTCTTTTGAATATAATATAAATTTTATTAGTATTATATGTAGCTTACACTATTTGTGACAATTAAGCATCACAAAAGGATGTATATTTGTGATGTTTAATTGTTACCAAATCTTACTTGTGATGTTTAAGTGTTTACCATAGCATGTTTATTCATAACGTTTAAGAATCATTATAGTCATAGCATTATATTCGTGATGTTTAAACTTCACCAAGGTATACTTATTCCTAACATTTAAACATCACCAAAGTCTATTTATTCAAGGTGTTTAAATGTCACAAAAAGTATTTAGTAACATTTAATTATTAGCATTACTTAATATTTAAACATTACAAATAAATATAATTTTGTAACGTTTTATTTTTGGTACCATCTTAATTATAAACTTGTAGCGTGACGTCTATAAACCGTTGCCAATAATTTTCAAAACGTTATAATAATCCTTTTTTTTTGTAGCATGTCATTACATTTTTTACTTGTGAAAATCCCCTTTTTCTTGTAGTATGATGTACAGATATAATCTCATATGATAATGATATGAGTTTGTTGTATTTTATCATATGTAACAATATAATAAAATTGTGAGATGATAAACCCCTCCACCGGGTACAACTCTTTTGACAGATTTGCTGTTCTTTTATTTGTCTTTTTTTATTGTATTAGTTTTTAGTTTGGCATTAGATTAACAAAATTGTAGGATTATGAAACAACCAAAGCATAATTTAATGACTGCTTTAAAAATTTACAGCAAACCTAACTGAACGATAAACAACTTTAAGACGTAAGAAAAAGAAAAAAATTGAACATGTGAAATTAGTCTCATGGAAAGTACAAAAAATAATGATCCTTTTCATTCTCTATTTTCACAAAATTTACAAGTGGAGAGCTCCAAATATCCAACGACTGATCAAGCAGTCACATCTTTTTTTTTAAAGAAAAAAAATCACATTTTAATGTGACTCGCGGATGTTTGAGTATAACAAAATAAGACAAATGGATTTTGCATGCAATTGTGTTTTCAATATAGATATGACCCAAAGTCTTAACCATAAATATGTACTTTTTCTGTTTATTAATGCATTACATATTGTTCGGAAGTTATACTTCGTTTTTTTCTACTATCAACTTTTAAAAAAACTAGAAAATAATTTAAAAAATCATAAGTTTAAAAGTTAATTCCTCTTTTAATAATAATAATAATAATAATAATAATAATAATAATAATAATAATAATAATAATAATAATAATAATAATCACGTCGTCAGAATTAAATATGCGGAAAGGCCTAAAAAACCCTCCTAGAAAAACGAAGTACAAGTTATTGGGTTGGCATCTCTTATTTGGGCTTCGTTTAGAAATTTTTGTTATGGGTCCTCCACGCGTCCGGATTCGGATCTTACCAAATCAACTGCTCCGACGAGCCAACGGCCTCGTCGCCGCCGATTCACGTCGCCGCCCCCTGAGCTTCGCCGCTTTACCTACAGCCGGTAAACTCCTCCCCGGCACCAATCCGCTCGCCTTACCTCTGCGCTGTTCCTCCCGTGCCGCCACTCTGATCTCCCGATCCCGGTATGGCGTATTCTATTAATAAATGATCCTATCACAAATCCACCTCCGGCCACCGGTTTCGCCTCCCCTGCGGCCCCTTTCCACCCCCAACAGCCGCTGCAATCGCTTTGTTATACTGCTTCTTGGTTCTGGCCATCTGTCGCGTTCAGTCTCGGGCATTGTCTGCTTCCAACCACATATCAGCCCGATTGCTTCGAGATGAGCACGGCGGAAGCCGGTGGATCTCCGGCGGTGCAGGTCCACGTAGGCGTTGGAGATAATTTCTCCCGCACCTTCAGATGCCTAATGGTGAGTTTTGCGATAGTGGATATATATGTTATAATCTGCATCTACAATTAACTTCTTTTTTTCTTTTTTGCTTTATTTTTTTTCACATGCAACGACGCAGTTGTTGTTCAAGGGAATCCCATTTCTGTTTAATTCTTGGATTATAAGGCACCTCAATGAAGTGGATTATGCAGTAACTCCATCTTTCTCAATCGTGTTTAATTTGGTTATCAAATCTTGGAGTTGCTTTTTGACTTCAGAAATTTGATTGATATTTTTTTTAAGAGAGAAACAAAGAATGACAAGTACAACGTCTTGGGTAGAAAAAGCAAGATTGTAAATCTTACATAAGATTTAGGATCTTAGAGATGTAAGACCCTACTTATTAATAAATATACATTTTTAAAGATAAAAAATAGACAATTTTTTTGCACTCAACTCTTTGGTTACACTTCAATAAGTTATAGCTCTATCAATTTATAAGCTAAAATATATTAAAACAACAAGAGTGAGAAAAAATATATTGAATTTGATTTAACTTAATTATTATCAAGATTATATTTTTATTATTTAAATTATTATATTAACCATTTGCGATCGAATAGGATCATGTGACAAAAAATAATATCCTATTAATTTAAGATCTATGCATAAGATCCTCACATTACAAATTCCCAGGAAATAGCAGATTAGGTCATAAAATTGATGATTGCATAAGGGGAGCTTTCCATTCCTTTCTCAAAAAAAGATCTCTTGGGCTACATTTTGAGGATCTTATGATAAATTTCTCGATAGAAATGAAAATAGGAAGAAATTATTCTAAAAAACTCTAGAAGTGGAAGAGATTATGTTAACTTTCTTCAATTTGTTGCTATGCAGCTTTATGCAGTACAGTTCCATCTCTTTGTTACTGCCATATTGTTTTTAAGCCATGAAGGGTTTCGCCATGCATGCATGCCCACGGAGGTTCGATGTTAATATTTTCTTACTATATTTTTTGTCCATTTAAGTTTTTTTTTGTTCCTTGGCTGCTTGGAGGCTCTATGGCGAATGAGGCCAGTTACTAGGACAATTATATGTTCGGAGCAGGTTCACATTTGCCTCTTACGATAAAAAAATTATAGGAAAAACTTTTGTTTTTTCGAGAAAGGAAAGGATGACCACCCAGATAAAGGTATTAAAAGTTTCTGTCATGTTGTCATAAACTGGACTTGTGCAGAAACAATTTTTATGTATCACTATATTGTATTTTCGGTCCCGAGCCCGGATAAAGGAGGAGGGTTGTGTTAGGCCCCGACAGCCAGCGTAAAACCCTGTCGAATCTCATGAACATGGATCAACGAAGTCGTATGATCCATGTAGCCGACCCCACCTAGTGGGATAAGATTTTGTTGTTGTTGTTTTGTTGTTGAAAGGATGACCACCAGAGTTTATGGTTGTCATCCATGTATATATATATCAATAAAGGATATCGGCATGTACAGGTAAAGTGCTCTCAAGAAGAGAGTGGCAAAAAATATGGGAAAAGGCTACCCAAAACCCCATTCCCGAAGAAGAAATGAGGAGTGGTGTACAATGTTATCCACCTGACATCTCTCCCCCCCAAAAATGGTCCGGTTGCACTGGAGCCAAATGGCCCAGGCACCGGCCAAAAACGTTGCCAAAGAGAGTCTCCAACGCTGCCTCTGCCTCCCATGAATCCAAAGAGACTGCCAAAATGCGTCCGCCGATGCTGGGAAGCCGTCCAAAAAAACCATATGTGACCACACCTGCCAAGATATAGAGCATCCAAAAAATAAGTGGCCAACATCCTCCTCCGCCTCTCTGCAGAGAACGCAGGATGTGTCAGATAAGGGGGCCCCTCTCGCCCTATATGCTCTCGTGAGCACCCGTCCACGTCGCATGAACCAACCAAAGATCCTGACCTTTATGAGTACGCAATCAGCCCTGAGCACTGAGCCCATCAGATACCAAGGGCTCCGATAGAAAACGAAGGTAGAGACTACGTGCTGAGAAGGAGGTTGAGATCCATATCCAACCATCTGCCCGGGAGGAAAACTTTTAAAGTGGTTAGCATATGTTATTATATGGTCGTCATATATATATATATATATATATATATATATATATATATATATATAGGGTTTAATGTAGGTGTTGAGCGCTTTAGATGTGAAACACATGTCAAGCGGCTTTACGCATAGTTTACTTTATTTTTTTCGATATCTTTCTTCATGAATAGTTTAGATGATCATTGATGGTAACAAAAAATAATTTTATAACGTAAAAAGTTATGAAAAATACGTATATCTATTATGAAGGACAATAATGTACATAAGTTCGTAAAATTTTGAAAATGATGAATATAATTGTTGACAATGATTTGAATCATGTTTTTGTTATCATCAATGATCATTTAAATTATTCATGAAAAAAGATATCGAAAAAAATAAAGTAAACTATGTGTAAAGCCACTTGACACACGCTTCACATCTAAAGCGCTCAACACTTAACATTAAACCCATATATATATATATATATATATATATATATATATATATATATATATATATATATATACAAAGTTAAAACCGTTAAAATTTATGGTTCTTAAGAGGATAGAATTCAACAAAAAGAGACTTTAATAGAGATTCTCAGGATTCAGGGATCCTATAACATACTTCCTGTTTACTTGGGTTATGACCCTTAATGGGCGTTATTGTTGAGTGAAGATTCATGCTATCGGCAAGCATTTTCCTGGCTAATTGCTAGTTGTTTGTATGACTCTTATGACAACTTTTATGTTATATTCATATCAATTGTTTAGGTTATTTTTGTAACTGTAAATCCTTAAAGGAGCTGAACATGTTGCTTCCCTAAATGCAATGTTTCAGTTATTGTTATTCACTTTTTTGTGCAAAAAGATGTGGTCTAAAAAAAATGTTCTTCCCATTTACCACAATGATTCAACTGCAGAAGAAAATGCTGTGAGGTTGCTGAAAGTGGCATGGATAACTTTTCCAATTGGCATCCTTTTTACTACAGCTTCCTGTATCTTTGTGTTTTGGTCCCAAAAACTTAATATTCATGGTAATTCAATTCATCACTCATGAAAAGGCGCTTTTTATGTTTGCATTCTTGGCCTTAGAACTGATAAATATGATCTTTGTTGTTGAGGCTTCACTTCAGGCATACCATAATTTTTCTGTGTATGAAGTCAATGTCTTGGTTCAATGACTACCATTAAGTTCATGACTGTAATAATTTCAGTGGTTCTAGGAATTTGGCTCACTATTTTTTTTTCGAAAGTACACTAGTTCCATTTGTTCCTTTAAAATGGCATGAAAGAATGATTTAAGTTTTCATAGTTCTTTGCTATCTATCTTGAGATTTAAGATATAACTAGTGTCATAAGCTGCCAACACTGACTGAACTTAGAGTGACAGAATGATAGTCCTCGAGAGGAAGATTTGTGACAAAGGTTTCTGAGTGCAGTTTTTATCATGCTGATATTGATTGCTTCTGGAAAAAAAGAGCTACCACTTGATGCCCTTAAACTTTAGTTACTCTAATCCAATGTCTTAATCAATTTGTGTTCATTATCTTGTTCTTTCTTTCTTTTCTTTTCCCTATATAGTCATTGGTGTGAGATTGATTTTCTAAAATTGCATGGTTTGCTTGTATTTTGGAGTTGTTGGCAGAGCCTCTACATACTCTTTCTCAGAATTTGCTTCAACTTAAATTAAGATTGATAGTCGAAACTGCAGCGACTATTCTATGATGCTTGACCACATCTTTCTTTATTGTCAGGCATCCTAGCATGGTAAAGACTTGCAATATCAACGTTATTTTTAGTTTTTAATTTGTACAATAATAATTAGTTTGCAGTACTATAGTATGAGAAACCTTTTATTTTGGTAGACATTTTTTGAATCATTGCAATGTACATTTCAGTCATAAGGACAACGAATGTTTTATTTTCTCAAGAATATATGTTCATATTGTGATCAACATAAAACAACTGATGTGCAAAAATAATTGATGGTTTTTTTCCCAATGCTCTTTTGTGTACTCTTTGCATTTATTAGAAGTATAAAGTTTAATAGTTTGAAAGTAAGAATGACAAAGGTTTGTGTTACGGTAACACAAATTACTTATGGTGAGGCAATGCCAATCCTTATGATTACAAATTCACTTGAAAATTGGAACTACTTTTCATTCTTTGGATTTTCCTTTGTGCTAATATCCAAAATTTAATGTCTTTCCTTAAAAGAATTGACTCGGTGTTTCTTGGAAACCAAGCCAAATTGATTGTAGTTTATTGTCATGTAAATATGGCATGAAGAAAAGAGAGTATTCCTTTATTCATGCTAATTAAAATTTCGAAATTCTTCTAAAAAAAAAGTTAGAATTTCGAAATTTGATGTTTGCAGGAGGAAAGTATTGTGTTTGCTTTATCCCAGGCTTCTTATGGAGCCTGTTTTTTATAGGGATACTGGGCGTACTTCCTACTATTTTGGAACGCCAAGAAATCTACTCTGTTTCCCTTCAGGTTTTTAATTATGAATTCATGTTCTTTTGTTATTGTCAAAAGATTAGTTTCTTAGTAACACATATAGGATTCTGGTTATTTTATGTGACAAGATGCTTGAGATTAGATTCAAAGTTTAAGTTTAACAACAGACTATTTTCAGATTACAGAACTTGATGGAGTATGACAAAAAACTTTTGCAGATGTGTGCATTATTTACTGGACAGTATGCAGGAAAGTTGATTCTTCAAGTAGGTGAACAGCTTGTCCTTTTGTGGGTCGACACACCATATAACTAGGCTGTCTACGGTCTTGTTGATGGACTAGGTATCTCTATGGTTATGCATATCCTGATGAATGAAGCAAGTCTCCTCCTGAGTTTTTCATGTTGCTATTTGGTGAAAACACATCTATTCTGGTGATGCTTGCAGGAAGCTTGGTTGTCAGATTGGCATTTCTTCCTTTTGAAGAAAGTTCTTATGCTACTTTTGCCAAGTTGACCATCAGGTTTGTTTGTCTTTGGAAAAAGTTTCTATGTCCTCAGCTCAGTTCATCTGTTTTTCTTAGATCTATCTGGAAGGACAGATAGGCACCAGAAATATGATGGAAGAAAATTACACTGCTGAAAAATAAAATAGTTTGTCCATATGGAGTGACAATCCGCCTAATTCGTTACTTCAAATATAATAAAAGTTAATACAATATATTTGTACTACTACATCGGCTAAGTAACTAATTAGAAAACGAAATACATTATGGTAGTGACTGTTGGTTGTTGAGTGCATGCATGGACCATGGTGATAGTGCGACATGTTTCACTACAAGAAAAACCCCGATTTCTAACGGTTCATTTTCGACGGGCGTAAATTTGTCTGAATTACCGACGGATCGAATTATCCGTCGAAATTATCGTCGGATAAGTTTTCGACAGTTTTAGCCATTTGAACTTACGACGGTTGAAAATTCGTCGAAACTTTCCGTCGAAAGTTTCGATGATCGTAACTGTTGAAGATGTTAAAACCAGGTGATCAGTTTCCATGCTGGTTTTTCGACGGTTCACGTATCCGTCGAAACTTCTCTTAACGTTAATGGGTTATCTATATTTTCATTTTCGACGGTTCCGGCCGTCGAAAGTTGCGACATTTCACGGAACCGTCGATATTTCGGCGGTCGAACCCGTCGAAAAGTTAACAACAACAACAACAACAACAAAGCCTTATCCCACTAGGTGGGGTCGGCTACATGGATCGTAACCGTCGGAAAGTTAATTCATTTTAATTCTATTTTAAATGTTTTCGACGGTTTTGACCGTTGAAAGGGAACATTTATAATTTATATAATTCTCTTTCACTTGATATATATTATTATATATTTCGACGGTTTAGAGAACCGTCGAATGTTTCGACGCAGCGGGTTTGACCGTCTGAATTTGAATTAATATTTTATTATATTTACCTACTTTCCGACAGTTCCGACGGTCGAAAATGGACTATATAAATATCCGACCCCACTGTCACTATTTCGGTTTCCCTCTCTTCGAATCGCGAGCGAATCCGATCTGGCGGCGACCTCGTGCAGCTTCCCGGCATCCATGCTCCGCCAAACGCCTGCCAGTTGGACCGTCGGCCGCCGGCCTGTGAACGAGACCCTCCGCCACCTGCATTGCGCTCGCGGGCATCCAGCCGCCGCCTGAACAAGTGAAGCCGCCGTCCGCCGCCTCTGCAACCTCCGTCTCCGGCGCAGGTAGGCTCCCCGGCCCCATCGTCCGGCCTCTCTCCTAGCCTCTGCCCTCCGCTCTCTCTCAATGCGCTCGCGGCGGCCGGCCTGATCCGGCCGCGGCGGACTGATCCGGCCGCCAGCGGCTGGATCCGCCCTCCACGTGCAGCAGCCAGATCTGGACGCGGTGGTGGCCAGATGCGCCCTCCGCGTGCGGCGGCCCGATGCGGCCGCGCACGAAGGTCCGATGCTCTCACCATCCATCCCTGATCCAGGAATCCCTCTTCTTGCAAGCCCTGCACAATACAGTCCATCTCTTCCTTTCCAATGGTTGGGGAACTCTTGCTTAGCCATCCCATCTTCACCAATAAGATATTCATCACCCTACAAGTTATACCATAAAAAGAATTACATATCAGTTTAATTAAGTAGCATGTGATAAAAAAAAACTTTGGTTGCGCCATACAATTATACTTATCTTATGATTCATTTCTTAAAAAAAAACACAGTTTAATATTTGCTAGGAATGGATCACACTTGTGCAATTGTAGTGTGTAGCCAAGACAGTTTTTTTATTGAAGTGGTATCCAGGAATTAAAGAGGCCCCTAAGCAAATTAATCAATTAAGCTTACATATTATATTATTCGTATTACTTGCTCACCTTGAGCCACTTCTTCACTGCACTTCTATAACCTGTGGCCAGAATTATGGCATCAAAGTGCTGAAACCTTCCATCAGAGGTCATGTAATTGCCCTTTGTGCTCTTTACTGAAGGCAAAACCTGCACAGATCCATGTGAGCCGTAGATTATTTTTCACTTGGTGAAGTCATAATGATTTCCCAGTGACATGTACAAGGCCAATAATGCAATCCATCAAAGCCCTTCATGCAAAATAAGAACACCAAAATCAAATTACAATGGCATATTTTTGAACTTCATTCAGAACTATCACTTGTTGTTAGATTGTTGAATATGAAAGCATATCACAATATTTCACAAGCATGTTTTGATACATTTTTAGATATTTTAAAAGAGGTCACACCAATTGGGAGTCGCATTCCTAAAAATTTTTATAAGACAAAAAGATTGGTTAGTAAATTTGGTCTTGGCTTAACTAAAATAGATTGTTGTCGTGATGGTTGTATGTTATATTATGACGACGACATCAATCTAAATGAATGCAAATTTTGTGGGGCCGAACGATATAGAGTGACTAACAAAACTCAAGTGGCTGTGAAAAGAATGCATTATTTGCCTCTTATTCCAAGACTTAAAAGACTATACATCGGAGGTAATAGTCACATTGTTTGAGTGTAATTGGTTTGATCCAAAGGAAAGGAGAAGGATGCGAGTTCATAAAGATTTCAAAATAGTTGAAGTACGTCACAATAGGTGTTATGAACGTTTTGATCCTTTCATTATTCCGTCCTCTACAAGTCAGATATATTATGTGTCATATCTAGAGAAGACCAGGGACAAAGCAGTGAGTTGTAATAAAGACGAAAGTAAGACGCAGGATAGAAATTGATGGGGCGTTGCAATGTGCATACCAAGACGACTCACATACTTCTGTGGCACCTATTGTAGATACCGAATTAGTCGACGATCTACAAAATTCAGAACAGTTATTTGGAGACTTCGATAATGTCAACATACAAAATGACGAGAATGCTTCGGACGAAGATGAAATTGAAATTACGTCATCTTCAGATGATGATGACGATGAATATCAGTCATGTGGTAACTCAGATGATGACTAATGTTATTATTAGCTAATGTCACGCTCATATAATATTTTTATCTTACGACTATCGGGTTGTTGTATTACAACTATTGTTATCTTACGAATTGTTCGCTTACGACTAATATTGATGTTGTATCCTAATAGTTTATTCAAATTATCATCTGTCGCCATATTGTAAACATAGTTAATGATGCATGCTGACGATCATTCGGATCGACGAATGCCTGTCGAGGACGGTGCATTTTCATATTCGTTTCATCTCGTGAGTGTTTGAAACAATGATCACAATTTTACACATAAAAATAAGTGAATTAATTTGTTTATTTTTTACAAGCGCCTCCAGATATTAAGAATTGGTTCTCGAGTTATACGTACAATTCCGTTCCTGAAGATGCGACACAAGACGTAGCTGAACATAGTCAGGTCGAAACGTCGTCAAATTAGAGTTTTGTATCAATTGTAAATTTGAAGTTCATTAAATTTTGTATCATGCAGATGTTTCGTTTTGGTAAAAGAAAAAATAAAAGAAAGGAGAAGGTCATCCCTAGAGATAATTCTCCTCTGCCGGCTCCTAGATCAATCACGGGCATTTGCATAATAGAACGGCTGTCTCCTCCGCCGGCTCCTTTCTCTCACGCTGATATTGCGAACCTGGAGACACAATTGCCGGAAGAATTCGTTAGAGCTCTTGATTCCGTGGAACCCTCAGATGTAGTTTCGTCAAATCGTTTGCACAAAGCATACTTACAGCCAGATGGTAATTTAGGGTAAGTGTTATTTTATGTCTTTCGAATCCATCCTCATTTTGTGATTCACCCATCGCATTTTATAATTTCATATTCTTAAAGGTTTGTACCGTCGAAATCCGCGGCTGCCGCAGTTACTAAGGTGTTGCGACATAAGTATACTGATGCGTGGCTTACATGGAGGGAAGTTCCTTATGTCACGAGACATATACTATTTAATAAATTTCAGGTATCCTTAGAAGTCAACTTGGTCATTAAAATTTATCTTCGTACTAATTTAATTATTTTTATATACATGCAGGCCGATGTGTGGTGAGATCCTGAGCATATGGAACAAATGTGGAAGGCTTTTAATTTTCGGTGCTCGAAGAGATTGTCCGCGATGTTTTCGGAAGCTCGAGCTGCAGGAAACGGCCCAATTGGATCCCCGAGACTGTTTGGATCGAATTGCTGCGAAAGTGGTCCACCGATGAGTACAAATTAAAGTGCGAAAAAGCGAAAACAAGTCGAGAGTTCGACCAGGGAGCATGCTTGCATTCGGGTGGATGTGTATCCACGAGCACGATTGCCAAGAAAATGGTAGTCTTTAAATATTGCGTGGACAAAATATTATACTTTATTTGACATTTTTAACTGCAAGAGAAAGAAACGGGTAGAGCACCGACTCAGGACGAAGTATTTTTTCGAACTCATTAGAAGAAGAATAAAGAATAGGTTTCATCATTTGCTCAGGAGACATGTATGTAAATCTAAGTGCCTCTTATGTTTTTTAAATTTCAAGTAAATCTATAAGATAGTAAAATCGTCATTGATTTATCTTATTTTTTAATATCGTTGATTTATTTATTTATTTTTAATTTCAGGAGTCTTACAAAACCAGAGAAGTCGAGCACATTACGCAAGCCACGCAGGAGGGGACCACACCGCTTACCCCAAGACAACTTTGGATGGACCACGTCGGGGTTAAGAAGGGTCGCATTTACGGCCTCGGATCTTCTGTCAGTATTGCAGATATTGGATATGGTCGTAAATCGATTTTAGGTTCCTCTGGTCACGGTATGCAAGCAATGCTTCATCAGATGAGGCAAGAGATCACGCAAGAGATCAGGCAAGAGGTTACGCGAGAAATCGGAAAGGAATTCGAAGAACGTGAACGCCGTACGAAGAAAGAGATGAAGAAAATGATGCGTGATATGATGTGTGGCGAACTCGACGACCACGACGACGAGGACGATTTAGTACTATAGTTTTTTTTTGTGTTGTGTTGCGCTCAGACAAGTGCTAACTCACTTCCCCTTGTTCATAACATTCTACATATTTGTTCTACAAAACTCACTCTCTCCCGACTCTTTGTGCTATGCAGTGATGATCGAGGTGCCTTGCGAAGGCGAGACCACATCATTTTGCTCGGCCCATGTGTCTAGCTTCTTGTGACCAAGACGTTATGCTTTGCTTTGCTTACCATCTTCATGTTCCCAAGACATTATGTGTTGCATTTGTGTTGGACAATTGTTATGTTCTAGATTTGTATTGTGTTGGACATTATGTGTTGCATTTCTTATGTTTGGACAATTGTTGTGTTGTGTTGGACATAATTATGTGTTACAAATGGATCGTTTGTTGTATTATCTGTTTGGACAGCCAATTTATGTCATTTTATTTTTATTTTTTTTATTGTTTCCGACGGTTAGAACTGTCCGTCGGAAACATTAAAAAAATAATCATCGACATTTAATTTTTTCGATACTTATTGACGGTTCTAACCGTCCGTTCAAACTTATAGTCGGTCTTACCTGTCGCTAAGCATCGTCGGTTTCAACCGTCCAAAGTTAACGACGGTTTGAGTCGTCGAAAGTCAACTGTTGAATCGACGGCTCAAACCGTCGATCTGAATTTTCGACGGTTTGAACCGTCGATACATATTGACGGCTCAAACCATCTTAAATCTTCAACGTTCGACGGCTGCGCCCGCCAATTGGACTGTCAAAGATGTCGACGATTCAGAAATAACCGTCGCAAATCGTTTGCGAAGCGTTGTTTTCACACGGACGCTATCCGTCGAAAAACGTCATTTCCGACGGTTATGACGGTCTGTAATAGGCTATTTCCTTGTAGTGTTTCCATTATCCAACACCCTTCATGCCATG
This sequence comes from Pontederia crassipes, assembly GCA_030549335.1. Classification (NCBI taxonomy): domain Eukaryota; kingdom Viridiplantae; phylum Streptophyta; class Magnoliopsida; order Commelinales; family Pontederiaceae; genus Pontederia; species Pontederia crassipes. The sequence continues at coordinate 63,868,658 of CM060196.1, read as the reverse complement.
TTCTAACACCCCTCTCTCCTTTCTCTTGTGTATAGTCCAACAGGTGGTGTAATTGCCTGGTGTTGGTGCCAAGTAGCTTCTCGCTATAACCAATTTGTAGAGAGACTTTTATCAAGGACACCACTATAGGACAGCTGGAGGAGACGATATTGATTTTTTCTGTTGTGTAACATGTTTGCTACATAAAGATGCTTGCTTAGAATGGAATCTTTTAAATATGAGATCATTGCAAAAATGACATTTCAGTTGTGGTGACTTCAATCAATGATTTATGTTATCCAATTAGAACACCAGAATTTTGCATGAACAACTTGTTGATATTTCTCAGTTTGGCAGGGCAATCGTCTCAAACTAAAGTGAGGCTAGGGAGTTCCTTGGAAGATGCCCTAAAGCTGGTTATCTTAATTGGTATTCTCTCAGTTTTTCAGCTTTCATCTTTCTATTTTTTTATAACTTTTTTCTGCAAAGATAGCGGCGGTAGCTATTTCTTGGCTACCATTTTTTTCAGAATTTTTCGGCATCTCATTGACCATCATATTTTATTTCTTAGAAACAAATTATTTTTACATACTAAACAAAACTGTTTTTTAAAAGGCTTATAAGATTTTCTTTACTTGGGTTGCATTTTTTTTACAGTTTATTGTGATAAAACGTTCCTTTTTCTTGTTAGATATGTATTAGAGTCTAGACACATTACTTCAATAATTAGGGCGTCTTTCAATCAAGCCCAACATGCAAGTTTAAAAGAAGTTGCTGCTCTGATCTCTTGAAAAGCTGAAACTTGGAGAAATTTAAATGAGTTGCTATTTCATTGATGTCAATCCTACAGAGCATAAATATACTTATTAATGACTGAAAATAAGAATTTATTTGAAGAATTAAAATCCTACTGAATCAGGAAAAGTCAAATTTATAGTTTCGATAAAAAAAAGCTTTGAATTTCCATCATGTTTACCTGTTTTCAGTTTTTTTTTTTTTGAAACATTTCCATCTCTTTTCACTTTTCAGTTTTTCCAATGAAAAAATCATGCAATTTTATTGGATATCTAGCATTCATCTAACGTGATTGCTTTGGTCAGGCTTAATAGTGATGCCATTTGTTCCAAGCTACTCATACACTGATAATACTACTTTACGGGCAAAAATGGAGTGATTGTGAAGCTCCAGATATCCTTCTACTATCTCAAAAAAAAAAAACGATATCCTTCTACTATTGTTTTTATGTCATTACTTTATCCATGAATGGTAAGTGTGTGAATTACTGATATTGGTCCTTAGACAATGTTCATTGGTCTCTTTCCATATTTTCGTACTTATAACCACATCTGTTAATTAGCGTAACTGGCTGCATTTATTCATGTTTTATGCTCATTAAATTTTTAACTATAATTGAGAACATGTGAGGAATATTACTTGGGCAAAAGTTCATTGTCCTTTCACTTTAATGGTGATGTTACCTGCATGTCGCACTAAGTGGTGCCCTTCTTACCTCCAAAACAGTTATATAGTTAAATTTATTCAACCCACCAAAGTGTTAATTTTTTCACTCTAAACAAAGTTGATTTGTTCACTTTTTTTCCTTGAAATTGTCATAATATTCATGTATTTAATCATTCAAGTCTTTGTGATGAATTCGTAAGTCATCCTAAATGATGTGTTTTATATTGAATAGCTATATAGTATGTGCTAATAAGTTTGTGAACTTGTATGTTTATGTATCCAGAAGTTTGAACGAAATGTTGTTCTTCAAAGGGGAAAAGAGATTCATTGCATAATAGTTATACTCTTAATCTTATGTCCTTATTTATCTTACAAATGATTAGGGATGTTGGGTTATTCTTGCTGATTAGATTCTATTATCTAGGGACGTCTGAAGCTTTGCTGCATGCAGTTGGAGATGAGAAACAACTTAAGCAGTCAAATAATATGTTTCTTATATTCTCTGTGATCTACATTTCATTGAATGTTCTACTGATTTGGTTTGCTGGAGCAGTTGGGTTAATTTCTGCAAACTCATTAAGTATCCTTTCTGCAAACATCTTTCCCATGATTTATAGTTATTCTATACTAGAATCCATGCTTATCGGTATAAAACACTTATACCTAAACAAACCTATATTTGTTTGTTTTTAAAGTCTTTTGACTTCAAGTACATTTTGATATTTTTGGATTGTTCAAATGTAGTTCCTTAAGCATCCTATTCAAAACTTCAAACCTTGATTATATATTTCAGCGGTTACATGTTTACGTTTTGATGGATGTTTTATCTCATGTTGTTGTTGTCTGTTTTTTGCAGTATCCTAATTGACAGAATATAAACAGAGGCTGTAAGCTACCATTAGTACTTTGAAATATCTCTTTGGAAAGAAATTGCTTCAAGCATTAACTTTTATTTAACTGTTTAATATATGATGCTACGAATCATGTACTCTGGGATATTCATCAAAGGATTTTTTAAAGTTACTTGAATATCCTAGCAGGGATAATGAGTTTGTTGTAAAGCATCTTCGCCCAATATGCCTTTATTGTTTGAAGGATTTGCAATTGTAACTCAATGCAGCTCGGATTTGATGGATCTCGCAGGAGACTTCTGCTTCTGCCTTCTACCATTGCTAGCCATCTGGCTGGGAAGTTTTGATTCTTTCTTGTGCTGCAACTTTAATATCTGAGCAAGTTTTTCTAGACAGGGAAAACTTCTGACGGACTGCTCATATGCATCTAGTAGTTGTTGTTGTATTGTTTTGCACGTCAGAGCTTGTAATATATGTATCTCATTTCTTTGGTTTATAGTGTTAGATCATTTACATTTGCTGGCATCCTGTGTAGTATACATGTTATTTTTCTCATTTCCTTGGTTTGTAGTGTTAGATAATCCTCCATGCCTTGCATTTATCTATCGAATTAGATTCTAAAAGTATTTTGAGTAGGTTACACGTTCCTTGAGCGAATTCGAGTGTTCTCTAATAAAATCACTGGGGTCCTTTTTGTTAGTTGTACTAACATAGACATTAAAATTTAAGCAAAACAAATAGTTCTTTCCATGATACGACAGCATTCTTTTCCGCACATGTTCTGTGCGTGTGTATGAGAGAAAGAGAGACTTTTGAGGAAATTTTGAGCATTCTTTAATTTGCTTTGTTCGATCCTACAAGATATAGCCATGAAAAGCAGTCCGTCAACAAAATCATACGCAGATGCAAACACATTGATATGTATGCTAATCAATGGTAAAATTATTTATCTTGGTCCATCCATTTAAGATTGTTCTCCTCCCATACTTAACCATGATTTGCTGAATTTGAACAGAATGTCAATGTTTGAATTCTTTAGCAGCATCATCAGGATGGAGTTGGAGTCATGTAAATGAAATTGAGGGCACTTATATTAGTCATTTCCTTTCCCCATGGATGTTGAGATGATGCGTCGATTTGCATCAAGTTAAAGTTACAGTTTAGTTTTCTTTTCTTTTCTTTTCTTGGTTCCATATAGTTATTCTTAGAAGGGCTATATTCAATTGTCCTTTATGTTAATCTCAACAGAACTAATAACTGTTTATAGGGAGGCAAATTTTCCATTAATATGGTCTTTACGTTCACTCACAGCATCGAACAGCATCCATGCGGTGAACATGACTATGTAAACATTATTCATAGGTCAGAGAATGTGGATTACAAAAGAGTGTTCATTTGAAATACTGTTTCCAAACAATAAAATTATTATGTGGTGCTAGTGTTATATACAAAGACATACAACTGTCAAATCTTATTGTTGATGATTGCAGCGAAGACAAAATTCTGTGTAAAATAAGTATGTAAAGAGTCCGTGTGTTATAATGTGAATTCACGTGTAGTGGCTTTGGCTTTGCGAATGCATTGGATTCATGTCTAAATTTAGTATTTCTACGACTACTATTGAACTCTCTTTTATGGTTCTTGGAAGTGGCATTTCTTGTTGTGCTAAAAGATGAAGTTTTGATGGTATCTCTTTTGCCTTTCTTGGGTCAATTTGAACGATTGGGATTTGAACATGATCGACTACTTTTTTGGCCCAATCTCACTTGATATCAACAGTTTTCATTGTACCTTTATTAGTGTAGAAAAAAGTATTCTTTTTCCTATGTTCTAGGCCTTGTACATTTTTCTAACTCAAGATCTTATCTTTGGCTTCACACACAAAACAAGTCCTAAGTTTAATCTGATACTTCTTGGATGGCTACACACGCAAGATTACGTGGGAAATTATTTACAAAAACTTAAAAGATAGACAGTTGAATTTATATTCTTTTTGTTCAAAAATTATAATTTTAAGTCAAGAACTATAAAAGGGTGTGCTTCCTACAATCAGTCTAAAGAGAGAACTAAACAAGTTGGAAGATCTAATTCAAGAGCTACAGACGGGCGTGTTTCATATAAACGGCCCCGAAAAATGATGAAGAAAATCTACCAAGATGGAATAAGACAAGTAGAAACAAATTTGTAGAACAGTCGTAATCCCAAGGAGTTCATTACTCTTGCACAAGAATTTACCTGTGACACCGTTGATGGAACGTCTTTCAATTAATTAACTCTCCGTAGAATTTAAGCGAGAAGAGCTCTCTGCAATGGAGTTTGGCTTTAAATTTGTTCCTTTTCGCAGCAAAGCATAAAAAAACATCTTTACTTACTAAAAGAAGATTAGTGAGTCCAATTTGTTACAAATAAATATGAATTACTACACTCGTGATGATGCTGTAATTCAAACAATAGTAGATGCAGCATGATCCCAGAGAATCACAGTAAGAGCTTTGGACAAAATAAAAATAGGAATAAGAAAGTTAATTGGACATGATATGAACACAAAGATCATGTTTGACCACTTGCTATTCTGCATCCCCCTTGCTTGCATGGGAGTAAATTTCACAAACGATAATCTAACTTAGAGGTATGCTCCATATGGTAATTCAATTTCACTTTATAACATCATAATCAGAATAGTCATGATTATCACGATTGGTTATAACACCGGTGGATCGTTAAGCGAAGCGCCGATGTGGATATTTATGTGACATCATGTCAATATTTTATCTTTCCTTCACGTCAAATTTAAAAAGCTAAAAAAATTCATATTCGCATTTTTTCTCTCTCCTCTACTCAAATTTAAATTTTTTTATTTGCATGATCATTCAACTTTTCAAAATTTTCAAATACAATAATTCAACTTTTCAATCTTCAATATTAAAAACTAAAATAAAAATAAACAAAAAACTAAAGACACTTAGATCGAATCGGCATGGTTTGGGTACAACTCAGTCGAGTCGGACCGCCTAATTTTCATGTTCATTAAATATATAATATTATTATATTAGGAAAAAAAGAAAAATAAAATACTAATTGTATATTTTGCCCTAAAATAATAAATCATATTATAATATATGAAAAAAGTGTCACATTTTCCCTAAAATTTAGACTAATAAAAATATTATAATATATGATATTATGATTATTTATAATAAAATTATTTTATGTATAAGATAGTTATAATGCATGATTAATTAATGGAATATATAAAAAAATACACCAGTTATAATTTGGCTCAATGCTACTAGATGACGGGTTGTGCCCAACTAGTACAATTTGGCTCGAGCCCAACGAAGTCTCAACTGAAAAAAAAAATATTTATAATTATAATATTTTTTATCAGTCTATTAGGGCAAAAAATGTAATTTGTATTTTATTTCTCTAATTTGTATTTCACTAATTTAAAAATTAATATAATATTATATATTTAATGCACAAAAAATTAGGCAGGCCAACTCAATTTGGTCGTGTCCAAATCATGCTGGATCAATCCAAGTAACTTTAATCTATTATTTTTTTATTATTTTAATTTTTATCAATGACCATAATTAAAAATTTTGAAAAGTTAAATGTTGGTGTCTGAAAATTTTAAAAAGTTGAAATATAGTGCATATACAAAATTAAGATTGAGTAGATAAGAGAGAAAAATATTGATGTGAATTTTTTTTATTTCTACAGCATCTACATCAAAAAATTATTTTTGAAGTTCGATAATTGTAATATTAGAAAGTGAATTTGTGACCATATTAAAAATATCTTTTAAGTTGGATGATCACTGTTGAAATTTACTTAAGCCAACTTATATTACAACAAACCCCCAACTATTAAACATGAATGTAAGTGATTTTCATGCTAAGTCAGTTTATAGATCGAAGAGATGACTACTCACTACATCCCCGAGTCATGGCCTGGATGGAATCAGTTGTGGCACTTAAATGCTCCTCCTAACTTTCCCATGGTATACTGCATCACAAACTCCCCCACAGAAACTTTTATGCTTCACTCCTTCGATAACTCTTTATGCTCTCGATAAGGTTCAGGCCGCTATGCGACCGATCCAGGCCGCGCATGGCGGGATCAAGCCGTTAGCATGAGTGAGAGAGGGTTGCCGGCCATAGGAGAGAGAGGGGGGTCGCTGGGAGGGTCGTCGTCTGGGATGGAAGTCATTGCGCCGATGACAGAGAGAGAGAAGAGAAAGAAAGAGGTAGAGAGAGTAGTGGATTGGTGGAGAACGTGAATAAATAGAGAGTGGGGAGCGGAAAAAGAAAAAAAAGGCGGGAGAGTGTGGCGGGATTATTTTTTAATTACCGATGATTTCACGTGTCACAAAGTTTAATAATAAAATAATATTTTTATGTTACCGATGATTCTGATCATTAGAATTTTTAACGGTTAGAACGGTCAGTAATTATAATAATAAAATACTAATTATATTATATATTATGATATATAATTATTTTTATGATTACCGATGGTTCGGATCATAAAAAATTTTGACGGTCTAAATTGTCGATAATTATAATAATAAAATATTAATTATATTATATATTATGATATATATGACTATAATATTTAATTATTTTTACGATTATCGACGCTCCAGACCGTCAAAAGTTTTGACGATCCGGACTGTCGATAATTATAATAATAAAATAATAATTATATTATATATTATGTTATATAATATATAATATTTAATTATTTTTACGATTACCGATAGTCCAGACCGTTGGAACTTCCGACGGTCCGAACTGTCGGTAATAATAATATTAAAGTACTAATTATATTATATATTATGATATATAAGATTATAACATTTAATTATTTTTACGATTATCGACGGTCCAAATGGTCAGTAATTATTATATCAAAATACTGATTATATTATATATTATGACGTATAATATTATAATATTTAATTATTTTTACGATTACCGATGCTTCAGACCGTCGAAAGTTCTGACAGAAAATAAAATAATATTACAATAAATTTCATAATTTATTTTATTTATTTTTGACGGATTGCTATTCGTCGCAAATTGCGAATTAATGATTTTTTTTCGTCGGAAAATCTCAATTTTCGTGTAGTGAACATCATTTTTTTATGCACAAATAGCTTACAATTATGGTTTCTTAATTTATTTTTGCTTTACCTGAAAAAAACAATTATTTTAACACCTTTCAATGCTGAAATAAAACAATAATTTGTCTTTTTGGAAAATGGTTTGATGAAGGAGAATCTCTTACTCCTCATCAAATATTGCTATCCTAATTGCACTGAGCCTGAGGGGATTGACACTAAAATGATGTGCACTTCTACTCTCCTAGGTCATCTACCAGGGTTGTACGGGAGAAGATCCTGCAAGCTTCAAGGAATGTGATTATTCACAATGTCCCGAGGGACACTCCCCTGTGGATCCTCTCAGGATTCAGCGAGAGCTCCAAACCTCATTAGGGTTCTTATTGAACACTGACGGCTCTTCCACAAGGCCGATGGAAGAAGGAGGTGCAGGTTTCATTCTAAGATCTTCTAACGAAAGCGTTGTTTTTGCACTTGTGATTCATCAGAAATTCTCTTTAGTGCTAGAAACCGAAGCATGGACGTTAAGATGTGCAATCTTAACATCGCATCCAAAGCATATTCGAACATCCTCATTGCAGTTTTGAAGAGGGAAATTGGTTTGCCCATGGCGAATTAAAAATATTATGTTAAGACATCTTGGCTTTACTGCAGAATCGTGTAACTTTTAAACCTAATTATATTATTAGGCATTATAATAGTGTGGCTGACTTTTTGGCGAAAGCTGGAAGCTTCGGATCTTTTGTGAGAGGAGAACCACCTCAGGATCTCGCCCCAATTTTGTATCACGGTTGTCTGCACGATGACTTTACCTAATTAATCCAAGTTTTGTTGTTTATAAAAAGTTGTTCCTTTAGATCTCAATCCACAAGCAGGTTATAAGGATTAACTAAATTCATACACTTCAAATCTCCGACTAATATTTGTATCTCTCGTGCACCCGATTGGATCGTGCAAATTTGATTCACTACGGCAGGCATGCACTATGCACTATGCACCAACAAGAGAGAACTACATATATGGTCATGATCACCAAATTAAACTTCTACATATATATGGTCATGACTTGGACTAATTTGGCCAACGTACAATATAACTAATTAAAGCTGATATTTTGGCTCCCATCAATTATTTTAATTTTTTCTGGAATCCGAGTAGCATGATCAATTCTTTATCTTAGATTAATTAATCGATCGTATGATTAAAGTGGTCAATTAGCTACGAGTTGAACCATCTCATCAGATCGAGCGGTCTGCCCTGATCATAATGGCCTCCTGCTGGAGGCTGCTGCTGAACAGGCGATTCAAAAGATGCAGATTGGCCTGCTGCGTCATGAGTCTTTGCGAAGCGCCCTTTGACCCGCGGCCTCATCTCAGCGTAGGCCTTCCTCGAAGCGTATCGTATTTGCTTCTCGTACCTCCTCTTCATCCTCTTCTCTTTGTATCTCCTCACCTTGGCTTCTCTCTCCGTGCCGAGGTGGTCGCTTTGGCCGCCGGAAGCCATGGGAGCAGCACTGCCGTCCTCGTTGTGAGCACAGCTGGAGGCATCAGTGAACGTGCTGCCGGTGAACGATATCTGCAAGGCCAATGTAATTTGGAGTTCGTTACTTACCACATGAAACGATGCCCTCCTTTTGGCATGCATGGTTATGGACTTGTATGAAAACCATGCTCTTTGTTACTTGCAACCACGTACGTTATATTATAATAATATATATATTGCATGGCACAGCAACCCATATATATGTATTAGTTGCCCTATTTTAATTGAACAAGGGTAACTTAATTTAAGTTTATAAATATAGATGAAAATACTCTACAGTTAAAGCGACCCATAAGAAGATCTGCTTCTCTTCTATGTGTGATCTCTGCAACAAATGATAGCTTCAATGGTAAAATTCAAGGCGTACAAATATTTTAATTCTTTCAAGAGGTCATCTGCACAGTGGGACAGTGAATAGTGAATAACCAAGGAAATAAGAATTTTTTTTAAAATATCAACCATACTTGTTACTACTTATGTTTCGTAAGAGAAATATCTCTAAATTGATATTAAAGTCTTATATATGAAGATAAGGTGGAACGGTTGTGTCGCTCCCATTGGATGTCTCCAAGCTCCTACATATATGTGATTATTTGGTTTTCTTTCGAGTCATAAAGTTTACAGTTTTGCTGTACAATAATCAGCTCAATGTTAACTGATATCTTCAAATCTCAATTGCTCCTTTTTTAATCATCTCGACTGAAAAAGAAATGAAAAAAATTGGTAAATTTTGATTGATATAACAAATGGGTAGAATTCGCATCTAGAGAATTCTTGACAGTAATACCAAAGGGGAATGGTTTCTAGTGTGTGTAGTAAAGATTAAAACAAAGATGTCGAGGTCTCGAGTGTAGAAGGAAAAAAAATGGGGTGCATAAAAAATATGTACAAACAGTAAAAAAATAGAAAAATAAAAAAGCTAAAATAAGAAAGAAATATATAAACTTCTTTCATCCGAAAAAAAAAGTTATATGCTGGTGATAGAAGTATGATCAAATGCTATAAGATCGAGCCAATTCCTTCACATATCTTAATTAAATTTGCTTCTGCGTCGTTCATCTATTAGCTACCTACTCGCATAAATCTTTAACTCCAGATGGACTGGTGAAGCTTTTTCTTTTTTTCCTTGTCTTGAATCCTCCAAAACTATAAGAGGATAAGGTAATTAATTAAGTACCTACGACCTCATGATCCTACAAAGCTCAATTAGAAGATATCGAACCACTCACGATGGTCGCTCTCGACGCCGCCGGCGCCGTGGACGTCGCCAAGCCGTCCATCGGGACGGCGTCGGGGGGCTCCGTCGGCGTCGACGCACGCAAACAGGCACCAAAGGTCCCTCGCCCGTGGACGAAGGCCTCGTTCAGGCTGTCGAGGAAGAGAAACCCGGGCGGCTGTGGCGGCGGCAGCGGCGACGGGATCCCCTCCGTCCGAGAAGACGAATCGCCGGCGGCGGCGGCGGGGGCCTTCGGGTCTCCGAACATCCAGGCGACGGTGTCATCCTGGCCGAAGAATTGGAACTCGTGCAGCTCGTCGACGGCGTCCTCGGCGACGTGGGAGCTGTGCTCCGAGAATATGGGAATCGCGCGGTTGAGGTCCGTGCAGTGGAGGCACGCGGCGTGGCCGGTGGTGCTGGCGCGGCACGCGCCGCATTGGCTGGAGGAGGACATGGAAGCGGTCATTAATTGCCACAGCAAGCAAGTTGCAGACGGAAGACAGGAGAGGGAGGGAAAGGAGGGAGAGAGAGAGGAGGGGGAGAGGGAGGGTGGGGGTAGGCTTAGGGTTGTGGCTGTGGTGGGAGTTAAATGGATGTGTGGTTTGATACTCGTACAAGGAAGGGGCCAATGAGGGGAGAGGAAGAGATATGAGAGATCTAACTGCTTTTCTTACGTGGAGGATTCCTTGCCAACTTTTTTATTTTATTTTGTCGCAACGCAGGACATAAAATTTCATTGCGACCATAAAGATCTTTTTTTCTTTTTACATAAAAGATTTAAGGTCAGATATCTTTAATTTTGTTTTCGATTATTTACTTAGCGTCGGTGATTAGGATTGATTCATCCAAGTCGGGAGAGTCACCTCCAACAAAGTTTTCTGTCTGAAATTTTAAGTCCCACTGATGGGTGGCCCCGTCGAAATTTTGACAGGTGTCCTTCGAAAGTTTCGACAAAAATTTTTAGATGCAATTTTTTATGGACGTTACCCATCAGAATTTTATTTTTACGTTGGAATTTTCGACAGCAATCACCTTTCAAAGGGCGTTCACTGATTAGACTCATTGAAAGTTTCCAATGGCATCTTTGGGATGACACTATCCATAAAAAATATTGACGACTTTAATAGATCCATCGCAAACCCGTTTCTAATGAGCAATTTTTCAACGGCATCATCTCGTCGAAAAATTTTATTTTCCGATAATTTTCGTGAGATTTCTGATAAATTTCGTAAGATTTTTCATAAATTTGACCGCCGAAAAATTCAAAAAAATATTTTAGTGATAGATTTTAGTTATAAATTAAAATAATAGAATGAGTCAGGATCGTCCACATAAGAAATAATATGCCTTTTCCCGGTCAGGTGATGACCTTTTCGGTTAATAAATAAAAGTAAGCTGAGTTTTTTGTGATAATTAATTTCAGACTTTTTAAATTTGTAGATTACTATAACTACGTCACCAGATTATTCTATTATTTAAATCTTCAAGAAAATATTCTCTCTTCTTTTGAATTAAATTAGTGAAATGCTAATAATTTCGGATAATCATTGGGTATTATTTGACAGCAACGAGATTCACTCAACAGGCTAACATTAATTATAATATGGTCATATAGTTTCAATGTAATGTTCACTTCACTGTTTAGAAGCATCCAATTAATTTAGTTCGAGGTAACAGAATTTAATCATGCATTTTTTTTCTTTATCGGAGTCCAAATTGTTATCTGATATTACATAGATTCTGTGTTCTCCTTTAGAATCATACTAATTGTTTTCTTCTTTATATTACAAGGGAGATTCATGAACTTAATCTAAGGAAAATAAAGATTAAAAATAAAGGACAGGCATCCGTCGGAACCAAGCTATCGAAAATTTTACAATACAATATATTATGTAACGATAGCCTATATCTTATAATATACCAACGGTTCAAGTCATCAAAAGTTCTAATGGACAGATTCATGTATCCATCGCAAAATTCTTTTGAAATTGAGAAGGATTTACGGCAATCGAAAAATATACTATTGGAAAAATTCCTAGTGTAATTATCTTTCTAATCAGAGGTTGCCTTCTCTTTACAAATGTATTCTGGCTCAATATTCGATAGTAAAATGATCACTGAATAATTCAGGTACCATGCACGTTTCACAGATTGGAGATAAAAATGTTTGAACAATGTTGAGGGACCACTATGCTCAACTTTTAAACTATTCGGCTGCCTTCATGTGACGGTTGAAATTGAACGTCCCCAGAGGAGTTTCAAAAAGTGGTCTCTGCCTCCTTTTTTTTCCCATTTATAATATGTTGCCCAGTTGGAGTTGAACTCGAAATCAAAACTACTGACTTTTTTATTTCCTAATTATTCTAAGTAAAAATAAATAAATCTATAATATAATATCATACATGAAATGTTGTAAGGAAATGTTCTCGTTATAATTCTTAAGCTTTTTAGTTTATTGTTATTTTTATGTTCATGTTAATGAAATTTTATATGTGAAAGTTATTGTGGAGAAGGAATTCTGGGTTATTCCATGCATCTGACAAGACCACGGCGGCATGGCCACATAAGTTAAAGTACTATGATTAATTTAATGACTTAAATTGATTTTAAAATAAATAATTATGTGCTTAATAATAAAAAACTTATATATTATTTTAATCAAATTACCACAAAGCGTTTCATATTATAATATAAAAAATATATGAAGAAAAATTATGTATATTCTAATAACAAAATTTACAGATCAAGCTGATCAGTTTTTTTTCTTATACAAAATAAACTAAGATCTCTTTGTTTCTTTTTTCTGACTTAGTAAAATAAATGTTTATCAATCTTTCTTTTAAGTATTAAAAAAAAATCAAAACTACTTATAAATTATTTTAAATGCTTATAAACTTAACCAAGCGGTCGCTAAGCCATGATTGAGGAACATCGAAGAATTTTTTTTCAATTATCATCCTTAATATTTACTAATTTAATATTTTATCAGCATAATTTTTTTTATAACATCTCTGTACTAAACTAGTACGGAAGCATAAATAATAAACTCTGGCTGGAATTATAATTCTAAGAATCAAATCTGGTATTACGCCGAATTAATATTTTTTATCACATTTCGAATGAATCGAATCAGCATTATTAAGAACCGAGTCAGATTTTTTATTTGTCATCAGCAAAGTTATGGACGTCTTATCGTATCAGGCGTACGCTGCGGTGTCTGATGACGACACCTGTGCGGGAGATCCGATTGCAGGCGGACGCGTGGCGCGTGCGCACCCGCTGAACTTGGATTCGCCAAAAGCTATACCTCTCCAGATCTTGAATGATTGCCACCTTTTATCACATTTCGAATTGTAACGTTTAGGAAGCCAGTAATTTCTCGCAACCTTTTTCCCCACTCGGATGAGAAAAAAGAAAATATATTTGAAGCATACAGTCAAGTGCCATGTAACAGTTACTTGATTTAGATGGTAAATAAGCTAATTTTCTATTTTTTTTCCCATCGTGTAATTGATCAGATACAGAGTTCATATTTCCCTCGTGTAATGGAATAAGGTTATGCCACCAGCTTACGTGACACGATTGCGTTGATCAGTAAAAATTACATGTCAGTATTCTATTTTGTTTCTAAAAGGTGAATCTGATGGGAAAATTCGAGAACAAGGAGAGAAGATCGCAGAGAGATTGCAGAAAAATAGAGGAGACACACGAAATTTACCCAGGTTCACCCTTGAGATGAGAGCTACGTCCTGCAAAGAGGTTCCACTATATCGTTTAGGTTTACAACCGCCACACAAAATTACATTAGAAATTAGGCTATTAATAGCATCTCCAAACCGAGTTTAAAACCCAAACAAATAGAGAAAAAACCTAATCCGAACCACACGGACCGCCGTCGGGGGGCGGGGCCCCCCGAACCCCCCCTTTCGTTCGTACGCCAACAATACTGTTAATTGGGTAATACTTAGATTCCCCTAAGCTCACGTGGGCGAACCCCGTGTGAGAAACAAGGGGCCCTGAAGTATTCACCAACTCTAACATTCTCCCACTTGGTGGATACTTCACACCAATGAGAGCCTTGCCAGCAACATTCTTCTTCAATCCGACAGCAGTAGAGCACCACTCAAACTTTACACCTGTAACTGCTTTAGTCAGAAAATCAGAACTATTCTCTGTTGTATCAACCTTTTCAAGCTGAACCTCTTTCTTTTCCACCTTTTCCCGAATAAAGTGGTATTGGATGTCAATATGCTTTGTGCGTGAGTGAAATGCGGGATTCTTAGCTAACTGAATAGTACCTTGATTATCACATCTCACCTCTATAGCACCTTGCTCAAATCCGAGCTCCAAGCACAATCGCCGTAGCCATATGGCCTCTTTTGCAGCATGAGTAAGAGCCATATATTCTGCTTCTGTAGAAGAAAGTGCTACCACGCTTTGTCTCTTGCTCATCCAACTTAGTGCAGCCCCAAATAATGTAAAAACATATCTGCTAGTGGACCGTCTACTATCAATGTCTCCACCCCAATCAGCGTCTACATGGCCCACAATATCAAGCATCTTTCCTTTTCCCGCACCTTCAAAGCACAAAGCAAAATCTGAAGTTCCACGAAGGTACCTGAAAACTCTCTTGATAGCATTCCAATGTTCCCTGCCTGGGTTAGACATATACCGATTCAAGACTCCCACTGCTTGGGCTATATCTGGACGCGTGCAAACCATGGCGTACATCAAGCTGCCCACTGCACTTGCATATGGCACACGGTCCATCTCTTCGGCTTCTTCATCCGTCTTCGGGCATTGCTCTGCAGAAAGTTTGGTTCCTAGAGACATAGGAGTACCCACTGGCTTACAGTCCGACATGTTAAATTTCTTCAACACTTCTTTTATGTACTTCTCCTGTCCTAGCCACAACTTTCTCTTCTGACGATCCCTTCTAATCTGCATACCCAAAATAAAATTCGCTGGTCCCAAGTCTTTCATCTCAAACTTCTTGGCCAACAAACCCTTCACTGAATTCACCATCTTCATACTGTTTCCAATCAGCAACATGTCATCCACATACAGTGTAAGAATGACAAACTGATCTCCAACTCTCTTCACATAAACACAATGATCTGAATCTGAACGTACAAACTTGAGTTCGAGCATGTACGTATCAAACTTCTGGTACCACATCCTTGGCGACTGCTTCAATCCATACAAAGACTTCTTCAATTTGCACACCAACTTCTCTTTACCTTGAACCTCAAAGCCTTCTGGTTGTCTCATATATATCTCTTCCTCCAAGTCCCCATGAAGGAATGCCGTCTTCACATCCATCTGCTCTACCTCAAGATTATATGCTGCTGCCAGAGATAGAACAAATCTGATTGAAGTCATTTTCGTCACGGGAGAAAAAATCTCATCATAGTCGACTCCCTCAACCTGAGAGTACCCTTTAGCTACCAGCCTCGCCTTGTACTTCTCTACAGACCCATCCGGTTTCAGCTTTCGCTTGAACACCCATTTGCAACCAATTGTCTTTCTATCCTTAGGCAATTTACACAAACTCCATGTTTCATTCTTATCCAGTGACTGCATCTCATCTGCCATAGCAAGCTCCCATTGATTCGCATCATCCATAGACCTTGCATCTTTTACAGAACTAGGTTCTTCTCCGATGATGCTCAAAGCATGAAACGAACTCAGAGCACTAAGAGAGTATCTCAAAGGTGCTCTTCTTTCTCGTGTCGATCTCTTGAGAACTGGTATGGTAGTACCAATATCTGGGTCTTCATCTGAATCTGCATCTGCAACTTCATTAACCGAGTCCTCTTGATCCGGTTCTATAACAGACTCAACTGAACTATCTTGTGCATCCACCTCTGAAGTTTCAGAATCAGAATCTTCTTCAAGCACTACTACTTTCTTAGGTTCATCATCTTTTTGAACTTCAACTTGGGAACGTGATTCACGGAAAACAACATCCCTGCTGTAAACAATAGTCCTTGACTTTGGATTCCACAGTTTGTAGCCCTTGATCCCTTCCTTGTATCCGACAAATATGTTCTTTTCAGATTTACTATCAAGCTTACCCCGCTTTTCCTTGGGTATATGAACATATGCGTCACATCCGAACACCCGAACATGAGACAAATTTGGCTTCTTCCCAAACATTGCCTCATAAGGTGTCTGATCCTTCACTGATGAGGTCGGTGAGCGGTTCTTCAGGTAGTTTGCTGTGGCTACAGCTTCTGCCCAGAATTCTTGCCCCAATTCAGCCCAACTCAGCATACATCTGGCCTTCTCTATGAGTGACCGATTTAACCTTTCAGCTACTCCATTCTGTTCAGGTGTATATGGAGTTGTCTTCTGCCTAGCAATACCATTATCCATGCAGAAATGCTCAAACTTATCTGAACAAAATTCACCTCCATTATCTGTACGAAGGACCTTGATCTTGCAGCTCAATTGATTTTCCACCAAAACTTTAAATTCTCGAAACTTATCGAATACATCTAATTTATTCTTGATAAAATAAATCCAACTGTATCTCGAAAAATCATCTATAAAAAAAACATAGTACCTGGACCCTCCAATAGATGGAGTCGGAGTTGGTCCAAAGACATCACTATGAATCAGTTCGAGAATCTCCGTTGCTCTTGAACCTGTGTGTTGAAAACTGACTCGGTTCTGTTTTCCATGGAGGCAATGTTCACAGAACCCGAAGCCCACAGAACAATCCGGAACTCCTTCTACCATCTGACTTGATGCTATAGTGGAGAGTCCTTTTTCACTGATATGGCCTAATCTCCGATGCCACAACATAGATTTGCTGTCTTCATCTTCTTTGGCCTCTTCAGAAATAAATCCGCAGCCCACAGATATTGTCTCTCCGAGCAACTTGTACAACGTGCCATAGCGAACCCTTCGTGCAATTACAATCGACCCTCTGATCATCTTGCACGAATCCTTATCGCAACTGAATATAACACCCGAGTCAGCCATTGTACCAACAGATAATAAACTCCTGCTCATAAGTGGTATATGCATCACATCTGGTAGAGTCTTCACCGTGCCATCATTCATCCTCAACTTCACCCTGCCACGTCCAACAATCTGAACCGCAGTGTCATCTCCGAGCATGACATCCCCACCATTATACTCCTCATATTCACAGAACCAGTGTTTATGAGGCGTCATGTGGTACGAAGCACCAGTGTCGATAAACCAGACATCTTTATCTGACTGTGTCGTACATGCAGAAGCCACATACATATCTCCTGCCTCAGCCTCCTTTTTGTCCGAGGTTGACTCAACTTCTTTCTTATGAACCGGCTTGTTTTTGCAATCTCGCTTCAGATGGCCCCACTCTTGACATCTCCAGCATTGCACCTTTTTATCCTTACTCTTCGAACGCCCACGAGATTTGGATCTCCCTCTCTGATTTTGATTCCTTTCTGGTTGCCTTCCTCTAGCCGCCAGCGCCTCTTTACCAGAACTTACTGATCCCTTTCTCCGTATTTCCTCTGATAACAAGGCAGCACATACACTTTCATACGAAAGTTCTTTATCCCCGCCACCAATCACAACAATCAGATTGTCCCATAAATCCGGCAGCGAACAGAACAATGTTATTGCCTTATCATCATCTTGAAACTTAACACCGATTGATACAAGTTGACTGATCACCGTGTTAAAGTTATAAAGATGGGTAGAAAACGAGTCACCCTCCTGCATCCGAAGATTGTACAATTTCTTCCTCAGAAATAACTTGTTAACCAACGACTTACTTTGATATAGGGATTCCAACTTCCTCCACAGATCTCTGGCAGTAGGTTCGCCCATCACATTCGTAAGAATTGAATCCGCGAGACACAGCCGAATCAAACCCTTCGCCTTTCTATCAATCCGATCCCACTCTTCGATCGCCTTTGGATCTGCTTGACTGGAGGAGGCCTCGTCCGTGACCTTCGCCGCCTCCATGCCTGGTCTCTCCTTCTCGATTGCCGTCCAAAGATCTCGATCACAAAGGAGATCCTCCATCTTCATCTTCCAGAGATCAAACCGTGTTCCATCAAATTTTTCTATCTCGATTCGCGATCCTCCTGACATCTCGAATAAACCCTAATTCCTCGAACAACCTGTGCTCTGATACCAATTGATGGGAAAATCCGAGAACAAGAAGAGAAGATCGCAGAGAGATTGCAGAAAAATAGAGGAGACACACGAAATTTACCCAGGTTCACCCTTGAGATGAGGACTACGTCCTGCAAAGAGGTTCCACTATATCGTTTAGGTTTACAACCGCCACACAAAATTACATCAGAAATTAGGCTATTAATAGCCTCTCCAAACCGGGTTTAAAACTCAAACAAATAGAGAAAAAACCTAATCCGAACCACACGAGCCGGCTAAACAAAAGCCCAAAACCCGTCTAGGTTTCGGGGGCGCCGCCCCCGAACCCCCGCCCGCTCACCGGCGAGCGGGACCGCCGTCGGGGGGCGGGGCCCCCCGAACCCCCCCTTTCGTTCGTACGCCAGCAATACTGTTAATTGGGTAATACTCAGATTCCCCTAAGCTCACGTGGGCGAACCCGGTGTGAGAAACAAGGGACCCTGAAGTATTCACCAACTCTAACAGAATCAGGTTTCATAACCAAGAACGTCAAGTAGATATGCAAAAGCAGTCGGCATATTTCTCATTTAAAGCAGTTGCACCTTCATTAAATCTTTGGAAGGTAGAGAATATAATTATATATCATCCATGATTTACTTGTTCTCGAACTCGGTCACAAAATTTTCGAAATCATAATTGATTAAAGATACTGACATAAAAGAAACAAAATGACATGAGATTATTTCACGCCAAAAGGTTAATTAATTTTCTTCAAACAAAATATGTCAAAGCCCGAGAGAGAGAGAGAGGACAGGCGACCTGTGGATAGATATTCATATTCCAAAATAAAGGTGATGGTAGGGTGAAGGGCAAGAATGAAGAAAAGGCTGGAGAGAAGGTGACAGGCAGAAGATGCAACGAGAGGAGACGCCTCCGGAGCCAGAGGCACTCAGATGCTAAAAAAAGGTGTTCTTATCTTCTTGGACATCCGGAGAGACCACCACACCTTTTTTCGCCCGGGGTTAAAATGGTTCCCTCAGGAAGGTCTCGTATTTGGCTCTGCTTTCCCCAGCCCAGCGGTGGGTCTGCTGGTCTTATATTCTTTTCTCCTTGTCTGGCTTCGGTTCCAACACCGTAAAAGGTCGATCACTCGGCACCACACCACCATGAGACCGCGAATATAAATGGCAAAGTCCCCACCGTCCCACGGACGCACACGTGACGTTGGTGGCAGCTTAAAATGGCATATAAAGTTGCCCCATGTCCAAGATTATTTATTCTACCTTGACCCACAGGCATGTCTCTACATCTATGCACCACCGGCTGGTCCCGGATTCCAGAGTAAACCGGACGAGGCTTTGAGCCGGACAAAAACGCTTAAACCGCCTGACCGGTTTAAGTCAAAATAAAAAAAAAAATCAGTTTAATGCATCCACAGAATGCACCATTTATGAAAATAATTAGATTTAACTTATTATTCACATTACATTTAATTATCCATGCATGAGCATTAATAATGGTGCATAGCTTAATGATTTTATTCTCTATCTATTTTTTATGACTAATTAACTTTTCCTCTAACTGATTGAACGAATCTATTTCAAATTAGCATTAATTTATATTTTTGGGACTTACAATCATATTATTACTGTACAATAAAATAATTCAAATTCGACAAGATGCAACAAATATATATTATATAAATAATTTGAATTCATAAATATTTTATTATTTAACTTAGTTTATTGTCATTCGATTCCTCCATAACATTTCTCCATGTCAATGTCCAATCTGGTACTAACAGACAACCTCGGCTATGCGACGAATATTTTTCGATCATGATTTCTAAATCACCGTATATTATAGATGCTTCGCATTAATCACTTTAAATTCATGTCACTGTAATAATCTAATTTGCCATCTAACCCAGATTCTAAAACTCAAAGCCAAAGTTCTAATTGATGACAAAAAAAATAGTATGTGGTGCAATGATAAATTTCTCAACTATTGAATATAGAACAAGGGTGTAGGGCAATCACACAAAAATAAAGAAGTTACGAATTTGAATTTCATCGGTGGAAATATGTGTCCTTGTATTTTTCGTCTTTAATTTCCTTATATCGAATCCATTCATGGACTAATTAACAAAAAATCTATCCATACAAATTCCTTACACTTGCTTACTTTTGTAAGGATGCCTTGCATCTAGTTTTAAACTAGGTTTATGACTCTTTTGTAATACCCAAGGAAAAAGAATCAGAATGCAAAAACTCAAATTATGCAAATCCCAATTAATTATTTTATTGATACTGTGAAATTTTCCAAATCCCAGTCTCATTCTTTTGTGTTTTATTGGGAACGTATTTTAGATATATGCCAAAAGTAATAAAGAATTAAACTACACTGGAGGACATAGTTATGTGAAAAGTTAGGAACCTCTAAATTAGAAAAGAAAGAAATGCTACCGTACTATAAAAAAAATCAAGAATACGACAACTAACAATTTGATTATGAAGAATTAGAAGCATAAAAAGATGATCTAGCCTAAAATATAAATTTAGATGAATAAGATAGACAATGAACTATATTTTAAATGTAAGGTTGGATCAATTCTCTTACACTTGACATAGTAAGTTGTGTCCATGTTTATATCATAGTAAGTTGCAGTGCCTTGTTTGAATTAAAAAGTTTTCAAGGAAGAAAGATGCAGAAAAGAATGCTTACCGTTTATTCTATGTCAAGTCAAGAGTCATTTCCATGTTAACCTACTTTCGTTAATGATTTCATTAAGATTCTGCAAAACTGTCAAATAGATTCCTTACCTTTGTCGGATTACTTTAGGCCAGTCAGTTTCCGGTCAACTGGCCATTTGAATTGTATGGTATTGCTCAAGAGTCAAGATAGAGTTATTCTCTCGCAAATTCCTGAGAGAACAAATATAGAATTAGATTCCAGCTGGACAAATAAATATTTATTTTAAGGTACTTCTAGTTAGTATTTCAGGTATCCCATCAATCGTGAGAAAAAAAACTACTTGCTGCTTTGTTCAATTGTTGCATGGAATGAAATAGATGAAATGATTAAGCACGAGTAAGTTCTGTTGTTGGATCGGATGTAAATGAATTACTCAGTGGAAAGTGTTTCCATTATGACTACACATTCCCTGGTTAACAAAATCAAGTTTCTGAAAATAGGAGCCACATGTTACATCCTTCAGCAATGTTATCTCCTATTCTATATCAGAAAATAAGATGATCATAACTCTCAAGAACCACAGAATTAGAAAGTCCTGCGACCACCATTAGAAGAGGAAGCCTTAAGATTTTGTATCTACAACGTCAAGATTCAGACCATGGGTATTTATTTTGAATGCATCTTTGCAATCTATGTTAACCATGAATCAATAACTAATATAAAAGAATGGAAGAAAAACATACTTACTGAAGCCGGTTCAAACATACAGCACACTAACAAACAAACAGGATATCGTAAAAACCTAAATTATTGTGTCAGGAAGTTACTAAACAAAAGTCTTGCCTATTAGAACATGGAATCTTCAAGTTTGGAAGAAAGAATTCCTCCTGGTACTTGTTTGCAAGGCTATATATAGCTGTTATCACAGCTTGATGAGTCATAAGTAAGTTGAGCGCAGATGTGCAAGATATATACAGAAAAGATCCTCTTGCTCACCAACATCCTTAATAATCGGAATTCTGGAAATGAAACAAATGTCACTTTGATGATCTTGCATATAGTGATCCAAGCTTTCTTATATAAACAAATAACATCAAGAAACCTGAGAAATAGCATGGAGAAAATTTCCATAATACTAGATAACACTAGGGGAGACCAGAGGTAATCATAATCGAAATATTTGCTAATATTAGAAACGGAAAAGGTTATTGTTCCAAGAATATTTTATAAAAAGGAAAAAAAAAGAGGTTCTCGATAGCAACTTCTTTCCTTTGACTTCTAGGCAAGCATTTAAGACCAGAAAGAGTACACACTTGACCAGATAAATACTAGACAGTTTTTTCAGACTAAAAATACTAGAAACAGCTACAGTAAGAAACAATCACTTTTAGTAAAAGCTACTCTCTAAGCAATAGCAATCCATTACATGTTAAGTTCAATGTTTGGCAAAATCCTGAAACAATTAGGCAAACTTTGTTTTATGAAATACAACATTGACATGAGCAATCCCAAAACATAGACATATTAGTACACCTATGGTATATTCCTACCAATACCTTATGTGACTGTTTAAGATATAAAACAAACCAACTCACCAAACAATGCACATTGTTAATTTCAGTATCTTCCAACCTAAATTGGCACGATGCAACCCAACCGTAAAGTTGATGAAGATCTTAAGCAAGATATTTGTAAATGCACAATAAAAGATAAATGACTTGCTAGTGTAGTATTCTTTAACATCTTAGCCAACCCTTCTACAGTTTTTATTGTCCTCAGCAACTGAAAATAGGCTCCTCTGTTTCCTTCTGGTCCCCCATACCTTTGAATGCAAAGAAAAATTAGGTCCAAATCCTTCACACTTTAAACATGAGATTCATTCAGCAGGTCATAGAAAGAGTATTAAGTCAAGATATTGCTTACTCAAAGGCATTACAACAATTAACATTGTAGCATTAATCCTCATGTTGTCAAATGAACCCTTGAAGGGTAACCTGAGAATTTAAGGCCAACATATGTTTTCAAGAGTAACAAGTAAATAGCAAAGCTAAATATGGATGACTTACAACAGCAACAACAACAAAGCCTTATCCCACTAGGTGGGGTCGGCTACATGGATCGTACGACGCTCGTTGATCCATGTTCATAAGATTCGACAGGGTTTTACGCTGGCTGTCGGGGCCTAACACAACCATCCTCCTTTATCCGAGCTTGGGACCGGCTATAAAACATAGGCGGAGTTTAAATATGAATGACTTAAGTTCCTAAAATAGACATACTAATACAGTAAGAAATAACCTGTGTGAACACATAAGTGCATATAGATATATATGTTACACTAACAATAGCCAAAAAGACAATGCTTGATAAGACAGTAGCCAAAAATAAAAGCATAGTTTCTAGAAATGTCACATTTTAGCACACCAAACAAGATTCAAGATGCTTTATATACAGCTCACACATATCTACTGCTCATGTCCATTAAGGACCACAAGTGACAGCAATGTGATATGGAAAATCAACAGTAATGGGCAAATAATAATTGGCCAAACCCCATTAAAATATGATTATAGATGTGCGACAGAAATACGTTAATAATAATAATAATAATAATATGTTTCAAGAAAAAAACATTAATGATAATAAGTTACCTATTGATATTAATTCATTATAGAAAATATGCACATCTCAAATGAAGCAGTATGTCAATGAGTGGTTTGTAATTATCACGCCTTTCTTTTATTCAATCCTGTAATCAAAGGTGATATAGATTCATATTATATGGAGTTATTCAAGAATTTAGGCAAAGCATTTATATTATTGTTATAGAATCTGAATTTGGTAGTTGCACAAACTCTTTCCAGATAAAAAAACCTGCTTAAGAGAAAGATAAGATGATCAAGAGTTACAACAAGGATGAATATTATTGAGTAGTAAAAATATTGTCCTTTTTCTCATTGAAATTTGAAAAGTTTGCACAACACGAGAATCATTAATCAAGAAAACTTTTGCACAATTGCACTTGTCAAGCAAGTGATCAATGATCACCGTTAAGTATGACTGTTTACCTTTTCAGAACCAGATCTGAGGGCTGTTTCCACAGGACAAAAACATGTTCTTATTGATGGATGCTAGCATTATTTACAACATTTAAATAATTTCAAGCATTAACGCCAGTAGATTAGAAACTAAAAGAGACACATGTATCCTTAATCTAATAAACAATTAATTTGACTTTTATGGAAAATATGCATGGAACACTGCGCATGAATTGATCGTAAAACATTTCATGGTGGCATCAACAGAAAGAGAGACCTAGATATTATATAGTATTGCTTGTAGTAAGTGGCCAATCGAAGAATAGATGGCCTCCTTAGCAGCCATTTCTTCTAGAATCAAAGATCCCTTGACATAAATAGTAGGTACATATGTTAAGCATATTAATTAATGTCAAGATAATATATATAGCTAGAAAGAAGAATGAAACATTTCCAACCGTGGCTCATAAAAAAACTACAGGATATCATTATATACGCTTCATAGAACAGGTGAGCATATAAATAACTATTCAAACAAAACTTGTTACCCTATTAGTGGCAGCCAGTTTAACTGATGACAGAATTATTACCATATGATCTTAGTTTAGAAGAATTATCAAAGATCATACAAATGCAATCAAGTATTCGTAAGAACAGATTGTTTCAATGTAATAAGAAAGATGGAACGAGGCTGATCTCGAGTTAAGTTGCTAGACAGACCTGCAGGGCAGTGTTGTGAGATATTCCATTGTAGTAGTGCACAAGAAATATTGGTAGATAAAACTCCATTCACATGAATTATTTTCAAATGCAACAAAAAATTGATCTCAGACAATAACTGTTACTTGAGCAATATGGTTGTGTTAAACAATAGTATATAATCAAGTGTCACTGAGAATGGTCACCTTCCGGTCATCATGTCTTCGAGATTAACATAATATTACTAACAAAAGGAACCACAAATCACTAGAATTCCTAGCTGCATTATTGCATG
This sequence comes from Pontederia crassipes, assembly GCA_030549335.1. Classification (NCBI taxonomy): domain Eukaryota; kingdom Viridiplantae; phylum Streptophyta; class Magnoliopsida; order Commelinales; family Pontederiaceae; genus Pontederia; species Pontederia crassipes. The sequence continues at coordinate 63,843,658 of CM060196.1, read as the reverse complement.
AAGCATTGAAAGGTAATATAACCCAACTACTAAACCGTTCATCAATATTGTCACGTTAACATGAAAATATGAATCAACTCATGATAATAGCTTCTTCCTAAAAAGAAATACGACTTCCACATGCACACTGGATATGGGTCATTAAGGATTAATCAAGGGTCGCCTTATTTTTAAGATATTAAAGCAACATAGTATAACATCAAAACACAGAACCACATCTTTTCCTACCAGCTTTGTGATAACCTTATCAGTCCAGGAAGAAAAGTCAGCAGCAAAGCACACTAACTGCAAAATAGGTTCCTGTTAAAGTAGTCGAAGTTGATAAATAAAAAATGTAAAAAAATCACCAAATTTCTAATCAGTACTCTCTTTGTTCTTTGCGTGCCAGAAGCCTATGGCAAACATAAGAAGCTTTCTCCATTCACACCCTCCGAAGAAAGTAAAAAATAAATAAAACTACAAAATCTACGAAGTTAATGCATGAGACTACCTCTTAGAGACCCAAAACACATAACAGCTTCTCATTGCCTAGCAAAACAAAATGCAGCTTATTTGAATAATGCAATTCACCTTTTCCTACATCAACATCACCGCAGGATGCATATTTACATTTAGGACGTATTGGAAGACAAGGAAAAAAGTCTATTATATTCGTCCTCCTAGATTGAATGGAGAAGAATGAAAAATGGTGGCTAACAACAATTCCGTATTGCCTAGGCAAAGGAAGGTAATCTATAGTTGCCAATTATACACATTAAATAAGTGCGACATCAGCCATTAGAAATAAAAAACCTGTGTGTTATTCGGCACGTATGAACACGACGGGAGCCTTCATCGAAATTTTTTTCCCAAACCTGAAACCATAACTAACCATTCTCGGCGTATCCGTGGCAATAGAAACTTAGGAATAATGGACACAAACTAAACCCTAGATCGAAGATTTAGAGTGACATCTTGTCCTTCTTGAGCACAAAAAACTTGACTGAAGCAATTGTTAATAATGCATTGAATCTGAACCCAATTGATCCCCTACATAGTCAGGCGCTTCGGCAGAATTTTCCTACGGGGTCTCGCTGCCCGGTCAGCGAGCCTGTGGGGGTTGCAAGGGGACGGAGCCCCATGAGCGAAAATTTTCCTACGGGGTCTCGCTGCCCGGTCAGCGAGCCGGTGGGGGTTGCAAGGGGACGGAGCCCCATGAGCGAAAATTTTTTTGGGTATTCTGTATGTGATTCGAATTTAATTTATTTTTTTATCTCGAAATAGGTGTCCTATTTTCAAAAGATTTATTTAGAGTCTCGTCGTCTGTAAAGGGAGTGCTTATATAAACTTCTCGGGGTCTCATCATTGTAATCGTTATTCCATAACCCGCTTTTCGTAACAGCAATCGAATAGAAATGTTCACGGAGTGGCAAGAGACGGACAGAGAGAGAGAGAGCGAGCAACGCGCAAGAGTTCGGAAAACCTTACAAAGAGGAAGACGAGAAGTTTTCACCTGATCAAGGCTTTATCTCCATTCACCAAGCTCCATCTCTCTCCTTCGCCTTCGTCCTCGGTGGCATTCTCACTGTGTTGGCGTCGTGAAGAATATCTCCCATTTATAGGTGAAATTGCGCGCCTTCAAATTTTGAGGAGGGATTTCGTGTCGATTTTTGGTTTCTACCGTGGGTAAAAGGTTGGGTTTCATATTTGGGCCCTGTGTTATTTTAGATTGATTGATCTGGGCTCAAATTCTTGAGGCCCAATTAAGCGTCCATTTTCAGCTGAGTCATTAGATCGAAATTTTAAAGAAAAATTTATATTTATTTTTATTCAAGCGATTTATTTGTGATTTTCTTCAAAAAGTCGCATCTATTCTAGACAATAATAATTGTTGCTATATAATTTTACGATATATCGATTGGTTTGTAGCGTTACTGCGTTAGTGAATTGAATTCCATAATCAACTTGATAAAATGTACTATTTTAAATAATTTTATGATGGTGTGTTTAGGTTTGAGAAAAGTACGGAGGAAAATTTCTTTTCCATTAGGATCACTTTCATCTTAGTCAAAAGAAAGTCAGCAAAGAACAATTTATATTTTTATATTTTTTTATTATCTTCATAGCATTTGGAGTAGTCGTCCAAATTTATAACATTTGACTAATCATACTGATGTATATAAGATTTTAACTTTAGGAAGAAAAAGTTGCTTAGAATTATTTCTTTACTTAATTTAAAGAGTGCTAATGTGTGATTTTATCATACATTTTTCTCTCATCTGGCTTTTTCAATTGTTGCTGATTCAATGGTCTTCTCATTGATCCGCATCATTTTAAAGAAAAAAAGGACACCACCACCACACTCACTTTGTTAGGATTTCTGCACGAGAGAAATTATGCACCGCGACAAAACTTGAAAAATTTAAGGCGACGCAGAATTGTATCAGATTGATCCAGGATTGTTCAGGATGGTCTTACAAGCCTTGATTACATGTCATTTTATAGGACCTTGGAGAAATAACTCCTACTCTAACTTAAGGACCTAATCCTACTAGACATGTAAGTCCCTTCTCTAGAAAAAATTTCCTTGGAGTAGGAGTAGAAATCTGACTTCCTGAAGTCCCTGAATAATCCAGACCCTTTCAAAGTCCATCTTGAAGTTCAATTCGGCCAGGCCTCCTGCCTGGCACCCTGCCAAGCCCGGACGTGCCCGGGGTATGCCCGTCAGGGCAGTCCTAGTCCCACTCGAACTATGACAAGTCCCGAATGTCTCCTTCACATCTTCAGCCCTTCTAGGAGCATTTCTTCGACTTCAAGTGCCCTTCGGTCCAAGAAGGAAGCTCGGCCCTCCAAGAATTCGCCATGTCCTTCTCGATATCGAAAATCGGCCGACTCCTATTCCTACTAGAAATAGGAATCCTTCCGACCCTGCACTTCTCGTTCAAGCATCTCTCAAAGTCTCCCTATTACTTCTTTGGATCCAAACATATTTTCAGTTAAAGTAGGATTCAAGGCATTATTTAACAAATCTCCACCTTGAATTGAATTCTACAATCAAACATCTAACACTCTCTATCGCCGTCAATCCCTGTTTTAATTTTGGACATGCGATAGCATCCTTGTATCTTGATCTGGCGATTCCACCTCTTCAACTACTTTGAATGCATATGCAACCATGTCCTCAAAGCCATAACGCTTAGGATGACCTACTTGTCTGCGAGCACGTCCTGTAGCTAGACTTGTCGTTGCTTCTTTTGCTTGCTCCTCAGACTTTGGTTGTTCAACCTGATGAGATTCTTCTGGCCCATTCTGAATTGGAGTTAATCCAAACTCCATCTGTTTGTTGACACACCTCCTCTGCTGAGTCAACATCTGATTTCTGCTTAAGCATTGACATCTCATCAAAAGATATATTTCTACTATGAATAAGCTTCTACTCTGAGGGAGACCAAATTCTGAAGCCTTTTACGCATGCATCATATCCCATAATGACTCTTTCCTTGGCCCTTAGTTTCAGCTTTTCTTCACTGACGTGATAATATGCTGGACAACCAAACACTTTCAGATTAGTATAATCAGTAGAATTTCTTGACCATACCTCAATGGGAGTCTTCAGATCGATCGCGGTTGCAGGACTCCGATTGACAAGGTAGCATGCTGTGCTAACAGACTCAGCCCAGAATGACTTGTTCAGTCCAGAATTACAGAGCATGCATCGTGCCCTCTCCAGAAAAGTTATGTTCATGCATTCTGTTACACCATTCTGCTGTGATATATTTCTGACGGTGCGTTGTCTGGCAATGTCTTCATCCTTGCAGAATCAATCAAATTCAGATGAACAGAATTTCAAGCCGTTATCGATATGAAGACGTTTTACTTTTCTCGATGTCTGATTCTCTAGCAGAGTCTTCCATTGCTTGAAAGCTTCAAATGCCTCGCTCTTGTGCTTCATCATGAATACACATGACATCCTTGAGTAATCATCTCTCACAGATAAGAAGTATCTATAACCTCCTAGCGATGAAACACGAGAGGGGCCCCAACAGTCAGTGTGGATGTAATCGAGTGTTGCCTTCGTCTTGTGCACGACTTTGCTGAATTGATGTTATTTTTGCTTGCAAAAAATACAATGGTTGCAGAATCCGATTTCAGATATCTTCTAACCATTCATAAGATTGCGCTTGCTGAGGATGTCCATCCATTTCTGATTCATATGTCTAAATCGCATGTGCCACAACTTAGATGCTTCTGGTTCTGATTTGGATGAACTACCTACTGCAGGCACGACAGAAATTACTGTGTCTTGTAGTATATACAAGGACTTTTGTCTTACTCCTCTCATGACTTCAACATCACCCTTGGTGATCGTGAGAACATCTTCTGCGGCATCCATCTGACATCCTTTGGAGTCCATAACTCTTAATGATATTAAATTTTTCTTCATTTGCGGAGCACGACGGACCTCTGTCAATGTCCTCACCCGATTGTCATGAGTTCTGATCTGAATTGAGCTGATTCCAACTATTTTACAGGCTGCATCATTGCTCATGATGACGTTTTCGCCATCAATATTCTGATAAGTTGAGAACCACTCTCTGTGCGGAGTTATATGATAAGAACATCCTGAGTCGAGAATCCAATTTTCTTTCGAACATCCCTGATCAGATACCATAAGAACCAAATCATCATCAGATTCGCTATTTTGGTGAGCTACTACAGCAACCGTGTTTTTCTTCTTCTTTTTAGGGCAATCCTTCTTCTAGTGACCCGGTTCTTTGCAGTAGTTGCAGATGTCCTTCGGATTGATGTTATTCTTTGACTTACCCTTTTTAGGGTTTGTCTTCTCTGCGATTGTTACCAACTCTGTGGCCTGAATCTCCACAGCCTTGTCAGACGCCCTATGACGAAGTTCACGAGGATGTAGACTCGATCTTACTTCTTCCAGAATAATTGTGTCTCTTCCGATGATAACAAATGAAGAGACACCAACAGAAGTAGGGCAGCATCTTAATCTTCAATCTTCACATCTATATTTTGTAATTTCATCAACAAAGTATTCATCTGATCAAGATGATCTTTCAGGGAGGTACCTTCTTGCATGCGGAGGGGGAACAAACTTTGCTTCAACAGCAATTTGTTGGTCAGAGACTTGGTCATGTAGAGACTCTCAAGTTTCGACCACAGACCGGCCGTCGTCTCTTGATCGGTGACTTCTATAATCACCTCGTCCGTCAGACACAATAGGATCATAGAATGCGCATTCTCTTCCTATGCCACCAAACTTGTGAGGTCAGACTCCTTTTTTTGTCCTTCGAGTCTTTCTCCTTCGGTTTGTTCTTCGGCACGTTCGCGAGCGGCGCCCATACTTCCTATTGTTTAAAAAGTGCCTGCATCTTGATCTGCCAGAGACTGAAACTATTTCGTCCTGTAAATTTTTCGACGTTGACATTGTGCGATGCCATCTCTACGCCTGATGGAGGATCGATGATGAAGTCTCTCTGATACTAGTTTATTAGGATTTCTGCACGAGAGAAATTATGCACTGCGAGAAAATTCGAGAAATTTAAGGCGACGCATAATTGTATTAGATGGAAGAAATAGAAGAGTATTACAAGATCATATTGATCCAGGATTGTCTAGGATGGTCTTACAAGTCTTGATTACATGTCCTTTTATAGAGCTTGGAGAAACAACTCCTACTCTAACTTAAGGACCTAATCCTACTAGGCATGCAAACCCCTTCTCTAGAAAAAACTTTCTTGGAGTAGGAGAAGAAATCTGACTTCCTGAAGTCCATGAAGAATCCAGCTCCTTTCAAAGTCCATCTTGAAGTTTAATTCGGCCAGGCCTCCTGCCTGGCACCCTGCCAAGTCCGGACGCACCCGGGGCATGCCCGGCAGGGCAATCCTAGTCCCACTCGGATTAGGACAAGTCTTGGATGGTCCCTTCACATCTTCAGCCCTTCTAGAAGTAGATCTTCGACTCCAAGTGCCCTTCGATCCAAGAAGGAAGCTCGGCCCTCCAAGAATCCGCCATGTCCTTCTCGACATCGGAAACCGACCGACTCCTATTCCTACTAGAAGTAGGAATCCTTCCAACCCTGTACTTCTCGTCCAAACATCTCTCCAAGTCTTCCTATTACTTCTTTGGATCCAAATAGATTTCCAGTTAAAGTAGGATTCAAGGCATTATTTAACACACCTTCTTTTCTCGATATCAATATTATATAATACATATAATTTTAATATTATATAACAGACACCTTCTGAACAAATTATAAGCTACTCAAAGATATTAATGTTAAATTTATTATGATTTTTTTACCGTAGGGTATTTTATTTATTGTCTTACATTATTTTTATTTAAAATATATTAGTATATATTGATATAATTGATCAACAGGAGTTTGGATGGAGTGGATAGCAACTCCGCATCGCTTAAGTAAAGGTCTCGAGTTCGAACCTTTATGGATGCAGAAAATTCCTACTGAGAATCTCACATGTCATAACTAGCCATGCTGTCTGGAATAATACCAAAATATTCGAACTTAATGATGGGCCGAGACTCCAATCCGTGAGCAATGCGCATAACTCTTAGCACGAGTTGATCAATTGACATTGCTCAGATTGGACGATTGACGTCACTTTTCGAACACTGGGGACACCAAAAAAAAAACTTAGTAGGGGTAGAATGAGAATGAGTATTTCTAATCCTTCCAGAACTACTAATTTGGTGAATTTAATTTTAAATCAAATGATGAAAAGCTCAATATATCTTTAATTAAATTAATAAAAAGTATACAAACATAATGTAAAAAAATTGAATTCACCCATTCTAATTAAACTTAACACATCCATTTTAAACCCTTTATTCAAACATACCTTTTCGAATACAGATTTTTTTTCAAGTACAGTTTTGACCCTAACAAATATAAAGACGCATCGACTTTAAATTACGATAAACATAGAAAAAGATATGTGTTTGCATTGGTTCGATCCCATTTTGAAGAAAAAAACAAAAGTGCAATATGTATTTATATTATATATTATATATGCGTTATGTATGTGTATTCTAAGATAGGTTATATTTATTTAAATGTGATACATAGCATATTATAACTGACAATATGATAAAATAAAATATATTGATATAATAAAATATACTATATGATTGGACCTGGTCGCAATGTGAATTATTTAAGTTCTAGACACAATTTCAGTTAATATTTTTATGATAAACGATATTCAATTTATAATTAGTAGTCAATCCAAGGGAAGTAAATTGTGTGAACTCACCATAGAGTTGATATTTTTAAAATTTCCTATAGTGTTAAAGGTAATACTAAAAATAGAACTAGAGAATGATACACATTTATAAATTATTTTAAAGTTGGACTTTTAGGTTGTTGACCGTGCTTGGCCCGAGCCGGCAGGAACCTATTTTTCATCGGGTTATGATGGAAGGCCACTCGACCGACCCAATACGATTTGGTTTCACTATGAGTCCGAATCAAGCATACCTATGCTATATTGTACTTAACAAAAAACAAGAGGACAATAGTGTCATTTTAAAATATACTATTACCATCCTTTTTTTTCTTGTAAGGGGAAAATTGTTTAATACTTCCAACACTTAATAAAATGACAATAATGTATTTTGAAGTGATAATAGTAATATTTTTTTCTTGCTTTGCATAATATACAATATACACGCAAACAAGTTAAATAAAAAAGTGTAAATAGTAGTTCTTTTATAAGTAAACCAATACAATGTAAGATAGCTACATACTAATAATAATAATAATAATAATAATAATAATAATAATAATAATAATAATAATAATAATAATAATAATAATAATAATAACAATAATAATAATAATAATAATTATTATTATTATTATTATTATATAATTAATTTATATTTACACTATAATTATCATTAATAAAGTCTTATGATGTAACATCTCTTGAGCCAATTAAGATATTATTCGCTTTGGTTGTTGACCCACACAAAATTAAAATGCATCTTAATAGGTGAAAGCAGTAGTTACGTATTTTTTTATTTTGCTCATGTGGGACTATACAATGGTACCCCTAGTATGTAGACTTGGATTGGATCACAACAATATCCCCCCTTGGAGGGATCAATGTCCTCATTGAGCAATTAGTGTTAGCTCATGACACGTATTGTTCGCATGACTCAAATTTGCACGCAATGTCAACTATGATATCATTATGTAATACTTTTCAGACCAATCAAGATATTATTTTCTTTGAACATTGTCCACACAATTTTAAAATGTGTCTTATGAATTATCTCGCCATAACTCCCCGAATTTGATGAGAGGATTTTGAGTAATTGATTCTCTCACATGAACATTATGGACGAGATCCCTTCATATCATGACCATAAATGACCCCATTGATCCTCATCTCATTTTCTCTTCTATCTCTCATTCTATCTTTTCCATAATTTTTCTTTTAACTTCTCTTCCTTGCGGCTCAGCCAGAAGGTCTTGCAGGTGCAAGCTACGAGGAGAATCAAGAAGGAAGGAGGGGAAGAGGCTAGGGTCAACCAAGTGAATGATGAACCAAAGAAATCGTCAAGAATATGTTTTCGTGATCTAGATCATGAGGTTGCTTCATGAGGAACTTGCATGTTTTTAAAGACCTTATTAATTTTAGGATTGTGTTGGAATGGGTATGATTATGATGACTTGCTATGATTATGATGACTTGGGTAACCTTTGAACTAGTATATATTGTGATTTTACTAATAAACATAGATCCATGTTTATAGAAGTTAGTAGATAAATTGTGTATGATCTTGACCTGATATGATTATGAAATCATTGGAAAAGATTTGTGTTTATGATGTAAGATATATAGTTATAAGAATGCATACGAGGAGATAAGAATGGTATGTTTTCTATAAATGTATAAGTCAAATTTGAAGATGACAATGTTAAAATTTACATCTGAACCTTGACATATGATAGAAAAATATTTAAAAATGTTTAGATAGGTGTTTTACTTGAAAAGCTAATTGAATACTTAAGAATTTTGTAATGACCTACAATTATGTCGAGTGAAATGGGTGTCAAATCAGACATCCAACTCTTCTCGACAAGACATAGCGACATTCAGATCAGACGTCTGATCTATGAATCGGACGCTCGATATAGAATGTTGAGACTTTAACATGATCAAACGGTCGATTGTGCACTTGTTTTCGTTGACCGATGGTCATGAAGCGGGTTAGGGTTTTCATAACATAGATGGACCAGACGCCCAATTGAAGTTTCAGATGTCCGAAACTCTTGGTTGATAGTTCCCAGTTCTACCCAAGGGATATCAAACGATCGTTCGCCCTCTCAGGCATCTGATCCATAATCGACCCTTGAACAATCAAAAGATTTGCTAGAATGGATGTTGAGATTGATTAATTATGATGAATTGAGCATCCGCTCTACTCGATGGACGATCGATGAAATCGATAGTCCAGGCATCTGTCATCAAAATGGACAATTGATGAACATTGACAAATTGGGCGTTCACCCCACCCAACAGATGATCGATGTATCATATCAGAATAGGCGACCACTCAACTCAACAAGCATTCGATTCATGAATAGAAAAATGAACATAATCTTAATTAATAACTATGATTTTATTAGTCTTCATCCTCTTGGTTGTCCATACCTAATATGATCTCTCATGATAATCTAGAGTTACCTTTGCTCCTTAAAGCCTTCGTGATTTTTATGATCAAAAGATAGGTTGATAGTTAATAAAAATAAAAACTGAATTTGAGGGTTACCATTGTCTATCTAGATGGGGATTATCAACCTTGTGCGAGGCATTCCCTCCCTATGAAAGTTGGTGTATAAGGCACTCTACCTTCTTTGAGGATGTTATCAGCCTTATTGAGATCATCCTCCCTTTTATAGGGCACTCCAACTAAAACACTGGTGTGTTTGTAGTGGTACTTTCTAAAAGTGAAGAGCTCTTTCAATTAAAAGAAATGAGATGGATCAATGATGTCTTTCCAAGTGGAAGATGACAAATAATAAAAATGAAAGAAATAAACTCCACATACCATTTGTTCCTTATGACAATCGTGATAATTTATATTATAACTACGTTATGTTTTTACTTAATGCTCATTCTTATGGATCATCCTCATGAATTACATTGAATTCACACTTAAAGTTATACTAAAGAGAGATTTTTCTCCCTATGTTGATTTTCATAGGTACTTGATTTACTTATGTGACATGGTTGATGTGTGTGCAACAATTTTTGCTCGGAGGGCGTGTGCACATATTTATCATAAAGTTTATATTGTCTTTTATATTATATAATTGTATATGGAACCCATATATCGAATTGTAATATGTCATGGACTTTTATATGTCTAGTTGTGTATTTTCAACTCTGTGTTTCATTTTAGTTTCTACATTTATAATTATTATTGCAATTTTTATTTTTATAAGTCTTTTGTTTATATGCCACCCTTATTTACCAATTGGGTCAATAAAATAATAAAAAAGTATCGAAGCATCATACCACTTTGAGAGGAGATTTCGTCACATGGCGGGTCGATTTTTCAAGTGTCATAAATGATATATAATTATTTATAAAACATTATAACAATAGGAATATGAAGTAAATAATAAATATATATATTAAATTATAAAAGAATACTATTCGCGGAGGAGCAAATTCTCATATATGATATATTACAAATTATTTCAAAGTATTTTTTGAGGCCATGAGACTCAAATGTGCTCAGATCCAATTAGATAGACTATCTATCACTATAAGAAAATTGGGGATTACCGACGGTTTTCCCAAAAACCATCGGAAATGGTGTTTCCGACGGTTTTTTCGACGAAAACAGGGACGTCCGAAAAATGGTCGTCGCAAATCAATTTCCGACGGTTTGGAAGGAACCGCCGGAAATTTCGATGGATTTTCGACGGTCGTGACAATCGATATTTGCGACGGTCGACAAAACCGTCGAAACTTCGACGGTCACGACCGCCGATATTTTCGGCGGTCGACAAAACCGTCGAAAACTCCGGCGGTCATGACCGTCGAAGTTTTCGACGGTTTCGTTGACTGCCGCAAATATCGGCGGTTGCTACCGTCAAAAATCTCGGCGGTCGTTGAACGCCCGTCGAAGTTTCGACGATCAAAATCATCGCAAAGAATTTTTATAATTCTAAAAAAATAGCCGGCCAACGACCAGATTCGGCCGCCAGCGGCCGATGTCGGATTCGCCAGGCGGCCGATGTATCGGCCGACGGGCGGTCGGATCCGACACCCGGCAGCCGATCCCGCCTCTGGGGTCGGATCCACCGCCAGGCGGTCGGATCCGGCCGCCCGACGGCCGATCCGACCGCGAGAGGCCGGATCCGTCCGCCAGGCGATTGATTCGGCCGCTGGAGGTCGGATTCGTCCGCCAGCGGCCTCCGGCCGGAGAGAGAGAGAGACGTCCGGTGTGGGAGAGGGTCACCGGCGCGGGAGAGGGTCGCTGACGTCCGATGCGGGAGAGGGTCGATGACGATCGGTGCTCGCGGGCCAAGAGAGGGAGAGGGAGAGGGAGAGGGAGAGAGAGAGGAGGATGAATTATATATAAGGGGAAAAGATGAGAGAAAGCGGGAAAAGAAAAAAAAAAGCGGGATAACGAAATTTTAATTATTGACGGCTCGAGTCGTCGAAAACGTAAATATTAACTAATTTTAAAGTTACTAGCGATTGTGACCGTTGAAAATATATTTAGTTATATATAATATTTATTTTTTATTTTACCGACAGTTTGAACCGTCGGTAATCGTTACCGACGGTCGAAACCGTCGGTAATTGCGACGGTTTGGATCGTCGCTAGTTATATTAATAAAATACTCCTCATATGATATTATTATACATTTACCGACAGATACGACCGCCGAAAATTACGACGGATTTTACGACGGATGAATATCCATCAGAGACGTTCCTAACCGTCAAAAAATAAAATAATAATATAATAAATTATAAAATTTATTATTTTCCTTTCCGACAGTCGTAACTATCAAAAAATCTGTCAAAAATGGAACCGTCGCAAAATCCGTCGCAAATTGTGACAGATTTCAAATCGTCGGAAATTGCCCGTCGAAAAATGGCAATTTTTTTGTAGTGTATTTGAATGGCTCGACACTATGTGCATATATGCCAACTATGAGTTGTGGCTAGGCGGCCGGCACATTTATCCTTTCTTTTAATGTTATCATTCAATGAAATAATACATATATAATCTTTTCTGACTTTCTCATTATTTCAAATAATTATATTTGGCTAGAATGATAATTAGCGAGAGGGAATAATGAAGCCACAATTGTGGATTGCCATCGATCGTGACATCGACGGTAGCGGTTCAGTCCCTTCTTGATTTGGTTCACAATGATTTTTCGCCACCCAGCGCTGCCGCTGCCCCGGCGCTGCCAGAACGCCCCTACCCCGACAATCGGTAGATTGCTTCATCCTCGCCGGATTGCTATTACCCCTGGACTCTACCGTCGGCGATGAAAAATTCGATATAGGGGCCCTTCCTTTCTTCGCTACCGACACCAATGCCACTGGATCGATGCCGCTGCCTCCCCGGATCCATCCTTGCACGTAGCCACCATGGACGATAGAGGTGTGTCACGTGCTGTTCACCGCTCTTCCATTCTCGTCGTCGAGGGTGAGGAAGCTTGGCATTGAAGGCCACATTGGTGGAGGCGTCAATGACGGAGAAAAAGTAGTTCTGTGGTGTGCTGTTCCGACCATCAATGGCACGACGGCTCTCCTCTTCCTCCTTCTCCTTCGCTTCCTTTTCTTTCTCTTCTTCCTCTCTTCTGCGGCTGCTGACAATGTTGTTGTAGAAGCTACATCAGCATCTTTCGTCTTGGACGATGACGTCGTTATTCGCCGTCGCCGTTTGTTCGCCGACGCCGCCGTCGTTCAAAATGCCGCCTTGCCATTTCCCTTGGATGCCAAAGCAATTAGTTTCCTTATTCACCTAGCAATGTGCAATGGAATTCATAGTGAACTTTTTTTTAATTGAGAAAAATAGAGGTGTCCCCCTCTAAAGAGGGTGTCCCTCTTCAATATTATACATTAGATAAAAAAGTGTGGTTTAGATTAATCCACTAGCTTCTCTTCGGTTCGGCTCGAAAAAAATATCCTTTACTATCAAAGAAAAAACTCGAGCCATCTCCTCCCATCTGTCTCTCCTTTCTTTCCTAAAAGAAACAATCGTTCCACTCTCTCCTCTTTCTTTTCTTTGACTCTCTCTCCCATCATCTCTCTTGATCCTCTTTCTCACCTCCGTCATGGCAACGTTGTCGCCGTCATCGCAATGTCGATCGATGCCATCGCGACGATGCCTATCGATGCCTGAGAACCCGCCACTGTGCCACCAATATCCCGCCCACCACCATTGCTGCTCGAGAATCCCAAATCATCGCCGTGGTGCCTCTAACTGCACCACAGTTCGTTGTTGCTTGAGAATCTTGTACCTTTGCCACTACACCGCAGGATCCGCACATTGTCGATGCCGGTGCCTTGCGTGGTTAATCTTTTTTCCGGCAGAAATTTATGTGACGACGTTACTTTACTCGGATGACCAACTTGGAATGCCAACATCACTAGGAAGTTTATAATCGTAACATGCTTTGCTATCACCTCAAAATGCGAAAGAGGCTGAAATTTTGATGCGAGGAATAGAGACACTAAAGATCCATGGTTAAGATATCTCATTGTGGAGTTGTGTAAATAAGATCACTGTCATATCAGACTAACTTTGTCTTTATATTCCGTACACTAGATATTTTTATACATGGCCTTTCTGGCATTGCCGAACAATTTGTACATGCATTTAACAAGTTCGTTATGCTTTGGTATTTGCATTTTTCTTGTTTTATGTGCCAAAAAACATGTATTTCAGTCCTAAGAAGTATAGTTTAAAGTGTGATCAAGTATTTGTTGCAATCTTGGGTCACGAATTAAGAACTATTAACTTTTTTTTTCACTTCATTGTTAATTATGAGTGTTGCTAGAGTTTCTCTTTACAAAGATTATAAGCTTCTTTTATTTTTGTTGACTCTTTACAGAGGTGATGAAGGGAACATGAGTGTTATGTCAAGACAATAAAGGAAACATAAAGAAGATAGTGGCCGTGCAGCGACACTGGGTGTCGTGTAGCGACGAGGCATGGAGACGGTGGTGTGGGGTCATTTGGGTGGTGCTGGAGATCTGTTGGTGCAACGGCGTAGCACAAGATCGCCCCCGGACGACGTCAAGATCGCCGGCACTTTATGGCGGTAGATATCGAGGGAAGGGAGGGGGAGGGAGAGTCGTCAATGAAGAGAAAGAGAGATGATGTGAGAGATTGTGAGGGAGATTGAGAGAGAAAAATAATAAGAGATGGAGAGAGGAGAATGAAAGGCATGAAGTGTGGGTCCGTGGTTTTATGATGAGAGATAGCTGGGTGGTTATTTTTAACCATTGATGAGAGATAGATGGGTTATTTTTAACCAATGAATTGAATTTTTGTTTGAGACGAGGTGAATTAATTTGAAGCGTAGTATGTTAAGTTGATCCAAAGATAATATTAAGAGTGGACTGATGAGATGAATTAGGCTACGTTTGGCTTGCCTTTTTGTTACATAGCTACAAAGCTCATTTATTTTCTTCCATTATGTAATGTTTTTCTAAATTTTTTTTTTCCTAAAATTGAGTCTCTCCTCCTTTCAACCAAAGCATTCTTTTTTCGCTTTCCTCAGCTGCCGCCTCAAACGCAATCTTAATCTAAAGCGCAGTACGTTGATCTAAAGATAAAGGGCACATGGTGTAGATCTCCATTTTTCTCTTTTTAATTTTATGCACCTGTGGATTTATTATTTATCAACTTCTCACATCCCATGTCTCAAAATCTCTCATCCTGCAAACTTATTTAACTTTCTTTTTCTCATTTTGTGCGAGGGCCTTGTTTTTGGAATTAGTAACAATTATAAAATATATCATACAACTAATATTATTCTGTTAATAACAAATAACGAGTACACTAGATATCTATACTAAAAATATATATATTGCATATGAATTTACTAATTTGTCTATCGAATATTTAATTTAAATTTACCGGATATAAATCGAGTTGACAAATTATTGAGTTTGGAAAAACTTTGTATTCGAATTTCGAACGAGGGAGAGGAAACATTTTCTCCTTTTTATTATTTATTATTAGTTTATTATATGTACAATTTTTTTCTTGGATGTCATTAATTTTTTAAGCAATGTGGATGAGAGAAAATATTGAATATGAAAGAAGAAAAATTTAGGGTAAATTGCATAAAAAAGCTAAGTTTCGATTTATTCTCAAATCTAGTCTGAATTTTTATTTTTTATGTAAAAAATCACAAACTTTGATTTTATTCTCAAATCTAACATAAACTTATATTTTTACATAAAAAGTCTTCAACTTTAGTTTAAGTCTCAAATTTAACCTAAAGTTTTATTTTTAAAATTTTAAAAGTAGTTGTAAATGTAGCCTATTATTGTATTATTATTAAAAATAATAATTCAATGATCATACATTAAAAATTAAAAGATTTTTGACAACTTTAATAGTAAGTTTAAATTTTTAGCCTACTTTATTAGATACTTTAAAGCAACTAAAAAATAGTCTAATTATAGAATAGGTTAAAAATTTAAACTAACTTATTATCAACGTTGTAAAAAATGTTTTAATTTTTAATCTTTTATTTTTTTATGACTTGTCGATATAATGATCCCTGAATTATTATTTGTAATAATAATACAATAATAGGCTACATTTATAACTAATTTTAAAATTTTAAAAATAAAAGTTTAGGTTAGATTTGAGATTTAAATTAAAGTTAATGATTTTTATGTAAAAATATAAGTTTAAATTAAATTTGAGAATAAAATTAAAGTTCATGACTTTTTTACTTTGGAATAAATCAAAATAAAAAATAAATTGAGACTTTTTAACGCAATTTACCCTTTGTTACAGAATAAAAACTTGATATGTCTAAAATTAGTATCCGTCTGAAGAAGAAATATGGCTCGAATAAGGGTTCGTTTGACTTAGCTGATACAAAATAATTGATAAGTTGAAGTGCTGATAAATATTTTATTGATTGAAATTTATTTTTAAAAAATAAGTAGTTATGCATTTGGATAAAACTACTTAAATTAATAATAATTAATTAATTATGAGACAACTAATTGATTTATTTTTTTTAAAAAATAAGCATATCTTTTTTGCTTATTTTTTTACTTATAAATAGATTTGATATTTTCTTAAAATTACCAAAAATTGAGATTTTTTTCTAAAATTAATTTATAAGTGATTTATAAACCCGCTAAACACCTCGCTGTTCCCCAACTCCGACGACTCATATAAGGCCACCTAATCCGGTAACGGACATCAACGGAACTCAGGCTGCAGGTCGGAAGAGAGATGAAGTTTAGGGTTTCTCCGGCATGGCCTCTTCTCCCCCACCACCTCTACACTCTCCATCGCCTTCCGCACCCTCACCGTTTCCCTCCGAGCGCCGCCGGCGCCGCTCTCTTCAGGCGTCTCCACACCGCCCACTCGTCCTTCAACTCCGGCGGCGCCAGTGGCCATCGAGGTCATGGACTTCCGCCGCCCTCTCCTCCGCATGCTTAAGATCATCAGGACACTGCTTGCTATTACTTTTCATTTTCCTGGAGTTATTGCAACTACTAATTTTATTACAATTCAATTGTTTTTATCTTAATCTGCATCCATGAGTACTAGAGGCAAGCACATTCCCGGGAGTTCTCATCATTTTCGTAATAATATATTTATGTTACCCGGATGTATTTCCCATGCCCCAATTTTGCTTTAAATGAACACATATGAAGAGACGAGTTAATATGCCTCTTTTGGGTTCACTTGTATAATATGTTTAATGAATAGTTTTTTCTCATTACCAAAATCGTTTAACTTTCAGGTAAGCTTTTGTTACCTGGTGCAACAATGGCAACCATTCTTATGCTGGGGATTCTCCATGCTCGGCGTCTCTATGAAGACAAGAAGGCATGTGGTGCTATACTTGTACTTCTCTACATGCTATTCATAGCCCAAAATCAAAATGTTCAGCATATAACTCTCAATATTGTGTGTGTGATGTTACTGAACTCATGTTGTAATTACTTGAAAATGTTTTTTTTTTAAATTTTTTTTACAGCATATCCAATGATATCATATGTTCTTGGTCTCATTGTAGCTCCTAATCAACATGTCTGAGTTGTGAGAATTTCATCCTCTTATCATTAGTGTCCTCTTTGCTGCTCATATTGTTCTATTTTTGTTGGGATATTTTTGGAACTTGGATTCATCAGACTGTTGAAAATGGAGGTATTTTTTGCTTTGGAAATATGAGTGGAAATCTATCATCTCTTTCCTCTAAAGGTTGCTAAGTATTTAGAATAAATTTGGAAGTTAAAATTTTAACTTCATTGAGACAGATTAGTGTGCCTCTTGTATCCTATGTCTAGAGGTAGTTGTGCAGGTAGTTCTTTTTCTTTCCCTCACAATATAGTTTGCCAATTTTGTAATCTTTTATATGTGTTATTGTTTTAGGTTTTGGGATTGTAGAATTCCTTCATATTTCAGTCTTGTCTTGCCGTTGTAGGTATTAAACGTCTTTTCAAATAGGATATATTAAACAGTTGATTGCATTTAGTTTTTTTCTTTTGTGAAATATTTTCAAATAATTTTACATTCCATTCTAAATATCTCCCTATATCTGCTTCATGTATGTGATGGCTTACAGTAATATCTCTGTATGAAGATCTATGCAATTCCTCTTATGGAACATTTGTATGATCTCTCTTGTGTTTTATCTTCTATCATTGAAGATCACCTAATGTTTCCTTGGGCTATTTTCCAACTGCATTGTTTTCTACTTTCACAGTTAAATTTAGGTTGAAGTGTTTTTTTTTTTGAGAAAATATAGGTTGAAGATATGAAGGATAAAGGAATTGAACAAGAGTTTTCGTCTGATGTTAAGGTAGTTTTGATATCTTTGGTCATTTTTTTAATCACCTTGAAGGAGATTAAGTATCTGTGTTCCATGAAAACCTTCGAATTTAGGGATAATTTTATTATTTCTCTGCAATGTCATGCAGGCTGCATTCTTGAAGCTTTTGCCATTGCGTTCTATCTCAAGATTTTGGGGCTCCATGATATCTGTGGTTTGCATCATTCCACATTGTCATTTTTATTTTACACTGTTGTTTGAGATTCCTCCGGTCCTTTTGCTTTTTGGGAACAACACCCTAATATATTTGTTCAGTGTTATTCTTGTGCTTCTTGCTTGCCGTTGTACACTACTTAACATGATTACATGAATTATTGTTGTGAAAGAGCAGTTATGCACTTATACTTTAATCTATTGACTTATAACTAAAATGCAACTGTAGATCTAGCTCACATACACATTGTTGCAATTACGTACTCTGAGTTACCTTAAGCTGTGGAGTGCCTAGGAATTAAAGCTTTAGATTGGTTCATTGATGCAAGTTGTGAGTCAGTTAGCCTAGTTGGTCCTTTGGTGATTATCATTCCACCAGCTACTCTGCTATATAATAATAATAATAATATTATTATTATTATTATTATTATTTTATAATTGACCTTCCTCAGTTCGAACTAAGGAAATTATCTATTGTTCTCCTTATTCAAATCGTCAAGAAATAATCAGGATTTCCTTGTTGACTATATTATTCGTTTCTTAAAGAAACTATAATATTTGTGAACGTTACTTGGCCTAGTCTGTCTATCCTGCTCAAATATTGTTTTCACCCCTCCAATGTTTTTTCGTATTATTTCAAAAAGTGCAATCATTTGATATTTTTTAAATGATTCTATCATTTTGTTTTAAATAAAATGAAGTTTGACTATGTTTTTTTTCCTTGCTGTTGCTGTTCATATGTTACAGGAACTTCCTGTCTCTATTCGGCCATTCATCTATAAGGCCTGGGCTCGAGCATTCCATACAAGTATGTGATCCTTTCGTTGGCTATGTAATATGAATTATGTTGCATTCGTGAGATATATGAGCTATACATATGCAGATATGGCTTACAAATAGGTACTGCATAACTGCTTAGCAAAGCATTTTCCTACTGAAGATTATTTAAATCCTCAATCATATTCTTTTTAAACAGGAGAATGTGGTTACAAAGTTGGTTTGGTTGAGGATGGGCTTGAAAATGGATGAGTTAATATATGCATAGATGGGTAGAACATGTGCCTAATGATTTTGTTCCAAGGCATATCTTTGGACAGTCAAGAAATTTTATAAGAATGTTTGTTTTAGTGACTTACAGAGCGTCATTACTGTCATGGACATGGTAATTGTGAAACACAAAAATAATCTTCCAGTGATAAATGCAGAGCTCATACGAAATTACTCGCTGGAATTGTTTGTGTTTGCTTGCAGACTAGTTGCAATGATCCTATAAGCTAACGACCATTTTGAAATATCTAAGATTCATATATTTCATAATATCATTGCTGAGTCTGTTCTATTATTTTGTCAAAAAATTAATTTCAAGGTCATTTAGTTCTTGGCATCAAATGGGAAAAGAGGTTATTTTGACAATTGTGTTATTTTGTTTGTTGTATTATCTTGTATAAACCCACCCTTCATTATGTTGATAGCTGTTCCTTTGTTGTAGATCTTGAAGAAGTTGCACTGCCTCTAGAAGACTATGCCTCACTTCAAGAATTTTTTGTTCACACCCTAAAAGAAGGCTCGAGGCCTATTGATCCAGATCCTAACTGTCTGGTAACTGGTAACTAGGCACTGTTAGATAGTACCTTATTGTTCCCTTTAGTGATGTTATTGATGAAGATGATGACTTGCTATGAAATTGTGATTGGTTTACCAGATCAGTCCTGTTGATGGTAAGGTTTTGCGTATTGGAGAGCTTAAAGGACCAGCAGCTATGATAGAACAAGTCAAGGGCTTCTCATATTCGGCTTCTTCTCTTCTTGGAACAAACTCTTCTTTTCATGAAGCAGCCAGTGAGGATATGCCCAGTGAATTCTATGACCAAAATGACCTTAAAGATTCATGCAAAAAGTCATGGTGGCATGTATCATTTTCTTCACCAAAAGTGCGGAATCCCGTGGCACGGTAAAGTTTTGTTATTGCCTTTATTTTTCATGTGGCATCCAATTTTGAGAAACTCTAGGTGTTTTTTTCTTGTAACTAGATACACAGAAACAATGTATAAAAGACTAACCAAAGGACTATTGTTCTGCTCTTTGGTATCATTTCATCAGTCCCCACCCAATACACAATTAATAGGCCCATGTAACCATCTTTGTCTTCAATCATGCTCCCTTTCATTTCTTAAAGGGAAAATTGTCACAGTTTTTTTTTTCTTTTTGAGAAGTTAACATTCCCTGATGATTTTTATGAGAGTTAATATTCCCGGACGGTTTTTGACAATTATGCCTCCAATTGATATTCAGATGGAAAATCAGTGGACTCTCATCAGTTGATTGCTACATTCTTCTCTTTTTCCTTTTTCCTTTCTTTGTACCTCCAACACTATCTTCTATATAGTCGATTTATTTGCTTTATCTTTCAGCTTTATTGTAGTGGGTGTTTTTTTTCTAAAGGATATTGTTCTATATCTTTTTTAGAAGCCCAAAGAAAGGTATCTTTTACTGTGTCATATACCTATATCCTGGCAATTATCATCGTGTTCACTCGCCTGCTGATTGGAATGTTCTTTTGCGCCGTCATTTCTCAGGTATCTTTTATCTTCTCACGAAATTGTTTAATTTGTCCCCTTCTCTCTTAGATTGATGTTTAACCTATGGTAAATTTTGTTGATGTGTTGAAATTTGATGTGCTAACTAATTTTCCTAAAAGCTTAAATCGTTAACATTCTCTCTCACATGTGAACTGGTGACAATTTTGATCAGTCCAGTCCACCACGTGGACAACAACTAAGGGAGAATTTTTTTTATAGAGCTTAATGAAGTTTGAACTCTTGATGCTCCGATATCATGTTGAAATTTGATGTGTTAATCAATTTTCCTAAAAGTTTAAGTCGTTAGAAAGAGCAACATTTTATATTCTTAACACATGACAGTGAAAAAAAAAAGTGATTTGCAATTCTTAGGAAAAAAATTGGGTCTCCCTAATTTTTATACAACAACAACAACAACAACAAAGCCTTATCCCACTAGTTTGGGTCGGCTACATGGATCATACGACGCTCGTTGATCCATGTTCATGAGATTCGACAGGGTTTTACGCTGGCTGTCGGGGTCTAACACAACCCTCCTCCTTTATCCGGGCTTGGGATCGGCTATAAAAATAGGCGGAGTTGTGGAATATACTGCTTAATATTGAAAAAAAATCCTTTGACCCCATAAGGAAAGGGACAAGCAAGAAAATATTAAAATTGACTTAGTAGTATGGCGACCGGTGACTAGTGACATGTAATCAATCATGAGAGTAGTTCCACTGGCCCATATTCCCCTATTTACCCCTTGTACCTAAAAATACCTCCCACTTGGTCAAGCAAAAAAATTCTAAATTCTACTATTTCAACCTGCCATTGTATCTCGTCATACACAGGTTTCCTTTTTCTTTTGAGGAGAGGTTTCCATTTTATTTGAAAAGTCAGAAATATCAGTTAAAATCAAATAAGGGACTAACCTCCTTTTCTGTGTCTATAGCTTGCATATACATACCAAACTAGCCAAAAAGAAGATCTTGATTCTTGCCCTTACAAAATAATTAATCAATAGTACATCACAGAAGTACATTTAATCATTTCTACAATAGTTAGCAGCTCGCTGACTCCCCACCTTGACAAAATGTTGTATTTGCATACAAATGGCTTTTGTTGAAAGTATATATAGATGGTTTTCTGCAATACATATCAGCTTTCAACAAACAGATTATCATAAATTCATAATTATGACTAGAATGATAAGAAGTTATGCCAAGTGACTTCAGTACCAACATTACATTCAATTTTGCCAAACTAAATCTCCTCCTAGAAGTTGATATCAAACAAACATATCCCAGAATTTTCAACTTAACTGACTCCCCACATACACACTATTTCTCTACAGAAGCCATTCATCTTTGATAAAAAAAAACCTCTTGAAAAAAAATCTGACATGACAACTTTGCAAAATGTATTATGATCTGTTCACAACCAGTCTACCAAGTACTTTATGCTGGTTAATGGTTCATGGGGATCCCAAATAATCTTGTTCTCGTTGCAATTATGGATTGCATATAAATCTAAACAATGAATGCTTAACTCTATTTTATTTTATTTTATTCTTTTGAGGAGGAGATTTAGTTTGGCAATTAATACTACGCAAGAGCGGAAGTTCAGTAGTCACATAATAAATGTTACATCTTGTCCCTGGTACATCATAAACAACATAGCGTTAAATATCCAAGGCTTTACTACAACACATGGTACAAGGCATAAGACACAACCGACGCATAGACATAAGACTCATCCATGTGCACACCGCCGCTTGAGCTACAACACCTCACACACACTACCACCAGCCATATGTGCTAATCCGTACCTATGGGGATCAACACATGGGAGGTAACCCCCACAATGCCTAGTGTGATATTGATAAATTAGTTTTCCACTTCAGACAAAATGGTTGCTTGTTTCTGTGAGTGACTAAATAAGCAGGCAAAACTGAGTTTTGATCTTGAGAAGGTTCTCCTTTTTTTATAGTTGTCAAAGTTTGTCTTTGGTCTCTTTCTTGATATCTACGAGAATCTGCTTCTACAAAATATTGGCTTGACATCTCTTATTCACGTCTTGACACAAATGGAAAAGATATGCTCAAGTATCTTAGGTATACCAAGCAATAAAAAGTGACTTTGTAGGTCTTTTACTTAATTATCACAGTTCATCTCCTTAATAGTTTCATTTCATAATTTGAATTCGTTTATTTCATAGCTGCTAACCTGTGTGATATTTCAAAGACTGTTTCATTGCATATTGTCTTTTTATTGAATAGTCCTTTTCTTGCCAACCTAAACATTCCTTCTTTTGTGAAATCCAATAATTACCAGGCCACTTGTTCCCTCAGAATGAACGGGCTACACGGACAATCAAGAACCTTTATGTGGAGAATGAGAGGGTATTTCTTACCTTTTCATATTGATCTGCATATCATTAGTTCATAGTGCATGAAAACATTATTTTGTTTTTTACTTATCTCCAATCAAAAGTAATTATTGAATTACACAATTTTATTTTGTTGTTAGGGTAGGCATTTAGCATTAAGACTTGTGTCATTAATTATTCTTTTAGTCATTTAATGGCATCATCATGTCGTTGAAGTTGATAGTATAACTCACCCTCTTATATGGTTCAGCATCTTCACATCCTAGAATTCTTGTTGATGAGTTGATTGTTGTTTAATGAGATATAGATTTGTGATAAAATGACAATCTCCTAGGTTGTTCTTGAAGGATGCTGGAAAGAAGGCTTTCTAGCAATGGCAGCAGTTGGTGCTACTAATGTTGGCTCTATCAAGGTTTTTTATGCTTCTTTATGAATCACCACTGTTCTTTTAAGCTTGTTGAAGTCTAACAGCTTGGATCATGTAGGAATATATACATGCATATTCTTGTAATGTGAAGTAAGTTCTTAGCAATAAAATCGATGTCCGATGAAATGTCTCCTATCCCCTTTGCCCTCGAAAAAAAAAAAACCGCTTCGATCACGTATTGTGCTTCTGATAAATTCAAGTAGGATATTGTCTTTAGTAAGAATGTTTATGCTTGGTTCAGTGTCTCCTTTTATTTGAAATTAAGGAACTAAGAAGAGCAAAAATGTCATTTACCATGGCTGATTGTAAGGTTTATTGGTTCCTTTCTTAGTTAAGAAGATGCAGCCTGGTATAGATCATGAGAGTCTCTGGTCAAGTGGTCACTGAACTTAGCTCTTAAAGTCGGGCCAAATGAATGCAATTCATACAAATAACCTTTTTTTAAGTGCTATACATTATATGAATTTTATTTGACTCTAAGAAAGCACTAAATTTTCTTCACTCTTGGAGCTTAAATCCATGTCCATTCCCATCCTAGTTTTGTCCTTTCAGTATTTCCTTACTCATGAGGGATATTGTTGGGATGTAGTACTGCTAGCGAACGTTGACTTAGTTGATAAGTGGATTGAGTCAAGAGTCGGGACTAAATAGCCCTGAATTCAAATCCCAAAAACAGCATTGGGAGAAGGCATTAACCCATTAATGTTTTACACACCCCTCTCAAAAAAAAATTAATGTTTTACACACTCGGTTGGATTAGTTATATGCTAATAGCTTTTGGTAAAAAAAAAATCCTAGTACTAATTTAGGTCAGGAAAGAACTTAGTTTTTAATACTACTGGTGCTTTGCTCTTTGGTGATAGCTGGTTCCTGATATTGGCTTGTAAATCAAGCGATTTTGTAAAATCACTTATTGTTTGTGTTATTCATATTTACGCAGTTGCTTATCGAGCCAGAATTGATCACAAACATGCCGACGAAGTTAGTGCAATCTGAGCCTCCAGATGAACGATTATATGAACCTAAAGGCGTTGGGCTGATGCTCAAGAAGGGTCAAGAGGTCAGTCTGTTCATATACGTAGTCCCTTTTGTTTTCTGATTCATCATCTGCTCGATTTCTCCCAGGTGGCGCAATTCAACATGGGGTCGACCGTGGTTATTGTTTTCCAAGCGCCAAATTTGAAGTCGCCAGGAAAGGATGAATCTTTGGAGTTCAAATTCTCTGTTAGAAATGGAGATACAATAAGAGTTGGCGAGTCAATTGGGAGATGGAGTACTTCTTAGCATTGATTACAAGCAGACCATGTAGTGCAGGTTCATTACTGAGGAAGCCGACTACAACAACCCAAGTTCTTATGAGATTTCTGATGTTTATTTCCCATGTGTAATTGTTCTGTAACCTGTGAAAAAAAAAATTGTAATAAGGAAGATTCGTGTTCAAGGAGAGAGAAGTTTATAGGTACATGTTCCTCTCGTTATAAATAGATAGCATAATTAAATTCTAACAGCAGTTATTATCCGAAGTTGGGTTCTGTTTTTTTTATAAATAAAATCTAGTTAAATGTTTTTCATGTGGAATAGAAGGGGTAGGAAAGTAGAAAATAATTTCCTGAAGTTATCTTTTATTGACTAACCTTTTTTGTTCAACGGAAGAAATTTCTAAAATTCATTTAAAAAACAAAAACATGTAACTTCGACAGAAGTCAGTATACTTACAATAACAATATTATTTTCTCCATTTTAATCCCACATCCATCCCTCAAAAAAAAATTCGTAGTTTGATTCAGATTTTAAATTTTTTGGAAAGATGACAAAAATGCATGTATAAACTACGACACTGTACACACTAGAATGGAAAATATTAAGCGCACCCAGGAACCAGACCCAAGTTTCGCCCTGGCTGGTAAGCTCGCCTTGGGTTGGTTATCGCCGGTGGTGCCCGCAATGCGGAGTAGACCCGCTGCGTACGACACGAGCGTGAGTTCCCATCGCTGGAAAAAGCGTGGTTTTACTTTCCTCGAATGCAAAGAAAAAAAAAACGAATTGCGCTGCGGGGTTTCATAGTCGACCGACTAAAAGCGAGAGAGAGAGGGCAGAGAAAAAACGGAATAGCAGTAACGAAGTGTCAGAGGGCGAGGATCTCGCGCGACCGTGTTCCCCCCCTTTCTCCTCCCTGTCAACGACGACGGCGATCTCATCGCCGGCGAGCATTACGGGGTTCCAATCCCTGTTTCTTCTCGTTTCTCGACGTCGCGTCCCCTCAGATCCCCAGATCTGAGATCGCTCGAGCATCGTCCCCCTACGCCGTCGTTCGTAGATCCGGGTGAGGCTTCAATTCCCAGATGCTGACCAAATTCGAGACGAAGAGCAACCGGGTGAAGGGGCTGAGCTTCCACAGCAAGCGGCCATGGATCCTGGCGAGCCTCCACAGCGGCGTGATCCAGCTCTGGGACTACCGCATGGGCACCCTCATCGACCGCTTTGACGAGCACGACGGGCCCGTGCGCGGCGTCCATTTTCACAAGTCCCAGCCCCTCTTCGTCTCCGGAGGTGAAATCCCACCCGATCCTTCCCCGTCCCTTTGCCTAATTTAACTTTTTCAGCTTTCTTCATCTCACTTCATTTTGCCCGCGATAACTGAAAGTTTCACGACAATATGCAGATCTGAATCTGACATGCCATTGAGATGTATAGATAGACCTTGTAATTTTTCTGACGGTTAAATTTGGATCGGCTGTTATGTTTCGAGCTTGGATTGTTAAAATGTGAATGATATGGATGTTAGCTTCTCTCCAATGATTCCAGTGTAAAGGTTTAATTTTTGCGCAGGATCTGCTTATGGCTAGTTGTCACGAGTAAATAATTATGTTGTATTTGCAGGCGATGATTACAAAATCAAGGTTTGGAATTACAAGACTCATAGATGCCTATTCACCTTGCTTGGGCATCTTGATTACATTCGAACTGTGCAATTCCATGATGAGCACCCATGGATTGTTAGTGCAAGCGACGATCAAACTATCAGGGTTTGGAACTGGCAGTCACGGACCTGCATCTCTGTACTGACAGGGCATAACCATTATGTGATGTGTGCCTCATTCCACCCAAAGGAGGATCTTGTGGTGTCAGCTTCCTTAGACCAGACTGTCCGAGTTTGGGATATTGGTTCTTTGAGAAAGAAGGTTTCACCAGCTGATGACATTCTTCGACTGAGTCAGATGAACTCGGATCTGTTTGGAGGAGTTGATGCCATCGTCAAGTATGTCCTGGAAGGTCATGATCGTGGAGTCAATTGGGCATCTTTCCATCCTACCTTACCACTTATAGTGTCTGGTGCCGATGACCGCCAAGTGAAGTTATGGAGAATGAACGGTAATCTTCAAGACACCTTATTATCTTGTTTTTAGACATATTAGTTGCTAAGTTGTTCAAGTTTTGAAGTTTTACTGTTATACTGTATCAAAGAACAGATTTATCAGAGTTAAGTATTCAATTTTGTAAATGTTGCAGCACATGTATTTGAGCTTGATTAATAATATGACCATTCAATAAGTAGATATATTTAGCTTCTTTAAGAATCTGTTGTAAACAATGATTATATTATGGATGGACATGATACAGAGTTAGTTGATGTGCAATTTGTTTCTGTGAATCAGATACAAAGGCTTGGGAAGTGGACACTTTAAGAGGTCACATGAACAATGTTTCATGTGTGATGTTCCATGCGAAGCAGGACATCATCGTATCCAATTCGGAGGACAAAAGCATCAGAATTTGGGACTCCACCAAACGTACTGGCATTCAGACATTTCGCCGTGAACATGACAGATTCTGGGTTCTAGCAGCACATCCAGAGCTTAATCTTCTTGCTGCTGGTCATGATAGTGGCATGATAGTCTTCAAATTGGAGAGAGAACGCCCTGCTTTCTCTGTCAGTGGAGATACATTATTCTATGTCAAAGATCGCTTCTTGCGGGTCTACGAGTTTTCAACGCAGAAAGATAATCAAGTGGTTCCTATTAGGAGACCTGGATCTGTTACTTTGAACCAAGGACCTAGAACACTGTCTTATAGCCCCTCTGAGAATGCTGTCTTAGTATGTTCTGATGTTGATGGTGGATCTTATGAACTGTACATAGTCCCTAAGGATAGTGCTGGAAGGGGTGACTATGTGCAGGAAGCAAAGAAGGGAGCTGGTATGTCAGCAATCTTTGTAGCTCGTAATCGTTTTGCTGTTCTTGACAAGAGTAGCAATCAAGTTGTAGTAAAAAACCTTAAAAATGAGATTGTGAAGAAGAATCCTCTTCCAATTGCTACTGATGCAATATTTTATGCTGGGACCGGAAATGTGTTATGCAAAGCTGAAGATAGAGTGGCCATAATGGATCTCCAACAGAGGATCGTCCTGGGTGAACTCCAGACCCCTTCTGTTAAGTATGTTATTTGGTCAAATGACATGGAATCTGTTGCTTTGCTCAGTAAGCATGCTATAGTCATTGCGAACAAGAAACTTGTTCATCGTTGCACGCTACACGAGACAATACGTGTTAAAAGTGGTGCCTGGGATGACAATGGTGTCTTCATTTACACAACACTTAATCATATCAAGTACTGCCTTCCAAATGGAGACGGTGGAATCATAAGAACTCTGGAAGTTCCTATTTATTTGACCAAGGTGTCTGAAAGCAATATCTATTGTTTAGATCGTGATGGGAAGAATCGTGTCATACCAATCGATGCCACAGAGTACATCTTTAAGCTCTCCCTACTGAGAAAAAAATTTGACCATGTGATGAATATGATAAGGAATTCACAGTTATGTGGACAGGCTGTGATTGCTTATCTGCAGCAAAAAGGTTTTCCTGAAGTGGCCCTCCATTTTGTCAAAGATGAGAAAACTCGTTTTAATCTGGCTTTGGAGAGTGGCAACATTCAGATTGCTGTTGCTTCAGCTAAAGAGATTGATGAGAAGGACCACTGGTACAAATTGGGCATTGAGGCCCTCCGGCAAGGCAACACCAATATCGTGGAATATGCATATCAGAGAACAAAGAACTTTGAGAGGCTATCTTTTCTTTATCTTGTGACTGGTAATATTGAAAAGCTGTCGAAGATGCTGAAGATAGCTGAGATTAAAAATGATATTATGGGTCAGTTCCACAATGCCATGTATCTTGGAGACATTCAGGAACGTGTTAAAATATTGGAAAATGCTGGCCATTTACCTCTTGCATATGTTACTGCCGCAACCCATGGACTTAAGGATGTTGCTGATAGGCTTGCTGCTGAATTAGGAGAAAATGTTCCCACATTACCTGAAGGGAAAGTGCCTTCTCTTCTGATGCCACCTGTGCCACTGCTCTGCAGCGGAGATTGGCCACTGCTGAGGGTAATGAGGGGCATCTTTGATAATGGATTGGACGTAGGGAGAGGAGGTCAAGAGGAAGAGGAAGATGTTGGTGCTGATTGGGGTGATGAGGAATTGGATATTGTTGGCATGGAAGAGGTGATGCAGAATGGTGACATAGTAGCTGAAGTTGAAGATGGAGAAGCAAATGAAGAGGATGAAGAAGGAGGATGGGATCTTGAAGATTTGGAGTTACCAACAGATGTGGGTACTCCCAAAGCTACAGCGAACGCTCGTTCTACACTGTTCGTCGCCCCTTCTCCTGGTATGCCTGTTAGTCAAATATGGATTCAGAAATCTTCCCTTGCCGGGGAACATGTGGCAGCTGGAAATTTTGATACTGCCATGCGCCTGCTTAGCAGGCAACTGGGAATAAAGAATTTTGCACCCCTGAAGCCATTATTCTTGGATCTTCACATTGGTAGTCACACCTATCTGCATGCTCTTGCTACTGCCCCTGTAATATCAGTTGCTGTTGAGAAGGGATGGAGTGAGTCTGCCAGCCCTAATGTGAGATGTCCACCAACACTTGTATTTAAATTTTCGCAGATGGATGAAAAACTAAAGGCTGCTTATCGAGCCACAACAGAGGGAAAGTTTTCAGAGGCATTACGCCAATTTCTCAACATTTTGCATATGATCCCACTTATTGTTGTGGACTCGAGGAGGGAAGTTGATGAAGTGAAAGAACTGGTTGAGATTGCCAGAGAGTATGTGCTGGGTTTAAAAATAGAGGTCAAAAGAAAGGAAACAAAGGACAATGTGGTTCGACAGCAGGAGTTGGCAGCCTATTTTACAAATTGCAAACTTCAGAAAATTCACATGAGGCTTGTTCTGACAAGTGCTATGACTATCTGCTATAAAGGGGGGAACTTTTCTACTGCAGCCAATTTTGCGAGGATGCTTCTTGAGCATAGCCCAAGTGAAGCACAAGCAACTAAGGCTAGGCAGGTGCTACAACATTGTGGTGACAAAAAGGATTCTAAACAACTTAATTATGATTATAGAAATCCATTTGTGGTATGCGGGGCAACATTTGTTCCAATCTATCGGGGGCAGAAGGATGTTTCCTGTCCTTATTGTGGTGCTAGGTTTGTGCCTTCAATTGAAGGGAACCTTTGTGCTGTTTGTGAGCTTGCTGTTGTTGGTGCAGATGCATCTGGTCTGCTTTGCTCTTCTACACAAACAAGATAATTGGTTGAAGGTATATTCTGAATCGTACATCACCTTTGTTCAAGTTTTAAATGTTTTTATTTGTGCATTCTCCTGGTGTTCCAAGTCCCTAAGAAATGGCATGCCATTAAGGAATTGATTTTTTTTCCATTAAAAGGGAACCTTTAATTGTGTCATTATTTTCACCAAGTTGTCACTTTATATGTAGGAATCTGATGCTCTAAAAAAAACTTAGGAATCTGAATATTTGGTTTATTGTATTTCTACACAAACATGATTATTAACTGAAGGTAAGCTCTGAATTGCGGATAACCTTCATTTAATTATTTTAAGGTTTTTGCTTTTGCAGTCTCATGGTATTTTTTATCAATTCCCTAAAAGAATGGCACGCCATTAAGAAATTGACTTTTTCCATTAAAAGGGTACCTTCAATTTTGTTTATTATTTTCACGAAGATGGTATATTTAGGAATCTGAATATTTGTTTATTGTATTTTGTTTGGGTTATTCTTTAAGTTTTCAGTTATCCTGTTACGACTTATTGCATACTCTTAAACTTAGTGGTTTTTGTGCAGATCTTCCAAAACCGGATTGGATATTTAGAGAACCCATCACATGAAATTTGAAGTCACGATCCTCTGTTCAAGCGTGGAGAAAATGATTTGATGTAGGTAAATGATAAATATGATTGAGTTTTGAGTCGACCATTTTCCTGGTGGGAGCAATAATGAAATTTCTTTTCAGCTTTTTTGCTCAGATCTTTGGGTAGTTACTGAGGTTCTTAGTGCTAGGTATTTTATTTTTAGGCATTGCAGATCGTGCTTGGAGAAACGACGTAAGATGGAGGTTCATTTGCTTTGACGTTGCAGTGAATTTATTTCCTTTTTGTATCTCATAAAGGATGTACAAGAATCGCGGCAGACTTTTGTATGTAGAAATATCCAAATATATGTCTCACAATTTCATACTTCCATGATTTAATGGGTGGCCTCCGTTTCGCGTCCTGTTGTGCTAAAATGGCACTGGTAGATTCTGAAATGTCTCATTACTATATACTTTTCAATTATTCACATTTCTTCCGAACACAATATCATTTTATTCTTGAAATAGCACATGAAATAACGAACTGGTTGGATAATATCACTGCAAGTAATAAATGAAAAACAATCAAATAAAATCGTAATCCCAATGATATGCACATAACTCGCGAAATCACAACATAAAAAGGAGTTATTTCCTCAATGATTTTTGGCATACTTTTAAACTCATAGGTTGCGTTTGGTTGAGAATAATTGATCAGAGCAAATTAATATTTTGTCAAACAGGTACGAAAGTTTCGGTGCGGCCTGCGAGTTATTTTGTTCTAGTCAAAACTAAATGTGCGCGAAGAAGTTTTCGTTCGCGCGATAATCGTCTTGAGTTCGACGTCAAAAGAAGGGCAAAAATAGGTCAAATCAAGCTCAAAATTCTCCTATCGATGCAGAACTTTGCCAAACGGATGCTTTGGACTTTGACGTCAAATCAACGAGTTCGTGAGAACTTCAATTCGGAAGTTTGACTGCTGCCAAACACATCCATAGTAATTTTTTCGTTATTTTCTGTTAACTACCCTTCTTTGGTACCATCTAATATTTTAAAAAATAAAATAATATATTATAAAAATAAAAAATGTGCTCTAGCGAGTGGCCGATGCACATCGTTGGTGTCACGACCCCAATTTAACCCGCGAGTTAAATTAGAGTTCACGACTCATTACGAACGATCAAATAAAATTGGAAGAGATTGCGGAAACGTGATGTAATTTTTTTTTCATAACATACATAAGAATGAAGATATCATAAAATAAACTACACAATTTATGATGATCCTTCAGAGCAAACCAATAATCCTTAAATTTTACATTTCATAAAATGACTTTGCTTTCTTACAACATATAAAATATTACATATGTATTACACATAATCAAACCTCTCGACGTCCTAATAGAAGGATACGAGGGACTCAAATCTTCCCATCTTACTACGAACCCTTCAAATACTATCAACGCGTATGATTCTCAAGAATTATCTGAAAAATATTGTAAACAACAGAGTAAGCTAAAATAGCTCAGTAAGTTTATAACTCATAATCTATGTGTTACCAACTGATTAATTCGAAGTGACGTGGAAAAGCATGCAATAATCATAATAGCAAAATAGATATTTTCATATATTTGATAATTACATATATATCGTACTAATCAAAAGTATCACACTTAACTTGCAATCAATATCATATAAATCATATCAAACATATACATGTAAATGCAACACTCTCATATGAATGCACGAATCACCAACTGACCAGTGTTCGGTAGGTGGATTCTAGAGGTGGCTCTCATCGCGATCGGCGATGTAGCACTTAGCTCCATTCTATCTCATCCCTTTCGGAGAACAATCATATAGCGATAGGTGGATTTTAGAGGTGACCCATACGAATTATAGAGGTGGCTCCCATCGCGACTACTCACGATGTGGCACTTAGCTCCGCATGACACTTAGCTTCAGTCTATCTCATCCCATATCTGGGGAACAAAATGATGCATTAGATTCTAGAGGTGGCTCTCATCGTGATCAGTGATGTAGCACTTAGCTCCAATCGTCATACATGCAATGCAGGCATATGCAAATGCATGATTCATCACATAACGATCATCTCTCGAATATCAGAGATGAGCCAAACTCATTCAAACGGAATAGGATTACATCCCATAAGATGGCTCCATAACATTTCGCATATGCTTTACCAATGAACCATCAATTGATCAATCATTCAAAACATAATTTTCATATAAACTTGACGATATATAAATTTAATACATATAACAATTGTATCTCGATGAATCATATCAAATACCATTTCAAACGAAATAAGATTGCACTAATCCATTCATATCATATGCTTTTCAAATGTGCAATCATACAATCATTCAGATATACTTTTCATCATTGCATTTTTCGAAATTAATTCATAGTACATCCAAAGCATATTCAATACA
This sequence comes from Pontederia crassipes, assembly GCA_030549335.1. Lineage (NCBI taxonomy): Eukaryota > Viridiplantae > Streptophyta > Magnoliopsida > Commelinales > Pontederiaceae > Pontederia > Pontederia crassipes. The sequence continues at coordinate 63,810,408 of CM060196.1, read as the reverse complement.
TATAATAATCGATGTCACACCGAATTCAAAAGAGATGAAAACATAGAGTAGGAGAAAGCAACTTACCTCACATAAACGATCACTCAAGGTGTTTCCTCATTTCTTTTTCTAATCATTCATCTAACCCTATACCAATAATATAAGTCAATATTACTCTTACAACAATACTAATATAGAGATTTTACTAGCTCAATCAATTCAATCCATCATATTTGGTTATCTTGTCTTATGACTGATTGCATACCTATTTAAGAAAATTCATAACTCTTAATATAAATAATAAAATAAAATGATTCTAGTTTTACTTAGTTCTAGATTACAGAGACCTTAATCTATAAAAGTTTCATATTTTATTCCATTAGACTTGCTTTTTAGTAAAATCATCATTCATCCTAAGTTTCATGTTGTTTCTTTATTTTTACAAATTGGGTAGACTCACTTTTATTATCTATATCAATTAGTATACAATTCCTATTCTGGTGATTCCATCTCTACATGAAACGTAACATCTTCATATTTCACCTCCTAAAGCATCAAATAATTCTATGGCATATTGAATTTAACACGTAATTTACAAAATTGGCTAACAATTTTAGAAGACAGAGTAATAGCATCCTAAAGATGAACACATAACTTTATATACAAATATCGAATAAATCCGATTCGAAAGCTCAATAAAACTAGATTCTATAATGTAAAATATTTATTAATGGTAGATTTTTACTTCTCTTAATTTATGTACATAAATTTCCATAAGCAGGAACATCTTATCATACTTTAAAAAATGAGAGATACCACTTATTCTTTTCATGACTCCTGTGCAAATTATTTTGAATTAATTCAAATTGAGTAAGAACCTTAGTTCACACAAGATTCAGACTCATAAGATTCATAATTTGTTTCTAAATATATAATTCATAACACAATTTCTAAACCATGTCTGCTAATTCTATAGGACAGTAGAATAGATATTACGTGCTTAACTCATAACATTTTAAATTCACATTATTTCAGAATAATTCTTCTTTCTACAGGAAATGAGATTTTAAATAATCTTTCTCTTCGAGTTCCATATGATTATAATCACTTAGACATTTTAACAATAAATTAAGCATTCAGCTACTAAACTTAGTATAAGAACATCGTTTTCCTAATTTTGGTTGTTCATACCTCTAAGTTATTAGTCAAGTTTCCTTATTAATTCAACCAATATGATAAGCGTGAATTAAAGTTTAAGCTACCACAAAATTGATAAAATCAATAATTCAAATCCACCTCATACATACCTTATAATTTTATTTTCTTTTTCTTTGTTGTCGTGTTGTATTTCTTCCCTTCTTTGGTTTGGCCAGCTTCAAGAATAAGATCCCTTTTCTTTTTTTTCTTTTTTTTCTATTTGTCCTTCTGTCCGACCACACGAAAGGAAGTAAAAGCTTCCTTTTATTTTCCCCTCGGGTCACGAATGGTAAGTCGGTAATCATGTAGCTAGGATTCCATACATTTTATTTTTGCATGGTTTGTGAGGACGTGGAAGATCACAATTCAATTTAGATTCTTGTGAGGTGAGGTGTCAAGCTAAGTGTTTCTCTCATGTTTTTTTTAATGGTAAGTCGGTACCATCAAACAGGTGGGTGTCCGCTATCATTCCATACCTAATTAGTTATTTTATGTGATTAATTCCTCTAATTAACGAATCCAAAATTGGTATGTACTAGCTAGCCACTTAATTAATTAGCATAATTAAGATGTTTAACTCTTATCGGGAAGTTAATTTAAATTCATTGAATAATGATATTTAATATGATTATTCTTAACAAATCACATTTTGCTACATAGATGATTGGGAATAAGTTAATTAAAATGATCATAACTTCAAATCATTTTTGCTCTTAGTACAAGAAGATAAGGATAATACGATGTATATATTCACACACACACATATAGCACCAGTACGTTACATAGTTAAGTAACTAATTAGGCTAATTAACAATTAAGCATACTAATTACTAGCATCATATTGATCCCATAATATTAAATTCAAATTAATGGTATAATATTTCGTTGAATTGCTCATTGGAGCTCATTAATAATTTACTTAAAAAATCATCATTAAATTGAATTAGTTAGGGAAATATTTATCTTAGGATATTACAGTTGGCACGCGCGAGGGGGTGTCGCTCCTCTCTGCGATCTCGTCGCCGACGAGATCAAAGAGGATACGACGACCCCTTGCACGCGTGTCACGGGGCATTTTTCCATGACACAAGTGTCGCTCAACTTAAAGCTCTCAGTCGCTCAGCGTCGAATCATGAAACACATGCAGTCGTTCCGCACGACGTAATATTGCGAAGAATTAAATTATCCGTTCTAATGATATTATCTTGTAAAGTCATCCTTATGAATGGCCAAGCTGCTTTACGTTACCCGTAGGGTATGTTTTTTATATTTCTCATTTTGTAATAAGACTCCCATTCTTACAATAAATTAGGAAGAAGTTTACTAGTGCCTTCCTGGTCCATATGTATATTATGTTTCATAATATTTAAAACAAGCAAGCTTTCTTAATTTTAGTGTCTGGCCTGGAGCATGGGGTGGCAATCCACATCGATGACCCTACATCGGCTGCCCCTTCGAATTTTAAGCACCTAAGCGTCTGCATTAATACCGCAAAGTGCTAATCAAGGTTGTTAAGATCGGACCGGATAACCAATCAAAAAAGTCTTCATTCCAAGTCGAACCGATCGATCGAACTGATTAATAATAAAATATTGTTTTATTAAATATAATATTGTCAATTTAATTGAAAGCCTATCACCTATATGATATTAATTGATTGATAATAATGATAAATAATTCGACCGTCCGCGGTGTCTCTTCCACTCGAAACAAAAGCCCAAATCCCAATTTTTTATCCACTCCCGTCCTCTCACTCTGCCTCCCGCTGCCTCCCGCCCTCTCACTCCACTCTCACTCTCCACTCTGCCTCCCGCCCTCTTCACTCTCCCTCTCCACTCTACCTCCCGATTCTTGTCCTTCATCGTACGCATGCACTAGATTCCCTCCCAAAGAGTCCAATAGGTTGTCGTGTCCCATTTCGCCATCGACGACGACATGTCCGACCACAAACATGAAACAAAAAGAAGCATTAGCGGCAGACTGGGAGTTGCGCCAATGCCAGCGGACAGGGACTTGATGGACGGATAGTTGCTTGATGAAGTCAGACCACAGAAGACGGACTCCACTGACGCTGCACAAGTAATGACCCCAGATTGAATGAGGAATCGGTAAGCGAATAAGGGAGGAATCTTCAATGAGTCCCAAAACGACAGCGAGTCTCAAATCCAACTAGACATGTGAAGTCAAGATTGAAGATGAATATCCCGAAGAAGCCTAGACAACTGCGTCGGGGGCGTCGCTAAATTTGGTGTGGGATAATGTCATGAACGTTTTCTCGTGACACGACACGCGAAGTCTCGCGACACCAGTGCCGCTCAACTTAAAGCTCTCGACCACTCAGCGTCGAATCATAAAACACATGTAGTCGTCCCGCACTGCGTAATATTACGGAGTACCAAGTTATTCGCCCTTAAAACATTATCTTATAAGGCCATCCTTATGAATGGCCAAACGGTTTTACGTTACTCGTAGGGTACATTTTTTACATTTTCCATTTTGTAATAAGATTCGCATGCCTACGATAAATTAGAGAGGAGTTCACTAGTGTCTTCCTGGCCCAGATGTATGTTATATTTCATCATATTTAATACAAGCAAGCTTTCTTAATTATAGTGTCTAGTTTTGAACGTAGAGTAACAACTTATATCGACGACCCTTCTTGGTGCCCCGTGGTACATCGGCTGCCCCTTCGAACTTTAAGCGCTCAAGCGCCTGCATTAGCGTCGCAACGCGCTAATGTCACGGTCCCATAACGAGTAGTTCAATACTCTGGTCATGTTTATGGTCGAGTACCTATAAAAGTGACTCTTGATATAGTTGTCTCGATAATAAATCTTTCGCTGCAAACTCAAAACATACTTAACTAGGTGCCCCTTCTCCTAGTCGCCGCATGAGGTCTTGTGTCCGATAATGACTCTGTGACACGCATTGGTCACTTGCGCAGGCGTGTGATGCCGACACACATTTTTTTTATTTTTATAATATATTATTTTACCATACGCGAGAGCACATTTTTTATTTTTTATAATATTATTTTATATTTTAAACATCATTAGATGATATGAGAGAAGATAATTTAGTTGTTCCATAAATTAAAAAAATAAAAAATAATGAGAAAGTTAACAGAACTTAGACAAATGATTCTCAAAGAACAAGATAAAAGATAATATCGTGTAAAATAGTTCTAACGAATCATTTGTTCTATCAATGATATCGTTTGAAGGCAGAAGCAAAAAAAGAGAAGCACGACTCCAACTTAATTGTTCTCTCTCGCTCCCAGATCTTTCTCCTCGCTTCTCTTCCTATTATTTTTCCTTGTCAGCGTGCCTTTCCTTGCATACAAAGAGTTGAGATATAAAAGTGACTGAGTTGAGATTTTGTCTCAAACAACTACCCGCATACCTCTCTCCCTCTCCCCCTTCGCTCCCCGTTCCCTCCCGCCATGTATCTATAATCTGGCATTATTAGAAAGTACTATTGGCTCCTGAGCATGACATGCTCTCTTTTTCTATCAGGTTATTTTCTCTAATCTTCCCTGAATTATCGTGAAATATCACATCTAATTATGAACTATGAACTTCATTTTTTTGAGTACTTAAACTATCGTGATTTTTTCAGTTTGGTCATTTCGTTTAATTTCATGAAGTTTTTTTGTTAATTTCAAAATTTTTGAACCATCGTACCCTGCCCTAGATAACTTATATGCCATTTACGCTGTCGTACTCTTGATCGCGTCTGTTTCGTCGGCGCGGAATGAATCCGATCGTTGTCAGACCTCGTCGCCTCCCGATGCCTCGGTTTCTCTCATCCCCCGGGCGACGGCAGCCTCTCCGTCTCTGAGATATCCAACATAGTCTTCGAAACCTACAACGGCGGTGACCGGAGGTTTCGGACACTCCAAGTCGACTTGACGGGGGACCAGGCGGCGTCCGTCGTCGTGCTCCTGGCCGAGACGGAGGGTTCGATGGTCGCGCTCAGCTTCTTCAAGTGGGCAGTCGCCCGGCGGCCTTTGCGGCACTTCATGCGGCTTTACATCGCGGCTGTTGGCTCACTGATCTCTCTAGGGAGCCTAGATCACGCCCAGGAGGTCGTCAGGTGCATGGTTCGCTGAAATAGGGAAGCTCAAGGAAACCGTGGACATAGCCTTCGAGATGCGGAGCCAGGGGCTGCCCGTTAGCATTCACACCATGAATTGGATTCTGAAGGTGGCGATTGAATCAGGCGACATTATATATGCAGAGCAGCTATTCGACGAAATGTCGGAGAACGGAATTTATCCTGATGCTCGCAGCTTGAAAATGATGATCGGTGTTTTCTGTCGGCAGGGCCGCGTCCCCGATACCGAGAGATCGACTAAAGAAGTCAAGTAAGTTTACGAATATAAGTCGTCTAGGGCAGGATTATGATGGTCCAAAAATTTTGAAATTAATAGAAAACTTCACGGAATTGAACGGAAGGACCAAACTGAAAAAGTCGTGAAAATTTAAGTACCCAAAAAATAAAATTCGTAGTTCAGAGTTAGATGTAGCATTTCGCGATAGTTCACGAAAAGTTAAAGGAAATAACCCTTTTCTGCCGTATCAAGAGGACGCCTAAGTGATGTTTTTTTTTCTCTTTCCATTACAAAAAAGATGCCAATAAGATTGCATAATAAAAGATAAATCGAAAATAAAAAAATGCATAGCTTTTATAGGTGGAATTTTGAACTCAAAATGTCACTGCGTATAAGACAAGCCTTCAATAAGTGTGACTAAATCGGGCCACGGCAGTTGACAATGGAGCAAATCGTGGGGAGGATCTAATAGACAATATGACTATAGACATCCAATATGATGAATAAACAAAATGTTTCACAATACTCATCAACTACCATTAGCATTGTTCTTAATAATGACTGTATGCAACAAGGATGCCAATACACAAATGTGCATTTGGTTGTCATGGTACATTTTTTTTCGGTAAATTGTCATGTCATGGTACATTTTGACTTCCAATTTTGATGGAAATTTTACAGGTCAGTTACCTGTATACAAAAAAAAATAAACTATAAATATCGTGATTTATAGATTTAATATGTTTCTTTTTTTAAAAAAAAAGATTTTTTTCTATACCAACAGGGAATGAGATAGAGTGCAGCTCCTTATCTTGAATTCAAATTTTCCACTGTCAGGTATGGCATACCTGAAACGACCTTTATCGAATTAATTAATTGGAGGTCCACCATGATGAGTGCACCATTCGAACCTTTATTAAATCCATTCAAGAGCGATCACATATAATGGATGGAGATGGAGAACCTAATATGAGTTGGATGTCACCCTAATCCCCGCCTTAATTAGTGGATCCATTGTTGTCACACATGCACCAAATTAATTCTCATAAATCAAATCATGTTCTTACACTTTGTAACAACACTTCCAGTTTCTTCATTCCTTTATTTGTTACTTTCTCCTTTTTTTGTTTAGACTCATAAATCAAATCATACAATGGATGCGCATGAGACATGGCCACTCTTCACTTTCATAAACATGTATATACACTCTGCCTTTTGGACTTTTAGATGCTTCTGTTCTGTCTTCTTCATGGCAAAAACTGGCACTCAATCAACCACATTAACTCAGCTTTAGCATGTCCAGAGAGTTCTCCAACTGATGGGCGCCGCCGGCAGCTTGTTGCAGCAGGTTCTGCACTCCGGCCACCCACTTCTGCTTGTTGATCATGCTCTCGCACTCGAACTCCATCAACCCTTGTGCTGTTCTCAGGCCGAAGTAGCACTTTTCCTCGCCGTTCTCCCCCTTTCCGCAACCCGGCCACGCCGGGAACTCGTCGGATACGCCATAAACAACACCTGAACCATGAACACGAGGCAGGCAAGAGTCAATCAGGCTGCACAGCTTTGACCCACAGCATGATCTGTAATGTATGATCTGATTTATGGCAATGGAAACGTGGAACTCACTTTTTTTCTTCTTCGAAAGAGCACCGCCTAAGCTTTTGCTCTTTATCTTTACCATGACCTGAAATGTCGTTAGCAAGCTCGATTAGCTTCGACTGATGTAGTCAAGTCAGCATATGATTCATAAAAGACATGTTGGTGGACTTTGTTTTACCTGTGACTTCTTGCTGATGTAGACAGACACCCTCTTCCAATGTAAGGCACCTGTAAGATTTGCATAATCTTGAGTTTTTCTACCTCTTTTTCCTTGGACAATTGTACTGTGAATTAACAAAATTTACATGAATGCATCAAGAGCACTTCAGTACCAGTTCTTGTGCGTTTCAGGAGTTCACCCTCCTTGCACCATAGATCAGGGTTGCTGAACTGACTCTTCTCGTAGGGGATCACTGCAGCACTGTTCCTTGCTTCTCTCTGCAGCCTTACTTTTAGTGCTGCGGCTCCTCGAAGCGCTGTCAATTTAAGCTTAAATCAGTAAAAGAAGCAAAGTTGCATTTAGGATCGTAGGTAACAAGGTGTTGGTTCGCATCTGGGAGTTCATTGCCAACCTGTTGCTGCTGCCGCTGTGAGCGTCATCAGGTGGCTTGCCGTTCTGGAATCCACGGCCGACCGGATCGCGGAGGCCACCTGTTCGTGGCTGGCTCCGGCTTGCTCGGCGACCTCGATGCAGTGAGAGGCCAAAAGCTCGGTGGCGGACGCCATGGCCGCGCTCATCTTCGAGTTCTCGCCGTCGGAGCTCGTGACCGCCGCAATGGCAGCGATTGCTGCGGCGACTCCGGCCACCGACACCGCTGCGTGGACGCGGGCCCTCTCGACCCTCGCCTTCTCCTTGGCCTTCACTTTGGCTCTGCTGGGCTCCCTGTGCTGGAACCATTTCCCGATTGCTGCGTGCTGCTGGAGGATGGAGTGTATACCAATACAGGGCTGGAGAACAAGGAGAGATTAATTTATTAATTCCAACTATTAACGCAGGGTTCAATTTAGAGGCCCAAAGGTCTACACTTGGCACACTTGCAGTTGATAAAAATCTCATCTTTTTCCATTCAATCGAACAAACGCTTACCCTTTTGCAGTGACCACCATCGGCGGCGGCGGCGGCGGCGGCGGCTACCATCAAGGTCTCCGGCGCCACCAGCATCTCCGGCAGTCGGTCCACCACGAAGTTCCTCTTCTTGCTCCCGGCCAGCAGGGCCTTCGATATCTCGGAAGCCGACACGCTCCAGGACCTGGAGAGGAACTCCATCGGCTCCCTCGGCGTCTGCGGCGGAGGTATCGCCGGCATCCTCGCTAAAGCCTCCTCCTCCTCCTCCTCCTCCCCCACCATCGCTACCAGGGCCCCCATAGCTTGCTCCTCCTCCACTGCAGCCAAGTTCACCTTCTTCTTCCTTCCCCACAAGTAGCCCTTCTCCATAGCTGTATATATATATACCCACTGTGTCTGTCTGTAAAAGCTACAACGCACCAGTGCTCACTCTCCTCTTTTCTCTGCGGAAGGACGGATGCTTGGGATGATACCTTCTTCTATCAGAGAAGTGCCGGCAGCAGAGGAGTATATATACCGAAGGGGGGTGGGGGGTTGCTCGGAGCACAAGGATTGGATGGAGGGGGGACAGCAGGTGGACAGGGGAGTCTGCCTACAGCGCTCCTTTTTGCTGCTGCTTCCTGTTTTCCTGTAAATGTTGTTAGCTTCCGTCTCGCCAAGTCTTTTTGTGTCTACGTTGGCCTCATGATGGGATGGAGTGCACGAAAGCTGTGACATTATTATTATTATTATTATTATTATTATTATTATTATTATTATTATTATTATTATTATTATTATTATTATAAAAAGAGCTTGATGTAATTTCTAACTAGGGATGATTTTTTTAAAGTCTGATTAAATATGTCGCATTTTCTTTTCACTCGTATAATTGGATGTGTAATATGTTGAATCCGAAATGTGCATTCGGAACGCTATTTTTTTTTTTTTTTTTGTTGAAAGAGTGGTCAAAAGAATAGCTTTCTTGACCAAGGACATGAGATTTAAATAAATCATTCGTTTGGTGTGAAATATATGCAAATCATAAATAAGTGTTTAATAAGAAGATAACTAGTTCTGTTACTATAAATAGGAGAAAATGTGTATAATAAAAAAATAAGAGGATTATTGACAATCTCAAATTCACTTATAATTTTATTTATTATTATTGTACTAATTGAGATGTATTTTTGTGTATCGTAATAATAGAAACAAAATATTTTAAAATATGTAATGGGCCCTTAGGATTCTAGGATTTTTTTCCGATGATTTTAGTTTGAACGAATCGATTATAATTTATTAAAAAAAACTATCACAACTCTTAAATTTTTAAGTTTATTTTTTTTTTAAAATCGCTGATTTATCAAGTTAGTCTTTTCATCCGTATAATTTACTGTCCTAATTTAAAAGTGTGACGCGTCGAATTTTATGAGGATCACGAGCGTATTCTACGTATTATATATATAAAAAATATTTATACAATACGTTGATGCACTTTGTGAAAAAAATGTGTTGCATACTCTTTTTATCCTATTTTAATCCCCCAAGAACATGATTCAAAATTATATTATTTGATGTATTTGCCGTTCGATAATATCGGATTAATGTATGCACCTTTTATTTGAAGTGGTGTTGAGGCATCTGCTCATCAATAAGTTTAAATAAATAATATTTTTAAATATTAAGATTTAATCACTTTTGATCAAATTTATTAATCAATGATTAAGATGCACTTGGTATTTTTTAAAACGAAAGATATTTTGAGAGTACATTAATTTCTATATTACATATGGAATTAATGTACTTTTGCTCTTAAGAGATAATGAGTCGTTTCAGATGGTAATCACTTATGATAAAATTTATTAATTACTAGATCAACAATTAATATGTGTTCAACGTTCCTGGTAACGAAAGGTATTACGGAGTTACATTAATTTCTATATTATATATTATCGAACCAAAACTACATCAATAATTTTGTAACGTGAGTTTGATTAGTTTTGTGTTGCTAATAATATTTTATGTAGAGCAGGAAGGAAACCTCGGAGACAATGTCTCCAGATCTGCCGCCGTGGCCTCGTGCGCTGCTGCGCGATTCCCAACACCTTCCATTCGCTCGCTCCAACGTGTCCATTATATATATATATATATATATATATATATATATATATATATATATATATATATATATATATATATATATATATATATATATATATATATATACCTCGAACCATATTGAGCAAGCATCTCTCTAAAATTAGCAAGGTAAATTAAATTCACACATAAATATATTATTGATATTGTATAATAGAACTCATATTATATAATTTTGAGGGGAAAAGATGAGGTGTAGTCATGTCCAACGTTCATTTATTTAGTTCACAAAGATTATATATTATCATAAGCTATTTAATAACACAAAGATATCATAGATTTTTAGTATAAATGTGGTTCAAGTCTTTTATATAAGATTTATATTATTAGTTTCAATTTTTTTATATAAGTACTTTTGTCATACCATGAGTTTGAGAGAAATTAGTCCTTTTTTTTTTAGCCATTGATTACTTCCTTCTCTTTTGAGCAAAGGATTTTGATATTAAAAGGCTTCGCCACCTTTCATTCTTAGTCACGACAAAATTGAGGTCTTATACTTTCTATTCACGTTAAACAAAATAATATCCTTTTTAAAAAAAAGTAATAGACGCCTAAATTATTGGATAAATAATTTAACCAATCCGAAAATTTTGGTGTGCTAGATATTGATAATGGTTTGAAATTTAAATCCAGATATAAATTCATGTTACGTTCTTAGTTCCACCTGCATTGATTTTTTTTTTCTTGTATGCTTAATTATGTATAATGAGGTTTCTATATAAATTTTTGGTTTACCATTTTCAACCAATCAAGAGCGTGCACGCGCGACATATTGTCATGAACGCTCCAACGTCATGTGAGGAGAGAGAGTGAGGGGGGCGTAGCTTTTGTGAGCCTTTTGTTCTTTCAAGTCCTAAAAAATGTGATGATGATTCGATGCAAGCTTTCGGTGTGGGGAGAGAGAAACATTTGCTAATTGCCTAATGGCGTGGGCGTGGCCTGATGTTGCACTTATAAGCATTCGTTCAACTGTTTGCATGCCATTATGAGGCCTACGTATAACTTTTGGTGCCTTTTTTTAAATGTTAGGATCGATTCAACTTGCATATAATTAGCGTGAACATTCATCTGTTAAGTTGAGCATTCATCTTTGTTGTTCAAGGCTCAAGCTAATTGTTGCCATTAATTGTTCTAGAAGTGGACCTCATGTATTTTTTTCTCTACAAATCTTTGGCCAATTGTAACTAAGTATGATTGGTTCAATTGGATAGCAGGATTATATTCTTAAATCGTTGGATGTTAATAGCCTCATATTCAATTCTAAAGTCATCACTTTAGTCAAGATTTATCCATACCGCTTCTATCTGAACATGAGATTAGTTGAATGTTAGTAGTCTTGAACGTTGGTGGATTTTGATCGGAAAAAAATATTTGGTCAATTGTGATTCCAAAGTTCGATCTTCGTGATAATTGAAAAAACATCAACGACGATTAAGGACAGTGGCAGAGGAGGAATCTTTTAGTGGGTTCACTATCATCACTAACTTAATAATAAAATTAAAATATAACAATAAATATAAATTGATTTAAAGTAAGTACATAATTAATTACAAAAAAAATTAAATTTATTTTGTATAGATAAATTTTTAAAAATAAAACAATAACAAGAGCAAAAATTTGCTACAAGCTTAAAGTAAATATGTTATAGAATATATAAATTATACATTAATAAGTAACTCTTCAAAAATTTAAAGTAATATAAAAATAAATATTATTAAAAATTGTGTAACTGAATAAGAATATAGAAAAAAAATAAAATTTAGTAAGTGAATATGATAAAAGAGAAAGAACCCAACCAATTATATAAATGATAAAAATTTTATAACAACATAAATATGTTAAAAGACAAAAAATAACATATAAAACATCATAGAAACTTAGTTTAAAGTTTCCATACTAATAAAGTTTAGGGAGAGGTGACTTAATCAATGATAGAGGAGATTAATACATAATTTCAGTGCTTGCACGTGCAGGCACCTAGCTCCGCCCTTGATTAAGGATGCTTATTTTCGGGCATTGTCAATAAGATTCAAAATTGCAATCGATAAATGATTTTCGTCATTATACATGTGATTTGATTCATTTCATATTTGCTTCACTCCTTTGTTAATTCCCTAAAGATATCATGTGTTGATAAACTTTACTTACAACATAAGTTTTGGTTCAATGGAGAATAAAACTGTCTATAGGATCAAATGGATATATAGGGGAGATGAATTAAACTTGCATGTGAATTTTTAGGATCTATGTGTGTGTGTGTGTATAGAAAATGTATAGAAAATGTTCCGAGATTGACATATTGATTAGTCCATTGCTATTTTTTTTTAAAAAAAAGATGTTGAGAATTTAAGATGGGAACGATATTGTAGACAGAAGAACACACAGATAATTTACTAGTGATGAAATGTCATCAGACGAGAGAAATTAAAGATGATTATAATAATTCTTATTTGAGACTACTCCTAACCCAAGCCTTTAGCCTTATGGAGTTTATATAGATATATTTTTTTATAAATATATAAAACTTTCACTTTAATTATTACTTTTTAAAGTTTTACGGGAATTAGAACACCTATAATAACATGTGAAATTAAATTAATTTCAAATTACAAATAGAATACACTTAAATTTTATCTCATGTGGCATGGGATCACCCTGATCCGGCTCGTTGGCAGTCCGGGCAGCAAGATTTTGGTAACGTGAGAAATCGGAGTGTATTAATTATAATTTAAAGAAAAAAAAACAAATGTGTATTACTTGAGCTAAGATTCAAATATTATCAATATAAAAAGAAGAAATTGTTAGGATTTATCGCAAAAGAAATAAAAAAATTTAAAAGGACGTAGAGTTTTTATTAGATGGAAGAAATAGAAAAATATTACAAGATAGATTCCTTTCTATTTGAATGTTTGAATATCTAAGGAGTTTATATAAGCACTCTCTTCTACGATAAAAATAACAGATCGTCTGAAACTATAAATTAATTCGTAAAAATTAGAACACTTATATCGTTGAGAACCCATAATGCGATGACGTTTCTTTCCTTTGAAGAGTCTTGAAATCAAACTAGTTTTTAATTAAAATAGAATTCAATGCATTATTACCCGGGTAAAGGGCATATTATACACATCACTAGCTCATCTTGATGGGAGGCGACAGAACGAATGATGGAACGCAGTCGCGTGATGCTGCTCGTCGTCATGGGGCCATCTCGAGGAAGGGAGGGAGTTTGCAAAACCTTGTGTTTTTTTTTTCTATATTTCTGTCATTTTTTCTGAAAAAAAGTAGTTAGAAAAAGTAATATTAATAATCTTAGCTTAGGTCATTACAAGTAGTAATATTAATAATTTTATATTTTTAATAATCTTTCTTGCACGTGGGTTGATGATAATTTCAATTTAATCTAATTCATCGACAATAAAGTGAGAAAAATATTTTTTAATGAGTTTAACGATATTTGAACTTGTGATCTCGACAATAATATCATGTTAAGATTGATCTGCCGACTAATTTTTTTTTAAAATTTAAGTCGTTATAAAGAATAAAATCAATAATTTTATATTCTTAACATATTTTTTTTACTTTTAGTAAAAGAAAAATATTTGTGATACTCATTTTAAGAGAAAATATTATCATACGACTATTAATTAGAGGATGAATAATTGTAGACATATGATGCTACATTTTAAAAGAGTAGCACAAATATTAAATTCGTTTAGCATATTCTCTCTGATTCTTTTAGATAAGAATCAAATTAATCCAAACCAAATTATACACACACATTAATATCGTAGTGTGGACCAAGCCATTGATGACAGTGACGAGGTCCAAAAAATCTATGAAAAGGAAGGGCAAATTTTCGAAATACAAATCAGTGATAGGGAACACTACCTAAATTACAACACCATAATCATGAGCCAAAGCCAATTAGTGGTAACATCAGTTTCCAATTAATTTTCTTTAATTAACACAGGATAAGGCCTTTGTTGCATGCTGCCTACCACCACCCCACCCCCAATCATTCTTCTCTTTTTATTTTTTCCTTTTGCTTGCGGTCGAAGTGATGCATGTCGACCTTTGTGATGTCTTCAGCTCGATTTTTCTTCTTTTCTTTTCTTTTTTTTCTTTTGTAATTTTTTTGTGATCAGTCCCCAATATTTGAAAAGTACCGATCACTTAATTTGTGCAATACTACGTAACGCACTGTTCATAAATTAAAAGTCGATCTACTATTAAATTTAATTAATCTTATTAGATTCGTTTCGTGTCGCATATCTAATCAGTGACAAATGAATTTTTTAACAAAAATATTTTATATTTATAAGGAGCCGGCCAATAAAAATGTTCTTTTCTTTCGTATTTGGCTTCTAACCATTGCGAAAAACAAAAGACCTATTTGGAAGGAACAAAGCTTTGGAATCATTGGCAGTGGAGTCTGCCCCTGCCATGTTTGTCCCAACATTTTTGAGAGAGAGAGAGAGAAGGGAAGCGAAGGAAAGGAACATTAGAAAAAGGAAAGAGATTGTTCAAGGCGGTAGAGACATTCCGACAAACACAGTGACTGCTATGATTTTGGCTGATGGGACGAGCAGCGCCAGCGCCCCTGCGGCTGCGAGGGCAGCGGCCATTGGAGAAGGTGGAATTGTTGTGTTGTGCTCTGCTGCCTCCGCCTGCCTGCTGCAGCTCTAACCGTCGGCTTTTTTTATTGGAAAATTTTGCAGCGGCAGTGACGCTATCATGCCTGTATGATGAACAAACCCTTTAAAGCGTGTGGTAGAGTTGCAGGTTGTGTTTCTTTTTTTTGTCTGTTTTGGCTTTGGATCAAAAAGAAGGCTTTTAAATTTTTACTGCACTTGATCGAAGGACAAGAAAAGAAACAACAACAACAAAGTCTTATCTCACTAGCTGGGTCAGCTACATGGATCATACGACGTTATTTCGCTCTCGTTGATTCATGTTGATGAGATTCGACAGGGTTTTACGCTAGCTGTCGGGGCCTAACACAACCCTCCTTTATCCGGACTTGGGACCGGCTATAAAACATAGACGGAGTTAAAGACAAAAAAGAAAAGAAAAAAGATAAGTCATCTTATTATCTTAAAGCATATTTTTTTTTATTTTTCATTAATAAATAATAATAAAAAAATAGTTTTATAATGTAATAAGTTATAAAAAATAATTATATCTATTATGATTAGGGGTGTTCACCAGGTCGGATCGACCTGATGAACCTGAAAATCCGACCCGACCCGACTCGGGTTGGATCGATGGTTGGGTCAACTCGACCCGACCCGACCAAGACCCGATCAGGTTTGGGTTGGAATTTTCTAGCCTGAGTTGACCTTTCAACCCGAACTCGACCTGACCTGATGACCCATTTTTTTTTCTTTTTAAAATTTTAAAATTATTTTTTAGTTAAATGTATAGTTTTATATCATTTAAAATCTAAAAAAATATGAAATAAATTATTTTAAATGTAAAAAAAGTATCTAGATATTTAAAACAATATTTTTGGTATTTAAAATAAAAGAATAAATACTTTTTATATTAAAAAATAAACAAAAAATTAAAAAGAAAAAAAGAAAAAGAGTGGTCGAGTAACCTGACCCGACCCGGCCCGACCCAGGTTGAGTCGGTTCGGGCCGCAGCAAAAAACAAGAGGGGACCCGACCCGACCCGATCCGTGAACACCCCTAATTATGATTATTCGAATCATATTTTTTAATTTTTATTTATTTAAATTATTAATGAAGAAACATATTTAAAAAAATTTAAAAATATGTAAGGCTTTGACAAACACATTAAACCTATATATTTGTGTGTATTAGATGAATAAAAAAATACATAATATGAAATGGAATAATGATAACTTGAAAAAAAAAATAAGAATAGAAAAAATAAGTAATGAGTATTTTTTTCATGTGCTATTAGATTTTCATTTCGAAGATTTATGAATACAGGAGAGGAGGAGGAGGGTACATATCTTGTCCTGGATAGTTAATAATTTCTATTTTTAAAAAAACGTTTCATTAGATAAAAAGATTATTTATTGATAATAAAATAAAACTACTGCTACAGCAACAGCAGCAATAATAATAATAATAATAATAATAATAATAATAATAATAATAATAATAATAATAATAATAATAATAATAATAAGGTGGACATGAGCCAACCCGAGTTAAATTTAGGTTAAGGCTTAAATAAATTTGTGTTGTTAAAAAAATTAATAAATGAGATAGATCATAGATTTGCAATAAGCCGAAGAAATTAAAGTTATGACGTAATAACTTATTAAGTCTTATTTACCACTAACTATATATATATATATATAATTGAATAAAAATAAAGAATTAATGTACCTCTACTAAGCGTATGTCAATCGCGTTGATCAATGAATTTAAACACATCATTTTTTTGACAAATTTGACTATTCTGATATCACCTAGGACACGTGAAAATTTTTTATATCCACAAAAATTTAAATTCGAAACTTTTACTTAAGTGATGAAGAGCTGCTATACACCCCACCGAATCTTATCATATCATTTAAAAATGAGATTTAGATCATTAAATCTCTTAAAATATTATTTATGATTTCATCTAGAGAAAAATAAATATCAATTCTAAAATAAATGTATTGTAGAGGTACATAAATTGTAAAAAATAAATATTAACCAAATCTGCCGGCCTAATAAGTTAATATTTTTGGACTTTTACTTCATAAAAACCAGATAAATCGAACCCAAGCGAAATCCAACGTATAATGACCGTAGGCCACTGCAAGGCAGAATGAGAATGCCGCCGGCGTTCTCATGGAACCCATACGACAAGGACGACGGCGACCGATGACAAGACCGCCCATGCAAGGTCCGTAGGCAGGATGCGGATGCCGCCGGCGCTCCCATACGACAATGACGACGGCGACCGGTGACAAGACCGGTCATGCATCGCCCGTAGGCATGCACTACGCAGGATGCGGAAGCCGCCGGCGTTTCCCATACGACAAGGACGACGGGGACCGGTGACAAGATCGGCCATGCCTGGCGTTGCTGCTGCCGCAGGGGTCTCCATCGAGGGCAAGGACGACAAGGGGCTCCACGGCCACCATTTTTTCTTATTCCCTTTTCTTGAGTGAGACCTCTTATCATTTATTAACTTAATAATTATAATGCATGATTAAATTGATTATATATTTTTTAAGTAAAATAATATTTATTGAAGTAATTAATACTAAAAGAAGTATCATTTAAGTCTAAATAAATTATAATAATTAAATTAGTCATATTTGTTAATTGATTCGGATAATTCGATGATCTTAATCTTAATCATATTTATTATTTAATATATATTTTATATTAATATATAATTATTTTATTAATCTAATAGATAAAATTAGTGTTTTACATTTATTTTAAATAAAATTAAATGTTCTAGGTATACATTTTCCTCTAATAAATATTATGTCGGAACAAAATGTATAATACAAGTTTAAAGTAGCATGTATAGTGCAATACACATAGCTCTAAAGTGTACAATTATTCACTATTTTATACACAAGTTTATTTTGAACACAAAGTGCATTATATGTTATACATCCATCATCACGTTGGGGATCTCAATTCTCGAGCCTAAGGCATGGGTTATTTTCTTGAATGGTTTCTCTCTTTTTTAAGCAGCACAGCACTGTTATCGCGAAGCTAGCCACGGTGCTAATTTTTTGACAAATTTGGCTCATTGTAGTATTAGCGACCTTTTTCAGTAGTAATTTCCTCCTCCGGGATTGCTCCAGATAAAAGTTAACTTATTTTCTTCAAAGAGAAAAAAAACATACGGATGATTCATTAACATTGAAATTATACTTGATTTCTAAAATTGAATCAATTAAAATCCGTTTAATAGCTGTAAACTAATTAATATGTCTAAACATGGAATAGAATAAAATTCATCAATAGTAAGTAGCGCATCAATTTTAGGCAGATTTTATAATCGATTTTTGTGCATGTAAATAACTTTTGCTAGTAACTTCATCCATTATAATAAGAGGATTTTATAATTGATTTTGTGTATGTAAATTTTTTTTTTATAGTAGCTTCATCCATTACAATAGAAATCAGATGTATGATTCAAACTGAATATTAGGGCTGATTTATCGGTCAAGTGCAAGATATTATATACTCGACTCAAGACAGTGCAATGTGTTCGCTAAGTGGACTGAGTGTAAACAATATGGGCGTGAAAGGGGCGGACCTATGATGAAGAAGTGTCCGTAATCCGTATAAGCATATCAACTTTTGAGCGGAAGGATCCATGGATTGGAATTTCTAAAACACATGCTACATTTTATTTTAATATTCTATTTTACAATAGCGATAATAAGTAATGGACTTTCTGACCATGCAGATCTTGTCTAGACTAGTCAAATTGAATTTGATCAATCTCGGACTGTGTTGAAATCATGCCATACTGAGCAACTTCGGAAGGCACTTCGGTCGACTTGGCAGGGTTTGAGCTCGATTGGGTCGAGTCTGTCCAAAGCATGCGCCTAGTCTTTTTGCCTAGGGCATCACAATTGTGAAAAAGTAGGGCTGAAATAAGTTAAATCATTTGTGAGCCATTCGTGACTCGACTGATTTTTTGGCTAGTTCGACTTGGTTATTATTAAAATAAGTCAGTCTAAGAAGTAAAAAAAACCTATATATTAAAGAGGCTTAATTTCTTAATAATTAATTTAACTTTATAACTTATCAAGCTAAAATTTATTAATATATTATGTTATATATATAATTTTTTGAAAAAAACAAAAATATTCCTTCATCTTTTAAATATTCAATTTTAAGTTCAATACTACTATTTTTATTATATGTTCATAAAAAATATATTATTAGTGTCCCTTTTATTATATTTAGTTTAGTATATCATCAAAAAAAAATATTTATCTTGACAAGTTAATAAATTAGATCAAGTATATTTTGCAATAGACTTGACCTATTTAGGTGAAAGTCTAACTTAACGTATGAAAAGGCATGAGCACACAAGACCAAGCACCAAGTGTTACCTTCATCTCTAATGATGAGTCGTAACGATCGTGAGATGCCCGATGTCGTCGATCATTACATTGTGATTTAGGTGTAATGCATCGTGAGAGGCCATAATGGGTCGCGAATGTCGCATGATGTGGCGTCACGCCTGTGATCTCATCCATGGCGACCTATTAAGTTGATTTGCATTGTGAGTCGCCCCACGATTCACACAACCCATAATTTGAAGGAAAAAAATGTCTAATTTGAGCAAAAGAACGGCAAAAGTAAAAACATGAACTTCTAATGTGCCCTGGGTCGAGTTAGGCCGGATTCAATTTATGATAGCTCGCGCTGGATCGTGCCTGCAATATCGTAGGACAGACGACGTCGGCCGAAGACCGTGCCGATGGGGCCAGATTTTTCAGGTAATAACAAAAAGATTGAAGACATAGAAGCTTCCATATTATTGGGAGTTAATATTTTCTTGACCAAGGTGAAGGTGCCTTTGGACTTTGGATGATGGGATCAATGAACCCCTACGTAGGTAGGAGGAGGCCTACTGTGTCTACTTGATGTCCAATTTATTAGTTCCATAATTGTCAAACGATATGACTTGCAACGTGCTCCAAAATTTCCCTTCATCTTTTCATCGTTTTTTGTGTGACCGTCCTTCTTAGTTTACGGGGCTGGATTGGATTCATTATTTTTCTTTTCAGTGTTCAGTGTTTGTAAAACTATGCCAATATTTTTAATTTACATGATATTAAAAAATACATTATCCATAAGTTAAAGAGATGATCAAATTAATTTGATTATTTTTATTTTGGATTATGTACTTGACAATAGTAGATAAGGTTTCTAATAAAAATATTCTACCTTGATAAGTACTTGACCTTATTTATGCTAGGAGAAATCGCTTGTCATTTCATCTCACCTCCTTAGAATAGGAGAAGTCATCTACCATTCCATCCCAACTCTTTGGCAGTCCCAAAAAAATGATAAGTGACTAATTGCTTTGATTGGGATTAATTTTGCATCAGGTTAAAGCATATATAATTTTGCACCAAATTATATATATTCCACTTATTTTGAAGAATACATTAACTATCATATTTTTATTATTTACAAGTTTAACTTTTTTTTTAAATAACAACTTTGCCCATTGTATTTTTTTAGAATAACAAATGAGTTTGGCTATATTGTATTTAATAAAATGATAAGTGACTATAATGTATTTAATAAGTTTGGCTATAATGTATTTAATAAAATGATAAGTTTGGCTATAATGTATTTAATAAAAAATGATAAGTGACTAATTTTAATAAAATGATAAGTTTGGCTATAATGTATTTAATAAAATGATAAGTCTGACTATAATGTATTTTAATAAGTTTGGCTATAATGTATTTAATAAAATGATAAGTTTGGCTATAATGTATTTAATAAAAAATGATAAGTGACTAATTGCTTTGATTGGGATTAATTTTGCATCAGGTTAAAGCATATATAATTTTGCACCAAATTATATATATTCCACTTATTTTGAAGAATACATTAACTATCATATTTTTATTATTTACAAGTTTAACTTTTTTTTTTAAATAACAACTTTGCCCATTGTATTTTTTTAGAATAACAAATGAGTTTGGCTATAATGAGTTTCTAGTAATTTATATTTAATAAAATATTAAAAATTTATAATGAAATAGTAAATAATATTATAGTAATCCTTTATTATTTATATTATATATATAATAAATAAATAAAGTTATATATGAAAGGTTAAAAAAGAAAATGATAAAAGAAAAAAAAAGAAAGTTTGAAAAAAAGTCTAACAGCAAATAATAAAAAAGTTAAAACACAAAAAGAAAGGGAGTCCCGTCTGATTTCAAACTGGAACTTCAAAAGAGTGTTTGACGAAACCGTGTGGAATCAGGGGCTGGTGGTTCCACCTGATTGCCAAATACTCTCGTAAGGAATTTAAATGTGGCTAGATTAGTGAAGTTGAGACCAAGCGATAAACCGATTTCTTTTTATATTAAATTAGTTAGACTTGATACTAAATTGATCTTTCAATTCGTGATCCAACAAGGGAAGTTAGAATAATGGACGCGGCTTCTCATAAGGCTGACTATAAAAATAATGTGGCCAGATTCAATTGGCCTAGTGATACTATTGACCAAATCATTCCTCCAAAATCTTAGCCTACTTCCAAGGCCTCCTCCTCCCTAGTGATTCCAAAATCTAAGCACACGCTTCCTCCATTCCAAAGCAAACCCAAGTACATTGGAATTTTGTGTTCTTTTATTAGCCCTTTCCTGTTTCCACGACTTCCTAGGCTGAAATCTTTACTCTAACATATTATTAGAACTTAATAGAGAATAAGAATAGGTTTATAATATAATTTTCTATTATATGATATGTGATTGGCATTAATTTAATTTATAAAATAAAACACCTCTTAATATTGTCAATCTCTTGTGTAAATATAAAAACTAGAAGGCCCAAAAAATCACTAAAATAATCGATGATGTTTTTCTTTTAAGAAAACCCACCAAAAAATTATATAATCACCCTACCGGGCCTGCCCCTATTATTTTCTCTCCTACATTTCCTGGTCATATACTTTTTGTTTTTTAATTCTTTCGGTGACTCTAGTTTCAGTGGAATCAAATTATATTTCACTTTTTTTTACGTGACCTTTTTTATTTTACAAACTTTTTATTTTACCATTTTTCTTTTTTTATCATTCTTTATAGAAAATTATTTATTTATATATATAATTTTTAATAAAATATTAATATAATAATATTTATTACTTATCATTTCATTTTAAAAGTTAATATTTTAAATATTATTTATTTAAAAATGACTTTTATATTTAAATGATATATTTTTAGCAATTTTTTAATAAAAAATAATGTATACTTTTATTTATTTTTTAACAAAATTATATATTATATTTATAATATATTTTTTTAATTCAAACATGTATAAAAATTAATCTGTCATATTTATTTTTTTCTCTCATATGTTTCACTCTATCCAAACACTTAATCTACTAATTCAATTATTCACGCGTAGAACTAAGAAAAAGCGTGAATCTAATTGCCAAATGGCCCATAGAACTTTTGATAAAATACTACAGTTTTATATGACAGAATATTTCTATTTGGAGAAAAATGTTAAAAATAATAATAATTCGATTAAGAAATAGAAGCATTTTCTAAACCCAAAAGGGGGCGTACTGTCAGGCTCGTAACTATTGGGCCTTAAAGTTTCAGTCATCTCCAAACCAGCAGCCCCCCAAGGAGCCCAATAGCATTTGAGCGTTGTGATGGGCCCTTGTAGTAGCAAACAGGTTTGAAGCCCAAGACTCGTAACTAACTCGTTCCCCGCTCGATAAAGAAACCGCACGCAACGACCCCCTCGAAACCTTCTTGTCTCCTCCTTCCGACAGCGTCCCATCACGAACTCATCGTTTAATCCTCTTCGACAGATCCAAGACCGGAGCGAGAAACTCGACCAGTAATCAACACACGCATGGCATCCACGTCCTCGAGCAAATTTAGGCAATGCGTCTCCCTCCCTTCCCTCCGCTCCTACCTGGCCGAGTTCATCTCTACCTTCCTCTTCGTCTTCGTCGTCGTCGGCTCCGCCGTCTCCTCCAGTTCGTAGTTTGATCAGTTCGACTCTAACTTCGATCGCGCGTGTCGTATGTTTCGATATGTATCATGACAGTACCGTTCTCGCTCTCTGCAGGGATGCTGACGCCGGACGTCACGTCGGACGCGTCGTCCTTGGTGGCGACGGCGCTGGCGCAGGCCTTCGGGCTCTTCGCCGCCGTGTACATCTCCGCCGACGTCTCCGGAGGACACGTCAACCCTGCCGTCACCTTCGCCCTCGCCGTCTGCGGCCGCGTCAGCGTCCCCGTCGCCATCTTCTACTGGATCTCCCAGTTGGTCGGCGCCACCCTCGCCTGCGTCCTCCTCAGAGCGGCCTCCGCCGACCAGGTGGGACTTATAGAATGTCTCTCCTACTCATGGCTTCCGTTTCCTTCCTGACGTAAACGTTCTCGTGGCATGCAGGTGATTCCGACGACGCAGATAGGCCCGATGATGACGGGGTTCGGTGGGGCGATGGTGGAGGTGGTGATCACGTTCGCGCTGGTGTACACGGTGTGCGTGGCGTTCGGGGAGAAGTGCAAGGGGCAGTCTGCGGCGACGGCTGCGGGGCCGCTTGCGGTGGGACTCATGGCGGGAGCGTGCGGACTGGCAGCCGGCTCGCTGACGGGGGCGTCCATGAATCCGGCGCGGTCGTTCGGTCCGGCCATCGTCTCCGGGGACTTCAAGGACCACGGCGTCTACTGGGCAGGGCCTCTGATCGGTGCGGGCATGGCAGCGCTGGTTCATCAGAACCTTTTATCTCCGTCTGTCGCGTCGCTCGATTCTGGAAGTTGCAATGCGGCTAATGAAACCTCCATCGTTTGACCATGATGGTACTGTGTTTGGCTCAGTTCGTCTTGTTCCCTTTTTTTTTCTTTTTTTTTACAACATTTGATGTTACATAACTCAAAGATGATAATTGTAATTTAATTATTGTTTCATTTTATTATGATTAACGTAGATTATCTCAGGATATTGGGTTGTAATGCAAGTGAATCAATAAGAATAGTTTACGAAATTTTCTCTGTTTCTTCGCCTCTTTGTACTAGAGACTTCAATATTCAAGATAAGGTGAAAAAGAAGCTACTACATTTATTTATTTTTTCTAATTATATATAGGAGCCGAGAGGCACAAAATGCAGTACAACAAAATGAAATTTAAAGCTCAGGAGGACCCAAATTTCACGGATGAGAACTTAATTTGTGCTTCAGTAGGTGTGCGATGTAGCACATTCCCAACTACTGAATTAATGATTTCTATTAGATGTTAGTTTCGTTTTTATATCACCTAATAATGGTTTTTTTCTACATTTAAATTGTAATTATAAAATTTATAATAATTTTAGTGATATATCATTATTTATATAATACAAAATATGAATGTGAAAAATAAAATCCAAATCATTGAAAAAATAAAATTTCAATTTAACTTTTAATATCTTTATATCTCTATGAAGGTGAAGAGGAGGAAAATGATATTCCATAACGCCAAAGAAAATTTTCAAGTTTGATTTCCCCAGACACCTTCAAAACGCAACTTTTTCACACATCTCATTCTTTTCCTCTAGCCTTTTTTTTTCAATTTTGAGGTACTTCTTTTGGCTAATAAATATATCTATTTGTGCTTGTAGAAAAAAAATATAAATTATCCTGTTTTCTTATATATGTTTGCATATGAAAACATTCAGATAAAATATAATAATTATTAACATTTTATAATAAATAATTATATATTTATGTATAACATGTGAGGAAATATCTTGCCTCTTCTTGAGGAAAGTTTCAACTTGAGCATATAAAATACACCAGGTATAGGTCAATGCAAATATTTTATATCCATAATAATGTATAATGACTAATAATACTTAATATGCTTTTAAGTGATATGTCAACTAATGCATGAAAATTTTATATCAAAGTCAAGTACAGACGAGTTGGGGTAATTCGTCTGGAGTAGACAACAATTTTTCGTCGCTTAAGCAAAGATCTCAAGTTCGAATATTTGTAAATGTAATTTTTTTTTTTGCTAGAAATCTCACATACCATAGTGAGACATGCTGCCTGAAACGATAGTATAATAGTCCAATTTGATGATAGAACGAGACTTTAACTTGTGATTAATGTGTATAATTTTTAACGTCAATTGAATTAAATGATAGGTGTCGCTTTTCGAACATTGATGGCAACCGAAACAAAAAAAAAGTCATGGACAGAATGATTAACCTGAATACACCAAGTATAAAAAGTCCCTTCAGCATTGCTCTATCTCTTCTCATAAGAAGGACAACACCAGCACCATCAATCACCTGACTAGCATTGCCTACGGAGTTTGAGAATGTTCAAGTTTTGCAGGTGCATATCATCCCAAGAAAATCAAAGTTAAAAAGAAATGTATTAGAGAACCCTGCTGTGACACTCTCATCCTTATCGATTGCTTGTTTAAGCTTTCAAAGAATCGACGAATCAACGGAAATTGCGGTAAAATACTAAAATGAATAGCATCTTTTCATCGTTTAAGTAGATTTTGAGTTCGAATTTTTATTAATGTAAAAAAATTTCGCTGAAAGCTTCACCTGTCCAGGACGATATCAGAATAGTCTTACTCGATGATGGATCAAAATTTTAATCCGTAATTAATACACATAATTCTTAAAGTCAAATGATCGTGTCACTTCTCGAATATCGGTGTGACAACAAAAAATAAAATAAAATTGACAAAGACGTCTCCGCACGGATGCCAACATCCATGGCGACTGTTATTTGCTTATGTTCTCCTGTTTTGGGATCGACAATATTAAGAATGCAACATAAGCACATGCAACTTACATTTTACGCTATCATGCTTGAGTTTCAACAGGTGAATTTGCTTCCATCAATGGTTTAGTTCAAAGTGAATTGACAGGAAATGAATGCGGTAAGCTTTTATTGCAATACAGCAAAGTGTACCTGCATAGTAACAGGAACAATTTCTTCTTTTAATTTACCTGCAGTCATTGCTGCAGCTGCTCTCCCATGAGTTTCAACCAAAAAATTAAGAGCTTCAGTAATATACATCCCAACTACACGACAAAATATGCAAAATATTATTGTTAGTAATAAACTCACAGCAGATTGATCTTGTTCCAGCTTTGTTATACCCTGCAGATGTTCCACATTCTCTGAATTGTAATGCCCATTGGAAGTAAGAAATCAAGAGCTTGTGTTGACAACTCCGACTGAAGCATGTATACAGGAAGGATATCCAATTGTTACACATTGATATAAATAGAGTACAACTTCCAATTATTTTGATCCATTCAAAATTGTGAACTAATATATATATATATATATACATATATATAATATTTTTTAATCTTTAAAAAATATTTTGGACCTTTCGAAATTATTATTTAATTTAAAATTAGTTAAAATACTGGTAAAACAACAAAAAAAGGTCCATCTTAATGGACAAAGGTCGACAGAATGGGCCAATCGGCCCAATTGCATCATTGTTTTCGTGGGTTCGGTCTGGAACCAATGTTAGGGCAACAATGCTCAGACCGGTCCGCAATGGAGTCGCCGCGCGGCGCCGGCGGATACGACGGCTCCGAGGTGGCAACTGCGATCGGCCGTGGATCCGGCCATCAACGGCTCTCGTGTGGAAGTCACCGCAGACCTGGATGGTCGCGCGCGACGTCTCCGGCGGATCCATATCCACCGCCGCACAGCGCCGGCAGATTCGGTCGGTCGGCCGGCTGGAGGGGTGTCCACCTGCTCGTCGCTGCGGATCTGGCGGCCAGCGACAGACGCTCGCACGCGCCTGGCCTCGCGATGGTCTCGCATGGCGTCGTCAGCGGATACTGTCCACCGCCATGTGGCGACGGCGGAACGGTACGGCCTGCGTCGCGGATCCGGCCAGCAACGGGCCGCCACGGCACGCCTGGCATTGCCGGGCGACGTTCGCGCGGAAACCGCTGCTGGTTGACCTTGCGATCGCCGTCGTACGTCCCACGTGGTCCGCATGACCACGCGAAGGTTGCACGGTTGCCCCTGCGGATATGGCCTCGCGGCCCGGCGGTCCGGCGGCGCGGTCCACGGCCAATAAAATATTGATAAGGATTAAGATATCATTTTTAATCACATATCCTTTAAAATAGATTAACAAAATTTCATAGATATCACGTCTTTTGATCTCAGTTAAATAAAATATGTTATTAAAAAAATTATAGTACGAGAATGGAACTGATTTATTACCTGCTATTTCTTTAATGGAGTTTTCGCAAAAAAAGGATAGTCAAAACACTGGGAGAGAAAATAATTATCATCATCATTTTTATTAATTATATATGTTACGTGATAAAGGGTAGGGGTGAAAGTGAGTGATTTTTTTCGTTTTATAAGTTCACCTATATTTTTTGGGTAGTTTTTTATAATTAAAAATGTTTTTCGGAGTCCTAATTTTTTTTTATAAATTTTGTATTTAATAAAAATATTAATAATATGAGGTGGTGTTTTATTATATAAATTGCTATTAATTACGTATAAAAATATTATACATTGTAATACTATTATTTATGACATATAGATTTTTTACGTATTTAATGAGAAAAAATATTACGTTTACTAAGTAATTTTATATCTACTATAAGTATTTAAGTATAATAGTAATATATTTTATATAATTTAATTACTCCTTGCATGATTTTTAAAATTTAAAAACAGCCTTGATTTTTTTTCAAATTTAAATAAAATTAAAATTTTAGATCGGGTCCAATCGTTTTTTTGTTTTTGGATTTTTGTGATAAAGGGAAAGAAGAATTTTGCAACTTTTTTCATTATCTCTTTATCAGGACGAAGAATAATAGGTTATTATGGTAATATGAATATTAAGATCCCCCGTTAAGTTTATTAATTATTAATTTGAATATCGATGGGATCATCCTTCATTTTGTGCATTGTCTAACATTACGTGAGCAAACGTATGCTTTCGGATGATCTCAAATTGCAATCACAACTCTCTAATTATTTCCTTTTAATCTTGTTATCTTGAACAGAAACAAATTCAATTTAATAATTATGTCATAATTCACATATATTAGAAATATTTGATTGGAGATGGTCCACTCTTTTTTCGGTTGCCAAGTATTTAAGAAGCGGCGCCGATCGTTTAATCCAACTGACGTTAAGAGTTATACACACTGATCATGAGTTAGAGTCTCGGTCCATTATCGAATCCCGACTATTTTAATGTCGTCCCAACATGCCTTCCAGCAGAAATTTTTGACATTCATAAATATTTGAACTCGAGACTTTTGCTTAAATGATGATGAGCTACTATTCACTTCACGCAGTAAACGATGGATTCACCTTTTGATTGGGATAATAAACGCAACTACTTAGACATTAAAGATTTTTTTTAAAAAAATAGGTTATATATTTCTTGTTCCGCTCCCTAAGATCTGATTAAAAATAACAAAAAGTGATTTCTCATTGAGCCGCTCAACATGTACTATTGTAATATTGTCCTTCCGTACGAGTCCTTTGATTCTTTGCTACCTCTGTCTAAAGTAGAGGGGCTACTTAGCTTATGTAAAAAGAGCACATGCCTAATTAGTACTTTTTTTATCTGAAAGGAAATTAAAAAAATTCTATTTATCGAAAGATCCGAATCATCGTACAAGATATAATGTTTATTCGAACAAAATATTTAATATGCAGTTTGTGTAATGATCTTAAATAATCATTTTCCAGCTGCTAGTGATGTATCTTAGTGTAATTGCAAGGTCTGCCGCCCCCAAATCAATGAGATGATCTGCTGAACCAGAAGTAGAACGATTTGGTCTGCCGTATCTTCCGACCTCAAGGATTCTGTCATCAGGAGCCTTTTAATAGGTCATGCAAAGTACTGCATACCACATGCACCATCAAGGGTTCAATGGCACTTCTATTGCAGTGTTGCATGAGCTGAGCACTGCACAGTACAAAGCTCCATTTGCTTCTTTGCTCATCTTCTATGCAAAACTCGTATGCTTCCTCTGATCTTTCACCTTTTACTCACTTCTGAAGAAACTTTTCTTACATCCTCATAGCACTTGAGTTCACTTCTCCAATTCATCTGCCGGCCTGAACAAGAAATCAAATTTTCGTTTTTGTGCGAGTCTCTGAGTGAATACCAAACAACAGAGTTTAAAACTAGCAAAATTTGATCAAATCTCCTGTATCGATCGAGCTCCGCATGCACGCGTCCCAAATGAAGCCTTGACGCAAAGGCCTATGAGAGTGGTGCAGACAGTAAAAATGCAGCGAGGAAGTAAAAGAGAAGAAAACAGTGATGGATACTGTCAGTTGCATTAAACCCCGCCATTAACGTCCTCCAACTACCTCCGGACTGATCCCCCACCCTCTTTCAGCATTCAATTCTCTCGGCGAGTCAGTTGTGCTCTCTTTCTCACACTGCGCTGGCCATGGCCAATGCGTGCTAGCACTCTGAGCATTAAAATTACGTGCTTGGTCCAAGCACATCGTCCTAAAAGTATGAAGACACGGCATTTAATGGGGACGCACTCTGCCTGCATCCCCACAGGGAGTGTGGCACTTGTCTATAAAGGCCACAAGAATGAAAAGCGTAGACCTTGGATTCTGTGTTCTTCTTTGTACTCCTGTTGAGCAATGGAGAGAGGAAGCTGCGCAATGGGCAACAAGGAGAAGCCTGGAGCTCGTGCTTGTTCTTCGAATCACAGGCGATCTAAAAGGTTTATTCGGTTTCTTGCTTCTGTAAATTGTGCTTGAGGATTGTTGTGCTTGTAAGCAGTACCTCTTTCTCCATTTGTTCTAAAGATTGAGTGCTCTAGGAGATGTTGAAAGCTTCTTCTATGCTCGTTCTCTCCTGTACAACTTTTGTTCAAGAGCATGTAGTCTGAGATCTAATAATGAACTTCGAAGTTTTTTGCTGTTTCCTGAACGTTGCCTAAAATTTGGTGGTTCATAACCTCAAATGCTCAATTAACCTACATCTAGCACTAGAAGTTATGCCATACATAAAGAGAACTATAACACTGCGTTCTGATCTTTATTCTAGAACGTTTCTGTGACTTTATTCATGCACCCGGTTCTGATCCATTATCCCAACGGAACATTACTAATAATATCAATTTTTTTGTTTCCTTGCAGTGCATCAGATAAAAATTTAGATTCTCACAAGAATGGAGGTTCACACAGCATGGAGAAATGTTTCAGTCAAAATCAGGTGAGATACAGGATTTGGAACCTATTAAGCTAGGAATTAAGATGTATATACAATGAAACGCGGTTCCTTACAAGTTGAATATCTTTGTTTTGCAGGAGTCACCAAGTGTATCCAGAGTAAGGAGGTCTTATGGAAATCATGGTTTATCCAATCAGGATTCAAGTGACAGTAGCCTCAACAGTACACTGCATAGTAGAGCTTCCTTGAAAGATGATGTAAAGCCCACATCCCGAAGCTTGTTTTTTTCTATATGCATAAGCCTATTTTCTTCAGAGTCTTGAAATATGCATAACTGCTCAATCAAGTTTTTGAATCCTAGGTAATATATATGAACTGGATACTTTGATGCCACACAGTAAAAAATGTTACGAATCTTATTTGTTATTTCCAATAGAAAGGTTCTTCTGAACATAGTACAGCAATGAAAGCTACTTGCACTAGTTTAAAGAAGATGCTTCTTAATCCTCGCTATTTGGATGCAACAGACTTATGAAATTGTCGCTGATTCCTGAATTCAATCTTGTCAGTAACGGGGCATTGTAGTCCTTTTGAAAGTACAGGATTCACATTTATGTTCGTGCCAATTATAATCTGAATTAAACACACAAAAGTCTTCTGCTGATCACTTTTCTTTTCTAAAACTCTTCCTTCCTTAGACTTTTAAGAACCTCAGAAGTAATTGCTCGTTGGATATGAAGTTTGAATGCGTGAGCATTTTATCTCCTGTAAATAAGCCTTTCTCTATATGCATAGTTTTCTCTAATCAGATTTCAAAATAAATAAATCTTCATTGCACCAGACCAGGGATCTAATTAAAGAGATTGAGTTGCTTGAAGAAGAGATAGCAAAGCGTGAGCAACATGTTCTTTCTCTATATAGAAGTATCTTTGATCAATGTGTTAGCGAGCCCACAACTGCTCCAAGCTCAGGCATGGTTTCTCCGCTTCGCTCAAAGAATGGAATCAGGAAGCATCCAGGAATAATATCCACTTCCTTTTGCTCCTCAAAGAAGTTGCCATTGCAGCCTTCTCAGGTGTCAGCTTTGCTGAAAGATTCTGTAATGAGCAACTCATTGTCTAAAACAAAAGCGAGACATGAATCACTTTCGAGTGGAAACATGAATCTTCATGTTGGAAGCTTTGCCTCCGATACTATGACGGTACAAAAAATCCACATCTTCAACTTTTCACATTTGTAGTATTCTAGTTTGAAGTTACTGTTATGCAATTCACCTTTGAAAATTTTTCACATGTTGGTTGATGTTCTGTAGGTCATATATCATTATTATCGATCAAAGTTGTATGACAATGCCCACATTTCATTACATTTTGCACAAAACTCATTGACATTTGTGCTGATAAACTTTACTGATGCGAAAAAAAATACTTGACAAAAATAGGACCAGAAGTTTAAATTCTGATTCTTAACGGCTATATGAACCATTCATGATCTTTCTTTTTTTGAATTGTTTATAACTTCTAAAAGCTCCACTTCATAGCAATTTTTCCTATGAAGAAATTATACTTTTCCTCACACATAATGTTTTATAATTACCAAAATGTTTCCCAAATAATAAATACTCTACAAATTGCAGTCAAACATCTTGTGATGAGTTTTTAGTTTGTTCAGGAGAAGTTGAGAAGTTCTGATCAGAGTTATTTGGCGCGAACTTTAAAAGATCATCTCCATCAGTGCCCAAGCAAAATATCAGAAGAGATGATCAGGTGCATGGCTGCCATTTACATTTGCATAAATAAAAAATCAGAAAAATCACATGCACCCTTCTTGTCAAGATCCTCCACGAGCGTCATCCTTCCTCGCCGATTTGGAGATGACACTGTATGGTCTAAAAGATCTATTGTTGAAATATCCTCTCTGTCAATTAACAAACAATCTCAACGTGCATCCTGTGCTATAAACAACTACAGGTTGGCATCTTCGTTAGTTTTCTCTGGTTTTTATATATGTTGAATAGCGATAACTAATACGTAGACATTTTATGCTTAACGGCTAACGCGATTCAATTTCAGGTTACTGGTGGAGCAATTGGAAAGGGTAGACTTAAGCAAGTTGGGAAGCAATGAAAAATTAGCATTTTGGATTAATATCTACAATTCTCTAATTATGCATGTACGTCCTAGTGTTTCACTGACTGCACAGTGTTACATTTTCTCCTCGGTCATATGTCTCAATATGGTTTTCCCTTGCAGGCATATCTGATCTATGGAGTACCGCACAGTTCCCTGAGAAGGCTAGTGTTGTTTAATAAGGTGTGAACAAACTGAGTCTTAAGAAAATAGCTCATCTCCTTTTGTGCAATGTTATGAATATCAGAAAAAAATATTGGTTAATCTTCAAGAATTTGAATCCAAGTATTTCCCCATAATGCTAGATTTCATATATCATTACACGTAACATGTCAATTAAATCAATAGCAAACTGAATTTCAAGAGGATTTTCTAGGACAGTTTCTTTTAGCTGAGCCAGAACTTCTCAAAAATCTAGATAACTGAGTATTAGTTCATTCCTTCTCATCTTTGCTCTTTTCTAAACAAGGATTAATTTCTAACTGTAAAGACTGGAGTATAATATAAATACTTTCCTAACCAAGGATTAATGTCTACTTGTAAGACTGGCATATACAGAATAAATTCCTTAATGTATGCCCATTTGGTGTGCTATTTTGATGCAGGCTGCCTACAACATTGGAGGACAAATCATGACAGCCAACTCCATTGAGTACTCCATCTTGCATTGTCGAACAACTCGAACTGGTCGCGTATGTTCTAATTAACTTCTCACTTATGCATGCATCAGTGGTTTCAAATTTTCACAATGTAGTTGCAATGCTATTAAGTCTGAATACTTCTCATGGTTCATGATCCATATACAGCATCACATAAAGTATGCAAAGAATGAACATCAGTACACAACCAGCTTCCTTATTACATTCTTTTTTTTTTTCTTTCAATAGTATTTCATGCATTCCTGTGATCGACCATGTCTGCAGTGGCTTGAAACCATCTTTGCCAATGCCATGAGGAAGAAGTGCGGCGACGAGAAGCTTTTCCCCGGTCCTCTGCCCAATCTGCAACCTCTTGTTTTCTTTGGCCTATGCACTGGAGCTTCTTCAGATCCCATGGTAAATTTGTGGCCCCTTCCACCACTTCATTAACATCCGTTGACATTTGACACCAAAAGGGACTGTCACGACAATGCAGTTGAGGGTCTACACAGCAAAGAGTGTCACAGAAGAGCTGGAGAACGCCAAGAAAGAGTTTCTGCATCAGAACATAGTGATCAAGAAATCAAGAAAAGTGATCCTGCCGAAAGTTGTTCACAGATACTCGAAAGAGGTGTCCATCCACGGCGACGACCTTCTCGGCTGGGTGTGCGGTAACGTGGACGTGAAGCTGCATGAGGCCATCAAAAGATGCAGGGAGTCGAATTGCAGGAGGAAGGCCTCGCAGTTCATCGAATGGCTACCATACGATGCAAGGTTCAGTTATGTCATTGCAAAGGACTTGGTAGAGATGCCTTACAAGGTCCAATATACTCAATGAATTATAGAAGTGTCATAGTGCATACATATATATTATGTATATGAAGTTTTGTGCATTTCTTCAGGTTGTCTTATGTTTGCACAAAGTAGTTTAGTTCCAATTGAAAATTCTCGAGTCATCGGATAAAACCAATGTTTTCAGAACCAGATCGGCGATCGGACCGAGCTTCCTACTGGGTGGTCGTGGTTGGACCGGTTCGATTGGATTCGATCGGATTGAATCGGATTGAACCGGATTTTATTAAAATAATATTATTTATAATAATTATAAAGATATAATATAAATTATATGATATAGTATATGAATATTGTACTAATAACCTATTAATAA
The DNA here is from genome assembly GCA_030549335.1 of Pontederia crassipes. Lineage (NCBI taxonomy): Eukaryota > Viridiplantae > Streptophyta > Magnoliopsida > Commelinales > Pontederiaceae > Pontederia > Pontederia crassipes. The sequence continues at coordinate 63,776,289 of CM060196.1, read as the reverse complement.
TGTTAAAAATTAATATAACACATTTTTTATTTATTAAATTTTTAATAATGATAAACATATAAATATAAATAGATCACTATTAATTTAATATCTATTATTTATTGATGATAGATGCTATATTAATATATTTCATCTTAAATTATTGTTATTTCTCTTTTTTGTTAACACTTTCTTTTTTATTTCCTTTATTTATGCCCTTTATAATTTTCCATTTTAATGTTATTCAATTTTAAATACCTACAATTTTTATTTCAATTTCTATTTAATTTTAAACATGTCATATTCCCTCTTTTTCTTATCTTTGTTATATTTCTTTCCTTATTCCTTTTTTAACTTCTTTTTTTATCTTTTTTTTAATTTTATTCTTCAAAATTTGCATTGAACCAGGTTGAACCGGTTCAACTAGGCCGATTCAATCGGTTTTTCCCAGTTCAATGCTAAAAATAATTTTAACATCAAATCGAACTGAATTTTTGGCCGATTTGCGGTTGAACGATTGAACCGGCCGATCCGGTCCAATTTTGATAACATTGGATAAAACTAAACAAAGATGGCCGAACATTAGTAGAAAAAAATAATATGCTTCCATGGCACTCCATTTGAGCTCAAATCGGAAACTAAGAAATTATCCCTGTATGTAATATAATGGAATATTGTGTATTAGTGTACAAATTCAATTGTGAAATCCCGACTACAACTTATTTTTAATACTTATAAATAATGTATTTAATTTATGTGCCGTTGACCTTTAACAATATTAATATTGTTATCATCACGACTTCAGATGTAAGAAAAAACGCATCCGGTAGGATAGTCAATTAGATGAGATAACACAGTAAATATAAGGTGGCAATTGGTAACACATTTATAATATGTATATGTTTACCGGTCAGGACCTGACCAATTTTAAAAGAATGGCCGATTTATTTAGAATTTTTTTCGCTGACCTACTTGAATTATAAATTTTGCGTCACCCCCCTCTCCTCGTTGGAGCAGGGCTGGGCGCTGCTGGGCAAAGCCAAAGGGAAAGGGAATCCTCGGGGGTTGACAACCACGTCGAACCCGTCGCTGGAGGAAAGGTTACAGAGGAAAAGAGGCGGGTACCTCGCAGCGCTTGGGAAATGGAGGATGGGCGGCGGCGGGCGAAGGACAACGAGCTTGATGTCACTGCTCCAGACCCTGCCTCAGCTGAACACCCAACTCACAACCAGGTCGTCCAAAATCGTGAGCACCAATTGCTGGAGCTCCACCTTCACGCCGGAGGAGGACGTTGACGATGACGCTGATAGAGGTGGAGAATGTCTAAATTCCGCCTCTGGTTCGCCTGAGACCGCTTGATGGCGGCGATGAGCGAATTCAACACCTGTAGGTCCTAAGCATCATCCGCTTGCTAGTGATGTGACAGCGTAACGATGGCAGCCGGTGGAGGGCGACGCCGAAGGACAACTCAAGGGCCTTGAACTGGAGCTTGGACAAGAACGCCGCACTCCGCGTACGAGAGAGCGCATCTCGAAGGAGGGAGGACGCGACGACGGTGAAGCTATCGAGGCGGAACCTTTGCCGCCTCCGTCGGACGGGTGGAGCAGGGCGTAGACGATGTGGAGTGATGTGGTCTGGGCGTGCACACGGTGGCGAGCGACGGCCACAATGTCGTCGAGCGCGGCCGCGACCTCCGCCGCGAGGCACTGGCGGGTGTTGCTAGCCAGCATCGACATCCCCGGCCGCGGCCAAAGAACAATGCGTTGAGCATGAGTCAGCGACGAGATCGCAGAGGGGGATGTCCCCCCTCCCCTTGATGCGATGGCATCGCAGGTAGCGGGGGAGGGGGGACGCCCCGTTGTGATAGTCGTCGACGATGAGATTCCCCTCCCTGCTGCGATCTCGTCATCGACGGAAGGGGGATGTCCTCGCGATCTCGTCGCCGGAGAGGGGGTGATGCCCCCGCCGGCAAAGCACACTTTTTAATTTTTAATATATTATTTTATATTTTATAATATTAGATGGTACGGTGGAAGGACGATTTGATCTTTTCATAAATTTAAAAAATAAAAATTAATGGACAAAAGTCACAAAACGGATGGCTTAAGGTTGGTTGTCATCCAACATTACTTAATAATATATATTACTTCTCAGAAAAAATATCATTTATTAAAATATCAATAATATACGTTATCTTATTTAATATCCATAAGTAATCTATTTGTCAATCCACATTAATTATTTACATGAAAATAAAGATTTATGAGCTATTATTCAAATTTTACCAATATACTCCTAATAAAAAAACATATGTTTATATATATAAATTATTTTTAACTTCGTAAACTTAATCATAAATATATATTCTCACTCATGAAATTAAATTTATAAAATAATTAATATTTTTTTAATATGATAATAATATATTCATAATAATTAACTAATATTTATTTGATTAATTTATAATTTATTTAAATTATTATTATAATTTACTCAATGTGTTTTATAATTTATTTAAATAAAACTGTAAAGGACAAATGTGAAAAATAAAATTAAAAAGATTGTAATTCAGGTGATAATATGGATTGTCTTCCTTCACATAGACAATCTGCGTTGTCACTTCATAGGCAATGTGAATTGCTTGGGTAATATAGATTATTCATTAGCTGTCACAAGTGAACAAGATAATGTGATAAACTCAAATAATTTAATACTTGGTAATATACAAAAATTACCTTTAAAAAAATGCTCCTTGTGAAAAAATAACATAATTTAAGGAATATCAGCAAAATATCCGAAAGTCATAAACGCAAAAAAAGTTCGTAGCTCATGTTTAAGGAAGGTAAGCAGAAAAAATCCAGTTATTTAATCACTATTAATTTCTTGTTTTTTTATTACTTATTTATTATTTACTATTTATTTAAAATATAAAATAATTTATTAAATATTATTTTTATATTTTAAATATTTAGTAAAGAACCACATACTGTTATGTAGTTGAACTTGATGGGAGATTAAAAAGAGGCACTCGAACGAGGTTATAGTTCTATCAAACACATAAAAAAATGACGATCATGCCATCTCCTAAGTCCTCACATGACTCTAAAATTGGGGATTTAAGTTCTTGCTTTCTAGTGACTCGTTCGAAGCAAGAAGGATGTTTTTTTTTTTTACTTTTTTCTTTCCTTTCTTTTTTGCTTTTAATTATTTTTAATGTGGATATATAATTAATTATTTATTAATACATTATTATTTGGCTTATAAAAAATTATTTAATTCAATATTATTTTTTATTATACTTTAATTAGTATTATAGTATAGTAAACTATTATTAGTTAATACTATTTCTTAAGCTATTGCTTACATTATATTAAATTAGGGTTAATTCTATAAACCTCTTTTGAAGTATAGCGATTTTTTATGTCTAATCCTAAATTATGAACTTCCCATTTGATGTCCTTCCGACAGATTCTATTAATTTTTCTATTATTTTTTCCTTATCTAGGAAATGACTAAAATGTCCTTCCATGATTTGAAATAAATATATTTCTTTTTGTGCTTCATTCATGCTAATGAAATTCAAAATAATGATAGGGCATTTTAATTTTTTCATAAATAGGAAAAAAATAAAATAAAAGTTAATATAACCTAACGAAAGGACTTAAATAAAAATTGTGATAAATTTAGGGACGTTATATGGTAAGTTCATACTTCAAAATTAAACGAGAAAAATCACTGTAGTTAAAGAGAAATTTATGAAATTAATTATAAGATAAATTAAAGTAATATTTCTATATTATAAAAATAAGTTTATCTATTTAGTTCTTATTTTTTATCCAGGCACCTAGTAAAACTTATCCGTCTAATCAACTTTTTAATTCATCATCACTATATTTTTTATACAAACACCAATTCAAAATTTTTCTATCTACTCGATTAGTACTCGGGAACTAATAAGAATTTAAATTATTGCATCCAAACACTGTGTCTTCTGTGAGCTGATTGAATTTGTTTTTTTCATTGGAGTTGGCTCAATTTTTTTCCTTGTGCCTCATGCGATCATTTTTCACTTTTGCTTAGTGTCTTCTCTTTTGTGTGTAGCTTAAAGTGTCGAGATTCCTTTCTTCCTCTCCGTTGCATTATTTTCACATATCACTTCCCATTAGACGATTGGAGAGATCATGATCGCCTTTTTGTTTCGTGATCATCCTTTTCGTTTCCTTAGTAATTTAATTATGGAGGAATGAATTAGGGTGGTGGAGTAGGGATTAGTAAAGGCGAGATAACTTTTACCAAAAGTTTATTGTGATCTTTTTACGAATGAGATATTATAAAAATCACTTTTGAATATAAATTAATGGAATGAATTAAGTTAATTTAATACACTATTTGATACAAAATATAATATATGAGTTAGAAAATATTAAGTTTGGTAAATGTCCTTATTGTTCTTAAGCTTTTTTTATTTGATTAAGAAGAAATAAGGGTATAAAGAGCATAATTATTTTTAACTACTCCAAAACCACCAATTTGATGAGTTTCATTTTAAGTCAAGTGATGGTGTTATGAATACCTTAGCTGAAATTTTAAAAAATGTATCCAAACAAGGTGCATATTTTTTAGACACAGTCAATCCTAATTAAATCTAGTTCATTATTTTTAAACCCTCCATCCAAAAGGTTATGTAACCAGAACTAATATGTTATTTTTGCTCTATGTGGATGTAGAGGGTGTTGTTACTTATGTTATGATGACAACTCAAATTAACTTTTTTTTTAAGAATCCAAGAGGTTATCTATTAAAGAAAAAACCACACACTTAGTACAAAAATACTAGAGGCCATAATGAGGGCTTTTCTTGTTGAAGTGCATATAGGATTGTCCTTCCTAAATTTGCCTAATAGTCTCTTATCTTATTGGACTCATGAATGTATAGTGATGTTAAAACATTCTAACAACCATTTCAAATTGTTTGCAACTTTCACAAGTATCTTTCACTTTCATTAACAAATTTCAACAAGATTCCTCAAATCTCATTTGATCCAGACTTCCTTCTAAACCTATCGATAACACTTAACCAGATCACATTGTAGAACTCATGCTTCAACCATCATAATTATTGTGAAATCCCTCGTAAAGAAATTGTCCATGTTCAACTTAACTCAACACGGAGGAGGGGTCTCTCACCAAACTCACATTTTCGAGTGCCCAAATACCCCATAAATAACAAACTATACACGATAAAATAATTTGTATAGAGTAGGTGGTGAGGTTGTTGCCCCCAGAAACTTTTTTTTCTTGTTTCGAGTATCATAATAACAAAAACAATACGACATTCACATTGGAAGATAAAAAAATGTATGCTTATAGGACAAGAGAAGAATAAAAGATAACCCGTTTCACCACTCAATCCACATACAAGGCATTTTGTACTAGTAAAAGGATCACTTTTTTGGACCCCAACCTTTGTAGGTATATATTACAAGAAACTGACCAATGGTGAGAGATGAAATGTAGAGATGGACAAACGGACCGTGTTGTGCCGTACTTGAACCGTCAACCCGTGTTTGACTGTGTCGTGGGCCGTGTTGTGCTGACATTGTCCATTTTGAAAATGGGTCGTATCGTGTTGCACGATCCATTTTTTTACTCTAACATAGTCTGGGCCCAACCTGATCGGGTAATGCCGGGTCGGATGACCCGTCTCTTTTTAAATTTTTTGCCTTTCAATTTGAACTTTACAATTTTTAATTTACTTATTAAATTGTTATATAATATATTTAGTATTATTAATTATTCTATAATATATGACTTAGCGAGTAGTGACTACTTTAATTATTATTATATAATAATTATATAGTTAAATTTTCAAATATATTAAGTCATTAATTCATAATTATGAAGTGATAAATTTGTAAAATGAATAATTGAGTAATAACTAATAAGTTATAACCTTATACATAAAATTAATTGATAAGTATTTAATAAATATATATCAGTAATATAGTAGTATAGATAGTTAAGTACTAATTTACTATATACTAAGTTATAACTAGGTATACTAAGTAAATTAGTACTTAATTATCTTATAACTTAGTTATAACTTATATACAAATTTTCTATATACTAAGTTATGGCTAATTAATTAGTACTAAAGTTAGAAACAAATCAAAGGAATCCTTTAAAGTTCAAACTTTAAATTAGTATCAAAGTTAAATCAAAGGTGCTTTTAAAGTTCAAACTTTCTAATTTTTAATTTACCTTTTTATATAATACAATTAGTATTATTCTATAATATATAATATATGACTTTAGTGACTACTTTACTTATTATTATAATATTATATAATAATTTTATAGTTAAAATTTCAGATACATTAGGCATTAGCTATTAGGTCATTAATTCATAATTATAAAGTAAATAAATTAGTATAATACTATAAATTAGTACTATACTAGTATAGATAGTTAAGTTAAATTATAAGATGAATTCCTGATCTTGTGTTCGAGTATTTGCATCAAATTAAGTTGTAAGATTCTATAATGAATAATAATGTAGGAATTAAAATTTTCAAACTCTCATTAAGTAATCATGATAGGATACTCACAACAACCGTTATTTAGACAAATTTTAAGAGAAAAGACAACATCATTAAGTAATTTACTGACGACTATTATTAAATGGGTCTAAAACCTAATTTACTAGCGAAAGTTGAGGGACCTGAAAAGAAAACATCACTTGAAAATGGGTCTAAGAGTGTGGCCCAGCAAGTGGATGGCGAGAACCCGAACCTCTACCTGAAGCCCGATGACATCGTCCTCTGCGTGCTTCCCTTGTTCCACCTATTCGCGTTGAACTGCGTCCTGATGTGCACCCTGAGGACTAGGGCAACGATGATGCTAATGCCCAAGTTCAACATCATGACGATGCTGAAGGTGATACAAAAGCACCGGGTGATGATGGCCGATGTGGTGCCACCGTTGGCGAAGAGCTCGGAGGTGGAGAAGTACAACCTCAGCTCCATAAGAATCACAGAGGGGGCCACCGCCCCTCTTCTCCCTCACCGTGTGTGAGGGAGAAGTGGGGGGCGCCGCCCCCTTCTTTCTCCCTCACGCACCGGGTAGAGAGGGGGGCACTACCCCCCTCTGTGAATCTCACCGGCGAGCAAGATTCGCAAAGGGGGGCGCTGGCCCCCTTGGGCCGGCCTCACCATTTTTTTTATTTTTATAATATATTTTAATGGGGAAAGAATTTGGCATGAATGACTTAAATGACATGAATGAGAGAAAAAGGCGGTCACGTATGCAAAGTAATCGTGAAATCCACTATCACTAGTCAGAGGACTAATCGTGCAAGAAAAATAAAGATGATGGACGTTCTTGTTATGAAGTTGGAGGACCGATTTGAAAATGACTCAAAGTTAGGGGACCAATCGTGTATTTTTCTTACTATTATGAGAATGCTATCTTAATTATTTAATAAGAGAATATGAGATTGCGAGAGAATGTGAGAGGAGAAGAGACTGAGAGAGAAAGGGAGGGATGTTACCATATAGGGAAGGGAAGGAGGAAGTGTGAAGAAGGGGGAGGGGTTCAGTCGCATTTTATATGCCACGAAGAGTAATAAAAAAATTCGACATGGTTCGTGTTCCTTTTAACACGGCCCGTGTTGTCCTCCTTCAGCGACGTGTTCGTGAGAACCCATCCGTGTTTGTGTTGTCAAATCGAAATAATGTAGGCTAGGGTGTGTGAGTTTAGCGCGGGCCTTTATGCGCCAAAAAGAGTCATGTCGTACTCACAGTGCAAATGACCGACCCGACACGACATGTTTTCTCGTGCATGGGCCGTGTTCGTGCCGAGTCAGGTCGGCGACGTGTCGAGCCATGCGGCCCATCTGAAATTTCATCTTTAATGAAATGTAGCAAGAGATTTGTGAGGGATCCTTTGTCTTATAGGTTTGATCTTTGCTTCTTTTTTTTGTGAGAGATATGGCTCTTGTGATTCATTAACGAGGATTTTGCAAGGGTTATTTTTTTTAGACTTTGAATATCAAATATAAATAAATGACTTTAAGCTTCATATTAGCAGAATCAATGTAAAAAAAACAACTTTGGTACTTAAATAATAAAGGTTTGCATTCAACAAAGCCCTTGGATACTCACAAGTCACAACTTTTAACAAAATATTAGACATTTCATAACATAATAATTCAGCTTTAAAACATATGCACAAATTTGAGTCTTACATTAATCATATCCTGACATTGACCATGTTTTCAACCCTTTGCTCAACATTTGCACGTAAGAAGAAAAATAATGCATCAAAAGAATATTTTTTCATGAACTAGTTTTTCACAAGAACCAAATATTTTTAAAGCGCAGAAATCTCCCATAGTATTCTCTATTAGGTGTGGTTATTGACCTCTCTAGAATTTATAAATAGATTTTTACATTAGCCTTGCTACAAGTATCCAATCAAGCATACCATTGTTGTTATCCTCTAGGTCTCTCAAAATAATACCAAAGCAACAATGCACCAAAGTCCCAGTTGATATGAGATTTCAAATTCGAAACAAATAAATAATGCAATAGGGCATGCACATTAATATAAATAGGTATCCAACATGTTTTTAAGTCATGGAACATGTTTTTAGTGCCCAATTTAATAACATCCAAAGCTTATATAACACTGTTCCAACACAAAGTTTTTTTTATAAACATTTCATGTTCCAAGGATGAATGCAATAATGTTTATTCAAGATTTCATCGAGTATAATGATCATTTAAGAAGACTTACATTTTTTTTACTAGCATTTTTGCAATTGTAAGGTCATCAATTAATCAAATGTGCATCCTTTTATCCTCTGCAATGTTATTAAAATCGGACCCACCGGTGATCTGGTCCGGTCAAGTGTCAAAACTTATTTTGGCATTGAACCGGGCAAAATCGGTTGAACCGGCTGGTTGAACCGGACTGGTTGAACTGGTTCAATGCATATTTTGAAAAAAAAATTGTAAAAAATGATATAAATAAGAAAGTTAAATGAGAAAAAAGGAAAGTAATATAAGGAAACCAAAGGAGGAGAGAATATCATATCTATATAATTAAATAGGAATTGAAATAAAAAGGTAAGTATTTAATATTGAATAATATTAGAATAGAAAGTTATCAAAGGGCATAAAATAAATGAAATAAAAAGGAAAGTGTTAAATAAAAAAGAAATAAGAATAATTTAAGATAAAATTTACTAATATAACATTTATCATCATTAAATAGTATATATTAAATTATTAATAATTTATTTATATCATCATTATGAAACTTTTAATTAATAAAAATTATGTTATATTATTTTTTAATATTTTTAATAAGTTATTGGCACAATATTCATATATTATATCATATAACTTATGCTATATCTTTATAATTATTACGAATAATATTATTTTAATAAAATCCGATTCAACCCGGTCGAACCCGATCGGACCGGTCCAACCACGACCTAGTGATGAATCCGGTCCGATCGCCGGTCCGATTCTGAAAACATTGATCCTCTGTCATATACCAAATGAATTGTCAATATTGCCTTTATAAAATTTCAATGTTCCAATTGGAGGATGTATAGTTCCTAAAACATACTTTGAAAAAATGTTTAGCACAAATTGAATCCAAGTGATTTTTGTCTTAGTTTAGGCTTTTCATTTTTTATTCAGCAAGTTTTATTATAATATGTTTACAAGAATTAAATAATTCCAAACTATTAAGACTTTTTGGTGTTTGGATGCAAGTATTAAATTTTTATTAGTTTTTGAAAATCAATTGAATAGATAGAAAATTGTTTGAATGAAAATATAATGACAAAAAATTTAAAAGTTGATTAGATAAATACATTTCAATGGTGATAAAAAGTAAGAATTAGATATATAAATTTATTTCTATAATATAAAAAATATTATAATTGATTGTATTTAAGATGATGTAAAAAATAGTTTAATGAATAATATTAACAGTAAATAATAATTAATAATGTTTTATTGTATTATAATACTAATTAAAGTATAATAAGTAATTAAAAACATTGGATTAAATAATTTATTTTATAACCTAGATGATAGTGCATTAATAATTAATTATATAAATACATTAAAAATAACTGAAAGAAAAAAGAAACAAAAGGAAAAAAAGAAAAAAATATGCACCTTTTTTATTTCAAGTAAAAATTTTATTGGAAGTAAAAACTAAAAATCCAATCCTCACATGACATGTTATTAACTATCATTGCTTTAGGTATTTGACCAAATTACTTAAAAATTGGGCAAGTTCTAATTCAAATTTTAATATTCAAAGTAAATTTGGGGACTCCAATATGTATAAAAAGTTATTTTCTTATGAACTAAACACGAGAGTTGCGCTCGTTGATTTGATGGTGAAAACGATAAGAAACAAGATGAGATAGAGAACACATACATTTTTTTTCTAATTCTAACATTTAAGAATAGATAACAAGCCAAGATTTACTCAAAAATTACAATTATTTAATTTCTTCGTATATATGATACCACAGACATATATACTCTCCTGACAAAAGAACATACAAAATAAGCAATTGATTTAATGGGAAAAAGAAGAATCTGCTTAAAAAGAACAAACATGACAGAAAATGGATTTAACTTAAAACTCATTATTTGTCATGGGTTAATTCAGCTTTGGAAGGGTACAAAGGAAACAAAAAAAAGGCACTTTAAAGAATATTAATCTATCATCCATAAGTAGGCAATAAGTTTGAATTCATATCAGAGGAAACAGTCAAACGTGTAAAGGTAATACCTGTTAGTCTACATAACTTATAAACTTTTAAACAATTTAAACCATTTAACCTCCAAGATTAGGACAACGGTCACCGGACGCCCTCATTACTGCAATCTTTTGTTACGACATCAACTATATTGACTGCACTCTGCTTCTGTTCCCTGAGATCCTTATTATCGTCGTCGTTGTCGTCGTCATCGTCGTCATCATCGTCGTCATCGTCATCGTCGTCATCATCGTCGTCATCGTCATCGTCGTCGTCGTCGTCATCATCATCATCATCGTCGTCATCGTCATCGTCGTCGTCGTCGTCGTCATCATCATCATCATCATCATCATCATCATCATCATCATCATCATCCATTTCCTTTTGGGCTAAAATGTGAATGAACAGAACACCAATACACACATGAAAGAATGGATGGATGGATTCGAATCCATCAATCAAACCTTCTGCCTTTCTCTTTCTCTCTCTTCTTCCTTCTCATGAGTCATGATCAAAGTCCGCATCTTTTTTAGCTCTTTTGATAATTCTAAGACACATATTAGTAGTATACAGACAATGTTTCTTCTAGACCCTGCTTGATTGTAGGAAAGTCTCAATGAATTACAGAAAAAAGGAAAGAAAGAAAATCGACGGCATCACAACAAGTTTGCCAAATAAATTTGACTTCAAAGTTCAAACATCATGTGTCTATCATATCAATGATTCTAAGATGACACCGTATGATCACCGATTACGATCTTTGAAGCAACGCTAGAAAAGAAAATTATATTTTCACCGTAAAAAGATATATATCAAGAGATGCACCATATTGCACATATAAAAAAATAATGGAAACATATTTGAAATAGATTGCGTCAAATACTCTTCTCCTTTAATCACTTTCTTAATGTTATCTTTCAACTTCTCATAACAAAATTGTCCTACATCTTTTAACTTATTTCACCAACTGTCATTTTCACATGTGATCGATCGTTTCCCAATTGCTAAATCGACATAACATCCATATGGCATGTTCTCTCTCCTCCACACAAGCATCATTTAAAAATTAAAATTAAAATTAAAAACATAATAATTTTAAAAAATGAGGCGCAGTTAAAACCTTAAGCTCCTTGTGTCAAGGATTTGCCCCTCTCTATTTCATCGGTGTAGGAAAAAAGGGGAGGGGGTCGCAGATGGTGTCCCCCCCCCCCCCTCTGCGCATGCCGACGCTCTTTCCATGTGCCGGCACACAAGGAACGGAGGGTCGTTGTGCAACCTTCCAATGAAGGTCGCAGCCCCCCACCCTTTCCCTTCCATTGTGCGTGCCAGACTCTTTCCCTGCGACCACACGCACAAGGAAAGGGAAGGGGGGCTTCTGAATGTTGGACGGGCCGCTCTCGAATGTCAAGTAGACTATGGAGCTCGACGTCGTCAGCAAGCAATAGGAGAAGACGCTGAATCCAAATAACATCGCGCAAGGAAAGAGAGAAAGCCCCACAGAGGGAAGGGGGTGTCGCCCCTCTCTCTAGCGTCGATAATGTGACACTTCATTTTTTTATTTTCTAATTATCATATTTTTAATATTATTTTATTTTTTAATGATGCAACATCAACTAGATGCTCGTGTGAAAAAGAAAGAACATGTCGTGTGAACGTCATGTCAACCCAACAAACGATAAACTATCAATTTCAAGTAAAAATAGCATTTGATGAAACAAGTTAAAAGATAAAAATCAATTTTGAGATAAATTAAAAGATAAAGATCAATCTTGTTTCAAATGAAGTTGAAAAGTAATGTTGAGATAACGTCAAAGTTGAAGAGTATTTAGTATAATCTATCCAACGTATTTGTCAAAAGCTAAATGAGCGCACATCACCTTGCTCTACAATCATTGTAAGTTGGGCATTTGCGGATCAAAATCGAAATTTAAGCTTCCCCAGCCACAGAAAGGTAACAACTAACAAGGCAAAAACCAAAATTATGGAAGTAAAGCGCCACAAGTACTGCACGATCTCAGTAGCAGATGGCCTCATTAGATACCAATCGTACTATATCAGCAGTTACAGTACTTGAAATGCAAAGACAATATACAGTGCACTCCCCCCTATGAAATAAATCACTTGAGAATGAAATATCTTATGTCAAAATTACACCAGACTTCATTTTTCTTTTTTTTTTTGAAGGGTTACAACCGACATTCACCTGGCCGTATTTCAAATGCGCAGTAAGATGTCAGTGCTTAACAGTGCGTTTGGCAAGAGGCTCATTAAAAAAAAAGAAAAATAAAAAAAGTGAAGAAAAATTTTATACCACAATTTGAAGTTGAAATAAAATTATACAAATGGAGGAAAAGAGAGGAAAAAAGATGAAGATTATCCTTTATTCTCCAAGAGGAAATTTTTTTTCTCTTCCCTTTCCCCTCTCCCTCTTTACCCTTCTTTCGTCTCAATTCAAACACAGTGTAAAAGTCTAGCACAACCATGAACTATTTAAATCTTTGGTCTCTTTGGAAGTCTGCTAAAGGAAGGAGCCAGATAGAAAAGTGCACAATCAGATCGGTTGTCAATCCACTGGAGATACTGATCCAACATACCATTCGAAACATGATAGGCATATTCTTGAACAATGAGATACCAGAATCTTGAAAATCATCTTGCTGCAAGGTCTATAGAAAAATGGCATGTAAAACAGGGAGTAAAATGTGGAAATTAAAAGATACTTATAGAGCAGAGTACTGTGCCAATCCCAACACTCTAAATGTCATAACTTCACAATAATGAAGCATAGATTAAAAACCTTTCTCATAATCAGCTTTGACACTCAAGTTTTCAACTCGGGAGAGAAATTGGTTCAGGAACAACTGAATTGTTCTCCAGTAACGGTCTCCTCCATATGCATGCCAGATGGAAAATCAATGAAGATGCAGTGCTTGTTAGTTTCTCTAGCTTTTGAATATAATGTCTGCATATGAGAAGGTGGAACCAACTCATCTTGCAAACCAGATAGAAAGAGGATTGGTTGTTTGATCTGCAGGGAAAGCCATAGATCATAAGACACTGTTCAAGAGAAAAAAAATTCTGCATAGAGGGCAACTTGGTATTGCAATTATTCATCCATGTATATTAAAGAACCGGAGGAAAGCACACAGAAAAGCCAGAAGAAAATTGGGCAATAACATTTAGTCAAACAATATACTGAAATAGCTGAAAAATAAATTGGGAATCATAGAAGAAGATTTTAAAAAGCCTGAAAGGTTGTTACTGAAATAACTGAAAAATAAAATTTCTCTAAATCACAATCCAGAAAGAAAAGAATTGCATAGGTTATGTTTGAATTTCTTGATTTGCCAAACAGACAGGAACTCCATCCACCTCAGATTCTTCTGCCACTTATAGAGTGAGGCTATGGTTCTTGATTACCCTCAGTGAAAGCTAGTTATAAACAAGATACACATGTGGAACCCGACAAGAACAAATGATAAAGGTGAGAGTTCTTCTACCACTTATAGAGTGAAGCAAAGGTTCACAACAGTTTGCTAAGTGTTAATGAGGAATTCCTTATTGATAAGGGAAACTGCATCAACATAATATTTCTGTTGACTTCGCTTGTCACACATACTTTTCAGTTTTTTTTCATTAGAGGCCCCCAGAATCAGGATAACAAAAAAAAAAATCGCAAAGAAATAATCAAGCCTGAGATCCTAATCAATGCACAAAGAAAATAGAATTTAATAACAGCAAAAAGTGGCAGTATCCATCATCGTGAAATTATAAGGAAGCCCTCACTCCTTAGCATTGCTATGGCAAGTGCATATCCCTGACAGTGAATTGGCATGTTCTCATATGCTTCATTGCCAGGTAATAATATAATATATCATGTTTAGCGAAATGAAAGCATTTTTAAAAAATATGTTTGGGTAAGATGATTTGAACGAGTACTGACAAGAGACACTAAATTATACATAAATTTGAAGACTCCTTATAAAAAAATAACTAAAACTTTGATGTTGCATGATTGAAAGAAACCAATTTTTTTAGGGGTGAAAGAAACCCCTCAAAATTTTCCTGATGCCGAAAGAAATCAATTGACTCCCAGCAGCGATCAAAATTGCTAAAATATAAAAGACTAGTATGGTTGTAGAATTGGACATTCACCTGCCCGATGGTGTCAACGGTATTCCAAGGTGAGCGCACGACAAAATTAAGCACTTTTGGACCCTTTGACATACTGCCACCAATAAACCATTTTAGAAATGGTAAGTAACATAATACTAGCCATGTCCAAGATAGAGGTAAAAGTATTCTCCAGTATTAGCGCTGAAATCTGCATTCACAGTCTGGCACTATCAGTAAGACAAATAAATAGTATCGGGTCAAAATATATGACCAAGGGCTGACTACACATTTAGAATATGTGTGAGCATTTTACTTATTAAGGTGCAACCGATGTACAGAACCCCGATGCAAGTTTGAACCCTGGGTGCTCATTTTCCTTTTGGCTAGTGTTTTTTTTCCTTTCTGATAATTTGTTCATCTTTCTTTTTTGCAATATTAACATGCAAATAGGAACCCACTAATTTTTTTTCCTAGCTCCACCATTGCATGACTATCAGGTGCTTAGCAGAACACCAAATAACAAAAGGAGAATTGAAGATACAAAAAAACAAAGAAGATGCAACTAATTAATCTTGCTGCGGGATGGGAGAAATGGTATGTCCTATCCACACACTATTTTTTGTGAAAATAAAAAGCCTAATCTTGATTTCGAAAGAACAGGATTAAGTACAACACAATTAAAATGGTATAAACAGGTCAGCTGATGTTTCAGGCTTCCTGAGGACTTGAATCAAGACAAGTGAACCAAAAATCAAGAAGAAAGAAGCTAGCTTTCATGACATACATTATCCAGATCGTTTTTTGCAAGTACTGATCCAACAGCACCTCCTAAAGATCTTCCAAAGACAACTATCCTAGAAGTGTCAATATCTTTTCTCTGCACCAGATGATCTAATGCCCCCTGAATGAAGAAGAACGCAAATGATACAACTCATCAGTCATTTTTTTAACCAATCGAGAAAACACATGAAGCCCAAAGGAAATGAAAGTGTATTAGCAAACCTGAGCATCCAGTATAATTCCATGCTGTGATGGATTTCCATCACTTTCGCCATACCTATATTAATGTGAATATCTTAATTACTAAGGAAAGAAGGCCTCGTGATACATAACTTTACAGAAGTTAAGAAAAGAAAAGAAAACTACTAATATCCTCTGGCAAAGACATACCCTCTGTAGGAAAGCATAAACACATTGCAGTGAAGCTTCTGCATCAATATATTCACAAATTCAAGACGATGAGCAATGTCTACAGAATTGAGTTAAAGTTGCATGTGTAGATGACAAGAAAAATAAGAAACAATGTAAGACTAGTCACAGAGTACATAATTGTTAGGATACTGCCCCCATTTTCTTGGAAGAATAGTATTGTGGGACCTGCAAATAATGCAACAAGATGATGGTTATGGCTTACCACTGAGAAATCTTCAGGACAATGACTTAAATGACCGTATCTCCTTTTTTAGTGGAAACGGCATTGTACCAGATTAAAAAATATGGATGATCAGTAAAATTGTTAAAAAAAACATTACAAAAGAAAACAAATCCCCATGCTATATAACTCATGTGAGTAGATCTTAACCCAGTTAGAATTACAATCAACCATGAGAAATACTACTTAGCATACAAAATGTCTTGTGGAGATTGTCTCCTCTCAAGTCCTTAGTACATTATGATAGAATACTTAGAGAAGCCCAGTTTGCAGATGATGGGGAAATGTTAGGAACTCAGAACAAGCAAATTGAAGCTGATATCATTTCCATAATTCCTTCTAAAACTGAACTTCCGAATTCAACAAGAAAAAAACTATAGAATTTCCTGAGCTAATTCCCAACGAATTAATGATTAGTTGAGAATATGTAATTAACAAAAGTGAAGAATGCATTGGACAAGCATTAGAAAACCAACACAAAATCTTCTCAGACGGTCGAAAAGGTTGATAAAGTATTCGGCACAATCTTACATTTGCTTCAAAAGCATAAGTAGCAAAAAGTATCCGGACCGACTACCATCTAAAACAAAACAGTGAAGGCAGATCCATCAACACCAGGCAAAGCCGGCCAACATTAAAATTTACTAGGAAAAGACGCATCGATTCACCCCTTCTGCAAGTAGAAATCGCCTTTCTCGAGGAAGAAATAAATAGGTCGACAGAATTATTCGAAACCCCTAAGCAGATCCATTGTCGAGAAGGCAATTGGCAACCGGGTGGGGTTCTCTGACCAACCTGGCGTAGGGTTCTCTGAACATGTTGTGGTGGAGCAACAGCAAGAATGAGGAAAATAAGGGTGATAGACTGTAAAATGGGCATGTTATTCAACCTTCAGAGAAAATTGAATACTACATCTTTATGCGCTAAAGCTTTGATTGTATTCTCATATTAGAACTGAAAAGCGTATTTTGATGAAGAAAAACTATTGAGTTGTTGCTTTCAGAATATTATGCAAAGGCTAGATGGTATCACAAATATGTAGCCAAGTCCATACTAAAAAAGAAGGAACGTATGTGGTTTACATGGACTTTCTATAGCTCCACAGCTCGAATCAGCGTCCTCCAGTTCCTCATCACTGTCCACTATGGATGGTTGTGGAAATAAAGAAACCTTCGAATATGCAGGAACCTTAATTCCTTGTCCAACTTCAACCTAAAAACGATCGGTCAGATACTGCAACATAAATTTCTCGAATTGGCAACGTGTAGGTGAGTAAACTGAGGCAAATTTCATAACTAGCACCAATAGTGTTAGAAAATTAGATTCTTTATTTTTATCCTTTCATATTGTCATATTACTGGGTCTCTGCCTTACAAAATATATTAAATTTCATATGTATCCTTGTAAAGTAGTAAATTTGAGAACTTACCTTCATGATAAACACATGTTGTGAGCTCTTACGAGGAAGTTAGTATTTTTAATCTTTTGCACGTCATAATTCATTAGAGATAATAATATATACAGGCACCATCTATTTTACATATAAACATGATAAAATAAGTAACATGGAAACTATGATGCACGGGTACTTCCATTTCCTCCACGTACCCGTACCGGGTACGTACCCGTACTCGATACTTCGTGAGTATTCAGGGGTACTCGTATCCATACGTATCCAATAAATAATTAATTTTAAAAAATAGATACTTCAATGGGTACTCGTATCCATAATTTGGGTACATCATGTCAAAAAATTATCGTATAAAACTCAAAAAAATATAATAATTAATGAATAATAATGAATACATTCACATTAAATAACATGATAAATATATATAATAAAGAAAATGAAAATAAATATCATCATAACATCACATAGATAATATAAGAAATACTGCAATTAAAAAAAATGTCAATTGTGTCGAACTTAAGTTATTTTCACAAGGTAAAATATTGTTTGCTGACTTAATTTTTAAGAATGAACTTTTATTCTAAAAGAATTATTTTTTAATGCTCTTAGTATTTATTATCTTATTGTAAACAATTATATATACATTTTTTATATGCTAAAAATTCATAATTACCTAATTTAATATTTTTATCTTATGAAAATTTATTTTTTTTATATATTATAAATTTAATATATTGTCGTACCCATATCCTAGTTTTTGAAAATTTGACGTATCCCGTACCCGTACCCCTGCAACATAGCCTGGAAATCATTGAATATCTCAACGGCGTGCACTGCAGAGTTAAATGATTCAAGATAGCAGCAGAGACAAAGTATAAATCATAACGATATACCTTAAAGGACAACATGACACCAGGTTCAAGAACTACTCCGGCCCTTAAATGGACACCGTCACAGACCAAAGCATGATCTAATTTACAGTCATCCTCAATGATTACATTATCCCATAAATAAAAGCCATTGATAGTCACATTGCGACCGATAATACACCCTTGTCCAACAACTGAATTGCGTATCACACTAAGATCGCAGAAATAAGTCTTTCATGAGTATTGCTTTACATGCGGAAAAAACCACAAAATCAGAGGACAAACAACATAGACCAACAGTTAAATTTAATCAATGCCAGACAAAAAGCAGAGCTATCCAACTTAACAAGTTCAACCATTTATTGAAGACATATATCTCATATCACTTTTTAAATTTGTTTTGAAAAAATATACATCTCGGATATACCACTGTACTAAAAATTTGAGCTCCCCTGAGGTATTAACCTTAAAATTGCATAACAAACTTTCAGCCTTCGCTCTTTAAAAAAAGGTATGTCCAGAACATATGGTACTTCATATTTGGCAGAAATGAGCAGAAAATGGAAAAGAAGAAGTATCAACAGAGAAACAGAACTAGAACCAAATGTACCTCTTTATCAGTGTGCAAATGAAGAGCAGTGTTACTGGCTAGTAACATTTTGTCAATACTAATGCGAGATTTGGAATGATCTGCCTTGTCCTCATAGTAAAGAAGTTCTTTGGTCACAGGATCAATGGCCATTACAACCTCATCATTGCCAAGGCGAGTTTGATGTGTTAAGATTGAAGGTTTGGAGTGTTGAACGATCATAGTCATGATAGCAAGTGGATCTTTTTTCTTCCGTTCCTTATGTTCCTGAATTGCTTGAGCTAAACTCACGTTGCTGACTGTATCCCCACTTACAAGAATAAAATCACCACGAATCTTCAAACCAAAGGTCAAGTTACTTAGAATTTAATGTCCAGGGGTGGCAAAAATGATCAGTACTTGAATAAAATTAGAAAGTTTTTGAAGATTTCACCAACTGAAAAGACAGAACCAAGGAACCATCAACTAAAGCAACAGCATTACATAGTTATGGCATTTACACTTAGGAAGACAGTTCTGATGAAGATTTTTTTTTAGGAGACGTTTTGACGATGATGGATAAGTCACATGCAAGAATCTCATGTCCATTCAAGTAAACAATCCATAGTACTATCAGGTTAATGTCCCTTATCTTAAAATAGGGCACTGGCCAATGTTAAAATTTTATATCAAGCATAAACATACTGGATGATCTTCATTCATGTACTACTAACAGATGCTAGGTTTTTTTACAGTACAACTAACAGATGTCATTGAGATGGATTGGCAATACTTAATGGCTTTGAAAACAACATATTCTTCCTGCAGTAGTTTTTCTAGGGTCCATTCCAATTACAGAACATTCAACTTTGAGTCCTAGAAAAAAAACCTTTGAGTCCCCATCAGCGGGATGCTCCTGAGCTGCCCTTCGTCATATAGCAATGACATTATTTTAAATTATCATTCTTTCAAGAAAATTGCAAGAGGATTTTTCCACACATTCTTCTTAGAAGAAAGAGATTTACCACATTTCTGAGGGAACACATTACCCAGCAATACAAAACAAAGAAGTTCTCACGAAAAATAGACTTTTTTATATCGCAAAGAAATAGTATTCTTTCTTTTGAAGTAAAAAAATCGTATTCTAAAGCACAAAATTGAACTTTCAGAAGGAGAAACAACGACATTTTTTCATGTGACATACAAAGAATGGATGAATGAGGAAGAACGAAAAATTCCTAGCCAATGAGTAAATGGTGGTAACTTAATATCCTTGCATTTAAAGATATAAGCTACAGTAACATCTCAGAAAGTTAATGATTCAGACCTTGTGTACCACCAAATAATAATTTGTTTGGAATCTTGAGTATCCAAAGGAAGTGCCAATAACTTTGCTTCACGGTCTTCGGTTAATTAGTTTCGTTTGTAAAGTACCTTACCTAAGATGTGTAAACTGTGCATCTCTAACTTAATACATCGTCTCCAATTTAATTCGTCAACTATCTGATAGCCATAAGGGAAAGCATCCAGTGAAATTCCTATTTCTAAAGGGTGTTTGGTCTTCCGACATGAAAATACTGTAACGCCTTCAAAATTCGACCACAATTTAAAATTTTGTCAAATTCTAAGTGGCGTCAACATAAACCTTGACTTAACATAATATAATAAACATAACAATAATATCATAAAAATAGCGGAAGACTTCATAAAATAACCCAAGATACATGACTAGCTCATGAGCCACGTAGGCTCTAACATTAAGACCCAACAAAGGGTTCATAATACATAAAAGAGTCCAAATGAAAGTAAAAGACTCAAATGCCCATAAGCCATACATACTTAACTCTTATAAGAGTTCATCATCATAACATAAATAAGATAACTTAGGCCGTAGCCCGACCAACCCATGTGCAACGATCCGTCATGAGGCCCTCGTCGCCGAACCTAAGCCTCGTCTATATATGCACGAATTCATGGGGTACAGAAGATTTCTCCCGTTAGAGTATACCATGCATGCTATGATCTTATGACATAATCTCTACTTGTCATAGCATATGCATATCATCATCATAGAACATGAATCATATGCATGCTATGAACTACTTATGCACACTATATGGCATATGAACATACCATCATGGCAAAATAAGATAAACATGTAACATCATCATCATTATGTCAAAGCATATTATAACTTATCATTATACTAAAGTATATCATCATTTATCTTACTTTACTTTAACATCTTCTTTCATAACATCTTATGATATGGGTACATACATTAGCAACCGATTGGTGCTATATCATCATCTTCATCTTTATATCCTAGGTCATCTTTGGAAAGTACATACATATTTGAGAGACTTTACTTTCCACTTTACTTCATCTTTTCATCTTCTATCTTGATTAAGATAGTTTATTATCTTTGTAATTGGGAAGACCATGTTGATTCGCGGGATCTTGACTAGTTAGGCCGGGACGAGGCTCCATACTTGGAAGGATTCTTCCCAAGGAATACGACGCATCAGCTAGCATGTGAAGACTTTATTCCCCTCCACGATTACAACAAGACACTTTCATGTCAATCCGTCTTTTACTTACATTCATCAATACATACATTCATTCATCACATGTTGCTTGTTTTAATTTTATTTAAGGTCACACATACTTCAAATCACACTATGTGTAGACATTCAATCATAACAAATCATCTGTCCAAAATGGACGATCATTTCTTTAACGGTCGACCTCTGGACTATGTATCGGGCGACCGATCGGATTATCGATCGTCCGGTATGATCATTTCGGACGACCGAAAAGGAGTTTCAGTTCGACTGCTAATCACATAATGTAACACTCTTCTGAATCAGACGATCACTGAAATATCGGTCGACCTCTATAGGTCTTTCGGGCGTTCGAAGTGAGCTTCGGATCGTCCGCTTATCACATTATGTAACTGTTACACAAATCAAACGACCGCTGAGGTATCGGTCGACCGATACATGACTTTTGGACGACCGAAACAAAGGGCTCGGACGTCCGTTAATCATAGAATGTTTCGAATACTAATATCGGACGACCGTGGGATATCGATCGACCGTGGGATATCGGTCGACCGACACATAACTTTCGGACGATCGAATCAAGGCATTCGGACGTCCTCTAATCACAGAATGTGTGACCCTTCCAAAACTAGCGACCATTACAAAATCGATCGACCGTTGGACGGAGTACAATACAACAACGGTCTCCAAAACGGTCGACCGCTACATTATCGATTGCCCGTTCCGGGCCGACACACGATTTTTACATCATTTCTTTTCTAATCTTGCATACATTGACATATTGAACACATCTTGACTTCCAAACATCATATAAGACATTTCTTAACATTCTTCGCATTCTAATCATGAACCACATGAGGTTTTCACATAAAGACTTCTAATATACTAATCAAGTTCATAAATGTACATGAGCTTTCAATGATTTCACTACAAACTAACTTAACAACAATAAGCATTCTAACATTAAGCATAATGAGCAATAGAGCATTAAACGATGAAATATATGACATTCTAATCATGGTTAGCAATAGAATAAAAATCTAAAGAATATGAGACATCAAATGCACATCCTCTAATCATACTTTAATAAGACCTAGTTTGACCTTAATACCTCTTAACTCATTCAAGTACACATCATTAAGAGGGTGATTAGGGTTTGGATCTCCTCAATCATAGCTTAATTAGTTAAGCTTAATCACCTATATACTTCCTCTCTTTTCCTTTCTTCTTCCTCTTCCTATCTCACTTGTTTTTTTCCATGGTTCAATTACTGTAGCAGAAATGAAAAGAGTGTGGTGAGCTCATCTTGCTGTCGGCACAAGGAAATGAAAAGAGGGGTTTTGGGGAGTTTACCGTAGCTTGGAGAGGTGATTAAGAGAGAGGGAACAATGATTGCTGTAGCTCCTTGGCCCTCCTTGCTATCGGCAGAGAGAAGAGGGTGGAATGGTTTGGAGTGGATCACTGTAGCAGCTAAAGTGAGAGAGGTTTTAGTTGGCCGACATGTTAGGTAGGTGGCACTGTAGCTTAAGGTTTTATTATTTGTAGTGTGATGGTTAGTCTTGTGGGCTTGTGGGTTTTGAGCGGCTAGGCTTGGGTCGGATGCGGGTGTATTGTTTCTTTCTTTTTTTTTCATTTTCGTTAGAATGTTATAACTACCCTCTTAAATAAAAATTCGTTCTCAAATTTTAGTAAATCTTAAATTAGTTATCGAAAAATTTTGAAAACTTCTTTCGTATTTCCTCTTCAAGCTCTCATGTTACTTTTCGTCCTTTATGGTGCTTCCACGCTACCTTGACCATAGAAATGGTCTTATTCTTGAGATGATTGACTTGATAATCTATTATTTCTATAGGTTGCTTCACATAAGTCAAGTCCTCTTTGATATTCGGCTCCTCAATTCGAATCACATTTGCTTCATCATGAACATACTTTCGGAGCATAAATACATGGAAAACATTGTGAAGTCTATCATAAGGGGGTGGTAATGCTAATTTATACGTTGCTTCACCAACTTTCTCTAGGATCTCAAATGATCCGATATATCTTGGTGTTAACTTTCCTTTCTTGCTGAATCTCATAACACCCTTGGTTGGTGAGACTTTGAGCATTACATGGTCTTCAGCTTCATAAAGTTGTTCTCTTCTCTTTAAGTCCGCATAGCTCTTTTGTCTACTTTATGCCGCTAGCATCTTTGCTTGATCAAGTCTACTTTGTCAACATACATGTGGATCAAATCCGTTCCTAGGTATCTTTCTTTACCGATTTCACTCCAACATGTCGGAGAATGGCAAGGCCTTCCACACAAGGTTTCAAATCGAGTCGTCTTGATATTTGAGTGATAACTATTATTATAGGCAAATTCCACCAAAGGAAGGTGGTCATCCCAATTTACATGTCAATCTAAAGCACAAGCTCTAAGCATATCCTCAAGAGTTTAGATTGTTCTTTCACTTTGACCGTTGGTTTGATAATGAAATGTCATGCTAAAATTTAGCCTTGTTCCAAAAGCATTTTGGAGACTTTTTCAAAATCTTGAAGTGAATTTTGAATCTCTATCCGAAATGATAGAAGTCAGAATTTCGTGCAACCGGATAATCTCATTCACATATATCTCTATCGTGCTTTCCATTACAAAAAAATTGGCGATTAGACACTCAAGATAGGCGACGCTAGAGAGGCGCTATTATGTCTCCGTTGCAAAGAGAGTCTCTTTAGCGTCCAACTAGCGCCGCAAAATTGAGACGCTAGAAATCGATGGCTAGTGGCGTCGCACTAGAGTCAAAGAAAATAAGACACAATTAGCGCCACTTGTTGACGCTATATCGACGTTATTAAGACGCGATGCTTGCGGCTGTGCGAAGCAGGATGGCGTCGCTAAGTTGACGCGCAAGGGGCGCTAGAGGTAAGGCACTATTCCGACGCCCACGTGTCACTACTCTAGGCGCTAGGAGGGCGCTAAATTGACGCAAATATGATCGTGCACGCATCGACAATGAAATGCTAAGATGGCGCTAAGTGCGATATATTTAAATCAGTGTCGACATATTTTGATACGCCAATGAGACGCTATGGAGTCTCTAGTTGCATATTTTTTTTACCCGCCCCAGTCTCATCTTTTCCCTTCCCACACCATACAATTTATAATGCATCTCAAAATGCATTGATATTCATCACATGCAATATAAAAGCATCACAGACAATATAAAAGCATCACAGACAATATAAAAATATCGTAGGCATAATATATAACATAAGAATACAAAAACTAGTAAACCGAACTAATAAACTATATGTATGTGTAAATCTATAAGTAACAAATGCATAGTTTATTTTCTATCCTAGGTTTGGAAGTTATTGTTATCATTCCGGACGTTCGACCTAGACGTGCTCGGTCCATGACCTCGTGGGGATGGATTTTGCGTTGGGATCAATCCCTAAATCACCTGTAATAGAGGAGCCAACTGCTGCGACACCTGTTGCGACACCTGCTGCGATATCTGCGCCGATAACTGCTGCGATAGCTGCTATGATAGCTGCATCATATCAGGTGCAGCGGATGAGCTCGGAGCAGATGCACCTCCTGCATATCCTCCGATCCTCCTAGGTATCTGAGCGGCTGTGCCGAGGCCGCGCAAGTATCCCCTCATGTCGTGCCGGCCACCTCCTCCCAAATAGTGGGGTCCTCTACGAAATAAAAAAATTATACAATCATATAATATATAAATTATATATCAAGAAACACAT
Organism: Pontederia crassipes; assembly: GCA_030549335.1. Lineage (NCBI taxonomy): Eukaryota > Viridiplantae > Streptophyta > Magnoliopsida > Commelinales > Pontederiaceae > Pontederia > Pontederia crassipes. Next base: position 63,750,812 of record CM060196.1, on the reverse strand, counting down.
AAATTAAAAACATGACTAAACCAACGAAGAAACATTACCCGGTGGCTAAGTACTCGGATCATCTCCATACTTTTCAGTCATTTTCGCATTATACTCATCCTATAAAATTTATACATTATGAATTTCAAAAATAGTACACTAACGACAACAACCAAATGACCATATCATGAGACTTACCAGAAGCCTACGAGCAGTGGGCATGACTAAGTCGTTTGTCTTCCGGCTCTTATGCGTGGTCTCAAAAATCACACGAAAGTCTACGGGACCTCCTTCTTTCTCCTCCTACAATAAAGTTTCAAATTTGATAACATAAGTATAAGTCAAAAGTTTGATAAATTGAATTTATATGTAAATTATCATGCGCTGTCGATGCTCATCAAATTGCATCGATCCCCTTGTGTGGATGTGGGTCTCGGACTTCGAAAGATGGTTAACTCTTGCTTTTTCCGACTTCATTTGCCATCGTTCATCCGTCCTTTGTGAACATCAAATACTTACACTTTCAAAAAACTATAATTTTCATAAAAATAATGTAAAAGTATACGTACTTACCACTTCATTAATATTATAATTTTTGTTATTCCGAGAAGATTAGCTTGATCCAAAGAGATGATACTTAACTTAATTCATAACATGAATAAGTAATACTTAACTTAACATGAATAATTAACTTAACTTAACTTCATGCATTAATAATTAACTTAATTTACATGGTGGCGGACTAGTACCTTCTTAATCGAAGGACGATGAAGGGCGGAGAGCGGCCGAGATGACGGTGGAGGCGGAGGGCAGTGACGGCGAAGGCGAACGTCGGTGGCGGTGGAGGGAGGACGCGGCGGAGGGCGGACGAGGCGGTGGACGCGACGGGCGGCGGTGGAGGCGGAGGGCGGACGAGGCGGCGGCGAAGGTGGAGGGCAATGGAGGCGGAGGAAGGAGGAGGAGGCGCCGATGGAGGAGGAGACAAAGGACGACGGTCGAATGAGGAGGGCAGCGACGGTGGAGGAAGGACGCGGCGGAGGGCGGACGAGGCAGCGGTGGACGCGAAGGGCGGCGGTGGAGGCGGAGGGCGGACGAGGCGACGGCATAGACGAAGGGCGGCGGAGGCGGGCGGCGGTGGAGGGCAGTGGAGGCGGAGGAAGGAGAAGGAGGAGGCGCCGATGGAGGAGGAGGCGAAGGACGACGGTCAAATGAGGAGGGCGGCGACGACGATGGAGGGCGGACGAGGCGGAGGGAGGAGGAGAACGAGGCGAAGGGTGGCGATCGAATGAGGAGGGCGGCGGCGGCGACGGTGGAGGGCGGACGAGGCGGAGGGAGGAGGAGGAGGAGGAGGCGAAAGGCGGCGGTCGAATGCGGAGGGCGGCGGTCGAATGCGGAGGGCGACGGAGATGAAGGGCGGCAGCAGTGGTGGAGGGCGGGCGTCGGGGAGGGAGGTGGAGGAGGAGGCGAAGTGCGGCGGTCGAATGCGGAGGGCGGGCGTCGAATGCGGAGGGCAGCGGAGGCGAAGGGCGGCGGTGGAGGGGGGTCATCGGACGTCGGACGAAGGACGGAGGCGACAGTGGAGGACATCGGAGGGGCGCAATGGAGGTGGTGGGCGTCGGGCGTCGGAGGTCGGGCGTCGGGCGTCGGGGCTCGTCGAGCGGGCGGGATGAAGGTAAACAGTAAAAGTGAAAAAGAAGAAGAGGGGTTAAGGATTTAAGTCATTTTTTAGCGTCGCCAATTAACGCGACGCTATGTAGACGCCCTGTAGGCGTCGACACTGTCAAAATTCGGCTAGCGCAGCGCTATAGAGAAGCTAATGTGTCGCTAAGATAATGTAGCAACACTATAGCGTCGTCGGGGCGTCTCAACTATTTAGCGTCTCAAGTTTGCGACGCCATTGCGACGCTCATTAAAAGTTTTTTTCAATTTTTTTAGTATGTATGAAATTTTATTTATCAATGTAACGTCTCATCGCATTGTGCCCCGTTCCAATTGTTTTATTTCCTTCCGACAATCTATCATGTATGTATACAAAATTATAAATATGTATGTATAAGCGTATATAACACAATTGTGTATATATATATACATATGTAATATATGCGTATGTATATATATGTCTACGTGTGGGAAATTAAGTTACAACAATGTGTTTATCTATATGTATTATAAATATATATGTGTATGTATATGTTGATACATGTGCGAGTCGTATATATATATAGATAACGTATATATGTATACGTATTCGAAGTGAATATATGTGTATTTGTTTATATGTGTCAGATTAAGTTATAATAATATGTATATATGCACTTATTATATATAAGTATCAGCATATACGTGTATTTATATGTCTATATGTGCCCGATTGAGCGAGAGGTAAAAAGTCGACTTAGGAGGCGCAATACAGACGCCATTGAGTCGCTAGATTTATTTAGCGACACCGTAACGGTGAACTAGCGTCTAAAACTTCTTCGCGTCTCAAACTTGTGACGCTAGAGAGACGTCAATAGTGTCACCATAACGTCGACACTAGTTGCGGTTCTCGTTAGACGCTATTGAGTGTCCACTGTGACGCTAAAATATCATTCACTCAATCAACCATCATAATCTCATGATTAAGTATATAATAATAATATATGCATAATTAAGATATTATATATATTATATGTATAGATAACATAAATAATATAGGTAACAAATTATATATTTAGGAACACTCTTATCATGTAAAAATACATATATATATATATATAATCGTGTAATTAATACATATATATGTTGATAATACGCTATTGATATTATGTTGATAATCATGTAATTAATACTAATATAATATTTAATGAATTTATTGATTGATATATAGTATATATAATATATAGTGTTTAAATATAAAACAAATAGCGAGATAAATGTAGGGTAAGTTATGAGTAACACAGTAGCGTCCAAATAGCGTCTCCTTTCTTTGAGACGTCATATAGCGTCGCTTTAGAGTCTCCAGTCCTGTGACGCTAGTGTCGCGTCTAAAGACGTCGACGCCAGAATGGCGCTAGATGCTGCCGCACATTTGCGTTTCGTGGCGCGAAATAATAGCGTCTACGTAGCGTCTCGATTGCACTAGATTTAACGTCAATTCGCTGAATAGCTAAGAAGACGCTAATGAGACGTTATCGAGAGGCAAATAACATCTCATTGTTATGACGCAAAGTAGACGCTATAAAGGTAGCGGCGTCTATGTAGCGTCACTGCTTTTTGCGACGCTACTTTGCGTCGCTAAGCGTCCATTTTCTTATAGTGTTCCATGGACTGACTCACTTTAATAAGAATAAAGTGAGCCGACTCCGTCAAACAGTCCACTACAACTCAAATTACATCATGTCCTTTCCGGGCTCTTCTTTGGACTTCAATAATTCTTCTCACTAAGCTTGATTCGATCACATGATGAGTCATACATATGATCCTTCGGTCACAAATGCTTGGGGCCCATTGCACTATACTTTCCTCAAGATTCCACTTGTGTACACTTAAACATCCAAGTGAGCCTTCCCACTTGCGACTTAGTGCATCGGCAACTACATTTGCTTTCCCGGAATGATACAATATGGCGAACTCATAGTCTTTAAGGAACTCAAGCCATCCTCTTTGCCTCATGTTCAGTTCTTTTTGTGAGAACACATACCTTAAGCTCTTATGATCCGTATACACTTCGAAATCTTCACAATACAAATAATGGTGTCATATCTTCAATGCAAATACAACTGCCGCTAACTCTAATGTAGGATCCCAAAGGACACCAAGAGGGGGGGGTGAATTGGTGTTCAATTCGAAAATGTCGATTTCACAAAAACCGTCGCGGAAGCTTAAAATTGATTCTTAAATCTTTTACAATTCAGATCATAAATTCAATGTTAGAAGGAGAGAGAGAAAATCAAATGCAAACATACGGAAGTTGTTGACGAGGTTCGGTCACACCTTGGCCTACGTTCTCGGTCCGACTTTTCGACCTCGAGTTTGAGATTCCACTAAAACTCTTCTTTAATTCCAAATGGGATAAGGAAGAACGCCCTTTACATCAACCACATTTTCTCCGCTTCGAGAGCCAAGGCAACCTCTTCCTCTAGGAAGCTAATCTTTTCTCTCGCTCAAGAGGTAAGATTTTAAACTTCTTTTACACAGGAGCTCTCTCAGTAGTTTTCTAAATAAAATATTTCTCTCTTTTACAAAGCTAAGCTCACAAGAGAAGAAGAGAGAAATAAGAGAAAATTAAAAATGAAAACTTCAAGAAGAATGTCTTCTTTTAATAACTTGAAGTTTTTCTTCAAGGCTTGGATGTGTGCACTTCCTTATGGCTTTGACACTCCTTTTATAGGCTTCTGCAAGTGAGAAAGTCGTTCAAAAATTATTTCACACATTTCTCCTTCAAATTTGATCGTTACTATTCATTTGACTTGGAGGCCGGTCGACCGCACATATGCACCGATCGAACGGTACACTTTCTTTTATGAAAAATGTGACCGTTGGCGAATTCTGCACTGTCCAGTCGACCTGTGTCTTGGATCGATTGATCGGTTCCTCAATCGGTATAGTCTCGATATTCTGCTGGTTGAAATCGAGCATTTTCTGTACTGATCGATTGACCTGTGTTCTGGACCGATCGACCTGTGTTACTGACCGGTCGACCTATTTTCCAGTCGGCAGCTCGATCGTCCTGCACTATTTTAAGCATAACTTTTTGCACAATTATCCAAATGAGATGATTTTTTATTCTATGGAAAGCTAACAGAATAATCTACAACTTTAATATTTATGATCAATCTAAAATCTAATAGGACCATAGTTAATTATTTAATCAAAGTGTAGTGCATAAAGTTATCCCTTTTTCTTTAAACTTTTTCAGCATTTTAACTTTAATCTTTCAGGATTTGTATCATCAAAATATAATTTTATATATCTCTAAAACTTAGATCCAACAATCTCCCCTTTTTTTATGAAGACAAACTAAGAAATATGAAAAATATATAAGTTGCGAAAAAGTTATAAAATAAGTTGGAAAATCAATTTTACTCCCCTAACACTAGGGGTTTTCAAATTTTTTTGAGGCAAGACCCAGCCCGGGCCGAGTTGGGTCGGGTCGAGTGGTCGGGTTACCCGACCACCTTTTTCTTTTTTTTTATTTTTTTCTTTTTAATTTTTAATATAAAAAAGTATTTATTATTTTATTTTAAATATGAAATAAAGTATTTTTAGGCATAAAAAATATTGTTTTAAATATCTACCTATTATTATCTATTTAAAAAATATTTATATATATTTTTTAAAATTTTAGATGGTATAAAATACTTAAATTAAATAAAAAATATCTAAAATTAAAAAAAGAAATAAAAAACTCGGGTTGGCGGGTCGGGACCCGACCCCAACCCGACCCGACCCAAAAGGGTTCACCGGGTCGATCCGATCCGGTGAACACCCCTACCTAACACTCAACTTTTCTTACAATGATAGATATTCGCATAAGTATAAATTGTAAGGAACTCTTTATATAATGTGATATTCAAATCATATTTCTCCTATATTTTTTCTCTTTTTGTTTTATAAAAAAGAATAATTTGTGTATGAAGCATATAGGAAATTGTAACTCCATCTTAATTATGCCATCTTTGAAAAAAATTATTTTCCCCTTTTTTCATATTAGAAATATGTAAAATATTGCATCATAAAGAGTTAGTATGTAAGAAATAACTCCTCCTAAATTTATGATTATTTTATAATCGCGAAATGGAAACAATGTGATGAAGACCAAAACTATATATATATATTAATAATCAAAATATGACACAAAACTTTGATACAACAATGATATTCATGATATGTCAAAATAAAGTTTAGTATGCTCCCCCTATCACTATTACTAATTTTTGATGTTCTCCCTTTTCAAATAAATAGTAATTTTGATTTTTTTTATTAAAAAAATAGATGATATTTTTACCATAACCTTTGTGTCTTCACATTTCCAATTTCATATGTCTTTTGCATGTGAGACATACCTGAAAAATAATCAAGTAACTTTTGGTACCCAAACTTCTTTAAATCCGATTTTGTTAAATAATGTTCTTTTCGAAACCCATATCAATCCATGTTGTGAAGATTTTCTTATTTTGCATTGATATGCATAATGACCATAAAATCCACATGTAAAACATTTGAGATGTGATTTTCTACCATATAGATGATTGGATTTTCAATATGAATTTTCATGTCCAAAATAATTCCTAAGATTATTTATCGTTAGATTATAAATAGTTTTATTTTGTGAGTTTTTCAAAAGGTCATTTTTCTTTTTTACATTTTCTAAAGAACACGCTAGTTTTACAATTTCACATCCATGTGTAATTTTTAAAGTTTCAATTTCATTTTTGAGTTTTTCAATTTCATATAGTAATTTTTTATTTTCCTATTTAGTTGAAAAATATCTTTTTATGAGAGTGGAGAGTTCTTCATTTGCATTTAAAGAAACATTTTCTTCGAAAAATCTCAATGAGACATTATTTGAAATTGAAGAGTTTGAAGTTACCTCATTGTTGTGTACCATTAGGCACAAGTATGCATCCTCACTAGAAAAACTTGATTAGTCATTTGATTCATCCTCACTTGGCTCTTTATATTTCTTCTTCTTCTCCTTTTGAGATGTCTCTTTTTTTGTCTTTTGAGTGATGTTTACACAATCCTCTTTTCAGCTTCTCACTCTTTTATTTAGATTTCACCAACTTAAAATATTTGTCAAGTTTTCTTGTATAGCGGGCGAGCTTCTTTTCATTCACTTCTTCTTCACTTGAGTTATATCCATTGTCGCTTGCTTTTAAACGTCTTCTTTTTGGGAGCATTGGATTCTTCTTCTTCTTGAATTCCGATCCCATGTTAGAAGTGAACCAAAAAGATTATCAAAATCCAATTTGTTCAGATTCTTTTCTTCGATCGTCGTCCTTTTTGTATGCCATTGGGAGGAGAGAGACCTGAGAATCTTTTTCACTTTTTGAGGGTTAGTTCTAGGCTCGCCAAAGAGGCTAAGCCATTCACAATATCATTAAATCGAGCAACCTTATCATTTATGGATTCATTTTCATACATCTTGAAGGAATCATATTGATGATTTAAAATATTTAATCTAGATCTTTAACTTTATCCGTTCCTTCATAAGTAGTAATGAGTTTCTTCCAAATTTCAGTTGCACTTTCACAATAAGAAATCCGATTGAAATCCGCTGAATCTAAACCACAATAAAAAATATTCTTTGCTTTCCAATCCAATTTCAAAAAAAATTTCTGTCTTTCGTCATATTTAGTAGGTAATTTTTCATGAAGATAATAACATTTTTTAACGATATCCCACATGTTAATATTAATAGAACAAATGTATGCTTGAATTCTAATTTTCCAATATTAAAAATTTGATGCATTTAAAAGGGGAGGACGGCTAATTGATTGTCCTTCGACGAAAATAAATCCATTTGATGTCATAGCTCTTAAGATTGTTAAATCTTAAAAAAATGATTGAATCTTAAAAATAATTAGATCTAAAATGATTAGATATGAAAACGAGAAGATTCAAAAGATTAAAATAAGAGTAACCCGCTCTGATACCAATTGTAGGATTCCAAATGGCATCAAGAGGGGGGTGAATTGGTGTTCAATTCGAAAATATCGATTTCACAAAAACTGTCGCGGAAGCTTAAAATCGATTCTTAAATATTTTATAATTCAGATCATAAATTCAATGTTAGAGGGAGAGAGAGAAAAAATCAAACGCAAACACGCAGTGGTTGTTGACGAGTTTCGGCCACACCTTGACCTACGTTTCCGTTCCGACTTCTCGACCTCGAGACCGTCGGAGATTCCACTAAAACTCTTTCTTAATTTCAAATGGGGCAAGGAAGAACGTCCTTTACATCAACCACATTTTCTCCGCTTCGAGAGGCAAGGATAACTCTCCTTCTAGGAAGCTAATATTTTCTCTTACTCAAGAGGTAAGATTTTGAACTTCTTTTACACATGAGCTCTCTCAGTATTTTTCTAAATAAAATATTTCTCTCTTTTACAAAGCTAAGCTCACAAGAGAAGAAGAGAGAAAATGAAAACTTCAAGAAGAATGTCTTCTTTTAATAACTTGAAGCTTTTCTTCAAGGCTTGGATGAGTGCACTTCCTTATGGCTTTGACACTCCTTTTATAGACTTCTGCAAGTGAGAAAGTCGTCAAAAAATCATTCCACACTTTTCTTCTTCAAATTTGATCATTACTGTTCATTTGACTCGGAGATCGGTCGACCGCACATATGGACCGGTCGACCGGTACACTTCTTTTTATGAAAATTGTGACCGTTGACGAATTCTGCACTGTCCGGTCGACCTATTTCTTGGACCGGTCGACCGGTTCCTCGACCGGTACAGATTCGATATTCTATTGTTTGAAATTGGACATTTTCTGCACTGATCAGTCGACCTGTGTTTTGGACCGGTCGACCGATATTTTGGACCGGTCGACCTGTGTTCCTGACCGATCGACCTATTTTCCAGTCGGCACTATTTTAAGCATAACTTTTTGCACAGTTATCTAAATGAGTTGATTTTTTATTTTATGGAAAGTTAATAAAATTATCTACAACTTTGATATTTATGACTAATCTAAAATCTAGGATCATAGTTAATTATTTAATCAAAGTGTAGTGCATAAAGTTATCCCTTTTTCTTTAAACTTTTTCAACATTTTGACTTTAATATTTCGATGTTTGTATCATCGAAATATAATTTTATATATCTCTAAAACTTAGATCCACCATCTAAATCATGAGTAGGATAGTTGACTTCTTGCTTCTTCAATTGTCGTGAAGCATATGCAACCACTTTACCATGTTGCATGAGTACACAACCTAAGTCGGTTCCACAAGCATCACTATAAATGACAGCCTCCACTTCCCGAAGGAAGGAATAGGATTTGTGCCGTGGTGAGTCTTCTCTTGAGTTCTTGGTAATAGTTATACTATGTCATCTTTTGATCACGCATTTTCAAGATTCTAGTGCGAATCTTAGATCCTTACACCACTCCATGAAATGGAGATCATTCGTGCGCCACGCTTCCGTTGCGCTACTCTGATCCTCAACATAGTCTACTCAAGTGATAAGTTGTCGAACTTGCCCTTGATCCTTTCATGTCATTATTTAGGTCACATCGTCAAAGTAGAACAATTCTAATTTGCTTCATACCTTTACCATCCTTCTTATGACCTTGATGGTTTTTCTTAACTTTCCTCATCTTTAAGAATTATGATTATGTGTCTTTCACTTAGAATATTCCTTGTAACATTTCAAGTAATCATTATGTCTATCATGTACACAAATTATAATTGATATGATTACTTAAACGTTGAGCGACGATTACCTTGAATCGTATCCGAAACTTGGTGAGCTTCTTCGACTTGTATAGCGTGAACTTGTCCCAACACCTTTGGAGAGTTGACATTTAGCTTCTTTGGGCAATTTTTCACGTAATGGTCTGCCTTGCCACATTTCAAGCAAGTTCCACCCTTAAAATGACATTCATCGAGGTGACGTCTTCCACAATGGTGACATATGTCATAGGCTCGTTCCATCTTTTTCGGAGAATGGTAAGGAGGTTTCTTCGGACTTTTCCCTTTTTCTTGCTTTGTCATTTTTCTTGATGTGTTGCCTTTAGAGTTCACAACTCCATCTTTGAACTTCCGTTCTAATTCAACAACTAGCTCAATAGCTTCACTCATTATTTTAGGAGCTTCGCACATCATCCTAGTCTTCAATTCGGACTTAAGTCCTTTCACAAAATGATTTACTCTCATCCTTTCCGTCTTGACGAAGGTACAATACTTCTCGAGTTGAAAGTACTTGATCACGTAGTCATTAACGGATATGTCACCTCGTTGGAGGTTAAGGAACTCCTCTTGCCTTTGCTTCCTCATACTTCGTGAAAAGTATTGGTCTTGAAAATACATCATGAATTTCCACCATGATGGACTTTCTTCTTTGCCGTACTCAGACTTAAGGGTGAAGTTCCACCATTGCTTCGCTTTTCCCGTTAGGCTATACACGACATATTCAAGTTTACTTTCCCTTGGACATTTCATCACTGTGAAGATATCGCAGATGCTATCCAACCATGCTTCGACTTCCTCTGAATAATTAATGCCATTGAACATAAGGGGATCGAAGCTTAAAAACTTCATCAAAGAATCTTGGCACGAGCCTTCATCACATTTCATGACTTGAGTCGTGTCTTCGTTCGTTGGATAATTCACATCAATCTATCATCATACAATGATCATGCATCAATGGCTAACAATACACAATTAAAATAAAACACATACTTTTAGGTTCGGTGGCACCTCATGACAATTGCACATGCCTACAAAGCACACTTTTTATTTTTTATAATATATTATTTTATATTTTATAATATTAGATCATACGAGAGAAGGACGATTTAGTCATTTTATAAATAAAAAAATAAAAATAAATGGAACAGTTAACAAAGGATGACGGATGAATTTAAGTGGAAAAAGCGGCATAGTTTAGGATATGTCAGCGAAATATTCAAAATGCATTGGTAGACGCGAAAAAAGTTCATAGTTCAAAAGACGTAAGCAGAAAAAACCCATTTATTTAATCACTATTAATTTCTTAGTTTTTATTAATTATTTTTTACTAATTATTTAAAATATAAAATAATTTATTAAATATTATTTTTATATTTAAAATATTTAGTAAAGAATCACGTACTCTTACGTAGTTGAACTTGATCAGTTATAGTTCTGTGAAACAAATAAAATAATAATAATCAGGCCATCTCCTCACATGACTCCAAAATTGAGGATTTAAATTCTTATTTTTAGTGAGAACTTTTCAAATTCTCATTGGAAGCAATAAGTTCTTTTTACTTTTTTTCTTTTCTTTCCTTTTTTCTTTTAATTATTTTTAATGTGTATATATAATTATTTGTTTATTAGTACATTAATATTCAGCTTAAAAATAAATTATTTAATTAAATATTATTTTTATTATACTTTAATTAGTATTATAGTATAGTAAAATATTAGTAGTTAATATTTATTGTTATTATTGTTTATTAAGCTACTGTTTACATTATATTAAATTAGGGTTAATTCTATAAATCTCCCTTAAAGTATAGCGATTTTTCGCATCTAATCATAAACTATGAACTTTCCATATGATGTCCTTCCGACAAATTATATTAATTTTTCTATTATTTTTCTCTATTTATGAAATGACTAAAATTCCCTTCCATGATTTGAAATAAATGTATTCCTTTTTGTGCTTCATTCATACTGATGAAATTCAAAATCATGATAGGGCATTTTAATATTTTCATAAATAGAAAAAATAAAAAATAACATACAAGTTAGTAGAACCTAACAAAAGGGCCTAATGAAAATTGTGTTAAATTTAGGGGTGTCATGTATGGTAAGTTCATACTTCAAAATTAAACGCGAAAAATCATCGTAGTTCAAGAGAGGTTTATGAAATTAATTCTAAATAATAATCGATTATACGATAAATTAAAGTAATATTTCTATATTATAAAATAAGTTTATCTCTTTAGTTCTTACTTTTTATCCAAACACCCATTAAAGCTTATCCGTCTAATCAACTTTTTAATTTCTCATCACTATATTTTTCATCCAAACATTAACTCAAAACTTTTCAAACTAATCGATTAGTACTCGAGAACTAATAAGAATTTAAATTCTTGCATCCAAACACTGTGTGTCTTCTATGAGCCGATTGAATTTGTTTTTTTCATTGGAGTTGGTTCAATTTTTTTCCTTGTGCCTCATGCGATCATTTTTTTACTTTTGCTTAGCGTCTTCTATTTTGTGTATAGCTTCACATGTCGAGATTACTTTCTTCCTCTCCATTGCATTATTTCCACATAGCATTTCCCATTACACGATTGGAGAGATCAAGATCACCTTTTTGTTTAGTGATCATCTTTTCGTTTCCTTGGTAATTTAATTATGGAGGAATAAATTATGGTGGAGTAAGGATTAGTAAAGGTGAGATTTTATAAAAATCATGTTTGAATATAAAATAATTGAATGAATTAGGTTAGTTTAATACACTATTTGATACAAAATATAATATATGAGTTAGAAAGTGTTAAGTTTGGTAAATGTTTTTATTGTTCTTAAGATTTTTTTATTTGATTAAGAAGAAATAAGGGTATAAAGGGCATAATTATTTTTTACTACTCCAAAACCACCAATTTGATGAGTTCCCAAGTGAAGTGATGGTGTTGTGAATACCTTACCTGATTTTTTAAAAAATGTATCCAAACAAGGTGCATATTTTTTAGACACTCAATCCTAATTAAATCTAGTTCATCATTTTTAAACCCTCCATCCAAAAAGTTATGTAACTAGAACTAATATGCTATTTTTGCTCTAGGTGGATGTAGAGGGTGTTGTTACTTATGTTATGATGACAAAAATTAACTTTTTTTTTAAAAGAAGCCAAGAGGTTATCTATTAAAGAAAAAATCACATAGGTCTTAGTACAAAAATACTAGAGGCCATAATGAGGGATTTTCTCGCCGAAGTGCATATAGGACGTCCTTCCTAAATTTGCCTAATAGTCTCTTATCTTATTGGACTCATGAATGTATAATGATGGCAAAACATTCTAACAACCATTTCAAATTGTTTGTAACTTTCACAAGTATCTTGCACTTTCATTAACAAATTTCAACAAGATTCCTCAAATTCTCATTTAATCCAGACTTCCTTCCAAACCTATTGATAACACTTAACCAGGTCATATTGTAGAACCCATGCTTCACCAATCATAATTATTGCGAAACCCCTCGTAAAGAAATTGTCAATGTTCAACTTAACTCAACACGGAGGAGGAGTCTCTCACCAAACTCACATTTTCGAGTGCCCAAATACCCCATAAATAACAAACTATACAAGACAAAATAATTTGTATAGAGTAGGTGGTGAGGTTGTTGTCCTCAAAAATTTATTATTTTTTCTCGTTTGGAGTATCATAATAAAAAAAAGAATTCGACATTCACATTGGAAGATAAAAAAAATGTATGCTTATAGGACAAGAGAAGAATAAAAGATAATCAATTTCACCACTCTATCCACATACTAGGCATTTTGGACTAGTAAAAAGATTACCTTTTTTGGGCCCCATCCTTTCTAGGTATATACTACAAGAAAATTGACCAATGGCGAGAGATGAAATGTAGAGATGGACAAACGGATTGTGTTGTGTCATACTCGACCGGTCAATTCATGTTTGACTGCGTCGTGCAGACACGGTTCGTTTTGAAAACGGACCATATCGTGCCACTGATCCATTTTCGTCCCCGACACGGTCTGGGCCCGGCCTGACCGGGTCATGCCAGGCCGGATGGCCCATGTCTTTTTAAATTTTTTGCCTTTCAATTTGAACTTTTACAATTTTTAATTTACTTATTAAATGATTATATAATATAATTAGCATTATTAATTATTCTATAATATATGACTTAGTGTGTCGTGACTACTTTAATTATGGTTATATAATAATTATATAATTAAATTTTCATATACATTAAGTCATTAATTCATAATTATTAAGTAATAAATTTGTAAAATGAATAATTGAGTAATAACTAATAACTAATAAGTTATAACCTTAGACATAAAATTGGTAAGAATTAATAAATATATATATATAGTATAGATAGTTAAGTACTAATTTACTATATACTAGGTTATACTAAATAAATTAGTATTTATCTATCTTATAACTAATTAGTACTTAACTATCTTATAACTTAGTTATAACTTATATACTAATTTACTATATACTAAGTTATAACTAATTAATTAGTACTAAAGTTAGAATCAAATCAAAGGAATCCTTTAAAGTTCAATCTTTAAATTAGTACTAAAGTTAAAATCAAAGGTACCTTTTAAAGTTCAAACTTTAAAATTTTTAATTTAATTTTTATATAATATAATTAGTATTATTCTATAATCTATAATATATGACTTTAGTCACTACTTTAATTATTACTATAATATTATATAATAATTAGAGGTCGTTGAGTGTACAACGGACCTTGAGAGCTGTAATTTACGGTTATTTCATATCTCCCCTTGGATTAAAATCAAACGTTTGAAAGACATTTGACATTTCGGCGAGAGAGAGAATGATTAGTTTAATCTCTCGGTACTCTCTCTTTCCCTCATGGAGGGAGAAATGAGATCTAATTTTACTTATGAAATCTATTCATTCAACACAACTACAATGAAGTATAACAATCCACTTTCTTCCCCATTTTATTCCTTCTGGTCCTCATGCGATCATTGATGCAGGAATGGAGCCAGCCATGTTTGTCCAGCCATGTGTGTATGGCCAAGTGAGCTCCGTTACTACAGAGATGGCATTTCTTCTTCGCATATCAAGCGTCCCGCCGACTGTACTGGTGCCTTAATGAGCTCACTTGGCCGGAATGAGTTTGTGTTTTGATGAGTTCGCCCTTGCATTTCGACCTCGTTTGGCAGGGATGTGAGACAGAAGGGAAAAGGGAAAAGCATATGTCACATGTAAGAACAAAAGATGGAAGAGAGGAAGGGAAGGAAAGAATGCGGAGATGAAAGGGAGAAGGGAAGCAACGAAAGGGGAGTTGAGAAAGAGAACAACGCGAAGGAGAAATGAAAAAGTAAAGAAACGAAAGACTTGATGGAAAAGTGAATACTCTTTTATTTAAAGATGTTGATACAAAAGAATGGACGACGGATATAGATTGCTGTAACTTACAGCAAAGCGGATGAGCAGTATACTCCTTTTTTCCTAATAATTATATTGTTAAAATTTCAAATACATTAGGCATTAGTCATTAGGTCATTAATTCATAATTACAAAGTAAATAAATTAGTATAATACTATAAATTAGTAGTATACTAGTATATATAGTTAAGTTAAATTATAAGATAAATTCCTAATCTTGTGTTCGAGTATCTACATCAAATCAAGTTGTAATATTTATAATGAATAATAATATAGGAATTAAAATTTTCAAACTCTCATTGAATAATCATGATAGCATACTCACAACAATCGCTATTTAGATCAATTTCAAAAGAAAAGACAACATCACTCGAAATGGGTTTAAGAACGACTATTGTGAGAATGCTATCTTAATTATTTAATAAGAGAAGATGAGTTTGAGAGAGAGAGAACGTGAGAGGAGAAGAGATTGAGGGAGAAAGGGAGGGATGTGGCCATGTGGGGAAGGGAATGAGGAAGTGTGAATAAGGGGGAGGGGTTCTGCTGCATTTTATAGGCAGCGGAGAGTAATAAAAAAATTGACATGGTTTGCGTTCCTTTTAACATGGCTCGTGTTGTCCTCCTTCAACGGCGCATCCATGAACCCGCCTGTGTTTCTGTTGTCAAATCAAAATAATGCGGGCCGGGTCGTGTGAGTTCAGCGTGGGCCATGTTTGTGCGCCACGTGCGGTCGATGTTGGCACGCAAAAGAAATAACTCGTGCAAAAAAGGATTGTGTCATACCCCACAGTGCGGATGATCGACCCAACATGAAATGGCACGACACAGCTCATTTTCTCATGCACATGTCGTGTTCGTGTTGGGTCAGGGCGGCACGAATTTTGGGCGGGCCGCGCCATGCGGCCCGCCCCAAAATTTCATCTTTAGTGAAATGTAGCAAGAGATTTGTGGGGGATGCTTTGTCTTATAGGTTTGATCTTTGCATATTTTTTTTTTTGCGAAAGATATGGCTCTTGCAATTCTTTAATGAGGATTTTGCAAGGGTTATTTTTTCAAGATATTATTAGAACTTTGAATATCAAATATAAATGAATGACTTTAAGCTTCATATTTGCACAATCAATGTAAAAAAAAACTTTGGTACTTAAATAATAAAGCTTTACATTCAATAAAGCCCTTGGATACTCACAAGTCACAACTTTTAACAAAATATTAGACATTTCATAACATAATAATTAAACTTTAAAACATATGCACAAATTTGAGTTTTACATTAATCATATCCTCACATTGACCATGTGTTCAACCCTTTGCTCAACATTTGCACATAAGAAGAAAAATAATGCATCAAAATAATATTTTTTCATGAGCTAGTTTTTCACAAGAACCAAATATTTTTAAAGCGCATAAATCTCCCATAGTATTCTCTATTAGGTGTGGTTAATGACCTCTCTAGAATTTATAAATAGATTTTGACATTAGCCTTGCTACAAGTATCCAATCAAGCACACCATTGGTTATCCTCCGAGACTCTCAAAATAATACCAAAGCAATAGTGCACCAAAGTCCCAATTGATACGAGATTTCAAATTTGAAACAAATAAATAATGCAATAGGCCATTAATATAAGTAGGTATCCAACATGTTTTTAAGTCATGGAACATGTTTTTAGTGCCCAAATTAATAACATCCAAAGCTTATATAACAATGTTCCAACTCAAAGTTTTTTTATAAACATTTCATGTTCCAAGGATGAATGCAATCATGTTTATTCAAGATTTCATCGAGTTTGATGATGTTGGGTCAAAGTTTTAAAGACATATAAAATTATATTTTGATGAAACAAACCTCAAATGATTAAAATTGAAATGTTGAAAAGTTTAAAGAAAAATGGATAACTTTATGCACTATGCTTTGATTAAATAATTGTCACTGATCTCATTAGTTTTGGATGAATATTGTAGAGAATTCTGTTAGCTTTTCATGGACTCCAAGATCATCTAATTTGAATAACATTGCAGAAAGTTATGATCAAAAGAGTGCAGGTCGGTCAACCTGCCGATCGACGCAAAGAAGGCCGGTCGACACAAAGAAGGCCGGTCGACCGATAACTACTGATCTTGCTTTGGACGACGTCGAGCTGATACCGATCGATGTATCGATCGACGGATCGGTCGATCGATCAATCGCAGAAGTTGAAGAAAACGTGCAACGATCACATAGACCGGTCGACCGGTCCAGAAGTGCGGTCGACCGGCCTCCAAGTCAAATGAATAGTAACGGTCAAATTTGAAGGAGGAATTTGTGAAATAATTTCTGAACGAATTTTTCACACATTGAAGGCTATAAAAGGAGTGCCAAAATCAGACAAAGGCACTTATTTACTCATTGAAAAAAAAGTTTCAAGTTATCAAAGAGAGATCATTTTTTAAAGTTTTCATTTTATAGCTTTCTCATTCTTTATCTCTTCTTCTATTGTGAACTTAGCTTTGTAAAAGAGAGAAACACTCTTGTTCAGAAAAATTAGAGAGAGCTCCTGTGAAAAGAGGTTCTAAATCTTACCTCTTGAGCAAGAGAAATAGATTAGCTTCATAAGAGGAGATGTTGCCTTGCCTCTCGAAGCGGAGAAAATGCGATAGTGTAAAGGGCTTTCTTCCTTGCCCCATTTGAAATAAAGGAAGTGCTAGTGGAATCTCCGACGGTCTCGAGGTCGAGCGGCAACAGCTATAAAACAACTTTTCAACTCTTGCTTATGTGTTTCACGTCCGGACGTTTATTCTTTCTATCCGGAGATTTGAAGAAACCTTCGGAGACCCCAAACTAAGCAGGTGGTGAATCAAAGCAGAGCAAGCCCTCGACCCTCAATGAGGATCGGGTCCTGGTGGGTCAGTCGTATACTACTTGATAGAGGGCAGCTATAAAGAGAAAGGTTATAAGATGCTAATGTGCTTAAAGAATCTTTGATTTAAGGCATGGGACCCTATTTAAAGATAGGGTCCTCCATAAGGGGTCTTTAGACCCCATGTCTAGCTCAAATTTGATAAGGAAGTTAAGCATCTCCTTCGGTAAGAGTTGTTATAAAAGATCCCTTTCTCTTGAAGGTGTGGCCGAAGCTCGTCAAGAACTATCGAGTTTTTGCGTTTAATTTTCTCTCTCTCTCTCCGTTCATATTGTGTTTATAATCTGAATTGCAAAGGTTTTAAGAATCGATTTTGTGCTTCCGCGACGAATTTTGTGAAATCAATATTTTTGGTTAAACACCAATTCATCCCCTCTCTTGATGTCATTTGGGATCCTACAGGTGATCATTTAAGAAGACTTAAGTTTTTTTTACTAGCAAAAGGTATCTTCAAAATGAGCATTTTTTGCAATTGTAAGGTCATCAATTAATCAAATGTGCATCCTTTTATCCTCCGTGATATACCAAATGAATTGTCAATATTGTCTTTATAAAATTTCAATGTTCCAATTGGAGGATGTATAGTTCCTAAAACATACTTTGAAAAAATGTTTAGCACAAATTGAATCCTAAGCTAGTTTTGCCTTAGTTTAGGCTTTTCATTTTTTTATTCAGCAAGTTTTATTATAATTTGTTTACAAGAATTAAATAATTCCAAACTATTAAGACTTTTTGGTGTTTGGATGCAAGTATTTAAATTTTGATTAGTTTTTGAAAATCAATTGATTAGATAGAAAAATGTTTGAATGAAAATATAATGATGAAAAATTTAAAAGTTGATTAGATAAATACATTTCAATGGTGATAAAAAGTAAGAATTAGATATATAAATTTATTTCTATAATATAAAAAATATTATAATTGATTGTATTTAAGATGATGTAAAAAATAGTTTAATGAATAATATTAACAGTAAATAATAATTAATAATGTTTTATTGTACTATAATACTAATTAAAGTATAATAAGTAATTAAAAACATTGGATTAAATAATTTATTTTATAAGCTAGATGATAGTGCATTAATAATTAATTATATAAATACATTAAAATAACTGAAAGAAAAAAGAAACAAAAGGAAAAAAAAGAAAAAAAATGCACCTTTTTATTTCGAGTAAAAAAATTATTGGAAGTAAAAACTAAAAATCCAATGCTCACATGACATGTTATTAACTATCATTGCTTTAGGTATTTGACCAAATTACTTAAAAATTGGGCAAGTTCTAATTCAAATTTCAATATTCAAAATAAATTTGGGACTCCAATATGTATAAAAAAGTATTTTCTTATCTTAGTGTTTAGATCATTCTTGATTTTTGTTTTTTTATTATTACTGAAATTTGGAGGTAGAGAATTTTTACATTATTATTACTCCACACTAATGATCAACATCACTTCAAAAGTCACTATAGTCACCCAGTTATATGCGAACATTTCTTGTGAAATAAAATGAAGTGATAATAATTTATTTTGAAATGACAATAGTGTCAAAATTTCTGTTGAATCATGTATCCTCATGTTTTTTTTCTTAAAATATCTCATTTGTATATTTTATATTTGAATATATATTTTTTCTATTTCTTTTTTCATGCGAAGCTCCTATCTGAAAGCTAAAGCTAGATGAATTTAACGACTTTTTGTCCATAATGATATTATTAGAATTGAGTTATTGAAAATTTATGTATTAAATTAATAGAACTAGACAAGGAATGGAAGGGAAAATTTCGGCAGTTGCACAAGAATGAAACTTGTCACAAAGTAGATTACTTAGTAATGTAGTCATAATAATTAGGGTGCATTCGCTGTATTACTATCCAATATTTTTTTTATTATAAAAAAGTCTTTCATAAATATTATTATTTACTTAAAAGTAAGCATTAAAACAAAATACTCTATAATGAAAAAAAAATTGTTCGGGAAATAAATTTTATTATTATTTATTTTTTCTGTAAGAAAAAAGATTCTTTCATCATTTTCAATCAAAATATTTTTTATCGCGTGCAAGAATTCAAGAGAATTTATTTTCCTTCTAAAAAGGCCACAAGGTAGGGAACTGGGGCCTGGGGGCCCTTGGAGCAACCTGCCATCAACGACATAGACAATTGTCTCTCATTTGATTCGCTAACTTTATTTTACTTTCCATGTGCACTTATAATTGAATAGACTAAATATTGTTAAACGCATTATTTATTTTTCACACAATAAAAAGCATAAGCGTCGGATAAAATTCAAACTAAATTAATGCGAAAAATATATAAACTAACCGAATACTTATAAAGTATTAATAATATTCTTTATCTTTTCTGTTAATTTTATTAAATTTATTTTTTTATTGTTTCATGCATTATTATTTTATTATATATAAGAGTGAGGAAGAATTTGTTACTCGACCCCATTGGAGGCAATTACCAAAACGCCACAGGAATCCAAGCACAATATGCAGACCAATCGCTCTCGCGGGTTTCAAGCCGGCCGACCGACACGTGCCCTCCTCCGTCCCCCCCTCATCCACTTGCTGACGCAATCGCCTTACCACCCCGACGAGAGCACAGTCACACCACCTCCCACGTGCCGAGGAGGGCATTATCGCAATTACGGTCCCCGAGCGCGACCGTTTTCGTGACATCCGCCTTCGATGGACGCCTTCGCCCCTTTTAACTCGCCGCTCGATCCCGCATCGCGTCGTCTCGGTCTCGCTGCTGTAGCTCGTGCGAGCGTGCGGAGAAGAGAGAGAGGAAAGCAGGGAGGGAGTCGAGCGAGCGAGCGAAAGAGGGCTCGAATAGCCTTTGCGAGAAGGTCCTCGCCCGAAAATTCACCGTCGTGCGCCGGACATATCGCCGCCGAAGAGAGGACCTATGCCTGGAGGGAGCGTCGCTAGGGTTTGGTCGCGGAGGGGGGCCCTCTCGGAGCTTCTCGGTGGCGCGCGCGGGAGATGAGACCGCGGATCGCTGTGAGGTTTGAGGTCCGGACGCTTGGCGCATACGAATTCGTCTACGGATGGAGGGTGGTAGAAGCTTAAGCACTCACTCTTTGGTACTCAACATTCTTTGCCTTCTGAGCCGCACGCACTCTACTATTTACTGTTCTTTCGCTGGCTATATTTCCTTTTTTTTTCCGGTGGGAGTGGGCTGTGGACGGAGGGAGTGTCTTGGGAGGAAGCTGAGGTCACTGATTAGCTTGATTTGTATTGTGTACATAGGGAAATTTTAGTTCTTTCCTTTTACGGAGCCTTCATCTTGGAAGTTAGGTTTTCTGCTGGGAATTGTGAATATCGTGCTGTTTTAAGGGCCTACTGGTTGCATTAAGGTTCAAGGTTTACATTACTTAGGATCGCATTGGTGACCTGCAAAATCTGTGTTTTGCACGCTGTTACCAAAAAAAAAAAAACCAGTAAGATACTCTTGTGATAATGTAGAGCTGAGGACTACTGCTCGTTGGTGATCTAAGAAACCTCCTTGATGTTTTCATCCGTTGCTACCTTTTGTTTTCTTGTAGGTAACTGCACAGGTTTCACATTGCATCTTTTGCTTATTATCCTATCTCTGAGATATGAAACTCATCATTTTTTATGTATCCTCCTAAAGGACGTACCTTTTTTACAACAATGATATATAGTGAGGTTTAAACCTCATCTGGCTCCAGTATGCATGGCCAAAATTTTGGAACCCTTGAGGTTGTGGGTTGATTGGTTGTCTCTAGGTAAATCTGATCCAAAACCTTCATAGTTCATTGGGTCACATGAGAAATGAGTTAACCATTTTGCCATTTTTGAGACCCATGGGCAGCTGAATATTTCCCTATAGTCAATTATTTGAGTCGGAGACTTGCTTTATGCGACTTCTGGGGTTTCACTCTCTGTCACTGAGTTAAAGCTATCTTTCAGTAAGAATAAGCTGCTTAGTTGTTTTCTTATCAGATATTGAGTTAATTATTCCCTACGAGTAGGAAACTTGGCAATCATCTTCATTTAACAGAAAAGATCTGTAGAAATTTGCAATTTGAATAAAACTATAAAATGCAGTGTCTGGAAAAGATAAAATATTCGAACAATGTTCTCTAACATTGATACGTCTTGTATTGTTGTTGTTCTTCTCAAAGAAATTGTATGTTATGTTGGTGGGTCCATATGGACAAAATAAACAAGCAGTAGGTCAGTCCTCTGCACCCTAGACTTGTACTCATGTATTGTAATGTATTGATTAGTGCTGCCTACCTTGAAAATTGTCAAATAGTTAGGAACCTCATAAACTCATCTAAGATCCTGTGTCCATCTTGTCCTGTAGATCCTAGTAAGAACCTCCTCCTTTGTAGTGGTTAAACAAAAAATTTGACCTCCAAGCGGCTTACCAGATAAATCTATGCACGATCTCAGATCTCCATTGCCTGTGTGGTCTTTCTCTCGTGGACGTTCATCTGACATTTTGGATCACATATACAAAAAATTATATATTTTATGATCTGTTGCATTGGATATGAAATTATGTTTTGATTGATAGCATCTAGTACTTTTGAAATGTGCATCTTATAGACAGTCTTAATATGTTTCAATAGGGAGATCAGTGGATGCTGATTAGATTTGTTTAATTCAATATGTTTCAATGGTTGATCTGAGATTATTGATGAGTAAAACAATGATAGCGGTAAGAGAGACTATGATAACAAATTGTTTAGGCATGGGAATTCAGTGGAAGCAGTCTTTTAAAGAGTGTTTGTTCTGTTGAAGCTGCAAATGATTGTTTTAGGAATATTGTTGAAGTTGCTAAAAGATTGTAAATAATATGATCTCACAGGTCTTTTGCAATATTGATGAAATTTTTAGATGATTGTAAATAATCACAAGATAACTGGAATATTGATGAAGTTGTTAGAAGAGTGGCATTCTCTGCAAAAGGGGTGAATGGAACATGCGTGTAAAATTATGGAATGTGTGTGAAATGATGTAAATATATGAATGTCATGTATCAAATACATCTGTCAGATCTTTGTGCAGTGTCACAGACTGTGTTATGGAGTTTTGTTGCGTGTGATGCAGAAACAAAACCGGTGGGACAGACACATGTAGGTTGAACAGTGTGAATGCACAACAATCTGTAGAAGCAAACCTTAATACACAACCTCAACTAAAACGAACGGCTTGCGTTGGAAGTACTTAAAATGTAATAACGACAGAAATTAATTCATTCCGAAGAAAAATTATAAATCAGCAAACAAGCATTGCAACAATTTGAGATGAATCGGAAGCATTGAGTAGTAGCATTGTTATAGAATAATTAGAAACAATCGTTTTATAGTTGGGAATGAACCTAATGTAATTTGATGCAAAATTATCTTAGTGGACATGAAATTCATTTCTATTTCTTATGGGGGGTAAAACATACATATAATTTACTTATCAAAGAGTGAGAGGAAAGAGGAGAAGAGAGGATACTAAACTTGTTGTTGTAAATAAAGTAAGGTTCTCATGCTCAACGTTGTCTATTATGCTAGGAATACTTTCTTTTGTTTTGTTGTTGGTGTATTTGGAGAGGAACATGCTTTTCTTTCATTAATTTTCACATCGGTGTATATGCACATATTCTATTAATCTGGATTGCATGATTTTTAATATTGAATTTGGAAAAGAAGAAAAAAACATATATACAATTTTATTTTTTTTGGTTTTACTAATCTGCATATTGAAAAAAATTTCAGGACTACATCCATGGATTATGATGATAATGACTTTCAAAACCAGAATTTTCAATTAGTTGGGGAGGACAATAGCAGATTTCCTCAAAGTTTACAGTCTTTTTCTCTTCCTAAATTTGATATTGATGATAATCTTCAAATCCAACTGAGATATGACAGTTTAGCGGAGACAAACACTTTACTTGGTATACAAGGTCAAGAAAACAATTGGCTGGAGGAGTTTTCAGCTAGACATGGTGCAATAAATTTCAGTTCAAATGCTGGTGAAGCTTGTTCAATATCGATGCATAACAATGTATGGTCCGAGGCTACATCATCTGAATCTGTTGAAATGTTATTAAAATCTGTTGGAGAAGATGAGATGTTAAACCAAGAGACCATTAATAAAGATTCAGATACACTAACTATGGATGATTCAAGTGATTGCAGAATGGAGACTGATATTCACAAGGAGCCTAATATTGTAACTAATAAGTGTCAGAGTGAAGATGTAGTTGGAATACACCAGCCTGAGGAACATACTTCCCAAAAGTTTAAAGATGAACCACCAAACGATGAATCAGACCAGAGTTTATTAGACGAGAAGACAGATTTTTCAGGAAAGGTTGGTGCCATGCCGTATGGGAATGATGTAAAGCTAAAACCATCATCAGATGTGAGTTTAAATGATCACGTGTTTCTTGAGATAGTTCAGAGTGATGATCCGTCAAAGAATACATCTGTTTTAAACAATACATTTGATCACTCTGGTTGCGCTGCAAAGAGTGATACTAATGAAGGTCCGAGTTCTCTCAACTGCAATAGTTCTCAAGAGGTTCCTTCAGATGCATTCATGGATAATACAAATACCTTGACTAGGGATATGACAAAGGAATCATTCTCCAGGCGAAGAGTGGAAAGTGACCATGGCATGAGAGTGGGTGTGAAACCAGAACTTCTGCATGCTGATAATGAGCTCAATCTAGGGAGTCATATATATTCTGTTGAGGGTACAGTCATTGATCAACATTTTGAAGTTCACAATGTTAACAATGATACTTGCAATGTGACCATTTCTTCAAGTTTGGAGCCATTGACTGATTCTTTAGTTCTGCTGAATGAAAGAAACAGTGACACTGGTTTTTCTCGGAATTCAGAAGGTTTGCTAGAATCTATTGCTTACCAGGTAAAAGTGAAGAACAAAGACAATGGATTAGGAAAAAATGTTTTATCGTGCTCAAAGGAGACCACTTCGATGGCAACACCAAGTGATGTGAGCGCTCAGAAAGAGACTTCTACAGTTGGTGGTGAAGATGTTACTAAGTTATCTTGTATAGTAGAAGAATCTAAGGAATACAGCCTTGTGGTACAAGAGAGTGTTTCAGATAGTCTCCATGTACGTAGTTCATTGACCAAAAGTACTTATATCGTTGGTCCTGAAGAAGAACAAGAACTTGCTACACGCCAAGCAGCTACAGTTGTTCAAGATCCCGAGGTTCATTTATCTACTAATATCTGCAATGAGTTAAATAGTTCTTCAGAGGGGGTGGTGAATCTTCCATTTTCAACATTTACTACACTTGAAACAAGGGTGCCTGCTACAGATATTGACAACATCAGAGCTGAGCCCTTGAATTCTACTAGCCCTGACCATGCTATGTTAGAAAAAAGCATTGATGGTTGTGTGACAGATACAGTCGTCAATGAGAATTCCAATGATAAATTGGTTGCTTCAGATGATTCAGTAATCAACAATGCTCCTACTTCAGCTATTAAGATCTCATCTTCTGATATTTGCAAATCAGTTCCAATAGCTGTCAATGAAAATTCCAAAGGTGAACCAGGTGCTTTAGAAGATACTATCATCACGAAGCCCCCTGTTTCAGATGATAAGTTTTCGACTTTCTCAGATGACTGCATATCAGCTCCGATGTTTGATACAGGTAATCTGTTTGCTAAATCTATAAATTGTTTTTTTATTGTTAATGACTTCTGCTTTGGAAATATCCACATATGTCTTCATTGACTTAAACATAGAATAAATTTCAATCACAACTCTTCTTTTGTTTCAGAGAAGTTGACAGCTTCGTTGTCTAGAGTTGAAAGTACTGGACTGGTAATGGATGATTCATCACTGAAGGGATCAACATTGGGCCAAGCAGGTGTGTCATAACACTGAGTTTGTATGTGAGATTTTTGTTTGTGACATATTGCAAGCTAAAAAACTGATGTGTTTGTTCTTTTAAGTAATTGTTGATCTGCCTCACCAAGCTTGCCAGGTTTCTCCATCAATCCAACAATGTTTTAACAATTATTTTCTGAGGTGTTGTTTTCTCTTGATGTAGTTATAGAAGGAGCAGCAGCAGCACTGGTGTCCTCACCATCAGATTGCAATAAGGACAGTAACATCTTGTCTTCGTCTGAAAAGAATAATTTAGGAACTACTGACACACCAGCACTACTTGAAGTGCCTGCCACAGTTTCCTCTGTTTCCTTAACCAAGAATTTCCCAGGTGGAATAAAATTTTTTTTCCTGCTATGTAAAGTTCCATAGCTTCATGCCAAGTTGTGTTCACAAAGCAAGAGAGCATATTGCGTAGCAATCTTCAGATTTTTTACACCAGCAGACTGCTTTATTTATCTCACAAACAAATAATGGGGGATATTTTAGATCATTATCAACAATTTGACTAGTGAACCTAGATTATTTTGAATTGTTATTGGGTTCCATTAGAATTGGCTTTGATACTTCTATCACTGGAGAAGTTTTCTTCCTTCTATATGTTCTGTTTTGTCCTTTTATGTCTGGTTGTTTTTTCTTGGCTTTCAATCTGGCGATGACTTCTCAACAAGTTTGAAAGGTCTCAGTCTCATAATTGGATTCAACTGAAAATTAGGTTGCTTTCATTCTGGATAAAGGGTTTTTTTTGACAGATCTGGATAAAGGGTTCTGATATTTTTATTATTCATTTGCTTCTAATTGTCTTTAACATGACCATTCTGATTTACAATAGGATCCATTCCTGTTATGCTGTCCTGATGTTTAACATGCTTACTTGAGATTCCAGTTTGTGTCGAATCTTTATAAACCCAAAGATGCCGAATATTGTAAATCAAATATGCATGTCCATATCTGGGAATGGATATCATGTATCTTCCTTAATATCTACATGTGATGGATTTGATGGTGTCTATTATGTGGCTGGGAAAAAATATGCCTTCATTTGCATGTTACAAAGTCTTCTATTGTCTGCCGAAGGTATAGAAAATGTTTACTTTTTTTTTCCTTACAGAGTCTTCTACTGGTGAAGAGTTATGCGAACCAGCAGGGGAAACTTCTCTTGGTACTGGCCAAGATACTAATCAAGGAAGTAAAGATAATGCAGGTCCATTACCCAACTCAGAGAATGCTACTGAAGGCAATGGTGGGTACCCTCTATTATTGTTTTGTAATAGTTCAGACATCATAATCTTACATATGGCTCTATTAAGATTTAATGTTTCTATAAATTTTAACAGCTATGTTATACATGGGATGAAAGTTGTTCGTACGACTTAGATCTCTCTGTGGTAGATCAAAATACTCTGGAACATTATGTTTTCTTATTTATTTTTTTTTAGAGGAAAAAGAATGACTACCGAAGGTTGTAGTTGTCATCCGAACATATATATATATCACTGTAAAAAGATCACCATGTACAAGTAAGCATAAGCACTCTCCAGCGGAGAGCGACCAAAAAGGGAAAAGTACGGGCCCTGGCCAAAACCCCACTCCCGAAGAAGATAAAAGGTGTGATGTGCAATGCTATCCACCTGACATCTCTCCCCATAAACTATGACATGGTTGCGCTGAAGCTAGATGGCCCAGGCACCAGCCAAGGTCATCCACCCTTATCTCTGCTGATTATGTTTTCTTATGGTTCAGACTGGCATATATTCGGTTGGAAATATATTCTTTCTAGTTTACAGCTATTGTCAATGACCTACAAATTCAGGCATATTAATTGTCTTGTAGACATGCTCCTTAGAAATAAATCTCAGTCATTCTTATTTGGCCATTCATCAGTACAACGGTTCTCTCT
The DNA here is from genome assembly GCA_030549335.1 of Pontederia crassipes. NCBI lineage: Eukaryota > Viridiplantae > Streptophyta > Magnoliopsida > Commelinales > Pontederiaceae > Pontederia > Pontederia crassipes. The sequence continues at coordinate 63,723,297 of CM060196.1, read as the reverse complement.
AAAAAAACAGCGAGTTCATGGGCATTGTGTGACAATCAGTTTCTTCATAATCAGCATTCTATGGAGTGTGAAATGTTATTTTAACTACTTTTGCTTATTGCAACCGATGCATTAGAGCAGTTCCAAATATGCATGAAAATAGGATGTCTTCCTCTCTCTCTCTCTCAAAGAAAAGCATGAAAATGAAGTTTATTCCTTGTTCTTGGATCCTGTAGGTGGCAATGACTTTTCTTCAGGTGGAAATTGTGGATCACCAACTGTTATCAGTTGCAGAAAGAGTCCTCAGGGTGCAGTGGAGTGCCAAGAAGGCAATGGAGGCTTCTCAGACTCTGCAGGTGCTGCTTCCGAGATAAACAGTTCTGATCAAGTTAAGTGCACGGGTATTGCATCTAAAGATGACAGTTTCACATTTGAGGTTCAAGCAGTGGTAGATGCACCTCAAAAGGACACTGACAAGGATTTGAATCCTTGTTCTGTTATGCATCTCTCTGAGCTGCCTCAGGTAATTAATTCTCATAAGTGAATTATGATTTTAACAGTAACCTGAATTTGTTGTAACTTCTTGAGTATGAACTTGTTTATACCTACATGCAGATATCTGCATCAAGTTCTCAGGTGAGGCAGAAAAGACCCAGAAAAGGTGGTAAGCATAATGCTACTAACGAGATGAACGATGATGGAAAAATAAAGCAAGCATCTAGTCCAATGTCTAGGAGGACAAGCAATATGAAAGACAAAGAGAAGTCACAAACAAAGAAGGGTAGAGGAAGAGGAAGGAACCCTTGCAGCATGTCACCTAACCCAGATAAAACCATAAGTAAGACCCAAATGGAGGTTATTGGGCAACATTCCTGTTCTGAGAGCAGTAGCATGAAATCATCCTGTTCTCCATCTATTCCAACTTCTGGTGTACCAAACACCTGTATTTCTCCTGTGGCATTGTCTCACCGACCATTCACAGATTTGCAGCAATTACAACTACGTGCACAGATTTTTGTATATGGATCACTTATGTGAGTTGTGATTCCTCCTTGAGATTTATTTGCCTCTTAGTTATTAAATTACATATTAAACTGGATTGAATGTCTTGTTGCAGCCAAGGTGTCCCACCTGAGGAGTCTTGTATGATATCAGCCTTTGGAGGAACTGGTTGGTATTTTAGTCAACATATAAACCAGCTTGTATCATGAATCTTTCCTTGTCTCTAACTGCTTGTTGTATGGTTTGTGTTTATATTCAAGTAGACGGTGGAAGAAACTTATGGGGTGTAGCATGGCGTGCTGCTTCAGAAAGGTTTCAGAATCAGAAATCACCTTTAAACAGTTACATGACACTGTTGCAGCCCCGATCAGGTGAGTATACTGAATTTGAAAGTGAATAAATCAGGTCCATTTATTTGATTAATCTGGATAAATTGGTGTTTGCAGGGCCATTCACTGCTGAGCAAATGAGTAATTCCAAGTCTACACCTGGCAAGAACATTAGCTCCACTGGTAAAGGTGTCGACAAGGTCACACCTTCAGCCGAGTTGAATTTTGCTCCCTCTTTGCCATCACCTTTGTGGAGTACGTCTTCTAGTGATGGTTTACCATCTAGAAGTGCTCATTTGGAGTTTTATCAATCTGTATCCCCTTTGCATCCATATCAACCAACACAAGGCACTCAATATACCAGCAATGCTACACCTTGGTTATCCCAAAGTCCTCATCCTGCTTCTTGGGTTTTCCAATCACATGGTATAGCGTTTGATGCTAGTGCACAATATTCTACTGTACCTGCAGCCGAAAAGGTCCAAGTAACACCTGCCAAGGATTTACCTGCACCTGGTTCATCCAACATGCAGTTTCATTCTCCTAGTTCTTTGCTGCCTCATCAGGGTCGTGTAAATGTTTCTTCACCTTTAGTTTCATCCGCTGTAACACAAAAGAACTTATTGACTCCTGCAAGCACAAAGAAGGGATCCAATGCTCAAGAATCGAGAAAGAGAAAGAAGGTTTCAGCAACTGAGGAACCTTTAGTTTCTCAACCTCAACTAGAATATTCTACCACTGTTAATATGCAAACACCAGCCCCTACCACTTTTGGCTTATTTTCTAATTCTCCAAGTGTAATCCCACCTCCTAGTATTGTTTCAGCCACATCTCACCCTGTGACGTCAAGTAATTTCTTATCAGAGGAAACTGCTGTTCAAGTTGATCAGTCAAAGCTGCAAGCTGAAAATGCGTCTGCGTGTGCAGCTGCTGCAGTCATCTACAGCCAAGGTATTTGGAGTCAGCTGGCTACCCAAAGACAGTCAAGCTTGATATCAGAAGTTGAAGCGAAACTTGCCTCTGCAGCTGTTGCTGCTGCTGCAGCTGCTTCTGTTGCTAAGGCTGCTGCAGAAGCTGCAAAAGTTGCATCAGAGGCTGCATTACAGGCGAAGATGATGGCAGATGAAGCAGTAGATTCAGTCAAAATTGGAAACACTGTTCTTAATTCTGAAGTGAGCCTTGATGTGGCAAATAATTTGTCCAAGTTAAGTCCTGTTTCTATTCTGAAGACCAAAGACAAGCCAGGTTCAGTCATATCAGCTGCACGTGAGGCTGCTAGAAAGAGGATTGAAGCAGCTTCTGCTGCTGCCAAACGGGCAGAAAATTTGGATGCCATTATGAAAGCTGCTGAACTTGCAGCAGAAGCTATATCTCAGGCAGGAACAATAATTTCTATGGGTGATCCCTTACCTTTTTCACTGCAGGAATTGGTAGAAGCAGGTCCTGAAGGTTACTGGAAAGTCCATGCAACTAGAGGCAATGTTAGAGAAAAAGCAGATGATGCACAGGTACGGGAAAAAGTAGACGATGATCGTGGTATTCATGCTACACATTTGAACGAACGAAATTACAAAGAGAAACAGAAAGCTTCTGAGGCAGAAGGAAGGCCTACAAACAATGAACAGGCCGTGCAATTAGTGGAAAAAACTGAAGGTATGTTGACAGGCATAGCTCCTTTACAAGTTATTATACATCAACATAATATTTTTTTGTGATCAGGCCGACAATCAGAGAGTGTATTGGAAAATTTACCAGCTTCTGATCTTGCTAAAGATTTTTCATCAGACAATATGTTAGGGAGCATCATACAAAAAGGATCACTTGTTGAGGTAAGCATGTGTGAAGGAATGATTAAAATGATTTGCACTTTACGAAAGAGAAAAGCATATGGCTTTAGCTTCTCTGAATTTCAGTCAACCAAAATTCATTCTCTTGACCAAAGTTTTCATTTATTACCAAACGAAGTAATTGAAGAAATCAATTCCAGGATTTGTTTTCCCCGGAACAGACAGTCTTATGTAGCTTTTTTTTTGTTCTTGCTAATTTTTGTTCTTGTTAAAGGGAAATTATATCGTACTGCTATAAGACCGACAGTGTTATATGGTAGTGAATGTTGGGCCATGAAGGGACAACATGAACGTAAAGTAGGGGTAGCCGAAATGAGGATGTTGAGATGAATGTGTGGTCATACAAGATTAGATAAGATTAGGAATGACCATATACGTGAACGAGTCGGAGTGGCTCCTATTAGTGAGAAAGTGGTAGAGAATCATTTGAGATGATTTGATCATGTTCAGATAAGATCATTAGATGCGTCAGTAAGAAGAGTAGATCAAATAATCTGGAGTCCGATTAAAAGAGGGAGAGGGAGGCCAAGGCGGACACTTGGCGAACTAATAGAGCAAGATCTATTTGTGAATAATATACCGAAAGGTTTGGTTACTAATAGAGCGGAATGGCGTCGTATGATCCATGTAGCCGACCCCACCTAGTGGGATAAGACTTTGTTGTTGTTGTTGTTGCTAATTTTTGTGCTTTGCATAAAGCTAAGGTTGCAAGTGGAAACATGCTTCATGTATGTAATGTATGTAGCATGTTGCATACATGCTGCATACATACATACATTTATGTAGTTTCCTATTCTGGGTGAACATTTTGAACTTTAATTCGTAGATTTTTATTTAGGGTTAACTGATGTTGAGTCAAATATATAGATGAGCTTCCCTCCAATTGGCATATGAATGACATATTTGTGCTCTCTGTAAGTGATAGTCTTATCTAAGTATCTTCCTGGAGATACCTATGTCCTGAATTAATGGATTATTTTCTGTCATTAATTCTTGTATTTTTAGTGAACCTTTTCTCCTCAACTTTGTTTTTTTCACAATTTTTGTTGTAAATTTCTCAGGTTTCAGCTATCAAAGAGAATCTTAGAGGAGCTTGGTTCTCTGCATGGGTTCTTGATCTCAAAGATGGTAAAGCATATATTTGCTACAAGGATCTTCTTAATGAATGTAAGTCTGATTCATGGAAATAAAAGCATCCACTCAACTATTAATACGTGTTTTGAACTTTTATGTTACTCTTGTGGCGCATGGTTCAGCTTTCCAAATTTCTTTCTCGTCATTAATTTGTTTCGCATCTGCTATGATTTTTTTTTTCAAACTAACTTCAAGACAGTGCAGCCATTGATCTCTATTTTTCTTTAAATAAATTGTTTTCTTTTCTTTTGTGAAATCTATCCCAACAGAATATTGTTGTCTTGGCTTGAGTGCCTTGTTAAGCATTTTCCTATATCAAAGATGTTCTGGTCTTGCAGGCCGTGAACAGCTGAAAGAATGGATTCCACTTGAGCATGATAGTGATAAAGCTCCTAGAATAAGAGCTGCTCATCCTATTACTGTAGCAAAACCTGAAGGAACAAGGAAGAGGCGCCGAGATGCTGTAGGTACTTGGGAAGTTGGAGACAGGGTTGATGTATGGATGCGTAATGGGTAAGCATGCCTATTGTTGTTGCTTGCCCTTTTGGATGGAAATGATAGTCTCATATAATATTAAGTTTCAGTGACATTAAAATCATGAGTATAAATCCAATTTATTATTGGAACACTGAATAATTAATGAGCATCAACATCTTAGCATGAAGTTTTGCAGTACTGTCATCACTATTTGCGCATAACTTAATCTTTTTTATTAGTAGCTTTACCTAATTGGGTGGCTGAATTATGGTAAGATAGATCCTTATCTTTCCAAAAAAAAAGATACTTAAAAAAAAGAGAACAAAAGGAAAAAAAATGTCAGTTTTTGATGTAAAAAACATTGAAATTCATGCAGTACGACGAACCATGTCTGAAGCAGGTGAAAAGTGATTTTTGAATGGCTATGAAAAGCTATCAGGCAGCTAGAATTTTTGGTTACGTTGTTATGAAAGGCTACTAGGCAGTTAGAGAAGTGTTTAATTTTCTTTTCTTTTTTTTTGGAGAGGGAAGGATGTCAGTCAGCATCTGCCATCCATTTTATTAATAATTAACTTTTTATAAAATGGTCTGTACAATTATGATTGAACTGTTATCATCTATGGTTAGTTCATGTTAATCAATCTATGAGCCCCCTCTATGACATTTTCCATATAGAATCTTTTATTCTAAAAGACATAATCATTCCTCTAAGATTTGCTAAGAACCCACTGCACCCTTTAACGTTTGCTAAGCAATCACTTTTCTCTGGACAAGCCATGCGAACACCTTAATCCTGAGAGTTATCTCAAGTCTTCAAATAAATTGACAGTTAACTTTGAGCTCCTCATCCCTCATGACAACATTGGCATCTAGCAAGTTATAAACTCGTTGAACACTATTGGCTACACTTCAAGGGATGTAGTGAGAACCCTTGCAATCACTCCAAGAGAAGCGTCAGATCCTCTACTCTTTGGTCAGACAAAGTTGACAGAAACGTAGGCATCCAATTTCCCCCATGATCAGCACTATTAGTGTACCAGCAGTCTGTCAAGAAGCTTGTCTCTTTGTCGCCAAAGCATAGTCTGGGGTACTCTGCAGATAAACAACCATTATCTGTCCAATTATCCTTCTAAAAATGTAAACCAGAACCATCACCAAGTGTCACTGAGAACTGTTTGATTTAGGGCATAATTCCTGCCACATCTCTCCACACCGATGAGCTTCCATTGCACATCACCAACCTTTCCTCAACACCAAAGATCCATCTTATTTTCCATGATTTTGCCCACTTGGAAAGCAATGCTATTCTCATACTTTGTAAGGATCGGACCCCCACCGACCTTCGTTGGCCTGCCAGACCTCCTCCCGGGCCACCAGACCACATACCTTCCATCAGCACCGGAGTGTTTTCAGAACTGTCTTTGGAGTTTATCAATCCTCTTCATCACATGTTTGGGCATCCGAAGGACAGACATGTAGTAGGCTGGCAAGACAACAACAACAACAACAACAACAACAAAGCCTTATCCCACTAGGTGGGGTCGGCTACATGGATCATACGACGCCATTCCGCTCTATTAGTAAGAACAAATTTGTCCAGTACAACGTACCTCTCTAGGGAGCAATTTAGACTTCCGAACTTCCAAGTTCCAATCTTTTATCCCCGCGCTCCACAACCAGCATTCAATCCTTTACTGGAACTTTCCTGTCCAATAGTGGGAGGCCAAGGTATGCAAACGGTAATGGAAATGAATTGGCCTGAAGAGGAGCCTCAACCCAACCTGATATCTCCAGCTCACTCATACCAAATAGAACAAAAGAAGATTTCGAGTGATTAATCTTCAGATGGAAAATTCACCAAAAATCTGAACCACAAAGGCCACTCTTCTTGCTGCTTCAATAGCACCCACACTAAAAAAAGAAGGTATTATTTTCATACTGTAAGATGGGAGTTAATGTACCATGACATTGGGTGGATTAAAGCAGGCTAGTTTCAGTCAACAATGTGTCCACGTCTGCCAGCCTCAGCATCTGCCAACCACCAACATATCGAGGAGCCTACTATTTAATATGTGCAGTCCTGTTGCATATTATGATCAACATGTTTAGTCAATATCTGAACGATTAATTTTTAGGGATATCTGAGCAATTGGTGGGATTTTTCTTAGCTTCTGAATATGTCAATTATGGAATTTTTAATATGGTTTGATGACAACAATAGTAACCACCTAATCCCAATAATAAGGAATTTTTAAAGCATGTGATAGACAAGTTATGATTGCATAAATGTGTGGGATCATTAAATTGACATTCTTGGACAGCTTATATAATTATGAGTGCATAGTAAGATCGTTGAATAAACATTCTTGGACAGCTTATCATGCTCAAGAGGATTCATACCCAAATCATGCGCAAGATAGTTTGGAATTATTCTAATCTATATGAAGCTCGTTTTCCTTTAATTTTCTAACATTGTGGTTATGTAGTCCATGTCTCTCACAGGCCTGCTTTGTTGAAATAAGTTCCTATCTATCTAATTTGTTACTATGCCCAGTCTTAAAAAAAGATAAATAACAGAATTAATATTTGATATAGAAGTGTTATACCATGCAACCATCTTGATTGATCTTGCTTTAGATTTTTAGGATGATTTGATGTGTGATGTGTAAATTTAGTTTATTCATTCAACAAGATTTTTTTCCCAATATGTTCCAAGTTCTTGTATATTTTATCTACAATTTCCTTTATCTGTTCTCTCGTGTTAAAAATGGGTTATTATAAGAACTTTTTTTTTTGAGAGGGGTTATTATAAGAACTGCTCCATTGAAATCATGCTTCAAAATACCAGTTTGTTGAAGTCATCAAATTTTCACCATCCTTGTGAAATCTTAATATGACATTATTGAAGCCTTGACCATGTATCGAAATCATCATTGAAGTTTAACATCTTATTATTTGGATTTGTATTCTATCATGACCAAGTAAAACCGAGGAAACTAGATGTGTGCTATGTTAGCGGTGGGTGCTGTAGCAGTTTTATCTATGCACTGGCACCTTTGATTCCTAACCAGCATGCACCAGTGGTATCAGTTGGTTTCATATTCATGTCTGTGATTGTTGGTCATTTGGCCGGTAATTTTTTTCCGATTTCTCTCTTGATTATTAATCAATGATAATTCTAAACATTTTTTTTGTCTCTCATTTCATCCCTAGTTGGTGGGAAGGGATTGTCACAGAGAAGAACCGAGAAGATGAAACAAAATTAACTGTTCATTTTCCAGGTATGTTAAAATGTTTGTCCTTGTGCAGAAAAAAGATGTTATGCTATCCATAGCAGCAAGCTGAACAATGAAAATAAGCAAACCAGTCAAACCCCAACAAGAATAATTGAACTTATAATATATTCAACTCTCATGAAAAGAGTTTTGACTTTTGATGTTAGTAAATATGATTATTATACACGGTAAGACCTGCTATGTCTCCAGGTTTTTTCCCTATATGTTCTGGCCTATCCATTCTGACGAACTTCCATAATAGGGTGTCTTTTCAATATGATCAACTCACTTTTGTGCTTTAGCACATGATTTAAAGGGCCATAGACCTTGAGATCTTTTAAATACTTCTTTTAGTCTTTTGACTTGTGTACACTGTCCCTGATTGGGTTTTCCTCTTTTTCTATAATGTTGAGACATTTAAATTTTGTTTTCAATTTACAAACCTCAGGTGGTAAAGGTGATGCATCAGCCGTTAGGGCATGGAACCTTAGACCATCACTCATTTGGCAGGATGGTCAATGGTCGAAATGGACCCACACTACAGTGAAACCAACCTCGATATCCTACGAGGTTTACTTCTGTCCTATTAGGAAATTATTTTCTTTCCGTTTCATCTTTTGGACCAGTTTTATGAGTTCAAAAATGATGATTTTTTTTTCATGATACTTATTAGGGTGATTCTCCAGTTGAAAAACGTCAAAAGGTAGGCCGAATTGAGTCGGAAAGTATCCGAGAAATGGATGAGAGAGTAGTTGGAAACCTGCCAAGAGCTAATCACATGGATGAACCTATGAAGCTTGATGAATCAAGGCAACTTGCTTTAACAGCAAGGGACAAGCTATTTTCTGTTGGAACTACCACAAGAGAGGCAAATAATACTAAAGTGAAAAGGGCAGGCCTCGCGAAAGAAGGATCAAGGGTAGTCATTGGTGTTCCTAAGCCTGGAAAGAGGAGAAAATTTATGGAAGTCAGCAAACATTACACCACTGACAAAACTGATACACTACATGAAGGGAGTGATTCTATAAAATTCACAAAATATTTGATGCCACAGACATCCAACTTATGGAGAAGTACAACTAGAGTTGAGAGTAAAGGAAAAGAAGGCATCGATTCGAAGCCTAGAGGCCTTAAATCCATTAGATCCAAGAAAACTCAAGCTAGAAATACTGCAGAGAAGGATAATATGTCTGTCGGCACTGAATCTGCCATTAATAGCGGAGAAAGTGGGCTCAGCTCTTTACCAAATCTCAGGACTTCAATCAATGAAGAGAGTGCATTAGAGAGGAGTAAATTAATGGAAATCCCAGTCCTAGAGTCAGGTTTACAGCCTGTATCTGGTATTGCATCATTGAAACAGAAAGCTTCAGTCAATGAAGACATTAGTGGAAAAGGAAAGATCTTCCCTGCATCAGAGAAGTTGACCAAAACTGAAAATAAAAGATCTGAGGATTCTGGAAATGTGGCTTCCGATGGTACTGAGCCACGTAGATCTAACCGGAGAATTCAACCAACTTCACGGGTAAGTTTGATCGCACTTATTTCATTATTCAGATGCTTCATTTAACTTTGAAATGGGTTCAAGAAACGTGGTCCATGAATCCTTTAGCATGTTCTCAGCATAATGGTGCGAAGCTTTCATCTTCGCCATATGTTTATTTCATGGAAAGTTACTTTTGATGGTACCTTTATTTTTTCTTAAGCATAAATACTCACGCCAGATTGATGGGTTATTAATGTTGCAAAATTGATTTTCATTATGTTGGTTTCTATTTGCATTGGATTGAATACTTAACTCATGTTATATACAGCTATTAGAGGGATTGCAGAGTTCTCTCATCATGTCCAAGATTCCCAGTATTTCACATGATAGAACTGTCAAAACCTCAAGCCGAACTGTATCATCCTCTCGAGGTATCCACCTTTTTTAACTACATATAGTTTCCATTGAATTGACTTATTATTTATTTATCATGTACTCTTATTCTGGGGCAGGTCACAATCATGGGTGAAAGGATGGCTGTGCCATGAGATTTTATTCAGTTTTAACATGCTAGTCCTGCCAATCAGCGGGGGACTTGTTTGCGGTGGTTTTGTATATAAATACCATTTTAGTAGTGAAATTGGAAACCATGTCTGAGAGATCATTAGATGTAAAATGCTACAGGCCTAAATTAATTCTCTTTTCTTCATATCTTATTCATAAAGCAATCATTTTGGCTTGCCTCATCTGTATGGCTGTCGTTTGAATTGTATGATCGCCAGTTTGTGTTAGGTACTACTGAAACTGAATTTGTCCTATCATAGAGTGTGATGCCATTTCCTGCTGCCCATATATGATTGCATCTTCTTGAAGAGAATTGTCCTGTTTTTGTTGCTAGGAGCCTCATTTGTATTTTTTATTATTAGCACTCGAATAATCAAATTTTCAGACAGGAGCAATATGGATTGTATTTTTTATTATGAGCACTCGATTAATCAATATGGATGAATTTTGTTCAAAGTGATAGATTCTGAGAATTGAATTTGAGACTATTAGCGTTCAATGATTTCATAATATAATCTTGTTATCCGGTTGTGTCATCCATTTGCATTTTTGTTAAATGCGTGAGTGGACCGGCTGGTCGGAGCACAACCATAATCAGAATGGCATTTCAATCCGTTCTGTTAATTTGTTTTAAAAAAAAAATGTAACTTGCTGAATCTGATGTTCAGATGGTTCATGTAGAAAATGAAAACTACAGTCGTCACAATTGGATCGGTCAGATGCGGGTCATGGAGACGGTTCATGAAGAAAATAAATAAAAAATTACCATATTGAACGAAACTGAATTGAAAAAAAGGAACAAAAATCAAGATTGTACAATGAGGTCTATTAAAATTTATTCATATTATTTTCAATCGAAATTGATCCTTTCAAATTATGCTTCCTAAAAAGAAATCGGAGGAACCCATTTTTTATTTATATTATTAGTTCACAAGTAGTCATTTTTTATTGTTGACGTTTTTTTAACGTGATGTTCTTGTATCACATAATCGAACTCTTACGTGAAAACTTTTGAAATTTTGATGCTACATCTTATATTTAATTATCAAATTAAATATATTCTAGTAATTATTAGGATTATTTCTTCTAATCACTCATAAATTATCGTGAATTATCACATCTAATCTCAGACTACGAACTTCATTTTTTGGGTATTTAAACTATCACGATTTTTTCAGTTTAGTCCTTTCGTTCAATTTCGTCGATTTTTTCATTATTTTTTTTATTTTCCGCATTTATGAAAAGTCTATTTACCCCTCTTTCAATTGAATTCTATTTACATAAAATAATATATAATAAATATAAAAATAATTAAAAAAAGAAAAACCACATGGGGGGCTCGCCCCCCCCTCTTCATCGACTTGGCGGCGTCGGAAAAGGGGTGGGGGGTTTCACCGTCCCTCTCCGACGCCAGGAAAGAGAAAAGGAGGGGGGGGGGGAGCTTCTCTTTCCCGACGTCGGGAAAGAGAAAGGGGGGGGGGGGGGTTTGCTGTCCCCCTGCGTGCGTCGTCGTTGTCGAGAAAGAGAGAGGGGGGAGGGGGAGGGCGGCTCCCCCGACGACGATACAGGTCGACGAAGAGGGGGCCCGTGTGGTTTTTTTTAATTATTTTTATATATTATTTTATGTAAAAATAAAATTCAATTGAAAAAAGAGGTATAATGGACTTTTCACAAATACGAAAAATAAAATATAACGGAAAAGTCGACGAAATTGAATGGAAGGACCAAATTGAAAGTTTAGATATTTAAAAAATAAAATTTGTAGTGTAAAATTAAATGTGATAATTTACGATAATTTAAAGATAGATAAGTAGAAATAACTCTTCTTTGAAGTAACAAAACTTGCATATGTTGGTAAAACTAGCAATGTTATCAAAATCGTAAAAATGTACGAGTTTACGACTCCAACTTTGAAAAGCATGCTCGATTTTACTATGTGACCACGTGATTGCAAACCCAATAAGGATGAAAAAAAATCGATGATGCCCTAGGCCCCTACTTACCGCCGCTTCCTGCCGTGGCTTTCCGCTGCCTGCCGTCGGGTTTTGACGCCTGCCGTCGGTTGTTGACGTCAGCCGCCGTGTGTTCCAGTCGCCTGCCGCCGTGTTTTCCAGCCGTCTGCCACCGTGTTTTGCTGCTCTGCTGCCGCCTGCCGCTCTGCTCTGCTACCGCCTGCCGCTCTGCTCTGCTGTCGCCTGCCGCCTGCCATTTCTGCCGCCGTGAATCATCGGTACACGCCTAGTCCCCTTCTCCTCTCTCCCTCAATCTCTCTCTCACTCTCTCTCTCTCTCTCGCCGTTCTTTTTCTGTCGCACCATTCTTTTTCTGGCGCCGTCCTGTTTTGCAGCCGGTCTGCTCCCTGTTGTCTCCCTCCCTCCCTGCGCGAGCAATGGAGACCTCGGCACCTCTCTGTGCTTCCCTGCTCTCGAGAGGCGCGGGGTTTCCCTGCTCACGAGCAAGGAGTGCCGAGGTCTCCCTGCGTTCGCTAGCAGAGGCGTCGAGGTCTCCCTGTTCGCCCAATGCAGCAGAGAGGCCGGTCGAATTTTTTACTTGAGTTTTGATTACTGTATGCTTGTATTGTATCATGTATTTAGGTAAACAAAAATGGCATCCGGTTCGGGTTCAGGAGTTGGAACTTTTTATTACCGTATGCTTGTATTGTATCATGTATTTAGGTAAACTTGTCTCTTGATGAGTCATGTGATGTTTTGTTATTCTGAATTTTGATGACTTGGAACTTTTGGTAATTTGGGATTTGGTATTGATCCATTATCCTTTGATATGTTGCTTAATATTTGATAACTTGATAAAAATTTTGCTTTATTATAATATTATATTCAGTTTTGTGCTAATTAATATATTAAAAAATAATCTGGTAGAATAGGCCGAGACGTGTTGCGTGTTCACGATTTACGTTTTTTCGGAGCCCTCCGTGTCGTGTCCGGTTTACGTGTTTGACAACATTGGGTAAAAGCAAAACTAACTTCAGGACAGAAGCCATGAGTTGTAGTAGGCTAGTAGCAAATAACCACAGAAGCTTCCAAAATCACAATTAGTTATCCCTCATGAAAATTGTAGCATTTAATCAGAACGTTCTTCATTATTTTAATTATTGTTAAGTTTGCCAATACATGTTGATAAGTAGTTTGATTTGATATATGGTATTAAATTAGAATATTTTGTCGCTGTAGTTTTGGTCCTGACTATTTTTTTTTTGGAATATGAAGTAGGAATGTAGGATTGCATGCTGGGTGCATCGCCATCGATCCATTTTTGTGCTTTTGTTTCTGCCCTACGTACCTGCTGACACTGCTGTCATTGCTGACCTGGTTCCTGCTGCTACCGCTGCTCTTCTAATTTCTAACAGGTTCTCTCTCTCTCCCTCTCCCTCTCTCTCTCTCTCACTCACTCACTCACATGTGCAAGGGCCTCCTGTCAGCGATCAGGAACCCTTATGGCTCCCCTTGCTTCTATCCCTGCTTGGGATCAAGGGGAGGCCGGTGTCTCACCCTGCTAGGGAACAAGGTCATTTTAATAGGCATTAATATTATTATCATAAATTAGCAGTTACATTACAATTTTGCACCTGACGTTTGTGAGATAGTGCATTGTGTGCTTATAAGTTCAAATGGGAGTGCATCTCTATACGAATATTATATGTTTATATATTTTCTTACAAATTAATATATACAACAACAACAACAACAAAGCCTTATCCCACTAGGTGGGGTCGGCTATATGGATCATACGACGCCATTCCGCTCTATTAGTAATCAAACCTTTCGGTATATTATTCACCAATAGATCTTGCTCTATTAGTTCGTCAAGTGTCCGCCTTGGCCTCCCTCTCCCTCTTTTAATCGGACTCCAGATTATTTGATCTACTCTTCTTACTGGCGCATCTAATGGTCTTCTCTGAACATGACCAAACCATCTCAAACGATTCTCTACCATTTTCTCACTAATAGGAGCCACTCCGACTCGTTCACGTATATGGTCATTCCTAATCTTATCTAATCTTGTATGACCACACATCCATCTCTGGAAGGATGGGACGTTCTGAGTGTTACATCCCTTTGGTTGCATGTGTTACATATACCATTAAATAAAGTCTGGTAGGATGGGACGTTCTGAGTGTTACATCCCTTTGGTTGCATGTGTTCTCAGTCCATATCTTGTTTGTTTTACGAGTTTGATAACATTGAGTCTGATCCTGAAAATTTCTTGATATATCCTAAAGGTTAGAATATATGAACCTTTAAAGTTGTAAGGATTATCCAGTGTTACTATATTGCCATATTTCAGAATAAACATTCCAATGAAGTTCTCATCAGTGTCTTCATCATCAAATTCCGGACCTCCAGATTTAAAGGACATAGAGATATGACATTTCACATTATTACAAGTCAATCTTTGGCCCTAGAAAGTTGGATCTTACCATGATCACACAAAAGGACAGTAGTAAAAAACATATCGTATTGCAGAAAATTCTTGGAACATAATTGGATATAAAAATTCCTTTCCTTTTTCTCCTTTAACTGATTATTCTTCTGTAACTCAAAGATCAATCTTATAATGCGAAAGTTGGATATTCAAATCCAATTTATCCATTACCCAACAAAACTTATTGCTAAGCAACAGTCATAAGATGCTCAATAACTGCTCCCTGTTTCCTCTTTTTTTTTTTCAGAATTCAGCCTCCCAGTTTCTTAAACATTTAAAATTTAGTCCCTTTCTTCATCATATAACACATACTAAATATAAAATGTGAATCTTGTTATGGTGTCAAAATCAGGATAAACATTCCAACAAAGGAGCTAGTAAACTCTCATCAAATATCCTCACTCCTTGTCATCAAATTGCACACCTAAAAATTCAAAGAAGTAGAGGCATGAGGGAACGGGAGCGCGCTCTAACCCTCTCCCACTAAACCCCGCCTCCGGCAACCCCTGCTGGCGGCGCCATCTCCATCTCCGGCGTCCCTCGCTGGCAGCACCATCCCCTTCGTCACAACATTTGGCGGTCCTCGTGTTCACCATGCGTCGCAGAGAACAATGCTCTGCCGATAGATGGCGGACCCTTACTTGCATTGGCGACTCCTGCACCCGCCGCTGGCTAGTGACCCGCTGTTACAAGAAGGCCACCTCACACGCAGCTGCTCCGGTCCTCTGATGGGCCCCGGGGATATTCCCAGGCTCATGGAGGTCAGTGTTGGTGCAGGCTATCACCGAAGACGCGGTCACGGAGGCCCTTTGGGACCTCAACAGTGTGGCAGCCCTGGGCCCTCACGACTTTCTAGTTTTCTTCTAAAAGGAGTTTTGGCTTGTAGTGCGAGAGAACATTTTCATCGGCGGAATCGAGACTTTGAGTGCCTCAACTGGTTTCTGCTATTCCTGATACCGAAGCGCACTCCGGCGGAGCAGTGGAGGACTTTCGATCGATCGCCTTATCTAATACCATCTACCTCTTATGGTTCAAGTATTGGCGAATCGACTTTGGGAGGTGCTCTCCGAGCTGATCTATCCCACACAGTCAACTTTAATTCAGGGTCGGACCAACATTGACAGCTACACCATTGCCTCGGAGATCATTGCTCGGCCTTCCTATTGAAGGTTGGCTTCTCTAAAGCCTACGACACGGTCTCATGGTCTTTTTTTTGGCATTCACTACATCTCAGAGGCTTCCTTGAGACTTGGATCGCCTGGATGAAGCGATGTATCACCTCTGCTTCATTCTCGGTCCTGGTCAATGGGGCACGATCGGGGGAGTGGGTGCAGTCGAAGCAGGGCGTTCGTCAGGGCTGCCCCCCGGCGCCTATGTTGTATGTTCTGCCAGTTGATGCTCTTGCCATATGCGCCCAGGAGTCTTGTGAGGCGGGCCTCTTCAGCGGCTTTGCCGGGACTTCGTTCCCCTATTGCAGTATGCGGATGATATGATGTTCTACATTGAGGGCTTTGAGCAAGAGGCTCATCGAGTGGCTATCCTTGTTGATTTGTTTGATGCGACAATCGGCCTCCAAATTAACCATGCCAAGTTTTTCTTCATTCCCTTTGACATGGTTCCTGAGGAGGCAACCCGATGTGCGGCTCAGCTTCACACTCCGATCAGCGCCCTACCGATCACCTACTTGGGACTCCCACTCTATGATCGCCACATCATCTCCTGGTAGTGAACTCCGGTCATTGGGTGCATACAAAATATTGATAAAAAAACAATTTTAATTTTAACTCTATCCAATGCTTGATCTTAGCATAAGTGTATCAATCAACCAATGTGATGAACAAAGGATGCCCTTTTGAGATGAGGCGGTGGATGGAGGCTGTGCACACCTGTAGAAGGGGGAACAGGTCGGCATCGTGGAGGTCATGGAGGGAGCTGGACTATATTAGTGATGACTCCGAGCACCACCAGCGAAGAAGAGGAATAACAAAGAAGAGAAGGCGAACAGAAGACTCACTGGATTTTCCGACACTAGTGCTATCGGTTGCGAGGAGTTGGATATGTCCGCCAGCGACGGATTCATCGGAAGGAGAAGAGTTATGGAGATAACTCAGAGTTTATATCAGACTATTTATTTACAACATTTTTCACTAAAAATGTCATTTTTTGGCCTGACACAAATTATTGCCGTACCATGTATTTGTAAAATAATCCATTGCTGAAATATATTTCAACAAATTGAATTAATACTTTAAAGTTGCAACAAGAAAAAAATTCATTTGCCAAAAATTAAGCATATTAAATCTAAAAGAATAGCCGACCCCACCTAGTGGGATAAGGCTTTGTTGTTGTTGTTGTTGTTGTATTAAATCTAAAAGAAAAAGAGGATTTTAAACTCCGTCATAGGATTGATTGCTTCAAATACCTGTGTTGTTGGATAGAAGCAAGGTTGTCAAGATCTCAATTTAGATCTAAAGATCTTACGATTTTACGATCTTATTAACTCTTACTGATTTTGATCTTATCTTCAGGATCGATCTTAATTTTGATCACACGATTTTATGTGATTTTATACGATCTCATATGATTAGTGTAATAATTTAAGTATTAACAAATATATATATATATATATATATATACTTATGATAATAAGATCTAATTTAGATGAAGCTTAATATTTTTTTCTTCTTTTTTAATGTGTTTTGATGTAATTTGGCTAAAGATTCAATAAAAAAATTGACTTCGTGAGGTGTAATTTAAGATTTGAGTGCGACAAATTTATTTGTAAAATATTTATTATTTGAAAAATAGTTTTTTTATTAATAGGTAGGATCTTATGATTCTTGATTCAATCTTAGATCTTTGATCTTATGACCCTCCTCCTATCTTTTATATAAGATCCCAATCTTGACTACCTTGGATAGAAGTATGGAAAGACTGAAAAATTTGACAGTCATGGTTATGTTATGCTTAGTGAACCCTAAGATGCTATTGTTTCATATGTATCCTCCGATCTTTATATAAGATCCCAATCTTGAGTACCTTGGATAGATGTATGGGAGGACTGAAAAATTTGACAGTCGTGGTTATGTTATGCTTAGTGAACCCAAGATGCTATTGTTTTATATGTATCACTGTATGTGTACTTCTCGGTCATATGTCAGTTTATTAAAAATATATAGTCTTTTGAAACTTTAGGTGTTTAAACTGAAGAAATTTATATCTACACTAGGCTTTTTTCATGAGTTCCCAAGAAATGTTTGTGATAGAATACAAATATAATGAAGTTTTTTTTCAGACAGATGGATCCTACTATGAAGCAACTGCAGAAAACTTTAGTTGAAATTGAAACAGAGGCAGAACATCTTCTTTTAGCAAGGCATCAGGTTTCTAGCAATTTCTGTTCTTCAGGTTCACATGTTTTGTGTATTTTGCTCATAGATTTGTGTTATTTTTGTCTGTTAAATCAGCTTGTGGAGAATGACAAACTACGGAATGGCAATCGGGAAGCCTTGACAGCCCTTCGTAAAAGAGCTCGAACAACAACAAGCAGTGTCCCTTCTCCATTTGAAACGATAATGAAGGAAATAGAGGGGAAGAAGGAATTAGTGAAGGAGATATGTTCAACATGTGGCAACCATGACGCAAAGGAAAATACCTGGATGATGTTTCCAGGTTCAGATATTTTTGTTCGAATGCCATTTCATGCTGTCCACTCTGTTATAGAGAAAGGTACTTCAGTTAAACATGGATCACAAAACTCCATTCTGCATATTTAAAGAAAAAAGAAAAAGTGGTATGGCTTATTTTGCTTGTTTTACTTCCAATGCAGATCAAGAAAAATTGGATTATGAATCAAAGAAACTGCAGAGTTTTGTGAAGGAGAAATCTTTCTTGATTTCAGAAAGAGGAGCTCTTGCGGACACGATCAGTCCTGGTATCGTCAAGTCCTTGGTCACATTGACGGACAAACCAAAGTAAATGCTACTGAGCCGAGTATGTACTCGTATTTCAATGGTGTTAAAATTACATTAGCTGGAACCTCTTGAAAAAAGATATCCAGTACTCATGTCTATATACCTGATCTGCTCAATGATGAGCCAATGTGTATTCGTTCCTTGTTTCTTTTTGTGAAGTTTCATCCAAATTGTTCTGGTGTTTTCTGCACTGTGCTGAATCTAGTGGAGCTTATGAGGTACACTTTCTATTACTGCCTGATGCAGTAACTCCTTTGAATCTGGTGGAGCATGCTGCATTTATTGTTCCTGGTCATGCAGTATTTCTGCAGCTGTCTCTAGCAATCAGTATAATGTTTGGCTATCAAGTTCATGAGTTCTGCATTTCCCTTTTTTCTCATCTTATTCTGCTTGCTTACACATATTTTTGCCATAAATCCTTTCACTCTCATTTCCTCTCCCTTGAGCAAATATCTAGTGGATACTGGTCCTTCACAATTTCGTGTTTTTTTAGCATGCTCTGGTTGCATCTTTTTTTTTCTCTTTTCATTGAGCATTGATTCATTTTCCAAACACATTTATCTGCTACGTGCATTTGCCTTGCTAAGAACTTGTTCTGCAACTGAATCGTTGTTGACGTGATGTATGCTTGTTAGTTCTATGTTAATTTTTACCCTTGGACGAGTTCTCATGGATAATAAAGAACGTTGATGTTCCTTTCTAGCTTTTGAGCAGAAAGAAGAACAAGCTCAGAAAGCCTTTGCTGTGACATTAATGCCTAAGATTGAGATCAACAGAGAAAAAACCCAGTAGACTTTGAAATCCTCGGAACTGGGAAGTCTGTATGCTTTGGAAAGAAATCAGATAGATGTCTAGGGTATGATCCAGAGGTTTCTGCAGTTGTTAGTATTAGACGAAGAAGTTCCCATTTTTTACTGTAAAATGCGTTCATAGGGTGCGTATATGAAAGGATACTGATCCAAAAGGCTACTGGAGAGACTGTTAAAAGTTCTAAACAGGCATATCATATTTACCTCAACCAGAGAACTACATTGGAGAAGAAAGCGTGTGAATATGAACTGAGAAGTCCCCTGTAAGGCGTGCAAGATGGAGGTGCAGTGCCTAGCTAGTGAAACTTAGAGAAAATGGTATCATTCTATACCGAGATGAGAGGGGGAAAAAGGAAGGAAATACGTAACATTCCAAACCAGAAAATTTTGTCAGGTCAGTAACATATTTCTCTCTCTACCCGGATTATTAATATTGTATTCTTTTTTGGTACTAGCGGTATTTTATGTTTGCCAATTATTTGTCCTTCAAATGATTGTACTGGCGTAACGGAATACTGAAGGCCTGTAATTTGCATGTGCCCAAAGTTTCTTGCTTACGGTTTGAGTACGTTTATTCGGTAACAATGGAACTCATAATACTCTGTATTCCTAACATCTACTGTTTATTAGGAAACCAACACACAGGGAGTGTAGTCAGGGTCTCATCCAAGATAGCATGTAAGGAAGGTGACAGACGATTATGTGAAGGATCATAAAAAAAAAACAAGTGATAAAATAATTTGTCTTGGTAGTAAAATTGCAGAAAAATATTTCAAATTATCACTAGGTCCATTTTTTTTTGTATTAGTAGATACTAGAGGAAGAAGAAATTAGTGTTAAACAATGTGGAGAGCGAAAAGAGAAGAAGAAAGTGGATTCTGAAAACAGGGGTTTAAAATAAAATTAATATAAGCATGTAGTAAATTCGTGACACGGGAAACGTTAATTACTAGGTCTTTTGTGATTTTAAGTCAAACCCTTATGTAATATTATACACAAGGAACGTGATGATGGGCATCGGACATTTTTTTGTTTTTTTTATTTATATAGGATGCATGATATATCATGGTATTATTTAAAGGACCAAACAGCGTGTAATGCACGGATCAGAGTTGCTAACAAGTTTAGTTCAAAAGTTACAAGGTCAAATATCATAGAATGTCATTGATGTCAAATGTTTGGACTTGTGTGGTTAACAAATAATGTTTTACATGAGAAAGCCAAAAGGTTACACGAAATTTCATCTAATGAAAATGTTCAAAGTCCCCAAGCAATCTCAAGTATCTAAGCCGATTACCATTGCAAACCATCCCCATTACCACGCTTTCAAATATAAGTTTTTCACTTTCAAAGAAAAGTAATTATCCACAAATAAGAAGTCCAATGGAATCGAATACAGGATTTTAACATAAGTGTGCCTTTCAACATAAGTAATACCTACGGATTTTAACCAAGACACGTCTCCCTTCTGACACAAGTCTCGGAGACTTCAAACCCTATCGGCTATCGCATAGTATGTATATATATATATATATATATATATATATATATATATATAGGATAATAATTAAGCTGACTCATATAAAGTAAATCTTAATTGCATTGATCTCAACACTAATTAACTTGAAACATCGCTTGGGAACGTGCTGTTTGTTACATTTAAAGTTGTTAACACAACGTGGGATCCGTTCTTGAACTCACCATCCACTCATTCAAAGTTGATAGCCTTCGTATAAATACGTTATATCTAGGTGAAACTATTTTATTCATTTTCATAATTACAAATTTACAACCTTTTCCATGTGTCATGGCACCATTCAGTTATACATTATATATACAAAAAAGAAACTAAGTTGCGTGTCGTACAGCGTGTCATTCTGCTCGCTGGCCAATACATGCTCAACTGCATTAAAATGCATGTTTCACTAGGGCTCAAACCCTATCAGAAAAACAAAAGTAGGGCTCAAAGATTTAAGGGAGTTGACACATAAAATAACTTGGTTTGAAGAAATAAATATATATTTATGTGATCAAGTGCTGCATGGTGATAACGAGTTAACTGCATATTGGTCCTGGGTTTTGTTACGGCCTCCTGTTGGAGCTCGAAGTTGGCAACGTATAATTGAATGAGACAAGGGTTTTGCTTAGTTTAATTGTAGGCGAAAACTTTTTTTTGGGTCTAATGGTAGGTGAAATCTTTGATCGTTATGTAATACTGTATCATTTAGTACTAGTGACTCGGGTTGTGTAGCTTTACATGCACCAAGATATTCTCACTTTGCTTTTTTGCTCTCGTAAACATGAGTTTAATATTTGACTTCGTACATAAACTTTCGTTAGGATCATATCCGCAAGAGGATATATATATATATATATATTTATATATATGAAATATTGAAAATATCATCTTGGATATATCAAATATTGAAAATATATATTGACGGTGATGAAGTAATAATAAGTTATCACATAATTGTACTGGTGATGAAGTAATAAAATATCAATGTAAAAATATGATAGATTTATCCATTCTAACTTTTTTATACTATACGGTTCTCATTTGAGTATCCAGTTTAATAAATCATAGATAACCAACATAACTGACTAATTTTTCCTACTATATGTTTCATTGTTCCCTTTCAATAACAATGTTTTTTTTTCTTGCTTTAATTTGAAATCATATATATATATATATATATATATATATATATATATATAATGGACATTTAATAACTCACTTTACAGTTAATGTAGATATTTATTCAGAATTCTAGATAATCTTCGAAGATTAATTATCTGTCAACTACAATTATTTTAATGATGAACAGCAACAAAAGTGTTTTTTTTCGAATGCCGCTCTAATACAAGCATTATTTGATAATGAAAAATGAGACTCGTCATAAAAATAAATAAATTTTATTTAAACAAAATTAAACAGACTGCTTATGAGCTTGAAACAATCCTATATTAAATTATGAAAGGTGATTCTAATGCATGATCTCCTTAATTTCGAGTAAGAATGTGGAAAAGCAATGATTGGTGGGAATTTGCTGGAAAGATGTTTGTGGAGGCACAGCTGCTCCTACATGCCGACCTCTGTCTGCCCCCATGCACGCCCGGACGAACGAGGCGTATCCATGGCCGTGCCTTGATTACATGAAGTAACACGTTTGCTCGCAGGGGGGGTGTTTGATACGGTATCCAGCTCGTCTTGTTTTTTAACACACCCTTCGTTCGTCCAGTACACATCCGGTATCCCCCTCGCCGTCCGTCATCTTGCGGCCAATCCTCCGAAATCTCGATCCTGCCATCGTCTCTCACCTCAGGTATCGATCGCGTTACGCAGGGAGCACCCATGGCGGGAGGTAATTTGGTCCCAAGTGGGAGGGCACAGACCGGAGGCCACGCGCAGTCATAACAGGAACATGACAAGGGGACTGTCAGAACGAGGAAGTTGCCCGCCAGTTTCCTGGGCGCCAGAGCCGTTCCAATGCGCCACAGTGCGTGGTGTCTTCGGAAGCATCCAATGGAGAATCACAGATCATGTCCCAGCCGTTTCCTGGGCTTCTCGCTTGCCCTCACTGGGGACCGTCATGCATGCATGTAGTCTGTATGCTCTCTCTCTCTCTCTCTCTCTCTCATACACACACACACACTCACACTCACACTCTCTCACACTCTCTCACACTCTCTCACACTCTCTCACACACACAGCTAGCTTGCTATGCAGCGGGGCCAGTCCTGCAACTGGAATAAGAGACAACGAGAAGGGGAGAGAAGGGCCAATTATTTCTTCTGCATTCGAGGGTTAACTGGTGGAAGTGACCTCCACGTCTCGGCCACCAAGTTGCAGCTCAGTTTCCGATTAGTAGAAATAATTATCATCGCTATATATAGCTACTGCTCCAGCTATGGCTGATTAATACTACTGGTTAGAAGTGATTGGTCATTCTGTGTGTGTATTAATTACCAGAGATGGATCCTTCACCTAAGAATTATCATATAAAAATTATTCATAAGACTCTTACGCTTGAAGGCACATCTATACACAGCATGCAAGCAGCTTAATGGTTTATAAACATATTGATTCAGCCTACCTAGAAATACATATTTGGTTTTTCCAAGGATATAATAACAAATAAATGATTTATACTTACACATTGATTCAGCCTATGTATAAATATATATTTGGTTTTTCGGAGAATATAAATAACATATGAAAAAAAGTGGATGGTTTAGCTTCTGAATATCAAAATCAATTGGAAACTAACCAAGTATTATTATTAAAGTTCAATAGACTCCTCTGTGAAAATACCACTCAAATCAATTGACCAATGTACGTATGGTTTTTAAATTGGCACAATCAGTGCTTTTTAAATGTACAAATTTGTATATAGATAAGACTTGCATGCATCCAATGTTGGACACAAAAATAAAAGCCAAGTTAACAATGTTCCCATTATGTCCTCAGGTATATAAAAGTAAAACTTGAGCTTTCATCCTCCAGTAAATTATGGCCTTCTAAAGTTCTACCTCGACTGTAAAAAATTCCCTTATATAAGGAGTAAATGCCTCCTTCCAGTCCGGTGCAAGTGAAAGGAATCCAGAGCCATTAACCTCTTGCGAAGTTCTTATTATATTATTCTTCCGTTCTCCTTTTGCCTTCTAGCAAATTAATAGTATTCCTGAAAGCACCAGCATAAGCATTGAGCTAGGAGGTCGATCGCCAATAGTGCACATATAGATCAGTCTGTAGTAAATACTTGGTAACCGAGAGGACAGACACTGTAGAAACATGATGTTGGACTACGAGTGGGGCAACCCGGCTGCGGCTGCCGCCGCAATGATGCTGTTCGGGGACGAATCCGGTGGCGGCGGCTGCGGCGGCGCCGGCGACCCAGCCGCGACGGGCGAACGCGCCGTCGCGATGTTCGACAATTACACCGGCCATGGAATCGGCGGAGCCGGTACTGGAGATTGCATCGCGGACTACTTCACCCCGCCACAGCCTCTGACGGCGGCCGCTCTGTTCTCTCCGACGCCGTCGTCGTCTACGTGCAACGGGAGGTATGGCTTGGCCTTGCAGCCCACGCCCTCCAGGATCGGGCTCAACCTCGGTGTTCGGACGTACTTCTCGTCGTCCTTGCCGGGCGAGTCGACTAGTCTTGTACCGGGCCGCGTGACCCGGCGCAGAGTCCGGACTGCGAGGTGCCAGGCGGAAGGTTGCGGCGCCGACCTCACCCATGCAAAGCACTACCATCGCCGGCACAAGGTCTGTGAGTTCCACTCGAAGGCGTCCATCGTTATCGCTGCTGGCCTCTCCCAGCGCTTCTGCCAACAGTGCAGCAGGTCTGCTCTCTCTCTCTCTCACTCTCTCTCTCTCTCTCTCTCTCTCTGAGCACACACGTGAGAGCTGGTCTCATGTCGTACCGACGAGTGGCATTATGATCAATTCCCGTGTTCACTGCACTATTCATATTGATACAAGAGAATGATGCAGGTTCCATGTGTTATCGGAGTTCGACCACGGAAAGAGGAGCTGCCGCAAACGTTTGGCCGATCACAACCGGCGCCGGAGAAAGTCTCAGGACCTGACGCCCACTACGATGACACAGAGCAACAACAACGGCAGCACGATCACCACCGCTGACGGCGGCGCAAACTCCACCGCAAGCCCCCAGAAGCCGGAGATGGTATTCTTCACCACAAGCAGCAGCAGCAGCACCGCGCCGCCGCCGTTCGCCAGGTGCAAGGCGGAGAACGACACCTCGATGGCGACCATGGTGCCGTCCTCTCCCGCGTCGGCGCTCCAGTTTTCCTCTCCCGCCAAGATGGCACTCGGCTTGGGCTGCGGCGGGGTCGTCACATTGCAGACCGGACTCTCCGCGTCTTCCTCCACCGAGACGTCGCCGCCGAGCATCTCATTCTTGTCGCAATTTGGCGAGTTCCGCAGCGGCCATGAGCAGAGGTTTGGCGGCTGGGACGAAGGCGAGGACGGATGCAGCATTAGGGAGCTCTTCCAGATCAGCAAGCAGTGAGACAGTACGTAGTGGTTCGAGGTGAACTGTGGCGAACACTTTTTTAGTGATGTTTTAAGTTGCCTTAATTTGCTTTTGCGGTAATAAGAAGTGAGTTTAGGTCGGACTCACTCACAGAGTTGGCAATTATTATGTTTTGACGAGATATGAACAAATCTTTCTGCATGGTAAAATATCTAAGTGATGTTTGTATGCCGCCGCTGAGAATCTTGACTTTTTTATATTTATATATTTTATGGTTAGCAAAAAGTGCAGGTTAATTAACCCTTAAATAAAAAATTTGATATTTAATTTGAACTTATCAATTTTTGTAATCATGAGATAATAACACTGTATGCATATATTTAATAAGAAAAGTATTAAGTTTTGTGTGTGCCACAGTAACTTGGGTTTTGAGTCCATATTTGTATGAACTGTGCATACAAATACCTTTCATTTATTAATTATATATTTAAAAAAACTTCTAATCATATTCAATTAAAGCACCCAAGCATATATGCATCCTGAGCTTAAAATACTATCACAAGTTATAATATTGTGGTATCTGAATAAACAGTATCATGGTCCATTGTAATTACTCTTAATCAATAACAACCATTTAGATTTACCATCGCCGGAGCATAACTTTCATTTTTCTTTTCTTTTCCACAATGCAAATTCAGCGGCTTATTTTTTGACCGAATACGTCCGACAATGGCAAAACGATTACTTTTGGAAAGAATGTCCTCCCTCAATTAGCTCTATTTCCATAACATAATATAATTAGCTCGTTTTCTTTAAAAAAATAATAACAATGATTTATTGTCAGGCAAGACTAGGTTTATCTCCGCCTTCAACCCCTACGGATCTTATTCCTAGTGGAGAATCCATTCTCCATCTCCTTTTATAAAATAATTAATATTTAAAAATTAATAGAATAATCACTAAAAATTAATTAAAAAATATGTATTAAATCAATATAATTAATTCAAAATTATGCAACGCTATGTTTCACTACACAATATCAAATATCATATCACTTTTAAACAAGAAAAGATAAATTATTAAGACAAATTAAATAATTTAATATCAATTTCGAATGTGCTCCTGCGGGGCGTAACTCCCCGGGGAGGGCGAAAATATCCTCACCCTTCGAGCATCTGTGTCATCCCTAATCCGATATCAGGGTAATTTTGCCGTGGTAATTTTAATTTACCATGTATACATAGCATCAACATTACAATTAATTGCCAACTAATTAATTTCCGCCAGTCATACTAATTTATTGGGGAAATGCCGATAGTGATTAGTGTGACAACACCCTTCACGAGATAAAATGTGATTGATCTTGTATTATTAATAGAATTGATAAATGGGTGAAGCAAGATCATCACTACAAGAAAATCGCGATTTTCCGACGGATAATTTCCGACGGTTCTAAATCCGTCACAATTTGCGACGGATTTTTCGATGGTTCCGTTTCCGATGGATTTTTCGACGGTTATGACCGTCGAAAATAATTTATATTATTATTTAATTTTTCGACGATTAGGAACGTCGATATTTTCGACGGATATCCATCCGTCGTAATTTACGATGACTTTTCCAACGGTTACGATCGTCAGAAATAAAAAAATTAAATTATATATTTTTAATATTATTATTAAATTTTTTCGACGGATTTTCCGACGGTCACGACCGTCGGAAATAAAAAAATTTAATTATATAATTTATTATATTATTATTTAATTTTTCGACGATTAGGAACGTCGATATTTTCGACGGATATCCATCCGTCGCAATTTTCGATGACTTTTCCGACGGTTACGACCGTCAGAAATAAAAAAAATTAAATTATATATTTTTAATATTATTATTAAAATTTTTCGACAAATTTTCCGACGGTCACGACCGTCGAAAATAAAAAAATTAATTATATAATTTATTATATTATTATTTAATTTTTTGACGATTAGGAACGTCGATATTTCCGATGAATATCCATCCGTCGTAAAATCCGAAGGTCGTAACTGTCGGTAAATGTATAATAATATCATATAAAGAGTATTTTATTAATATAACTAGCGACGGTCCAAACCGTCGCAATTACCAACGGTTTTGACCGTCGGTAAATATTACCGACGATTCACAACCGTCGGTAAAATAAAAAATAAATATTATATATAACTAAATATATTTTCGACGATCACAACCGTCGGTAATTATAAAAATATTTAATATTTACATTTTCGACGACCGAAACCGTCGGTAATTAAAATTTCGTTATCCCATTTTTTTTCCTTTTCCCGCTTTCTTTCCACTTTTTCCCTTTATATATATTCTTCCTCCCTCTTCTCTCTCTCCCTCCTCCCTCCACTCCTCTCTCTCTCCCTCCTCCCTCCACTCTATCTCTCTCGGCCGCGAGTGTCACGGGGTCATTCTCGAACACTAGACCACGTGCGGCGACTAGGCGGATAGGCACCTAGCCAAGCCTGTTTTGAGTTTGCAGCGGAAGTTTTATGGTCGAGACGACTTTGCCGAGAGTCGCTCTTATAGGCATTCAAACACGGACATGACTAAAGTGTTGGACTACTCGTCACGAGACCGTGGCATTAGCGCGTTGCGGCACTAATGTTGGCGCTTGGGCGCTTAAAGTCCGAAGGGGCGACGAAGGGATCACGGGACGCCACGAAGGGACACTGATGTGGGTTGTCACCCCACGCTCAAGACCATGACACTAGAATTAAAGAAAAGCTTACTTGTATTAAATATGATGAAACATAACATATAATTGGGCCTCGGAAGGCACTAGTGAACTCCTCCCAGTGTACCGTAGGTATAGGAGTCTTGTTACATATTGAAGATGCAAAAGACGTACCCTACGAGAACGTCACCTACTTGACCATTCATAAGGACGGCCTTACAAGATAAATGCCCTAAGGGCGGATAACTTGGTACTCCGCAATATTACGCAGTGCGGGGCGGCTGCATGTGTTCCATGTTTTCGGCGCTGAGCGGCCGAGGGCTATAAGTTGAGTGGCACTGGTGCCGCGAGGCTTCACGCTTCGTGTCACGGGAAACGCCCCGTGACATTCTCCCCCACCAAAGTCGGCGACGCCCCCGACGCCGTTGTCCGGGCTTCCTCGGGGCCTTCGTCTTGAGTCTTGACTTCGCTTGTCTCGTTCAATTCTGCCTTCTTTGCCTTGACTTCAACTTCACCAGCATCACGCAACGCCAGGAATGCCCGCTCCTTGGGGTCTCGCTGAGGACTCCTCCCTCAGGCCTGCTTCGCTCGCTGATCCTTCGTCCAATCCGGGGTCATCACTTGTGCAGCGCCAGTGGAGTCCGTCATGTGCGGTCTGACTTCATCAAGCAACTATCCGTCCATCAAGTCTCTGTTGGCTTCACTTCTCTTTGACTTACGCAGCGTCAACTTGTGTGGTTTGGCTTCTTTGGGGGTGAAACAACTCTCGTATGCCTTCAGGAATAACTCGGAGAAGAGTTGTCTCAGGGTCGTGTAGAACACGATGAAGAGTCTCGCCATTCGACCTACATGACTTGACTCGATGCCTTCATGTTGCGGATGGCCGCAACATAAGGTCTCCCTTCCGTCGAATGCGAAGTGCGGGACCATCTCACCCTCGATGATCATTCTTGAATTTCGACGGCTTGAAACAGCACAAGCTCTCCGATGTCGATGCTTGTAGCTTGTCTGCTTCGGGTGCCTGGGGTCGCTATGATGAGCGACAAGAGTCTTCCCACGGATACTCTGGGATGCTTCAGGTCTCTTTGTGGGCTTGACTCAATGTCTCTATGTTGCAAATGATTGCAACGTAGAGTCTTCCATACCTCTGCCGAACTAAAAACGCAAGACCACCTCCTCCTTGGTGACCACATGATGTTTCGGCAGTCTTGAGGCGGGACAAGGTTCTTTGATCTGACAATCCATGCCTTGTCCATCCAAGTCGCCATAGTGGGCGACGAGAGTCTCCCCACGTTTCCTTGTGGTTCAACTCGCTGTCCCCAAGTTGCAGATGGCTGCAACGTTGAGTCCTTCGTCCGCCGAGCCTTGAGAACATCTCCTCCTTCCCCTTGGTGGACAATAAATATCTCGACGGTTGAGGTGGGGCAAGGTTCTTTGGTATAACATTCCGCACCTTGTCCACTCCCAGTCGCTATAGTGAGCGACGATGAGGGTCTCCCCACATGTGCCTGTGGTTCGACTTGCTTCTCCTGCTTCGATGGGCGATCTTTATCTTCGGCATAAGTAGCTTCCTCCTTGCGACTTGAGCTCCTCTCCCCCACCATTGCCCTTGCCCAAGGGCTTTGGTGGTATGGCACTTGTCCTGATTGACTTGGCAGCATCGACTAGTGAGCGGAGGTTGGACGATCCGGTCGTTCCAACTCCTTCCTAGTCCAAAGCTTCTGACCCCTCTGCTTGAAGAGCACCAACACTGGGTCTTCATCCTTCTGGGAACACTGTAGACGGAGCTCAGTGATTCCTTTCACTTCCTCCTTCAACGTGTCCATCTGGCCGATGTTGAACAATGCGATCTTGACCTCCAGTCCCAACTTGTCAGGGCCTGCATAATTGATGAACTGCCAATTCCTCCGTCCTATGTCTTGGGATGTATGTTTGCCACATTCTACATTGTCGCGATGACAATGCCATCCTGAGTTTGCCACATCTTGCAGGGTTCTTGGGATATGTCTTCTTCCGATCCTGGGACCTCCTTTGAAGCTTTGACAATCCCTTTGGGGTATGGACGAGGCGAGATCGTTGTGCTCATTCACGAAGAGGATGCACCTTAGATGCTCGTCCGTCCGCACCTTGGACAAAGTAAAGTCAGTGTGCTTGTCATCCTAGATCATACACCTTTGACATACTCGTCCACCGAGCGGCTTAACCCTTGCGAAAGAGTAGCCGTTCCGGGCCTTCACTAATCCGGGCGGATGCTTGTGAAGACGCTCCGCTTAGATAAGCGGACTGCGGTTGGTGAACTCGTGGCATGAGCTCCCAACATTACCTCCATCTCCATTCGAAGGGACGATATCGCCAATGTGTCCTTCGAACTTTCGCATTGTGATCCTTGGAGGCCGCTTCGATTACTCGAGGCGATGTCCGAAAGGAAAGGACACTCCTTCCTTCGGTTGGCGGCAGAACTCTTGACAGCAGCATGCCAAGGTTCGCCGATGCTCGACGCTCAGACCATTTGCCAAATTGGTCGCTGAGTTGAGGCGTCGATTTGCGTTGGCATGTATCAAGTTCGTCCCACTCCTTGATGGATGACATCGCGCCGCTTGCGGGGCGACACTTGACGAGGCAGGCAAGGCTGACAGCTCGTCCACGAGTGTTTGCAAGTAATCAACGCTTTGCTCCATTCCTGAAAGTCATCGTGGCGTGGCAGGCGATGCTGCGGCACGACAAGATGCTTGTGATTGATGCTCCTTGGCCGAAGGGATGATGTTCTTTGGCCGAAAAGGGACTATGAACCTTGATATTTGTCTTTAAGCCAACTTCTCCCGTGAAGCGGTTGTGCACTTCACGTTGCATGACTGGGCATGCGATGCGTCGTCACGAAATACCGAGCAGCGCCAGGTCGTCATGATAGTGCATGACCGACAGTCCCTGAATGTGACACGGGTCCTCCGAGTTACACAACGCTCGTGTAAGCGGTCTCATGATATGAGCAGCGCAAGACCATCATGCGGAGCATATGGCCATTCTTTGACGCGGCGCGACACTTCAGGATTCCCGACTGTATACTTGGGGTGGTTGATCTGCTCGAGTGAGCGACGCATGACTGTCCCGGTTAGGCGGGGCGATCAATCCGCCATCATGATGCATGACGGACGTTCCTTGACACGACACGGGTGTATGAGGAACATGCTGCGGGGCACGACTGGGCGTGCGGCGAGGAAGCTTGCCATGCATTCCTCGTTGGCGTCCACGATCAAAGACCATGGTACCAGTGCGCCTGGGTGTGATGGAGTATTTGAGCGGAAGCACATTTCCTACGCCAGGGCACGTTGCGACGACACGAGCGAGTCATCGTCGCTGGGTAATCCGAGCAGGAAGAACTGCTCTGATACCACTTGTCACGGGGTCATTCTCGGACACTAGACCACGTGCGGCGACTAGGCGGATAGGCACCTAGCCAAGCCTGTTTTGAGTTTGCAACGGAAGTTTTATGGTTGAGACGACTTTGCCGAGAGTCGCTCTTATAGGCATTCAAACACGGACATGACTAGAGTGTTGAACTACTCGTCACGAGACCGTGGCATTAGCGCGTTGCGGCACTAATGTTGGCGCTTGGGCGCTTAAAGTCCGAAGGGGCGACGAAGGGACCACGGGACGCCACGAAGGGACACCGATGTGGGTTGCCACCCCACGCTCAAGGCCATGACACTAGAATTAAAGAAAAGCTTACTTGTATTAAATATGATGAAACATAACATACAATTGGGCCTCGGAAGGCACTAGTGAACTCCTCCCAGTGTACCATAGGTATAGGAGTCTTGTTACATATTGAAGATGCAAAAGACGTACCCTACGGGAACGTCACCTACTTGACCATTCATAAGGACGGCCTTACAAGATAAATGCCCTAAGGGCGGATAACTTGGTACTCCGCAATATTACGCAGTGCGGGACGGCTGCATGTGTTTCATGTTTTCGGCGCTGAGCGGCCGAGGGCTATAAGTTGAGCGGCACTGGTGCCGCGAGGCTTCACGCTTCGTATCATGGGAAACGCCCCGTGACACGAGCACCCTCTCCCGCGCGCCGGACGCCGGCGACCCTTCCACGCCGGACGCCGACGACCCTCTCCCGCACCGGACGCCGGCGACCCTCCCATGCCGGACGCCGACGACCCTTTCCCGCACCGGCGACCCTCTCCCGCGCCGGCGTATCTCTCTCTCCCGATCCGCGCCGGCGTCTCTCTCTCTGCTGTCGGTCGGATCCGGCCGTGGCCTCACGGCCGTTCGGATCCGGCCCCCAGCGGCCGATCGGCCGACCGGCGGCCGGATCCGGCCCCCAGCGGCCGGATCGGCCGCTAGGCGGGCCGATTCTGGCCTCTAGCGCCCGGATCGGCCGCCAGGCGGCCGGATCCGGCCTCCAGCTGCCGGATCCGGCCGCCTGGCACCGGATCCGGCCGCCTGGCGCCGGATCCGGCCTCCAGCTGTCGGATCCGGCCGCTAATTTTTTTTATATTTAAAAAATTATTTGCGATGGTTGCGACCGTCAAAAGATCGACAGTTGCGACGCCCGTCCAAAGTTTCGACAGTTGCGACCGTCGAAAAGTTGCCACGGCTCGAACCGTCGACCTTTTTCGGCGGTTGCAACCGTCGGAAATTTCGACGGTTCGGACCGTCGGCCTTTTCCGTTGGTTGCAACCGTCGGAAATATCGACGGTTCGAACCGCCGGGGACTTTTCCGGCGGTTGCAACCGTCAAAAAATTTCGACGGGTCGAACCGCCGGGTACTGTTCCGACGGCCAGAACCGTCGATATTTTCGACGAATTTTTTCAACCCTCGCAACTCCGTTTGCGACGAGCGTTTTTTCGACGGATCGATTCCGACTGAAAAACTGTCGGTAATTACGTTCGGGCTGATTACCGACGGTCCAGACCGTCGGTAATCCGCGTTTTTCTAGTAGTGCATGTAAAGTAAGCCTTACCATTCCTATGTTTCTTATGCATTATAGAACATTCACTAAATCCAATATCATCCAAACGAATTACAATTTTCCATGTTTCACTATAAAAAAAAAGTCAAGGAGCAAAAGGAAAATAAGTTATAATTTAAGGTAGAAAATAGAACTTATCCTAAATTAATTGATACGGCTATCCGGATATGAAAAAGTTTAATTTGCTTAGATGTTAATAGTCATTATGCACTGAATCTATTGATTTAAACTTGAGACGATATTAGTGCCATATAATTTACCATGTAAATTAACTTCATTTTTTGTTATCCTTCTATTTTATTGACTATATAGAGAGCTAGAAAAGAGCAAGCAATTAACAGACAGGGCAATATATATATATATATATATATATATATATATATATATATATAGAAAATAATTTAAATCTAAGTAATCTTATCTTTTAGAATCAGATTCATAATTTTATGTACTAGTATTTAAGTGATTTAATTCTAACGATCTTTTCATAAAAAAAGTTGTATATATGAAAGAAAAATTCAAATCATTTCAGTATGAAATATAATAAAAAAAACATAATTGTGTAATATCCATCCCAAGCTCCGCAAGGCATCCTGGATTCCCTGAGCTCTTGGGCTGGCCGATCGGACATGGAAACTTATGAGACGGACGATTTCGAGATGAACAAATTAACTAACTGGCGATTTCGATTTAATATAAATGTATTATCATTGACAACGAACACACACACAAGCATATAATATAATATAATATAATATAATATAATATAATATAATATAATATAATATAATATAATATAATATAATATAATATAATATAATATAATATTCAGCAGTGCACGTTTCCGTCGTTAATGGAAACCCGTTTTTGTCATTTAATACGAGGATGCATCCTCGAACTTTCGTGACGAGCAAATAAATCTTAGCCAACATGTTTTATTATTATATCAAACATTGATACTATATGGGTATGGAAGTATATACATACATACATACAGTATTATAATATTAGTTACGCGTGCGTGCTCCACCGTGTAAATAAAACAACAATATACACTATGTAATTAACAATCTCACCGATGAAACGTCATCGTCATACTTAATTTGTGCATCCCTAGAAATGTGCTATATTACATTTTTTTTGCCTGCTCTTGGGCTTTATGTATATATATAATAAAACACCCGACTTAAACTCATATATATATATATATATATATATATATATATATATAAGAAAAAAAAATATTTGTACTACCACTTTTAAAATAATATCATCTGACGCTCATGATAATTCATAATATATAGACATGAATAAAAAAAATTACTCAATTTCATCACTTTTTAAAAAGAGTAGCACATATATTAAACTCGTTACTATTTCATTTGACCCTAGAAATAGATGCGCGATTTACATGGAATCATATATATATATACTCGGAATGCATAATTCAGATTCTCAAAGGATCTAGACAAAGCCCATGAAAGATTAGTGGTATCACTGTTAATATTCAAGTGACAATTTGAACAGTCACATAATACATCTATATATCTTACATTGTTATAGAAATCGCAATGGGAAAGGGTCGAAACTCAAGGGTCAAGGTCATTATTTTTGAACAATTTTGAACCGGACTTTCTTTTCGTTAAATTTTTTATGAGTTTACACGTGCATTTTGGGAAAAATGATGAGACAATTTAATTTTATCTTTCTTCGTTCCGTTTAAAAAAAAAAGAATTCAAAGATTTTACGTACTACAATTTTTTTATTATTGTATGTGGATTTTTGGTATCTTTTCTTATCAAACATCACTACTTTTGGACGGGTACTCTTCCTCCCAGGCTCATCCAATTTTTTGCAGATGATGACGCCTCCGGCGTCCTTTTAAACAGATACTCATTTTCTTTTACAAAAAAACTTCAATTGCTGTTTTCACAACCATTAATTAAGTAACGAACATATTTTATTTTCCTCCTGTAAAAATAACTTATATATATAATATGTAGTTTTCCTTTAGATGAAAGCACTGCACTGTCTTTTATATTTAAAATAATAATGATAATTTACTGGCTGAAGTCCTTATTATATATTATAGGACCAGTAAAAGAAATTTTGTTCATTTAGTTAGTTCCCTAAAGTTTATCGACTTTAGAGTTTATAATTCGTAATAAATTATGCGGCAGGTCCTTGTAAAACTCATCATCTCGATTTGGGTTTCCTACTACTTTTCTCTTATATAAATAAATAAATAAATATATAAATAATATTAAAGTGCATACACACATACGTATACACATATGTGAATACATTTGGATTAAAATAATTTTAATTATAACGGCTAAGATTTAGTTATCTATCATAATTTTGATTCAACAAATAAAATTCAGTTAAAAAAGCTGCCACCATTGGTTCAACAAATAAAATCTGATTTAAAAAAAAAATCTTCCCCAGTCGCTAACTCTTCCTCTCCTCTATTGACTGCGGCTGGCCTCTCCTCTCCTCACCACGGAACTATCTCCTTTAGCGTCGACATCTCTCTTTCTCTTTCTCCTTGTTGCAACCATCCTTCCTCCCTTTATCATCGTCGACCTCTCTTCTTACCTATAGGGGGCGTTCAAGGCGAGAGGCAGCAAGCGGCATTCAAGGTAGCGAGCGGCGTTCCATGCGTTGAGATCGAAGGCGATAAGCGGCGTTCCCGATGCTATTGATCGAAGGCAACCAGTGGCATTTTAGGCTCCGTTGATCGAAGACAATAAGCTATTTTTTTGTCGGGGTGGAGAAGAGGACCGAACCACCTTGCGGAGACTGCATCATGCATCGTTGATCGAAGGTAGAACGCAGCTCCATCGAAAGCGGCGAGCGACGGAAACACGATCGATGCATGCCCTCAACCCACGGACGGATGAAACGAACCGTCAATGTTTTCAGCCGGTTTAAGTGTGATTCATCCCTGAGGTTAAAATCGTGATGGCGCGGATCGAACGAACAAGATGTCGTGATCACATGTGTATGTGTCAAGGGGCATTTTCCCGTGACACGAAGCGTGAAGCCTCGCGGCACCAGTGCCGCTTAACTTATAGCTCTCGATCGCTCAGCGTCAAAATCATGAAACATATGCAGCCGTCCCGCACTGCGTAATATTATGGAGTACCAAGTTATCCACCCTTAGGGCATTTATCTTGTAAAATCGTCCTTATAAATGGCCAAGAATGTGACGTTCCCGTAGGGTACGTCTTTTGCATCTTCAATATGTAGCAAGACTCCTATATCTACGGTACACTGGGAGGAGTTCACTAGTGTCTTCCGAGGCCCAATTGTATATTATGTTTCATCATATTTAATATAAGTAAGTTTTTCTTTTATTCTAGTGTCATGGCCTTGAGCGTGGGGTGGCAACCCACATCGGTGTCCTTTCATGACGTCCCGTGGTCCTTTCGTCGCCCCTTCGGACTTTAAGCGCCCGCATTGGTGCCGCAACGCGCTAATGCCACGGTCCTATGACGAGTAGTCCAACACTCTAGTCATATCAGTGATTGAATGCCTATAAGAACGACTCTCGGCGTAGTCGTCTCGAACATAAAACTTTCGCTGCAAACTCAAAACAGGCTTGGCTAGGTGCCTAACCGCCTAGTCGTCGCACATGGTCTAGTGTCCGAGAATGACCCCGTGACAAGTGGTATCAAAGCAGTTCTTCCTGCTCGGATTACCCAGCGACGATGACTCGCTTGTGTTATCGCAATGTGCCATAGCGTAGGAAATGTGCTTCCGCTCAAAAACTCCATCACGCACAGGTGCACTGGTACCATGGTCTTCGATCATGGATGTCAACGAGGAATGCGTGGCAAGCTTCCTCGCCGCACGCCCAGTCGTGCCCCGCAGCATGTTCCTCATACACCCGTGTCGTGTCAAGGAACGTCCGACATGCATCATGATGGCGGACTGATCATCCCGTCTAACCGGGACGGTCATACGTCGCTCACTCGAGTAGATCAACCACCCCAAGTATACAGTCGAGAATCATGAAGTGTCGCGCTGTGTCAAGAATGACCATATGCTCTGCATGATGGTCTTGCGCTACTCATACCATGAGATCGCTACACAAGCATTGTGTAACTCGGAGGACCCGTGTCACATTCAGGGACTGTCGGTCATGCATTATCGTGATGACCTGACACTGCTCGATATTTCGTGATGTCGCATCGCATGCACAGTCATGCAACATGAAGTGCACAACTGCTTCACGAGAGAAGTTGGCTTAAGTTTAAGCATCAAGGTTCATGGTCCCTTTCGACGAAGGAATATCATCCTATCGGCTAAGGAGCATCAATCACAAACATCCTGTCGTGCCGCAGCATCGCCTGCCATGTCATGATGACTTTTAAGGATGAAGCAAAGCGTTGATTACTTGTAAATACTCGCGGACGAGCTGTCAGCCTTGCCTGCTTCGTCAAGTGTCACCCCGCAAGCGGCGTGATGTCATCCATCAAGGGTGGGACGAACCTGCTACATGCCAACGCAATTTGACGCCGCAATTTAATGACCCATTTGGCAAATGGTCTGAGCGTCGATCATCGGCGAACCTTGACATGCTGCTGTCAAGAGTTCCGCCGCCAACCGAAGGAAGGAGTACCCTTTCCTCTCGGACAGCGCCTCGAGCAATCGAAACGGCCTCCAAGGATCGCAATCCAAATTTTTCGAAGGACACACTGCGATGTCGTCCCTTCGAATGGAGATGGAGGTGGTGTTGGGAGCTCAAGCCATAAGTTCACCAACCGTAATCCGCTTACCCAAGCGGAGCATCTTCACGAACACCCATGGTTCGTTGGAAACCCGGAACGGCTATTCTTTCACAAGCATCAGCCGTCCGGTGGACAAGTATGTCAAGGGCGCATGATCCCTGCCGACAAATGTAATGGCATTACTTCGTCCAAGTTGCGGACGGACGAGCATCTAAGATGCATCCTCTTCGTGAACGAGCACAAAGATCTCATCCCATTCATACCCCAAGGTATTGCCTAAGCTTCAAAGGAGATCCCAGGATCGAAAGAAGGCATATCCCAAGAACCTTGCAAGATGTGGCAAACTCAGGATGACGTTGCCATCGCGAGAATGTGAAATATGGCAAACATGCATCCCATTGAGACATGGGACAGAGGAAGTGGTAGCTCATCAATTATGAAAGCCCTGACAAGTTGGGGCTGGAGGTCAAGGTCGCTTTGTTCAGCATCGGCCAGATGAGCATGTTGAAGGAGGACGTGAAAGATATCATCGAGCTCCGCCTACAGTGTTCCCAGGAGGATGAAGACCCAGCGTTGGTGTTTTTCAAGTAGAGGGGTTGAAGCTTTGGACTAGGACGGATTTGGAACGACAGGATCGCCCAACCTCCGCTCGTTAGTTGTCGCTGTCAAGGCGTTCGTGCCAAGACAACTGTCATACCACCAAAGCCCTTGGACAAGGGCAATGGTGAGGGAGAGAAGTGCAAGTCGCATAGAGGAAGCTTTTATGCCAAAGACAAAGACAGCCCATCGAAGCAGGAGAATCGAGTTGAACCACGGGAATGTGGGGAGACTCTCGTCGCTCGCTATAGCGACTTGAAGTGGACAAGATAGAGAATGTCGTATCCGAGAACCTTGCTCTATTTCGAATCGTCGAGACATCAGACGATCGCCAATGGTAAGGTAGTCCCGCACTCGACATTCGACGGATGAAGGACTCCACGTTGCAGCCATTTACAACTTGAAGACGGTGAGTTGAACCACAAGGGAACGTGGGAAGACTCTCGTCGCCCATTATGGCGACTCAGAATGGATAAGGCATGGATTGTTACATCAAAGAACATTTTCCCACCTCAAGACTGCTGAAACATCAAGTGATCACCAAAGGGGAGGTGGTCCTGCGCTCTTCACTCGGTGGAGGTATGGAAGACTCTACGTTGTAACCATTTGCAACATAGAGACGTTGAGTCAAGCCCGCAAAGAGACCTGAAGCATCCCGAAGCATCCGTGGGAAGAACTCTTGTCGCTCATCATAGTGACCCGAAGCAGACAAGCTGCAAGCGTCGACATCGAAGAGCTTGTGCTGTTTCAAGCCGTCAAAATTCAAGAACGATCATCGAGGGTGAGATGGTCCCGTACTTCACATTCGACGGAAGGGAGACTTTGTGTTGCGGCCACCCGCAACATGAAGGCATCGAGTCAAGTCATGCAGGTCGAATGACAAGACTCTTTACCATGTTCTGCACGACTCTAAAATAACTCTTTTCCGAGCTACTCCTGAAGGCATACAAGAGTTGTTTCACCCAAAAAAATCTAAACTACACAAGTTGACGCTGCGCAAGTCGAAGAGAAGTGAAGCCAACAGAGATTTGATGGACGGATAGTTGCTTGATGAAGTCAGACCGCACATGACGGACTCCACTGGCGCTGCACAAGTGATGACCCCGGATTGGACGAAGGAACAACAAGCGAAGCAGACCTGAGGGAGGAGTCCTCAGCGAGACCCCAAGAAGCGGGCATTCTTGATGTTGCACAATGCTAGTGAAGTAGAAGTCAAGGCAAAGAAGATAGAATTGAACGAGACAAGCGAAGTCAAGACTGAAGTCGAAGGCCCTGAGGAAGCCCGGACAACGGCGTCGGGGGCGTCGCCGACTTTGGTGAGGGAGAATGTCATGGGGCATTTTCCCGTGACACGAAGCGTGAAGCCTCGCGGTACTAGTACCGCTCAACTTATAGCTCTCGGCCGCTCAGCGCTGAAATCATAGAACACATGCAGCCACCTCGCACTGCGTAATATTGCGGAGTACCAAGTTATCCACCCTTAGGACATTTATCTTGTAAGGTCGTCCTTATAAATGGCCAAGAATGTGACGTTCCCGTAGGGTACGTCTTTTGCATTTTCAATATGTAACAAGACTCGCAGGAGTTCACTAGTGCCTTCCGAAGCTCAATTGTATGTTATGTTTCATCATATTTAATACAAGTAAGCTTTCCTTTAATTCTAGTGTCATGGTCTTGAGCGTGGATTGACAACCCACATCGGTGTCCCTTTGTGACGTCCCGTGGTCCCTTCGTCGTCCCTTCGGACTTTAAGCGCCCAAGCGCCTGCATTGGTGCCGCAACACGCTAATGTCATGGTCCTATGACGAGTAGTCCAACACTCTAGTCATATCCGTGATTAAATGTCTATAAGAGCGACTCTCGACATAGTCATCTCGAACATAAAACTTTCACTGCAAATTCAAAACAGACTTGGTTAGGTGCCTAATCGCCTAGTCGCCGCACGTGATCTAATATCCGAGAATGACCCCGTGACATATGCACCTATGATATTCTTATATATATATATAATTAGAATATAGTATTTTGAGGTTTTTGTTTATTTACCTTTTTGTATACTTATGCCATCATGCACCTTCTCACGCTGCTCAGTATACAAGAAACCCACAATATCCCATTTGTCTTAATATCCCCATAAACCCATACATCTTCATCAATCTTTCTCCTTTCGTTGCTCGAAGAGCCAAATTGTTGCAAATGCATGATATGATTACAAAAATGGACGGGAGCGCAGCGTCCCAAAAAAAAAATATTCAGGTGGGTTCTTCTTGTTTCCTTGTATATGACGAATTCAAGCAGACCAAGAATATTGCAAAGGCCTGTGTTTTCTTTTCACGTGTCACAAACTTTAATATATGATATTTCGTATAAAGACACAAACACACGACGACGAAGAAAAATATGTAGCACACGTACTGCATGCGGTCTCTTTTATATGTCTAAACCAATATTTTCATAATCCTATCGGTATCCGGATCAGACTTCTTATCGGATCGCAGTTAGATCGATCCGATTAAATTAAATTAAATTTTATTAAAATAATATTATTTATAATAATTATAAAAATATAATATAAGTTGTATGATATAGTATATGAATATTGTGTTAATAATCTATTAATAAATTTAAAAATTAATATAACATAATTTTTATTTATTAAATTTTTTAATAATGATTAACATATAATATAAATATATTATTATTAATTTAATATCTATTATTTATTGATGATAGATGCTATATTAATAAATTTTATCTTAAATTATTCTTATTTCTTTTTTATTAACACTTTTCTTTTTTATTTCCTTTATTTATGCTTTGATAATTTTTTATTTTAATATTATTCAATTTTAAATACTTTCTTTTTTATTTCAATTCATATTAAATTATATACATATCATATTCCATCTTTTTTGCATTTCTTATATTTCTTTTCTTTTTCCTTTTTAACTTTTCTATTTTTGTCATTCTTTTATTTTTTTAAAAAAATTTGAATTGAACCGAACTGAACCAATTCAATCGGCTCGATTCAGTCGACCGGTTCAATTGGTTTTCTTTGTTCAATGTCAGAAATAATTTTGACATCAAACCGAATCGAATCACTAACCAATTCAAAATTAGTTGAACCAACCGGTCCGATCCAATATTGATAACATTGGTCTAAACGCTTCAATCAGACAGGTATGCTGCAAAAGTTAATTCCTTATAAGGTATGGGCATTGAGCATGGAAAAAAAAGATCATCTTTACTCACCAATTAATCCTTTATCTCAAGATTGGAATCTTTGGACCAGTGTCTCAAATTTGGAACGGTCCTATCCAATGAATTTTATTATTATTCGATCATTTAATTAGTGAAATCCCCTAGTTTATACATTATTATGAAATTAATGGACAACAAACTAGACAAAACGTAAGGTCAACAATAAAACTTTTAAAACCCTTTAGGTTTAAATTTATTTTTCACTTTAAAGCCGTAGAAACGTTTAATGAGTTAGTGTCAAATGAGAAGGGGGGAAGAGAGGTGCAACCTATTAATTTTGCTTATATGTTTAACTAACAATGGAACTAATTCTGTTCGTAATTAAGTGAAAATAGATAGTATGGCAAATATAATGTGCGCGTGGACTCGACTAGCTAAGTTTCTATCAACTTCTTCATAACCCATAATGAGATCAAATTAAATATATATATATATATATATACTAAATATATTATTATATTATACTATTACACAAGAGTCAGCTTAATTTGTAACGCCTGGCAAGAATCAAAATAAAAATGGAAAGAATTCAAATGCAAATCGAATGCAAAACATGGAAAGAATTCGAATTTCGAATTCCAATCAGAATAAAAAAAAGAAACAAAGAACAGAAATCAAGGGAGAGATTGCTCCCTCGATTTGTCCCCCGACTCCTCGATCTCGGCCAGACTGTGGCTATAAGAGGGTGTGAAGAGAACCCTTGCACCCCTCTTGGATCTCCTCTCGACCGGCCACCGCCAACAACTTTCGTCTTCCCCTGTTCTTCTTCCTCTTCATCTCCGGTGATCCGCGCGCGCAGATGACAGAAGGATGATGGTGAACGCATGGTCCTCGACAGCCCTCTCTCAATGCACCGTGAAGGTCAGCCGCACTTCCTCATCGACCAAGAGCGATCGGAGTCCGAGAACGAGACGATAGAACCACCGGTGGATCGAACAGTCGAAAAAAGTACTCTAGATGTTTAATCCCCCTAGACGATGAAATATTGATCGTTTGATGCGTGCGAAGATTCTATTTTGGTCCTGAATGTCTGAGCATTATTTTTTGTATTATAACCATCGCGATTTGATGATCGAAAGTCTGCCGAAGATGAACCGGCGGCTCTGCCTCGTCGTAGAAATCAGTCGACCGGTTCAACATGAACAATCGATCGATCCGGCAAGAGATCTGCGCTCATACTATCGGTCATCCGGTTCGATCAGGATGATCGATCCGATCTAATGCATCGACGCGTCGTACAATCGGTCGACCGATTCAATAAGAACAATCGACCGGTCCGACAGCTTGCCTTACTAAGAGAACGGTCGACCGGTTCAAGGGATCCGGTCGACCGGTCTAAGGAAAGACGTCGATCGGACTAATGAGAATGATCGACCGACCCGGGTATGTACCCAGACCGAAGAACGATCGATCGGTTCAACCAAATTGACCGATTTAGGTCGACCGGTTCAAGCCGACCGATTCAAACCAACCGATCCAACAGGAAGGTTTCAGGCTGAATTCAACGTACGAACGCTGACCCGGTATGAGTCGAATCCCGGTCCGAGTCACGCGCATGAACTCTAAACCAATGTTTTCAGAATCGGATCGGCGATCAGATCAGACTCCTTATTGGGTCGCGGTTGGACCGGTCCTATTGAGTTCGACCGAATTGAACAAAATTTAATTAAAATAATATTATTTATAATAGTTATAAAGAGATAATATAAATTATAAGATATAGTATATGAATATTGTACTAATAACCTATTAATAATGTTAAAAATTAATATAACATATATTTTATTTATTAAATTTTTTAATAATGATTAACATATAAATATAAATAGATCATTATTAATTTAATATCTATTATTTATTGATGATAGATGCTATATTAATAAATTTCATCTTAAATGATTGTTATTTCTCTTTTTCTTTAACACTTTCCTTTTTATTTCCTTTATTTATGCCCTTTATAATTTTCTATTTTAATGTTATTTAAATTTAAATACTTACCTTTTTTATTTCAATTTCTATTTAATTTAGATGTCATATTCCCTCCTTTTCTTACCTTTATCATTTTTTTAATTTTATTCTTCAAAATCTGCATTGAACCGATTCAAACCGGTCGGTTCAACCGATTTTTCTCGATTCAATGCTAAAAATGGTTTTAACATCAAACTGAATCAGATTTTCGGTCGGTTCACGGTTGAACGGTTGAACCGGTCGGTCCGGTCTGATTTTGATAACATTGCTCTAAGTAGAAGACTCGACCCGGTTACTCTTAATCGGCCCGAGTTCTATTGTAAATGACGTAAATACCATTGTGGGTCCAAACTTTCATAATTGAGCCTCTATCTCGACAAGCCCACTTGAGGTCATACCCCTTACTATAAAGACACGAATGAACATTGCCCACCCTAAAGAACGGGTCGGGACTTGTATGAAGAAACGAAGAGGTAGAAGATCATATTGTTACCTCATGAAAAAGGGATTGAGGAGACAACAAACTTACAGGTCTTTAATGACCACTGCTCCTAAGATATAAGTCATCTTCCACTTGTGTTCCAAAAAAGCGTGATGTATTGACACAACCTTTTCCCCAAAGAGGGCAACAT
Source organism: Pontederia crassipes (assembly GCA_030549335.1). Lineage (NCBI taxonomy): Eukaryota > Viridiplantae > Streptophyta > Magnoliopsida > Commelinales > Pontederiaceae > Pontederia > Pontederia crassipes. The sequence goes on along the minus strand of CM060196.1, from coordinate 63,679,083 downwards.
ATGAATTACAAAGCATAGCGTCAGAGGGACAGGTAGCTTAGCTGAGAAGACAGTGAATCTACAGATTGTTAAATGATCATTGTTCCCGAGGTACATGTCATCTCTCACCTGTATTTTGAAAAGGGTATGCATTGGCATTACACCTTCCCCAAAGCGGGCATCTTGACTTTACAAATGTATAGAGGCACCTCTGACATCTCAATCTAATAAAGTCGAGCTTGCATAGGACAATGAATTTCAAGGACAACATGGTAATGTAAAAGACATAATACAACTCATGGTAAAGTTAAGTATAGCACAGTAAAGTATAGTATGGTAAAGTACAATAGAGCATGATAAAGTAAAGTACAGTAAAGTAGGATAAAGTAAAGTACAGTAAAGTATTGTAATGCTAAGTATAGTAAAGCATGATAAAGTAATATATAGTAAAGTACAAAGTATGGCATAATAGAGACAAAGTAAAGTTACCGAAGAGAATAGAACATGGTATGGTAAAGATAAAGTATTGTCTAGTGAAATACAAAGTCTGGCATAGTAAAGACAAGGCACAATTGAACAAAGTACAAATATAGTAAAGATTAAAGCATTGATATGATAATGCATAGTCCATTGCTTATTGAAATCAAAGTATAAAGATCAAATACCAAAGTATAATATTCATTGCTTATCTATTATTTATTTAAACATCATCTGATTATTATTCTATCGTCTATGTTTCTATTGTACTATGCATTTTCGCTCACGGGTATTTTATTCCCCTGCATTAGGATTTTACATGTGAGAATTTTACATAAGGAGGTGCTGGAGGACGCAGAGCTTGAAGAATGTTGCACATGACTTATCGAACGCATAACATTCGGCTCTTTCGTTGCATTAGTTGAATAATCGATCCTTGCATTTGAAAGACATTATGATTTTTTCCATTTGAATCTAAACATGTGGTTATTTGCTCGAACTTATTGGAGATCGTGATCATTCTCTTCTTTGTTATAAAATTCATTAATTATCAGTGTCCCTTGATATTTTGACGTTCACTCTTTCGCAATAAAGTTCTTAGTTATTTTATTAGAATAATCGATGCCACGTATTACATTTGTTGAATGGTATTACAAAGTAAAGTTATTTTATTAGTATAATGATCAAGGTCATAGTATGATCAATAGTGTAGTAGACAATGTATCGTCCCCGGGGCCTACGTGGCAGGAGAGTCGATCTTGGAGGAGTTACATAATTAATGCCAATGTAAAGTCTATGTTTGGTGCTTTATTAGAAAGGCCTTGCCTCTTATGCTGCGAGCATTCGGTAAAATTAATCTTTTTGATAGAAATTTTTACCTTCTTTGTTGAAAGCAAAGAACTAAAGCATCATAATTTTGTTTATTTTGTCAAATGCTATTGCCCTATGAAATGTAACCAATCCGTCAAATTTGTAACTACACGCAATTGGCTTTCGCAAGGGAAGAAAAGGCCAAACCAACGACGATTGTTGCAGTGGTAACGGACTATGTTCTAAGTGGTTGGACGGATATTAGTAGCTCCGGGATCGATTCTTAAAGTCGTCGCGTTGATCAGGGGTTTTATCTTTCTCGCTTCCACCTCGATATCGGATTAATCAGGTGCAGTCTTGGATAGCTCTGAATACCAGGCAAGTTGATATCGAAAAAGGCCAAACAATATATGTTCTTGGATAAATCACGGCATGCACAAGCCACACCAAATAAAACACACTCGCTATTGCAGATATACTCCGGAATCATGATGAACAAAAATACAAAGAATTTTATATTATTGAAATAACAATTACCATTCCTTTTTTATGCTTATACATATATAAAAAATAAAGGGGCCAAAGGACCCATGCCAAATCCCTCTGAACCCATCCCTGACCGTTGACTACGCCTTCAGTGCTTCTATCACTCATCCGTGTGTGACGAGATAATCATCATAGGCCGGATTAAGTTGGAGTGAAGTGAATAGTAATTCTTCGTAGCAAAGGTCTCAGAATTCAAATTTTTATAAACATAAAAAATTTTCGTTAGAACTTCACCCGATATAATCAGATGTGCTACTCAAAATGACATCAGATTAGTCAAACCTAATGATGTCCGGAACTTAAACATATATCTATATATCAATTAATGCACCTTTTGTTCTGGAAAGATGGCGGCCGCATTTAAATCATTGATTTATTAATTAAAGATTCAAATTATAAATGATTAAATTTCATCATTTAAATATGTTATTTATCTAAACTAATTAATGAATCAATGATTCATCCATCTAAACTCTGGAGGTACATTGCAACCTTATGATCTTCTTGCACCTCATCACAATATATATATATATATATATATATATATATATATATATATACACACACACACTAACCAATTAGATAAAAAAAGAATTATATCATTTTATACCGCACAGTCTATGATATAGCAATAATGCTTTCATAGACAAATCTTATAAGGAAAATGTTTCACCCTCTAGGCTGATTTTTAGTAGCATTGCTCATCTTATAATATTTTGATACAAAATAATAATTTTGAATCACACCCAATTCTGGTCGAAAATACTTTGGGCCAAGATCACTTTTCAAAAATCCGAGTGGATAACCGGATGGTCGGGTCGTCTTTGCTCATGCACAAAACCAACTTTTTTTAAAGTAAATGCATAACTTATATATAATTATCAATACTGTCATGACCCCGATTTTAATCATAATTTAAAGCGGAGTTCATGACTCATTATAGACGTTCAAATAAAATTGAAAAGGATTGCGGAAACGTGATGTAATTTTTTTTCATAACATACATAAGAATGAAAATATCATAAAATAAAACACATAATTTATGATGATCCTTCAAAGCAAATCAATAATTCTTAAGTTTTACATTCCATAAAATGATTTTGTCTTCTTACAACATATAAAATATTACATATGCATTACGCATAACCAAACCTCTCGACATCCTAATAGAAGGACATGAGAGACTCAAATCTTCCCATCTTATCACGAATCCTTCAAATACGTACTAGCACATCACATGATTCCCAAGAATTATCTGAAAAATGTTGAAAATAACAGAGTGAGCTAAAATAGTTCAGTAAGTTGATAACTCATAGCCTATGTGTTACCAGCTAATCAATTCGTAGTGACATGAAAAGCATGTAATAATTATAATAGCAAAATATGTATTTTCATATATTTGATAATTATATATATAACATACTAATCAGAAACATCACACTCAACTTGCAATCAATATCAGATAAATCATATCAAACATATGTATGCAAATGCAACACTCTCATATGAATGCACGGATCACCAACTGGCCAGTGGTCGGTAGGTGGATTTTAGAGGTGGCTCCCATCGTGATCAGCGATGTAGCACTTAGCTCCATTCTACCTCGTCCCTTTCGGAGAACAAATCATATAGCGATAAGTGGACTCTAGAGATGGCCCCTACGGATTCTAGATGTGGCTCTCATCGTGACTACTCACGATGTGGCACTTAGCTCCGCATGGCACTTAGCTCTGCATGGCACTTAACTCCAGTCTATCTCATCCCATTTCTGGGGAACAAAATAATGCATTGGATTCTAGAGGTGGCTCCCATCGTGATCAGCGATGTAGCACTTAGCTCCAACCATCATACATGCAATGTAGGCATATGCAGATGCATGATTCATCACATAACGATCATATCTCAAATATCAGAAGATGAATCAAACTCATTCAAACGGAATAGGATTACATCCCATAAGATAGCTCCATAATATTTCACATACGCTTTACCAATGAACCATCAATTGATCAATCATTCAAAACAAAAATTTTATATAAACTTGACGATATATGAATTTAATACATATAATAATTGTATCTCGATGAATCATATCAAATACAATTTCAAACGAAATAAGATTGCACTAATCCATTCATATCATATGCTTTTCAAATGTGCAATCATACAATCATTCAGATATATTTTTCATAATTGCATTTCTCGAAATTAATTCACAATCAATCCAAAACATATTAAATACATATAAAAATCGACGTCACACCAAATTCAAAAGAGGTGAAAACATAGAGTAGGAGAAATTAACTTACCTCACATAAACGATCACTCAAGGTGTTTCCTCATTTCTTTTTCTTATCATTCATCTAACCCTATACCAATAATATAAGTCAATATTACTCTTACAACAATACTAATATAGAGATTTTACTAGCTCAATCAATTCAATCCATCATATTTGGTTATCTTGTCTTATGGCTGATTGCACACCTATTTAAGAAAATTCATAACTCTTAATATAAATAATAAAATAAAATGATTCTAGTTTTACTTAATTCTAGATTACAGAGACCTTAATCTATAAAAGTTTCATATTTTATTCCGTTAGACTTGCTTTTTAGTAAAATCATCATTCATCCTAAGTTTCATGTTGTTTCTTTATTTTTACAAATTGGGTAGACTAACTTTTATTATCTATATCAATTAGTATACAATTCCTACTCTGGTGATTCCATCTCTACATGAAACGTAACATCTTCATATTTCACCTCCTAGAGTATCAAATAATTCTATGACATATTGAATTTAACACATAATTTACAAAATTGGCTAACAGTTTTAGAAAACAGAGTAATAGCATCTTAAAGATGAACACATAACTTTATATACAAATAACGAATAAATCCGATTCGAAAGCTTAACAAAACTAGATTCTAGAATGTAAAACATATATTAATGGCAGATTTTTACTCCTCATAATTTATGTACATAAATTTTCGTAAGCAGGGACATCTTATCATACTTTAAAAAAATGAGAGATATCACTTATTCTTTTCATGACTCCTATGCAAATTATTTTGAAATAATTCAAATTGAGTAAGAACCTTAGTTCACACAAGATTTAGACCCATAAGATTCATAATTTTTTTTCAAAATATATAATTCATAGCACAATTTCTAAACCATGTCTGCTAATTCTATAGGACAATAGAATAGATATTACGTGCTTAACTCATAATATTTTAAATACACATTATTTCAGAATAATTCTTCTTTCTACAAGAAATGAGATTTTGAATAATCTTTCTTCGAGTTCCATATGATTATAATCACTTAGACATTTTAACAATAAATTAAGCATTCAACTACTAAACTTAGTATAAGAACATCATTTTCCTAATTTTGGTTGTTCATACCTCTAAGTTATTAGTCAAGTTTCCTTATTAATTCAACCAATATGATAAGCGTGAATTAAAGTTTAAGCTACCACAAAATTGATAAAATCAATAATTCAAATCCACCTCATACATACCTTATAATTTTCTTTTCTTTTTTCTTTGGTGTCGTGTTGTATTTCTTCCCTTCTTTGGTTCGGCCAGCTTCAAGAATAAGATCCCTTTTCTTTTTTTTTTTCTATTTGTCCTTCTGTCCGACCACACGAAAGTAAGTAAAAGCTTCCTTTTATTTTCCCCTTGAGTCACGAATGGTAAGTCGGTAATCATGTAGGATTCCATACATTTTATTTTTGCATGGTTTGTGAGGACGTGGCAGATCACAATTTAATTTAGATTCTTGTGAGGTGAGGTGTCATGCTAAGTGTTTCTCTCTCATGTTTTTTTTATGGTAAGTCGGTACCATCAAACTGGTGGGTGTCCGCTGCCATTCCAAACCTAATTAGTTATTTTATGTGATTAATTCCTCTAATTAGCGAATCCAAAATTGGTACGTACTAGCTAGCCACTTAATTAATTAGCATAATTAGGATGTTTAACTCTTATAGGGAAGTTAATTCAAATTAATTGAATAATGATATTTAATATGATTATTCTTAACAAATCACATTTTGCTACATAGATGATTGGGAATAAGTTAATTAAAACGATCATAACTTCAAATCATTTTTGCTCTTAGTACAAGAAAATAAGGATAATACGATGTGTATATTCACACGCACACACATATAGCACCAGTACGTTACATAGTTAAGTAACTAATTAGGCTAATTAACAATTAAGCATATTAATTACTAGCATCATATTGATCCCACAATATTAAATTCAAATTAATGGTATAATATTTCATTGAATTGTCGTTGGAGCTCATTAATAATTTACTTAAAAAAATCACCATTAAATTGAATTAATTAGGGAAATATTTAACTTAGGATATTACAAATACTGTCCTGATACAAAAGTTGTTGGAGGCCCGACAGAGAGTTATCCTCCCAAAAAATATCAACTGAAATCATTTTGCCAAGCTTAGCAAGATAATCTACGGCAAGATTAATATGCCTAGGACAATGATAGCATTTAAAGTTTACAAAAGAGACCAAAAGATTGTGTATTTCCTACACCAGATTCCAGAGCTTCCAAGGTACATCCTGCTTGCGGTTGTTGATATCGACCAAGGCGGAAGACTCGGAATTTAGCACAATATTCAGAAGCCCCAGCCGTTTGCATGCCCACAGCCCCCACAAAGCACCTAGCGCCTCCGCCTGGATAGCAGAAGTGACATTACACTTGATGGAACCTGCACATATGAAGTTAAAGTTAGTTAGCATTTCGTAGGATAAATCCTGCACCGCTGGCCAAGGTCCGATGACAAAAGGAGCCATTGGAGTTGGTCTTGATCCAGGAACCGGGTGGGGCCTCCCAATGGACAGAGAGATTGTCCTAGGGCTGAAGATGGGCAGGGAAAGGGGAACGATGAGCCTCAGAATTGTGGTAATCAACATGCTCTGAGTACCAGGCCAACACCCACACCCACAGAGACGCAGTGGTTGCCCGCTTGGAACCAAACTGAAGATCTCAACGTCATTTCCAAATGGCCCAATGAGAGAAAGCGATCAAGGATAGAAGGGAGGATTTAGAATGAGGGACAAGGTCAGAGCCTTCAAGAGTCCAGTCTCCATGCTTCCAAAAAGAAAAAAATTTAAAGGTATAGGTGAGCTTGGATTGAGCGAGTGCCCAGAAGGCAGAAGTATCAGAACATTCATAAAATAGATGCTCAATAGTTTCAGGGTGAAGGCCACACATAGGACATAGGGGGTTGAAGTTGGGCATAAATTGAGAGAGCCAGGCCAAGGTAGGAAGACGACAATGTAAAATTTTCCACACAAAAAGCTTAATTTTTTGCGGGAGCATGAGCTTCCAAGTAAGGTTCCAAGAGGGCCATCCAGACTGATCCGGCGGGGTATGTTGACGGCACAAGAAATGATAAACAGATTTGGCAGAAGGTCTGCCAAAGGAATCATGGATCCAATACCATCTATCATCATCGGCAGGGTGAGAGAGAAAGATAGCAGCAATAAGGTTTGCAAGGATCAGACCAAAACATAAGTGTAAGAGAGGAATATTCCACTGCATATTATCAGAAATGAGATTCTTGACTAGCATATTGTATCAAAATCCATATCCATATTAATGTAAGTTGGCATGAGATTCAAAGACGTACAAAAGATCCAAGGGTCCTTAGTAACACTAGTGGAGGAGCCATTACCAATGTATTTCTTGAGGCCAAATCTAATTTCCAATTGAGTTTTAAGCATTAATTTCCTACACCAGGAAGGATGCTCGGATGGAGCAGTGGAAGACCAAGGATGATGATCAGCATATTTGACCCTAGTGAGGTGAATCCAAGATGTGGAATGATTATTTAAGAGAGTCAGGACTCTTTTGGCAAGCAAGGCATATCTAACCATATGCAAATTCCTGATACCTAAACCCCCATCCTTGTATGATTTCTGAACAGTGCCCCAGGACACTAAATGGATACCTTTGTTAGTATGATTATTTTTCCATAAAAAGCTTCTAACATTCCTCTCAAGAGTATCGATGAGACCCTCAGCAATATAAACAAAACCCAAGGCATAATTAGGAATAGTATTAATGATAGATTTAATTAAGACCACTCTACCAGCCATGTTTAAAGTGGAGGCTTTCCAACCATCAATGCAAGTTACAGTTTTATCAATAAGAGCTTGTTGATGAGAGATGGGGACATATTTGTTTGAAATTAAGGCACCCAGGTAAGTGAAAGGTAGCTTACTTTGACGAATTCCTAAGAGGTGCAAAATCTTATGTTTCCTTTTGCTATTAAGAGATCTGGGAAGATAAACTTCAGACTTAAGAGGGTTAATGGACTGATTGGTGAGATGATGATATAATTGAAGAATATCCCTAAGACATTTACAGTTTTTGAGATTGGCCGTAACAGTGATCAGTAAATCATCGACATATAACATATGGCTCAAAGAAAAATCTTTAAGAGTGAAAGGAATGAGTTGTCTAGAATTGACAGCATTATGCATTAGCGTAGTAAGCACCTGAGTAATAGTGATAAAGAAATATGAGGAGAGAGGGTCACCTTGTCTCACCCCACAATGACTATTGAAGTAAGGAGAGGGTGTACCATTAATATGATAGGAGAAGAGAGGAGATTCAACACAAGCCATAATCCAGTTAATGAAAGGTGTAGGATATTGCATACAAGTGAGCACATTTTTAATTCCACACCAACTAACTCTGTCAAATGCCTTGTTCATGTCGACCTTAATGATCATAGTTTTAGCTCTCCCCTTGTTCATCGAGTGGGTTACCTCCTGGCTAAGGAAAATATTATCCTATATTGATCTACCCGGCAGGAAAGCAGATTGACATTTGTCAATTAGACTATCAAGTGCGGGTTTGATATGATGGGCTAGTAACTTGGCAATGACTCTATACATGATATTACATAGCGCAATGGGTCTGAAATCAATAATCTTGGTTGGTTTAGGCTTCTTTGGAATAAAGATGAGAGAGGTAAGAGTCCATTCTCTAGGTAGCCGGGTGGTTTGAAAGAACTTATGAATTTCAGATATGAAATATTGACAAATGATGTGCCAATTGATTTTATAGAACTCTAAAGTGAATCCATCACGCCCAAGGGCCTTCCCAGGGGCCAGGGATCATAAGCTTTCTACAATCTCATTATCTGTGATTGGAGCAATAAGATGATCAATCCATGACCTATCCAACAGTGGAAGGTCAGGCCAAGAAGATGTGGGTATGGGAGGCAGTGCATTAGGCTTCCAAAGGTTTTTATAGTGTTCAACAAAAGCATTCATGATGCCAGCATTATCTTGCAACTTAGTTCCAGAATCCGTCTCGATATAATGTATTAAATTATTATTATGCCTAATCATGGAGCTTAAATGAAAGAACTTAGTATTCCTATATCCATCCTTAAGCCAGTTAACTCTGGATTTGGATCACCACTTAAGAGTAATTTGTCTTAAAATGGCAGCGTGATGATGATAAAGAGCACGGAGCCGCCCTAAGTCATGGTCAGATAAGCCGAAGGATTCATCTTTTAACTCAAGAGCGGTAATTTGGTGGCCCAACTCATCAGCCTTATTTTCAAGGTGACCAAGGTGCTTCCTATTCCAATATAAGGTTCTACGTTTGACGTCCAGGAGGGATTGATGGATGGAGGTATTGGGGCGCCTCTTCTCCCAAATGTCCATAACAATTTTCTGAGCCTCAGGGTACTTAAGCCAAAAGACCTCATATTTGAATTGGTGGGTTTTCCTGGTTCTAGAATTAGTGTTAAGGAAAATCGGATTGTGATCAGAAGCACATCTAGAAAGAGAGAGAAGAGATAAGGATGGGAACTTAAGCATTCAGTAGGAGTTAACGAGTACTCTATTTAATCTACACTAGATTGTAGCAAGGCCATTTCTATTATTGCACCAAGTGTAATGAGTGCCATGCATAGGAGTGTCAATTAATCCGTGGGTATGAATTAGATCATGCAGAGCTTGAATGGATTTAGTAAGAATAAAAGGACGACCACCTTTTTTATCATTAGCACGTATACATGTGTTAAAGTCACCGACGATAGCCCAAGGAAAATCAGTAAGGTGCATACTAGTAAGGTCTTTCCACAATTTGGTTTTTATGTCTGGTAATGTACTCACATACACACAAAGTAAGCAGGAATGAAAATGACTCGAAAGTGACAACAGCATTCAGAAACTGAGAGGAGGTAGAGATCAGAGTTACCTTAGTGCTATTATTATTAGGCTAAGCGATTAAGATTTCCCTAGATGAAGAAGTAACTGGGGCAGCTAAATGACACTAGTGTGTACCTAAGCGACAGGCAATAGTGCAGGATGAGTCGGCAGTAGCATGAGTTTCCTGCAGAATGAGTAAATCCGGTCTATGGTTTTTAATAATGTCGGCGAGGCAGTCCCGGACGCGACTGCGTAACGCCCCCCGACAGTTCCATGATATCATTCTCATTTGTTTAGATCTAGGGATTCTGGATCACAGGCAGCCATTTTGTTCTGGACCTGCGTCGAAGTATGTAAGACGTTAGTGCCAAGTATAGCGTGAGAAGATTTAGATTTACCTTTTCCTATGTCGTCCTTCCCATATTTGATCTTCTTCTTGGGTTCCAGCACAAGCGGCGCTTTTAACGACACAACCCGATCTTTCTTTTGCGACGACCTAGGAGGCGGAATGAGGACCAGGTCATCGAGCTCCACCTCGGAGCCATCGAGTGATGTTGAGCGTGAAGGGGAGGGGTGCTGAGCTGCTGTAAATATTTCTTTGACATGATTCACTAAGGTATCGTGATCCCGGCCAGTCGTCGGTATAGATGGAGGAGAGGCTGGTCGAAGGGGGGCTGGAATAAAGGACGACAATTTGATGTATTGAGAGGTTGGGAGAGGAGCGGAGGCCAGGGTTTTGCATGGGGATGAGGAATGGAGATGAGAACGAGGGTTGGAGATGATCAGAGAGTGAACTGAGAGGTCGTCTCTGGGGCAATCGGGGGAGGGAGTTGAGTGAGTGATGGGGTACATCGAACGGTTGGATGGGTTACACGTCGTCGATCCGTGGGAGACAAATGGAGGAAGCACAATCATAGGCGGAGACTGGTCATGTGTGTCGCACATAGGAGCACACGTCAGCAATCCGTGGGAGGAGGGGGGAGAAAATAGATTCTTAGAGAGAGTCTGAAGTTCGAGGCAAGATGGATCGCGCGATGGAAGACACGTCAGCAAGTCATGGTTTTGTTGAAGTCGGTTATGAGAGGAACACGTGGTCATATCCTGCAAGGCAGATAAAGGGCCGTTAGCAATCTGATCTTGGATGTGGGTAACGAAATTTAACCGTTGGATTGAGGTAGGGCCTCCAGCAAGGCGGATGACCGGCTGCGATCAGACGATGGTGTGGACTGCACAAAGAAGGAGGGGCGGTCCAGGGACTGAACCGGAGCATCACTATCGTTTCGCAATCCCGGTCCATGACCCGGTTCACGATAGGACGGTGGCGCACGGAGCTACGGCCCGAAGAGAAGCACCGTCTCCGGCGCCGGCGATGACTGAGTACAGGCCTCCAGTCGATGTCCAACATGACCACACCTGAAACAGAAGAGAGGGAGCTTTTCATATAAAATGCGTTGGAAAACTTTAGATCCATCCGGGTTAAGAAGCCAAACACCTTGCTTTAAGGGATCGGAGTACGAAAGCTCAACACTAGCCCTGGCTCTGCCGATCGACATTGCCCATTCGTCCACCGCGAGGGGAGTACCAAAAGAAGCAGCGATCCGGACGAGAGATTCGCGGTTGATCATTTCATAAACAAGTCCAAGAAGTTGAATCCAAGTAGGGTATGCAGAGGGAGATTCATCAAGCGGTCGAAAGAAGGGTTTGGCCACCGTCATGTAAAGAATGTGTCCGCTGAGGTTCCAGGGACTCTACGCTAGAACTTGCAACCGCTCATTCAGATCATCAAAATGGCATAAGTAGTAGTTATTACCTAGATAGATAACATGTAGAGGTTTCTGCAGGTTCCAAAGTATAGGTAGCTATGCTTGAAGCCAGGATGTCCAAGCATTGGGGTTAACAAAATGGTAGATCAGACTGTGCTAGATGTCCCCCGTCTCGCAACTCGAAATCTCAACAGTTGCAGAGATGTGTTCCATAAGTTGACGTAGCTAACGCAGAGAAGGAGCAGACGGAGCTGAGAAAGATGGTGGATTTTGCCGCCGATTATCAGGGGGGCTTTGACGCCTAACGACAGCAGCCCAAGATGTAGGAGGCTGAGTACTGATCTAGTTCACCTTAGAAACATCTACGGGATGCGGGGCGATGGTGAAGCGGCTGGAAGGAGGAAGAGGGGGTTGGGTTGGGGGGGGGGGGCGAGGGCGAGAACCCCCGCCCCATGAGAAGGATCGGCCGAGGTAGTGGAAGGCATTAGTTTAGAAGGGGAGTGGTAGGAAGAATGGGTAGAAGAGGAGAAGAAGTGGGGAAGGAAGGAGGAGGAGGGATGATGAAAAGGCAGGGGACTCCGGCAACGCTGTCGGAGCCGCCCAGGCGGCCGGTGGGAAAAGCTAGGTTAGCATGAGAGGGTTTTGGTCGAGGGAGCGGAGCAGAATGTGACCAGATCAACATTCCAAAGCCAAGCTCGAATCCTCAGTTCTTATAAGTGGAACTAATGCCCAACCTCTACCGAAAAGTTGATTCTTAAACTGCAGCAATGACTTGGGCTGAAGAGCCAAGGTCTTGCGAAGAGAGCAGGAAAATTTTAACATAAATAAATAAATAATTGCATGCAATGCAAGTTTCTTTCCTTTTCACCTGTCAAACGTCTGAATATTCTAATAGCCAAAGCCATCTGAAAATGGGTTGCAGAACACTTTGGTGAGAAGCACAGCTAAGGGATTATGGATCACGCCTTCCTGTGTACTGGCAGTAGCAATTTGTTCCTGGCTTGCAGATAGCCGGTGTTTTGCAAGAAAGATGGATCTCTAGGCAAAGATCTTCAAAAGTGGGGGAAAAAATATAAAGTAATAATCTGTACCCTTTACATCATTAACAAGAATATTGGACTCCTCTTTACAGAAAAGAGCCCAAAGACAATGGGCTACCAAAGGTTATGATTAACGTCTGCAGCCTTATGTACCCATTAGTTTGAGCTTCAGCAGAAAGACAAAAAAAAAAGGATAAGGAGCTCCACAGACCCCAATTCTGAAGACCAAGCAAGTTCAAATCCAGTGTAAGTGCTAAATTCAAGCAGCGGCATTAGTTGCATGAAATGAAACCAGAGCAAAAGCATATATCAGTACTAGCTAGCTTCTCAGTAACGATAGCAAATCCTGGTTCTGATATCCAAATTTGTTACAGATGGCGTTTCCAAAGAGATTATTTCATCTGGAGTTCAAGATAGACAGCCAAGAAATAGATGATGCTGACATATGTTTCAGGAAATAGATCGATAGAATGCAGAATGATATTAGAACAAAATAACATTAATAAATAGATAGTCGTTTTCCTTCCAGCTAACGGACCGCTGAGTTAATCCAAGGATCGACGAAGATAGGAGCTGTTTCCAGGGGATAGGATGGGCATCCATACTGAGATAATTAGCATCAGAAATCAATTCAGAATAAATTTAACCCAAGGTTTCACTTCTCAGACTTCAGGTTTAAACCACATGAGTTCCCGCCAAAGACTTCCAAATGTCACAGCACTCCTCATCCTCCTTAGACTTGCCACTGCCTGACAAAATCTCCAAGGAGCTGGGCATCCGCATGAGGTCCAACGTCACATGGTTCCCGGTCTCCTCATAGTTACTCCAGCCATTGTTGTTGTGCTGACACGAAGATTGTGATGCTGCTTGGGGTTGATGTAACCAGAAGTTGGAATTGTTAATGGCACCACCAATGTTGTGCAAGCTTCCTCTATCAGTGAAGAGTTGTCCTGCAATTGCAGCAGCCCGGTTCTCGGCGATAAGCTCCCGAAGGGCAGCGCTGGATCTGGATGAGATATCAGAAGCTGAAACCCAAGGCGTGTCCTCGGATGACAGAAGAGAGAGAGCACGACCCGACGAAGCCGTGAAGTATGGGCCCCTGACTCCAGTCATCGTGCTTTCTGCCATGAAAGGAAACAGATGATGAATGTTAGGAAATAAATGGGCCAAAAAAAGGCAAGGGCTTCTCTAGAAACGTGTATCATCTCTTCAAAAAAAGGTGACATCTACAAACACACCTTGATCAACGAAGTAGAACAAAGTAGTCAAAGTAGAACACCAACGAAGCATGTAAAGAATAGTAGATGGGGCATACCAAGATTTCTACAAAATCAACGAAGCACTTGCAATGGATTGCACAAATGCCTTTCATAGTATTCAAGATCCGTGCACACAGGAAAATCCAAGATGAACTATTAGTCTAAAGAACATGCATATCTGAATCCTCAAAGAAAATAACAGAAACTTTTAACAGGGTCGATCAGATTATATAACTTAGCGAGTTTTGTATACCGTGTCATCAAACATTCACTCGACTAGCCACATTAAACTGCTAAGTTGATGTAGGATGCATGCCATACGCAGGCAATTAGGTCATCAACCAGTGATGGATGCGTGCATATGCAGGAGAGAACATACAATATAACTATAGATTAGGGAGCTGCATTTCTGAATAGCAGAAATTTTGGTTCTTAGATTTAAACCCCCCTTTAAAAAGACATAAGACCTGCACAACTTTGGAAAATATGGATTTAAATTAGCAGACAATCTTCTAGATTGTAATATAGAAGCTAAGAATTATACTTAAAGAGACATTAACGACTCTAAACAAAAGCCAGTAGTTAATATTGTTATATCGACAGAATATTTGATATTGAACAAGAAGCATCTGATATTGCTATATCAATAGAGACGTTGCTTCCATAAGCTACTCTTAACTCCTGCAAATTGTAAGCAACTCTCCTCTCCTGAAAGAAAAGGATCATCAGTTGGTCAGGATGATCGGTAGGCTTAATTCCTTTCCAGGGATGACACATCAGAACAGATATGGATCTAATCAAAGTGAAAAAGATCCATTCGTTACAAGGACACCAAGCATTTAAGAAATGTTTATGATGTGTCATTTCCTTGTATAGCCGGGTTAGACGCTGAGGATCCATTGTTGGCCTGCAACATGCAAGCATTCTTCTAATTTATGAAATGCAATGACAAACCAAAGATTGGTGTTACAGCTCAACAATCTTTGAAACAAGGAGAGAGTTTCCTTTCACATGCCAAAACAAAGGAGAATATTTCTTTCAGAAAGAAAAAAAATATATTCGCAAGTACATAAAGTCCTGAAAAGTTCACTCTTGTCTGATATTCCATCCGTAAACTGTTGCCCTCCAACATAAAGATGTCAAACCTGATTTCTCATCTACCACTAGGTGAGTTCATCAAATTAACTACAGCAGTTTTAGCTGTCTCGAATTCGCATTTGAAAATGCAGCAGTAATATAGATTGAAGTTTTAGGAGGATTTAACATTTTCCTTTACGTAAAGAGCCACCACATGTTAAGCTAAAAATTCGCTGAGATTATTATAAAATCAAGGCCTACGAAATTTCGAAAAAAAGGAACAGTACAAAACCCCCTCAATAAATGCATAGATCGGGAAATAAAATAACTTAATCTCGAGGCTCTAAAAAAGCTTCGAAGCCTAGATACATCAGTGTTAGCTAAGATTTCACAGAATCTATAAAAAGCAAAAGAGACCTATCCGCTGCAGCCAACTTGTCGGTGTTGATTTGACAGTCTGAATGTAGAGGACACATCACACCCCACCTTTTTCTCTCCTCTCTTTAGCTTAACCTCCACCCAACCACAAACCCTAACCCTAACCCTAAATGGACCTACAAAAATCTCATCCACGCAATGTATTATATATTTTCTATACCCCACCCAACAACACTTCATTACGTTCCACCTTCTACTCCTGGTTTCCCGCTGCCAGACCTCATTATTATACCACATTAAACAAAGATTAAATTTTCCAATCCTCTCCTGATAAACAAGGTACTTGAACACTGATTTCTGTCACATATCGAGGAAAAGTTCGTGTCTGAAACGTGTATTCAGGATAAGAACGTGAACTAAAACAGCCATAAAGACAGAAAAAAGAAACAGTAACGAACTTGAATAAACTTACCTAAAGAAGAGTTTCTAATGAAGGATTCATGGTTGCTGCTCTTTCTTCTCCTCTCATTGTGGCCTGCCAGTCTTCTCCTGCAGCTCCTTTTGGAGTCGTCGAATTCAGATATCACGTGAAACCTTCAGCATGGCAGTGTCAGATGCATTAAGCATCGGATCAGGAAGAGACAAAGAGTTTAAGCAACAATAAACCAGAAATTAATCTAGGAGTAATAAACCTGCTGCACTGCTGACAGAATCGTTGCTCGGCGCCAAGCACGACGACCTTGGGGGCCTTGGAGTGCATCTCGCAGACCTTGTGTCGCTTGTGATACTCCTTCTCCTCCACCAACGCCTTCTTGCAGCCGTCCACCTGGCACCGAGGCACCGCCGCGGAGGACGGCGGCGGCGCGGGGGATGAGGACGCCGCGGCGCCGCCCATAGGCCGCTCTCGCTTTGTGGACGAAGCGGGGGCGACCGCGAGGCCGGCGCCGCCGCCGTCGAGCACGTCGCCGAAGTACTGCCGCTTGCCCAGCTTCAAGCACGTCATGTGGTGGTGGTACTGCTGCTGGAGGAGGGCTCCGTGGTGGTCCCCATCGGGGACCAGCGGTCGACGGTCGGAGAACGGGGAACAAGCTGTTGTAGTGGCGGCCGTAGCAATAGACGAACAAGAAGGAGAGGAGGAAGAAGAGGGCGCAAGAGGGGACGTGGAGCACCAGTTACCGAGATCCCATAAGCTCCAAGATGGAACTCCGTGGCCATTGGAGCTCCTCGTGTACTCTCCTCCGTTCTCCATTGTTGCTCTGTACTCCATGCCTGTTAGGTGGCAGTGATTGGTTGCTGCAAGATCTTGTACCTAAAAATTAGTGCTTTCCCAGTTAGATATGTAATAGATATGGTATGCTTGCTTTTGGCAGCAGGAGGAGGAGATGTGGAGCTCAAACTAGATCAGGGAAGAACAGTGGAGTCAGGCTCAAAGCTAAGAATACATATATGGGGAGGGAGAAAGTGAGTGTGCGTGACCAGGGAGTGGTGGCACTCCAAAAAGAGAGGGGAATAATGGAGGGGGAAAGGAAAAGAGAAATAAAAGGTTGTCCCCCTGCTGCAGGCTGCAGCTGACGCTGAAGCTGATGCAGCTGCTCCTGCAGCTTGTTACTGGTGCTGAGGCTCGTGTGTAAGGCTGTCTCAGTACACTGAACCCTCTTACGACTGGTGGAAGGAAGGCTGTAGCAAACAACAGGCTGGTCCTCCTACTGGTGCTACCCCCTTGGCCACCCTATTCATCATCATTCTTATGCACACAGCACACCGACTCCTGCGCGCCGCTGGTGACCGAACGGGGAGAGGGAGGAGAGAGGAAGGAAAGGGGAAGAGGACTGGGTCTGGGGTGGTGGCAAGGAGTGGGAATCACGTGCCTGGAGAGGTCACTGTTGCTAGGAGTGGAGTGTGGAGCCACACGTCCTTTGTCATAGTGCAGCTAACATGTTATATTTCCCCAGTTGCATGTACTTTGATGGGTTTTTTTTCTTTTATTGAGATTTACCTAATTAATTTGGATGTAAACAAGGAACTGATTCATAATAAGCCGGCAACAATCAATTTAGTATGAAAACGTTTATGAAATTCTATCAAAAGGAACGAGATCAATAATTAAGATAGGGGTATCTATGTTTTTATTTAAGCAATATAGATCATTTGTGTATGCACAAATAAAAGTTGTTAGAAGCTTTATCAACATATATATTAGTCGAGAGCAATTATCCTATATATATAATATATATAGTTTAAAACTAATTTTTACATATACATACATCAAAATGTTTCGTCCGTATAAAAAATTTCTTGATTAAACATGTACTATCCCATTTAAACTGGGATATAAGAAAACATATCTTTCAATTGAATATTAATTAAAAAAAGATGGAAATTTAAGAATGAAAAAAATTATTAGTATTTGATTAATTTAGAGTCGAGATAAAAAAAAATAGGCGCCTGATGAAGTACTGGTGATAATATTAACAACATGTCAACATCATTTAATATAAAAGAAAAGTTATTTAAATTTGACAGTTTAAATTAAGGATAATTAACTTGTTCCATTTTAACAAGTGACATAGTATATAATAAGGGTGGAATAATAAATGACTCATCTTCGTTTAAAAAAAATTATTAAACTTGAAGATGAACCGACCCTTAATACGTGGACAATGGGTTCTTTAGTGTCAGAGTGAGTTGGACTGCTTGGAGTTAGCTACCTAAAATAAATAAATAAAATAGAGAAATCATGGATACCGAAAAAAAAGACAGAAATCATATTATTTTATATTTGCGTATAAGATTTCATAAGGTGAATGTACAAATTAATACACACAAATTTATTGTTGCAGCAAGATTATCCCAGATGCATAAATAATGAATCTTGGACTAAAATAAATTTAGTCCTGATTCGAGTATTTCAAAATCTTAATTTTTATCATTAATTTTGTCCAATGAAGGATATACAACTTCAAACTTTTTTAGTTTTACTTCACCATTCCTGATGGTTTACTACTTTGACAAAATACTACAGTTTTATATGTTTCTATGGGGAATTGTTTGTTGTAAACGAAAACTTAATTGCCTGAGTGATGATGCTTATCTCAGACAAATATTGTTCTCTTGAAAAGAGGAATATTTTTTATCATGTTCCACTTTAAAACATAGCACAAAAATTACTTTTGTGTGAAAAAAAAAATCACATAAACGAGTTCTTCATCTACATAAAACTGTTTCAGTAAAGAGAACCTATTTTCATTTGAAATTTAATTTCTACCTAAAACTGTCCAAGATTCTGCAGCAAATTTATGATAACTTGATTGTAGAAGGCCTTGTGTGTAAAACTAAGCAAGTGGCTTTTATCCGTTTCTTTGTGCTATCTTTACTGCTGTCCCTGTTTCCACAGCAGTCCCTGGCGACCAGTATCCATGAGAGCACGCTGGACCGGAGGGCCCTTCTAACAGGAGGAGGGGAGATGAGGAGGGTGTAGGTGAAGGGTACTGATGGGTCCAATCGACGAGACATGACCGCTACAGTCAGAAAGTGAGAGAGAGAAAGGGGGGAGGGACGTGTGGGTGCATTGAACACAACGTCTGATTCCTCCTGACAGGAAAGAGAGAAGAGAGAGAGACAGTGGGAGCCTAAGACATCCATCGCACTCGCACGCACTGTTCAATCCATATCCAATGGACTTCTCCGTCCACCCACGGCCTCGCCCAACGGCCGTTGGGAAGGCGAGAACAGCCGAATATTCTATCAGATGGACGTCACTTGTGTACAGCGTGCACATCTGATCTCGTGGTATTAGATCGCTCACATCTGTACGTGGGGGTGGAAAACAATGGAGAAGTACGTATACGGCCGTCGTGCTGCGTACAGGTACGGTATGGGGAGCTCTCAAGTGTACATATACGTTTTAAGTGGAACTGGCACCGGATCCAATATGCTACCAATGATCGAGTACTTGTTGATGCTGCTTAACCGGTGGTTAAAATGTGTGGCTCGGGGACCTCAGATCTCAGTTTCTCTCAGCTGTTTGTGTAACTTTGCACTGACAAGAGAGAGAGAGTGAGAGAGATAGAACGCTACAGGGAACAAGAAACAGGATTCCGATAGCGAAAATGTACGATAGGATTTGCTGCATCGAGTTCAAGATTGATTTGCTTTTGGCGGACAACATGAGCATTAAGCTTTTTAAGGATGGATTAACTTTGATGTTGAGGTGCTAACGATTTACGTAGGCGGCCGAAGGGGGTGTGTGGAGATTTGAACAGTTCACGTCCCGGTGCATATGATATGCGCCGCCTGCTAAGTGGGTCTCCGTTTTGTCTCTATTTTCGTATGATAATATAAATAATGAGAGCCACGCAATTGATGCTTACATGTTACTTCCATCACATTTTAAAAACATAGTTTTCCAAGCGGATATATCTTTGTAGGTCCTTCGTATGTAGCAGTTCTCAATAATTTAGGACCGTTTAATACTAGAAGTCTAGAAATATATGAGTCGCTTCTCTTCATAAAAGAAGTTTTCATTCTCAACATTGATAACAAGTTTTAACTTTTGCAAGTGGAGAAAAGTTTATTCACCGTAATTAGATATTGATCGTGCGCATTGACGTAGAATGTTTTGAAACTTGAAACTAGATTGTTGATCTCCCTTTTTTATTTTTCGAAATGGTCATTGATTCAACCATATATATTATGTGGACTTGTAGTTAAAGTCTAAACTACTTTAGGAACAAATTTTAGTTATGGTCTTCAGAAATATGACACAGTGATCGCGACAGATTATCGTCAATTAATCGATGGATCGTTAACGTGGCGCTGACACAAATGTTTATGTGGCATCATGTTATCATTTTTTCTCTCTCCCATTTTTTATTTTAGAAAATAAAAAATCTCACATGAATATTTTCGTATCTCCTCTATCCAAACTTAATTTTGTATTTCTATAATTATTCAACTTTTTAAAATCTGTAGACATGATCATACAACTTTTTAAAATTTTATTAATAGTCATCATTAAAAAATAAAAATGAAGGCATTTGGAGTGAGTCAAGCCACCATTTTTTCATGTGCATTTAATATATATTATTATAATATTATTAATTATTAAATTAGGCAAATAAAAAATTAGAAAAAAATAAAAATTTTGATTATATTTTTTACCCTAAAATTTGGATTAATACAACATATTAAAATTAGCAAAATAATAATTTATTTTGCGTTAAATTTTATTGAAGCTGAGTCAAATCGTACTGAGCCATTTGGCAGGATGATGAGCACAACCCCCCAACGGGGCACTGAGCTAAATTTAATATAATCCATTTTTTATTTTTTATTATAATATTTTTTATTCCACATTTATAATACTTTTTAATATTATAATGTTTTTTATTTTTATTAGTCCAAATTATAGGGCAAAAAAAAGTGACAGACTTGTTTTATATTATAATATTTTCTATTAGCCCAAATTTTAGGGTAATAAATATAATATATATTTTATTTTTTCTATTTTTATTTCTATAATTGAATAATATTATTTATATATTTAATACAATGCCTTTATTTTTTATTGAGGAGAAATAAAAAAGTTGACGTGACATTTTTACTTTTTAAATATGATGTTATGTCATGTAAACATCCACGTCAACGTCAGATTAGCGATCCATCGCTTAATTGACAATAACCGTTAGTGATGACCACGATTGAAGTATTTTCAAAGTTAAATTATCGTGATATTACATAATAAAATTGAATTCAAGGGTAGCATTTTTCTTAATGGTAATGTTTATTTATTTATTTATTTATTTATTTATTTATTATTATTATTATTATTATTATTATTATTATTATTATTATTATTATTATTATTATTATTATTATTATTATTATTATTATTATTATTATTATTATTATTATTATTATTATTATTATTATTATTATTATTATTATTATTATTATTATTATTATTATTATTATTATTATTATTATTATTATTATTATTATTATTATTATTATTATTATAGGCTGTCGGGGGTAGTGGACAGGAATGTTTCTTTTCGTTTCACACATTGGATTCTCCATTGTGGTCCATTGTGAGTAATGAATGGCGCCTTACAAATTGCAAATTGGTTCATTGTTTCATACCTTCCGAGCATCACGCACCTGAATTACCTTGAAGGGGGTGTGACTGTGGGGGAGCTGCATGATACTTTGCCATACATGGCATGGGTGATGCTGGGCCACTTAAGTATGGTGGACCATTTCTTTTGAACCAGGGAAAAACCAAAAATTGATGTAGCTTGTATGAGAGTAAGCATGCATGAATCAAGGTGATGGTTTACTGCCCATATAAGGAAATTTTATCAACAATTTGACGATTTACGTTAGTCATAACAATCCGAAAAAAAATCAGAATTGAAAAAAATACTGATCAGGCACAAAAAAGGATCAATAGTCGAACCCAAAAAATACTTGAGTAGGAGAAAAAAAATACTCTCTAAAAGAAAATTAATTAGTGAAAGGAAAATGGCTTCCCATTCGAGAAAGAGAAGATGATTTTATTTTTAATTCACTTAAAAAAAAACTCCTGCTAACCTACTTTTTTCCTAATTACAAAATAATAAAAGTCATAAAATCATTTTAAGAAAAATAGCTCCATGGAACCTTAATTAATTAAGACTCATTTAATGCATGAGTAGGTACTATGATAAAAAAAAAGGTTAAGAACTTACAAAATGAAAAAAAATAAGGTATTATATCATCGTATTATAAGAGGAATATTATCTAACCCAATTCTGGTCCAAAAAGCTTTATTTTTAAGTTAACAAAAAAGCCTTGTAATATATGGGCCGAAGCCATTGAAGAATAATGGGCTGGTCTTCTGATCAACGGCCCATTACTTCGTTTCAATTGGCGCTCGAGTATATTTGACCTCGAACCATAAAAAGTAATTAATTAATCAATTAAATCATTACAAACTCTTTGTTAGATTGCCCAAATATATATATATATATATATATATATATATATTTCGGCTATAAACGAGAGAAAAGGTAAATAAAGAAATAAATAAATGGGCACACAACAAAGTAAATTTTTTTTTTTTGTAAGGAAAGTGCTAAGCTTTAAAATATTAAAGTTCTGCCTCGCAAAATCCAAATACAGAAATTCGACGAGGCAAAATGCATGGCATGGAGATATGGAATGAAAATCATCTAGAAAGTGCTCTGCTGCCTGATTACAGTTGCAAGTGATGCGTGGACAGGGCGGCTCATGACAATTGGAGGTCTAAAGGAAAAGAATATTATAAAGAAATTCATATTTAATAAAATATAATATATTTAAAATTTATTTCTCTATTTTTAATAAAAATATTATTTCATGTTTCAACATTTTTAACTGATATGATAGTTAAATTCTTGAATTCTCGATGGAGGCAAAAATTCATTAATTTTGGTCGTGCATCAATATTTTTAACTTGGTTTATGTCATGTAAATTAATTGTAATATTCGGTGTCAACATTTTTATGCCACATCATTAAATTATTCATTTGGATCAAAACTTTGGATCAAAACTAGCGAAAGTATTGCCAAAACACCCAATAAAGTTCCGGTGGAGTCTACGGGTTTCAAGTTCTAGTCAACGCAAATTCTCACCAATTCTCGAACTAAAGTTCTGACAACTAGAACTTGCAAAGTTCAACCTATCATGCACATCTTCTACATGAACTTCTTCCAAACGCGACCAAGAATTAACTCCACAAGTTCTCGAGAACTTATTAAAATCATAGTTCCAACATCCAAACACAACCCTAAGTGGATATATATTAAATTCTGTTGAGTTAACATCCAAATGCAATGAAAGAAATATATAATCAAGTGACAAATATCTTCAATTCAATTTCTAAGTTGCACATCGTAATGATCAGATGAATAAGCGTGGAAGAGTTTGACCTAATAGTGAGCAGTTGAATGATCAAGTGCCTTACGTTTTGAAATGTGCTCTGCTGCAAGTTTCTGCTTCAAGGGTAGAGTGAAATTTTCGATGAAAGGAAGCAACCTACACATATAAAAGATGAATTAGCATATATGATAAATGTAGAGACAACAAATAGACCATCCGCCTTCTCAAGAGTATTTAGGGCCCATATCCGCACAACATGTATAATAAAGTGTTAGAGTTGGTGAATACTTTTCAGGGCCCCTTGTTTCTCACACCGGGGTTCGTCCACGTGAGCTTAGGGGAATCTGAGTATTATCCAATTAACAGTATTGCTGGCGTACGAATGAAAGGGGGGGTTCGGGGGGCCCCGCCCCCCGACGCCCCCGAAACCTAGACGGGTTTTAGGCTTTTGTTTAGCCGGCCCGTGTGATTCGGATTAGGTTTTTTCTCTGTTTGTTTGGGTTTTAAACCCGATTTGGAGAGGCTATTAATAGCCTAATTTCTGATGTAATTTGGTGTGACGGCTGTAAACCTAAACGATATAGTGGAACCTCTTTGCAGGACGTAGCCCTCATCTCAAGGGTGAACCTGGATAAATTCGTGTGTCTCCTCTATTTTTCTGCAATCTCTCTGCGATCTTCTCTCCTTGTTCTTGGATTTTCCCATCAATTGGTATCAGAGCACAGGTTGTTCGAGGAATTAGGGTTTATTCGAGATGTCAGGAGGGTCGCGAATCGAGATAGAAAAATTTAATGGAACACGGTTTGATCTCTGGAAGATGAAGAAGGAGGATCTCCTTTGTGATCGAGATCTTTGGATGGCAATCGAGAAGGAGAGACCAGGCATGGAGGCGGCGAAGGTCGCGGACGAGGCCTCCTCCAGTCAGGTAGATCCAAAGGCGATCGAAGAGTGGGATCGGATTGATAGAAAGGCGAAGGGTTTGATTCGGCTGTGTCTCGCGGATTCAATTCTTACGAATGTGATGGGCGAACCTACTGCCAGAGATCTGTGGAGGAAGTTGGAATCCCTATATCAAAGTAAGTCGTTGGTTAATAAGTTATTTCTGAGGAAGAAATTGTACAATCTTCGGATGCAGGAGGGTGACTCGTTTTCTACTCATCTTTATAACTTTAACACGGTGATCAGTCAACTTGTATCAATCGGTGTTAAGTTTCAAGATGATGATAAGGCAATAGCGCTCTGTTCGCTGCCGGATTCATGGGACAATCTGATTGTCGTGATTGGTGGCGGGGATAAAGAACTTTCGTATGAAAGTGTATGTGCTGCCTTGTTATCAGAGGAAATACGGAGAAAGGGATCAGCAAGTTCTGGTAAAGAGGCGCTGGCGGTCAGAGGAAGGCAACCAGAAAGGAATCAAAATCAGAGAGGGAGATCCAAATCTCGTGGGCGTTCGAAGAGTAAGGATAAGAAGGTGCAATGCTGGAGATGTCAAGAGTGGGGTCATCTGAAGCGAGATTGCAAAAACAAGCCGGTTCATAAGAAAGAAGCTGAGTCAACCTCGGACAAAAAGGAGACTGAGACAGGAGATATGTATGTGGCTTCTGCATGTACGGCACAGTCAGATAAAGATGTCTGGCTTATCGACATTAGTGCTTCGTACCACATGACGCCTCATAAACACTGGTTCTGTGAATATGAGGAGTATAATGGTGGGGATGTCATGCTCGGAGATGACACTGCAGTTCAGATTGTTGGACGTGGCAGGGTGAAGTTGAGGATGAATGATGGCACGGTGAAGACTCTACCAGATGTGATGCATATACCACTTATGAGCAGGAGTTTATTATCTGTTGGTACAATGGCTGACTCGGGTGTTATATTCAGTTGCGATAAGGATTCGTGCAAGATGATCAGAGGGTCGATTGTAATTGCACGAGGGGTTCGCTATGGCACGTTGTACAAGTTGCTCGGAGAGACAATATCTGTGGGCTGCGGATTTATTTCTGAAGAGGCCAAAGAAGATGAAGACAACAAATCTATGTTGTGGCATCGGAGATTAGGCCATATCAGTGAAAAAGGACTCTCCACTATAGCATCAAGTCAGATGGTAGAAGGAGTTCTGGATTGTTCTGTGGGCTTCGGGTTCTGTGAACATTGCCTTCATGGAAAACAGAACCGAGTCAGTTTTCAACACACAGGTTCAAGAGCAACGAAGATTCTCGAACTGATTCATAGTGATGTCTTTGGACCAACTCCGACTCCATCTATTGGAGGGTCCAGGTACTATGTTTCTTTTATAGATGATTTTTCGAGATACAGTTGGATTTATTTTATCAAGAATAAATCAGATGTATTCGATAAGTTTCGAGAATTTAAAGTTTTGGTGGAAAATCAATTGAGCTGCAAGATCAAGGTTCTTCGTACAGATAATGGAGGTGAATTTTGTTCAGATAAGTTTGAGCAGTTCTGCGTGGACAATGGTATTGCTAGGCAGAAGACAACTCCATATACACCTGAGCAGAATGGAGTAGCTGAAAGGTTAAATCGGTCACTCATAGAGAAGGCCAGATGTATGCTGAGTTGGGCTGAATTGGGGCAAGAATTCTGGGCAGAAGCTGTAGCCACAGCAAACTACCTGAAGAACCGCTCACCGACCTCATCAGTGAAGGATCAGACACCTTATGAGGCAATGTTTGGAAAGAAACCAAATTTGTCTCATGTTCGGGTGTTCGGATGTGACGCATATGTTCATATACCCAAGGAAAAGCGGGGAAAGCTTGATAGTAAATCTGAAAAGAACATATTTGTCGGATACAAGGAAGGGATCAAGGGCTACAAACTGTGGAATCCAAAGTCAAGGACTATTGTTTACAGCAGGGATGTTGTTTTCCGTGAATCACGTTTCCAAGTTGAAGTTCAAAAAGGTGGTGAACCTAAGAAAGTGGTAGTGCTTGAAGAAGATTCTGATTCTGAAACTTCAGAGGTGGATGCACAAGATACTTCAGTTGAGTCTGTTATAGAACCGGATCAAGAGGACTCGGTTAATGAAGTTGAAGATGCAGATTCAGATGAAGACCCAGATATTGGTACTACCATACCAGTTCTCAGAAGATCGACACGAGAAAGAAGAGCACCTTTGAGATACTCTCTTAGTGCTCTGAGTTCGTTTCATGCTTTGAGCATCATCGGAGAAGAACCTAGTTCTGTAAAAGATGCAAGGTCTATGGATGATGCAAATCAGTGGGAGCTTGCTATGGCAGATGAGATGCAGTCACTGGATAAGAATGAAACATGGAGCTTGTGTCAATTGCCTAAGGATAGAAAGACAATTGGTTGCAAATGGGTATTCAAGCGAAAGCTGAAACCGGATGGGACTGTGGAGAAGTACAAGGCAAGACTGGTAGCTAAAGGGTACTCTCAGGTTGAGGGAGTCGATTATGATGAGATTTTCTCTCCCGTGGCGAAAATGATTTCGATCAGATTTGTTCTATCTCTGGCAGCAGCATATAATCTTGAGGTAGAGCAGATGGATGTGAAGACGGCATTCCTTCATGGGGACTTGGAGGAAGAGATATATATGAGGCAACCAGAAGGCTTTGAAGTTCAAGGTAAAGAGAAGCTGGTGTGCAAATTAAAGAAGTCTTTGTATGGATTGAAGCAGTCGCCAAGGATGTGGTACCAGAAGTTTGATACGTACATGCTCGAACTCAAGTTTGTACGTTCAGATTCAGATCACTGTGTTTACGTGAAGAGAGTTGGCGATCAATTTGTCATTTTTACACTGTATGTGGATGACATGTTACTGATTGGAAATAGTATGAAGATGGTAAATTCAGTGAAGGGTTTGTTGGCCAAGAAGTTTGAGATGAAAGACTTAGGGCCGGCGAATTTTATTTTGGGTATGCAGATTAGAAGAGATCGTCAGAAGCGAAAGTTGTGGCTAGGACAGGAGAAGTACATAAAAGAGGTGTTGAAGAAATTTAACATGGCAGACTGCAAGTCAGTGGGTACTCCTATGTCTTTAGGAACCAAACTTTCTGCAGAGCAATGCCCGAAGACGGATGAAGAAGCTGAAGAGATGGATCGTGTGCCATATGCAAGTGCAGTGGGCAGCTTGATGTATGCTATGGTGTGCACGCGTCCAGATATAGCCCAAGCAGTGGGAGTCTTGAGTCGATATATGTCTAACCCAGGCAGGGAACATTGGAATGCTATCAAGAGAGTTTTCAGGTACCTTCGTGGAACTTCAAATTTTTCGTTGTGTTTTGAAGGTACAAGGAAAGGAAAGATGCTTGATATTGTGGGTCATGTAGATGCTGATTGGGGTGGAGACATTGATAGTAGACGATCCACTAGCGGATATGTTTTTACATTATTTGGGGCTGCACTAAGTTGGATGAGCAAGAGACAAAGCGTGGTAGCACTTTCTTCTACAGAAGCAGAATATATGGCTCTTACTCATGCTGCAAAAGAGGTCATATGGCTACGACGGTTGTGCTTGGAGCTCGGATTTGAGCAAGGTGCTATAGAGGTGAGATGTGATAATCAAGGTGCTATTCAGTTAGCTAAGAATCTCGCATTTCACTCACGCACAAAGCATATTGACATCCAATATCACTTTATTCGGGAAAAGGTGGAAAAGAAAGAGGTTCAGCTTGAAAAGGTTGATACAACAGAGAATAGTTCTGATTTTCTGACTAAAGCAGTTACAGGTGTAAAGTTTGAGTGGTGCTCTACTGCTGTCGGATTGAAGAAGAATGTTGCTGGCAAGGCTTTCATTGGTGTGAAGTATCCACCAAGTGGGAGAATGTTAGAGTTGGTGAATACTTTCAGGGCCCCTTGTTTCTCACACCGGGTTCGCCCACGTGAGCTTAGGGGAATCTGAGTATTACCCAATTAACAGTATTGCTGGCGTACGAATGAAAGGGGGGGTTCGGGGGGCCCCGCCCCCCGACGCCCCCGAAACCTAGACGGGTTTTGGGCTTTTGTTTAGCCGGCCCGTGTGATTCGGATTAGGTTTTTTCTCTGTTTGTTTGGGTTTTAAACCCGATTTGGAGAGGCTATTAATAGCCTAATTTCTGATGTAATTTGGTGTGGCGGCTGTAAACCTAAACGATATAGTGGAACCTCTTTGCAGGACGTAACCCTCATCTCAAGGGTGAACCTGGATAAATTCGTGTGTCTCCTCTATTTTTCTGCAATCTCTCTGCGATCTTCTCTCCTTGTTCTCGGATTTTCCCATCATAAAGGACATGATGCAGGCAAGTAAATCATGAATAAGAGGCTCATTCCAAACAACATTGAGGATATGTAAGATCATAAGCATACGTCAAACTCAATATTAACATTAACCAAGGTCAGCATGTGACCCAAAGGAATATAACCAAGATCATAAGCATACGTTAAATAACCTATGGTTGTTTACTATTTTCTCAAAATATAAGCCAACTTTTACGAATGTTAACCATGATATCTCATCTTTAGATGTGCACAATCTAATGATAAATCAATCTTGGAATACACTTGTTGCAAGACATTTTTGTTCTTGATTTAGTCTCTATCATCTCATTGGTTTACATTCATGTTGGGGGCAAATGATGATATGTGGTGTTGGGAAACTGATTTCTAGGACTTTGCTACTGCCAAAACTATTTATATATTCATTAGAGTGTCAGCACCTGTGAGATCTGGACGACTTGAGTGAAACTTAGTGTAGAACATTCCTCTTCTCCTCAAACTTCAGTTGTTCCTATGGAAAAGTTAATGCATTCTCGACTACCTACAAAAGATTACCTTACCAGATTTCTACCTGTTATTAACCCAGCATGTCCCCTTTGTGGAATCAGTGTTGAAACACATGTCCATATCTTCTTCTCCTGGTATGTGAGTAATCAGTTGTGACTTATTTTCCAACAAAATGAATTACAATTTTCAATTCTTTGATGTCTAGACTTTTGGTAGTTGGATCCAGGAGGGAAAATTTCTGGACTCCCCTTCTCGTGCTAGATTCTAATCCCTTTTTGTTTTCAGTTTGTGGACTATTTGGAACATGAGGAATGCAACACACTTCCGTTCCACTAGAGCAACCATCACGCGGGTCCGGGAGCAAGCACTTGTAAATTATCGTTAATATAAATCACACCACTCCTCTGAGGCAACACTCTTTCTAACTCTTAGGCTTGGGGGAGGAGAGGATACTCAACTAACTATGCCTTTAATTGTGCAGGTGCTTTCCGTTGGGACTGTGGCTCTACCTTGAAAGTCGAGGCTTGGGGACTTATGGCTAGATTGCATAATTGCATGCAACTTGGATTCCAAAAGAATTGTGTTGAGACTGACTCCAAATCTCTCATTCAAATCATTCTGAAAAAGTCTGGTTGTCCATGGAGAATTCGATCTATTGTATTAGATATTTGGAAAACTCTTACATAATTTCTTTATCACATATGTACACCAAACATCAAATTTGGCCGTTGATTATCTTGCTAAGACTGGTAGATGTAGTCAACATGATATTTTTTAGTCGGAAGCTCCTTTGCCGAAGTTCCAACATATTTTGTATTCTGACGCCTTAAGGGCTAATGATTAATGAGAATGCAACCTTTTGAAAAAAAAAAGTTTCTTATGCTTAGTCCACCCTCCTGTAAAGATAAGATTTTAGTCATGCTCATTGACTGATAAAAAAGAACCCCTAGACATTTTTTTTCAAGAGATTCGATAAAACTTGCAAAAGTATTAATTTAATCCAAATTTTTAATAGGTATAGTGCTTTGTGTAAATTTTTCAACCTGTGAATTTGGAAATTTTCTCTAACGCAATATAACTATCTATAGTAGCAAACATGATATTCCAACCTTTTTAAGTTTTTTGTTGTCACTATTTAAGATTAAAGATATCAACAACGAAATGTTGTTAAGAGTTATTAATATTATAAATATAACGACGTCTCACTTCTTTCTCTTTTTAATTCAAAGAAAATCGTATCTTTAATTAATATAAGGGGTTGATTCAATGTGTCGTCTTAAAACTTACCCCTTTTAAGTTTAGTTAAAAGTTGTAATCTTCATTTACAAATTTAAGAAATCTAATAATCATTTCATTTGGATACTTATCTAGCTTAGCAACTATACATAACCTCAATTCAATCATGAGACACAAGACCTATTGGGTAGGAGTTGAAACTTTTGAACCCGAATCGTTCCAACGTGACCAAACTCTATTCGATAATTCAAACATACTAGTTAAGTATTAATTTAATATTTTTCAGGGGATTGAATATTGTGACAATAAGATAGTGGAAGATGGATCCAATCTGACCAATCAACCAACCAACCTACCTACCTACACATGAATCAGTTATACCAAAAAGGACACCATGGAAGCAATATATACATGATATGGAGTTGTGGTGGCATGGAGAGGTCACAAAACAAAAAGGGTGTGAGAGGTACACTTGCACGCCAACCTTGTAACGACTAACCACTACTATATAAGTACTAACCTACCAACAGCACCCTCTCCCTGCAACGAACTATCCATAATATTGTGGGACCTTGCTAAAGTGACATCAACCTCCAATTGACTCCTCCCACAGGCCATCTCCAACTTATGTCATCTGTTCGATTCCAAGTCCCATTCACCTGATCAACTCTATGTGTGTAGAGAGCGAGAGAGAGAGAGAGAAAGAGAGAGAGAGAGAGATTATATAAATTGAAGAAGAGAGTGATAAAAGTTGCATGTCAGTTTAAGTAGTTGACGTCGTTGGCCCAAACTCTCCAGAGTCCTTTGCGATAAGATCTCATTGTCAACTTGGAACGTTTTGTGTCCCATAAAGACCGATTTTTAAAAAAAAATCGGATAGATATTTAATTGATTCCATGAATTAATCAATGTCGCATTTATTAGTTATTTATTACGCATTTGAAGGAGTGATTAGTTGCGTACAATTCCAACGATTAAGTGTATTTAATTATCGTCGTATATTTATATAACAATAAACAATGACTTTATTGTGCAAACTGCAAAATTTGTATTTGTATTTTTTTTTTTGTGGAGTCCATTTAATTTAAAGATTGCAGAATCGTGTGGCTCAAGAAAATCTTAATTATTTTCCACTGTGCTTTTCATTTTCCTGCTGCTTCAATCCATTGCAGAATTGAACAATTTCAAATGTTACGTGAAGTAGTGGCACAGTCAGTCCTCGACTTTTTAGAAGCGATGTCGACGATTCAACTCGTGCGACGCTAATGAATATGTACATTATTTAAAATTAATTTATACTTATATTTATCAATACGCAGATAACTATATATATAATGTCAATATCTAGAATTAATTCCTAAAAATTAATATGATCATTAGTAACTTTGATATGTAGTCGATTTTCATACGTAGTGGGAAAGCAAAGTAAAAATTTAGTTTAGATTCAAAAAGGATAAAATGAATTATTATATGATCATTATAACACTAGAATTCTTGTGATCTTAATTATTTCGATTAGACTTGAACTCTTCCAAGACTTGGAAAGATGGCGAAAGGGAAGCAGGAATTGGGTCCATCCGGCCGCCGGAAGTGGCGTGATGTACACGAAAGAAGGCTTCAAATTTAATTGGGTCCCATGATTTGAACATGAACATATACATTGTAGGCACTACCGTTAGGTTCATCCAACTCCACACATCACCACACGATTTGACGAAAACGATATTTAGGACCATCCCATACCGTTATAAGTTGGTGCCGGGATGACCATTCGAACAATATATTTATTATTACCCAAAAAAACTTGCAAAAGATCAGTTTTAGATTGAAATCTTATAAAAAAATTGACTATTCAATTTGAAAGTTCTAAGAGATTTAAAACGTGTCACTATTTACCTCGAATTAAGAACAGTAACTCGCACAAAAATTCTTTTTTTTTCCTACGAGTTTTAGACGTAATATATGGAAAATAATATTACAATAATACGAAAATAGAGAGTCTTATACTATTACGAAAAGAAGGAAGCAAAATGCGTTGTTCCATGTTGAAATTTTATGGAAGTGTCAAGTGATTCAAGAATTGGTGGAAGTAGACCCTGGCAGCCTTGGACCTGGTCTTGGTCCATATGCCCTTGACTTGTAGAGTTAAGACCATTAAAAAAAGGGGGGATATTTTACGACTTTTGGCAAGCTATATGACCCATGATTGTATGCTTGATTTAGAAGATATAGATGGAAAAAACATGAGATTTTATTCTGATAACTTCCATGCATATTACATGCTTTGTTTATAAGCTAAATAAATGGCATGGAGAGAGAAGGGTGCATGCCATGCCATGGCAGATCAAGCAAGGCAACAAATGGTGCAAAAAAGGGGGAAAAGAATCAGAACAAAAAGAATAAGAACGATTTGGCTTCCATATCGTCCCTCCATATATCCCCCCTTTCCTTAGTGAAACAAGACATCATAACATTTAACATGCACCTTCATCGCAAGAACTCAAAACATAAGCAACGCACCCAAAACGCAACGCTTTGTTGACCCCACAAGAAAACATATAACGAGAATAACCATAAAATCCTTGTCCCTCCGAATCATTCCACATCTCTCTCTCTCTCTCTCTCTCTCTCTCTCTCTCTCTCTCTCTCTCTCTCTCTCTCTCTCTCTCTCTCTCTCTCTCTCTCTCTCTCTCTCTCTCTCTCTCTCTCTCTCCATGCAGTCTCTCTTATTCTCTATTCTCTTCTACTCCTTTCTGGCTCTACTAATCTCTGCTCGACCAATCCCTATCACAGGCGTCCGCCGGACAGCCGCCGATCAGAACGCCACGTGGAACGCCTCTGGCCACCTCCTCAATCCCCGGAGCGGGAGTCGCGCCCTGGACCTCGACCATGTCAGGCGTCACTTTGTCCGGTTCGGATACCTCGAGGAGTCCGATGACTCAAACTCGACGTCCGATCACTTTGACCGCCGGTTCGAATCCGCCGTGGCGCTCTATCAGAGCCGTCTGGGCCTGCCCGTGACCCGCCGCCTCGACTCCGTCACCCTCTCGCACATCATGACGCCCCGCTGCGGCGTCCCCGACACGTCGGAGCCCAACCGGACCGGACGGCTCCAGCGGTTCATGTTCTTTCCCGGCAGACCGAGATGGGCCTCCTCCGGGTCCGGTCCGCTCAACCTCACGTACGCGCTCTCCACGGACCACGCCATCGACTACGTCGACCGCAAGGAGGTGCGCGCCGCGCTGCGAAGGGCGTTCCTGCGCTGGGCGAGGGTGATCCCGGTGCGCTTCGAGGAGGTCGCCGACTACAAGGCGGCCGACGTGAAGGTGGGGTTCTACAGCGGCGACCACGGAGACGGGGAGCCGTTCGACGGCGTGCTGGGGATCCTGGGCCACGCGTTCTCGCCGGAGAGCGGGCAGATGCACCTGGACGCGGCCGAGCGGTGGGCGGTGGACCTCGGCAAGGACGCGTCCAAGAACGCCGTGGACTTGGAGTCCGTGATGACGCACGAGATCGGCCACGTCCTGGGGCTCGGCCACTCGGCGGTCGCGGAGGCCGTGATGTACCCGACGCTGAAGCCGCGGACGAGGAAGGTGGACCTGCGGGTGGACGACGTCGAGGGCGTCCAGGCGCTCTACGGTTCGAACCCGGACTTCAACTTCAGCCAGCTCGTGGCGCCGGAGACCTCGGCGGCTCCGGCGAAGGCCGGCCGTCGGGCAATCCGCATCTGCTTGCGTCGCAGCTGCGTCCCCTTGCCCTGGTGGATTGCGGTACTGGTTTTGCTGGTTGCTTAGAACTGCTGATTAAACATTCTTTGGTGCACATATCAGTCAGTTTTCTTAGGTTACTCTTCTTTTGATTCTTCTACATCAAACAGGTTTAATAGATTCATAATATAAGTCATTACTAGGAGGAGAAGGCCTTGAAGGATTAGTTTGCTCTTCTCCTTTTTGCAGTGGTTCTTATTTGTAGCTGTTGCATCTGCATGTAATTTGTGTTCCCTTGGAATTATGATGAAGGGAATTAATCATAGTAAAAGGAGTGATACATGCAACATATAATTTCAGCTTTTTTTTTTTTTGCTATTCTTCAGAATTTTGATATGTGAATGTCTACGCATGATTAAATTAATATAGAAAATTAGAAGAATAGGAATCGAATTTTTGTTGAAATTAATAAATTTGGAGATCATTAGCAATTCGTCCATTAACTCAAAAAAAAAATTTATTTTCTCAGCGCATGACGACCGCATTAAATTTAATAATTACTTTTCCCTCGTGGCGGGTGGAGACGCCGCCGGGGACGTGCGCAGGGGGTCACGCAGGTCGCCGTTGGGAGAGGCGTGCGTAATTATCCATCCATTAATCCAGTTCGTTACGACGTAATTAATTATTAATTAATCTCTTGATGACGCTAATCGTAGTACACA
Source organism: Pontederia crassipes (assembly GCA_030549335.1). NCBI lineage: Eukaryota > Viridiplantae > Streptophyta > Magnoliopsida > Commelinales > Pontederiaceae > Pontederia > Pontederia crassipes. Next base: position 63,644,232 of record CM060196.1, on the reverse strand, counting down.
CGGTGTGCGGTCACTTTGTTTTGTTGAAAGTTAAATCATGTGGAGTCGTGGACGGTGGCGATGCGAACAGTCAACGGTCCGGATTTTGATCAAAGTGCCGAAGAGTGATGGGTGACGACGGAGGGGAGAGAGGGATGCGGACGGTTGAGATCTGTCGTTTCGAAAAATTTGATGGCCTCGATTTGATTTCCCTTCGGCGTCCATGGATTTGACTTTTTGTGCGTCATCCCACCGTTTACTTGAAAAATAAATGTAGGCCGGGAGTCCGTGGATTAGCTCCAAGTCATTGTCTTCACTTCTTTCGTATGTTATATAAAAACTTGTCACTAAAGTATTTTTTTTTCTAGGCATGAAATAAAATAAAATAATCACTTCATATTCTTAGCAATTTTTTACACGCAAATGTTAATTGATAAAATATTTACATTTTATTAATTAACTATTAGTTAATAATTATTTGTAAAAGAAGAAGGTTTCAATTTTTTGAATGTATATATGCTTTTTTTTATCGATTGTCAACGACTTATAGATTGTTATCAAAGGATTTCCTGCGATTATTTTTAATATGAAATGAGTCAATCATCCATTTTAATATCTTTTTGGACAAAAATGAAAATATTGTTTCTCCATTGATCAAGAATTTCGATCCTTGAAAAGTATCATGATCATCCAATAAGAAGGGTTTCAATTAATCTTGACTACTTCGAAATTGATGGAAAATAAAAATATTTAACAATCAAAATTCTAAACTATGAACCTTGAACCCAAATATTAATCCAACTCCATTGGTCTATATATACGCACACAACACTGTGTAAACGTAAGAATCCAATGTGACACGGAAACATGCTCATCAACTCGGCTAATAATTGCTATAAATATCTTTGTCACTTGTGACTTGACTCGAGTCTGCGATGTTATCCGAATTATCGATTAAATAATGGAAGAATATGTAGTGAAGAGTTTTAGTCGTTATTTCCGTATAAAAAAAGTATATGATTTATATCAAATTATTATATGCAAAATGAATTATCTTCTTATCCGTTAATATAATATATATCATAATATTAAATGTTTGTACGTTGAATCATCATTAGAACTAACTATGTAATTAAAATTTTATATAATCCATATATGAAAATATATTTATTAGTGAAAATTCAATTATTAGTGAATCAATTAATAATTATTTAACATAAAACGTTTTTTTTTTCTTGAAATGTTTGGTATATGTAGCCCATCTAGGGAGCTCGTTTATTGTGGGCCTCGTAAGGATGGTAGACACTTAACATGGACAGTGTCTTACTTTGAAATCCCTTTCAAATTTATGTTTTTATTTTTCTCCTTGTGTATCCGAATATAAGCTGATGAAAAGGAAGCAAATCTCTTGGGTGCATTGATTTGGATATATATTGAGATTTTCAACCCTATTTTTGTTGGCGTACAAATTCTGAAATTAAGTATTTTGTGATCATTGCATTGCATAGGTTTATTTGTGAGCTGGACAGATCTTCAAAAATCAAGAGTTCAATCACTTTATGAATAGTAGGCTCAAAACTTTTTCCACTCATTTACAACAAAGAAAATCATTTAAAAAGAATTTGGGCTGTCAAAATCTTCACAAATTTACATTCAGATTTATAATCATATATATCTCTCTCTCTCTTTCTTCAAACCGATAATATATAATCTAACCTTTGATTATATTTACCTTTTTGTATTTAATTATTTTAATTAGAAGACCCATTCCCTTTTAGATGCAAAAATGTTAACTGTCTGCAATAAATATATGAATTATGTGATTAATTTTCTTACAATTACTAATATAATTATTTTTTTATGAACTCCTATTTTTATTTTGAATTATGAATTATGAATTATGAACTCCTAATATAATTATGAATTATGTGATAAATATATGAAATATGAAATATGAATTATTTTGAATTCACTGACTTCCTATAAAAAAATACTATCTAATTTTGTTACCAAGATGTTCTTTGAATGAAAGCAAACAAGTTTTAAGGGGTGCAAGGGTATAAAGGTTTCTGCATTTTTTAGTTCTTGCAATGATAACGAATAGTTCCCATAATCTTCAAAAATGTTGTTTGAATGAAAAGCAAAGTACAAGCATGTTATTATCGTTTCAAACCCATACTATTTTTTATGAATTCTTTGAATTGTGAAAGGTTTTCTTGCAAAAATCTTCTCCATTCTTTAGTCTTGAATGGATCACTTGAGATTTGATTTTTCTTCAAAAATAATTTTATATTTTGTATCGGTCTACAAATTCCTTCTGATGTACATGTAGGCCTGATGCAGAAATGCCTTCTTTTATTGCTTTTGAATTAATTAAAAATATGAGTGATTTAATACCTTAGTTGGATTTTGCTTTGCAAAGAAGATTTTCAAAATGGAGTTAATGAATGATTTACTTTAAATGATAATTTTTTTGTATCTAATTTTATAATTAATTTTAATATATTTGGATAGCTATGATATGTGATAGTAAAAAAGTACATAGATTCACATCCTTTCAGTTTCATGCCGTTAATAATGCCCTGAATTCTACCTTAACTGAAAATTCGTCTGGATCCAGACACTCCGAAGTAAAAGACTCCCTCGCTCTACGGAGATCTCGCTAAGAGTCCAGATATAAAGTAATCCGTATTGTAATCCTTTTTGTTTTTTGTATCTAATAAAACTGTGTCGCCTTCAATTTCTCAAATTTTCTTACGGTGTATAATTTCTCTCGTGCAGAAATCCTAACACATACAGATGTATATCATGAAGCTATCAGACTTACTAGGAGATTTCGTGGTATAGTTCCTTTGTCGTCTTCTATCACGGCCGAATGCGGGTGCGGGAGCAGATGCTTCTTCTATTGGTCCTTCATTTGGTTTGGGTGGCACTCCTCCTATGATTCCCTTGAATGAATTAGAGACTATTATTATGTTTTGGATACGACAAGATGTGGTGTGATAATAGATTATATGTGTGATCGTGATATGGTCAGACCACTTGATTTGGGTCATGATTAGGGTTTGTATCTTTTTATTCGACTTATGACATTTTTATGTATTAGTAACATTATGATACTTTTGTTTGTCATAGTAGTAGACTTTGTGCATTTGACTTGTGATTTTTCATGATATTTAGACTTTTGTTACGTGATATTTGAATGTATTTACAATTTTTGTGATGTTATGTGATAGTTAATTAGACATATGTTGATATTTTAGATGTATTTGCAACTTTTGGGAAATATGAATGTAAATGTGTTTTAATTTTTTAAATATATATGTATTAAATAATTTTGAATATTAGTGACGAATTGACGACAAAAGGGCGACAAAAAATCATCACAATTAGCCAAAAAGTAGCTACAAAATTGGTGACAAAATAGTGACAAATTTAGCGACAAATTAGAGACAATTGATTTTTGAATTGTCGACAAATACAATGTTTTCACTGACAAATTGGCGACAAGTTAGGATAATTCTGGGACCCTTTAGCGATGAATCTATGACGAAATGTTTTTGTCGCAAACAGCGAGTAATATTTAATGACAAGGACATTTTGTCGCAAATTCGTCGCTAACTTATCGCTAACTATCTTAGCGACAAACTAGGGACGAATTTGTGACAAAATTATTCGTAGCTAAATCACCTTATTTTTGTAATAGAATTACATCTACTATTATATATCAAGAGATTGATTACAACTTATGACTGAAACAGTGGATGAGCCATCCCTATATATATCAAAAGAAACCTGAATTAATTATGGAGAATCCCTCGCGAGAGTATTGGAACATTTCTCTAGATCAAGGCAACGAGAGTTGATTGACATTTATCCTCATTCTTTATGATATTTAGAGAATCAATTTTATTACGAATATGTTTTGTCTATGAATCTTAGTAGTTATCATATCTGATAACAAAGGGATAATATATGATGAATCGATCATTGCCTTGAAATTTTATTATCATATCATTTTTTTTCTTTTTTTACTTCCAAGTATTTTTTTTCTTTATTTAAGAAATATTTGACATTTTTTTTGTTTAGGTTATCATTTTGAGTCATCCGGGGCTTTAATGATTAGTTCTTTGAATTCGACCATTATTAATCATGCATATGAATATTTGAGGAATTATACATTTAAATCTTGTCTCAATCTTTATCTTCGCATGTGCCTTATCCGATTGATGCATTTTGGATCTCAATCTATATCTCAACTTGCTTGAGACCATGTGTATCTTACATTTCACATACACCTCATCGGTCGAAAAAAAAAAGAAATTTTAAATAGGGGTTACAATTTCATTTTGGGAAAACTTTAATTTGGATACTTGTTAAATCATTCTCTAAAATAAAAATATAGGTTTAATGATAAAAACTCGACTCTATTTCTACTGGCATCTAAGATTTAGAATTTAGATATTTGAGATGTTATTAATATCTTTTCTTTATTATCTTTTGAATAATATTTATTTAATTTCTAAACATGATATACCATTTTTTATTTTAATATTTTGTATCTCTAGGTTGACTTATCAAATTATTTTTCATTTCAAAATAACTATTTTTTATAATAAAATAATGTTTTAAAATAAATTAATTATTACAAATATCTCATGAATATAAAAATGAATACAGATTATATCATGCGCTCTAATTTTCTACTTTTATAATAAAACCTTAGTCATTTACTAAATAATTTGTATTATATTTATAATTACACTATTATCTAATATTTTTTAATATATAATTATCATTCTTTAGTCAACTACTATGTATTAATTAAGATATTAATTTTAACAAACAAAATCATTAGTACTCATGTCTACTCACGTGTGAACAGTCCAACCCCAGCAATCAACAACAAACAACAACAAAGCCTTATCCCACTAGGTGAGGTTGGCTACACGGATCATACGACGTCATTTCGCTATATTCGTTAATCCATGTTCATAAGATTCGACAGGGTTTTACGCTGGCTGTCGGGGCCTAACACAACTCTCCTCCTTTATGCTATTAAATATATATTCCAACATGAACTGATCCTGTATATGTTTAAAACAGAAAGATCTGGTAAGTCGAACAATTTATAAAAGGTCTACAGCACCAATAATTCTTTTTATGCTATGTCATATATATGCCCAAAGGACCAGATTCTTAGAACATGTTCTCCAAATGGCTGGCTGGAACTGATGAGGGTTTCATGGATACTTTTCTTTACCTCAATCAACAGGTGAAAACAGTAGAAGAATGCCTATAACAAAGTTAATTCTTTTCTCATAGCACAAGAACAGCACGAACCCTTTTTCTTTTCCTAGTGACCTTGCGACCGTTGTTTCTAGCAAAATTCCTTTTTTTTTTTTTTACGATCAACGTCAACAATTGATTGGCATGAAATTATCTTGTTAAGCCGGAACTAAATATAGTACATCTCTACTTAATTTGTCTTAGGTTCATGGACCTTTCTTTATAATCCCCCCCCCCCCCCCCCCCCCCCCCCCAAAAAAAAAAAAAAAAAAAATATCGTACAGTAAGCCTCTGAGGTTCCATTGAGTCTTATAATCTCCTAATTAAATGATTGTGATAATCTGTTTTGGATATTTTTTTCTGTTTGGCAGATAAAAAAAATATAGTCACCCTTTCACCGCCCAAAAAAGAGAAAGATTACTACATATACCTAATTCGATTATTTATTTTATGTCTATTGTGATGGATATTTGAGTATAATCCTTAAATTAAAATGTTAATTTACTAGATGATCCAAATTTTATATACGTACTACAATTAAGAGAACTGAGTTCTAATCAAATTTAAAATATTCCTAAAAATAATGAAATATGATCTGATTCAAATATGCATTCAGAATTTTGGAAATATGTCATTTGGGATATACGGAGGTGTAAATCTAAAAAGGATTTATATATGCAGGTTCGTGATTAAATGAAGATGATCATTTAAATTATTTGATGATGCACATCAAATAATTAAAGTTATCTAAATCCTTTATAGTTTACACATGCTCAATAACAAGAATTTTGTAATTTCTATTACCAAGTCATGATGGCTTACTATAACGCACAGTCTTGGCCTGAGGAGATTTCAAACGTTAACTTTAGAGAACGTTTATACCTCTGAATCACAAGGTTGCATAATGCACACAAATGTTTGCTTAATTACTCTTTGCAATTAGTGTTAATTTTACAAACTAATTAGTGTTGCGCTTGTCCGTCCACATGGTTATCTTCTGAGTGAAGCCCTTGGGATATGAGATGAGAGATCTCATAACTGTGCAAGTGCTACTTCACCCAATTTTTTTATTTTTGTATTTTTCAAGATTTGTACCAGTTTAATTCACCTATGGGCCTCAGAAAAGAGAACGATGCTTGCTCATGGATAAGACCGGAAGAACAAAAGTGCTCAGCTTTTAAGGAAGACCTACCTTCTTTTCTTTTAAAGATCGAGAGACATTAATGTAATGCTAAAAAATGTATGATTATATATATATATATAATATAAGATGGCATGCCCATCGAGTACAATTGGTTCAACACCAGCTTGTGCTCCATGCACCCCTCTATCGTCTTCCTTTTAATGCATGCAGTCCACTTCCATGCCATAAATGCCATCTAATAATAACCATGCATGCATGCTACACCTTTTTGTTAGTTCTAGGGCGATGTAATATAATAGATATTAAATCAGTCCTATGAATGCTTGCAGTACTACATAAATTAACCTTTTTATATGCATGTTGGGCATGTATTAATTGAACCACTCTGCAAATAGCTAGAGATCACTTGGGATGGACAGTATTACTCAATAGTACCTAGTAGTACCACGAACCCATATGGCATAAAGTCTCTGAGGCCATTAATTGCGTCGACCGGCAAAGCTAGAAGCTACTTGTTGAAGGGATCTCTCTCTCATATGCAGCATGGGAAGCAAGCGATAGGAGCAAAGAAGGCGACCCTTATCCATCAAAAATATTAATTTTAGAATGTGGTGGATGGCACTATTTATAATACTACTACTACCAATTACTACAACCCCACGTAAGACACCACGTTTAGTCTTTTTGCTACATGACACCTAGAAGACTACATCTGTGTTTCGCGATGGTAGGGTCAAAACCCTTGGAGAGACATGGTGGTGGACTGGTAGTGGTACTGCTGCATGGCTTACTCACTGTCATGCCAAGGTGGTGGTGGAAGTGGTGGTGGTGCATGGTAAGTGGTAACTTTTCTTCCTTTTTTTTCTCCTTTTTCTTCCCTGTGTCTCTCAGGTAACTTTGTGTTCTTCTTTCTAAATTCTAATCGAATGCTTCACAGCTTCAGACAGAAAAAACATGGGTCTCCACTATGCAATAGATTCGGTTCTTGGTGTGTAATTGCATGGCTAACAGTGGTATAATCCATACATGTTACATATGTGTAAGTGCGTGTTAATTTGGATGATCCATTAACAACAACACGGTATTACATGTGCCTGTATTTGACGGCTCAAAGTTGTTATGTACGTGCATATCAGTCACGTTCTATATATCTCAAGTTGCAGGAGAGACTACTTTTTACATGAGATCATGGATGGATCATATCACACTATATGGACATGGACAAGAAAAATCCTAATACATATCGAAGAGATTTAAGAATATAAGTCCAATCGCGTATGAAGAAACATCACGATATCTTACACGCATGTGACTGGGACTCAAATCTCAATGATTTGACCATGCAGCCTTGCAATCTTTTTTTTTTCATATTTCTATTCTTTCTCACGGGAAAAAAAAAACATTTTCTGAATGTATGTGTATACATGTTTTCATATGCTCGAACATGATGAAATCGATGTAATATACTTTATCATCTTCTCTTCCCATTAATCAATTGCTTTTGTTATCATGGAAAGCTAAAGCCTCCAAGAGAGATGGCACATGCAACTGTAAACTCAATAACAACAACAAAAACATCATCATCATCATATATATCCTTAATCAGATGGTCTTTATCATCAGGGAAATTACTTGACAAGCGACTTCTAGTACAACACACTCCTATGGATCGATGGACCTTTTATAGGTGGTTGATATCTCGCAGTACACATGACCTCAATAATTACATCTAAATACGATATATGTAGAGAGAAAGATAGACATATGTACATAAAATTAACAGCGAAAGCCACATGCTCAGCATAAGACATCCTTGAGAAGCTTGTACCTGCGCCCCATCGGCTTCGAAGAGGAAGACGAAGCAGCAGCAGGAGAAGCGCCGGCGCTGCCCTTGCTGCGACCCGCACCGTCCTCCCGATCGCCGTGCCGGGCAACCTTGTCACCCCGTTCCGTGGGCTCCTTGGCGGTCAGCTTCTTCGGATGGAACCCGACCTTAGCTCCAAAGCTCCTGTCCTCGCTTAGACACCAGTCGCAGATTCCGGCAGGGTCCTCATAGTAGTAGTTGGTGCAGTAGCTGCACAGTTTAAGGAGCAGAAGTGCAGAACAAAGTTGTCATAATCAGTACAGGCGTGTAGCTTAAGATGACGAGAGATGGGAGAGCGTACGCGTGCTGCAGCCGGGAGCGGCATCGGATGCACCGGAAAAGTTTGTCGGGGAAGCCCACGTCGCCGCACATCGAGCACACCGAGTCGGAGTTCGCCATGGCCATATATTGGAGTTCGTTCGCCGGTTCTTAATTAACACAGAGAGAGTGAGAGAGTGAGAGAGGAGAAGGTGAGTGGAGGTTTGTAGAGATGGAGAGGTGAACAGGAGGAAGGACGAGAAAAAAGGAGTAGCAAACAAGAGAAAGAAACAAAAAACCAAAAAGAGGCGAGGAGAAGAGTGTGGTAGTACATACATGTCTCTCTCTCTCTCTCTCTATATATATATATATATGTGCCACATATATAAAATATAAATGTGCATGTGCAGTGTAGTAGTAGTACTGGGAAAGAAATTTTCAAGGATTCGGATGGCAATTTTTAGCCTTTACTAAAAGAAATTTAGATAGTGTTTGATTTGAGAAATTAATTTGATGGAATAATGAAGTGGATTAGTTCTTGTCTATTCTAAAATGAGTTGTCATTTTATTCCATGTTGTGATTGGATTAAACTGAATAGAACTTTAAAATATAATTTTATGAAAAGAAAAAAAATCTTGAGATATTCTTATTTATATTTTTTAAAATAAATTATTTATTATTTTTTACTAATAGGTAAGTAGTTATGATATTTATAGTAGTTAAAAACTATTAGATTTGTTGATTGAATTAATAGTATAATATTTATCTGCACCATTGCATTATACAAAAGTTAACTAAGAATGTTTGATTGTTAATAACTAATGGTTAATCGTTATAATAAATAATATAAATTTAATAATATTGATGAAATTCTACAAAAAAAAGAGTGGAATAATCGGCTATAAATTCGTTTTTCATGGTTGGAAAGTAGTGGCTGTGTAGTTTTCTAGGTCGTTTATTATAAAGGAAATAGGTTTAGTCATATTCTAATTAATATTTAGTAATGTTCCTCAAGAAAAAATATATATGTATTCATCATCAGATAGAGTTTGGGTGTTTGAGAAGATCTCAACTCTATTGACAAAGAAAGGTTTTGGTGTGTAAAGTATAAAAATGGTCTTCGCACTATTGACTCAATGGTCAAATGTAACTAATAACTAGTCATACAAAAAAATAATATATAGCACAATATGATAACTAATAGGTACTGGATTTGTTTAAATATAATTTAACCGATAGAAAACAAAAACAAATTTTCATCAACCTAATAAAAAAATATTTAACATCATGATATAAAAAAATTAGAAAAAGAATTTAAAAAAAAGGTAGTCCATTTAGGTAAGATAAGAACACGCAAATGATGACAATCTTTAATCAAACTTTGGAAGTGGCTTTCACTTAGAAATTAATAATAAAAACTTTTCCATTAATAAAAGCTTTGGTTGCATTTCACAACTAGTTTAATATTTTATTTGACAAAATTAGTAATGTTTTAATTAGCAAATATCAGTTTGGTTATATGATAATACTATGAAAAAAATATAGTTAGATACTAATGAATAGAAACTTGATTATAAATTTAGTAAAAAAATATTTGATAAGTATATATTAAGTTGAAAATAAATATAAAGATATAGTTTACATTCCTTATTATATGTACATGTATTATTATTATTATTTTGTTTCACTATAAGAAATATTATATTTTAAATAAGATTTAATTTGATTAAATAAAATTAAAATAAATGAATTTTAAAATAAAAAATGCATGGTGCTTTGCAATCAATTTTTTTCTTATTAAAAAATGAAAACATATTAAAAGAAAATATCGAACATTATACTTTATACTATATAAATTACTGAGAGTGTCATATAAATTTTTTGTCTTCTAATTTTCAAACATAATTTTTTTAAACTATTTATTAAACACTTTAATTTAAATTTCAAATTTTTATCTACTATTTTTGAAACTTTTCTTTTTGAATGTACTATTATGTTATATATTTTGAGACAACTAAAAGAATGTTAAATTTTGGAGCGTGCATATAAATGTATTTTAAATGGGAAAAAAATGACCGTCTTCTTCCAATTAATTACCCTCTAAGTTTTGGGTCCTAACTTCTGAGCACCTCCTATGTGCGCCGCACTTAAATGCGACGGTTTTGTTGTTTGTTTGTTTGAGGAGGCCACGCCTCCAACTATTAATGGAACCAATTAATTACAACCTGCCGTAGTTTGCCTCAGACATTGTTACAAGACAATCTCTCTCTCTCTCTCTCTCTCTCTCTCTCTCTCTCTCTCTCTCTCTCTCTCAGACATTGTTACAAGACAATCTCCTCTCTCTCTCTCCTCAGACATTGTTACAAGACAATCTCTCTCTCTCTCTCTCTCTCTCTCTCTCTCTCTCTCTCTCTCTCTCTCTCTCTAAACTAACAATGCGTAAGTAGGGAGGGAGTCGCACTTCATTTGGCACTGAGGCCATTAAGCAATGTGTGGTAAAATATGTTTCCGTTACTGTGCACGATTGAGATGTGGCGAAGTCTCCGCCACAAGAACTATGTCCCTACTATGAGGAGGGGGGCCCAAGCCACATCCAATTTTTCTTAGCCATTGGAGTAAAATTACATCGAAAAATACAAATTAGCGGCGAGCCCGAGTTTGAGGCATTTCAGTTGTCCTCTACCTGATTCCATCCGAATTTTGAGTTTTTATCCTGGTTAGAATATATAATATGAGTAGAAATTGTTTTTATTAAATTTCGGTTATCTAGGTCTTAACTCGAATCGAGTGGGCAGTTCACTCCAGCCCACTGAATGGTATAAGAGTCGTGATTTTGAAATTTGGTAACACTGTTCATCGGATCGCATCGAAGGAGTTTAGGCCACGAACGAGTTGGAAAATCTCAACTGTGACTTAATCACATTTTCGCAGCTAAACAATTTTTTTTATTGTGCGGCCGAGTTAAAAAAAAATCTGAAACAGGAGTGAGCAAGGATTAGTTAATCCGCGTAAACGATTTTTATTGGAGAATAAAACATTTACCTCTTTCAGGTAACAAAAAATAACTGACTTATCTAAGAAGAAAGAACAAACCATTTCTATAACAGATATATATATATATATATATATATATATATAATCATATTCTTTTATCCAAGAGAAAAAAAAGAGTCCCAGGTAGGTCTAAATGTGCAACTCGCACATGGACTTCCAATTGAATCTTGCAATGACCTTCTCAAATGTAGTGTTAACATTTTTTTGTTTGGAGTTGTTGCATGTGGCTTTGTGTTATATATTCAATTACAGGATCATGAATCTCTCGACTATAAAGAGAAGTTGACGTGACATTTATTTTTGTTCACAAATCGGAGACCTCAAACCAAACGTAGTTACAGATTACAGTGGGGACGAGAGATGCTTAGCTTTGTTGTAGTAGATCCTAGTCACGCACTCCAGGGGAGGGGAGCGGAGGGAGGGGTCATGGCCCGGCACATGTGCTGCTTCGACGCACAACAATACAAGGGCAAAAAGAAAAAGGCAAAGACCGCAGCGTGCTTCATTTTTAGTGACGCATGCATGTGTTCTCGTGAATACGAAAGTCTTCTTGTTTTTTTTCGAATATCATCCAAGTATTAGAGATTTCATATACGGCATGTCACGCTTTTACGTATACGATAAATCAATAAGGATCTTATTCTAAGACGTATCACACTTTTAACATCCAAGTATTTGAATAAAAATAAATCGCTCGCTATCAAATATTGCTCAAAGAGAGAAGTGTCGAAATCGTCTTGAATTCAAAATCCAGTTGAAAAATCTAGTTATTCTAAGACGTAATCGCATTACAGGATTTTGCTAATCCCAAATTAAAATAATATTCTGATTTACATTCATATAATTAAAGGGTAAAGCTAAAGAGATAGTAGTCATTTGAATAACTGTAATCTCCGTTTAAAATTGGATTTAATGGGTATGGACCATAGTCAATAAGGGAGCATGCTACTACCTATCTTCTGAGTCGTCCGATCAGATTTGGATGGCATATCGTTCAAGGCACAGTTAGAAATAGTTTAGGATGTAGTGAGCCCGATCGGTCAGTTGCTCCACAAACATCATTGCTTGCTCGGGCAATGTAGGAGGAATCAGGTGTGATCCCGTGCCTCAGCTCCTTCTGGAGCGAGGAGGACAAGATCCGGTGAGGAGATCAAGTGTTGTGGCTTGTCCGAGAGCGAAGAGGCCGATGGCAGGGCGATGAGCGAGATGGTCCGGCAAGGAGATAGCGTGCGACGGCTTGTTGGGAAGCGAGGAGGACGACGGCCGGCCGACAAGCAAGGTGGTCCAATGAGGAGATCATGTGCGGCGGCTTGTCCAAGAGCGAGGAGGTCAAAGGCGGTCCGAGCGAGAGAGGTGGTATGATGAGGTAGTCGTGTGTGGCGCATCGTCAAAGAGTGAGGAGGATGATGGCGGACCGGCAAGTGAGGAGGACAACGGCAGGCCGATGAACGAGGTTGTCCAGCGAGGTGATCGCGTGCAGTGGCTCATCCAAGAGCGAGGAGGAGGATGGCGGGCCGGCAAGCCACACCACGTGCAGTGGCTCATCCGACTATCCGAGAGCGAGGAGGACGATGGTGGGCCAACGAGCGAGGTGGTTTGACGAGGTGATCGCATGCGACAGCTCCCTCGAGAGCGATGAGGATGACGGGAGGCCAGGGAACGAGGTGGTCCGACGAGCGGCCTGACGAAGGAAGGAGAGAGTCGTTTGCAAATACACGATTTTGATGTCACATGAGGAGAGAAAAATCATGTCATTAAAATGCATACCCACTTAACCCAAGGAGCAATTGAACCAGCGATAAATCACGCTCAGTGCATCCTAAATCGTCTTTGAAGCGCGCCTTTCGACTAGGAAGCATACTCATTAAATCTTTTAAATTTTCATATATTAATATTTTTGTCACCGTCATAAATCTTCTATTTGTGCAATCTTTCTCTTCTCGAATTTGCAACAGAAAAAAGAAGGGACTGAAAATGAACCTCCAACTTCAGAAGGGGGCCGACCTCGTCAAACAGTTGAAACATCAAACGTACGGGCACAGCCTAAAAGATGAAAATTCTTATTATTGCTAGTGGACCTTTTTTAGCAGAAAAAGGGGCCAAAATAAAAAAAAAATAGTTGGACCAATTTCACAGAGGGATTTGTGGGTGGGCCTTATTATAAGCACAATGATGAAAACTGAGTTGTTTACTGGAAACATATTAACTTTCTTTTCTTATAAGCATTTAGTTATTAGTATCTAACTAATTCTTCCTCGTAGATCGAGTAGATTGGAAGAAGGTACCTTTTTATTGTTCATCCTCTTTGTTTCTTGGAGTCCTGATGCAGTGCAGTCGGCCAATGCCAAAAGATGGGAGCCATGGGACCATAAATTTTGATCGTTCTTTCGCCATGATACCTATAAAATCGAGGAATAGTACGAAGTGGTCCTGTCACCTTTACCATTCCTTATCAACTGTGTCATTTTCTCTTGCTTTCATCAAAACGATGTGACACTCTTGTACTCCATACCTTTCGGTAGTGTCCCATTACCACCAGCGATTTGATGATGATGATAAAAATATATTATATAAAGGGGGAATAACAATAATCAAGCTGTGCAAAGATTAGATCATCAAAAGGTACGCAATTGCAATTTCAAGTAACAGTCTGATTAAGTATAACAAAAAAGTTGGAACCTACACGAGAGTATAATCATGTCAGAAACATATTAAAGATCACCAAATGATGAACATATTAAAATTCAAAATAATAAGAAACATCATACGGAACGAGCAGTACATTGATTCTCTACCGAAATCTTCTATCACAGTTTTTTGTAGAATCTTGGCACCACTCAATTGTTATATGGCAGAAACTATAGCGAAAAAAATATCCAGAATATCCAGTTTAGTTCAAAATGTTATATACATACAGTTCATTGAAAGTCCAAAGAAGGCCAAGATAAATCTTGTTCAAATACAATAACCTGCTGAGCTGTGCCACGAATCCCTTCCATCCATTGTGCTTTCTTGAAGCTCACTGGCCTTGACGAAAGATAACAAATTGATTAGTATAGAGGACAGCCAACAACCATTAACTTAAGTGATTGTAAAACTCAAAGCAATGGAGCTCTTAGAGCTGATACTACAACGATAAGGGACTCACAAATTTAGCAATTATGCAATCGCTAGAGATATAAGCAACAGGAGAAACACCTCTGCAGTATCTGCTCTGTCATTCTGTCCAACTATAAGGAGCGCGGTCAACTACTAAATAGTCTCCTCTAATATCTTTTGCAACGCGAATTTCTTCATCCAGATATATGGAGTCAAACCTGCATAAGGAGAGGATGAAACTTAAAAGCTAGTTATGCATCGTACAAAATAAAAAAAAAAGGTAGACACAATTGGCATCATCACAACAGTACCAGGCATAGATTTGAGAAACTGTATATATGCACTATAAATGATAATGACAATAAGTCAACCTTAGCTAGTATTATAAATATAGCTAGTATTATAAATACTGCTATAGGAAGTCGTTCAACATTTTTTACTCAAAAGAACAATTGGTATACATATTCTGATAAGACATGTATAAGTGTATAACGTTAACTGCTGCACAAGATTACAAATAGTGTGCACGCAAATGCGCGCACACAAAAGAAAATTAAAGTTTTAGTGCAGCAGGCTAGATAGTGGGAGAACAATTAACATTTGGAAGTATTTTGTAGCAGGATAATTTCAAGTTGGGCAAAAGAAAAATATAGTACTAAAATGAATGTAAGTAAAATTGTCCAGACCCTCCTTCAAGTTATCGTAAAGGCACCCTTGATCGTCATTTCATCTATATCTTGATATTAATCAGATGTTTCTTATTATATCCACAATGAGGAAGTACACAGTTACAATGATATACACAAGAAACGTCTTTGTTATACGATGATGCATAGTAGTAAAATATGAAGTTCATCAAGGCAGATAAAATATGAGGCAGAAAATAATTAGATGATACAGTCCTGTACCTCCTGTTAAATTTTTTTTAGCATGCAATAATACAAAAGGAAGGAAAAAAAATCAAACACAGTGGTAAACATAGATTTCAGGCAATATTGTCAGCGTAGCAAAAACGTTTAATATGCCATCTTCAAGTCATATACTACAACTGAGGTTGGTTTACTTTAAACTCTCTTTTTTTTGTTTTGTTTGAGAAACAAATATCTCTAGAGTCAGATGAAAATAGTCTCCTATGAGAAGAAATTCAACATCTTGATACTCACATCCACAACCCATGCAACAGGAATTTTATGAGTGCACACAAAAAAGGAGAAATATGAGAGAAAGAGAGTTCTTGTGCTGTATCCAAATTAGAGGTGGCAGAAATCTCCGGAGGTCGGGGATTCCCCGCTCGGTCCCGATCAGGGGGAATTTCCTCCCCGCGGAGATGGGGAGGGGGAAATATGCCCCCGAAGGCATTTTGGGGATCGGAGCGGCGCAGGCCCCGATCCCCAAATATATTATAATTATTTATATTTGATATATTATTATGTTAATTTGAACTGTTGGACCATTGTATAATTATTTTTAGCCATTAAGTTAAACTCTACAACCCAAATCACATTGACAGAAGGTTGAAGTCCAGCCGTTCAGACTCCAGGATACATCAAGCTTCATCGCCTCCATGCAGTGTTCCTTGTTCCTTCGTCGTCCCGGATCTCTCCCACAACATTGCCGGATCTTGGATCTCCCACGGCATCACCAGATCTTCATTGGTATTTTTTTCTTTACTATTTTTCGTCAAATCGCCGATGGCTTCTTCCTCTTTTTCATCTCTCCTAACTCTGGCACTGAAGGCGGCGAGAACATCGCGAGCCCCTGCCTCAATGAGTTGGGCCGAACCATGCTGTCGACGCTCCGACTCCCAGCCGAGGCCTCCTCCCTCTCCGCCCTGTTTGCCGCAGCCCGCCTCACCGATGCCGTCTACGCACCAACTCCTAGCCCCGGCCTCCTCCCTCTCTGCCCCGTTCGCCGCAGCCCTTCTCTGCTCCGCCGTGGCCATTGTCTTCGGCCACCTCCGACACTAAAGCTGGCGAGAACATCACAAGCCCCTGCCTCGACGAACGAGGCGAATGACGCCGTCGACGCTCCGACTCCCAGCCCCGACCTCCTCCCTCTCTGTCCCGTTCACCACAGCCCTTCTCTGCTCCACCGCGGCCATCATCTTCGGCCACCTCTGACATTGAAGACGGCGAGAACATCGCAAGCCCCTGCCTCGGTGAACGGGACGAACGACGCCGTCAACGCTCCAACTCCCAGCCCTGGCCTCCTCCCTCTCCACAGCCTGTTGGGGATCAGGGTTCAAGCGCCCCCGGTTCGGGATCATGGTCAGGGACGTAGCCCCCGTCCCGAAAGAGTGCGGGTGCCACCCCTAATCCAAATAGCCCAACACACCAATTAGCAACAAAGGCATGACAAGTTCAAAGTTAATGCTTTGGATGAATTGTTCATCAGCCTCACCAATGATCCCTAAAATGAATGGGAGAGGAGAACAATACGTACATGATTGCCTAACAAATGAACAAGTGAAGTGCTCAACCATTTCACTCCTTTCCAGAAAGAACACAATCTAGATCCATATAGAGAAAACGGATGGACGTTACAGAATAAAAAGCAGACGAGTCCTTTAGCATAAAAAAATGAAAGATATAATTAAGAAGAGGAGAACACGCATTTATGTTATTATTCATTTCAGAAATGTATTGGAATCAGTGCTTGCCAAGGGGCGAGCTGCATTATTAGGGCAATTTTTTCTAAATGAAAAAGCACCTGGTTGGAATTTAATAAAAGCTGTTTCTGAAAACTAAAACTGCAAAATTATGGATCTTCGTCTTCTTGGGAATATGGCTACTTGCTTTTAAAGGTTCAAAACCAGCAAAATCTCCTCGATAGGATGGAACACAACTACAAAGGTTGTGATACAAGGATTCATTTGAAAAGAAAAGGAAGAAAGCAAAGATGACAGATATGTAGTTGAGGATTAAAAATAAAGTATTCTTGCTGTGAAATATGAGAACTTTTAGATAGTTTATCATTGATGCACAGGCTGATATGAATGTTAAACCATTAATGCACAGAATTAAACCACTAAATTGTTTGGACTAGTCATACAACGCACTCAATCAAAAACATTGTCTTAAGTATATCAGTATATTGTTCTAAAAAAAAGAGTATATCAGTATATGTAATCAAGCGTTAGAGAGAACTTGGATAAAGAAATGTTTCTTACCATCCTTGACCAAATGGGGGCAAAGGAAACTCCCAATCGCTTCCCCTCAAAACCGCACTGGTGAATCTGCAGCAAGAAACACGCTGATATTGTGCCAATTATGCTCGACACCGCAAGAAATCAACCCAAACGCGCACTCTTGTACCTAAAGTTGACCCTTTGAGGTGGCGCGACCTCGAGGGAGGAGCGGACGAAGAACACCCCCGAGGGCGGAAACGTGATCACGTTGTTCAGTGACCCTCTCTCAACGTCGATCACCTGGAGAACGTCGCCGGCGCGGGTGCCGAAGAGGTGCGCGTTCTTGATGATGAAGAGCTGCTCCTTCTCCGTGGTCCAAAGCATCCTCCAAGTGTCGGAGAGCGAGGGCCCCGTCGTGTTCGACCCCATCCCAAGGGCGCCGAGCACCTCGATGGCGGCGACGATCTCAGCCCGCCTGGAGGCGTCGGACTGGGTCCTGATCCCTCTCTCCTGGTCTGAGATGAGGGTGAGGAGGTGCTCTTTGGCCCGGACGGACTCGCCGGAAGCTGGGGATCGGGAGGCCGCGCCGACGGCGAGGCATCGCCGGCGGGGTTTCGGGGTAACGGTGTGGCGGGCAGCGGACGAAGCGGGGAGTGGGAATGCGGAGGCGGATGCCGCCATGGGCGGAGAGGATAATTGCGGGTTTTTGGTTGGCTTTTTGGGCAACAAAATTTTAACGGTTCTGCCGCCATTTTGATACGTTTCGATATATTTGTGGTTTCGGAAGCATCGGGCTTCAAGGTTCTTATAAAAAAATAAAATAAAAACTTTAATTTATAAGAAAATAATGATGATGTCAAAATTTTAATACACATTAATTAGGAATAAAAGACGGGATAGTATATTAATACACATCAAAATTTTAATACACATCAATATATATATATATAGTATATTTTTCATTATAAATAAAAGACATAATGCATATAAAACGCTAACATGTGTTTGTACAAATTTAATTATGATGTCAAAGTTTTTAATACACAAATTAATAATAAAAATATAAAGTCTCAGTTTAAAAAGTTAAATAATATAATAAATTAATGAAATATTATTAAAAATCATGAATTTATAAAAAAAATTATTAAAAAGTAATTGTGAAAAGAGAAAAATATTTTGTGCCATAATTTAATATATACAAGAAGATATAAAATGAAGATGCTCCTTTTAAAAAAGGAATATTGTGTTTCTTATTTTCTTAATCATTGAGTTAAAAATTTATGAATGATATTTGATTTTTTTAAATATATACATATATATATATATATTTGATTCACATGTATTTAATCACTTTATGCAACTGAGTTGAAAAAAAATGACTCAAACATCCAAAGTTTGGTTGTTTCAATCTAATAGTGGGGCTGAATAACAAGTGGTGGGATAAGAGAACTACTAATCCCAACTTCAAGTATCTCGTAAAACAAAATAGTCCTGTGAATGTTCTCAATAGTTCGTTGATTCAACTAATAAACATATTGAACTCGAAATGGATATCCAAACTTAAAACTCAAAAGTGTGATTGTTGGGGAGGTTAACCCTGACAAGAACTAGTATTCCTAATTTTATAACAAAAAATAAAGAATAATAGTATTCCCAAACTTATGAGAAAAAATTAGACATGAATAAAAAGACATAACAAGAGCACACTAGAAGAGAGGAAGAAGTTCTTTACAAAGTTAACCAGAAGATACCTCTTACATTCAACATGGGTGATTTGGGCTTCTCTCTCTTATGGATGGCCTCCTCTTCAACAACTTATATTTAGGGGTGGCACTTGCACCCATTCCGTGCCGATCCCCGCCCCATCCCCGACCCCATTTCTCGACACGGGGCCGCTTGAACCTCGATCTCCAATGGAGCCCGAATAGCTAATGAGATTGTGGGGAGCAACGTGACACATGGCTCATGATGTTCTCACCACCTTCATCAATGAGGATTGTCGGAGGTGGCCGAAGGGCTGGGAGTCATCGAGGAGTGTCAATGGCGGCTGTGGTGGAGCAAAGAAGGGCTGCGACGAACAGGGCAAAGAGGGAGAAGGCCGGGGCTAGGAGTCGTCGAGTCAGAGCATCGATGGCGTCGATTAGGCGAGCGTGAGCGAGGTGGGCTGTGGTGAAGTGGGGAGAGAGGTGGGCTGCGGTGAAGTGGGGAACGAGGTGGAGCCACGGAGAGGGAGGAGGTCGGGCTGGGAGTCGGAGCGTCGACGATGTCGTTCACCCCATTCGTCGATGCAGGGCTTCGTGATGTTCTCACTGCCTTAAGTGTTGGAGGTGGCCGAAGACGATGACTGCGATAGAAAGGCTACGGCGAATGGGGCAAACAAGGAGGAGGTCGGGGCTAGGAGTCGGAGTCAAAGCCGGAGCATCAATAGCATCAGCGACGCGGGCTGCGACAAATGGGGCAAAGAGGGAGGAGGCGCCAGAAGTCGAAGCATCAACGATGTGGCGTCTGGAGTTTGGACAGTTGGACTTCAACCTTTTGTCAATGTGATTAGGGATTTAGAATTGTATAATCCAACAACAACAACAACTAATCCATTGGCTAAAAAAATACAATGATCCAATAGTTCAAATTAACATACTAATATATCAAATATAAGTAATTATATTAATATATTCCAGGATCAGGGACCCACGGCCCCGATCCTCGAAATGCCTTCGGGGGCATTTTTTTCCCCTCCCCATCTCCACACGAAGGAAATTCCTTACGAAAGGGGACTGATTGGGGAATCCCCACGGGGATCCCCAACTTTTAGGAATTTTGCCACTTCTACTTATATTCAACCACTCCATCTTCGCCATCATACAGTTGCAATGAAAAGGGAAGCTTTTTCAAAAATTTCTTAAAAATATCATTATAATGTTATATATATCCCAATAATAAAAAAGAAAAATGGAGTATTAAAAAATATCAACAAAATAATAATATCTTTTATAATTGCTCAAGTGAAAATGGATCCATAGTGTATATAGATTCATAGATTAAATTATTCTATGTAACGCATCCAAATTTCACAAGAATTTAAAATCTAAAGTATTAATTATGTTATTAGACGCCCGAAATCGTAACGGGCGCTCGATATGATGATCGATCAGTGACTTCAACCAATGCATGAATAGGCAACCGAAACATTTTCGGACGTTCGGAAGTTCAATGCAGTGTTGTGAGGACCGGACCGGCCGGTCCGACCGTCAACCGGCTATTAACACAGGTCATGTTGAAGATTAAAACCGGACTATCTTTTGAACCGGGTTAAACCGATCAAACCCTGTCAAAAACTGGATAAAATCGGATAAAACTGGGTTAAACCGTGAATTGAACTGGATTCATCATGAGAGAGAAATAAATAAGAGTGTTGAAATTTGAAAATGAGAGAGAGATGCCTGACATGTTGAGAATGAGAGAGAAAGAGTTGGGAAGAGAGAAAGATGTTGAGAATGAGAGAGAGAGAGAGTCGGGAAGAGAGAAAGATGTGTGAGAGAGAAATTGGAGGAATGAGAGATAGGGAGAGATTGGGATGAGAGAAAGGCAAGCATTAGAGAGATCTTAGAAATGGAAGAGAGAGAATTTTTTAATAATGAAATTATGAAGGTAATAAAGAATATTTTATAGAAAATTATTCTGATTATAATATTTTATTTTATAATTTAAACTTGTTAGACTTTAAAATATTATGATTTAATTTTATTATAATCTTTTACACTATTATATCTAAATTTTTTGGTATATATTTGTTACATAAATAATTTAATGTGTTATATTAAATTATAATATTTTATTATTAACCAGTTCGACCGACCGGTTCGATCGATCTGACCGGTTCGACCTGAAATGAAGACTTTTTCAATTCGTTGTCCGATCCGGTCTTAACAATATTGGTTCAATGGGCTGAAACGAGACGATTACTGTTTTGATCTCTCTCTCCATTTCACCATAGTAATGGTAGCAGGTTTGTAACTCCTCCACACATGATCTGAAGAGATTTATGGCAAGAACCACCCCCCCCCCCCCCCCCCCACCCCACCCCACACACCATTATGCCCTTAAAAGCCATATTCTCTCTCTTTCATTCCTTCTCCTTCATTTTATCATCTTCCCAATTTCAGTGTTTTCTCTTGCTCCGCAATTTGGTTCTGACCAGAAAATGTGGGGGCAAGTCCGGCAGGTGTTGAAGGTGCACAAGGGCAAGGAAGAAGAGGGAGGAGCGACTAAAGCTTCATCCTTCCATAAGTATCATCAAAAGGTGTCTTTTCGGGATCTGGATCGTGGGATAATTTTAGAAGAATTTTGCATGCTTTAAGGACTAATTAGTGGTTAAGAATTCATGCTATAATGGTAGAAGTCGTGCCATATAGTTTTCATAAGATTTCAGATCTAATTATATGGATCTTATGTTTAGCTGAATGATATTGCATGATGTTATGACATGTTTCGTTTGATGAATGTTAGTATCTATTAGTATATGATTTTAGTTAGATAATCGTGAGATTTATTATATGCTATGGATTGGTGATTATCTGTTGTTTGAGTTAATATAGAGTGGAATCATTTTCTGCAATAAATGATGAGAAATCCGGCAAGTTGTTCATATAAAAGAAATCGATAGAAATAATCTTGGAGCATGATATATGTTAGAAATAATGTTGATACAATTTTAGAATTGTTGTGCATTGAAAACTTAATTGAAAATGCAAGGAACTACAATGACCTACGACTCTGTCGAACTAACGCAGACGACCGAAACTCTTTCAGATGTTTGATTCAGCTTGACAAGAGCATAGAGACATCAATATCGAATGTCCGAAATCCAATCGAACGATCGGTATAGACTAGGATGGAAGTTCGAAATTCTTTTGGATGGCCGAACTGGAAAATGTCGAAACTTGGAAATGATAATGATAACTAGTCAATCAACCAAAACCTCTTCGGGCGACCAATCTCAATTATCACATCGGAAGAACTTTCGACAGTCGATGGAGAACTCCGATTGACCAGGAAGACAACATTGTTTCCCAGCGGACGATCGGTCCAATTTCAACCGACGAAAATCCTTGACCGAAAGTTCGAGAGACTCCTCATGTGACAATGGATGATTGAATCTCTCTCGGTCGACCAATCGTCTATAGCCTTGGAACGATCGAAGAACGAATATAGAACGAATGATCGCTCTCTTTTCGATCGACCGGAGAACAGAACATTGATAAACGATCGTCCGCTCCCTTTTCGGACGACCGTTCGATTTTCGAACATCCGATCCGTGGATAGAAAGAATACAACTTTAATATAAATGCTCTGATTTAATAAGTTTTTGCCCACCTGATTGGCACCGAATAATATGAACTTAAAGATAATTCGGAGCTATGCTCCATCCAGTCTTGTTCGATCCAAGTGATCAAAAGGGAGGCCCATGAACTATAAGATAAAAAGGAGGATTACTATTTGTCTATTTAGATGGGATTTTCTCTCTACAGATGTTTCAGCCTCACGCGATATTATCTTGCCCGATGGGGCTAGACGTGGCATTGATCCCTCATTGGTCCATCATGGTCTAGATAGCTACATACTTATGTGTTTGCAATGGTATTCCCTAAAAGTAGATAGCTCTTTCGACCTGAGGACAAGATGAAGGAATATGAATGGTCAAGGATGAATGAAAGGATTTTATCTTTTTGAATATGAATAATGAACATGAACGCGAATATGGAAATGAAAAGAAATGAAAAAGGCAAGAACCATTTTATTGATTTGTCCACGTACTCTTGATTTACATATTTATTCCATGATTACTCTAATGAAACTATCTTACGACCTATACGAACTCACACTTAGCGTTATGCTAGCGATTGAGCTTGCTCTGTGATCCTCACATGTACATGAGATTATTGCGAGCCAATTGATGTGTGTGTGATGACTATAGCTTGGTGGCATGTGCACTTAGTTATCGTAGAGTCTAGATGGAGTCTCTTTCTTTATGTATCGAGTTGTATTTGGGACACATGCATCGACATGTTGTGTGACATGGACTTTTATATGTTACAGTTGATGTACTCTTTATTCTATCTATTTCAGCTTTCGCATTTCTGATATTCAATTATTGTAGTATTTTATTTATCAAGTCTTCCACTTACGTTTCACCTTCTTTGACGAAAAATAAAAAAAAGACCGAAAAAAGTAACGACCGAAAAGAGATTTTACCACGTGACAGGGTCAAATTTTAGAGCATTACATTCTCGCTGTATTTTTATTAATAAGACACGTAACAATTTGGAATTTGATGGGTATTAATTAGAAAGGTGAAATATTTTCACTCTTTAAATTTTAATTTAAACTAGATTATAAAGTTTAAATATAATGTAAACACAATTGTATTTTTTCCTAATGATCTCACTTATAATGTTTGATACCATTTCTTAAAACCAAAATTAGAAACTTATTGAATTATGTAAAATATTAATAAATTTAGAAATTTAAACGCATGATCCATTGTTTACGATTGATGAAGAACGATTTAGTTTGAAAGATGAGGAAAACATCATAAAAAAATTTCCTTCTCACTCAGGACGAGGAAAACAAAAGAAAAAGACAAATTTCCAAAAAATTCCAATAGATGTGTCATGGGGATCATAACCATCTATTTATAAAACCTCCACGCAATTTAAATTTCTAGTCTTTATAAAATTTTTAATGTGTCTTTTGTCCTCTACACGTCACATCATATTATATCATTAATTTGTATGTTCATAATATTTTGATCATTTTTATTTGAGCCTTGGATTTATTTTGATAATGTTTATTTGTATAATTATTTTCTTATTAAACCAAATATCAAATATAATCTAACAATTATGAGATCAATGTATATGTTTTCCAAAATGTTTAATCCAATAGCTATAATAACTCCACTATAAAATAAAAGTACATGCAAATATTGAGCCACTAGAACCATCCTTACCTAATTAATCAATCATCAGATTCAAATGCATATAAGATTATTTTTTCATGAACTTTTAAGTTTAATATGTTTATAGCCTGTCCCAAGCCCGGATAAAGGAGGAGGGTTGTGTTAGGCTCCGACAACCAGCGTAAAACCCTGTCGAATCTTATGAACATGGATCAACGAATAAAATGGCATCGTATGATCCATGTAACCGACCCCACCTAGTGGGATAAGGCTTTGTTGTTGTTATTATTATTTTAAGTTTAATATGAAAGACAATTTGTGCATATAAGACAATTCAAATGCATATAAGACGATTCAACCCGCATGGCATTAATGGATATGTGCTTTATTGGATGTTGACCCACTATCGAGCTCAACTAATTCAATAAATTCGTCTCATATTGCATACCTGATAATTTAGACAATGCTTTCTTTTTGTCATGATTAGTTTCTGAGCTTAATGAGCATAACTATTACAACATACAAATTTAACTTGCCAATAAAATACATCTTTATTTTGCTTCCTCTCCATCCCACCTTAACTGTCCTACTATTTTTTATCAACATCCCACTAGTTGAGGACCAAGTTTAGCATCCTTCTTCTTTTGACCAATAAAATGTTTGACTCCCTCTCTAATTTCTCTCTTTATATATTTCCTTTGTCAATTGTTATGGAAAAGAGAGCCATTATAAGTGTCAGAGATAAGAAGATACAATTGCTTCTTTTTTTTTTCCATTTGTGCCTTTTGTAATCCTTCTCATACTAGTCCTCTATCTCTTTGCTATTATCTTCATTTGTTGTCAAGATGGCCGGAGAGAAGTCTGTTGATTATTGGCTACCAATCATGTCATCAAGGAATGCAAAGTGGTGGTATTCGGCATTTCACAACGTTACGGCCATGGTCGACGCTGGGGTGCTCGGCTTGCCTTATGCCATGTCACAACTTGGATGGAAATGAGTCGTGGCTTCATTTTCCACACCATCTCATAGCTTGTGATGCGTACATTATTTTTCTACATATGCATGATACATATAATTTCACTAAGGAAGCCAATACATTTTCTAGTATTGGTTCCGGCTATTTATGATCCATCTTGTTGTAATGTGTATATATTAAGTGTCTTAGCATTTTCCATATCAAGGACAACTTTTTCATATTTTCACCACATCATCCAAGAAGATGCATGGCTATGATGAAGCAAAAAATAAAAGAAATTAATGAATTTAAAAGCTAACTTTTCATATATTAAATTATTTTTTTTTTTGCTTGTGTTGCTATTACTTTTGTTCGACAATAATGTGCTAAAAGTGAGCTTTATGAAGTCATCACTTTCTTGATGTTAAAGCATCATGCAAGTTACATGATCATTATCATTCAAATTGTAAATTAGTTGTCTACTTTGGTTGCAACATATTATAACCATGAGCTTGATCTTTGCAAGTGTCAACATGCAAAATCTACGAACTCTTTTTCTTGTTCAATTCGAATGAAATCCTCCTCGGAAACAATTATGGTAATATTTCTTTTATGTTCTTGGAGTACTATAATTATAGATTAGCTTACATTTAAGTATGATGTAACTTTTATTACCGACATTAAACTTTGAAATTTCGTGCATTTAACACCTGCCAACAAATATCGGCATGCTTAATTGTACTCCCTATAGCAAATGGTGGAAAGGCATGAGATGGTACCTAGCAAGCTCTTTGACCGCTATCATGAGCTTGGACAATATGCTTTCGGGGAGAAGCTCAACTTCTGGATCGTCGTCCCCCAAAAGATTGAACTTCGTGTACATGGTCATAGGGGGCAAGCACCTGCAAAAGTTCCACAATGTTGTTTGCCCTTCTTGCAAACCAATTAAGACAAGCTATTTTATAGTCATCTTTGCTTCTGTGCATTTTATTTTGTCACAATTGCCAAACTTCAATTCCATCTCAGGTGTCTCTTTGGTTGCAGCCATCATGTCCTTAATATTCTAACTGACGGGGCTGTTTGGTTTGAGAGTATAGATAAGATGAATAAGTGATTATATTCATTATAATTATTCTTATTTATGTTTGGTTGTTAAAATGTTATTCTAATAATGATGAAAATTGTTATTCTTAATAGTATTTGGTTTATATAAAAAAGGTAGGAATAAATGTCACGTAATGACCAATATATCTTTTATATTAACTGTGAGATTAATTTCATTCAACTATTACCTCATTACACTTCAACCTTTGATGGAATATCTTATATTCCATTAGATTGGTAGAATACGGTACTCTTGAAATCTGTGCTAACAAGTTGGTGGCTTTAATCTTATTCTGTTCTTGTTTGACACTTTTTAAAAGAATAAGTAAATATTTTGCTAGATAATCTAACACCGTAAGGTCACTACATGTTATCATCAATAGTGTCATTCTAACATGTAATTCCTTCTTTTCTATTCCCAAAAGAATTCAATTTTCTTTACAAATTCTTTAGAGACTGAAAAAATTCTTTTGTTTACCAATAGCCATATTTTCTTCGTAAAAAGTTCTAAGATTTAAACGTAATCTCATTCATGCCAAAATCTCTCTAAAATATATGGAATTGTCCTAGATATCTTTACTAAATTTATGCTAGAAGTTTATTCAATTATGCATTTGCCACTAATGAACTTCTATGTCTCATAAACTTTATACCATGAACAATTACTCCACCATTGTTTGGACAAAATCAGTAGCTAAAGGGAGGAAACCCAACGTCGATTATAGCATAGAGTTCTACGTCATTTGGATCGATTTTTAGCTTTCTCTCACCATTAGGAGACATTGCTTTTTCATATGCAAATCACAATGTGATTCTAGAAATACAAGCTACTATACCTTCACTACTGAAAAGCCATCAAAGAAATCCATGTGGAAAGGAATGCTTGTTGCTTACATCGTCGTTGCAATTTTGCTACTTCCTCGTTGCACTAGTTGGATATTGGATCTTTGGTAATTCAGTTGATGACAACATTCTCATTACATTGGAGAAGCTAAGGTGGTTGATGCTAACATGTTAATCCGTGTCATTTACATATATCATATTTATTAATAGAAATAAATCAATAATATATGATGAAACTAGGGCAACCTTTGTATTATTCTATTGTAACTTAAAACATGTCTCGAAAGAGATGTTTGAAGTAAAGTCTCAATGAAAAATGCTTGGCATTCGACTCAATGTGTAGACTTGTAAATATGATAATATGTGTACACATGGTCCAAATTCAATCAAACAACCCAATTCTCGAGAGAATGCTTTTTAATTTAATTTGATCTCATTGTGTAGATATATGTGATGTCCGTATTTGACATGTGTTTCTCGCTGAGTTTAACTCTTCGCATAATTGTGAGAAGTCTATATGTTGGTAATGCAAACATTTCTTTTGTCACAACATAACACATATTGTCCTTTAAATTTTGAAATATAATTTTTTTTATTTGATTGCTTTCCATCAGCATTCACACTGGCTGTTGCCATTGCCATTCCCTTCTTCAGTGCTTTGCTCGGATTCTAGGGAGGACTTGCATTGGCACGAACAAGTTATTTTGTATGTGGCAAACTCTTAATTTTACATATTGTTTATGACCACAACTATTATGTGTCATACTTGTGAAGTACATATGCTCATAAAATTAATGCCAAACAATTTCTTTACATGAAGCTCCCTTGCATATGTGGTTGGCGATTTACAAGCCTCAAAGATTCACCTTATCTTGGTTTGCAAATTGGGGGAGTTGTGTATAATCTAACTAAGATATACCTAACTTATTTTTGGAGGGCACATTCTTACTTTTAGACCAAACTTAATGTGTCTTATCCTAACTATATTCATATTTGCATCATTCTTGGCATGCTACTAACGATCTTGGCACCTATCAAAGCATTGTGGCAAAGTGTTACTAGTTATTGGTTCTTCTCCTAAGCTAAATTTAATCGAATCATGAAGAATGAACCATGTGCAAAAGGGATTTGCGAGAGTTGTGAGAATCTTCCTAGGTCATGACAATTGGCCATTAGTATTGCTTGTTTATCTGTATGAAATTAATTTGAGGAACTATTTTTTACTACTCTTTTTTCTTCATTCGGAACAGTTATGTTGACTACTTACCTTTTTATTGGATTTTTTTGTTTTCTAAATTGTTTTTGTCAAATTTGGTCATGAACAAATATAAGAAAAAAACATGAATTTACACGTATATTTAAAACATCAAAACATGTACCTTTTTGTTTTTATTTCTTACTTGCATGGAAAGACACCGACAAGGCACTGCTACATACAATAATTAGGATTTATTTGTGGTAGGAAAATGGTTGGGAAGGAGTTGCTAGGGGTGTTCATTGGTTCGGGTCAATCGAATGAGCTTAAAAATTCGATCCGATGGATTCGACCTGACTCGATCTAGGGTTGAGTTGAAAAATATCGACTCAACTTTTTTTTAAAATTTTAAATGATTTATTAGTTAATTTAAGAGTTTTATCATTTAAAAATTAAAAATACAAACTAAAGTATTTTAAATGTAGAAAATATGCATATATTTAAAACAATATTTCTGGTATTTAAGAATACTTTATTTTGTATTAAAAATAAAATAAAAAATTTAAAAGAAAGAAAATAGTGATCGAGAAACTCGACTACTAATCAAACCAAAATTGATCGAATTGGATCAAGTTTGTTCACGAGTTGGGTCAAACCCGACCTCATGAACACCCTAGAGTTGACTCAAGCATCAAAAGCTAATAATGGATCAAGTCATGTGTATCCTCTAGAGGTCCTAGGATTTATGTATTTTGACATTTCCGGTGCCTTCGTTAATAGATAATCTACTTTCTTCAAAAGAAAAATGTGTATGTATACAATAAGGCTCACTGAGTATGTTATGCTTTTTTGGTACTATAAGTTGTTAGATCACAAGACCAAGGATGGAGCTAAAGTTTTTATTGTATTATGTATATGATGATATATGATATTTTTTTTTCAAATTATGATTGCCCCCCTCCTAATTTATTGAAGTATAATATATATAATAATATACCATATATTTTCTTAAAAAGTTCCAAGTATTATGAAATCTACATAAAGATAATATATTATTGTATGAACGAGTATATATATTCAAAGAGTTATGTTGTAATATTATATACCAATAAGTTTGATTTCTTTCTATAACAAATCAAACTACTTAGTTAATTATTTAAAATATTAGTTACATATATCTTTATCTAATTTTTTGAAGTTAATTATTTAATATATATATTATGTAAATATAGCTATATTATTTTATCATAAAATTCAACTTGCGAGATGAACATGACAAATAAAAAAATGCATGATGAATACTAAAATGATATATTTAACTAAAATAAATAAAATTTATAATTATAAGTATCTTTAATATATTTTTTTTCTTCAGTAACTTTATTTTCTTAATTTTATTATTTTTTTAGTATAATTACATGTTTAAACATGCATATACGTGTCATTTTTTTCTCCCCACTCCTTATATTTTGGTGCCCTCTAACTTTCTTCCCTGTGGCCCAAGAAATTTTCTTTAAAGATGGATACAGAAAAATAAAAGCTGTGCACAAATAATTATGAATGGGGTTCAACTCAACTTTGTTAATCTGCTCTAACTTCTCACATCTTGAGAATTTTCGAAATCCTTCGTTTCATATCAGACAATAAGGTACTAAATAAGACCTCACACTATCTCTCCTCTTTATTTTGGGATTGAGTACTACCTAGAGAGAGGGGGATGTTTGCAAATTAAAGCTAAAGTTCTTTCTGAAAGCATACCTTATAGACTCAAACTTTCAATTTACTCATAGCATACTTTCTTTAATTATTTCTCACATTTTAGCTTTTTTGGTCGTTCACTATGTCATGTCGTCTTATCTTCTT
Organism: Pontederia crassipes; assembly: GCA_030549335.1. NCBI lineage: Eukaryota > Viridiplantae > Streptophyta > Magnoliopsida > Commelinales > Pontederiaceae > Pontederia > Pontederia crassipes. The sequence goes on along the minus strand of CM060196.1, from coordinate 63,613,498 downwards.
GTCAAACTAAAAATAGGATCAGACATTTAAAAGATATTTTTGGCATTTGTCCTCCATAAGTTGTCATGACTACGAATTCATTGTTTGAATCTATTTTTTTCAACCGTCTGAACATTCTTGCTCAAAAGGCATTGCTGTTCATGAACTTTAAGTTGCCTACTTTGCCATCTCGACTCATCTTTGTGTACATAAAACTTTTGGACATCCGCTCCACATTTTTAATCATTCGAATCTCTTATCCATATCTTGATAGACTTGCAATTTTGTTTTAAAAAAAAGTTACATGATTTTTTATATATATAAATTTTTATATAATTATCATAATGATGTGATATTTTATTCTAAAAAAGTTAAGAAAATTCTCTACAATTTTATTATTTATTTCTCAATCCAATTCTTATGATAAGTAGTCAAATATATTTAGTTAAAACTTCGTAGTTGTTATTTAACTTCCATGTTTGACACACATCCACTAGGTTAGGATAAAGATGGGAATTAGAGTGGGAGTTCGCAGGACTCCGTTTTCCTACGTCAGCTCGGTTGGGCACGATCGTTAGGTTGGGCTCATGTCCATCAAGAAGTTGGGCTTCCCATGAGCCTAGTATGCACGGGTTCGACTCGACCCGATGTGACTCATTTTTTTTTTATAATTTAGTACTAATTAATTATTATAATATTATATATTAAGTATTTTAGTATTATAATAAGTATTAATATTGCATATTCCCACACTGATTTGGCTAGGTTGTGTCAAAACTATATCGGATCGGCTCAAGTGCTTTACGACACGATATTGTATTGTGCCCGACATGACTTGAGGCATGATCAAATTCGGTTTGACTAACCTGAGCATGACCGATATATCCTGAAAAGTCCATCTCTATATTAGAATAATGAAAACACTTTTTTTTCTTAATGTTTGTACATTACTATTCAACATTTTGTATCTCGAGGTTGCGTAAACAATTTTCCACTTAATTAGATGTTCAAATTTTATGGAAAAAAGAGTCGACTTAATTGATGGATTTAATGAGCGCGCTCCCAATTTAAGTGTGTAGCACCTGCTACCTAGTCTTGTAGCCACATGATTGGAATACATGGCAGATCATTTGGAACATAGTTCAACAACAATTAAGGGGCAGTTCAACGACTAATGGGAGGTTGAGCATTGGTTCAGCTTTAAAGCCCCTAACAACCTACAACATCGATCTCTCTTGCCATTGTCACTCTTAGGATCCGCTCTTAAGATCGCCTCTCTTAGTGATTTTGCTGCCCTCGCTTGCAAGATCACCTCTCTTGCTCGATTTGGTCAATCACCTCACTTCTATGTTTCATCGCTATTCATATCACTTTGCCGCCATGCTCGCTCGATCACCTCACTATTCCAAATGTTTTGGCATTTGCTAGTGCTAGAAGATTGCATATTATTTTGCAGGATGCTAAATTGCAATGCATGATAGAAATTTAAGGAGAAGGACAGAAAATATTCTCGATCAACAACCTTCACTTACAACCCTTCTTGTTAGTTAGATTATGTAATAATGTGTACAACACAAAAGCATATTATGTATTAATAAACATTGGCCGCTAGGTCTTAGAGGCATGTATAAATGAAAACTCAAAAGATCAACGGTGGTGAGTGAATGCGTGGTGGGTGTAGGAGTGGTGAGCTGCTGCTAGTGAGGTTTCTAGGGCATGGGGGGAGAGAAGCGTGCTCCCAACTTAACCTCCTAGTTGTTGGAGAGGAGTACATTGAATTGTCGTTGAATTGCCTCTTAGTTGTTGTTGAATCGCGCTATAAATGATCCGCCATCCATCGCCAATCATGCAATTGACTTAAATTGGCATCACTCTCATTAAATCCATTAGCAATTTGATAAACCATGGATATGTTGGAAGAGTGGGCTTAAATCACTCAGATGCCATAGTTGAATCCGATGATAGCGTATGTATCTCAAAAGGATAAAGGCCATAAGAATAAAATACAGTGTAGTCAACAAAAAAGGAATAATCATAAAATATCAATAAAAAGTTTAAGTTACCCTCAAAGTAAAAATGATAAATTTTTGTACGTAAGAGTTAGTATATATCACTAAATTACTATGAAGATCAGATAGAGTAATTATGTTTTGAGATATTGCATAGAGTCTCAATCGATTTATCATATAAATAATTTTTTGATAAATAATAAAAAAAATATTAAATCGATCACCCTACTATGCATTCAGTGCCCCTTTATGTTTTTTTTTAAATTGCACAACCTTTTTGGTACGCTAGATGCATAAGGCATGCATTGACATGCATAAGTCACGCGAGATATGTTGTGTACTTATGACAATATGACATTAATAAGGCGTGACGCATTTTGGCAAAAATGTGTGGGCTAAGGCCTAGAGCGGACATGGTATTTAGAACCATTATGTATGACCCATGCATGGTGGGGTGCATCGCCAACGAGAACATCGAGTCTCCTAAAGAAGAGGAGGATGGATGAGGCATGTCTTGAATTGAGGCATGCTAAAATGGGTACGACTATCAACCCACTCTCTAAATCATGCGATATGATCGCATGACTGAGATTTTTAAGTGCGGTTCATAGCTAAGAAATCTTTGAACCACATGTCAACCGCTTGCTCGCCCACGTCGCCACCCGTCGCTACCGTCCTTAGCTCTCTCCATTTTACCTTCTCCTCCCTTCGACCCTCCTCTTGGTCATCGTCCCCATCACTGACTGCTTGCCACCTTGTCGAGGTTGATGACGATGATGATGATGACCATGCAGTGAGCTTGCCAAAACAATGGGAGATGAGCTAGAGGGGGTTGAGGGTGATCTTGTGCGCATGGAGGACACACTCAAGTTGGTGGACACTAGAGGTGATGAAGAGGATTTAGACGCTAGAGCCAAAGCCAAGCGTGGGTTGGATTGGGAGAGGAAATGATGTTTGCCGACCCTGACAGACGCAGATGTCAAACATGTCACTTGCATGCTCCCACCATCATGTTTTGGGTCGTCTATGCCCAAATGACAACCTTCACCATGGACCACCACATCAGCTCTTCCTTCGAGATCCTCGTCGGCTCCCTCACTATCGACTTCATCCTCCTTACCGTCCCTATCTGGCCCCTGCCGCCCACCGCCTCATTGGGAACCCCACAATATCCCCACTCCAGTGCATCACCGTCGGTCTCGCTCTCTCCATCCTCGCCATGGCAGCATCTGCCCTCACCAAGCGCAAAAACCTCATTACCGCGCATCAACAAGAATCCATGATGGTGCCCTGAGCGTGTTCATGTGCCACATTTCTTCTTGGTGGGCGCGGGCGAGGCATCCACCTACATCAATGCATCTGGATTTCTTCTTGCAGGAGTACCCGAAGGGGATGAAGACCATGAATGCATGGATGTTCCTATCGACACCTAGTCGCCACCATCTTCATCGACTTCGCACGCGGTTGACGACCCAAAGGAAGTTCTATCATCATTTGCGTCGGCACGATCCGAAGGTCCTACGCAAGATCTTCGATCGCCGAACCACGATGGAACCACCCATTTTTTTCCTATTATCATTTGAATCGTGTGCTTTTTATCATTTGTCTAGCACGAATCCGATGATCGCGAGCGTCGGTAGGTTGGTGGATATGACTCCCATTAAACCTAATTTTTATATACACATATGATATTTATAATGTCAATGTTTATCTTCACACTCAATTTTTTTGATTATATTTGGTCGAAGGCTCATTAAGGGAAGATAAGCAAATGAGGGGAAGATAAAGAGAGGGAATGAACGCATCTAAATTTGGAGTTGAAATAAAATAACACAAATGAAAATGAATAGAGGGGAGAAAAAAAAAAGATTCCCCTCTATTAAAATTTTATCCAAACAATGATTTTTTTTTCTTTTGCTCTCATTCTTTATTTTCTTTTCACCCCAATCCAGAAATAGTGTTAATAGATCTAAAATATGATTGCTTATATTTTTTATTTTTTATTACGAAGAAACTGAGTATACTTCACATTTATAATAGCTTGATTGATGTATTAGTTAATTATTGTTCATAAAATATTTATTTACTTGTTATTTCTACTTTGAACGAGTTAAAAGCTAAAGTGCACTCGAATTGCCGTTTACTGCTTCGTTCCCCTCCTACTTACTCAACCCTAAAACCCCTCAAAGGCCACCGCAGCATAAGCGGCATTTCGCTCCCGAATCGAAATCTCCCTACTCTTCTCTCCTGCTCGGCACTCGACTACTCCTCGCGTTCTCAGTCTCAAACCTAAACCTAGGGCCTCCGCCACCTCCTCCTCCGTCGTCGCAGCCGGCTCCGAGCTCTGGGAATGGCGATCACCGCCCAGACCCCCGACATCCTTGGTGAGCGCCAGTCCGGCCAAGACGTGCGCACCCAGAACGGTATTGTCGATCTTGCTAGATCGTTGTCGGGACAGTTAAGATTTGGGGTGGGGGGGTGGGGTGGGGTGGGGGTTCGGTGCTGAAGCAAGTTGATCCCCTTTTTGTTTTAGATCCCATGCATTTGTTAGTCTTAGTCTATTTCATGTTGTGGTTGCAGTGGTGGCGTGCCAAGCCGTCGCCAACATCGTTAAGTCGTCACTTGGACCCGTCGGCCTTGATAAGGTGACCATGCTTCTCTTCTGTTATCGCAGGTTTCTTGTAACATTTCTTTTTCTTCCTTGTTTTTCTGAGCGAGCGGTTTTTTGTTATTTGAATTTCCCGAATATGTTAATGACTTCTAGATTTACAGAATTGCAGTTTTTAGTTGTCATTGTTCCGTTTTATGTTGATAATTGCTGAGTTGATGGCTCGGTATGCTCATTAGGCGTTCGAGGCATATAAAAGTCTGTCATTTCTACTTGGTATAGCAAAATGCTAGTTCGCCATAGTCATTGATTGTGGAAAAAACTCGCGACCAAATACTTTTAGTGAATGAATCTATACTATATATCATTGCCAAAAATATAATAGTCAACCTTTTTTCGGGGGAAGTACTCGCAGATGAACATTCTCTTCTCAACCCACATTTAGACGAGGTTTGTGTGTTGGAGCTTGGCCACCAGCCGCACCTCATTCTTGAACTCTTGCATCCCTTGCCCTGAGTTCTTCGCCAGCCTTTTCACCCCTATTTCCTGGCTTTTAGGTAATTTACCTTTTAGTCAATGAGCGGAATGGCGTCGTATGATCCATGTAGCCGACCTCACCTAATGGGATAAGGCTTCGTTGTTGTTGTTGTAATGTTTTATTTATTTATGTGCACAAAAAGAGAGATAGTTAATCATGCCAGTTTAATCGCTAATTAAGGCCTGATCTGTCAAACAGTGCAAAACTCATTACCTTGTAGACAGACCCAAATCCCCCTTCTCCAAGTTTGTTGTCCTGGTGTAGATAAGCCTTTCTAACAGAGGGGGAAAAGTCATTCTTTGTACTAATGTTTTGTTCTAGTAGCTTAAAAAAAATTTCTTTTGTAACTCATTATGCAACATAATTAAATCTGAGTTTTTATTTTCAAATATTCACAAGTTTCAATAGTTGAAGAAAGTGAATTACTTTTCTTTACCTGAATTCATTATCAAACCTGCACACATTTTTCTCTTTCAAAGTTGCTAGTCAAATTTGTATTTTCGCATTCAAAAAATCACAAGATGCACAAATTAGGAAAGAAGAATAAGAATTGCTTTGATCAGGTGAAAATCTAATGGCATTGAATTTACAACTCGAACCTGTACTAGATGTCAATCCAAAAATTATATCTTTTTTTGCATATTCGGTGCAGTTCCTTTGATCAGGTGAAACTCTAATGACCCATTGAATTTACAACTGGAACCTGCACTAGATGTCAATCCAAGAATTACAGGGATTTAGTTTCAAGTACTGTTGTTGATCATCAGGGGCATTTGAAAAGGAAAACTTTTTTTTTCTCATATAATATATGCTGTTTCAGCTCAAGTATCTGGGATTGTATTAATATTCCTTATTAGTCTACTTTGTGATCCAATAGATGCTTGTTGACGATATTGGAGACGTGACTATCACTAATGATGGTGCAACAATATTAAAGATGCTGGAAGTTGAACATCCAGCTGCCAAGGTAGTATATTGAAGACTTCAACTGTCGCTTCCCAATTCACAACTGCGCTGTGTTTTTTTCCTGATTTAGACAATCTTTTTTTACCAGGTTCTTGTTGAACTAGCTGAACTTCAAGATAGGGAAGTGGGAGATGGGACAACATCTGTAGTTATTGTAGCTGCAGAACTTCTTAAGGTAATATCAGACAAATATGAGACTCGTAAGATATATGATAGGTTGATGGCTAATGTAAGTTATTCATTGTATATTAACCTGCAGAGAGCCAATGATCTTGTGAGAAACAAAATTCATCCGACATCTATAATTAGCGGCTACAGGGTGAGCTTTGCAACTGGTGTCCATATATGTTCTTTATTTTTTGTGTACTTTTTTTTATTTCGGGAAATTATATTGCGAATTTGTAACCTGTGGGTGGATGTTGCCCTTGTTTTCTTAATAGCTTGCAATGAGAGAAGCCTGTAAATATGTGGAAGAAAAACTCGCAGTGAAGGTGCCCATTTAGCTAATCATGTTCTGCTGTTCTTGTTTTGATTTTCTGCTAGACAAATCTGTTGCTTTTACCAGAAATTACTCATGTAAATCTTCAGGTTGAAAAGCTTGGAAAAGATTCCCTTGTGAATTCTGCAAAGACAAGCATGTCATCTAAGCTAGTTTCAAACGACAGTGATTTCTTTGCAAATTTAGTAAGTTCAGTACACCTGCTTTATTTTTCTGTAAAACCTTATCCTGATAGGATATCTATATCTATTTTTATTCCAGACCTTATGCATTTGGTGATGACCCATTGTAACACAAAAGTGGATCAATTGAATTGAGCCTCATTTGCAGTACAATTTATGCCTCTTAAATATGTATAGTTCTTAATTAGGGTGGTTTTGAAGTCCCTTTTTCTATTAAACATTTTGCACGATTGAAATTCTTCCATTCGATTTACAGAGTGATAACTTTGTTGCTGTAGGTTGTTGATGCAGTTCAAGCAGTGAAGACTACAAATGCAAGAGGAGAAGTTAAATATCCAATAAAAGTTAGTCCTAAAGCAACTTGGTGCCTTTTTAGTCATATCTCCTTTCCATATAACCTATTATTTTCATTTTTAGTGATTTTGTTGAGAATTTTCTATTGGTTCACTGCTTATATGAATTTGCATAGATAATTTCATTATTCCATGTTTTCTATGATGGCTGATCTTAATTAAGGTAAGGTTGGATGATTAACAACTTTGGTTAAAAACCATCATTTTCCTCTTTAACTGCTTTGTGGTGAAGTCGAACTTTTGTTGTTTGTTCTCATTTAGCTTGCATCTCTTGTATTTACAAAGATACAAAGGATTTGCGTCCAATATACATTCATGACTGGTTTTCTAAACTCTTCTATCTTCATTCAGGCAATAAATATTCTTAAAGCTCATGGAAAGAGTGCGAAAGATAGTTACCTGTTGAATGGATATGCCTTAAATACAGGACGTGCTGCTCAAGGAATGCCTACTAGAGTTTCTTCAGCAAAAATTGCTTGTCTTGATTTTAATCTTCAGAAGACAAAGATGCAAATGGGTGTTCAAGTTTTGGTTACTGATCCCAGAGAACTTGAAAAAATTCGTGAAAGGTAAACTTTCAATTTAAAATAATTATGTGTATGCTACTTTTTTCACAAGTTTATTTTTTTATGAGTTCCTTTTCATTTTTTATCAACATTTTTTCCATCTTCCAGAGAAACTGATATCACAAAGGAACGCATTAGTAAGCTTCTGAAAGCTGGTGCCAATGTTGTACTAACAACAAAAGGAATAGATGATATGGCACTGAAGGCACGTTCTTAATTCCTAGAAATCTTGACATTTGAATATAGATTCATTGTTCTTTTTTTTTTGAAAGTAAGATTCATTGTTCTTTCCATTACATGTACTATGTTGTGTTGTTTTGATATTATACATGGTGCTAATTCTCACAAATTTTAGCTTTCGCTGTCTCATGAATGCTATTTTCTGCGAAAAGTGAAGTCTTGATTTTTCTTACTTAATTAAGAAAATAGTTTAGTGGTAATCCTTTTGGTTACTGTCGCTAACTTTTCTTCTTCATTGTCATTGCAGTATTTTGTTGAAGCTCGGGCCATTGCTGTGAGGCGTGTTCGTAAAGATGATTTACGTCATGTAGCCAAAGCAACAGGTGCAACTGTGGTATGTTTATTGCTGTTTGCTCTAAAAATATGTTTCCAAAGTTATCCTTTGTCAGTGTTTCTTGTCTTTCTTTTTGCTTGTCAGATTCTCCTTTCCACGTTCAATTTTCTTGAGTATTTCTTTTTTTAGACGCTTTTTTTAGTATTTCTACAGTTCAATTTTATGCTGTTTCTCTCACAAAAAATTCTTTGTAGTGTGTTTTCCCTTTATGCATTTATATCTATTCATCGAGTTATATTCATGGCAGCTCAGAGTGGGGGTCTTGTTATAATACTTTGGTGTGTGGTAATAACGATGTGAGGTTTTTTTTTTGGCATGTTTTCTTTAATGAAGACAGGCTCACGATAATAGGTTATGGCACTAAGGTTTTATTAAAAGATCTCTATTTCTTACTTAATGGTATGACAAGTCATAAGGTATCAGTAGTTGCTTGTAGAATGACTTTGTTGAATGAACACCAAAGTATTTTGAATGAATCACATTGGTTGGCATTCACCAGTATTCGTCCTTAAAATTAACATCAGATATCTGGTTTATAAAGTTACACACACGTTGAAGGCTGGTTTATGGAGTAATAACCTCTAAAATTAATGCAATTCAATTAAGAAAGTATGTGTTGCATCTAGTGAAATTAATGCTAGGCTCATTTTCTTTTTCTGATTTATTTGTTTCAATATTAATGGGATTTCTAAAGAAAAAAACATTGGAGGATCAAGTTTTTTTCTCAGAAATTTCGTATTCAAGCTTCCTTGCTCCACAGGCTTTGGACATTTTTCGTTTTTGCTTACTGTTTTCAAATAATCACTGAGCTTAAAAAAATTTGACATCCTTGATTATCAGAATATACTAGATCCAGTTCCCAATGATGAAGTTGACATGGAGATACATCCTATTAATGATAATTATATTAACCTTTTTGGATAAACTTTATGTATATTGGATTCCTCACACTGATACGCTTGGAGAGTGCTTTTAAATCCTATGTGCTTCACTCTTCAGAAATTTCGTATTCAAGCTTCCTTGGCTCAGGCTTTGGACATTTTTCGTTTTTGCTTACTGTTTTCAAATAATCACCGAGGATAAGAAAACTTGATATCCTTGATTATCAGAATATACTAGATCCAGTTCCCAATGATGAAGTAGACATGGGGATGAATCCTATTAATGATAATTATTAACCTTTTTGGACAAACTTTATGTATATTGGATTCTTCACACTGATGCTTGGTGAGTGCTTTTAAAATCCTATGTGCTTCACTCTTCAGGTAACTACATTTGCTGATATGGAAGGGGAAGAAACATTTGATTCGTCTCTTCTAGGATATTCTGATGAAGTTGTGGAAGAGCGTATTGCTGATGATGATGTGATTTTAATTAAGGGAACAAAAAGCACAAGTGCGGTCAGTAGAATACTATGATGCGATGCTTTGAGCTTTATCCATTCCCTTTGAGTTTGTTGCCTTAGGTGTATATATGATTTTTTTTTCCATCTTCTCTTTCAGGTTTCCTTGATACTTAGAGGCGCCAATGACTATATGCTCGATGAAATGGATCGATCCTTGCACGATGCAATTAGCATTGTGAAGAGAACACTTGAATCTAATACGGTATAATAGATTATCAAGATCTGGCGTATGTTTGCATGTGATTTGCTACTGTTCTGTAACTTTTTAGCAATGATCTTTGTTGTGAAAAGGAAGAGAGTATGCTTTTGATTTTGACGATAACCTTATGTATTTAAATGAAAACCTCCGTTGTCTAATTCAGTTGTTGAAGTATCTTTATTGAGAAAAGAGAACAGTGCTTTTCTGGTAAGCAGAAGATTAGTTTTTCCTTAAAGGCCTCTCTTTTATCTGAATAAGTTTTTTGTACATGTAAGTGTGTGCTTTTGAATTTGTAATGGGGGTTGCTGTTGTATTATTATTCTTTTCAGGTCGTTCTGTAGTTTAGAATATCTTGTTTCTCTTTCTTACATTAAAAGCAAAACTTCACTTAATGTGTCTCATTGTTTGATTTAAAAATTTGCTCATCTTATTGTGTAGTTCAGAACTTTGGTGGTCCTGATGTGATTTTGTGACGTAGGTTGTTGCTGGGGGTGGTGCAGTTGAGACTGCATTGTCTGTGTATTTGGAACATCTTGCTACAACACTAGGCTCAAGAGAACAACTGGCCATTGCAGAGTTTGCTGAATCTCTTCTTATTATTCCCAAGGTATTTTATAATTCTCCGTCTTTTTATCATATTCTTTGGAGCTTTCATTGGCAAATTAGCAAATGCAATTTTCTCCCCCCTTAGGTTCTCTCTGTAAATGCTGCAAAGGATGCAACCGAATTAGTTGCAAAACTTCGGGCTTATCACTATGCTGCACAAACACAGGCTGATAAGCAACACCTTTCAAGGTAATATTGAATAAAAGGAATTATTTTAGTCGTGCAATGAATTTTTCTTTCTCGTCAATTTGTTTTTGTTGCGTAATTGCTCACAAGATCTGTTTATTAACTGTAGCTGTAATGCAAAAGGGTCTTATGGAAGTTGCTACTCTTTGGTTGTCATGTGGTTTTCTGATCAAGGCTGATTTAAATGCACTGATGTTTTTTTCTTTTTTTTTTTTCGGCGAGCATGTGTTCATCTTTATAAATCCCTGATACTGTGAAGTATGATCAAAGCAGTTTAGTTTGTTTGATACATGATTATTTGAGCTTCCCTGATCCCTACTTGTGCACTATGCTATTATGACATAGGCATTGTTGAGTTCTGAGTGAAAACAAAAAGTCTGGTCATTTTAAACTGTTGATTGAATGTAGAGCATTAAAGGGTTAAGTCATCTTCTGTCAGTGACATTGTTTTGTTCTTAGGGAAACTGGATATGTGGTGGTTTGACTAATATTTACTTGAGAACCTCATTTGTGTTATTTTGGAAGTTTCTTGGAATATGTTAAATCCCTTTCATGCATGCTTCCCTAATAAATTTGCCTAATTGTCTCGTCATTTTGCAGTATGGGTCTAGAACTAACGAAAGGAATAATCAGAAACAACCTTGAAGCTGGAGTTATAGAGCCTGCAATGAGCAAAGTCAAGATTATACAGGTACTTAAAACTTAAGATCACAAGGATGTGTTATTAGGTAGATTACAATTCTGATTGGAGCCGGCAATCAGACTTTAAAATTAATAGGGTTCTTCGTCATATTCTAAATTGACAGTATGTTAATTAATTTTATTTTTCATATGCCTGCAGTTTGCTACTGAGGCAGCCATAACGATTCTTCGGATAGACGATATGATTAGGCTTGTGAAAGATGATACTGGTAATGAAGAGGACTAGAGCATGATCCCGTGGCCAAGTCGATGCAAGTTTTTATCAGTTCAACTTTCTCATGATCAATTCGGGGTCTTATGTTTGAGACTATGAATCTCTTAGATGTTTTTGTTTCCAACAAATGGAGTTTAAGTTTTTTTCTCCAATTCCTTGGACAAATGAGATTATCGATAGTTTGGTATAGAAGACTGCAGATCACTGCTGCTTGATTTGTTAGTGTTTTATATTCGTGATCTGACCACATAACTCCGCCTATATTTTATAGTCGGTCCCAAGCTCGGATAAAAGAGGAGGGTTGTGTTAGGCCCCGACAGCCAGCATAAAATCATGTCTAATCTTATGAACATGGATCAACGAATATGTTGTGTTAATGCTAGGTCGTTACTCGTAAGTAACGCGCTGTACAGCTCGGGTACAGTGATAAGAGAGCAAGAGTCGCTGCATCCTCGCCTGAATGCAGTGTTAAATGAGCAAGGGCTACCGCACTCTAATGGACGGAGGCGGTTAAAGAAGCTAGTTCATGAGACTAAGGTCAGATTAGGTTCTTGGAACATTGGGACGTTGAATGGGAAGCGCCTCGAGGTGGCACAAGTAATGGATCAGCGTAAGATTAGTATCTTATGCTTGTAAGAAACTAGATGGGTAGGAGAGGAAAGTAAAGAGATTAGGTTAAATGGTTCCAAACTTTGGTACACAGGTAAGGTAAATGGAAGGAATGGTGTTGGTATTATCGCGGATGCAGAATGGAGGAAGAATGTTGTGGAAGTTAAAAGGATTGAGAATCGAATCATATCCGTGAAAGTAATTGTTGGAAAGTAGACTATGAACATTATTAGTGCATATGCACCCCAAGTAGGAGCAGAATCACATCTCAAGGAGAAGTTTTGGGCAGATATGGAGGGTTTGATTGAAAGTATACCAACAACCGAGAAAGTTTATATTGGGGGAGACCTTAATGGACATGTTGGTAAAGAGGCAGGACCACATGCAAGGGTTCATGGTGGTTTTGGTTTTGGGGAGTTGAATGAGGAAGGACAAACTATTATTGATTTTTCTTTAGCATACGACCTTAAGATTATCAACACTTATTTTAGGAAGAGAGATGAACATTTAATCACATACAAAAGTGGAACTCATAGGTCTCAAATCGATTTTTTCTTGACAAGAAATACTGATAAAAGACGTTGTACTAATTGCAAAGTAATTCCTGGGCATGGGGTGACTACACAGCATAGATTGTTAGTTCTTGATATGCAAATGAAATGTATAAAACCAAAATCCCGAACAGTTTTTGATCGAAAGATCAAGTGGTGGCAGTTAAAGGGGGAGAAGCGAGAGACTTTTAGAAGTAAGTTATTAGAGGAAAGTGTGTGAGAGTTAGAAGGAGATGCTAGTATCATGTGGAAGAATGTGACAAAAAAGGTTGAAATGGTTGCTAAAGCCATTTTAGGAGAATCAAAAGGTTTTGGACCACGAGATAAGGAGACTTGGTGGTGGAATGAGAAGGTCCAAGAAAAGGTGCGTAATAAGAAGAATTATTTCAAGGCGATACACTTGGACAATAGTTCTGACAATTGAGAAAAGTATCGTTTGGCGAAAAGGGAGGCTAAGAAGGCAGTTAGTGATGCTCGTGCTAAAGCATATGAGGGGTTTTATAAGGAGTTAGGGACAAAGGCTGGTGAACAAAGGATTTACAAGATTGCAAGGAATAAAGAGAAGGAGTCGAGAGATTTGGATCAAGTAAGATGCATAAAAAATGAAGTTGGTAAGGTTTTAGTTACTGAAGGAGATATTAAGAACAGATGGGAAGAGTATTTCTATAAGCTATTTAATGATGGATGTGAAGGTTCCCATTGTGATTTGGAGGACTTGACAGTTAGTGAATGTGAGCTTAATAGGTCATTTTATCGTAGAATTAGAGTCTCGGAGGTTAGCGAATCTCTTAAGAAAATGGAGAATGGTAAAGCCGTTGGACCGGATGGTATACCGATTGAAGTTTGGAAATGTTTAGGAGAAAAATGTGTGTTGTGGTTATGTAAACTATTTAATGAGATTTTACAGTCGAAAAAGATGCCTGATGATTGGAGATTAAGTACATTAGTTCCTATTTACAAAAATAAAGAGGATATTCAGAATTGTGCAAATTATAGAGAAATATGGAGAAATACGTTGGAGTCAAAGGGTTTTCGTTTAAGTAGGAATAAAACAGAATATATGCATAGCAATTTCACAAATAAACAACTTAGAGACGATTTGAAAGTTAGGCTAGGGGAGGATATAATTCTTCAAGTGACAAAGTTTAAATATTTAGGATCAATTATAAGACAAGATGGTGAGATTGATGACGATGTTAATCATAGAATTCAAGCTGGTTGGTGTAAGTGGAGGAATGCCACTGGAGTACTTTGTGATAGAAAAATACCCAATAAAGTTAAAGGAAAATTCTATCGTACCGCTATAAGGCCAGCAGTGTTATATGGTAGTGAATGTTGGGCTATGAAGGGACAACATGAACGTAAAGTGGGGGTAGCCGAAATGAGGATGTTGAGATGGATGTGTGGTCATACAAGATTAGATAAGATTAGGAATGACCATATACGTGAACGAGTCGGAGTGGCTCCTATTAGTGAGAAAATGGTAGAGAATCGTTTGAGATGGTTTGGTCATGTTCAGAGAAGACCATTAGATGCGTCAGTAAGAAGAGTAGATCAAATAATCTGGAGTCCGATTAAAAAAGGGAGAGGGAGGCCAAGGCGGACACTTGACGAACTAATAGAGCAAGATCTATTGGTGAATAATATATCGAAAGGTTTGGTTACTAATAAAGCGGAATGGCGTCGTATGATCCATGTAGCCGACCCCACCTAATGGAATAAGACTTTGTTGTTGTTATTTGTTATTGTTGTTGATCTGACCACATCGCCTTATCTTAGGATGAGACCTGGGTCTGAGAGAGAGAGCCTGAGTGCTAAATTTTGTTTTGGGTTGCACAAATACTTGAACATCCACGTCTAAAATGTTCCTTGAGATGGGACGTTTATGGTTGACCTTTTATTATCTGGCCCTATAATTGATTTTAATTTTATCACAGAATTTCTTAGTATATGCTCCGGTTGATTAAATATCTAATTTTTCGCACCTGAAATAAATTGGTCGTTACATTTTTTGCCGAGCATTAACGATACTGAGAGGGGAAATAAATGAGGCTAAATTTTTATCTCCATTAATTTTCATTCGAGGTATACCAATTTTGGTTTGTAGGATTTTTTTTGTTTTGCTCTAAAAAATATATATTGAAAAAAGATGATTATCTTTCACTACACATTCTTAAGCGCAAATAAATATGCTGCCCTCTGTTCTGTGTATTTTCCGAATGGAAACACCACGACGAGATTGTCTCATTTCTGAATTAGCATTATCTTTCCAAGTCCCATGAAAATGTAACCTTATCATTTAAAAATTGATGGTAATCGTTTCCAGTAACATGTTATAATTTCCACATTAACTAAAATGCGTGTATGTTAAAAAGCGTATTATTAGAAGAGATGTTTTTTTGGGTTAAAATGCACTGTAATAATTAAATGTGCATCGTATTAGGATCTGAAAAATGATGAAAAGTAATTAAAAAAGGGGTTGCTGCATAACAAAGTTACGCCAGCCATCTATTTTTCATGGGTGCGTGTATTTGTCACTTCATTTTAGTAAAAATGTAAAGAAAGTAACCCTCTCTTCTTTTTTATTATTATAGTTATTTTAATATTATTTTATATTTATTTTTAATGAATTGTCAGGTAAGTAAAATGATTGGTAAAACGTAAAAATTGAAGGATAAAGTTGGAAAAATAATAATAAAGTTAAAAATTATCAAGTCAGTCAATTTTGCCCTTTTTTTAATATAACATCGTTGGTTACCCTACTCTGATTGCATACGCGTCGCGTTGCGGGCTGCATCATAGTTTCCGTCCCGGGTCGAACCCCCGACACCTCTTTCTTCGCCATATCTATCACTCCGTCGAGTCGTACCCCCCAAACCCCCCTAAAAACCCCTAATCGGTCCATCTCCTCTCCCCACTCCCCAGTTCCAAAAATGGCGTCAACCTTCGCGAGATCGGCTACTCGCGTCACTCTCTCCTCGCTCCGATCGCTGAGCGTCAGGTCCAGGCCGGCGACTCGATCCCTCTCCAGTCCCGTCGCCACGGCGTCTCATTTCCCCGTTCGTCGCGTGTCGTCCCTCTCCAGGTGACATCTTTAATGCTGGCCGGATGCTTTCGTCGGTTTTAAACTTTTTTTGTTGGCTTAAATGGTTAAAAAGTTCTCATGCCGACTTAGGATTCCCGTCGAGTTGGGGTGCTTCTGCGGATCGATGTTGCCTCTGCACAGCGCGGTGGCGGCGGCACGGATGATGTCGCGGCTGAGCACGACGTCCCGGAATAGCCGATCGCTATCTCAGGGTATCCTCTGCCGCACATATCCCGGATTTGATTTGCTTGTTTTCACTTGTTGATTCTGCTTGTGAATTAAGAGAAGTAAATTCCATCTGTATTGTAGATTGTCATGTGCATCGAAGAATAGTCGTTTTCTCATCTAGCATCCGTAACGTTCATACAAATGGTTGCCTACTGCACGGAGTTGACTGCAAAAATTGATTTGAGGGTTGTTAACATCAGTGAAATAGAAGTGAAGTCTAATGCTCACAATTCCATGTGGTCGTGATATGTCGGTTGGGTTGCAGAAGGTTAACGAAATTTACTTTCAAAAAATAAAAGACTAACGAAATGAAAATTATGCTGGATGGAGTGGTATTGGTTTTAAGATCACAAATGGTTGAGGAATTGGTTTTATTCTTGGGTTTGAGGGTAGTTTTCATTTTTTCTGCCTGACCAATTGACTAATTTAACGGGGGAAAATGTTGTTTTTTTCCCTCTATCCCTACCTAGAGCCCATAAACATCATGTTTTTCTGAATAAGTAGATGTGTCCTTTAGGACTTTCACGCGCACACACACGCACGCTAGTGCACGCACACACACATATAATTCCTTTCAAAAAATAGAATAGATAATTGTTAAATATTTTGTTTGGTCCTAAAATTCCCTCAAATTATTGTATAATATAATGTTGCTAACTTGATGGTCGTGCTAGTACTTTAATTTATTGTATTAGAGTACGATGATTCTTTTATACACCTTAATTGCAAGCGTATCCTGCAAGTTGAACTCATATCTCTGCGATAATGTTATGTTTGTTAAATGTATCAGAGGGGAAGCCCCTTGTTCCTTCTGTCAGAGGGAACATATTTATGTGACTTTTCCTATATAGGATGACTTTTTTCATTGCTAGAATCCCCTGACCTAGGTTCACCATCCATTTATATAGCTTGTGCTCTGCATAGATATTTTGTCGTTATAATTTGAGTTAACTTATAATTGAGTACCTCAAAAAAAAATGTATGACTTTGGGTTTGTGTAATTTATATGACAAATTTATCTGAAACAGGACCTGGTTAGGCCACACAAAGAAATAACTTGACTGGCCAAATTTGGAACCTGTAAATTGTCCCTTGTAAGAAGAGAGTGATGTGGTTGAGTCTGGAATTTAGGAGGTGGCTTTGGGAACTTGTGAGAACTTAATTATATGTTGAAGTCTTACATATTCTACTTTTATATGTTGATTTATGTGTGGGAGATTGCATTGTTTTTTTTTTTGAGAAGGAGATTGCATTGTTTTACTCCTGATTTATTTTAAAATTGCATTTTTTTTATAAACAAAATAATGTAATTGTATAACTGATGTTATGAAATTTGAATAGTCATGCTTCCATAAAATTTGAGCCTATTGATGTAGTTAGTCTTGCACTAGGCACAGAATGTTTATTCCTAGGGATCCTGATGTGAGCAGATTTGCAACTTTATGAGTGTTTAAATAATAATTATTTGTCTACCGAAAAAATGAGAATTATTTAACTCGGACATTTTTATCAGTAAATTTTGGATTGTATTGAGCAGCTAGGTATTGGTGTTTATCCAGTTTATGTATAGAGGAATGCATTGAATTAACTTTTCCAAATGAAGTAAATATTGAAAAAAAAAACACACACACACACACAATAGCATGCCACTTAGATTTAGCTTATAACCATATTTCCCCTTTTCCAGATGAATATGATGGTACGTGAAAAAATTTTGCTTCATCATTTTGCTATGTCTAAAAGGTTGGTTCTAGTGCAATATTCATTTTTCACATTGGCTCGTGTTTGAAATGCAATGGTGCCATGTACATAAGTCTCCTTTACCATCTTTTTGGATTCATATTTGTCGCATTTCATTTTTAATCTGATGTTAGTTTTGTTTTTATGTCCTTTCAGAAATGAGCCTGTCAGTTCGAAGGTGATAATCTTTGATGATATATGCCGCCTTCTACTTCTCGCGGTGATATTCCATTGAACCGATCATGGAAGTGATTTGTTAGACCAATTTTGTTTTGTGAACCCTGGCATTTTATCACTAAAAATTCTTTGCCTTCCAAAGTGTCAAATGCTGATGATGTTACACAAAATATGTATTGTTTGGTTCATTTTTACTGTTTAGAAATTGATCAACACAGTAATTTCATTAACCTTTTCTTTTGTGTGTAACCAATAAATCGTTTATATCATGCTTGTGCTATTATGGTTTATAAGTCTAATGTTTTTTTGGTAAGTATTGATCGAATTTTTTAACTAATCTTCTCTCTCTTAAATTTATTTATCCTCTGCGAAATCGATTGTCGTGGGCATAAAATGCATTACTACTGAAGACCTGAAAGATCTCCGTTGCAGTAGTACGAGATGAATGAGGAACAACGTGCCACTGCCATCGAATTCGTTAATTATTATTATGTGCTTTAGCCAAGATAAATTCCATCTGAAATTTCTCAGCATCAATTTGCTTTGAAAATGGTTTTCGCTCGGCAACTGTGACCCATAATATGTGAGCCTGGAAGAACAAGGGATTCGAGTAGTCGTGAGTCGTGACAATGTAAATTTGAAAAGTTGAAAGTGTCAAAACATCGCACTACTTACTACAAACACAACGTCCAAAGGTAGTTGATGGTACAAACATCGCTAGTCATGTGTCGTCGGCTGGGGTAAAATGCAATAATAATACATCGATATTGAATTTCTTAATACTTTTAAATTTTTTTAATGGTATATATATATATATATATATATATATATATATATATATATATATATAACATACACCTATTGGACAATGAACACGGAGGAAACATTAATACTACGTTTGGATAGTGTAATCTTAGTTCTTATAAGTTCCACGTGAATAATTTATGGTGTTTAGATGGAATGAAACGTAATAATGAAAAATTAAAAATCAATGTAATAGATAAGTTTAACGAGTGTTTGAATAAAATATAGGTATTGTAATTTTATTTATTAACAATAATAAGAAGTATGGATACAACTTTATTATTAAAATTTTGTAAAAATATATTACTTTAAATATAAAATATTTTAATATATTATTTAATGGAATATTAATTGTTAATGAAATAATAAATAATAAGTAGTTTTGAATTAATTCTTTTTATAATATATATTATATTTTAAAAATATAATTTTTTGTATGAGAATGACAAGAGAGAAAATCTAAAAACAATTTTTTTTTAAAATGTCACTTAAAAAATAAGTTGAAAAAAATTGTGAAGAGTGGTTCGATTCCACCAAAAAATTATTGGAATCAACGTCATGCCACTTTGAAAGACAGACTTTGTCTTATCGTTTGGCGGAACTAGTCTTGATTCCACCTAGTTTCACTCGCGGGACGCCCCTAAGCATAAAATGTTAACTTAATATAGTTGTCAGTAGAAAATTGTGTTTCCATTTATAGCCTAATGTAGTCACTTCAGTGAACTTATATCAGTCCATATCATTTGTCGCCCTACTTAGCCTCAATTCAAGAAAAATACTTAAGATATCTCTATTGATCGTCCACATATTATTCATGAAAGTGTGTATACATCAAAACATATTATTTTTACACATGTAGTGTGCATTACTATCAATTAAATTATAAGCGTTTGGGAACATTGTAATATTGAAGTAATGCAACATTAGGCCAGTTTTTTTTCCACTAAGTAAAAATATCATGTTTGGATGTTTGGGTGTTCATTTTAACGGACAAGAAAACAGTATTAAAGTGATTAGGTTTCACCTCTGTTGGACGTTGGGCGCAGGTGTGAACTTACACAAACACCCTGCCAATAGTACATTGTGATATAATAATATTTTGTATATAATATATTTTATTTCATTTATAATATTTCGAGTTTTAAATATCACTTATTATACAATTATTATAGTAGTTTTATCATTCCATGGTATTTAATCTTTTTATATTTAGAATAGAATCATAATATTACATAAGTATAGCAATTAAATGATAATAGTATAATGATGCAAAAAAAGTTAAGTTTTACAATTCATAGTATTTGGATGTGTGTTTTGTCATTATCTTTGTAATTTTTTTATTGGTCTATTTTATGTCGTAAACATTTATACGCATTTAATTTTTTTATTGTTTTTTTTTTTTGTTAAAACCCAAATAGGGGATCAATAGTTTACACTAGAAAATAGCGGTCATGTTGAAATCCCTTGTATCTATTGGCCGGATATGAAACCCCTTTACAAAGCATATTTTGTCTTAAAAAGTTGGAACTCTTTTTTTCCTTCATGGATTTCTGTGCATTGCTCGGTCACAGATTCCGAAAACTTCCTGATACCTCTTGATCGGAGTTTACAAATGCGTATCTCGTTTTGAGTTTTAAAGTGTCCTTTGACTTTGATCTCCCATTGCAAGTCAAAAAAAAAAAAGGGTAATGAGAAAGAGATTACAGATAGTGGGTTCCTCTTATCTTGTTGCAGTGCTACATTTATTTTAACCACTGCCTCTTTCTCTGGTGAACTAGAAGTGGGGACGAAGTTTTGACATGGGAGTATTAAAACTGTACATGGATGACTTGGTGACACAGCTCCCCAAGGTCTTCATGGTTTACGAATTACAGCTATCATGGCTACAACCACCTAAATTACATATTCTATTTAGTTCTCTTCTCTAGCTCTCCGGGTTGAACTGGTGAAGGGACTGTCTTATTACTTATTGTCTTATGAGCGCACTCGTCGCTGCCACTCCCAAGACCACAAGCACTCATGGAGTCATGAGGTCGTCTTTTGTTCTTTACCACGCATCATGTATTCATGTGTATAACAGTCTGTAATTATGAAATCAGAAAACATGGAAGCTGATCTGTCAGTCTCTGAAAGAATCCGTCATGGACTGAAATAGCAGTCAACTTTGAATTCCCTTCATGCATCTGAATAAAGATTTTGGGGGTTGTTCCTGCCATTTCCTGATTTTGCTGCAGCGATGGACTCACTGTTTCGCTTCAGGTACTTCATGAGTCATCTGCATGCATAGCAAAGGAGGACTGTCATTGAGTACTTGCTGCAATTGTAATCAGTACAGCTTTGTCTGTACTGCTGGTTGTTTGCTGATGATTCAGTTCTACTCAAAGTAGGTACATACATGCACGAAGGCTACTTTATACAATTTCCCCCTGTAAATAAATCATAACAATAATAACAGTAAGTTGCCTCCCATTCGCATACAAGGCACGCCACGTACCTTGGCACAGTGCTTACATATAAGGGTACAGAAAACTTCATAAGCAATTAGTTCTCTCCATCGTTGGAAAAATGCAAGAGCGTAGCGGTTGATAATTTCGATTTTCTGATGCATGTCTGAGACCTGAATGCTTCACTCTTAATCTCTTACGTCATACTTCACCCCAGAAAAGAAGAAGACTTTGCATGCTAGAAAAGAAGTGAGTGCGGAATTGGCGAGTTCAAGCTTGTTATGCTGAAAGATCATCAGGTGGATGTCATTTGAAGCAAATTCCTTGTGCATGGTTGAGAACTTCATCATCAGCTGGCTACTTCGATCAATTGTTCAGATGCGAAGGAATCAGCCGTGCAGAGAGAAGCATCAGTCTCATCTGCCCCAACTTTCTACCACAATTAAATTTATTCTTTTGCTGCTGCAAGGAGCCGAAGGATACGACGACGATGCCTTCACTCAAAAGATAGCAGTGGAAGACAACGGCAAGTGATCGGATATAATTAAAGTGGGAGTGTCAGGGAGGCCACAAGTTGCGCTCTCCCCGCTCCATATTTTGCCCCTGCGGTGAAATAATTTTTTTTCTTCTGTGTGTGTGTGAGAGAGAGAGAGAGAGAGAGAGAGAGAGAGCAACGACATGCAAGTCGCGTGGTCCAAAAGCGGCCTCCTCATAACGTGGCGATACCTCATTGGTCTGCACGTGCGCCCACATGCACCGCTCATGCACGGTAATATCGATCCCAAGTTGAAGACCGGGAGTTCATGCAGTCCACACGACTCAACAAGTGAATGAGAAAAATTATTGCCTAGATTATATAGACTAATTAATAAATCCTTCACAACTCATTTGCTTTTTTGTAATTATCCTTCCTAAGCGTATTTTTTGCTCTTACTCGTAATATTATTTTTGTCAATATTCATGCATCTAGATTTTTATTTGAAAATTAGACGCCGTTGATAGATAAATTATAGAAGAGGAGAAAAGATTGAGAATTAGCTACTGAGTATGCTTGTAGTTATATAATGTTTTATTATATGTGATGTGAATATTTTATGCCATATGTATAATGCAATTATATTATTTGATGTTTTTTTTTTATCAATTGTACAAGAATTGTTGAAAACTTGCCCCCCTCGTCATTATGCAATCACGTGCCGGTGGTCCGCACCGGCAGTGTCCCGTCAAAACTCCTCTTGCGCCATCAAGTCGGCTGTCGGCAGTGACCGGCTACCGTCGTCAAAGCGCGGGTCGCTGTCGCGGGGTCGGGGTGAGAGCTACCGACACGTGTCGGGGGCGTCGTTGCAGTGCCCTCGAAAGCAACGGGCACGTTGATGACAAAAAGTAGAGAGGTTTTTTTTTTTTCTCAGATTAAATTAATAATTTTATTTTTCGAAAGAATTTAATGCTGATATTTATTTTTATATATATTTTTGCTGAATTGCATAAATAAAAAATATAATATTGCGAGTTCTCAATTATAGAAATGTTCTTTTTTAAATTTTCTCAATTATCTTTGCGAGTTCTCCGACCGACAAGTCTGTTCTTCCATATCCTACCTCGCGCCACAACATAGCAAACCGTGTCCTAAACCTCTTACCCTTCGTTTCCTCCTTGGGTCCCTCTCTAAACATGGATTACTAGTTATTTTCTATATAAATTAATTAAGAAATTTAATACAAAATTTTGTTTGTCTCCTTTGCTATATTATTTTCTGGTTTTAAAGATGGAGGGGACAACCTTGTCGATTAGTTTAAAAAGAAAAGAGAAAGGAAAACAAAAAAGAGAGTTATTATGAGGGTCTCTCACGTGCAAGGAGTCATGAAGGGGAGCACGAGGGTGCACGTGCTGAGGGATTCCACGGCGCCTCGGGATCCCCATCTCACGTGATTCGATGCTCTTTCCTCTCCTTCCTCCTGTTGTCCTCTTCCAACGCGGCAGCTGCTCCCCCGCCCCGCCCCGCCCCGCCCTTCCCCGCCCCACCATCAACGCAATGCCGCTGGTTGCTTCGCACCGCCAAACCCCGCAGATCCGACGGTCCGCGCGTGCTCAAAAGTCGTAAAAAAAATGCGATGATGGGGACGTCCTTTCTGACGGACCTCGTGGTCCTCGGCCGTACGGTTGTGATCGAGGGCCCCGCTCGCCCCGAAACGATCACGGCCGTCGGATCTCGTATAATTTAATTAGAAAGAAAAATTATTCTAACATCGTCATCCCACGTGGCACGTAACCTTTTTTTAAAAGTATAATTACAAGTAACTGGTACACATATAATATGATTAAGAATTATTTTAAAATATATTTATGTATACTCTTTACCCCTTAAATTAATTTATATATTTGACAAAATATTTCGAAAACTTAGAAATTATTTGGTAATTTAGTTTAGGAGGGATGAGTTATAATGGTCTACTGAGGAGGGGTAAAATTGAGTATGATGAGTGTTTAATTAAATTAAAATTAGATGTAAATTAATGAAATAAGTTTGATTAATTTAATTCACGTTTTGTTTTGATACAAAATATAATATAAAAAGGTTAAGTTTAATAAATATATTTATTTATTTATAGAAAAATTTGGTTTAGAAGAAATAAATGTAAACGAGAACAATTATTTTCAAAACTTTAAATCACGCGATGGGCTTATGAACATTAACGTATCCTTAGTTAAATTAATAAAAAAATGTATGAAAAATGTAAAATTTTTAAATTCACTTCGTCCTAATTAAATCTAACATATCTCTTAAATCCTCCATTCAAATTCACATTTAGAGTGGAAACCATGTTATCGAGAAATAAAAATCGAGACGTCATGAAAATTCAGTCAAAGACAAATTAGAAAATTTTATTTCTTTGTAAAAAAAAATTAAAATCAAGTAAATAACATTTCATTTTTTTAATAAATTCATTTATTAACTCCATCGAATATAGCGTAGAACAAAAAAATATTCATGCTTTTAATAAATCTGTCATTTATTTGAGAATAGATTTTAAAGAAATAAAAAAAAATAGAATTTGATCTCCCTTAAAGGCATGTTGGTCGTGGAGAAAGTAATTTCAAAATACAACACTTTTATGATTAACACATTTTTAATACAGATATTTGATATTTGTTATAATAATAAAATAACAGTAACGGGAATACAATTATTATTGTCATTTGTAATAATATTTATTTTCTTATTTTAATGTTAAAAAGATGGTATATTTCTGAATTCATTTTTTTTCCGAGCGAAATGGTACATTAAGTTCTACCTTGATCACATTTTATAGTTTATTTTGTTTATTTCATATAATACAATTAAACTTTCTTTAAAATGCTTGAATTAAATAATTAGTCACTAAATTCCTCGTTATTGTTAAAAATGTTCCACCTTAACATTCTTTTAAGGGGGGTTGATGATTCCGAATAATTAAAGTTCCATTGATTAATCATTTAATATGAGTATCGACTTTCTAATGGGAAAAAAAATGTTTTCTTTAATCTATACCTTACCACCAATTTACTCAACTTTTCATGAATAATTTTTGTATTTAAAAATATGTGAACCAAAGCAAGTCTCTTTGATAACTTTTCACCATTGATTCATAATTAATAATAATCTTTTGTCTCTTTGATAAGCACTTTTTAAAGTGCCCACTTGTCAGATACTCCATTTTTGTAGTTACCAAATTAAAGTTCGGTAATGTGACAAAAAAGTATGAAGTTTATAGAAAAAAGTATTATATCTATAATAAAAAATGAATAACTTATGAATTATTTATATAAATAAAAATGCATCCACGGATTCCTACCATTTTTTTAGTGGTGTTCTAATTTTAGTGGGTGAATTTTAATTTATAAAAAATCATCCTAAAACATATTCATGTCTCTAATTTTCGATTTTTTTTGGATTGAGTATATTTTTTTGACTTAGGTCGAATTTTTCTTATACCCCTGGAATGGCTCAATTTTAAAATAATATATTGTCAACGTTCGAACTGAATTTTTTTTTCTTTTTTCTCGATAGGAAATTTCATGTGATCGCAAAAAGTATAGTTGTCATAAAAAAGTATCATATACGATTATCAATAATCTTTATATATCCACATAACTTTTAGTCATCTGAATTCCTCCCCCCCCCCCGGGTTTTGCCATGCATGAACCAAAAAGAGCACCTAATCAGAGGCGGTAAGCCGGTAAGAAAAGGGAGAGGGGTAACGTATAGACTTGTGGTATAAACCAGGGAAAAAAAGAACTGGACTCAGTCCCCAATTCAACATTTGCTTATTATTTTATGTGTGGGGGTTGTGATATGCACCAAACTTCACATGGCAGAGGGGGATAAATGTAAGAGAAGATGGGGAGAGAGGGAGAGAGGGAGAGAGAGAGGAGGGTCAGAATGGGAGTGGATATATAGAGCAGTAAGAGGAGGCAACGAGGACGGTTGTGGCAGGGAGTGGTGGAAAATGGAGGCTCACTTTGCAGAGGGTGCTAAGTTATGGAGGCGGAGTGGACGCGGTGCATGAGGAGCCACCTTGATGTGTTATTGTGCAGTGAGGTACATGCATCCTGCGCCAATGCCCTTATGATTCCCTTGTCCTATCACAGCAAGCATATGATTTAGTGCTATTATAATTGGCATTATTATTACCAGCAAGGTGTGGAAATAAATGAGTGTGTGATTGAACCCCCTCTACCTCTCTCCCACTATTTCAACTCTCCTGTACCCTTCTTCCTTCCTCTCACTTTCTCTGTCTCAAATATCCCTCCGTCTGCCATTAGAGCTCAGCATTGGATATATATAAGAGCTCATTGGAGCACCGTCAGCTTGCTTGATTCTTGCCGATGGTTAGGGACATTTGAATGGGACCAATGGGGATGGGAGCTCCTTATTATGATATGATGAACTCTGCTGAGGTTGCACCGTTTGCCGGAGTCACTACTCCAGCGTCGTACCACTACGTTCTCCCCTCCGCTGATGTTCTTCCCGTCGATGACCTCCTCGACTTCTCCAACCATGATCTCGTCCCTTCCGTTGGAGGAAGCGCACCGGTGCCCACCGGCTCGACGGCCAACGGCAACGAAGATGGTCAGTACTTCATGACCCCGGCCGATCCTTACTCCATGGGCGGAAGCTGTCCGGGCTCTGGGGATCAGAGCTCCTTCGACCTTTATATTCCCGTAAGCACGTTTCCATTTAAGAACCACTGATTAATTATATAGATCTTGTTTCGTGTGCTTATGCTTGGGGTTTTACGTGTTGCAGTGCGAGGAGGCAGCAGAGCTCGAATGGCTGTCCAAATTTGTGGACGACTCCTTCTCGGACATCCCGAATTACGAGTCCGTCGGTCTGATCGCACCCTCCGGGATGCAGGCTCAGCTCGGCCAAGCTGAGCAGTCTGCCGTCGCCACCGCGCGCGGAGCGAGGAGCAAACGCTCAATAGCCACTCACGGAGGCACCTCTGCTTCTGCGTGGACGTCCTCGTTCCTACCGCTGCCAGCTCAGTCCTCCCCCTCCTCGTCGTCGACCTCCTCGTCCTCCTCCGAGTTCCCATCGTCAAACCCGACGACCAACGGTAGTTTGGCCATCAATAATAACAACAGCACCACAAGGGGAAAGAAAGGCGGCGGAGCCGACGTCGGAGTGGAAGGCGGCGTCCGCCGTTGCACGCACTGCGCGTCCGAGAAGACCCCCCAGTGGCGGACGGGGCCCCTTGGACCGAAGACACTCTGCAACGCCTGCGGCGTCAGGTTCAAGTCCGGAAGGCTCGTGCCGGAGTACCGTCCCGCGGCGAGCCCAACTTTCGTCCTCACGCAGCACTCCAATTCCCACCGCAAAGTCATGGAGCTCCGCCGACAGAAGGAGCTCCACCTCCTCAACAACGCCGCATCGGCCGCAGCCGTCGCCTCGCGTCCGGATCTCCTCTTCAACGATCACCACCACCACTACGGCGTTTGCTGAGCCTTCTGGGACCTCCTCTCGTCCTCCGCCGCCAAGCACGTCGTCTCAAAATCCCTCCACCTCCTTTTTTTTTCCTTCAATATTATTTTTCGAGTTATGTTATCATATTATAAATTCTTGGGTTTTTGTCGTTCCATAATCGAACGGTTGAGATCTCACCAACTCTTCAGCTCTTAGCTATTTTTACTCCCCTTTTTTCTTGTCACATGCCCCGGCAAATTCTAATTAATTAGTTGGGAGGCAGCGAGTGGGGGGGGGGGGGGGGGGGGGGGGGTGGGGTGGGGTGGGGTGGGGTGATAGTGAAAGGGATGGGGGAAGCACGTGAGGTGCCGCCCAGAGCGCCTGCAAGTGCGACAGTGGGAAAGCGAGACGTATTATGCCGATCACGTGATAGGAGACCCCTCTCCGGTCTAATAACAACTATTTTATTTTGTACTTCTTAGAGTAAAATATTTTAAAAAAACTGTTTTAAAAATTATACATTTTCTTTCACTGGTATTTGAATAAGTATCGATGAAATTATAAGGTAACTTTTGAATAATCACAAAAATGTTCATTTGGTTTTCTGAGTTTGTAAAAATATTCAGATTTTAATTTGATTTTTACGACTTTGGAGTCCATTCTAATTTGATCTTCAGATTTAGGATATTAAAAAAGGTTCAATAAATTAGATTCATATATTTATGAATTTAATGGCATGCAAAATACAAATATTATGATAAACAAATATTTGATAGCCCTATCTGCAACCCTACAGGTACCCACACATATATTAAGTCCTCCATGGTATTGGAGACCTTAGGAACACTATAACTTTAAGTATTTGATTAAAACTATTAACAATCAAGATTCAAAATAAAAAAATAAATTAATAGAAGTAAAAGAGGAGAGTCATAAGTAATATTTTTAGAATCGAATGGGATGTCACTTAATGGAGTTCAACTCAATTAAATTGATTTTATTATTATTTTTTATAATTTCAATTATATATTATGAATAATACTATAAAAATATAAAAAATACCTTACAAAACATTTTTCTTAATATTAAAAAATAATTTAAATTGTTTTATTATTTAATAAATAATATTTTCAATAAATATTTTTGGATAATACAAAAGTAATTCCAATTTTATACAAGTTTAATAATAATATTAAAATGATATGCGAATATTTGCATTACTAAAAAAATAACTTGAACCTCCATATATATTACATTTAAAAGAGTTTAAAGTTCACCGATATAATTTTATTCAAACTTATTATTATAATGTAATTATTATAAAAAAATGCATAAATTACTTTACGGAATAAGTTTTGAGAAAACTAGAAAATATACCTTTATTTTCTTAATTAAAATTTTGTATTCTTTTATTTTTTTCTATTAAAATATTTTTTATTTTCTTTTAAATTTAATTATTCTTCTTGTTAATAAATTTTCTTTCATATCTTTATATTAAATATTTTTTCTTCCTTTTTCCATTTAATTATTTAGATTTTATTTTTTCTATATAACTTCCTTTTCCTCATTCTTACACATTCCTTTTCTTAAATTTCTCACCTCATTTATGCACCTTTATCTTCTTTTTTCATTTCCCAGTATTTACTTCTCTTCCTTTTTTATATGATCTTATCATTCCAATTTTACATTTTTAAATTTGAAAATAAAAAGTTGGATTTAATCGGTTCAATCAAGTTCAATATGATTTTGTGTCATTTTCGATTTCGAATTAAGATTAGACCATACTGGTGGCCGAATTGCAATTTGACCGATTGAACCGATTGATTCAATTTTCAAAACATTGATCATAAGATGTGGAAGTATAAGGGTTATTAATCCTTATGAAATGCTCTAACATTACTATATCAAGGTTCATATGAAACATAAAAAGAAAAGATAGGCAAGACTCTAAATTCATGTGTTTTGTCGTCACCCAAGCATCATCGCAAAACACCATTTCATCCACCATCACTATAATGTTCATGTGAGAAATAGACACAAAGAAGTCAATTCTCCTGTTAACTTTACAATCCAAGTGGGTAAACATTAATAATATACAACGAATAATTCTTTAATTATGATAAACTTATAAATATAGATGAGAAACATACTTTTGCATAAGATGTAAGCAAGATGTTTATAACAATATTCGATGAGCATAGTCAATAAAAAAGTGACCAAAGAAATATATCATAACTTGGCAATATCATTCAATAACACTAATTTGATAAATCAATAATATAGTGATTCGATAGTCATGTTTGGGTACTTTATTTAATTACAATAATTTAGTGACTTTGTTTAGTAATCATGCTTAATTATAATGATTTTTAACCGTACAAGTGATTTTAATGGTGACTTTGAAATGCCTCATCGTTTTATTTTTATAGGATGGTACTTTATTTAACTATAATGATCTTTTAGAAGTTATGTCATTATTTACGCTAGTAAGTGTATTAGTCGCTAAAGTAAAATAACTAAGACCTTATTTTAATTTTATTAATTGATAGATTAAGAAAATTATTGATTTCAATTGCGAATAAAATGAAAGAAAAAATGATATTAAGGCACCTAATTTATATCTCTATAACATAGTGGATTTTCTCAATTCAAAATTAGTTGAATCAATAACAAAGTTCAATTATCAAAGTTTAGTTAACCAATATTTCATATTTTAACTACTATCTTAGGACTAATTAGGATAAGTTAATCCTCTAAGTTTTTAACTTATCTAATTAATCAAAAGATGCATTCAATCCAAGTTATGATTAAGAATTTTTTCCAAGTCACATTAATGATTTCATAAATTAGGTCAATTTTTTAATTTTCTAATCGTGACATGTATGAAATAAAATCAATACTACAAATTATTATGAAATGAATAACTTTTTGTTAGGTTACAATTAATTCATAAATCACAAATCAATGAAAAGCGTTAAATATAAACATACAATGCTCAATGCTATGGAGAAGATTCAAACTAAACTAGTATTGAGAAAACTCTAATACATAAATAATGTTCAACTATGATAACCCTAATTAAGAAATAGATCTAATAAAAATAATATCAAATATAATGTTAAAGTTCAGAAAAAGAAAACAATAACTCTTTGTTAATGCTAAGTGCATCCTCTCATGAGTTTCCAAAAGAGCTTCACAAATGTTTCCAAACTTCTCTTGTTGGCTTTTAAAACGATGCCGAAGGGGCGATTCCAAGTTATCTTTCTTCCCCTTTTATAAATTTTTCGTTTCCTAAAGAAAGAAAGTGAATCTCCAACCAAAAAGTGGATAGAATTGCTACGTAACCGCCTACCAGACTATCATCTCAACAATGAAGATCATATGCATGGTCATGATAGAGTCTTATTAAAATTTAAATATTTGCACCTATCAAGCACGACGATGACGAAATCCTAAAATTCCATATTTTACATTTGCGACATGTTCTCAGCCTTTTTCTTGACGGTTTGATCTTCTACAATCAAATTATCCAAACTTAAATCTAAAAGAAAATTTTAAATATAATAAATAACTCCTTTATTAAACAAATAACTTTTTAAATGACTAATTAAATGTCCAAAACTAATTCATATTATTTTTTTGCATCAATCATACAATAAAAATGTTGTTTTGATTCATTATAAGTTCAAGAGTAATTACTCCAAAGAGTGTTATGCAATCAAACTATCTAAGTGCAAGGAAATCATATAAGTCGGGTCGAGTTTTGAGCTCTTAAAGAGGGAAGAAAATGTTCGACATATCCCAGGCCAAACTCTAGAATCAATAAAATGGTTTAGCGACATAACTCATGTTGGATATATAGGAGAGTTGGGCGGGTTCAAAAAAATATCAAGAGCGTTCGGGTTTGGTATCTGACAAATGAGACTAGGTTCATGGCAATCCTAGCTGATTTCAGAAAAGGTCGCACAAATCCAGGTTTCGATGCTTACTAATGAGGGTATAATTTAAAAGGTCGAGATCATATATCGTGATCAGTTCCTAAGCTTGTGTTGCATATTGGAAGACTCGGTCAGGTTCCGAGATGAACCCGAATCGGGGATGGAATTACAGTCGACTTCTCATGTGACATAGTTTCAAAGAATTTTATCCTATGATTATTGTGAACATATTAGATCAATAAGCACTCTATACAAAAATCACAACAACGAAAAAATATGAACACAATCATCACACACAATTTACTAACACTTAGCAATCATAGATAATTAAAACTAGCATGGATATATCAATGGAAGGTTTTTAGGTAAAACAAAAATAGATCAACCATAAATCAGACGGTAAGCATTCATCAATGGACATTACACGAGTAGAACATCTGTTGAACTATTGCATTAACATAGCATGATAGAGGTTATCATGGCAACAAAATGAAACATATGACCATGGTAATATTCATGACTTTGTTGACAACAAAATAGAAAGGGAGATAGGTCTTGATTAGATTTAACTCAGATTCATTGCAATAGAAGGTTATTCATGATGATTTCGTTTAACCCCAATGTACTGAGTTTCATTCGACATTTTCCTTTCGATCAGCCATGATCAAACGCCACAGAGCCCCATTGTTGTCCGTGCGTTGACATGCCCCTCTTGACTTGGTATTCCTTTATTATGGACAAGGAACAAGGATGTTTACTTTGATCTTGGTATTAGGGAGCGGGAGAGGTCGTCTATTTTTTGTGAGGTGAAAAAAGGAAATCAAATTACATTAAGTGTGGGGAGAGAAGGCGAGAAGCGTGATCATAATTGGGGCATGATTCTAAGGGATTTGGTTTAATGGGATTGTGTTTGTTGGTTGCTAGTACATAGAATTTTTTTGTTGGTTGTTTCTTTCTTTTTTGTTATTACATTATAATCATCTTAAAAAATAAATTCGTACTCGAATTTAATTGCAATGTTGTATTGTTATGCAATTACGTAACATGCATTTCCTTTTGAGCTCCCATGAATCCTATTATTTCCGTATGTTACTCGAATATTTAGAATGACTGAAATACCAATATTTTATTAAATCCTCATCTTCTCATAACTTCATTAGTATTTCTACCAAGGTTTTGAAAAATCATCTTAAATACTAATCATACTCAATTGGGATCCAATCTTATATATCATTAAAAGACTTTATCTATTGATGCATCATTTGCTTGCACAATATTAATCTTCAAAATCGAGGTCCAATGACTTTAATAATTAAATCAGGTATGGAATGGTATTGTTAATTTCATTATAAGATAGTAATTTATTATATTCTATGTGTACATGCATCAATGATATTTCTATACTCATTATCATAATGATCTTCTGATATTTGAGAATCAATTTTTATCTCAAAAAAATTACACAAAATATCCTCCAACTTTCAAATTTGCTCAGCGATGCCCTCCATCTTTTAACTCATTTTACCTGATATCCTCTTTACCTGGGATAGGCGGTCTTTCGATCGCGAAGCTGACATGGCGCAGACAGAACATCTTCTCTTCTCTTTACGCTGATGTGACAATATTAAAAAATAAAAATATTAATTAAAAAAAATAATAAATGCCACCTCACGCCTTCTGACCTCGCCGACGCGCAGATGTCAACGAGGAGGGGGGGGGGGGGGGGGTTCGCCCCCCCTTTACGACCTCGCTGGTCGGCGCAAGAGGGGGGAGGGGGCCTCGCCCCCGTCTGCGACCTCGCCCATCGTAGGCGAGGTCGCGGGGGGCAAGGCCACCCTTCCCACGTGTCGGCGAGAAGAGGGGGAGGGGGCTTGCCCCCCCTCTTGCACGCCGACGAGGGCAAGGGGAGGGGGGGGGGGGCCTCCTCGTCGGCGCGTGGGGGGGGGGGGGGGGGGGTGGGGGGCTCGCCCCCCTTTGCGACCTCACCCATCGCCGGCGTCCCGCGCATCAGCGAGTCCCCCTCTGACCTCGCTGGCATGAATGTGGTATTTTTTTATTTTTTAATATTACCACATCAGCATGGAGAGAAAAAATATCTTATTTGTGCCACGTCAGCTCCACGACCGGGAGACCGTTTATCCCAAATAAAAAGGGCATCGGGTGAAATGAGTTAAAAGATGGAGGACATCACTGTTACAAAGTGAAGTTGGAAAGCGTCGCTGAGCAAATTTGAAAGTTGGAGGGCATTTGATGTAATTTTTCTTTTTTATCTCCAACATTCAAATAGTTTGTTCCACTAAACATGATTTTTTATCTTTTGATATTTGGTAGGGTGACTAGTTAGTTTCTGCATCAACTTTAGTATTAATTAGACTATATCTAAATAAGTATCAAAACTTGAAAAAACTACCTATTATGATCTCTCAAAAAGCTTTTTGCACGCATACGAAGCCTTCTCATGGGGTTGACGAACTAAAACAATGAAATCATAGTGATTTTTACAACAATATAACTAGACCATATATCTTTTTGCAACTCAAGTTGATCCACATTTTTTTTAGGTTGATCCACATTGGTGTTGCTATTTTTGTCACTTGATTGTGATATAAGTCCAACCATATTCATCCTTTTAACATTATCGTTTTTAGTTGTTGTTATTGTCACTAACATTGTTAAATTCATCCTTTTCTAACATTGAACATATTAAGATGTCATCTCTTGCTTCTCGTTGTTCACACACTTCACAAGGCAATATTCTTGTGGGGAAAGGCAAAGTTAAACACATCATGGATAAAAAATTCAGCGAGGCAATTTTAGGGATGTTCAAATTATCGGGTTTAATAGTTTATTATTCTAAAAATGATATGTTACTTGTTTTGTGTTCTGCTTTAGTTTGTTTGCAAGCTAAATCTACTTTAAATGATTATGGTTCTTTCCTATGGTTGGATCCTAATATAAAAGATCGAGATATGACAATTTTAAAAGGATTACTCAATGATGATGAATCATTCAGAACTTCAAGATTTAAAGGAGACAAGGAAAGAATGTTTGTATAGAGCTGCTCAATCAAGTAGTGGAAAGAGATGATACGATTCGAAGATTAGAACGAGTCAAAATTTTATGTCTCCTTTTGAGAATTATATTATCTTATGTCACGTGCAAATTGAGTTTGATTGAAATGATTGTATAAATTTGCCTCTTTTGTAAGAATACTTTGCTCAACTATTTTGTACCGTAGTTGTATGTTCAATTGAACTTTGTATGACAACTGTTTTTATGTTCATGCCAATATAAATTGCTTTTGCATCTTTTATTCATTTATGAAGTGTTTCATGATATCTTCTTCTTCTTATTTGAGTATGAATGAGTACTAGTAATAATGTTTTGTTGTCTGCTTTAATTTCTATAAAACAATGATGTGTGATATGTTTCTATCTCGTAGAAGGATTCATATAAGTAACCATCGTAAAAGTTTGGTCCTGCCAGCAACTTATTTTAACTCCAAGGTTTGCTTCAGCTGCATCACCACTTCGAACATAGAGGGTCTTTAATCGAGAAAAAGACCTTGTTGGTAAACTCGAGTTATGTCAAATGGACCAAGAATCTTCATCATGTGGCATTTTAGGCAAAGAATTTTAATAATATTCCACACCATATATTATTCGAAGAGCCTTACTAACAACATGTCTTCAAATACAAAAAGAAGAAGAAAATGATAAACTATTCCACCAATATTCCAGTGAAAACAAAAAGTCATCATTTGGATATCAAACATTTTCAACCAACATCAAACTACATTTTAAGTTGTTGCACCATATTTGCAAAATGTTTCAAAAAATGGATCACAGCTTAGCAGATAGTCAATTGGCCACATCAAGGTCGAAGGTTGGATTTTTATTGTGAGTTTGTTGGAGTCTTCCTCTCGATGTCGTATAAAGATGTTGATAAATCCCTTGACATTATCTACTCACAATGTACTTAATTTAAAATTGAAATGTCAAATTGGATAAAAAATCTACTTGAAATTGATTGAAATAATAAAAAACCTAAAGCAAATGGATGAACTGTTCGGTCTTACTCAAAGAATCACCAAAAGCTTGTATATGAAATAACATAGCTCAAATGGATGATATGTACGAGGAAGATACATTAATTTTTTTATAATATTTTTTATCCATC
Organism: Pontederia crassipes; assembly: GCA_030549335.1. Taxonomy (NCBI): domain Eukaryota; kingdom Viridiplantae; phylum Streptophyta; class Magnoliopsida; order Commelinales; family Pontederiaceae; genus Pontederia; species Pontederia crassipes. The sequence continues at coordinate 63,578,213 of CM060196.1, read as the reverse complement.
TTGTTTTTTCATTTATAATATTAAACCTGAGAAAAATAGTATTGCATTTAATAAATTTTTGGGCAACTGATGTTTGTTTACTTGGATCGACTAGCAGCAACATAGCAATACATAATTAATCCGAATTAAAAAATGACAATGAAATAGATTAATCAGATTCAAATTCACTCTTCTTTTAGTCATCCATCAAAATTAAGTAATTTATTTCGGGCTGCCGATAATCTTTATTATACTATTTTTTTATGATTAATTTGAGGATCCAAATTAATACATGAGATGAATTCCTTTTATAAGATATAAGGCACTCTCGCCTCCTGTTGTAAATAATTTTTTTCCTAAATAGGTGGAGCCATTTGAAGTTTACTGGGCCCTAAATAGAGCCCATTTAATTGAAGCCTACCCAAATAGCGTCCGGAGCATTGCTTCTAAAGAGCTCGGAAAGCCCAAAAGCTTAATGTTACGTGCGTGATTTCAGTTTCACTTCCCAACAACTCGCACCATAAAAGGGGAGGAAGTTAAAGTCCTCGTAAAACGCCATTCAAGAACTCCACTCTGCGCGCTCCCCCTCTCTCTCTCTCCCCCCTCTCCAAGACTCTCCCGGGAACACCTGCTTTGCGTCGTTCTCTCCATCTCGTTCTGCACTCGCAACACTCGTTGCGTCCACGTGGGCCTCGGGTAACGCTTTTGAAAGCCCTAGCGAACCGCCTTCCGGTCTCCGTCGTCGGCATGTCTCCCTTCTCCTCCATTATCGCCGGAGAGATCCGGCTTCTGCTCCAGAGCGCGAATGCTTACAACTTTGATTCTATCTGCCACGAACTTTTCCAGGTTCAGGACAATTCTCTATCCTTGTTACTGTCTTTCGTCAATGTCGTTTGGTTCTTTGCTGTTTTTTTCTTCGATCGAGCTTGAGAACCCTAGTAGGCTTTATATATTTTATTTTCTCTAGTATGATGGGATCACCCTTTTTCTAGTTTTCTTTTAGGAGGATTTCACAAAGGTCGCCTGATTAATTATCGGTCCCATTGCCTTTGTTTTTCTAAGTTAACCAATAATTTATTAGTAATGTTTCATATTGTACTGCGGAGGGTAGAAATTTTTTGGTTACAATGTTTACGATTAATATGTCGTGTTCTTGAATGCAAACTGGATTGTCCTGCAAGGGATGCTGGACTGATGTAAGTTTAGCGACCTGCTTACCACCATCGATGACAATTTTTGTTGTTATTTCATTATTCAATCAGTCCACTAGATAGCAATACTCGAATTTGATTAACCTTTTGCAATCTGTATCTTATATATATAAGATGGATACGAGAGAATTGTCAGCATAGTTGTCTTTGTGGGGACTGCTTGTAGTGAACAATGAATAGAAAACATGTTTTCTCTTCCTTCTCTTTATCACGTGTGGTCATGAGGTTTACGAAGAAGATAAATAAACTACTAAAGAAACATGATCTTAGATGGATGAAAGTAGTTGGCTAAATATCTTGTAAAAAAAAATAAAAAAAAATTGGCTACGTATCTTGCTCTAGTTGACTGCTTCATTTCTGTTTCCATGAGAGAAAAAAAACAGAAAATCTTTTTAAAGCAAAAGTGCCATTCCTTTTCCTTTTTTTCTCCTTCAAGAAGTTTCTTTGGCACACTTATTAATTACATAAATAATTTCTTTGACATCCCTGCTCTTTCTGTCTACAACCATGAGGGTACCCTTATAGAAACTCTATATGCTCCTAATGCCTGTGATAAAATACAGTCGATAATTGTCACATCATTGCAAGAACTTAGAGTTTTCAGTTTTGATGTATTGAGATGAATGTAGGCCGATTAGTTTGTCAATCTTTGGTTTATGTTATGACTCTTCATCTTTTCGAATTATTTTACCATTTCACAAGAGTGATTTTGATAGAAGGTTGCATTCAATTGTACATTATCATATCCCCTAAAAAAAATTCCTTATAATTATATAGATCTCATTCTACTTCAAATTCTTAAAGTCCTTATTAATATAACTGAGGTCTTTGCAGTTCCCTCTCAAAAAAAAGTCTTTGCAGTTGAGCAGTTGATCTTTTAGTTTTAAGATCTATGCATAATATGATTCCAAGTTCTTTCTTGTTATCCATGTATTTTATTTTTAACATCTTACCCATTTGTTACTCCCTATCTCAGCCATCTTTATGACACAATCCTAACCTGAGTCAAATTTTCTCTGTCTGCAGTTTGCTGACCATGGGTTTGAAAGCAGCATATTGTTGCTTCAGACCTGTTTAAGTCAGATGGCACTAGTAAGTGGGGAAATGCAGCAGCAAAAAAGGGATCTGTTATCCTCAATTATAAGATATCTACTCCATAGACCAAATTTTAGTGCAGTTCTTTGTGAAACCTTAAAAACTATGTCGGTTGATGAAGGATTCTTAGGTGATATTTCAATTGCATTGAGCTTGCCGATAGCAGAGAAAATTGGTCTTGGGTTGGCTTTATCAGATTCTGAAAATTCAGATCTGAGAATAAAAGGTAAGTTTATTTTACGCTAGGATAAGCTGTTTTTTGTATTCTTTGTCCATCACATTCTTAGAATGCTTTTGTTGCTCTTTTTGGTAGTTTTAACTATTTTAAACTATATCAGGGCAAAATTTCTGCATTGGTCAGATTGAAGAATTGTGTGCAACCCCTTCAGCAGTACTACATGCTGAACAAATTCAGGATATTGTTATGTTCCTGTGTCAAACAAAGGGTTTATCGAAACATATGGATTCTTTTACCAAATTTGTGTCTTTGGTACAGCTTAAGGGAAGCTCTTTTTTCTTACCATTTCCATCAAATGATGTTGGAGTTGTCAACTGTACACGGTATTTTAGTCCAGATCTAGGTATTTTATGAATTCATGATGCGGATCAAAGCAATCATCCAGTTTTAATGCAAAATTTGTTATCTTTTTTTTTTCAGGAGTTTTGACCTGTTCTCTAAAGCTGATGATAGCTATTTTGATGATGTTCTAGCAGAAATTGAGAGGGAAATGAGCATGGCTGATGTTATTACAGAATTAGGCTATGGATGCACACTAAATGTTTCTCATTGTGTAGAGATGCTCTCTCAGTTTCAACCTCTCAATGAAGTTACAATCGCTAAGTTACTTGGCACTCTTGCTTTCTCATATGCTGGCCTTGATGAAACTCATTGTGGGCATGCAATACTCTACTCAGCTTTAGGTAGAAGCATAACTGATGATTCATCATCATTAAACTCGTGGAATGTTGATGTTCTAGTTGACTCAATTAAGCAGCTTGTGAGCATAAATTCGATATTATTTCTTTCTTCTATGATATAGCTAATTACTTTGTCGATGAAAACACCAATGTCCAGGTTCATTTATTCATAGTTTATTTTGTTTTATCCAGGCACCGATGACAAATTGGTCTAAAGTCATGGAAAATCTTGATCATGAAGGTTTTAACATACCTGATGAAACTGCATTTGCTCTTCTGGTATCTATATACGGGAATGCGTGCCAGGTGCTTTTTTGGATTTCTATAACATTTTACTTGTCAGAACATTCTTCTTATGTCACATTGTTTAACCAATGAGATGAATTCTTAGGAGCCTTTTCCACTCAATGCGGTTTGTGGGTCTGTTTGGAAGAATACAGAGGGTCAACTATCTTTCTTGAGATATGCCGCGTCAGCTCCACCTGAAATATTCACATTTGCTCATTGTACAAGGCAGCTGGTATAACCATTGGTTTACTTTAGGCTTGCAATTCAGTTTTTTTCATATATGATAGATAATATGTTGGACAATTTCTCAGGTGTACCATAACCTTGGATACCTTAATAGAGGAAATCATGCATGGTTCTCCCTGGGTCTATTAGACATTTTGTGCCAATTGGCTGAAAGAGGCCATGCTACATCAGTTCGTTGTATACTGGATTATCCTCTGACTCATTATCCAGAGATTCTAATTCTGGGAGTTAGCCACATTAGTGTATGTGCACTATTTCAATGTGTTAAGTCTCATGGATATTATGTTTGGAGATTGACAACATTGTCATTTATGTGCAGACTGCTTACAATCTTATCCAGCGTGAAGTACTTTCTGTTGTATTTCCAATAATATTGAAAGATTCTTCAAGGAGCAACATTATTCATCATATGTGGCAGACTAATTCTGACCTTGTAGTTCAAGGATTTACAGATGGTCATACTGATTCTGACATCTTACTAAGAATTTTTGATATCTGCCAAGAGTTTAAGGTAACTCATTTTGCAGAGTTAACAATAGCTTAAGTAAACTGCATGGAACTGTTTTTCCTTTGAGAAAGACCGCATAAAACTTTTGCTTGTAGATGACCATTTATGTACTTCAAACATTTATAATAATTTCTGTATCTTTGTGCCTCAGTTTCATTGACTTGGAATGATGCAAATTCTTTTGAAGGCTGGGTTGATGAATATTCCTCAACACATTTATGTCCATAGTCATAAAAAAAGCTTGGCAACTTTGATTCCTTAAATCCTCAAAAAAAAAAAAAAATCCTTAAGCATTTCCATAGTTCTTTAAATATCAAGTCCGTATAAAATGTCATTGTTATATGCAGAATTTTCTCTGTTGACGATGTACTAGTTTGTTGTTCTCTCTCTCTCTAAAAAAGACAAGTTTGTTGTTACTTCAATGGTGTTTGGATTAGCTTATAAGCTGATTAAAACTACTTAAAATACAGTTTTTAGAAAGTTATTAGTGTTTGGTGCTTATTTTGAAGGCTTATGAGCTGTTGAAAAGTGCTTATAGCCCCAAAATTACAAGTTGCTTGGAGACCTTATTTTATTTTGGAGAACTGATCCACAGAAAATACCGTCTCGCCATTGATCTCTCCACTTTTCTCCCGCCTCTCTTCTTCTCCCTAATTATTGGCTATGGCAATACTCCCTTCTGGTTTGAGGCAGCAACAACTACCTCCTAGAGGATGACAGTGAATGCCTACCAGTGAACTGGGAGGGTGGTGTCCTCTCAGCTAGATGGTGGAGGTTTCTGCGCTTCTCCAAGGACGGCGGTCACCATCGAATTGGGAGGGTGTTGCCCTCCATTTCTTGTAAGAGGGAAAATAATGAGATGTCACCCCTCCCTTGAGGAGGGTTGTTGACTTGCTCTCGAACTAGGAAGGTCTGCCTCCCTGTTGTAGGGGAAGCGTTGGCGTTGCCTCGCTCATTTGGGTTGGGTGACTGTTGTCACCCCTTATCTATTTTTATATTTCAATATTTTGTAATCAATTATTTTTTAAAAAATTAGTATAAACATGTATATACTTAATTAATTAATTAATGGTTTCCAATTCAAATCATATCATTAATATTTCTAGTTTAAATTAGTCATAAATGGTTTTGAGTCATTTTAGCATTGAGATCTCTTCTCAGCAGTTGTGTTACTAAACAGTATAACTGCATATTGTTATTAACACTTTTATCCAAATACATAACTTGTTTGTTTTAATATCAGTTTTGCGCTTGAAGTACTTAACACTAGAACTTATCAACTATTTAATGTCTTGCTTCTGTAATTGGTTCATACAATGGTATCTTTAGATTTTCTTTAGGGTTGGAAGATGAAATAGTAATTGGTTACATAGGTAGTTTGAAGTACATAATGCCACATTCCTTTTTTGACTGAAGCATGGGGAGTGTGTGTTTGTAGTTTTCTGTTGTCCACCTCTGTACTATCTGCTTTTGGTTACATGTGTACATTTTTCATATATAATTCATTCTGATAATTATATTACTAGACCTTCTTAGTCATCCATTTTCTCTTAAAAAGAGTTATCAATTCTTTTGTTTGAAGGAATTGAATCTTGAGTTAGAATAATATATTTTGGTCTAAAATGAATTGACAGCTCATTAGGTAGGCATCAAACTGGAAATTGGAGGAAAAGTGCAGAGGCCAGTTGTAATCATCATTTGTTGCTTGTTGCACTTTTCTGCAGACCACCGAGTAGCGTTTTGTTGGTTAATCATTTTTATATTTCACTTGTGTAAAAGAAAGTTGCATTGGGCTATATTTGGAATAGTGCATTTAACTGTTAATGGAATCTTCAATTTGTATCATGGCTTATAGTCTGAAGATGCATTAACACCTTTTGGAAGGAAAGCAAAGCTGATACTGAATGGTGGAAAGAATTAATTTTTTAAGGTTGCCTCTGAAACATGATTAAGCATGTGTGCCATGCATGGTCATCTAGAAGTGAAACTGACAATATCTGAACTAGACATGCTATTAGTATCTTTCTTTGCAAAATTTTGGGCACCATGAAAGTTATTTTTTGGAAGTCTAGTAGTTTTCTTTCTGTAATAAGCACTTGTTGTGCATGCCTGCATATTATATCAATCTTTGCGATACTTTTGTCTTTTTGGGTTTAACAGGGTATTTCATTTGGATTTTTGTTGGGAATTAATCCCAAATAAGAATACTCAAACTAGTTATGGAGTGATTACTTGTCTGTGCAAGTGAATAATGACATTTAATAATCTTCTCCTCCATCAGATTCTGTCCTCAATACTGGCTGTTGCCCCTTTCTTGTTCAGTATTAAATTAGCTGCAATTGCCTCTACAAAAGAGCTGATAAATCTTGAGAACTGGTTGAATGACAACTTGACTACAAGCAAAGATGTTTTCTTTGAGGTATATTATGTGTATTCCATACATACAAGCATGTTTAAATGGGGATGACTTATTTTTTATCTTCTTTGCATATCTTCCTTCTTTCCAGCAATGCCTTAAGTTTTTGAAAGATGTAGCCAACAATGGAACTACTGAAGTCCCAGATAGTTCTGTTCAACAATCTCACACCGCTATTATTAGCGCTTACCAAGATGCGTGCCCTACTTTTTTCAAGGTTTAGAAATCTTTCTATATTAAATTCAGTAGGTTATATCAAATTAACACAGAATCACTGTCTTTCCTTCGCCTGCTGGACCAATTTAACTGGTGCCATGTAGGTTCTTCAAGTCTATTCCGGTCAGGTTATTGCTCAACAACCTTTTGAAGAAACAAAGAAGCTATACTCATCCAACGAAAAGGGTCCAAATACTCAAACAACAGAATCGGTAAGCAATGAAGCGGTTCTGGGTGATGTAGAGGCAGATGCAAATAGTTACCTCCATCAGATGTTCTATGGACAGTTAACCATTGATTCGATGGTTCAAATGCTTTTACGCTCGAAAGAATCATCTGGGAAGAGGTTAGCCTTATTCCCTTTTGTTTAATTGCTTTTTGAAAGCAATAATTTATTTTGATGGTGAGGAAAAACAATCTTTGTTCAACTAAAATTTTTTCTTCAAACATTGATTTTGCCTTGTGCAATAGTTTTTGTTTCTTAAGAAGAAAAAAGGATGACTATACCAGGGTTTGTGGTTGTCATCCATGTATATATATCAGTATAAAATGATCAACATGTACACGTAAAATGATCAACGTCAAGCGGAGAGCGACAAAAGAAGGGGGAAGTGCACAAGCGCTACCCGAAGCCCAACTCCCGAAGAAGAATAGAAATGTAGTATGCAATATTGCAGGCTCACACCATCATCCATTGACCAGTATCGAGAATGAAACTGTGGTGTTGCAACTTTTCATCTAGGCGATCCTCTGAGCTATAGAGAGTGCCAAAGAAATGACCATAAGAGGTTATCATAGGCTTTAGAAAATCCATCTTCCATTGTGCGACAATCTCTAAGGCCATATTGTGATTGTGGATGAAGGACCGACTGTGAAATAAATGCTGACTATGCTGGGTGGATGAGGTCGGGGAGCACCTCCTGGAGTCGATTGGCCAATACTTGAGCCACCAAGAGGTAAATGACATTGGATATGACAATGGGCGTGAAGTCCTCCACTCATTTTGTCGAGGTGCGTTTGGTAGCATAAATAGCAGGAACCGGCCTGGTGAACTCCTTGATATGACTGCCATCGCATCCTCGCGCATCATAGTCCGGGCGCCTGAGGGTTGCCATTTGGGGAACTCTTGCTGGAAAGATGCAATGACCGCCTCAATGTAGTGGTGGCCTGTGATCTGCTGCCCTTGCACTTCGAGCTTACCAATCCTATTCGCCTGTCGGTGTGAACTTTGTATATAGGTGGAAGAATTGAGAGTTGGCACCTTCCTTTTGAAACCAGATCTTTCAGAGTGGCCTCCACTAAAAATCCATGAATTAGCACCTATGCCCATTTGCCTTGTGCCACTTTGGCCTCTGTGAGATGGTGTGTGTCCTCCTCATGGTCAAAACGGGCTATAACTTCCAGGGCCTCGACCCTCTGCCACATCTGGATCTCACGAATCTCAAAGGAAGTGCTACAAATTGTGAAGTTGTGATGTCCGATGTTGCATCACCCCATCAATGCTCTGCAATCAGCTGTCGGAAGCCATCGTCCAACAGCCAAAGATCTCAAAGCCAAAGAGTGACCACAAATGTTGACTATCATTGGACTGCCACATGAAAGGTGTGTGGTTCGAGAATGGTCCGTCCATCGCTTGGACGTCCACCAGCTAGTGGGCTTCAACCAGCTCTGTTTAGCCTCGATCTAGATGATGGTGTCGCAAGTTCTCTCTCGGTTCATTGATCAGAAAGTTGATCAACGATTAAGAATCAATGAAGTATTTGAACTGCTCTGCCCCAAGTGCTCCACCATGTTTAATGTGATTTTGAAGTCTTCCTTGATCAGCTATCGAGCGTTCGGTAGTGTGATCGGGCATCGGTGAGCTCCTCCTACTCAGACGCAGGAGAGGAGATATGACAGCTGTCCGTGCGGCATAGTAAGCTGTCATCAAGAATCCAACAGTCCACAAATCCTCTAAGATGAACAAAAAGCTGATCTGCTCGCCATCCCATGATGCAGCTGCTTAAGCAGCCCACCCAAACTAAGAAAGAGGTGCTGCGAAAGGCGGGAGCCCCCAATCGGCTTCCATGTCGGACTGCACTGCACGAGCATGGTTTCGTACACGAAGTCCACATTGGCTTTCCACTCCTTGGTAGCTAGAGCGAGTCTTGCAGAGCATCGTTAGCGACCTCTTTGGCAAGTACCTGGGCCATTTGACTACAATGTAACCCTATCATCTTTTGTGGGAAGAGATGTCGTGTCAATAACATTGTGCGCATCTCTTTTCTTCTTCGGGAGTGGGGATTTGGTTAGATCATGTACTTTTCTCCTTCCCTTTTGTCGCTCTCTTCTTGTGAGCTCACACTTGTACATATTTACCATATATAATATACACACACACAAGTGGGAATCCTCCTTTTTCTTTTAAAAAAAGAATTCGGCGTCTCGCCAACTCACCAAACCTGCGTACATTCCATGCCAGGATCTTCATAGGGAGACCGTATCCCTCCCCATGGTGAGCGAACCTTTGCCCACCTCCAATCTCCGCCTAAGGCCGCCCTGCGAATGCACGAGCAGGGATGTAGTGGCTAACAGTCTTAGGAGCGTCTGATCGCGCTTGAGGGCGTCACAGAATGTGTCCGGCACCCCCTGAAGGCATCTGTTTGTTCAGAGGATGGGCTGGTGGGAGAACTGGAGAGGTGGAGGGTGGGTGTGAGTGTGGAGGGAAGAGGCTGAGTGGTTGTGGCAGACCCGTCCAGGCCTGTGATGGGTTCGTGGTGGGAAAAGGAGGCGGGCTCAGTCGGGCTGGAGAGCCTGGGGTGGGTTTGTGATGTGCGGGTGTGGTGGGCCCTGCCGGGATGGGGGAACCCGGTCCGAGTTTGTGGTGGGTGGGTGCGGCTGGGTTTGCGGAGTTTGAGATGGGTTTATGCAGAAGGGGAGAGGTGGGTCAGGTTTGTGAGGCTGGTCTGGTTTGATAATGTGCTGGTTCGGGTGTGGCCAAAGATGGTTCAAAATTAGGCGTGAGGAGCGGTGGATGACTGTTGTCCCTAATGTACAGCCCGCGGCAGGGCTCTGTGCAGAGGTCGTGCATGACCATATGACACTCCCATTTGCAGCCGAATGAGGTGAGGCCGGCGAAAATATTGGTCCATGATTCCCTTGTCACGAGCCTTGAAGATGTAGGAGAACTACTAGTTTCAATATGCAAAGTCACCGCCGGCAGGATGCAGCACCTATGGTGGTCGATGATGACAGATATGGTGGAAACGTCCGGCGACCCAGTGGTGGGGAGAACGACAAAAGAAGTTATTGAGATATGATTTGCATATCTTTCCATATCTTTGCATATATTTGTAATATTATTCAGCATTAGTATCCCAGATAATATCCGGGATATTTTGGGATAATATCCCTGATATTCCGGAGTAATATTCTAGTATATTCTCCTTTCTTGTATTTCCTACCTTTATTATAAATAAGGAGGCACTAGTGTTTGGTGAATAACAAGTGAAAACATATTTCTCAACATGGTGTCAGAGCAGGTTGATTAGAGATCCGTGTGAACTCCTCTCGCTGAATGATTTGTTGGCTTCCATGGATCCTATAAGTCCAGGAAGCACGAAGTTCTTTACCTTCGTGTTTATGGCTCGATGATCCACATTTCTGGTTTCTCCTTTTCTTTCTATGTTTTTGGTTTCGTTGATTTTTATTTCTATTTGAATCTGGTTCCTACTCTTTTTCTTTTGTTTTTTTATTAGTCATGGTTGTAGAGAGCTGATTAAATCGCCTCCAACTTTGCTTCTCATCGTAGAGAGCCACTTAATTGTCGTTAACCTCGTTTCTAGTCGTAGAGAGCAGCCTAATTGCCTCTGACGTCGCTTCTTGTCGTAGAGAGCAACCTAATTGCCTCCGACCTCACTCCTCGTCGTAGAGCCTAATTGCCTCCGACCGCCCTTCTTAGGCAGCAACTTAATTGTCTCTAAACTCAAATGTAGAGGCTACGTCTTTGTGTGTCTTTGTGTTTTCTTTTATATTTCTCTCTTTCGCTATTTCTGCATCTCCTTCTTTTGCTACAAGATCAATCGCAGTAGTGCCTAGGAACTCGGAAACTGTTGCTGATCGAAACTTCATTCTTGCCTCTTCCATGTTTCCTTCGCTTTCATTTGTTTTCTTAGCGATTATCGACCAGGTCACCTGTCGAGCTTGACTCACCGGACGTTTCTGAGCTCATCTCCTTATGACTCTCGTCATTTTTGGTTCCTTCACGACAGAGATCGCCACTCATCGTTGTCTATCCTATTCTATGCTTCTTCTAATTGACAGACGATCTTCAAGTTGATGAGGCTCAATCTATGTTCATCTCTGGTTCTCTACTTCCATCGAAGAATCTCTAATTGCCTCGTTGGATGTTTTGTTACTGTCGCTCAAGCTCTCTTCAAGTTGGGGCATGTCGGCAAAATCATTGTTGGCATCTTCCTCTCGATGTTCTTTCAACAGCAGCTGTCCTCTAGGTGTTTGTCAAATTGTCTTTACTGTTTGAGCTTGGTCTTGGTCATTGTCTTCAGCATAGGTCGTCCAGCAGGTGTTCGATGAGTGGTAACACTACCGCTGTTGTGTGATTTCGCCGCGATGTGTCCTTCAAGTCGCCACCGTTCAGTCTCTTCCCAGTGTCAACTTTGTATGGGCGTGTTGGAATATAGAATTGTTGGCGTCATCAACTTTCTGGCTACTAAGTTAGGCATGATTGATATGCGATAAGTTAGGCATGATTGATATCCATGCTCCAGATTCAGAGGGAGTGTTGAGATATGATTTGCATATCTTTCCATATCTTTGCATATATTTGTAATATTATTCAGCATTAGTATCCCAGATAATATCCGGGATATTTTGGGATAATATCCCTGATATTCCGGAGTAATATTCTAGTATATTCTCCTTTCTTGTATTTCCTACCTTTATTATAAATAAGGAGGCACTAGTGTTTGGTGAATAACAAGTGAAAACATATTTCTCAACATGGTGTCAGAGCAGGTTGATTAGAGATCCGTGTGAACTCCTCTCGCTGAATGATTTGTTGGCTTCCATGGATCCTATAAGTCCAGGAAGCACGAAGTTCTTTACCTTCGTGTTTATGGCTCGATGATCCACATTTCTGGTTTCTCCTTTTCTTTCTATGTTTTTGGTTTCGTTGATTTTTATTTCTATTTGAATCTGGTTCCTACTCTTTTTCTTTTGTTTTTTTATTAGTCATGGTTGTAGAGAGCTGATTAAATCGCCTCCAACTTTGCTTCTCATCGTAGAGAGCCACTTAATTGTCGTTAACCTCGTTTCTAGTCGTAGAGAGCAGCCTAATTGCCTCTGACGTCGCTTCTTGTCGTAGAGAGCAACCTAATTGCCTCCGACCTCACTCCTCGTCGTAGAGCCTAATTGCCTCCGACCGCCCTTCTTAGGCAGCAACTTAATTGTCTCTAAACTCAAATGTAGAGGCTACGTCTTTGTGTGTCTTTGTGTTTTCTTTTATATTTCTCTCTTTCGCTATTTCTGCATCTCCTTCTTTTGCTACAAGATCAATCGCAGTAGTGCCTAGGAACTCGGAAACTGTTGCTGATCGAAACTTCATTCTTGCCTCTTCCATGTTTCCTTCGCTTTCATTTGTTTTCTTAGCGATTATCGACCAGGTCACCTGTCGAGCTTGACTCACCGGACGTTTCTGAGCTCATCTCCTTATGACTCTCGTCATTTTTGGTTCCTTCACGACAGAGATCGCCACTCATCGTTGTCTATCCTATTCTATGCTTCTTCTAATTGACAGACGATCTTCAAGTTGATGAGGCTCAATCTATGTTCATCTCTGGTTCTCTACTTCCATCGAAGAATCTCTAATTGCCTCGTTGGATGTTTTGTTACTGTCGCTCAAGCTCTCTTCAAGTTGGGGCATGTCGGCAAAATCATTGTTGGCATCTTCCTCTCGATGTTCTTTCAACAGCAGCTGTCCTCTAGGTGTTTGTCAAATTGTCTTTACTGTTTGAGCTTGGTCTTGGTCATTGTCTTCAGCATAGGTCGTCCAGCAGGTGTTCGATGAGTGGTAACACTACCGCTGTTGTGTGATTTCGCCGCGATGTGTCCTTCAAGTCGCCACCGTTCAGTCTCTTCCCAGTGTCAACTTTGTATGGGCGTGTTGGAATATAGAATTGTTGGCGTCATCAACTTTCTGGCTACTAAGTTAGGCATGATTGATATGCGATAAGTTAGGCATGATTGATATCCATGCTCCAGATTCAGAGGGAGTGTTGAGATATGATTTGCATATCTTTCCATATCTTTGCATATATTTGTAATATTATTCAGGATTAGTATTCCATATTTTCTGGAATAACATCCCAAATATTTTGGGATAATATCCCCGATATTCTAGAGTAATATTTTAGCATATTCTCTTTTTTTGTATTGTCTACCTTTATTATAAATAAGGAGACACTAGTGTTTGATGAATAACAAGGGAAAACATATTTCTCAACAGAAGTTACTTGAAATCTGCAACCACCGTTATGACGACCTCCGGATGGTTACGTTGCGACTGAGCGTCGACGACGCATGTAGCGCTCCATCCAGCTCCGACCAAGGCTGACATACCACCGAACCGACATAGGGGAGAGAAACGGGGGTGGTGAGCAGCGTCTCACGCAGACCGGCTGAGCCTGGGATGAGCAGCCATGAAGATGCAGAAATGCGGCTGAGATGGAATGGTGATGCTGCACCAACAGACGTTATGGTTGCCATTTGCAGCTGGGTGTGATCAGGAAGACTACTATGAACCTCGCCAATGACGCAGCCTTGGAGAAGGGATGTATTCTGCTGTATCTCCTGCAACCATGAAAGGGTGATGTTCGGAAACTCAGAGGATTGTCATAGGTTAGTGGCCGAACAGAGACTTCCTTGGTTTCTCGACTCATTGGGAGAAGTGCAAATGGGCAGTTACTTTTCTGGTGACCCTCCCTTCTGCAGATGAAGCAGCACACTGGGCTGGAGCAAGAGCGTGTGAAGTGACCTTCTTCGAGGCATTTGAAGAACCTAAGGATGTGATCCTGCCAGTGGTTCTGTGAAGATGGCCGCGAGCAGGTGAAAGTCACCCAACCATCTCCTAGGTTCTGTAACTTCAACCGCATGGCTGGGTAATGGGGGAGGTTCCTGGCGGAGAACTGAGTGTAGAGCGTCGCTGCAACAAAAGGAATGTGGTGTCGTGATGCAAAAGAGGAGAGGAGGGGATCGCCGTTGGTGTGGTCGCTGGTGAGGTCGAAAGTGAGCTTCTTGGAGGCGGCGGACACAGGGGAAGCGATGGAAAACTAAGTTTGGAGCATCGCAGCAGCAGAAGGCTTGTGATGGAAGAGGAGAGAGGAGGGGGTCGCTGTTAGTGGTGCTGCCCGCGGGGACAATATAATAACGGAAATAACAATATTTTGTGCAGCTTTAGTCAGGGAAACTGATTAGTTTGCTACCTACATTTAGTTAAGATATAGAATGATCTCTCTCAGGGAAAAAATAATTGAAGATAATAAGCTTCAGTTTGTGTTTCTTGTTTACGCCAAAGTTACATTTATTGAAGCTTACCTCGTGCAGTTACATCATTTATTCTGATTTAATTAGCTCAAATTGAAGTTCATATCTTCTGAGCATCCTAACTTTAGTCAATGATCATTTTAAATTTCACTTTTAGGTGCTCAGAAGTGCCTATTTTACTTATTATTGCATGTCAATCTGGATGTATCTTACGTAGATCCAAAATCCCCAAGTAAGGTAGCACACGATGGACATTGTGGTCTTCCTCGGATGTGACATTTAAACTTGTGTTACGGGATTAGTTGTGTTATCTGTTTCAGTTTATGTTCCTTTTTTTAGATAACATTTTGTGTCGACAACGCTTGGGACAAGCATGAATTTCTCTGGCTCTTTTTGTTACCAGATTATCCTTTTGATATTATCTTAAGATGTTCATTTCTTGCAGGAATTCCTCAAAAAAATTTGTTTGCAGGAATGTTTTTATGATCTATTATTGTTTCCACATGATTTTCAGGGAGCAGAGGTTCCGTGATCAAGTCATTCGCAACCTTTTTGAAGAGTACAAATTCTTCCCAAACTATCCAGATAGACAACTTAAGATGGTAGCTGTTCTCTTTGGTATGTGCTTATATTCACGATCAAGAACTGTATTTTCTACATGTTCCTTTGAATCTTTCACTTTTCCTTTGCCATTTTTCTTACAATAGTATTTGATAGGTTCTTTGATAAAACATCAGCTTGTGACACATATTTATCTTGGGATGGCTTTGCGTGGAGTTCTTGATGCATTGCGCAAATCTGTTGACTCAAAGGTTCATAACTTATTTAATGAAGCATTTCTTGCTGTTTGAATTTTTAAACTTGTTCATAGTGCATTATTGATGCAGATGTTTATGTTTGGTATCAAAGCTCTGGAACAATTCATTGATCGTCTGGTAGAATGGCCACAGTATTGCAATCACATATTACAGATACCTCATTTGCGTGCAGCACATGCTGATTTGGTTTCTTCCATTGAGCACGCACTTGCAATGATCTCATCTGGTCAGTTGGAAACAAGTGGTAACAGTCTTGTTCCAGTTGATCAGCAATCGGGTTCTGTAGCATCTTCCATTGACAACATAGAGGTATGGCATGTCTTAATGATAGATATAGGTTCTTTCATGTTTGAAGTATCCTAGGAAATCATTTTGTCACTGTATTTTAAACTGCTATTTTTTTGTCATTTCTTTCTCTTTTTTTTTGAGGGAAAAGGATGGCTACCGGGTTAAGGTGGTCATCTAAATATGTATTAATACTACTAGTGATTTAAGCTGTACAAGTGTGTTCTCTCAGGAGAACATCAAAAGAATGATGATATGTATATCAATGTCGTGACTACCCAAACCCCCACTCTCACATAAGAAAAGGAAAAGGACACATGATGTATAATGTTTTCAATACGACACTTCTCACTACAAAAAATGACTCCATTATGATGTAACCAAATGGCCCTGGAGACTTGTCAAAAAGTTGGTATGACGCTCTGTCCCGCCCTCTGAGAACTCTGAGTGACTACTAGAAGACCTCGGTCGCTGAGGGGATGGCACGTGTGATGTGCATGCTCCAAATCTCCTTTGTCATGCTGCAACCAAGAATAGATGTGTGACATCCTCATCCGTCATGCCACATAAGGTGCATGATATGTTGAGGATCCTGCTTGGTCGCATAAGCCAGGAGAAGATCTTACCTTTAAGTGGCACACAGGACCTCCAAATAAGCAGTCTGCCCTAATGTACTTGATATCATGCTCTTTAGGAGGAACTGGAGGTAGATGTCGAACACCTGTCAGAGAGCCATACCCTACCATCCCTCCGGAAGTGTCTGGCCGATCCGCTCACGAAGAGCCGCTAGATCGGAAATGCATCTATATGAGAGTGATGACCTAAAGAGAGGAGTTCATGTGCCATTGCCGGGTCCACCATCCTTAGACCATACCTTTGTAATAAATGCAATGCAGGACGCCACCAATGCTTGTGGCATGCAAGAGGCTGTTGCCAAAGAGCCCCTAGATGTCCACTTATGCTGCCAAAAGGAGAAGGCGTTGCCAGATCCGAGTGAGGCCCCATGAGAGTATGCACTAAAGGGATGAGCGCAGAGACACTGTGCTAGGAGAAATAACTCCCATGATAAATATCCGTCACAGCATGGGAAGAAGAAATAACTCCAGAGGCCAAAGTTAGGAGCCATAATTCTCCCAAGCAACTGTGCCATGAGGACACACTTGGTGCAGGCAAGGTCGCAAAAACCGAGGCCTCCCGTGAGGTGGGTTGGCATATGCTCCTCCAGGCCATGAGATGTGTATCACTTCTTTGACGTTGGCGCCCTATTAGAAGGAAATTGCTCCTCCAACCTTGCAATTTGTGCTCCATGTGCTTGATGACTAGTGTCTAACCTCGTGAATCAATATGGCAAGACTTGAGAGCAAGAGGTCCAAGTAAGAAATATGGAGCTCTATGGCACAAAGGAATGAGGGCTTGACTTAGTTGATCTGAAGGTTACAAGCCACCCCAAAGAGTTCCAGGAGGTTGGCAACCTGTCTCGCATCTTAGATGGTTCCTTCGATGAACAACAATGTGACATCCGCGTATTGAAGGAGGACCACACTCCTAGAAAAACTGGTGATGATGCCCACCTCGCAAGTGGCCAAAGTGCATTTGGCTAGGGCGTTGGCTGCTAGTACAAATAGCACGCCCCTCTGTATTTGCACCAAGCCACCTATCATCCCCGATGACTAGGATCGAGAATGAAACCGTAGTGGTACATTGCTTCATCCAACGTGATCCAAATTGGTGGAAATCCTTGAACTTGCAAGCAATGCCAAAAGGACCATGAGGCAGTATCATAGGCTTAGGAGAAGTCCACCTTCCACAAGGAGGCTTGGCTTCTTGTCTTCCGCCAGTGCGTGATGATCTCAGGAGCAATACTAAAGCTGTTCGTGATGGAGAGGCTGTGTGTGAAAGTTGAACGGACATGATGAATGACATCCAATAGCACATCATGAAGCCGATTTGTTAATACCCTAGCTACTATAAGATAGATGACGTTGGATAAGATGATTACATGTAGTCCCTTTATATGCTATAACATCCTCACACAACACCTGCCATAACTCCCTGTAGAAGAAAATAAAAAAACTTGTCCAGACTTGAGGAGGCATCACCATTGAGATCCCATGATGCTTGGGTCACCTTGCCCTTTGAAAAGACTTGTGATAGAAGGGAAATGTGCTCATTAGTAAGGTGGGGAACCCCGCCAGGTGACCATCTCCAAGTACTTGCGGTTGTCTCTTGGAGATTGCCTGATAATAGGACGAGATGGCAGCCCCAATGTGCTGAATGCTAGTGATCATCTGCATTGTACCTCTAGCTGGCGAGTGCTGTCTCCACTGAATCTCAACCTTGTCCTTTTGTTGGATGACCTCCTAGGAATGTCTTTGGTTCGCTACCTTCACGTTTGAGTATTGGGGGCAGAGTCAAATGCCAGAAAGGTGTCCCATTGCTATGCAAGTAACTATTTGGAGCCATACTCAAGGACCCATGAGTGCCTGAAGCGAAAACGCGACCTTTGCATGAGACCGTCATTGGACTACCACAGAAGTGGGGTTTGGTCCTGAAATGGACGCTCTAGAACCTGTACCTCGATGTGCCTCTGACAGCTGCAGGAAGCCGAGGGGTCTCTTTTTTTTTTTTGAGGAGGATCCGTCTACCTTTGATCTGGCTAATGGCTAATGGGGACATATCGCTCCTCCATGTGAATGTGCAATTCAATGCCGATAAATCAAGCAAAGATAGTGAATCGATAAAATCCCAAAACTATTGTGAGAGAGTCCCTTCCATGATGACTCGTGGGACGATCTTCGATATTGTGGGTGATACTAAGTCTTTGCCAATCAGCAATCATGTCTCCAGGAGGTGTGATCGGGCTGGCGAAGCTCCTCCTAAATGATGCCTCTTAAGTGATGTGCAGGGTTTGTAGGCTAAGATATTGGTGTCCACCCATGCGGCTCTGCAACTGTGCTGACTGGGAAAACCTGTCAATCTTGTGAGTCCACCAAGTTGTAATGGTCGGGTCGCCACCCTATCATACTGCACCCGGAGCATCCGACACACCAGGTGCTGTGTTGGGGGATTGGGGGTGGGGGTGGCGAGTATGTCGTCACCATCACTACTGATAGGCTGACAGGAAGCTGGAGGTGGGAATGGTTGGGGCAAAGGTGAGGGTCTTTTGTGCAGGCGAAGTCGGAGGATTTCTGGTGGGTAGGCTGGATGGACCACTAACGGCTGGTGTTCATGTTGTCATGGTAACAATTAAGGTGGTCAGCTGCCATCTGCTAAGTATGTTCATGGGGGTGAGAGAAGGCTAAGGGGTTGAGGTAGGTCATTGATGGAGTTGAGCTGCTTGAAGTGAGTTGGGCAGGTGGGGTTTGGGTGGCGGGAGATTTGGTTTGAAGAGAAGGTGGTGCTGTGGTTCAGGAATTGGCCGTGCCGGTTCAGCATTTGGGTAATGGGTAGGTGAGAGGCTGTTAGGGTTTGGGATGACAGGGTGGGTAGAGTCAAGTCATTGTTCAACACGCGTCTTGATCGTAGTTTCCACTACAGACCCATTTTCAGCTCCTGATACCTTCTCTTGTACGAAGCCCGTGCTCTCTAGCGGCGATGAGGAGGATTGGAGGCAACTGATGGCGATATCTTCCCAGGTGTTACCAGCTGACGAAGTGCGCAGATGCAGTAGAAATCTTTCAGAGCAGTCCATTGCCCGACTGCAAGAGGAATGTGACCTCCGAGGTGCAGCTCAACGTCGGCTGAGACAGCAGAGAGATCCAAGAGCCTACATTTGGGATCAGGATGGAGAGAGGGTTGCCAAAGTTGCTGACCATTGCCGAGATCACTTAACTACACCCTGGATCTGCATTTTGTATCTAAGCCACCAGCGGGGATTTCATTAGTCCGTTCTGGGGCAGTGGAAGGGGGGCCGGCCAGGAGTGACTGGCTGCTGGAGTGAACTGGGGATGAGAAGCCACAATTGCGCCAATAAATGGCTAAGGTGAAATGGCAAACTTACAAAGTTGAGGATCGACATCCAGAGGCTGGACTCATTCCACATCAGAGGCATCAGACAGGGCGAGAGCAGTATCGTAGAGGTCCACACCCAATCACTTGAAGCATCTGATTTTGTGGAGGCTTTGGCGTCAGCGCGTGTGGTGGTGGTGGTGGTTGTGGGGGGTGGGTGTGTGGGTTGGGGGCAGGGAAGGGGATAGGACAACCAGTCTCCGTCCACACATGGAGGTGTGGCCAGATCTGTATGGCACCATGGAGGTGAGGGAGAAAACCAAGAAAGAGAGACATTTGCCGGCAAGGCTTCCGGAGGCTGAGTAGGGCTGCCGGAAATGCTGTTGCTAGCAGGGGCTGCCATTGGCGGATGGGAATGTGGCTGTTGTCAAGGAAGAAAGTGATGTGCGGTGATCACATGCAACATAATTTAAAATTTCTGAAAATAATGTATTTGTGTCCAATGAGATGGTTCTTTGCATTTCTTTTGAAGGAGCCTGGTAATGCATGAGTTCCTTTTAATGCCCATTGAGTTTAGGCTCGGATTTGGTTTAGCTGAATAAAATATCCTAATAAGCGTATTGTGGTGGTCTCTGTGTGTGCTACTTGAAACACTTAAATCAATTGCCCTAATGCCCTCTATTGTTCCATCTTTCCATCTGATTCAATACAAACATTTATGGCTTTTTGAAGCATCTTTGAGCGGCTGAAGCCAAAATGTTGCTGACCTTTTAATTCAGTTGTAATTATGAATTCAGGCATCTGAGGCATCATGGCAGTTAATAGGTTCACCTTCAACACAATTAAGTCAGCACCTTTGTTCTTCGCCACTGCAACAGGGGCATCAAGATTTTCTTGATGAAAGGCTTAAATCCGCTACTGGGCTTATCAGCTATACAAAGCCTATGTTATCACATCCTGTGCAATCTTCATTTGTATCTGGATCTATCGAGTCTGCGACCAATCAGAAGGTATTGGAAGTTCTTCTGGTATCTTGCCATGAACTTGACCTAAATTGCAGTTTAAAACATTCAAAAACAATTTGTATGCATCATCATATTGTATTCTCCATTCTTATCAATTTTGTAATATTGTTTTGTTTTTTTTGAGGGGGGTAATACTGTTTTGGTTACTGTACAGCCTGTGCAATCATCCTCACATCCTGTTGCCAGTGCCACATCCACTTTATCTTCCTCTCCGAGTTTTCTTCGTTCTCGAAGTGCGACATCTACAGGTAGAAATGACTGCTCTGTTGTTATATCATTGAAGATTCAGATTGTATCATCTGCTCCTTTTCTAGTTCATGTTATAGATTAGAGTGTATTTTTTTTTTGAAAGGGTAGACTAGGGTGTATTATTTATGCATTTTTTTTTGCTCGAAAATAATTATTTACGCATAAACTTTATTATGTTTTGCTGAGAAAACAGTTTTGTATCTTACGCATTTTCTTGGTCTTTGTTTTTTCCAAGATTATGGATTTACTTCATCAATTTGCATTGTATTGTAGGTATGCTTCGGCAACCTTCTTACAGCACTGGTTTTGGGGCAGCTTTAAATATTGAAACACTTGTTGCTGCAGCTGAAAGAAGAGACACACTCATAGAGGTTTTGGTGGATATTTTTTCATTGTGTAATATCTATTTTATCATGTGTTCATTTCCTTTTCTTCATGTTGTATAATTATGATCTTTTTCATGTTTTTCAGTCTCCATCATCAGAGATCCAGGACAAGATTTTATTCATGATTAATAACATTTCAACTGCTAATATGGACACCAAAGCAAAAGAATTTGATGAAGTTCTTAAGGAGCAATACTATCCTTGGTTTGCACAGTATATGGTGATGAAAAGGTGAAACATAAATATTTTTTAGGACATCTAACTCTGTACAATCTTTTTGTTACTGGCTACAATTTTCATTACATTTTGAAGTATATGTCACATGATCTCACATATGAACTTTAACAGAGCAAGCATTGAGCCAAATTTTCATGACTTGTATCTCAAGTTCTTGGACAAAGTAAACTCCAAGTCATTGAACAAGGAGATCGTAAAAGCTACTTATGAGAATTGCAAGGTTCACTTGTCTACTCTATATACTTCTGTGATTATGGAATGAATTTATTTATGCTCTGACTCATGTTTCCTTTAGGTGTTGCTGAGATCTGATCTTATAAAATCCAGCTCTGAAGAGCGGTCTTTACTAAAGAACCTAGGTAGCTGGCTTGGGAAATTCACAATTGGTAGAAATCAGGCATTACGAGCCAAGGAAATTGATCCCAAGACTCTTATTATCGAGGTGCATTAAAGTTCTGTTTGTGGTGTTCTTTTGACTGATCTAAATTCTTTTAAAAACAAAATTGCTCTAAGATGCCTTTTCTTGTCACATCCCTTCCGATTTCAAGTTCTACCTTTTTCATAATGTTTGTGGAAAGCCAAGTAACCTCATAACAGCATGGACTTCTTATTTTTTATGCCATTGGTATACATCACTTGTGTATTCTTCCTTGTTTGGTTTTAGGCATATGAGAAAGGATTGATGATTGCAGTGGTACCATTTACCTCAAAGGTAGTTAACTTGAAATTTCTTTGTGTAGCCAAATCTTTTGTTATTTTTTATGCTAATGCACTATAATATGCTATAGATTTTGGAACCGTGCCAGTCAAGTTTAGCTTATCAACCTCCGAATCCATGGACGATGGGCATCCTTAATTTACTCACTGAGATTTATAACCTTCCAAACCTTAAAATGAACCTGAAGTTTGATATTGAGGTATTTTCTTCTTGCTCCAGATTATTTCAGGCTTTGCATTGCTGTGATCATTCAATTCTGTTCTAAATTTTTTACTTCATTGGAAATTGTCTATAGGTTTTATTTAAGAATCTTGGAGTGGATATTAAAGAAGTTAAACCAACATCACTTCTTAAAGATAAGGTACGCGAAGTGGAGGGTAATCCAGATTTTTCCAACAAGGATAATAATGCAGGCCAGCCACATCCATTAATGGATGTCAATTCTGGAATGATACCATCATCGAACTACACGGAAGCACAGCCTGATGTCAGTAATTTGTCTCATCCAGCTAACCATCTAAATGTTCCTTCACAGGTTATTAACCTCCTTTCCTATTGCATCATTTTGGGCCTTTATAATTGGTCTCTTATTTTATGCTTCTGTTCTTTCAGTATGCTACTCCTTTAAATCTTTCTTCAAGTACCCTGTTGGAGGATGACAAAGTTGGGTCTCTTAATGTTCCTGATCGCGTTCCATCTGGTCAGGGGCTGGCTCAAGTTGCACCCTCACCATCTCCATCTCCATCACCTTCACCATCCCCTTCTCCATCACCATTTTCTCTGAATCAGGTTTTCTTTTGACTTAAGTTATTTTGAAGTTCTTTTCTTTTTCAAGGTTGCCTTACCATCATGGTTTGCTATGATTTTAATTGTTTGACTTCTACAGCTTATGACTATAATTCCGAATGCTGATTCTTATATAAACATTAATCCAAAGCTTAGTTCAATGGGTCCACTATTGCAATTCCAGAGGTATTGATTTCTCAAATGTTGTTTTTACTTGGCAATCCAGTTATCCATGTTTTTTTCTCACATCAGAGTTTCTTATTACCTCATTTTAGCGCATTCATTGTTATAGAATAATTCAAGCAGCCATGGATAGGTCCATCAAAGAAATTGTATCCCCAGTTATCCAACGAAGTGTTACCATAGCTAGCCGGACAACAAAAGAACTTGTCTTAAAGGTTGCATTTAATTTGTTATTCTCGTTATCAAGCATTACAAACCATTTTTTTGTTGGTAGCTATCTTTATTGTTTCTTATTCTGTGCTTCAATGTTCACCTTCTGAACTCAAGCTGATGAATGGTTCTTGTGATTATTTCATGCTCTTTTCAGGATTATGCTATGGAGACGGATGATGGTGTCATATCTCGAGCAGCTCACCTGATGGTTGGAACATTAGCTGGAAGTTTAGCTCATGTGACTTGCAAGGTATTTCTCTTTTTTTCTTCCGTTTTGAACTTGAATTAGATTAACACTTTTGCTTAGGGTTGCATCTCTTATGGCCTTGGAAAACTGAGACATGCATGTTTGCTTTTTTTTTTTTTTTGTTTTAAACTCTGTATCTGTTCTTAGGATTAGCGATTAACTTTGTGAAAAATCTTCAGGAACCTCTTCGTGTGTCCTTGTCAAGTCACCTTAGAAGTCTTCTTCAAGCCTTAAATGTAACTACTGAGCGAATGGACCAAATTGTTCAAATTCTCACGACAGATCATCTGGATCTTGGTTGTGCAGTGATTGAAAATGTTGCTTCTGAAAAGGTTGTTGTGTCCTTTGCTTTTTAGAGTCTACCTTTTGAAACTTGTCATTTCTTATGTTTCTTTATCTCCTTTATGCTTATGTTCTATGGATCCTCTCCTTTATTTTACACTGTGTGGTGCATCTGGAACATGATTAACCTTCTACTGCGGCAGGGTTGGAACAATACTTGTACTGGTTTGTTATTTGTTTGTCTCAACGATGCTTTGAAGAAGAATCAAATTTGTAAACTATTAGAGAAGTTTACTTTCTGTTTGTCGACAGATTTTAATTTGGTTTATGTGTTTAGATAAGCATCATCAAATAGGAGGGCAAAACAGGATTCTTCAAGGGTATTTTAACTGAAGTAGTCGGAGTTGTATTAGGGTATTTTAAGCCCTGGTTTGTTTTTCATTTGTGCTATATATACTATAACTACCACGCACAAGTCAAGGATGAAAACTTAATATCTCGTTTCTATTTTTTGTTGCTTAAAGTTTTATAAAATAAGGTGAATATCCTTCTCTTTTTTTCTTTAGGAGAAAATAGTTGGCGCATATGTTAAGTTAAACCCTATGAGGAGAAAATAGTTGGCATATGTGTTGAGTACCTTTTTAAGGGCCCCTACGCATGTAAATTATCTGCTTTTATGCAATTAATACAAACCGGATGACTATCCCAAGGTTGCCGTCATCCTTTTCCTTTTCACAAAAAAATGTGTAGTGTCGTTAATTTTATAAAAAAATATTTGGGTCCTCTTTTTTTTGTTTACTGGTTACGTCTTCTTTGAGTAATATATTGTTTCCCTCTAATCAAGAGTTTCAAAACAATTACAGGCTGTAGAGCTGATTGATGGAGAGATAGGCCCAGCATTTGCTGGCATAAGGAAGCAGAGAGAAGCAACTGGCTCTGCATATTACGATGCTGGTGCTTACGCACGGGGCCCATATTCACGAATACCTGATGCACTTCGCCCCAAACCTGGTCGTTTATCATTGGCCCAGCAGCGAGTCTATGATGTAAAGAAAAATCCAGATAGCTTTCCCTTCAATCCTTTGCTTATAATAGGTTTATCATTAACAAAGTTTGATCGATTTTTTTGTCCAGGAATTTATAAAAAATCTTTGGCAAAATCAACCGAGCCAGAGTTCAAGTGCTGTTAATGCAGTTAACTTGTCCATGCCTCGTATATATGGCTCAAATTCGCCTCTGCAGAGTTCTATTGCCTACTCGACATCACAAGTAGCTCCATTCAGTTCCATTTCGCAGCCCTTGGATCTTCTTTCAGAAGACAAAGAACAAGCTTCTACACAATTACATAGGTCATCTGATATATTATTCTCTGGATTAATATGTTTTTCTAGAGCACTCTGGACTAATATGTTATTTTATTATACTTGGCTTATAACTGATATTTAGTTATATCTTTTTATTTTGCAGTCTCTTTCCAACTCACGTCTTGTCTAATGATAGTCTTATCCCACATGGTGAAGTTAATTCTGTGGTGGCTGCATTTCCATCTACTACCGTTTCTTCCGAACTTCCTATTGTGGGTCCATCAACTGTCAGTAGATTCCAACTATTGCCATGTGGTGTTCTTCAAGCTTACTGAATGCACCATTACATTATGTCTTATATATATTCATGATTTTATGTAATATTGTCAGGATTTCGGAGCTGTCGCCCCACCTTCACCTGCTCTAGTTACCGATCAACTTGGAGCTGTGTTACCTGATTCATTGTTGAGCACTGGGGATGTGTTGGAGAAGTACCAACAAGTTGCACAAAAAGTAAATGCCTCCAGTTATCTGATTAATATTGACTTGCCAAATTCAAACTTTGGCGCGCCATTTAATGCTGTATTGGATATCAATCATGCTGGTCTTTAGGGAAGTCATTGGAAAATTTTATTCCTTTTAGAACAAAAATATTACTCCCCCTTAGTATCTTTTAGGTTTTTCTCTTTAACTACGATAGCTGTTGAATTGCAATGGATTTCTTTGTCTGCTTTTTTGAAACAAAGACAGTGTAGTTGCAGGGTCCTATAAATTGGAGGATTATGCCCCTTGATCCTGGATTGTATGTCTTTAAACGTTACAATTGTTTGGTTATAATTGTCAGCTGGGTTAAATTATCACAGCATATTTAAATTCAACATTTCACCTCTGTTTGGCGTATAATTTGCAATTAGCTTGATTAGGTTACTAATTTTATTCAAGGTTGGTGAGCTAAACTGTTTTGACAGTATTAATTGTAAAACGCCTAATTCTTGGGTTTGTTTCATTGACTCCAAGATGACAATTTTAAAATCCCCCTTAAGCATGAACCAAAGGCTGCCACCTTGCCAGAGTTTTTAGACTGTCTGCTTATACTAGTCTTTGGAATTATTCTATGTAGTAAACTGGTTGAAGTCCATGTATTTGTCTTTAGAGTTGGATATTTCCGCGTTAACTTTTTAACATGCAGAAATCTCAGTTACAGTTAATTGTGTTCCTGTGCAGCTGGAAACTTTGATTGCCAAAGATGCCAATGATGCAGAAATTCAGGTCGATAGCATTTTTTGCATTTTTCCACTGTCGTGTTGATTCTTTCACTCTTTCCTCTGTTCTTTTAATCCAAATGAGTGACAGCTATATCTTAAACATCCTTTTTCAAGAAAGTGACTGCTGAGGTTAGTAATTTACATATGTTCAGGGGGTTGTAGCCGAGGTCCCTGATATCATACTAAGATGTGTAAGCCGAGATGAGGCTTCATTGGCTGTTGCTCAGAAGGTACAATTTCTTTCTCTACAAGTTTATATTTCTGCATATTCTCTGGGTATCACGATCGAATAAATTTATGATGCAGGTATTCAGAAGTCTGTATGAAAATTCATCAAATGGTCTTCATGTTGCTTCTCTTCTAGCAATTCTAGCTTCCATACGAGATGTATGCAAGCTTGTTGTCAAAGAATTGACTAGTTGGGTATGTAGTCCATCAATCTATTGCTATTTAGGAGGTTATGTTCCATGTCTTTATTCCCATGATATGATTTTTTGCTCCCTAAATTATAAGGGGTTTGTTTTTTTATTAAATTAAAATTTACTAAACTAAAGCACAGTTGCATAGGTCATGTGATATTGATAATTTTGTTAGTTGATTAAAGCTATTCATAATTATTTGTAAAGTCTATTTCCCAAATCTTCCATCTTCATATCTGAGATTCTTAATTTGGCATTCTGCATGCTTCTTTTGCAGGTGATCTATTCAGATGAGGAACGAAAATTTAACAAAGAAATAACGGTTGGTCTTGTTCGTTCGGAATTGCTCAACCTTGCTGAGTACAATGTTCATCTGGCAAAGCTTATTGATGGAGGAAGAAACAGTATGTTAATTTTCTTTGTGAGATTAGATATCGATTTTTGTGGAGCATGTGTAGATGGTAGAGTCTGCCCTTTATTTATAGTGAGGGTGTGTCATTCGTTTTAAACTCCATGATTCTATCTTGTCTTGTCTATGTTGCCATTAATATTCTAGTTTTTGTTTCATTTATTGATTGATTAAACTACTTGGCTCTTCCACAGAAGCAGCTACCGAATTTGCAATATCTCTTGTACAAACTTTACTTGTTCAGGAACCTGCTGTCAGCATGTCAGAACTGTACAATCTTATGGATGCCTTGACAAAAGTACATGTTTTCTGCTCTATTTCCTTGTTGTGTTTGCTATATACTTAAAATGAGGAGTCTCACTATTATGTTCCATGTTGCAGCTGGCAATGAGGCCAGGGTCGCCAGAATCTCTTCAGCAGTTGATTGAGATCGCTAAGAATACCATAAATTCACCTTCCTGTTTTAGTGCTAAGGAAGAGAAGGCCAAGCAAATTAAAGATAAGAAGGTAATGTAGAATTTCATTGTCTATGTCATTACTTCCATTAAGAACATTAAGATGAAATTATTAGTATTTTTGTCCCCCACCTTACTCCCATTTTTCACCATATATGTGCATTTTTTTTGTATAGAAATACGCACACATATGGATGAGCATTTTATTGTGGTCATTCCATTTCCTTATAAAGAAGATAAACTGTATGTATTTCTAGCAGGTTATTTCTGGTCGCTCATTGGCAAACAGACAGGAACATTTTGTTAGTGAACCAGTATCTGCTGATCCTCCTGGTTTCCTAGAGCAGGTTTCAACTTTATATGCTTTTGTTATCCTCTAATTAATCATTGTATTTTTTTTCTTATTGTTTTTAGTTCATTGAATTGTTTATCAAAGATCAGTGCAAACGTTTATCGCGATTTATCATTTGATAATAATTTTAGCATGGTTTCTTATGTTATTAGCAATACCCAATTGCTTAAAACCTCTAGGCATATTCTACAAGGTAAATGGTGCATTTCTTGATGCCCTAAACTATTGTATTATAATCCAATACATTATATTTAGGGTTTAATGTACCTCCAAAGCATCCTCTGCTTTGGAGAGATGCTGGCACAATTGAGCGAGGATATTTTGTCATTCGAGGTCTGGACCGTTGATGAGCGAATTAACAGTTAATAAACTCTCAACATCACGTCTCTTTTGGTCATTCTGAGCTTTCGTTGTTTATCTATAGGTCATTGCTTATTTTTCCGAGTGGTCTGAAATATGTGATCTACCTGCAAATGATTCAGTGTTCAGTCATTACATCTCTCAGTTGCAGCAAAACAATTTTCTTCTGGGTGATGATACCACAGATCGTTTTTTCCGTATTTTTATGGTATTCTTCCTACGGTCCTACCCCTTATGTTATAAAATTAAAATTAGTTGGTATTGCTGTAAGTTGCTAAGTTAAATATTATCATCTGTACTCTCTAGGAACTTTCTGTGTCCAAATGCTTACCTTCACCAGATCAACTTCAGTCAGCTCAACAGATTTCCTTCTCTTCCATCGATTCATATGCAAAGCTTGTAGTTCAAGTTCTAAAGGTATGTTTAATCACTAAGTTATGCAAGCACATTGACTTGGTTATGTATATCAATGCACAGATTGTGAATTGTTATTGTAGATAATTTTGTTCCAGAAAGTCATTTATTCATTGACCTTTTTTGTTTTTTAAGTATTGTTCACTGGATCAAGGCGTGGTGAAGTCTATTCTTCTCCCAAAGGTTCAATTTCACACTGAGAAGACATATTTCTTTATTTATTTGTGAAATAATGATAGCCAACGATCATGCTATTTTATCTCTGCTTTTAAAGATTTTGCTAGTAGCTGTACGAGTGATCCAAAAAGATGCAGAAGAAAATATGTTGACTTTCAATCCAAGACCATACTTTAGGTTGTTTATTAATTGGATTTCGGACCTCACGTCTTCTGATGTCATGGACAGTGTTAACTTTCAGGTTTGTTGTAAATTCTATATCGATTTATAATCCAAATATTCGAATCTCAAAAGAAAGGTATTTCATATCTTTCTCATGCCCTTTGGCAATTTGTTACTTATAGGTGCTGACTTATTTTGCCAATGCTTTCCATGCACTGCAACCCTTAAAAGTTCCTGGTTTTAGGTAACCCCTTTGTTTTCAATTGCTTCTATTTTATTGTTTATTTCTCATTATAGACTGAAATTTTTGACATGGACTCATGACATCATTTGATCGTTGTCATTAAAAAAATTGGGTTTGGGTTTTCGATTACCTATAACAGAAAATCCAACAAGATGTTTCTATGCATTTCTTTTCTGGGTTTCACAAACTCGTAAATTTCACAAATATATCTATGGTGCAATATTGATGGCTATCCAAACCGGTAGTCATCCTTTCCCCTCTAAAAGTATAATTTAGTCATATTAATAGCATAAAACTTTCTAAATCTTATGTTAGTCAATTTCATTTATATCCGATCATTTTGGTCTCTATTGTGTGCCGTAGTTTCATTTCTAGGAACATGGAACCATTCTTTTGATCATTCATCAGGAAAACATTTTCTTACGGTTAAACTTATTTCATTAGTTTCTTTTTCAGTAAGGTTTTCTCTGATCCCTTTTTGCATGCTTTTGATAAATCAAAGTGATTTAGTTTCTTTTTCCTTTGGTAACTCTACATCCATCCGAACAGTTAAAATTTTGTTTTCTTTCCTTTACGAGGTACTTTTAGATGCTGTACTTTCAGCAAGTTGGTTCCTAAATTTTCTGTGATTTGACACTTGGCTGGCTCCATTATATTCTAAATTTTGTGTTTTCCCACAAAACTCATTATATTTACCTTTTCCATTTTAAAATTTTATTAAATGTCGCTTTTACCCCTTGGAACTTGTACACTTGGAGAACTCTCCATTTTTTCACTTTCTATATATTTAAAATTCTGAAAGCAACCTTATTCACTTGTACATTTCTTTAAAAAATTATAAATGGTTTTATAATTTTTTTCAAAGTGTATAACTTTAGAAGAGCAGAAATATCATTCAACAAAACTTGAGGAAAGTGTGTAGTTTCTTTATGTTATGAGCAAATCTGAAAAAGTTTTTAATTCTAGGTGGATAAAAGCAGGGTATTTTTGTCATTTTTGTCCTTCATTGTCTTTCCTTTCAATATGCACCACCATATCTTTTATTTTCAGCTTTGCCTGGGTTGAATTGGTAAGCCACAGAAGCTTCATGCCAAAATTGCTGTCATGCAATTCGCCAAAAGGGTGGCCTTTTCTCCAACGATTGCTTGTTGATTTGCTCAAATTCATGGAGCCTTATTTGAGAAATGCTGAACTTGGAAAGACGGTTTGTTTTTTTCTGGTCCTCTTTGACTTTCGGTTGAGTTTTTATCTGGGCCGATGTCAATTCTTCAAAATTGTAACCCTCCCATGGCATATAAGCTACTAATACGTTTTTTCCTAAAGCAAGTTCCCCACCAAATGTAGCTGCACCATCCGCTAAAATTTGTCCCTTTTTAATGCATATGCCATGGGAGGGTTACAATTTTGAAGACGCGGTATATAGTATCTATATTTGAATAAAAAAAAAAAAAGTCATCTTTACTTTATCAATCAGGTAACGCAAAATTTTGTTTAACAGATTCACAATTCCAATCCCCATATTGGTTTGAATACAGGTCCAGGTCTTGTACAGAGGAACTTTAAGGGTGCTTCTGGTACTTCTACATGATTTTCCAGAATTTCTTTGTGATTATCATTTCAGTTTCTGCGATGTGATTCCTCCCACTTGTATCCAAATGCGTAATCTTATTCTTAGTGCTTTCCCACGCAACATGAGGCTTCCGGATCCATCCACTCCCAATTTGAAGGTTTCTTCTCCTTGGCATGATAAACTTACGTCTGAAACCATAACCTCTTTGGAACACACAAACAAGCTGATGAAGCGGTTGTCTTTTGTTTTTATCACGAATGCAGATTGATCTCCTTGCTGAGATCACCATATCTCCACGCATTCTTTCTGATGTTGAGGGCGCTTTAAAAGCAAAGCAGTTGAAGGCGGACGTTGATGAATACCTCAAGGTAATGAGTGAGCTTTTTAAACTTTTGGCCATTGATGTATTGTTCATGTAAATAGAACAAGCACTGATCATGGGTTCCTGCAGACAAAGCCAGAAGCTTCTACTTTTTTATCCGACTTGAAGCAGCGATTACTACTTCCTCAAAGTGAAGCAAACCTCGCTGGAACTCGTTATAACGTACCCCTACTCAACTCACTTGTGCTATATGTAGGCATCCAGGTATTTGATTATAACCTACATCCCAATCTTCCATTCTGCCGGTAATAATTTAGGGTGTTTTGGTGAAGGTCCTTGGGATAGCTGTACTCACTACCTTTAATACTATTTACTTTCTTCGTAAAATGTGTTATATGTTATATTTTCATTTTATATTTTATCTAAAATATTTTTGCCCAAAATAATCAAATTACGTCCTTCTTTTTGAGTTTCCTATGTTCTATTCTTTAAAAAATGTACTATATTATTTGAAGACAATGCATAGTCATCATGGATTTGTGCATGTAACATGATGTCCTGGGTTTGCAGGCTATACAACTTTTGCAGAGCAGATCCGCTCAAACACAACAAGTTGCACATAACCCTATGGATATATTCCTAGTTACGGCAGCTATGGATATCTATGTTAGCCTAGCAAAGAACTTGGATACAGAGGGGCGCTACCTCTTTATTAATGCAGTTGCCAACCAATTGAGATACCCAAATAACCACACACATTACTACTCATTTGTCCTCTTGTACTTATTTGCGGAGGTAAACATGGTAAGTACATTTCTTTTCTGTTAATTTAGCATGTAGTTTTCCCCTTTGAAAAATTAGCTCATGTGTCCTATTGTTCTGATATTATCTCTTCCTACCTAGCATTAGTCCTACATGGGGAACACGAGAAACTAACCTTTGGAATAGGACTTTTTTCTTCTTTGAGATTTAGGAGAAGTATACGAAAAATATTACGGTAGGGCAAAGGATCTAAATAATTTTTTGCAAAGATAATTGTAGTACATTTCATGAAGCAAGATCTTTATAATTTTTTTCTGCAAACATTTATTTGAGAAAACAAAATATATTTGTGTTGGTCAGACAAGCAATTAATTTGAAACAATAAGTTGTGCTATCAAAATAAAGTAGACAGAAAGCTTATATCCCCCTAATAATGGAGGAAAAAAATGACATTTTTGAAGAAGAGGAAGAAGTTCTTAGGTCTCAAGTTGAATTTAAATGACATTTTTTATAACTCGGAGAAAACTGGGTATTTGTTCACTATTGAAAACCTCTTTTCTCTTGCAGTAGAGAAGGCAATTTAATCTTCTTACTTTACTGCAGGAAATTATTCAGGAGCAAATAACACGAGTTATTTTGGAGCGCTTGATTGTTAATCGTCCCCATCCTTGGGGTCTGCTGATCACTTTCATTGAGTTGATCAAAGTATGGATGATATTCAGCCTTTGCTCTTTGCTTTCTTCCCTTTGGTAATTTTCACTAATTCTTGAAATGAAAATTTTGATTTTCTTCTTTGTTGCAGAATCCACGTTACAGCTTCTGGAATCGATCATTTACCAGATGCGCCCCTGAGATTGAACAGTTATTTGAATCAGTGTCGAATTCATGTTGCGGCCCGAAAGTTGTCGATGACGCGATGGTTGCCGGGGGTATTCCTGATGTCAGCCATTGAGTCGTCGTTTACATAATTGTATGGTCATGTACATTTTACTAGTGTTAGTACGAGGTGGACAAAAAGAAATTTTGTCTGGTGGAGAAAATCCATGCAGCTATAGGCTTCAATTTTGGTGAAAGAAATAAGGAATTAGATTCGCACGGGGTCGAGTTGTGTGCCTGCAACTTCCCGCCGTGACCTTACATAATAACAGTGCCTCCTTTTATACTTCCGCAGTGTGTGCAAATTACGTCTTTGCACTTAGTTCTGTCGTTAAGCAAATTCTCCTCGATCATTTGACGCAAAGATTATTTCTGGATAAATCTTAGCAAAGGTATGAGCTGTGTCGATTAAACTTATTTTTATTACATTATTTTTATATTTTGTACGGTCATTCTCCCTTTCAAGGATAAATTTTAATAATGATACTCAAATTTATTTCTTTTTTATCTTGCCCTTTTAATTTTAATTTATAATTATTTTTTTAACTATTCATAAACTTCGCCTATATTTTATAGTCGGTCTCAAGTTCGGATAAAGGAGGAGGATTGTGTTAGGCCTCGACAGCTAGCGTAAAATTTTGTCGAATCTCATGAACATGGATCAACGAATATATTGTGTTAATGTTAGGTCGTTACCCGTAAGTAACGCGTTGTACAGCTCGGGTACAGTGATAAGAGAGCAAGAGTCGTTGCATCCTCGACTGAATGCAGTGTTAAATGAGCAAGGGCTATCGTACTCTAATGGACGAAGACGGTTAAAGAAGTTAGTTCATGAAATTAAGGTCATATTAGGTTTTTGGAACATTGAGACGTTGAATGGGAAACGTCTCGATGCGGCATAAGTAATGTACCAGCGTAAGATTAATATCTTATGCTTACAAAAAATTAGATTGATAGAAAAGGGAAGTAAAGAGATTAGGTTAAATGGTTCCAAACTTTGATATATAGGTAAGGTAAAGGGAATGAATGGTGTTGGTATTATCGCGGATGCAGAATGGAGGAAGAATGTTGTGAAAGTTAAAAGAATCGAGGATCGAATAATATTCTTGAAAGTAATTGTTGGAAAGGAGACTATGAATATTATTAGTGCATATGCACCCCAAGTAGGAGTAGAATCACATCTCAAGGAGAAGTTTTGGACAGATATGGAGGGTTTGATTGAAAGTATACCAACAATCGAGAAAGTTTATATTGGGGGAGATCTTAATGGACATATTGGTAAAGATGCAGGATCACATGCAAGGATTCACGGTGGTTTTGATTTTGGAGAGTTGAATGAGGAAGGACAAATTATTATTGATTTTTCTTTAGCATACGACCTTAAGATTATCAACACTTATTTTAGGAAGAGAGATGAACATTTAATCACATACAAAAGTGGAACTTATAGGTCTCAAATCGATTTTTTCTTGATAAGAAATACTGATAAAAGACGTTGTACTAATTGTAAAATAATTTCTGGGCATGGGGTGACTACACAACATAGATTGTTAGTTCTTGATATGCAAATGAAATGTATAAAATCAAAATCTCAAACAGTTTTTGATCGAAAGATCAAGTGATGGCAGTTAAAGGGGGAGAAGCGAGAGACTTTTAGAAGTAAGTTATTAAAGGAAAGTGTGTGGGAGTTAGAAGGAGATGCTAGTATCATGTGGGAAAATATGGCAAAAAAGATTGAAATGGTTGCTAAAGTCATTTTTGAAGAATCAAAAGGTTTTTGACCACAAGATAAGGAGACTTGGTGGTGGAATGAGGAGGTCCAAGAAAATGTGCGTAATAAGAAGAATTATTTTAAGGCGATACACTTGAACAATAGTTCTGACAATTGAAAAAAGTATCGTTTGACGAAAAGGGATGCTAAGAAGGTAGTTAGTGATGCTCGTGCTAAAGCATATGAGGGATTTTATAAGGAGTTAGGGACAAAAGTTGGTGAACAAAGGATTTATAAAATTGCAAGGAATAAAGAGAAGGAGTCGAGAGATTTGGATCAAGTAAGATGCATAAAAAATAAAGTTGGCAAGGTTTTAGTTACTGAGGGAGATATTAAGAACAGATGGAAAAAATATTTTTATAAGCTATTTAATGATGGATGTGAAAGTTCCCGTTGTTATTTAGAGGACTTGACAGATAGCGAATGTGAGCTTAATAGATCATTTTATCGTAGAATTAGAGTCTCGAAAGTTAGCGAAGCTCTTAAGAAAATGAAGAATGGTAAAGCCGTTGAACCGGATGGTATACCTATTGAAGTTTGAAAATGCTTAGGAGAAAAAGGTGTATTGTGGTTATGTAAACTATTTAATGAGATTTTACGGTCGAAAAATATGCTTGATGATTGAAGATTAAGTACATTAATTCCTATTTACAAGAATAGGATATTCAGAATTGTGCAAATTATAGAGGGATTAAACTTATGAGTCACACAATGAAATTATGGAAAAAAATGATTGGGCATAGATTGAGAATGAAGACTAGTATTTCTGAGAGAATTTGGCTTCATGCCAGAAAGATTCACCGCAGAGACGATTTATTTACTAAGGGGAATGATGAAGAAGTATCGAAGTATGAGAAGAGACTTACATATGACTTTCATTGACTTAGAGAAGGCGTATGATCGAGTACTAAGGGATGTACTTTGGAAAACCTTGCAAAAGAAGAGGGTGAGTGTTGCCTACATTAAGGTAATACAAGATATGTACGATTGGACATTGACTAGGGTTACGACATCCGAAGGGTGAGACAAATGAATTTCCTATAAGAATTGGCCTACATCAAGGATCAACTTTAAACTCGTATCTATTTAACTTAGTTATCGATGCTATAACCGAAAGTATCTCAGATGAGGTACCTAAGTGCATGCTATTTGCGGATGATATAATACTTTTAGCGGATTCAAGTGGAGAGATTAATACAAAATTGGAAATATGAAGAAATACGTTGGAGTCAAAGGGTTTTTGTTTAAGTAAGAATAAAACAGAATATATGCATAGCAATTTCACAAATAAATAATTTAAAGACGATTTAGAAGTTAGGCTAGGGAAGGATATAATTCCTCAAGTGACAAAGTTTAAATATTTAGGATCAATTATAAGACAAGATGGTGAGATTGATGATGATGTTAATCATAGAATTCAAGCTGTTTGGTGTAAGAGTTCTTTGTGATAGAAAAATACCCAATAAAGTTAAAGAAAAATTCTATCGTACTGCTATAAGACCGGCAGTGTTATATGGTAGTGAATGTTGAGTTATGAAAGGACAACATGAACGTAAAGTGAGGGTAGCCGAAATAAGGATGTTGAGATGGATGTGTGATCATACAAGATTAGATAAGATTAGGAATGACCATATACGTGAACGAGTCGGAGTGACTCCTATTAGTGAGAAAATAGTAAAGAATCGTTTGAGATGGTTTGATCATATTCAGAGAAGATCATTAGATGCGCCAGTAAGAAGAGTAGATCAAATAATCTGGAGTTCGATTATGAGAGAGAGAGAGGGAGGTCAAGACGGACACTTGACGAACTAATAGAGCAAGATCTATTGATGAATAATATATCGAAAGATTTGATTACTAATAGAGCGAAATGACGTCGTATACCGACCCCACCTAGTGGGATAAAATTTTGTTTTTGTTGTTTTAACTATTCATAATTATATAGCCCGTCATGGAATTATATTAAAATTTTTGAAATATTAATTATTGAGACACTAAATTTATGCAATAATAAGTTTTAATTTTTTATTTTCTATATCAAATTGTAGTTTAATAATTTAAATTATGATAAAACTCAGTAAGGTTTCAAACTCGTAAGTTATATAAATTTATTTTAACTTTTAAATAGCTTAAGAAGACGTAGATCTTTATAATTTTAAGTTTATATTAAATTGTAGTTTGTTTATATAATTAATTATAAAGATTATATGGATTATAGTAAAGTTAAAAGTTTTAGGTTATAAAAATTTATTAACTTTTGGTATCTTAAATAGCAATTTAACTTTAATTATGTGAATAATACGATACCATATTTAAAAAATGAAGTTAATAAAAATATATAAAAATTATTTAAACAAGGAATAAAGTATGGCGATCCTGTATTCGTTGACCGTGCCCTTGCTTAAAATTATTTTTTTAGAATCGTATTTCAGAAATATGATTTAACTCATGAGACTCCATAAAATTATCGCGAAAATAGACCTTCATACCTTTGATTTGATGAAAGTGTCGAGCATCGCCGGAGCGGGAGGGAAGGATGAGACACGTGACCTGCAATGGCCGCCTGGCCCGAATCGGGTCCCACAGGCGCAACGGCTCGCTACGACTCAAGGGGCCATGTCATCAATCCATGGGTGCCCGCTGACGTGTCGCAATGACGAGCGGGTGATGAATTCTAATGGTGGTGATGGCCCGGGAGAAACATATTTTGTGCTTTCTCTCGAGACGCCACATCACCAATCCGTGCGGATCGCACTGATGGCGCTGCGGGCACTCATGCACGGACAGTCCACGTGGAGGGCATCGGATCGAGACTAATCTCAGTCATCCCTCGGCCCACCAAAAACCCTCACCCGCACATGTTTCGCCCCATACGACCACTACTACCTCCTCTCAACCTTTCGTGCTACCTCCGCGGATGATGAGCATTGCTCTCCCTCCTACTCCTCAGCCCTCTCGCACGAACTCCGCCAATGCCGACTCCGCCTCTGCTACTACTTCCGGCTCACCATCCTCGACTTTCGGCACCCACACAGATCCTTCTATGCCTCTTCCTACCATCGTTTCGACTTTTGCGGATACCTCTGGATTTGGTCCTACACATGAAGAACTTGTTGTTCAGGCTACTAACATGTTGTAGGGTGCAGTTGGCGCTTCGGAGGATGGCTCTTCTGAGGCGGAGGTGGACACTAATCTGCTTCCACCAACTCGCTCGGAGCAGAAGAAATCGAGACCTCAGCGCCCGAAGCCGTCGCTCCCGAGTCTTCACGCCAAGAAGGCACCAAAACCACCAGGTAACTACTTACCATCATCAGTGGGCAAAGTTTCACACCGTGCTTATTCTGTGCAGGTGTTGGCGTCCTCCTCGGAACCCGATGGCGTCAACCTCATTTCATCCTGATGCGCATTCTGTCATGGAATCGTAGAGGCGCCTTCCGCGCGAAAGTTAGGGATAGATTAGTCAATTTAATTAGGACATCTAAACCAGACTTTGTAATTTTGTTAGAAACCCATTCGGATTCTGTAAAAATAAAATAGGTCATTCGTCGTTTGGGGCCTCTGTGGGATGGTATTTTCCAGGAGGCCGCAGGTGCTTCTGGAGGCATTGCCTTGGCCTGGCGTGGCCAAAGCACTCAGGTGACTTCGATCCACACTTCTCCTCAAATATTGCATGCTGTCATCTCTTTTAATAGTTTTACATTTCTACTTTCATGAGTATATGCTAGCTCTATTCCCTCTGCCCGTAATACTTTGTGGCATGAACTCTCTTGCATGGAAATTGGCTCTTTTCCTTGGGCTCTCATAGGCGACTTCAACTCCCTGCTTGGCCCTGGCGACAAGCTTGGGGCCCGTCCCTTTACCCTTATCCGATCGACCCGCCTTCTTAGAGACATTATCGATAAGCACGGTCTTCTTGATGTAGAGCTTAGGGGTCCTTCATTTACTTGGTGTAATAATCGTTCAGGTTTAGCTAGAATTCATTGTCGTCTTGATAGATTGCTGCTCAGTCGCTACTGGTTTCAAACATTTCCGAATCTATCCCTAACCGCACTTCCTCGTTGTGTCTCGGACCACGCCCTTATCTTGTTCTAAACTGATAATATTACACCCCGCGCTAGATCATTCAAATACGAACATTTTTTGCTCCAACATCATGAGGCACGTAATATAGTTCAACGCTGCATTTCTAACTCAAAATCTTTAGGGTCTGCTCTTAAAAAAATAAAATCTGAAACTCTAAAATGAAATAAGGACACTCTTGGTAATCTTGAGACTAGGGCAGGCATCACCCTTAAACGCATTTTCGAACTTGAGAACTTGGACATCACCCGAGGTCTCTCCAATACTGAGCTTGGCCATCTTATCTTAGGTCTGCTTATCACCTTCACGCTGCCCTACTTAGACAAATTGGCCTCAAGTGGTGGAGCAGAGCTAAAGCACACTGGATCACAAAAGGCGATAGGAATACAAGATTCTTCCACCTCTCTACCATGATCAGACATAGGCAAAACTTCATCCTAGAAATATAAAACACAGATGGCAATATCATTACCGATCCTAAAGATATTAGAACCTTGTTCGTCAACCACTATAAAAATTTATGGAGACTGGATCCATCCCTTGATATCCCCTCGGCTTGCTGGCCCTCTCTCCTAACACTCGATAATACCATATCTAATTCGCTCACTAGAACCATTTCTGATGACGAAATCCGGGATGCTCTCTGGAGTATGCCCCCCGGCAAGTCGCCGGGCCCCGACGATTACACTATTGAATTTTACAGGGAATATTGGGACCTCCTTGGCCCCACAGTCACTACTTCCATAAACTTCTTTCTATTGTATATCTCATTCACTACTGAATGGTCGCTTACCTCGTTAATTTTTAAAAAATAACCCAAAAAGCGTTACCGATTATAGACCAATTTTCTTGTGCAATGTCCTCTACAGGTTACTCACTAAAATCCTAGCCAATCGTCTGCGACCCACCTTACACCTCCTTATAGATCAGAATCAATCAGCTTTCGTGCCAGGTAGACAAATCCAAGACAATATTAAGATCACTCAGGAGCTCGCCCATTCCCTTAACAATGGTAGAAGTAAATTCATGCTCATTAATGCTGATATGGAAAAGACATTTGATCGTATCTCCTGGTCCTCAGTAAATAGAATTCTGACCCTTATGAACTTTCC
Organism: Pontederia crassipes; assembly: GCA_030549335.1. NCBI lineage: Eukaryota > Viridiplantae > Streptophyta > Magnoliopsida > Commelinales > Pontederiaceae > Pontederia > Pontederia crassipes. The sequence continues at coordinate 63,538,366 of CM060196.1, read as the reverse complement.
TCATGAGTTTGTTAATTGGATTGACATTTGCATTTGATCCCCCACCTTTATGTGTGTCATAAATGGTCAAAACTCCGAAACCTTCCTGCCCTCCCGTGGGATCCATCAGGGTGATCCCATATCCCCTTATATCTTTATAATTGTCAATCAAGTTTTCTCCTCTCATGAGTGCTTATGAGTCTATCGGAAAAATAATTCCCTTCAGTATCCAACAATTTACCTTATCACATCTACTATTCGTTGATGATGTACTTATCTGTCTTAAAGCCACAAAGAAGAACTGTAAGAACATTAAAGAAGTCCTGCAAGTTTATGAGTATCTTACGGAGAAGAAAGTCAATACCCAGAAGTCCGAGCTCTATCTTCCAAAGCTAAGCATTAGGCGGAAGAATGTGATTAAGGCCACCCTTAGCTTTAGGTTGAGAAAATTTCCTATTCTATATCTCGGAACTCTTAGTTCGCCTTCAAAGCTTACCTTCTGTGAACAACATCGGATTTTAGAGAAGATCTCTGCTCGGCTTGCTGGGTGGAGTCGAAAGATTCTCAATCAGGCCGGTCGAACCACCCTAATCAAATCTATTTTATTCGCCATCCCAACTCATTGGCTTAATACCACCTGTTTGGCCACGGGCATCATCAATTCTTTTAAACATTCTCGAACATTCCTTTGGAACTTTGGGTCAACACACTGTTTCGTCCACCTCATCAACTGGTAAACTATCTAGCTACCTAAGACTCATGGTGGTTTGGGAGTTTAAAATCTACATGCGATGCAAACCTCCCTTATGGCTAAGCGTGTCTTGTCCCTTCTTAACCAAAGTAACAATCAGTAAGTCAAGCTCTGTATCGCTAAATATGGACATATCAGCCTGTGGAACACCTCACCATAGAACCCAAAATCCTCTCCTATTTGGCGCCGCGTCGCTCAGTCCACCCTCGACTTACGCCTTGGCTTTCAAAAACAAATTGGGAATGGAAGAACAACATCAATTCTGGATGACCCCTGGGTTTCCCAAATTCCCTTCAGACATTGGCCCACCTACATCAACACTTCATATTCACTTGATAATCTGTTTGTCAGCGACCTTATCGAAAATGGCAATTGGAATGACTTTATACTCTTTTTGGTGATGACATCTGTCATATGATTAAATATATTTACATTTCGTCTACCGCCTATGATGACGCGTGGATTTGGATGACTGATACTCATGGATATGCCAATACTAAGTCAGTCTACAGTTTTGTCCGCCGCCATACTTTGCCGACCATCTCCAGTGGAGGGTGTGCTTGGACCAAGATATGGAAGATTCCAGTAGCTCCAAAAATTCATATCTTTCTTTAGAAACTCCTACATAACAAATTACCAACCCTCGATTGTGTATCTCGCTTTAACTGCACTATTAACCCCTCCTGTTCTATTTGTGGCCTCGCCGTCAAAACTAACTCCCATTTATTCTTCCACTGTCATTTTGCCCAGCAGCTCTGGAACCTCTTCCAGCAACAATTAAACCTCTCCTTTCGGCTTGTTGATTCTTGGCACCTTGGTTCATGGGTGGACGAGGGTGCCGAACTGAACAAACAGTCCCTTTTTGTTATGCGTTCACTCTTTTCTTATTGTCTTTGGGAGCTCTGGAACTTAAGAAATACGGTGCACTTCAGATCCAAGCACGCAATCGTGAAGATGGTATGAGAGAAAGCATTGGCTGGCTTTCAAGACTTTGCTGACTCCCACGCTCCTGAGGCATCATCTCAATACCCCCAAGGCCTTCCCCGGGCCCAGTGGGAGACCCCCGTTCCCTCTGGCTACTTCTTCAGTCAGATGGCTCCCTCCCCATTGGGGGAGGAATGAGGGGTTATGGCGCTATTCTTCGCACTGACCGTGGCTCACTTCTTTTTGCAAGGACTTCAAGTACTTTTGCTAGGACTGTGCTAGAAATCGAGGCTCGCGATTTGCTGACCGAACTAAGGGAATGTGCTCGAAATTTGCTTACCCACATCCTTGCTTACTCGAATTTCTTAACGCTGATCAACATTATAACGCATAAGGCGGACTATCCTTAGAGCATCAAAGGAATCATTCTTGATATTTGGCATCTTCTTCGCCAATTGCACACTGCTGTTGTCAAACACTGCCACAGAGACAGGAATCGGGTTGCTGACTTTCTCGCTTCTTTTGGTTGCACTAATCATAGCGACACTTTTATTTTTTGCTCGACAATTTTCCTTCGGGACTGACCCATACATTTACTTAATGAATACAAAGCTTTTTGAAAAAAAATAGATTCTCTAAGCTGATAAGAGGAAAATAGAGCAAATAACATTTTATATAGGCAGGCCTTAGGTTAAACTTTATCCGGCTTTGTGAGTAATACGGTATTTACATTGATGTCGGGTTTGTATCTGAAAAATATCAGTTATTTCACTTCCGTTTGAAAGAACTACATTGGCAAGAATGTCCGTTTTCCAAAACTACCATTAGGGTTCGGAAGTTAACCACAAACCAAAATGTAAAGATAAACAAAAAAAAAATTCAATTGAGGTACATTACAGAATCCCCATCATTTACTTCCTTTCACACACATACAAACACAAATAACAATAATAATAATAATAATAATAATAATAATAATAAGGAAAGCAGTATAGACCCATAATTTCCCGTGTAATTGCTGCAGAAGCCTTGGGGAAAAATCCTGGTGAAGATGGACACCTCTCCTCTTAACATCAACCGAAGCCTATCACCCAACGGAACTTAAACCATTTCAATTACAAATCTTTTTTTAGAAGGATTTTAATTACAAATCTTGAACTCGTCTAACAACTTTGTAAATGAGAAACATTTTTGTTATTGCAGATGAGTTTGCACTATATGTTCCAGAATTTTCATAAGTACTCTTCTGTTCATTTGTGTTGTGTTAGTTGTTCACTTACTGGTGTTTTCAGAACAGTGATTTCCAAGGACTTCACATTAATTGAGTTCTCTTAGTTTCTTTTTAGTTGGCAGAAGCAGGATTGGATCCAGATCCTATGTACCTCATAAGTATTCCGACTTGAAAGTAGAAATGGGAAACATTATGTTTAAGCTTGGTGTAAACTTATTTGAGGTTGCCTATGGGTCGTTCAGCTGAAAATATAGGATGCAGATGAGCTAACATCAAATTCTTACCTGAATTTGTGAATGAAGGTCAGCATTGAGTTCCGTGTATACTAGCTCTCTTCCTGGTATTTACCGATCTTGGAGGTTGCAGCAGAAACACCTTGTTCAATGCACTATAGTTGCAAGATACCGTTAAGTTCCAGAAAAAAATGTGATATATGATATTGAATAGAATTGAGTAATAAGTCATAAGGTATCTCCTTCGTAAAAGTAGAAAAGCTTTTAGATAATCATACAAGAAACCAAATTATGTAAATGCTACATGCTTTTCAGACTGCAATTTCCATCTCAAATATGATTAAGAGTTTGACTATGTGAGACCAGAAAAATACAGCTATTCAACAAAAGCTCGACTACTCCAAAAACAGAAACAAATTGCCTCTTAATGTACTAGCCTTAACTGCGACCACATAGCATAAATGGGGGAAAATCAGGCCAGACAAATTTGTTGGAGCTGGACAATGGAGATGGTGTCAAATGATGATTCATCTAAGTGTATGCTCCAGAAACAGAAAGGGTACATGATAATCATGGTTTGATCCTGCCTTTAGGAATTCAATACCGTAAGGCATAAGATAACAATTGACAAATTGGTATAAATAAAATGTTTGCATAGATACATTTTAATGTATCATGATGTCACGAGATTTCCAAACCTGAAGAAGATAGCTGTGTAGCCAATCCAACGTCTGAGGGAATGTTGTTGCAGAAATGTTTACAACTGTCAAACCCTGCTCTCCAAAGAGGGATTGTTAAGGACACACACCGAAAGAGAAGACAAAAAACTACCATCATTGAACTATTATTTTTTATTCAAATGTCCTATTATATTAACTCAAAGTACAAGGAGAATTGATTCACAACTACCAACTTTATTTTTTTGGATTATGAACACAAATAAACAACAGAAATTTTCTGACATAATATAAATGATGTTAAATATGCATCAAAGTGTCCTGCTTGTCTATACATACATTTTCATATTTGACAAACTAAGTTTTCTGCCGATCACAAGGGAATGCCCAGACCTGGGATGAGAAAATATAAATATGAACTAAAGTTTGCACACAAAAAATCACTGGAGAAATCCCCTAAAAAAAAACACCGGAGAAAACTAAGTCCAAAAACATTGTGCATGCCACTATTTCTCGACCTTGTTCACAATCAATATTTTTAGGACAGAAGAAAACATTGCTGAATAAGATTTCTATCATGAATTCAAGTCAAGTTGGAAAAACATGTCACAGAAAAGAATAACCAAAAACTTTTTCCTGCTAGCAATTAGTAATCAAACCATTAGACAAGTAACAACCAGACCTTTTTATTCAAGGGCACATCATATGTGCAGAGTTACAAAGATTGTCAAAGAGTTTATGCTACATGAGAGAAGTAACAAACCTAGAAGAAAATACAAATTCTCAAGAAGATAGAGAGGTCTAAACTTCATAATGGAGTTTAGAAATGTTTAGTGCATAGTATTAGTAAATATCCTCATGTTACTACTACCTAACCACCATAATAAAATGGAAGTTCAAGCACATTAGCATATACTTTTTTCAACGGTTACCTTTATGAGGGAAAGATATTACTTAAATTGAATAGTGTAAAGAGCTTGCCTGAGACTGAAAGGAGCAAAGATAATCCTGAATAGTTTTAAGATTGCCCATAAGCTTATGTTGGTCCTAGGAAATAGCAAACATAAAGAAAACTTCATGTCAGAGCCTGCATAGCAATGGTCCAAATTTACAAAATTAGAAATGTTAAAGTCAACTTCAAAAGGGTTGCAAGAAACCATTAAGACTTCCAAGATGCCTACTATGTGAATATAACAGTTTGAATAAAATCTATCTAATAGTTTAAATATTATTTAAAAATCGGTTTACATATGCCAGACTAGAAAATTAAAGTATATGCAGGCAAGTAAAAATAGTGTTATCATAGCATTAAGAAACCCCATTAGTCAACCTTGTTAATCAATTCCAAAACTTGTAAGACATAATCAAAGAGTATAACGTATTCGGCCATAGAAAGTCAATTATTCACCTGTACCAGGCATTTATCTGTGAATGTTCTAGTTGCTATCCATTCCTCCAGCAATGCCTGCATTAAAGAAAAGGGGCATTGAGATGCCTATACGAGTTAGCTGAGAACATAAGAAGACATACAATGAAAGAGTAAACAAACTGAAGACACATTCTACAGAAGGTAAGATGATCATAAGGTAAAGAATTGAAAGAGTGTTGGAAGATCCAAGGTTGGGATAAAATCTCAATTCAACAGTAACAAGTACAATAGAGGGGAAATGATCAGGGGCTTGTTAATATTTAGCCCCAAAAAGGAGCAAGGATAATAAAATAGTCTACTGCATCAATTCTCTAGCGTATAAGTGGTAAGTATAGAACAAGAAATAGAACTGGAAACAAAAAGAAACAGTGAAACATAGAATTCGAAGAAGTGGTAAGACCTAAGTGGTTCTTACACAACAACAACAAAGCCTTATCCCACTAGGTGGGGTCGGCTACATGGATCATACGACGCCATTCCGCTCTATTAGTAACCAAACATTTCGGTATATTATTCACCAATAGATCTTGCTCTATTAGTTCGCCAAGTGTCCGCCTTGGCCTCCCTCTCCCTCTTTTAATCGGACTCCAGATTATTTGATCTACTCTTCTTACCGGCGCATCTAATGGTCTTCTCTGAACATGACCAAACCATCTCAAACGATTCTCTACCATTTTCTCACTAATAGGAGCTACTCCAACTCATTCACGTATATGGTAATTCCTAATCTTATCTAATCTTGTATTACCACACATCCATCTCAACATCCTCATTTCGGCTACCCCCACTTTACGTTCATGTTGCCCCTTCATAGCCCAACATTCACTATCATATAACACTGCCGGTCTTATAGCAATACGATAGAATTTTTCTTTAACTTTATTGGGTATTTTTCTATCACAAATAACTCCAGTGGCTTTCCTCCACTTACACCAAACAGCTTGAATTCTATGATTAACATCGTCATCAATCTCATCATCTTGTCTTACAATTGATCCTAAATATTTAAACTTTGTCACTTGAGGAATTATATCCTCCCCTAGCCTAACTTCCAAATCGTCTCTAAGTTGTTTATTTGTGAAATTGCTATGCATATATTCTGTTTTATTCCTACTTAAACAAAAATCCTTTGACTCCAACGTATTTCTCCATATTTCCAATTTTGTATTAATCTCTCCACTTGAATCCGCTAAAAGTATTATATCATCCGCAAATAGCATGCACTTAGGTACCTCCTCTGAGATACTCTCGGTTATAGCATCGATAACTAAGTTAAATAGATACGGGCTTAAAGCTGATCCTTGATGTAGGTCAATTCCTATAGGAAATTCATTTGTCTCACCTCCGGGTGTCCTAATCCTAGTCAATGCCCCATCGTAAATATCTTGTATTACCTTAATGTAGGCAACACTCACCCTCTTCTTTTGCAAGGCTTTCCAAAGTACATCTCTTGGTACCCGATCATACGCCTTCTCTAAGTCAATGAAAGTCATATGTAAGTCTCTTCTCCTACTTCGATACTTCTCCATCAACCCCCTTAGTAAATAAATCGCCTCTGTAGTGGATCTTCCTGGCATGAACCCAAATTGTCTCTCAGAAATACTAGTCTCCATTCTCAATCTATGCTCAACAAATATATTGTGCGTCGTATGATCCATGTAGCCGACCCCACCTAGTGGGATAAGGCTTTGTTGTTGTTGTTGTGACTCATAAGTTTAATCCCTCTATAATTTGCACAATTCTGAATATCCCCTTTATTTTTGTAAATAGGAACTAATGTACTTAATCTCCAATCATCAGGCATCTTTTTCGACCGTAAAATCTCATTAAATAGTTTACATAACCACAACACACCTTTTTCTCCTAAACATTTCCAAACTTCAATCGGTATATCATCCGGTCCAACGGCTTTACCATTCTCCATTTTCTTAAGAGCTTCGCTAACCTCCGAGACTCTAATTCTACGATAAAATGACCTATTAAGCTCATATTCGCTGTCAAGTCCTCCAAATCACAACGGGAACCTTCACATCCATCATTAAATAGCTTATAGAAATACTCTTCCCATCTGTTCTTAATATCTCCTTCAGTAACTAAAACCTTGCCAACTTCATTTTTTATGCATCTTACTTGATCCAAATCTCTCGACTCCTCTTTATTCTTTGCAATCTTATAAATCATTTGTTCACCAGCCTTTGTCCCTAACTCCTTATAAAACCCCTCGTATGCTTTAGCACGAGCATCACTAACTGCCTTCTTAGTCTCCCTTTTCGCCAAACGATACTTTTTTCAATTGTCAGAACTATTGTCCAAGTGTATCGCCTTGAAACAATTCTTCTTATTACGCACCTTTTCTTGGACCTCTTCATTCCACCACCAAGTCTCCTTATCTCGTGGTCCAAAACCTTTTGATTCTCCTAAAATGGCTTTAGCAACCATTTCAACCTTTTTTGCCACATTCTCCCACATGATACTAGCATCTCCTTCTAACTCACACACTTTCCTCTAATAACTTACTTCTAAAAGTCTCTCGCTTCTCCACCTTCAACTGCCACTACTTGATCTTTCAATAAAAAACTGTTCGAGATTTTGGTTTTATACATTTCATTTGCATATCACGAACTAACAATCTATGTTGTGTAGTCATCCCATGCCCAGGAATTACTTTGCAATTAGTACAGCGTCTTTTATCAGTATTTCTTGTCAAGAAAAAATCGATTTGAGACCTATGAGTTCCACTTTTGTATGTGATTAAATGTTCCTCTCTCTTCCTAAAACAAGTGTTGATAATCTTAAGGTCGTATGCTAAAGAAAAATCAATAATAGTTTGTCCTTCCTCATTCAACTCCCCAAAACCAAAACCACCATGAACCCTTGCATGTGGTCCTGCCTCTTTACCAACATGTCCATTAAGGTCTCCCCCAATATAAACTTTCTCGATTGTTGGTATACTTTCAATCAAACCCTCCACATCTGCCCAAAACTTCTCCTTGAGATGTGATTCTGCTCCTACTTGGGGTGCACATGCACTAATAATGTTCATAGACTCCTTTCCAACAATTACTTTCACGGATATGATTCGATCCTCAATCATTTTAACTTCCACAACATTCTTCCTCCATTCTGCATCCGCGATAATACCAACACCATTCCTTCCCTTTACCTTACATGTGTACCAAAGTTTGAAACCATTTAACCTAATGTCTTTACTTCCCTCTCCTACCCATCTAGTTTCTTGCAAGCATAAAATACTAATCTTACGCTGGTCCATTACTTGTGCCACCTCGAGGCACTTCCCATTCAACGTCCCAATGTTCCAAGAACCTAATCTGACCTTAGTCTCATGAACTAGCTTCTTTAACCGCCTCCGTCCATTAGAGTGCGGTAGCTCTTGCTCATTTAACACTGCATTCAGGCGAGGATGCAGTGGCTCTTGCTCTCTTATCACTGTACCCGAGCTGTACAGCGCGTTACTTACGGATAACGACCTAGCATTAACACAATATATTCGTTGATCCATGTTCATAAGATTCGACAGGATTTTACGCATGTTCATAAGTGGTTCTTACACATGTTAACAATTTCTTAGATGTCTCAAAGCTGAAAAAAAATCCCTGACCTAACAAATCAGTTTGAAAGAAAAGAAGCGACTATGAAACGATGAAATCCTGCTAGAACAGAGATATTCAACATGCAAGTTCCTACTTAACATATAATAATATAAAACCTTTCAATGTATATGTATACATGGCATGTAATGAAAAGAAAACCAGCAAGGAACCTTGTGGTCAAACTCAGCCATCTTCAAAACTATCGGAACAACTATCGGCTCAGTTGCAGGCTTCTCCTTCATGTTGTTAGTGATTTGTAGATCCGAGTCCTTATGGGATTCACCTGAAATTTAAATAAATAAAATTAGGCAAAGCTTCCATAGTTGGGCATAATGGAGTTTACTTTGCAGAATCTGCAAAGATCTTTAGAACCTTTATCAAGAAACCCTTTTTTTTAGGAGGTTACCAAGAAAATTATAATTGGATTAAAGAAATTTCAAGACCTTGGGCATCTGTAGGTTTTTCTCCAAGATGAATGGATTTAGAAAATTCTTCATGCTCAAATTTTGCAGCTAATGTCACATCCTCAATTACTTCAGGATTTGGATTGTACTCATTCTTCTTAGAATCATCTGCAGCTGTGGATTCTCTCTTTTCTGGAGCTTTTTCCAGAGTCTCTGCTACCTTACTATCATCTTTTGAAGCCTCTGAGTCCCTTTCTTTCGCATGCATAGTTCGTTTCTCCTCATCCATTAAATAGATACTTGGATCCAAATGTATTCCCTGCAATGGCAGAGAAAAAAACAAAACAGAGTGAACATAAATATGAAACAAGATTTAAAGTGCAAGCAGCACATTCATCACAAAACTATCAGAAAAATAGAGATGGACAATGACTTAGATGTCTCGTTGCAGCAAATAACATTGCTGGAGGAAGAATCCTCTCCACATTTCATTAGCCTACTTTGAGGAAATAATATCAAAAAGAACATTTTTCTATGACCGAACCATTTTGATCAAATTTAGAAAATATTTTCATGTTGTATGGATGAACTCGCAAAAAGAGGCTATGGCTGAAGTTGTTAAGGCATTTAAAGCATCCAGGGGAAAGAGCATAAAATGTATTGACAAACACACAGCCTTTGTGTTTGCTATATAATATATAATAGAGATAGATCTGAGGTAAGCAAAATGAGCAACAATTTACTACTTGTTAATAGTCGAGATAGAATGAAATTCATTGTGCTATGAAATATGTTAGAGACTTAGAGGTTTTCTTCATAGAATGTTCAAGCCCTTGTGATACACCTTCAGAATTATAAAGACATGCGAGAAGTCATGTAATGCACCTCAATAATAATAGGCTTCCCATCTTTCATTGCCTTCTTAAGGTCACCCGCCAGGCCTGGTACAAATATAGTACCAAAACTTATCCATAGTGGACAAGGAAATATAAAAATAATAATGACTTCATACTTTCTGTAAAAAGAAATTGAAACTGGCTAAACGGTTAAAAACGGCACCTTTCCGGACAATTCTACATTCACGACAAAATTCTGTTATCAGTTCTTCAGAGGAATTAAAATTACGAGCCCAGACAGGTGTAGAAGTTAGTGGGGCACTGCACATATTATTGGAAAAAAATAAGTTAGCTGTTTTACCACATCACAACAATGCAGGAAATTAGCATTTAACAATTACTATGGCTTGAGTAAAAGATTTTTAAAACCAAACATTAACATAACACTTTGTAACTACTGCAATGGCTTTGCATAAGTAAATGGAATGCTCAAAGCTGGAAATGAAAATCAACCTAGCACTTCAAAGGAATAGAAAAAACTGCAGTTTCACCAGTCAAATTAAGTTGTTTCACATAAAGGTGACAATCTGCAAAATTATTTCAAAGGGAAGAAATCTACAAGACCAATGATGGTGAAAGGCTACAAACCATGATAAAATGCAAAGAGAATTTATCATGTTGATATTCCAATTTCTATAGCATCCAATATCTATTTATGGAGGGAATACAACAACAACAACAACAACAAAGCCTTATCCCACTAGGTGGGGTCGGCTACATGGATCATACGACGCCATTCCGCTCTATTAGTAACCAAACCTTTCGGTATATTATTCACCAATAGATCTTGCTCTATTAGTTCGCCAAGTGTCCGCCTTGGCCTCCCTCTCCCTCTTTTAATCGGACTCCAGATTATTTGATCTACTCTTCTTACTGACGCATCCAATATCTATGGAGGGAATCTTGTACCATTTTCAAGAAGCCTTTGATCCGGAGAAATCAGGTACAAATTAGCAAACAAACATGAGCTATACTTTCTTACTATTCAAGTATTCTACAGCCACTGTGATATCACATTATTCAATGAAATCGCATCCTTCATACCAACATAATGAAAAGCCTTGCAGCTCCTTGATCAGGGAATTATACAGAAATATTACCATTTGCTATGAAATGCCATGAAATAAACTCCAATCAAATGTATCAAAGAACATAAATAAGTTTGAAGACAGCAAGAGTTTCAAAACTATGTAATGACATTCTTAGCCTTAACGTGCAATACATGAAGTACATATACTTTATAGTATGACCATCTTGTAGTAACCAAAATCTCTAATGTTTCATCCATAAGCCCAGCACATTTTAGAATTAGATGAGGTAATAACTGTTTACTCCACATTCTCAAAAAAAAAATAATAACTGTTTACTCCAAGTCTTCTTCCACAATCCATTTCTGTGATCAAATCATGAATTTCCCATAGCTTTATCAAGGCTACACTAAGTTAAATAAGAAAGAGAATCCATCATGCTATGGTTGAAAAAGAAACTTGATTACAAACCATGAGTTACTCACTCTGTTGATGTGCGTAGCAATTCGTAAACCATATCAGTCTGAAAACCAAAAGTTTGCATCAAAATAATGCTCCCTAAAACCAACATTGTAGTTAAGTTTGCACCAAAAGAATACCTTTGAACTCCAACATTGCAATTAAAAGAGTAAAACAACCCTCAACTGGTGAAAGGAGCAAACCTGTAAAACATTTGGTAAATTTAATCTTTGAGCAAGCTGTGTGGCAATTGTGGATTTCCCAGCACAAGCAGTTCCACATACAAGGATAACCAGTGGTACTCTTTGGTGATGAAACCTACAAGTGAAAGATTTGGCAAAAAGAAAAACAAATAAGCATTCATAGACTTGTTAATAGTGCTAGAAGAACTCACAAGGTCTCCTAAACCGTAAGGAACTTTTAAGAAATCAATGCCATTTACTGGCCAAAAGCCTTACTTACCTGGTCATCATCTTATACCGGTTTATATACTCCTCTCCGTAGCCCCTTCGTTCCATCAACTACATATATAACATACAAAGGTAATAATAATAAAGTCTGAGCACCCAATTAGTTATTACCTGACTGAGTAGAATCGAAATCAAGAAAAGGATGTCACAGAGTACAGAAAACCAAATGAAACTAAGACTTTGTAATGGTTTACTGGCAAAGAAAATAACAGAAGAATCTAGAAGGAATTTATTTCGTCATAAATAGAATTATCCAGTCAAATTCTACATTCTACTTATACTTCGACACTGTCAGTAAATTGTAGAGCGAATGTGTTCCTAAAAACTAATGTTGCAGGAATGGGCGCATTAGTTGCTTATGCTGTTGATAAACTGAAAGGGAGGTGATAGCATACCTTGAAAAGATTGGCTTCCAAATCGATCTGTGAACTGCAAAACAAAAATGGCATTTGACTAGAAATACATCAAATATAAAACCAGTTCCGAATGTGGAAGTAATTTCACTATTGATGTTGACAAATGATACAATAGACTGATATGACGTGGAATGGGAACAGAAACTCTGTTACAACATTTCATGTCATTTGTCATTTTGCATATGTATGTATTTGGTAACTAATTTTTGTAGCATTTTACAGTATAATAAGAAAACTTAAACACTGTGTTATATTCTCATCTCCATTCTAGTAGGTAGTATCAGTGCTTTACACACACATTTATTATTTTCTTGTTCTTTGGTGCCACTATGTGTAAGTATGTTCATCATTGAGCAAAAGCAATTTTTCCCTTCTGCAAGGTTTTTCCCAAGAAACAAAAACAGGACTATGGTCACTGCATCTCTATCTCATGGCTACAAGATGCAATGGCAAGAATGCCGGCATGCATGAAGCAAGTGCAGCATTATATATAATAATACGTCAAGCAGGGAATAAACTCAGTGCAGACTAACTCATCACAGGCTTGTCTTATATTGCAAGTGTGCGAATTATGATTCCTTTTTTTCAGAATTAAGATCAAGGATGGAAATAACTTACACATCCAGAAGACTATTGTCTACGAGCAACTTCTTTAGCTCAAGAGCAATCTTGATGGCCACGTGATTAGGAATCTGAAATCAAAACAAGAAGGATCAGTAAAAAGAATAGCAAACACGAAGCAAATGTGAGGCACACATTGCGAAAAAAACTGGCTTCTCATTATCTCTATTCATCCAATCCATGCGATCGCAGAACCCTCCAATTGGCGTCCAAAGAAAGAGGCACAATTACCTTTGTCACCGTCAACATCCTGCTGAGAAGAAACCGCGAAAGCACGTAATAATGATCGGCATTATCACCAAGCCACACTTTGACCTAATTGCCGAAAATTAATGAATGCCCAAGGAAACCCAAATAAAATCGAATTGACAATCGGAAGGTGTTTCAATGGGTAGGCGATCAATTCAATATATCACCTTGACGAAATCGTACTTGGAAGAGGCGTTCCGGGAGGGCAGCCGAGCGGGGGGGAGGGAAGGGGCGGCATCATCGTTGTCGACGGCTGCGCTCTTCCTCTTCTCGTCCGAGTGCTCACTGTTGCGGGGAGCGGGAAGGGAGAGGGAGGTGGACAGAACCTTGCCCTTCTTTGGGGCGGCCGGCGCCGCGGCGCTGCTCGACTCCCCCTCGGCGGATTCCGTCATCGCCCACGGAGGCAAGAGACCCGGTTTCCGAAGACCGTAAAATATCCACCTCGTGCTGGTCGTCGGTCGTTCACGGAGAGCGGAAGAGTGAGTAGAAAGCGTTTGTATCGAGAAGACGCTATATATATTACATATATCATATTACCAACAAAGATTAGCAATCCACCTTTCAAAAACGGACATTTATGGGTGTGCTTAACGTCCCTCATCAAATTATTAATTTACTCCAAATTCACTATTTTATCCTTCATTTTATTTTACTTTATTTATTATTCTCTCTTTTAAAATCTCATTTTTATTCAACTTATTAAATAATCTCATACTCATTAACTCTCTACCATCTCACTCTTCATGCTACTGATTCATACAATTAATTATTTTTTTTGGTTAATAGTATAATTTAGATTATTGAACAAACATATTAATTTAATTGATACATAAATTACAACAAGATTAAACATATAAAATTATTTTGTTAATATATAAAATAAAGTGGAAATAGAAAGAGTGAAAAAATATTAGAAAATTTAATTTTTAAAGTAATTTTTTTTCAAAATAATTATTGTCCGTTGTTTTAAAAAAAAATTATTAAGAAGTGGCATTAAGGCCACCTACATTTATATAAGTGTTTAATTGGCTTGTCCCAGCACAATTTTCTTTTAGATTTTATGATAGTAATTTAAGAGCGCATTCTTGGTGTTTGAAAATTAATACTGCGAAGTATCATATACAATATTTTCAACTTAGTCATATAATATATATATATATATATATATGAAATTAATAGGAGGCAAGTGGCTTCCTATGTCTATGTCTCAAAATTTAAGCATTGTTTGAATGCTAATATTAAAAGGAATGGAATATAATATCATATGTTTGATTGACAATAACTAATGAAAATGAATAGATGGGGATGAGTTAGCTGACACCTTACCACTCACGATTTTTCATTTCATCAAATCGATTAATGAAAAAGGATAAATATTTTTTAAACAATTTTGCCCTCAATTCTTTTTTTTGTCATTTCTATACTAGATTACTAATTTGATTCTCTATAACTGTGGTTGGGTTTTCTCTTTTGCAAGAATCTGCCGCAAAATCTCAACACTTGTTGAGTTTTCCTCTTTTGCATGAAGCTCTTGTAAAATTTCAAACTAAACATTGTTCTATTTGGATTGCCTAATTTTGCTGTTGTTTTGACGCTCAGCAGCCATGGTTCTAAAACCCCTTCTATTATTTTAAGCAATGCTTCTTTTCTTTTACTATTACAAGCAAATATTAAATACAAAAAAATCAGATTTATTTATATTATTTAATTATGCAAATTAATAATATATATATATATATATTCTACTTAGCTTTTTTATTTTAATGTTGAAATAACTTTGAACAACCAAAGCTCATTGATTTTATTTTATTTAAAATATATTTTACTATTCATCTTGAATAATTAAGATTCAATTAATATCTTATTTAAAATATATTGATTTTTAAATAAATCAATTATTGTAGGGTGCATTATATTAAAAAGTCTCAACTTTTCGATGTATTTTCAAATCTAGTGTGAATTTTTATTTTTACCTAACAAGTCGTAAACTTTAATTTTATTCTCAAATATAGCATAAACTTTCTTGTTTATAAAAAGAAGTCATAAATTTTAAATTAATTTTCCAATTTACCCTACACTTTTATTTTTAAAATTTAATTTAATTTGCATTGATGGCGAACGATGAAGTGAAAGAAATCTTGAGTGATACTTATCATGACCATCAATCTTAATATGTCCTCTCGATGTGATGACGGGATGTCGAGTAAGGACGAAAATGATTCGAATCAGGTGATTTTTCTTTTCATCGAAAAAATTGCTTTCACACTTTGAATGATTTTTTAACTATGATGTAGACGGTCTTAATTTTTTCGAATTGGGGATCTATTTTAAAATAATATTTTCTTAAAAATTTGTAAATGTTAAATATATCACATAGATATTTAAAATATATATATATATTTAATGTGAATAAAGAAAAATAACGTATTATTACATCATAATTAAAAATATTCTAGTTAATTTTGTACCAACTTTATTAAAATAGATTGATAACTTAATAATATTTAAGTTCTGCATGATAATAAGTTAATAATATACCTAATCTAATAAATGAGTATGAGAAAAAGTAAAATTATAAAATATTATTTAAAAATTAAGGTAATGATTTAATTTTAGTAATTTTAAATATCGAACCCTTCCATTTTTTTTATAAGGAACTCTAATTTAAACCAGTGATTTTCTTTATTCTAAAAAATTGACCTAATTTTTAATCAGAATTCATATTGATTTTTTTCGGATGATTAAGTTTTTATTTACACCCCCAGTGAGATTTCTGCCTCTTATGACTTGATAAAATGAAAGAGAAATAAAGAAAATGGTTGTTCCCAGTTTTAATCGAAAAGAATAATATAACTACAATATGGAAAGAACAATCACATTTTTAATTTGTCCAAGCCGCATATGGGATCAAATGTACAATTAATTTAATTTAAAGATATACGTGGTTAGTTTCATCAACCAAAAAGAATAAAAACGTACTGTTCCCTTGGTGTGAAAAACGAGCTTTTTGCCTGGATGGACGGAGGAAGTAGATGCTTCGTCATTGATGCTTCAGCGGCGACATGATACAATTTAAAAATTACCGACACTTTTGGAGGCTGGTAAAACGGGTCTGACACCTCCGATAATACGTGGATTTGTTCCCTTCTCATCGAACAGAATGAAATATATTTCATTCATTTGCTCAGGCAGCTCCTTTTTCTGTTACATGCCCAAAAAGTTCACCGGTGAAAGTGAAAACTCAGGAGCTACTTGCAATTTCTCGAGGTATCAATTAGGTGCACCCGTCTCTGGTCACTGCAATTATCTAGCAAGAATTGCAATAGGCATAAAAGGATTATCAGAATTTACAAAATGGTTACACTCTACTTGCTCAAGACAAGTTGCTGATCAAAGAATAGTGTAACCAATTCGTAAGCATTTAAGGTAAAATCTGCAGGCAGGTTATTCACCAGTGCAGAAAACAGATATGGCAACACTACTTGGTCAAGGCATGGCAATGGTTACAGCGGGTGCCCAAGTATCACAAAACGGTCAGCACTCACGTGTCTTCATCTAATTTCTCTTTGTGTCGTTGTTGACCACGCAATATGCGCTACAAAAAGAAGATAAAATTGACAGTTCAATTTGGTTTTTCATTAAGGAGCCAAGGGAAACTAGGAATATCCAAATGACAAGTTTCATACCCTTTTGAAAAACCTCCCACCCTTTCTCCCCATTCCTGTCCCTTCAAGGTTCATAGCAAGTACAGATTTGGAGTCTGGACGCCACTTTAACTCCTTGAGAGCCGTAAATAAGTTTGATAGAGAAGGAGATACCTCATCATCCTTTATGTTATTGCATGAGACAACAATAAGACTTTGCAAATCCTGCCAAGACAAAATTACTGACTCCAGACCTTCTGTTCTTAACAGTGAGCATCCTTCTAGTGATAGAAATTTCACCCTCCTACACAACGCAGAGAAAGGAGATTAAAACATTGAGCAAATATCCATCCAGACTTCCAGTAACTATAGAACTATGAAATTATTTAACACACAAAAGGAAAAAATGGATAAGTTAAATTTTACTATCGTATATAATGCAGAGAAAGGAGATTAAAACATTGAGCAAATATCCATCCAACATAAATATAAAACTATGTAATTATTTAGCACATAAAAGGAAAAAAATGGAATTAAGTTATTAGACAGTCCAAAACATATAAAATGATCCATAACTCCACATTGCATGAAATTCTTGTAGTTCTAAACCAATTGACCAAGGGAACCAAACAGGATGCTAAAACAGAAAACTAGGCAAAGAAAAAATATATATATGATGCGCCATCATTAGGATGGCACAATTATATGGTATGTTTCACAAAACTCCAATTCAGTCTAAGGAATATATAGAGTTAATGTTTTCCCAAAATGATACTCAAAGCAACATTTTGGCAAACCAAACACGGAGTTAGACATATTTGAGAAACCCAGTCCAACATGAAATGTAATTAAGATATGAGTGGTGTCAAACATGAAATGTAACCAAAACATCAGTCCAAACTGAAACTTAAGTTCTGTTTATCTTGATGAATATTTTTTAGGAGAATTTTCTAGATGATTCTCACCTAAAAAAAATGCAATTTTTTTTATCTTGTAATCCAAATTAAGTTAGACAACAAGCAAACAATTTTTCATTGACTGAAGAACAATCCAAACAATAGGTAAGTTTAATTGGCTATTGGGTTGAATCCTGTGATGAGACTTCCAAGATCATATGCTAGTAGCTTTCTGAATACCAAATGTACAACAACAAAATAAAGTTAAAGACTGGAAACTTCCTCTTTCATATGAGAAATCATTTTTTCTCACATAAACCTCTTTTCTTTTACATTCCCAAACTCTAATTGCAAACTTTTTTCTACAGGTAGTAACACAAAAGACCGATTAATGTAGACTAAAATTAAATTAATACGACGTGCACAGTAATACATTTAGGCTCGGTCAAGATATAGAAATAAGGAATTAAATTCAACAAAATGTAGGTCAATGTACAATGGGATATTCATTAAAAAAATAACCACCAAAATTAACTTGGCAATATATGAAACCGCTTTTTAACTGATAGTAATAATTGAGTTCTTCTTTAGTCGTAACAAAAGGATAGCATAATCCTCCATGCTCAATGATCCACAAGCTTTCAATCAAAAGAAAGAAAAAAAGAAAAGAAAACATGGTCCGCAAGCTCAAAAAGAGAACTATGTTTGAAAGTCTTCACCCCGCATTAGAACAAGGACAACAAACTAAAGCATAGAACAAATTCAACCCTTCTACTGCAATGCAATGGTTACTTCTGGAATCAGTAAAACAGAATTTCATATATAAGAGATATTCCATGCAAATGACAATATCTGGGCAGCTGAAGATGTGTTAAACTCTAAAAGACACTATTTTTTTTCTGAACAGCATATGGAGACAAGAATTGAAGATAATGAGAAGAGCCGATGACCATACAACCATTCAGAGAACAAACCATAATCTTGGCTATTTCCTTTATCTTTAATAGGCTTTCATGAAATGTTCCCATTGGCATGAATGCATTAATTGGGGCAGCGACATAAACCATGATATATGATTTTTTTTAGAAGACCATGATATATGACTTTCAAACATAAAAATAGCATGACATGACAAGCATAATTGTAAGCCAACAGTACTAAGTTGAGTACTGGTTCCGAATGAACAAAAGCAGATAAAAAGTCCTATGGATATTCTTAATCTTATATAACACAAACATACATCCTAGAAAAACATAGACATAGGATGCCTAGATAGAGATTTCTACAAAGAAAAGAAGACACTAAGGGCAGAACAAATATGAGATTGCCACAGTTGTCTGCCTTATACAACTTATCCATATACATTGAATGATAAGCATAAGATTAAGAATGGTGTGGACCCAAAGCAGGTCCACACATATGTAGTACCATTGATCTCCAGATCCATGGTTAGTCCTAAATTCATTATAAAGTCTCCCTAAGAAAAGTTTATCAAGCCGTCAATCTATAAATCAATGACAGGTCAACATCTATGCATAAAATGCTTGCAGTAAAAAGCTAGTCTGCTAAAAAAGGAAAAGTCAATTCTAGTAATTCAATCAGAAGAAGTGCATCCTAATCATGGCCAATCAATAGCCCAGTTAGATGGTTAATCAGATATTATCTGAGAAACATAAGAATTTACAATATGCAATCCAATAAGCATGAATAAAAGTATTTTATGAGCAAAAAGATAAGTAGGAAGGATTTCCAGGATAAGATCCAATTGCTTTCCGAAAACACTCACATGGGAGAGGTTATATGTTCCCAAGTTGATAAGAGAAAAAAAAAGAATCAAACAAACTACCATCAGTCACAAGAAGTAAATGGTGAAGAAACATAAATTTGGCAAGAGGAAACATCTACCTGCAGACGCTAAGGACACTGAACATTTCATCGTCAAGACCCCAGCAATTCTCAAAAATAACATCCCTAACGACCTCACACACCATAAACAGCGCTCCTAAACTTCGCTTGTCCCGTATCTTGCATCGCTGCAACTGTATCCTTTCGATCGCCGGACATAAACCAAGATGCTCCGGAGGCCCAGGATCAGCATCTATCCTCTTGCAGCTCTGTAACCTCAACGTCTTGAGGTTTCCACAGAAGGAAAGCCCCGCCATCCAGCCGGCGTCCATTCGGTGGTCAGTTATCGTTAACTCCTCCAGCATAAGGCAGCACCGACCAATGGCGGAAATCCCATCATAGCTGCCCTCGCACCCAGCGAGCTCCAGCTTCACCAACCGCTTGCACCCGTGCGCCACTATAGTCAGACCAATGTCAGTGATTCCGGGCACATAATAGAGACCATTAACAGAACCCACGAGACGCAAGATCTGCAGGTTGCAGAAGGCAGATATGGGGCGAAGGGCATGGTCTGAGCAGGCATGGAGATCGAGCTCGAAAAGGGTCCCGCAACCGGCGGCAACAGCCATAAGGGCCGAGTCGGATACGGCGGCGGCTACGAGGGAAAGCCGGCGGAGGCTGGGGCAGCCGCAGGCCAGGGCCTCGAGACCGCGGTCTGCGACATCCGGATCGAGGAATGGGCAGTCGCCGATAGGAGGGTCAGCGTTAGGGTCGAGCGCAACCGATACGGAGCCTCGGGTCAGAAGGATGTTTGAGGAGGCTCCATGGGAGAAGGCGAAGGAGGCGGGGACGAGGTCGAGGTCAGTGATGTCGGGGAAGCGGAGTGGAAGGCGGTGGAGGATGAATGACCAGCGGAGGAGAGTAAGGGAGCGGCGGAGGCGGCCGACGAGACGGAGCCATCGCTTGCAGACGAGGGAGGACGGGAGGCGGAAGGGTTCGGGAACGGCGGAGAGGACGCAGAGCAGGAGTTCGTCGGAGAGGAGAGCCGTAAGGTCTCGGCCTCCGGGAGAAGAGCTACCGTTCTCCGGCGACGGCGGGCGGTGGGAGGAGGGCTCTAGGGTTAGTGGGCGGTCGCCGAGCTGCATCTCGAGGCAAACATGCTTTGACCGGAGGTCCTCGCCCGGAGGGGGGCCGCAGAGGTCCGAAGAGCTCTTCAGGCGGACGTGGGATCACATCTACGGTCCCGACGATGGTCTCCGGCACAGCACCGTTGCGTCCGCATCGCCTTCCAAATGTTGCCGCTGCTTCTGGCGCTGTTACCTTTATTTTAATTTAGGCCGCTTTTGGTTTCAAAAAATTAGAGAGAGCCGAAGGCGGAAAGATAAAATGAGAATAACTATTTATCGTTGATTTTTTAAAATACACAATATTGAGGGAAGAGGGAGGAGAGAGCCGATTAATCGCGAAAAAATACACAGGGAAGAGAGAGGAGAGAGACGATTGATCCAGAAAATGAAAGATTTTTTTTATTTTCTTTTTTATCCCTTATTATTTAATGTGGAAATTTAAAGTTGAATCTTGCAGTATATATTTAAAATTAATACATGCAAGTTACGACTAATTTTAATAATTTTATTAAAAAATTTATTTACCATCATTAAATACGAAGTAATTTTTTAAAAAATCAGGAACTGTCTAATAAAAAAAGTTTAATTAATTATCAATAATATCGAGAAAAATTTATGATAGATCGGTCGTCTTTCAAATACTGGCATGTGTCAAATATCCATATCGATATTTAATCATTCGGCATGCCTTTATTTAGTTAAAATCCTGAATTTAATTTTATGTGTATGCAAAAAATTTCAAACTTCTCCTTGGGTGATGTGTGGCCATTGCTCAGAAGCAAGACTTACCAAGTCTAAAACGACAATTATCAATAATATATTTGGGAAAAAAATCGTGTCAGCTATTTTTTTTTCGCCTTCTGCCAAAAAATAATTCAAAGAGGCATTACGTATAAGACCATTGTGTCAAATGCGTGTGTTACAATCTAAGAAGTCGTACGACAAAAATTAACAAAATTATGACGAAGGGAAAGAAAAATATCAGTATACATGTGTTATATTATTTTAATCGTAATTGTCAATTAATATAAGTAATTAAATATGATTTTCATTAATATATATATTATTTCAGGATAGAAAATTTTTGTTTGTTTGACAACTAGGAAAGATTTAGCCAACGAACAAAAATCTTTATATATAACTTTGAAAAAAAACATGCTTCGGTTATCTTAATATATATTTATATAAATACTATTTAAACATTTTTATAGAAAATATTCATTCAAACAAAGCAAACTGACATTATTTTAAAAAGGAAAATGCATGTGTAGAGTATTGGGCATAGAATAGACGTATAATACTAATTTTACATAAAAAATTTCTAAGTTTGGTTTTATTCTCAAATCTCATCTCAACTTTCATTTTTTTTCATAAAAAATCATGGACTTTGAGTTCTCCAATTGAACTTAAACTTCTACTTTTGTGTAAAAACATAAATTTAATTCTCAAATTTAAGCTAATTTTTTATTTTAACAATAATTTAGTTATAAAAATAACTTATTATTATATTTTATTAAAAATAATAATTCAGTGATCATTATATAAACAAGTTGTAGAAAAAAAAGGATAAAAGTTAAAATATGTTTTACAACTACAACTTTAGTAGTAAATTAGTTTAAATTTTAACCTATTTTGTAATTAGATAAAATAAGACAGTAACGATATAAAAGTATAACATATTTTAAATTTTATCCTTTTATATTTTTTTTATTTGTCTATGTAATGATCATTGAGTTATTATTTTTTTATGGAAATATAATAATAGGTTATATTTATAACCAATTAAAAAATTTAAAATAAAAGTTTGGATCATATTTTTATATATTTATATAAAGCTGATACTCAAATGTCAATTTCAAAATTCTCTCCTCTTTCCAATGTCCTTTATCTTTTTTCTTATTTTTTTTAGAACCTTTGTCATTTCTTTATAACAAATTCATTAAAATCTAATAAACCTTTGACGAAACGGACGCTCTTCATATCACGACCGATCATAATGTTGTAGTCCTCATGATGTTAGCTGCTGCTATGCAGAATCGTGCTGCTTTAGGTTGTGTTTGGATTAGAACTTGCGGTCATAACTTTCGCAAGTTCTGGTAATTATATAAAGTTGATACTCAAATGTCAGTTTCAGATTTCTCTCCTCCTTCCATGTCTTTTATCTTTTTTCTGAATTTTTTAGAACCTTTGTAATTTCTTTCTTTCAAAGTAAAACACGTTGCAACTGTGACAAATGCAATAAATGAAACTATCATCACAATGCACCAGTCCTTATGCTACCACCATAACTTTTTGAAATTCCAATTCCAATGTGTTATACGTCCATTAAAATCTAATAAATCTTTGATTAACGAAACTGACGACTCTTCATATCACGACCGATCATAATGTTGTAGCCCTAGCGATGTTAACTATTGCCGCGCAGAATCGTGTTGCTTTAGGTTGTGTTTGGATCCATAAAAACTTTGGTTCCGATCAAAATACATAGTTTTCGCAAGTTCTTTGAAAAAAGTTCTGATTGTAGGTAAGAATTTTTTTCTCATACCTGAACTTTGTCTAACGCCTTGACATTTAAACATCAAATCGCACAAAAAATAAATTGTCAAACACTACATCAGGACTTTTGCATCACATCTTATTACTTCCGAGAACAAGAAATCTTAAGTTCAAATTTATTTATATGGGTGGTATCGCCGGTTCTTCAAAACCTAACCCATCGTCCTCCGTCTCAAAATTGTTTCAGAAGAATTTTCCTCTTCCTCCTATTTGCATCGTCCTCTTCGCCGTCGCTTGTGGCGTCATCCAGGGGCGACGACGGCGGCGGAAGGTTAGTCATTTAAATTCGGTACCTTGTGTTCCAAAATTGAAATCACCACAACTTCTGCCATCGCAGTCGCGGAGGACGTCGTCACCAACGGCGAGAGGAACTTTAGGTCTCACTGTCAACTATTGTGGCCTCCACTTTCCGGCCCTTCCTGCACCTAAGACTCCACTCCCATCCCAAAAGCCCTCTGTGGTTCGCAGTGGATGCATGAGTGTCTCCTGAAGGCAGGCTTACCACTACTGTTGCAAACCGCAACGACAGTGAATTTCTTCTTAAGGTCATGCACCTTTGCTTCTAGCTGAGTTTCAGATCGGCACCTGTGCACTGCTGATGGAAATGGAGGCTGAGTTCATTGAAGCGAATGAGAACGACAATAACATCCATTGAAGTACAAATCAAGTCCAACTCCACCTTGCATGTACTGTAAACACAATTTGTTTACTTCATTGATCGTCCAAATGTTTATCTTAATTCTAATTGTTTATTCACTCTTTCTCTGTGAATTAGTATTGATTAATGTCAATACAGTTGACATGCAATTAAGTATATCTTTTCCTCTCCAAAGACCGAAGTCCAATCTGTTTCACATTTATCCCATTTTTGCAATCAAGTATGTCTTTTCCTCTCCCAACTCCCATAGATTTCAAATTTATCCCACGTAACACATATCAATTCTTATATTAAATAATCCTTTTTAAATATTAAAAAAGGAAAAGGTGAGAATATATATATATTATGATATGTACAAACAGAGACTTAAAAATAATAATTTTCTTTTATACTTATAAATTTGTTCCATTTGTTTTCTTTATAAATTTGTAATTATTTATTAACCATTTAAAATTATCAACCGTTTAAAATTAGTGAGTCATTTAATGTCTCATAAATTCATAATTGTCAATGTTTGGCCCTTTTAAATTACCATGCTAATTAGGAATGTTTTTTACTCATTATCTTTTTATATCCATTGGGATTCTCACAAGAAGATGAAAAGCATTAGATAACATTAACACTTACTTTCCCATTCTTCAATGAAGACATTAACTTAGATATCTATCCCACTTGATACATATAAATTATTACATGACATTGACACTTTCTTTCCCATTCTTTTTAAATGAAATATTGGTAATCTGTTTTTTAGTCATAATACTTTTTCCAATTTTATTTTCCCTTTAAATTTGTAGTCATCTATTAGTAGTTAAATCTTAAAAACTCATTTAATGTCAAAGAATTGTTAAGATTTGATCCTTTAAAATCATCATATTAATTAGGAATGTTATTTTTGTATTCTTAATTTTTTTATGCCATACTGAATTCACAAAATCAAGTAAAAAGACGTTATATGACGTTAGTACTTAAAGCCAGCCAAATGTTAATATCAAATGTTTATGATTTTTGTTTTATGCTGAGTTTACTAAATCTTATGTATCAAACTTAAATATGGATATGGGGTTTAATGTAGAGAAGTGCATGCTTCTGGGCAGTGGCGCTTAATTGCTATGGCTATTATGATATTGATTAGAAGATGGAAAAGTTCATAAAAATATCAAGATTAAACCCTTTGATATTAATTAGATATTGTGAATGATGTTGTACGTTGCCAATTGGCCACAAAACTTGAATCGCTCACATCATCTTCATTCTTTTCCATTGAGATATCATATTTTTCTTCGTGATATTGAGTTAATATATTTTCCCAACGTCCTAAAAATGGTGAAATTAATATTTTACCAAGATAGATGAAAAGATAATGCAAACAACATATGAAGAAAGGTTCAATATTAGTGTTTCCTATCTCACATTGTTCTTTATTTTTTACACCATGAGATCTCCATCAAATGGTTTATTGAATTTCTCAAATAATTTTTCACAGTTGGATGAATATCTGATAATGAAGAAGATAGGGAACGACGTGAGGTATATAACATATTTATTTTATCCTATGGAAGGGTTCAATTTTAATATTTCCTATCTCACATTCAGGGACGGAGCTAGAAAATATTCTGAGGAGGGAGATCAATTTTTAGGTTAAAAAAATCACCCACTATTTTTTTAAAATTACAAAAACTACCTTGAAACCATTTAGAAAAAAAACACCCTGTTTTTTCAAATGATTTTTTTGGACCTCTATTTTAGTGAAATAATATTTTTTTAAAAATATATAATAAATTATTATTAATATTAACATATTTAATTTTATAACTAAATATAGGATATAATATTAGAACTATTAAGCTAGAGTTTTATAATGTGATTTGAACATATTAAACTATATAAAAAAACTCTATTATACCAATAATAAAAAAACATTACTTATAAATTATTTATATAAATATAAATAATAAAAAGGGCCTCCATGGACCCATACGAGTTTTTTTATTGGGACTCTGTTTAAGCGGGTCAATTTTGCTCTATTAAAAAACTAATTATATATTCAAGTTACTCATGACACTCAAGAAATGAAATGTAAAAATGTGAGGAAACCAAACTTAGAGCTGGAATCTACCACTAGACCTCCAAAACATTGAAACACAACACTTACCGCTAGATCAATTTTGATTTTTTAAAATTTTAAGAGGGGCCAAACTCTATATTAACATAATATATATTAGTATAAACTCAAAAACTGATGGGAGGTCGCCCCAAGTCAACGTAGATCTATCCTTGCTCACATTGTTTCTTATTTTTTACATCACCAAATCTCCATCAAATGATTCATGATTGAATCTCTCAAATAATTTATCCAACTGATAATGAATAAGATATAGAATAAGGTGATATAAGTAACAATAGGGTGGTCCAGGTAATAAAGGATAAACTTTTTATTTCAATGTTTTTCTCCTTCCATCTCCAGCTTAAATTTTACAAACTTCAATGCCCTTTAGTTACAATTTTTCTATTCCATTATTCCAACATAAGACCAATGCTATTTTTTTTTGTCTCTTTCATACATTTCTTTATATATATTTTTTGGTTAAAATGCATTTGTTAATTTACTTGACCATTTCATTAAAGTGTAAGTTAATGTACCATTTCATAAATAAATGCAATTGTTGTTTAAATTATTTTTCATTATACAAATTAAAATGTACCATTTCATAAATAAATGCAATAATTTGTTAATGAAATCATTTGCATTTATTCATTCATATTAATTTTCATCTATATTTTTATATTCCATATCATCTAAAAGAATTAAAATATAAATTATATACATATATATCAATATCTCATACAAAGACATGTTAGGATTTCTGCACGAGAGAAAATTATGCATCGTGAGAAAATTCGAGAAATTTAAGGCGACGTAGAATTTTTTTTGATGGAGAACATAAGAAGATTACAAGACGATATGTCTTTATGTTTGGAACCCTAGGATACTTCTTTCTACGGACGATAAGAATTACAGACCGATTATGACTGAATTAATTTCTCAAAATAGGACACTTATCTCATGATAAGAAAATAAATCAGTTTCGAATCACATGCAGGATATTCCTAAAAAATTTTCGTCCAAAAAAAATTTGCTGAAGCGCCTGACTAAAAAGGGGGACAATATAAAATTATAACTGGGTTCAGATTCAAGACATTATCAACAATATATATGTTTTATAACATTTTTTAAAATTATTCAAGCTGTCTTCTCTGTTCATTATTCTTTCAAATTTTATTTTCGATTATTGAATTTTTTATGGTGGACGATGATGATTATAATAATAATGCAAAGGTCATTAATAATGGATATTAAATTTATAGTCTTGAAAATGAAGAATTTGATGTCAACTTGCATATATTTTGGGTTGGATAATTTTTTAAATATATGGGTACATTAAAATGAAGAATTTCAAAATGAAATATTGCTTATTGTATAACAAACTTTTATTTTTACAGTGGGTCCATTGATTTTCCACGTGTGATATAAAGTATAATGCAAAAAATAAATTGTATATTCTTTTTATCCTTAATATATATACATATACATATATATATATATATATATATATATATAAACTATTTCCTCGCGAAGCGCAAAAAAAGGATACCTAGTTTGATAATTAAAGTTCATAATTTTTTACATAAAAATAAAAGTTTAGATTAAAATTGAGAACAAATTCAAAGTTCATGCATTTTTTATACAATTTATTTATTAAATAATTATATATTAATTTATTTTAATAGTTAGATAATAAATTTAATAATGATCAAGATTATTCCTTTATTCGACGATTGTGATAAAATCATTCCAACAAATAGAACTAACTTAATTATCAGAATTTATTTAGCATTAAATGATACATGTTTATTCTCAAATTAGTCTAATAAATATATATTATTTTATCAATAATATATGATTAATTTAATAATAATAAAATTAATAAATAAACAATAATAATAAAAGATATGGTGGTTAGTGGTTACAACGTATTTTGAAAACAAAAGCTTAATACAATGTACAATGGCTGGTGAAAAAAAAAAAATATTTTCAATTCATCGTCATCCCTTTTCCCTAGCAAATAACCTTTTTTTATTGTACTGAGTCAAACTTTATAAGCGAAAGAAAAAAAACGGACATTATTTTTATGTAGATCAGTATAATGTTCATTACCAGTTTTTTTTCTTCAAATTGTATTACGTCATTATGGACTTTTTATTTTATTTTTAGAAAGAAAAAAGTCTTACTCGAGAAAAAGATCTCTGAATAGAACCGTCCATCACGGAAGCGATTATATTAACTAGTAGTATAGTTGATTTTTATTGATTGTTAGTAATTTTATATTCAAATTTTGAAATAATCTTCTCAATTCTAAATTAATCGAGTATTAATAGTCTTGAACCAGTCTCTTATAAATTCCGGCCGGCGTTAAAAAAAAATGAAGTGATTATATTATGACAAAAATTAAAAAGCCGAGGAATCCCAGAACTAGAATATATGGGCCGGTTTTTTGTTTTATGGGCCCACTTTTGCTGCTACTAAATCACTGATTTATTTTTTTTCACTTTTTTCTTATTACGGATGAAGATGAAGATTATTATTATAAAATATAAAAATGAAAAAAACAATTCATTAGCTAAATATTCCGAATGCATAGTAATAGATAATGTAATATATCAATGATAATAATATGTTTACGGTTCATAATCAGATTGTGTCATGGTTACAACATAGGAGGAAAGTTTTTGGTCATCATCAATTTTGACATCACCGAGCCTTCACTCACTAATAAAGGAATTAAAATATTTTTGTCATTTTTTTTCATCAATTTTGACATAAACGATCCCAAACTCGAAAAAAAAACTTACAGCTGATTAAATATTTTTCTTCGAACATGTTTCAACATTTGTCCCACAAACCTCTCGTAATAGTTTTTTTTTTCAATAACAATTAAATTTTCTCGTAACTAAATTGGAAATCTCAAAGGTAAGAGGATATTTGTCAACGACCATTAAATTTTCTCAATAAATTATCTTTCCAGAAGACTTTTTTTTCTTTAACTAAGAGGACAACGGATGAGAACAATAAAACATTAAGCAAATTAATGATTACAAGAATCAAAATATGTTGCCATCCCATGTTAATCCTGTAACATAACCTCCCTAAGTATGTCAGTCAAATTTACCTAAGTTACAATAATTTGTGGCTTTCATCGTGTAAATTTTATCTCAAAAGATTGAGAAGTATACTATTAATGAATAATTATGAGCGATAGTGATTGATAGAATATTGATATCAAAGTAGCACAGTAAGTTAGCATGACATAATGTAGAATAATGATGATAAAAAATGCAACAACAGTTGCGTAAGAAAAAAGGTAGTACACAAAAAATTATGTGATTTGACGTCTCAGTTTATATGCAATCTTTAAAAAAAAAGGAAACGCGAGAGAGATTTCCTTTAATAATTTTCTTTATCTCTAATTCTCAATATTTAATTTGTCTTCTCAATTACAATATCATAACCTAAGACAATCCGTCTATCCATATGCATAATGTATAATATATGTAGGAGTCAACAGTTTGACCTGGATTAAAATTTACTTTAATAAATGCACTTGTGTGTGGGGGTAAAATTATTTCTCACTCTAATAACTAGACACGCCATCCATCATTACGGAAAATCGGATTTTCAAAGAAAATTGAAGATTTATTAATAGTAGGATTTAATGTTTGTATTCTTTTTTAAAAAGTAGCATTATTATATGTCTATTAATCATCATGAATGATAGGTTGATTAATTGAATATTTTATTAATTTATCATCTATCATGAATCAAATGATTGATTAATAAATGTAAGATGATGCTAACGCAAGTAGCAAAATCATTTTTTTTTACAAAACTTTTTACTATTTCATTAAACTTTCTTTGTAAAACCAAAGTTAGATTTATTGGGAACATATAAATAGCCAGAAGCCCAAAGAAATAAAGAGAAATGAATTGAATTTAAAGTAAAAAGGTGAAAGAGAAAGTTCTCTCTCTTGTACTTTTTTTTTCAACATTTCACTTTTCTTTCAATGAATCAAAAAATAAAGGGAAAATATATTTCTATTTGTAATAATATAAATTAAACATATATATAATAGAATCATTTAAATAAAATTATTATTTAATATTCATTATATTCTTTTTTAATTATATCAACAAAACAAGAATAATTATTCGTATTTTTTCTCTTTTATTTCCTACTTTTCCTTATTTATTTATATTTTTTTCTCCTTCACTAATATCTAAGGGCGTAACAAAAATCCGACCAACCCGAAAAACTCATTTAACCCGAAAAAATAAAAAATTAAGAATCTGAATATAATTTAAGATGATTTTTAATAAATTAAAATTCATCTACTAAAATTGGGGCCCCACTCGAAAAAATCGTAAAGACTCGTGAAACTCATTTTTTATTTATATAATTAATATATATATTATTATTTCTTTTATTATAAATATAATAATTTTTTATAAAATTTTATACTTTGCTATTACATTATCAAACTCCAATTTAATAAGTTAAATTTTTTTAATAGTATATTTTATATTTAATATAAAATTAAATATTTGTATATTAAATTTAAGCTATTAAATATATTTTAAAATAATTTTTAAAAATGACCCGCTAAATAACAATTTTAAAAGTAGGACTACGAAAAAATTGACCTACTAAATAGTAATTTTTATTTTTTAAAAATAATTTTAAGATGTTTTATTAATTTAAAAATTAATTCGAAAAATAATAATTAATTTTTTAGATCGAAAACTTGACCCATTCGAACTATGTTCATCCCTAGTAATATCAACTTTGCACCAAAGAGATCAATTTGAACGGACAAGAACTCAGACGGAGATTTGGGAACAAGTTCCGCACGCGCACCCCGCAGATCGACTTCGCAATCATGCGCGTGCGCCGTAAATAAGTCTAACTCCCCCTCCCCCGATCGCCTTTAACCCTCACAACGGGGCGACCGATCGATGCGTCGACGTGTGGAGGGGGGCTCGTCTACGTGCCCCTCTCTCGCATCTCCATCGTCCAGCGGCCGCTGTTGCGCCCCTGATCCACTCCCTGACAACCAAATCCATATCTCTTCACTGGCTCGCCACAGCTCACCAGATGCACGCATGCAGCAGATGCATAGTGCCCTTCTATTCTATCTATTATTGGTCCATCCTTTGGTTAAAAATATAATATATTCTTTTTGAGATCGAGATTAAATACTCTTAAATAGTTAAATCCTATCTCAATTAAAAAACTCATATGATCCTTGAAATATTTTAAAATAAAAAGCACCCACATACCATAAAATATCATATCATTCGGTCAGTGAGTCTGTGAAGAATTAGGAGTTTTAAAATTTTATTTTTATTTAATAATTAAAAAAGAAGAATTAATAATCACTTATTTTAATTACTTATAAGTAAAAAAATAAACTGATAAACTTTTGCTTATTTCATGAAAGAAAAAGAGTTAATCAATTAATCAATAATTATGTTATTTTAACACTAAAATATACATAACTTTTCTTTATTAAGAACTTTTTTATCATTTGATTAAAATAATAACTTAATAAATTTTTAATGTCAAACGTGTAATTATTTATTTTTCAAAATTAGCTTCAACTATTAAATTAATTTATTTTCATATCATTAAATATCTATCCTATTCTGAGAGAATCGAATGTAAGTTGTAATTTCTACATATAATTTTTACGTTCCATCTGTATATAATTTCTCTCTCTTACCGAAATCTTAACAGAACTATTAAAACAAACTTATCATTTTCAAGTTTAATTACTGGAGGAGTTTATTTCGGTTTAGTTTCAAACCTTTGGGTGGTACTTTGCTACATGAGTTGACTAGCTGAAATGTGGTGTTGGATTCTTTGTTGCTTCTTCAACCACGCGCCGCACGCGGGGGGGCGCGATGCGTTGAGCCAAACACCGGAACTAGAGCGAAGCAGCTGCTGGCATGCTTTTGCCTTCGCGCGCGCTGTTGAAGGAGACGGTAAGGCCGTGGAAGACATGCCAAGCTCCTTCCAAATTTACGTCGCTTTTAGCCCCACTGTTGACAGCCGACAGGCGCCAACAAGTTGAAGGCAGAGGGCTTTAATTGATCTACTACTTCCTGTTCTCTTTTTTACTTATAGTAGCGCAGATCGACAGATTAGCGCTTAGAGATAGTAGGACTTGGGGGGGCTCCAACTCTTCTTCTTGACCGCAGACGCTCCATCTCCAACTGAGGTGGCCATTAATAGCAGGGAAGAAAGGTAGTTGATCTTAGCCTCAGCTGCTGCTGCTGCTGCTGCTGCTGCTGTTGCGAGAGGAAGAAGAAGGGAGAAGAAGAAGAGGAGGAGGAGATCATGAGTCAGTGTGTTCCTAGTTGGGAGGTCGATGACCCGCCAGCTGCGACCAGTCTCCCGCTCCATGACCAGCCCACGTCCGCGGCCGCCCCCCTGGTTCCCTTGTATGCTCATCTCCCGCAGCTGCATGCTCCTATGTCTCGTGATCTTAATTACGTGTATTTAGTAATTTAGATCTTGTGATACTTCTCTGGATTCAGGGACTATGAGGTAGCTGAACTGACGTGGGAGAACGGACAGCTCGCGTTGCATGGCTTTGGCGGCAGCCCTCGCATGGGTAAGCCTGTCGTCAAGAGCGCCCCGACTGGCCCTGCCGCCGCGGCGAACGCCAACTGGAGCAAGCACCAGCTTCCGGGCGCTGGTGGCACTCTCGAGTCGGTCGTCAACCAGGCCACCGGCGTCAAGCTCTTTCCTGGCACGGCCGCAGCCGCGGCGGGCGCGGGGCGCGCCCTCGGCCTTGGCGGCTGGCTCGGCGGGCCCCACCACGGCGGCGGCGACGGCGGCGTACCCGCGGTACTGCTGGACGCGCTCGTCCCGTGCCGGGACGACGCCGACGCCGGGGCCGGCCGTCGCGTCCCCGACGCAGCCGCCGCGGCGGACGGAGAGTCTGGGAGGAAAAGGACGAGGGCGATCGTCGGAGTGCAGTGCTCGAGCCAGGGGAGCGCGGCGGCGCCCGTCGTCGGGCGCGGCCGGAGGATGGAGAGCACGCTGGTGACGATCGACACGTGCGGGACGACGGACGACTTCGGCATCACCAACACGGCCACCGCCACCACCATGGCCACGAACTCCGTCTCGCTCGACGAGGGCGGGGACGGGTCGCCGGACACCGACTCCGTCAGCCATAGCAGACGCTCCCAGCCCAAAGTAATCATACTTGCCAACATACGTGCAGATTAAACCTTTCGACATGATCAAATTCACACACATACTTAATCTGGGTCTTGTGGCCTTTGACCACAGCGAGATGCGTGCGAAGAGGATGCGAAAGCCAGCAAGAAGAGCAGGGCAGCTGCCATCCATAACCAGTCCGAACGAGTAAGTCAAAATCTAATCTTGCAAATTGTTTATAATTTACGTGTTTTCTAAGTAAGGAACTTATAGTAAAAATCATGCTATTGAAATTTACAGGAAGAACACGTAGTAACTGCGCCACTTTCTCGTGTGATTAGATTAACTGTTTGTTAGATTGTAAAGGCACGAACTGATCTAATTTTAGGAACTTCGAGGTCCCCCAATTTGTTCTTGTCCATGACCAGATGCATGTAAGAGAGCATGATGGGGCAATTAAGGCGAGGCCTGGCTTAGTCCTCTACTTGTAGTGGGTCCAACAACGCTTGTCCTGGATGCCCTCAGTTTCAGATGTCCTTCTCTCACTCATTTAAGAACCTCTCTCTCTCTCTCTCATTTCTTTATTATGTTAATTGAGTCAATTGACTGACAGCATTCAGTGATTCACAATTTCAGATTTCCCTGATCCAACTTAAAAAGTAGTTGGCTTGTAGCTGATCAGATCAGCTATTGCATTTCTGAAGTTACTTATCACGTCACATTCAACTAAACATGCGTCACATATTTATACCATATATGCATTTTTTCTATATAACATATAAATTGTCGTAGGATGATTGATTCGATATTTAATTTTCTCACCCCCGTCCAAAAAAAAAAAGATTAATATAGAGCCCTAACTTGAATTTAATAAAGTGCATTTTTTTGGGTTTCAAGTACGTGTGGTTCATATTTGGCCGCGTTACTACATATACATCATATAGCTAGTCTTGCTCATTTTTCATCTCCTTATAACTAAAATCTTTATTTTATATCAGTAATAATTAGTTAAACAAATAATTTACTGAAGAAGAGCATAGTAAATTAATAAAAATATTAAGGAAGGCAAGCGTATATTTCTTTCTAAGATAAATTTGTTAATTTTTCTCTCTGACATTTTTCCCCTGGTTAAAAATGATGCGTGAGGGCGCAATTCGCAGGAAAATGTTGTATTATGAGCACCACAACAACAATGCATGGTGCATGTCTTCGTGTAATCAATGATCACACCACAATAGGACATGTAGTGGATAAGACTTGGGTTGAGATTAGACTTCGGTGATTGGTCAGAAATTGAAATGATAAGGACCTTAATGTCCTTTGATGTCCGTGTAGTCCTTTTTCAGAGTGCATTTTTAACATTTATAAATTCAAATAATTTGATCAATTCATTTAGCTTCCGAGATCAAATAATGAGACGCATACATATGGTTAAAACTTCGGCGATTGCATTGTCCAAGCGAATCTTATATGCCATCGCCCCCAAATAAAGTCCAAATCATGCCAAGTTTATTAATTAAGCTGTAAAACTATGCGTAGATATTGATAGATATTTGACATGAAATCTTGAATGACTGATAGTTGTGCATGGACTGAGACTTGACAAGGTAGCTCACTTTGCCAAGTTCTTGAGCAGTGAACTGAATCGATTATTTTTTTAGAAAGACTTTTCACCTTTCAAATGATAAAAGTTATCTGTATAATTATTTTAATTCAATATCATAATCTGTAATCTTTCGAATGAGTGCTCAAAATAGTTACCAAGGATAATAAACATGCCGAATTCTCTTACATTCGCCATGTTCATATGTATGCACATGGTAAGAGCACAGTTTTATTCCTTTTGGAACAAAAGACTTGGGCACCTTTACGCCCGTGATTGGTTCGCAAGTGAGCCCATTAAATGGCAACTTGTCGCCCACAGTACATGCACAGCATGCATCAAGTAACTGCTTAGAAACTTACCAATCAATGCCTTTGAAACTTCGATTAACATAAGAGGTAATTATTCATTGTTCATATTTTTGGTCTATTTAATTTCTTCTCTACACTTTGAGTTATCTGCCAAGATGCGAATTTTTTTCTTAAAAAATAATGCACAAGTGATCAGTAGGAATGACCAGTATGCATCACCTTGCAGAAAAGGAGGGATCGGATCAACCAAAAGATGAAGACATTGCAGAAGCTTGTCCCCAATTCAAGCAAGGTACACGTCGATCCTTGCAGGTTACAGTTAATGCAAGCCCTCGCAGTCCTCTCTCATGTGGACAGTCCTCAAATTCTGCGTTCTTTTTGCTCATGTTCTTCCTTTGTGAAGACGGACAAGGCGTCGATACTGGACGAGGTGATCGAGTATCTGAAGCAGCTGCAGGCGCAGGTGCAGATGATGAGCAGGATGAACAGCATGATGATGCCCATGGCGATGCCGCCGCAGATCCAGATGTCCATCATGGCCAACATGGCTCACATGGCTCAGATGGCCCAGATGGCGCAGATGGGGATGATGGACGCCGGCGCCGTCTCCCGGGCGCCGCCCGCGTACCCTCCGCTTCCTCCGTTGCTCCATCCTTCTGCGGCCGCGTTCCTGCCCACCGCCGGCGGAACGTGGGACGGCGTGTACGGCGCCGACCAGATGGCGCAGCAGCCCGCCGCGGGAGGCTCCGTCCTCCCCGATCCCTTGTCCGCCCTAATCGCCTGCCAGAACGCTCAGGTACTTGCACGCGTTATGCAACTCGAATCCGAACGAAATCTGCAATCTGCATGCCAAACGTAAACGTTTTCGCCTCCTTTGCAGCAGCCGATGACGATGGACGCGTACAGCAGGATGGCGACGATGTTTCAACAGTTGTACCAGCAGCAGCAGCAGCAGCAGCCGCCGGCGCCACCACCACCGACGGCGCCGTCCCATCCGAAGACTTAAATTGAGACGTACGTGGCGCTGCGTCGTCCACGCGGTATCTGCTCGTGCAAGTGGCCTTGCATGCAGTTCTTGTAGATAGATCATGTGAAGCACACGTAACGTATTGAGTACTGTTCTGTGGTACGAATTTTTATTTTTCTTCTGAGGTAAGAATCCAATTATTTAACCCTTCTTTGTTTTGTTTCCTGCATGATGGTGAGACCTTTGCATGAAACCACAGTGCATGCATACAAATGATGCATGCATCTAGAGGATAACTTTAGGTCCATTTGGGATCAGCATCTAAGCCAGCGGGCAGCAGCATCGATCGAGCATGAAAAGTAGGCTTTTCATTAAAGCCTGGTCTCGATGTGGTTGGAGGTAAAGGTCTCAAAAGGTGATGTACCTGAAAGCTGCGTGCATATTGGTGAGATATATACACACGCATATATATGAATTTAATTAACAACGGCCATGCACCATGCAATATTTATGTGAAGATGGGGTGTTCAACGTCGACGCCTTCGCCTCCACAAGCTGATCGCACTGATAGGGGCACGTTACGTTAGCGACAGTTGGGGAATCGGGATCGTACGTAGGAGATCTTTGGAGTTATCTTAGGCAGTTGAGGGTTGGACCTCGTAGTCTCCACCTCTTGCTGTTGATGTCGTCGTATGTGGTTGGGTTGGGTTGAGTTAGGGTCAAGTCTAAGTCACGAGTTGGGGTGCACATGCATTATGCATGCTCCCAATTGCCCGGTGGTCGTGAGATGACAGAGAGCCTGAGAGGTTGAGCGGTGGAGTGGTGGACCAAATTGACCTGCGGCCACTGGTGGCAATTCATTTGGTTGAGAAGGGATTTTAAGATTATTTTATTTTATCATTAAGTATTTTGTATTTGTTTTATTTTTTTATTTTAAATATCTTAATATGCAAGATGATTGTTCTGATAATTAATTCGTGTCGTTCCGAATTAAATGAGGAGAGGTTGCTTACCCCTTTCACAGTCATAATTCAAATGATTTGATATAAACTATGCTAATTTTTAAAGGATAATTTTTTTTACTGAAATTAGGATCAATATATATGGTGTCGAATTGGCCATTCCGTTGGACCCTGTTTTTTTTTTAAACGAACAAATATATACTATATATTTATATTATATTTTATACGTGTACATACATATATTCCGAAGATACGTTATATTTATTTGATTGTGGTATCCAGTATGTTATAATTGATTATATAATAACAAAATAACCTAAAACAATATATATATATATATATATATATATATTTGTATTATAGAAATGAAATGGGACAAATGAAGATTTTTATAACATGGATATCATTTAATTATTTTTTATTGATAAATGAGATTCGACTAAAGAAAACTTTTTTAGATATGTCAGGATGTTCTTCGACCTCTGTCCCTCGTTGTCGGTGAAGAGAGAAAGAGCGGTCCTTGTTTGTGGTGAAGTTTTAACGTTGGAAACAAGAATTGAAGAATATCCGGAGATGGAGAGCATTCCCTTTTTTGTGGAGAGGATTTTTTTTTGAGATATAATTTCACTAAAATTCATGGGGGGAGAGCTATAATTTAAGAATTTCACAAATTAAAAAATGGATTTTCCAGAGTGAATTTCAATGTTATCAAAATCAGACCGGATTGACCGATTTAATCAGTTCAATCGTGAACCATCGGTAATTCGGTTCGGTTTGATATCAAAATTATTTTTTATGTTGAACAGGTCAAAATCAGTTGAACCGGTTCAACCTGGTTCAAATCAAATTTTGAAAAATAAAATTTAAAAAATGATAAAAATAGGAATGTTAAGAAAGAAAAAATGAAAGGAATATGAGAAAGGTAAAAAAGGAGGAAGTATAATATAATAAACTTAAATAGGAAGTGAAATAGAAAAGATAAGTATTCAAAATTGATTAACGTTAAAATGAAAAATTATTAAAGAGCATAAATAAGGAAATAAAAATGAAAGTGTTAAAGAAAAAAGAAATAAGAATAATTTAGGATAAAATTTATTAATATAACATCTAGCATTAATAAATAATAGATATTAAATTAATAATAATCTATTTATATTTATATGTTAATCATTTTTTTATCATTATTAAATTTTTTAATAAATAAAATTATGTTATATTAGTTTTTATTATTTTTAATAGGTTATTAGTATAATATTCATATATTATATCATATAACTTATATTATATCATTGTAATTATTATAAATAATATTATTTTAATAAAATTTGGTTTAATCCGATCGAACCTGATTGAATCAATCCAACCGCGACCCAGTAAGGAGTCCGGTTCGGTCTCCGATCCGGTTCTGAAAATATTAGTAAATTTCATCTACAATTATTTAACTCAGAGGTATTCTATAACATTTTGAAGATTTAATCCTAATTTTAAAATCGAATCCCATTTCACGTACATAAAATTGTATAATTTTTCAATAACATCTCATACCCTAATTACACATAAAATATAATAAATAGAAAACAAATAGCTTAAAGTATAGTAAAAATTTTTGACCAAGATAACATCAACTAGTCCATAGACCACATAGACTCTATCATCATATACCTAGTATAGGGTTTAACATATCACAAATAATATAAGGAGCTCGTATACAAATTCATGACTCAAGACACATGGGTCATACATATTAGACGGCATATGAAGAATAACATAAAAAACACTTCAAGTTCAATCCTCATCATATTTTTTGAAATGAGGGACGACAATCAGTGAGGGAGATCGTCAATCCGGCTCCTACATGTGCAACCGTTATAATGAGGTCTGCACCGTCGAGCCTATGCCTCCTCCGCACCTACATAGATTATTGAGGTACAAGAGATTTTTCTCATTAGAATACGCTCATGCTATCCCATAATATGATTTTTACATGTCATGACATGTATTACAACATAAACATATATAATTAAAAATCGCGCATGTTATGAGTTATATATGCACTTTTGTCATGTTAACAATCATCATAACATCGTATAACATAGATAAACGTTTAAGGCACACTATGCACTTATCTTACATATATTTATCATCTTCAATTATAACATTGCATGACAATGAAACATACATTAACATCCTTTAGATGCTTACATTACCATCTTCATTATTATGTCTGAGTCAATTCATCTTAGCCATATCATATGACTACATCACCTTTTCATCCTCTATCTTTAATTAAACAGTTTTTATTTTATCTTGGTGATTAAAAATACCATATTGATTAATCGATCAAAACTAACTAGGTTGGGATCTCTTTGTCCCAATTGAAGATTTGAGCCACTTTGGTGTGGATTGTTTTCCCGGGAGCATTACACTTATGCTAACTAGTGTAGACTTTGTTCCCTTCGACAATTATGGCAAGTCATCTTCATAAGCCTATCTTGTAATTGCATTCATCAATGCATATAATTATTCAATATATATGACATCTTCAATGACACCCTAATTATACTAATAGATTAGAGTGTAAATAAAAAGCGTAAACTTCAATTACTATTCATTAAATCGACCCAAAAGCCCGCTATGGCTTTTTTATGTGTGCAACGATTCATTACGATCAACTTGTAGGATGTTAACAGAACAATTGTTTTTGCCCCTTCTACTATGGTTTACATGGTTGCACTACGATTTGTCTCGGTTTTCTACGACTTGATCGTAGGGAGCATCCAAATGAGTTCTTTCCTAAAACGTCCTCGCTACAAATGTTTTCAGGCACCACGATCGCAGTACGTGATTGTAATGTAGCATTCCTATCACTATAGTTTGGAACGTGCCTCCATAGCGCTATGGTTCAATAGGCTTGCACAATGGTCTAATGCGATCGTAGTGCATGGTTCCCTCAGTAATCATTGTGATCGTATGTTGCCCTTTATAGCAACACAAAATAGGGAACCGAACTCCCACTCTACACTATCATATTCTAATGTCTCTACAAGGTAACTAACCAACTACAACAAATCTAACATAAAAAACAATATAATAGTTGATACTTAGCATGATTGCATTAAACAAGCATCCAATATGCAATGGAACAATAATTTCAAAGAAATAACACTCATCCCACTAAATGAAAGAACACCATGTGCATTTCCTAACTTTCTATACCATAAACATCAAATAAGTAATAGTTTAATGGCATGGTAACAATTAATAAAATGTAAATGATAATAATAATCGACAAGCACATTTAGTTTAATGAAACGGTAACTACATCTACAATTCATGTGCCCTATCTTTTCATTATCAAATAACAAGTGATTTTTTAACACCCCAATCCACACAAGCATTAGAACACTTGAATCCCCTCAAACATATCTTAATAAAGTTTTGAGCAAAATCTCAATCTTTTACTTCCTTCCTCTCTTCTCTCTTCTTTTTCTTCCTTCCCTAGGTAAAGCACTTGATTCTTCGTCCTTTCCAAGGTGAAGCAATTGATCCTTCTTCTTGTTCTTCCTTTCCTATGTGAAGCACTTGATCCTTCTTCTTACACTATAAGAAAACTAGCAATTAGCGACGCAAAATAGCATCTCAGAACATGATGATGCTAAGTCGACGCCACGAGCGCCGTTATGGCATCTCAGTTGAGTCCCAAATAAACGATGCTACTTGCCTCTTAATAGTGTGACATTAGCATTGTCTTAGCGTTTCGAAAAATAGATGCTAACGAAGACGTCATAGCGACGCTAGATAGCCACTATTATTGCGCGCCATGAAGCGAAAGTGCGCAAGAGAACCTTGCATTGTTCTCGCGTCGACAGCATTCGATGCGACGCTAGCGTTGCATCTTCTCAGATGCTATGGAGATGCTTCTGGCATCAAATTTAAGATGACGCTCTGTAAACGTCAATATGAAAAAGCACTATTTTAACACTTACTTGACATCTCATAACTATATATGTTAATTAAGAAATTACTATATATGTTAATTAAGAAATTTTTATATCGCTATATGTTATCTATTTTCATGTAACCATATATATTATCTATATTATACTTTAATCAATAAATAAATTAAATATTGTATATACACCTTCAACATATATATGTATTCTTACATAATTACTTATATATGTCTACATCTAGAGGTGTTCACGGGTCGGGTTGGACCCGGCCCGTGAACAAATCCGACCCGACCAAATTTGGTCGGGTTGGGTTACGGGGGTTGGGGGGCTGGATCCGACCCGACCCGACCTGGTTCGGGTCGGGTGGTCGGGTTACCCGACCACCCAATTTTCTTTTTTTTAATTTTTTCTTACTATTTTATATTTTATTTAATATAAAAAATATTATTTATTACTATTTTAAAAGCATAAATATGTTTTCTAACTATTTAGTATTATTTATATAGTTTAAATATTTTATTTTAGTTTTTTTTAAACTTTTTAAATCAAATATAAGCCTTAAGTTTAAATAAAAAAAGAAAAAAATAAAAATAAAAAGTCGGGTCAATCGGAGTCGGATCGGGTCAACTCAGGTTGGAATTTTCCAACCCGTACCCAACCCAACCTGACCCATGATCGGGTCGAGTTTAGTTCGGGTCGGGTCATCGGGTCCACGGGTCGATCCGACCCGGTGAACACCCCTATCTACATCATAGGAGTGTTTCCTAAATATATAATTTGTTATCTATATTATATATGTTACTTATCCCTACAATATATATCATATCTTAATTATACATATATTATTTTTATATTCTTAATCATGAAATTATGATGGTTTGAATTATAAACTATATATCATATCTTAATAATGTCAGTTGCTCCGCTGCCGACGAAGCACGTAGTCGGATCGTCACATAATAGGCGATCCATTGGTGGGTCGGCTCCACGTATCACTCCAGGTACGTGTCACATAGACAATAAAGTTTTCTAAATATTTTGCTCTTTTGACAGTTGCTCCATCGTCGACGAGGCACATAGTCGGGACGTTTCAATCGGCATGTCACACCAAGTTGTTATCTGTATATTTCATAAATTTAAATAGGAAATGTATTTTCTTATGATGACAATTGCTACGCCGCTGCCACCGTTGAGCACATTCTAGCATTGGCGAGCGACATCTTACCCCAAGTGATATATTTATTATTATTGACATTATATTTCTCAATTAATTACATTAATCATTCTTTAATAATGCCAGTTGCTACGCCGTCGAAAGCACAAGCACCCGGCTTGTCACATTCTGACAAGCGGACTGTCACGGATCATGCAGTGATAGACATCACTTGAGATGAGGACATTACTATACAAATATCAATTATCACTAGTTTAATTTGGTATGACACTAATGATTTATTTTGTATTAGGACCTGTAGATGATATCGGACCTTCTCAGCTTACCCTAGTTGTATAGTTGATGATTCCTCTTCGACAAATGAAGATGAATTATACGATAATAGGGTGGTCACCGTGAATAATATTGCTCGACCGTAAGTTAAATAAGTTATAGAATTTTTGTTATAATTTTGGTTATCATTAAAAATTAATTATTCTTTGTAATTGGCAGGACCACTTTCATACCCACTAGTATCATGCGGGATGTCAGCTCGTTCTTTCACACTTGCCGAAAGGGGCAAGATCTTAGAAAGATGTCACAATTCAAGTGCGGGATGACATCTTTCGAGTCTTTATGGTACGATCTTCTATTTGAGTTACATATTATTTTAAAATTACTAAGTTTTAACGTATTATGTAGGAGACAAATCAGTTTCATCCGGATCTTAGTTTAGGAACGATTTGAAGAGCTTTTGAGGAGGTCGCTACGAAACGTCTCTAAAATCGATTGTACAAGTTTCGCAGGGTCATCATGTCCATCGG
This sequence comes from Pontederia crassipes, assembly GCA_030549335.1. Classification (NCBI taxonomy): domain Eukaryota; kingdom Viridiplantae; phylum Streptophyta; class Magnoliopsida; order Commelinales; family Pontederiaceae; genus Pontederia; species Pontederia crassipes. Next base: position 63,495,202 of record CM060196.1, on the reverse strand, counting down.
TCTCACTTTGTAGTAGGGCATACAAAGATGCCCAAGACATATTAGGCGTTCGATTTGAGAGTCCTTATATAGGAAGTGGTAAGTATGTTACTTTTAAATTATTTTTATAATTTTTTAAAGTCCAAGTATTTGATGTTCATAAAAAACGGATGAACAATGAGAAAGAAAGTCGAAAAAAGTAAGAGTTAATCGACTTTCGAAGTCTGAGGCCCACATCCACACAGGGGGTTCGATGCGATTTGAGAGCATCGACGACGCATGATAATTTACATACAAAGTCAATTAATCAAACTTTTAATTTTTATGGTGCTAGTGTCCTTATTTAACTTTTTAAAAAATACATTTATCACTAAAAAAAATTTAAAATATTTAAAGAGACAAAATACTACCACTACATATAAAATAAAATAAAAAGTGTATTTTAAGAAACATTCAACTTTGTAATGATAGGAAAAACATACTATCACTATTTTCTCTCTATTCATTTTAAATTCAAAATGATAAATAAATAAATAAAAAAAAGTGCAGCAACCCATAAAAAGTTGCTGCCCTCTTGCTGGTGCTAGGATAGGGGTGGACTTGCGGACCATGTTCGGATTGACCAAGTCGGATATGATTGTACTCTGAGCCATATTAGGCCGGCACGATCAAATCGGATAAAATATATTGCAATATGGTATGTAATTGAGCCATAAAACAAACTGACTTTTTATATCTTAATCGAGCTGAGACATAATTCCAGAAACGCATGTATTGTCCAGGAACATGGCATAGGGAGACGGGCCCGGCCGGGACCAAAATGTATGGGTGTTAGATATGTTTTTTTATATTACTAGAGTTGGACATGAGATAATCCGAGTTAAGCTTCTACTTAAATAAGTCAAGTCTGTTATAAAATAAAAATACTAAGCTTGGCCTATAACCTATAACAAGGTAAGAACATAAGTTTAGCTTGACTGATTTGATTAATTTTTAATACCTGATTTATCTTATTAGCTTGTTAAGCCCGATGATATATTAGATTAAATATATTATTTTTAAAAAATAATAATCTGAACTAAATAAAGGAGGTATCACTAATTTATTTTTTGAACATATAATAAAAATAGCAGTATTGGATTCAAAATTGAAGATTGAAAAAATAAAAAATCATTTTATTTTTTAAAATTATATATAACATATAATATATTAATAAATTTTGGCTTGATAAGGTATAAGGTTAGGTTAATTATTAAGAGACTAAATCTCTTTAAGAGCATATGCTTTTCTCATTTTTCAACTTAGCTTATTTTAATAATAGGTCAAGCCCAACTAAGTAAAAAATAGGTCGAGTCACGAATGGCTCACGAACGACTCGATTTATTTCAAAACCTTAAATAAGCATTTATCTCTATCTTTTTGTGGACACTTTCATTTAATCCTAACCCTTAAAATTTATGTGCATTTAATTGCATATATTTATGTTCTTACGATTATTCAATTTTATGTATTTCAAGAAGATTTTATAAATTAAATAACGTCGCAAGGAAATTGAGATGAGAGATGATCACATTTGATTCTTTTTATCATTTATTTTAAATAAAGAAGAGTAAGGAGGCAAATATTGTAATATCAAAAAAAGATATTATAATTAAAAGAAAATAAAGTTTAAGCATTTGGGATTAGGATTTAATGGCCGTGAGACCTCTCAAAAGAGGTCTCACGGTCAGACGTCTAAGCATGGCCGTGAGATGTCTGATTAATGACCGATCTCTTGAGGCGCGCGAACCGCTCGTGAACCGCATGCAAATCGGATTTTGAAGATGGGACAAAACTTGGTTTAGGATTTTTTTGCTGAACTGTCCAGTTCGAGGGGTCTGCAAAAGAAGTTTTCTTTTTCCTCTTTCTCCTTTGACATTTCAGCTCTCTTCATCTTTCCAGCGGAGGCGATCTCTAACCTTCAGATCAGTAGATGACGAGCTGCTAACCTTCAGATCAGTAGACGACGAGCTACGATCCCTCTCCATCGGCAAGTGGAAATTTCTTCCCCTTCTTTTACCACTTCTCTGTTCGAAGCCCTAATTTTTTTAGTCCATTTTTTTTGCTTCAAGCTCCAACTTTGTTTGCTGCTCCAAGTTCTACTTGCTCCCAATTTTTTCTCTTCTGTTTGTTCGCTCCCATTTGATGTAATTTGCTGCTCTTTTCCCATCCTTCTCTCTTTCTCTCACTTTTAGATCTTGTACGTGTCCATATTTTTGTTTCCCTTTCCACTGGTTGCATTTTTCCATTCTTATAGATTTTTCTCATATTTGTGTTTGTTGTTCCTGGTTTTTTTACAGAGATTTTTGTCTGTTTCTTTGTCCAAGCCCCAACTTTATATGCTACTCTAAGTCCTACTTGCTTACTGTTGCTTTTCCCCATCCTACTCTAAATCCCGTACGTTTCCATATTTTTGTTTCATCTTCCATTACAGTCATTACATTTAATTGTGTTCATCTTATGTGAAGTTGCATTTTGACTGCTTTGTTGCTGACACCTATCCCTTTTATCAGTTGCCTCCATTAAAAAGCTCAAGCACGAGGTTTGAAACAATTTTCTTCATCCAATGAGCTAGCATAGAATGACTTTCTCCGGTGATTTTTATTCATTATCCTTATAGTGTTGTGAAGATGATTGTAAACAATGCATCAAAATGGTTGCATATTTCTTTCTATTTTTTCTCAAAATCAATATTGTGAACATGATAATGAAAACAATTGTGGGTTAATGGATTAAAACATGTTTAAACTTAGACTGTATGCTTTTGACAAATATGTCTAAATAGGCTATCATGGTAAAATTCTTTGAATCATTTTTGCCAAATGAAAACTGATGTTCAGAATGTATATAGATTTCATGCATTTATACAGATTTTATATGCATACATTTATGTATACAGATTTACAAGATGACATTGTCGAAATGCCATTGCCAATACGAAGCAGTAGTAAGAACATATTGGACTGAGCGTAACCCTGGTCGAAGATTTTTTAGTTGTCGATTTTATGGAGTGGGTTCAAAACATTATAATATCATTTGCTTTCAATACTTTATTTCGAATATAATATGTTAAAACACGTATTCTTATTTTGTAGAAACCAGGAGCATGTCAATATTTCAAATGGATGGATCCTCATTTTGAAGAAAGACCTACCCATGTGATAAATGGATTATTGCGAAAGATCGATAGAATGGAAGTTGGAGATGAATTTGAAGGCGAAGTTAGAATGAATAGAAATGTAATCAAGTTCTTTTGTAAAATCCTTTTTGTAATGTTTGTTATTATAGTTGTGATGATCATGCTAATATGACATCAAAGAATTATGCGCTTGGAATTAAGCTTTCAAAACTTTGTAGCTTTCATATTTTGTATACTGGACAAATTTTATTGTTGTAGCGAATTGTGGCATCTTTTGTGACATCAATAAGCTTTCCTTCTACTAGCAAATTGTGGAGAATGAGATTTGTTGCTTGATGTTACACCCTACTCGGATATCTTACATTTGTTCTTTTTTACCGCATTGTCTCACCTCAGTTATGCAAGTTACGAGTTATGCAAGATAAGATTTTTGCACATGACATTGAAGGCCATGAAAGATATAAGACATGAAGCTGGCTTAATTAATACTAATAAAATTCTTAACTTTCAAATAAAAAAGAGGCAACATTACACAACTGTTTCGATAGTTTTCCACACATTGTCTTCAATCTACATAATTTTTTTATACAACTGAATGCTTTTTTCAAAGCACATAATCTCTGTTATGAAAGCTTCCATTTGAAATACTGAAGGTTCATCAAAATGGATTCGTCACAACTACATCATGATACACCAATTGCCATCACGTTCAGGGAACTGCATACATAGGAAACATCTTAAAATAAGCAAAAAGCTGCAAAGAAGAGGCATGATGTAAGGTCGTAGAAATGGATCTAAGATGACAAATATGCTCTTGAAAGATCAAAGCAAAGGTCTTGATCACCTACTGTGTGGCCTGAATAGCAAGATACATAGTTGGAGCATTAAAGGTATAATATTTCATGAATGAAAAATTCACAAAAAATGTACAGAATAACTAACCAGACTAAGCATGATTATCAGTGCTTTGAGAATCTTGTTGGCTGGTTTGCATCTGAATTTTCTGTTCATAAAATAACAAATTCAGATATGTACAAACATGAGTTGAATGTAATAAAAATGATTTGGTACATGATCTACCTGCATCGTCGAACATTTTCTCCTATCATGTCCTTTCTTTTCGCACTTTCCACTGTTTCTTTTCTTTGAATTATTTTGTGGCATAGAAATTTCTATACCTGACTTAATCCTTCCAACATTTTTTGGTCTACCCTTAGCCTTTATACGTGTAGGGTCCCGTATAACAAATTGTGAAGTTTGTAAGTAGACATTTGTTGGTTGACTGGCTGGCACTTTAGCAGTACTCGATTGACCAAATTTCACTATTGTATTATCAAAATGGAAGGCACCAAATCTTTTTATAACATCATCGATAATGTGGGTTCCAAATTGTAAATGCTTAGCTGAAATTAGACCCATTTCTTCTATTTTTCAAAGATTACTTTGCCAAGCTAACTTATGAAAAGAAGTAATAAAATTTGTAGAAGGACATGACTTATCATAAACTATATGTGCATTTGCATATCTAGCATTTATCGTCCATCTTTGAAGGATATATTTTTCAGGTATAAATTTCACTCCTTTCTTATGAAGGATACATAAAATATGACAACAAAAGAGTCCTTCCTGTTCACATTTCTTACAAGAACATTTTATAGAAATGTTCTCATGGTGGCTAAACTCCACAATATGTTTTCCTTCATCATCACTTCGTATTGGATATACTGAATAGTGGATTTCTCATTGTCTTTGAAAATCTTATGCCCATGTAGGTTGAAAGATTGTGCATATTCTTGTTGAAATTTGCAAAACACATTGTGTGTATATATCTTGACTGCATGAACTTCTAATGAATTTTTTAAAAAGTAACAAGGAGTGGAGTTCATGGTGTGAAAATCCTCTCTTTCTTCAGCAGCACGATGAGATTTGATTGCGATATCATATTGTTCTACAAAATTTGACAGTGATGTGTTTGCATTAACAAATCCATCAAAGAATGCATTAATGCTTTCTGTCCTCTGAGTAGTGCGCATACCTGCAGTAAAAAGGTCTTTAAAGTATAATGGAACCCATTGCTTGCGTTTGTTAAACATGTTCTCTAGCCAATGACCATTTGGAATATCAAATTGCTGCTTCAAAGAGAGCCAACCATCTTCAAATTCTGTTACATTAGATGATTCATAAAGTCACCTATTATAAGCTTCTTTAAATGTACCTCGTGCATATAGATTCTGAAGATGGATCATTGCATTTTTTTTAATATGCCAAATACAAAATATATGCTCAGTGCATGAAAATATCCTACAAATAGCATTCCCCATTATAATATCTTGATCAGTAATAATGCAAGTCGGATGTTTTCCGTTCATACATTCAGACCATTTTTCGAACAACCATATGAATGTATCTTCTGTTTCACCTGCAAGTAGAGCACATCCAAATAAACATGATCTCCTATGATGATTAACTCCAGTGAACGGAGAAAATGGCATTCGTAAGTTATTTGTTCGATATGTTGTATCAAATATAACAACATCTCCAAAAGTCAAATAACTATCCCTTGATCTACCATCGGCCCAAAAGAAATTCATAACAGTACCATCTTCATCAAACTCCCAACTGTGGAAGAAAGCCCGGAGCAGCACTCATCTTATTTTGAAAACAAGATATGACATTTAAACATTCAACACCAAGATTGCTTTTTCTTTTTATTCTCAAATGATCGATACAATTTTGAGCTATTATAAGTGGCTCACCCGACATATTAAGCGCTTTAGCTGTATTTGATGGACCCATGTCATATCCATGTAGGTTAACAATGACGTCTTTTGATGTCTATGAAATTTTTTTTTGTGAACGCAAAAATTTGATCTTTGATGGAGATGTTAAAGGATGACTATGTTCTTTTTTAAATTTCCTTACTTCCCACTTTCCATCCTTTCCTTACCCAACATACAAATAAGCTAGACAACCATCTCTAACATATCTTCTTTGTTTAAACGTCTTTCCCAAGGTATTCTTCATATTCTTATTCTTATGCCTTTCTTTGGAACAAACGAAATGTCTACTTACAATATTTCCTGTGCGCTTAGACTTATGACTAGCATATTTTCTAATAGAGAATCCTATTAATTTAGCATACATATTGTAATATTTGTATGCTTCATCGTCAGTGTCGAATGTCATGCCAATCTCAGGCTTTCGTAGCTCAAGGGTTTTCACAGAATTCCAACTTTGTAAATCATGAGCACCCATTTCGTCATCACTATTCCCTTCCCCAATATTTTCAACATTCAACTTCATATCACTCCCTTCTTCCATATCAATTTCGGCCCCTTCTTGAGTATTATCAATTTGAGGCCCTTCTTGAGTATTATCTTTTTCAGTGAACTCATATTTAAAGAAAATAAATTAATTATTGAACAATTGACATCACTATATGCCAAAAATAACTGCTAAGTAACTGATATCCAACATATTTAACAATTAACATAGTAAACTCTTAGACATACAAAATCAGAATTCTTAATCCAAAATTATCAGCAATCTTAACACAATGAAATTGCATGTTGAAAACAAATGATAAACGAAAAATATTATTCCTTAACAAATGTACACAAAAATAAAGGCTTGTAGATGTCTGTTAACAAAAAAAATAACAAGCTAGCTCACCTATGCAAATTCATGTCTGCAATCGAATTTTGGTATGTCAGGTTCAAATTAATAATATTTCCCATACTTTGATCATTTTGTTTTTGGGGGAGGTGGCAACAACAAAGCAATACAGATGCAACTGCACATAAAATGAATACAGGTAAGAGATCCAATGCCAATAATGCAAGGGGAAAGAAAACTACAGAAACATAAAAGAGAAGAACATGCAAGATATAGAGAGGGCAGGGGATGGAAAAATGCAATGCAACAGAGTAGCAACATGGTATCAATTTTGAGCAAAAAGAAGAATGAAAAATGCAACCAGTGGAAAGGGAAACAAAAATATGGACACGTACAAAATCCAAAAGAGAGAAAAAGAGAGAAGGATGGGAAAAGAGCAACAAATGACATCAAATGGGAGAGGACAAATAGAAGAAAAAATTTGGGAGCAAGTAGAACTTGGAGAAGCAGACAAAGTTGGAGCTTGAAGCAAAAAAAATGGACGAAAAAAATTAGGGCTTCGAACAGAGAAGAAGCGGTAAAAGAAGGGGGAAGAGATTTTCACTTGCCGATGAAGAGGAATCGCATCTCGTCGTCTACTGATCTGAAGGTTAGCAACTCGTCATCTACTGATATGAAGGTTGGAGATCGCCTCCGATGGAAAGATGAAGCAAGAGAGTTGAAATGTCACAGCATAAATAGGAAAAAGAAAACTCCTTTTGCATATCCCTAGAACTGGACGGTTCAGCAAAAAAAAATTCTAAACCAAGTTCTGTCCCATCTTCAAAATCCGGTTCGTGTGTGGTTCATGAACGGTTCGTGCGCCTCAAGCGATCGGCCATTAATCGGACATCTCACGACCATTAATTAGACGTCTGACCGTGAGACCTCTTTTGGCCATTAAATCCTTGAGATTATGTGGAAGTCTTTTCAAAGTTGAGGAAAAGTAATTTAAAGTTTCGATCGGTAAGGCAGACAATATGGTACAAGTTAAGGGTGGGGGACATAAAATTAACACAATTAAATTTCGTAAATTTTCCATTGGGTTTATATTATTTTTTTTTTCAGTTTGTTCTCGAATTTGTTTCTAATTCATTTTATTACTTTGTATTTCATGATCATTCAGCGTAATCTAACATTCCTTTCTAATTAATTTATTTCTAATCCAACTTGTTTATAAAAAAAAGTTAACGGAAATGTTCGGGTCAGTTTATAGGTCCAACAAATAATCCAACATTTTTTATGTCAATTTTGAAAATTAAGAATCTCGCTAAAACTATTAAGAAAACAAAAGTTCGAGTTTTTAGAGCTACTCCGCTAAATAAAAAAAAACGTTAGAAAAAAAAAACAAAAATATACATACGGTTAAGGTTATAAATAACTTAATATCAAAATTCTAAATATATAGAATTATAAGAAAATGTAATACAAATAATAAAAAATACCCATGAACTAATAATGCATTCAAAGAAATCTATGAACAAAAGTAGGGTCATACTATATTTTTTAGTTAATTTGCTTCAAAAAATCTCTAAAGGTTTATTTTGTTGGGGTTGAAAAAAAGGTAAAAAAAAGAATAGAATTTGTTCCCATTAATTTTAAATTGAAGAGAAAGAAGTAGAAAGTCATCTTCTCTTTTTTTTTTTAATCTTTTTCTGCTCTAATTTTCCTTCACCTCAAATCAAAGTGAAAAGGAAGAAAAAGACATATTTAATATTTATTTTAATCTTCTACCTAATAAATTAGACATATAATTATATATGAAAAGAATAAAATAATTTAAATAAAATAATCACTTAATATTTATTCCATTCCTCCCATTTAATGATAACTCAAGCACAAATAAATATTCACCTTCATTTTTTTACTTTTCCTTCTATCCTTTCTCTTACCATTTTTTATTTTCTCTTTACCTTAATAAATTTTGAATCAAGCATACCCTTAAATTTAATCGAACTATATTTTTTTATTTCCTCGTTTCAATTTACCAACTTTAATACGCCCTAGTGAAAACTGAGCGCTATCATGGAATGATATTCTCACCCACGAGACCATTTTGATTTTTTTTTCCGAAATAATATGAACTGCCGACAATTCAGCGAACAATTTGTTGAATGTTATTTAAGACAAATTAAAAGGTTAAGATGTTACACATTTCCTACAAAAACTGCTACAAAATAAAAAAAAATCGACATTATGGGTTCTTGTAACCCATAATAAAGAAATAATCGGTTGCTTGAAAAGGAAACGCCTGGCAGTCAATGGAATTTTAACAAATTATTTATTGCAATTTTAAGTGTTCAATGATTGAGATTTTATTTATTGTAATAAACTATCCAATCCTTAAAGTTATTGTTATATATTATATTCATAACAAAAATAAAATTTTTTTAAAAAAGTTAAATCCCCATAAATCAACTCAAAGGATCAATTCGACTCAATCCAGAATAAAAAAAGGCAAAATGAGATATAAATTTACTTTAGTACAATATATTATTCAAATAAATCCATTTTTTCGCGTGGGGTTTATTTGTTTCCCGACCGATACAAATATTCCTACGTGCATATGCGATTTGACATCTATTAATCTATTCAAAATTGTAACTACCGACAAAGATGGATGAATTTTTTTTTTTTTGCCGTGAAGAAATATATTAAAGAACTCGAGTTGACCAAATATCCTCACATCATTTTAGAATTGCATTTAAAATAATATTTGTTGCCACCAAAGGATAGAGTTGAAAATAGCCGTCGGATTTTCTATCTAAAAAAAATAATCATTATTTTTCAAATTTATTTATAAAATTGATACCATAAATCTATTTTGAAAAAATAAAAAATAACCTTTAACGGTTAGGTGGTTTTTTAGGGACCATACTTTTATATAATTTTATATTAAATTTAAAATATATTACTAAAATTTTAAAGTTATTAAATTATAGTTTGATAATGTGATAAAAAAGTAAAAAAAATTATTAAAAAATATTATGTATAATAAAAGAATTAATTACATATGTATTAATTATATAAATAAAAAATGAGCTCCAAAGACTCCTAATTTTAACGAGTGAATTTTAATTTATTAAAAATCATCTTAAATCATATTTAGATCATTAACTTTCGATTTTTTGGTACACTTTTTTCGGATTGGGTAGATTTTTCGGTTGGTCGATTTTTCTTACAACCATACCAAATGATCATTTGTTAAAAAAATATTGTTTCGTAAAACAATATTTAAATTGTACACAGACCATCAAAATGATCTCATATGATGACTATATTTGAAATTATTCTCACTCACATTTTTTTAACAGAGTTAACAACAATTAGACCTTAAAATTACTTGGTTACATAACTGGGATGCATTGCCTTAAATTGATAAGTTTACTTTTGCAGCAAAATTATTCAAGTGGTAGCTGATTGGAGTTGGCAAACAAAGGAAAATTTAAGTGTGCACTGAGTCGATTAAGATAATTTAATAAAATTGATGTGTTTTTATTTTAAATGCATCACGAGAGTCTCTTAGTTATTATGATGATGAAAATAAACAAAGGGAGCAAGGTAGGGAAGTGGTAGGTCGATATAGTTGCAATATTATCACGGGATTGAGTTTAATTGGAGAAAGGAATCTCCAACTCCTATCCACTGTTTGTCTTCGCATCGTCTGACATTGCAAATCTGAGCAATATATAATATATATATATATATATATATATATATATATATATAAACCATGGCATCTCCCCCCACATGCGATTTGGTTGGCCCCGACAGCACCGACGGCCGAAGCCCCCTTCCAACATCTTTCTCTCTCTCTCTCCCTCATATGGATGGTACAAATCAATTACAAGGAAGATGGCGGAATGCTTCGTTTCTGTCCTCTCTCTCTCTCTCATCCCCATATCCTCTTCATGCTTCCATTACCTTCCCCAATACAAAAAATGTGTATTAGTAACTTTTTGTACTCCTTTTGATTATTATAAGTAATCAATAAAAATTTTGATGGATTGTGACTTTTTCTTTTGAAGAATTTTGAAATTATGATCACAACGAAGCCTTAAAATCATTCTTAATTTCCCTCGTATAAGAAAATATATTAAGATTTTTACAAAAGTTGAAATGTATAATTTATCAGGCAAATTAAATATGTACTTTTATCAAGGACTTAATTGACCTCCTATGAGTAGGAGGCTCCTACGTATTGTTTATTAGATTCGCGATAGATGGTTGATCAATCAAAGCGCGATTAAGTGAGCTGAAGAAAAATCGGTGCTCAGTTTTTTCCTCAAATCAAGTCAACTTTTTCTCGCACCAATTTTTTCCTTTTCACCTATCTAGGCAATGCCAGTGGAAGAGATGCCAACATCTCAAGTCCCTCATCTCCTCCCTTCCTTTTTGTCGGATAGGCAAAAGACATACTTCGTCGGATTGATGCGTGACCACGCGAAGCTTTCCCAATGACCCGTCCGTTTGAACGCCAGAGCGCGCTGCGAAACCACGAGTAAAATTGAGGATGTGGTAGACGCCAAGGAAATGGGAGTCGGGGCTCCATGATCACGCGAAGTGAGATCTCGACCGTAACTAGGAAAGTTGACGAGGAAGGTGATCATGGAGAAGACTCCATGGATGAGATAAGCACACGTATGAACAAGTATGCCATGATAATATATATGATAAAATGAATGTGTGAAAACACTCTTTGCTTCATACTCTAAGAAACAACATCTAAGCTGTCCAAATCAAACCGGACGATTCTTTCTCTCTCGCGCGAGATCTCGTCTCCCTCAGCCATCAGACCTCTCACAACCTCATCTCTCACGCGGTCGATCGACGATCTTGCCACCCCTCCTACTTGACTCGTGATCGAACCCCTTTGTTCTCTCTCTCACACGCTGGTGATTCTCTCTCTCTCTCTCTTGATCTGGAGGCTAATGGAGTGCGACCTCGAAGTCGACGACTTGGAAGTAATAGCAGCTGACGTCAGAGCGAAGGGTATCAGAGCTGCAACTCAATCACGATCTCGGATCTTCCCCACTGCAAATCTCTCTCTCCCTCTCTCGATATCCAACAACTCGATCGATCTATGGAGGGTGACCGACCATCAATGATGATGAGGCACTGATGAAGGCTATCTACTAGGGAGACGACGAGGCACAAGGTTCAGAGAGAGAGAGAGAGGAGGGTGATATCCGACGCTGCAACTCGATTGATCGAGGGTGATCGGCAACGACAATCGGTAACATCGATGGAGAGACACCGATGATGACAATCTGCTAGGGCAACTATGAGGCATGAGGTTCAAGTCGAGAGAGAGGGAGGGCGATATCCGATGCTGCAACTCGATCGACCGATTGATCTCCGATGTTGGAACTAGATCGATGAATCGAGGGCGATCGGCGATGACGATCGGTGACGGCGACTGTGAGGCACCAAACGATGGCTATCTGCTAGGACGACGATAAATTAGGAGAGAGAGGTTCAAATTGAGACGGAGAGAGAGGGGGATGGAGGATTGGATTGCATCTTGCGAAATGAATATGAGACGCTGGATCATATCTTGACAACATCCGATTAGATCTAATCTAAACCGTCAAATTTGGTATAGGCAACTCAAATGTTACTTTAACGATATGAAGCAAAGGGTGCTTTACAACTCTATTTTACCCATATATGCTACCTAACTTCTATATATAATTGCTTCAGAATATTACATATATAGATGGATTGATGTATAATTGGCAAAGATTTCATATGGAGATCAAGAGACAGGGAAGATAGAGAGGGAATATGGGCAACTATTTTTTAATAGTCACCACTCAATTTTTTTATAAGCATTATCGATAGTCTAATTCGTGTGGCACTGTATGCTCCACGGATTGAAGGTCAATGAACTATGAGCCAAACTAATTCGATAAAATCATCTCACATCGCATGATTGGTAATTACGGATGAGATTTCTAATAAAAAATTTTAATAGTCTTGAACTCGAAATCTAAGCGAGGAGGAGCCCTTATGAGCAGCCATTTTTTACAATAGAACTTTTCTTCGAATTGCTTGAGCTTTTTCCTTGTCACCCTACAAATTGCTCTGACTTTTTTCATATCTCGTCGCACGTCCATTCCTCATCTAACGAACCATTATGCAGAAGGATGGTCCTACCTACTTAATTAGAACATTAAACCCTTTGATATATATATATATATATATATATATTAGACTGTAATTTTTTTCCCATTTTTGACATGTAAATAAAGTTCTTAATAATGTTGGATAAATGATTTTACAACATAAAAAAAATCATCACTTTTTAATAATTTATGAAGATCGCAAAATATATGTTAATTTTTCAAATATCATTTGTACTGACATGAATTATAATTAACTTAAGGCGTTTTTTCACACGAAATGAAAAAAAAAATAAAGGAGATTCCCACCAAGTTTATTCTCAATTGAATCAAAATCGAATCGGATCGGATCAATCAATTTAACTTTAATCGTGAATTGGCCGATGATCTGATCCGGTCACTTGTCAAAATTAGTTTTAATATTGAACCAATAAAAATTGGTCGAACCGATCGACTAAACCAGTTCAACTCGGTTCAACTCGAGTTTTTTTGAAAAAAAATTAAAAAATGGCAAAAGTAGGAAAGTAAAAAAGAAAAAAATAACGAAATATAAGGAATGTTAAAGAGGGGTCTATTATATGTATAAAATTAAATAGAAATTAAAATAAAGAAGGTAAGTATTTAAAATTGAATAACATTAAAATATAATATTATTAAAGGGCATAAATAAAGAAAATAAAAAGAAAAGTGTTAAAAAAAGAAATAAGAATATTTATGATAATTTTTTTAATATAGCATCTATCATCATGAAATAATAGATATTAAATTAATAATATATTTCTATTTATATGTTAACCATTATTATTTATCATTATTAAATCTTTTAATAAATAAAAATTGTGTTATATTAAATTTTAATATTATTAATGAGTTATTAGTACAATATTCATATACCATATATCATTTAACTTATATTATATCCTTATAATTATTATAAATAATATTATTTTAATAAAATTTGATTCATCTAATTCATATAACTTATAAATCCGATTGTCCGGTTCTCAAAACATTGTTTTTTTTATACCACGTCACGGTAACAAACAACTGCACCCCTCTTTATGACCCCTCCGTTCTTTCTATATATCGTGCTCCCATCTTTTTTGTTTCTTTCCTGGTTTTGCTCGGCTTCATCTCTCATGGCTGCTGCGTCGTCGTCTTCTTCTTCTTCTCCTCCTCCTCCTCCTCCTTCTTCATGTTCTTGGAGCGTTGCAATGTCTCCGGGATGCCTTCCGTCGGTACTCTACAACTTGGAGACCGACGACGACGACGCGTCCGGGAGCAGGAAGGTGCCCCTGGTCATACCAGTCCTGGCTTCGCTCCTGGAGAGAACGATCGCCCGGAACGAGAGAGCCGCCAGGGAAGGGGGCCCCCGCGCGGTTTCAGCATCGTCGGTGGACGGCGACGACGGAGGCCTCGCGGCCTTCGGCAGCCGCCGGGTGCTGGACATGACTCTCCAGTCGTTCCTGGGGAGGTTCTTCCGGTACGCCCACGTCACGCCGGCGGTGTATGTCGTCGCGTACGTCTACATGGACCGGCTCTGCCAGCTGAACCCTCGCGTCCGGGTGTGCTCGACGAACGTGCAGCGGCTCCTCGTGACCGCCATCATGGTGGCCTCCAAGTTCGTCGAGGACATGTGAGTACTTCATCAGGCCAACGTTTGTTAATTATTACATCAATCTACAGTTAGCTTTGACGCCTGACATGAACAACACAACAGCACTCTGATACAGAAAAGGACTCCGAATTCGATCTTATAAGTCTCATTGCTTCTTTCCGAATTCGCTGCAAACTGCAGGAACTATTCCAACTCGTACTTCGCAGAGGTTGGAGGATTGGCCGCAAGGGAGCTGAACGGCCTGGAGCTGAAGTTTCTGTTCATGATGCGTTTCAAGCTGCACGTGAGCCTGAGCGTTTACGAGAGCTACTGCAGCCATCTGGAGAGGGAGGCGAGCGTCGGCGGAGGGTACCAGGTAGAGAGGAGCCTCCGGCGGTCGGTGTGCGCCGAGGCCTCGTCGGCGGAGGGGCAGAGAAGGGAATTGAGCGACCAGATGGCCCCCGGCGTCCTTTAAGTTTTTTAAGGGGGAGGCACGGCAACTTTTATTTCGCACAGCAAAAGTATAGCTGTAGATAGGCCCACCGCAACTTGGTGAAAGCGAACTTTTCCATGTGTATTTTGTAATGTCTCAGACAAAAAAAATTAATTAACATAAATAATACGAATGCCTTTTTTATTACAAAAAAAAATGAGGTGAGAATTGGGGAACATGATTTTATAAATCCACTTCCGTGCAAATTCTATTATATCTATTATATCTTTACAATTATTCTCTATTATATCTTTATTAAAAAAACTTTATTTCCCATACTTAGACATAGAATACGGAATAATACAAATTACTTGAGATTATTGGGATAAAACGTCACTAATTCTCAATATTTATGTGTCTGGAAATTAAGTCTATTTTCCTATGTCATAATTAATGTAAGTTTGGAGTGATATAAGTTTTTGGTTAAAGTACATGAATTTACAAAAATAGTTTTTAAGTACTTTATAATATTAAACAATTTGTTTTGATAACACAAGGAAAAAAATGATCGAGTTCTAGCGGCATTCTTGTACAATTGTAGGTGTCACCAGAAGCTACCAGCCGTGATCGTTCACGTTTCTCTTGAGTAGTTGGTTTGTGAGTTAATTTAATTTGCCAACTATCGCCATTAATGAGGAATTTGATGCTATTGGTGTTACAAAAACATATGCCCCAGCATATAGCTGTATAAAGTCATTTTTCTACTAGTTATATATATTGATCCAAAGCATAGATCAATCTAAATCTACATGACAGCCACAAATGATGCCTTAAAGAACAAAGATCGTGCTTGCAACCACTTGAAATAGTCAAGTATGGGTCATTGGGTCTCATGTCTTATCTTAATTACAACAATAAGGAAACACAAGATAATTGTGTATCAAGAAGTAGAAGAGAACGAAAATAATTAAATAATCTCCTATCAATGTATCTCTGGTAACCAAAGTGTGGAAAAACTATATATATATATATATATATATATATATATATATATAAAGTCCTAGACTTTTACTAATTCTATGTATATATGGAAATATTAAATGATAGTATATCTAATATCGATATTTACTTTATGTAATTTCATAATCAATGTGCATATACATAGTTTACATGCCAATTGAGTGATTTCATGTATGTTAGAAGAGAAAGTAATATAATTTTATAATGCTAATTATGGAGGACATTATCGTGCTTATTGATATTCTTATATTGGATTATTTTTAAGATCCTAACTTATATTTTTTGCGTCTAACTCTAAATTATAAATTTATAACTTGTAGTCCCCACTAAATTTGGTACTTAAATACTTCAGTTAAGTTTAATTTATATTTTTTAAGTTCCTTCTTTAATAACTATGAAAATCATTTTTCCCCATACTACTTAATATGAAAATTTTGTAAAAAGATAGAAAAAAATACATAAGCATAGTTTTGAATAAAAAATATTATTAAATAATATTTTCGCCATATTATTATTTTTATTGTAATATGAAAGTAAGGAAAAAAATGATATTTCATAATTAGTTTTAATACTTTTTTATTTAAATTAATGGAAGGACTTGTGTCAAATTGGATGGTGGAGGACTAAAATTTACAAATTTATGATTTAGGATTAGATGGAAAAAATATAATTTAAGGGGTGTTAAATGATAACCCTTTTATATAAGATAAAAATATATAAACTTTTAGGTCCATCGGTGGTTTAGGTTTACATCATGCATAAAGCTGGTCCATTTCTATATTTAATTGCATTCGCCAATACAAGATAAAATAACATTAAAAGACCACAAATTTTTTTTTTATTGTGAAGTTTGTTCATGGGCCATGTTAACTGGCACATGATTCAGTAATTCAGAAGAACACATATCTTTTTCTTTGAAAGTTGTGCATTGCAGCATATCAAGAACAATAGGAAGGAATTATTGTTTTAGTAATATAAGTTCTTTAGACTATATTTTATATTTTATGATTGGGAAATAGAAAAATATTTTGGGAGAAGTCAAAATATTATAAATAATTATTAAAATAGAAATATTTTAAAATTATATAATAATGATATTAAAATCTAAAATTAATCCATTTGAGAGGACCAAACTATAATTACTAAATTCTAAGATTAAAATAATCAACGTAGATTGATAATTTAACATTTTAAAAACTAAAATGATGAAGTTTAGAAAAGGCTCCCTATTCATGCATAAGTCCGTCCCTCTTGTGAAGTGACATATATGATATATCTCAACTTATGAAATAAGTGATTTCAAAATCAATTAATCAACTCCCGCAAAAAAAAAACAATTTGATTATATTTTTTAGCAAATGAATTATATTTATCTTTTTACAATTACTTCTTTTTATAAGCATAAAAATAAAACAATTAACAACGAATGTATGAAGAGTCAATCTTACATCAATGAATTCCTTCATCACTTAAGAGATTTTGGATTATTTAATTAACACAAATCCGTTGGATTCACTCATTCGTGAGCAATGAATTCCTCATTTTTTATTATTATTTATGAAATGATAATAAAATAAAATTATAGGGAAAAGTGAAGGAGAGACCAACATACGAAAAGCTACATAATTATGAAAATTACTTAATTAGAAAAAAAATTGGGAGAGTAAAAAATTCCCTCTCTGATCACATATACATGAATAACCCTTTCAAAGCGCGAGATATAATTGCTATGTACATCAACACATGAGGGTATAATTGCCATTTGAAAAAATTAAAAAAAGTAAAAATAACAAAAAAGTTTCAGATACAGACATGTTTAGAAAATTAAAAAGGACTAATTATTTGTTTAATCTCAATTTCAGAGGAATCGAAATATTCAAATTTTGATGGTAAACATGATAACTAAGTTTTCCTGATTAGTCTGATATTTCATTAAGTAGCACGTTTGGCTTTGATGATTGATACTTCCATCATAATGTAAGTACTCAAAATTTTAAATTTCAAATTAAAAATATAAGTTCTTTATTTGAATAAAAATGAGCATATCGCATTTTTTTATCACGCTAATTCTACGTATTTTTTTATTTTTCTATGATATATTCATTTAGTTATAATTTAAATGATGTAATAAATACATTTAAAATTAGTTTTTTTAATTATGTAATGTACGAGGGAACTATTATTATATTTATTAAAAATCATATTATCATGCGATCATAAATTGTGATCATATAGCATAAAATTCTGAATATTTAAATTAGCATCATTTTATTTAACAATATAGATTTTTCTATTTTGAGTCATAAGATATTAAGATCAAAATGATATAAAATTAAAGGATTATTTTCTTAAACCTCTCTTCAATTACAATGATTTTTAAAATATGACGTTATTAAATTTTATGAGGATTTTTACTTCAGTTTTTTCGTCCATTTTGTTAAATTTTTTTGTTATTTTACTTCTAAAGAGACTAAAATGCTTTTTTATGAATTATTCTCTTAAAATAAAATAAAATAAAATATTTGTGACGTCAGAAATGTCAAAGATCCTCTTTTTAATATTTTTAGCTTTTATATTTATTTACTATTATTTTAAAATAGAGGACAATTTTTAAAAAGGTATTTTAGTTTTTTCATAAACAAAAATAAAAATAATAGAAAAATTGACAAAGTAATACAAAAATGTTGAAGTGAATAACGGTGTACGATAATTAATATAATTTAAGAAAAGTTTAAGAAAGTAATGAAATGCTAAATTAAAAACTAGACGATCATCTAAATTATAATTAAAATATATAAAAACCGATGAAAAATATGACTAAAGTCACCTCTGCAATGGTGATACTAAAAAATGCGTTGAAGTAGATTGTTATGCTTTTTTAAAAGAATAAAAGAAAAGAGATGAATGGTTGGACGAAAATTTGATAGTATAAAAGATATGAAATATGGTGAGATAGAAAATGTTAAAATTGAACTATGAATAAAGTGAAAGTGTTATTTACTTTATCTTGTTTCTTATTTTTTTTACTATCAGATCTTCAAAATTATTTGACAAATTCAATTATGAATAGTTAAATAAAAAACTTTTTAAAAAGTCCAAACTCTTTTCTAACTTGCGGTCGTAAAGAGGTAAATGGGGGAAGTAAAAAGTGACCTTGAACTTTGGCAGGGATTGCGGGGCTCCGGTTGGGACTGCCGCCTTCGATTGCGAGATGACGGTGGGTGGACTGGAGCATCGTAACGAGCCGCCATCAACGGCCGGGTTCACGGGCTGAACCATCCACTCGCTATCAACGAACCGGGATTTACGGGCACGGATCGAATTAACGAACCGGCTACCTCAGAACTTGTGCTGCCGTGTTGTCCCCTGTTGTGTTGTGTCACGGCGGGGCCCACGACGTACGTCTTCGGTGTTCCGGTCCTTATTTTTTTTATATATTTCAATTTTTTTTCATTATTAAGAAATATTTGACATTTTAATATATTAAGAAGTTACGTATGAAGAGTCCTCGTCATGCATAAAGACGCAATGCATATATGTCATATAAATTGGCGTTTCCACCGCGATAAAATGATATTTAAAGACATTAACTCACGCATTTAGTAGGAAAAAAATGTGACCAATTTTATTTTGCTTACTGTTATGCATCGTTTATAAGGAATAACGTAAATTAGGACTCTACATTATTTATTAAAAAAAAAGGAAATTATTTGATAATGGCCCTTGTACTAGAAAATAATCTCTCATTTCACATAACATCAATAAAGGCGGTTTATCAATCTATAGAAAAACAAAATGGATAGATGATATATATATATATATATATATATATATATATATATATATATATATATTATAGTAGGACTTAAAAAATGGAGGTAACTATACATAATTTAAGTAGCATCTAACAAAAAACGGCGTTGATTGTTTATATATATATATATATATATATATATATATATATATATATAAACTTAGACCCGTAAGTTTGGTATAGTTTTTACCTCTTGCAAATGCTATTTTATCTATTGTTATTTTATAGTATCTTCCTCTGCATCTGTCCTTGTGTTTTGGAACTTTGTATCCCGTGAAGAAAATTAATTGCTGGGGTTCACGCCTATGCTATACATAAAGACGCATGAGATGATATCTTACTTTGTTACCGAGCCTTACATCTTGAAACAAATATGTCTACTCCACATATCTCATGATGAGTTAAATCCCCTTATACATTATTACCAAAGAATGCCACTTAATTTAATTACCCATGCTCCAACAAGTGAGACATATAGCTATTATAATAAAAATCTAACCATGCACGCACCGCGTATCCGATCTGAGCTACTAATTAAGATCACATCAACTTCTAACAACATGGTGCAGGTGCCTTGGAATGCTGTTGACAAGTATATCTCGTCAAGTCCCTCATAAACACATGACGACGAGCTTATTATTGAGCCACAAGTTGAGCTTATAAATGGCCCATCGTGCATTTTTTTTTGCTTCGTAGCTCCTTCCATCTTCTTCATCAATCTCTTTGAGGGGTACATAGTAGTGGAGCGAGCTCCCAAATGGTTCTTTCACTTGGCCATGCCGTTGCTTCCTCTCTCTTCTCCTTCTACGTCCTTGCCTCTCTCTTACTCCTCGGCCATTGCAATTGCTTCAAACCCAAACACCTTAACTTCACTGCAACTCCTGCAGGCGGCGGCGATGGTGCCAAAGGTTGGTCACCAGCCGGAGCGACATGGTACGGCAGTGCCGACGGCGCCGGGAGCGACGGTGATGACCTTTTTGATCTCTGATTCATGCATTTATTTTCTCGCTACGTTGTGGTGTACCCTCTGTGCGCAGCAGCGTGCCTGCAAATCAGTGACTTACTAACTATGAATTGGCGTTTAAATAAATCAAAAGGTGGCGCCTGTGGATATGGAGATGCAGTGAGCAGCCCTCCTTTCGCATCCATGATAGCAGCTGGAAACCCTAGCATTTTTCAGGGAGGCAAGGGCTGTGGCTCTTGCTATGAGGTACTGCGATCTACCGAGTTAATTAACTGAAGCCTTTGATGCATGCATGGTTTGATTGACAAATCGTTGATCCAATTGATCAGGTGAAGTGCACAGGGCACCCTGCTTGCTCCGGGAACCCAGTGACTCTCGTGATAACCGACGAGTGCCCCGGTGGACCTTGCCTTAATGAGCATGCTCATTTTGACATGAGCGGCACGGCATTTGGGGCCATGGCGCTACCGGGCAAGGCAGACAAGCTGAGGAACGCCGGAATACTCCAAGTGCAGTACACCAGGTAATTTTTGCTTTTAACCCGTAGTTACAATTAATTGACGAGTAGTTCTGCATGATAGAATTAAATTTATATCCCAATTCCCACACGTACTCGTGATCACTCTTCAGAAGAAACAAATAATTCATAGCATGTATGTGTTTGGATTCGCAAATGGCTCCATTTAGCATTATGCAAACTATTTCGTTTTTTTTCTTCTCCACTCACCTAAAGTAGAACATGACAAGCTGCACTGCACAATGTCTCCAAAAGCAGCCATGCACCTCAAGATTACAAAAAGACGCTTCATAGCATGAATGATCATATGTGCTTGCGATCTGCATGCAGAGTAGATTGCAGCTACCCGGGCATCGACGTGAGCTTCCACGTGGACGCCGGCTCCAACCCTAACTACTTCGCCGTCCTCGTCGAGTACGAAGGAGGCGACGGTGACCTCTCGGCCGTCGACCTGCAACAAATCGGAGCCTCGTCATCACCGGCGAACTCGCAGTGCGATGAATGGATCCCCATGCAACAGTCTTGGGGCGCGGTGTGGAGGCTGAACTCGGGATCGCAGCTGCAGGCGCCGTTCTCCCTCCGCCTTACGTCGGGGTACTCCGGCAAGACCCTTGTGGCCGACAGCGTGATTCCGGCCGGATGGCAGCCGGGAGTCACCTATAGGTCAGTGGTTAACTACAGCAAGTAGAAAATTCACCCCCCATGGCAACCATGTCATCACGATGTAGTGTTGTTTACTTCGTGCATACTCGTTTAATATCAGTTGTACACAAATGACATGTGAAACGAGATGCGCTGATTGTCCATTCCCCTCATGTAGGATTCACATGCACCTCTAATGAAATAGTTAACCAGTAATGTTGACGTGCTATCCATGTTTGTTAATTAGAGAATCTCCCTATGAATTCTTTTTGTCTAGTTACAAGAAATAAGGCACATGACATAAAAAAAAATACCTGTGCATCTTTGAGATCAATCTGTAAGTGACAATCATGTAAGAATATAAATATTGAAAAAAAAAATTCACTATATATATAGAAGAATAGAGTGAAAATACACTATTTTCGATGGGTATGCGACGTTTGCATCTAATTGAGTAATTTGATCCAAGAAAATGAGATATTTTGATCATTGGATTAGAGCTCACTGGACGGCTTTTTCCTCTGTTTATAGGCGTCTGCATCGTCCTAGTACGCTCCCTTTCAACCGCGCCCTTTTTGGCGAACGGACGCACCGTTTCGCCGGTGATTGCCTTCGGCAACCTTCCGAATGGTCGCGCCGCTTCGCCGGCGGTTGTTCCAGCAACCGCATGTGTCTAATACAGGTCAATATATAACAGAAAATAGAGAAACCATTTCGAGTCGCATCAGCCGGCCGACCTGATCTTACTATACTTAGATAGGTAACGTTGATTTCACTAACAATCAACGGTTTCAACCTACTACAAACTAGTGGCGCTGACTTCCTTGTCTCATTTAAATTCAGACTATAAACATTAAAAAGAACCATCCAATTTGTATCTTCTCCTATTACAAATTCACGAACCAACCTCACTTCCTTTTTTTCGGTGAGGAAAGGAGGTCATAAATTAAAGCCTAGTACAGGAAATTAAAAGGCAAACTAAAAGTAAAGGCCGGCAAGGTGTCTCCAAACAGGCGCCGTTCCATAGAGGCAGGCGAGAAGTTAAGGCCTGCTGCGGCGACATGCCGGCCAGTCAGCGGAGAAGTCGTATGAACCGCTCGGATTTCCCGACGACTTGATGGCCTCCGATTGTTAAGGATCCAACCTCACTTCCTTATACTCTACAGGGTTACTTATACTATACGATTTTTCTCATCTGCTCCTTACTTTTGAACTCACCATAGCGGTTCCTTGAACTATGTTGTTATTTTTCATTTGGATCTATACGTTAAATTCTGTTATTTTTTTATTTTTCTGATTTATGGAGTAACTAAGTTTCTCTTTTCTCATATTTTCTAATATATTAAAATATAAAATAATATATTATAATAAAAAAATGTGTGCCGGCATCACACGCCTACACATGTGGCCAGCCCACGTTGCCGGAGCGTGCGCGGCTGGCGAAAGAGAGAGGGGGGTGAGGGGTGGACGACGCGGAGCAAGAGAGGGAGCATCGCCCCCTTGCGATCTCGTCAATCGCAGAGGGGCGGCGATGTGGAGCAAGAAAGGGAGGGTGTTCGCCCCTTGTGATGTCATCGCTGGCGATTTTTTTATAATATATCATTTTATATTTCAAATTATTAGAAGATACGAGAGAATTATATTTTAATCATTCTATAAAATCGAAATAACAAGAAAGATAACAGAACTTGAAGAAATGCACATAGTTCAGAGGGACATGTGAGTTCAAAAGTTAAGGGCATACATGAAAAATCGTCGTAATTCAAGAGATAGAAAATAACTCTATATGTATATAAGATCTACGAAAAAGATATCCAAAATTTTGTCTTCTCAGATGCACGTAATAAAACATGTCCATGTATACACAAATGAGATCCCTGTAAAAACATGCTATAATGATTGTGTATATATCTAGTAAAAAGTGACCCCGGCTACCGACGGCCATGAAAACATGAATTGACTTCATCCGAATGCGCCAAAAGGTTTTCCTGTCGGCTCACGAGGGCGGTTAATGCCAACCGTCAATTAACCTCCAGCATTGTCATAAATGTGGTCCTTCATTGAAGTCGGTACTTTGTTTTTGACAAAGTAAGTACTACCGAAAAGATATCAACATTGTTTATATTTTAACTAATAGCTGATGTGTGTAAAAAGTTATTAATTGTTTTATTTGAGCATTAGCAAATTTGAATAGCTTTGGATAGAATATGGAGAAATGACATTCATTAAATCATATTTGATTATATATTTTTTATTTTAGTTAAGAGAGATGAGTTGAAATAATTAAGCACTCTAGAATAAATAATTTTAGATTAAATTAACCTTCTTATGTTATCAAATAAAATCATTTATTTTATTACCAAATTAAATCATTTCTTTATTTCTCTCTCATTGGTAAATTATTTTTTCATTTTTATTTATAATTATTCTTTGATAAGTATTTATCTCTCTTTTGTTTTACTTTTTAGATGAATAAACAGTTCAAAAAATAATATAACAAAAATGAAAAAATAGGTAAAATAAAAATAAAAGAGAAAAAAAATAAATAAAGTGGTAAACAAATAAATATTTATTACTTATTATATATTATAATAGTTTATATATAATAAAAGGTAAAAATAATTTTTTAGTAAATAAAATTTCTTTTTTCCAATTCATATAACATAACACACTCCACCATCCTATCTCTTATTACATCATATCATTCCATCCATCCATTAATTAATTGTCAAACAGACCGTATTGGATCTAAGTGCACAATGTTAAAGATAAAAATCTTTGCCATATGAGACTCTATTCTCTTTCAACCATTTATATTTGGGTACCATGAATTGTATTATACTATTTATTTTCAAGAGCTACAATTATATAGTTATAATAATACCACTACCTATCCAACAATATTGATGGCAACTACAAGCATAAATAAAAATAATAATGTCTTATATACTCAGCTCTACAATAAAGCATCATTCGCACAGTAATAATTAGAATGATTGCCAAATTTAGAATGAGTATTAGTATTGTCACTTCTAACATATACTAATATCACTTCATTTTATTTCACAAAAATAAAACACTTTCAGCACTCACACGACAAAATGATAATAATGCATTTTAAAGTGACAATAATGATGCCATTTAGAATACCTCGTCCAATTTTCTTTCATTTATTAATGAAAGTACGAAGCATATCTCATGTGCGACGAACATTAATAATTCCTAATATCTTTGATCTTGTAAGATGTATTGCAAATAGACGATCACTGTTTTCGTTTGTCCAGTTGGAATTATGAAAACTTTAAACATGAAGAATTATATATCGATATATTTTTGGCGGTAATCTTTTAGGTTGCGTTTGACTGCGGAAGTGAGGTGAAATCATGTCCTTGTTCCACTCGATTCCGTCAAACGCGGCCAGCGATTCCGTCAGCTGAGGCGAAATCACGAACTAAAATCGAGACCTTACATGATTAGTTCCAACGCTTCGGTTCCATTTTTTTTATGAATAAGAGATTTGTAGTGGGACTGTATAAGGTTTTTCTTTTTTGCATGACATCACCTTTTTAATTTCGTTTTTCAGTTTTGTTTTCTTTCCTTATTTTCTCTCTCTCACATGTTTCTCTTATAAACTAATTTATTTATTATATATAATATTTATAATAAATAATTAATGCAATATTATTTATTACTTATTATTTTATTGAAAATTTTCATGTTTGGTTAAATATAATTAATTTTAAAAATGATTTTTATATTTAAATACCATATTTTAAAATTTTCCATCAAAATTTTTAATTATTAATTTTCTTTTTATTAATAATAAATTTATACTTTATATTTATAATAACTATTTTAATTTAAAACTCATAAAAAAAATAATCTACCACATCAATTTTTTTTTTGCAATATGAACTTTCTAATTCATTATCATTATGTTCCACTTCATTCAAGCACACCTCGAACTAATATATCAATTCAATTATTTATCGAGAACTTAAGAAGAACTATAGTTTCATTTTCAAACGCAGCCCTATAGTGCTGATCCTTTAAGTTAACAGTAGGCTTCGTATCATTTGAATTATATTGTCTCTTTTTCTATTTATTATTCCACCTAAAAATGGAACACTCCATTTTTTAAAAGATCATTTCAGTCATAGAAGTCTTCCCATGATCCAACTCTTAAAAACCTAATGAACCCTCATTGTCCTCTTATTCTATTCCAAGCTAGTGGTCAAGACATTCTCTCCCTTATCCATTTCTCCACCAAATGCTAGCGTTGGAGATTTATTAGGCGATGTTTCATGTCTTTATAATGTTATCAAGATATAATGAACGCGTGCATGTTTTATTGTATGACATGTAACGATTATGAGGTACTGTATTTGAGTCGAACACTAAGTTACTAATATTATTTATCATATTCATTATGTCATCCGAATGTTGCATTAAAATTAATTATTCCTTTTGTATAATCTTTTATTCTAAAATCATCCATTGTTGTTGTACTCTTTATGAGACGGTCAATTAAGGCGAAGGGATTCGAAATCGAGGAAGTCGACGATTTGGAATTTTAACGGGCTTGGGATATATACTTCTAATATTTAAATAAATTACAAAATTAAAAATAATATCAATATTGATAAGTTATTAAATATAAAATAATTATAATATGGACAATTCTTAGACAATGGGCCTTTGAGCTGCTATCCAAAGGTTACGTTGCTGATCCATGCGGCCCACAAGGCCGTACACGAATCACGGTCGATGTCTTCGCGGGTGGACACGTCACCGGCGGGGTGAAGTGAAGTCCAAGCGACGCAGTCCCCGACAAATGAGTACGTTCAAGTACGCTTGTCCACACGTGTCGCACGCTGGCCGAGGTCGTCTGCAAATAACAATATCTATATTGCACGTATATGGAATACTCGGAACACAATTTTGCCAAAAATGTTACACGTAAAACAGAGAGGAGTATATATTGTGATGATGGGAGTGTTTGAACTTTGAACAGAAAGAGTGGAATAATTCTTTGCCACGTGTGATGTCACCCACCCACCGAACCTATTGAGATGACAGCATAATTATGAATTTTTTTCGGTAAAAGAAGACATATTTTTAAAAAATAAAAAAGCACAATATTGTTTTTTTATAACCCCACGTTGTATTTGTTTTTTCTTCGTTATTGTGATGAGGCGAAACATGTGAATACATGCTCATATTCGAGCTCAATGCAATCTAAATTTTGTCAACCGCATGAGATTTAAGTTTCTCGAGACCAATATTGTCAATTAGTGCTCGGGTAGGAGCAAGTTTATGATGATTAAGTCTGATCTTGAGAAGATTTTTGATCTGAGTTTTATGGTCCGTTGTAATCACCATTCTCAAGTTAATGGATTTTCTTGAACCTTTTATAAGCTGGATAAATCTCTGTATTACCTCTCATATCTTCGCTGCATCATCAATGGAGAGCCTTCCCATGAATTCTCAAGTCATCGTGGTATCCGGCAGGGTGATCCGCTCTCGTCATATTTATTCCTTCTGGTAGGACAAGTTTTCTCTTTCCTCATGAACCAACACGTTAGTGCAGGTCTTATCTTCCCCTTCAAAATAAATACCTTTAGTTTGTCTCACCTCCTCTTTGTTGATGACTTGCTCATATGCCTTAGAGCCATAAAGAGGAATTGTACCAACCTCAGGACGATTTTACAGATTTATTAATACCTCACAGACCAACATATAAACTTGCACAAGTCTGAACTATTCTTACCACCAATGAACACTCGCCGCCGACAGCTCATTAGTGCCATTATTAACTTTAAAGTTGGTTCATTCCCTCTTTCTTATTTAGGCGTTCCTATCTCTCCGAAACATATTCCCACCCGCGACCAGCAATCTGTCATCTATAGGATTTCCTCGCGCCTTGCTGGCTGGCGTCGGGGTGTCCTCAATCAGGCTGGGTGTACTACTCTTATAAAATCAATACTCACATCAATACCGATTCACTCCCTCAGTGTCTCTAATCTCTCTAGTAGTACCATCTCCTCTATCGAGCGCCTCTCCCGATCTTTCCTTTGGGATCCGGGTGGTGGCCGTCGAGGCAAGCATCTCATCAGCTAGTGTACGGCTCAGCTTCTCCGCGATCTTGGGGGCCTTGGGATCCGTATCATGCATAAAATCAGACACTCATTGATCGTCTGACATGTACAAGACCTTTTGAACAATCGACCCACCCTTTGGACTAGGATCATCATGGCTAAATACGGTACCTTCAATATCTGGGATCTACCTCAGCAACGTCGCACCTCTGATTCATGGAAAAAAATTCTTCATTCCATCTCCACACTTAGAACCGGCTACAAGAAATGTATTACTTCGGGTAACTCAACATCTCTACTTCTGGATCCCTGAATTTTTACCACTCCTCTTATCTGGATGCCCACCTATATTAATATGTCGATTTCATTAGACAATCTTATGGCCAGTCACCTTATCTCTAATGGTGCATGGAACCATACTCTCGTCGAATCCATCTTCAGTCTGATACTATGTTCAAGTATTGTTTCAATTTATCTTCCTATTACCGTCAATGATGACGCGTGGGTTTGGGCGAATGATACCTACGGCTATGCAAATGCTAAGTCAGTTTACCGTCATGTTAGCTGCCATTCTATGCCGCCGTCTCCTAGTGGAGGACCGCCGTGGAAGCTCGTTTGGAAGATTCCAGCTCCCCTTAAGATTCACATATTTCTTTGGAAACTTCTCCACCTCAAACTTCCAACTCTTGATACTATACTTCTTTTTGACAACACTATTGATCCAACTTGTCCCCTCTATGGGCTTCATCCCGAAACAAACACCCATCTCTTCTTCCAGTGCCCTGTTGCTTTGCAACTATGGGACATCTTTCAAACTAACCTGAACATCCTTCTCCAGCATTTCCCCTCCTGGCACCTTGGTGTTTGGATCCATTAGGGGGCCAATTTGGATCATCAGTCGAAAAACACTTTCTTATCGCTTTTTGCCCATTGCCTTTGGGGATCTGGAATCTTCGCAATGACATACACTTCAAATCACGACATGTAACCGTGAGTACGGTCTGGGAAAGGGCTTTGGCGGGCTTCCATGATTTTGCTGACGCCTACGCTCCTGAGGCTCACTGCCCCTAGAATTTGCATGTGCGACTTCGGTGGGAGACCCCCTCCTCCGAGCTGGACTATCTTCAGCTCGGATGGCTCTCTTGGGCCAACCTGGGTGGGGGTATTGGTTACCTTTTGCTTTCTCATATTGGCTCCTTCATTTTTGCAGGTTCGGGATCCAAGACTTCGTCCTTCGTGTTGGAGATTGAGGCACTTGCTCTACTCACTGGCCTCCGCAAATGCGCGCTCAATGGAAATTCGCATATCCAAATTTACCCAGACTTCGAATCCTTAGTCCACATCATCAACAACGAGTGGCAATGCCCCTGACGCCTGAAAGGAATCATTGCGGACATTAGAAGCACCTTAATGACTATCTGCCCTACTGTTGTATCTTTTTGGCCCCGTACCAGAAATCGGGTTGCTGATCATCTCGCAAATTTTGGTCGCACAAATCTTGGCGACAACTTTTGGCTGGACAGACCTCCTCAGGGTCTGATTCCATTTTTGTATTCCAACTCCCTGCGAGTTAACTAATTATCAATAAACATCTCTTAAAAAAAAAGGCAAAGCCACCTTAATGTTAGGGGAGACTTTGGTCCCTATTTTTTTGAAATATTATATTATATATATAATATGAGTTTTAATATGCAATCAAAAGTTGTATAATATTAATAAATTTGAATAATAAATTAATATTAAATTTAATAAAAATTGAATCTCAATCGTATAATCATCGTCTAAGGATGCTGATTAGTTGTAAAAAAGTTGATTAAATGCTACTTAACCTTTACTAATATATATTACTATTTGATATATAATATAGATAGTAAGACCATCCTAACTTTGTAAACTTGAGATAATTAAGGTACCTTAACCTTTTGAAATATTACTTATAAAGATCTTTTCTGATTTTGTGAATTTGACATAATCATAGTATCTTATTATATTTATGAGAGAATATATGTGTATATTTATAATAGACTTTATAATAGATTGCATGTATTTATGAAAAGATTTAATAATTATCCCCTCTACTTAAATGGAGTCCACCTTAGGTGCTCCATCATGGATAGAAGATGGAGAACTGAGTGAGACGACAAGTTCGGGGGCAGTTCGAGACAGTTCAAGCAGTTCACAATCAGTCGAAGACGTAATACATCGTTCCCATCCTCTTGTTTTTCCCTAACTCACCGACATCTGAGCCCACGACAAAACACCAACGACCTCCTACAACACTAGCGACCTCCTACGAAATCAGCGACCTCCCACGACACTTGCGACCTCCTCCGACACCGATGACGCCTTGCTCCTACGACACCGGCAACCTCCTACGACAACCACAACCTCCTATGACATTTGTGTCACCGATCTCCTCGTGGCGACCTCCTACGACACTAGCGTCGCCGATCTCACGACGACCTCCAACTGCCCCGTCAATCTCCTCGCAGTGACCTCCGACAACTCATCGCGACCTCCTCTGACACCTCGGACGCCTATCTCCTCATGCGACCTCCTCCGACACTGTCGAAAGGGATCTCCTCGCGCGACCTCCTCTGAGATCTCGATGGCCACGACGTGCTGAACTCTCACAGCCTCGTGCTCGAGGGTGATGATGTCGTGCGGGATATCGATGACAGCTCGGTGGCGACACACTAAGGCAAACATCCCTAGCACAGACAAATGATCAAGCACAGGCACACAAATGAATCGCCTCGAACCGTCTCGAATTGCCTCCGAACTGTTTATCTCTCATTCGGCGCTCTATCTTCGATCCGACGATGAAGCACCTAGGGTGGATTGTCCCCCACTTAAGTAGGGAGGAGATCCATTAAATACATTGTGGAAATATAATATGTCATAATTTGATTCATTTCTACAACAAATCAAATTAATTAGTTAAGCAATAAAAAGTTAGTTACATATATTTTCTTTTAACATGATAAACACAAAAAAGAAAAAAAAAGGATTTATTGGCTGTCCCCCTATTTAAATGGGGGACCATCCACCCTATTCTCTGCACCGTTGAATCGGATGGACGTTCGGATGAAAAGCGATTGGTTCAGCATGGTTCGAGGGCGGCTCAGCAGTGCCACGCACCCACATCCCTTTGGCCTCATTTTTGTCCCTCCCAACTACAAGGTTAGGGATTCGTTCACTATTTGACAACCGCTGGATCTCCTTGTGGTCCATTGTTTGGCGGGTTCACGTTCCTGCTAAGCCCACCTCCTTATACCCCTCCCTCGGCGGAGAGGAAGGCTCCACCGGTGGACCCCCACACCCCCTTGAATTGCCCCTGATGAAGACTCCCCGAATCGCCCTTCCCATGGTGATGATGGCGTCCGCCCGCCCCCTCCTATGTTGGATTATCCCCCTTGTCGGAGACCTCCTCGTCGTGATCCCACAGTCGCCACCCTCTCAGTCGGATGATGCCAACCTCGACCTCGCCCTCTTGATTGTGTAACGTCGCTGCCGGGTGCTGGAGGTCGCTGTGAGGAGATCGGCGTCAGTCGACATCACCTCCTCCTACTGAACTTGCATCATCGACGTTGACCTCCTCCGGCATCCTCGTGGCGACCTCCTCTTAAACCAACCTCCTCACACACCATCAACGATGATTAACCTCCTTGCACACCTTCTAGGAAGACAAAGGGGCTCATCGGTGAACTATGTCCAAAGGAATACCGAACATCACCTCCTCCCATTGAACTGATGTTGAACCACCAACAAACCGCATATGAAGGAAAATCGACATCACCTCCACCCGCTGAACTGGCGCTGAACCGCCACCAAAGACACTAAACCACGCGCATCTCATTCACCTGTCCATCGACATCCGACGGTGCAGAGAATAGGGTGAATGATCCCCCATTTAAGTAGGGGGAACAACCATTAATTTTTAAAAAGTATACATGATAAAAAACAAAAGGATATTTTGATTAAAATAAAATAATATTTATAATTATAAGCTATCTTCTAAAGTAATATTTTTTATTTACTTAACATTGTTACAATTTTGATATAATTATATGCATTTTATGCATACATACATTTTTTTCCACTCTATATTTGGCGCCCTTAAGTTCTCATCTTGGCTCTCTCCATGCGCTTAATTGCTTGGACTCACAAAAATTCCTTCTAATTTCCATGAAATATTTGAGTCGTCCAGTTATTTGAGCCTATTTAAGGTTGCATTTTCAAAATAAAAATTCTAAGTGTAAAATCGCCCTTCCTTGTGATTCTCAAATGTAGGTTGCATTTCCAAACAAAATTGCAGGTTTGGACATCATGATGATAACTAAATCAATCATCACTCCATCAATAACTGATTCATATATGAAATTCCTTTTAGGGAAAATCCATATGTGATGGTGAATTAATAGGGATAGCTATCTGGCTGCACAATCCATATGTAGTCTCCCAATGGTTTCTCCTTCGTTTTATCTTCTAATATGTATCGTTCATGATCTTTTTTGATAGATCATAGATCTCTATCTTTTAGGAAAGGAACACGATGATATTACCTTTTTTATCTTGCTCCTTGATCTCTTTAGTTACCTTTACCTGTTTACCACCACTTGATATATTCGGTTGACTAGCTTTTGATGAGCAATGAGCATATGTACATGAATTGATGGCCCTGGTGAACTATATATATGTGTGTGAAAAAGAAACATGGGGGACGTGTGCTCATGCATAATGCTATGTGATTGCATTGGATAATGACACACATGTGGAAAAGTAAAGTTTAATGGAATGGTATTAAACTACATGCATGATCGTCTCTCTCTCCCTCTCTCTCTCCCCACAAAAGAAAAGAAAAACCAGAGAAGTCGTGCTTGATTGGCTAAAAAGCAAGAAGGTAATTACATAGCTTGGAAGCTAAAGTTTTTTTTTATGAAAAAAATAAGTATAAATTATATGTAAACGTGATAATCAAAATATTATTCAAATAATCACTTTGAATTTTTATTCTGTACGAATTTAAAATGTATCCCAAAAAATAAAGGGTTAACAAATGGAACTTTTACATCACTTGCTCTTTTTTTTTTTTCTTTTAACTCGAGGCTCAAGACTTGGTGTTTTTTATTCATCCATCAATATATTATTCATCATGAGCTCTTATTTCATATGAATTGCGTTAAAGGAGGTTGACAGCTGACCCGGGGTGTTCACGGCTCCAACTCAATCCGTGAATAAATTTGATATGTCCTGAACAAATTTGGTCGGTTGAGACATTTGGGAGCTCAATTTAACTCGACTCGGGTTGGATTTAATATTGGATCATTTTTTTAAAAAAATTTCTTATTTTTTGTATTATATATTTATATATTACTTAATATATATTTTAAATCATAAAATAGCTTTTTCAAATATTTAACAATTATTTTCATGCGTAAATTATTTTATTTTAATATTTTCACATTTTAATTCGAATTTAGGCTCAATGTTGTATTCAAATGTTAAAAAATAAGTAAAACTTCGAGTTGTCAGGTGAGGCTAGGTTGAAAATCTCAATCCGTACCCGACCTAATCACTCTTTGAATTGTGGTTGGAACGACTCGAATCGGATCTGACTTGATCACTAGATTTGACTCAATCAAAATTGGGTCTTATTGAGTCGAGTTATTGGATTCACCAGGTCAATTCGTCCCGTTGAAGACCCCTAGCTGGACACTCGGTTCCCCTTCCTAAACGAGGCCCATATGAATAAGTGGTCTCGGTTCTCCAAACGCGAGTAAAATCGAGACGTTGAAACTAGATATTCTTTTTCAATAAACTAAACGAGGCCCATTTTTTTTGTTTTTGATGTTCTTTTTTTGAAATGATATTTTGCTTTTTTTCCCACCTTTTTTTCTTTATCATTTTCTTTTATAACATTTCTTATATAAGTTAATTTATTTATTATCTATAAAATAAATAAATGAGTAATATAATATTATTTATTCTTACACATAAATTTTTCATATTTTATTAAATATAAATTATTAATGATTTTTTATATTTAAATACTATATTTTTAAACAAATTTGTTGACATAAATTTTTAAATATATATTATATATTTTATTTTTTAAAATAATTTATAATTCAAATTAATAATATATATTTTTAATTCAATCATCTAGTAAAATTAATCTATTACATTTATTTTTTTCTATCACATGAACTATCTTATTCTTCATTATCAAATTTTACTCTATTCAAATATAACCTGAATTAATTTGTCAATTTAATTATTCATGAAAACTTGGAAAAACTCTAGTTCCTATTGCCAAACTCTATGTAACGTGAGAATTATTACCTGATTGACTAATTTTTACATGACATGTATGTCATATCATGCATCAGTTAGAAAAAAATTGTGCATTGCGCAACAAACTTCATTTAGTGCATTCGTTAATCACTGACATTGCCGTTCTTGAGCTTTGAACTTTAATTTAATTTCCAAGAGAATTTTCATGATCTTCAAGTGTTCTTGCATCTAAATAAGCAAGTATCATTAGAGCACTAAATCGTCATTAATCCATCCTAAATAAATCGTGTTATTACTTGTCTCACAGATGGCCGTAGTAGTGCGTTAAACATTTCTCTACTAAGAAAAAAAAAGATCAAAGGTTGTTGGTACGTGCAGTAAGCCCTAACTGTGATTCGGAAGGAGACAGACTGAATGTGACATCAATGACATAAAATTTCATCGTATGTTTTCCTACTTTTTTTTCTAGCTTGTCACCTTAGTGTTCGAAAAGCGACACTGGTTATTCAATTCAATTGGTGCTAAGAATTATGTGCACTAATTATGAATTAAGTCTCGACTCATCATCGAATTTGACTAATTTGATGTTGTATCGTGCAGTACGCTTCACTATAGCAGATGAGATTCTTAACGGAAATTTTTTACATGAACAAAGATTTTTTATTTAAGCGATGAGAAGCTACTATTCACTCCACTCCAACTCAATTTTCATTGTTGGTTGGTTGTGTTGTCTACTTTAGGCTAAGATGGTTGAAACAGAAGAGAGAAAGAGTTATTGTTCAAGTAAAAAAAAGACCTCGATCCTAATGTAAAGAAAGAAAAGACAACTAGAAACAAAAAATAAAGGGATAACAAGGCAGTAAATTCAATCGATAATGATATTTTGATTTCACTATTTTACTTGTTATTTTCTATCGACACTCCAATATCAAGGCAATAAATTCAGTCGATAATGATATTTTTCAGTTTAATTTTTAACATGTTGAGAGGATCCATCTTTATTATCAGGAAAGAAAAAAAAGAAGTGACATTCTTATGCTGTTCGACACAAAAAAGATCAATGCAAGTGGAAAAGATAACCCCCAATGTTCATTCCTTTGTTTTATTTTCTCATTAAATTGCCTGCACCCCCAACCTTTTTCTTTCATGTAATTAAGTTCCAATCATCTAGGACCGGGATTAAAGCAAGCTGCAGCAGACATATAGGTGTGCCTTTTTGTGAGGCTTCCTTAAGCCTTTTTATGCTTGGCTTGGAATTGAAGCAAGCAACAGCCCTCTTTATAACTTTTCATTAACAGTAACATTAATAATAATATTATCATCATTATTATTAGCTCTAGGGATGAAACAATATTCTTACAATCTTATCTCATCTATAACAAAAAGTAAAAAATGAGAGAGAGAGAGAGAGAGTTGACTGATTCAATGGTGAGGGAATTGGATGGATGGTGTTAGAGGGATGGCACAGCTAAACAATTGCAACGCCAACCCTTTTCTCCCTCTCCCTCCTCCCTTCCGTCCGTCCCATGGGTGGCACTGGCGTTTGACTCGGCGCCGTCTCCTACTACAAAGCATTAAAAATGAAATAGACATTATATAGGGAACACACAAATTAAAAAGAAAAAAAAATTAGAACACCTCAAAACATTAGCTGACCACTGGCTCATTGGGAGAGAGAAAGTAACAAATAAAGAGGAGCTTAGTCTTGCACCATACATTACTCACTGACCATCACCACCGCCTACTGCTACAAAATAATAGCAGCCAAACTCATGCAACTATCCCTTTCTTTCTTTCTCCTCCTCTTCTCCTCTCTTCTTTCTCTCTCCTTTTTGATGTCCATGTCATGGCCATGGTAATGGATCAGCAACAGCAGCAGCAGCATCAACAGCAGCGGCAACAAGAGCAGCAGCAGGTTTACAAGCACTACTGCAGGGTGTGCAAGAAGGGGTTCGGATGCGGCCGGGCGCTGGGCGGGCACATGCGCGCCCACGGGATCAATGAGGACACGGTGGCGGCCCACGACGACCCCGACGTCGACGATCCCTCCGGCTTCGGCGGCGCGTCGGCGTCCGACTGGGACGACAAGCTGAGCAGCCCGCCCACGAAGCGAATGTACGCGCTGCGGACGAACCCCAATCGGCTCAAGACGTGCCGCATCTGCGAGAACTGCGGGAAGGAGTTCTTCTCGTGGAAGTCCTTCCTCGAGCACGGCAAGTGCAGCTCCGACGACGAGGACGCGGATGACGACTACTTCGCCTCGCCGCAGAGGTCCGACGCCGACGAGGACCTCGCGGGTCATGCCGGCTGCGCCGGGTGGTCGAAGGGCAAAAGGTCGCGGCGCGCTAAGATGATCGGTTGTGGCAGCGGAGGCAATGCTTCGGTGGTGCCGCCTCCCAGTTGTCCTTCGCGCGAAGAAGAGGACCTCGCCAATTGCCTCGTGATGCTCTCCGCCGCCCGCGTGGAGCCGATGGTCATCGTCGAGGCCGAGGAGTCGTGCGCGTCGGCAAGCAAGGAGGAAGCACATGATCACCGGAGGCAATCAATGTTCAGTTTTGGCCCGGTCGTCGCGCTGGAGAAGTTTAAGGCTCCGGCGTCGGCCGCGACGCCGAGCGCGCCCAGGGGAATGTTCGAGTGCAAAGCTTGCAAAAAGGTATTCACGTCCCACCAGGCCCTCGGCGGTCACAGGGCCAGCCACAAGAAGGTGAAAGGGTGCTTCGCCGCCAAGCTCGCCGGGCCCGACGAGGCCCCACCGGACGACGACGCGTCCGCCCGGGACAACGCCAGCACCAGCGCCGACACGGCCTCGATGGTGGCCATGTCGATGGCCATCGTGCCGTTCGACAACACGGCGCCCCTGTCGGTTGCGCCGCTTAGGAAGAAGTCCAGGGTGCACGAGTGCTCGATATGCCACCGCGTGTTCTCGTCGGGCCAGGCGCTCGGCGGCCACAAGCGCTGTCACTGGATCACGTCTAATTTGCCCGAACCGGCCTTTAAGCTTCTCCCCGTGCCCGACCACGCCAACGTCCTGCAGCACCAGCTCACGCTCGCGCGGTCGTTCGAGAGCCTCGACCCCCTCCTCGACCTCAACCTTCCTGCGTCCGCGGCCGCCGCCCTCCCCGACGCTGCGGCGGTGCCGCATGACGTCGCGAGCCCCTTGCGGCTCGACGTGCCCGCCGCCATCCTTCTGCAGCACTTGGTCGAGCACAGCAACAAGAACCAGAGCAAAGACGTGGCCAGTGGAAGCAGCAACAACAATAACATCAACAGCCATGATGTTATAAGCAGCAAGGACAAGAACACTAATGAAGGATCCAATGTGCATAATAATAACAATAACAACGATGTTGACAACAACACTGCTAATAACAACGCGGATGATGAGGTTGAGAGCAAAGCCAAGATTGCAAAGCTCAGCGACCTCAAGGACATCAACATGGGAGGTGAGAGCTCTCCTTGGTTGCAGGTGGGAATTGGTCCGTCTGCAAACGAGAGCAGCAATGATCCATGAGGAGGAGGACATTATATTATTTTGTTCTTCTTTATTCTTCATTCTTTTGAGATCAATTAGTCACAGGAACACAAACACACACACACAAAAACAAAAGGACACAGAAAGATGTATGTCTGTAATATTGCTCCTTTGGCCCTTTGTTCTAATTTGTTGATCAAATTAATATCATGTAATCCCCCCTTTTTTTTCCTCGGGAAGAGGAATCAGTTAATCATCTAAATATTTTTAAAATTTCCCTTATTCTGATTACTCCATTGTCAGGTCCAAGATTGTAGTTCACAATTTTGCCAGAAGAAAAATATGCATTTGATTGTGTTATCAATCAAAACATTTCTACTGCTTTTGCTTTGAGTGTGTTGTACTTGTTCTTGGGACTAGATGCTTCGTGCACACTTCATCCCATGCAAATTCCTTTATATATATATATATATATATATATATATATACATTTGTCATGTCGACAGGGAGTCTTGTTGGATCATGCACCAGAAAAGAGAGATACAGTTGCAACTGAGATGACTTCAGAAAGGGCACTTCTCAAAAGAGTAAATGAATGGTGGTTGTGAATGTTGAGATCCATTTATCTCTGCAATCTAACATTTCCTAGCCGAAAAATAACTATTCATAAGACTTTTGAGATATAATTATAGAACTAAATATGAGCCATCCATTTATTGACACCGTATTAAAGTTCCAATTCAACTATGAAATCTTAGATTTGTTAGTATGATTTATGATTAATTTAAAACTATCCATATAAAGTTAGCTATGATCCATATACGATGAAGCACGATCAACAATTAAAGATAAGTTCCAAAGAGTCAGTTCAGACCACACTCTCCCTCTCTCTCTCTCATGTATACACACAAATGAATATGTTAAATTGAAAATGCAATTTAAAATTACACACTTTAATCTAAACCATCCAATGTCCCCCTCATGTGACTAATATCAGTATTTTCTCATATTCAATATATGATGATGCCCTCTATATATAATCTATATTTGAATTTTACTTTTCTTATACAGAATTGGTTATTACACGTTACACACACACACAAAAAAAATAGAATCATTATAGAATGAGATATACGGAGGTGTAAATTCAAAAAGGGTTTACATTCATGATTGAATAATTTTTTAATAATAGAAGATCATTTAAATTATTTGATGATGTCATCATGATATCAAATAATTAAAGTTATCTTAATTTTTTTTATATTAAGATTCACAGTCAAACTTTAATCCATAGACTACATATGTAAATCTTTTGTGGGTTTACACATTCATTTTTCTCTTATATATTTATGAGTTTAATTTATGTATAAACATTTTTTATTTAGCACATCATCTGAAGTGGGGGCATAAAAATATCCCACTAAGCTAAGAAACGATAAAAAATAATAATAAATTATGCGACCAAATACAATTTAAGGCAACTTTTTAATAGAGTGAAACTGATTGTTCAAATTAGAACTCCAACTGAAAAAATTTATAGGAGTCCATCTCCATTTATTAATTTTTATTTAGATAATTAATTTAAAAATAAGTAATTTTATTGGTATAATAATTTTTATATAATTTAATATATTTTTATCATATTATGAAACTCTGAATTAGGTTTACTACTATATCCTATATTTACTTATACAATTAAATATCTTTATTTTAACTTAAATTTATTATATAATTTTTAAAAATATTATTTTATTGAAATAGGAGTCCAAAAAAATTATTGGAAAAAGTTGACTCAATAAAGAGTGATTTTTTAAAAAATATTTTAAGATGATTTTTATAATTTAAAAAATTAATCCAAAAAGTAGACATATATTTTTTAATAAAAAATTGATCCTACTCGAACCATTTCAACCTTAATCCGAAGCATGGGAAGACCCAAATTAACTTACCATAAATATTTTGTTTCCTTTCTCAAATTTAATTTGTCCTTAATGTTGTATTTACTTTTTAGAAGATTACCCAATCAACTATTTATAGATAAAAAGAATCAACATTGTGCCTTTATATGACCTTAAATTACAATCCTAACTTTTCATCCTCTCCTCTGCCCGTCTGACAGTCATCCGTTGCTTCACTCACTCATACGAAAAAAAATAATAATAATAGAAAATTGTAAACATCTTCAAGGCTCTCTTGAGCCCTTGGGTGAATTCATTTAAGGAAAAAAACTCAACAAATTACTTCGATTAACTTTTAAGTTAGAAACCAGTAAGCAGTAGAATAGGCAATGACTAAGTGACTCCTTCACATTTAAGTAATGTCTCAAATTTATATTTTTATAAATATTTTATTAAAAATCTTATTTGTCACTGTTAAATACGTGATATAGTATGACTTTACCAAATTAGTTGAGCACGATAATAAATCGACTTTACAACATATGACTAGTGCGCTGAGTAGCGTCATGCGAATTAGACAATCGACGTCGCTTCTTAAATACCGAAGACTGGTTAAAAAAACACTTTTGATGAAGAGATCTCTAATTCAAGTCATTAGGCTCTTCTCACCTATGTTTCTATTTGGAAAGCAATAGATAAAAGAAATTATCAAAATGGTCATGTGAAAAATGCTAAATGCACGGGCCTCTCCCACACTCGGATCGACACAAAAAAGTATTAAACGCACGATAATTAATTTGACATAATACATACGTTACCGTAGTTTATCCCCTAACATTATTTGTTTACGACCCTAATTTGATATCTACTTTGACATAATTACACGATAATTATTTTTTCGATAGGGGGTCTAATTTGTTTCATGCATTCGCCTTCATGCTGGAATGCTTGGAGGTGAATGTATCTGTACAGATTCCAGACATAAATTGCATCGATTCCGATTTGCTAAACTTATTGCTGCTGCAAGTATGTGCAAGCTCAAATTTAATTAAAAAAATACAGAAAATAAGTAACATTTACTATATATATGCATATATGTGTACATATATATACGTATTATGGCATATAATATTTTATCTAAATTTATCGATACTCAGAACTAATATTATTTAATTAGTTTGATGAGAACAAAAAGTATTAATTAAATTAGCAACTTCAAAAACTAAATCACATAAATAACATTAATCTCCTAAAAAATAACATTGAGGAGCAATAAAAGATATGCACGAGGAAGATAACTGCCCTCGCAAATAACTCATCAAACAAATTTGCCACCATTTTAGCCACCATTGTAGACGAATCCTCACCTCTATTTATTATTACGCACACAAATATTTCTCTCTCTCTCCTCTCTCCTCTCTCCTCTCTCCTCTCTGTTTTGTGTCTTTTGGTGGAAGAATGCATGTCACCTACTCAACTCCATACACTTCTTCCTTCTTCCACTCTCTCTCTCTCCCCCCCCCCCTCTCTCTCCTCTCTCCTCCTGTCTCTCAAGGAGCAATGAGAAAAATATAGCAAAAGAGAAGCTTTAGCACTCACCAAAGGACCTGTTTTCTTCTACAGCCTTGAACCAGACTTTGTTTTGCTTCTTGGTCTTCTCGCATGGAGAAGCACACTTGCAAGCTCTGCTCCCGGCGCTTCCACAATGGCTGCGCCCTCGGCGGCCACATGCGCTCGCACGTCCCCTCCTCCGCCACCCAGCAGTCCGTGGCGCTCAAACGGCAAGTCCTCCTCCCCTCCTCCGCCGGTTCTTCCGCTTCCTCTGCCTCCACATCGTCCGCGGAGCCTCCGGCTGCGATGGCGGACGCGCCGATGGCAGAAGAAGGCGGCCGCGGGCAGGAGGACGTGAAAGGGACGTCCGGAGCCTCCTACAAGCTCCGGGAGAATCCCAGGAAGAGCTCCCGGTTGGCGGATCCGGAGTTCTCCTTCCTCGCCGGAGCCGACGGCGAGCCTTCCGGGTCTGTCGTCCAGGACCGCGAGAGCGAGACGGAGTCCCCCGTAGCTTCCGGCCAGCGTAGCGGATCGAAGCGTCCCCGCAGGACGACCTTTGGGCCTCCTCCGTCTCCCCCGGAGTCGGGTGGACCCGCGAGCTCTGCGTCGTGTACTACCACCGAAGAGGATTTGGCCATCTGTCTCATGATGCTGTCCCGGGGATTCTGGACGGCCAAGTCCGAGCCAAAGGAAGTTGACGACGAGGACGATGTCCAGGGCGGCGTCTCGGTCGGCCGATTGAGGCCGGAGAAGAGGCGGCGTAGGCACCAGTGTGGGACGTGCAAGAAGGTGTTCAGGTCATACCAGGCGCTTGGCGGGCACAGGGCAAGCCACAAGAAGAGTGGAGGGGGCTGTGTCCCGGTCGCCGTCGTCGAAAGGACGATAAACGGCGACGCCGGAGACGCCGCCGGAGAAAAGGTCCACGAGTGCCCCTTCTGCTTCCGAGTGTTTGCCTCCGGCCAAGCGCTCGGCGGTCACAAGAGGTCTCACCTGATGTACTCCACCGGCGCCACCATTACTGTCAACTCCCAGGTCTCGGCGCCTGCAGAGCCATGCTCGCCGCCGAGCACGTCCCCTGCCACGTCCACTGGTGCGAAGTGCGACAGGGGCATCGGCCTGTTCGACCTCAACCTGCCGGCGCCGGTTGACGACGACATGGAGTTCTCTGCTGTCTTTCATCCGTTGCTCACAGTCGAGTAAAGATTGCAAGTCCATTGCTCGCAGTTGATGCGTTCAAGTTCCAGTCGTCTGTAATGGCTTCAGAGCAAGTGATGAATCGAAGATCCAAGTCGAACTACCAAATTCCGAGTTGAAGGTATGAATCGTCACCAATCAAACATATACGAAACCTTTGAAGCAATCCGAACAGCTTCAATTCTCCTATCCCTTATTCCTATTCAACTCCTGTATTTACTTAGTTCATCTTTGCTTTCTGCTGACATTTCTGTTCTTCCTTGGGAACTGATTTTGTTGATTAAGTTACAGTTTGTTTACTGTAACGGCTGATGAACAGTGGTGGATTGAAGTATTGAACCCATTAGAAATTGATGAAATGTTACAGTTCGATTAGATTGTTCTGTTGCCATATTCTGGACACCTGTTGCTGCAGTTTCCAGCTGTTCATTCATTTGCTAACTGCTTTCTCAAATCTCCATCACCACTGTCTCCTTGTAGCTATCAGCTGCCCTCAGGGTTAAGTAATTAGGCAAAAACTGCATTGTTTATCGTCTTAACTAATCCCACAGAACATATATATATATATATATAAGGATGATGCTGCAGCTCTCCAGTGACACACATCACATCATTTTGAGACAGTTGGGTGAAGAAAGAGGAGTGAACAGGAGCTGTGAGGGAGAGAGAGAGGTGGTGGCCTGCTCTCCTGCTGGCTGCTGCAGCTCATACTCCTGCAGCTGCCTGCAAGTAGCAACTGGTGCGGTCATGTTGCTTCTCTGCTAGTAGCCACCTGCAAAGAGCCTCATGCGACCAATAGTACATGTTCTTTCCTTCACCACCTCCTCCTCCCCCCTCTCACTCACTCTCTCTCTCTCCTTTTATTTTTCGCCCCCTTCCTTCCTTCCTTGTCAGCTTCCTCACTGAGCTCAATCGCTTGATTAAACATCTCTTTCTCTCTCCCCCTGCCCTTTTCTGGACTGGGACCCCCATCTGCGTAACGAGTACTTCCGGTGCAACACCTGGCTGCTGCTAATGCCAGTGCCCACTGTTGTATTGGCACACTGATGCCGGATCATTAACGCCCGGATGAACCAGCACGTCGATGTGTGCGTGCCCGCCTTCGCGGACGCCCCCTCTCGGCACCATCATCAATTCCCGTTCCTTGCTTTGGAATCATCAATTCCGTTCTCACCATTTCGTGATATGTATAATTGTGTGAACTCTCTCTCTCTCTCTCTATATATATATATAGAGCGAGGTAGTAGTTTAGTTTTTTATTAAATTAATTTGAAAGCAATAACATTTTTCTCAAGGACTTATAATGATATTTTT
This sequence comes from Pontederia crassipes, assembly GCA_030549335.1. Lineage (NCBI taxonomy): Eukaryota > Viridiplantae > Streptophyta > Magnoliopsida > Commelinales > Pontederiaceae > Pontederia > Pontederia crassipes. Next base: position 63,451,455 of record CM060196.1, on the reverse strand, counting down.
TGGATATATAATAAATTTGGTAGACCAAGGGGGAAGAGACTGGGGGTCAAGATTAGGGTCAAGGAGTTGGACCCATCACGTGGTCTTGCGTTTGGGCGCGTCCGATCGACCTTGGACCGCTGCGATGGACGGGCGTTCTTTTGCAACCCGCAGCGAGTGCAACCTCCACCTGTGATCAATTACCAATTCAACTATTGTTTAGTTGTTACTTATTAGAACGAAACAAAGAATAGAGCTTATTCCTTTAATTCTAGTCGAACACTAATAAATATATTCTTAAAATAATCATGAAAAGTGGAATTAAAAAATTTATCCCTGACCAATTAGAATATTACGAAAATGTCCTGGACAATGGGGGCCCTGAGAGGGGGGAGGAGGAGAGGGCATGCGCGTCATTTGGGTAGTTTTGCAAATTGGTGGTGGTGGAGTTTTGATATGGTCCCTGTTGAAACGGATCGAGATGCAACCGACCAACCAAACAAGCAACCAACAGGTCCGCAGCAATAACCGGCGGAGAAAAATGTGTGGGCGGTCGGGTCGGATCCCGTGACATGATGCTCAGCAAGTAAGTCTCTCTCTCTCTCTCTCTCTGTTAACCACCACGACCATTTGCCTCCCCTTCCCTTCCCACCATCCATTGGCAGGTGGTAAATTTCTGCACCGAGGAGCACAGTAGTTTCAACTTAATTTAAGGTTCACGCCTGGGGCCTTGATCGACCAAATGGCGAGGATTCCATCATGATGCAAGAGAATGTTATTAGCAAGTAATTAATCCATATCGGGCATAATAATTAAGCACGAAACGTCCGGCATCTCGTTGTTGTTCTTTAATCCAATTTCCATGTTAAAAAGTTAAAAAAAGAAGAAGAAAACGGAGAAGTAAATATTGAGATATATGCCAACGTTAGCTAAGAAAGATGGCAAACAGCGAAGTATGGACTATGGAGGTGCGGAGGAAAGGAAGAGTAGAAGTCACATGCATGCATGCATGCATGCAGCCATGCTCGGTGGCATAGTCATGGTTGTGCGGTTACTCACACACACACGTATAATATATATATCATGAGTATAATGCATGATTATATGTTAAAGTATAGAATAGTAGATCAACATATTTATTATGTAAACATACTTTTTATGAACAAAAAATAATTCACTAGTGCTTTAACATGTGTACGTAGAAATTTTTTTTGTTGAGAATTTTATTTGTCACTATCAAGTACGCAATGCGAGACGACCTAATCGAATTAGGGAGCTCGATGATGGACCAACCTTCAATTTATAGGCAAGACATTTTTAACGTCGTGTGAGTTAAATAACGTGGACCGACTAAAAAAAAATACTGCATAGAATAATATCCACTGCACTTTTTTAATAAACAATAACTAAATAAGTCGATCAACTTAACTCGCAGTACATGCAGTGATATATGGCTTGTTTGCTTCCATTCCAACAATTGCATCAAGAACTATATGCATGACTCATTATTGAAAAAGGAATTATATTCCTCAACTCCTCTCTGCCGATCTTCGAATATTCTTTTCTTAGTGCTCAAAATTTTGAAACACACTTGTTGGAGCTGAGGTAGAAGCTTAATGTTAGTCGGGGCAGTATTTTCAGACGTTGGCCTTTCTTTTTCTCATACTTGATCTTCTTCCGGCATATTATTAATACTTGTTAGTCAACTGGTCTGAGTATATAAATTTGTTTTCCTCATCCCATAAGATGTAGAGAAAAAAAGCTTTGTAGAGAGTTGACAAGAATCTTGGGAATAAAGAAAACAAAAAAGAGCTTATGGTCTGAGATTGTGGATGGAGTGTCACCTTTTAAGCTCGAGTGATGAGAGAGGAGGCAGGTTGTTGTTTGTTGGCATTGATACGAGGGAGGACAAAGAGAGCCGGTAGGTGTGGGGGCTTTGCAAGCATTCCACCCTCCCACTTACAACTTTCGGCCATGTAATATGGGGCACACATGTCAGAGACCAAAAAAAAAAAAAGAAGAGCCAAGAGCATTACAGACATTGCTACTTACTGCTATATTCTCCTTTCCAATGGTGAAGAGAGGGAAAAAAAAAGATCACTGGCTCTGAATTCATGTTGCTAAATTTGCATCTGTTTATAATAAGCTTCGGATTTGATCCAATCGATCTTTGTGCCTTGGGGGACAAAGAGACACACGAGAAGAAGACAAGGAGGGAGTACCAGGGAAGCGCCCCTCTTATGTTTAGCTAATCAGATTAAGCACATAATTGCTGTCAATTATGATGGCCAACACAACATGTTGCATTAATGCCTTTAATTTGGTTACTTGGTGGGGGGTGGCTCCCAATTGTCATTTAGCTGCTCCAACCAAGTTGCATTTCTGAATTGCCTGATAAAAAAAATTTCTAGCCGCATCCCTACCTTCTTCAGAAGTACTAGCAGTAGCAGTAGCTTCAGCGAAGTAGCAGCTCAAATATTCCTGTGGTACCACCTCTTTCTCTCTCATAGGCACAAAGGGGGAGTAAAATCAAGCCCATCATGCCTAACACCACCGCAAGAATCTGCACAGCTAATTTGGGGGCGGTGTTGAAGAAGCAGTCCAGCTTGTTACAGATGAAAGGGTGGTCCTTTGTTAGTTGTAGTTAAAGCCATTTCAGAGGGTTTTAGACCAAAAACCAGGGGAGGAAAGTGAACAGCTAGCGAAAGAGAACTAGGTGTGATCTAATCATGAGAGCAATGTTTACATCACCAAACTCTTGTCTTGCAATACAGCCTAATTCAGATGGCCAAAAAGTGCTGTCAGAAAAGTGTACTTTTTTTACAGTGGAAAGTTTTGGCTTCAAGGATCTTTTCTGAATCATCAGGTAGGGCCTAAAGCAGAGCTCTTTGCTTCCTTCCTCACATTTCCTCCAAATGGACCCTGCAGTGTTCATCATGTTTATCAGTCGCCTAAATCTGTAAGCGCGTGATCAAACTTTGAAAAGAATGCTTCTTTAGGAGAAGGTAATTTTTTTTACACTTCAAGGACAACTTCTTCCATTGTGTACTCATCGTGTTGGTCATTATACAAACTTCATCACGCGTTCCTTCTGGTCCCTCGTTCAGGCGTTCCCTGTTCAGATTCAGCATGCTTAAAAAAAATTAGCACTCGTCTTTGATGAATACAGTTTCTTTCTGCAACACAACCTAAAAGATTTTTCTCAAATGTTTTTTGAATAAGTATAATAACTATCACGTATAATGATAGTAGAATGGGATTGAGACAGATCAGAAGAAATATCAAAGACGAGAAGAAGCAATATGCCGAGGTCATGCAAATTGGAATGAGGACGACCCCAAAGAAGTTGAACTACTTGTAATAAGCTCAGATGCATACGGAAGCTTCCCAACTATAAGGTGCCCTGTCATTTAATCTGTCAACTGCACTCAATGGATTCTTTTATTTTCTTTTCTCCTTTCCTTTTCTTTTAGAAGAAAATGGAAATATACCAACAAGTAGTTGACTTTGAGCTTCTGATCTTACAATATCGAAATTTTCAAAGATATTTCTATCGAAAGGGATTATTCTTCTAATACTCGATTCTTTTACTTAAGGCAAATTTCATGAGGAAATATGCTTTTGTGCTGTTGCAAACAAGTGGAAATATCCTCTGCAGTTTTGAGGTTCGCTTCTTGGGAACTTTATATTTGACATGAACCCAAAAAGGACAAAAGAAGAACAGTAGAATACAAGGAAAAAGTAAAATCGGGAAACAGATTTTGAAAACGTGAATTGCAAATTTGGGTTGATGACATCAGTGAGAGAACCCTCGTGAGCTAACAAATGGCTCAGACTTCACATGAAAGGCATTGCTTTTGCGGACTGATACACGGAAGTGAGGAGTTGAAAGAAGCATGATATGCTCTATTTTCATAGTCAAATCACATTTAGGCCAGACACCAGAACAATTAAGTCTTCTCTTCTGTGGTGGAGAGCAGAGAGGCCTCTTATGTTTAAGTATGAAAGCTAACTGCCATGACATGACGCTTTGTAGCATCGAGGAGAAGCTTCGTTTGAGTAGTAACAAAGCCAAGGCATCGCTCTCTCTCTCTCTCTCTCCCTCTCTCCTCTCTTTGTCTGTGAATGGAGAGTGGTACTAGCGTTACAGTAAAATAAATCAGAATACTACTATATAAAAAATATATAAATACTGGGGATGGCATTGTGTTTGAGCAGGCAACACATGTTTAAAGTGAAGTCGATTCTATTAAGATGGCGAAGTAGATCAGAATTCAGGACTCCTTTGTCATCACTTGGTGTGTAGTTTGGCCATGGCCGTAGTTTTTTGTCCCTGTTATCACGGCTATGCGGAGACGACTTAAATACATATTTTTTACTGGACAAGAAAAGATTCACTGCCTCAAGAAGAAATTGCCATGAACTTACAGGTATAAGTAAACCTCACTTGAGTGCATGTTGACATCAATGGCTAAAGAAAAAGAAAAAGCATTGAAAGCTGAATATTAAGTGATTCTATAATCTCCATATTGGGGAATGAATCAACCACATTTTCATCGAATGTCCTCAGGAACTTCACAAGGCATGCTGGTTGTGTTTAAGGTCATGAATCACCTGTGGAAATCAAGGACAAGGAGAAAATATTCCTCCCGGCACATAGTTTTGCTTCCCATATTCCACATGGAGAATATAATTTCTTTGCATATTCGATCCGGCGAATTAAGGAAAAGTGAAGTATATTTCTGATTAATCAGACAGCACAATCCATGCAGATGGTTGGGATAAGAAACCCTGCTTGGACGTTGCAGATGAGATATCCCTTAGTAGCATATTCTAGACCATGTTTATCCATCACGAATAGGGTACATCATGTTGAGTCTGGGATGACAAATGAAATGAGGGTAGTAAATTTTGAGTTCGTCCATAAAGTTAGTACCTGCCCAACCAAGATAGTATTTTTTTTTTTCAATTGCGCCACATGTGTTCCGAGCTAATAATTAGCACGAGATAAAATTTCGTCTACGGATAAAAAATCGGACTCGAACTTGAGACTACTAGTTCTCGCGTCTCTTAATCAGAAAAAAAAAATTGCTTACCAAATGAGCCAACCCCATCTTTTTAACTTTTGTTTTCCCATCAATTGCTTCATGGTTCCTACCAGATGAAAGGAATGATACCAAATGAATGGAAATAAAAGGGCAGGCAGGAGCAGAACGAGTTCTGAAGCTGCTGGTGAAAACAGCCACCTACACAGTCACAAGGCATTGTGCATTAAGCTCTTAGAAAGCACAATGTTGATTCCAAAACCTCTCTCTCGCTTCTTTGCATTGGAATGAGAACTTGGCCAAGTTGGCCACCGAAAAGTTGCCATTCCAAACCCTGGCAGAACCAAAAAGACGAAGCCAAAGGATGAAAACGACCAATTCCAAAGAATAATGATTGTATCAGATATTCATCCATGTCATATATACACATATCTTCTCTAAAAAATTGGAAGGAAAATGGAAAACAAAAGGAATAGTTGCATCTCGGAGGAATCATCTGCCCCGACAGAACAGTTTGAGGCCCTTTTACGGAGTAAACCAACAATCAATCATTTACATGCACTGAAACTGCAAGATAACTGTAAATTAGGACTGATATGGTATCGTTAACACTTGTTTATCGTCACTGCAAACTGAAGCTTAAGGATGGGGTATATGATGTCCTCGCTACATTTCTGCAACTAGTCAGATGGCAAGCAGACGCCGAACAGAGATCAGATCCCCGTACGCCATATGAAACAAAACCCTTGGATTACTTTGGTGGCATATGCTGAACGCGTTTTTTGTGCTGCCCTACTTGCAATGCGGATGCAAAAGGAATGATTCCTATTCTTTTGGTTGTTGCCGCTCACTCTGCTCAGCAAGATATTTGGTACTGGTCGTTTTTAGCAAAGCACGGGGCACAGTTTTGTTGCTTACAGAGAAGAGGGTTTGGATTTTTGGCAATAACTTTTTGGAGCTTATTCTCGAGCTGACTTATCATGATGTTTGGATTCCTACTGTTACCGGATAGCTGATTTGAACCATAGGAGAGAGACAGACAGTATCGAAGCTACTGCAGTTGAACAAGGATGATCATCTACGGCCGGCTGAAGCGCTAAAAGGTGTTGGTTTTGTTGGTGACCAACGTGGTCATCTACGGCCGGCTGAAGCGCTCCACCAAGGATCCATTCTTACGGCATGCAGCAGTTGTGGGAAGACGCGGACAAAATGACATTTTTTACACTGGTGAAATGACGGACGTCGGACGGCGGTGATGCTCAAGCGAGTATATAAATCTCCTTTGTAGAATGCAATGATCACCGTTCCAGAGTCCACATCTGTAAGAATATTTCTTTCAAAAGGCTATTTGTCCCATCTCCTTAAATGTAAAAATAATTTTCTCTCTCATTCAAACTAATCAACTTTTAGCGGATAGAATTTTCTTGTGTCAATTTTTTATACGTATGCAAGTCTCCGTATCTAGAACTACTAATATTTGATTAATTCGAAGTTAGATGAAAAAATACAATCATACTACTTAGTAGATAGGGGCGACTAGCTCCCTGCATAGTTTTCAATGCCTTAGCATTTGACTAAAATGTAATGTTGTTAAAATCGGACAGAATCGGGCGGTTCAACCGCGAACCGATTAGTGATCTGGTCTTGTTAGTGGCGAAAATCATCATGGCATTGAACTAGACAAAATTAGGCCGATTGAACTGGTCCAATGCAAATTTTGAAAAACAAAATTAAAAAATGATAAAAATAGGAAAGGAATATAAGGAAATTTAAAGAAGAGGAAATATCATATGTATATAATTAAATTAGAATTGAAATAAAAAGGTAAGTACTTAAAATTGAATAATATTATAATGAAAACTTATCAAAGGGCATAAAATAAAGGAAATAAAAAAGAAAGTGTTAAAAAAAAAGAAATAAGAATAATTTAAGATAATTTATTAATATAACATCTTTCATCATTAAATAATAAATATTAAGCTATTAAAAATCTATTTATACTATCATTACAAAACTTTTAATTAATAAAAAGCATGTTTATTATTTTTTAATATTTTTAATAAGTTATTAGTACAATATTCATATACTATATCATATGACTTATACTACATCTTTATAATTATTATAAATAATATTATTTTAATAAAATTCGATTCAATCTGGTCGAACTCGATCGGATCGGTTTAATCGCGATCCGGTGATGAGTCCGATCTGACAGTCTGGTTTCGAAAACATTACTAAAATGAATGAAAGAGCATAATACTATTCTGAATTATTGCTCGAGGAATTAAATTTGACATTAGTAACTTTGAAAGCTTAATAGGGTATAACCTTACTAATCAATTGCGCAACCAAGCTTGTTTATCTTATGTCAATTTGGAGGAAAAATTACATCAAATGTCCTCCAACTTTAAGGTTTGCTCAGCGATACCATCCAACTTCACTTTGTAACACAAATGTTCTTCATCTTTTAACTCATTTCGCTCGATGTCCTCTTTACCTGGACAGACGATATCGATTTTTTTTGACATGACATCCACGTGATCATCTCCTCTCTTCTCCACGCAAATAATCGTCCGATGTGGCATGCTCTGACTCGACACTTAAAATTACACCAAATGCCCTTCAACTTTAAGATTTGCTTAGCAATATCCTTTAACTTTACTTTGTAACACCAATGTCCTCTATCTTTTAACTCGTTTCATCCGATGTCTTCTTTACTTAGAACAGACGATCTTCCGATTTCCCGTCGACGTGACATCTACGTGGTCACCTCCTCTCTACTCCATGTAAATAGTCGTCCGACCTGACATGCTCCGACGTGGCCCCACATATTAAACTCCCTTACTTATCGTAAGTTGACCCACTCATTATCAAATTATTTCCTTATTTCTCTCTTTATCGTCATTCGCTCTCCTTCGTCATTCGCCCCTTTCATCATTCGCCGGCCGTCACCTTCGCCCAATCGTCGTTGTCTATTCGCGTTCGCCACCGTCCATTGTTAGGATCCATCGCGTAAGGATTGTCGAAACACAGGAGAGAGAAGACAAAATGCCACGATGAAGAAGGGTCGCGGACGTCCTCTGCTTTTTGGTATGTAGATTCGTTTATATACCACAGCAACTTGACAATATATACTCAACGAACGAAAGTATATAAATGAATCTACATACTAGAAAGCAGAGGATGTTGGTGACCCTTCTTCCTCGCGACGTTTCGTCTTCTCCCTCCCGTGTTTCGACAACCCTTGCGCGATGGATCCTAACAATGGACGATGGCGAACGCGAAACGGTCCGAGACACTTGGGCGAAGACGGCGGCCGATGAACGACGAAGGAGGCGAATAATGAAGTAGAGCGAACGGCGAAAGAGGTTTCACATGAACGACAACAACGGAAGAAATAAAGAAATATTTAACAGTGAGTGGGCCAACTTACGATAAGTAAGAGGGATTAATATGTGGTGCCACGTCGGACGGCTATTTGCATGAAGGAGAGAGGAGATGACCACGTGGATGCCACGTAGACGGAAAATCGGGAGACCGCTTGTCCTAAGTAAAGAGGGCATCGGGTGAAATGAGTTAAAAGATGGAGGACATTGGTGTTACAAGGTGAAGTTGGAGGATTTCGCTAAGCAAATCTTAAAATTGGAGGGCATTTGGTGTAATTTTAAGTGCCACGTCGGAGCATGCCACATCGGATGACTATTTGCATGTGGGAGAAAGGAGATGACCACGTGGATGAAAAATCGAAAGATCGCATGTATTAAGTAAAGAGGACATTAGGTGAAACGAGTTAAAAGATGGAGGGCATTGGTGTTACAAAGTAAAGTTTGAGGATATCGCTGGGCAAACTTTAAAGTTTGAGGACATTCGGTGTAATTTTAAGTGCCACGTCGGAAAGACTATTTGCGTGGAGAAGAGAGGAGATGGTTACGTGAACGAAAAATCGAGAGATTGTCTGTCTCAGATAAAGAAGGCATCGGGTGAAACGAGTTAAAATATAAAAGGCACTGGTGTTACAAAGTAAAGTTGGAGGATATTGCTGAGCAAACCTTAAAATTGGAGGGCATTTGATATAATTTTTCCCAATTTGGGTGATCAAATCTAACCAGACCAAGTATGACCGTATTTCATTAATTTTCTTTTCTTTTGTGATATTTAATACGAGCTGTGGTATTTAATATTTGTTTTAGGGAATAAGACAGATTTTACTTTATTAAACTTCACATTTTATATTAAACTGATTCAAATCAAATTAAAATTTTCAAGAAAAGAAAGAAACTCAAGTTAAACATTATAATCCTTACTTAATCCCAATTATGATAGACCTGATGAAAGATTCAAACCGATCTAATTTAGATAGGGTCAATTTGGATGGTCAGATTCACCAATAATTTATCCAAGGAAAGTTTCCATTGGAATATATATAAAAAAACTGTGCATTGCATTTAGAGTAAATTATATCAAATACCTTTCAATTTTGACACTTTTTTTGTGTTACCTTCCAACTTCATTTTATAACAAGATTATCTTTCATCTTTTAGCTTGTTTCACAAACTATTCTTTTTACCTTTAATCAACGATTTCCCAATCGTCATGCTGACGTAGCATTAAGTGACGATCTCCACGGTCTGATGTGATATTATAAAAAATATTAAATAATAAATTCTTTGGACACAACTGAATGATGAGGGATGAACCCCCCCCCCCCCCCCCTCCTTGCACTAAAGTGGAGGGAGGGTCGCCCCCGCTCTGTGACCTCACCAAAGATCGGATGACCCCCACCTTCCTTGTGCCACGCCAACGAGCACAAAAAGGTTGTGTGTGTGTGTGGGAGGGGGACCCCCCTTCCTGTGTCATGCCGACGAGCATCAAGGAAGGAGGGGTGACCCCCACCTTCGCTTCCCTGCGCGCGCCGACAAACGTAGGGAAGGGGAGTCACCCACACTCCATGAGTCGTAGATTTGGGGGCGTCGCCCCCCCCCCCCCCCCCACTTGCGCTCGTCGGCGTGGCGCAGGGAAGAGGGTGTTCCCCTCTCGTCATTAGTGTCGAGGGAGGGGGGCAATCCCCCCTCGTCGTCGTGTCCATAATATTTATTTTTTTAATATTTTTTATTTCTTTTATAATATCACATTAGACGAGTGCTTGCATGGAAGAGAGAAAAATCATCACTTGGATGTCACATCAGCATGGCGATTGAAAAATCGTCGATTAAAAATAAAATGGCTAGTTGATAAAATAAGTTAAAATATGAAGCACAATCTTGTTACAAAATGAAGATGGAGGATAATATTAGAAATAATGCCAAAGTTGAAAGATATTTAGTGTAATTTAGAAGAAGTGCTTTGTGTGACAGACGATTGAAAAAAAATGACTATGGTTAAAAGCTAATTCAATGATTTTTAAAAATGTGGGCAAAAGCAGCTTTTTATGAAAGATTGCTGCCTCACAATTTTTTTTCGTAATTCAGTATTCTCATATTACTCGAACTAAATTTGTCATGACTAAATCATAAAAACTTATACCTAAAAAAAATGGCGAACTTGGGGAGGTGGTGTGCAAATTGTGTAGGCATTGTGGATGAGAGTTCAAAAGTGTTTTCAGAAGATGGTGACAATTATTCCATTTTCTTCTTTTTGAACAAATAAAAGAATATCGACCTCGTCATTGACTGTTAGATAATTAGAATCTCATTATTTCATATATCATTTATTTATTTATCTTTTAGTATTAGATCCGTTGAAATTCTAACTCATGTAACTCGTGATGGAAGTGTCCTGAGTGGAATAATTCTTCTTTTCAATGCGACAAAATATCGACACGTATGTTTCGGGAGCAACAAATTTAAAATTAAAATTTTCGAGCTAGCTATATCAAAATAAGATATCATCAATATTATAATTCAAGATATTGCAATTAATTTTATATTCAACCATTTTAGTTAATAACTCAAAATTTCACATTCAACTAGACCACAGTAAAAAGTTAATAAGATAAGATATTTAACCTAATGAATATGGATAAAGAGAAAGAGTAAAACTATCAAATATCATCTTAAAAACAACATTTTAATCAAAAATTTGAGATCAGTTTATTTTTTTTTTAGAGTTGGATAACATTATTTGAGGGGACAAATTTTTAGTTACATCCCTACAGGGGAAAAAAACATGATGTGCAAGTTCTATCAGAATTTAGAAACTTTCAGTAATGCTTCTTATATTCTTGATGTGGATTTTGATATCCAAATTCTCAATCCAATCGAACTAACTCAATTATCCAAGAATCGAATATTAGGCATAATTCCTTGTATCAGATATCTTAATTCTATTATACGCTTTTAGTAGTATGGAAGTTTGCCACTGAAAGCTTCAATTATTTGTTCTAAAAACTTCTACGTCTTGATATTGATACATACACGTCTGCCAAATTGAAGGATTCTTTTCTTATAACAAATATAAAGAGGCAACTGAGTGGCCTCAATCAGGGAAGAAGCAAATTCTGTGGAAACTGTAAAAAAAAAAAAGATAAAAAATGGGGAAAAAGTTACAACCTTGGAAACTTCACTTGCACAACAGGTTCAATATGCATACCTATGCAAAACACACAAAATTATTCATATCTTACAAAATTACTCATATCAAGAAAATAGTAATGGACAAGATGGCACTTATCATGCTATATTGCCCAAGTGATTTGCATATACATATCGCTTGAATAGAGCTATTCTTATAATGCATGATTTCTGCAATTTGTTAGCACTTATCATGCTATATTGTCCAAAATAATTGGCCTGCTATTGTTCTTAAACAATCTTTTCACTCCAAGTAAACATAGCCATTGGCATGGTGTAAGATTAATTACAGAAACATAGCATTGTAAATACAGAGTGGCTACAGCTAAAAGAGGGAAATCTTTATTTTGTGACCTGTACAACATATTCTTCCCTCTGACACTATTCAATTTATATAATAAGACTATGTTAGAGTGAGGTGAAAAAGGTTATCCACGGAAGTAGAGACTTTGAGTTTTATGTTTTAAAGCTAGAACTCGTAGATTTACAAAATCGAACGAGAACAAGTCTGATGAAATAAATTAACAGTGAATATATGCCATTTAGAACCAAAAACTATCGTTCACCATAATCAATCAACATACAAAGGTTGCTGGTCACTTTTCCCTTTGTTTCTGAAGAACAATTTCTCACCTTAAAATATTTTACAATGATTATCATACTGTTTTTCAAGGTGCAATAAATACAGTACTGTTTTCCTTGATTACCAAGCTTTTATTCTTGACACCTTAAACGTGGCACTTGTTTTTCATATTTTCAAGGATACCTGTATTTCCTCGTTCTATTTACAACAACAACAACAAAGCCTTATCCCACTAGGTGGGGTCGGCTACATGGATCATACGACGCCATTCCGCTCTATTAGTAAAAATTCGTTGATCCATGTTCATAAAATTCGACAAAATTTTATGTTGGCTGTCGGGACCTAACACAACCCTCCTCCTTTATCCGGGCTTGGGACCGGCTATAAAATATAGGCCTCGTTCTATTTAACATGAAGAAATTTCATTTAACATTCCACGTCCAATATTTTTATTTCGAGAATACTAGATGCAAGAGATGTGTTCTCAGTAATTCTAACCTTTCAAAATTAAAAAATTATAATAGTTACATCAGGATTGCCTTAGCTAAGGTTCTTTTGTAGCTTGTCAACATTTCTATGACAACTAGTGGTGTTTGCACATGATTACTCTGAAAAAAACAAAAATCCTATTTGCTTCTCCGATTAACACACCAAAATAGCCAGACTTTTTAACCCCTAGTAATGTTCTTTTAATTAGTAACAAGGGAGGGGAGTTGGAATGAGAACATGACTCAAGTCTACTCTTCAAAACCTCTGAGCACAACCAAATCATCAATCATTTAAACTTTCATAGACGTTACAGACATTGGTGAGCTCACTTAATAATGTACATGAGATCAACTTAGGAAGAAAGTTATTTGGCAATATGGAGAAATAACATAGAGAAAACTGCAGAGAGCAACAAAATGCATAGAAAAAAATTCATTAATCTTAGAGTGCAACAAAATATTTATCACCATATCTACGTCAAATGACTTCTGATAACAATTATGCAGTTCAAATGCTTATCCTGTGTTCTCTCCAAAAAAGAAAACAACAACAATTTGTCTTATGTAAGTATCCTATATTTCACTATATCAACAAAAAATTAATTAAAACAAATGATCCCATACGAAAAGACAAGGATGCAGTTTATAAAAATACAAGATAAAATTGTAGATAACAGAGGTAAAAGCTGTTTTCATGGCTTTGTCAGCAGAAGCTATTTTCATGGATCTGTTAGAGGATGCGAAAAAGTGTGTAGTATCCATTGTTCATGCTAAACACTGATGTAGTTAAATATGTATACACGTCTCATTGGATTAATTTTTTAGGGTTCATTGGAATAATAATATATAGGTAAAGCCAAATATACATGCAAATAAACCAATTAAATAGTATCATCCTCTTGCAAGGTCATTGTTTCTGATAGGAAGAAAAACAAAGGTCATTTTGCTGTCATTTACATAAAGAACTTAGATAAAAAACGAATTTTCAGAGAAAACAAATAGTGATTAAACGTACAGAAAGGAATGAATTAAAAAGGGGAACACTAACCATCTGAAAGCTCAAAGAAGTGAAGTGACACAAATAGATACTTTTGAATCCATGGAGAACTCAAGTGATAGTCAAGAAAGTGATTTGCCTCCAAAAATGACATATCAGAAATTAATATATAAGAAAACAGAAATACTATAAGGTTTGGATAGCTCTAGGAACTGTCACACATGGATACTTCATAATAGCAAACATGTCAGAGTAATCTTCTTTGAATCAATCAACTAGAAGTATAACTTATGGAAATTATGGACTCAGTTATCATGTAAATCTGGAACATTACCAGCTCATGTGCAAGTTTATTTTGAAATGTAGAAGATGTTACACCAATTAAAATTTTTTATCGTGACCATGAGTTGTTGGTGGACAGTCATGGTCGTTTCTATTGTTGGTGGACAGTCAATTGAAGAGCAGGGTTTCAGAATAAGACAGGGTTGTGAGGTTGTTATTGCAACACCTGGCCGTCTACTTGATTGCTTGGAGCGGCGTTATGCTGTTCTAAATCAGTGCAATTATGTCCCAAGCCTGGATAAAGGAGGAGGGTTGTGTAAGGCCCCGACAGCCAGCGTAAAACCCTGTCGAATCTCATGAACATGGATCAACGGCGTCGTTTGATCCATGTAGCCGACCCCACCTAGTGGGATAAGGCTTTGTTGTTGTTGACCATGAGTTGTTGGTCTTGGAAATTTGATGTTATCCTAGAATCAAAATCAAATACTTCAAATGTGACCATTGCATTTCCACCAAATTCACAGTGTTATGCTTGTCAAATTATTAGATTTCCATGAAAAATGGGTAGTTTAATGAACACTAAAAAATATAAAACTTCAGCAGTTGAATCAAGGAACGGTTATGATTCTGATTCAAGGAATAGTAGCAACCAGTTTCTTTACAATCAATTCCAGCAATCCCAAAACGAGCTATCAGCTAAACTATCAAACAACTGAAATCTCAAACAAGGTGCATTACAATGTCGCCGACATTTTAGGCAAAAGAAGACTAACCACGCATATTATCTCATTTCTTTTGTTGTCCTGCTTCTTCATTGATTCATATCAACGAACAAATGCCATCCGACTTATACCACCATCGGAATCTTATGAACTACCCCATGGCATACTTGAGCGAATCGCCACCCCCCTGGAAAAAGAGGTACGATAGGGCAAAATCTGCGATGAAGACGCCTACAAGAGAGATCACCACTGCCGAGGTCGTGGACTCGCCGACACCCTTTGCCCCGCCAAGCGTAGTCACCCCCCAGGCGCAACTCACCACAGCGATGATCGCCCCAAAGACCTGTGACTTTATCATGGCGCTAATCACATCCCAGGGACGCAGAGCCCTCCGTGCGGAGTCGAGGATGATGTTAATACTGACGCCAAAGACGGTGTCCGCGAGGAAGGCGCTGGAGGCGAGGCCGAGGGCGAAGCACAGGATGGTGAGCACAGGGAGCGCAAGACAGCATGCGATGACGCGCGGGGTGACCAGATAGTCCACCGGGTTGGCGCCGAGGATACGGAGGGTGTCGGTCTGCTCGGAGACCTGCATAGTGCCGAGCTCGGCGGCGAAGGCGGATCCCACGCGGCCGGCGACAATGACGGCGGTGATGACGGGGGAGAGTTCACGGGAGAGGGCGAGGGCGAGGACTCCTCCCACGGAGCGGTGGAGGCCGAGACGGGTGAACTCGCGGACGAACTGGATGGTGAAGGCCATACCCACGAAGGCGGCGGTCAGGAGACAGACTCCGGCGGAGCCGGGCCCAACGCGCTCCAGCTGCTGGAGGGTGTTACGCCAGTGGACGCGGCCGGATAGGGCGCGGTGGGCGACCTGTCCTGCGAGGATCAGGGCAGAGAGGCCGCGCCAAAGGGCCGCCGGGGGCCTCCACCTGGAGAAGAGGGGCTCGGGGGAGGATTCTGGCGGGGGATCCGGCGCGTTGTTCGAGATGTGCTCGGCGAGAGAGAGACGTGGTGGGGGAAGAATGCGGGAGCGGCGAGATGCGGCGGCGGCTGCGGCGGCCGCCGCGGGGATGTGGAAATGGAGTGGCTGAAGAGTCGACGGAAGCCTGATAGGCGCCCATGGAGGACTTTTGCTGCTGTTGCTGGTGATGGTGGAGGAGGAGATGGAGAAGACGAGAGGAGGAGAAGCGCAGGAAGAGAAGGAGCGGAGGACGGCGATGGATTCCATGGGAAAGACTTCCTTCCTACTTTGCTTTCGCTCACGAAGAACGTTTATTTGGTATTAAGACACGTGTGAGAACTAATTTGTTTGATAATATTATTATGGACAAAAAAGTATTTCCAAATGTTCGAATAAATTACAGGATCGTTCTTTACATTTAAATTTAGGTGCCATCACTGTCGTAAGACTCGATCCGACTATTAATTCGAATTGTTTAACGGGTCAGATTAGATCGATTGGACCGGATCGAATCGAATGATCAGATCGAGTAATATAAAATAAAAAAATAAAATAAGTTCAAGTGACTATTAGAATATTATTAATATATAAGATATTATTTAGTAAAAATATAATGTAATATAATAAAATAATTCAGATTAATAATATAATAAAGTAAGCATAAATTAAATCAAATTGAATATTTTTTAAATAAAAAATCTTGTGAGTAATTATAAAAAATAAAGATATTAATGAAATTTTATATATATATGTGATAAAGAAGAATATTAAAATATAAATTTTAAGTATATATATATATATGATATTCTAAAAAATTTTAGTTATTTTTATATTTTTTTATTTGACCCGAGCCGGGTCGGTCAAATCCATCGGATCGACCGATTGAACTCGGGTTTTGACCGGGTCAAAGCGAGTCAACTCCGTGGTCGAGTTTTGAATGACCCACGGATCGTTGTAGTGCCTGGACACCGATCCGACCGGCTGGGCCGTGCCGGGTCTTACAACCATGGGTGCGATATTCTTTCCAAATTCTTTAAATTCACATATTACTTCTAGATCTATTTAAATTAAGTGGAAAGGAGGAACGAGTTAATGTTATAGAAAAAAATTGATGGATTAATTTTTTTATGTTGAATTAAAAAATTCATATAACTATAAAGTGTAATTTTATTATAATAAAAATAAAAATATTTTTTTCAGAAAAAACTTTTGTACAAAAATATATTATTTAAATATGAAAATAATTTTTGAGTTAATTATACTTAATGAAAAATTAAAATGTTTAATGAAATAATAAATAATATTATATTAATCTATTATTATGAATACTTTGTATTTATTAAATAATTTATTTTATAAAAGATATGATGTGGAAGAAAAGAAAAAGAAAATTGTGGCGTCAAACTAAAAAAAATAAACATGCTACACCCGATGGAACGAGATTTCCGATATTAGTTCATGCCCGAAACTTGATTTTAAGTTAGCATTTGGCTTAATGTTCGGTATCAAACACAGCCTAATTAAATTTTAATTTATTACATGTGTTATCCTATTGACCGATAATAGTGAGTTTCTTGATTGCACCGTGAATGTGTAAAATAATAAAATAATGTAAACAAATAAAAAAATAATATAAAAAATAAAAAGAGCCCTTACTAGACCAGAGGAAAGAGCGTAGCATAGTGGGGGAGGGGGCCGACTGTTCCCTTCATGTGCCTGCCGGAGAGGAGTGCATGCGGAGAAAAGGAGTGGGCGGCTGCCCCCTTCATCGTCACTGTGCATTGGAGAGGAAAAGGGGGCTATCGTCCTCTTCCTCTGACTCTAACGAGAGGTGACAGTGTTGTTGCCACCTGCCTCATATTTATTTATTTTTATGTTTTTTTTTTTGCAACATCACATTAATAGAGATGGAAATAAA
Organism: Pontederia crassipes; assembly: GCA_030549335.1. Taxonomy (NCBI): domain Eukaryota; kingdom Viridiplantae; phylum Streptophyta; class Magnoliopsida; order Commelinales; family Pontederiaceae; genus Pontederia; species Pontederia crassipes. The sequence goes on along the minus strand of CM060196.1, from coordinate 63,433,905 downwards.
AAAATCGAAAAATCTACTCTTATCCCTACTCTTGTCCATCGGGAGAATGATAACACATATAAGAAATCAAAACTTCATAGTTTGATTATAAATTAAAATTAAAGGACAATATAAATATCAAATCAAATTGAAGAGTGGTTGGTATAATTTACTCCAAATGTTATTTAAGATGTTTGGATCTAAAAGAACGTACTTGGAGGTTTTGAAACATTAGTATTTGTAGAAACATTTAAGTTTTCATTATTAATTGGGCCTTTAGTTTTAGAAATGTGAGGTGGTAGTAGAGATGGAAATACTACCACTCCCTCCTTATGCAATCCACATGAATTATTGTCGGGCTAGCCTCGACACGGGCCTGAGCCATCCCTTTCGGGCTGCCCAGAAAATTACTACTGGGCCCGGCCCAACAAACATGACTTTCTATTTTTATTTTTTATTATATAAGTTTTATAATTATACTATACATATATTTAATCATATATCATAAAATGTATAACAATATTATATATAAAAGTATTACTATTATTACCTAATAATAATTATATCATATATTATAATCTTTTTTTTAATTTTGTTAACTTTTTATCAGTCTAAATCTTATGGTAAAAAATGGGACCCATTATTTATTTTTAAAATTTTATTTTTATTTTCCTAATTTAATTCCTACAACAACAAAAAAAGGACAATCCGACCTCGCATGTCTTGATCGAGTCGTGCTGAAATCATGTCGGGTTGGCCAAAGTGCCTTTTCGGCATGGCCCATGCTGTGCCGATCAGACGCAGTTCGAGATATGGTTAAATTCGATTTAACCAGCTCGAGCACAATCTGACAAGGTTGGAAAGTCCATCTTTTAAGTGATAACCTGATAGGAGGAATTTGTTCCTGAAAAATGTAAATGCAAGTGACTGACTTTTATATATGAAAATTTATCCTCTATCAATATTTCTCTCCTCCATATTTGTAGGGCACTTCATTTTACATGAAGGAGTAGGCGTTGAAAGTAATTCAAGTCCGATCAATTTTTAAGTTCAACAAAAATTTCACTAATTTTCAGATCAATTTTTTAATTAAAAAATTATCAATTTTAAGGAGTGAGTTCAATATATTAAAAAACCATCCTAAATCACCCCTAGTTTTTATTTCTTTGATGACTTATTAATTAATTATAAATATAAATTTGATGACTTATTAATTAATACTAAATAAAAATTAGGGATTCAATTTGATGACTTATTAATTAATTATAAATAAAAATAGACTCCATGATCTACAATTAATTCAATTTATTAAAAATATATGTTAAATTATATTGGAATCCTTAATTTTTAATCTTTTTCGATTCCACCTTTTCAGATCGTGTAGATTTTTTTACACTGTTACCGAGGAGTTTGTTTCTAGTAAAACAAAATTTCACTAAAATTTACTTTGTTTAACAGCAACAACGACGTGACGATGATGCCAAATTCATCAAAATATTTTATAGGATGTGTATATTTATATCGTCTCCTCAAAAGGTTAATTGATTAATTCAATACACATGCATATGTTACTCATCACTTCATATCCTTATTTCCACTCACTTAAAAGATATAAATGCATTTCGTCATCGAAACAAAAGATATAATTCAACTTCAATAGATTATAGATCTGTTATGCCATGCTGAGTAGCAATTTCATAGCATCAGCTCGACGAAAAAAAAAATATAATAGACATGAAATTTAAAATTTTAATCATATATCTGTTATGTACTTATGTCATGCTGAGTAGCAATTTCATAGCATCAGCCCGAAGTAAAGTACTGCAAGAATTTAGACGCCCAGTCGCCGGGAACGCGGATGGGACGATAGTTTCTGTTAAGGCAAACAACAGTGCCGGTGACTTCCAGGATTGGCTGGACCAAGAGAAAGGAAATACGCATCAGATGAGATGACTACATGCATTTTTACTGGTAATTAGCAGGAATAGAAAAGGTTCCCACAGACCTCCATATCTGGCAGCTTACAAATGTAGTGCTCAATGACTATTCGTGCAGCTGACATGCCGGCAAGCCTGACCTTCACGAGAAATCTGTCACCACTCTGTCAATGTAGCGTGCGATCATTTTGAATGCAATTTTAAAGCTCAACATGAGCAAACAACATGAAGGGAAACAGAGCCTCCACACAACTGAGAGGTCACAGGTTGAGACCCGGAAATCAACTCTCTGCATGACCATATAAATATTCTTTCTACTTTATTCATGTAAGATGAAACCTTTTACATATAAGAGAAGCAACAAATACGAAGGTATGATTGAAATAATGGTTCTCATTAGACTAGTTACGGGTTTGTCATTGTTTTGTTCACATTCTAACATGAATAACTTTTTTTGAGGAGAAAACATGAATAACTATGCCATTAAAAAATCACAAAGGTTTATTCAGAACACAAATCATCACATTTGATTTTGTGATGCTCAAAATACAATCAGTATAGACCTACCACAAAATCAAAGAACAACAGTCAGAGGCAATTTGCTTTTGTAAATTGAGAAGCAAAGATAAAATTTATCTGATTGTCATATACAGTTAGAGCTTCTGGTAATCCAATTTCCTGAAACATGGAAGTTTTATATATTTTCTTTGATTGTTTCAAATATGGCATGCCATTTCCAAGAAATTTACTTGAAAGTTTTCTGAACTCGGTTAGTTTCTGAAGATGCAGAATCTGAAGGAGAACATACTCTTAAAGGTGTAATGAATTTCAGGTGTAAATCAGAAAGTGCCAATGATTCTCCAGTGCGAGCAACTGCATCAGCACTGATTCCTAAATGCTCCAACAGTTCATGGCGAGCTGATCAATCTCGAGAGAGAGAGAGTCAAGACATCAGCATTATGTATTGACAAGAAAATTTGGAGTAGCAAGAAGCATTTTAAGCCTAAGCATGTCAGCTTTACTAAATTACACATATTGGAAGCATATCAAAGATTCACATGAGTATCTATATAAAACTTTAATCTTGAGGTCTTAACATGTAAAAAAATAGAACTTTTCTTCTACATTTTTTACTGAAAAAAATATAAATATCTTGCATGTTTCTGCAATCAACTAGTGAGTTTACCTTAAATATGTTCCTGTATGTTCTTTCTTGCTCCCTTCTTTTTTCTGTTTGTGTCCATGCATTTTTGCGAGTGTAAATGTTCTTAATATCAGAAATTTATCAGTGCCCAAGTTGGTAAGAAACGCACTACAGATAGTGAATTCAAGCTTTATGTGGCTTGGAATGTGACTCCAAAGCTAAAAAAGAGTGATAAGCAGCAAGCGCCTTGTGTGATTGAGGATATTACTGTTGAGAACAAATTGATTATAGTAAATAAATTTGAAATATAGTATCTACAACGTGGAAAAGGGAATAGAATCCAGGCAAACTGAAAATTTCAAAATGAGGGCTGCAAAGTACGTATTTGGAAGGAGTTCATCAACGTATGTGGAACTTGTTCCAACCCGATATATATGAAGTTTGGGGAGGTATGACCACAGGAACAGTGAAGAATTAAGCACGTGACAGTAGGAATGCGTAGGAGACGTTTTCCAAGATCGCAAACACCTAAATGACGTTGAACAAGTTAATCAATGTAAAGAAGTTAACACAAATCTTACCATGCTGGCAATAACTCGCATAAACTGCATTGTTGACAACTCCATACTGATCGAGCTCGTAATCTCGGACTTTGAGTTCGACCTCGAAAAATTTATCCGTCCTATATGAAGAATGCAAAGCTAACTGTAATCTTACATCACAATCAAACCAAATACACCCCGGGAACCGGAAGTAGTAACATAGAAAGGCGCTCCAAGGCATGGGGTATAGGCATATGAATCTTGCTCTTTTCAAACAATTTAACAAACACATGGACGAAACCAGAAAATAGAGCCAAATGAGCAACCACGAAACCAGTTTGTTCCTCTCTAACTTCGGAATCCTGACTAAGGACACCAAAATGAATGAACGAAGATACTCCAAGAATGTAAAAAAAAGTGCAGCAGAGGGAAGGGAAAGAACCTCGTGCCGCCTGAGGAATCAAACTCCCGGACAGCGCTCCTTGCGGCGACGGCATGAACGCGCCGCAGGCATCGGAGGATTGGCGTCCGGTGAATCAGATAGACCACGGCGACGGCGGAGGGCACGTGGGCGTTGGAGGAGCTCCATGAGAGCCTCTTGGCGGCACATGGAGGAAATGCGACGCGGGCGTTGCCCACGAGGAGGCTGTTCAGATGCATCGGGGTCGAGCAATTGTATCAACCGGGTCGAGCTCGGACAGTGGATATATCAGGTCACAACTTATAGTACGGGCCGAGAGGTATTGATTATAAGCTGAAATATCTTAATAATTTTAAGAATATAATTAAATGTGAGTAGAATAAAAATAATTTAAATCAAATTTTGTTTTCCTTAAAATTGTCTTGAAAAATATGGAATTATTTATTTTAATCCATTCAACAGAATATCTCCATTCTTCTAAAATAGCATAATAGAGATATTATGTTGTTTTTTCATTTTTTACATCTTTTATTTTCATTTTTCATTATTTTAACTATATATATAATACTATATTAAATTGTATTATTATAATAATAAATGTAAACTATTTATAATCAAATATTTTTATTGTAATTGTAATATTATATTTTCTAGGATAAAATTTGATAAGTGAGCAGCTTGTTGAGAGTATTATCGTATAGTTTTTGTTGAGAGTGTGATACTCATGCATGCATTCATTATGATAATAATTAGTCGAGTGACAATAAATTTAGTCCTTTATTCAATCGCTTCAAATATTACAACTCACAATAGAAAAAAACCATTTAGACACTAAAAAAAGTTTTCAGATCCATTGTCCTCGTAATATTAGACCAGCTTATACCTGAAAAGAGAAAAATGGGCAAGGGTAATGTACTAGTGTGGCATTTTGACTGTTCGTTAGCAGATTAAAAAATTATAAAGGAGAATGTATATGTAAAATGTTCGAGGTAGCACGAGTATAGAGCATTGATTTTTATCATTAAATTAATAATATAATTATATATTGATTTATTTTACTAGCTAGAGATTAAATTTGATTAAGATCATGATCATTCGAGTACTCTAATTTTGGCAACGGTTGGTCTATTTGTTCTCTTTCCCAAGTTGCGCATTTCTCCAGATGGTTGGGTTTACACAGTTGAGTTGAGCTTTGAAACAGATTATATTGTTCCACCTGCAAAGTCATATTGAATTTGGGATATGCTTAGAATGTTGCAAAATGTTATCTAGGGGTACTGTGAATCTTGATATCCTTTGGTTCCTTTCGCTGAAAAGAAGAAAAAATACAGTGCACAAAGTGAAGTATGAGAAATTTACAAGAAATTCAGGACATTGAGAAAAGCCAAAAGACTTGTTTTAAAAATAAAAAGAACTTGGACATGGTAAAAAATGGTCACAATTACAACATCCCGGACAATCTTATAACTTACACTTCTGCATTAAAGAATATGAATTCCAAGTAAAGGTTAAACCCATTTATGAGGATAGTGAACGGTTATCCGCATCAAAACTCCGCTGAACTAGGTGACCGTGGAAAAGGAATAGCATCCCTTATGTTCTCTATTCCAGTCGCAAATTGTACAAGCCTTTCGAAACCTAGCCCGAATCCAGCATGTGGCACTGAAATAGTTAAAAGCAAAATGTTGATTTAGCAATAAGATACATTGAAAACATCACACATTTACCAAAGCACAAATAACTTGGCAAGAGTATCTATTTGAGGATGTGCCAAAACAATGGAATATCAGGTGACTGAAAAAACGTGAACTATTGAAAGTTCCTATGAATTGCTTGTATAAGTTATTGGAAGCTTTAACTATGAGGCGGCATATGTTTCTTATAATGTTGCATCTAAAAGAATATGAACACATACAAGCATCTTTGGAAATTAATGTAGACAAATTTACAACTAAAATTAAAAAGATAACAAGATCCCAACCTGAGCCAAAACGTCGAAGATCAAGGTACCACCAGTAGCTTTCCTTGTTAAGTTTTAACTCCTCCAAGCGGTTTTCAAGATATTCAAGCCGTTCTTCTCTTTGGCTTCCACCAACCAGCTCACCAACCTGTTATAAACGTACAACTTAATATCTCTTGGATGACATCCTCCATTTCGGTACTAGATCCTCGATCAGTTGATATAAATGTGCAATGTACACAGATAGTAAATAGACTCAATTAGTTCCACTAAAGTCCCTTTGCAAATTTTCAATTGCACAAACTCAATTAGTATCACTAATGTGTTTGCTCCAATAATGCAACAGAAACACAAACCATACAGGGAAATGATAGAGGACATAAGATGCATTTAAAGGATCCAAGCCTAACCCTGGGGACCAGCAGATCCATAGCAGCAACTGTCTTCCCATCATCATTTTGCCGCATATAAAATGCTTTAATTTCCTACAAGCCAATTTACAGAATAAGTGTACTTTGCACCTTGTTATGCAAAAGTCTGAGCATACTAGAAATGATATCAACACAGAAGTCTCCTCTAAACTAGAGTCAGGGAACTAAGAAGATTTGGTAATCTGTGACATACCTTGGGATAATCACGTATTATAACTGGGCGACCACCAAAAGCAACCTCAGTGATGTACCTTTCATGTTCACTTTGCAAATCCAGTCCCCATTTTACCTAAACAAGTTTTAAGAGTGGTAGATCAAAATTTTGGTAAATTATATTCGCAGTATTAGTGAATATTATCATCCTAATTCTTGAAAATGTGCAAAAATCTAATTGCATATGAAAAAACTGTCCTATTTGACTTCAGCCTATCAATACATACAGAATGTGTCCTTTTTAAAGGAAATATATAATTTCATAGTAAATAAGTGGATGTATTTCAAATGAATAAATTAGGAGGCTTGATTGAAAAACAGATATCATCAGACCAGAAGAAACACACATATCCTTCTTAAAGATATGTGTATAAGCCCTCTTGTAAGTATAAAGTTGAATCAACATACAGCAGATACAAAACTATGCATGCCAGAACAATCCTTAATTTACATTAGCATTTATGCACATTTGACATTAAAGTTTTGATTAATGCATACAAGAATAAAATAGTAGTAACATTTTTGAGAAATAAATGTTAACCATTGACATTCACAAACCAGCAAAAAAGTATGGTACAGGAACTATGTTGTCAACACGACTTTTTGAGAAGCTGAACTTGCAAAATTATGATATTTCCAAGTTTCAACAAAAGAGAAGGTACAGAGAAAATCGTATAAAGCAGAGTTAACTTTTTGTGCCACAAAATTAACAGAAAAATGAAATACCGGGAACTCAAATTTCTTCTTTGCTTTAAGTAGAAGTGCAACAGCATCAGAGTATGTCAGCTGAATAAAATCTTTCTCAACCACATCCTGCCATTGATTTCAAAATGAAATGACATCGAGACAAGCAAGTGAAAAGTCCTGGTCTCTTGGATCAAGCAGAAAAAAATTCATATTATTTTAATAAAAATCAGCAATCAAACGGATAAGAAGAGGATATACATTCAATCTATTTATTAATCCTTTCTCAATCCATGTGTTGAAAAACTCCATGTCTTCTTTGCAGTGCTCGAGAATGTACCTCACCTACAATAACGAGTAAAAGATTCACATAAGGAGATCCTTTCTGTGCCTCACTTCGGAAAGGCAGTCAACAGGAGGGGGATGTAGATTCGCATAAGGAGATAGAAAACTATTGTCAAAAGAAGTAACCAAGCAAATTCAAATGATTTAAAGAAGAGACCTACTACATACTGGAGATAGGCAGTTGCACAAGCCATGTCATCATTCAGGTCAGCAAAGGCAAGTTCAGGCTCAATCATCTGTAAATAAAAGAAAAAATAAAAGATGAAGTTCAGTCTTTACTATGAAAGAGAAAAAAATATCAAAGTAGGATCTACAGCAAGAAATGATACAAAAGTGGTTCTGGTACCCAAAATTCAGCCAAGTGTCTTGAAGTGTTTGAATTTTCTGCCCTGAAAGTGGGACCAAATGTGTATACCTAGAGAAAAACGAGATAACTAAGACAAAATGGAGTCTATAACAAAAGTCAAGGAATAAAACTTCAGAGCACAATATAAAGCATAGCAAAGTGAGAAGTGGAAGGAAAGAATACATCACACAACGCTGATGCATATGTCTCAGCATTTAGTTGCCCTGACACTGTCAAAAATGCAGGTTTCCCAAAGAAGTCCTAGTAAAAGGAGAGAAAAGGTTCAGTAACATCAGCACAGAAATGTATTTGCTTGTCTCTAATGTCATTTGATTGACAACATGATAAAAAACAGGAAGACCAAGAAACAAGACAGTGAAATAATAAAAAAATATCGTGTAAAAGTCATTTTCGCTAAAAAAGATAGCAGATGCACCTGCGAAAAGTCAACTTTCCCATCCTTCGTAGCAGCAATTTTGTTGACTGGGCAATAAGTACCATCATGATTATTAGGAATCTGTAAAAGGAACAACTAAATTTTAAGTGACAGAAGCTAAGAAATCACAACAATTCATCAAATAGTTATTTCTATGTGAAAGGCTAAAAGGTTAAAAAACTACATCTTTAGAATTCACTGTTTCAGGTATGATTATTAATTGGTACTCCCTCTCAAAATATTATTAATCAGTATTGCAGATACTCTGTTCAAACTGCTTTGTGCTGTAAACTGCAAATGACTGGGATGACAATGAAATGGACAGACATACTATCAGAAACGTGGTATACAAATTATCTTTCTTCTTTAAAAATTTCATGTAGGAGATACTAATTATGAAGTAGAGACCATGCCAATGTTTAGTTTTTTTTTTTCTGTTCTTCCTTTTTCTGTTCTTCCTTAGCCGACCCCACCTAGTGGGATAAGGCTTTGTTGTTGTTGTTTGTCTTCCTTTTTCAAGGGTTCACACCAACATTTGTTATATGCCATTTAAACACTAAGTATACATGCAAGTATTGGCCTACACATGATACTAACTAATGTTGTCATTAGACAGTAATTATTGAATTGAAAAACATACCAATGTAGTCACACAGAATTGCTCTCCAGCTCCTTCACAATCTGAAGCAGTAATTATAGGGCTTGCAACCCAAACAAATCCATTTTCTTGGAAAAATTTGTGAGTAGCAAATGCTAATGCATTCCTCACTCTTGTAGCCTGTAAAATGGCAATGGTGATTAAGAATAAATTAACAAATTTTAGAGTGAGAAAAAAAATCTTAGAATGAACAAATAAATTAACAAATGTGATATCACTGAAAAATGAATACAGATCACCTTATATTACCTTGAAAAGCAGTGACCATTTAAACTAAAAAATGAACAAAGAAAAACCGGGCACATGATTAAAATTGATGCAACAAAGAGTAAGATCATACTGCACCAAATGTATTTGTTCGAGGGCGTAGATGAGCTATAGTCCTCAAAAATTCGTTGCTTGCTCTCTTCTTTTGGATAGGATATGTTGACGGATCACTTCTACCAATCTGCAGCAAGAAAGAGACAAGATAGTGAACTCTTGAGTTTATTATGATGACAGATGTTATGTTGACAGTTGGTTCCTCTAGAAAATGTTCTTTTTTAAGGTAAAAGAAATGATATATTGAGCAAAACAATGTTATGTTGAGAACATTGTTCATCATGTTTCTTCATTAATTCATAATTGGGTAGAACATCTGTTAAGATATTTTTATTTTGAGTAGTTGTACACCCATCTACACTTTTCATAGCAATTCAACGTTCGTCTACAACCCTTTAATGTAGCTCGGTAAAAGAAATGATATATTGAACAAAACAATGTTATGTTGAGAACATTGTTCATCATGTCTCTTCATTAATTCAGAATTGGGTAGAATATCTGTTAGATATTTTTATTTTGAGCAGTTGCACACCAATCTACACTTTTCACAGCAACTCAATGTTTGTCTACACCCCTTTAATGTAGCTCAATGACACTACATTCTTTCTCCCCAAAGAGAAAAAAAGAAGCATCTTCCTATTCCACGATAAGTGAATGAAAGTAAATGTATTGATTTTTCTTGTAAATATATACATACCACAACAAGTCTTGCCACCTTCAGTTCCACTTTCTGTTTGGTTCCTTGGCTGCTCACAACAACACCCTCAACTAGTACAGATGCCCCAGTTGTGATAACGCCTGACTCTACCTAACAACAAACTAACTGACTCAAAGATATGTAATAGTAACATAACTCAGGTGCAAGAAGACATGTAGCAACAATCACCAATCCAAGCAAATTAAAGAATCATAGAAATACAGGTAATGTAACTTATTGAACTATAGTATAGTGCTTATAAATTTTCACCTCATCAAGTTTAGTTTTTTCAAAACCTAAAAAGAACAAGATGTTTTGGGTCATCGAGTTCAAATTTTTAAAACTAAATCTGCAAGATTAAAAAAAATAAATTAATGTCTCTATAATTTTTTTACACATCAACATTGTCATTTGTCATTGTAACACTCAGTCTTATTCTCTCCCTAACTTTTTTAATGTTTCTTGTGTGATCTTTCTCTTTATGTTATTCATTGTAACACCTTGGAATCGTTTGTACTAAAAGAAATATACATATCCACAACAAACAGAGTGAATAAAGTAATAATATATATGTTTGGGTTAGTACGTGGCTTTAGTGTCCATGTCAAAAATGTCCAACTTCAGGAGGATTTACACTCTAAAAAAAGGATTTATTAACTTCTATAAATTTCTGGCCACTATGATTTTCAAGCACGACTTATGATTAATGACTTCTTTTTTATCTGAAAAGTAAATATCAATGTGCGCACCATCAGAGGTGATACTTACATGCAAGATGCTGTAAACCCGAACTTATAGAGGCACAATTTATTACACAATTACGACATACATGCAACACATATTAAGGCAAAACTTAAAATGTATCAATTGTTTTGTTACAGGTTACCTTTGGCATTTGAATTATTCAAAGAAATATTTCATGTTTGACTTCTTGAGAAAAAATATCTAGAAAGGCCAATGTTAAATGCAGCAAAGCATAATCAAAACCATCATTGCTCAAGCTGATCACAAATACACACATATATAATTGGGAATTTGTGTTGCTAGCATCTAGATATAAAAAACTGTATGGAAAAAATAATTATTTCAATTTATTGACGGAAAAAGAATGGAAGGTTCTTTTTTTCTTTTTGCCTCACATAAGGTAAAAGTCTCTTACAAATGAGAGTGATAAATTGACATGTCCTAGAGTCTCAAAGCCAGTCCTCACTTGGTTACAGCAAAAGATGAAGAGTTTTAAAAACATGAGATACCTGATCATAACCTTCAGCATCAGAATTCATCACGCATTGCATGTTGGATATGCAAGAACCATCATTAACCTGAATACTTCAAAACAAAACCAGTTAGATGTTTGAATACTTTCAATATTGTAAACGAATACTTTCATAGTGGATAACTTGAACTTTTCAGAAGTATTACGGTACCCACATAAGTCAGAAAGTTTATTGGTAGATGTAAATTTTTTTAGAGGGTAGACATGTAATTATTAGTAATTACTCTAAATTCATTATAACAGCTCATCCTAAAAAACCGTTAACATTTGCCCACCAGACATTATACTTTCATTTGCATGGGCATGCTAATTTCATTTACATAACATGTATGTGAGACTTAAACAATAGTCTCGAGTTAGTCATGTGTGTCAATTAAAGAACTAGAGTACAAGGAATTGCACTTAAACTTCATCATAATGGAAAGTTACAACTTACAAAGGAATAGTGAATACACAGCACGACTTAGCTATTTGAATCAAGTGGGACAAGATTTCATTTTATTATGTCAACAGAAAGTTCATTCTGTCAATCCCAATTATCCTTTTATCTTCCATTATTATGCAACTCGAACATCATGTTCAAATGCTTCATTGAAACACATGATCAGCAATTTAGCATGAGATGTGCATTAAAATGGAAAGGCATATACTACTTAAAAGAATTAGCATGTGTAAGAGGCAGCGCCGGTGATTCAATAATCCAACCAAGAAGCAAGATAAGTTCAAAGTATAATTCAAACGCCCTCACCTCAATGAAGGTCACGCTGCTCTGCACACGGCAAGTCCGGACCCACCCTCTGATGGAGAGCTCCCTTCCGAGCCAGTCTACCCCTTCGTCCGGCCCTCCCCTCACGTCCACAACTTTCAAGCGCCTCCGGTACTCGCGCACGCTTCTCCCGGTCTCTCTGGCGGCTGCGCAGGAGCGTCGGCCTCCGCGGTCTCCGTCGAGGCCGTGCCGCTGCAGAAATGCCTCCATCTAGAGGCCAGGAATTCGTCCGAACAAGATGCGCCCATGGGGTAAGGGGTGAGGAGAGCGGGGCTGACGCCGAGGAGGAGCCGCGGAGCGCTTCTTGGCCTACCGCCGGAGGGAAATCTGGGATGTCTGACGCCATGGTTGAGGAGGAGGAGGAGGCCAGAGGCGGAGCGTCGACGGAAGAAGGAGGAGGAGGCGGTGGCTGTGGCGGCGGCGGCGGCTGAGGCAGCTGCTGCCATCGGACTGGAGAGATTGGACCTCTTATCTTCGCCTCTCGGCCCTCGTTCTTAACACTTGTGGTGCATTCGGAAGTTCACGTGCAACGCGCGTGGCACTTTGTGACAAAAACTATCGTCATAATTTTTTATTTTTAATACATTTTTTACGCATATATTAATGCTAATAAAGTTGAAAATGATACTAGTCAGATGATTTTTTTTTCATTTAAAAGATTTACTCTTTATTTTGTAGATGCCTTCTTTTGATATTTTAAAAAATTTATATATTTTTTTAATATTATAATAAGTATCTATAACTTAAAACTTTTAATTTTATTTTAAAATTCTAACCCCAAGAACTTTATTATTAATAATAACAGTTTAACTTCGATTTGAAGTACAGTTAAAAGTTCATAAATTTGAAGTTTTTTTTTCTTATTACGAACTTTTTTTTCAAAAATCGAGCCAGCATATAGTTAGGGGCTCATGCCCCTCTAACTTTTTGGGATATTAGTTATATAATACTTTATATTATTATTTACATATATAAAATATATGATAAGCCCCTCTTAATTTTATGAACTTGACATAATTAAACCTCTCTTAACTTTTTTAAACATTATATACAATAAAATTATTATTATGTATATAGAAAATATATGATAAGGTCTCTTAATTTTATGACCTTGACATAATTATAATATGTCATTATATCAATGACAAGAAATATGTGTATATTTATAAAATATTATAGTATACTAGGTGTATTTTTTAAAAAATATAATATATGTACTAATAATTTTGACTCCTTTATATAAAAATCAAATTAATTAGTTGTCATAAAAAAAAGTACTTTCATATATCTTCCTTTAACATGATAAATGTAAAAAGAAAAAATGCATGATGAATAAAAAAATATTTTAATCTAAATTAAATAATTATTGTAATTATATGTTAACTCTAAAGTATTATTATTTCTTAATTTAAGTTTTAAAAATTAATATAATAATGTACATATATATATTATTGTCTACCTTTTGGCCCCTCCTAAATTTTCAATTCGGCTCCTGCTTTTTTCACTTATTTTTCACGGCCCCTTAGGGTCTGTTTAGCAAATAACTAATGGAAGAATGGGATGGGTGATGTGGTGAGTGATAGGGTGAGGTGGCGTAGTGTGTCATTAGAAAATCCATGTTTGGATAATAAATTATATAAAATATGAGTTTGGGGGTAATAAAGGTTTTATTTGTATAAAAGTTATTTTTATCCTTCATTATATATTTAAAATATTTATAATCATTAATTAGAGGTGAGCATGAATCGATACGACCAAGTCGCCCTCGTCCGCACCGGCTCAGATTTTCCAAATTTATTTCGACCCGATGGATAATTGGGACACGACCGGATCTCATTTCTTTGACACTCAGTCGGGGCGGATCGAGACCGAATTCAGATTTTACGTCCCGACTCGGTTGAATATATTATATTAATATTAAATTATTTTTAAATAGTATATTTTATATCTATTTTGAATAAAATTTTATATTTACTAAAATGTTTTATTTAATAAAAAAATAATAAATAAATATGTATTCATATTAGAAACAAGATAATATATCAATGAACGAGAAGAAAGAGAGAGAGGTGGTTTAATTTGGTAAAAAGATAAATAATTTAATTTGATAATAAAAAAAGGTTAATGTGGTCTAAAATAATTTATCTCTTCTCATTTTACCAATTTGACGAAATAAAAAATATGATATTTAAAAGTCTTAACTATTCCACTCATCCCTCTTAACTTAAATAAATATAATCAAATATAATTTATCTAATTTTATTCTCTCATATTTTATCCCACCCTTTCGTATCCCTAGATCTAAACATACCCTTAATTATGCCACTAAATATTAAACTATCTATCTTAGCTTAGCTTGCAGAGAATGTTAGACTTTTGTATTCTCTCGTAAGCTTTCTCGAGTTCCACCGCGTTTGATTGGGATTTAAGTAGCGGAATAGATAGAATACAATTAAACACAATTTATTTCACAAAAAGTATAAAAGATAAATTTGTCATTCTCAAAACAATTAAACCTAATAAACTTTTGAAAGATAGCGTATTCTTTAAATGATAGAATATAAATTATTCTCGGTGTAAATTTTTTTAAAAAAATAATCAGATAAAATATGTGCATTTATTCAGAACATTCCATAACATATGATCAAAACGATATACTCCCTTTTTTCTTGGATAAATATTTTTTTATAGGATGCCGAGCAAACGGAGACGGACCCAAGAAAATTTCCAGAAAGAATCAAAATTTATATATTACAAATTAATAAATATTAAATATTTATATTAAAAGTAATAAGATGCTTTTATGCTGCATTAACTTAGTTTAAGGGAGGGCCCAAATTTAATTTTACTTTATTATAATTACTATTTATATAGTTATGATATAAATAAACAATACAATGCAGCTAATGGAGAAAGCCACGCGTGTTACTATGTTTTCGATTCCTACGATCTCGACACATAGTACAATACCATTATATTAAATGTGAAAAAGAGAACACACGAAATAAAAGTTTTGTAAGCGAGAAAGGAGGTAATTTTATTTCATTTAATGAGAGGAATTCTATAAAATTACTAATTCCATAGTAAAAAAAATATTATATGATCTTAGGGTGAAAAGTGGATAGCTTTTCCCAAGAGTTACGTAATTCGAACAGATTTAATTTTATTTATATTTGTTATCAAATATGTTGGATTTTAGTGGATTTAATTTAAGGATAATGAAAAAAAAAGCTCCGCTAGAGCTACGTTTTTATTTTATTTGGGTGATGGAGGCAACGAGACCCAGAAGTGGCTACACCGGCGAGGTGAAACGGCCCCCGCCAAATCGTCTGACGCCGTCTTCTTCGTCGACGGCCGTCCTCTCCATCGGAATCCATGGAGGACGCCTCTGATGATTTGGATAAACTCCTCGACAGTACTTCCTTCGATCCCTCTCTTCCGTGTCCCTCATCATTCTTCCTTCCCACTTCAACTCCACGACTAATTCTTTCTTCATGTTAGGCGCTTTGGATGACTTCACCAAGCTAGACCTCTCCTCCGCCCAGAGGTATCCTCCCCTTCACTCGCCCTCGTAGCTTGCAAGCTGCCTCGCTTCAACATTTCTCTCTTTCCCTTATTCGAATATTTGGATTGGTAGGAGCGGAGATGGAAAGAGCGATCCTTTGTTGCCGAAGCCGGTGACACCGGCCGGGGTGGTGCAGGGACTGGGCGTCGGTCTCCCTGACCTGAAGGGGAGGAAAAAGAGGGAACAGAAGTCATCTCCGGCAGCAACGAATTCCGCGTCATCGCACGCCTCCGAGGCGCTGGAGAAGCTGGCGCAGCAGACCCGTGAGGCGGTAAAGGGGCTGGAGTTCGCAACGGGCGCTGCCTCCGCGGCGGGAACAATGGGCGGAGCTGGGTTCGATAACGATGCCATGGTTGAGGAATTCGTCAAGCAGTTTGAGGAACTCGCTGGTTCACAGGTCTTGTTCTTTTATCTTTTCCTATGTTGGTGTCTAGGGAAGTGGACAACTTTGTTACTTCTATTGCTGTTTCTGTAGTTAATACCAAGTAGAGAAGGACATAATTTCTTTGGGGTTCACGTTTTCTCAATATATCATTTTTTTTTCATGGATGGCAACAATTTTATAGAATCTGACAACCTTCAAATGCCTTATAATTTAACTCTATGGTTAATTTCAAATTTTAATGTACCAATCATACGAAACAGAGATGAGCATGACACATAACCTGAAATATATATGGTGGCTAGTGGTTCTGTCATACATAATATTATCGACACTGTGTATTAACACTTTAATGATGATGTGCCTATATGGAACTGGTTTGTGATTATTCATTATGATCCTCTTTTCCTTTGTGAAACCAGTGATGATCTGGGTCCATAGTTGATTAATCAAAATTGTAGTCTGGTTTTTGGCTTATCAATTAATTTATATTCTATCCATGTCTTATGTTGTTGTCTGTTGCATATGCTTTATGGTTACACTATCACAATTGATTTTATGCATGTTGTTAACAATTTGTCTTTTTCTTGGAAAAGAATTGATATCAAACACAAAGTTTACTATGTTGTAAAGGACATGGGATCCATTGTGGACACGATGATGCAGCAGCTTTTGTCGAAGGAAATTCTCCATGAACCAATGAAAGAGATTGGAGAAAGGTATCCAAAGTGGTTGGAAGAACACACAAGTAGACTGAGTCAGGAAGAATATGATCGTTATCATCAGCAATGTGAACTTATATTACAGCTAAATGATGTCTATGAGAATGATTCTGCCAACTTCTCCAAGATTGTTGACCTAATGCAGAAAATGCAAGAATGTGGCCAACCTCCTGATGATATTATTCAAGAGCTTGCTCCTGATCTCGACATAAGTAATTTGGGTCAATTGTGAGTTTCCTTTCTCCTCTTACATATTCATTTTGGATTTCAGAAAAGAACATCTCAAGTTTGGATTAGTCCCGAATCATTAAGAAGCACTTGTTTATGATCTCGACCTTTTGTTCTTTTTCACCAGTATGCATATTATATACAAACTATTCAAACATATAACGTGTATTTTGATACTATGATGTTATCAACAAGAATTATTCCAATATTTTTCATTGAAATTCATTTTCTGTCATAAGTATTGTCTATGCAAGTAATTATCTTCTATTAACTCTGCTTGCCTGGTGTAAAAGACTTATAATAGCTAACACTTTTTCCCATTTTCACCTTATGCTTTGCAGATCCCCTGGGCTACTTGGCTCTAGTTCCAACTGTTCTGTAATGTGATATTGATCACATTCTCTCTCTGGCTCCACAAACTTTTTGCTCATTCCCATTGCTGAAACATGTATCCCTCGACTTCCCAGATTATGTTGGAATTTCTTCTTATATAAAAAATATCATGACATATTGACATGGACTAACAAATTGCAAACACTATTTTGCTTTTAATTTTGCCAATCGCCATTGCTTAAGCATGTCTATGAGTCTATCTCATAGTTTCAGATTGTGTTGCAAGTTCCTTTTGTATGAAAATATTATGATATGGACTAACAGAGTTCCGTCTCCATTTCCTGACAGTTATGTTCTCTAATGTGCAATGCTACAATTAGAAGTCATTCAAAGAGTTCTTTTTTTCAGAAAATGTCAAATGCATGAATCTGAAAAATGGATGTTTTTATTGCTTGATTGAAAATGAATAGTGGCGTTGGTATTACATCAGTCGATCTATGTTTTGCAAATTAGAAACAGCATATTCATAGTTTAATTTGCATAGGATGGTAGTAGTCGATTCTTCAGGCATCTGAGGCCCCAAGCCAGTGTGTTCTGTAGACGAAGTTCTTGACAAGGCAAGGCCAAGCTGGTATGTAATCAAGCTCTGGAGCCCTTGAGACGCTGTGCACTGCTGCTGAGCCAGGTCCCCAGCACCTGTATACTCCGAAGAACACAGTCCTGACGAGAATAGAACAGCAACACCTTAGATCTCTTTCCCCAAACATGGAAGAACAGGTTGGATGCATCTCCCCTGTGTGCATCGGCTTGCTTGTTCTTGGTGCCGCCATCCCATTGTCCCACCCTCCTGGTGCAATAACATCATCGAAGTAGGCACACACAAAAATGATCCTTCAGTACTGTCCCATGGGTCGCCTTAGATAGAGCTTGCCGGTGCCAGTGTCCTTGCAGTTGATGAAGGCGAAGCTGGTTTTCTCTCATAGGTTGTTCCTATCTTGAGCGGCAATGAATCCGAAGTGGTTCGTGATTGAATGGAGTTTGCAATTCTACGAACTTGTATACCATCACTACCAAAAGAAATTCTCGAGATCAATAGGCCACATATTGATTAAAGGAAGAAGAGTGCCAATGTTGTTTTACCTTGTACATGGATCTGTCATTGCCAAAGATGAAATCAATCGACCCTTCTTCAAATGTAGCTTCCTTGAAGTGATTTCTGCCTGTGTCGTCCCACAGAGCGACGTTACTTCAAGGATTGTGGGTGTCCTGGGCACCATAGAATTTGCAACCATGGAAGTATCCAGTTATGCGGAAAACAGCAGCTTGCCATCCCGGGCAATGGTGCCAAATTATACTGGGTTTCTGGCAGCTATATATGTTCATCTCATATATCCGAATTATACTTGATTCAATTCATATCTTAGTCCATACAAATGACAAGTAGCTGTAGAGAAGGAGACCAGTAATTAAGAGCTGATACATGAGATTTGAAATGAAGCAACAAGGCTATGATGGCCGTCTCAGGTGTTTGTAATGGAGGTGTTCATCCACCCATCGGTCATAGGTTTTACTAGTAGCCAAAGTTGAGTTGCCTGGCAAGTGGTGGAAGCTCTCGTGGGAGGAAGAGAAGCTCTCATCACGTGAGAGGAAGAGGACAACGTAGATAATTGATGGAGACTGCTCGGAGAACATGCAACCCACCAAAAGAAAGGGATAAACTGAAGTGGTTTCAACCACATCGTTTAACTGAAGTATAAATTATACTATGCATCACATATATCTAGAAGCATAGGAGATGATAATATAATGTGCTAATGTAAAGCTTTACAGCTAGAACTAAACACCACGATATACCTGCAGACGGAAAGGTTGGAGACTCGGAGCCTTTATATATGTCATAAAACAAGGAGCTGCTTTTTTTCCTCCAGCGCTTGAATTTTAACTGGCTGTCAGCATGTTTTGGAGGGTTAACCGAGTATTAACTGATCGTGTATTCATAGTAGAAGCCCGAGGAGGGAGAGAGAGAGATGAGTTTATAGGAAAGATCTTTGGTAGGAAGGCCGGATGGGGGCGCGTGTGAGAGAGAGGGAGGGAGAAAGAGGTTCTTCCAAAAAGGTCCCCCCAATTTCCGTCCCAAGAAGTCGCCAATGGCAGATGTTGCCATTTGTTTGCGTGCACGGCCGGGGACACAACAACGTGTTTGGCCGTCTTCGACCGGGAACGTTTCTGGAAAGGCTAAAAAAAACTGGAAAGCAAATCAGATTTTCCTCTCAGGAGCTGGTCTCGTGTTATATTATATTGTTATATGAATCCGACTCGAAATGATACGTGCTCAAGTACATTCATAGTATGATACTGTTTTTTCCTTCATAAGTATGAATTTAATATACTTTGAGATATTCTGAATAAGTTAGGGGCCTTAGCTCACTTGGCAGCAGCTCCTTAGTTCGGAATCCAAAGCTCGAAAGCACAAAAAGTCATTCGTGGAATCAATTTTGGTCGTCTCCAACTTTCTCATTCAGTCCTTTTGCTTGTTCTATATGATACAATAACTGTGATGTATTACACAACTGACAAAGCGAAAACCAAGAATCATAAAAAAAATGAATGCGAGTGGCCGCCTGTCGAATCCCGATTGTTTTCTGTTAGCTCAATACAGCTTGCTGAATTCGGTAAGAGGAGTCGATTCTCCCAATCTAGGGAAGAAGGTTTCCCGTTCTAATAAGCTCTGAAAGGATGTCATCATTTTTGTTATTGATGCCCACACAAATGGTGCGCAGCAAAATGCATAGCCAAATAATGTCAGAGCCCTAGTGATGCCATCTGAATACCAGGGGAATGCCATCACAAATAATGAACCCATCATCCCCAGCAGTAGCGTATAAACTGGTAGGGGTGGGAGCAGGAACACATTGATCACGATCGAACACAGAGCAGCTACACCCAACAGATAGAGAGACCAACCTAGAAGCGGATGCACTGTGCGAGGAATCAAGAAGAAAGGGACTGTGTATGCAGCAATTATAGACCATATTGCAGCAATCTTGAGCACGGCATGCAAGAAAGCAAGGCTCTTCTCTGGCCGTCGGTTGTAGCATAGCTTTGACAAGCTAGGTCGTGCTAACCGAGTGACGGCCATGATTCCGAGGTACATTACAGCTTGAATCAGCATTACAGGCATTTCTGAATCATACCTGTTGATGTTAGCAGGTTAGCCTAAGATGTTAGTTATCACATACATCAATCATCAAAAGACAGGATGATCCTATAGTTTGAACACTCTTTAAGACCTTGTTTACTTACCCAAGATTCGTTCGTCGTTGCTCATGCCATGAAAGACCCAAAGGTAACACAGGCCAAGACCACCAATACCAAGGTTTTAACCATGGTGCACTAGGGAAAGTGACAACACTATTTGGTCCACATGGTATGCTCCATCGAAGCTTCAAATCTAAAATGAAAGCAGGTACCCATAAATGTTAAAATGATTAAGCATAGCTTCAGTATATTACTTGATAAATGATGGTGATGACTAAATTAGTGACAACAACAACAACAACAAAACCTTATCCCACTAGGTGGGGTCGGATGATGACTAAATTAGTGAATCGGAAAAAAAAGAAAAGTAAAGACCAGCAATGATAACAAAACTTTTAGTTTAAAAGCTAATGACATGCCCATTACAGACATACTAAGAAGACAGTGAAAAGTATTACTCACAATAATAAGAAGCATCCATCTGGTATCCCAAAGGAAGACGATAGGCACCATCAAGCTTTGTACCATTGGCAGGTGGATGGAACATTGGACGATCAAGTAAATCAGGGAAATAGCTAACCAGGAAACCCTGGTCTGCACCATCTGGGTTATCCCGTCCAATCTCTAACTCATGAAGCATATCTTTGAAAACTTCCATTGAAGGCTGCAATTTGAACAAGACGTGTGTTGAATATTTACATGACATAATATTTGAAAGAAAATTAGCTTCAAAATTCTGGCATTGATGCTTGGTTAAAATGATAAGAAAAGGTTGCAGACTCAGGAAAACAGCTCAATTGTATCCCACATACAAAAAAAAAATGATATTATCTATTAATATATCTCCATCCTTGTTTCTTTCTCCAGCATTCACTTAGCATGCCTTACCTAGGAGATTATACATAGCATTAGAGTAAATGGAGGTTTTTTTAAGGGTGGCATAATGTTTTCAGTTTTTATAAATTTTCAACCTAATACCTCCCCCCTAATTAGGGTGATATATCCCAGTGAAGAATGTTCTTATGATAAAACTACCTATATAACCAACAACGTAGCTCAGTCATCAAAATTTGATGTAAACTTCAATTTACTCAGACAATTGTGCCATAGCCAGAGCTCATACATTAATTAACTTAATGATTCATTAATACCACTACGTACAAACAGCGGAACTGAGAAATTCATTTCAACATTTCCATGGAAGAAATATGTTGATGATGATACCTGAAGGACAAAGAGGCCGGTGTGGAAGATGCAAGGATTGATGAAAACAGCACAGAACTGGCCACATTGGAATAGCTCATCAGTACGCTGTAGGAAAATGTTATCAGAATCTATCATGACAACCCTGTCATAAGAAACTAAACTCCATGCGTAGAGCTTGTTCAGAGTCAACTTGAATCTGGTGTTGAAGTTGCCTTGCTTCTCATAGGGATTTTTCAAGTTCTCAACTGTCACCACCTTCAGCCCATCTTCTTCTTGCCTATTGGAGCCAGTCAAGCATTAGATGCATAAACAACTAGGAAGCAGTTGGTAAAATAATAGAGCTAGTGCCTAACATTTCAGATTGTTTATTGGATCCTTTTAATATGCTCGAACCAACTAACATAACATGTCTAGGGAATAATCCAACCAACATGTTATACTAAGCATGTCATCTCTCAATCATGCGGTTCTATTTGCCCATCATAGCTCTCCAAAGAGCAACAAGAAATGGGATGACAATATAAAGGAGCATAACCTGACAACATGCAAATAGATGTCACTTGTTAATGCATAGGAAACGCTCCTAATATATAATTTGGTGCCATTGACCACGGCGGGAACATAAGCATACTGTGACATCTTTCCAATTCCATCACCATATAAATTTCAGATTAGAACACGCCGTGATCAGGTTCTTTTATTCTTGACAATGTTCTTAAACTTTCATCATCAGTGCAGTGTCAAAAATCCAAACCGTGCGATCTGTACGATCTGGTAACGTCGTTATTATTGCGGAATACGCGGGCAGGAAGTTGCGAGCTCAGGGAACTTTCCCTGTTCATCTCCACGCGTCGATTGGCATCCCAAAGCGATAAAGGAGGAGGTCAAAAAGCTGCGGACCCAAGAAAGCAAAGGCCAACAACAACTCTTGCCAGCTTCAACACTCAACAGCAATGTTGCAATAACCCCAAAAAAAATTTTAAGAAAAGCATTAAAGAACAAAAAAAATAAATTGTGAATTGCCCAACATGACCAAATCCATCGCCCCCGACAAAATCCAGAAATGTATGCAAATAAGGCGCGGTAAAGATTCTCAGAACGAGAAAAATATCCCTCAATCGACGCATCAATTCCTCGCCTTTCTCCCACTTTTTTTTTTGGGTTTGCTAAAAATATACAGTTAAAGCAAAAGCGGACAACATCTAACGTAAAAAAAACGAGAGGCAGCGGTAAGAACCAGGATTTGGTAAGGGGGAAGACAAGGCTTACATGGTTCGGACCCATCGAGGCGGCACGTCGACGGAGGCAATGACGACGAGATCGGCGTCGGCGCCGAGTCTCGCCAGCGATCTCATCATCACCCTCGTCGCCACGTAGAACTCGTAGTCCCTCGGCGTCCCCATGTACATCATCGCCGCGTACGCGTGCCTGCGCCCGGCCTTCTTCTCCTCCCCCGCCGCTGCGGCCGCCGCCAGAAATAGCGCGAACAGGACGAACAGCCGCGCGGGCGTCCCCCGCCCCATGGCTCCCTTCGCCGTCGGATACCGCTCAATCGACCCCGACGACACCGGCGCCCGGAACGGCGAAAGGCGAGATCTTTTAAGCTCTCGTCGGTGGGATCTCTACGTCCGGCGCCAAGTCCCAACTCTCATTCCCCGGATCCCGGTCTCCCCAACGCCGGCGCGAGCTCAGAAGCGGAATCCGGCTGCCGCGCCTTCTGGTCGTCTCCGTCTGGTCTGACGCTGTCCGGCCGGGCTCATTGCCCGGAGAACCTGCGGACGTCTCTCCGGAGACAGCAGCGGCGACGGAAGACGATGGCAGAAGAGAAGGCCTGGGGAAGGAGGGGGAGGAGGAGGAGGACCGGGGGGTTTGAGGGGTTTCTATTTTTATTGCCGGTCGAAAGCGCCAAGTAGAGCCCCAACGAGGACAGGAGTATTTATTTATTTATTTATTTATTATATGCATCAATGATTATTAATAAATTATTAATATTAAAATTATCGATTATACTAATTATAAATTTTGAAATTAATTTTAATAATTATTGTGACTAGTAGTTGTGGAGCTAACAGAGACAAAACTCCTGTTATAGGCATCATGTGTAAAAGTACAGGGCACTGGCTACAGCTGCTGCTGCTGCTGCTGTATGCACGCAGCATAATTAGATAATATTTTAGGCAACTTGTTTTGTAGATGGATCAGCAAGATATCTTATTATTCTTTTATTATTTTATATATTTACAGAGATATTTTTTCCCACAATTCTCGAAATCACATCATTATTAATATTTATTCGCAAAAAGATTATGATTGATATACAAAATTAATTTTTTTGCGATTTACTCAATTGGATATTTCTCCCTTGATTCATGAATTAACGGAGCTTATAACGGTTCTCAATGTTTCATTAGTTGTTAATATATGGTGTTAAAATTATATTTCTCTATTTATTAAAAAAAAGTAGGCGGATAAGTATGGAACTCTATATTATAAAATATTTAAACCTCTTTTTTTTAGTTTATCGTGAGCGAAAATTGATAGATTAAAGATGGATGAATCACAAGTCAACACTTTGATGGAGATTTTTTTTCCTCCAAATTTCTTTGATAATTGATATGATATATGAATTTACATGTAAAGTATATGATTAGGAAAATTTTTATTTTCTCACGTATTTTACATATGTGAAGAGATTTTACGCATATTTTTTTATTTTTTAAAAAATATTTATTAATAATTTAGAGGATAAGTATTGATAACAAAAAATATTTATAAAATATAAATTATAAAAAAATTTAACTATATTTATTATAAAGAAATAATAATATTCATAAGTTCATAAAATTTAAAAATGATGATTATAATTATTGTTAATAATATTTTGGAACACTTTTTTATTATTAATCTTCTAAATTATTAATAAAGAAGAATACGAAAAAATTGTGTAAAATGGTTTGATGGCCAATGGTCATTAAACAAATATAATTAACATTAAATGCTTAAGCTGACGTATGCTTGGCCGGATTGTGCAGGGTCAGCTCAAAAGGTTTACCGAGGGAGGCAATTTATTTCGTTTTAAGTAAAATCAGAAAAATGAGATATTTGATCAACTATTTTAAAAAAAATGAATCAGAAAAAAAAATCATCAATTCAGTGTCAGTTGCATAAACAAAATATTTTCACGGATAGCCCAAAGGCATGCAATTGGAGACTACACAAATTAATCGTAAAAATAAAAGTACTTGGTAAGGTTGATTATTATAATAGTTAATAAAATACATAACTGGTATTGTATTTCCTTAGTTAAGTGTTTTTTTATAAATAAGATATTTTTGTTATCTAAAAAACAATGTTTATAAAAAAAAGTACTAATATAATTATACTAATTAGGGTTGTTCCCGAGAATTTAACCTGATCCGACCCATTTGGTTTCAATCTGAATTTGACCCGATCCAATGATCAAGATTTTTTATATATTATAGAGTTCTCGGAGTCGTGTTCAGCAGGCGTTAATGCGGTGAAGGGAACTGATAAATGTGTCAATTTTTTCATATACATAATCCGACGAGTTTGAATGGAAGAGGAACGGTATCGGGAGTTCTCTAATTCATTATTTCCTCTATTCTTTACTTCAACACTCATTCCATTTTATAAAAATAATGGTTTATATATATATTATGAATTTGAGCTATTTTTATAATAGGCTAGAAGCAATTCCTGGTTGCATTTAAATTTCCCTATTTCAAACAATTTAGTTATCAAAGAACTACGGTATTCCAAAGAATAAATAACAAATAACGCCATATTAATTTTAAGATATATTGGAACGAATATAGCATTATCAATCACAGTTTTGCAAAACAAAGAAACCACGAAGAAAACATCATGTTTTCTTAATGTTTGTCTTTTTTACATGTTTTTTTTATTAATATATTTGTTAGGTTACCAAAACTCGTAAATTAGGGGAAAACTATATTTAATGTAATGTGGCAATGTGCTCGTAAACAATAATCGATTTTTAGTCGAATTTTAATATATTTCTATTTATATTATGTGGTTTGTTGGATGTTGACTAGTAGATGAAGATGAACAAAATTACAATTAAAGACTTTGAGGTACTATAAATTGCTATATTAGAAAGTGGTGACAGCGTAATTCGTGCGAAGCTAACGATCATGTGCACGATTCACATATTATAGGTCGATCCCCAATCGAGTCCAGACGTTGCATGCTTAATATATAGTGATAAGTAAAACTCTCAAGTCGACACTTTGATTAAGTGAGAAGATGCTTATGAGTACACCCCAATCTTTGTTGGTGATACAAAGGTCTCTATGGATTACCAAATAATATTTTTGGAATATAATGAAGTTACAAAGTTCGAAAATTCATAATATCTTATTTTAGTAATTTGAAAGTAATTGTTAGTTATAAAAGTTATAAATGCCCAACTTTCTAACAAATGCACATCTCTTCCATTTTATTTAAACACAACTCTTCATTCAATAATTTTATTAATGAAAACAATATATAAATGCGTAAGTAACTAATACAAGCACAATTTTCCTATTCATAATTTAATTCATTTGAAATTTCTAACCTATAAATTTCAGTAATATGGTGATTTAAGTTCTCTATGATGTTAGTAAAATGCCATAAAGTGTCACTCACACCATCCAAATCAGTGATCCGAAATTAAATCCTTGAAAAGTATGAGATTACGGAGTATATAGAACATCCGGCTCTACACATCGATGTAGAGCACTTATTTTTTATTATTTAAATAATTTTATAATTATAATTTATGATTAGTTTGATCATATACTTCTTAGATTAAGTAATATATATTTATTTAGATGATTTGATAATAAAAAAATTTATCTAAGGCTAAATAAATTATAACCGTCAAATTAAAGTAGCTTGATCATGATTATCGAATAATCCGATGAACATAATTTTAATCATGTTTATTATTTAACACGTATTTTAAATTTATATATATTTATTTTATTAATATAATAAGTAAAATGAATGCTCTACACTCGTTTTACATCAAGTGCTCAACATATACATTTTTCTTGAAAAGTATTGACATCGTTTCACTCGAGAAATTTGAGTAATATGGTTCTATGAAATACAGGGATAACAATAAAATAAAAAATAACAAAGTCATATTGATATATTATATATCACACACTACATATTGAAATGTGGATAATGTAAGGTAATACAATACGTAAGTACCACTCTTCTATTTTTTGTTATTTTAATTTCACATAAGTATAACTTGTCAAATTTTAAGAATCTAGTAGCTAAAATGTCTCCAAATATAACATACAAAATACACGGTTAAGGAACAACACGAGATATTCCATATGAATAATCAAGCATGGCAATTTGCTCAAGATGTCCAAAAATTTCATAGATATATGGTACTTTGGAGTGGCTTCCACCATAGGGATTCCATTTCATTATTATTTTCCCCCTATTTTGTTCTTGATGTGTGTGAGTGTTCTTGCAATTAAGAGGTTGGGAAAAGGGATGAGAAAATGCAAATTGTTAGGAAGCACATGTTTGACAAATTTCGAGGTAGAAATAAAAATAGTCCAAGAGAGAAGAAAAAAAAAACATGGTCGGATTCCAACAGTTGCAAGTTGGTGATTGATTCCACAAGATTCACAAAAACTTGTGAATTACAATTTCTTTAATCTTTTTTGTTTCTCTTTTTTCACGCATTAGAAAATGTTTATTATTTATCTTGTACTCAGAAAAAAAATCCTATTTTAGCATGTTTACTTACTATTAAGTGTAAAAGAAAGTTATGAAGATGATATTAGACCCATGAGACTTCATCAAAAAATAGTTTATACAAAGTTTTGACTGTGAAAGATCATGGGTGTAAGTCACTTTTGGACAAGATTTAGTAAGAATTTTAAAAAAAATATTTTAAATGGTCGATAAGAATTTATCTTTTCGGTTCATATCTGAACACAAGATCATCTATGATCTGTTCTTATCCTAACAAAATATTATTTTGATGTGCGAAATGTTTTTTTTACTTCAGAATATTGTTAATATTCATACAAATGTGTGAGATATAAGAGGGTTTTGATTTTTCAAGTATTGATTTTTGAGAAAAAGTGCTCATGTATTATTTAATCCGTAGAAAAAAATGAGTTATATTGAAACTGAATTAGTCTAACAAATTCGGCATAGATTGATAAATTAATAAATCAGTTAGGTCATATCTCAGATCTTAGTTGGGCATAGAAAAGAATAACTTAGCTTAATAATTTAGTAAGACATACTTAGTAATTTGGACATAGCAACTTTTATCGTAAATATCATAATAATTTGTATAATTTAAGTATATATTTTTGAATACGTAGCCTCTATATAGTTTACTAACTTGGCCTAATTTTTTTAGAGAAAAAAGTCTAAGTTTTGATTCATTCGAAAAAAATCAACACAAACGGAACAAGGACGTATCACTCGAAAATAAAAAATATATATGAATTAAAAAATATGTATCATTTTATTTTTAGTTTTTTACTTTACTTGTATTAGGTACATAGATTTTCTTTTGTAAACAGAAAAAAAAAGAAATCAATAAGAACATGATCTAAAATAGGTTAAAGAATTTCTTACCAAGAGCTCGTTTCACCAGTACCTTATTATAACATAGAAAAGGGCACAATTATTATAAAAGATATATTATGAGAGTAGTCAAATATACCTCAAATCTTACAACAACTCAATCTACTTATTGTATAACAAAACATTATTTATACAAAATATCGATCAATCTATTACTTTGCACAATATCGAGCAATATATTAGAATTATCAAGTAATAGAGTTGAAATATAAGTACAACTTATCGGAATTTTAAATATTTTAATAACATGTAAAGTACCATCCTTGCCTCGTATTTAATTAGAGTTATAATTTGATACTTGCACTTTATTTTTAAAACAGATTGTAGTACATTGTGTGATGAAGCAAGTAAACTTGTATCACAGAGGACATATATAATTGATCGCTTGGATTACGTATTTGTTATGGATGATTGATTGATTCATCTGATTATGGTGTTGAATCCTACTTAGATTCAAGAAGGTCAATTTTTTTAACTATTTCCAACTCAAACCAAATTAATAACTAGGGTTTAATTGACATCAATATAGTTTTCGATCCAAGTCAACTAGAGTACAATAATACACATTTATGGGTGCACAATTGAGACAGGATTGGTCCTGGGGAGGTCAATGTTTGGAGATCCATCTTTTCCTTTGTTTGAGAGAACTTGAGAAGAATTTTTTTTTAACAAAAAAAGAAGGAAGAAGAAGAAAGAGAAACCAATAAATGGGCAACTTATTATAATTTAAAATAGTGACAGCTCTCTCTCTCTCTCTCTTCCTTGGCATGGTTGAATCAATTTATTAAATGGCAAGGCGTCAACATCATTGACATCTATGTTACTTGGCCAAGTTATAATAATACATGCAAGTAAACTTTGAGAATAAGATATTGAGTAAGATCCAAAGGCACAAACAAAAGCATTAATAATAAAGAAGAAATGGCTGTCCAATGAGGATAAGATTGACATTGTGGGGGGGTATTTTCTGCGGGATATGCTCATGGGATCATTGCAAAAACAAGCAATGGCTCATTGGCTCAAGTATATATTTATATATGTGCACAACATGGTAGGTCCAATAATATATATATATATATATATATATATATATATATATATATATGGCAGGGATAACAAAAAAATAAACAAATCCTAAGCTGAGCTGTTTAGTTGTCACACTTTTGTTTATGTGAAAAAAATTGTCCTCAAAATATTTCTATCATGGGAGCAAGATTATTCTATGGTAGAGTAAGAGTTTTTTTTTTTTTGTTTCTTCTTTATCTTGTTCTTTCAATGATCATAAATAAGTTTCGCATGCTGTTTAAAATGATATTTGAATGAAAAATTGGGAACAAAAGGTTAGCACTTTTTCTTGTATTGTTCCTTAGTATTTATTTTCTTATGAAATAACTCCATTTATTTGCAGTCATTTATTAGCATTGGCTTAACATAACCAATTACTCAAAATTTCTGAATGGTGACATCTAAATCAAAATTTCAAATTATTTCAAAGAAATTTTGTGTTGTTTGGAGGAAAAATAAGATAATGAATAGACATTTATTCATGCCAATAATGACAAAAAAAAGTAGGCGAAATTGACATGGTATTCACTGATACAGACGAGGCAATTAATGCGATTTATTCTGAATTAGGAGTTCATCTCAAAAGGTGGAATAAATGTATTCCATTATTTTTTTTATTTTAGCATCAGAGATTGAAAACAAAAAAATAATATTTTATCTAATAATTTTTTTCTTATTATTCAAATAATAATAACTTATGAATCAAATACTAAGAAGAATAGTTTTTATTAATCTTGTTGAATAACAAATCCAATAGAATTACAATCTTATTCTCTTAATAACAAATCGAGAGATAATATTCTTATATACTTTTTTTTGTCTCTTGTGAATTTTGTCCAAGGTTACGATCAAAAGATATATTTCGATGTAGGCTCGCCACCAAAAATTAATTTAATACATTAAAGTATGATAAGATAAGATGGGGCTATATTATCAAATTATGATCGTGATTGACACGCCAAAAGTCTTAATATTATGCATGGAACATCGTGTTCTCATTTAGAATTCAAAATTATGAATCAAGGAAGCTCGATTTTTCTATTGGTCATTTCAGTTCAATCCCGCTCGTATATATGCAAGCAAAGTTAGTTGCATTCATCAACGGGGTTGCCCAAGCGGTAATGAGTTTGTCGTCGTTTAAAAAAAAAAATCTCGAATTCGTAATTTATCGTATGTAAAATATTTTTGTTACGAGTCTCATGTATTATAATTAGACATGCGATCAAATTAGTCAGATAATAAAAAAATTAGTTAGGTAAAATATCGTCATAACAACGGCAAAAAAGTTAGTTGCATTTTGCTGATCAAACTTTTATAAATCACATCACCATCTTCCATTGTTACGGAGAAATAACAATTAAAATTAGGCAACCTAATGCAAGAGTGCTAGTAGTTTGAATTCGAATCTTAAATTCAAAATTATGTCTTCGTGGAAAGTCACATTCGTTATAATTAAATAGGAGATTAGGAGTGGTCGACCACTTCTAAATTATGGTGGTAAAGAAAAAGAAATCATAAAAATACCATAAAAAGAGAAATATTCTTTTTAGTGTTTTATACTTCGACCGAGTTAGTCGAAGTTTATGTACCTCGTATAATATGCAATACCATTTTTTTACTCCTTCCTTACCAAATCACTTTTGATCATGATGCATTTGAGTATTTTGACGAGGTTTCATTTTTTTAATGGAAATAATTAAATTATGGTATAAACAGAAAAATATTTCATAAAGAATCATATTAAATTAGAGTTTGATAATTCGTTTAGCTTAATCTATGTGGACTCGACGTGCTATTAACGAATTTCCACATATCAATATTTTTTATGTGGGTCATTGTCCCTCCCAGTATCATATGCATTGTCAACTGAGTATTTATTAGTTATTACAGTATAATTTGATGGAGAGAGAGAGAGGCGGAAAAGGAGTTAGGAAAAAACAAATATAATATAATAAACTAATATTTTAATACTTTAAGAAGTTTTGTTATACACTATATATGTTATACAATACTGCAAGATATACAAAATTGTGTGTCATTCATTTTTTATGTCATGAAGGATATTTTTTATACGCCTATTTTTTTTATTTTTTTGATGTATTTATTTACAATAATTTAGAGAATCGTTCATTATAATAAAAAAATAATTTTATAGTATAAGAATTTATAGAAAATAATTATATTTATTATGAAGATAATAATGCGTAGAAGTTAATTTATACAATTTTGACGATAATGAATAATAATTTAAATTGTACTTTTCTTATAATTTCTAATTTTTTTAGTAAAAAAATTAAAAATAAATGCCTAAAGTCGTTTGACACTTGGTTAATACAAAAAATACGTGGCACGCTGATGAAACCATATACATGTGTGTAAGGTTGCCTATCTAAGTTTTTTTGGTTTAGCCGGCCTCGATATCTGAAAAATAGTGTCGACGATTTAATCTATGCGACACTAACGATTATGCACATTGTCCACAGATTGAACACTATAAGAAAAATAATATTTTCTGATGATCAAAACCATGGGCGGACCCACATTGTCAAGTATGGGGTCAATTGACCCCATAATTTTTGTTATGTATATAATTCTAATATTAGTTAGCTATAATTTAAAATAGAATCCAATTAGATTTATTTAAATTTGTATATATTTGCATGATAAATTTTAATATTTTCTAGCATAATCATGATTACAAAAAAAACTTCTTCTTTATGCTATTTAATTCACTTTTAAAATAAATCACTATAATCAAATTTTAAATTACCTTACATATTTAGCTAGCTATTTTATTGAAATAATAATTTATAAATACATGGAACTAAATGGCTATATTTAATTTTAGATAAGATAATTAGCTAAATACAAGGATAATAATTAGTTATTTTTATTTTTTAAAAAAAACTTTAATTGACTTGTAACCATTTATTTAGTCACTTTTAATTAATTAGATTTAATTTTATTATATTATTAAAATAATTATAATTTGCACCCATAATACTCGGGGTCCTAGGTCCGCCCTTGGTCAAAACCGTCGAAAAATTGAGAAAATCTGTCGAAAATAAAGGTTTTTGACGAATTTATTGACGGAAACGATCGGTCGAAAAAGGTGGCGTCGCAATCTATTTCAGATAGTTCAAAAAACACTCGTCGAAAGTTCCGACGGATGCGACTATATGAAACTATCGCCGAAGAGTTCCGACAGCCGCGACCGTTGAAACTTCGACGGTTGCAACCGCTCGAAATGTTTCGACGGTCGCAACCGTCAAACTTCCGACCGTCGATCCGAGAGAGAGTCGATGCATTCTGACGGTAAGGTAAGGTCGTCGTCCGAGAGAGAGAGAGGAGATAGAGAGAAAATAGAAGGTAAGGTGAATGAATAAATAGAAGGAAAAAGAAATTGGAGAGCGGAAAAAGAAAAAAAAAGGTAGGGAATGGGGCGGGATTATTTTTTAATTATCGACAATTTTAACCGTAGAAAATATAATAATAAAATAATATTTTTATTTTATCGACGATTTCCATCGTGAGAAGTTTCGACGGCATGAAATTTCGACCGTCTAAACTTTCGATGGTCTGAACCGTTGGTAATTATAATAATAAAATACTAACAATATTACATATTATGATATATATGATTATAATATTTAATTATGTTTTCCATTACCAATGGTCCGGACCGTCTGAACTTTCGACGGTCTGAACCGTCGGTAATTATAATAATAAAATACTAATTATATTATATGTTATATTATATAATATTATAATATTTAAACATTTTTACGATTATCGACGATTCAAACCGTCGATAATTGTAATAATAATATAAAATACTAATTATATTATATATTATGATATATAAGGTATTATAATCATTCTTTACAATCCGAACCGTCGGAACTTCCGACGAATGAGGAGCCGTCGAAAATTCTGACTTTCCAAATCGTCAGAAAATAAAATAATAGTATAATAAATTTTATAATTTATTATTTTTATTTTCGACGGAAATTATCCGTCGCAAAATCATCATTTTCTTGTAGTTCGACGGTTATGACCATTGAAACTTTCGATTCCTAATCATAGAAAAATAAAATAATAATATAATAGATTTGTTAATTTATTATTTTTATTTCAGACGATTGCAATCGTCAAAAATTCTGACGAAGACCTATTCGTCGCAAATTGCGACGTTTTTTATTCCGTCAGAAACGGCCCATCGAAAAAACGTAGTTTTCTTAGAGTGAATGGTCGGTCCATCATCGAGCCCAACTAATTCAATATGACCGTCTTGCATCGTGTATCTGACAATAGTAAATCTTAATAAATATTTACTGCATTCATCAGGAGTCGAACTCGAAATCTTACTTAAGCGAGTAGGAGACGTTTATCATTCCATCTCAACCTTCTTGGTGCCTATCTAAGTTATTGTTGTGACAAACATAAGTCGTCTTTTGAATGTACATCTTAAACGTGATCAGCAACTTGGCTGTAAAATACTAAATGAGATATGTATTTGAAACCAAAAGAATAATCAATTAAATTTCATCTAAAATGTATTATATATATATATATAATATGTATGTTTATTGTTTTACCATAATAATATAATGATGCACTTGGTATGTTTTCGGTGCCGGGCGTATCCAGTAAGCAAGGAAGGCTGCGTCTAGGGTAAGCGCCTGTCCACCACATGGAAGAGACAGGTACAGAACCTTTTTAGTAATACATAATATAAATAATTATATAATATTATAGTATTAATATATATAGTATATATTACACGTTACAAGTTAACTAACCTGTAATTATAAATTATAACGTATATGTTGATAAAATATGACAACTCATTATAGATTTGACAAAGATGTTCACCTACGACAATTTTTTTTTCAGACTCTAAAGACATGAATTTTAATTAAATCAATTAGTGATTAATTGACGAAGCCAAATGTTTTAGGATTTTTCTTTTTGATATTTTAAAATTTTACCACTTGAATATGGTTTTTTTTATCGAATGTACTTTGTTTATTCTACTTTATGCTACATCTTACATTTATATTATACTTTAACTCATATATTATTTTGCCCTTATTTTATCCCTCTTGTATACAATAAGATGCAAAAAAAAGTCCATCTTATCAAGGACACCTTGATCTTAGAATATAGAACCCCTTTTCTGAAAAGTCTTAAAATAACGACTTTATTCTTATTTTAAGTAGAAAAAGACAGAAATATAGCAATAATAAATTATACATAGCAAATATCTATCTGAAACTACATAGCCAAGGTTGACACAATGTGTTAGAGAAAGCTTGTAAAACTCTACAAGTACAACTCAATTAATGTTTCCATGTGTTGAATATTATATATATATATATATATATATATATATATATTACTTAATTAATTAACTATCAAACATGCAAAAAATGGTTGACATTACGTATCTAGGACGAGTACTTCTGTTGATGAACTATTTAATGTCATAAGCAAACAAATAATGCAGCGGATGATTAAATATATGTGCCTTATTCGATAGCGAAATTGAGCCTTAAATTTTAAAAAAAAAATGAAATAACTAGAAATATCTAGACACAATTTATCCTTTTGAAATGGTCAAATAATTCGTAGTGGATTCAAACCTTATTATTTTTATTTATAAATATGCTGCGTATATGTTTATGCCTTGTATATGCGTGTGTGCGACACACGCATGCATGATGCGTCTACGCACGGGTAGCTGATTAATTAGCTAAAATAACAGGGCACTAATTAAATTCCTTAATTTCAAACTTATGGTTGTATTTCAAATGATTCCACGGATGCTAATATTCTTGAAACTGTCACATTGGCCAGAGGAAATATCTATTTTGTTCTCTCTTTTCGTCTTCGAATTAATCAATGATCATATGGAGAGATTTTACTCGAAATTCATTAATGATGCTAATTCACTGATCTTAAATACGCCCTAACAAAAATAATTGATTATTTTAAACTTAGAAAATATGTTTATATTTAAATATAATTATATATATAATCATTATCCTCTTAATTAATTAGAGGAGTGAAGATTTGGATGCATAGGCCAACTTTGCTCAGCTGTAGCCAACTAATCCCAATTAAGTTCGACTTCCTGATGATTAATTGGTGCATCTTTTTATTTATGGCTAGCTGAACTTCGTGGATAGCATGCAGTGTTCTTATTTTTAAAAAATTCATCTTAATTTTTATTTTTAGACTTTGAGATCCACTTTTCAAAAATCATATTCAGCTGATAGTTTTAAAAATTCAAATTTGGAATGCCCAATAAAAGATTTGAAAATGTAAATCGTATGCTGATTAATCCATACCAAAACGAGAAAAATAGATCTTACAAAATTCAGTTTAAAAATCGCTTCCTCTTCTTGAAATTTCAACAACTGTATATTAAGTTTAAATTATTATTATTATTATTATTATTAACTTTTCTAAACTATGGAAGGATCATTAATTTATTACTTTTTTTTAGTTAGCCTTTAGAAGCGGTACTGAATGTTTAATTCGTACGACACTATCAAACTCAACTAATTCGATATCTGACAAGTGAGACTCTCAACATAAATATTTTGTATTCGCAAGAACTTGAACTCGAAATATTACTTAACCGATGATGAGCCGATTATTACTCCACTCGATGGTATTAATTTCACCGATCCATTGGACATGTTTTTGTATCTATACAATTTGAGTTGTGAAAACTAATATGGTACGCGCATATATTCTTCTCATTTTGAGGTAGATATCAAGTAAATTATTATATATGCATTTCATCTTAACAAATAATCACATAAAAAGAAAAGAGCAACTAAAACAAGCTGGTAAAAGGTAACAAGTAAAATGAGTTTGTAAGCTAACACCTGAAACAAAAAGCTTCCATAGTGAAAAAAAAAATCTACTATGCTAAGGAAATAAATAAACTTGCACTATTTTATTGATTACATGTACATTTATACATGTACAAATATGACTTAGTCATGAAAGTGCTAGACACTTAAACACATCATAAATTTTGAACTGGTTTTGTGGACACATAGTTGTACATGAGCATGTGTGCCCAATTTGTTTGTTGGATGATTGGTTCCTATATGCCCCCTCAAGTCCAACTCAGTCCCGAAAAGAGACGAAGCTTGTTGCGGAGGAAAGTAAAGCGAATTACGGACAACGACTTAGTGAGAATATCAGCAAGTTGATCTTTGGAGGAGACGAACTAGACAAACAATTTTCGACCCATTAAAGAACGAGGAAAGTTATTCATAATAAAATCTTTTTAGGTGGTTTCACGCCCTTCATTGTCAAGTCTTTCATAGTGCATGCCTTCCATTGTAGATGAACTTTCAGTCAATATTATATATACATATAATATACATATATATATATAATTAACATTTTTTTATGTATATGTAATCTCTTAATTTGTGTGTGTGTGTGTGAAAAAATCAATGATTAAAATGAATATTCATGTTTGGATGACTGGATCATCTGAAATAACAGAAAAAAAAACAATTATTGTTAACTGTTGCCAAGTTAACACCAAAACGGCCCACTTTGTGTAATTGATAATTGGGCTGGGCCCATCTGGACACATTCAAGCAAATCACATGCTCAGGACGTCAATGTTTTTGTTCTTACCAAATTCAGAAAATGGAAGGAAAAAAAAACTCTAAGTGAAGCACGACGACATCAAATTTATTTTCCAAGGGCGTTAATTATTATTATTTATTTATTTAACAAAATTCACCCAAATATTTGAAATGTACAACTCACGTGCTCTTTCTACTTCTACCTGTCAACAACCGTGCCATCAATATTACCATTTTTGTCATCCACGAACGAGTGATGCCTCCTTAGTGGGTGTGGTGTAGCTAGCTAGATTGAAAAAGAAAGAGATCAATATTTATTATTAACTCTTAATTATTAATTTTTGTGGAGGTGGCTTTCCACAAGTGACCTTTTACGGAAATGTAATGTTTCTATTTTTTTCTCTTTAAAAAGATGCATTAACCAACCTTTTACGCACCTCTTAATCTATACATATGATCACAATTTTGGATTGATGATATATATATATATATGATTTAATTAGAATGCAAATTAATATGGAAATTTATGTCGATAACTTTTCTAGCTTCTACTACTTCAAATAGGCTCACAAAAAACAGTGTTATTTACTGCCGACGGCGTCAATTAAACGAAAACAAAAAGCACCACTTAGGAATTTTAATGAAGTGGTTATAAGATACTGCGAAACCGTGTCGTCCCAATGAATGAATAAGATATATTTTGATGGTGGTGCCACTTGATGACCATTTCATCACCTTCTCTTTCCTTCTAGGTGCCTAGATACAGCGCCATTATATCTCCCCATAATAGACACTAGATTGATCACCTCTTCCAACCTTTTTTTTTCAAACCAACCGTAGAGTCGACGATCTAATTCGCACAATGTTAAACAATATGTTATCCATAAGTTAAATGTTAATCTACTCATCTAACTAATTCAATTACATCATTTCGTATTATGTATCTCGACAATGACAAATAATATTTTCAACAGAAAAAAAATTCTTCAAACTCGATAAGAAAGAGCCGCTTAGTAATCTATCCTAACCCTTCTTGTACCTCCTCTTCCAACCTTGACATCTCTCTTCCTTCCTCCCTTTGTCTCTCTCTCGCAGGGTGAGAGAGATGTCACAAAAGGAGGGGGGAGAGAGAGAGTGGGATGTCACAAAAAGAGAGAGACAGAGAGGAACGTGCGCCCAGCTGGTTGACCCCATTTAGGTCGTGTGAGCAATTCACAAGAGTTCGTCTCGCTTTCTTGCACCTACATTAATTTCGAACGTGCACCCAAGTTCTCCACCGTTCCGACTCTGCCCCCGTTACTTGTTCTTGTTCTCCATTCTGCCATTCCTCGTTGCATGCATGGGGTATACACCCATTCTTACGTGCATCTTGTTATTAGACAACATATATTGTTTCATCATTCAGTCAATGTTTTTTTTTATTTTTATATGGCGCATATATATGCTTCAAAGAAATATTGTGGCTACATTAAAAATAAATGTTCTTAAAATTTTCTTCATTTTTTAATGAATAAATCAATTTTTTTATAACGATCCCATTTAATTTTTTTAATAAATAAATCAATACTTTGAAAGTTTCTAATTCCGTAAATCTTACACTTCTCGAGGCCATTTACAAGAGTCTTCTTTCAAGTTCCAATTTTAAGGAACGCTCGTCAACTCGCGATCGCTTCCCGTCGGGCGCGCGCGCGCGCAGCACGAAGCGAATCCGCCATGCAGAGCGTCCGCCTCCTCCGCAGCCGAAGCGGCACCTCCGCACTTCCTCGCCTCCAACCTGCCGCCGGCGATGCCTCTGCGACCCCTCCATCACCGGAGCCGTTCTCCTCCAACTCCTCATCCTCCAGCCGCCGCACCGCCATGCTCCGCTCCAAGTCGACCACCAAGGACCGCCCTCCGGCCCCCGTCGTCGACTCATCCCCTCCTTCCACTACTACACACCGCCGCGTCTGCAAGGAGAACTGCAAGACCATGTCTCCGCGTCTCCCGCTACCTGACGCCGCCTCTGCGAGACCAAAACAGAAGGCCACGCCGGCGTCGGCGTGGGCACTCTCCCCCGGCCGCTCCTCGCCGCGTGCGGCGACGGCGCCTCCGAGCGTCGGAAGGAAGAAGGATAGTTCCGAACTGATCTCCCCGTGGGCACGCTCCCCAGGACGGTCTCCTCCTCCGAAGCCTGCGGCTGACCCGTCGCGCCGGATCGTCGTGGCCCCACCGGGCGGGAAGAGAGGCGGCGTCGGCGGAGGAATGCTGGGGCTGTTTCGGAGGAAGAAGGTGGTGGCTGCCATGGAGGAGGAGGAAGCGTCGCACAAGCTGAGGATACTGGCGTCGAGACTGGCGCAGTGGCGCTTCGTCAACGCGCGGACGGACGCCGCCATGGAAGCCACACGGTGCAACTCGGAGGTGAGAAAGAAAAAAATGCTGTACAGAGAAAAAAAAATGATTAAACCACTTAAAAACCACGCTCTTGGATCATTATATTTCATCTTGAAGAAGCCAAATATAAAACTTTAGCTTGTTTTTTGGTTTATTTTCGGGTTAAATTTTACACACTGTATAAAACTTTAGCTTACTAATAAGACATGCATGTTACCTTTACTTTGAAGATGACTTCTTTCTTTTGCTATTTTCTTAAACTTATTTTGCTGTTAAATTTTGCCTTCATTTTTATCTCTCTTTTTCTCTTCTTATTTGCATAGCATCAGTGGATTTAGATCTTTATCTGATCAGGCAACTGAGAAAAAATACTTATACTATGTAAATCCTATTTAAAGGAGAAAGAATACTTGATCAATTTTATTAGAACCATCTTCAGAAACCATCATTTTTGTGTTCCCTGTATCTGTAGGTCATGCTCCATGAATCCAAACTCCAAGCGATCACATCTTAATCAGGAAATCAGAAATTTATGTCACTGTTGTTTTTTAATATCTGCAGGTGAAAGTATGCCATGCGTGGTTGAAGATTTATGAGCTGCGGAATCTGGTGGCAGCCAAGCGGATCCTGATCCAGAGGAGGAAGCAGAGACTCAAGGTAGCTCACGTTCTGAATCCTCAGCTCCACCTCCTCCTGAGCCAGTGGGAGCCGCATGCCAATAAGCACGTCGAAGCCGTGGCCACGCTGGGGAAGGCTTTGGAAGCTGCAACATCCTCACTCCCTCTGGTTCGGGGAGCTCAGGTATGATGCAAGTTTCCATTGCCTTTGTTCTGTTCTGCAACTGTTGGTTCAGGATATGGCACAGATCCTTGTTCAGTGGTCCTGTTAACTACTTAACTCAGTGACTGCATGCAACCCTCTTCACTACTTTTTTGCTTTTGAATATTGAAGGTTTTCCATGTCACTTGCAGGTCGACATGGTTTCTATTCATCAGCATATGGGCATGGCCATGGGGCTCATGAATGATATTGCATCTAGCATTGGTGCATTTTATCCGAACGTATGTTCTCTCTCTCCCTCTCTCTCTCTCACACACACAGAAATATGAAGCAGAGGGAGAACATGAACAATTACCTCATGTTGGCCGTTCAGCTAATTGGATTTTGTGGTGCCCTGATTTGTTGAATGAGCAGGTGAAGGAAATAAACTCAAAGCTCTCTGAGCTGACGAAGACGACACTTCTGGAGATGGAAGGCCTGGAGCAGCTCAAGAACATGTACAGTCGAATCACGGCAATGGAGGTTGGTTAGTGTGCCAAGATCTGAGCTGATGGATTAGTAGATTACTGTTTGTGTCATACCTCTGTGTGTTGGCCAAAATTTTATTGTCTGATGCTAAATTTAATCAAGCCTCATTTTTCTAATCAGATATGTCACCCTGTTTTTGTTTCTGTTTTTTTTCCCCCTTTTTACAGATGCATGAAGTAAGTCTCATGGCACACCTGATTCAAGCTGCAAAAGAAGAAGACTCCATTTCTCGTTCTCAGCAATGTTCTTCTCATGTCATTGAAGCATATGTACCAATAAGATCAAACCCATATCACCTTCTTCTTCACACTAATTTTTAGATTTCTGCTCCATAGATACAAATTAAGTTGATTCGAACTGACTTCGAGTTTAATTTATAATAATTGTTAGCATCTTTTGGTATACGATCAGGATACCTTACTTTTGGGGATTCTCGATCTTTTGTATAAGAACACTATGTGTCACTCACCTTACTTAATGCAATGAAAGTTTCTCCTTTAAAAGAATGTTTAATTTATGATTTATATTGTAGCACCCCGAGAGACGTCACATATGCGATTCTTTATCTTCTTTAACTTTTTAACCTCTTTACTTGACCAATTGATTGACCGGACAATGAACCTGAAAGAAAATGTGTAGTGGAAGAATAAATAAATATAATATCACAGTGGAAGGCTTCACGAATATAATAATGAATAACATAGCGAAGGTTCAATAGGTATATATATGAACATCGGAAGATTTAAAGAAAAAAATAGTAAAGCAGAAGACTATACGACAAGAGGAATACGACAAAATAAAAGCAAATACAGAAGTTTAATATATCAAAGGTTTAACTAGCCTTCACAAGAGGCACCAATACAAGAACCACATACGTCCAAAAAGTGACCAACATACATCTCAAAAAGATACCTTAGTATGAGTAGACAATCTCATTGTTAAGTACGGTGCGGGAAGCAAAAAGGTGTACTCGTCCGTCCATAAAGGTAGTGGCTCATGACTACAAGACTAATCTAGATAAAGTAGTAGCTCCGGTCCATGAGAACATGGTAAGACCCGTTGCCATATATGACCCAACACAAGCAACGATATATGAGATAACTACTACTACGTTCCAACAGGACCATATGCAATAGGGCGCCACCCCGCCGAGACCTCCGTACATGAAGCACTACCTCCCGGATGATCATTATGTACCTGTGCGGATCACACAAGTACTAAGTGCGGTTCATATAAATAATAAATCAGTTCTATCCGAACATAGCATGAAAAGAGTATAAGATCATAATAATGAAATAATCATGAATAGAGATTTATCAGTCATGGCAAGGATAAAAATCATAATAACAATGTCATATAAGTAGGTCATGATCATAAAAGAGAAACACATTTTTCGTAGTCATGTGCCATGCTTAACTTTCATACATTCACACTTACTTACTTTCATGCTTTTCATTTCATTCATCTTTCATTCATTCATAACTTTACATATTTACATACATATATTCATTCCATCTATACATTCATCTTTACTTTCATCTTTTGAAGAGCTCTTCAT
This sequence comes from Pontederia crassipes, assembly GCA_030549335.1. NCBI lineage: Eukaryota > Viridiplantae > Streptophyta > Magnoliopsida > Commelinales > Pontederiaceae > Pontederia > Pontederia crassipes. Next base: position 63,391,475 of record CM060196.1, on the reverse strand, counting down.
CTTTAGGGAAAATACCATTTCTTGAAATTGATGATATAACTATCTAGACATCATATGCACGTGGGGGATCAGTGCCACGGCGAACCCCGTCGGGTTTGGATGACCTCGCCATCGGCTAAAGGAACCATCCGTGGAGAAACTCCCGCCTAGATAAAGTAAATGGTAAACCCATGAGAAGGCCTATTACGAGGCTAGAACATCATCACTCATCGTACTTATGCCTGTCTTTCGATTTATCGATCAAGGCAATGACAAGTCTTCATCTTTCGATGGATCTTTGTTTGCTTATAAATCTAGTGGTTGAAGCTTATTTAGAAAATCAGGTTTAAGATGACAAGGTCATAACTTCTAGTCCACACGACGGATGCCCAAGGGTCATGGGTCATCTGTCGAAAAACACTTCGGTCGACCGAAGAGGTGCGATCGCCGCTTTTCATTATTCTTATTCATCATATCATAGTTCATAATCGTTCATCATCATGTTCATGAAATCGATCATTTACTTTATAGTCATGGTCATAATCGTAAATCGGTAGTTCGAGGAAAACATCATAATCATTCCTAGCATAGGTAGCATAATCGGACTTAGTTCATTTCAAAAGGAGTGGTAGCTTATCATATTCAGATAGAGGGCATGGTTTCATATATAATCAGAGGAACATAGTATTATAGGACTAGTATGGGGTAGATCAACAAGGTCTCACGTTAGTATAAGATCGAAAAATCATAAATGTAGGAAATCGGGTTTCCGAACTCGGGCCGAGTAAAGAAAACCCGGGCCGAGTTGGTCGAAGTTGGACTCAGTTTGTCGAGGTGAAAATCGAGAAGAGAACCCAGACTGGGTTTGGGTTACACCTGGACCGAGTTGGGAAGATGATTGAGTCGAGAGAATCGATTCTCTCGATCGTCTTCTCCACGCAGAAACCCGGGCCAAGTCGTGGGTGATCTAGTCCGGGCACTTGGTTCGCTCCGAGCTCGAGCTCGGCGTCCATGGCGGATCCGGACCATGCTCGGAGTAACCCGGTGTGGCCCGACTGAGCCCGGGCCGAGTTTTGAGGAACCCGGGCCGGGTTCGATTGAGTCGTAAAACAAATTTTCATAGTTCATCTTTTCCGACGATCACCGGTGTGTTACAAATGGATTAACTACATCGTTGGCATAACATTCATGAAATAAAAAATGTCTAAAGTCTAATACACAGCAAGAACAGTCCTAAGCATGCATCTAATTACAAAATACTAATTCGACAGTTCATACACATAAATCATACCGGATCAGTTCGGTCATGCACACAATCATTCCATTTCACATAGTTTACTTCTTCCTTAACAGCATGGTCATGTCCATTAGCATACGTTCATTTTTCTTAGCATTGATGTCATCACGTAATCATTCTATAGAGCATAGTGATTTCACGTTCGAAGTCTCGGTTTGTGATGGTTCAAATCATGCATGCTTGTTTATCTAGAAGCATGATGTATGATAAAGATCTCGAATTCACACACCTTAAAGCTTACGAGTCGCGGTTTGTCCTAGAGTTGTTCGCACCTTGCTCCTATGTCGTCGGAGGTGGCCGACGACGTTCTTCTGTGCTCGCTGCGGTCCGCTCGCCGAAGAGGGAAAACGAAGAAGGGTAAGGGAGAGGTCGGAGCGAGTAAAATCGTGGGGGAAAGACAGGGTGAGGAGCAAGGGTCAGATTCTTACAATGTTGGTGTTCCTCTCCACGTCTTACGTCGCCTGCGCCGGAGTCGATCGCCGGCGTAGTTCTCTCATCCTCCTCTGTTCACGTCCGTAGGCGAGGGAGAGAAAACGTCGAGTGAGTGAAGGAACAAGTTCAGGCGAATGAAAAGGAAAAACATGGTCTTTCTCACCAAGTCGGAACCCCTACTGTCTGCCTGCGTCAGAGATGGCCTCCGACGTCGTCTGCTCACCGTCCACTGCTCGCGCACCGGAGAAGAAAAGGAGAGCAAGTGAGCTTTAGCCTGGAGAGAACGAAATAGCAGAGGGGAAAAATGAGAGGATCAGCCGCCTCTTTTATAGAAGTGGAGGGGTCAGCCGGTCCTCCTCCCACAGCAATCCGGTGGCCGGATTTCACCCGCCAGGTGGCTGTCATGGGACTGGCGGCAGGGGAGCGAAAGAGAGAGAGAGAGTGAGTAGAGAAAGAGTTGCAGTAGAAAATGACGAAGAAGAATAGAAGGGGAAACAGCCAATGCAGATGAGGACAAAGCCAGAGGAGTGAGGAACCTTGGCTTTACGTTTTCATCATTCCATTTCATCATTTCGTTTTTTTACCGTTGTGTTACATATATAATCGTCAAAAATTGATCAAATCTCAAGTATGGATCACTGATTTTGCTCTAATCATTCATGAACCCCTGTACAGATGCAATATGATATAAACTTTAGTAGATAGCATTTTGGTGACGAATATCATAATTATTTACCTTTTTATGTTGTGAAAGATCATAAAAAAAGTTATTTTCATAAACCTCCCTTAAACTCTCACGATTTTTCGTATCTAACCTCAAACTACGAACTTATTTTTTTATATTTCTAAACTATCATTATTTTTTTACTTTAGTCCTTCCGTCTACTTCTGTTATATTTTTCATTACTTTCAATTTTTTTCATTTATGAAAAGACTAAATTACCCCTCCCTTCATAACATATCAAATATTGATATTGTTGAAGTTAGTCAGGTGAAGCCTGATTCTGGGCTTAACTAATTTGTTGTTATATATAGTAGAAAGAATATGAGAGATTGTAACTTTCTTGTAACCATAATATGGAGAGATTGAGTGATTATCATAACTATCTTATTTCTTAAATATGAAGTTATGGAGAATCAGGATAAGATATGCAATTATCCTGAATTGTTACCCAATGCATATATCTGGTAGCAGTTATGCACCATATATTTTGGGGATCTAAGTAATGTTGGTAAAAATATGATATGAGACATCTGAATAGAGTAAAATTCCGTGATGATCGTGAACGTAGAAGACAATCTTCGAATCACGTAAAATCTTTGTGTCTTCTTCTGTGTGTGATTTCTTGTTATTATTCCTTTATCTATTTATCGATTTCTCCCAAACATCGGTATCAATAATAAGATGATATCGAGGATATTCCGTAATAATTGGTATCAGAGCTTCGGTGAAGGAGTTCGTGAGTAGTGGGAGCGATGGCGACAGACGACGGGAAGGTGAAGATCGAGAAGTTCTATGACAGAGACTTCGGCTTTTGGAATATGCAAATCGAGGACTATCTGTATCAGAAGAAATTGCATGGGCCTCTCTTTGGGAAAAAGCCGGAGACGATGAGCGACGCGGAAGAAGCTCCTCGACCGACAGGCATTTGGTGTTATCAGGTTGAGGTTGGCGCGGAACCTAGCTTTTAATATCGTGAACGAGAAGACCACGGGGTTTGATGAAGGCATTATCAAACATATACGATAAGTCATCTGCATCAAAATAAGGTGTATTTGATGAGAAGGTTGTTCAATCTGAAGATGTCTGAGGGAGCTTCGATCGTGGATCACATTAACGAATTTAATATTATCATCACACAGCTGAAGTGAGGGTTTTGATCTTGTTGTCTTCTTTGCCAGAAAGTTGGAGTGCAACTGTGATGGCAGTTAGCAGTTCTTTCGGTTCAACGAAGTTGAAGCTCGATGGTATTCGAGATCTGATTCTGAGCGAAGACGTTCGCATGAGAAAACAAGAGAAGCCTCTAGCTCGACGTTAGTGCAGAAGACATGGGAAGAACACAAGAACGAGGACAAAACCAAGAAAGATCAAATGCAAGGCGATGAAGTCAGTCTAGATCTGGTGAATTCGCATGCTGAAATTGTAGGAAGAAATGTCATCTGAAAAAAATTTGCAGAGCACCTAAGAAGAAAATCAATGAGGAGTCGGCGAATGCTGCTACAGAAGAAGTCGCAAATGCATTGGTTATGAGTGTTGACAGTCTGGTAGAATCCTGAATTCTGGATTCTGGAGTTTCATACCATTCCACATCACAAAGGGAGTGTATGAAAGATTACACTATCGGTAATTTTGATAAGGTTTATCTAGCAGACGATAAAGCCTTGCATGTTGTGGGGAAAGGGAACGTGAAGATTGTCACTGATAATGGAACAATTTGAAAGCTGAAAGATGTTCGACATATACCAGGGTTGAAGAGAAATCTAGTCTCGATTGGATAGCTTGACTCAAAGGGTTACACTACGGTATTTGTAGATAACACTTAGAAGATCACCAAAGAAGTCATGGTGATCGCATGGGGCAACAAGATGGGTATTTTGTACAGGTCGTCGAATGCAAAAATTATTGCAGCAGCTGATTCGGATGATATGTTTAAAGTCTGACATTGTAGACTTGGACATATGAGTGAAAAGGGGATGAAGGTTCTGCATAAGATGGGTCGACTACCAGATCTGAAGTCAGTCGATGGTGGACTTTGTGAAGGCTGTATGCTGGAAAAGCAGAGGAAAGTCACCTTCAGCAAAGTGCCAAGGATGCCAAAGAGTAGCAAGTTAGAGATTGTGCACACAGATGTGTGGGGGCCATCTCCAGTTCCATCTCTCGGTGGGTCACTATATTATGTGACATTCATCGATGATTATTCCAGAAAGGTATGAGTTTATTTTCTGAAAAATAAATCTGATGTGTTCTCTACTTTCAAGAAATGGAAGGCGCAGGTAAAGAATGGAACAGGCGTCAAGATCAGGTGTTTGCGATCTGACAATGGCCGTAAGTATGTGAACCATGAGTTCAAGGAGTTCTGCGGGGAACATGGCATCAGGATGGAGATGACAGCTCCGAAGATGTCACAACAGAACGGGGTTGCTGAACGGATGAACAGGACGCTGAATGAGCATGCCAGAAGCATGAGAATTTATGCATGTCTATGAAAGTCATTTTGGACAAATGCAGTGAACATAGCGGTATACTGATTAACCGCGGGCCATCTGTACCATTGGAGAACAAACTATTAGAGGAGATCTAGAGTGGTAAGGAGGTAGAATTTTCTCATCCGAGAATTTTCGGTTGTCTATGATATGTGCATATTGATTCTACACGTAGAGACAAGTTAGATCCTAAGTCTCGGAGGTGTTTCTTCATTGGTTATGGTTATGATGAATTTGGATATCGTTTCTGGGATAATGACAATAGAAAAATTATTCGAGAAAGAAACGTGATGTTCTATGAAAAGACCATGCATAAAGACAAATGTGCTGCAGAATCTGGTGATGCAGGCAAGACTCAAGTGAAATTTGAGTGTATTTCAGATGAAGATGTGGTTGGGTCAAAAAAGATTGTTCAGCAAGAGCATGAGGTGATACAGATTGGGCCGAGTACTCTACCCCCATCAAGAGATTTACTCGGGAGATAAGACCACCGGTGAGGTGCTCTCCTTCTCAAAATTTCATGTTGCTAACTGATGTTGGTAAACTAAAGTGTTTCAAAAAATTCTTGATGCTTGATGATTCGGTCAAGTGGAAGTTAGCAAGGAAGATTGAAATGGATTCGTTGTACAAGGATAAAACTTGGATGCTGACAAAATTGTCTAAATGTGAAAAAATATTGCACAAGAAGTGATTGTACAAGACCAAGGACGAATGAATTGATGGTCACAGAAAATTAAGGTTCGGTGCATCCTCGAATTCCCTTCAAAGTTAGTTGTAGGGAGGATCCGTCCAGAATTCGGTCACAGTGTAGCTCAATTTCAAGAGAATCAGTTTCCAAGTGAGAGATTGTTGGAGTTAGTTAGGTGGAGCCTGATTTTGGGACTAACTAATTTGTTGTTAGATATGATAGGAAGAATATGAGAGATTGTAACTTTCTTATAATCATAATCTAGAGAGATCGAATGGTTATCATAACTATCTTATTTGTTAGATGTGAAATTATGGAGAATCAGTATAAGATATGCAGTTATCTTGGGTTGTTATCCAAAGCACATATCTGGTAGCAGTTATGCACTATATACTATGAGAATCTAGGTAATGTTGGTAAAAATGTGATCAGAGACATTTGAATAGAGTGAAACTCGGAATCACGTAAAATCTGTGTGTCTTTTTCTGTGTGTGATCTCTTGTTATTATTCCACTATCTGTTTATCGATTTCTCTCAAACATTGATATCAACAATAAATTGACATCGAGTATTCCGCAACTAATATAAAAGATAAAAAAGGAAAAAAAATACGGGAAGGTAATTTAGTCTTTTTTTCATAGATGACAAATTTTTTTTACCACTTTAATCCTTTCAACAAATTTTTTTATTTTTTTTCTATTTTATATTTTCTGGAGAGAGGGATAATTTAGTTTTTTCATAAATGAAAAAAATAAAAATAACGAAAAACGTAACAGAAGTGACGGGAGGATTAAAGTGAAAAAGTCGTGATAGTTTAGAGGAAGTCTATGAAAATAATCGTAAAAAGAACACGTAAATCTTATTAGCAAGAATCAAATTTGAAATCATTATAACATAGAATATCTTTTTTTTATTGCTGCTTTTTCGATATTCTAATGTTTTTTTTTCTATTTTGTTTGGATTATAAAAACAGGCGACAATAAAATATTAATAAGACAAATAAGGGAATATGAAACACTGTGAAAGAGTTGAAGATCTCGAATGAATCGAAGAAATTTTCACGCCCTTGTTTTCAAAATGTTGCACATTTTACTTTATTTTTTTTCTTTTGGGTTGACAGCCTGAGGGCGGCAACATTAGAAACCTGAAACTCATCATGCCCTCATTTGCTGACCAATATAATCATGGAGTCTTCATCAATTACTTAATTATTTCGGATCATTGCTGGAACCTATTTTTCATTAATGACCTTTATCGGTGATGTTCCTATTTCTTATATTTTGTCAATCTTATTGCGAATGTGAATGTGATTTAAAAAAAAAAAACTTCAAGTTGTTAGGAATAAGAGTTTTTTTTAATTTATAATCTTAACAATGAATACCCGTATGATACGACACGTACTAAATACATATAAAATCACCCAATTTGTTGTTGTCGGCAAAATTTGAATGGCCATTGTGAAAGTCAGATTTGAAAAAGTTCATGTTGTTCGATCCTAATTAAACTTCAATTTATTCTTCTTTATGAAAAATTAGCCGGTATAAAACCCAATCTCGTTTGTCACGTGGAACAAAAAGTTGAAGACAAACTTACGATTTTGTTATTCGTGTGCCCCATTTCCTTCCAAATGCATGTTTTTACTGTTTACCTCAAGGAGTAGCAAATGTAATCATACAAGAGATCCAGTGCAATTGGAAATTTGTCACCACCATTATTAAAGGCCAACGCCCCCCTACTCATTAAAGGAAGGTCTTTATTGTGTAACTGACCTAATCATTATTCCTATCTATTACTACTACTATAGAGCACATTTCACTCTCAAGGGATGTTGAGCGCATTTAAATTATTAATTTGATTCAGATAATTAATATTTTTAAATGATAAAATTTAATCACTTCTGATCAGATTCATTGATCAGTAGATCAACGATTGAAATGCACTCAAAATCTCTCTAAAGCGAAAGATGCTCTGGATGTACATTAATTCCCCACACATATATATATTATATATGTATGTATATATTATATATGTATGGGAGGGGGTTTGTAGTGTCATTATGCGTCCACACATTCAAAATCTTCCGATTTGAGATAGACGGTTAGAATGAACCGATGCTGGTTCAACGCACAAAATTCTCGACCATTTGATCAAAATCGATCGGCCCTTGCACTGTGCACCCAATGAGTGTGGTGTCTCCCTAATATAAAGAGAGAGAAAGAAATGAGTTTGTGCACGATTTTACGTATACTTTTTTCGATATATTTCTTTAATGATCACTTAGAAGAGCATTGATGATAATAAAAAATAATCTTAAGAGTATAAAAAGTACATAAAATGATTATATTCATTACGAATAATAATGTTCAAAAATTGATAATTTTTTAAAATGACAAATATAATTACTAATGATAATTTGAATCATTTTTTTATCGTTATCGATGATCTCTAAATTATTAATAAAAAGATATCCAAAAAAAATAAAAGTGTCTGACACATGCATTAAATAAAAAGGCATAGTATGCTCTCATATTATCAAAGTTTTGTGGGGGTTGCTTAAGTGGTATGTTCTTAATCTAACAAGGTCCGAAGTTTAATTGACTATATATTCAACAAAGTTTATTATCATTACATTATACTTACAATTCCATCTGATTAACATATTACACGTATGTTCCAGGATGTTATTTGACGCCTTAATTCACACATGCGACTTAAAACGTACATTGTAATTTGTCTTCATTTTTTTTCCTTTAGTGGAGGGAAGGAAACTATTGCAAATGATTCACATATATATGGATCTAATTGAGAGCCTGATTAATATATTATAAACAAGTAGGATTTCTAAAATATAATTTATAAGTCGAAAATGTGCTCCAAATTCACCGTTTTAATATTACATCAACTCCTCCATAATATAAAATAATAATATTAAAAGTAATTACTATGTACACGTGCAAAAGAAAATCACATGAACAAAATTTAATTCACAGCCTTTTTTTATTTATTTTAGTTATTCCACTATCACATTCTTTGGTAAACTTGGGACCAACCCGGAATCTCGTTTCAAACACAAAATTATAATTACTTATTAACAAAAGTGAGCAACTTTCCGAAGACCCCCTCTCTCGCTTTCCTTCTGTGGTACCGGTCATTAATTACTTTCTGCCGTTGCTACTACGCAAAATGTTGTTTTATGTTATGCCTTTACATAAATGAAGCATGCTTAACCATATCAAAATTAGTCACACAAATTTTATTCTCGCATATACTACCACATTACAGAGAGAGAGAGAGAGAGAGAGAGAGAGAGGGAGGGGTCATGATTGCCTATACTCATATATGTCAAGGGACTGAATCATTTGTCTTGCACTGCTTTTTTTATGTAGGGAATAATAAGTTTAAGCTACAAATAGTTAATTCTATTGTTTTGAGCGTAGAATTATTTTGCCAAAAAAGTCATAAAGAATTGCAAACAGAAACTATAAAATAATCTCCTAAATTCTATCCAATGTGATGGGCAAATATCGTCTTACGAGATGGAACAATATGACCAACTGCGATTCCAAGATAAAATATATAAATAATCAATAATAAGAACTAATAAACTTACACGAATTCGATAAAAAAGAAAACACTTGCTAATGCTAATAACAATGGATTTAAAATCGATTTTAATTTATTTATGGCACCGGTCTGCTGACGCACTCGATGATCCCTCACAGCGAGAGCATGGTGATGGCATTGAACATCTCGTCGTCGTGCTGCAGCAGGCGGGGGCTGCGGCCGGCGGCCCTCTGCCGGAAGAGGCGAACGGCCCTCTCCCACCTCCCGTCCCGCCTACGGCGCCGGTGATCGGAGCCGCCGCCGGCGTCATCGGCCGCGGCCTCGCCGTCCGGGAGGAAGAAGATGCGGTTGAGGCGGAAGAAGAAGAGGCGGACGGCGACGGCGAGGTCGGAGCACGTGGTGGGGAGGCGGGTGGCGGCGAAGGGGAGCTTGAGGGCGAAGGGGGCGAGCAGGGAGGCCAAGAGCTGCCAATTGCTGTGGCCGCCGGCGAGGAGCTTGAGCTTGCCGACCACCAGCGCCGCCGGATGCAGCACCATTTTTTTTTGGGGTGGAGAGTAGGAGCAGGAAGTAGCGGTAGAAGGAGAGGAGCTTGGGACTAATCCGCGACGCTTCTTGTAGTTGGCCAGCGCGATGGGAACGAGATGGGACCCAAAAGGGACCCAAAAGGGACCCGAGGAGTTGGATAGCGGCATCTGAGTCGAATCACCACATAACGCAGCAACCAGTTACCACCTTCATGTCACGCTTTCTTTCTGGATTGCCAGTTTTGCCCTTTCGCCGTTTCCAAAAATACTAAATGGTCCCAACACGGCTGGTGGGCACAACTAACTAGCTTGTGTTCTAAGCGGTTTATTGTGTATTAATAGTCTCGGCTTCTATCTTTGAAGTCATTACTTTAACAAGAAAAAAAAAACGCATATTTATCATTTTTTTTCATTTCAGCTTTGAATTAGTGTAAGTGTTAATAATTTTGGACATCGAAAATTTTAGTAGACTTTCGACGCACCCAAAAAAAATAGAAGCACAAATCGTTCCATATTCAATTATTTTGAAATTGATAATTTAAATTCGGTCAAAACAAAAAAATAATAATGCGCTAATAATTTTGGATATTATTAAAGTAAAATGAAAACAAATTCTTAGAGCATGATACTCGTTGAGGTGGTTTGATCTTTTGTACCTTGTGATCAAAATTTAACTTTTAAAAGAAAAAAAAATTGAAGACATGTCTTGAGCTATTGCATTTTGTATTTAAAAATTTTAAAGCAACAAAATGACAAAAATATTTGAAAGTATAGGAGGAATTGAGTTTATTAGTATTTTTCGTTTGTAATTATTTTTTTACACGTGGCCTCATACTTCGTAGATATTTTTCGTCTTATTTTGTACTGCGTTAAATTTTTTATTCATTTTTTATTTGTCTTCTACTGCACGATTATTTCCAAGAGTTCAATATCTTGATTTCAAGCACTTATAAATTTTATTGATTAAATTTGTCTTGATTCACAAATTTCGTACAAACTTATGTTAACAGTTATAAAACATGTTGTTGCATTGTTACTTTTTAATAGAAGGGAAAAAATGAAAGCAATAATTCATAATTATTTATTTTCTCCCTTTCTTCATTATTCCTTAAATATATTTGGTTTAGTAATTGTATGTAAGAGAAAAAAAAAGATATTTCATAATTTTTACAAAATAATTTAAATGGATTTTGATGAAAATATAGATTAACTTCACGAAGCCTTTGAATCATAAGGTAAAATGATTTCAAACATTAACATTTATAAATTTATGATGTAATGTTAGGTGCAAAAAATATTTCTTTGTTTAACTCTCGCATTTAGTTAGACAAAGTTTTTCTTCAATTGAAAAGAGAGGATGATTTTTTTTTTGAGGAAAATGAAGGAGAAAATTTTCGCCTTTCCCTCCAATATTTTTTTTTCAACTTCAAATTAGGATGAAAAGGAAAGAGAATATATTTTTGAAAATGTTTTCATATGTGCATATAAATTAAACATATAAGCATACATATAAAAAATATTTTAAATTAAATTATCATCTAATATTTCTTCTCTTCCTTTTAATTATGTCAAGTTGTTAACAAACAATGATAATTATCCTCGTCTTTTTTTATCTTTTTCTTAATAAACTTTGAACCAAATATCATCGGAGCTCAAGGTTGTAGATCATGTTTTAGTCATGGAGTTTCTAAATTGGCACGTATGAACATTAAACTAATTAAATATTAATATTTTGTATTGATTAATTGTTGATATTGGAATGATAATATTATCAATATTTATATCATTTGCAAATGACTGGATTAAAATGACATCATTATTTTTTAAAAAATCATCATCATTGGAATACATTTACGAAGTCCATTTTTATTGACTTCATAGCAATATATATATATACTTCAATCTAACAGGTTTATAAAGAAATTACTTTTTGTGTGTGTTGTAACAATAAATATTCAATTTCTGTTAATAAAATCCACGTATATAACTTCTAAAAAATCTGATAAAAATTTCTTGACAAATATTATCTTTAAACAATACATTCTTTTAGTTATTTTAAAGTCAATGTAATAATATATTCAAACTAGGTAATAATCTAACTCGTTTGACTTAAAATATTCATACGGTATATCTAGGAGCTGTGGTGACCAATTTGAAATAAAACTATACTAAAATGAATTGAGATAGAACTATACTAAAATGAACTGAATTGTGTTAAATAAAAAAAATACATATTTCCAAGTTGGTTCATACCATTGGATCATATCACTTTTATTCATTCACATTAGTTTTCATATTTAAGATATTTTTATGAAACAAAAATTATATTTTAAAATAAGATAGTAAGAATCTAAGATAGACATGATAATTAAAATGTAACAAAATGATAAAAATATGAAGTTAACAAAAGGTAAGTAGCTTTATTGATAATTGACTATTTTCATTTGTAAACATAATTTTTTTATCATTAATGTGCTAACGCAAAAAGTGGAAGCATTATGTTAATTTATTAGTAGAGTTGAGTATAAAGTGCTAATTTTAGGTTAGATATTTAAAATCTTAATTTTAATTATAAAATAAATTATTATCGCCTCTGCCGTGCACTCGCGCGCACACAAAAAAAAGCCCCACACAAAAATATCTCCGCCTCACGTGCGTTAACGTCGCGCCCCCGTGCTGCAACATGATGTCTAATATCGTAATTTCCCTCTCATTAATGTTTCCGGGGCTGCCATGGTACCGTCCGACGCTGTCCATGTACCTCCCGGTCCTCTCATCTTTCTGGTTACGTGGCTGCTGACATGGCCGTAGCCCTGCGTGCCATCTGTAAAAACGCTGCGGGACCAACCTCCTCCCACCAACGACTAGTCGACACGTCATCCGATGGCGACATATTTTTCTGCCTCCCGGTGAGACCCGCCTCGTGTCCCTTCGTCGGCACCACGTCGGTCGGAGCTGTGAGCCTGTGGCACGACGTACAGGGTGCACGTTCTGGATGTGCTTTCATTGGCTCATTTTGGGCTGGAGCGAAGGCCTCGTGGCCACTTGGAGGATCCCTATTGGTCAACGTAAAAAGGGTGTTTCCTGAATGGCCCCAAATGCATTTTGTCAGTTCACTGGTCATTGCTGACGGTTGTCTCTTTTTTGTACAGGTTCACAATGAAAGAAACATATATTAATATTTTCTAAAGGCAATATTTGAATTTTACTAAGGGAAAAAACTTGAATTTGGGACTCAAGTACTGATAAATCTAAGATTTTCTTAAGATAAAAAGATATTATTAAAGTTTTTTCTAAGGTAATGTTGAGAAATATTTTGTAACTTTTTATCGACGCTAATTTACTAAAAACTAATAATTTAATTAAGAAATTATAACTGATGTAAATTCGTAAATAAATTTAACGGTTGAACTAAACATACATTCTCATGTGTCTTCTATATAACTATTCATAACGTAATATTTATCGATAGACGATCGATGCACCGTCGGTGACAAATGACGCTTTCAACAATAAAAAAATTTACATTCACACTAATTCAAATTCTAATTCTTACTTAAGTAAAGAAGAATCACTTATCCCTCCTAGGACTCATGGTAGCAATAGTTTTAATTAATAATGTTGCATGGGAAGGCGACAAACAGTATTAATGCTACTTAATGTATATGGCGCATGATGCCATCTCTTTCGAGAGTAACATCGAATTTATCCTCCTTACCAAGATTTGAGAAAATATGTGACGCGCATAGTTTCGGCCTATTTCAGTACATTCGCATCATTAAAGTTGAAGTCACGGATCGATAAGCATGGAAAAATGATGTTAAAATTTTTAGTGCATCAAGTGCACCATGCGAGACATTAAGCATGATAGGGATTAAATCATCGGCATCACTTTTAAATATAAAAAATTATATTAAATCATCTGCGTCACTTTTAAATATTAAAAATTGGTAACAAAAATGTTTCAAATATAACTAATTAATTAACCTTTTTTTTAGTAAATGACCCTGACTTTTTTCTCAGGGGTAAAACTAAGATAAACAAATGAATACAAATAAATCACGCATATAAATTTTGGAAACAAAAATTTATTTATTTGTTTTAAATTTGTCTCTAGATATATGTCACTCCTGTTATTTATTGTGTCCCCGTTGCAAAGTTATTAATTTTTTGTTGTCATTTTTTTTTTGTGTGAAACAGCTCCAAAGAAAATTTGCTAGTGAATACAATAACACTTTGGACGCGGATGACAATTTTTAGCGTCATAAATTGGACATTGCGCAAGATTGGTGAAATTCACGTTTAGAATTTGACCTAATTTCAGTGAAGACAAAAGAAACATAATGATGTTTCAGTAATTTCTTTTTTTGAGTTGCCAGACCCAAGTTCTAAAAAAATTACATCAACTAATTAATATTAATTGTCATATCATTGAATTCTAATAAGATCCTAAACAAATGAAACTCTTAATAATTTTTTTTTCATTCACGTAATTCAAATTCAAAATCTCGCACGGACGCAAAGAATCACTTACCCATAACTAAAATTCTCCCAAGTTTTCACGAGTTCATATTTGATATTTTTATTCTGATTGAGCATTTGGTGAAAAGGTCTGATGGACGAGAACTTTGGATGTTGATTATAGGTTGACGAATGAAAACTTTGGACGACGAAGAGTTCTCATAAATAGAACTTTCAAGTTCTCACGATCGTGAGAACTTGAAAGTTCTATTTATGAGATGAGAACTTTTTTTCACATAATTTTAGTCATTTCCAAAATTTTACGGTAGAACTTCGACAAATTATGGACGCAAATTCTCATCCAAACCCATATTATAAGATCTGGTCCGGCCATCGATTCAGATTGATCAACGGGTCAGGTCAGACCGATTGGACCTGGTCGAACCGAATGGTCGGACCGGATAATATGGACTAAGTTAAAGAGATTGTTATAATAATATTAATATATAATATCTTATTTAATAAAAAATAAAAAATATAATATAATAAAGCAAAATAAAATAATTGAGATTAAATGATATAATAAAGTAACATAAATTAAGTCATTAACATAAATAAGGATCTTGTGAGATAATTATAAATAAAAAAATATGGAAAAAAATTTGATATATGTGATTAGAGGAGATTGAAATATAAATTTTAAGCATATATATATATATATACACTACAAGAAAATTACCATTTTCCAACGGGTAATTTTCGACTGATAGAAATCCGCACAATTTGCGACGGAATTATTTCCGACGAATTTTTCGACGGTTACAACTGTCGGAAATGAAAATAATATATTATGTAATTTGTTATATTATTATTTTATTTTTGACATTTAGGAACGTCGATATTTTCGATGGATATTCATCCGTCGCAATTTTCGACGGATTTTTCAACAGTTATGACCGTCGGAAATGAAAATATAAATTACGTAATTTATTATGTTATTATTTTATTTTTCGACGATTAGAAACGTCGATATTTCTAATGAATATCCATCCGTCGCAATTTTCGACAGATTTTCCGATGGTTATGACCGTCGAAAATGAAAATAATAAATTATGTAATTTATTATATTATTATTTTATTTTTTGACGATTAGAAACGTCGATATTTCCGACGGATAACCATCCGTCGTAAAATCCGCCGCAATTTTCGACGGTCGTAACTGTCGATAAATTTGTAATAATATAATATGAGGAACATTTTATTAATATAATTTGTGACAGTCTAAATCGTCATAATTTTCGACGGTTCCGATCGTCGGTAATAATTAGCGGCTGTTCAAACTGTCGGTAAAATAAAAAAAATTATATATAACTACATATAGTATTTTATTTTTATAATTAAATAATTTTCGACAGTCACAATCGTCGGTAATATTAAAAATAATTAATATTTACTTTTCCGACGATCAGAGCCGTCGGTAATTAAAATTTCGTTATCCTATTTTTTTTTTCGTTTTCCCGCTTTCTCAATTTTCCACCTATATATATATATATATATATATATATATATATATATATTCACCCCTCCTCTCTCCATTCTCTCCTCTCTCTCCCTCTCCCGGCCGGCGAGCCTCTGATCGGACGTCAACGTCGACCGCCGACGACCTTCTCTCGCCGGCGTCTCTCTCTCTCCCCGGCCCGGACCGCCAGGCAGCCGGATCTCATCACTAGCGGCCGAATCTGGCCGTCAATCAGCTAATTTTTTATATTATAAAAATTTTTTGCAATGCTTTTTATCGTTGAACGATCGTCAAAATTTTTGGTGGTAGCAACCGTCGATACGTGACCGCCGAAGTTTTTGACAAAAAATTTCCGACGTTTCTTTCCCAACCGTCGAAAATTGATTTGCGACGATCATTTTTTCGGACGTTCCGATTCCGTTGAAAAAATCATCGGAAACGATGATTCCGACAGTTTTTGGGAAAATTAGAGACGGTTTTGACCGTCTGTAATCCTCATATTTCTTGTAGTGATATATATATAGGGATTAATGTACTACAAAGCGCCTTTCATTTTGTAGGGATGTTGAGCGCATCTCAATCGTTGATCCATTGATCAACGGTTGAAAATAATTAATATTTTTAAATCATGAGGTTTAATCACTTTTGATTAGATCCATTGTTAAGATGCGCTCAGCATCCCTATAAAATGAAAGATGCTTTGTAGGTATATTAATTTCATATATGTATTTATATAATATGTCTAAATGCTTTAAAAATATTTTTTCTTCTATGAATCGGAGTTTTGACTGGGTCAAAGTGAGTCAAACTTTTATCCGAATTTCAACCGGCACGTGAGCCAATTTATGTCCTGAACATCGGTCCGACCGATTGGACCGTGCCGGGTGTGACAACATTAATCCAAACGCAACCACTCAGGAATACTGTTGATTTTTACCACCTTGTCATAGTTTTGGCCTATTTCAGTGCGTTCGCATCAATCAAAGTTCAAGACACGGATCATTAAGCATGGAAATTTTTGTTTAAAGCTTACGGTGGGGATGTTGGAAAGAACACCATGCTCTATACCTTAATATAAAACGTTTATTTTTTATCATTTGATTATTATAATTCATGTTTGAAATGATTATATATTTTTAAAATGAAATAATATTTATTTATTTGAGTAATTTGATAATAATAATATATGATCTAAGATTAAATAAATTATAGCCATTGAATAATTCGATAATTTTAATTTTAATCAATTTTACTATTTAATATATAATTTAAATTAATATATAATTAATTTAATAAATAAAACTAGTGCTGTTCTGCGTCAAATGCTAGTGTTTTTACTGCACTAAGGGAGAGTAAACTCGGATTTGGGTCCGGGTTCGACTTGACTCATTTTCGACTCAATTTTTGCCGACCCAAAAAATTTGGATCCAGTATCGAACTCGATCCCGACCGTTACCGGGTCTGGGAAAATCGGAAATGAAATCATGAATGGGACCTGGTAAAAAAATAATAGATTTTTTTAACACTTAAAAATGAAAAGTAATGATTAAATTATGAAATAATTACAACTATATCAATATTATTAATAGGTTTTTATTATTGTAACCGGGTGGGGTTTTTATATGTTGGGTTTTTATTATTATAACCGAAATTCGTCGAGTTTTTTTATTCTTTGTCCCAGACCCGACCCGACTTATAATCGGACCGAAAATATTTTTCAAAAATTTGGATCGGTGCGGTCTGGCCGGGCTCATCCCAAACCATATCCAAAATTGAGGGACGATTGGTCTAATAAATTCCCACTATTTAAGTTACCTATGAATCAAATTTGTTGCGTTGTTATGATATATTTAAGTATAACATCAAAATAGCCTTCCTCAATTTTATAGACCATTCAAACTAGTATTAGAATCAATAATTTCATAGGACATTAAAAATAATATCTCATATCGAGTTTAAAATTTTAAATATAATTTAATTTAAAATATTTGAAGTCTTATTTTCGCTGATTTAATAAAAAAAATTTGAAAATTGTTTACTGAACAATGCAAAAGGGGAATAACATTAATTAAATATAGTAATCATATGTATGTTATTATTTCGAATTGATCTTTACTTAATTAGATAATACTTTTTATCTTAAAAGAATAATGTCTAATATCGGATTTGAGATTTTTAAGGAGATAAATGTTTCTCTCCTAAGCTTATATTATGAATCCATAATTTTTGTGTACGAAATAAATTTAACTATAAAACGATTAATATGCATTCAAAATCAAAATTATAGACATTTTTTTAAGAGAAACGAAGTTAAAATATCCATAAAAACTAAATCAAATAATATTTTCATCGAGATGATAGGAAATTACTACATACTTTATAGGCTTAGGTGTAACATTACCTGGAAAGATGGCGATACGGCTACTCGATCACTATTGAATAATAATAATAATAATAATAATAATAATAATAATAATAATAATAATAATAATAATAATAATAATAATAATAATAATAATAATAATAATAATAGACTTATGAAATTGTGATGCCGAGATCTTGAGTAAAAATCGGTGATTTCAATAGATAAATTAAGGCCTCAAACGATACTTTTTTTGAACTTTGGTGATTAAAATTTAGTAGTAATTAACTAATATTAATTGATTGACATAGTTAATTAGCGAGGTTGCGTCTCATCTCACCATCAACTAAACTTAGTATTTTTTTTCTTTAATAAAGAAAAAATAAATTTTAAAATAGAGAGACATATAATTTTGACGAATGAAATTTAAATTTAGGTCTCGTTACTTTTAAGAATGGCAAGATATGTGCCACTCTTCCACTTCGTCGTAATTTAAAGTTTAAACGTCTGAATAAGTAGGTAGCCATTTACAACTTGCTTGGCTCTTCGCACCTGTTTGACTTGGATACCGTCGTATCCAAGCAACCCGACGACTTCAACGCCGATATCATGGCAACTTCAACGCCGAGAGGTACTGCCCATAATTAAAGTTCCCGTCCTTCTGCGCCTCACAGCTGACAGCATCGTGCCCAGCTGCGATGGACTACATGTTCGCCGGATCGACGAGCCATCCCTGCGAATTCTGCCGGATCGCGCGGGCGTCCACCGCCACCACCCTCCTCTACGCCGTGCGTTGACTCGCCCTCCTCCTCAGCTTTAGCTCCTGTCTTAAATTGCGGATGCCCTACCTTAGTTTAGTTTCTTCTTCTGAATTGTGTATGTAGGATGAGAAGGTCGTCGCATTTCCTGACATCGATCCGTCGGCATTCAGGTGATTAATTCGTTCCAAAAATTTAAAAAGGCTTTGTATTCGTCGTTATCAGAGAATTTTGGTAATGCATGCTCGCAACTTTAGGAAACTCTAATGTTTGCTTCTGAAGTTTGCAGTGTTTCTGAATTAGTTTCCTGAATTGTGGAGGGAATGCAATCTTTTTTCTTTTTAAAAAAAAGAGGGTCTTGAGCTGGAAAGCATATTGTAAATTAAAGGAACTTATCGGCAACATTTTGGGACACTCAACATGCTGCACAATCCATAAACTGTGCTGCATTACCAGTAAAGCTGTGTGATTTCAGCTATTACTGGTGCATCATTCTAAAGCCGCAGTGAAGTAGGAGTTCGTTGTCTGTTGAATATACGGTCATATTTATAGTATATAACAGCTTGAATTGAGATCAATGCCACTAGTACATCATGAACCCTGAAAAGTCGTACTGAGGGGAGAACTTCATTTGATGAATAACATTGGTGGTTGAACATATTGTTGAATATTTATTATGGTCGAATCATCGATCATGAATTTTATCATAAAGTGCAGTTTATATGTCATAAACCATAGAACCACTTCTTGTCTTAGGGGTCAATTGATTGATTGGTGCTATTTGTTTTATTTGTTGGAACAGGCTCGAAATCGCTATTGCCATTTCAGATTTACCTTATTTTCCTTGTTCTCGTGGAGACATTTTCTAGTTCTGATTTTCGCCATATAAATTCTAGTGTTGAATTTTAGTAGTTTTATTAAGAATGTAATGGAATTCAATACATAGTTGAATGGCGGATTCCTTTAGTATGATATTGGTGAATTCGTCGCACCAGAGGTATTTACTTATTCAAGGGTCTCATCCATGTCGTCAAGAACATTTCTGGCATTACAAACTAACTTCTGGCATCAATGTGATATTGATAGATAAATGATGTCATTGCTGCAACATATGTCATAAGGTTTTCTTCTTCTCGCTCTTAACATTTTTGGTGATTGCGGGCTATGGCTATCATAATATGGTGATGCTATATATTTTCAGTTTGAAGAATGTCTTTTAACTTGTATTCCGAAGTATAAATAATAGTTTAACCGATCAGATTATTACCATTTGGTCTTTACTTGGATAATATGCAGACATTACTTGGTTATACCTGTTGAGCACATTCCAACAGTCGATAATCTGAAAAGGAGATCAGAAGATCATGACTTAGGTATTCAGATTGTTTTTGTTTTCTATTAAAGAAATATCAGATTGTAGAAACTGTTTGGTTTCGCTTTTCGGCAAAGATAAAGAAACACTGGGATTTTTTTTTTTAATTTTCTCATATATCTGCGGGACAACAAAATGGAAAAGGTGCTGTCAAACTGGCATGTCACGCATGTTATACCAGGATGATGATGCATATAATGTTTACTTTACAGTGAGTCACATGTTGAAAGTGGGGCAAGATCTCTTACGAAGAAATGCACCAGAGTCCAACACACACAGGTAATATGTGGAAGTGCTCTTTAACGTTTATTTCTTTCTCACCATCTTTGTTAAAGAAAGATAATTCCCTTATGTATCTATGTGATTCATAGATGTGAAATAGAGTGAATAATCAATTGTTTGGATCTGAACAAACTTTTAGCATGATTAAGGAGCTAAGATGGATCTTACAATCTCTCTTTATAAATTTTATCATGAACTTGCAATCTATCTTGGAAGGTCTTTCACAACACCTTGCCATTCTAGATTCTTACTCCGATGAAGTTTCCATGTCATGAAGTAAGATCAGGTTTTTATTTTCTCTGCGACCTTGCAGATTTGGTTTTCATCAACCTCCATATAACAGCGTTTATCACCTCCATCTTCATTGCTTGGCACTGCCATTCATACCGAAGTATTGCTTAATTTGAAGTGTCAATTTAGTTTCATTTTGTCTTTCATTTGATAACACAAAAATTATGTCTGAAATTATGTTTTTTCTTTGGCAGATGGAGGTACACCAAATATTCATCAGATAATCGTTTTCCGGGTTTTATTGAGGCTGAGAAGTTGTTAGAAGATATAAAACCATTACACCAACAAAGACAATGAGAGGATGTTAATATTTTACAATGTTTGTTAAAGGTACAAATTTCCCTGGAGCTTTTAGCCACCAATTTATATACTTCCTGTACATTACAATTATAAGGTAAATCTTGTGTCTCGAACAAAACCAAAACCAAAAGCAGAATGTTTTTTACCTTGGAAATAGTTTCTTCCTTTTGTACCAATGAAAGAAACATATATTAATATTTTCTTAAGACAATATTTGAGTTTTACTAGGAAAAAAATTTAAATTGGGGACTTAAGTGCTGATAAATCTAAGGTTTTCTTAAGACAAAAGATATTTTAAAGATTTTTGTAAGATAATGTTGAGAAATATGTTGTAACTTTTTATCGACGCTAATTAAGAAAAGAAAACCTTGTTTATCCCGAAGAAAAGAATAATGATGCGAGATATTTGAAAAGAAAATAAACGTAGGATGTGGTAGTTAATTACGAAGAAGAGAACAAATGAGCTAAATTCTTAGAGAGAGAACGATAATCTATATATAAAATATTTAACCATTAGATTCGAGTCTATTTACTTATATTCTATAGTTTATACGTTCGTAGGATTATATAAATCTATTTTTAGGCTTTTTAATTAAACTCCCATTTAAAAAAATGTTATATTGCAAAGGCCTGCAGCAGATGAAATCACAAGTTTCTACGTAAATTTATCTGACTAATTATAAATGAAATATTGAGCATGTTAAGTTCAAATACGGTTGGAGTGAGTATCAAGATTTAACATGTCTCAACTCTCAAGTTCATTTTTTTTTATGAGTGCAAAAAATTGACGTTAAGAATTTCATCTATCATTAATTCATTATTATCAAGACATTAAGTGGATTATATTATCGGCATCATTTTTAAAATATTAAAAAATGACAACAAAAAAAATGTTCAAATATAATCAATTAATTAACTAACAATTTTGTTCAGTAAATGACCCTGACTTATTTTTTTTCTCAGGGGTAAAACTAGGAACACATAAACAAATAAACAACGCTTATAAATTTTAATTTTATTTATTTATTTTAAATTTGTTGCGAGATATATGCAACTGTTGTTATTGCGACTCGAGTGTTTCATAATTACTCTGCATGCATTATATATATATAGAGAGAGAGAGGAGTAATTCGACTCAGTTACGTTTGCTCCCATTTCAAGGCGGAGATGATTGGACTAATGGATTACTCTCCTGTGCATACCTATTAGACGTCGTTTGGATCATGGATAAAATTAAGATTAACAGGAATAAGTAAAAAAATTTCAACAATTAAATTTATTTAAAAAGATAAGAAAAGATTATGCCATGTGATATTTCATCCTTGCATTTGGATGAGTCCGAAAATAAATCTATGCCAAATGTCGATCAAAACCCTAGCACTTGTTTAAAAGATTGTCCATTTTTCTTCATGTAAATAGTGAAATAACGTCGATAACCTCAGCGACATAGGAGAACATATCCTATTCTACTGAATTGGAAGAATATGGTAATTCAAAAAATAGCCTTCTGACAAGATTAAACACTTTTTGAATTTTATGATGATTTTGTCGTCCATTATTTGCCGAATAACCTCTTATTCCGTCATATAATCCAGATCCAAACAGTGCCTAAAGAGGTATCTATGGGATACGAAGCAGAACTGGACGCGGATGACAATTTTTAGCGTCGTAAATTGGACATTGCGCAAGATTGACGAAATTCACGTTTAGAATTTGACCTAATTTCAATGAAGACAAAAGAAACATAATGACGTTCCAGTAATATATATATTTTTTGAGTTGTCAGACTCGTATTTAAAAAATGTCATCAACGAGTTAAAGATTAAACTCGTCTGATGTTAATTAATATATGTACGGTTAATAAAATATGTATTTGACAGTGACAAATAAAAATCTCAATCAGCCGACGAAAAATCATTTTAATATTGCATGGAAACAAGGCAAACAATGTTGATGCTACTGATGTATATCATGCATGATGCCATCTCTTCAAGAATACTATTAGGAGATTTTTTAGAAGGATTATTAGGAGGATATATCATTACTTTGATTTTTACCCTCCTGCTCAAGAGTTGAGAAAAATATGTGACATACATAGTTTTGGCCTATTTCAGTTAGTTCGCATCAATCGAAGTTGAAGTCACGGATCAATGAGCATGGAAATTTTTGTGCAACTCTTACGGTGGGGATGTCGGAAAGAGCACCGTGCTCTATGCCTTAATATAAACGTTTATTTTTTTATCGTTTAATTAATTTAATTATTATAATTCATAATTAAATTGACTATATATTTTTTAAATAAAATAATATACATCTATTTGAGTAATTTGATAATAAAAATATATGATTTAAGATTAAATAAATTATAACCATTGAATAATTCGAAGTTCTTTTTTAAATATTTAATATATATTTTAAATTAATATATAATTAATTATTAATTTAATAAATAAATCTATTGTTGTTCTACGTCAAATCAAATGTTAGTGTTTTTTTTTTTCTTCCTTCAAATTCTTCTTTGGGTTCAAAAGTGAAAACTATGGGCCCAACTATCGATTCGGATTGATTAATGAGTCAGGTGGGATCGGTTGGGACCGGGTCAAATTGAATAGTAGGATCGGATAATATAAATTAATAAAAAAATAATATAAGTTAAAGAGATTATTATAATATTATCCATACAAAATGCCTTGTATAACAAATACTTTATATATAATAAAATAAAATAATTTAAATTAAATAACATAATAAATGAAGTCGTCAACCCAATAAAAAATCTTATGAAGTAGTTATAAATAGAAATAATATTAATGAGATCCCACGTCGAAGCATAAATTTCAACAAATATATAATATGTTTAAAAAACTATAATTTATTTTTCAAATTTTTTTAGACCTAGTTGGATCCACCGGTTGAACTTGAATTTCGATCGGATTAAAATGATTCAACTCTTAGACCGAGTTTTAAGTGACTTATAAACTATTCTATTGTCCGAACACTGGTCTGATCAATCAATCCGAGTGGCCGAGTCGGATTTTAAAACACTGGTTAAAAGTTCAAAAGGAGCTAAAAAAATTAGCATGTTTTAGTTTAGTATTTTTTCTTAACAATGGCTTGTGCGAAATTAGACACAAAACAATAGGCGGTGATTATTTCATTTTTATTTTTCACTAGTGTAACACCCGCGCGATGCGTGATAAACATGAATATAATAATCTCATATAAAAACTTATAAAATAAAAATATATTTAACTATAACTAAAATTATGTTATTCTTATCATTTTATTGTTATTACATATATAAATTAGACAAATGTATGCTAAACTTACACTATTTATTACTAAAAGAAGTTTAAGGATAACATCCTATAAAAATATAACTGTATGAATATTTTATTTTATTATTAAACACTATCTTCGTCACTCCTTAATGAGACATACATTAATTTTAAAAAATAATTAATAATATTCAATGTATTAATCATGCAATATTAAAAGATTATATTCCATGCATTGTCATTCAATATTACAAATTATTAGAAAAAATGTCATTTATTAAACTATGAACAATGCACATTACTTTATGTAATATATATAAGTAATATATCTGACAATCTATTTTAGTTATTTATAATAAAATAAAAATTTATGAGTTAATATAATATTTTTACTAATATACCCCTAATTAAAATAGTTGTGTTTATACATATATATATATATATATAATTTATTTAAACTCTATAAACTTAAATCACAAACACATATTTCATCCATAAAATTAAAGTTTTTAAAATAATTAGTATAATTTTTTGTAAATATGATAATAACGTATACGTAATAATTAACTAAGATTTATTTAATTAGTTTCATAATTAATTTATAGAATTTTAAAGGGCATATGCGAAAAGTAAAACTAAAAATATTATAATTCATACTCTGATTTCTGAATTATGACCCCTCACATAAACAATATGGATTGTCAATTCACAAATAATGTAAATTATTTAGGCAATCTAGAAGTTAACAATAAAAGATAATATACTCGTATAATTTAATTATACAATATTATCTAGTAATAATTTATGCATATTGGAGCCACCTAGTATTACTTCATACATAATGCATCGGAAAATATTAAATTATCCTAAAAGTTTAACTTAAAAATCCTCCTAATATTGCTAAATTTACCTTCATGTCATTATGACTAAGTTAGGAGACTAAATCCTTCTAAATTAGAAGGATATAGCATTGCTTAATACATCCATTGTGGAGATCCTCTTATCATTAATAGATTAATAAGATATATATATGGATCGTGTGCATCCACATTAGCAATCTTGGCCTTGAAAAATAATATTAATACTTAAACAATTAAATGAATAAAACAACCAATAAAATTCTAATACTAATATTAATCAACGCTAAAAAATAAAACATTTGCATCCATAGTTGAAACCTTGTTTAAAAAATGATATGGATGCCAAACCTAATTAAAATAATTAGAGTAAAGAACTATATAATG
This sequence comes from Pontederia crassipes, assembly GCA_030549335.1. Classification (NCBI taxonomy): domain Eukaryota; kingdom Viridiplantae; phylum Streptophyta; class Magnoliopsida; order Commelinales; family Pontederiaceae; genus Pontederia; species Pontederia crassipes. The sequence continues at coordinate 63,365,920 of CM060196.1, read as the reverse complement.
AAATAGATGTTTATATATTTTTAAAATTTAAAATATGGAAAAGTACTAAAGACATAGATATATAATATATGTGATATATAATATATTTATAAATATTTAATAATATCAAATTTTATTATGCAAATATAAATATAAGTTACATCATTTAAATTTACAAAATTATAAGATACTAAAATAATTAAAACCTGGATAAAATTAATGTAACATACATTTATATATCTATAAAATTGGGATTAATTTTACTTAATTGATATGCTCATAAATAAATAATAAATAATTATAAAATCTTTGGAAAGGATATCTATCATGTTTATTTATTGGGTTTAAGATATTTATCCATCATCATTGAATCCATCATATATCTATTAATTTAATTTTTTTATCAATTATTCATTATAAATTAAACGTTAATAGTGTTAGTCTTTAAAAAGGTAGCATAATTATTTTTTTTATTAAATTACATTTTAAGTTTAGCAGGTAGGATCTCCTAGCAACATATTCATCAAGGATATCAATATTTTAAAAATATAATACATTTTGGTAAAGTGTACTATTTACATGTGCATGCATGCTTGTTATTCCATGCCATTTGACACATGTAGCTCGAATAGGTTAGTAATACATATATGGATGGATCACAGTGTGCATAATATTAACAATCTTGGCCTCAAAAAATGATATTGATATTTAAATAATCAAAACAAAATAATTAATGAAAAATTAATTTTAACCATTAATTTCAATCGAATAAATAGCGTGGATCCCTATGACCTAAAAAATAATATGGATAGCAAACCTAATTAAATCAATTATATAAAATATATAGTGTAGATCAATCAAACCATTAAACATTACAAAAAAAATATATAATGCAATGATCTCAAAATGGATTATCATTGTAGAAGATATAAGATAAAAATATTTATAGGAGTATATTTTGTTACTAAATAAATTATATAGAAAAATTTAAAAGCAAAAGAATATGTCAAATCATGGTGGTCTTGTTGCCTATGAATTTTAAAGATTCTTCAACAATTTAAAATGGAGGATGAGATGGAACAAACGGATTGCTTGTGCCTTCATATTTATAGTGCAAAAAATGATGACGGTTATTCCACTTCTTAACTTAAATGGTAACCACTGAAATGTGTCAGTTTAATTCCTTGTCTTTATTTTGATTTTTTTTAAATCTGATATTACCTTTAATTAATGTGATTAATTGAATCTTATTCAATTACAATTGGAGTAATTTTATATGTTATCGAGAATAAAGGCTTTAAGAGTATACTGCTCTTTTTCAGGTTGCAAGTTATGGTGACCTCTAGTAACAATTCATCAACTTATAAATGCAAATCCTGCAACTGTTGTCAGTGTATATTAATACACTCTAACTTACAACTTCAAATACATAGTCAGCAACCTAAAAAATAAAAGTTAAAACAATATTTACTTATAGACTATTATGTCATTCTCTCCTTTATTATTATTTTCTCTTTATTATAAAGATAAAAATATATAAACCAAGCAACTCCTTCGTGTTGTCATATTATTTTTACATTTAGTCCTCTTTTATATTCTTATGGAAAAGATATTGTTTTATTTTATTTAGTCAAAACTTCGATTTTTCTTACCAAAAAGTATTTTGTCAAACCAAACTTTTGTTTTTTTTATAATGCATTGAATATGAACTCAATGTGTCCTTTTATGCAATCAAGCGCTTCAGCAGATTTCTCCTACGAGAGTCTCGCTGCCCGATCAGCGAACCTGCGGGAGTTGCAAGAGGGCGGAGCCCTCTGAACGAAAACTTTTTAGGAGTATTCTGTATGTGATTCGGATTTAATTTATTTCCTTATCACGAGTTCAGTTAGTCTGTAATTCTTATTATCTGTTAAAGAGAGTATCTATATAAATTCTCTAGAGGGTCCAAAGAGAGGACAATCTGATCATGTATGTTTCTTCCATCTAATATAATTCTGTGTCGCCTTAAATTTCTCGGATTTTCTCACGATGCATAATTTCTCTCGTGCAAAAATTCTAACATTTTTATTGTGTCTAATTTTAGATTTTTATAGTCAATATTCTTTTATTTTAGGTATATATATTATCTTATGTTACAATGTTTATTATGAGGTACATTCTATTTTTTAGGCCTAAAATATTTTTTAAAAAGTCTTAAAATATTGAGGCATATAAATTCCAAAAAAATAATTATTCAGTTATTATGCAGTTAATATTATATAGTTAATGTAATCTATAACTATTTCTCATAATTAATTCTTCATTGAAATGCACAATCAATAAATAAATTGAGATAATATGAAAATAATGATAAAGTTATAATGCTTTTAAAACAATGATTCTTTTAATATAGTATAGTATAAATATTGTAAAAATCATCAATATAATTATTTATTTAAGATATATGTTGAGGAGAGGAGTAGTTATGCATGTATTTTCTTTCCATGATTTCTTATGTGCTCTCGTTTTATATGTGCCAATATTATTCATTTTAGTTGTTATAACTATTATTCACTTCCGTTATTAATTGTTATAACTAACTAACCTTCTCTTACCACGTTTCACTATATGTTTACTGTCTAATATATATAAATATTTATTTATTTATCTTTACGTACTAACCATTTTTTTATATCGGTTACATATATTATTCAAATTTTTTTCAAAGATTTTTAACTTTTACATCATGGACACTGGCTCCGTGTAAGTTCTGATATATTTTTTTTCTTTTAATCATGTACACTAAACACATGAAATGAGTTTGAAATATTAGTATATATATAAGCAATTTGACACACAACCATCTATTCAACCCAACATGTTAGAATTGCATGCATTCTTCTAGTGTGATATGAGTTCACCGAACACATTTATGCACATATAACTTTAGATAAAGATTTTATGTCATATTTAATGTTTTATAGTATATAATAATCCAGTGATAAAAAAACTAATGTGCCAAATCTAGATAAAAATTATTGCACTTGTGCACTTATAATACTTTTAGAACATATAAATTATGTCAAAATGGTACTACACATATGATAGTCTCTAAAGAGAAATAAAAAGATTCTTCATATAAAACAAAACTTAAAAAGTTATGACAGTATTCTAAAACATCTTAAGAGGGTTTTTTTTATAAGGAATTAATTTGTATAATAAAAAAAATGAATAGATGCAGAAGGCAAAAGTAAAAGGATATGAACAAAAAACTAAAGTATGGGAGTCCATGCTTGGCAAATAACTGTACTTCTGAACATGGTTATTAAAACCGGACCGGACCGGCCGGTTCAACCACGAACCGGTTACTGGTCCGGTCCGAATTAATATAAAAAACGGAATTGAAGTTGAACCGGCCAAAAACTGGTTCAACCGGTAAAAACCGGTTCAACCACTAAACCGAAAAAACCGGGTTCAACATTTAAAGTGAAAAAATAGGAAATAAAAAGTTAGGGAGGAAGGCAAAAATGAGAAAGTATTTGAATTTTGAATTAGACTTGGTAAAAATTAAAAAGGAAATAAATGTGGGAAAATCAGTATGGGAGAGGAATTAATGGAAATAAAAAAGGAAAGTATTAAAATGAAAATAGAGAAGAAAATAAAAGGAAGTAAGTGTGATGTATGAAAAAATTAAATTAAATTAATTTATTATCATCACAAAATAGTATCAAAGAATAAAATAAAAGAATTAATATAGTATATCAATAATAATAATTTAAAGTTTTTATGAATATTAAAATTTCTAATATCTTTTTATTATAAAAAAGTAAATAAATATGAGAATTAATGGGGACAGAGAAATTAATGGAAATAAAAAAATAGAAATATTAAAATGAAAGTAAAGAAATAAAATAAACACGAGAGTGATATATGTCAAAATTAATTAATATATTATCACCTTAAAATAGTATTGAAAAATAAAATAAAAGAATTAACATACTATATTAATAAAAAACAAACTCTTTTTATGAATATTAATATTTAATTAAATATTTGTTTATTATATTTTATTATGAATTATAAACATTATGTAATATTTATTATATATATATAATTATTTTAAAAATATTAATTTAATAAAATCAGGTTGAACCCGGTTGAATCCGATCAAACCGGTCCAACCACGACCCAATTGGTCGTCCGGTCGGATGACCGGTCCGGTTTTAATAACATTGCTTCTGAACAATATATTTTCTATCTCATTGCCATTGCATGCCATCCGAACACATTTTCTTATCTGACACTCATATCACTTACATAGGCATGCATCTGTACTCACCAGATCAATGACAAAGAAAATATGCATGAAGCATGACATGACCCTTGGGGTGCATAATAAAGCATTTCCTCCGTGCATTATTCAGGGTCTGGTGCGAATCTTTGGGAGTATTTATAGGTTGTTATGCATGCTTTCAAGCAATTTTAGTTATATGGATGATTATGAATTATATATAATTAATGGTTATTATAACCGTATGAAAAAAAATTATGTGATTATTATATAATTATCATATTTTAATCATAACTGATATATTTTAATTTATAATTAATATTTTTAAAGACACTTGTCAACACATATCTATATCAAGTGTCAACTTCTTCTTACAATCTTCTTTGCTTTTAATATAATATAAAATACAAATATAAATGTAAATAAATAGATAGATTTTTATGACAAAGTTACATCCACGGTTATGGATACCACATCCTACTACTATCTTTACATATTAATTAGTAATTATGTTAGATGCTTTAAAGTGTTTATTTGTTTTGGAAGTTTCATAACTGCCACATGGACACATGGTAATCAGTTACTAAGATGTGCATGCCATGTGGAAATAAGTTTAAATCATTATTCTCTCTCTAATATATATATATATATATATATATATATATACACGAAAATATGATATAATGTTTTTTCTAGTTTAGCTAATTTATTTTTTTAGACTCAGTTAGAGTGAGATATACTAATAACGAATATAGTTTATCATGTTTATTATTATAAAAAATAGTACTCATTTAATTTATATTTCTAATGTAATTATATTTATATTTATATTAAAGCATGCTTAAAAATAACATGATGATTGTATAAGATATAACATAAAATTTTTAGGAGTAAATTTTAAAATTATGTTACTTAAAATAAGGAATTAAATTAAGTTAATATAATATATGAACATGGTTTGATTTCTCCTTCATAATAATAAACGTGATAATACATAAGAAATGAAGAAGTTACAAATTAATTATTCAATTACTAACTAACCATAAAGTAAAACTTATTATTATTGATTACATAATATTTTAATTAGTTATAAATGTTAGAGGACACATGTCATTGTAATGATGTGCCAAATGTCATTACGTCCTTGTAAACTTCTTTGTTTTTAATATAGTATAGATTCTTTTTTCACCATAACAAGTATGCGTCCAAACATATTCATTTGAATATTTTTTTAGATATTTTTTTTTTCGGTAGCCAATATTTTTGTAGATCTTTGTAAACGGTTGTATGCCACTTTTTAAGATTTGACATGCTATAAAATTTATAATCTATGGAATAAAATACCTTTAAGTCAAATAAGGCATAAGATGTAAGATTCTCTATAAAGGCACTATTTTAATCTAAATATTAATTTCCATTCATCATTTGATTAAATTTAATAAAACGTAAATATTTTAGAAACAAATAAAAATAACATTAAATGAGGAAATTTGATAAATTTTTTAAGGAAAAAGCTTCATGTCATATCACAATAGTTATGGAATGAAAGTCTCATAATTTATTACAACTTCATAAAACATTTTTAAAAAGAGCAAATCACAGTAAAAATAGGATTATTCCTGATTCAAACGAGATGAATTCGGTCATTACTTAATCATTATATCTATTTAATTACAAGATCAATGTAGAAAGAATTTTTTTTTTTTTTGCAAACTTCAGTCTAATGAGCGAATAATAAATGAATGAAATAATAATTAATATTAAATTAAGCTTAGGATGAGAATATATAACAATGTCTTAATTTTTACAAAAAAATTGATTCATAAAAATATCCTATTCTCACTTTGCAAATTTGAATCGACGGCGCTGTTGAACTGGAAAAAATGTTATAAAAGCTCTCTCTTGTTACCGTGAGATTCCCACCATTTAAATTACATATGAATCCATTTTGTTGCATTGTCATGATAAATATAAGTATAACATCAAAATAGCCTTCCTCAATTTTATAGACCATTCAAACTAGTATTGGAATCAATAATTTCATAGGGCATTAAAAATAAACTCATATCGAGTTTGACAGTTTAAATAGAATTTTAAAAATTATTTGAAGTCTTATTTTCACTGATTTAATAGAAAAAAACTGAACATTGTTCACTTTTAAATTATCCGATATCGACTGCTCAATACCGGACCGACGTAAAAGGAACGTCAAGAAGGATATTGCCTATATCATGGAGGTCTATCGAGACGAAGGTCATGATGACATGTCTATCGGAGATACTACATTTTAAATTACAAATGTGATAATAGATGTTAACTTTTATTGGGCATGACATGAAATTTGTTACCACATTAATCGATTCCAAGAATATGGTATTACGCATAAATAAAGATACACTGTGGTCATAGAGAATATTACAATTGTGACATGATGTCAATGTTAAAGAGAGATCAAGGACAAGATGATTATTAGAAAATCTTATTTCGTACCGATTCGTCCCATTCGAGGACAAATTTTTTTTTGGGTATTATAATGTAATGCGCCATAATTTCAAAAAAAAAAAAAAGAAAAGACTAAACCAAGGGGCCTCAGAATTGACCAGGGAGATTAATCTTCTCTCCACTCACGAATTTAGCAAAATCCACCTATTAAAACTTCATTTCCCTCCTCGATTTTCTTTTTTTCCCTCACACCCTAGTGATCAACAACATTCCATCACATTTACTTTTTGGAATGTCCCATTTATCGCTTAACCTATTTTTGTGATTAAGTTATTAATCAATCATTAATGAACATTTACAAATACGATGAGGCATTTGGTTGTCCTTGCGTCATTGGTTCGCTAAGCCATGACACCTTGAAGTCCTGTTATTTCCATTTCGATTCATATATCTATTCAACAAGAGCCAAGTGTTAATTTGACGTGTCATTTCAATATAATGGTTCATTTTAATCCTACTACTTAACATGCAATTCGATTTCTATGTGAGTCAAATAATAGCTTATAAATCGTATCAATAATAGCATTAAATATGAAATGGATGACATGATATCAGTACGTGGTCATTAGATAAAAGAAACATTGTATTCAATCTTCAAATTTGCACATTTCAATTGGCCGAGTGATGCATGTAAAATTGATAGCAAACACTAGTAAGTACACTAATAGCTCAAGTAATAAAGTGAATGAGTAGAATTATCATTCCTGTGAGGACGGTTAATAGCTTAGATTTTATTTAAACCTTGTTAATTGAAAAATTCAGAAAATATACGATTTCATACGTGAATAAAAAGAAAATAATAAAAATAAAGGAAATGATCACCTGGAGAAATAATGATTTGATGATTAAGACACTTAATTATCACCACTAAAATATAATAAATTTTCTCAACTTAGAATTAGTTGAATCAATAACAAAGTGAATTCCCAAAATTAGTTATCCAATGTTTCAAACTTTAACTACTATCTTATGAGTAATTAGAATAAATCAATTATTTCTATTTTTAGTTTACTTAATTAATCATAAGATACATTAAAATGAAACTAATATTAAGAGCTTTCTCAAGTCATCTTAATAATCACACAAATTAGGTCTCTTTCGATTTTTTTTACTATGACATGCAATAAATAAGATCAATCGTAAAAACTATTATGAAAATAATCATTTCTTCTCAGTTAGCAATCAAATAATAAATCATGGAATCAAAGGAAAGCATTAACACGTGAAATTGCAATGCTATTAATGACTCAAACTAAACTAATATCAAGAAGAATCCAATACATAAATAGGGTTCAACTAGGATGACCCAAATAAAGAAATTAATCTGCTGAAATCAACATCAAATCTGGAATAAAAATGTAGGGAAAAGAAAATAAAAACTCTAGCGTAGGCTAAGTGCGTCTTCTCTCGAGCTTCCGGCAGAGCTTAGATGTTGTCCTCGCACTTTTCCTTTTTCTAAGCTTCAAAATAATGCTCTAAAGATGTTTTTTCAGACTCTCTTCTGTCTTCTTTTATAAGTTTTCTCGGTCCCCAAGAAAAGAAAACAAAATTCTACAAATAAAAGGGGATAAAAATAACTTTAAAACTATCTAACTGTCCGCCATCACGACCGTGAAAGGCTCTGTCATAGTTGTGACAGAGGGTTGTCATGCTGTAAAAAGGACTAAAAAAAATTCTGCTGGAAATTTTTTTTTGTCATGACTATGAAAGAAATTGTCATGCCCGTGACAATGACTTAGATAATTTTCTGATTGTAACATCTTTTTGTCATGGTCACGAAAGGAATTGTCACGGTTGTGACAGTCTTCTGAGCTATTTTAGGACATTTTTTTGTCATGATTTCGACGTTTTCTCATATCTTGTCATGAATAATTTTTAGACTTAGTTAGAAATCATATCTTTAAAAAATTATCTAAAAATAAACCAATTCTTTCCACCTTGAACACAAAAAACTCCAAAAATATAAATTAAATAAGCTAAATTAATGCATGATTTTTCGTGCATCAAATATCTCAAGCTTAATATTTTGCTTGTCCTCAAACAAATTTCAGACAAGGCACATGGCTCCATCACAAAATCAATAATTTTTTCCCACTGTTCTTTTACACGACCATTACCAGAGTATCTATTCTCAACCAATACCTAACCTTGCAGAATTCTTAACCTTTAAATATGTTTTTCTTGCATATCTACAAATAATATTAGTCAATTTCATAAAAGTGCCAATATTGAACCACAAGTCTTTAAGGAACTTATTTTCATACTATTATCATTTAATTCACTTTTTTTTAGACTTTTGAAACATACTGAGTATTCAATACTCCTCCATTTTGCCCAAGATGGTCTATATAAAGGGCTTTCGACCGACGGATTTTAGAGCAGTTGTCATTAGGTCGTCAAGCAAGAATTCCGTACGATCTAATTACCCTGACACACCAAAGTTCCAAAAGGTACTTTATACATTTAACTTGTTGGGGGTTTTATGCTTTTTCATATTGCACAAGTGATCCATGTAAGGGGCTTTCGATCGACAGATCCCAAGATAGTTGTCTTTAGGTCGCCAGATAAGAATTTTCAACGGGTCAAATTATTCGGACACACTAAGGTTCTAAAGGCCACTTTATCATTATATTAAAATTTTCATTTCTAGCATAATTATAAGTTCATGAAAGACTTTATATTTTCAATAAAAAATCAATTGTAATCAAGACTAACATCATAATAAATAATACATGAATGCATCATTTAAAAGCTAGTCCTACTTAGCAACAAACTTCAATTCAAATCCCAATACTCTAGTGATACCCAATAAAAAGAAACAATGATTGAATTTCATAAATTAAATGATGTTATGAAAATAAACTTAAAAGACAATAAAATAATAAACAAGGAGAAATGAGATGACAGTTAAATTTTTTTTTTGAAATTTTCACAATTAGATGCATGCTCATGCTAAAGAAAAATAAGACAATTGAAAATAGACATACCATGCAAATGCAAAATGGACTATGTCCCTCCCCCAAGCTTGAACCTCACACTGTCCCAGTGTTAGGCCCGTACACAGAAAAACTATGAAATAAGAATAAAGAATGTGATGAAATGCAAAAGAAGTAGAGACAACTTGAGGATTTTTGAATTCTGTCGAGCAATTAAACATATCTTGGTCACATTACTTGGGCAACCCATGGGCTTCTTCCGGCGTGATTTGAACATCTTTCTGTAGTTTCAAAACTGTCACGGCCATGACATTACATGGGTGCGACCGTGATAGAGGCGTTGGTGCCCATACAAGATTGGCACGGCCGTGACCGTGTCCTCCTGAAGCAATCTCTCAAAATCTGAACTTTCAGTGTTAACTAATCTAAATTAAAGAATCCAATACTAATGTAAATTGATGAAAACTAAAGGGATAAAAGATTAGGAGTGTAGTTCTAAGTTATAGTCGTTAGCTTGACTTTTATCTTTTGGTTACCGTAAGTATTTAGAAGGGACTCAAAGTGACCTTTTTACCATCTTATCTCTGATGTAATGTTCAAGTAATTGTCCCTCTATTTTTAAATAATTATTTGCATCTTCTTGTGGAGTTTCGTGCTTGTGCTTCCGATACATAAATTTTTTTATGTCTGAGGTGATGATGGTGTGTTACCTTTTACCAATGAATGATTTGAAGGTACCAGTGGAATGATTGTTAGACTTTCTGAAGACGAATTTCTTCTTCGCACTTGTCCATGTTTCATAATATAATCACTTGTCTCCTTAACCTTCCATTGAGTAGTCCATATCTTCTAATAATTATTCTTTCTCGGTCGTCTTTTTCCTAAATTAAAATATTATAAGTGACATGGACAAATAATGGGTGCAGAGTTATCCCCAATATTGTCCCTCATGGTATAAGACATTTCAGAGGCCATGTCTTCAACTTTCTTCTTCAATGCTTTAAATTTGGCTTTCATAATATCAAACTTAACATTAAAATTTGGGGATTGAAGAGGAGAAGAAACAATAATTGGTTGTTGATCTTTCAACCGTGTCAATTGTGATTATAGATTGCCGATAAGTTGATCTTGTAGTGTATATCTTTTTTCTATAACTCCAATTAATTGGCGCAATTTTTTTTCAATGCTGGAATTTGACTCTGAGTGGATGGTTAAAGGAACATATTTTTTCATTTGGATCTTAGCCTCCAATTGCTCTATGTTAATAATATCTTGAATCTGAACCCAGTTGGTCCCCTACATAGTCAAGCGTTTCAATAGAATTTCCCTACGAGAGTCCTAGTCGGTCTGTAATTCCTATCATCTATCAAAAGGAGTGTCTATATAAACTTCGTAGGAATTTAGACAGAGACTCATCCTTGTAATCATCATTATTCCGTAACAAAGAGAGTCACAATTTTCTGAGGACGTAATCCGATTTAGGGTAAAACTCGTAAATCTTCGTATTCTTTTGTGTTCGTGCGATCTTTCTCTCCTTCTTTTCGTAACACTCTAGTTGTCCCAACAACTTCATGAAGGCTTTTTTCTGAAGTTGAATTTTTTTTCTCAGCAGTTGTCATAAACTTTAACATCATGTTTTCAATTGTACACTTTTCTTGTACTATGGGAATGAGACAATTTTTCGAGGATGTAATCCGATTTAAGGTGAACGTCGTAAATCTTCGTGTTCTTCTATGTTCATGTGATTTCTCTCCTTCTTTTCGTAACACTCTAGTTGTCCCAACAACTTCATGAAGGCTTTTTTCTGAAGTTGAATTTTTTTCTAGCAATTGTCATAAACTTTAGCATCATGTCTTCAATTGTACATTTTTCTTGTACTATGGGAATGAGTGTGATACTATTATTTACAAATTACGATATTTGTGCTTCATGATCCTCAAGCATCTTTCTTTCTTCTTTTAGATAATAATCTCCTATAGTCTTTATTTTTATTGTCATTCTAATTGTCTTTTGCATGGTCACACAAGATAAAGAATATGAAAGTATGTGAATTAAAAAGAATCTGCGTAGAATTTAACAGAAAAATAAAAGCTCTCAAATAACAAGTAAAATAAAAATAAAAAATATTAAACACCATCTCCGGCAACGGCGCCAAAACTTTGATGCGTGTAAAATTAATAGCAAACGCTAGCAAGTGCACTAGTCGCTCAAGTAATAAATTAAATAAGTAGAGTTATCTTTCCCACGAGAACGATTAATAACTTATATTTTATTTTAACCTTATTAATTGAGAAATTAAAAAATATATGATTTCATATGTGAATAAAAAGAAAATAATAAAAATAAAGGAAATGATCACCTGGAGAAATAATAATTTGATGATTAAGACACATAATTATCACCAATAAAATATAATAAATTTTCTCAATTTAGAATTAGTCGAATAAATAACAAAGTGAATTCCCAAAATTAGTTACCCAATGTTTCAGCTTTAACTACTATTTTATGAGTAATTAGAATAAATCAATCATTTTGATTTTTAATTTACTTAATTAATCATAAGATGCATTAAAACAGAATTAATATTAAGGACTTTCCCAAGTCACCTTAATAACTACACAAATTAAGTATCTTTTGATTTTTCTAATTGTGGCATCCAACAAATAAGATCAATTCTTAAAACTATTATGAAAATAATCACTTTTTCTTAAGTAGCAATCAAATCATAAATCATGAAATCAAATGAAAGCATTAAACATGAAATTGCAATGCTATTAATGATTTAAACTAAATTAATATTAAGAAGAATCCAATACATAAATAGGGTTCAACTAGGATGACCCTAATAAAGAAATTAATCTCCTAAAATCAACATCAAATAAAAATAAAAATGTAGGGAAAAGAAAATAAAAACTCTAGCATAGGCTAAGCGCGTCCTCTCTCAAGTTTCCAGCAGAGCTTCACTGTTGTCCTCGCACTTTTTCTTTTTTTAGACTTCAAAATAATGCTCTAGGATGCTTGTTCAGACCCTCTTCTGCCTCATTTATAGGTTTTCTCACCCCCAAAAAAAGAAATTAAAATTCTATAAAAAAGTTGATAAAAATGACTTTAAAATTGCCTAACGGACGTGAAAGACTGTGACAGAGGATTGTCATGCTGTAAAAAGGACAAAAAAATTTCTACTAAAAAATCTTTCTGTCACGACTATGAAAAGAATTATCACGGTCGTGATATTGACTTAGACAATTTTCTGATTGCAACATCTTTCTGCCATGGCCATGAAAAGAATTGTCACGGCTGTGACAGTTTTATGAGCTATTTTAGAGTTTTTTCTTGTCTTGATTTTGACGTTTTCTCATATCCCGTTATGAATAATTTTTAGACTTAGTAGAAATCAAATCTTAAAGAAATTATCTAAAAATAAATCAATTATCTCCTCTTTGAACACAAAAGACTCCCAAAATATAAATTAAATAAACTAAATCAATACATGATTTTCGATGCATCATCGATCGATCGGGCGCACAACCGATTAAAATAGTGGCTCATCCCGATCAGTCGATCGATTTGAATGGTGGTTATTGATCCCAACGGTCCATCGTCTATTCCGTCGATTTGATGCCACTTCCGATTTGGACAATGGTGTTCATGCTCATATACACTCACATACTGATGGACTGCTCATTGGACTGGTGGATCAATTTAAACAATGACATTTGGACTTCGTTGTCAGACACTTGGCCAGTCAATATTCCATCCGAATAGAACTGTAGTGTTTAAAGATAATGTCACTCTAATGGACTGGTCGATCAATTTATATTCAGAAATCACGAAATTTAGGATGTAATCCATTTTTCGTAAACACAATCACACACATTCATCCTAAAGTTGATTTAACATTTTCGTACAACAAAATGTCTGTAAATAGCAATAAATACAAAAGAACAATTCTGATTTTCAATTAAAATGAGTAGACTTAAATCCTTAAAACGAATAACGAAAATTCTTACAAAAGTAAATCGAATTCATTTCGAAGAGCTCAATCAAATCCTTATTTTAAGAATGACTAGAAAGTGGAACGTGTGTTCACTTGAGATATGTCCTTATATACGCCTCGACATCCTCTATCATCTGAGGTCAGAAGTAGGAGTCCTCAACCAACGCCAAGGTACGGGCCGCTCCCGGGTGGCCCGCCCACTTCGAGTCATGACAGTCTTTGAATATCGATCATCGAAGACCTTCTCATCGTGGCACGTACAACCGACGTCCCACTGTGAACAACAGCCCATCTTCCGTCCAGAATCGAGGGTCACTTGGAGTTGAAGATCTACTCCTAGAAGGATGGAAGAACTCGTGAGGCCACAGTGGAGCGGCCCCAGTCCGAGTAGGACTCGGACTGTCCATGCGGGCGCACCCGGCCATGGCGGGCGCTAAGCAAGGTGCTTGGCCACTTCGACTTCAAGACAGACTTTAAAGGGCTGGCTGAATTCTCTAGGGACTTCAGGAAGTTGATTTCTACTCCTACTCCAAATAAGTTTTTTTAGAGAAGGGCTTGCATGCCTAGTAATATTAGGTCCATACTTAGACTAGGATTTATTTTCTCTTAGACTCTATAAAAGGACATGTAATTAAGGCTTGTAAGATCATCCTGGACAATATGAGATTGCTCAATAATATTCTCTAGTTTTTCTCTAAACTCTTAGCCTCTCTCTCTTCTTCCTGGGCGGGTGTTTCGTTGTGCATCCGGGGCGTGTACGACCAGAGTCCAAGACACGTCTAAAAGGGGGCTGATCGGCGACCAAGCAGGATTTGGCCGAGCCACACGTCTGGTGTTTCATACCTGAAGCATAAGGGCATGACACTTAGGAAAAATTGTGGAGGAAGAATGAGGAAGAAGGAAAAGAGTTTTGAGGATTTTTCCTCTCTTCTTCGTCTGCTAAATTTGTCCCATGACTAACCATTCCTTTGGAAGCCTTTTGTCTACTTTTACTTCATAATTTCGAAGATTAGTTTGTCCTCCACCATTACTGGCTAATATGGTCAAGTGGAAAAAATAGGTGTTATAATTTCTGCTCGAGAGAAACTATGCACCGCGAGAAAATTCGAGAAATTTAAGGCGACGCAGAATTTTATTAGATGAAAGAAACATAAGAATATTATAAGATCAGATTTATTTCTCTTTGGACCCCTAAGAAGTTTATATAGGCGCTCCCTTTAACAGATGATAGAAATTAGAGACCAACTGATACTCTACATTAATTCCAAAAATAGTACACCTATATTGTAATAAGAAAATAAATCAATTCCTTAACAATCACATGATAAGAAAATATTCAGAATATGTCAGACATATTTCCTTTTACTTCTTTGGATCCAAATAAATTTTCAGTTAAAATAGGATTCAAAGCATTAATTAACAAATATCCACCTTGAATTGAATCCTACAATCAGATATCTAATACTCTCTACAGCCGCCAATCCTTGTTTTGAATTTGCACATGCGATAGCATCCTTGTAGCTTGATCTGACAATTTCACCTCATCAACTACTTGTCTGTGAGCATGTCCTGCAGCTAGACTTATCGTTGCTTCTTCTGCTTGCTCCTCAGATTCTACTTGTTCAATCTGATGAGATTCTTCTGGCCCATTCTGAATTGGAGTTAATCTAAACTCCACCTATTTGTTGACACCCTCCTCTGCTAAGTCAACAACATCTATTTTTTGCTTGAGCATAGACATCTCATCAAAAGATATGTTTCTGTTGTGAATAACCTTCCTCTGAGGGAGATCAAATTCTGAAGTCTTTTACACCTGAACCATATCTTACAAAAACTCCTTATTTGACCCTTGGTTCCAGCTTTCCTTCGTTGACATGATAATATGCTAGACAACAAAAAATTTTCAAATTAGTATAATCAACGGGATTACCTGACCATACCTCAATAGAAGTCTTTAAATCGATCGCGGTTGCAGGACTTCGATTGACAAAATAGCATGTTGTGCTAACAGCCAAAGTTCAGAATGACTTGTTCAGATCAGAATTAGAGAGCATGCATCGTGCCATCTTCATAGGAGTTCTATTCAAGCGTTCTGCTACATCATTCTGCTATGGTGTATTTATGAGGGTGCGATGTCTAGTAATGTCTTCATCCTTACAAATTCGATCAAATTCAGACGAACAAAATTCTAAATTATTATCGGTACGAAGACGTTTTACTTTGCTCAATGTCTGATTTTCCACCAGAGCCTTCCATTGCATGAAACCTTCAAATGCCTCGATCTTCTGTTTCATTATGAATACTCATGTCATTCTTGAATAATTATCTATCACAAATAGTAAGTATCTAGAATCTCCTATAGATGAAACATGAGATGGACCCCAACAGTCAGCGTGGATGTAATCGAGTGTTGCCTTCTTCTTGTGCATGACTTTGTTGAATTGATGTCGTTTTTGTTTGCAAAAAATACACTGCTTGCATAATCTGATTTTAGATATCTTCTGACCATTTAGAAGATTGCGCTTTCTGAGGATGTCCATCCCTTTCTGATTCATATGTTCAAGTCGCATGTGCCACAACTTGAATGCTTCTAATTCTGATTTAGACGAACTATCTACTGTAGTCATTCCAAAAATTACTGTGCCTTGCAGTATGTACAAGGGCTTTTGCCTGACTCCTCTCATGACTTCAACATTACTCTTATGATCGTGAGAATATTTCCTGCAGCATCCATTCGACATCCTTTGGAGTTCAGAACTCCTAACGATATAAGATTTTTCTTCAGTTGCGGAACATGACGAATATTTATCAATGTCCTCACCCGATTGTCATGACTTCTGATATGCATTGAGTTGATTCCAACTATTCTACAGGTTGCATCATTGCTCATGATGACATTTTTGTCATCAATATTCTGCTAAGTTGAGAACCACTCTCTGTACCTTCTTGTATGCGGAGGGCGAACAAACATTGTTTCAACAGTAACTTGTTGGTCAGAGACTTGGTCATGTAGAGACTCTCAAGTTTCGATCACAGACCGACAGTCATTTCTTGATCGGCGACTTCGATAATAATCTCATCTGCCAGACACAATAGGATTATAGAATGCGCATTCTCTTTCTGTGCCACCAAACTTGCGAGGTCGGACTCCTTTTGTTTGTCTTTCGAGTCTTCCTCATTCGATTTATTTTTCGGCATGTTCGTGAGCGACGCCCATACTCCCTGTTGTTTCAGAAGTGCCCGTATTTTGATCTGTCAAAGATTGAAATTATTTCGTCCTATAAAATTTTTGATGTTGACGTTGTGCGATGTCATCTCTACGCCTAATAAAGGATGAACAGATGATGTCTCGCTCTGATACCAGTTTGTTAGAATTTCTGCACGAGAGAAATTATGCACCGCGAGAAAATTCGAGAAATTTAAGGCGACACAGAATTTTATTAGATGGAAGAAACAAAAGAAAATTACAAGATCAAATTTATTTCTCTTTGGACCTCCTCGAGAGTTTATATAGACACCCACTTTAACAAATGATAGGAATTAGATACCACCTCTAACTCTATACTAATCTTCAAAAATAAGATACATACTTTGTAATAAGAAAATAAATTAATTATTTAATAATTTTATAATAAAAAAATATACAGAATATGTTTTCTTTTTACTTCTTTGATCCAAATAGATCTCGAGACATTAATTAACAATAAGAATAAAAATGTTACGCTTACAGCTGACAGCATCTTGCCCAGCTGCAATGGACTACGCCGACATGGACTACATGTTCGCCGGATCGACGAGCCATCCCTGCGAATTCTGCCGGATCGCGCGGGCGTCCACCGCCACCACCCTCCTCTACGCCGTGCGTTGACTCGCTTTCCTCCGCAGCTTTAACTCCCGTCTTAATTTCTCTTCTGTCTTAAATTGCAGGTGCCCTAACTTACCTTTTGTTTTTTTTTTCTTCTTCTTCTGAATCGTGTTTATAGGATGAGGAGGTCGTCGCGTTTCCTGACATCGATCCGGCGGCATTCAGGTGATTAATTAGTTCCAAAAATTTTAAAAAAGGATTTTTATTCGTCGTTATCAGAGAATTTTGGTAATGCATGCCTGCAACATCAGGAAACTCTAATGTTTGCTTCTGAAGTTTGCAGTGTTTCTGAATTAGTTTCCTGAATTCTGGAGGGAATGCAATTTTTCTTTTAAAAAAAAAGGGTCTTGAGCTGGAAAGCATATTGTAAATTAAGGTAACTTATCGGCAACATTTTGGGACACTCAACATGCTGCACAATCCATAAACTGTGCTGCATTATCAGTAAAGCTGTGTATTTTCAGCTATTACTGGTGCATCATTCTAAAGCCGCAGTGAAGTAGGAGTTCGTTGTTTGTTGGATATACGGTCATATTCATAGTATATAACAGCTTGAATTGAGATCAATGCTACTAGTACATCATGGATCCTGAAAAGTCGTGCTGAGGGGAGAACTTCGTATGATGAACAACATTGGTGTTTGAACATACTGTTGAATATTTCTTATGATCATGAATTTTATCATAAAGTGCAGTTTGTATGTCATAAACCTTAGAACCACTTGTCTTAGGGGTCAATTGATTGATTGGTGCTATTTGTTTTATTTGTTGGAACAGGCTCGAAATTGCTATTGCCATTTCAGATTTACCTTATTTTGCTTGTTCTCGTGGAGACATTTTCTAGTTCTGATTTTTGCCATATAAATTCTAGTTTGAATTTAAGTAGTTTTATTAAGAAGGTAATGGAATTCAGTGCATAGTTGAATGGCGGATGCCTTTAGTATGATATTGGTGAAATTTTGTCGCACCTGAGGTATTTAATTATTCAAGGGTCGCATCCATGTCGTCAAGAACATTTCTGGCATTACAAACTAACTTCT
This sequence comes from Pontederia crassipes, assembly GCA_030549335.1. Lineage (NCBI taxonomy): Eukaryota > Viridiplantae > Streptophyta > Magnoliopsida > Commelinales > Pontederiaceae > Pontederia > Pontederia crassipes. The sequence continues at coordinate 63,347,332 of CM060196.1, read as the reverse complement.
GGCATCAATATGATATTGATAGATAAATTATATGTCATTGCTGCAACATATGTCATAAGGTTTTCTTCTTCTCGCTCTTAACATTTTTGGTGATTGCGGGCTATGGCTATCATAATATGGTGATGCTATATATTTTCAGTTTGAAGAATGTCTTTTAACTTGTATTCCGAAGTATAAATAATAGTTTAACCGATCAGATTATTACCATTTGGTCTTTACTTGGATAATATGCAGACATTACTTGGTTATACCTGTTGAGCACATTCCAACAGTCGATAATCTGAAAAGGAGATCAGAAGATCATGACTTAGGTATTCAGATTGTTTTTGTTTTCTATTAAAGAAATATCAGATTGTAGAAACTGTTTGGTTGCGCTTTTCGGCAAAGATAAAGAAACACTGGGAATTTTTTTTAATTTTCTCATATATCTGCGGGACAACAAAATGGAAAAGGTGCTGTCAAACTGGCACGTCACTCATGTTATACCAGGATGATGATGCATATAATGTTTACTTTACAGTGAGTCACATGTTGAAAGTGGGGCAAGATCTCTTACGAAGAAATGCACCAGAGTCCAACACACACAGGTAATATGTGGAAGTGTTCTTTAACGCTTACTTCTTTCTCATAATCTTTATTAAAGAAAGATAATTCCCTTGTGTTTTAGAATGATTTCTGAAGGCAAAACACCCTGGGTTTTATCTATGCCAGTGCTGTTGAAAGCTAAAATGTGCCAGGCTACTTGTATCTATGTGATTCATAGATGTGAAATAAGGCGAATAATCAATTATTTGGATCTGAATAAACTTTTAGCATGATTAAGGAGCTAAGATGGATCTTACAATCTTTTTTTATAAATTTTCTCATGAACTTGCGATCTATCTTGGAAGATCTTTCACAACACCTTGTCATTCTCGATTCTCACTGCGATGAAGTTTCCATGTCATGAAGTAAGACCAGGTCTTTTTTTTTGTCTCTGCGACCTTGCAGATTTGGTTTTCATCAACCTCCATATAACAGCGTTTATCACCTCCATCTTCATTGCTTGGCACTGCCATTCATACCAAGGTATTGCTTAATTTGAAGTGTCAATTTAGTTTCATTTTGTCTTTCATTTGATAACACAAAAATTATGTCGGAAATTATGTTTTCTCTTTGGCAGATGGATGCACGCCAAATATTCATCAGATAAGCGTTATCCGGGTTTTATTGAGGCTGAGAAGTTGTTAGAAGATATAAAACCATTAGACCAACAAAGTCAAAGTTAATAAGAGGATGTTAATATTTTACAGTATTTGTTAAAGGTACAAATTTCCCTGGAGCTTTTAGCCACCAATTTATATGCTTCCTGTACATTACAATTATAAGGTCAATCTTTGTCTCAACCTTGCGGGAGTGTAACCAAAACCACAATGTTTTGACCTTGGAAATTTCTTCCGTTTTCTCTCTGTTTATTGTGTGACAAGATTGACTACTGATGAATCCATATTGGGCGTGCACAATTCATTAGATTACTACAAATATTATTCACCATTGTCCATTCAATTTTTTATTGAAAAAATTATAACTATAGTATTATTCACATTGTCAAATAATATTTCATAATTTTACTCTTTCTTTTATACCCTCAGTTTTTTATGTAGTTCAACGGGGAATGTTGTTAAACAATGTATGTTTGATAAAGTTTAATATATGAAATTAATTATCATATATTGAATTATGAAGTTAATATGTCACTTTTATATGGTTAAATCGAAAAATAAGTTTTGGAGTAGTAATTTTAAACTTTTAAATATGTAATACAAGTGATTTAATATTATAGTTTTTTTTTAAAAAAGTATTTTAAACTATGATCCAAATAAAAACATTAAAATCATTTAGGTCGATTGATTTTTCTTCGGAGAATTCTGGGATATGTTTTTAGGCTTTGAAAAATCTCTCAGCATTTATAGATTACTCTTAACACGAAAAAAATAAATCATTTAACCCATTTTTTCGAACGTGGGGTTCAAAATTTTAAAAAGAAATGAAATAATTATCTGAATATATATTACATCATCACACTGGTGATTGGTGTAACTTCTGCGGTTCTGCCTCGAAAGGACAAGTGTGCGGCAAAAGCTACTAAGCCAGCTGGACGCCACCTCTGCAAATCGTCAGCTTGGCGCGGAAAGCGATGGCGCTGCCAGCTCAGATCATCCAAGTACGTGTCTCGGAATGGAGTCCGCCAGCTGTCGTCTTGAATTCGGATTTTATTGCGTTTGTCCTCCTGCTCGGGGAGTTTTGTGGAGCTGAAAATGTCTAGATTTTTTCTCCTAAATTTTTATAATATGTTCATTTTCTTTTCACTTATAAACATTCCATTCTTTTTATTTTTTGGTAGTTTCATTATTATTCTAAATAAAAATGATATATATTTTTTAAAAATATCATAAAAACTTTTTTTCTTGATATCAAGTTCACTCAAGTTGATGAATCTCAAATCTTTACATAAAAAAAATTTAATATTGTAATATTGCAAACTTTATTTTCGTGTTGTAATTACCAATTGAATTCTTATTCTTACTTAAAATTTTGTTACCTTATTTCGAATTAAAATCATTTTCAATTAGGCATATGCCCTCTTTCACAAACAAAAGAAAAAAAAAACAACACAAAGCAACATAAGTTCATAGCTTTTTCTTTTTATTTTTGTAAACTGTAGTATCTACTTCATAACCTCTCGGTCTAATTCAATTCAAGACAGAAAATAGTAATACTTCAACCTTCCTCAATAATAACAACTATATAGCTACTTGAATCAATTGAAAAAAAAATCTAAATTGTCCAGATTATTTAAATCCACAAGTTAAAAAAAATTTCTCTCCATCTCTGGATAAATTATACGAATGGTCCCCCAACTTTGCGTCGATTTCTAATTGGTCCCCTAATTTCATTTTATAATCAGAACGTCCTCCATCTTTCATTTTCTTGCACGCTTAGTCCTCTTGACCGGTGATAGTGAGTTTTTCGGTTGCCTTGATTACGTGACGGATTTTCTGTCTCCTCCACGTCATTTTATGTCCGTCACGTCATTATAAAAAATTAAAAATAAAAAAAATTAGGAGAGAGGTCGCCCCCTCCCTCTCTCTCTCCAGCACGGCTGGAGAGAGAGAGCTCGAGCAGAGGGGCGCGATCACCCCCTCCTCTCTCCAGCCGCTACGGGAGAGAGAGGGAGGGGGCGGTCGCCCCCCTCTCTCTCTCTCCAGCCGTGCTGGAGAGAGAGAGAGAGGGGCTTCTCTCTCCTGCAGAGAGGGAGGGGGCAGTCGCATCCTCCTCTCTCCAGTCGTTGCGGGGGAGAGAGAGAGGAGACCGCCCCCCTCTCTCTCTCCAGCACGGCTGGAGAGAGAGAGCTCAAACTCCGGCAAGCTCGAGCAGAGGGGCACGATCGCCCCCTCCTCTCTCCAACCGCTGCGGGAGAGAGAGGGAGGGGGGCGATCTCTTCAGCACGGCTGGAAAGAGAGAGCTCGAACTCCGGTAAGCTCGAGCAGAGGGGGGGCGGTCGCCCCCCTCCCAAGCTCGAGCTCTTTCTAGGGGGGCGGTCGCTCCCCTCTGCTCGAGCTCTCGTGTTTTTTTTAAATTTTTTTAATGATGTGGAAATTTCATATATTATTATTATTATTATTTAATTTTTATAATGACGTGACGAACATAAAATGACGTGAAGAAGAGAGAAAATTCATCACGTAAGCAAGACAATCGAAAAACTCATTATCACCGGTCAAGATGACTAAGCGTGCAAAAAAATGAAAGATGGAGAACGTTCTAATTATAAAATGAAGTTATGGACCAATTGAAAATCGACACAAAATTAGAGGACGATTCATGTAATTTACCCTTCCAACTCTCTGTTGTTTTACTTTTCTAACAAGTGTTTGCTTTTGGGTTCAAATCCAATGATTATAAAAAAATGATATCATCGTTCAAACCCCAAAATGTGTTTAAAAAATATAATACGATTGTTCTAGTTAACACAGAATTTTTTTCGTCAAGAGTTTCATTGTACGTCGATCTTTCTAAATTAATCAGATTCGATAATAAAGTCGATTTTCAATTTATAGATAATACGTTTAATTATTAGCACTATACGAACTTTTGACACCATTTCTAAAAAATTATGTACGATAAAAAAAATGGTTCTTTCATTAATCCAAATCTCCTGAATTCATCAACAGATATTGGAGTTAAATGGTGTCTAGAAATAAAATATCATTCACAAAAGTTGGGGCGATTCCCCACGCAAAGCTCTTTTTGACCTATCTCAGCATATAAAACTCAGAATTCAACAATGTGCATCCAAAGCTGCTGTCGTCTCCAGTACCGTCGCCCTCGTCGCTTGCTTGAGATTTATAGACTCATTATTGCCTCCATTTAATATCTTTTCCTGTCTGTTGTTTATTTCAGTGAGCTCGTCATCATAGTCCTCTTCTTAGTTTCTCTTTCCTTTTTCCTGTGTCCATTATTTGGTGCTCTTTACCTGTTACGAGGTGCAACAAGCGGCCAGCTCCCTTTCCGTGTAAGAGCTTGGTTGGTAGCCAGAAGAAGGTGGATAAAAGTTATGGCAGTGGCGTGGAGCATCGAGTGCATGGTTCTAAAGCTTGCAGGCATGGCATTTACCATTTTGGAGTGGTTGGCAAAAGAAATGGACGAGGGCGATGGTCCCTGCGGCAGAGGTCTATTTATATTTTTGGCAGCCATGGTCATGGCAGAGGCTTCCTGTGGTTCCTTTGATGGTTGCCTTTTGGTGTTGCCCACTAGTTTTCTATCTAAAGATTGATCTTAAAATCGGGGAAAGATGAAAAAAAAAAGAAAAGAAAAGAAACACCCTCAGCCTACTGAGCACTGAGATAAGCATAAGCCGACCAAGAGGAGAGAGAAACATGTAGTTAATTAGAGCACAAGAATAATGTGGAAGGTCATCAAATTTATTATATTGATTGTGCGTCCTGTTCTTTGTCGTTGTGGTGGAGCTTTGCCATCTCTGTTTCTGTCACAGGTTTGTTAATTCACAGGTCGAACTTGTCTTTATTCAGAATTTGCAAGATTTGATCTTATTGAACATGATTATTATAATTTATGGGTGTTTGTGGTCCAAACCAAAGGAATAAATCTCTGAACAAATGATTGCAGTTAGGCTACTAAATCTTGATGTTTTTTCCTATTTTTAATAGAAAGCTTGTGTCTTTCCTGCAGTGCAGAGGTTGCACCTATGATGGAGTGGTTTAGGAGGGGGAGAGAACACTATTTGTTCTAACAGTGGAACAACATCGATCCTGAAGCACCATTTTGTAGATTCAAGCTGTGACTGCTACCTGTTGGTCCATCTGAGATCTTAGAAATGACAGAAATATTTGGGCAGCAGGTCCGAGTTCGGTGGACAACATTTCTTCTATTTTATGCTGTAGCTAATCTTATGTTTGGCCCCTACTCCCTTTCATGTTGTTAGGAACAGGGGCTGTTCTGAATGCTGCCAGATTCTCCTCCAGCCTTTTTTTTTTACCTCCATAGTCTTTTTCTCCTTGTTCTTATTTTGCATTTTTTTTTCTGTTTTCTTTCTTTTCTTTCTATTTCTTTGTCTGATAAAGTTGGACCTTCAACCAAAAGAAAAGAACTACACATGAGACGATGTAATTTCAGATTACATATATTTTAAATATCGCTTTAGCAATTAATGTCTCCAGGGGTTTGAATTTTAAGCTATTAGCTTCGATATCCGACACTTAATTGAGACTTGTTTCATTAATTTCCAGTAACATTGTAAAATAAGTTGCACAAATTCATGAGCTAAGTCATGTGATGGAAAGGATTTAAGAGTTTCAACACCTGCTGGCTCGGTTCTGGAGATCGAGGCACGTGCCATGCTCGCTGCCATTCGCGTGTGTTACGTCGCTGGGCTCGGACTCAAAGGTTAGCCGTACTCAATGCTGTCCTTAGCGTTCTTGCTAATCTTAATCCCACTCTTGTTTCTCATCGTTTTCGCGATAAGAATCGCGCGATCGATTACCTGACAAATTTGGGCAGACAATATATTAACGATAATTTTTTTGATGAGCAGACACTCTCCTGGCTCAATTTTTATATTCGAACTATACTGGAGCAGTTACTTGGTACGAATACAATCAACTTTTTCAAAAAAAAAAATTATGCTACAAGAGAAGTGCATATATATAATATACTTGTGGTAGTAGAAAAATAATGTTAAAAATTCCAGCTGTCAGATGAATCTGACTGGTTCGTGAGCTCTTTGCTTGCATTCATCTCATGTCATCACGAAGCCTGACAGCACATAAAATCCCCCCCATTCACGTCCCTGAACAAACGCACACAGTAATTGAGAGTATAAACTTCCCAAAAGAACGTACGCAGGAGACCAAATGGCTCGAGGCCCCACGCCGGTGCGTCCAAGCGATCCGTGCCAACTGGCTGCTGGTCTGCCATGCCAAAGGCCAGCCGCAACAGTAACAATGTCAACTCGAATTCAAAACTTGACTTGGTGTTTCGCTCAAACGCCTCCACCATCGTCCTCGCCCCCTCCTCCACTGCATGCATGATGCCTCCTCTTCCATTATTTATACCTTGCTGCTCACCGGTCAGCGGCAGCATCGTCTGAGCGCACACAAGCTTTGCATGTCAACTCTTGCAAACATATCTTGATGTGTTCTTCCAGCTTTGCAAGGCTTCAGTCCACTTGAACTTTGTATTCATCATGTAACCACAAGTTTAAGAGCTCAGCTGGAAACTCCCCTGTCCCACGTCCCTCACCTTCTCAACCTCCATCGACATCAACCACTCCCCACAAAAACCCCTTCATAAACCAGTCCGTGCACCCTTCTCTCTCTCCACGACCCGAGAAAATGGCGTGCAAGTCTCGGATGAAACTTGCGAGAATGCCGTCCCCTGTAGCTCCCCTGTTTCTGGTAATCTGTTCTCTCCTCTTCGTTGCTGTTCAATCTGCTGGTGTTCTCCTGCTGCCTTTGTCCCACTCCCTCTCCGACTACCAAAATCATAACCTTACCGTTCTCCACCACTTGAAAGCCTCCTCGCTGCGCTCCGTCGCGCGTCACCGCCACCGGCGGCAGGGGCTCCCTCGGCGGGCGCGCGAGGTGTCCCTTCCACTCTCCGCTGGAAGCGACTACACTCTCTCAGTCTCCGTCGGCGACACGTCCTCCGGCGGCGGAGCCACTGTTTCGCTGTACATGGACACCGGCAGCGACATCGTTTGGTTCCCCTGCTCCCCGTTCGAGTGCATCCTGTGCGAGGGCAAGCCCTCGTATCCCTTCTCCTCTCCTCCTCCTCAGCCACCCGCCGGTTCGCGCGCCGTCACCTGCGGGTCCCCCGCCTGCTCCGCTGCCCACTCTGCCTTCTCCTCCTCCTCCGATCTCTGCGCCGTTGCCGCCTGCTCCCTCGACGACATCGAGACTTCCTCCTGCTCCGCGCCGTGTCCTCCCTTCTACTACGCATACGGCGATGGCAGCTTCGTCGGCCGCCTCCGCCACGGTCCCCTCTCACTGCCCTCCACCACCGCATCCACGCAGTCCGCTTCCACCGCCCTCAGGCTCAGAAACTTCACCTTCGGCTGCGCGCATTCCGCCCTGGCGGAGCCCGTCGGCGTCGCCGGGTTCGGGCGCGGTCCCCTTTCTCTCCCTGCTCAGCTTGCGGCGCTAGCTCCCTCCCTCGCGTCCCGGTTCTCTTACTGCCTGGTCTCCCACTCGTTCAAGTCGGAGCAACTTCTCCGCCCGAGCCCGCTCATACTCGGCCGCGCCGAATCCCACACGAGCCGCGAACCGGACCGTTTTGCGCCGTTCGTATACACCCCCCTCCTCCACAACCCAAAGCACCCCTACTTCTACTCCGTTGCCCTCGAGGCCATCTCCGTAGGTCCGAACAGGCTGCCGGCACGGCCCGACCTCAAGGCCGTGGACCGGAACGGCAACGGCGGCGTGGTGGTCGACTCGGGCACCACCTTCACGATGCTTCCGGACAACATGTACACTGACCTCGTCGATGAGTTCGACCGACAGATGACACGGGCCGGGTTCCGACGTGCCGGCGACTCGGAGGAGCAAACCGGCTTCAAACCCTGCTACCACTACGACGACCGGGAGTCGAGCCGGCGGGTGCCGGGCGTGGCGTTCCACTTCGCCCGGAACGCGACCGTCGCGCTGCCCCGCAGGAACTACTTCATGGGGTTCGAGAGCGGTGGGGGGCGGGTCGGGTGCCTCATGGTGATGAGCGGCGGCGCCGACGACGACGACGGCGGTGGTCCGGCGGGCACGTTGGGGAACTTCCAGCAGCAGGGGTTCGAGGTCGTCTACGACTTGGCGGTCAAGCGCGTCGGGTTCGCCCGGCGCCGGTGCGCGGCCCTCTGGGACGAGATGGCACGTGAGTGATCGCGGTCGCACGCGCGGCGGCGCAGCCCCCGTGCGGGCGGCGACATGGGGATCGGCGGCTTGCACGCGTGCGGGTGGGGGATGTTGTCTCCCCGCCCTCGTCATTGGTCCGCGGACGAAGGCCCCACAAGCGTGTAAATAGCTGTGTAGAAGATTCTGGAAGAAAAGGGTGCCCTTCTTTTTTGTGTACGTAAATAAATCAATATATGGTCGCCTGTTCTGTTTAATTTGCACGTATCTTATTGGAGCACAGAAGACGTAATCTTACGCTAGATTTGTAATCCGATCCATCGGGAACATAAAAAAAATGTTCGTTAATGGTGTTACGTGGATGAGCTCGAAAATTTATTAGACACGAAAAATATATATGCCAGCTGTAATGTTGAGCTGGATGCGAGCAAAATTTGTAGCATGGGAATTGACGCAGCAGGTTCAATGAGCACGGCAGGGTTTTGGGTTCTTCGTCCCGTTCTAGAAACTTGTCGACGACACAAGTCGTCTTTTTCTTCTTCTTCTTCAAATTACGATGTTGTAAAAAATAACATTAACTGGGAGCGATTGTGACATATGTTATGCAAAATGCTGCTTAATTATTTACGAGGGCATCATTATTTTAATAATGTTATTTGTTGGAGTTAACTCACGCTTTGATGCTCAAATCATTTTTACAATGAGGTAGTATTATTTTTTGAAATTACCACTGTTCAAAATTATTGACCATATCAAATTACTTCCGCCAGTCATCTCTCACAATTATGTGGACACTTTTAAAGATCATGTTGTTCTTTTTGTTTTAATATAATAATACGAATATATGAGACTATACCGCGGAATCATAATAATATAATAATTGCATGGAAAAACGAGAAATGCTTAGCCTAGGTGGTTGCTTGATTAATCAGCTACCATTATATTTGTTCAGCTCATTCGGGGCCATATTTGGTCCACATCCATTGATGGTCTCACTACTGGAAAAAAAATATCTTGGATGTGTTTGGTATTGTATTGTGCAATCATCAATGTTCCTCGCCCCACAATTGAAACGGTCCAAGATGCATCCTTTTCCTTCCCATAAGATTGCATAGAGATATTGTAATTAGTGAGCATTAAGTAAGGAATTATGGAGCTATTATCTATTAATCCATGCAAAATAAGATTGTCGATTCGCCTTGTATTATATACATATTTTTAACATTATTGCACGACATATTAATTTATCTCCATTTTTTATGTATTTGATCTTTGATTAATTCGATTCATGTATTTCTCAACAGTGAAATTATCACTTCTAGTAAGAGCACCCTAATTCGAAGCTTAGCTTCCACTTTCTACTTTGGTGTTATTTTATTTTTATGGGCTCCGGATGAAATAAAGCTAACAGAATATGCACCAATATGCATCTTATCACTTTTAGGGTCTAATGGGGAAGGTAAAAAAAAGGATGAAAAGAAGATGAATAATTAAAGAGGAGAGAAGAGATTGGATGTTAATAATTTTATTATATTTATATGTTTATTGTATAAGATTAAAATAAAATATGTTATATATTTTTTTATTTTTATTTATCTTGATTTGAGTTGAAAGAAAAATGAGGTGTTAGAGAAAAAAGAGACTTTTCTCTTCATTTTTTTTTCCTACTTAAGTTCAATCAAAGAGAAGAAATTGATTTTCTCATTTATTCTTCTCATCAATGTTCCCCCTCTTTCACCTCCAATCAAACATAACCTTGTTTTCTCTTTCCACTTTTCAGTGTCTGCAATATCCCATGCATTGAAAGGATTCATTGTTATCTTTGGTCCACGCTTGTACTTTTAACCACCAGGAATTTGAGATTTCATGTTAATCTACGATTTACCGGATGGACTGCTGCTGAAGAAATGCCAGCAGAAGCTTATAAAGAATTCCAACCTGTATCTTGTAGGAAATGGACCACTCTGCATTCCTTTTGGGGGGATATATTACTGGACCACCTCTTTTACATTGTTCATATAGTTGCCAATGATCTTTTTTCTTTCTTATTTAAAGTTGACAAGATTTTATTCGGTAACGAGGAATTTGAAATAATACTTTCAATGCTGTCAGCAAAGAATAGTCGATTCTTTCGGCCGATTGCTTATATAACTTCAAAGTCATGAAAGCTAGTAGTCACTGACTAATCTGTCTTTGAGATTTGATCATAAGATAAGTATTCAGAAGTTAAACCTGCTACTTAATCTTAGTTGGTGGAATCTGTCAGTGGAACTTTATGCTCACTTGTTGGAATGACCTGTAAGGAAGAGCGAGAGAAAGATCTGCGGATCCTGCATTGCCCACAGTGGGATTCCAGAAATATCAAAGTGCAGGTCCTACTCCCCCCACTCCACCACAATCAAACCATCGAGTTCTACGTTGAAGGTTCGTTGGAGCTCTGAAAGTGGACAATGATGAATGATAGCAAAAAGTCGGACAGGACAATGTCGACTGGGTCAAGGAAACAAGACAAGAAAAAAAAAGAGAAAAAAAAGGGAAGTTTCATTGCAGAAAGTTTCGACATCAGAAGTGAACAATCAAATTTTTGTTGTGCTTTTAAATAACAAGATCAAACATAAATCAAATGTAGCTCTTCAAGGGAAGCACATTTATAATAATACTCGACTTTCTTATTAGTGTCACCTGTATTAATCCGAAACAAAAGTTGCTATGATATGATACATTTTCCTGGCTAATATATCTCACAGTATGATTTTCCTTTTCATGGCAGTGAATATTCAGTTCACATCGAAAGATCCATCAGTCAAAATGAAAATAGGGCCTAACATTGCTGATGGCAATGAGCTGTGATGAAATGCTTAGATGAACAAAAGGCCATCTCAGTTGCAAGAAAATCATACAGGGACAGCTACTGGCTTTGATGGAGGCACTCGGTTCTCAGATGGAATTTCCACAAACTCAGAGAGGATTGCCCGGAACTCGTCTCCAGTTAGTGTTTCCTTCTCCAGCAGAACCTCCACTATCTTGTCGATGGCTTCTCTGTTATTCCTGATTTGGCCCAATGCAATCTCGTAGGCACTGTCTGATATTCTCTTTACCGCAGCATCGATGTCTTCGGCAAGTTTCTCTGACATCGAGTTGCGGGCCATCATTCTCATGATGACGTCCGCACTTTGTGCCGATGCGTCCATGAGCGACCACGGGCCAATCTCCGACATGCCAAATGTGGTCACCATCTGAAATTAGTTCATAAAACTTTGCATAAGTCTTATTATCCGGCCATATAATCAGTAGACATTAACCTCAAGGATTGTACAAATAGAAAGAATAATATGGAAGCATTCCCTTAAGATTTTGCAAAATATTTCATCACTGTGATAACACATACCTGCTTAGCCAATCCAGTAATTTGCTGCAAGTCCCCAGCAGCACCTGTCGTCACTTCAGCCTCTCCAAATATAACCTCCTCCGCAGCTCTGCCTCCAAGGCCGCCGACAATTCTTGCAAAAAGTTGTTGCTTAGATATTAAAGTTGGATCATCAGCAGGAATGAACCAAGTGAGACCGCGAGCTTGGCCACGAGGAACCAAGGTGACCTTCTGGACAGCATCATGCCCCGGAGTCAATGTTCTGGAACGAATAAAACCAATCTTGTCAGCAAAGTGCAAATTCCATCATGACTAACATAAAACTTCTGGTCTTTCTAAAGAACGCAAGCCTCTATATTGATGAAGGTGCAATAAAAAAATATCCAGAAAACATTGATATTTTATCATTTGGCATCATCTAAATTGAAAGAAAATGGGAAAAACTGCAGAATTTTATTAAGTGAAGGCTGAAGCATATCAGTCAGAAAGAGACCTTTTTTTTTGTGGCTTTCTTTGACAAGGGACTATAGTCAGTAACATCTAAAACCAGTAACACGAACTTAATTCACAATACAACATCATGAAGAAAACATATGCTTCATATTTTAGCATACAATATTAACAAAAAATTGCAAGACAACGTAAAATACTTCAACATATAAAAAACATAGGGACCTTTTCTTCGTAGTTAATAAAGTAAATCCACCTGTCACAAAAATACAACTAAAGTTCTCTTTAATCAATATAACCTGAGGTGCCAAATGTTTTTTTCTTTTCAGAGAAACCAGAGGTGCCTAATGTAAACAAGAAGAACGAGGATCATGTCATCTCAAGCAGGTAAATCAATAAAGAAATGGTTCTATCAAAATAAAGTGCTATAGAGAATGTATGGCCCCATCATTAAGTTAGGAGAATACGCTAAGAAAATGATTACAGGAAAAAAAAAATACTTCCATGATTTCAGAATCACACCGTCAACTTAGTTCACCTAAAATTTCTAACTGTTAAATCCTAAACATTCATCCTGAGTTTGCTCACATATTGTGTTTACTATTGCCACAGGACACAAGGAGTTATCAAGTTGAATTATTACATGGAAATATTATTCAAGATGTGAAATTAATAGTTGATTCCCTGGTCAAGGCTATATACAATTTGTAAGAGCTGCAAATCTACATAATATGAGTCTGCAAAATAAAGGGTTCATGATCCATACAAGTCACAAGATAATTAAATGGTCAACAGTGAAAGTAGTAGGATATTGTCATACCCGCAAATTGCATGCCCGACCTCGTGATATGCCACCAGGCTTTTGCTTTTTCCATCTGTCATTACTGTGCCTTCCATGCCTGCCACAATTCTATCGATTGAATCGTCTATCTCTTTTGATGAAATAGCTGTTTTCCCACGACGACCAGCCAATATGGCTGCTTCATTTAGAAGGTTTGCAAGGTCAGCTCCACTGAAACCAGGAGTTCTCATGGCTATAATATCAAGAGAAACATCACTGTCGAATTTCTTATTGCCAGCATGCACCTTCAGAATCTCAGTGCGCCCTCGTACATCAGGCACATCCACAGTTACCTGTAGAATGAATAACAAAGTAAGTTGATTATGATAAAAGAATAAATTGTGTGAGTAGAATGTGGTACCTAGAATATGAAATTTCAGGAGTAAAAGAATAACTCTAACAAATAAATCAACAATAACTAACTTGTCTGTCGAAACGTCCAGGCCTCAGTAAGGCAGAATCTAAAATGTCGGCACGGTTTGTAGCTGCAATGACAATGATGCCAGTATTTCCTTCGAAGCCATCCATCTCAGTTAAGAGCTGGTTAAGTGTTTGTTCTCTCTCATCATTTCCGCCTCCAATTCCTGTTCCTCTTTGCCTTCCAACTGCATCAATCTCATCAACAAAAACAATGCACGGTGCGTTTTCTTTGGCCTTCTTGAAAAGATCACGAACTCTTGACGCACCAACACCAACGAACATCTCTACAAACTCGGAACCAGAAATTGAGAAGAATGGAACACCAGCTTCACCAGCAATTGCCTTAGCCAACAGTGTCTTCCCAGTACCCGGAGGACCAACAAGAAGAACACCTTTAGGGATTCGTGCGCCGACTGCAGTAAACCTCTCTGGTTTCTTTAGAAATTCTACCACTTCCATGAAGTCCTGCTTTGCTTCATCTACACCAGCAACATCATCAAATGTCACCCCAGTATTAGGTTCCATTTGGAATTTTGCCCTTGATTGGCCAAATCCAAGGAGATTGCCAGGCCCTCCAGGTCCACCAAGGCCACCGGACGACCGTCTTGACAACAGGAATAAACCTCCAATGAGGATTAAAGGAAAAGCCAGGTTTCCAATTAGATTGAACAGAAGAGAACCTGAGTCCTCCTGTACATTATGAGCCGCAAAGTCGATATTCTTCTCTCTTAGCTTCTGAAGGAGCTCCTGGCTAAGTCCAGGAAGTTGCACACGTACTCGCTGCACCCTGTTACCCAACTCAGGAGAAATAGCCTCTACAATTGCTATGGTTCCATTCTCAAATAAATCTACCTTCTTCACCCTGTCTTTGTCTAAATACTCTAAAAATCTTGAGTACGACATTCTCGAAGAGGACACCCCTTGCTCATCAGCAAGAGCACTTTTGGCACTTACTATAGTAGATAAACTTAGGCCATTTCCAGCTAACAACTTTAGAAAATTTCTCCTTCCTTCGCGCTGTTTTTTATCCAAGGACGCAGTCACAGAGACAGGCCTGGATAATGACCCAATTGATGGAAATCCAACCAAATTATTCAGCTGTCGACCATATAATTCTTTGGTCAAACTAAACTTTCGATTCTGTACAGATATCCCGTTAAGAGCTGAGCTTGGAGACGAATTTGCCATCTGCGATCACTGCAAAACGCAAAGAAATCTTAGTAATATCATAAATTTCATTATGTAACTGAAATAGTCATTGAAGTAGCAATGCCGCAACAACCACACACTGAGAATCCAATGATATACACAGCGATCTTAATGCACAGGCACAATTATTTTCTTATGCTATCACAGCTATTGACATTGTGTACTAATTCTACTGAGATATGTCACTGAAAGCACCAACGACTTGTTCCAACTTCTAAACTCACTAGTCCATCAAAATCCAAGTTGGGGAAGATAAATATAATAGAGGTTTATTGTACAATACCACTTCCCTTCTTCCACTAAATAGCAGCTGTCATGCTGCTGACACAGTTGATGTTCTTAACATCACCACATCTGAACAGACTACAACGAATGCTACCTATACCGGCAAGAGTGTTTCCACAAAACCAATTGCTTATCACATTATCTGCAACTCGCACCAAGTAACAAAAAGCTCGCCCAAGTTTTTGAACTTTTAACGGGTTCATGAAATAACATTAATGTAGACGAACTCAGTTCATGCAGAAGAATTAAAATGGCAGCAAAAGAAAAAAAAAAGTGGAATGATTGAAGACTAGCGAGTGTTACCGAGAAGGAGATCTCACCGTTTTCTCTTCCTGTTTATCCTCCTCACTTCTGCAACGGGAAGGGATGAGATAGAAGGATAAATAGAATGAGGAGAGAAGAAGCAACAGGGAAATGGAGATTTTTTTTTCGCTTTCGGAGGAACTGCGTTCGTGTGCGGTGGATTGGGCTACGTGGCCGTTACAGGGATAAGAAGATGGTGGCCTGGTGGGGCTTCCCGGGGGTTATTTCGCAATTTATGTGGCTGTGAACGCTCGGCGAAGAGTGTGAAATTGCTCTTGCGCTGTCTCAAAAATCTATGCTTAGATTCCGCAGCCAGGAAGTGTCCCTGGTCCTCGTTGCAAAAGAGTCATCAAAGATTTAATGGTAGATTGACCAAATTTGGTTTACAGTCTATATAACTTCAAGTTCGACTCATGGATCTATATAAAGAATTTCTAGTGCAGCTTTTACTGTATTTAAACACCAAAATAATGAAATTGACAGGACTAAACAAGAGGTTGTAGCACTGTCAATTTCTCTTTCAAAATAATTGATGCAGTCATTACTGGTTCAATAATCTTAATTATGTATTTTATGCAACAATATATCGCATGGGAACGATATAAAATAGGTTTTTGGTGCTAAAGCGTACAAATCTACCAATTGATTTTCTAATCACATATATTTTATATGTAATCCCTTAGTAATCACATATATTGATCATTGATCCATCCACTATGCGAACTTTAAATATGGTTTAGTCATTCATATGCTTGTTTTGTCTACTGTGCTGGAAAGAAAGTTGGACTTCAGGTGCCAACTTCATTTCCCCGATCCTACATTCCTACAACCATTGAAAGGATATTTTTTCCCTCAATAATTTTAATTAATTGATATCTTTTTTATTGGACTATAATATTAGGAGTGGACAACTAAAAATTTGATTTATTATCATCTGATTAATATATATGTCCTGAAGACTTTCAACAAAAGAAACGGTAGATTTATAATTTATTTATGTTCATATTTAAATAACTGATGCTTGAGATTTAAGTCCATACTACACCAATTTGGCCCAATTTGTGTTGGATCTCTGCGTAATGGGCTCAAATGCCTAGTATGAATCAAGAGCTCGTCATTAATAACCTGATTTTAAGCACATTTGTAGCAACTATTTTAACATAATTTTATGCAACAATATATTGCATAGGAAAAATGATAATATAATTTCACAATAAAACATAGAAGATAAACTCATAAATGGACGTGTGTTGATCAACAATTGAACCGAATTTTTCATATACGAGAAATTAAGATTAAATTACACCAAATGTCCTTTAACTTTAAGATTTGCGATGTCCTCTAATTTCACTTTGCATCTTTTAACTAATTTCACTCGATACCCTCTTTACTCGTTATAGCCCGTTTCTCGGTCGCGGAACGGACGTGACATGACATATTCTCTCTTTTTTACGCTCACGTGATAATATTAAAAAAAAATAAAAAAAATCACAAAAATCTCCCCCGCTGCATGAGAGGGGGCTCGCCCCCCTCTACGATCTCGCGAAGCTCGCGGGGACTCCTCAGTGTGTGCCTCCCTCTAGATCCTCATAGTATTTTTTTTAATATTGCCACATCAGCGTGAAAGAGGGGAGAAGATGTCCTGTCAACGTCACATTTGTGTCACGTCCACTTCGCGATTATGAGAGAACATGTGTTACAAAGTGAAATTAGAGAACATCACTAAGTAAATTTTAAAATTGAAGAGCATTTTGTGTAATTTATCCGATAAATTAATATGCGTTTGTTTTAGGACTCTTTATCTTATTTGAAACTATTATATAAAACAAGTACATCGATCACATTTTATTTATCACTCCATATATTTTCACACTGGCTTTTAACCTTTTCAAAAATTTCAATCATGGAGTGGGGATGAATACGAAGAATTAATATAAAAGATTATTTTTTACTACAAGTTTTGATTAAATAAAGAAAATATAAACATCCTTTTGAAATTACAAAAAAATGATCAAATATAAAATTTCATTTCATTTGATCAAAGGTAGGGTCGATTAAATTAACGGCAGCTATATATTTATGATTTATTTTATTTGTTTCAAATTCTTTATTTTCGATCTTCTGTTGAGATAATAAAAATATAATAAAGACTTATCATTATATAATAATAATAATAATAATAATAATAATAATAATAATAATAATAATAATAATAATAATAATAATAATAATAATAATAATAATAATAATAATAATAATAATAATTGGAAATAAAAAATAAGTTTACGTTTAAACAAAATAATAAATTAAATTATTTGAACTAAAAGTGAAAGTTTTAATATTAAGTTATTTAATTATACGTCATCAATCCTTTTATAATCCCCAACGTGATTAAACAAAAATACTATATCTTTCCTTTTATATTTTTTTTTTATTTCCCCTCTAAACCCATAACCCTAACTTTTCTTCTATTTCTTCCTCCCCTCTCTGACGCCGTCGTCCGTCCGACGCCATCCTCGGTCCGCCGCCGTCCTCCGTCTTTCGTCTTCCCCCGCGCCCTCCGTTGGCCGACGTTCGCTGCGTCCTCCGTCCGACGCCGTTCTCCGTTCTTCGACGTCCGCCGACTTTCGCCTCCGGCGAAGGTACCCTCCATTGTCTTTGTCCACCACTGAGGGTGAAGGGATCAGATGAATTCGAAAATATAGATAATTAAGGATCTTCGAAATCGTTGTTTTGGTTTCTTTATCGTCACGGCGTTGTGCTTTTGCTTTTTAAGGATTTCGATTCCACTCTTCGGCTTGTTCCAGGTGGCAATGATGACAGATACTGGCAATGCATCGCAGTCCCACAAGTCGCATCGCGTCCACAAATCTGGCGCTAAGTCAAAGAAGAAGAAGTCCGGCAAAAATCCAGAGGGGGATGAGAAGCAGCAGCGAAATCCTAAGGTTTATTGATTTCTCCATCTCATTGCATGTTGCATTGTGTATTGATCTCTTACGAGCTATGAATCGTCGGCATATTGATACTTTTGTTTGACAGTGTCTTGCTTTATGTTGTACCTCGTTGATTCTTATTTCTGCAAGCTATGTATGTCATGGCTTGAGTTGGACCTGCCAAACATCCAGAAGCGCTGCATAACACCATTGAGAATGCCAATATCCAAATGTTATATGGATTGCCCCCTTGTACTTTCCTGATGCTGTATCCTCTCTCCCTGATGATGTTCTTAGAACCACGATATGGCAGATGCTTTGGTGCCATGGTGGTGTGTTTTATGTTTATATTTTGTTCTTTGTGGAGATATGTTGGCTGGACTTTTTTTCTCAGAATGAATGTCGTCAGATGTCATTTAACTTGTCCACTCTGCTGGAAGTCAGTAAACCCGGTAAAAATGCTCGAATGTTGTGTTTTTTTAGGTGCATGGACTTTTAAATTGTGTGTTTATCTATAGTATATTTTCTTTGTTTTTTATTATGTGGTTAAAAACTCCGCCTATATTTTATAGCCGGTCCCAAGTCCGGATAAAGGAGGAGGACAGCATAAAATCCTGTCGAATCTTATGAACATGGATCAACGAATATGGCGTCGTATGATCCATGTAGCCGACCCCACCTAGTGGGATAAGGCTTTGTTGTTGTTTGTTGTTATTACGCGGTTAAAAATGCTTTTGTATTTAACAAATTTGACCATAATAATTCCAGGTCCTTTAAATATTGGAACATCAATGTTGGTTCCCCGTGTGAGCACTCACACAGTCGGCATTGATAAATTCTATCAGTTCAATGACATTTGTTTTTACTTTTTGTTCTAGGCATTTGCTTTTAATTCAACTGTAAAGGCCAAGCGTCTGCAGGCGCGTTCCGCAGAGATAGAGCAACGCAGACTCCATATACCAACCATAGATCGCTCAATAGGGGATGAGGCCCCCTATATTGTTGTTGTGCAAGGTCCTCCAAAGGTATCCAACCCAATCCTTTAGTCATGGTATTTTGAGTTTGTTTAGTTTCATTGTATTCAGTTTTTTTTGGAAGAAAAAGATAGGCAATGTTACAAAATTCATTATGGATGCTTTTGCAGGTTGGGAAATCCCTTGTCATAAAGTGTCTTGTAAAGCACTACACTAAACAAAATCTATCTGAAGTTCGTGGTCCAATCACTATTGTATCAGGTTTATTTTTACATTGATATTGTATTTTGCATTTTTAGGATGTATTTGAACTCTAAGGGAATTTATTATCCACATATCATTTAATGATTTTTTTAGAGAGTTAATGTCAAGTTGTATGGTTCCAAATGATAATAGGAAAACATAGACGGGTGCAGTTGGTGGAGTGTCCAAATGACATTAATGGTATGATAGATGCTGCAAAAATAGCTGACCTCGCACTGCTGTTAATTGACGGAGAGTTTGGTTTTGAGATGGTAAGCCAATTTTCTTGCCCATAGCATTAAGCAAAACATTTTTAATTTATGTTTTTGGAAGCTTGAGTGTTTTATCAGGAGACAGAGGACAGTCACTGTCACTCCTTCGATATCATTGTTAAAGTTGTAAGCATAACATGCCTTAATTCTCTTGTTCTTTCAAAACAACCCCCACCGAGGAAAAAAGGTTTCGCCAAAAGTTTCTCTTTATTTTATTCTATGTTGCTTCAAGGAAATGTGTTATGGGAGTTCTGCAAGATATTTGGATTCAGTGGTGTCCCTTGCATCCAGGATTAGTGTACATTTATGACATTGGAATTCATAATATTTCATGGATTACTCAAATATGCACTATTTTGCTTGTTTTAGGGGATTTTGCTTTATACCTAATAGACATTTCCCCTCTAAGTGCATAACAAAAATTCACTATCTTTTCTTTGTGTTTTATTCTTTTGATTTTTATCTTTTCTATTAGTATGACATAATGACTTATATTATTAATCTTTTGCAGGAGACCTTTGAGTTCCTTAACATTATGCAGGTTCATGGTTTCCCTAAAATTATGGGAGTCCTGACACATATTGATAAATTCAAGGATGTTAAGAAACTCAGGAAAACAAAGCAGCGTCTAAAGCACCGGTTTTGGTCAGAGATCAGAGAAGGGGCTAAGCTGTTCTATTTATCTGGTCTGATTAATGGAAAGTAAGCTTCATTCCATATTCAATTGTTGGCTTAAAAATATTGTGTCGTACATGTTATATGAGATTGATTCAATCCTTCACAAGTAAATTTGTTTATGTTCTCTATGATTATGCATATTGAAAAATCTTTTGATATGATAGGCCAGAGATGTATGTGTTTAAAATGTGATAGGAGATGCCCCTCCTTTTGATGACCGGGAACTTTGAGCGAGAGAAAATCCCCAGAAAAGGTAATTAAAGGTTCTTGTGGATAGGAGGGTGAAAGAGTCAAAGAGGCAAATGAAAAGGAAATGCAGGGGAAAAATTGTTCCCCCATTCAACCCCAAACTGGGGTTGAAGGTTTTTTAACATCTGAAGGGGTCTATCCATTAGCATTGCTATTCAAATATGTTGATTTTTTTCTCTTACCCTCCATCACCTCCATTGACCTTAACGAACAGGCTCGAAGGAAGAATTCATTGCTATAGATTGATTAAGAAATAATTCTGAGATCAATGAGTCATCCATAAGTTCCTTTTGAAAAAGATCCATCCAAAGGTCTATATCAGACCCTTCTTTATGGTCAATTTTATTTCAAAGACCTTATTTATGGATTATAATCCCCCATATCATTGAATGCGAAACTGAGTCCTACAGTCATACTTTCCTGCATCCTTACTCAGTGCTATCTTGGTGATGAAAGAAAATTTCTCCTGCCCTCCATTTCCTTCATTTGACTTATATTCAAGCAGGCCCCAAGGAAAAACATTATTCTCCTAAAAGAAATCTTTATTGCTATAAATCGACTTCTAAGATCAGCGATTGATCCATAAGTTTCATCAGGGCCCTTATTTATTGACCATAATCCCCTGTATAATCTAATGTGAAACTGTGTCCTGGATAATGAAGATGCTGAAAACTACTATTGATTATATGACTATAGGAATGAAAGTAAAATAAATATTATTAGTAGTAAAGATGCAAGAATCTTAAACACAATCACTACTAGTAACTTTGTCTATTCTAGTTGACAAATTTTCATAATAAATAGTTCATAGGGAGTGGATCAAACTTCAGTTACATAGTTGATAAATGCATTTGGAAGGCTGCCTTAAATGTCAAACCTATACATATATTAGGTAATTAGTATAATTTTGACTAAACTACTAACACTATTTTCTTACCAACATACTATCTTCCTAAGGAATACAAACTGGCATCATATCCATACACCCTCCTAAACTTTTGCGTTCTCAAGGTAGAAGAAGAAAATTAAGTGATAAATTTCTTCAAGTAAAACAATGATGCCTTGTTTTTCTTTTGAGAAAGAAGGTTGATGTCTCCCAATAAACTTGATGTTGATGTGAAAATGTTGGAGAGGCTGTTTGGACCAACATGAATTTTCCTGTACATTGTGCATAGAAGTTGATTTTTCCTGGATCAGTGCTGCTTCTTTGTGCTTCAATGCTGTTAGGATTTGGCTTGGATACCAAAAGATGCTGAGAACTGATTATATGGTTGGGAATGGAAATAAGATAACATGTTATTAGATAAACATTAAACACAATCACTATTAATAACTTTGTCTATTCGTGATGATAAATCTCCAGAATAAATACTCTGTATGGGTGGATCCAAACTCCAATTACATAGTTGATAAACGCATCCCAAAGGCTGCCCTAAATGTAAAGCTCATGTATTTATAACGTACAGATGTAGTTACTATACAACAACAACAACAAAGCCTTATCCCACTAGGTGGGGTCTACAGATGTAGTTACTATAGTTGTAACAAAATTACTAATAGAACTACCCATTATTTTCTTAACCAACGTTCTATTTTCTTAAGTATCGGATAATTTGAACAATAATAACAAAATAATAATTTTCTTAAGTGTGGTCTGATTTGGGCGTGATGACATTGGACTCGACATCGGAAGACAGATTCTGGGCATCGTTCAGGGGTGCTGGTGATGTAGATCAGGAACTACACACATATGTATCATCAAACAAAAGGGTGACATCTATAGCTGTATTATGGACCATTTGGAAACAACGTAACGAAAAATTGTTCAGTGGCGACAGGGTGTACGTGGAGAATATGGTGCTGATAGCCCGGCGACATATTAAAGACTGTAGAAATTTATGATATGTGCTTGTGACTCTGTACATTCCTTCTTGTATCCTATAACTAAAATTTTAATAAATGGATGATTGACCCAGTGTCGTATATTTTATAGCCGGTCTCAAGCCCGGATAAAGGAGGATGGTTGTGTTAGACCCCGACAGCCAGCATAAAATCATGTCGAATCTTATGAACATGGATCAACGAAGAGCGGAATGACGTTGTATGATCCATGTAGCCGACCCCACCTAGTGGGATAAGGCTTTGTTGTTGTTGGATGATTGACCCAGTGTCAACATCCTATTTTTCTTTCAATTTTTTTTTCCTGCAACCATACTCAGTGCTTCCATTATCTTGTTCATCTTTATTGATCATTGTATGGGAAATTATTATTCTTAGAAAGCCAATCATATGTTTAATCTCATGTGAATCTGTCTTTATCTAAGAACCGTGTCCTTGTGCAAATATGATACATCTGGATATGTACATGCAATTTCACTTGCATTCACTTGTAAACTAAAAAAGTATCAATATTTAGCTTGTGTCCCAATAACAGACTATCCTGCTAGTGATTCTCTTTTCTGTCCATAATGTAAGTAGCTGATACTTTCACAAATTTCATATGAAATAGTCTAAAAAACTGCATGTAAGATAAAAGGGCTACACAATCTAGTTCCTCTACTGGAAAAAAATGTAGTGTTCGGAATGATACTGATGGTCATTAATTTTGCATGCTAACAGGTACCCCAAACGTGAAATTCACAATCTCGCTAGATTTATCTCTGTCTCAAAAAAGGAAAAGTTATCATGGCGATCCTCACATCCTTATGTACTCGTTGACCGTCTTGAAGATGTAACTCCTCCAGAGAGAGTACACATGAATAAGAAATGTGATAGGAATGTTACATTGTATGGTTATCTTCGAGGTAGCAATATGAAGAAGGGCTGCAAGGTTTGTCTTCACTTTCTGACGAGAAGTGATTGAGTTTTTACATGCTCTTTCATGACAACATAATTTTGTAAGACAGATAATAGAGTTTAGGTTCTTCTTTGCTATGCTTTTTATTGCATTATCAAGTAACATTACTTTGAGCGCTTATTCATAGTATATTTATTACTTCGAGTGAAAACATTCTTTTCTATAGCATATCGTGACTTTAGTTTTGACATAAAACGTAAGATAACCTGCAAGAATGTAGTTTCATCCTCAACTCTTTTTTTTTTCTTTATGATGTAGGAGAGATAAAGATATAATTTATTAGTTGTTATTGTTATCTTTGTCCTTTTAGGTTCTCTTAGTTAACATTCTTGTTTATTGTTATCATTTTAGATTTTAAATTACTTTAGATTTGATTGTAAAATGCCTATAAATAGGCATGTAACTCTTTTATTATTGGCAGTTCAATTATTATCCAACTATTCCAATAAACCTGTGTGGTTTTCTTTTCGGTGGATTCTGAGTCACGGTGGATTCCGAGTTTATCAAGCTATTGATGGTTCTTTGAATCATCAACCTCTTTCGGGATTCGTCCGAAAGTTGTAATCTCCTCCAACCACACAGGTTTATTGGAATAATTGGATAATAATTGAACTGCCAATAATAAAAGAGTTCGTGCCTATTTATAAGCATTTTACAATCAAATCTAAACTAATTTAAAATCTAAAATGATAAAATAAAAATAAACAAGAATGTTAACTAAAAGAATCTAAGTAATCTAAAAGGATAAAAATAGCAATAAAAACTAATAAATTATATCTTATCTCTCCTACATCACTTTATTTCTTGTAAAGACAATTAGGCCAAGAAAGATACAGAGAAGCAGTGAATCCATGTATTTTAGTTATCACATTTTATTTTGCGCGAGTCGTCATTATATGCCAAGTGTGTACTTGTTTGTCTTTTTAGTTTTTCATGGAATGCATAAATCATGAACTTCATATCAAACAATACTTGTTATTTTTCTTGTTAGCAACTTCAGGATAATGAGTGATTTATCCTTTTATGTCTGTTACACTGTCTGGTTAGAAGATACCAAATATCTCGTCTTCTATCCGATAATTGCTTATAATTGCATGCAGGTGCATATTGCTGGTGCAGGTGATTTTAATTTATCTGGGGTCACAAGTCTACCTGACCCCTGTCCTCTTCCATCAGCTGCGAAAAAGAAGGGACTTCGGGACAAGGAGAAACTTTTCTATGCACCCATGTCTGGTCTTGGTGATCTTCTTTATGATAAGGATGCTGTCTACATAAACATAAATGATCATCTTGTTCAGTTCTCCAAAGTTGATGAAAATGATGGAGCATCAGGAAAAGGTATTTAAAGTAACATGTATTGATTCATAATTGAAACACAACTCACTTTCTCGGAGCCTTGTTTCATACCAAAATTTCATATATTATATGTCGTTATGTTAAGCGTGGAATGTACTTTCACATTTTTGTAGTGTGCTTGCCATGTTTTCTTGTTTTTCCAAAGGCTGGTGGTATACAGGTCCCTGAAATCCATATTGTTCCATAAAATGAGAAGATACATTTCCCCCCTCACTTGGTGCTCATCCTTTCCCCCCCTCAAAAAAAAAAAAAAAATGAGAAGATACATGAGCACCAGTTTTCATACTAAGTTCTTCTGAAGAAAAAGCTGAAGTCCACTGGCGTATAGATACTTTGAGTTTTGAATCGAATATCCTTTACTTCTGCTGATATATGTATTTTTGTGAAGGAGGTTTTTCCAGATTCATTTGAAGCACACACCACTGTCATCGAAATCTGTTGCCCTCTCTTTTTTCCCTCTATTTTTTTTCTTTTTGAGAAAGTTTTACCTATTGATTTTCGCTCTTACTTGTACAATCGTACTTGTACAGACCATTTAATAAATGGATGTCAGATGCTGGCTGATATCCCTACCTCTCTCTCTCTCAAAAAAAATCTTTCCAATCATGAGAGATGCTTTCAAGCTTTATTGGATAAGCAAATATATTGCATTAATATTGATCAGCTCTTATTTTCATTATAACTCATTCCAGCACGAACAATAATGTAAGAAATAACATAAGATAAGCTGTATGCGTAGTAATTTTTGAACAACGTATCTTAGTTATAAGAAATGGTCTTAAACTCATTGTTCTGTTAAATATTCCTCTTAAGAGTTCAATATTATGTCTCTGGTTGTGCTAGTTAGAATATCATTTTAGTGCTCGGGTGCAGTTGTTTACTTTTGTAAAGAGTGACTATTTCACGATTCTACTTTGATAGGTACAGTTGTTTACTTTCAAATAGGCTTAAAACATTAGGCATAATATTTTGAGCACATGATGGCTTTGGAATATAGTGAAGTAATTTAAGTAAAATGTATATGGCTCTAATCCCTTTGACATTATTAGAATATCCTTTTTCTTGTGCACTTTTTACTCATGAATTTTGTAATGCGTTTTCAGGAAAGGGTCATGATGTTGGTGAAGTTCTGGTGAAAACGCTGCAGAACACGCGATATTCTATTGATGAAAAGCTGGAACAAAGTTTTATAACTTTTTTTAGTCATAAACCCCGTCCTTTGTTAGGTATAAATGGCGATGACAATGAGAATTCAGATAATCATGAAAGTGGACGCGATCGTGGACAACGTATGGTATCTGATTGTGATGGTATAGAAACTTCGGAGGATGACGAAGCAGGAGAAAGTGATGCAGATAGTGAACCCGGCAACATTAGTCCAGACCTTGATGATGGTTTAAAAGAAAATGTTGAATTTCATAGCGGAAGGTTCCGGAGAAAAGCTGTATCACCTTCTGACAAGAATCTGGAGGTTAGCATATTTATTTATTCCTCAAACTACTTGACGGTACTTGTCTTTCTACTGTCGAAAGTTCTATGGTTTGCTGTTATTTTTATTTATTTATTTATTTTTTTTGAGAAGGGAAAGGATGACCACCAGTTTGGTTATCATCCATGTATATATATCATCAAGGAGAAAACATCATGTACAAGAGAGAAGCTCTCCAGCAGAGAGCGACAAAATAAGACAAAAGGATGCTAGTAATGCTGTTATTGATAAAGTCTTTGGTTTACATAGTTTTCTTTTGTTAGTGCCACGAGTGTTGATTGCTTCTCGGGTTTAGAAGTGAATGAATAATATTATGTGAAGTTATAGAATAAAATTATTTTATTTTTTATTGCTTTTCTTATGAGGATGGTAAAGTGGGGGTAGCCGAAATGAGGATGTTGAGATGGATGTGTGGTCATACAAGATTAGATAAGATTATGAATGACCATATACGTGAACGAGTCGGGGTGGCTCCTATTAGTGAGAAAATGGTAGAGAATCGTTTGAGATGGTTTGGTCATGTTCAGAGAAGACCATAGATGCGCCAATAAGAAGAGTAGATCAAATAATCTGGAGTCCGATTAAAAGAGGGAGAGGGAGGCCAAGGTGGACACTTGGCGAACTAATAGAGCAAGATCTATTGGTGAATAATATACCGAAAGGTTTGGTTACTAATAGAGCGGAATGGCGTCGTATGATCCATGTAGCCGACCCCACCTAGTGGGATAAGGCTTTGTTGTTGTTGTATTGCTTTTCTTATGATGTTTGAGCTAGAAACATAGTAATTCTTGATGTTTCGGAACAAGCACCTGTTTGAAGATGATGCACATGAAATAGTCATGCTATTAGAAAAATTCGTTCTTATGGAATATTCAGAGATGATCTCCATGATATTTGTTTCAATTTTTGTAGTCTTGTGTCTCATGATGCATAATTTTCCTTCACACGAATTAATGTTTCTATTTGGTTTTGAAAAACATTAGGTGGTGGTGGCGGGGTAGGTATTTGCACAAAAAATGGCAGCGATTTCCATGATCAAGAATATTGCTGATAGTAGAAAGTCAGAACATGAATCATGTTTTTTTGCATGTTGTTTGTTACAAAGTTCTGTAGCAATGTTAATTCCTTTCCATGATAGTAATAGTATTAGACAATAATTTCTGTTTTGGGATTGGGTGGTTTCTTAAAGATATGATGCCTAGAAGAAAATTTGGTATGTGTCACAAAGAAATCATACTTATGTTTTATATGTAATTAATTTCTTCAGATGTTTTCCAAAAAGAGAAACTAGGTGCAAAATTCTGGCACTTTGCATCATTATATCATGACATGAAGAAACAATTTCAATTGATTGATTGAGTGTTTTCCACATATGATAACATTTAACTAATTTGCACAAGGATGGCACGCACAAAACGAGAAACTAATTTTCTTATTTTGGGACTGGAATTCAATTACCTAAACAGAGATTAATCATCATAATTTTATATGAATTCTTATTTTAAGAGAGAGTTTGGTAAATCTCATAAGGATGTTACTCCAGAGAGCAAAGAAACTTATGCTTTTCTATTTCCTGAGTGCTAGTATCTTGAGCTGTTTTCTCAAAAATAATTAAAATGTTAAGGCCCTGTTTGGCTAACTTTATAAGTAGTTTATAAGTAAATTTGCAATTATCTCAATGTTTGGTAAGCTTAGAATGTGGCTGATAAGAAGATATAAAATCTACTTATAAGTAAAAAAATAAGCAGGGGAGGGCTGCTTTTTTTTTCTAGAAAAAGTCAGTCAGTTTTGGTCATAATTAACTATTTATTATTAATTTTAGTCATTTATCCAAATGTGCAACTGTTTATTTTGAAAATCAGTTTCAGTCAATAAATTACTTATCATCATTTAACTTTATCAGTTATTTTTTATCAGCCAAACCAAATGGGCCCCAGTGCAGAATTCTGCGCTTCACTATATTGTATAATCATGGCATGGAGACACAAAAAAATGTGTTCTCTGTTTCATTCCATTAGTTATTTGTTTCTAGCAGTTGGCTTAAATAAATTAGCTTTGTCCACTTTATATGCAAAAAGTACTGGCTGCTAAAGTGTGAACCAGTAGCTTTGTCCAGTTTGTATGAACCAGACAATGGGCAAGGGTTTTTCATATTCTCTCTAAAATTTGTGGCCTGATTTGAGAAAAATGACAGGAAAAGAAAGATTAAATGATCTCCTGAAGAGGCTTTTCATCTGTTTGTTCGGGATTAATTAGTTAGTTTGGTTTTGTTTGGCTGTTGGGTTTTTCTGATGTTTGTTTAATATCACAGTTTTTTGAGAGAATGTTTTGTATAATGATTTCACATCTTTTCTTTTAGGACAACCAAGGTTTTTCAGTCTGATGATTCATGTTCTCAGCTTGATCTTTCATTCTCCATTTCTCCAGGAGTCAGAGGATGATGACATGCCAGATTCTGAAGAGAATGATGCAGGTGATAATTCATTTACATCAGAATCATCAGAAAGTGAGGAAGACCAGGACTCAGGTGCTATTTGTTTTTTCATCATGTTTGTTCCTAATGAATCTAATTTGATTTGCTCTAAGGATGACCATCATGGCTTTGCATTATCAACAATATGTACAATATTGAAGCCGTAACATTATGTACAATATCTACTCAAACTGCCAAGAGTTAGCCTCTACAAGAGTTATGTTATCTTTCTGACTTCTAACAATGATTGCAGAGATCGATGGTGAAAATGCTCCAAAGTGGAAAGAGAGACTAATTGATAGGACTTTGTCAAGAAGAAATGCCAACCTGATGAAACTTGTATATGGACAGAGTGCAACTATATCAGTAACCAGTGAACAAGAAGTACATGACAGCAGTGAGAGTGATGAAGAATTCTTCATGCCTAAAGTAAAGGAGCAGGTACGCTATTGCGTGGTTTACCGATCAATGATCCATGTACACAGTCTTGTTAGCTATATTTTGTATCCAAAATAATTTTATGCATATCTTATTTTGGAACTAACTTTGTCCTGGTAAGAGCAACAAAATAATTGGCTTCCTCAATGTGTCGCAGAAATTGAATGATTCATTGAGTAATGATGATGTCGATGCAGAAGATTCTTCAAGATTTTCCAGTATGACACTAAAAGACTGGTCAAATGAAGACCTTATCAAAAGTCTCCGTGACCGATTTGTCACAGGCGATTGGTCCAGGGCTGCTCAAAGGGGTCTGGAAGTAGAAAATGTGGAAGATGATGATGAAACACTTTATGGTGACTTCGAAGATATGGAAACAGGAGAGGTTCACAAGAGCCATGCAGCAGGTCAGATTTAAACTGTCGATTGAAATAATGTACAAAGAATATTGGGACTCTATGAAAATTTCTCTTCGTACAAATTTTGATGCTGAAGTTCCTTTTCTGGTTCGTACAGGAGATGCCCACAAGACGGTTGATAAGGGCACTAAGACTGACAATATAGATGATATCGAGAACGAAGCGCGGAGGCTGAAAAAACTGGCGCTTCGTGCAAAATTTGATGCTCAGTATCCTTGTCTATTACCATTGTTTCCTTTAATACGCTACATTTTCTTTAACTTGCTCTTTAATCGTTATCACATGACACTAAGTTCCAGATGCTTTTCATTTATAACAATACTTTTCGTATTGTTTCCCTATTTTTGGGTGTATTTGTCATTTTTACCTGCTTCTTTGCTACATGTTTTTTCAATTTTGTTATTATGAGTATATATTATTGTGTTAGTGACCTTAACTAGAGTCCAGGGATGATGAATCTGAACTTTCAGATGCGCCTGATGGTATAAAAAAAGGGAAGCAATATAGCCGGAATAATTCAGGTGGAGATTATGTTGAGAAAGTAAGTGTGTACAATAATGTCTGTTGGTTGTATGTTATGCTGCTTCGTAGAAATGAGCATATTATTGAATATTCCCTGAATTCTTTTTCAGTTAAAGGAAGAGATTGAGCTCCGTAAACAATTGAATATATCTGAACTAAATGAGCTGGATGAGGCTACTCAGATAGAGATTGAAGGCTTCAGGACTGGCACTTACCTAAGACTAGAAATTCGTGATGTTCCTTTCGAAATGGTTGAGTATTTTGATCCGTGTCACCCTATTCTAGTTGGAGGTGTTGGACTTGGGGAGGAAAATGTTGGGTACATGCAGGTTTGTACTTCTGTCAATATGTACCTATTTCGTTTATGATTTTCATATTGACTTCTGTCTATAGTACTATCAGAACCAATAATTTTCAAGTTAATCTGACAGCGATTGAAGTTGTCTTTCGGGTGTAGCTACATTGCTGCATAGAAATAAATCATTACTGTGGTTGTTTACTTTATTAAGGTATCAGTATGCTTGATCATGATATTGGAAGCATAAATAATAATCTCATAGGGAAGTTCCATAGTGAACAATATGTGCTCTATTTGGCTTTCCCATAACATTCTATGCCCCCATGATACAGCTCAATATCCTATTATGTTTTTCTAGTTAGTTGAGGTACCAGGTTGATGAATGAGGGCTCCTGTGTTTTGAGGATTAAAAACCTTGGTGTTGCATTATTTTTTTCCATTTGCACATGTTTTCAAGCAACATGCATGACTAATTCTGGTATGCTGCTCAAGTTTCTCCATTATGGACTTGTGGCTTCTACATTAGCTGCATATTGCCTTATAGTTTGTGTTAGATTTATGTGCATAGGGTTGTTTGGTCTTCATGTTACCAGTTAGTGATGGCTGACTGGTAAAATTTATCATGAAGCATCATAGTTTGAAGATTTATTTTCTTTAATTGCATGTTTCTCTTTTTAATTTATATATTTATTCTTCCTCTTTGTTCTGAGCTAATCTCCTTTAGGTGTAGGATGAAAACTAGGTTTTGTGCCCAACATATTTGAGTTCTCTAACATTGCTGATTGTTATTGTCCATGTTTTTCTAATTGCCTTTTGGCTTTCGTGGTCTTCTCATCAAGTTCCGTTTCTGTTTGTCTAGGCTCGCGTGAAGCGTCATCGATGGCACAAGAAAGTACTTAAGAATGGCGATCCAATTATTGTTTCAGTTGGTTGGAGGCGTTACCAAACGATCCCTATATATGGGATTGAAGACCTAAATGGCAGATATCGCATGCTTAAATATACACCTGAACACATGTTTTGCTTAGCCACATTTTGGGGACCTCTTGCACCTCCAAAGACCGGAGTTCTGGCTCTACAAAGCTTATCAAACAATCAGGTAAATCTGGATTCGTGGAATCTCAGTATTCTCATACAACAGTTTATGGACAATTTTCTTTCTAGTGTTGAGATGCAGTAGTGCAGTTCTGTAGCATCCCCATTACAATAAGTTCTGCTTTAGGTGATCACTCTTCTGTTTTATTCTGAAAGTGGAAAATGTTCTACAGGCTGGATTTCGTATTTCAGCTTCAGGCATGCTACAAGAGTTCAACCATGCTGATCGGATAATGAAAAAGCTCAAGCTAGTTGGCTATCCATTAAAGATTTTTAAGAAAACAGCACTAATAAAAGACATGTTTACATCAGATTTAGAGATTGCTAAGTTTGAAGGTGCAACCATTCGGACTGTCAGTGGAATCAGAGGGCAGGTTAAGAAGGTTCGGCTTTTTGATAGATTTTTAGTGGTCCTGGTACTTTTTTCAAGAGTATAATAATGATCTTACTACGTTGATTAATGTTTAGTTTGTGACATCTGTCATTTCATTCCTGTTCTTTGGAACTATTTGGTAATATTTCAAGTTAGGGTTATTTACAATAACACCTCCTAAACTATTATCTTTTTTCATTTAACCTTAAACTATAAATTTATAAATTTTAGTCTCCAACTTATCCTAGTGTCCTTCCATTAAATTTAATCTTAAATTCTATTAAGTTCCTAATATTTATGAAATATCATTTTTTGTCCCTTAATATGACCATAATATTGCATAAATACAACAACAACAACAACAACAAAGCCTTATCCCACTAGATGGGGTCGGCTACATGGATCATACGACGCCATTCCGCTCTATTAGTAACCAAACCTTTCGGTATATTATTCACCAATAGATCTTGCTCTAATATTGCATAAATATGATTATAAAATGATACTTTTACCCATATGATTATTTTTTATTGTAATATTAAATAAGGGTAAAAATGATATTTCACAACTATTAGGAAAAAATTAATATAATTTGGATTAAACTTAATGGAAGGACTCAAATGTTAATTTTGGATAAGTTCTGGGACTAAAATTTATAAATTCATAATTAAGGATTAATATGGAAAAAAGTTATAGTTTATGGGGTGATAAAGGAAATAACCCTTCTCCCTCTCTCAACAAAAAAAAAAAGAAAGGGAAATAACCAGATCTTATCAAATTAGCTAATCAGATATTCCTTCTTAATTAAGAATTCCTTTTACCAGTTTTTCTTCAATTGCCATGGTGACACATTAGCAATATCTCTAGGTCCCTATCCATCTCGTTGAAAGTCATCATGATTTGAATGAAAGCTTAGGATACTGCAGGCACAGATGCATAATGGCATTGAGCATATTAAGATGACTTCGTGTTTCTTATTTGTCAAACAAAAGAGACAAGTCTTCTAGAAATAACCTTGAGCATTTGTTTTATATTTCTTAAAGTGATAGGGAGAAAGTCATCGAAGTGTTATAAATTTGGTTTATCTTTTTTGCCAGGCTGCAAAAGCAGAAGTTGGAAATAAGGCAAAGAGAAATGGGCACAGTGGGAAAGAAGGCATTGCAAGATGTACATTCGAAGACAAAATCCTAATGAGTGATATTGTTTTCTTGCGTACATGGATTCCTGTAGAAGTTCCACGCTTCTATAATCCTGTGACAACAGCTTTACAACCTCACAATGAGATATGGCAAGGCATGAAAACAGTTGGTGAACTCCGGCATGAAAACAATATTTCAGTTCCATTTAACAAAGACTCTGTTTACAAGGTGGGTTTTCTATTTGTTCAGGTTATTCTGTCTTATTTGTAGCTCATCTTAATTTGTTATTTTATAAGATCTTGTTTTCTTAAACAGCCTATTGAGAGGAAGCCCAGAAAATTCAATCCATTAGTTATTCCAACGAAATTGCAAGCGGCTCTTCCATTCACTTCAAAACCAAAAGATAAGACTAGCCGGAAACGACCGCTTCTGGAACAACGACGAGCAGTGGTGATGGAACCCCATGAGAGGAGGCTTCACGCTCTAGTCCAACACCTTCAGCTACTCAAGAATGAAAAGGTACTATGTCAGATATTGCAGTATTTTGATGTTCCTTCTCCTTGATTCCACCTATTTATCATTTACGTTAGTTGGACTCGGACAGAATTAAGAATTGTAGACTTCATTAGATTTTCAAGTATTAAGAATCTGACTGGTATATTCGTTAGTATTAAGATGTCATTAGCTCCATGAGCTCGATGCCCTCTGGAGTTTCGGCTACCACTATCTCAAAAATGCCTTCTTGTCAATAAATTGCATCTGTATGCATACCTACTGATTGACAAAATGCCTATATTTTCGCTGATTTGGTTATATTCCGACAGATGCGAAAGAAGAAGCTGAAGCAGCAAGAGAAAAGGAAAGAATATGAAGCGGAGAAGCTCAAGAATGAAGAATTGTCGAAGAAGAGAAAAAGAGAAGAACGGCGAGACCGGTACAGAAAGGAAGACAAGCAGAAGAGAGCTCGGACTCGGACATAAGTGGGGTGTGGCTACTTGCTCTGGTCTCTTCTTTCTGTTGCCAAATCAAGAACATGTTCCGGTATGCGAGAGTGCGATATTCGTCTGGTGTATTAATTAAATTTTGATAACTTTTTTCTTTTTCATCTCGTCAGGTTTTGCGCTTTGTATTTCCGGTGACATGTATCATATATAGGCGCATTTTAAGGAAGTGAAGTTAAATACGTGTTTA
The DNA here is from genome assembly GCA_030549335.1 of Pontederia crassipes. NCBI lineage: Eukaryota > Viridiplantae > Streptophyta > Magnoliopsida > Commelinales > Pontederiaceae > Pontederia > Pontederia crassipes. The sequence goes on along the minus strand of CM060196.1, from coordinate 63,313,059 downwards.
TTTTTGTCAGCTTAAATTTAAGGATTCATAGTTAGCACATCCAGTTCAAGATCAGAATAGATTCCAAACTCGCTGTTCTAACTTTTCGAAATTTCTGAAGTAAAATTATATCTCACTTGAGATGTCCGAGGTAGTAAAGGATAAAGGATTGTGCGAAAGTTATAGTTGTTCTAAATAGTGAGATTCAATCTTTTGAGCTGAAAAAAAATGGGGTTTTATGGCAACGTGGGGATCCCCTACTCTCTTAAACCACATCATGATCCAAATAGTACCGACATTATTCTTCCTTCACATATTAGAATTTCTTGAGAATATAATATGCAAATGAATTTAGGTTTCGGAGCAGTTGAAGGGCCCCGAGGTCTAGCTTCGAAAAAATCAACAACAACAAAGTCTTAACTCACTAGGTGAGGTCGACTACATGGATCATACGATGTCATTCCGTTATTCGTTGATTCATGTTCATAAGATTCGACTGGGTTTTACGCTGGCTGTCGGAGCCTAACACAATCCTCCTCCTTTATCCGGGTTTGGGACCGGTTATAAAACATAGGCGGAGTTTTAGCTTCGAAAAAATCGATGTTAAAAATTATTTTCTCCGGAGACGATGAATTCCTGATTAGTTCATGCTTTGTTAAATGAGTTGCAACATCCAATATAAATTATAATAAGACCAGGGCACACCTGCATGACATGTTCAGCTTGCAAAAACATGCATGCTGCCTGGTTAGCCACCTACTGACGTTGGACAGTCGGCCCGCTTATTATTTATCTCTCAATTGCATCATCTATAAATCCAAATCGTAATTATTTCAATTAATCCATGCAGTCACGGGTTGGGCATTATGTTTACGATCCAAAAAAGAAATATAGAAAAGAGATAATTGAATATAACAACAACAAAATTACTACATCTTAAGGGCTGTTTGGTATGAGATAATACAAATGAATTATTGGTTATTTTATTTAAAATTCTCAAGATCCATCACATTATCTCGTTTGACTCACATTATCGGTAATTTTAATTAATATAGTAATCTTAATTATCATCTCATTGATAATCTAGATGATAGGTAAAGGAGGTGATTTTTCATATTAACGATTACTTAATATACATTTTGACAAAAATATTCATTACATAATTTTTTTAATTTCAATATTTTATTATTAAATAAATATCATTTAACGACATCTTTTTTATTATTTGAATCTTTTATAAATATCTATTATTTTTTACTCATCTTATTTTATCTATATTCACTTTTCTATTTTTTTGCTTTATTTATTTAGGATACTATACGACGAACGTATAATAATTTTTAAGAGTATTTTGATAATTTACTCTCTAACTATTTTAGTCATAATTTATATTATAAATACTTGTCAAATAATATAATGTGACATTACTAATAATTTAAATAATGATAATTTATTTAAATAATAATTTAAATTATCAATTAATTAAATCTATAATGCACCAAATGCCCCTAACAGTAATTACGGATATATCATAATCGTCCAATAATTATTAACCTCGATGGAATGCAACCAAAAAAAAAATGTCCAAACCCCCAATGAAACTGTAGTTAACTGCTCCTGGTGAACTCCACGAGCAGGTCAATACTTTGGATTTGTTTTTCCCTGCAAGAGAGAATCCACATCTACATTCCTTCACCTCCCCCGAAAGAGAACAAAGGTTCCTGCAAACGCGTGGGGAGTTATTTGTGTTAGGTGCGAGCAGTTGGTGCAACCGTGCGATCAGCTTCACGCCAGACGAGTTCACTAACAAAAAGACTCGCGTGGACCAAAAAGTATCACAGGTTACAGCTGCATCCCTCCACCATTAATGAGATCTTCCAAGGAAACAGCTCAAAGCCCTCCCTGCAACCTTCTTCCCCCACCATCCACCTCCCCCTAATTATGATGAAATCTCCTCACTCATGCATCCAATTCCGAGTCTTGTTCAAATAAGCAGATTTCCATGGGACCAACCACCCCGGAATCATATGATCTATAATTAAATCTCCTTGGAATGAACCAAATTCCAAGAAGAATCCAGCACTCGTTCCAAGCCATATGACCCCTCCTCCTCTGTCCACCAGTTCTTTAATGGCGATTTGACCACTGCCATCGTTCATTCGATCGCAGGGTACAATATATAAGAAGTCTCTACTTCACTTACTCTTGCTACTGAGCCTCCATATGGATCGATTTCTTCTTTCGCTGTTCCTTCTACTCGTCGGAGCCGACCTCGCAACGGCGAGGCCCCTCGGCGTTAGCTCCGCTGAGCCGCCGCCCGCTGTCGCTGGAGTCATTGCGGCGCCGGACGGCACTGCGCCGGAGGACTTCGCCGGCGCCCCGTCCGCGCAGGGAATGGAGAGAGAACGGCCCGACAAATCCATCGCCGGAGCTGAGGTCATACTGGGAGGCTTCGCCACGGCGGTGTTCGCCATAATCTTCTGCTACATTCGCGTCACGAGGCGGCGCGCCGGCGAGGAGGACGCGCGTAGCTCCTTTGCTCTCTCCCCTGCATCTCTCTTTTAGCTTCAGGGGCTGATATGCGCCATCTTTGCACGGTTGAAGTGGTTCCAGTTCTGTATAAAGCATGAGAAAGAGACATATAATAAATAGTAACCCGATTCATGCGTTCTGTTCTTCATGTTCTTCATCTTTGGATCACCTCCAATTCAGATTAATTCACAGTAATGGCGACGTCTTCACGAATCCGAACATTTTGAATCCTTCTCCTTCCAGCTACAATAATCTCCCCCATATATCACGAACATCTAAAGTTTCTAATGGAAAGAAAATGTTAAACATTACTCTCTATTTTTTTTCGTATTACTTGAGATCTAAATCCTTCTTACATAATGTGGAATCTTTAAATCGACTTCGTGCCAAGAGAAAAGGGAAAAAAATGTTCTTATACATATGATCTCCATTTTTCTATTCAGTCTCTTCCGGAGCTCTGCGAGCACACAACTCGGGACCTTCCAACGGCTAGTAGACGACGTAATGCGCCATGCACGATCGATACAGCGTGATAGATGCATCTACATTTCTTTTCCCATGGCAAAAGTGACCCATGCATGAATCCATGATTTTAATACACGAAATTAAAATACGAAATAAAAGGCCCATGATTTAGGTGTATCATAATGTGATCATTAGTACTGGATGGTTGATGGTGACATGTGACAATGTTAATTAACATCGTGTTAAAGCACCTGTTGCTTGAAGATTTTTATCTCTTTAATTTTTCTTTTTTTTTTCCGGTGTCCAACCTTCTACGAAACGCTAAGTGGAAGATTATGATTATATATATTATTGCCATAGCTCAACTAATCCGATTGATCATTCACGTGTGTTTATCACTGATATATGAATTCAAAGAATTGAAGTATATTCTTATATCCATGGAATGGTGTCGAATGATCCATGTAACCGACCCCACCTAATGGGATAAGGCTTTGTTGTTGTTGTTAATACCAGTACTCATAAGCTATTATAATTAGACATGAAATATTAAAGCGTTAATTAAATGAGGTAAAATAAGTGACTAAGGAAATGCTTATTTTTCTTTACTTATACGTGTATATTCGAAATAATTAAGGTGCGTATCAAAATTGTTGTATAGGAATTGCATATACTCTTTTAAGGAAAAATTATATTAAATGTCATTCAACTTTCAAATTTACTTAGTGATGTTCTTCAACTTTACTTTGTAACAACGATGTTCTCCATCTTTTAACTCATTTCACCGGATGCCCTCTTTATCTGGGATAGACGATCTCTCGATCGTGGAGCTAACGTAACAGATATGACGTTGACAGGACATCTTTTCTTCTTTTCATACGTAACAATATTAAAAAGATAAAAATATTAATTAAAAAATAAAAAATGCCACGTTCATGCCAACGAGGTCGGAGGGGGAACTCACGAGAGGCCTTGCACCCCCCTCCCCCACGACCTCGCCGATGACCGGCTAAAAGGAGGAGGAGAGGGGGAGCTCGCAAAAGAAGCATAGTATAGAGGTTGATCCATCGTCGAAATAGGTTGTCCTGCGTTGCGTATTCAGTAGTGACATGTGAGACTCCTTAAAAAAATTCTATATTCACAAAAATTCGAACTCAAATTTTATTTATTCGAAGAAGAACTGCTTACCACTCCATCATAACTAAATGGTAAGCAAGGAACATTTTGAAAATGAGATACATTGGTCTTTTTTTATTTAATTGATGAACGGATAATCCTTAAGTGAAAAAAATTATTTTTCAATACTAACCGTTACAAAAAGAAGGAAAGAGAGCAATCATACGGAGGAACATAAAGATTTACGAAGTTCATCCTAAATTGGTTACGTCTTTGGACGATGATAATTTTTTTAATTATGAAATATTGATGATTATAAAAATACAAAATAATAAAACAAAATTTATATAGGAAACTTCAATAAAAAAGAAACTATATAATTGTTTAGGATTTAGGGCGTAGGGTTTAGGATTTAGAATTTAATGATCATATAAATTTACAATTGATTATAACTAAGATTCAAGACATTATCAACATTAACTCTTTCAAAAATTAAATAAGATCTTCTATCATAAAAGTCTAAGACTTTAGTATGTTTTGTTATATGCTGCTGAATAAGTGGACTGGTTGAAAAAAAAATCACGCAAGAAGTTCAATAAGGACAAACATAATTAAAACTATATAAACCACACCATTATGCTTATATTTTTATTTGTATATATAATTAATAAATTTATATAAATTTTATTTGAATAAGTATTAACAAAAATTCTATAAGCCATTAATAATAATATTAGAACATATAACATATGCTTGATGATGATCTATGGAATAAAAATGTCTTGTCAGTATGGAACTGAATAAAATAATAAGCTCTCCCAAGTAAAGGTGAACGTGATTCGGATCATACCAGTTTTAGTTTTTAAAAAAATCATTCCTTATTTTTTGGATCAATTTTTTAAATTATAAAAATAGTTCTAAAATCATTTAGAAAAAAATAAAATCACTCTTTAGGGGACCATTTTTTCATCTCCTATTTTAGCAGAATAATATTTTTAAAAATATAATAATAAATTTAGTATTAACGTATTTAATTTTATAGCTAAATATAGGACAATGTATTGTAATGTGACAGGAACGTATTAAAGTATATAAAATACTATTATATCAATAATAAAAAATAATTATGTAAATAAAAATTAGTCAATAGAAATGGAACTCACGGCCCTACTATTTTTTTCGAATGAGCTAATTTAAGTTGATCAATTTCGCTTTACTAAAAAATCATCCTAAATCTTATTTTATTCTTAATTTTTAGTTTTTTATTCGTTTTTCTTGGATCGAATATGTTTTTTTGGATCAATAGAAATTTTCTTACACTAGAATAATTCATCACATTGTCTTATTTATTTTATTTTAATTTAGAGATAATTTGAATTGTCTAGTAATGTATATTATCTATGAAGTACGAGAAAAGTGTTGACAATCGAATTTTGATCTTCCTTTCATTTTTGTCATTTTTAATATTAGATAAATAAAATATGTAATAAAAATATTATTACCATTGTTACTATCATAATTAATAATATTTATTTACATAAATTCTTATTTTATTATTATTCACACGAACATAGTATTATTTTTAATATTACATGCATTTATTACCGCTATTTCTACTTAAGATATATAAAAGATTTATAATTGGATTTAATTTATCAATTTTATTCGAGTTTTAGCTGGATTATATAAACTTTAATTCGATGTTAGTGATAAAGGATATTTAGCAAACTATACATTACTTAGTAATATTTTGTTATAAGCAAACAATGTTATTTAATTTTCTAGTAAATTACTTGTATATAATAATTAAGGTAATGCTCATTATTAATAATTTAATAAGTGATAATTTTTATATCAAATAATGTAGATTGTTAAGTAATGTAAAATTGTAATGCAATATCAAAAATAATTTATCAAATAATGTAGATTGCCAAGTTCTTCGATAAGGCATTTTGGATTTAAAAAATAATCTAAAAATAGTAATAGTTTTTACACGAAAAGAAATAGTCTTCCCTTGATCCTTTATCACATTCCACTCCTGCAAGTGGGTGAAATAATCACGATCACTTGTAATTTCTTGGAAATCAAACTTTTAACCCCTAAAAGTATAAATAGACGTCCCGAACCAATTGAACTGAACACCTACTTACTTCTCCCTCCTCGGAATCGAGCATCACCCAAATCAGGGGAAAGCAGCTCCATGGCGGATTCTTCCCTTCTTTCGCTCCAAATTCCACGCTCAAAGCCACAAGCATCCTTCCCTTACCCACCCTGCACCTTCATCCCCTTCCCCCTTCTCCATTTGCCTCCCGCTTCGTTCGACAGGAGCTCCTTGGCCTGCAGAAGGCGGCGGAAAGATGCCTTCTTGGAAGAAACGCAGTTTGAGCAGCGCAACTATGACCGGAGGCATCGCTCATGCTTCGGACAAGCGAAGGAGTCCCAGTTCTAGTTCCAGCGAGCAGCAGCGGCGCCTGAGGAAGACGAGTTCGCGCGACCTGCCGATCGAAGACCGTTGGGATCTCCCGCAGGTGGAGAAGAAGAGGTCGTTCTCGTCCAAGATGAGCTTCCGGTTCATCCAGGAAACCATGACAAGGCTGGGCAGAAGCAAGTCCTGGGGCAACGTTCCCCGAGTCGACCGAGATCCCAATGAGGAGCAAATAGTGCGATCGTTCAGGCAAATGCTTCTGTCCAGCGGCCAACTGCCCGAGAAACTTGACGATTATCACACCCTCATACGGTATCCGCTGATCACCATTCTTCCGTGCTATCACATACTTTTTTCCGACAGTTATATGAACCCCGGTAAACAAAATTGCTGTGGATAGATGTTTTCTGCAAACAGCAAATACATTGTCCATTGTGCTATCAGTAATGGATTGCTGTCTTCTTTAGTAAATTTTATATCTTAGATTCAAATGACACCAGTGTTCCATTGCTGAAGTCGCTTCCTTTTGTTCTTTCTTTCTTTGAGTCCGCCTGCAGCTTTTTGCGAATGAGAGGTCTTGATATATCGAAAGCAAAGGATATGTTCCTAAATATGGTGAAGTGGCGTGAAGATTATCGGGTTGATTCGATGGCAAAGGTATATCATTTTTTTATTGTGCTTCTATGAAAGGAAATTTGTTCTTTGCAGTGGCCTGATTTTGTGTTGCTCCTCTTGATTGATCCATGCATGTTGAGTTTTTTCAGATAAATACTGCTATCGAATTTTGCAGGAATTTAAATTTCAAGAATATGAAGCAGTTAAGAAGTGCTATCCCCATGGGTATCATGGTGTCGACAAATATGGTAGACCATTGTACATAGAAAGGATAGGCATGGTGGATTTGGATTCTCTCTTGCAAGTAACATCAATCGAACGCTACATCAAGTATCATATCATTGAGCAAGAGAAAACATTAAATTTCAGATATCATGCATGCTCACTTGCAGCTAAAAGGCACATTGCATCCACAACAACAATTTTGGATGTGAAAGGAGTAGTAAGTAGTGAGCATTTATCATTCAACATCATACTCCAGAATGCATTTGTGACGAATTCTTTGAGATTGTTACTTCGATTCAGTTAGGATTGTTATGATACCTATTGAATTGTTTTTTAATGTTAAATTCAGAGTTCTAAACTTGCTACAGTTGTGAATATGTTTTGGTTCTGAACTCAGAAGTGTATATCATGTATATTTCCAATTATAGATTTAAGGAAGTCTTTATTTGGACGTAACATCTTATTGTTCTTTCCTCTGATAAGGGTATCAAGAACTTCACAAAGCCTGCTAGAGAGCTTTTCACTGGGATTCAGAAAATTGACAGCAACTATTACCCAGAGGTAATTGTCATGTCAAAGACTTAAATAATCCAGTCTTCATGGTTTTGGAAAATTGGTACACAGAAAATATATAGCCATATCAAGAAATTGCCAGAAGCAAGTATCAATCTGATAGTTGAAAGATGACTTTCTATGATTTTGGAAAATAACTAGCAAAACAGTGACATTTTGGATTGGTCCCATTTTCTTCAATTCATAGGAGTCTGTTAGGGTTGAGGATCATTGAGGGGGCGAGACGGAGGATGTATGGGCTGAATTGTTTAAATCCTATTTGGATACATTTTTACTTTAAGTGGAAGAAAATATAGAAAAGTAAATTAAGTAATGAAGAACTATATGATATAATTAAGTGAAAATGAAAGGTACAAATAATTTTATATAAATAAATTTTTTTATACTCAACTCATCTTCTTACATAATTTATTATCCACATAAACTTGCTACCGATGCATCACACTCTACACTATTGCTCACCTCATCATTTACCTCTATTAGTTCTCAAACAAACACTAGAATTACTAGAATAAATCTTTTCACCAAATTATATTCTAGAGTATAGGAGCATCATGGATTCATGGGGCAAAGACTAGGCATGTTCCTTCATTTGAGAATTCTAATTTTTGTCTTCTCAACTCCTAGCAGATTCTAAATAAACTGTTTATTATCAACGCTGGACCAGGATTTAGGGCACTTTGGAAAGTTATTAGTGCTTTCTTGGATGCTCGAACATTGTCGAAAATAGAGGTCTGACTTTCAGGTTAACTGTCCATTTGAGTTTGCTTTTCTCACGAAGGTTGCTTAATGGACTAATCACGTCCTATTGACACATTCAGGTTCTAGGAAACGCGTACCATAGCAAGATCTTTGAAGTAGTAGATCAGAGGTTGATGTGCTTATCTTGTTAATTACTTGTCTATTGAGATGAAGCAGAAAGCTTAAGTATCTTTACAGTAATTTGCCAGACTTTTTAGGTGGTAACTGCACATGTTTAGAGAATGGAGGTTGCCTATTGAAAGATATGGGACCGTGGACTAACCCAGATATTTGCAACATGTTGCAAGTAAGAGCACAGCACATTTCTAGATCCATTAATAACTTTATCGAAAACTTATTTGCTTTATTTCAGGAAATTTCCAGTAAGTGGTCTGCTTATGATGAAGAACCGAGTCACAACTCTCAAGCTGACTCTCGAATTGTAAGACTAACAGTTTTATTTCCCCTTTTCCTCAAATCCTCTGATAGCTCTGTCCTGGTGATTCTGTTAGTATTTGCTCCCTTAAACCTACCACTTCAGATCTCACTCTTATTTTCGCAATTTTCTCTATGTTTCCTCAGGAAACGTCTGACAAAAACCACAATGCTGATACAGCTCCGAATTCAACATTAAAAGAAAGCATGGTCCCTGATAATTCAACCATATCTCAAGTATTTAATACTGACTGGGTTCTTGTACTTGCAATGATCACAACCTTGATGCAAGATGCTGTTTTGTGTTTCTTTGACAATCAATGCAGGAAACTGTTGGGTCAAAGCCAGACATGGAAATTAAGGTTGCTGGCGACTTGGCTAAGGCTAACACACTTGAAGAATGGTTTGTAGATACTCAGGAGGTAACTGAACAGTTAAATTTTTTAATCAGTGTTTGTTTAGGAATCGGTTGCCACAGTTTATCCTCGTGCTCTCAGGTCCGGCAAACACTTGCATCCAAGCTCCAGGAGCTTGCCGAATACATAAGAGCAAATAAGAAACTAATTCTTGTATGTGCATCCCTTGTTTGCTCATTATATCTTACAATCTGGTCGAAGTTGCATTAAATTCAAAAGTTCCATGTTCAATGCAGTGACTACGAACATGGTACACTGATAAATGAATTTGCTTGTGCTAAACTTCTCACGTCAGACATTTATGTCAGTTTATTGATGAATGAACCTGAAAGGCAAAATGAGATCGATCCCTTCCAAGTTAGGTTTGGGTTCAATACTCTATGAACAAGATGATATGTTTACTATTGAATTTATTGGTTAACTGTGTCATGATCAAGAACCAAAGTTCGAGTCCTGGCATACTTGCTCCTGAAATCATTATTGTATTACTCCTCTTTTGGCTGGATTGACCTTATTACACTTTGAACTTACAATCTGAACGATGAGAAGTGAGAACGCGTCTAGCATATTTGTAAGTTATGAATCCTTAGCGTGGATTCGTTACTCCTAGCAACAGAGAGCGCACTGAATGTTTCAAGTCCTTAGAAGAATCCGATAATCGGGAGCAATTACTGATACTTTTTGTTTTATGTTCTTTCACTGAAATTATCAATGGCAGATCAGAACCAAGAAAGCAGATCCTTCACTTATCGAGCTAAATTCAGAAAATTGTGAGCAGTGCATAAGCATTCTGATTGAAAACCATTTTTTCTCAAAAAAAGTTGCAGTACTTGAAGTAAATATAGACAAAATCGAAATTTTACCTCAGCTCACAAACAACCGAGTAGTTCAAAGCGTTCTGCATTACTTTTCTAGAGAACTACTGTGGACGCGGAATGATAATTTTGCAACAATTAGTTGATTCGGATTTGTTCGAATTGTTTTTTTTTTCTTGTTTATACCATCATTTGCTAGCAGCTCATGACAGCTGATTAAAAGACTATATACCTGTGCTGCATCAAACTTTCTCGCCTATGCCCCATTAAAACACATGCAGATCCCTGAGTTGTTTGATCGAGTACAATTAGTACACTTCTAAGAAGGCCAGTTCCTGTACCAACCAGCCCAAGCTGAGACCAGTCCGCTGATGCCCAAGGTCACTGCATGGTTGCAGAAAGGATTTGGCTCTACGTCGGCCACCGCTATGATCAAATCGGCCACATTGGCGGCCACTGCCATCAACCTCATGACCCTGTCGGCTTTGATCCTTCGCAGCTCTTCGCCGTTCTTAGCAGCGCCTGGCTCTGCTTCAAGCTTCCTCTGTTCCAGCAGCCCTCGCTTGATCATGATGAAGTCCATTATGATGAAGAAAACGTAACCGAAGCCCTCGCCGAAGGCTGAGATGTAGCTCATCCTCCTGGCCAGCCATGCGTCCAACATCCCTACCCTCGACAGCCACAGGAAGTGGTCGAAGAAGAAGTAGACCATCTCGCCGGCGTTGGCGCAGACCGCGAGGGCGCGGAAGAGCGGCGTCGCCCCGGGTCCCCGGCGCAGGGCGTTGAATCCCGTCAGGAATCGCCCCGTCCTGAAGGCCTTGCGGCTGAGCCCCGAGGCCACCTCCCAGCTCTTGGCCCGCTTGGCCACGTCGGGGCTGGTGGCCTCGGCGTGCCAGTGCACGAGCTTGGAGACGTACTGGAAGGTCTTCACGAGCTTGTCGATGCCGTCGCGCTTCGCGAGGAAGACGACGAGCTTGTCGACGGTGTCTGCCATGGCCGCGGTGACTGCGATGGGGCAGGCGGAGGAGCTCGCAGCGAGGTGGAGGGTCAGTCTGCGCCACTAGGATTGGGGAGGGGGGTTCGGATAACGCGCGCGGCGTGGAGTGCCATGGAGGAGGGAGTCGTGTGGTTTTATCTCAATCCGAAACTTTTGGTGGCTGCGCAGTGTCTGGCCGTGCATTCATGGATGGCTGGTCTCTCATCTCTGGTGCTTGGCTCTCATGGTCATGGACGCATCATTCATCTCCTTGGACGTACGCGTGCAAATAAGTCCAAGCTTAGAGATTTGGAGGGACGGGAAGGGAAGGGAAGGTTTCTGTCAACTGTTTATGATTACTGATGTATAAATATATTATTGGTCCGAAACACTTAACACTTAAAACGCTGCCCATAACGTCAAAAATTGATGAGCATAATTATTTTTAGGAAAAATGATTGTGCTGCTCATTAAAAGAGTAGCATATCATATCTCTATTAACCATCGTTCATTTTATGATGAATGATGGATCAAAAAATTATTTAATTAATTAAGTCACCATCCATCATAAATTGGACGGTGAATAATAGAGGTATGATGATATTATCTCATAAAAGAAATAGCACAAATATTAAACTCTTATTTTTATATAGTATTATAGTAACTCATATTAGACCTTGTCCATGTGATAGACCGAATTAGGCCAAAATGGTTAACAATCCACATGTGAAAAGGCTTAAGCTTTTATAGAAGAATACACTAAAATTTTATTTTAGAGTACTTTTTAGTTTTTTCCCCTTTAGTTATCCACATTACACCAAAATCTCCACCAACTTAAGCTTTTAAAGAAAATTAATCTGAAATTTGTCGAGTCATGTGCCATGAAAGTTAAGAATCTTACCTATGATCTATTAGTTTTATTTTGTTGAATATTAAATTTTGTTTCTATGTTTTGATGATAACAGATTAAATTGGTTGAGAAGTTATTAGTCCATATTTATAATAGGCATTAGATTAATAGGAAATACATTTTAGAGGATTTGCGATTGATTGTTTGATCGATCGAGTGATATCTTGACTAATATACTTTCATTTTACTCATTTTTTTTTAAAAATGATTTTAAAAAATTTCGGTTGTAATTTTAAAACATCAATTTACCCTCCCCCTTCTTTTAGATTTTTTTCGATCTTCCGTAACTTCTAGTCAAATATTGAATTTGTAATGCCCAAAATTTGACCTCATCAAGTGGCGAAATCTTCTTTCATGTGCTACTTTCTTCGGTACTTTTTACTCTTTCATTAATCCATATGGTAAATAAAATGACACATAAGTGAAAGACTTTAAAAATAAAACATTACAATAAGAAAAAGATAAGAATGGCAGAAGTTTAATGAATAAAAAGTACATTAGGTACATAATCTCATAAGACATATAAAGTCCATGCCGATATATATGTCCAATGAAAGACTCAAAATAATCCTAGATAATCATGTGTGCACACCACCCGAGTTGTAGTCGTCACACACACATCAATCTTGCTCGCGATCTTATCATGTACTTGTGGGGATTACATAGAGGAGCAAGCTCAATTGTTAGCATAAAGCTAAGTGTAAATTCATAATAGGTCATAAGAAAGTTTTATCATAATAAGCATAAAACAAACATAATAAGTCAAGCATAAGAGTAGATCATCATGGAGGACCAATAAAAAAAGTATCATAGGTTCATTTATTTTCATTTCATATTCATGTTCATAAGAACAAACTCCTTCCATTCATATTTAGCCATTCATTTCATTCCATATTATCCATGGGTTGAAAGAGCTCTCCACTTTTAGAAATACCATTATAAACACACGTGTGTAACCACCTAGATCAAAATGGGTCAGCGGAGGATCAGTGTCATAGAAAATGTCCCATAAGGGGTGAATGACCTTGCGCAAAGCAGTAACATTCGTAGATAGAGTATCTCCACAGGAAGTGTCATACACAAGGCTGATAATATCTAATTTAGGTAGGCAATGATAAACCCACATCTTTTATTTTTATTAATTATGAACTTATTTTTTTTATCACATAGATCAATCAAATTTGTAGGGAGCAAAAATGGATGTAGATCATTATGAAGATCATGTAGATAAGTATCAATCAATAGGACAGAGGATTGCCAAATCATGAAGTTTAATTAAGGTCACATTCCTTGTGTCCACAAATCAGACGTTCGAAAGCTCGAGCGTTTGCTCGTTTCGAGTGCATTCAGCAATCGTCCTAAATAGATTCGGATGTCCGTTTGATCTGTATTCATCGATCGATCATTAATAATTTGGTCGTTCATTTTGAATTCATCATTCAGCCATTCAAAGGTCGTGTACTAAGTGAAAGCCCGAAAGAAATATGATCGTTCGATTTCCACAGGTGGGATCCATGAACTTTCGGTCTAGAGTTTTGATCATCTGAAACTTGACCGATCGTCCATTGAAACTAGGTGCACGATCCTCAGTCGATTGGAGATAATTATTTGATCATCAAAACCTTTTCCGACATGAATAATTCAGACCAGTCGCCCGAAATAATTTCAATCGACCGACTAATTATCATTGTCATTTTCATGTTTCAACATTTTTCCAGTTCAATCGTAAATAGCGTGAAAGGGTCCACCCTGAAACCAAGGGAGTACTAACTAACAACTGAGTCCTCTCCGAATCACAAGAGATAGTTGCCCATCATACGGGCTGGCTTTCGAGCCGAAGCTTGTTCCCTAGCGCGCACCGACTTTCGAGCCGGAGCTTGTTCCCTAGCGCGCTCTGGCTTTCGAGCCTCCGCTTGATCCTTGAATTATTCAAAGTTTCTTTACAAGTAGTCAAGGGCTTATAAGAAAAGTAAGGAAGGAGGCATGGAGGTGGGAAGGCCGACCACAATACGAAGATATTTCTATTTCTATACCAAGTCATGAGCGATAGCGAAGCCAAGCCGCCAATTACGATTAACTGGATCGGATTTTGCAGTTTTTTCTTTTGCAGTACCTCGACATGACATGGGCGTGAAAGAGGTTCAAGAATCAAATTTATTTTTATAAGGGCTAAAAACGAATCACTTATTTTGGCTTTTTGATCCCATATTGTAGGGTGGATCTTGAAAGATATGAAAGATCTCCCTCGAAGCCGTACATACGACTTTCATCGAATACGGCTTTCCATAGACATGTGAGTAAGGCGTAAGAACCCGCCCTTGGGAGGGGAACAACAACTGGAAAACGTTGCTAATACCCCGTAGGCTGAGGAGCAAATCTGACTGTGAGGAACCTCTCGATACCTTATGTTCACTTCGTCACTAGTGGCCGGTTACCTATCTGATTATACCACTAATATCCGTAAGGTCCCCCCTAAGAAAGATCGAAATAGCCAATCAAGCCCTTACGCTCGGGCTTGCTACCCGGGAATCACTGACCCTAATGATTAAAATGAATTTGGTTGGATAGCGCGAACGGTATTTGAATTCAAAAATAATAGATCCAGGGTGTCATGAAGACTATGATGAAAGGGAAGCCAATTGAAGCAAAGTTTCTAAGCCGATCAGAGGCGTCGTAGAAAGGTGGTTTTAGGAGTTAGTTCCTTTCTTTCGTGATGAACTATTGGCACTAGTCCCACATTTTGTCTTTGTGGACCGAGGGGAAAGGGGGGCGTGGTAATAGGCTTCGCTTCGTAGACTGGTTTCCCAGCCGTTGCAAAGACTTCCAAGAGCGGTCAGGGGTGGCGCGGGGGGATTCTGCTAGTCCTTGGGAGCAGCGTAGAGGATGGATAATTTTGAATCAACATAGGTCTAGTTCATGCTTTTGGTGTGCTATGGTTTATTTCCAGATAATGATTAGGTAGTTCGATCCTTTTGATTCTTATCTTCCTAGTAAAGGAGGATCCGGAGTGATAGGTTGAATTACTATATAAAGAAGTCCTCTTCTGATTCAATTGCGAAAACTACGGATTCTCAAGCACTTACCATTCATTTTCTCTTATATAGGTCTGGATTTATGGTCAATCTGTGAGAACAGGGGAGATTCTAGGCATGAATGTGCTGCTGATTCAATATCTATAGCCAATCTTTCTTCTTGCGTTATGGCTTACTTGACTTTGATGAATTCGTGGTTACGAGTGCTAATCGGGACACGAAAACACAAAACCCAATGGGGTCGAATTACTGTATAAATAAGGTTACCATGGAATAATTGAACTAACGAGGGCAACTTAAAGGGAGGTGTTCGAAGTTCGTCAATTAAAGATGAGAAGATTCAGTCGTTCCGTTGATCACGATATCTATCCATTAAGCCAGACAAGCATGGTCTCCCGCATTCTCTCCTTTCATTGGTTAGTTGGATTTGGACTTCGCTTTGTGAATGGAGTTGTACGCATCATGGTCATCCTTTCGTCCTTGATGTTAACGCTCTCGTGCTGATTGTGGGTTCCGGTCAAGGCCGATATGTTTCATAGCAGCCAAGAGGTTTAGTTGATCTATTAGGTCCTTCAATTTTCTTTGTTTGGAGAACCAAAGAAAAAAACATCCTTGATTATGAGGAAAAGAAAAATAGAAAATAGACCAAGATGTATTTTCGTGTTCTCGATGCGTCGTCTCTGGAGCGGATGCAGAATTATTTGTGTACATGTCCGCTATAAATAGAGCAGGATACTTATGTGTCCGTGGGCTTGAATGCAAGTGAAAAAGGGCATTGCTAGCTCTGAATAACCAGCCTAGCAAACGAGTTTCAAACTTTCATTTTGGTCTATATCGGTCATTCGATCTAGTTTCGGACGTCCAACATGGTAGTCGTTATACCCTTGTCGAGATGATTTCGAAAGAGGATCAGTCATTTGTTTTAGTTGAATGAGTCGCATGTCATTGCGAAATCCTTAAATTTTCAATCAAGTTTTCATCCAAAGACTTAAATCTAACATATATAACTTATTTCCATTGACTAGCATGCAACAAAACCCAGATCTAACATGAATGTATCAATGTCAATTCAACATCATTAATTGACTTAACTCTTTTAATCATGTGTATCTTATCAATCCTTCTACTCATCCTAAACATAACTCATTTATCTATCATCATGCTCATTATAAGATGAGAGAACACATATATTGTAACACTCCGAAATTTCACCCTCCTGCCACGTGGCAATGAGCTTATTTTGAGTCGCGTTACCTACAATTCATACTTCTTAGGCCTTTTGTTATATATAATGCGGAAGCAAAATAATTATTTATCTTTCTATAACAGAGTGCGAAAGCGACTTTTCTTTATAACTATTCTTTCCTAATAGTCCTCCAAAGATAACTTAACTTTACATCATATAATTATAGGAATTCTGATTGACTCAACTTTCATGTGCAATTTTACATCAACAGGGAAATAAAATTTTCATGAGCAATGACGCTCAGTACACAAGATAATACAAAGGGATGAAACAACTTAAATAGAATCAAAATTAGTATTTAAGTCAAAATCATCATATAACAAATCATAACATTTCTATACTTTCCATTTCCTTTCCATTCTTTGCTATACTTTTTTGTTCATTTCCATTCTTTACTATACTTTTCAATTCTTTCCTTTTCTTTAACAATTCTTCTTTGGTGCGTTGCACTACATCTTTTACTTTAACAATCCTTATGAACTTCTATATTCATTATCTTAGGCGAGCTCGACTTCTTTTATTATGGATCAACGTGGCACTTTCATATGACTATAACATTGAGTCAAGACTGATCAAACCAAGACTAGGTGAGCGTTTACTTACTCACAAAGGACATGAGCTTCTGATGTAGGAGATGGAGTTGGAAATTACAAGACATGAAATTATTTGGAGTCCAAGTTTGAGTTCTTTTAGGAATTGCGTCTAAATTATTTTAGATATTTAGTTGTTGATTAGTATTTAGTTTTGGTAATACCATTGCTGCTATCAAAGAAAGATTCTATTGGCCTTACTTGAAGAAGGATGTTACTAACTTCGTTAGGCATTGATAGGTTTGTCGAGTGGCGAAAGGATCTTCTTAAAACATGAGTCTCTATCTCCCGTTACCTACACCTACGTCACCGTAGGAGGATATCAGTATGGATTTCATTCTCGGATTACCACGTATACAACGATGTGCAGATTCTATATTTGTTATCGTCGATCGCTTCTTCAAAATGGCTCATTTCATCCCTTGTAAGCGCACTGTATATGCCGACAATGTGGCCAACTTGTTCTTTCGTGAAATAGTGTGTCTCCATGGAATTCCAAAGTCAATTACCTCCGATCGTGACACCAAGTTCCTTTCACACTTTTGGAAAATGTTGCGGCAAAAAATTGATACTACTCTTAATTACAGCACGATCTGTCACCCTCAAACAGATGGTCAAACAGAGGTCATCAATAGATCCTTGGGTAATTTGTTACGTTCAATCTCCAGTGACTGGCCGAAGCAGTAGAATCTTGCCCTTGCACAAGCTGAATTTGCTTTCAATAGTTATGCAGAGTCGAACTACTGACAAGGCCCCTTTTGAAATTGTTTATGGCCATTTACCTCATCAAACTCTTGATTTGGCTATTGATGCTACGAGAGATGATAGCCTTGTCTCAGTGGATTACAGCACGATCTGTCACCCTCAAACAGATGGTCAAACAGAGGTCATCAATAGATCCTTGGGTAATTTGTTACGTTCAATCTCCAGTGACTGGCCGAAGCAGTAGAATCTTGCCCTTGCACAAGCTGAATTTGCTTTCAATAGTTATGCAGAGTCGAACTACTGACAAGGCCCCTTTTGAAATTGTTTATGGCCATTTACCTCATCAAACTCTTGATTTGGCTATTGATGCTACGAGAGATGATAGCCTTGTCTCAGTGGAGGATCTCATTTCTAACATGTTGCAGATTCATGCCCAAACTAAAATTAGCATTGCTCACTCTAATGCCAAGTATAAAGCATTTGTTGACCAACATGAACTCGACGAGTTTTAAGGTTGGAGATTTGGTCATGATTTTTTTTACGAGAGCGATTCCCAGATGGCACTTACAACAAATTAAAAAATAAGAAGTTTGGTCCTTGCAAAATTATTCACAAAATCAATGAAATGCTTAAATTTATTCGAGTATGTTCGAGAGGATTCTGATGTTGTTTGCTCAAGGTCGAGCTCTTTTCAAGATGGGTGGACTGATGTAGGAGATGGAGTTGGAAATTACATGACATGAGATTATTTGGAGTTCAAGTTTGAGTTATTTTAGGAGTTAAGTCTGAGTTATTTTAGATATTTAGTTGTTGATTAGTATTTAGTTTTGGTATTTAGTTATTGTTAGTATTTAATTTCTATTGAGTCAATATTTTTTTATCTAGTATATTAAGAGTCATACTTAGGGTAAAATTTGTATTGCTGAATCCTATAAAAGGAAATTTGGAGATCATTGTTACTCAAACTTTTTAGAAATAATTATTTCTTTCTCTTTGTATTCTCCAAGTTGCAATGCAGATTCATCTCGTACTGTGTTTTCTTGATACCTTTGTATCTCGTTATTTTCTTGGTGTGCCAATTTTGATAGCTCTTCGTATCAGGTTACTACGGTGACCCGCATAAATTAATTATGCTGCTGTGCCGCTGTTGCCCCTTCATCAGCTTCACATATCCACTCAAGTAGGACCGCAACGATCATTTTCTTTTAAAACCGTCATAGAGGGACTATACTTACCTCATATGACGTTGCCATTGTGGGACTATTAATACCCACCTAGTTGGCCTATAACAATCAGTGCACATGAGGATTTCATTTTATAGCTTTTATCTTTTCTTATTTATCAATCTTTTCCATCAGTTCATCAATGTCCGTGCAAGGGCAAAAATATCATTTGACATCTATACAAATCAATACAAAATCAAATCTACGAATTGTGCAGAATCTGGGCTGGGCACAGTCAACCTGGGTCGGGTTAAAGGAGACTCAGTTCGAGCCGCGCACATATCAATTCCTTACCTTTCTGCCTCCAGAACCCGGGCTCGATGTATTGGAAACCAAGTCGGCACAACAACAAACAAGAAATTCGGGTCGGGTCTCGCATGGTGGAAACCAAGCTTCGCACAACAACAAACAAGAAACTCGGGTCGAGTTCCTGTCAACTCAGCTCGGGCTCTGTCCGAACTCGGATTGGATTCGAACTGCGCGGGCCGAGATTGACTCTGGTATGAAGAACTCGGGCTGGATTCTTCCAACTCGAGCTGGGTTCTTATATCGTGAAACACGGGTGCCAAATTACCAAAACTTTGACATCACTTTAAGAGAAATCTAGACATGCTTTAGACGTAAAACAAAAAGGATCTATTCTTGGATAAACAATAATATAAACTATACTTTAATTTTCTTTTATCTTATTCATTCTATCAAGGATATTGCATCCAAAAGTGAACTTGAATCTACGCGTACCTTGTTTAGGCAGAACTACTTGAACAACCCAACTTTCGGCGTGATTTCCTTGACGATGGAGAGGCTCCCAATGAGAACTCTGACGTCTTTTGATAGAGGGTAGAACCGAGGATGGTTGGTCGGTCGGAGCTCTCGCATACGCACACCGAGGAGGAAGAAACGAGGACTCAAAGTAGGAAGAAAAAACTATTTTTTCTAATCATCCAAAAGGCTGATGACTGAGGAGACTTATTTATAGATAAGAGAACTTTGACTCTTGGTGGATCAAACTAATCCGAGATTTAATGCTAAGCATCCTCAAAATCTAATTCTGAATCTTATCCATAATCCCAACCAATCATTTAATTTAAATACTTTATTTATTTCTTTCCTCTCTCCTCTTCTATTCAATATCTTATCTATACATAACTTCTTCTTCTTTTCACTCCATAATCTTTCTTATCTTTTGTTAAACATAATTAAATAATTAAATAAATAATTACTTCATTTAATTATTTATATATGACAAATAATTTAATATTAAATTTATTTCTCTCTCTTTCCTTTCATTCAAATTTTTATCCTTTGGTTGCGTTTGGTACGAGAATATTGAGAGAACTAATTGATGTGATAGAAAAGTTTGGGTTGGTGTTTGGATGAAAAAGTGTAATGATGAGAATTTAAAAAGTTGATGTGATGGATAAGTTTTAGTGGGTGTTTGGATAAAAAATAAGAACTAAGAATATAATTTATTAATAAGAATATATTATTAATATTATTTTTAATAGTAAATAAGAATATATTATTAATATTATAATTTATGTAAATCATTATATTATTAATATTATTTTTATTTATTTTGATTAAATATTTTAAATATTATTAATATTATAATTTACGTACATTTTAAGATCCAAATATAATATATTTTTTAAAAATAATTGAATAATTTAATTAATAAAATATTTATTAATTATTAGACTAATTATTTTATAGTTTTTAATTAATAAAAATTAATAAATTATTTTATAAGATCCCTAATAATGTATTAATATATTATAAATTATATATACATACATTACAAAATAATTAAAAAAATAGATGAAGTTTTTTAAAAAAAGTCAAAGATTGCGGCGTTGAAAAAAAAATGAATGTTCTTGCCAATGTTCTTGCCGAACTTTCCGCGGGAACATTTCGCCAAATGTTCCCACGGAAGTCATGTGATGAAAACATTTTATTACGTATAGTGTTTGGGAATATTTCACGTTGTTCCGTAAAATGTTCCCAAACCAAACACTGCCTTTATGAACTTCTTCCCATCTTGTTTCAACTTTATCTATTTCACATTTTTAAATAAATTACGAAATTAAATAAACTAAATATTTTTGTATACATTTAGTTAATTTAATTCTAACTCTTTATCTTAATTATCTTAATTCTTTTCTTATCCTCTTACACTTTCTTTCTTGTTTTTCCCTTCTCTCTCTTTTCTTCTTCCAACCAAACACTTCATAATATCCCTTATCTTTAATTTCCATCTATGAAATTCAATAATATTAACCATTCTTAATATAGAATTTTTGGAATTAAATACTTTGTTGTAAAAATTTTCGGAATTAAAATAATAAAATAATATTAATATAATTCCTAAATATCTTAAACATAAAAATCTTAATTTCCTTCTTATAAAAAATCCTTGATAACATATGATCACATTGAAAAATTATATTTAAATTATCTAATCTTAATCTAATCACAACTTCTAATTCAACTAAAGTTTAGCTTTTCTTTTCTTTTTTCATTCAAATTCTATCTCTTCATAGCATTTACTTATCTTCTAATTATCTTTTAACCTATCTCTTCTATACGTAATTATTTTGGAATTTCGGAATTAAATAAATCATTATTATTTTTATCTTTTAATTTTTGGGCTAAAATAATAAAATAATATTATTTTATCTTCTAAATATTTTTGAACATATGACCCTATCTTAACTCCCATTAGGACTCCTTTTATATCCTAAACTTCTAGTTATATTTAAATTAAACTTTTGAATCTCTAATCTCGTTATAACCACAACTCATAATCTAATTATGAATTTTTTTTTCCTACCTCTTATCTAATAATACTTTTATTCTCGTTCAAACGTTCCTTATCTTATCTTTTCCTCTTTTTTTATCATTCGGCTAACTAATTTTTATTTCTTTTCAAACTTTATCTTTCTTTAACAAAATCCTAAAATTTGGATTTATTTTAATTACAAAAATTAATTTTTGATTTAGAAAAAATTGGGGTGTTACATATATAAATCGATCCAAAATTCATGTGAGAATAGATCTATACAATTCATAATATCATAGCATACATTTTGAGAAATGTCACAACATCATATGAAACAACACTAAAGGTTTATTATTCTCGAATCGAATCATATAAGTATAAAAGCTACCCCAAAATTAGATGGATCTCAAACCTAACAATCCCTAAGGTTGCATTTGGTTTGAAAACCAATTTGGTTCCCCAAACGCCAGTTTCAGCGGAACAAAAAAATTGAAATTAGGTCTCACGTGACTTATTTTCGGAATCGACATTTTTTTTTCTTTTCTCTCACAAATTTCTCCTATAAAATAAATTATTTAATAAATAATATTTATTATTTATTATTACATTAAAAAATTAATATTTTATTAAATATAGTTAATTTTAAAAATGATTTTTATATTTAAATAAATAGTTTAAACAAAACTTTTTTCCATAATTTTTTTATTTTATAATTCCATTTTAAATAATAATAAAATTATACTTTATAATTATAATAATCATTTTAAATTTAAAACTCATTAAAAATTCATCCATCACATCAACTTTTTCCTATCATATAAACTTATTGATTCCTCATCATTACGTTCCAATTCATTCAAACACACATCGAACTAGTTTATCAATTCAACAATTTATCGAGAACTTAGGAGGATCATAGTTCTGTAACCAAATGCAGCCTAAAAGATGCAAATTTTCCTCACGAATCTACCCACAACCTAGATCCCGAATTACGCACTGTTTTGGCCAATTTTTGTTCATCCCTTTGTCGAATCAAGCTTTAGCCTCTTCTCCTTCGCCCTCCTACGTCCCCTGCACCTGAAGGACCTGCCGGATTCGCCCCCACGTAATTTGGTCAAGATCACGTCGCAGAGCACAAACAGGCAAAAAATGAAGAGAGTGAGACTATGAAGAAAATGGAGAAAGGAAATGAAAAATATAACTTTTATAACGTTATCTTTTGCATATGTAGGAGGTTATAAGTTTCAGCAATTACGGTAGTTCAATAATGAAGAACTTTCGGATGTTCGAAATTATTTCGATCCTCAGTAGAGCATCGGCCAAAATGTTAAATCCGTCGCGATAAGAAACACCCGTTTTACTTTTTACGTCAGCATTATAAAAAATTAATTTTTTTTATAAAATTTTAGCGTGTTACATAATTAATCAAATACTAATTATTAATTGTGGCGGGAACAATTTACTACCATAATTTAGCTTGGATCCTGGTTGAGGTGTCTCAGCTTGATTACTTTTGTATGATTAAATTGTAAAACATGAGATCTGCACATAAACCGATGCACTATATTTAACCCGGATCTGTCGATGGAATCTGACTAGATTTTGTCTCGATCTAACGTTTATAATTTGGAGAATGCAGAACCGACACATGCGCGTTTTAACTTTTAACCTCTGCTTTAGAGTTTAGACGCTACCTGGTTGAGATTAAGCTATATAAATTTAGAATTAAAGTTTCATCTAATCCTGCTAATTTTTTTGTTTATGATATTAAAATATAAATAATAGTTTATCATATTGATTATCATATCTTAAAGTATTAATGAGGTTGAGGATAAAATCTTATTGTTATATGTATGTTTTTTTTTAACTTATTAATCCGCCTCTGGTAGTCATATTGAATTGAATCAAAGTAATAGCATGGTCTCGCTCAATTTTTGTATCCAAACTTTATTGGAGCAGTTCTTAATATTAATACAATTACTTTTTTAAAAAAAGTAATATCATTTTTTTTTGTTGTTTCGTTGGATAATTGAGATGCTTGTTTAACATGTAGCTTACTACCTTTGTCAAATTATTAATTGTTGTTTTATTTATAAGGACCATAAAGTTTGTAATCATTATCTTATACCAGGACTCACGTGATAAAGGGTAATTATGTCTGTATAATTGTATCCGTAAGGTTACTGTAGCAAATGGAAATGGTCTTTAGATCCAGGGATGATGAATATTATAAAACTACGAAGTATATAATTGTAATATTATAATTTATAATAATTATTAAAACTAATTTATTAGCACTTAAATGTGATAAATGGGCGACAGATAAATACAAGTTCTGGAAATTTATATTCCAAATTATTAATCAATAAATTAGTATAAGATGAATTACAAGAAAAAATGGTTCACAATCAAGTTGATAGTTATAAAGAATATATGAGAAAATGAACAAAATTTTATTAGGTGAAAGTGATATAGATGGGCTAATTTTTTTATGAGAAAAACTACATCTTTTAAATATTTTTAGGAAACCCCTTATATTTATGTTTTTGATAATTTTTAGAAATAATTATTTTATTAGTTAACAAGAATATCATATGTGATATTGAAGTATCATAATTTGTCTTATATCATTTTTGTAATATATTTTTACATAATCTATGAATTAACTAGATAATTTATGTATATTGGATGATGAATATAAAGTAATAAAATTTATATAACACCAAGTAGTTAGGACTCCGGCTGCAACTACTTATTCATTTGGGACCTTTTTATTGAAATCGTAATTCTTCCAAGTTCAAAATGAGTAATTGAATTGTTAAATTACTTATGTATATAATGGAACATAATGATGAGTAATAAAAAAATTGATGTAATAGAAAAAAATAAATGTGATGGATTAATTTTAGTAAGTGTTTGAATAAAAATGGATATTGTAAATATAATTTTTTTTATTTTGTTAACTAATAAAAATAAAAGTATAAATTAAAATTTTTTATTAAAATCACTTTGTCAAAAAATATAGAATTTAAATATAATAACTTATATTTTACTAAATTATATTTAATAAAATATTAAATGTTTTAATGAAATGATAAGTTATGAATAATATTATACTAATCATATATAATAAATATTATATACTTAATAAATAAATTATTTTTATGTAGTAAATGTAAAAACAAGAAAATGATAAAAGAAAAAACGCTACCTTGTAATTGTTTGATAGATTACTGCTTAAATAAATTATTACTACTTAAATTATCGATACATTACATTATAGTATGAAAATTATCACATATTATTATAAATTAACAAATCAAAAATAGAAAGTGAATATGATAAAAAAGATGAGATAAGTTTTATCATTTGAAATAATAAAAATAAATTTGAATGACATTAATTTATTAATAAAATATGATTTTCTCAAAAACAATTGAATGAATATTTTTATTAAGGAAAAAAGGAATATGTGGATCCAAAATATGTCCACATATATAGACTCATCCTTGTTTGATAAATCAATGGTGATGTTTGATAAATATTTTTTTCAGTGAATTTAAAATGGTAATTTATAAATTAATGATAGTCCATATATGTGAATTCATCTTAAATCCACACAGTCCTCAATCCCTTTTATTAAAATGCATTTCAATTAATTAGCATTTTGAAAGACACATCTTATGCCTATCATCTAGTATCAGGAGGTGATAATTAAAATTATTAAAATTATCAATAATCAATAATAACTAAATGATGTAATATAATGGATCTTAAGAATTTCAAATAAAACAATAGATAATCTATCTACGTTATATTACCAAACGGCCCCTTTCTTAATAGAAATATTATATCACTGTAGTCTGTGTACATGATTTTGAAAAAGATAAAAAAATGAGAAAATTTTGAAAATGATAAAAAAAGGGGAAGAATAAAAAAACATATATTAGAATTGAGTAGGCCCACAATAATTCCAATACATCAACACGTGACATCCTTGTAGCTGACGGAGGAACACGTGGCATGTCGCGTTCCCCCCAATCTGTGGATGATCCGCACCACCCACTTTTTTTTCTCTCTCCGCATATTTTGTACAAATTCGGAATTAATTTGTGTGATTGAAATGTATGATTCTATGTATAAATAAATTGGTGTTTAATAAAAAAATCAATTTTATAAAATAAAAGCAGAGTTATAGATTCGAAATGGAATGATTAAAATTACAATGGCTTTCTGACTTTCTGTACCAGTCTTGGATTCAAATTTTGTATTCGAATCTATGATTAGAAACTCGAAATCTGTAGATTCTATATTAATTTAAAATTAAATTGAATCATAGATTCAATAATTAAATTATTAGAAGAATTATTTCCTCGAATCATCCCTAAATTATCATGATTTTTCAAATTTAACCTCAAACTACGAACTTCATTTTTCGAGTTTCTAAGCTATCGCGATTTTTTTAATTTGATTTTTTCGTCCAATTTCGTCAACTTCTCAATTAACTTTAATTTTTTGAATTTATCAAAAGACCATTACACCCCTACCTTAGGCGTCTTAAAATCGTATGAAATAAAGAAGACTACGACTTTAAGGCGTCTAATGCAGGAGTATAATGATCTTTTCACAAATCTAAAAAATCAAACTGAGGAGCTGACGAAATTAGACGGAATGATCAAATTGGAAAAATCACGATAATTTAGGGATCCAAAAAATAAAATTCATAATTTGATATTAAATCTGAAAAATCGTGATAGTTTAGGGGTGGTTTGATAAAATAATCCTTATTAGAATTAAGTTCACACATCATGAATAAATTACTCAATTTTGTTTAACTTGTCTTCACGAAATATTGTCACATAATTATATTTATAATTAATAGGGGAAAAATGTTTATGCTACTTTTTCAAGGCACAATTGACTATGAATTCAAGGGGGAAAAAATGTTCAATCGAAATCGTGAATTTAACGATGATTAAATATCTCGGTCAATTCTTAATTAATTGTTATCGAATGTTTTTATCAAAAATTATATTCCAAGTTTGAAATATATTTATTAAAGTGTCAATTATTGTGTAATTTTTTTTCAATTGAACTTATTGATATCTAAATTATTAGCATCTAATTAATTTAATATTCGAATAAAAACTATATGAATAAATTCTAATAAAAATAATGGTTCTAAAAATCGAACCAGTAGAGAAGAAACGTGTATATGTTGAACATCACAAATTCAAATTTACCTTATCTATAGAGTTATTTTCATAAACATCTTCTAAACTATTACAATTTTCGCATAACTACGAACTTATTTTTTTGTATTCCTAAACTATTATGATTTTTTTACTTTATTTCTTCCGTCTACTTTTGTTATGTTTTTCGTTACTTTTGATTTTTCTCATTTATAAAAAATTAAATTACCCCTCCCTTCATAACATATCAAATAATAAATATAAAATAAAGAAAAAAAATCAAGGGGAAGGGAATTTAGTCTTTTTTCGTAAATAACAATTTTTTTACTACTTTAATCCTTCCAACATTTTTTTTATTTTTTATATTTATTATTTCATATTTTTTTAGAGGAAGAAGGTAATTTAGTTTTTTCATAAATGAAAAAAAAGTAAAACTAACGGAAGACATAACAGAAATAACGGGAGCACTAAAATGAAAAAGTCATGATAGTTTAAAATTTTTAAAAAATAAATTCACAATGAAAAATTATGATAATTTAAGATAGATTTATGAAAATAATCCTTATATATATAAAACAAAAGCAAGTGCACTAAATAAGCAAGAGTTAGACAAAAGAAAAGGCAATAAATGCGGAAGAAGAACAAAATAGATATCTGACTTGGTGTGCCCCCACAACACTTTGAGCACGTAGAACAGCTCAGACTTGCACATGGTCGCACTATTTGTATATCACTATTTGTTGTTCTTTTTTAGCCCCCTAAAAAAATTGCTTGATGAGTTGGAGATGGATCGAGGTTTTATAAAATTCAATTGTCAAATGAGATTACTGATTCCTTTTACTTAATTAATAATCCAATTGCAGCAACATGTCAAATTTCATGAGTCAAATTATGCATTTAATTTTAATTTATTCATGATATCATCTGGCACATGTCTACATATTTTTTTTAAAATATATTTCGTCTTATAATATATCTCTTGTAAATATATACTAACTTTTGTGGAAATTGGACTTGTGACCTACATATAAAAAAAAAGATGCATAAAAGATAATTGACTCCATCAAATGAAATTTTACTCCAAAGACAAAGTAATATTAGATTTCTTAAGATAATGATTATATAGATGTAGTAGAGCACTACTTTATGTCCTTAAATCAATGAAATAATTACATGTCTACCTATAGAAGTATCTTGAGAACAAGAGGTGTAAATTTAAATCACTTTAATGCTAAGTGTAAAATCAATTGTCAATAATTTATTTTAATAAAAGGTGTGGATTTTAGTAAACAGCTTGGGAAGTGAAGTGAGCCATTAATTGGGGAGCGGCCTTGGCCCCTCTCATTTTTTGAGATCTTTATATAAATTAATATAAAATTATAAAGGAAATATAAAATATACTATTTTTCATGTTGGCCCAAATATAAAATATACTATTTTTTCATGTTGGCTCCCTCCTAAAACATCAATCATTCAATCTATCTCTATCTCTGTTTGATGAGATGAATGTGTAGATTTTTTATATATTTTTTTCTGTAGATCTAGATTCATCATTAGAATAAGGTTTGGTAGTACTTTTTTTTATTACAAAAGAAAATTTATGTTAAAATTGAAAATAAAAAAACATATAAATCTCAGGTACTTTTAGAAACTTCATCAAACCAACCCCAAGAGTGCATACCAATTGATAAGACTCATGCTTATCCAACACTACATGAGCAAACATATATAAACACAAAAAATGTTAGTAATTAATTTATAAATTGTTCAATATTTCCTAATCTATTTTGTTTGGATAAGCTCATGCATATAAGGTTAAGTAGGGTCATTTGAGTAGTTGATAGCACCAAGTATATTTCAATTATTCTTTTTTGAATTATTCGAGAGACCAATGTATAATTTATTTAATTAAACTATGAAATATCAATATAACTCCGTTCCCAATAATTTGTTTAGATCTCAGACTACGTGACAGAGGTAAAAAAAGTGGTAAAAGTTTGGACTTTTCCTAAGTCGGAGAAAAAACAAAAAAAAAAACAATTGGACTTTTTGGTAAAATGGCTTCGTTTCAATTATTATACAAAATGTTCACAAGATCTGGAGGATGCGGCTGCCAACGTCTTATTAAACGCCAAGCCAAACCCCCCAAAACCTTTGCCTGCCTCTTCTCTCCTCTCTCCTGCCGGGAGCCTTGGGCAAAAGGGCAGACCCTCTTCGAGGTCTCCGCCGAGAGCTCGGTTGCTGGCCGCTGCCGGCGCAGGTGAGCTCGCAGTGTCCTTTGCTCTCACACCACTTTGATATCATTCTTTTCTATTTTTTTTCTCTGGTAAAAAGTTGGTTTCTTTAGCATGGTTCATGTTTGCTTACTTTTCTGGACGTCACAGGATGCAGTTTCAGCTGCTTTGGGACTGCTTATTTTTTTCTTTGTTGCAGTGGCATTGTGGTCAAGAACTCTGTTTTTTTTTTCCTTTTTTGTTTCTACTATAAGAGTTTTAGATGTTAAAAAGTGTTAACTTGGTTCAGTAATTGGCAAAAAATGTCTTCTTTTTTTAGCTGTTTAGGCTTTTCTCGGTGCTCTGGCCATCTACTGACCACTTGCAGTTAGGCAAAAGATGGGATTTTGTCACTGTAGTAGTTACTTGACCCTCCTACATGCAAATGGTTTTTTTTTTTTGCTCTGTTAAAATCGTTATTGATGTGGAGTAAGGGTGACTGCTGCCCAAGAACCCCGGATCTGTCACCTGTTATATACGTTTTCGGTTATGCTTTCTACAGATACAAAATCCCTGATGTTGGGTCCGAGAACTAAAACAAATTTGCTTTCCTGATTGATTTTCATTTGTCCCCTTGCATTTTCTTTCTGATATGAGTTCCATTTCTCTCTTGTTAACTGTATTCTGATAGTCTGAATTTAAATGGTTTTAAGCAACTACACAATTTATCATCTTTGATCTCCCTGCATATGATTAGTCTCTTGAGCCAAAGAGAAAATGACATCCTTTCCTGTCAATGATGTATTTATTTTTTCCACGTCCTTCTTTGTTGACGTTTGTGGAGTTCATGTATAAATCTGCGTAGTATTGATGGAAGATCTACCAGAACTGAGTTTAATAGTGATTCATAGCCAAAAGAGTGAATGTGTGGAATATAAATGATATGTTAGCATTGTGTTGACAGTTCAGTTACTTGCTTTTATGAATCACTCTGTTCTAACTGATTTCAGGAACTTGAGCAGAGAGAGAAGTGGTATTTTACATATAGTTTGATAGAAATAAGTTCAAAAGTTAATATGTAAATAAAATGGCAGATGCATTGCGTTCTTTTCTTCTTTCTCATCATCTTGCTAGTTGAAACTATGGTAATTGTATTACCTATTTACCTAGCTGTAGTTGTTTCTTTATAACTATCAACTTGATTGTGAACAATTATTTCTTGTAATTCATAATTATATATTGTTTAATAATTTGGAATATGATTTTCCAGAACTGGTATTTCGTTTCTAGTTCCATGACATTTCACTTCACAAATTTGGTTTTCTTACATATATTATTTAAGATAAATGCCAGTCTAGTAGATTGGTTCTCAGATCAACATGGTCTGCATAAACATAAAATTAAGGATAATTTCACTTGAGATAAATTTTTTTATCCACTCACAAGCGTCCTTTTCTGTTCAGGCTGAGGTCCCAATCATGTCTGATCTTCAGGCACCTCTGAGACCAAAAAGGAAGAAGATTTTGGTCGACTATTTAGTACAGTTCAGATGGATAATTGTCATTTTTGTTGTCCTTCCTGTCTCTTGCTTTATTTATTTTCGCCTCTATCTTGGAGATATGTGGTCTGCTATGAAGTCAGAGAAGCGTCGCCAGAAGGAACATGAAGAAAATGTTAAGAAGGCCATGCATCGTCTCAAGCAAAGAGATCCAAAGAAAGATGGACTTGTCTGCACAGCCAGGAAGCCGTACATTGCTGTTGGAATGCGCAACTGTGACTATAAGCGCGCAAGACACTTTGAGATTGATCTTTCTGCATTTAGAAACATTCTTGAGGTTGATAGAGAGAGAATGATAGCAAAGGTCGAGCCTCTTGTTAATATGGGACAGATTACCAGATACACTGTGCCCATGAATCTTGCTCTTGCTGTTGTTGCAGAGCTTGATGATCTCACGGTTGGAGGATTAATCAATGGATATGGAATTGAAGGAAGCTCACATATCTATGGCCTTTTCTCTGATACTGTTGTTGCCATGGAAGTTCTTCTTGCAGATGGGCGAGTGGTAAGGTGTACAAAGGACAACGAGTATTCAGATCTTTTCTATGGAATTCCCTGGTCTCAAGGAACACTTGGTCTTCTGCTTTCTGCAGAAATAAAACTTATTCCTGTTAAGGAGTACATGAGGCTAACATACACCCCACACAGGGGAAATCTGCAAGAACTTGCTCAGGCTTATGCCGATTCTTTTGCACCGAGAGATGGGGATCAGTCCAAGGTCCCTGACTTTGTTGAAGGGATGATCTATACGCCAACTGAAGCTGTGCATATGACTGGGAGGTATGCTTCCAAGGAAGAGGCCAAACAGAAGGGCAATGTCATCAACAGTGTAGGATGGTGGTTCAAACCTTGGTTTTACCAACATGCTCAGACTGCTCTGGAAAGGGGTGAGTTTGTGGAATACATCCCCACGAGGCAATATTACCACAGGCACACAAGATGCTTGTATTGGGAAGGCAAGCTGATCCTGCCGTTTGCTGATCAGTGGTGGTTCAGATGGCTCTTGGGCTGGATGATGCCTCCAAAGGTTTCTCTGCTTAAGGCCACTCAAGGCGAGTCTATCAGAAATTATTACCATGACATGCACGTGATCCAGGATCTATTGGTTCCTTTATACAAGGTCGGAGATGCTCTTGAATACTGCCATAAAGAGATGGAGGTACTGACCACCAACCACAAACTAAAGATTCACTGATACTTCTATCGCATGACAAAGTATCGACTGAAAACATAAACCTTTCTTGTGTCCGTCTTTCAGGTGTATCCAATCTGGCTCTGTCCGCATCGCCTCTTCAAGCTTCCCTACAAGCCTATGGTGTATCCAGAAGCAGGATTCGAGCATCACCACAGACAAGGTGACACTAGCTATGCCCAAATGTTCACAGACATTGGTGTGTACTATGCCCCAGGTCCTGTCTTAAGGGGCGAGGAGTTCAATGGCGCCGAGGCTGTCCGCAATCTTGAGGAATGGTTGATCCAAAACAACAGTTTCCAGCCACAGTATGCGGTCTCCGAGCTGAGCGAGAAGAACTTCTGGAGGATGTTCGATGGAGCACACTACGAGAGCTGCCGCCGGAAGTACGGGGCAGTTGGTACCTTCATGAATGTGTACTACAAATCCAAGAAGGGGAAGAAGACTGAGAAGGAGGTCCAGGAAGCTGAATCAGAGATCCTCGAACCGGCCTATGCTGATGAAGTCTAGCTGTTGATGTAGATCCACGAGCTCTGCTCGCTCTTTGTGTTTTAGATTGAAAGTTCTAATCTGTGTGCCAGTGACAATTATCTTCTTTGCTTGTTCACTCCTGTTCTAGTACTTGTTAGTTCATTTTAAGCAGCACTGTTTTGCTACATCAAATCTAATTTGTCTGATTCATTTGGTTCTTCTTTCAGCATTATTGGTTGTGGCTTGTCCGTGCATTGCTGCAATAAGGGTGCGTTCACTGTATTGTCATTCAATATTACCTAGTAATATAGATTGTTTCTAAAAAAAATTGTCACTTATTAAATTGCCAGTAATGTACATTATCTTATTTAGTATGCATAAGTAATTTATCTGGCAATCCATATTAGTTATTTATAAGAAAATACAGATTTATGAGTTAATATATCATTTTTATCAATATACCCCTAATTAAAAGAATTATGTCTAGATATATAAATTATTTTTAATTTCGTAAACTTAAATCACAAATATATATTCTCACTCATAAAATTAAAATTTATAAAATAATTAATATATTTTAAAAATATGATAATAATATAATCATAATAATTATAATATTTATTTGATTAATTTTATAATTTATTTAATTATTATTATAATTTATTCAATGTGTTTTAGAATTTATTTAAATAAAACTATAAAGGACAAATGTGGAAAGTAAAATTTAAAAGATTTCAACCAGGTGGTAATATGGGTTGCCTATCCTCCCATAAGTAATTTGCATTGCCACTTCATAAACAATGTGGATTGCTTGGGCAATATAGATTACTCATTACCTGTCACAAGTGAACATGGTAATATGGTGGGCCCAAGTAATTTAATAGAACATTACCTGATAATCTACAAAAATTACCTTTAGGGTGCGTTCACTGCATTGTCATTTAACATTACCTAGCAATGTAGATTGCTTCTCAAAAAGATTGCCACTTGTTAAATTACCAGCAATATACATTACCTTATTTACTATGCATAAGTAATCTATCTAGTAATTCATATTAGTTATTTATAAGAAAATACAGATTTATGAGTTAATATATAACTTTTACCAATATACCCCTAATCAAAAGAATTATGTTTAGATATATAAATTATTTTTAACTTCGTAAACTTAAATCACAAATATATATTCTCACCTATAAAATTAAAATTTATAAAATAATTAATATATTTTAAAATATGATAATAATATAGTCATAATAATTATAGTATTTATTTGATTAATTTTATACTTTATTTATTTATTATTATAATTTATTCAATGTGTTTTAGAATTTATTTAAATAAAACTGGAAAGGACAAATGGGGAAAGTAAAATTTAAAAGATTACAACCCAGTGATAATGTAAATTATCTACCCTCCCATACAATCTACATTGTCACTTCATAGGCAATGTGGATTGCCTGGTTGCCCATTACCTGTCACAAATGAACAAGGTAATGTGGTAGGGCCAGATAATTTAATACAATATTACCTAGTAATCTACAAAGATTATCTGAAACGCCCCCTAAAAGAAACGTCCCCTAAATTTGTAACTTGATATGTGCTATGAATAGTTCCTAGAACTATAATTCTAATCCATATGATAGATCCGATGGAATCTAAGCCTCCGAAAGTGACATTGCTGTCTGACAGCCTTACACGTTTGTCTTCGACGCATCTTTTTGGGATCTCAGTTGCAAGCGTTGGATACGGGAAAACAACAGCACAATGAAGCGCAGTTGTCACATGATCTCTACAGTGTGGTTTTATCCTAGGGGTATTTCGCTCTCTTAAATTATCGTAATTTTTCGTATTTAATTCTAAATTTTGAATTTATTTTTTTATTTTTAAACTATCACGATTTTTTCACTTTAATTTTTTCGTCTATTTTTTTTACGTTTTTCATTACTTTTAATTGTTTTCATTTATGAAAAGATTAAATTACCCCTCCTTTCATAACACATCAAATAATAAATATAAAAAAAAAGAAATCAGGGAAAGTAATTTAGTCTTTTTCATAAATGACAATTTTTTTACCATTTTGATCCTTCCAACTATTTTTTTAATTTTGTATATTTATTATTTCATACTTTTCTAAAGGAAGAGATAATTTAATTTTTTCATAAATGAAAAAAGTAAAATCAACGAAAAATATAACAGAAATGAAAAAAATTATAATAGTTTAGGAATTCAAAAAAATAAATTAGTAATTTCGGATTAGATGTGAAAAATTGATAGTTTAAAAGAGATTTATGAAAATAATCCTTTATTGTAATTGAAAGGGAGATAGGTGGCAACTTCTTTTTACGTCGATAATTTAGCATCAGTCAATCTTAGAAACAACGATCTTACTATTAAATTAAAAGATATTTTTTTCGAGACCAGACCTCCTATAAACATAAAAAAACAACACGTTTGAATGATTTCATTTGTTTCTGAGTTACAAACTTTTTAATAGGCATCTAAATATTTAATAGTAATTATTATTTACTCTCCTCATAACCTTTTTTTAAAAAATACAAGGACCCATGGGGATAAGTAAGAAAAGCCTGAAAAATCTTCCTAATATTTTTACTTCTTAAAAGGAAACAAGTTAGACAATTTGTTATACAATTTAATTTGACGAAAATATGGAGAGAGAGAGAGAGAGAGAGAGAGAGAGAGAGAGAGAGAGAGAGAGAGAGAGAGAGAGAGAGAGAGAGAGAGAGAGATTTAAATACCTTGAACTCTGGTCCAGATATTTAGCAGAATCGCATGTAAGGGAAGTGATTAGGGTTTTTTTCCGTTCTTTAGTTTTTTGTTCAGTTTGTGTTAATGTTAGATTCCTTCTGTTTAGTACGTAAGGCTGGTACATAGAAATCATATCCATAATGACGACCTCCAAGTGTTTGCATAAATTCATGATTGACGGAAATATATTTATTTGATGTTTGGTGGATAACTCCATAATTTTCCACTTCTAGTTCATTTCTGACGTTAGCTTTGAGTTATATGCTGTTTTCTTTTGTCCAAATTTTTTTTGGGTCTGTTCTTTTAGGGTACAAAAGTCTTTATGTTCTTTCTTAGATTTTTTTTTGTTTTTGTTTGGAGAGATGATGTACAATGGTAAAATATTGTGATATCGACGAAATTTGATATTATGCGTTGCATTTTATATTGTATATAAGGGATTCAATGAGATTCATATGCTTTGTTATTGTGTCAACTCATCTTATGGTTCTGCGTTCTGAACTTGAAAAAATTCTTTTG
The DNA here is from genome assembly GCA_030549335.1 of Pontederia crassipes. Classification (NCBI taxonomy): domain Eukaryota; kingdom Viridiplantae; phylum Streptophyta; class Magnoliopsida; order Commelinales; family Pontederiaceae; genus Pontederia; species Pontederia crassipes. Next base: position 63,277,344 of record CM060196.1, on the reverse strand, counting down.
GCAAACGTAAGATAAATAATTCATGGTGATGGGAAAAAAGGACGTATAAGTTTATGAGCATGAGAAAAACCAATATCATTTTAACTACTTGATACATTAAAAGATGTAAAGTGATTAAATAAACATAGATACATCAATCAGAGTTATCTTTAAAAAGAGGAGTTTTAAACATTTTCAGAGGAATTATTTTTTAAGGCTCCCCCTCTCACTCCCTATATCTCTCTGTCCCCTAGCTGAGATCTCTTGGCACTTCGTCATTTTGCTATTTAAGACAGATTGTTAGGAAATTAGAATAAGGCTTTGTTGTTGTTGTTGTTGTTAGGAAATTAGAATTATGAGATGAGAGAGGATTGTTAGGACAAATTGTTATACTTCATGTTTTCTTATGATCATTAATATATTTAGAACACTACTAGGAACTTATGAGTTATGATCATAATGTAAATGTTTGATGATATGTTTGTTGTTAACTTATATAACATTAATAATGTTATTATTAATAATTTTGAGGAGAGAGGCTCTTCTCTCCCCCTCCTCCCAGGAATGAGGACTTGAATATTTATTGAGTTGGTTTTACTTGTTTGACAACATTGCAGTTCCATCAACCTCCCTCCTTGAGGCAACACCGCACCCAATTACCTTATCTCTCCTTTTCTGTGATGAAGCACTGGTAGGGCAGCAGCAAATCAGCTTCCTCAGAAGGTAAGCTTTAGGAGAGTTTTAAGTTATTCCTCTATTCATAGATTTTTTACTCATGTCTTATAGCATGTTTATGGCCATCCTCTCCACGTGGTTAGCAGTAGAAGATTTAAATTTATTCCAATTTTGTTCATCTGATGCTTTTACTTTTTCAAAATATGGAGCTTTATGTTAATAAATTGATGTCATATGCTTGATTGCTTGGTAAGAAGCAAATGTCTTGCCTTTACGACAGAGATTGACAGAATCCCCGGTTGCCCTGAATCAAAAGCAGCAGGTATCACCCCAAGCAAGAAGAAGAATGAGAGAAGGCAAAAACCATCTGCCTTAGATGTTTCAATTGGAGGGTTAGGCAATCCTGCTGCTGGTAAGAATGATGAGATAAGTCCTCTATTGCTGCTCTTTTTTTTTTAGAGAGAGAGAGAGAGAGAGCATATATTGTCTTACTTATTGGATATAAATAGTAAGACATGATTATTAGCTTTGTAGTGAGGTTTTAGGAGTTAGAATTTTGGAATTTAAGAATGCTCACATGTTTCAATCCCTTATGAAGCATTCTTAGATCATCTTTCTCCTTTTTGTGTCTTGCTTCAGACTTCTTAAGTTAAATTACTGCATTGTGATTGTTATACAAAACTTACTCCAAATTTGTGAATTCCAACAATTGAAAAACCTTCCTAGTTGGTAATCTTAGAACATTTGAATCAAGAAAATTATGACACTATTTCAAAGGAAGGTGCAATCAACCATGGTGATAATATTTTACACACTAGTAATAAATTTTTGCATTAAATTTTTAACCTTTTTCTTGAGCATCTGCACTTTGGTCTTTTAGGGGTTAAAGGATGACTAGCTAAAGTCTGCCTACACAATAGTTTTATTATGAAGTATTTGAAAACTTATGTTTTCTTCAATCTTCACAATTAGCCTTTTGCTGGAATCTAGTTTATTAAATGTTGTTTGTGTACCTTCTCGCCTTAGTTTCTTGATGTGTAACTTTTTTAAAAAATTAATATATCTACACTTATCAATACTTGGAACTAAACATGAACTATTTTCTGAGGATGTGCATGAAGAGGGTTTTGAATATATCATTGATGAACCTACTATGGAAGAAAGACTTGCAAGTCTTAATTTGCTTCAAGATGACAAATTAATAATCATGTCTACACCGGAGGCATCCACACCGCCAATTAAACCCCCAAGTGCAGATTCAATGCATGTTTTGTTGAAGAAAGCACTACATACTGAAGACAATGCTTTGTTATTGAATTGTTTACAGATAATTGATGAAAAGGTCTGTTGTTTCTTTTGCTTACTGTCGAATAAATTTTGTGTCAGTGTCCTGATTCCTAATCATTGTCTCTGATTTTCTATTAGCATAGTTTGCATGAAGAAAAACTTCTCCAATCTCATGATAGAACACATAAATAATTGATCGCTTGCAATTTATTGACCTTGAATGAACATGTATTCCTGTTACGGTCACTACTATTGGAGAATTAAAATGTATAGTGCATATGTAATTCATGCTACCCATGTCTTTATCATTCTTAGGATCACTAATTACAATAAAAGTTTGTGATTGCCCTAAGTGTTCTCATTATATGTGTTTCTATTTTAGTTTCTCTTGATTTTCTCTTAAGTTTGTTCAACATGCAGGTAATCACAAAATCAATATCACTTCTGAATCCAGCTGATGTTGTCAAGCTTCTAAAGTCACTTCTATCATTAATTGAATCAAGGTAATATTCTAATTTGTTAGAAGAGAATTAATAATAATACTAGAACTACAATAATCGTAGTCATCCACTCTCCCATAAAGAATGTTGAAGAGTTTGATATGAAAACAAAAAAAAAGGTCTTCTTGATTTTCTTTTGAGTTTGGGAAAATTATACCAAATGCCCTTCAACTTTAAAGTTTGTTCGGCGATATCCTCTAACTTCACTTTGTAACACAAATGCCCTTCGTTTTTTAACGCGTTTCACCTGATGCCCTCTTTACTTGGGATAGCCGATTTTTCAGTTTTTCGTCGTGTGACGTCCACGTAACTATCTCCTCTCTCCTCCATACAAATAGTCGTCCGACATGACATGCTCCGACGTGACACATAAAATTACACCAATGCCCTCTAACTTTAAGGTTTGCTCAACGATATGCTCCAACTTTACTTTGTAACACAAATGTCCTTCATCTTTTAACATGTTTCACCCGATGTCATCTTTACTTGGGACAGTCGGTTTCTCGATTTTTCGTCGATGTTACATCCACGTGACCATCTCCTCTCTTCTTCACGTAAATAGTTGTCCGACGTGACATGCTTCGACGTGGCACATAAAATTATACCAAATGTCCTTCAACTTTAAAGTTTGCTCACCAAATGCACATAAAATTACACTAATTTGAGCAAAGACGGTGGTCGACAAACGCGAATGATGAACGATGAAGGAGGCGAACGATGAAGAAGAGCGAACGGCAAAGGAGTGCGAACAACGAAGAAGGTTTCACACGAACAATGACAAAGAGGGAAATAAGGAAATAATTTAACAGTGAGTGGATCAACTTACCGTAAGTAAGATGGTTTAATATGTGGTGCCACATTGGAGCATACCACGTCGGACAGTTATTTGCATGGAGGAGAGAGGAGATGGCCACGTGAACGCCACGTCGACGAAAAATCAGAAAATCGACTGTCCCAAGTAAAGAGGGCATCGGGTGAAATGTATTAAAAGATGAAGGGCATTTGTATTACAAAGTGAAAGTGAAGTTGGAGAGTATCGCTGAGCAAATCTTAAAGTTGGAGGGCATTGGTGTAATTTTATGTGCCACGTCGGAGCATGCCACGTCAGACGACTATTTGCGTGAAGGAGATAGGAGATGGCCACGTGAACACCACGTCGACAAAAAACCGAAAAACCGGCTATCTCGGGTAAAGATTGCATCGGGTGAAACACGTTAAAAGATGAAAAACATTTATGTTACAAAGTGAAGTTTGAGGGTATCGCTGTGCAAATCTTAAAGTTGGAGGGCATTTGGTATATTTTTTTTCCTTTGAGTTTATTTCAGTTAGATTGTTGATCTATAATAGTATAACCTATCTTATAAGTGATAGTTCTGACTCAGGTAGCATAAACAAGTGCATTTTGTGATATTAGAAACAAAGACCCTTTAACTGCTTTGTTGAATTTTATGTTGTTTACCTTGAGAGAAGAGGAATATGGTCTTGAAAATGTTTGGGTGTGTGCTATATGTTGTGTAAAACCTTTTGTTTAAATTTTGCTTCCTGTTTTCGCAGAGGCATCATCTTGATTTGTGTAATTAGATGGCTAAGAGGTTTGCTTAGTCAATACTCAAGCAACATAATGTCCCAAGAATCATCATTACTTATTCTCAACTCTCTGTATCAGGTATTATTTTACATCTTTCAAAATGTTAGTTATAATTTTTGTAGTTTTTTAGGGGATTTTTGTAGTTTTCTTCTCAAAGTTAAGTTTAAAAGTGTTGCGGCCAAATTCATGAAAACTCCAGAATAAGAGCTTTTGAACAACCAAATGAGATATAAAAGAGAACTAGGTAAGAGCATATTGGGATAAAAGAAAATGACCATACCAAAAATATAAGAACAAGGTAAAAGTAACGTCAATACATATCTTGTCATCAACAAAATTGAGTATACTAAACTTATGTGTTGTTTTTCGCATTTGTAGAATTTGAACTTATGTATTGTTTTCCGCATATTGTATAATTTCAACTATGTTTTGGTGCTTAAGCCACTAAAAAGTTTACTGAATCAAACTAGTCCCGAAATATTAAAAGGAACTGTAATTTAAAATGTCTGATTAACTTGGAAATGTTATCCATGTAATTGAAATTAGCATTGTTATACTCTCTTGAAGCTCAGAATCTCGGATTTCAACATATGGGTTGGCTATGCAACTATCAACCTTTCTCGATTATTTATTAGACGAGGTGAGTTCTTGACTCTTGAATTTCTCTGAGTACTAACTTTACAACTTTACCTTCTCTAACTCTAATTTTCTTGTGACCGCAGGGTTTTGATGGACTCCGTTTATTTAATGTACTTGTCCAATGATCATCTCATTCCCTCTTTGTTTCTGTTTTCCTTAAATAAAGAAATAATTAACTTTTTTCTTTGTATTTATTCAATTACGCTTTTATCTTCATCGTCTGAAAAAGAAATATGAAGGAATCACATATAAAGAAAATAAATTTGACACACATCAATTTATTTTTAAAAAAAATGAGGACTTATTCCAAAAAAAGACTCAATAGAATGTGAAAATATAATTGGATGAATAAAATTTTGTCATTTAATAGTGTAGAAGTAAATGGAAAATATCTTAGGTCAGGGGTTTAAATGAAAAGAACTCATATTTTAAGGTAGATGGAAATAGTTCAATTTGTAATGCAGATGTTCAACATTTGTTTTATGAAAATTGAAATTTTGGAAAATTATAAAAATGATAATTTGCTCCCTATAGTATACAACAAAAGATAAATTACTTATGCTTGATATGTGCTGTGAAAAGTTCCTAGAACTAGAATTCTAAGCCTCCGAACGTGATGTACTGTTGTCTCACAGCATTACACATTGTCTCCGACCCAGCAAAAAAATTTGCTCCCTTTAAAAACGAACCATAATTTTTACTAAGTTTTCGATGAATAGTTCAATTGATAGATCAGTTCGAAATGTATTTGGATAGAGTGAAATAATGTGATAGTTCGAAATGTGTTTGGATGGAGTGAAATAATGTGATGAATTAGTTTTTCGTGAGTGTTTGAATTAAAAATAGTTATTATAATATATAAAGTATAATTGTATTAAATAATAAAAAAAGTAAAAATAAAATTTTTATGAAAAAAATTGTTAAAAAATATTATTTAAATATCAAAACATTTTTAGATTATTTAATGAAATATTAATTTTTAAAATAAAATAATAAGTAATAAATTATATTATACTAATCCCTTATTATAAGTATTTTATATTTAATAAATAAATTATTTTATAGAAGAAAGGTAAAAATGGAAAAAGAATAAAAAGAAAGGTCGAATAAAAAAAAGAGAAAAAAGGGTGAACGGTCGGTTCCACCTTTGGTGGAGCTAGCCACTTGGAATCAAGATCATGTGACCAATGTTATTAAAATCAGACCACCGTTTAACCATGAAATGCTAGTAAATTCGATTCGGACGAACATTGAGGATCAGAAATGTGATTGGATCGGATTGGCTCGGATCTAACCGCCAAGAATCAATAAATCGACGAACCAGACTAAATTCGGTTCAATATAAATTTTCCTTTTTTGGGCATTTCACAAAATTCGAAGGTCACTTTGCAAAGAAAAAGTAAAAAGATTTGGCTTCTAACCTAATTTGTCGGTAGTTTGCAACTTGGCGACTCAAAAAAGGGATTTCTTTGGGCTTGGAACACGACGACCTTTCGACGGCGCAATGACCTTCTAGCGCCGATACAACCTTCGTCCTCTGATTGGATCTTCATTCTTCGGCAATAGCAACGTGTCTTCATCCCTAGTATGTGTCTCTTGAAGTTGAATGTCTTGGGTCAAAGTTTTTAATGGCATATAAAATTATATTTTGATGAAACAAACCTCGAATGCTTAAAGTTAAAATGTTGAAAAAGTTTAAAGAAAAATGGATAACTTTATGCACTACGCTTTGATTAAATAATTATCACTGATCTCATTAGTTTTGGATGAATGTGTTACTTTCCGTAGACACCAAGATCATCAAATTTGGATAACCGTGCAGAAAGTTAAAATCAAAAGAGTGCAGATCGGTCAACCTGTCGGTCGATGCAAACAAGGCTGGTAGAGATGTACCGGTCGACCGAATAGAAGATGCTGGTTTACCGATAACTACTGAGCCTGCTCCGGATGACGTCGAGCCGATATCGATCGATGTATCAGTCGACCGATTAAGCGCAGAAGTTAAAGAAAATGCGCAACAGTCACATAGACCGATCGACCGGTCCAGAAGTGCGATTGACCGACTTCCGAGTCAAATGAATAATAACGGTCAAATTTGAAGGAGAAATTTGTGGAATAATTTTTGGACGAATTTTTCACACAATGAAGGCTGTAAAAAGAGTGCCAAGACCAGAGGCAAAGGCACTCATTCATTGAAGAAAAGCTTCAAGTTATCAAAGAAAGATCATTTTCTTGAAGTTTTCATTTTATAACTTTCTCTTCTTTCTCTCTTCTCTTCTTGTGAGCATAGAATTGTAAAAGAGAGAAACACTTTTGTTCGAAAAAAACTGAGAGAGCTCCTGTGTAAAAAAAGTTCTAAATCTTACCTCTTAAGCGAAAGAAATAGATTAGCTTCCAAGAAGGAAATGTTGCATTGCCTCTCGAAGCGGAGAAAATGTGGTTGTGTAAGGGGCTTTCTTCCTTGCCCCATTTGGAACAAAGGAAGTACTAGTGAAATTTTCGACGGTCTCGAGGTCGAGAAGTTAGAGCGGGAACGTAGGCCAAGGTGTGGCCGAACCTCGTCAACAACCATCGTGTCTTTGCGTTTAATTTTCTCTCTCTCCCCCGATCATATTATGCTTATGATCTGAATTTCTTTATTTTAAAAGGTTTTAAAGAATCGGTTTTGTGCTTCCGTGATGAATTTCATAAAATCGATATTTTCGATTTAACACCAGTTCAACCCCCCTTTCTTGGTGCCCTTTGGAATCCTACATAATGCTCGCAGTCGTCATTCTTGTCGTGAGTATCTTGATTCTTGAAGTTGAACTATGTGCGTGCAACATTTTGACATCGGCATAACATCCTTTCGACAATAGCACATTATTCATCCTATAGTTGCATCTTCGTATTTGACTCTAGCGACGTGGCCTTCAACCCTTGAAAACAAAGGTAAAAAAAATTATGCTTCTTCTGAAGCTTTCTTCGTATCGACAATCTGCTCTTCTATTTTCAGTTTTCATTTTATTTGGTCAACTATTTAGGTGTGTGACTGCATGTGCGTGGTCTTCTTCTCTGGCTGGACTTCATTTTCAGTTGGGCAGTTCATCGCGAGGTTCATTTCAGAACACCAGTGATGCGACTATGCGAGAATTGAGTCAACTGACTCATGTTCTTGTTCTGTAGATATTATAACAATGCATACTTCGCCCTCAGCTTGGTGGAGATGAATCATCTGGAAGTTGTCTTCCTGTTTGGAGTTGGATTTGAGCTCAACATCTCGCCTGTTGTTATCAATTCTACTTAGAGGGAGAATCATCTAGATTGTATTGCTACTTGAGCGAGGAAGAGTCTAGCAGCTGCCAGCAAACATAGCAATTAGGTAAAAATTGTTGGTCAAAGTTTTAATTATATATAAAATTATATTTTGGTGTACATACCTCAAAAAATTAAAATAAATTGTTGAAAAAGTTCAAGTAGAAATGAATAATTTTATGCACTACACTTTGATTAAATAATTGACATTGGTCTTATTAGATTTTGGATGAAACATGAATATCAAAGTTATAGAGAATCATGTTAGCTATTCATAAAATTCAAGATTATGGATAACTGTGCAAAAAGTTATGATCAAAATGGTGTAGGTTGGTCAACCTGTGGTCGATGCAAAGAAGGCCGATCGACCTAATGAAGATGTCGGTCGACCGATCCAAAATCGATTGACGTCGAGACAACTCCGGTCGATAGTCCGGTTGATCAACCATTGGCAGAAACTGACGAAATGGGCGTAACGGTCATATAGATCGGTCGACTGGTTCATAAATGCAGTCGACCTGTCCATTACTTAAATGAACAATAACGACTATATTTTAAGGAAAAAATGTAAAATTAATTCTAGACGAATTTTTCACATGCCAGAGCCTATGAAAGGAGTGTCAAAGTCAGAAACAAAGACACTCACCAAAGCATTGAAGTAAAACTTCAAAAAATCAGAAGAAGATTATTTCTTTTGAAATTATCATTTAGAGTTTTCTTTCTTTCTCTCATCTCTTCTTGTGAGTGTAAAAGAGGTTCTAAATCTTACCTCTTGAATAAGATAAAAGATTAGTTTCTTATGAGGAGAGGTAGTCTTACATCTCGAAGAGGAGAAAATGTGATTGTGTAAAGGGCTTTCTTTCTTGCTCCATTTAGAATAAAGGAAGTGCTAGTGGAATCTCTGACGATTTTGAGGTCGAAAAGTCGGAGCGAGGACTTTTCATTGTGTTTAGAATAAAGTAAAGAAAAGTCGGAGCGATTTAGAATAAAGGTGTGGCCGAACCTCGTCAATAACTATCCGTGTTCATTGTGTTTAATTTCTCTCACTCTATCTCCCTCTCATAGTGTGTTTATAATCTGAATTGCAAAGGTTTAAAGATTCGATTTTAAACTTCCACGATGATTTTTATGAAATTAATATTTTCGAATTGAAGATCAATTCACCTCCATGTGTCCTTTGGGATCCTACAAAAATTACTTTTAGCCTTTTAGTGTAGTACAGTAGCAATTACTAGCCATATTCTTTTGTTAGTCAAATGTTAGCTAGTTCATTAAATAACAATTATATTGGAAGCTCACTTCGCACTTCAATAATGAACTTGATGAGATAAACTAATTACTCTCTTACCTAAATATCAACATTATTAATTAGTTTAGTCATTGCTTAATTAATTTTACTTTATGAATTAGTTACTTTCAATTTACTTTTATGTGATCTGATTTTATATAATATTTAAATTTAATTAGTTTGCTATTGCAGAAAAGTATGACTTCTCAAGAACCAACTTCAACGCAAGGTTCTACAACTCATATGCTGAATCATTCAATTAGGTAGAAAAGTGATATAGGATGGAAATATGTTAGGGAGACAACAAATGCAAAGGGAAGAAAGATATTATTATGTTGTCTTTATCAAAAATAAATTGAAAGAAATGTTTCTGAAATTGAATCATGTTTTTAAACTGGTGTAAGTGATCCTTCGCAACCTAGTATCAAAGCATGCATGCAAAGTAAAGAAAAATGGAAGAACACTCAGTTGCAAAGTAGTTTTATAATGCATGCATTCTTTTTAATGCTTGTAACTCACCTTATTTTCTTATTGCTATTGATAATATTGCTACTATGGGACATGGATATAAGCTTCCCTCTTTTCATACATTGCGTGTAAATTTATTGCATGATATTAAGATTCAAGTGAAGTTACTAATTGATTCCTTTAGAAATACTTGAAGTGAAACATGCTGCACTATTATGAGAGATGGGTGGAAAGATCAAAGATAAAGATCTTTAATTAATTTTTCAATTTACTGTATTAAGTTAGTTGATGTTTCTGATATTTGCACTAATGCTAAAAATTTGTGCATGGTTTATATGGTTACAGACAATGGAGCAAATTACAAAACTGCAGGTAGCAAAATTATAAAGAAATATCCCATTATTTTTTTATCACCTTATGTTGCTCTGCGTTAATTTAATTTGAAAAGATGTTAGAGATATGCCTACAATGAAAAGCTTAATAATATTTGCTTCTAAAGTGACTGTGTTTGTACACAATTACAAGGTGACAATAAATCGACTAAGAAAGAGAAAAGGTTGGCGTGAAATCATTCGTCCAGGTGCAACTCGATTTGTAACTACATTTATTGCTTTACATAATTTGCATCAACATAAGAATGATTTACAAGCTTCGATAATCAATGCCGATTTCAAAAAGTTTTTGAAAGAAAAGAAAGGTAAAGAAGTAAAGTAAATTGTGTTGGATAAATTTTTTTGAAATATTTGTTTATTAATTATTAAGATGATGACTCCATTGATACCTTTGTTGAAAATTTGTGATATTGATGTCAAGCCATCTTTGAGTTATATTTATGAAGGAATGTAAATGGCACACTCAGAAATTATGCAATATTTAAGAATAAAATTGTACAAACCTTATATTGATATTATAAATAAGAGATGTGCGTCAAGACCTTCATGCAATTGTATATTATCTTAATACTGCTATTCAATATGATCAATCATTCTTTTGTTAACAATATAATGTAATGCACGGTCTACTAAATGTAATTGACAAGACAGAAGATAGATCTATGAACACATCAATATTAGATGAGATAAAATTTTTATTACTATAGTCACATGAATAAAAACTATAGTCACATGCGTCAAGACCCCGAGTCAAATGAATAATAATGGTCTACTAAATGAATAAGATTTTCTCATCCTAAAGCTCTTGCATTTAGTAAAATTGTTCAATCAAATAAATTTTAATCTCATTACTCTTTCGTTAATGTGTATACTTTTTAACTTCAAAGTTTGTGATAGTAACTTTTTTCTTTTCATACACAATGGAAGATGAATGGTAACATATTCGGTCATTCCAAATTTGCAAAAGCTAACTGTAAGAATCCTTGGCCAAACTGTTGCTTCTTTCATATGCGAATGGAATTTAAATGTACTTGAACACATTCATACTAAAAAGAGAAATAGATTGGAGCATCAAATGCTAAATGATCTTGTTTATGTTCATTACAACTTGAGGTTGTAAGAAAAATAAGTGTTCTTTTTTAATATAGTTTTAGTTCTATACTATATCACACATCAAAATAATTATTTTTATTCTTAGGATGGCAATGTTAAAAAATCATATGATCCAATTGATATTAAATCAATAGACAAAATAGAATTTTGAATTATGAAAAGGGAAGAAGAAGGGGAACTTTATTATAATGAACTTGATAACATGATTTAAGAAGAAATTTCAAAGGACAAGAGTCAAATGTTGAAGGTTTATTTTAATTTACTATTTAATGTTTGATGTCATTATATTAATGTTCTAAACTTCTAATATTAATTTGGTGGAGGATTTTAAGCTATTTTTATTTTATAGTTTTTGAAGATTACATATTGTATCCAGTAGAATCTCAAGATGAAGATGAAAATGAAAATCAGGATGATGAAGATGATTGAGATGCTATAGGCAAATGTGAAATTGTTTTTTTTAAGACTTTGATTAATATTGAAACTTTGGTATTAAGATTAACTTTTGTTCAAATCTTAGAAGTTTACGTTGTTTGAAACTTTCTTAATACAAGGGTATCTAAAATTAATGTAAAGATCAATATATGATGTTTCGAGCTTTGTTTGAAACTTTCTTCATGCATATATGGGTGTTCCAAAAAATTAATTCAATGATCAATATATGAATGTTTAAATCTTACTTTGTAAGTACTTAAAATTTATTATCAATTATGAGTGTATTTAGAGTGATATTTATTTATGATTTGACTATATTATTCTATTATAAATCATTTAATTATGATTTATGAATATGTTGATATGTTGTTTATATATTATTAATAATAAATAATATTATTTATTAATAATCTTGTTTAATTCTTTTGAACCCGATTCAATCGATTCAACCACGACCCAGTTGGCACACTGGTTCATTGGCTGATCCGATTATAATAACATTACACGTGAACCTAATTTCAAATCCAAAAAAGTGGTCTGATTTCATCTTGAGAATCAAGCCACCAATCTCTGTTTAGGGAACTAAGTGATGAAAAAATTCGAGAACAATGAGAGAAGATCACAGAGAGATTGCAGAAAAATAGAGGAGACATACGAATTTACCCAGGTTCACTCTTGAGATGAGGGTTACGTCCTACAAAGAGGTTCTATTATATCGTTTAGGTTTACAGCAGCCACACATATTACATCAGAAATTAGGCTATTAATAGCCTCTCCAAACCGGGTTTAAAACTCAAACAAACAGAGAAAAAAGCCTAATCCGAACCATACGGGCCGGCTAAACAAAAGCTCAAACCGTCGTCGAGAGGCGGGGCCCCCCCGAACCCCCTTTTTGTTCGTACGTCAGCAGCACTGCTAATTGGATAATACTCAGATTCCCCTAAGCTCACGTGGGCGAACCCAGTGTGAGAAACAAGGGGTCTTGAAGTATTCACCAACTCTAACACCAAGTTGGAACTAGTGTTCCCATTATACAAGACAAATGAAAATCTCAATTGGAAGCATTGTACACAATGAGAATGATTGGGTGCTCTTCATAGTGTGACTTATTGTAATTTGAAAGGGAGATAGGTGGCATATTCTTTTAGTCTCAATCTTTCGAAAAAATTATACCAAGTACCTTCCAGCTTTGATATTTGTTCAACGATGTCTTCCAACTTTATTTTATAACACGAATGCCCTTAATCTTTTAATTCATTTCACCCGATGCCCTCCTTACATACAATCGACGATCTCCCAGTCACAAAGCTGACGTGGCACTGACATAATGTCTCTCTCATCTCCACAATGACATGATAATATTAAAAAATAATAATAAATGTCACGTTGGGACTATGCGTTAGAGCCCCCGCTGAAGATGCTCCGACGAGAGCTCGCGAAAGGAGGAGGGGTGACCCCCCTCCTTCCGTGCGCTCGTTGGCGTAGCACGGTGGGGTCGTCACCCTCCCTGTGACTTTCTCGACGAGTGCAAGGAGGGGGGTGACCCCCCTCCTTCCCTGCGCTCGTGACGCAAGGGCGTGGGGGGTCACTCCCCTCCCCGTGACCTTGCCGGATGTCGCAGGAAGGGGGCGACCCCCTCCTTCCCTACGCTCGCACGACACTGGGTGTTGGGGGGGTCACCCCCTCCCTGCGACCACCGACGAGGTCACAGGGAGGCGGACAACCGACCCCCCCCACTTCCTTACGCTCATCGAGGAAGGAGGGGGGTTGTCCCCCCTCCCTACGACCTCTGGCGATGTCGCAGGGAGGGGGGCGACCCCACCCCCCGCGCCGCGCTGGTGAGGCGAACACAGAGAAGGAGGGGGGTTCCTCGCCCCTCGCAAGCTCTGATGAGAGCTCGCAGGGTTCGACCCCCATCTCCGGCGAGGGTTCCAACGCGTAGTCCTGATGTGGCATTTTTTTAATATTGCCACATAATGTCAACGTGAAGAGGAAAGAAATATTATGTCAACGCCATGATTAGGAGATCGTCAATTGTAGGTAAGGAGGGCACCGAGTGAAACGAGTTAAAAGATGGAGGACATTCGTGTTACAAAGTGAAGTTGGAGAATATCACTGAGCAACATCAAAATTGGGGAGCGGTGTAATTTACCCCAATCTTTCTAATTTTGCATTAGACAACCTTAGAAACAATTATCTTACTATTAGATCAAAAGAACTCTTTTTTTCTCAAAACCATACCTCCCATAAACCATATCTTACTATTAGTTATTATTTGCTCTCCTCTAAATCTTTTTTAAAATTACAAGGATCCAGGCAGGTAAGCAAGAAAAGCCTGAAAAAATCTTTCTAGATATATTTTTATTAAAAGGAAAAAAATTAGATGACGTTTTTAAAATTAAAAAATCAATCGTCAGCCACGCAACTAAATCGATAACAAATATCCAAGTTCACTTTTTTTATACAATATAATTTGATAAAAATATAAAAAGAGTGCAGCCCATTTGTGGCCCATCTTTTCTAGTGTGCAGCCCAGAAGACTATTGCAAACTCTGGTCCAGAAATTTAGGAGAATCGCAATTCTCACAGCGGAAACAGAGAAGACGATTCAGCTACACCAGACGCAATTCTCACGGCGGAACCTTGTTGGACTTCAACTCTGGTCCAGAAATTTAGGAGAATCGCAGGTAGGGGAGTGATTAAGGTATATTGTTTTTCTTACGATCTTTGTTTTTATTCACTTTGTATTAATGTCAGATTCGTTCTGCTTAGTACGTAGTGTTTGTGCTTGCATAAATTCATGATTGACGGAAATATACTTCTTTGGTGGATTTCATAATTTTGTACTTTTATTTTATTTCTTACGTTAATTTTGGGGTTTTTTTTTTTTGAAAATTTTTAGCCATTGATTATGTATGCCGTGTGTTCTTTTGTCAAAATGTTTTTTTTTTTCGGTCTATTCTTTTGGGGCACAAAGTCCTTACGTTCTTTCTTAGATTTTCTTGTTTGGAGAGATGGTGTACAATGCTAAGATATTGCGATAAAGGATTCTGTGAGATTCATATGATTTGTTATTGTGTCGATTAATCTTATGGTTCTGCGTTCTGGAGCTTGACGATTTTTCGTCGAACATAAGGTAAATAATTCATGGTGATGGAAAAGGAGCAACTTTATGAGCACGAGAAAAACCAGTGTCAATAAAGAGGGGGTCCATCTTTTCAGAGGGATTATTTTTTAAGGATCTACAAATTTCGATCGAACACCAATATACTAAAAAGTCAAAAATCATCTTTACCTCTGGTCGATCATAATTTGTCATTAAAATCTCGATGCCCTAACTTTTGACATATCGTTTCGCTCTAGTCGCTGTTCTCCTGCCACTGCTTCCTTGCCACTCGCGCCGTGCTGCTGCCGCTGGTTCTTTCTCTCCTCCATCTCTCTCCCTCCCTCTATCTTTCTCTGTCTCCTAGCTGAGCTGCTTGTCTGCAGGAGATCTAATCATTAACAGGGGGAGCCGCAAGGACCCCCTATCCGTGAGGTGGAAGGCCAAAGACTCTCCTGCTCGTGAGTGTCAAGAGCTCTTGGCACCTCGTCATTTTGCTATTTAAGACAGATTGTTAGGAAATTAGGATTACGAGATGAGAGAGGATTATTAGGATAAATTGTTATACATTATGTTTTTTTATGATAATTAATATTGTTAGGGCAGATTACTAGGGACTTATGAGTTATGATCATAATATTCTTTTAGAAGACATAATGTTATTATTAATGTTTGATGATATGTTGGTTGTTAAGTTTTTTTATCAATGTTTCATTTGAACTAAATGCAATTGATTCATCTGTGTTAGAGACTTACAGTTAGGTAAAGCTCGAGTTTACATAATAAGAAAGTGCAAATATAATAATATTTAGTAGCAAAACCTGTTAGGCTTGCTTGGATTACATATTTTCGTGAACTCTCCATGTCAAATCCATTTTACCTGTTTGACAACATTGGTCAACGAAACAAAATTGTGAGTCTCATGGTTTTCAATTTGTTTCAATCTAACATCTTGATTTGAACCTTTAATTGCACAAGTTACTTTAGAGGTTGCACTTGAATTCTTGTGACAATATCTTGTTCTTAATTTTAGTAGGTGTGTTTGCTATAAAATCCTGGAGCAATTTAAGTAAGCTATATTATTTCATATGTTCGCATCTAACATGTATTAGAATTCCTATTGTGCCATTTCTGTTATTTGTTATCATCTATTGTGTTTGCATTTTATGAGTCCTAAGCATATAGACCTCATAGTATGTATTGTGTTATTTCAGAAATCCGAATAAATTGTAAATATCATCATTTTAACAATGCAAACATTCTTTCTGGTGATAGATCATTTGACGGTCTCCGAGACTTGAGACTCCTTATAAGTGGGCAATGGCCTCATTGACTTGGTTGCCACTAAGTGTGAGAAGCAATACAATTCACAGAAGCCAGTTTTGTCATCTGAAGCTATCAAAATTTCCAACAAGACAACAGAGGCCGAGTTTTAGCCAAAGTCAGGTCAAACATCTGCTCCTGCGGTGCAACAAGTTGTTTCCTTGGGAAGATTCTTCGCAAATGGTAACTACAGAAAGTGGTGATGAGATCATTAAGGGAAGCAACATTCTTGAAGCTATCAGTGCAGAAGACTTGGAAGATATTCCGGTTCTTCAAAATGAAGGACACACTGTTGACATGAAAAATCAACAACCAAGTTTGCTGGAACAGCCTCTTAAATGGCCAATGTGGCTCCTGGGACCTTCAATTCTCTTGGTTACAGGGATGGTGCCCACTTTGTGGCTACCTTTGCCCTCTGTGTTTTCAGGTCACAATGTAGCTGGCCTCCTTTCCTTAGTAGGACTTGATTGCATTTTCAACATGGGAGCAACATTGTTTCTCCTGATGGCTGACTTTTGTGGCCGCCCAAAGAGCTCTTTGGTACTCAAAAGCCAAGCTCCTCTTACTTACAGGATCTGGAACTTGGTCGCTAGTTTTCTAGGATTTATTGTTCCATTGGCACTATTTTTCGCTTCCCACAAAGGCTCTCTTCGGCCATCTTTATCTTTCATCTCATTCGCTGTGTTGCTTGGACCATACCTTTTGCTTCTTTCTGTACAAACATTGACTGAGATGCTCACATGGTATTGGACATCGCCTGTATGGTTGGTAACTCCTGTGGTTTACGAAGGTTACAGGGTATTGCAGCTGATGAGGGGTCTCCAGTTGGCTGGTGAGATTAATGCACCTGTATGGATGGTTGAAAGTATTCGTGGATTGGTATCATGGTGGGTGTTGATTCTGGGTATTCAGCTGATGAGGATAGCTTGGTTTGCGGGAGTTGCTACCCAGAAACAATCTTAAGATATGGTATAGTTATTAGTTTATCAGGACTGATTCAGCTGCTCGTTCTCATACAAATGATCCTTTAGGCCAACTCCTGAAACAATGAGACAGGAGAATGCAGCAAACATCCACTTTTACTTCTTTAAATGTAGCACATAAGATAAATATCAGTCCAGACTGCTGTATATATTACACCAAAGCGGGTTAGCAATGCTCAAGGGTTGATTTTTACATTTGATGAAATCTCAATATAAATGTAATGTGATATTTATTATTGCTTCAGGACATGGCACATAATTTTTATCTATTATGGCGCAAGTTACTTTCAACATTTACATAGAATGGCCTCAAGGCCCTCAAATCTTTTGTAATGTTTGCCTATGGAGTACACTATTTGCTTTACATGCCTGGTGTATTTTTTTAAAATTTTAACCATGTTTCTGTTATTAGGGGAAAGTAGTTATGATTGGGCATGTATTCCACTATTTTGTTGGTTGTCTGTGTTAAAATGTTTGTATATCCTGCAGGCTTAGATGCAAGATAACTGGTCCCACAATTTTTTGGACCCTAATTTTTAGGGTCTTTTTTGTTGCAAACTATTGAAGTTTGATTTTTCAGACTTGTCAAATTTATAGATGGTGGTTTTCTCACCCCTAAAAAAGTTACTCTATAAATTTTGGATAATTTTTTAAAGTACATAAAGGTTATCCTAACATTATTCAAATATAATATGTGCAATCTACGAGGTTGCGTTTTATCCGAATGGAGACCTTAGTTTAATATAATGTTTTAAAATAAATATTATTATAAATATAAAATGTGTCGTATTAACAATCTAAAAAATAATTATTTAAAATGAATCAGAATCTAATTATGCCAAAATAATTTATCAGAATCCAATATAGTAATATAATTTATATCCAACCACATAACAATATTAAATTTTCAATTTGTCACTTAGGGTATTTCCTGATTTTTTTTTCACATATGATTCTACTTTGCATATATGAACTTTTATCATTTTTCATTTCTTTTATTTTCTTGTTGCAGACTCTCTCAATGGTCTACCTCTCATTCTCAAGAAGGGGTTATGGGCTATAGATTTAATCTCGTATAAAGAAAACATAAAAAGAATTATGAGTTTATATCTAGGCATTTTTTTCATTTAAAAGATATATTTAAAATTTGTGCCAAAGGGCATGCAAGATAAAAATTTATACCAAAAGGGCACGACGGAACAAAAAAACAAATTCGAGATTCAAAATAAAATTTTCACTTATATTTTCCATACGAAATAATGTAAAATTGGTTCAGGTTGAAACCCCTCCAATTTCCTTTTTGTTAGAGGGTGCATTTTAACTTTTCCAAGAGGTCCTAAATATTTATGCATATTTTTTTATATTAAATGTCAATAGAAATATACATGCACATTTAACAAAATGTGTCTACATATTGCTTTTTATACCATTTTAATGGTGATAATAATTCGATAGTAAAAAAAATTATTACACCGAACATACGACTGATCAGCTCAAATTTGACGGATTTGATCGTGGACGAGAACCAACGTAACTCAAACATGTTGCCGAGGACATTTGAATCAACTTGGCCAGGGGTGTTCATCGGATCGAATTTGTGAACTTATGGGTTATTGAGCATGGATTAAAAATTTTTAATCTGAATTGATTCGACTATTTTTGAAACTATGTTTTATTTTTTATTTAAATTAAACTTTTTTTCATATATTTCATCTATTATAATATTAAAAATATTTTGATCATTTGAATAAAATAATAATTTATAAAATTTTTTATTATCAAACTGTAACTACTAATTTTTTTTAAAAATTACCTTTTTTATTAAATTACTTATCAATTATTCAACTTATCAACTTAAAACGGGCTCTAAGAGATAATTTCCAATCTCTAAGTTTAATTGAGAGGTGATTGATATATAAATTAATTAATATACGATGAATTTAACCTAATGAACTGTATAATCTTTATTATCTTGTCTAAAATCGCAAGTGTCAAGTATTAGGTTGCATTTAACCCAAGAAAAAAAAAGTGTGTTGGAGAGGCAAAAGGCAGATAGCAACTGTGGTTTGCAGGCCTCGCGTATAAAACTAAAACCCTTTTGACGCACACCTCTCAAATCCCTTGTCATTTCTAGGGTTCCTTTGCTCTCGCGTCCCGACCGCGGCTTCATCGTTCGCTCGCTCGCTCGCCAGCCGTCGCCGGCCGCGGAAGCTTTAGGGCCGGATTCGCAGTCATGGACGCCCAGAGAGCTCTCCTCGACGAACTCATGGGTGCAGGTGGATGAGCGCCCAGCGACCTCGCTTTCGCTTCTTCGAGTTGTTCGATTGATTTCGTGGTTTTTTTATTTAAATTTTGGCTTTTTTTGGCTTTGTTAGCTCGAAATCTCACGGAGGAGGAGAAGAAAGGCTTCAGGGAGATCCGGTGGGACGATAAGGAGGTCTGCGGTGCGTACATGGTCCGATTCTGCCCGCATGATCTGTTCGTGAATACGAAAAGCGATCTCGGTGCGTCGTCGATCTCTTGTCCTGGTCGTTAGATCTAGTTTGATTTGTTCGGGGAGTTTTATGGTGCTTGATTTGTTGTTGTTGTTGTTTGATTGGTTTTCCAGGTGTTTGCCCCAAGATCCATGATCCAAAGCTGAAAGAGAGGTAAGCTAATGATTACTGCAAGTTTAATTCTTATTTGGGATATGTTTGTGCTTCATTTTTTTCCTGTTTGATACTATATCACGAGTTGGGACTTTAGCTGAGTAGAGGACCATCCTGATGTCCCACTTCTGATGGATGTCGTCTGGAGTTCCTATTTATGCTGGTGGAAAGATGTTGTCTTTTCTCAGATTTAAGAACGCTTGTTAAAACTACGCATTGTTTGGTCCTTTCACCTCGACTTTGTGGATAAGGGAGATGAGAGTCCTTCTTAGATTGGCATCCACGTTATTTGCTGATCCAGATTATATGATGAATTGTTGTCTTATGTAAGGCGACTTTTATACTTTTTGTGTAGTTGTTCCTGTTGCTTCTAATTTGGTTTTCTTTGTTGTTATCCTTGTTATTTAGATGTAAATGTTACTTCCTAAAAGTATTAAAAACGAAGACAGCTTGTTAAACAACTATACCATAAAGGTCTGGTACTTCTTTTATGATGTTATAGTTTTTTTTATCTTCTTTGAGGGAGAAAGTGACTCCGAGGTTGGGAAGATTGCATACTATCCTATGTGTAACTTTCCACTAGTTGTTTAGAATTTCTAATAATGTTAAAAGAGAAGAAAAACAAAATTTGGAATTATGTTTATTGACTTCAGCCTCATGTTATATGATAAGAGTGCACTGCAGAATGCTTTTGTCGAGGGATGCCTTGTTGTTGCTGAAAGGTGAATAAGTTGTTTATGTCCCACTTTAATCGCACATTAGATAGGTGTAAATTACTTCTTTACCTCTTTTAATTTGATCTGGGCTTTGAGCCGTTGTAACTGGTGCAACATTTGGTTGGCAATAGAAAATGCACATCTTTTGATGTGAACCACAGAGAACATTCGCATCCGACCTTTGGTTCACTTAAACACATAATCTTGCATGTTTACTTATATCAACCCGGCAACCAAGGGCTATCAGTTTTTATATTGTTGGATGTGAATGCCAATAATGCATACAAACAGGAAAGGCCAGATTGCTTATTGGTTTTGGATGTCACAGGTGCTGAATACTTCATGCATCAGGGCACTAGTGCATGTAAAATGTAAATCGAACAGGAACATGAACTTTGTTGTGCAATTGTTGAACTTACAGTTTCATTAGATCTTCAACTTAAGATTAAAACCCTCAAATCTGAATTTGAAATTATGTGTAGTTTATGTGTAATCTAATTTCTTTATTTGGATTCTGACTAGATATTTTTTTCCTTTATTGCAGTTTTGAGAAGTCTACTAGGCATGATTCATATGTCCCTAGGTTTGAGGCGGAGCTTGCACAATTTTGTGAGAAGCTGGTATGCCTTTTCTCTGCATGAGCTTTGTTGCTTCTAGTGATTGAATTTTTCATATTTTAAATGCCAGAAATTTTGTATTATAGGTGATGGATTTGGACAGAAAAGTCAAGAGGGGACGTGAGAGGCTAGAACAAGAGGTTGATGTACCACCACCACCACCTCCTGCGATCCCTGCCGAAAAGTCAGAGCAGCTTGCCATGTTGGAAGAGAAAATTAAAAAGTTGTTAGAACAAATAGAAACACTTGGTGAAGCTGGTAAAGTGGATGAAGCTGAAGCTCTCATGCGAAAGGTGACATGCAAAGTCAATCTTCCCTTTTGTCTTTGATTCACACTTCAGAATGGCACTGACTCGTTTTCTTATAGGTGGATGCACTTAACATTGAGAAGACCTCCTTGAACCAACAATCAACAAATGACAAAGTTATGATGCTTCCACAAGAGAAAAAGATGGCGTTATGTGAGATTTGTGGTTCATTTCTAGTGGCAAATGATGCTGCTGAAAGGACACAATCTCATATAACTGGGAAACAACATATTGGTTATGGAATGGTTCGTGACTTTCTTGTCGAATACAAGGTAAATTATTCCTTCAAGATACAAAGTTTCCATTAAAGTTTTATGTGTGCGTGTATGTTTGAAGTCTTATTGCACGTTCTGTAGGCTGCAAAAGAGAAGGCTAGAGAAGATGAACGATTGGCTAGGCTTAAGGAAGCAGAAGAGCGTAAGCAACAAAGAGAGAAAGAACGTGAACGTGATCGGTATCCTGATCGGGGCTCTGAAAGAGAAAGGTCGCATGAACGGAGTGGAAGAGACAGCAGAGATGGAGGAAGAATGTCAAATCGGAGGCATGAGTATTACAGGAGCGAGAGGGAGTCAGATAGAGAAAGGCATCGAGGTAGGCCCAATGGAAGAAGCAGATCTCGTTCCCCGACCAGGCATGGTTATAAAAGATAGTCAGGAGTTTCAGTTTGAAAGTACTAGCTGATAATGTCAATATCTAAGGAGTTCTGAGGTTTTCAAGAGGTAGACTATTTTGGCCTCTTTTTTATATAAATGCACTTGATGTGCTCAACGTAAGAATGCCACTATTGTTAAAACTTTGCTGCTCTCCCAACAGTTATGTTGAAAACGTTCGGTCTTTTTCTTAAAGGAAAACATTGAGGTAGGTATATCTTGTCCCCCTTTCATATGAAGTTAATTTGAGTTGGCTATGATTCTTTTTTGTGTACATCTGTGAAACTAGCTAGTTTGCAAAGTCAGTACATTTCGCTTTAGATTCTTGGTCATTATAAGATGACAGATAAAAAATGATGAGCTGAATGGTGTCGCTACCAGGGATGTGTTTGATATTCAGCTTACATAAGGTAACATATCAGGTTTATCTTTATTTAAGCTACAGTTAAAACAATTCTTTTTTTGAGCTAGACATCTTGCATACGTTTTGTTATAGGTGATTACATATCCATGATTTCATCATCTTTTGTTGAAGTGTCACATTCATATGATCCATGTAGCCATCTTTTGTTCTGAGCAGAATGGCGTCGTATGATCCATGTAGCCGATCCCACCTAGTGGGATAAGGCTTTGTTGTTGTTGTTGTTGTCACATTCATGTTCACAAAGTCATGTACACTTGAATCTTGGCAATCCAGTCATCTTTACATATTTATACAATGTTTTTGAGGTTGAACAAAATGCACAATCCATATGCTTTATGCTGATTCATACGCTGCTTTTATTTAACTTAGGAAAACAATCTCAACGAAGATTTATCATAAAAATCGTGATTATCAGCTATAAACAGTTGTCTGTAGATGTGAAATTAATGTTCTTTTGGTACAATTTGCAGAATCCAAGTGATCGTAATTTAGGAGGTAACAAGTAGGAAATATAAGGTGACATTGATTTTACCTATTTGAAATTTTTGTTAAAAATCCACATGCATGTTGAATTGGTCGTCTTTCCTATATCTGTATGCAGTGCTGTGTTCATATTATTTGCCTATATGGGTTTAGGCAGGCATACTGTCTGACTTTCAGAGCATTGTTGTGGCAGTGAGGCAGAAATTGCTTTATTTTTATCATAATTTTTTATCGTAATAAAAGGTTGTGTGCCCCTTTGCCTACAAAAGATGCTGGTTTTTCTTCTTTCCAAATGTGGTAATAAAAATGCTCGTGTCTTTAAGTGCTCTGTGGACCACTTGTTTACAAATCAACTGGTTTGGTATTAAAAAAAACGAGAAATAATAGAAAGGACTAAATATCTAGTGGGCTTTGACTAAAAAAAATATCTAGTGGTTTCTGAGTTGTAGTTTTGTTAAGCTTCAGTAGGTTTCATTTTATTTTTTCCCATTTGGTTAGCATATCCAGTTGGAACAGGAGTTGCTATATCCTTGCTTGGGAAATCAGCATTGGATGTTGATAAACTGTTAAAGGTCTAACATCTACTTATTCTTCAACCTTCCTAGTGCAAGGCATCCTCCCCACAAATAAGGAGGTAACTATGTTTTCTTCTACAAGGTGATCTCGAGCTCTATTATTCATACATATATGTGCGCGCTCGCGTTCATACATATATGTTGCATTGAGAATTATGATTTATAACAAATTCCTTATGACTGGGCACCTCATACTGGAACTTTGAAAAAGTGCTCAAAACTGATGCAAGACCTGGATGAATATTATTCTAGTGAAAATTGAGCCTACTTTATTTTTGCTATCCAGTTATCGGTTAATCAAAGAAATTAATGTTCTTGTTGAAACCTTTTTGGACAGTTTTGATATTGATTAATTAACATATGAGATGTGTAATTAAAATAGTGTTCCTTGTTGCTTTGATGTACTTGTTGAAGTAACATTTTGTTGTAAATGACTGGTGAAATGTTGAAGTGATTTCAGTTCTCGGACCTTGTAGATAAAAAGTGCCTGCTCGTTTGGGTTGTCACCATGGCTTGTGCCGAATTCACAGTATTGCTTTCCTTTACACATTGTTCTGTTTGGGGATGAACTGTGAACTTATGTTACTTAAAAAAGAAAAACTATGAACTTGTGGAAAAACATTCCCTCGTGGGTTTATATTACTATCAGTTTAACTTTGAAGCATGATTTTTACATTTTACAAACTAAGTTACAAAATGAGCATCGTCATTACTTTTTCCTTTTTTTGGAGCATTGACAATTTCATTTTCGGCAAATTGGTTACTTCACACTAACCGACGGTTGGCGCAGTGGAAGCAGGCTGCGTCTCAAGTGGTTCGACGGGTGTTAGTAGCTCCGGGATCGATCCTTGAAGTCGTCGCGTTGGTCAGGGATTTACCGTTTCGCTCTCGTCCCGAAATCGGATTAGTCAGGTGCTAGTAGCCCTGGACACGGTTGGTTTCGACTGAAAAAAAAAATGGTTACTTCACACTGATAGCGTCTAATTTGCCAACTCGATATGTGATATCATTTTATGATACTTATAAATATAATTATATGCAAAACTTGTTAAAATGTTAAACTTATAAATATAAATATAAAAATGGCTTCTGTCAAAACTTGTTCCAGAATACTCGCCTTCTTTAGATGAAGAGGGCATATGCAAGACAGCTTTTGAGTTGATTTTTGCTTTTGACGAAGCCATCTCCCTGGGTCACAGAGAAAATGTCACCGTTACCCAAGTTAAACAATATTGTGAAATGGAGAGCCATGAAGAGAGATTGCATAAGTTGGTTATGCAGAGCAAAATTAATGAAACTAAGGATGTGATGAAACGGAAAGCAAGTGAGATTGACAAGAGCAAGGTAAATCATAGTTTTCTAGAACATTTTCTTAAACAAGCTTTAATGATTTTGTACATTTGTAGATAATAACATATATTGCCTTATTCATACTAAGCTCTTTCTGCAATAGGTCACAAAAAGTGAACTTATCACCTACTATTCCGCTTCCTGACCTCTCCTGACCTCTCCTGCATAGATTATAATCTCAAACTGGTATCTTACCAAGTAATATCAACTGTAAATATATTTAATGTATTCTCAGACTAGGAAACTCCGCCTATGTTTTATAGTCGGTCTCAAGCTCGGATAAAAGAGGGTTGTGTTAGGCCCCGACAGCCAACGTAAAATCCTGTCGAATCTCATGAACATGGATCAATGAAGCGTCGTATGATCCATGTAGCCGACTCCACCTAGTGGGATAAGACTTTGTTGTTGTTGTTTGTATAAATATAATTATATCTTTGTGCGGACTAATTATTTATTATTAACGTGTGAAGTCTAATTCAAATTGTAAGATTTTAAATTATTCATATAAGAAAATGTACTATTCATATGCAGATAATTCGTGTGGATAATTGTAATCATGAATTGTAACTATAAATTTTAAATATTGTGTCAATAAATAATTGACTTGTGCAAATATTAAATTGTGTGTGTGTGTGTTTTTTTTTTGCCTGGTTGGCAAAAGAACTTTCATAAAGTTTAGCGTTGAAGTTGATCTTCAATGTTTGAATTGGATCAAATCATTCTGGGGAACAAGTATACTTTAGTTCCTCAGTCAACTTAAACAATGTTATCAACTATTTATTTTTTAACGTTTCATAATCTTAGTTTAATATACCATTTGCCTTTGTGAATATGGATACAAAGATAAGATCTATCCGCACCACTGTGCCTCGCTCTGCCTCCATCGGACGACAAGTAGAACAAAAAGAAAAAAAAAAGTGCAAATGAAAAAAAGGTATGTCCATCATGCACCTGAGCAAGCATTTGAATCCTTTTAATTATTAATTGATGTATCTATGTATAATTAATTATTTATTAATATATTATTATTCAGCTGGTAAAATAAATTATTGAGTTCATTATTAATTTTTAATACATTAATTAGTATTATAGTATAATAAAAATTATTAATTAATATTTATTATTAATAGGGTTTAATGTATGTGTGAAACATTTTTCGTGTGAAGTGCATATCAAGCGGTTTTATATATACTTTGCTTTATTTTTTTTATATATTTCTTCGTTGATGATGACAAAAATACGATTCAAATTAACAAAAATAATCATATTTATTATTTTCAAAATTTTACGAACTTATGCACATTATTATCCTTCATGGTAGATATAATTTTTTTTCACTTTTTATGTTATAAAATTATTTTTGTTCTTAGCAATGACGAAGAAATATATTGAAAAAATATGTGTAAAATCGCTTGAGAAGTGTTTTGTACGGAATGCGCTTCACACTTACATTAATTCTTTGGTAATATTATTTATTAAACTACTCTTTGCATCAATTGATAATAAGACAAATTAAAATGATATCTTTTTATTATAAAAATAATTTTATTTATCTGGTTTTTATTTTGTATTTGAACATTCACTAAAATTTATTACTATTCATCTATTCAATTTTTTAATTTCTCATCATTACAGTTTTTATTTAAACTTCAACTCAATTTTTTATTTAATCCATCAATTTTCGAGAATTAATAAGGAACTAAATTCTATCATCCAAATATAGTCACGAGAAACGTGCGCATAGCACATTTTGTGAACATTTTGCCATTGTTGGTAGGAATCGGGGATCCAAATGATCTTGTTGGGAGATTTGTGTATTTTTCTATTCCATTATTTAAATTATCGACTGTTATAAAATCATATTTTGGTTGCAAATCATCTTTTCTTTTTCCATCTGGCCTCTACATGAATGTCCCAATTAAAATTAAATACATAATCAATTATTATTGTTATTATTGTTTGATGGAAAACAATATTTCAAGATCCTACGTTGGATTATTGATACAAATATTGAACTTTTTAATGCTTCACTAAAGAAGAAATGTGATGTGGGTTCAACCAAGAGAGTCTTGCTGACTTTAGATTAAGAATATGAATTGGCAAGGGATCCAACGGGATGGAGGAAAGTGTAACCTTCTTTTTTACTAAAAATATTCACTTATTATCTCATCGACTGCTTTCGATAGGGTTTAAAATGACCAAGGTTGTTTTTTTTTCTAATAATGTATTATTTTATTTATCAGTAATGGTCATATTAAACTAATCAATTGATAGTAGGGTTGGGTCCCAAGCATTCCAGAAGTGTTAGTAATATCGAGTTAGAGTCTTAAAAAAATAATGGTAATAGTTAGTTAGACCCATCATACTTAAGCCCCTTATTATTGATACACTGCTTTATTTTATCTATCAATAATTGCAATATCAGTTATTAACAAACAATTAATGATATTATATATCAGTTTTAGTTAAAATTTTATTCTAATATATCATTAATTATATATTTAAATAAAAATGAATTCATGATAGTTGAATATTATTTTTTTTTCTTTTTCTTTACTTTTTTCTATTTAGCTTTATTTTCAACAATGAGGAAAATTATAATAGAAACTATTTCTTATATATGAGTATGAACATTAATTTCTAGGTTCACATAAAAAACTAATATGATTTTGCTTTAGGATCTAAAATTGTTGAGACGGCGCTGCATGAATACCTCTTAATTAATATATTTGTTTATCGCCGTACCTTTAGACTTTTGATGCATAGTGGTCATCGAATCGACCCGGACGTCCACTACGCATTACTTTTCACAACATATTTTATTTTGTTTAATTTTAAGCATAAAAATGGTTAATTACTTATTTTTACCTTTTTCTCTTATTACAAAATACAATTAAATTATAAGAAATTAGGATTAATTTTTTAAATTTCTCTTGAATTATAACGTTTTTTCGTGTAAACATATCGCTGTGCCGTGATTTTCATTTTAATCAATTTATTATATTCTGTTCATTTTTCGTTATTTATTTTTTTTAATTTATTAAATGATTAAATTATGTTTTTGCAATTTGAAATAAATGTTTTTTTTCCTTCATCGGCTTGATTATTTAATAAATAAAAAACAACGGAAAAACGGTAAGTTCAGAACAAATACGAAAAATCGTTACGGAAGAAATTAATACCATCTCTCTCTCCTCTCCTCTCTCTCTCTCCCCTCCCCCCCCCCCCCCCCCCCCCCCCCCCCCCACCCAGCCCTAGTTACCGAGCGGCGTCGAAAGGAGGCGGGGGCTTCCGGTAACGCACTTGGCGCGAGAGCGGCCGAGGGATTCGTGATGGGTTCGGAGTTGCTCGAGATCGACCCCATGGAGCTCAGATTTCCCTGTAACTCTGATCCTTCCTCTGTTACTAGGCGGATTTTCCCCTATTTTTGTTTCTTGTTTCGATCTTTTTTGGTAAAATTCCGTTGAACTGATCGATCCTGGCGGTTTGGTCCTTGGATCGTCAAGTCTTGATACCTCGCTTTTGACTGAAAATGTTGTTGTGGTTTCGCGTGCAGTCGAGCTAAAGAAGCAGATCTCGTGCTCGCTTCAGCTGTCGAACAAGACCGATGATTACATTGCCTATAAGGTGATCGATTTAGGGATTCTTTGTTGCCGACTTCGTTGCTGCATTACGTACAAAACTTTTGAGTTGTCTTTCTTTTGTTACCTCGGAAACATTTGAATATTTCATGTGCAATTTTTGTTTTTCGTCTCTTCATTTTCTGTGTATTGGTGATAGTTCGAATTTAACATGCAATCGTTTAAATTCTCTTCTTCCTCCTTTATATTTTGTTGTCGAAGTTGGGATCTTCCATGTGGAAAATGTTAAAGATATGTATATTTTTTCGATTATAGGTCAAGACTACCAGCCCGAAGAAGTACTGTGTAAGGCCGAACGCTGGTATCGTGATGCCCCGATCCACATGCGACGTTGTTGGTAACTTCTCCAGTTTCTGTCCGAATAAGTTGGATTCTTGGGATGTGAAGATGATACCTCTATTCTTAAGATGCGATGTTTTTCAGTGACAATGCAGGCACAGAAGGAAACTCCAACAGACATGCAATGCAAGGACAAATTTTTGGTCCAGAGCGTCATTGTCAATGAACCCGTTGCTGCCAAAGACATTACTGCAGAAATGGTACTCTTTCATCTTCCAGAATTTGTTGACGGTCGTTTCAGTATCATGTTAAATTTTTTTAATACTAGGGAACTTTTATATTGATTTAAATCAATATAGTTTGCTAGAGATTCGGGGAATGCTGTTGATGAGGTGAAATTGAGGGTTCTCTATGTGCCACCACCTCAACCGCCTTCACCAGTTCCCGAGGGTTCTGAGGAGGGCTCATCGCCCAGACCTTCTGTGTCAGACAACGGCGCTACCAATGCCTCAGAATTACTTGCTGTAAGTTTATTCATGTAATGATTTATTTTCATCAGTAACTTCAATTGTGCTGTTTTATTGATGATGGATTTGCCAGCTTATTATGATGTATTTGATGTAATAACAGGCTACTAGAGCATATGCAGATGTTGTACAACAAGAGAAATCCTCTGAGGTGTATTGATCAAGCAATAAGCATAGTGCCCTTAATTCTTCTAAGCATTCAGAAATATTATCTTCCTTTTCTGTGTTTCTTTCATGAACTGAATTTCTTTATTGGTCTATGGGTATTTCATATAATAAAACCTTTCCTATTGACTAATTAATTATTTGTTCTTCATGTTTTATCTTACCTTTGTAATAATATATCTTAGTTGCTCAGGTGTCTCATCCTCATTGACATGGAAATATGTTTCTAATGGGAATGTTTTATAAATACTTTGCTCTGCATAGTAGTCTAATGATGCACATTTAGGATGCTATGACCTATCATTTAGTGTTTATTAAACTCTCTTGCAATAGAAGGTATTATAGCATACAATTCTTTTTTTCAGAGTTCAGCTCTGGTTTCCAAGTTGTATGAGGAAAAGAACGCTGCCATTCAGCTCAACAATAAGCTACGTCAAGAGCTGGTGAGTGTTCCCATTGTTAGATCACTAAGAATTGTAACTATTGTTTAGTGAACATTAATCCAACAAGTAATTTTTTTGTGAGTGTTCCCATTGTTTAATCACTAATAATTGTAAATATTATTTAATGAACAATAATCCAATGAGCAAATGTCACGTATTCACAGAACGGTCATCCAATTTCAATTCGTAACCACATGGTCTACCGATTTTCAAAGAGTTTAAGTCATTTGTCGTCGCAATAAGTGATTGACAGTTTTTTTGGTTAAAATGCTGACATGGCAAGTAGTGGAGCTCCGATTTCTTCGTTCTAGACTCTCCCCTCAACTACACTCCATGCCATGGCTTCCCCTTCCAAGCTCCTCCACCTCCACCTCCTCCCTTGTGCCATTGTGAACACTGCCGGCGTCCACCGCTGCCATCATCACTTGAAGCTTGCTGACCTTCTTCCCAGTTCCCACCCATATTCACCAGGCATGCCGCACCACCCTCTCCTTGATACAATGTGAGTCTGCTGTCTCCCAACTCCTTGCAGATGCAATCTCCGCTGCATGGCCTCCAAAAGCTAGCGCTCAGTCCATCGCCAAAGCCTTCACCGCCAATCTCAACCGCTCCAATGCCACCCACAACTGTCTCAACTCTCAAGCTTATCTCCTACTTCGCCACACGGACCCTCTGCTCCCACTCGCTCAATGACGCCCAAGCCTTCGCCGACTGCTGAGCTCTACCATCAGGGGCACACAGAAGGTGGCCGATGCCAAGTCCTTCCTCCCCTTCTCTTCTCCAACGCCGGCACCGATGCCGGAGAAGAAAGGGCCGGAGTTTTTAAACATGTGGAGGGATTCTTTTATTCTCTTGTTTTCTTATTGCTGTAAATATGATATGGAGGGCTTTTTTATTATTTAAAAATGATGTGAAGGAGAGAGAAAATGTTGATGTGAGCATCATGTAAGCGTTTAATCGCTAATCGTCATCATTGGTTGTGATGATAAGAAAGTTTCAAAAGTTGAATGCCCATGTACAAATTTAAATTGGATGGTCGTTTTGTGAAAAATCAAAGTTGAATGACTGTAGGTGAAATTTAGATTCTGAAATTTTAATTTATTTGCATTTCTCCTACAAGCAATTGATGGTTTGCTTTCATGGTTTTGGACATGAATATCTGTGCTCTTTTTCTTTGTGCAATGTCTTTTTCTATAACTTATGTTGATGCTATAATTTATTTTCTTCTATTCTGTCATGTAAAATGTAGCTTATTATTTGTGGCCACAATTAGGACAAACATGGTTTCCAATTAAAATTCCCAACATTACCTCTGTGATGTCAAATAATCACTTTTTGTAGCCTAAATCCTAATAGATAGTTGCATTCTAGTTTTTGCTGAAGGGAGAAAATTCTAGATAGCCTATAATTCCCAACAGTTTTATTTAGATGCTGAAGGGTAAAAATAGAAAGTTGCATTCTAGTTTTTTGGATCATCCAGGTAAATCTATGTTAAATTTATAGGATGTTGCAGGACTTCGTTCTTAAGGTGAAGAAATATAAATAAACTGGATTCAGGTGTTCTGCAATTTGACGTCTTCACTTCATATTTGTTTCTTTTTTTTTGTTTTTTAAAAGAGAAAGGATGATTAATCAGAATGTTAACCATCCAAGAATTCATTATCAATAATGATCTGGCTCATGCTCAATTCATGGCTGGGGAGTGGGGATCCTTTATCTAGGAACAACATTTACATTTGACCACATAGAGCGCACTTCGATCCTTCCCCAGGAAACCACCTCGTTCATTATTGTCTTGTCATGATTCTCCTTCTAAGAAGCCAGAAAAAGATTTTGATTTTTAGAGGCATATTCTGCCAGGATGACAGTCAACGACCAGATGGTCTCATTAATCTGGGAGGGTGGTTCCCAAAGTAGCTCGTATGCCTGTTTAACATTGAAGGTGCCTGTCCCCTCGTTCAATTAAATTCAACAAGCTAAGCATCTTCTTGAAGCTCTGCTCAGAGAGTGGGGAGGAGAAATTGGGGGTCCAGCACCTGAACCTCTGTGCCAATAGTCATGCCTAAAGGATGAGGACACCCATGGACGAATAATAATTTGCAAATGATGTTTAATTCATGGCATCACAGCTGCGTCCTGCCAAAAAGGGGGAAACTTTCTGTGCGGTATCTCTGAATTCCTAAGAGTGAGGTACTGTAGTATGTCTCAAAGACATTCGTCAGGAGATCCGGATCATGTTTCAGAAGCCTGTACAGAGAAGGGTCTCACTTGAATTATGCAGATTCAGTGCCCCCAGACCACCCTACGACTTTGGTTAGCAAACCTCTTTCCATGATACCAGATAAATTCCTTCAACCTCAGGGCGTGCCCCTCACCAAAAAAATCCTCTTCTAAGTTCCCATCCTCAGCTCCACCAGTCTTGGGAGCCTAAGAGCACATGTAGTAGATTGATTGTAGTTTGGGTATGGTTTCATAATCCACCAAGCAAGATAACACTGTAAAGTTTGTAGGAATAAATTGAATGGATTGATAAATTGACAAGGAAACATTTGAGTCTATTATTAATTTTCATAACGACCTCCCAAATTCAACGTAGAGGCTAAAAACTAATAAAAGAAAGTTGAATAGATTAGAAGACTGAAATTTAAACACAGTGTTGTTTGGATTGAGGGTTTAGGACTGACATCATATAATCGTTGAAAGAAGGTATGCCTTGTAGATAGTAGTCAATATTCTCTGTATCAAAACTAGAGCTAAAGGCTGTGATGGTTATGAAGATTGTATGACATATCCTTTGATTTTAAGCTACTCGTCTGCTAGTGCTCTTAACTTTCCTATTCATAAGTATCTGTTGTACACACATGCAGGAACTCATGAGACGAGAAGCCAGCAAGCAGCAGGGTGGATTCTCTTTCATCTTTGTGGTGATTATAGCTTTACTTGGTATCCTTTTGGGTTACTTGGTTAAGGTATAATTCTTCGACTATGGAACTGGAAAATTATTCCACCAGCTAATTGTGTTAGCCAATTATAGAAAGCCCTATAACCCTGAAGGTTTTGTGGGTTGTGTTCGTCTAGCGGCCACTAGTTCTCAGTTCAAGTAGCTCGATGACTTTGTGTATTTCACCTGTAGATGAAAATCTTTCTTTTCCGCCCAGTTTTTGTGAACATTGCATGTGGCATTCCGGCGTCCAAAGTTGTTAATCACTAATGAGAGCACTGCAACGTGGATTATGTAATGTCTTCTTGGTTAAAATAATTTCAAATTACTGCTGTATGATCTTCTGAGATTAAAGTGGTGTTGTCAAGTCTACAATAGATTTTTTTCCCCTCAAAGGGGCACTAGTCATTCGTTCATTCCTAATGGTAAAATGTTCACAATGGTCCAAGAACGGAAACTGGAGGATTTCCTGAGGTGTTGAGCACTCCCAAAAAACTTGCCAAAACATTTTTCTAGCAGTGTTAGTAATACACCTAGTAGTTTGCTGTGTCTCAAATTCCATGGACAATCAATCAGCAGATTTTCCTTACCCTTTTGGTTAGCTAATACAGTTTGAACAGGAATTGATCCTTGCTGGGACATGTAGGGCTTGTTTCGATGTGATGGTATATGGGAGTATAAATTTTATTTGAATAATAATTTTATATTAATTAGGAGAGGTGGGATGGAGTAGTTAAGTTCTTGTACCATCATATTTTTTATTTTATCAAATTAATGTAACGAGAAAGAGATTAAAAATTTTAAACTTAATTAACCATTCATCCTTCTTTTCTCTCCTCTCTCCATCTCTCTCTTCTTTTTTCTCTCATCAATCTTTCCTCTTTCTCATACTAATAAAAAAATATTATGATGAAATAAATTTTTATCTATATTTATTTTTTATATATATTTATCTTTCATTTTTAACTTTTTAAAATAAATGCATGAATGGAAAATTTATATAAAAAATAAATAATAGAAAAAATATGTCAAACAAAAAATAAAAGGAAAAATAAATTAAGTAATAAAGAAATATATGATAATTATTTGTTAATCATTAATCATTATATATATTTAAATATATAATAAATGATAAAAATGATTTTTGCACAAATAAAATTTTCATTATTTCACTTCACATCTTATATAATTTATTATCCAATAATACACAAACAAGGCTTTAGCATTTATTATCCAATAATACACAAACAAGCCTTTAGCATTGGATGCTGATAAATTGTGTCTAACGCCTACTTTTTCTTCATCCTTCCTGTTGCAAGGCATCCGCCACAAAATTTGGACCTACCTATATACAATTTCTTCTACAAGGTGAACAAATGAAGAAAATATGCCCCGCACTTTTTAATGGTTTTTATTCTTATTCTTCATCTGTGTTTGATCATGCTGAATTGTGTTGGGTAGAATAAACATGACTTGGTGTTTTAGGTCATGAATTAACTTAGAGAAAACGTGATAAATGACTTGTATTTTTTTAGATTAGAAAAAAAATGGGTGTTATTTCACTATTTTGTTCTATAAGAGGGTTTGTATTTGAGGTCATTGTTTCTTCATATTCAATTTTTTTCTTTTCTTTTGGTTCCTTGGAGTGAGGAGGGAGATGATGCAACACTCCTGCTCAGCGTGAAGATTATGATAGTTTCATCTCCTAAGTTTTCTTATTACAACGTTTTCATATTTAACCATAAATTTCGAATTTATAAATTTGGGTCATCAAATTTGTTCCATTTGTCAGCTCTAATCCCTTGCTCAACTTTTTCTTTTCATTTTTTAAACTGATTTCTTTAATAATTATAATCTTTTTACCCTTATTTCTGTGACCACGATATTTCATAATTAAAATATATAAAATGACGTTTTTACCTTCACTTCAATATTTTTTTTTGCATTTTTAAACAAATGCAAATATAAAATTGAAATTTATAATTACTAAACAAATAAGTTAATAAAGTTTTCGACAGAACTTGATTGGAGGATGATAGAGTGAAGTTCGGATATGAAAATCTTTAGTTTTAAATTTAGAGCTTGATGTGAAAAACAATACTTTAATTTAATCTCAAATTGTAGGAATTTGGTAGAAAAGTTCAAATATTGAGAAATGTCTTTCCATAAATAAATCAATAATAAACATTTCAACTTTTTGTGATTACAAGAGCAATTTCTTTAAAGCTTAAAACCATTGCTTTAAGACCTGAACTCCAAATCCGACTTATCAAGTCCGTTCTCACAGCTAATTCAACTTGGTAACAAAAAGTAATAATATGATGAAATCAGATTAAAAAAAATACGAAATGAGAATTGCATTATATATCTTTTTTTATCAAATAGCAAAACTTCACATTTCTACTATTAAACTAGTCAAACAAAAATCATGATTAAACATTTATCTAGTGATTAATTTACACGTTTAAATTATCAATCAACGAATCATTTCTTGTTCTTCCCGATGAAGAAATAAATTGTCAATCAACTAATCGTTTTTTTTCTTGTTCTTTGTAATTGGGAAAAAAATAAATCCATATTGAAAAACAGATCCAAAATATTAGCCGTCCGATCTACGTGGCTCTTTTTGGTATTATTAGCGATTTAATAAACGGATAGCGGTTTAACTAGCGGATAACTGATATCAGATGATGATTAGCGATTAAAGGTTGAAATAAATAAGTGTTTGATAAAATTAATGGTAGAATTAGCTGATAAATATAAAATAATATAATTGGACATATAACAAATTATTTAATTTAAGTACTATACAAATAAATTAGATATTTATATCTTAATTAAATACAATAAAATTTCACAAGTAATTTTTTGTTAAAATATATAGAAATTTATAATGACAATAATTTTTATATAATATAAAAGTATTAATTGTGAAATTATTTTTTTACTGATTGTTAACATATAAATAATTTGCAATTAATTAAGCATGAATATAAAAATAAATATAGTTAAAAGATAAATTAAAAAGAAATAATGTATTTGAATAATGATAAAATTGAAAAAAAATTATAAAATGCTAATCTCTAAACGTTAAATGTTAATTGAAGTAGCTTTCTAATATTTTCATATGAAACGTTAAATATTATTTATTTTTATCATTTATCAAATAAAAGAATTAGCGTTTGAACCGTTTAAACACTAATTCAAACACTAATTTTAATGTTATCAAACAAAGTCTAAATTGAATTCGTGCTAATTTTTTTTATGAACAGAGGGGGACACTGCAGCGTAACATGCTTCACGCCCTCGCAAGAAATAATTTCTTTTTAAAAAAATGAGGAAATACACACATTTCGTTTTAAAATTATGTATTAATATGCATTCTGAACGTAGTGGTTTTATTTATAATTGCGTACCTTTTTAAACTTGAAATAATAAATAAAACTTTTACGTAGTGGTCGTCCACCGCGACGTCCACTATGCACACAACATATTGTTTTGGTGTCAATTTGACGCACATAAAAGTGGTCAATTATTCTCTCTCTCTACGTTTTATTTCCACCTTTTTTAGTTTTTTTTAACAAAATGGCGTTAATTACAAGGGAATTAACGCCACCTCTTCCGCACTCTCTCTCCTCCTCCTCCTCCTCCTCCTCCTCTCTCTGTCTCTCTCCTCTCCTTTCCGGAAGCCTCAGTTGCTGAGCGAGGTCGAATTCGAAGGTGGACTGTCATTCACGTAGTTCCACAACGCGAACGAGGGATTCGAGATGGATTCGAAGGAGTTGCTCGGGATCGACCCCATGGAGCTCAAATTTGCTTGTAAGTCCGATCCTTCCTGTGGATTTTCCTCCATGTTCGCTCGTTTTTTTCGCAAAAAATCCATTAATTGATGGATCTGGGCGGTTGATTGTTGAATTACTGGGCTTTCTCGTGCAAGGCTGACAAATTTTTGTGGTTCCTTTCGATGCAGTCGAGCTAAAGAAACAGATCTCGTCCTCACTTCAGCTGTCTAACAAGACCGACGATTACATTGCCTTCAAGGTGATCGATTTGGGGCTCCTTCCTTTCCAGCTCAGGAGCTATATCACGTACCGAGATTTTGTTATGTTTTTTATTCTCGACTTTGTAAAAATTTGGATCTTTCTTGTGGAAAGTGCTAAGCATTTGTTTTTTTTTCTTCTCAATTATAGGTCAAGACAACGAGCCCGAAGAAGTATTGTGTAAGGCCGAACGCTGGTATTGTGGTGCCCCGATCCACATGCGATGTTGTTGGTAACTTCTGCTGTCTTTGCACGAAGAAGAGGTTGAGTTCTAGGGATGCAAAAATGCGATCTTTATTCTTAAGATGCAATGCTTTCAGTGACAATGCAGGCACAGAAGGAATCTCCTCCAGATATGCAATGCAAGGACAAGTTTCTGGTCCAAAGTGTCGTTGTCAACGAAAGCTTTGCTGTGAAGGACATTACTGCGGAAATGGTACTCTTCATATCCTGATTTTGTTAACTATCTATTTGGAGTAGTCATGTTAGCTTTTGAAAAAGAATCTATGGTCCCCTCAAAGGAATCACCCTAAGATGATAATCTCATGGCTATTGAGAACGAATCAAATCAAATGGTTTTATTTCTCAATCTTTCTGATTTGCTCCTATGGAACCAATGTTGAAATACTTGGAAAAGTCGGTCATTCACAACTGCTGGAGAAGGATTCCTTGAAAAGTTAAGGGTTAGTAATTCCTTTTAGAAGTCCAAGGATTTGATCTTATGCATACACCAGTAAGGTAATAAAAAATAAAGAACTCATCTTCTTTCTTTTATCACTTGGGAGCCATGCAAGATGAAAATCTCATTCACAGTTTCGGATGAGAGAAAAAGCGAGGGATCCTCTTTACGACGATGACTCTCTCATCATTATTTTTCTCTGTTACTTAGAACTGACTAGCCGACCCCACCTAGTGGGATAAGGCTTTGTTGTTGTTGTTGTACTTAGAACTGACAACTTTTCAATATTGTTTTTTATTTCTCATCAAAAGAATGGCATCTTCTAAAAATCCTATCTATTACTAGCATGATATTGAGGAATCTCATTGCTATTACTCCAACAAGCATGAAACTTATGTAATTGTTCCTCCATCGGTCCAATAGGATGTGCTATTATTGGAATAATTGTTAGATACTTCAAATGATGGATATGCAAGCATGGTAACTTATATGATATTTTGTATCACCATGAATTTTGGATCTTTTGCTTACATGGTATCATTTGGTACTATGGGGATTCTGTATTGATCTAAATCTTTTATAGTTTGCAAGAGATTCAGGGAATACTGTTGATGAGGTGAAGTTGAGGGTTCTCTATGTGCCACCACCTCAACCGCCTTCGCCAGTTCCTGAGGGTTCTGAGGAGGGCTCATCACCTAGACCTTCTGTGTCAGACAATGGAGGTATCAGTGCCGCAGAACTAATTGCTGTAAGTTAAATCATGTATCAACCTATAGTCGTCAGTAACTTTAGTTGTTCTGTTTTATTGGTGATGGATATGCCAGCTGAATATGATATTTTGATGTAATAACAGGCAACTAGAGCATATGCAGATGGTGTACAACAAGAGAAGTCTTCTGAGGTGAACAAATCAAGCTATAATCATAGAGCTGTTAATTTTTCGAAACCCTCAAAGAAAAAATTATTTTCCTGTTTCTGCACTTCTTTTACAAACTTAGTTATCAGAATATGGAGTTACTTAGAATGGTAGAAGATCGACTTTTCTATTAATTAAATTTGATTTTTTGTTGATATTGTCTCCTACCTTTGCTGTCCATTGGTTAGTTTCACATGTTTGGCAGTTTTTGTTGACGATAAAAGGCATTTATAAAGAGAATGCATTCAATATGGTACACCTTGTTAGCGTGTGGTTTATGGATACTGAGGATGTTACGGTTTATGATAATGCTTATTTATGCAACACAAGTATTAGCATATATAATTTTTCATGTTTTCTTTTTCAGAGTTCGGCTCTAGTTTCCAGGTTGTCTGAGGAAAAGAACGCAGCCATTCAGCTTAACAGTAAGCTACGACAAGAACTGGTGAGTTTTCCCATGGTTAAATCGTTATTTTTCTTTATGTTTATTGATCAACATCTATCCCACATAATCTGAAAATTTGATGCCTTCACATTTTATCTGAAATAATTAATAGGTTTTTTCATGGTTTTGAACTGGAACTACCTATGTGATTCCCCTTTATGCAATTTGTTCTGTCATGTCTGTTGATGTTATGAAATCTTTTCTTTTTAAAAAATCATCATGCTTCCTCTAAAAAAAATCATTATTCTTTAGCTTATTTTTTTTTCTCACGAGAGACCTTCGGTAGCTTATTACTTGTAACTATAACGGGCACCATATGATTTCGAAAAGGTGCAACAGAGTTATCTCTTTAATGTCAAATCACCTTTTGTTGCTTCAAATCCTGATGATTTGTATGTGCTGAAATGAAAACATTGCATTATACTTATTTGGATAATCTAAGTAAGTCTATGATTAATGGGATTTTTATCAACCTACAGGCCCCTCACTCTTCAAGTGAAAGAAAAATAAATTAACTGGACTCAGATGTTCTGCAATTTAATACTATTTTAGGGACAAGGATGCAATTTTATATATTCACTTCATATTTGCTTCCATAACCTAGTTCACAGTTCGATTCATTACTTCCTCACTGTTGGTTTTGTATGTAGATTGACAATACTTTCCCTCATTTTCAGAAAGACAATCTTTTTTTCGTAATGCGGCAACCTAGAATCTAGTCAATGAACCTAATTTCAATCCACCCTATATAGGCCTTGAATATGATAATCTGTTATGATTTCTCACCCTAATTTCAATGAACCTCACTGTTGGCCCATATGCTACATTTCTTGGTAGGTTAACATCTATTATTATTTTTTCAAACATAGTACTTATAAGAATGCACACTTCATATGAGAAAGGAACTCATCAATGAGGTAAGCTAAATCCATGCTGAATGTCTCTTTTTTTATCCATGAGTGGGATGTTGGGTAGTTGCTTCATGGTCTCAGCTAGGAGGGCCTCTTGTGACTTATTTCAGGAAATATTCATCTTAAATCCAGGATATGCATATTCTTCTTTCATTTTATTTGCTGCTACAATCCAACAATATTGTGTGTGTTGCTACAATCCAACAACATTTTTTTTTCTTGAGGAAATATTTCTCTTCCATGCCATGTAGAAAGAAGGTAGTTGCCTTTCTAGATAGAAAACCCATAGTCAAAATTCTCTGATTGGTCACACAAAAGAACGAGCTGCAATGCAGCAATGGTTATAGATGTTATATAGCGTATCCTTTTGGTTTTAAAGTGCTTTGTTTCATTCAAAAGCATCTGTTGCTGTGCTCACATGCAGGAACTCATGAGACGAGAAGCCAGCAAGCAGCAGGGTGGCTTCTCGCTCACCTTTGTGGTGATCATTGCCTTGATTGGAATCATTTTGGGTTACTTGGTGAAGACATGACTCTTCAAGCTTGGAAATCAAAACTATTCCAGCTATCTAATTGTATTAGCCAATTACATAAGTCAGGCCTAGAAGACTGAAGTTTTTGTGGGTTGTGTTATTGCCTAGGGGCAACTTAAGTGCGTATCATCTCGAGTTCTGAGTTTAAGTAGCTTGATACTTGATGTATTTTACTTACTGATATTGTAGGTGAATTTCCATTTCCATTTATTTTAATTTTATTTTTGGAACGAATCCGTTAAATACAATTTTTGTGATAATTGGAAGTGAATTTTCTTCCGGACTCACATTAGAAGAGGCATTTCTTGTCCGAAGTTGCATGCCAATATCAAGACACTGCAATGTGTGAATCATGGGACATGTCTGTTTGGGTAAGTGGTAGTACCCCAAACAGGGATGCCAAACCGGACGTCCAGCTATCAAACCCATTCATTCATTTGTCGCAGCGAGCAGCAGCATCATAGAGAGAGAGAGAGAGCGGCGGCGGCATCGGCAGAGCAGCGGCGATGTGAGCGAGCAATGTGGCCCTTTGCGAATGGCAATGAGATCCAGCAGCCAGCGTCGGCAGCGAGCGGTAACGCTTTGTGAATGGCGGCAGCGAGATCCAACAGCAGCAACAACAGCCAGCAGCGAGCAGATCGGCCGCGCGCGATGTGCGTGAGCAGCTCCTCCAACTGCGAGTTGCGACTGCTCCCTCCCTCCCCTGCCATTGCAATCCATCATTTTTTACTCTTGTCGTTTAACCGGACAAATTGTCTGATTTATTCTTTGAACCATGCCTCACCATTTCAACTGTCCGATCAAATTCGACGGGTAGGACGCTAAGTAGGAGGCTCCTACCTATTTGTCTAAGTAGGAGTCCTGTTAAATCCTTTCAAAAATACTGGTGATAAAGAGGAAACCAGACCAGCTGCAGAGAAGTGTCAGTACTTTGGAAGATAGAGGCTTTAATTCAGACACTGAAAAAATCTACTATCCCCCTAATAATATTATCTCATGCAAATGGCATCGCGAATGGTTAGAAGAATTTGTTGAAAGGGCAGATGACATCTGCTAAGTTACAGCTTTTAGGAGGGGAGGGTTGAGAATACAACTCTTCTAATATGGATATCCGTTTGGCACAGAAATAAAAGTAGGATTATCACTTTATTCTCAAATTTTTAGCCAAACAACTGTGGACCCAACTGCAATTATTGTAGGAACAAAGAAAATATGAATCTTCTCTATTTTTTTTATTTTAGGTAGAACTTCGTTGTTCCAGGGGGATTAGCAAAAGAGGTTATTAAGAACTTTATTTCAGAATACCTTTTTTTCCCATCCAAACGGGAGAATATAACAACTCTTGGAATATGTATTCACGAGACATGAACTAAGCCCACCATATTACGTCGAGATGGAGACGCGTGCCAGACCATTTTGTGCTCGGCCCACAGCACAGGCCCGGCAAACTCAGACCCAACCCAAGATGACACTTTTTTATTTTTGTAATATCTAATTAATTATAAAATCATAGTTATATAAATATATATTACTATAGTTAGTTAATATCAATTACAATATCTTGTACTTTTGCTCTTATATAGCATATAATATTGTAAGTAATGAAACAATCTATATAACTATAACAATATATAATTATATAATACTAGTTACTGATTTAGATATATGCATATACTAAAGTTACTGATTTTACAATTTTATCAGGAAAACAAGCACGGATTGACTAACACGAGCAGGGCACAAATTTCAATCTTGAATTATATTCATTTACCGTATTTTGTAATTCACGTCAATGATTTCAGGAAAAAAAATTCTTAAGAGAACAACATTTTTTAACATTATAACTTGAGAAGATTCAGCATTATAGCAAAGATCACCTTCTGGCGATCGCAAAGATATTTACGACTATTGAAAAAATTTCGTGGTCTGTTCACTTGAATGTCGAATTTAATCCCGAATTGGAGGGAAAAAAAACAGAAAACTTCATCATCAAACTCAAAGTTACTACAATATCCTAAGACATCACCGTCTTGAATTAATCTGTTGGGCATCAAAACTAACACGGAACCCAAAAAAAAAATCACAATCGAGAAATACATTCAAAACCTAACGGCGAAAATTACCCCACAGGCCAACACACAAACGACGACGGCATGGTGGAAGCTCCTACGATCTTGAAGAGTGAATAGTTTGCAAAATGCCCTTGGGATGTTTTGTACTTGTCCCACCAATATTAGGGCATTCGAAGCACCTCAATGAGACGGGAAAGCAGTCACGTAAGCAACTCAAATCTTGAAGAACCTCAATTCATCACCAGTCATAGATTTAGTCTACAATAAGCACATATGACATAATCTAAATGTATAAAGAAGTAATACATGTGACAAAGGCACACGATCCATGACCATTCATATGTAAGACAAGATTTATGGAGTTTTAAGAATCATGATTCACAGTGTGAGATGAGTAACTATTTCCTGGAGTCGCATCTTTGGATATGTTCAATAGTTTATGACTCATAAGACCATGGAACAACTTTCCACGCTTCTTCAAAACTGTCCATGGAAGATGGAGTAAAGGCAGCAACTTGCACCTGCAGAAATATGATGCACATATGCTGATCACAAACAACATTGATGGAAACAAGGCTACAGAGTTGCCCAAACATCCCATGAAATTCCATTACACACCTGATGATCCAACCAAAATTATAAATATTATGAATTTCCAATTCTGCATTAGCGGATGATAGAGGCCTGAAAACACCTAAAGCAATAACAAACAAGCAGGAAGAACTTAAAAAATATCCTGTCATCGGCTATCTTCTCTGATAAATCCATAAAAGAACGGAAGTATGCTTGAACAACCTGTTGTTCCTTATATATGAGATCGTAGGAGACAAGTTGCATCTGATGTAAGTCTTAATAATTGATGCAATAAAGAATGGTCGCCAAAACCTATCTACAAGTCGTCATCTACAAGATGACTGCACTGTATCTTCCAGCAAATCTGGGAACAGACATTACCACTAATTTAAAACAAAAAGTTATATCACCACTTCACCATCCCTCAATTTGTAGCTTCACCCACATTCCCTTCTCCCCCTTCTCATCTACCTTAATTCATAGATGCATAACCAACAAACTTACATTTGCTTACCCCTAGGAACAACAGTACATCTTGACTAGTCATCATAGCTATTTCTACTTAACAATAAGAACTATTCTTAACAACAACAACAAAGTCTTATCCCACTAGGTGGGGTCGACTACATGGATCATACGACGCCATTCCGCTCTATTAGTAACCAAACCTAAATTCGTTGATCCATGTTCATAAAATTCGACAGGATTTTATGCTGGCTGTCGGGGCCTAACACAACCCTCCTCCTTTATCCAGGCTTGGGACCGGCTATAAAATATAGGCGGAGTTATTCTTGCCTTTGCAAAAATACAAAAGAACTTGCCTTTGCAAAAACAAAACAAAAGAGTTATTCTAATGTTGATATCTTTAACAAAAAACCTTCAGTTCTCTACTGTTATATTGTAACATAAGTCTAATTGATATCAAGATGTACAAGCTTACAAATTCGAAATAATAATTGCATTTGTGATAAACACCTACACATAGAGAGAAGGACATGTAAATTCCTTGCAAATAGTTTCCTGCTTCTGGGAAAATAAATCAGAGAAAAGATAGACGAAAAGTGTGTTTATCAACCATAAAATAGAAATATTATTGTAAACTCTGGTTTATATTGTATAATTTCCTGAATTTCCAAAAGGATGAAAATTCATAATTCTTTTAGTATCAACATCAATAAATGACCCCATTAGTGCTACTCCTACACTCTAAACATACTATTTAACCTCTCATTGACAAGTGAACTAAGAGATTAACAGCATAAACACTGCTGTCAACTGCATTCTGCCCCAGAAAGCCAATTGTTACCAGTGGCACTTTGCATCATTACCACAAGGGTCCGTGGCGCTATAACCTCTACCATTGTTGTTATTCTTATCTCCCGCACTAATGCATACATAAGAGGATTTCTTTTTGTGAAAGGGATGCTTGCACAGAGCATATGTAGTACATGGCCACAAATGTAACAACATATTCAGTTTTGTATTTTCATTATTCAATTAAATTGATTGATGATTTTCATATAATTCAAGAAATTTCAGTAACAAAACATCATAAACTACCTAGCAATCATTCAATTAAATTTTTAACGAGACTCATTATTGTTTATTTAGTGCATTATGTATTGTCATCAAGAACTCAGCACAGGACAAACAGTATAAAAGAGAAAAGGGCAAGAGAGAAGCAATTAAACCAACAATAAAAGTCGGAGGGTGCATAAGAGCAACTTGTGCAATTGCACAAGTGTCAAAGACTCAAAAATCCATATGTACCTTCATGAAAGTAAGAAAGCCCCACAAAGCACATTTATTGAATGCTACTCGTGAAGAAGAAAATCATACTCATTGCAATAGTTTTCACCTTTTT
Source organism: Pontederia crassipes (assembly GCA_030549335.1). NCBI lineage: Eukaryota > Viridiplantae > Streptophyta > Magnoliopsida > Commelinales > Pontederiaceae > Pontederia > Pontederia crassipes. The sequence goes on along the minus strand of CM060196.1, from coordinate 63,232,478 downwards.
TTCTCAATTTACACAACATAATCATGAGGCATGAGACAACAACACACATGGCCCTTCTATCCAGTTTGAGAACTATCATGGCACATATATCAATATAGGGCATCACTTAAAGGATAAGAATTTGCTGCCTCCTATTAGCATATCGGATTGGTGGTCTCAAGTCATTAAATAGTTGGAGTGCTGAACAGTCGTCGTTGTATTAACAGATAGGCCCATAACACACCTGGCGGCAATTCTTCAGATCAAGCTATCCCTTCACAATGAACCAAAAAATAATTCCGACAGCAAACTCCAATTCATTTAGCACGCCTGAAAAAAAAATTAAATAAAATTTGGTACATGCACCATCGAATTTCTAAAAGAAGTTTATTTGATCCATCTCCGTACCTGGAAAACCTTCGATCCGCCCCCTTTTTCCTTCCAGCAGATGCAAGGATCGCCCTCTCCCTCTCATTCTCTTGTTTTTCCCTCCTCCTCCTTTCCTCCCTGAGTTGCTCAATCGTCTTCTTCTCCCCATCACTGCTCTTCCCCCTCGAAGCCGAACCCCTGGAACCAGCAGCGGCTTCGTTGTCCTCGTCCCCGGCATGGGTTGATGGCGCCGTGAGATACCACGGGGTCTTCACCCCCTTGCCAGCCAATCCGTACCCGAGCTTGTACTTCTCATCCTCCGGTGTCACTGCCGGTTTCTCCTCCCTCCGACGCTTCTTCGATGCAGCGCGGTCTTCGTCCTCGCTCTTCTTGAACCTGTGGCCCCCACGAACGTTCTTCTCGCCGTCCTCCTGGGAGCCGGCGAGGGAGGAAAAATCGGCGACGCCGTCGAAGAGGCTGAAGTGGCCGGAGTCGGCGGCGGGAGCGGCGACGGCGACGGCGACGGGGACAGGTGCAGGGACGGTGCCAGAGGCAGGGGAGGTGGAAACGGAGGCGGAGGTGGATGCGGAGGCGTGGGGTGTCAAGCCGCGGGCTTGGCGGAGGCGCTCGAGACGGAACTCGGAGTCGCGGCGGCGGGATTGCTCGCGCTTGAGCTGCTCTTCGCGGTCAGCGGCCTCCTCGTCGCGGCGGACCTTCTCGCGATTGTCGTAGTTGTAGACGTTCCACCGCTTCTGCGGCAGTATGTTGAGCCCTCCGTGGCCTCCCATCGCCGATCGGAGCGAGCGATCTCTTCTTTATCTGTTCTTCTTCTAGGGCTGATCTATCGATCTACTACTACTTTTTTAGGGTCCATCAAATCGTAGAGACGCGTTTCCGCTCTTATGCGGAGTCATATTCTCGTGGTAAAAAATTACACTTATTTTATTCTTTATGATGTTTAAATAATTTATAAAATTGTGATATTATGCTGGAACAAATTTTGATATATTTAATCTCAACAAATTAGGATGCAATATTTGTTTCCGATTCAAGCAGCAGTCATTTTACCAAATCAAATAAAATGAAATTTAAACGGTTTGGGCACCACGCACAATGTGTTTAATTTTTTTTACATTTTTATATTTAATTAATAATGTGAACTTGTATTTTCCGTCTAAACTTTAAAATTACCACCTATCTCTTCCATTTTCCAAATATTTCATATCGTTTTTTTTTCAAAATTATGTATTCAGCTTTTGCTCCTATTCAATTTATCCATTTAAGTTTTTAAATAAAATATAAAATAAAGCTTGAAGAAAATGAAATGAGTGTTGGATCCCATTTGATTCTTTTTTTCCCAAAGTAAATAAATTTAAACAAGGATACGAAAGTTAATGCACAATTAGTTAGGCTGCACTAAGCAGAACTGTCCGGAAAATTGAAAAAAAATAAGTAAATGGACGGTGTTAGGTTTTAGGGGGTTAAGAGAAAATAGGTAATAGTTCAGAAGAGGAATTAAATTAATCCATAACAATTTCCAATTTTGCATCACATCCAATATCATAATGATTTCGTTCGTTCTATAATCAACATCGATAAGTATTTATTACCCAAGGCCGGACAATCAACATGTTTATAGTTCAAATTTATAACTATTTAACATCAACTTCCAGTTGATATGTATGATCACCTTTTGTTGCCATGCAATCGAAGGCATCCTGCAGTCCTTTCAATTGTTGAATGAATCATGACGGAAAGTGTAAACCTGAGGAAAATGCATATGCATCCACAACTTCAAGTGACAACATATCGCACCCTTCATGTATGATCACCTTTTTCTTTATTTTTTTGAGGGTAAAGAGGATAGCAGACCTCTCATATTTTGTATGAAACCATTGCATCACCAAATATACAACACTTAGGGACTAGCACTCATGAGTAGATGTAATGCGCCCATCAAAACTTAACATTGCATCCTTCATATCTACAGATCCTAGCTTTGTTTACAGCTGCTGATGGAACTTTCTTCCAGGAACCATATCTGTGGAGAGAGTTGCGAGTGGCAACGATTCAACTTTGTTCCCCTCATTTGATTTGTTCGACATCTTTCTCGTTCCAGATAAAGTAGCAAATGATACTCTAATGTCAAAAGCTCACAGTTCTCCATAAAAGACAACTTAATGTTCTTCAAGTATTTGCAACATATTGCAGCGGCGTACAATGGTCCGAAAGTCTTCCAAGCTTAACTGTAATGTCAAAGTTTGAATATTGCATCAATGATACTGCCAGAATGCAGGAACACAAAAGTATAAGCTTAACGCAAAAACGGATCCAATTTGCAGAGACTTGATTTCATCAGATGTAGTATAGTTCTAAGCACCAAATTAAAGTGTTCCAGATGAAAATAGTATGGCAGAATTCCGATAAGCAAGATCAAAGAAAACAACAACAACAAAGCCTTATCCCACTAGGTGGGGTCGGCTACAAGATCAAAGAAAAACATCACTTAAATTGTCAATTATTTTACAAGTTCCTCACCTCGGCAGCCTCATTCTGGAATTAATGAAACAGACACAATGTTAGGAATTAATACTTCCTTATACAATAGAACATCATCTCCAATCTAATTGCTAATTCTATATTTTTTAGTGTAAGCATAAACAGTTGAAGTTTTTTTGAAGGAATAAAGAACTGAATTTTATACACTCCTAGACAACAACTAAAAATCTATGAAATTACTTCAGCAAAATATATGAAACTTTTCCGAATGTGAACTAGCAAAAGAACCCTGTACCTTTCCATCTCCATCACAGTCAAATGAATGGATCATGCTGAATATCTCACTATCTGTCCAATTAAAATCATGAGTAATAGCCATCTTCTCAATGTCACGCACTGTGATGTAGCCTTTACCCACTTCTGCTTAACAAATCACATTCAATGATGCAGAAACTTAAAGAAAAGCATATCAATAGATTATATAATGCCAATTCTACACCATCAGACGTAAGAAAAGAAAAGCATAATCCTTATATTGTTTGCATTTGGGGTTTTTAAAGAAGTATATTGTTGTACAGTTATTTTGTTTAATTGGTTCTAGTAGTTTCTTTAAACTCCGCCTATGTTTTATAGCCGGTCCCAAGCCCGGATAAAGGAGGAGGGTTGTGTTAGGCCCCGACAGCCAGCGTAAAACCCTGTCGAATCTCATGAACATGGATCAACGAAGCGTCGTATGATCCATGTAGCCGACCCCACCTAGTGGGATAAGGCTTTGTTGTTGTTGTTGTTGTATTTACGCTTGCCAATTTTTTTATCAACTGCTAAACCTAATAAAAGGTAAAGTTGTATATACATGTTTAGAGAATTTAAAGGAAAAGGAGCTCGTAAACTGGGTATAGTTAAAGAAAATTTACCATCAAAAGAAAAGAAGTAAGCAATCACTTCATCCTCAGTTAGTTGCACCCGACTTTTGACCTGAACATGAACTAAATAATTCAATAAATAAGGAACATCATAGATGGATTTTAAAAAAAATGAGCTCTAATCTTTTTTAAAAAATAATGTATAATTTTTGGATTTAGAAATATTCATTAATACGACCATGTATAATAAGCTTTGAGAATTCAATATGAGTTTATATGTTCATCATAGTATTTGTTAAATGATTTCAAGTGAATACTATCAGTTAGAACATGGAATTAAGAAGTGTGTTTGAAGACAAAACAAAGGATTTTGATATGGAAGATGTGACCAAGATAACTGAAAATAGGAAGGGGACATTAAGCTCATCAAATCCATGAGATAGTATGACCGATCAACTTGATTCATATGTGTAACCAAACGTTCAATTATGAGCTCTAGTTTTAAAGAATCTTTAGAAAATAATGAATTAGTTAATGATATAAAATAATGTATATATATTTTATAAAAATAATTGGGTGCAACTATTGAACATTTACAAAGATAAATCCAACTATTGAACATGAACTAAATAATTAAATACATAAGGAACTTAATAGATGGATCCGGGTGCATATGCTGGTTGACTAACCACATTATGTTTCTTCCTTGTTTCAGTGGTTTTCTGCATCTTTGCCTTATTTTTTTTCCCAGAAGAAACAGAATCAACTAACTTCAAACCAGAATTAGAAGGAAAATCCTTAGATGCTGCAATTGAACCTTCTGTTAGTCCTCCAAGTGACAGCGCGATTGCCTGTGCATAAATATTTAAATAAATTTCTAATCTTTCAGTTAGATCAATAACTTTACACACACCGGAATGTAGCTCAACAGTTTACACATACCTGCTGCAAAGCTGCATTATCATTATCATCAAAGCTACAGGAATCTCTGGTTTTCCCTTTGTGATTGTCTTTCGTAGCCTTTAATCCCTTTGAAAACATTTTCTTCTTTCCCTAAAGTACCAGCAAGAGAAGATAATAGTCATGGGAAGAAAGCAAGGTCTCAAAGGTGAAGACACAGGTAACATGGATGAGTTTTATATTCAGAGTAAATGCATGTCTTTTTTATATGGTTTGAACCAAGTGTTATACATTAAATGACATTTTTCGAAAGCTTAGGCAATATCACTATAAATACCCCCACGCTAAAGGAAAGTTGAATCTATCATGCAGTCCTCATTGGCATATAAAAAAACTTACAAATGCAAAGTATAATTTCTAACTAGTCCCAAAGATCTTTCACAGTGAAGAAATTGAAAGGACTGTGAATGGTAAGATTCTGAAAGAGAGCTGGAAAAACTGAATTCTCATAGGTAAATTGTAGGGCAACCCCAAATTGATTTCCTTGAGACCAATCAACTACTTTTGTGGATAACCTCCATTCTTCAACATTAACTTAATCTGCATTGCTGCAAATGATCTCACTCACATACCAATCATCTAACCTTATGCTAGAAATTTTATCAAAATGTGGAATATACAGTCACTGATGAACTAACATTATCATTAACTTCTTCTCAAAAAAAAAATTATCATTAACTAATTCATTTTTTTCTAAAGATTCTTTAAAACTAGAGCTCATACATCCCTCTCTACTCAATTTAACGCTAGGTTACACATCTGAATCAAGCTGATCCGTCATACTGTCTCATGGATTTGATGAGCACAATGTCCCCTTCCTATTTCCCAGTTATCTCCGTCACACCTTCCATATTGAAATCCTCTGTTTTGTCTTCAAACACACTTCCTAATTCCATATTCTAACTGGTAGCAATTACTTGAAATCATTTAACTATTACTATGATTAACATATAAACTCATATTGAATGCTCAAAGCTTATTATGCATGGTTGTATTAATATTGTGAAGTGGTAATTTTATTGAAGTGGGTTTTGATAATTTATTGTGAGTCTTATACCAATACCAATATTGTTATGAATTGAACAAACTAATGCATATTAATATTGCTACTATGAAGCAACAGCAAGAATATGGCAGGGACAAGTCTAAGAGATGGAGGAGCGAATCATCACAGCTGCCCTGTAAGTTCTGTGTATAGGTAGAAGCCTTGTGTCTTTGATCTTTCACAGTTTTCAACTAGATAACACAAATTATTCACTGACATGGCAAGAATGAACCGAAAATTTAAATAATGCACCTTTCTCCCGCTTTCAGAAGACCGCTTCTTGTCGGTCCCCCACTCCTCTTCCTCAGATGAAGAACTTTGGTTGCCACTTTCATCCTCCTCTTCATCGTTCCCCTCATCAGACGGCTGGTAGTCGTCATCCTCCTCATCGCCATTTCCTTCCCTGGAACCACCTGATCCCTTCTTACTCTTCTTATTCGTCGCCTTATCACGACGCCGTTTTGATGAAGAACAAGGAGAAGATCCGACGAAAAGGGAGGAAGAAAGACCGGGTAGGTTGAGGGCTTCGAGCCTCGCTCTGTTCTCCCGTATCCTAGCGAGCCTCTGACGCTCGTACTCCGATATCGTGTCTCCACCTCCATGACCGAGACCGTTGCCCGGGGCCGGGGCGTCGTCTGGACTGCGCGACGTGCTCGGAGAGGACTCGCGCGCTCCCTCGTCCGCCATTGCAGCCATGGAAGGCCGCTGCCCGCTGCGGAGGAGAAATCGAAATAATTCCTGAAACGAGTTCTTTTCGGGCCGCAGTGCAGCCCACATCATACATGGGCCCTGTAGTAAGAACTCACAAGGCTTAGACCCAACTCCCCCCCCCCCCCCCCCCCCCATATATTTTTCTCAGCGGTTGAAATGAATTCTCAAAGTCCTCCATATATTTTTCTTAATTCCGGTCTTCCAAGTCAACTATTAACATATATTAATACAAAATCGAAATTAAAGAATAATAAATATATGGTTCAATTTTGATGTTCCTATCTCATATTGTTCTTTCTCTTTTACACCATCAAATTTTCATTCAATTATTTATGATTAAATTTCTTAAATAATTTATCATAATTAAATGAAAATTTGATGATGAAAAAGATGAGATAAAGAACATCTTCATTTTATTCATTTTTTTATTAAAATAATAATTTTAAAAATTGAGACTAACATTCAACGAATTATTTAAGGCACAATTCCGTTAACCTCCATATGTTATCCCTAGCACTTGATACACACGGCATTGTGCATTACATTAACTGTATAATAATATATATCTAGTATTTTAAGTTTATGAGCCTTGAAAACAAAAGTCGCAATAATGAGGCCATGCATGCATGCATGCTGAATCAGTGGACATTTTGCGTTTACTTGATGATATGGATGGAAAAATTTTCCTATGACATGTTCCTTGATCTTAGTGACCACCCATGCATTCATTATTATCTAAAGAAATGGATTCTTGGAATTATTAGCATCTGTTAAATTATTTTAGAATGCAGCCCCATTGTTTATTTAGTTATTAGCGTAGAAACTCGTTATTATTCAAATTTATTTTATCTCATTTTCATTTACTTGATAAAAAAATAGTTTAGAGACTTTCATTGATCTTCCATATTGATTTTAGGAACTTCAATAAATAATAATTATATTTTATAAAATTAATAGAAAAGGTATTTCAATGCCTTAGAACATTGGTATTTATTGTTAAGAATATAAAAATATTGATATTATTTTTTTAATGATTTAAATTTTTTTAAAAAGTAGTCATCACATTAATTTCAAAATGGCATGAGATTAAAAATTTAAACCTCGTTATTTTTTTATTAATTTTTTCTTTCATTTGTTATTCACGTGATGGATGAAATTAGATTTGTGTTAAAAATATTACTTTCTTAAGGACTTAAACTTTTGAAAAATGGATGAATATAACAAGTTCAAAAGTTATCATTTTTTTTTCTATGGGAAAAAAATGTAGGGCTTGATATGTGCACTTATGACATAAGTCACATATATCTTGCTTCTAAACGAGATATGGGAAAATGGTAAGAAGATCGAGAACAAATGGATAAATGGACATCGCTTTAGAATGATGTGACTCAATACGTGAGGTGGGTCCTATTTTTTATCATCAATGAAAAAATAAAATGATAAATACAATATAAAAAAATAGAATTTAGCACAAGTTTATTATTATTGTTATTATTAAATACTATAATAATAATTATTAATGGATGAGGAATCCGGATTTCAGGACCAACTATTTCTGTTTCTGTTTATGAATCTTATCTTGGGAAAGGACAATTGGTTCTGGTTTTTCTTAAAAGAAACACTATGACAATATTGTGACTCCAATAATATTTTCATATTTTATTTATTTAAAATAAAAAAAACAATATTTACAACTTCCGAAGTGAAACTAATAATCTTAAAGTGATAATAATGTTACACAAATATTCATTTTATTTTATAAAACTAGCAAATATATTTTGTTGATGAACATATTTGACACACACATGAAACCTTGATTTTGTCCTAAATAAAATAGCTTGATTCATAAAAGCATGAAGTCTCCATCCGATTCAATCCGTCTGATATGTTTTTTGCGAGTAATTATTCTTTGATTTCGTCAACAAGAATTAGACGATTTAAAATTTGTACAAGTAGTTTGAATTGTGTCTTTAGTTCGCTAGTAACTCAAAGTGATCATTTTGTTCAAAGTTTATTCATACTATTTTTGTTCCATCTAATTAGTCAAGTAGTACTTGTAACACGTTGAACCCAATTAAAATATTATTCGTTTTGGACTATTGGTCCGCACGAAATTAAAGCATATTTTTATAGTTGAAACTTGAAAGAGGTAACTATATATATGTGTATGATCATCTTCGTATTTTGTTTATGCAAAATTATTTAATGAGATTATCTTGATTCTTAAATTTTAGATCGTTACAATCTTTCCTCGCAAAAGACTCAACGTTCTCGTTGAACGAGGTATGTGTTGACCCATGTCCCGTATTTTTCACATGACTCAAGTGAGCATTCGAAATTGACTCTAATACTATTATGTAACACCTTCGATCTCGTTAAAATATTATTCACTTTGGATCATTGACACGTATAAATTTAAAATGCGTCATTTTAAATGAATGAGATAACTAGAGATAAGTCCGACCATATAAAATGCGTCATGTTTTGCCCGTATAAAATTATTCAATAAAACTATCTTACCTTACATCTCATATCGTTATACTACGTAACACCAGGATATTAATCGAGAAAATTTGTACAAGTAATCATACTTTAATTTGATTTGTCGTGATTTAAAAATGATTATTAAATTCTCCAAGTGTCAACATCGGAGTTGCGTAGAAGAAGTACGCATCTCAAGGCGACGCACGCGAGGTATCATTCCTCGAATATTCCAATTGTTCGTGTCAACTTTGTCTCATGCTCCAATTTATTTGACCTCACTTACGTAGCCCCTCCCTATTACTATTATTATTATTATTATTATTGCAGTAATAGCAGTAATAATAATAAAATTAGTCTACATTGACGACATCAAATAATTTTTTTTAAAAAAACTTCACTTGTCATACGATGCTAGACGATTCAATCGGATTATTGCGCTAATGGACTACCTATAAAAATATAATTAAATTTATATCACCGATAATATAACATTAAATTATTACACCCTCATTAATCATATATATCAAACGAAAAGAAAAATACAATCACATAATTCCCATTACCCATTTTCATATGAAAATTAATAATGGTCTTGATCACCCTGTTAGATTTTCTTGAATATTTACTTTTTGTTAAAAGGGAAAGTAAGAACAAAACTCGTACAGTGCAATTATATATATATATATATATATATATATATTATAGGGGACATTTTATTTTATTATTTTGTAGATTTAGCAAACTATTCTCTATATTATATGATATTAAGTTTTCTCACATTTTTGCCTTCATTTTTTTTATTTGTGCGTTGATTTTTTTAATCATGTCTCCTCGAAGATTTTAATTATTAATTTTCTTAATATCACTTCACTTATAAAATGGCAATAACTCAATGTTCTGAAAAAAAAAAATCAAACCAAATTCGAGAAATTTCCAAAGTTACTCAACGATCAATTGCATTTTGGAGTGTCTTTTTAATAAATTAAAAATTGTAATTCAAAATATCCATGCCTTTCAACTGTTTGATGTGTCACAAAAGAATGAATAAGGGATGATCATAAAATAATGTTTCATTTTCCATGGTGCCCGTAGCTCATTCTATAATATTTTTTACTAATGATAAATGAATTTAAAAATATTTATGATTTTGTACGTTTGATTGTTTCTTTAAATTAAATTTATCTTTTTTTAATGTGAAAGATAAGAAAGATTGGGGGTATTTTCAATTGTAGGATCACTCCTTAACAAAAGTAAATAAAATTATTAATCATATTTCAGAAAAAAATTTAAAATATCTATAAACCTTAACATTTAGATCCCCAAACTGTATTAATTCATTGATCTTTCCAAATATATTGTGATTCACCCTGCAAAAATAAAAAAGGAAGGTGGATAAAAAGAAGATAAATATATTCCACAAACAAGAGAAAAAAAATCAAATGTGGTGTAGTTCTTGTTCTTTCCCAACTCCAACTCAAAACTTAACATTTGCCTCTTTTCTATATTTATTAATTGTGCAGTGTTAATATTTGTTTATTTAGCATTAATAATTTATAGAAAGCAACCCCTCGGAGCAAAGATATTGACTTATGCAGAAAAAAAATCCATTAAAAATTCAAAAATTCCCAACCATGCATCACAAGCATCCAATATATCAGCATATTATATTAAACAACAATTACCCAAGTGCCAATTTTAATTTGGAAAGTTCAAAATGGAAAACGCACACATATCATTGTTCTTTAATATTACAACACAAACTCGGATTTGAAAAAAAAGTGTGATTAGTAACACAAAATCACAAGCAAAAATGTTTAAAAACTTATAAGTACATTATCTTAACTATATGTATAATTAAAGATGTGGATCCGAAATGACACAGAATAATTGAGTGATAATAAATTTTAATTTTTATTCTATCATATACTTTGGTGGGAATAAAAAATACTAAAATGCAACATTTAAGTTATAATTGAAATAATAACGAAGTTGTCGTGCACTCATCACTCCAAAAAAAAATTATTTGCATAGACATCTCTAATACCGTGAAGCAATTAGTTGTCATGCATTTGATTCTTTATTGATATATACAAGGAAAGCTATATTTTTATTCCCAATCTCTCCTGCATCTCACTAAGATGCAAAATGCCACAAAAAAGATTTCGAAGATGTTCTTTTTTTGTTTTTCCATTTTAAACCAATAATTTAAATTACAATCCAAACTTCCTGAGTTTTTATCTTTATTTTTTCATTGACCCTTATTATGTGTGCAGAAAGTGCAACAAAATCTTAGGATGAAAAGACTTTTGGTTAAAAGGATAATGTCGAAGAAATAGTTGGGAAAAATAATTATAAAACAACATTAAGAAAAAAATGTAGTATGAATTCATATTTTGGTTTGTCCTTAAAAAGGAAACCTTAGATCCTTGATATATTATATAATATATATTAGTAATACATTTTCTTCATCATAAACCATATCATTAATAGACTATTAATCTATTACTAATTTTAGTGTAAAATATAAGGCTCATGGTTGATTATAAAATATTTAGTGCAAAATTGAACCAATCAATTATTATTAGATCCAGGAGGAAAAAAAGTGTGGTTCTCCGGAAGCTCTAACCTCTCTAATATCAAGCACTCTCAGATTTCATTTTGATATTTTTATTTTTATTTTTTTAAAAAATACGCCAAAAGAGTCTCAAATTTAATTTGATATATTTAAATATTATTTTAATTATTAATTATTAATTTGTCTTCATAATTTTTTTTTGAATAATTGCATCTAACAATCGATCCTGCATGGATGTCACGTGGTCATCTCTAAACCCTCGTGAGGGGGAATATTAAATATGAGGAATCGATTTATTATAAAATTAAGTTGAGAATTAAGATGGGATAAACATAAAATTAGGAAATTATTTATGTAAAAAATTGCTCCAAAAAATTTCACACACAAACGAGGGCTAACTCAGTAATTTCATCACTACAAGATCAAAACTCCTATGCGGGATGCCGCGTGCACTATAAATCCATCCCGCGCCCTCTCCCGCCCTTAAAAGGGGAACAGAGTTGGTGGGCAGCTTTAGCAGTCTGCAAGGCACAAGCAACCAAGAAAAGGAAACATGGATAGGTGACAGCAAGGCCAAAATCCAGAGGGGAGGGAGCCTTCTTCACCACCGACGTCAATCTCTCAGGCTAAACAGACAATTTCCGAATTGGGTAATCTGCGAGTCTGCTACAATAGATTATTATTCCAATTCTGGAATTTCGTTTTTTTTAAGTATCAGCTCTGCTGAATCATGCAAGAAAAAAAGGTTGAAACTTTTGCTCATTGTCCTTGTGTTTTTCCTCCCAGTTTCTACTCTGCGTTGTGTTTTCTTTCATCTTTGGCGACTGGATCTCTCTGGAAGTGCTTGAGTTTATTGATTTTAGTTGAACTGTTTTCTTTTTTGTTGTCGTGTTTTTTCATGTTGCATTTTTCTTCTATTCTCTTCTTGTTTCTGAAAACTCTGAGCTTTATGAATGTTACTCGGATGATCCTTGCAGAATAATTCTCGGAACTGTCTTGAACGTCTCGGAACTCTGTCAAGTTATTTTTAATGTTTCCTCTTTGGCTGTAGAATTAGATAGAAAGAACTCCAGGGAGATAAGAGAATTCTGATGAGAACCTTGTTCTGTATGATAAAAAAATGTTGCCTTTTGGAGGAAACGTGCGAATTCAGAATCGTATTGGGTTAAGATAATGCGCGCTGCTGAATTAGCGCTTACGTAAAGATACTTGTCTTACTTTCTGTCAGTGCATATTTTATTACCTTTGGTTCAGAACATGCACACTTCCTACTTTAACAGTTCATACTAATATTCTAAAATGTGTCGTATCTAAAGTTGATGATTCCTGTGTTGCATCATCCAGGAGCAGATTAATCTGCAGAAAAACGTCCTGATGACATAAACAGAGTGCTCCATGTGGAGTTTACTCGAAGAACAAGGAAAAGTTCTTGGGATTCTGAAATTTATCAAGATTTGTGAATGCTGTTCTTTTTCTTCGTGTTGCCTTCGCTTTCTGACCATGAAACTTTGGATATCAGAATAATTTCTAAGTTTCTCAGAACAGTTCTACCTTGCACCTGCAGCAACAGCAGGAGAATCCAGCTCGTTGCATAAGCCTGTTCAATCAGATTCTTGACTGCAACAAGAGAGCGTTCCAGTGCTCACTTTGATGGGTTCCTCCGGCGAAGAAATAGGATGTGAAGCAAGGAACGGCAAACCACCCGGCATCCGTCTCCTGGAGAAGGCAAAGGGAAGCCCTTTCGCCTTCAGAACATACCAAGCTTCTGTTCTAGTGCTCACTTTCCTGGCGTATGCTTGCTACCATGCCACCAGGAAGACCACCAGCATCGTCAAGAGCGTTCTCGATCCGCAGACGCCGGCATTGGCGTCTGCCCATTGGTCGAGATCATACTTCCTCGGAACAGCCGGCGTGTCTAATCATACTTCAGGAGGCCAAGGTGGTTGGGCGCCGTTCGACGGTCCGGACGGCACTGCCATGCTTGGGCTCATCGACCTCGCTTTCCTTTCTGTCTACTCTCTTGGCATGTACTTGGCCGGTCATTTGGGCGATCGAGTGGACTTGAGGATCCTGTTAACGATCGGAATGGCTGGAACGGGCTTCTTTACGTCTCTTTTTGGTGCCGGATACTGGCTAGGTGTGCACAGCTTCTGCTACTTCCTGGTGGTGCAGGTGATGGCCGGCTTGTTCCAGGCGTCAGGTTGGCCATCGGTGGTGGCCGTGGTCGGCAGCTGGTTTGGGAAGAGCAAAAGGGGACTCATCATGGGGATATGGAATGCGCATACTTCGATTGGGAACATATCTGGCTCCTTGATGGCTTCTGCTTTGCTAAAATACGGATGGGGATGGTCTTTTGCTGTTCCTGGACTTACCATTGCTATTGTTGGCGTGGTCGTGTTCCTCTTCCTGCCTGTTAGTCCTGAGACAGTGGGAGTTGAAGAGGGAGAAGGTGGTGGCCACTTGAAGCACTCTGAAAAGAACAGTCTTGAGGCGCCCCTTCTAGCAGGGCAGTCTGGTCATGCCAAGGAAGAAGCAGTCTCATTCATGGAGGCATGGAGGATTCCTGGAGTTGCTCCATTTGCTTTGTGCCTCTTCTTCTCCAAATTGGTGGCTTACACTTTCCTCTACTGGCTTCCATTCTACATCAGCCATACAGGTAGTTCTCACTTCTTAGTATTCTGAACTGTATGTTCATCTTCTGGAAGGAGTTTATATCCCAGGGTTGTAGGCACCTTATTTTGGAAGCTAACTGATTCTTTTCAAGTTTTCTACCCTAAATGAAATAGAGCACCATTTAACACAAATTGTTGTGACAATAAAAACCAAGAAATTTGTTGGTATCAGCTGAATGTTGATGTTTAATGCCATATTCGCATATTTTACCTGTTTGGCATAAAATTCTGGTAATTACTCATCTTCATGCACCTCATTACCCAAGTGATATCCAAAACAAGTATTTTTATGTTGTTTGCTACCCATGTATTACTTTTTCTGAAAACAAAATAATGGGCAGTAGACCATCCAGGATATCAGTGTGACTAATTCAAAATAGTCTTAAAAACCATAATTGGCATAATGACACATGATACTTGCAGATAATCTTTCTTATTCTGTTTTTTTAATCTTTGCTTGATCAATGCATATTGACAAAGTGTTGGCGGTAAAGTATCATAGTAGAATGACAGTGTAAGGATGTTACCACTATCCATTCCAGTTATCTTGTATTCTAACTTCTGATTCGAGGATGTTTATAACCATACAGCTATTGGTGGAGCTTACTTATCTGATTCAATGGCTGGGACACTGTCTACATTGTTTGATGTTGGAGGTGTTGTGGGCGGCATTCTTGCAGGACATATTTCTGACAGAATTGACGCCCGAGCTTTAACAGCTGCTAGCTTTATGTACTGTGCCATCCCAGCTCTCTTTTTCTACCGCATTTTTGGTAGTATCTCTCTGTTTTGGAACATTGTTCTCATGTTCATCACAGGCATGTTTGTCAATGGTCCATACGCGTTGATAACCACTGCAGTTTCAGCTGATTTAGGTACTCATAGTTTGGCAAAGGGAAACTCTAGGGCCTTGGCAACTGTGACTGCTATCATTGACGGAACCGGGTCAGTCGGTGCTGCTGTTGGCCCCTTGCTGACAGGATACATATCAGTTAAGAGCTGGACTGCAGTGTTCACGATGCTAATGATGGCCGCTTTGGTGGCTGGGTTGCTCTTGACAAGGCTTGTGGTGGCTGAAGTTTCTGCGAAGATAGATTCTTCAACAAAAAATGAAGCAAATAGGGTTCAAGGACCTGGGACAGTAGAGGTTATCGTCTGATACTGCTACAGAACTGTTGTACATAGTATTAAAGATAGCGATGAAAAGATCTGTTTTTTGTAAGGATTTTCTCTTGCATTGATTGGCAAGGTAAAGTACACGATTTAATTGCTTGAAGCCTTCCACCCACTGAACTTTGATTGCAATTGGAGATGCACCAGTTACATTAAGATTATGCTGGTGCATCAAGTAATGTCTTCATAACTTTGTTCAGTGTAGAGAAAAATCTATGCGGCCTTGGCATAGATACCGAATTGAAGACTTTGTTTGTATTCAGCATTTCATGAATATTATCGAGTACATTGCATGTATATATATAGCATTGAGTTTGTTACATAAACATAGTGGTCTAGCTATAGCTACATGTCCTTGTCCTGTGGAGCTTTTCCTGGATGTTGAGCTAGTCGTGGGAAGTTTGTTGTGAAGCGGATCTGCTGGGAGGACGTGTGCCATTAGGCAACAAGGAATATCTGATGTATGTGTGCATAATGTTATCATAGCCTTCTGTTCTGTTGATGTAGAGCTTGAGTTCCTGGCAAACTAGTTTTGTTTCTAGCTGTTTTGAACATACAAGTGTCTACTACTGCAATTCAGTGAAGAGTGGTATCTCAAGTTTAGACATTCCGCTATTTCTGCAGCTATTTTCCCTCGGAAACTTGTACTTAAAAAGACCCTTTATCTACTACTGGTCGTGTGGATGCTTCACTGTGTACATACTGTTGAGCCTCAGAAAATTTATAACCAATAGGGAATGTTCCGAGAAAAAAAAAGTTATATTGCAGGATACATCTTGGGCATGTCATGTCCTTTTTTCCATTAAATGCTAGAGATTCTTGAAGGTAACACTACTGAACAGCCCATGCTTAACTTAGCCTAACATATCCGCTGCTGATATTGTGGACGTGCTTCTGACAAACTATGAAGCCATTGATTAATTTTGTTTATTTTCGTGATTGATGCATTATTATATTGAATCCTTTGTTCGAGGCTTCGACTCTTGACACTGATGGTTGTAGTTATTGTGCTGGTGATGAGATTGCCCGCTGTCTGTAGGATCAGAGAAAAAAATAATTTGATTGGAAATCCTTATATGCATATCTGATGAAATCTAGAATTCTTTCTGAAAACTGAAATGAATTTGCTTCTTAATATCATCTTGTGAAACGTACATGCGCTTCAACTTATTTTTAACTGAAATCGTATATACAGTTTTAAAGAGTACTTAGATTAGATTGATTTGTTTTCCTGTGGTGATAGAGTACCCACAAGAATTGTACAGAATGCATTGGGTGCTTAATTGATCAGGAAACTCACTGTTACATATAACTGAAAGACTTCTAGCTTCTAGAGCACATCTGCCCCATTTTTTTTTTCTGTGAAACGCTGCTCCATTTTCTAGTGACAAAATTTCTAGCTTCTAGAGCATACTCAAAACTGACATGGTTACTGATGTTCACCTAGGAGAATCTTAAGTCTAATGACAAATTTTTCATTGTCACAACTCACAGGTTTGCTTTCTGTCATCAACTAGAAAGGTGGTTGCATGGATCGATTAAGTGTAGTTCTATCTGAAATCCAGCTGGAATGAGCCCAAAGGTAGACTTTTTTTGTGTCTTTGATCCGTGATACCAGAGGAAAGACCATAAGCCTCAATTTGAAAGATTGTTGGCCCATGTTAGAGGCCTTAGAGCAACAAGAAAGCGGCTTACAAAAGCAGACAGGCCTAGATATGTTTGCCTGTGTTTGGACATGAACTACTGATGTTGCAGTTTCTCTGTAGATGATTTATGGTCATAAATCTGCTGGACACTGTAATCACCCTGAAAGTATTATTGTTAATCTTATTTTATTAATATCCAGATTCAGAACCCTGAACAGTTGTGCCCTCTTCTCTGGAGAGGACCTGTGCAACAATATTCTGATGCTTCACGAGTGCAAGTGAAGCACATAATGCAAAATCACGATTCTTCACAGATGAACTTTCTAATAACTTTTAGATCAAATGACACTAATCTTAAAAAATATATATTAAAGTTATTCCAAAGGGCCAATTAAGCATACTTCGGCAAAGTAGAAAGGACCATAAAAAGGATCGATGCACTATGAGTATTACATGCCTAAACATTAAAGAAGTGAAGAGGGGAAGGCATATGTACATATACCTAATCTGAATTCACTTCAACCATCAGTTTTCTTAATGGACACTGTGATTTTTCCATAATAATAGGAATAAATATCAGTCTCATTGCATATTCGAGCTGCCAAGATTATTTTGTGAGCAAGCGGAGACCATACTTTTTCTTAGCCCCTAAGGTTTCATTCATTCTGCAAAAAAAAAAAGAAAAGAAAAAAAAAGTAAACTTCCTTTCTGTTCCACCAGTATATAAATAACTCTGACATGTTTTAACTATTTAAATCGGAATCATTGTCCCAAAGTAAAAGACATTCTTAACATATTCTAATTGCCAACAAATGGAGGGAATTAGGCATCATGATTATATAGTGTCCAACTATTGATGAAATCCAACAGCATATCATATTTCAGAGAAAAAAAAAACACAAAATGCAGAGAGAGAAGGCACTAGATTTGTATGGACAACATCATTCATAGCACAATCAATATGTTACAAGGTCAAGCAGATGGAGCCCCAACAGAGGCCTAGCAACAGTGACACACACACACCTTTTAGACCCTTTGGAGTGTTTGCACCAGAAAGGTCTGATACAGGTGACAGTAGGGTCACTATACTTTAGTATGAGGCCTATCTACATATCTATTCTATCCATGGATTTTGAGAACCAAAAGAAAGAAAGAAGTCTCGTGCTCTTCACCACGCTTAGCAGCCTCTGGAATGATACATGTCAACCAAAGATGAGAAGGCCGTCACCAATCATTCGACCATCCATTTATCCAACTCTTATCCCCACATCCAACCGCCCATGCCAAGAGGAAAAAAAAAAGAAGAAAAGAGGTGAAGGAAAGAAGATATATATGGAGAATGTATGAGTGGCACACATGTACATGCTCCAAGAATGAAAAGCTCTAATGGTTTCGATTCAAGAAGTAGAGCACAAAAAGGCATTGTCCACAAGGAAAAAGACGCACGACAACGACGCAAAATCACACAAAGAAGACAAGAAACAAGAACCCACAGCCACCAATAAAGCTCAGAGACATCATGCATGCCTCAACAAAGAGATTAGCCACAAAGTGAAGACCGTGAAAGGGACGCCAATATTATGATCATTTGTTGCTGGGGTTGACTCAATTATTATGATTTGCTCTCTTCCTAAGGGTCACGTAATGTAGATATGCATGCTTTTGTTGCATCCCTTTATCAAGATTTTGTGAAGTCTATTGATGGCAAATTTCTCCCTTTTTCACAGTAAACTCATCGATGCACAGGAGTGTGAAGGACTTGTCATCTGTGGTCGTGGGGCCTCCTCTCCACTATCAACCTGCACTGCTGTGCGCAAAAGGCGGCATTTGAGAGCTGGTCCAAAAAGGAAGACGCGAAAAGGAAGCGGCGGAAGTAGAGGGATGGCTACGTGAGTGAAGGAGAATGGGGGATGGAGTACATGGACGATGAGGAAAAGAATACAAACAAGGTGAAACAAATAATTAAAACAAGGCGATCGAAAGGCCCTGCATGGCCTCATCTTTGCCTGAAACCTTTTTATTTGTTTGTTGCAGGAAAAGATATAATATTTGTGCGTGTGCGTGTGCGAGTGGAAAGGTGGTGAAGCGTTGGTTCTACGCCGGAACTGTGCCATGAGATGAGTAGATAGATATCTGAGGAGGAAGGTAGAAGCTTGCATTAAGATTTAAGAGGCGCCTTTACGTGGTTGGCAAAGCATCTTAAAAAGCATAGGAGTGGGGATAATAATTAATCCATCAATCTTTTGCATGATCTTTTCACAGAACCAGGCAAAGAATTTTTCATGTGCAAATATTGCATGAGCTAGAAACACAGCGATCTTGAACCGTCCACGTCAAAAAGACTGTCCAAGCGATCGACGGTATTAATTGCGAGGGATTACGTGGCCACAAAACTTTCATGGCTAGTTTTCACAGCCGTGCACGATCGACCTCAAGCTTTTGGTATTTTGGAGCATTAGCAACTTGGCATGCAGAAGAGCCATGCGTCGATGTGTGGCAGGACCAAGTTTTATCGAGCTCTTGGTTGGCATCGTAAGCATGTACATAGGGAGTTGTGCGTAGATAATGGTGTTAATCACCTTGCCGGCAACTTCTTTTAGCAATGGTGTGTGCGGCAGTGGACATTGAACCTTGAGGAACCTTTACTTTGCCCCATGTCATGCACAGGACAGAAGGACTACGGGAAAAAAAAAGGGCCTCACAGTGAGTGAATCAAGATCTAGAGATGCGTAGTTGATGACTTGATCGACATATATAAACTTTTCGAAGTCTGTGTTTCTTTCTTCCAGATCGCTGCGATCTTTGGTGGCAGCACTCTAAGTGCAGCCTCATAGTGCTGATAACAAAAGAAACGAGATCTGATTGGGTTGAGTTGTGTGCCAATTGTAGTCTTGTGCGAAAAGCGAAAGCCCCAATGCAAAGGCTGGCTCAGTTGTCTGGGTGACCGCCATGCATCAACCTTGTGGTTGTACCCCGAACCTTACACTCCCAGGAAGAGGCTTCTCCACTAGAAAAAGTTCACCCACATCCTGTCTCTCTCTCTATCTCTCCAATTCCTTTTGGCACAGGCAGTGGAAAGTAGTGTATCATTAACACTTTTCCAATGGAGACCATCTTTGGGAGGGGCTCCATAAAGGGGAAGCTCAAGCTTTTGTTTCATCAGACACAAGGAATTAGGCCATTGGTGACCCCTTCTCGTCCTCAGGAAGACAGCAAGATACCCGTCGGTCTGCTATCTCGTGGTGATCAGCGATCACAATGTCCCCACTTCGCTGTGTCTCCCCCTATAATATCCACTGATCAACCGCCCTTAAGAATCCCTCTTACTTGGATTGAGGGGGTTGAAGGAAAAGATCTGCCAATCACATTTTTGCATCATGATGAATGTAGGAACTGAAATAAGCAAACTCATGTTGCCAGTCAACTAGCCATCTCCTGTTTGAATGCAAAGAGTTCAAAATGCACTGGCACATGTACATTTTATTTAGTTAAACTATCAAGATCTTCGTCATCCCAAGTCTTTCTCCTCCTTTATAACACCAAAAGAAAAGTTGCTCCTATCGCACCAAAGTACTAGTATATTTTGATCTCAATGGATACCTTGAATATCTACAATGGAGGCTCATTAATGGTGTGCCCTCCCCATTCTGCAAGGAACAGTTTTAGGTGGGGACTATGAATCCTATGCTTCTTTTTATCCAATTGCCTGCAGCTCATGTACTGTACCAATATTGTTGATATCTGCTGCTAGGCTGTCCACAGTGCAGTTATGCTTGCTTGCTTGCACTGTCATACTTGACTGGGCTACCAGAAAACAGACAGTTTTAACTACTCTGGGAATAGTGGTGTTCTCGCCTGAGGTTGTCTTTTTTTTCTTACTTCGTGGATTGGTGGCTTCCAGGGAAAAGAATAGTAACCTACTACAATTCTTTAACTCTTCCAGTGCAGAACGCAGGCCGTGGTCCCTATAAAAGTACCTGAGGAGGGCTTCGACCACAAATGGGGACTCAAGGCTGTGGATGCGACATACGCAATGCTCGTCCATGTTTGGAAGCATGGAGCTGATAGCGATTGATCAGTTCGCTGCATTAGATAAGTAGTCAGAGTCCTTGAATCTATATCTGGAACATGGCCGTGAAACATTCACTGAATCTGTTAAGGTCTCAGCTGATCAATCCATGACATTCTGATGCTACTGACTCACTGTTTCTTACTGTAACAGCAAAGATGAAACTTGCACCGGAGGAGAACGTAGTCGCACGGTAACTGTATTAGAGTTTTGTTTCCCTCATCAAAAGTCGTCATATTCATTTTAATTCAGAATCGGAATTGCAATCTTATGCCTTCCATGTTCTAATAGGTGATGAACAGGTTCACAGCTGATTAAGGAAGCAAGATGTTCAAGTATAAGATAAGGGTAAGGGAGGGCCAACAAGAGGACAGCAGACGTAGGTCAAAAATGAAATATTGTTGCACAGTGTGGAAAAAAGGACATAGGCCATGTGATGGATCAAGAAGGCAACCATTAAACAAACCTCAGGAACCACGATAACAAGAAATTGTCTGGTGTTGGCATTGCACATCTTATTCAGCAAGGTTATCCGAATCACCACAATAAAGAAACGAGCTTTGTGATCCACACCAGCAGGTGGAAGGCCACCTTTCGTTATGCGTGGTTCATTTAATGAATAGTAGTTCAAGATTAAGCAACTCATCGATGAGTATCTCGATGGAACTAAGATAGTTAAATGATCAAATGAAGCCACAAATTCCATCGATCTGAAATGGCAGGTAAAAAAAAAGTAAATCTGGTCACTGAGAGATATAGCGAGGGTGGAGTAAAAGATCAAAACAATCCCGAAAGACTGAGAGACAAGGATTTTTTTTTTTTGAGGGTGGAGAGACAAGGATTTAAGGAGACAAAATGTAGAACTCCAATTACATTAGATCACTTAAGATACACTGACTCATCATATGCCCCAAAAAACTGAACTTGATTAGGCAACCTCTAGAATTTTTACTCACTTAAAAACTGCAGATAATCACCAACCAAGAATAGTTTCACCATAAACCTCATTACAGAGGCCATGGGATAATTTGACAAAATACTCATCAATAAGCAATTAATCTGGAAGAGCTGACAACCGGACAGATATCTCTCGCCAAATAGTATGACAGTTGAATGAATATACTTATCAGGTTAGACAAAGAACCAGTATAAGATATCTACAGAAAAGTAAGCCCTCAAAGGACAATGATTACAAGAATAATGTAATACATGAAGATAAGTCTATCAACCCAAGAAACAGCTGGGAATTTTAAATGTTAATTTTGGAGATGGTAATTGAGTAAAAAACAAATCTGACTAACCTTGGCACAGAATAGCTGGTTAGAAAATATTTATTTTAAATAATACAAGATGCAAGAAGAGTAGACCACGGATAAAATGGAAGAGTGCGCATGCAGATTCACAACTCACAATCGTGTGAAAAAATGAATCAGATAGTCAAGTGATTCTTAAAAGTAAACACACAATCTATGCTTGCGGACTGCAGGCCTATGGAGTGAAACTGGAAATAACAATTTAATAAACTGCCTTCCACAGATATAGATGAAGTGTACTTATGGACAATGGAAATCATAGGAAGGTGTCAAACAAATAGCAAAATGAGGGTTAAAGAAAACTTTTCAGGTATCAGTGCTTCAACATCTGAGCCTGAGGTTGAGGTGGCTGTAAATCATTGCCAGGCAATTTGAAAACCTAAATAGACTTACGACATTATACAATGAAAACATTACAAAAAAAGTTAGGAAACTAAAAGCTCAAAAAAGAATAAAAGTGTTCAAAGGCAAGGTCCAGAATAGCAGGAGGATCTCGCTAAGTTGAGAAGATATAGAAACTTGTTAAAAGGGAAAGCCCCTAATTGGCGGAGTCCTCAAATCTCCAAGGTAGAGTACATCATGTTTCAAAGCTTTCTCATATCCAATTTCTTTTCAATATCATCTATATTTATTGATTTGTTCCAACAAATATTTATTGGCCTAAACACAAAATTTTCACATTCTAGAATCTTCAAAACATAATAATAGCTGATAATACGATGCACCTTTAGAACTTCGGAAAAATAATATCTCCAAAAAACTCTAGGAGATTGGAACATTTGTGGTACACCAACATCATCTTTTTCAAGATCCTAGGGTACAGAAATTTTCTGAAACATCTGCTTCAGGATAACATCTATGTTATGTGCATCAAGATAATAAGTTCAGTGTTCTTGCTGATTTGTCTACAAAGTTGAGTTTCTAATAGCAAAAATGTTTCTTTAGGAAGAATAAGACAATTGACAAAAACTTAAGGCATTGATTAGTGGATATCTTACACGGGCCAAGCTTTTGTTCATTTTTTTCACATTTAACAGATTCTATAAAACTCGATCAACTTCAGTTTCCACATCTTTCAACTCCTTTAACCGAATATATATCTGTTAAAATGGGTACATATAAATTTGCATATTTATTACTTCTTTTGATATATCTGCAAGGTCCATTAGGGAGTCATTTTAAGTAAATTATTCAAATATAGCCATCTCACTGAACTTCTGCAGTCTGCATGAATATCTTCTATAAAGAATTCGCGATGATAAATCGATATGTTCATGCCAGCAGATAAAGGATCATGATAGATCGTGATACAATGACCAATAAAACAACACAAGCTTGGAGCAAAGTCCATATTACAGCATTTAAAAAAAAAGATTTGCAATATGAAGCTCGCATTAACATCAACTACAAATTAATGACAGGAACACTAATGAAGCATCACATTATGCCATGTGCTCCCAATGCATCAAAGGTCATCCGACTTAATATCGTGAAAGGAGTTAAAAGACAACACAAAGAAACCATATAATGTTAAACACAATACAATAACCACAGCATATTACTGATTAGTCCTAACAGGATATGAGCAGCCAAAGTGATAAGTTGACTTTTTATGGAAAAGGTGCAGGGACAACATGCCTGGGAAACAAGAGGGTCAACACTTCCACGCAGAGATTGATACCAGCTCCCCTCGCTGCCAATACAGAAAAAGAGATGTCTGACGCTTCTCCAGGTGAAATCCCCTGACCTGCACCCTTTTCAAAAGGCACTCAGCCTGAGATTCTGTGAAATTACTGAACTGAAATGGCGTAAACCCAGCAAATGCGAAAAGTGTTCGCCATGGAAGCATTTTCCCAGTGGCACGATGACGCCCAAGTATAGCATTTTCAATTCTTGGTTGCAGTAGAAACCTTTCAATTTTGGTAGAGACATCTTGATTGGTCCCAGCAGCATCAATAGAATCCAGGAGCACCACAGAGGACTGGAAGGTGTGGAGTAAATAATTTGAAAAAGGCAGGACACTGCGATCGCATCCTTGATCCACAGACAATACGATCTTAGGCGAGAGTTGCCTTATAAGAGGAATGATTGTTGGGAAGGGCAGGTCGTGAGCAGTGCCTACTGGGAGGTTCACAGCAACGGTCTCATCCCTCATACCAAGAAGGTCTGAGGGGTTAAAGGAATCCAAGCTAAGAATATTGAATTGAAAAGGTATGTTAAGGTCACTTGCGAAATGTGAGAGGTTCTCCTTAGTAAGATGGAGTTCTAGAGGATGATGGGAAGAAGATGACACGAAATCTGTGATCTTAAGCAGTGGAAGTAAGCCAGCTGCTGTGGAGCGTCTCTGAGCCAGCTCCTGCATGAAGGAGGACCATTGCCCTCCAATTCCGATGTCAAAGTCTACAATGTGGATACGGTCACAGCCACTGAGCTCCTCCAGGAGAGCTTGGGTGCAGGTAAAGTTGGTAAATTGAAGCACAGGGGAGACCTCAGAGAATGCCTTGTAGGCAGCCAGTTTTAACACAACGTCCAAAGGGTTTGAGAGCAAAATGGCGGGTGGGCCATGCAGCTGGCCATTCATGGCCGACGACGGAGGGTGGCCAGGGCCAACGTCGGCAAGGATGCGTCGTAGTGCCTCCTTGAAGTAGAAGGCAGTACGAAGGAGGGGCTGCCCCAAGGGAGAGGGGAGCTGTTGATTGAGCCGCGCCAATATCCCACGCGCGCTAGTGGAGTTCCCGGATTCTATCATCTTGGCAGCCTCGAAGAGATGGTCGACCACTGCGTGCTGCTGCTGCTGAGAAGCTGTAGCAACCGGATGAACGTCCACAAAATCCGCCACCTTCGGTTTAACCGACCTTGCATGGAGATGATAACTCTGAGAATTCGGAAAGCTTTGCTTCTGTAGCTGGTTGTGGAAGAGGTCAACAGCACCGCTTCCTGGATCCATAAACGGGAGCTTTGGAGGAAGTTGGTCCACCATGGAATTGTGGCGTTTCAGCTGGGGAGGAAGGAAAGGCTGCGACTGCTGAGCGACTGGAAGATGAAGAAAGAACGGTGAGCTTGAGGCAATATGGAGCGGTGGCGGTTGTTTGTTAACGATCCCTGGGCCTAGGAGCTGAGGCATGTCCTCTGTGGCACCCTGAAAGAACATAGCTGGAGACAGAACAGCAGGCTGTTGGAGGCTGCTCGACGGCAGGGACGATGGGTGCAGCGGAGGTGGCGTCGATAAGAGGGAACCGCCTTCCTGGGGCGCAAAAGTGGCGCCTTTGACATTGGGAATCGCAGGAATTGGAGAAATCCGGTTTTTACCGCTCATCGACGAAAGCCCTCCAGCAAAAGCTGAAGTAGAAGAAGGATTGAGGCCAGAAACCATGGGAGACCCCGCGCCGCCGATTACTCCGACAGATTCAAGCCCAAATGCAGTGTCGAATACGCCGAAGCTCAAGTTACCGTCAAATTCCGAGGGAAGATGGGAACGCAACAGTTGCTGTTGCAGTTGCTGCTTGGGAACCGCTTCCACTATGGCGGCAGAGGGGTCCTCTACATCACCCATGATCCACCGGAGAAAAGTTTGTTCTTGGCTCGGAGGGACTGCCGAGTTTCCCGAGAGCATCGTCGCCCAGTCTTCCATCCCAAGGCCGCATTTTTCACCGCCGGCCAAGAAGCCCAATTCGGTTCCTGCCGCCTCCGCCATCGACTGCGGCTCCGGGGGCCATTCATCCTTCCTCATCGTTGCCCCTCTGGCGTCTTCGGTGGCCGCCGAGTCGGATAGTGGCCATTTGGGGGTAGGCCTGTCGGATACCGCCACCACGCCGGCGGTGTCGGAGGACCCGCCGCTGCCGCCGCAGAGGGAAGAAGACAGCGTCGACGTGGAGGTCTGCGGACTCGGACTCCGGTGATCAAGAACCGATCTTGGCTCGGCCCCCTCTTGGACCACACCCTTACCACTCCAAAAGGCGGCTCCTTTCCCTCCTCCCGGTCTTCCTCCCCTTGCCAATCTCCTCTCCAACGCTGTTTCAAAGCCCCCCTTCCCCTGGGCATTAATGGGCAAACCCCTCATCTAAACCCACTTCATATAAAAAGCCAGATCTCCTCTTATCAGTAGCCGGAACAACAGAAAAAAGATGGACTTTTGAGAGCAGAAAACTTGGCAAAACCTTTGTTCCGCTCCTCTTCTTTTTTTCACCGTGTAATTATTTATTTATAACTCAGAGAACTCTAAACAGTTGAGATAGCTCTCTTCAACCACTTCAAAACAAGTGCTTGATGGTGGGAAGCTTGAGATGGGTCTCCTTTCCTCTTCCTTTCTACTGTCCTATTCTCCCTCCTTCCCTACCTCTGAAATATTTTACTCTTTCCCTCCTCTCTCACTGTCTTCTTTTACACCGCTTTAACTGGCATGGGGTGTGCCTGAACTGTAACAGGAATGGGGGGAAGGCAGTGGAGGTGGGTAGTACTCCGTTAAGAGCGATTTTTCTTCTCCCCTCTACTATTTTTTCTTCTTTTCGTCCTTCACATGCGCTCTCTCTCTCTGCTCCCATTGATGCGTGCAACAGAAAAAAGGGTAATAAAGTATTCCCTTCACCTCCTTTCTCTCTCCAGAATTATTCTTATTTTTTGCTTTTGTTTTTATTTTTCTTTCCTTCTCTTTTCCTTAAAATAGTTAAATGTAATACGTTCCAAATATAAAAAGTATAAAAATATTTTGTGGTTAAACGTTTGTTAAATATTCTCTTAAAGCTTGTAGAGGCTATTAACTCATAAAGAATAATCATTCCCCTAATTTGTTAATAAAAAATATCTAATTTTTATTGAAAAGAAATTTTAAAAAGTTGTTGTTTAGTGATGAAAAGATGGAAAGATAAGACATTATGGGAGCTTAAATAGAAAGAAATAATTAGGAATTAATCAAGTGATGAGAGGAAATTAAGAATAAAAAAGGAAACCATGGATGGAAAATAAAAATGTAATCTTATTTAAATGGGAAGAACTATTTGAGAAGAGAACTAAATTTCAAATGAGAAAACAACAAATTGAAAAAGAAAGGAAATATCAAATAAGAAAGCTGGAACAAATTGTGAACATTATTTAATTATAAATTTGATTTGAAAGTCATTTTAAAGGGTAATTACTAATAAGGTAATTGGACAAGCACATTCTAATAGTTGAGATCTTGAAGACACAAAAATTAAAATTACTTTTATCACATTTGTTTATGATTATTGTAGATTCTATTATTTCTATATCTTGAATAAAAATCAGAAGCTAAAATATTCAAGAGATAGAAGATAAAAGTAGATAATAAATTTATAAAACAAATTATAACGTTTAAGGAATATGAGAGGAGTAAATATTTATATGCAAACTAAAATATTGCATATGATACACTAAAATGGCATGTCAGAAAAGAAAAGATGCCATTGATAAATACATTCATCGTTTGATGCATTATCGATTTAATTAATCAGTAATTCAGATCATTAAATTATCACTATTTAAATTATCGATAATATTATATTATTATTATTTGGTAAGTACTCGTAATATAAATAATAATCAAAACATATAATGAAAAAATTATCAAAATATCCTTAAATTTTTTTCAGATTTTAATAATATGTTATTATAAATAAACAAAGAAAAAAATAGAAAAGTGAATATATATATATAAGATGAGACAAAATTAAGAGTTAATTGTATATTCCAAATAATAAAAAAGATGAAGCTGAATTATATTTATTTATTAATAAATAATTTAAAATAAAAATTTAATTGAATGGATATTTTTATCAAATGCATTTTCAACAACTTGAAATGTAGAAAGCCACCTCCTATTTACATTATCAATGAGGTAATAATCAAGATTATTAAAGAAATTAAAATTATCGGTAATGAATTGTAGTCAAACGAAATAATATGGTGGACTTTAAAATTTTTAAATAAAATAATTGATAATCTATTCAAATTATCTCATACTAAATGACCCCTAAAATATTTGAAGACAGACAGTATTGAATGTAAACTATATACAAAATAAAATTATCAACAAATATATATAAATCACACCATGCAATGGCGAGAATCTAATGTAGGTGACCTCTGAAAATGAAGAGCAAAAATGCATGTTTTACTTCCTGATCAATTAAAGAACACAAACTTTACTTTAGAACATCACACATATATGTATGCTTAAGATATATAATTAGTAATCCAATGGGTATAATTTCTTCCATGATGAAAACTAATTAATGGAGAGCCGAGATGCATCATTACTTAAGAACAAAAAATGGTGAATGAATAAGACGATAGCGAAGTAGACTCTAAATATATGAAGAAGAAACTATACAAATCATACGTCCTTTAAATGAATTTGATGAACTCATAAACTAAAGTATATATATAGCTTGCAACAAGAGACTTAAGACACGATGATCACATCTTAATAATTATATTCTATATGAATGTAAAACTTCATGTTGCTCCATGGATGTAAACGTAGATGATTAATACATTATTAATAGCAATGCAGTATGAAAATTATATTATTTTTTAGAAGACATACAAATTCAAATTAGTACTAAAAAGATATCGAGTCAAAAAGTTAAAATTGACTTGTAATAAAATTGTGCTCACTTGAATCATCTTGCAGTTTCGAATTTACAGTTATTTCAAATAGATGCTATATATATGTGTATATATATATATATATATATATATATATATATATATATATATATATATATATATATATATATATATATATATATGCACGAGCACCTCTTTGGATTGAGAGTTTTGAGGAGTGGTGTGAAATTTGGAGTATAAAACTTGTTTGAAAATCTTTCTCTTTCTCTCTCATATCACTAAAGAAATATTTAGATAATTTTTTTATCTATATTCATTTTTAATCTATATTTATCTCCTTTAAAAACTTTTAAATTAGATGAATAAAATAACTATATAATAAAATATAGAAAATAGGACAAATAAAAAATAGAAGACAATAAAATGATAAATAACTATATAAATACTTCTTAGCCATTAAATATTATAAATAGTTTAATATTTAATAATGATAAAAATATTTTTTTATAAATATAAATTTCATTATTCCGTCTTATTTTTTATAGTTTGTTATTCAAACATGAATTTTCTAAATATATTTTATTCCTGACGTAGCATTCCATTTGTTATGTGCCTGAATTGATAGTTTTTTTTATCTTCATTTGCTTATTATCATCTGATTTTCTGATAAAATCAAATAGTATCTTTTGTGTTATGGCCTTATGGGTGAAAGCAGCGGTTCGGTCGGGTCGACTTTTGGATAAAAAAATCATCCATTATTTTTTAGGTCGGTTTTTAAAATCACAAAAATAACACTAAATCTATTTAGGAAAAGGAAAAACCACTCTCTAGCATATCGGTTTTTTTGGATGATTTTTTTGGCCCATATTTTAATAATAATATTTTCAAAAAAATTATAATAAATTAAAATTAAAATTAAATTATTTAATTTTATAACTAAATATAGGATATAGTGTTAGAACTATTAAATTAGAGTTTCATAATGTGATAGGAATATATTAAGCTATATAAAAAAATCATTATATCAGTAATAAAATAACCTATTACATCTAAATTAATTATATAAATAAAAATGAGCTCCACGGACCTTATGATTTTTTTTTGGGTGGGGTTCTAATTTAAGCGAATCGATTTTGCTCTATTTAAAAATCGTCCTAAATCGTATTTCGACCCCTAATTTTCAATTTTTTCGGATCGGGTAAGTTTTTCAGTTTGGTCAAGTTTTTCTTACACCCCTATTTCGTATTAACAAGAAAAGTTAATTTTGAAGGCACAATATATAAAAGGAAAAAAACAATGTTAAATTTATTGATATAGTTATTAACATATGATTCCAAGTTATTATGAGGTTTATATTTGGCTACCAATTTTTGTTTTGATTCTTGTAGAGAACCAACACTAATTCCTTTCTTACTTCAACAAACCTCAACAAAAATAAATAAATTTAGTTTCTTAGTTTTGTTGATAAACAGAGGAATATACATTGCAGAAAAAAACATATGATCAATGTGAAAATTTGCGGTCTTTGTTTCTTTTCCACAATAGTAATTTTTTAAGCACGATTTTTATTTCGTAGACATCAAAGTTGTTAGTGATTCGACCAATCATCTATCAAATTACTTTTTTCCCAAATGAGTCACAATGTTTGCATGCATAAATTTGGGACTCCTAACTAATCTGCGTTAATGTCAGCAAGTTAGTTGTTGGTAGAAATGTACAAATATTATTATTATTGCTACTGGGATGAACACAATCCGATCGACCGGGACCACACCACGCAGATTTTCGAAAAAACTTTTCGATCCGATTATAAGTTAGGTCGAGTCTGGGTCGAAGAATCAAAAAAACTCGACGGGCTCTGAGTTAGTTGTTTTTGGTTGGATGATTAGTTTTATTTTATAAAAAATGAGATTTTTTTTATTTTTTTTGTGTTTTGTATATGAACTCTAAAAATTTCCAGCTATCATTTTATGTTAAATTTTGTTCATTAACTTATCATTCTTTTTATCAGTTTTCAAATAATAAATACTTGAGCATATTTTTAAAAAAAGAATAACATTTTTTACAGTTTTCTTTTCTATTAATGACAAGTATAAAAATGTAAAAAGATTTTATGGCTAAAGCGTTGGATGAAGTAGCAGAGAAGTACAAAATATTAGTTTAAACGTTTGTTAAATATTCTCTCAAAGATTGTAGAGGCTATTTTCGGTGAGACGCATAAAGAATAATCATTCCCCTATTTTGTTAATAAAAAATATCTAATTTTTTTAAAAAGAAATTTTAAAATGTTGTTGTTTAGTGATAAAAAAGATGGAAATATGAGACATTATGGGAGCTTAAATAGAAAGAAATAATTAGGAATTAATCAAGTGATGAGAAGAAATTAAGAATAAAAAAAGAAATTATGGATGGAAAATAAAATGTAATCTTATTTAAATGGGAAGAACTATACGAGGAGAGAACTATTTGAAGACACAAAAATTAAAAAGTATTTTATTAAATGACAATGAAGACTGAAATGCAATTGGGTAACTAAATAAATGGAAGGGTTATTTTCATAAACCGCCCCTAAACTATCGTAATTTTTCATATCTAACCTTAAATTACGAACTTTTTTTATCCCTAAACTATAGCGAATTTTCCACTTTAATCCTTCCGTCAATTTATGTTATGTTTGTATTTCTCCTATTTATGAAGTCAAAATTATCATTTCCACATCAAATAAAAAAAAAGAAAAGCATGAGGACTAGGCGAGCCCCGGAGGTGGCTTATCACCCCCCCTCCCCCGTTCTTTCCCAACGCCGACGTCGGCACGAGAAAGAGGGGGCGACGCATGTCCCCGATGACATGAGCTGACAATCGTCAATCGCTGCTTTTGAACTCGTCGAAGAAGAGGCAAAAGGAGAGAGAGAAAGAGGGCGAGAGAGCGAAAGAGGGGGGGGGGAGATTAGAGTATCACCTTTTGTGCGCCTTTATCAGCCGCCGGTCGCCGCCACTACACTTGTTGAAGAAGAGCGCAAAGAGAGAGCGTGAGTGTGTGAGAGAGAGCGAGAGAGAGCGAGAGAGAGAGTGTGTGTGTGTGTGTGAGAGAGAGAGAGAGAGAGGGAAAGCATGAGCATGGTGGATCGCAACGCCATCGGTGCAGGGAAAGAGACGTCGACGCAGGGAAAGAACGCTCTTTCCCTGAACTGACGTACGCAGGGAAAGAGCTCCCCTCACTTCTTCTCCGACGCCCATCCGTCGGCAGCATCAGCGACGATCTTTGAGGCCTCGAGGTTAGCGGCCTGCTAGAGGAAGTTGCTATCATCCTGGATGGGGGAGTTGCCGAGGCCATCTGCGATGGTGAGGAGCATCCTGCGAATCTCATATCAGAACTCCTCCCTGTCGAATGGTGTTGTTGTTGTCCTGGAGTCGTAGAGCGCGACCATCTTGGTTGGTGAGGTGGCGACGTCATTGTCAAAGTGGGCCTCGAGGTGGCGGAAGGTCTTGAGGGCCTTCCGGAGCTCCGAGCGGGAGAGGAGGATGTCATCGTTGTTGAGGTCCAGTGACGCAAAGCACTCATCGACACTCTTGTGGAATGCCGGCTCGTCACCGACAAATGCCCTCTCCGATGGAGCCGTCCATAAATATTACTCCCATCTCTCAATTCTCTACGTGGAATGAAGTCGAGTGGTAGGGACGAGGAGGATGAAGGGTAATTTTGACTTTTTATAAATGGAAAAATGATATTAATGAAAAATATAACAAAAGTGGATTGAATGAGTAAATTGAAAAAGTCTAGGGATTTAAAAAAAAGCTTTTGAGATTATATGTGAAAAATCGTGATAATTTAGGAGTGATTTATGAAAATAATCATAAAAAAATTATAAATGGTATGATAAAATCCGAAAACTGTAGGTAAACAGAACTGAAACGAAAAAATTATTATAACATATTAACATGGATCGATTTTGATTTTCGACATGTTCTATTCAAAATATTTTTTAACGGAGAAGCAGTGCTGATGACTCAATTCGTGCGGCACTAAAAAACACATTGTTCATAGATTGAAGATCGACTCATCGTCAAGTCTAACTAATTCGATTAAGTTTGCCCAACAAAACCTTTCTACATTTAAAAAATTTAAATTCGAATTTTTTCTTAAACGAACAGGAATGTCTCCGTGACACGTTCTATTCAATTGTATATCTCAAATCAGTTCAACACCATGCATCATAGTTGACATGAATCATGGTCTAATCCCAAACTTTCCGGACGTACGTACGCTCCAAGCCCCCTTTTTTCATGGAATCACCCAACCGTGTTCTTCCTCTTCGCTTTCAGGCAGCATTGTCCACGACATTAAGTACGCCCAAACATTCAAATTTGATTGACGCAGACACTTGTGCCACACACATAGTTGACGAGGGTTTGAAAAGTTTTGGATTTGAACATTAAAGTGGTGAGTTTGAGTATGAAATAACGTTATACTTCAGAATAAGTTGGCTGATAAAATAATGGTGCACCAAAGTTGGCTGAGGAGTTGACGTAATATTCGTATGATCGAACTGATCAGTTCGCTGCGTTTGAAAGCTGTCAAAGTCCTTGACTCTGTAACCTGGAACATGGCCCTGAATCATTCACTGGATCTGTTGAGAGGTCTCAGCTGATGAATCCATGACTTCGTAATGCTACCGGAAATGCAAAGAACTCTCGCTCTTAATTTCGTACTGTAACTTTTGCATCACCAGCAATTCAGGATTAGGCACTGGAGAACGTAGTCGCACAGTAACCGTAAGCCAGAGTTTTGTTTCCCTCGTGATCGTATTTATTTTAATTAAGAATTGGAATCGAAATCCAAGTGCAGCAGCAAATGTGCTCCACAATTCCACATGCATCGAGGTTCTAATATTCTCGAGCTCTTGCCACAGGTTTTAAGTGATGAACAGGCCCATGGCTGATGAAGGAAGCAGAGATAATAAGCATAAAGAAAGGGAGAACCACAACAAGAGGACAGCAGACAGGACTAGAAAAATGAGATGTCGTTGCACAATATGTGGAAAGAAGGACACAGGCCATGTGATGGATCAAGAAGGCAACCATTAGACAAAACTCAGGAGCCACAATTTCAACACATTGTCTGGCGTCTGGCATTGCACATCATCCCCAGCAAGATTATCTGGAACACCAACATTAAAACATGAGCTTTGTGATCCGCACCAGCAGGTGGAGGGTCTTGCTTTCCGGCAGCCGTGGCTCCTTTAATCTGCTTCCGTTGACCACATGAACAGTAGTTCAAGAATAAGCAACTGATCTTTTGGTATCTAGATGGAACTAAGAAAGCAAGACAATGACAGGTAAGAAAAGTATATCTGGCTATTGAACCACCAGAGAGATTTAGCAAGGATGGAGTACACTCCATAACGATCCCAAAAGAATAAGTGAATAACACTGTATCTGACTGAAAGAAGATTAAGGGAGACCGAATGTAGATCTCCTGTTACAAACTTACAATAGATCACTAAAGACATGACACTCGTCGTATGCCCCAAAAAACAAATTCTTGTACATGATAAAATCTGAAATTGACAAGTCAACCACCAGAATTTCTATTCACTTAAAAACTGCAGAGAATCAATAATCAAGCAAAGTTTCACCATAAGCCAACATTACATAGGTCGCGGGATAATATTACGAGACCTCAACAAAAAGCAAACCAGACTAGCATTGCCACGGACAAATAACTGGTTGGAAAACATCATTTCAAATATTAAAAGATGCAAGAAGAGTGGATCACATATAAACTAGAACAAACTGCATGCTTCGCAACTCAAAATTGAGTGAAAAAATGGATCAGATTGTTAAGTTGCTAGATTCTTAAAATATGCTTGAGGACTGCAGGCCACAGAAGTCAAACTGGAATAACATAGTAAACTGTATGTTCCACGAATATAGATCAAGTGTACTTATGGACAATGGGACGCCTGAGTAAGTTGTCAAACAACTAGGAAACTAGCAAAATAATGGTTAAAGAAAATAACTTTTGACAATTCATGGTATCAAAGTGTTTCAATGACTGAGGTGACTGTAATGGTGGTTGTCATAAGATCTAATGCTTAAAAATCAAACTTTGTTGCCAGGCACAATTTGCGAGCCTAGATAGATTCATGTCACGACATGATGAAAGCATCACAAGTTACGAATAACAATTAAAAAAAGAAAAAAAATACTTCAAAAGGACAAGCTTAAAGAAACCAGTTAAATGGGAAAACCCTTAGAGTTTTCAAACCACCTAGGGCAGAATATATCATGTTTCAAAGCTTTCTCATATATCCAACTACCTTTGAATATCATCTATATAATTTCCTGATTTGTTTCAACAAATACTTATTGGTCTAAATACAAGATTTCAACATTCTAGCACCTTCAAAACATAACAATAGCTGGTTTTACAAAGTACCTTTAGGACTTCAGAAAAATAATCACTCCATAAAACTCCCAGGAGCCATTGGACTTTTCGTGATATGTGTCTGCTTCAGGATAATATGCATGTCACAAGTATCAAGTAAGTTGAGATTGCATGCTGATCTGGGTACAAAGTTGAGTTTCTAATAAAAGAATGTTTCTTTGGGAAGAAAAAGGAAATTGACAAAAACTTAAGACATTGGTACCAATCAGTGTTTTTCTTTATGGGCCAAGCTTTTGTTCAATTTTTTTCATATTTAACAGGATTCTAAAACACTCCATCAACTTCTGTTTCCACATTTGTCAAATCCTCTAACCAAATACACATTTAAATTTGCACATTTCTTCCTCCCGTTTGATCTATCTGCAAGGTCCTCTAGAGAGACATTTTTTGAAATATAGTCATCTCATTGAACTCCTGCTGTCGGCATGAATATCTTTTATAAAGAACACGTGATGACAAATTGATAAGTTCATGCCATCAGATAAAGGATCTTGATAGATCTAAATACGACAACCCATTAAATGATACAAGTTAGGAGCAAAATCCTTAGCATCTGATTGATATGATCCAATTGTCTATAGAAAGGTATTTACAAAGATAAGATTTGCAATGTGAAGCTCACACTAACATCACGTACAAAACAATCACAAGAAAACTAACAAAGAATCACATTATGCCCAATGTGTCAAAGGTCGTTCCATTTAAACCACATGATAACTGAGTCGTGAAAGGAGTCAAAAGACAGTACAAAGAAACCATATTAGGCTAATGCAATACAATAACCATATAATATGACTACTTAGTCCTAACAGGATATGAGCAGCTAAAGTGATAAGTTGACATTTTGTGGGAAAGGTACAAGGGCAACATGCCTGGAAAATAAGAGCTCGTCAACACTTCCAAGCAGAGACAGATACCAGCTCCCCTCGTTGCCAATACAGGAAAAGAGATGCTTGACGCTTCTCCAGGTGAAATCCCCTGACCTGCACCCTTTTCAGAAGGCACTCAGCCTGTGATTCCGTGAAATTACTTAACTGAAATGGTGTCAACCCAGCAGATGCAAACAGCGTTCGCCAAGGAAGCATCTTCTCAGTGGCACGATGATGACCAAGGATAGCATTTTCAATTCTTGGTTGCAGTAGAAACCTTTCAACTTTGGCAGAGACATCTTGTTTGGTCCCAGCTGCATCAATAGATTCCAGGAGCACCACAGAGGACTGGAAAGCATGTAGTAAATGATAGGAAAAAGGCAGGTCACTGCGATTGCATCCTTGATCCACAGATAATATGATCTTCGGCGAGAGTTGCTTTATAAGACGGATGAGTGTTGGCAAAGGAAGGTCATGTGAAGTGCCTACCGGGAGCTTCACAGCGATAGCCTCATCCCTCGTACCAAGGATATCTGAGGGGTTAAAGGAATCCAGGCTAAGAATATTGAATTGAAAGGGTATGTTAAGGTCACTTGCGAAATGTGAGAGGTTCTCCTTAGTAAGATGGAGTTCTAAAGGATAATGGGAAGAAGATGATACTAAAGTTGTGATCTTAAGCAGTGGAGCTAAATCAGCTGCTGTGGAGCGTCTCTGAGCCAGCTCCTGCATGAAGGAGGACCATTGACCTCCAATTCCGATGTCAAAGTCTATTATGTGGATACGGTCGCAGCCACTGAGCTCCTCCAGGAGAGCTTGGGTGCAGGTAAAGTTGGTAAATTGAAGCACAGGGGAGACCTCGGAGAAGGCCTTGTAGGCAGCCAGCTTCAGCACAACATCCAGAGGGTTCGAGAGCGACATGGTGGGTGAGCCTGAGCCTCGGAGTTGGCGGTTCCCGGCTGACGAAGGAAGGTGATCAGGGCCAACGTCGACAAGGATGCGTTGCAGTGCCTCCTTGAAGTAGAAGGCAGTACGGAGGAGGGGCTGCCCCAGGGGAGAGGGGAGCTGTTGATTGAGCCGCGCCAATATCCCACGCGCGCTAGCGGAATTCCCGGATTCTATCATCTTGGCAGCCTCGAATAGATGGTCGACCACTGCGTGCTGCCGCTGCTGAGCAGCTGTAGCAACCGGTAGAACGTCCACGAAATCCGCCACCTTGGATTTAACGGACCTTTCATGAAGATGATAAGTCTGAGAATTTGGAAAGCTTTGCTTCTGTAGCTGGTCAGTCGATTGGTGCCCCTGGTGGAGGAAGAGGTCAGCACCACCGCCGCCTGGATCCATAAACGTGGACTTTGGGGGAAGCTGGTCCACCATGGAATGGTGGCGTTTCAGCTGATTAGGAAGGAAATGCTGTGACTGCTGCTCTTGCTGAGCGACCGGAATGGGAAGGAAGAACGGTGAGCTTGAAGCAAAATGGAGTTGTGGCGGCTGCTTGCTGACGAGCCCTGCGCTGAGGAGCTGAGGCATGTCCTCTGTGGCACCACTAATAAACATAGCTGGAGACAGAGCACCAGGCTGTTGGAGGCTGCTAAGGGGCAGGGACGTCTGGTGCGGCGGCAGCGGCAGCAGCGTCGATAAGAGGGAGCCGCCTTCCTGGGTTGCAAAAGCGGCGCCTTTGAAGTTGGGAATGTCTGGAGTCGGAGAAACCCGATTGTTACTGCTCATCAACGAAAGCCCTCCAGTAATAGCTAGAGTAGGACAAGGATTGAGGCCGGAAACCATAGGAGACGCCGCGCCGACGATTCCTCCAACGGGTTCAAGCCCAAATGCAGTGTCGATTACGCCGAAGCCCAAGTTACCGTTGAAATTCGAGGGGAGATGGGAAAGCAACAGCTGCTGCTGTTGCTTGGGAACTGTCCCCGCGGCGACGGCGGAAGGGTCCTCTACGCCACCAATGATCCACCGGAGAAAGTTTTGTTCTTGGCTGGGGGGGACCGCCGAGTTGCCCGAGAGCGTCATCTCCCAGTCTTCGACCCCAAGCCCACATTTTGCACCGCCGGCTACGAAGCCCAATTCGGTTCCCGCCGCCGCCGTCAGCGACAGCGGCTCCTGGGGCCACTCATCCTTCCTCATCGTTTCCCCGCTGGCGTCTTCGGTGGCTGCCGAGTCGGATTGTGGCCATTCGGGTGTAGGCCTGTAGGAGACCGCCACCACGCCGGCGGTGTCGAAGGACCCGCCGCTGCCGCTGCCGCCGCCGCCGCAGAGGGAAGAAGACAACGTCGACGTGGAGGTCTGCGGACTCGGACTCCAGTGATCAAGAACCGATCTTGGCTCAGCCCCCTCTTGGATCACACCCTTACCACTCCAAAAGGCGGCTCCTTTCCCTCCTTCCAGTCCTCCTCCCCCTGCTAAACTCCTCCCAAGCGCTGCTTCAAAGGCTCCCTTCCCCTGGGCATGAAAGGGTGAACCCCTCATCTAAATCCACTTCATACAAAAGGCCAGATCTCCTCTTATTAGTTGTATTTTCCCTACAAAAGAGAAAAAAAAAGAGTGGTTCTTGACAGCAGAAAACTTGACAAAAAGAAGGCCTTAAAAACTTTCTTGCGTTCCCCTTCTCTCTCACTGTGTTATTATTTATATAGCAGAACTCTAAAACGGTTGAGGGTTTCCTGCAAGCTACTAAGCTCTCTTCGACCGCATCAAATCAAGTCTGAGATGGTGGAAGCTTGAGACGGTCTCCTTTCTTCTCTCTCTCTCTCTCTCTCTCTCTCTCTCTCTCTCTCTCTCTCTCTCTCTCTCTCTCCATGTCTGTTTTTTACACTGCTTTTAACTAGCATGGGCTGTGCCTGAGCTGCAACAGGAACGGGGGGGAAGGCAGTGGAGGTGGTAGTACTCTGCTAGCGGCCCTTCTTTTTTTCTCCCTCTACTAATTTTCTTTTTCTTCGTCCTTCAAGCTCCTCTCTCTCTCTCTCGCTCTCTCTCTCTCATGCCTGCAACATTTGAAGAGATGTAAATAAGTTATTAACTTAACTAACTTATTAAGCCTAATCTTTTCTCAAACCGTTCACATCTGAATTCATATAAAAAATAATAATAGATCATATAAAGTTTTTTTTATTATTTTGCAGTTCTTTTTATCTTGTTTCATTTTTAATGTAAACTTCTACTCTCGAACTCGAATTTTTGTGTCAAAAAATTTGCTGTTTATCTCCGAAAATATTTCTAGTAAACTATTTTAGCCTTTTCATGAATTTATTGCAACTGATAATGATGAATTAAATATGATTTCATTTTCTTACAGATAATAGTCTGATTAATAGAAAATTATATAGTATTAGTGGACGGTGTTATAACTAAACATAAAGAAATGTTTGCATTCTCATATGTATTAGGAATCAATATTTTTATTATACATTGTAGCGTAATTTATTGTCGTTATGTTAATTTATTGAAAATAAATAATTGATATTTAGTAGAATGAAACTCTTAGGGAGTCAAATTTTTACGTGGTTTTTTGGAATCTCTGATTTAATACGATAAGTTTTCTAAATTTCAAAATAAAATAAAGCTTAAAGTAAATGTATTTAATGTATAAGTAAAACATAAAATTTAGCATTAAACTTTAAAACATATCAATAGAAGAATATTAAATCACATAAAATTACATATAATGGAAAAAAAAATGACGACTCGTGAATAAATAATTTAAATAAGAAATGAGCAGTTCGGGCTTCAACTATTTTTTAGTGGGATCTTAATTTGAGCAGTAATGTTTTATTTTATTAAATAATATCCTAAAATTTAATTAACTTTTGATTTTAAATTCTTTACGTCCCTAGTTTTAGGTCTAATTTTAAAAAAAAAAACTAATTCAAAACATGTCGAGTGATTTTTTAATTGAAAAAAAATGACCTTATCCGCCCCTCACTTGAACCAATTTTTAAATCATTGTGTGCTTATAATTTTTTGCTTGTTGTGGATTTTAATAAAAATTAAGCACTAACTTTTATACATTTTACATTTATACAAAAATGATTTTTTAAAGAAAAGAACAATGTTAACTTTACTTATGTACACATTTTTTCAACGACAATTTTTTAATTTCGTCCGAATCAAATTAAGTTGTTAGTCTCTCACGAATCCTTAATGAGTCATAATGATTACATGCAAAATTGGAAACTCTAACAATTAATCTTAGCATAATGTCACTAAATATCTTACAATTCGTTAGTCATTCGGATACAATTTTCTATTTAATTCGGTATAAACATATACTGTTCATAAATAATAAAAGAACATAACCAACATATTTTATTTTGACAAAAAAAATAATTCGGACCCAAAGTTTCTATTTTTTGACCACTTTCCATCAAGTCAATGGTCATTAAATATAATATATCATTAACCAATTTCCGATAGAGTGGATAATAGACCGCTATAAAAATATCAATTTCAAATATAAAAAAAATTCTGTTGAAACCCTCGTTCGCATATTCAGAAATAAATTTCATTAAATACTTTTTTATTTTGAATATTTTACTAGTGTTATTTTTCAACGTCACTTTATAATCAAATTATTATTCATCTTTTAACTTATTTTACTAACAGACCTTTTGACTTATGATCAATCATTTCATGGTTGCACTATCCATGTTGCATCTACGCGACGATTTTCTATCTCCTCCATTCAAATAATTGACCGATGTGACATTATTAAAAAATAAAATAATATTAACAAATAACAAATGAAAAATGAAACATCACCCCTCGACATGTAGCTCAAAGTCGTAGAGGGAGCGGACCGCTCTTTTCCCAGGGGGCCCTTTCACAGACCTAGACACTATCCCTCCTTTCAACATTGACAAGTTGGTCGTTAAAGGAGGCGGAGCCCTCATTTTTTTTATTTTTAAATATTATTTTTATTTTAAATGATGTCATATTAGATGATTAATTGTGTAGAAAAAAAAAAGAAAATCATCGCATTGACTATACG
The DNA here is from genome assembly GCA_030549335.1 of Pontederia crassipes. Taxonomy (NCBI): domain Eukaryota; kingdom Viridiplantae; phylum Streptophyta; class Magnoliopsida; order Commelinales; family Pontederiaceae; genus Pontederia; species Pontederia crassipes. The sequence goes on along the minus strand of CM060196.1, from coordinate 63,191,225 downwards.
TCGATAGCGCGATCAAGAAAAAGTCAATTAAAGATCAAAAGAACAATCGGTAGATTGAAGAGAATATTATTACAAAGAGAAGTTGGAGGTTAACAATGAAAAAACATAAAAATCGAAGATCATTTGGTAAAATTTATTCATATAATTAGGTGTGTTGTCCAAATTCAGAATGATATTAAATTAGTCGAGCTCAATAACACACTAAAATGATATTGGATGTTTTCCGAATACTGACATGGCAATCAAAATGGTATAATATATCATCAAGATCTTTACCTTACCTTTGTGTTTCGATTAATATTTGATATTTAATTATTTTAATACTTTAATTTTGGTCCCCTTCCCAAAAAGTTTGTTTGTCCCTACAAGATATTTTTGTTATTTGGCTCGTACCGACGGGAAAAGTGTCGAAATCTGAAATCGCCTTCATTTGGGAAGGATGCGACGATGGCCATCTGATCGACCATGGACGGCCAAAGTCTAATCTCGCTCCTCCTCCTCCTCCTCTTGATACAAAGAAAAAAGTGATAAAGAAGTATCCACGTCGACTTTGGACCCCACAGGAGGCACCAATGACATGTTGCGCCTCACGAACACGCAACCGCGGTCATGGGGGAGGCACAAAGACGCCTGACGGCTGGGATTTCATGATCCCATCGTATCGGACGGCCCAAATGTATGTGCGGTCAGAGCTAACAATTTTACGCCGCATCTCACATTATTTATGTTGTTTTCTTTTTTCGGTAATCAATCGTTATTGAAAAATCGATTCTCCATCGAATTCAATTAATTGAGTAAAAATTTAATTAATCTGATAAAATTATAAGTTAAAAGGTTAATCCATCATCGAGTTCAATTAATTCGATAAAGTCGCTTCAAATTGCGTATTTGACAGTGGCAACTCATACTCCAATAAAATTTTTTTACATTTACAAATATTCAAACTTGAGATCTCTACTTAAGAGAGATGGAGTCCGTACCACTCTATCCTAACGTTCTATAAGCCAAAAATTAACATATTTGGATAAAAAGTTTAATCATGATAAATTGATTTTGTTTGAAGGTCGAGGGGCTAAGAGAAGTAAATTTTGACATGATTTTTTTTTTTGCTTAATCTCGTGAAAAACGCAGCAATATTTCACTTTATTATATATGATCCGTTGTATAGTAATAAACAGGGGAATAAAAAGATCATCAAATTATCTTCTTCGACCCATGATCAGTTTAATGTTTTCTTCAGTTGAATGTTTGGTTTTATTGAGCTATACTTTCTTTTTTTCCAATTTTCAGTACTGTCTTACTTATGCTAAATTTAGTCCATTCCCTTATTTTTTTTATCATCTTATAATAATAAATACATGAATATTTTTTTTTGCAAAAATGAAAAATATATTTACACTTTTTATCTTTTAAAATGACAATAAAGAGTATAAATGCAATTGATAAATAAATAGAAAAAAATTAATGATATACAATTTTTTATGTGTGTCGTCTGGAGTCTATCTTCAATAATCGAGATTATTAACATCATACAAAAAAATAAAACAATAATATATATATATATATATATATTGTTGATTGATGGCAATATATATATTTTAAGTACTGTATAATCATAAAAAAGTGATTATAACTTATAACCATCCGATCTCAATCATTGGATTCATCATTTATGATTTAGATCTAGGTGATGTGAACTAATTATTCTCTCTCTCTATATATGTATAACTCGAAAAAAATAAGCTACTTTGTATATTTATGATTTTAATAAAAATAAAACAGTATTAGCCTTTACTTTTCTTTAAAGAAATATTAAGAAAAACGTATGTTGCATGTGTAAATCATTAAACAACAAGAATATATATAGTATACTAAGCAAGGTTAAACATGAAAAAAAAAACTTCAAGATAAGTAAAATAGAAATTAACTTAATACAGAAAATAGAGCTAATAAAATGTTTTTTGATGTATAGAAGGAAAAAAAGTCTAGGAATGAATCAAGCAACAAGATCATAATTATTTTATACTGATTTCACTTTAGTGTCAATATACTTGCTAAATCAATGATAATTAAGTAAGACTTGTAACGTGAACAAATAAATTTGGGACCCCCCACCCTCTCTCTCTCTCTCTCTCTCTAAGTAACTAATTGACTTTAGCACCCTTTAATTACTTGCTTAATATGACTATGAGTTGGTTGCGTGTCTATTCAAGGGGTTGCTGATTAATCTCGTTACCTATCTCGTTAGCTACGTTTATTTGGACCCCTTCTTTATACTTCTTTTTTTTTCTTCAATTAATTGTTACCACAATCGAAATGGTCGAATCAAAAAATTAAATTCCATTTTCATTCGATTAATTTGTGGCATTCTAATTAAATGGTATATGACATGTTTTAATTAGTATGATTGATTCAAAGGGATCAGCGTCCATTTGAGTGAAACATAAATTGTTCATAATTAAATGGTATATGACATGTACCAATATTTTTTCTCTTATTGTAGTGTATATGAAGAAATGTGCGGCAGAATCATAAGAAAACAATATTTTTGTTTGGCCATTTGGTTATGTAACAAATAGTAAACTAAAATTATATATGCTGTTGATAATAATATTGTGTGTCATAATATAGCTGTATGTCTAGTTCATATTGGCAGAAGTTTGGCTTCCACTTTTAGCGAGTTTGCAATTGCATGGTATCTCAAGCTTACTTTTTTTTTAATTTTATTTTTTTTGCCTTTTCTCTCTCTAATAAAACATTAATGATCGAGAAAATAATCAATAAATAACACACACATATATATAATATTATAATCCTATCTGTCTCTATCATTGGCGGGTTTTAATTTCATTTTTATCAAGAGGAAAGTCAGAAGAAGGCCCTTGTCACAATATTCCTCCAAGCCAAATCACAATCACGAAGTAGAAGAAAACAAAGAAATAGGAGAGACCAAGGGGTGGGGGTCTCATCTGATCAAGTTGTCACTACCAACCAAGGAGGGTGTGTGTCTTCTTGTCCCTTCCAAATTGCAAGGTTTTTGGAGCTATTTTAGGCGAGGGGACGAATTGTTTAGAACGACCATGTCTTGGATTCACCAGACGAATTGAGGAGCAATTATTAATAGTTTATGTTAGGGTTCACATGCAGATGAGGTAGGAGCGAAGACATCATACTCTCATCATTGCACCCCATGCAACATTTTAAACTGTTTTTGGTTTCACCCAATTGCTTATGGGCATTTAAGCCTTTCTTGGCCACAAGAAATGGGGAGCCATACATACATACATATATATATATATATATATATATATATATATATATATATATCTTGCGTACACAAGTGATCACAATTTGCATAGATTTCATCTCACATGAAGAAAATATATTATAATTAACAAAAAATATATATATGACAGATGAGATAAAGTACCAACACAAATATGCTATCATGTTGAGATTATATATATGTATATATATATATATTATTGGCAGTCTTATAATGATTATGATAGCTAAAAGAAATAATTACCATGAAATATTAAGATTCTCATCAAATATTAGTTCGACCATTGCTCCATAGGATTTTTCAACCACGTACATGATCAATATCCATTTGTGTACCCAAGACATCGCTTTATTATCATGAATAGGAACCCTTCTATGATCAACATATATATATATATATATATATTATTTGTAATAAATATTTATCTCTTTGATATATATATATATATATATATATATATATATATATATATATAGTGTTATTTTCTAATGTCCAATCGTTTGTAAAGATATATTGTAAGGTTCATCCTTAAGCTTGTCGTGATAAGTAATGACCCAAGCAATTTGGCAGGATATATGCAGCCTAAAATAACTGTTGCAAGTTGCATATCATGTTTGCTTGAATTTTAGGTACAAGAGATTTTAATGATGTGTGCACTTTCTAAGAACAATTTCATCACATCCAGATTAACTATGGGAGTCATTGTTTCCAACTAATTTATCTCTCTAATATTGCTCAATTATATATGCGTATAGTTCTTGTCCACTTGATATCTAGGTGATGATAAAGTTAGGATTGGGAAAATTATATTGTCAGATATAATGACAAATGACACTTTTTTAACATTAGTTTGAAAACCAATCACTTCATTAAAAAAAAAAAACTGGACACAATCTACACGATTGCTTTTTTATATGAATTATCAGATAAATAATATTAATGATAAATGAATATATACAGTGCTACATCCATCGTTCCATATTTTTATAATTTCCTTGTCAAATTAATGTCAAGCATGCATCAATCTCCACTACATCAAGTGAGTATTACAATCATTACAATAACCTAATGCTGGGCAATTTAGATGCTTGTTATGAGTTGATGTCTCCTAAACCTTGGACAAAATGGAGTCTATCAAATGTCTCCACATGGTTCCTGTGGAATTTAAAAATGGAATGTGCATGTGACGATCGATCCCCATGCTATTCTATTCCTATCCTTATTATCTTTCTTGTAATTTCATCATAAGTCCCATATACGTATAGGTGCCGTATGGTTCGCGAATATGACAGGGGTATTTGATTCGTCGTGGAATAAGAGGTGTCTACCGATGTCAGCGGATTAGACCTTATTTGGCTACACATTTACCGATGTCGTGCTCTTCTATTCGCCAGAGGTGTTTGGTTCGTCATGGAATAAGAGGTGTCTACCCCTCGCCTTATAAACTTAGCGCAGATGCTTCTTCTTCTTCCAACATCTGCTTTCCTTTTCGACAAAAATCTGTCGTTGAGCCACTGCTTTTCTAGGTCAGTGTATTGCTGTCTGCGGCTATAGTTCTTAAGGTGAGCATGGATGTCGATTTCACGTTGCTTTCGGCCGATGAACACGAATCTGACGCAGGAGCCGAGTTCCCCAAATAGGTCCTGCGTCATAGGAAGAGGAAAACAACGAATGAGACATGTGACGAAGAAGCCGCGAAAATGCAATACCATACCTCTTCGATCATCGCCGGGAGTCCTCCTCTTGCACCCTCGCCGTGTTCCGCCAAGGCTAGTCACCGAATTTTAGGGCAAGAGAACTGCTCGAAAAAATGAAGAGATGGTTGCCTTCTGCCTAGAATAGTTAAAGTGTGAACAGTAAAATGACGCATATATATACCCCTAGTGCGAAAGACAAATATAGCGTATTCGATCGTTTTCATCGAATACGCCAACTCGAAAATAACGCCCTGACAGGATTAAACACGTATTGGGTGAAGTGCGACCCTTGTCAGTGCGTATGTTTGGTAAAAAATGGTCGAATAAACACTTATTCCGCTACATATTCGCGAACCAAATAGGACCATAGTTATCACTTATTGGTTCCATTGTCCTAGTAATTGTTAGTGGGATAAGCTTAACATATCAATTTGTTACTGTGGATTTTTCCTCATACACCAATAAAAAAAAATTAGTGATAAGATGATCATGATTTCATTTTTTAATTTATTATTTGTTGGTATTTGATTTTTTTTAAAATAAGTTGAATAAAGGACCCTGCACTAAATATTTCCTAATGCATGCACCTTGTTTTGCTTTGAGATCCATCAAAAGGCAGAAACCATGTGAAATGATCATGTCAATGTGTCTTGTACACCCAGCCTGCACTGTTGCACAGTGCAAACTGTGATGCAGGGAAACCCCTCATACGTCCATGTCCAAATTGCAACCTAATTAAGCTTTTGGTACTTCCAAATATGTTTAAACATATTACTTTGTCTAGTAACGAGATCTAAGTACATGTTGCAAATATATATATTTTGCCATGTTAATTAAGTAATATAAGAATCTAATCTAATTTATGCCAATGCAGTGATCAGTCTTTTTAGGCTACATATCTACAAAAAGTTTGATGATCAATTTAATTATGCTAACTTTAATATGATTGCAATTTTTATTTTTATATGAAATGGCAAGTGGACATGCATTATCGATTATGGAGGGCCATCAACTTAAGACGTTAACGTCAGATAGATAATTTTGGTACTGTAATCAGTGTGGCAGTGGTTAGGGTTCATCATGAACTCCAATATTGTTACGCAACTATGGGAAAAAAAATACAAACATCCAATTAGCATTTGTGCTACATGTGAAATCCAATATGTGCTCCACGTAATTCGTGTTATCAATTGCTCCTTTAAAAAATAACATAAAACTTGTGTTCTTTTCAATGTTAAACATGTAACAAATACATTTTTCTGAGATTATTAAAAAAATTAAGTAATAAAATTTTAAAATATTTAATTATGAAAATCCTTTGAAAATAGATGATAAAAGAAGTTATAAAGAAAGGCTATATGAGTTATTTGAAAAAAAAACAAAGTAAAGAAGATAAAGATATTTAGTTAATATAATTAAGAGGGATTATAGATAAGATTCACAATTAGTTTGTGGAAAGAATAACCTAATTTTGGATCATAATTTAATCCAATCATAAATTAATTTTCCCTATGAAAAAGGTACATATAATTTTAGATTAATTTTGGATACATTTTTTAATATAATAATTAAATTAAAGAAACCTTAAGACATACATTACGTTTTCCTATGATTTATAAAGAAGTCTCCTAAATTTAGGTGTCGAATGGATGAGTTTCTAAGTTATAAAGTTGTGACAAAGTCTCAAAAAACAACACCACAATTTTGTTATGTTGAAACATGGCCCATGCTGAAAAAACCTATTTTGGGTTCTCCAAAATCAACGCGGTCAACTTCAAATCCTACCTGAATTTAGAACATTACAACCCGAGTTCTAAACAACCCAACCCGATTCTCTCTTCATAGTTTGGGGCATCCATATCAAGCGAGTTGACTTAGCTTGAGTGCTAATTATACCTTGCCTAGGTTCTAATACTGAAAGTTAGTTTCTAATATTCGACATCCGGTCTGAGCCATCTTGAACTTCGGCCAAGATTTCGATGAAAAGTCATCTAGAAAGGTGCTAGCAGAACATGGTCCACGTTCAAACTAAACTAAATACGAGTTCTACTATACTTGACTTTATTTTTGTTAAATTTTCAAAAGTGTTATATTTTGTTTTAATTTATTCTCAAATGGCATTTTTATCTATATATTGCTTATGTTAAAGTGAAACTTATAAGAATAAGTAATTAAGTCGAATGATAAAAAATGCATCAGAGAATTTATCATGTGCACTTATTGTCAAAGAAAGTTTCAAGCGAACAAAAATAAAGTAGAGTTAAGATGACCAGCCATGAAGATTGGCACATAATATTCAAGGGTTTAATGGATATTCTCCCTACTTCAACCGGTAGGAGCGTCCTACCTAATCACGCGACCATCCGACCGACTTAGACATGATTGAAAGGATTTTGGAGGAAAAAAATGGATGATTTAAAGAATTTCACTTTCATTCTGAAATCTGCCTGGCCTATCTCGCGTGAGGAGATATGAGATGTGTCATGAACGACGACGCACACAACACCGACCCTCTCTCATCTCCCCATCTCTTTCTTCTCATTGTCGGTCTTGTCGCCGTGAGGAGCAAGCGCCACCTCACTGCACAACTACAAAGATCACAATCGTCGACATTCAAACTCGCTGCACTAGCCTCGTCGCCAATCGACAATGGCATCTCCCGATCAAATCGTCGCCATCTCCCGTGACACTACGCACTTGAAAACATCGTTCGCTCCACCTCATATCCGATTGCTCACTAATATAGGACCAACCCAACCTCCAACAACTCTAATTTCCTGCTCAACCCCCAATCTCCCCTTGACCTTGCCATCGCCATCTTGACCTTGCATGACCACATCTACTCCGATGATCTCCCCCTCATGCTCGACGTAGCAAGGGAAGATCGACATAGCTGCCTTGGTCAAGGGGAGATCTGTAGAGCAAAAGTGTTGCTGCATGAGGCGAGGTAGATGACAAGATCAAGGGGGAGATCGATGGAGTGACGATGTGGTCGTACGGGGTCGAGCTGATGGGGTTGAGCAGGAGATTAGCAATGGGGTCAAAGGGGGTCGAGCAGAAGAACATTGTGCCATGGTGGAGAACGAGATGGTCACACGGTTCTAGCGGACGACGACAACGATTCAATTGAACCAATTTTCTCCTAACACCTAGTTGAACCGGACGAATCTTATTAGTTGAATCACACATTAATTAATCAATCTTTCATTTCCCATGGGACGATGGTGGGAGTAGGCAGGACATTCCTACGCACTTAAGTGGGTAAGATATGCATTAAACACAAATTCCAAGTAAGTTTGAGTCTATGTACCCAAAGGTTCGAACCCAAGTGCCAAAAAAATTTGATCTAAAGTACTCCTCTTTCTGATCTTGACTTGATCCATCACGACTCAAAAAAATATGAAAGGTGACATGATGTGATCCAGAAAAATTGAAGAGCTCGTTTACCATGGCACATAATAAGTTTCTTAAATTATTATTTTAAAATAAATGATATAGTAAACTCACTAAAAAATAAAAAAATAAGAAGAAAGAAAATAAATATTTGATTTAAATGATTCATTACCTCAATAATCATGTCCTTGTGTTTGAAATTCACAAGTAAGTAATCAAGTTAGGGAGTCCCAAATTCAGTTGTACAAAAACAATTTATTTTAATCCCTTATATATTTGAGTGGGCTCGGAGATTTCTCCTGTATCTATGTAACATCCCTCCCCGGTGTGTTCTTTTTTCTTGTTGTTGTTCAGCAAACTTTTGTTCCTTAGACTTCTTTCAATTTGTAACATGGAAATCCGAACTTTCCTACTGATCTTGTCCAACTACAAATCCCCAACTTTAAAGTCGGATTTATTTGAAAGGATTTTTTTTTCTAGAAAGATATTTTTCTTTTTTTTTCTATACATTATTTTCTGGAGTGATGGTTCGTATCTGTATTATAATTACAACACGTAGATAAGATAATTGGTCGAAATTTATTTTTTATTTATAATTTGATCGCTTGAAAATAAACTATCTAAAATTTAATAAGATTTTGAGTTTTAAGATTATTAATTAGTTAATATGAAAAACAAAATATGTACATATAATGGTCTGGTTGGGCCGAGCTCCACAAGACCGAGGGCCCAGCCCGGTTAGAAGAGGTATGGGACACGAGATTTTTAATTATTATTATTATTAGGTGCTTAGCACTCTCTATAATATAATAATGACAACAACACAAAAATAGAAAAACCCATGGAGACTGATCTGTTTTTATTTGATTTTCCTGAATTATACTAAAAAAGATCCTGTAAAGTATTATATATTCTTATAACTTGGATTCCTCTTCATTTGTAGGTTCTTTATTGGACATAATAAAATGCAAAAAATTAAAATTCAGATAACACCGAACTATATGACTCAAAGTCGGGACGACATGTAATTAATCAAATCTCACAAAATAATAAGATGTTTAATGGAAAAAATGATTGTTATAGGGTAGCATCATCATATTCATATTAATTATTGTCTATTTCACGATGAATCAAAAAAATTATTCAATTAATTAAGCTATTATCCATCATGAATTAGATGTTGATTAATGATTATAATGGTACTACCTCATAAAAGGAATAGCACAAATATTAAAATCGATGTTTAATATATCAGTTGTCTTTATTTAATCTCAAATTATTATTTTTTTCTTGTCGTTCCTGTCGTCATTATTATTATTAAACAAAAATGTATATGTATAACGTTTGATGTAGAACGAGCATAGAGTATTAATTTTATTTATTAAATTAATAAAATAGTTATATATATTAATTTAAAATATATGTTAAATAATAAAAATGATTAAAATTAAGATAATCCAATTATCTTATCATCGTGGTCAAGTCATGGTAACAAATATGACTAATTAACTTAGCATTAATCGATGCATTTTTATTATCAAATTACTCAAATAAATATATATTATTTCGTTAAAAAAGTATAAAATCAATTTAACGATAAATTATAATAATTAAATTAATTAAATGATAAGAAGCGTAGAGCGGTGTTTTCTAGGTACACATTAACCTCTTATTATTATTATTAATGGAAAAAATGTTTCGTCGACATCCAAATTTAAGATGGAACAATATGATTTTTTTTTATCCGGAGAGAGAAAGATGACTTCATCATCGTGCCTATTTCAACAAATATTTAAATCACCAAGATATTAAATCATTTCCTTGGGGAAGTGATGTTGCTTATCAAACATCAAAAGCATATATCAAAATATTCTCACGGCTCCTTTGTGCCAAAATCATTGAACATAAGAACAAATAATTCTTATTTGAATTGTTCCTTCTGACAATAAAATTTATAACAATGATGGATTGGAAGGGAAACAAATTAAACTAATTATCGATGTTTAGATTATCAAACTATGCGAAAGTCAAAGGGACAAATGCATGTTATAAGGATATGAATCACATATAAGGATATGAATTAATGGAAATACGAAATTAATTTAAGTAATCAATAAACTAACTCAGAGATAAATTTATGAGAAATCAATAATCGTAGTCCATGAGGTCTCTGTATGAAACGTTTAATATTATATATATATCATAAACATTTATCAAAGAGTTAGTTCGGAAATTAAAACATATTAAGGATTCCAAGCAGATGCAAATAGGTAACAACAATAAATTTTTAAAAAGAAATTTTTACTATTATTATTTGTTATTGCATGTTGAAATAAATGTTTTCCATGCGCATAGATATCTGATTATATATATATATATATATATATATATATATATATATATATATATATATATATACATATATCAGTTAAATAGAGATGAAATAGAAGAAAGCCAACAGAAATATATCAGTTAAATAGAAAACCCTTCATGGATTATCTTTATAGATGATTATTATTTATAAAATGAAATAAATAAATCATGATGTAAGAGAGGCGATTTAAAAATTAATTAATTACAATAATATAAATAGTTCAATTTCATCTATGGACATAAAAAAAACTCAAAAATAAAATGCACAACAAATAATTTTAATTCACAGAAGATGTGTGATATTGCCTGTAAAGCATCAATAATAATAATAATAATAATAATAATAATAATAATAATAATAATAATAATAATAATAATAATAATAATAATAATAATAATAATAATAATAATAATAATAATAATAATAATAATAATAATAATAATAATAATATATAATTTGTTTTTTGGTATAAACTCCAGCGTTGACACGTGTCCCATTGCAAATTTGTTGTTACAATCGGTCGCTCCACCTGATCCGTGGTAGTTATCAGTTATATCTCATGAGAAGGAAATAAAAGGAAAAGATAAAGCCGGGGCCATAAGGTAACCAGAACAGAGCATAACACCTCGTCGTCCTCCTCCTCCCCTGATTACCTTATAAGAAGCCAATTCCATCGCTTGTTCTCCTAAACAAGTCTCTGCTTTTATATCCACGCAAACCCTTCCTTGCATCCGCCATCTTGCTTCCTCTTCCTCTTCTTGCTGCTCAGGCCTTCTCTTGCTTGCAGGTTGCTAGGAGTAGAACCATAATCTGCAACTCTTTCTGGTTTTGGTGCTTTCCCCTGTGCGTTGTTGTTGATTACTCTTGCGGTTTGCTTTGGTTGCAGGTGAAGAGATGGCGAAAGGTGCTGTAACAAAAGGCTTCAAGCAGGATAATGATTTTGGTGAATTTAAGAATCTTTCATGCTTCTCATGTTGTCCTCTCTTCTTTTTTTTTCCTTGTTGACTTGATTTATTTGGTCGGCTTAATTTTTTCTGTCACAGAGAAAAGAAAGAGCGAGTCTTCGAGGATTAAGGCGAAGTATCCCGACAGGCTTCCGGTAGATATGTTATCCTCTTTCCTCCTTTATATTGATGATTTTTTGTTTGATTTTATATGGCTAAAGATATCACTTTGTCATCTGATTTGTGTATGTAGTTTGTATGGCAAATTTGAGACGTCTAGTTTAGATATTGCGGATTTTTCCTCTTTTAATGTTTGATATTGGTAGGACTCGGTGGATCAAAGTAGTCTGCTTTTGTTGTACTACTTGAATTGATTAGTTTCTGTGTGTTTGCATAGGGAAAAAAACTAATCAGTGTTTTAGATGATTTGGGGAAGTCTTTCTGGCCGAGATATGCAAAGAAAATGTTCAAATAAGATGAAGTTGATCATGTCAAACATATTAGTCTAGTCCAGCTTGATTTATAGATGTTGAATAAGATTCTTACAGAGAAATTTCTGCAGAAAGTTCATCTGCAGTACTCGATTTAGAAATCTGTAAAGCAGTTAATGTCTGAGCATTTATTGAAATCCTTTTGCATTTCTTCATCTTGCAACAGTGACTCTGCATTCAAATGTATAACTATAACCTGCTTCATTAGGCAGTCAAATATAATTACTTCATGTCATGAATCATAGGTGCTTGTGGATGAGAAAACAGTGAATTCACATCATTTTGATGTATTACTGCTCAAGAATGTACTTGCTGCTGCCTAGTTCATCTTGGTGATAGGGTAACTTCGATTGTTGAAAAATGGTGCTTCACTGGTTAATTTGACAAGAAGCCAAGAACAGATATATTTTATTTCCACAACATCCATATTTCAAGTAGAAGAACAATGTAAAAACAATAGGGAGTTTAGACCTTGACCAAGTGTTACTGCATGGATGGATCCACTAAACTCTGAAAAGGATAAACATGTCCTTGCCGTGTTTTGATGAGTTTGTTTTCCATCTTGATCCATCAGTGTCATATCAACAATACTTTTAGCACGGTGATGCTAAGTTTATTATGTTTTCAGGTTATCGTGGAGAAGGCAGACAAGAGTAATGTCCCAAACATTGACAAGAAAAAGTAAGTTTTACCTTGTCAAATTAGATTTCTCTTCCTGTTGCTTGGTGTTCCGAATACATGTAGTCATCATTGTTTTATTTTCCGTTTTTTTTTAAAAAATAAAAAATCTGAACTAATAATAGAAAACAAATAGAAAAAGGAAAGTGCATTATAATATGAATGGTGGAAGAATAGGAGGGGGGAGAAAAATAAGGGATTAGATTTTATAAGGGGAGAAAAATAAGAGATTAGATTTTATAGGGGGAGAAAAATAAGGGATTAGATTTTATAGGATGAATGTAAAAAATGATATCAGTATTAAGGAAAGCAAATTTGAATCTGAAAATAAAAGGTAAATAAAAGAGAAAATTATAGTGAACTTAAATAAGATGATAATTGAAATCAGTATAAATAATTTATATTAAAGATTAAAACATAAGTAATATAATAAATTTTATAGGATGAATCTTGAAAAAGGAAATAGATAATACGGAGAAAAATTTAAAATTATAAAATAAAATATGGGAATAATAAAGACACATTTAAATAAAAAATAAATTTATTCATGAAATTGTTAAATATGAAAATAATTAAATTAAATTATAACTAATATATATTTTAAAATTATAAAAAACAATTAATAATTAATTAATTTAAAATGATGATTAATATTTATTTAATTATTTATTACTTTTTATACTTTAATTTGTAATATATTTTTGAAGTAATAAAAATAATATTAGTTTAATAAAATTCTTATTCAATTCGATTGAACCGATCGAACCATAGACCTAGTTGGTCGACCGGTTCAATCACCGGTTTGATTTTAAAATCATTGCAATTTGCAAAGAAGAAGATTAAACTTTATGTCATTGCTACACTGAGTTTTCTATTTGTGCAATACTTTTACTGCAACGAATTGCAATAAACTTTTTGTTAGAGTTGGTGAATACTTCAGGGCCCATTGTTTCTCACACCGGGTTCGTCCACGTGAGTTTAGGGGAATCTGAGTATTATCCAATTAACAGTATTGCTGGCGTACGAACGAAAGGGGGGGTTCGGGGGCAGCGCCCCCGAAACCTAGACGGGTTTTGGGCTTTTGTTTAGTCGGTCCGTGTGGTTCGGATTAGGTTTTTTCTCTGTTTGTTTGGGTTTTAAACCCGGTTTGGAGAGGCTATTAATAGCCTAAATTCTGATGTAATTTGTGCGTGGCGGCTGAAAACCTAAACGATATAGTGAAACTTCTTTGCAGGACGTAGCCCTAATCTCAAAGATGAACCTGAGTAAATTCGTGTGTTTCCTCTATTTTTCTTACAATATCTCTGCGATCTTCTCTCCTTGTTCTCGGATTTTCCCATCACTTTTGTCTCTGAAACACATAAAAATTGCAGGTTTCTGGTGCCATCAGATTTGACAGTTGGGCAATTCGTCTATGTCATTCGCAAGAGGATCAATTTGAGTGCAGAGAAGGCGATATTTTTGTTCATAGACAACGTCCTTCCATCAACTGGTGATCCATCTCGACTATAACATCAAAACTCAATTAAAACCTGAAGCATACCTGGTTTCACATTTCATCCTTAGAAGCATTGACCTTTGTATTCTTGACTGTTGTTGCAGGAGATCTGATGTCCAAATTATATGAGGAGAAGAAGGATGAAGATGGATTCCTTTACTTCGTCTACAGTGGAGAGAACACCTTTGGGCATCAAAACATGCAATAGGCTTCCACTCTTTCGACTTCCTGATTCACGAATTCACCTGATCTCTCTCTACTTTTTTCTTTTTCAGTTTCATGTAGAATCTTTACCACTCTGATAAGCCAATAACTAAAATTCTACTTGGGCCTCTGCGTGCTTTGCAATACACCTTCTGGAATGAAAAGTAGTTTTCTGAGATAAAATGTAGCTTAATTACAATATAAACCAACTAGTCTTTGAAGAATTAGTAAGCAAACCATTGAATTGAAAAGCTACTGGGTCTTGAATTTGATTCTGATTCTGGTTGAATCGACTCGAGCAGAGGACATATAGTTGTATTATAGTATTTATATTGTGTTTTCTATTGCATGTTACATTTTTTTTTCACCACATTTCTAGCACAAGGCCTTTTCATGTTACGGAGGCCCATGCTCTATATATACAAAAATCTAGATGATGGTATTAGGCCCAATGTTAATATCCTAGAAAAGGGAAAAAATGCCAATCATATAATAACTTCTGCAATATTAATCATTCGCAGTAGTGATAAATTTTTTTTCTTTTAGGATAAGAAATCATGCATGGTATTAAGACATCAATGAGAAAAGGACTACAACTTGAGATCTAGAATCTGCTTCAAAGGTAGGATGATGATAAAGCATAAATAAACTCATTCGGCTTTTTAATGCTAATAAGCAACATGTATTTTGTTTATGTTTCACCATGTTAAGTAGTCGCACATTCTATGTAAACAATCTAGTTTTATTTATTTATTCATCCTGCCATAATGTAAAAATCATTTGATATATCGAAGTAAAAAAAAAAAACGGAGTTAAAAGGGCGGGCGCCGTAGGGACAACGACGGGGGGGAAGGAAGAAGTAGCGAGCGAGCGAGACGCCGTGACACGCGCTCACTTGCGAGCGCTTTATCCGACACGACTCCGATTCCGCCCGCGTCGAAGCGTCCCACTCCACCACCCGAATCCCGATCCATCTCTCTCTCTCTCTCCTCTCTCGGTAACTGTTACGGTCCCCTCGCCACCCGAAGCATTCCGTCCATCGCGCTCCCGGGTGCGATCTCACGGGTCCTCCAACAGCCGTACGAGCTCCCCCTGGGAGACATGATTTTGTACTTCAAGGAATGCTGCATTGCATGTCTCGTGCACTGCCCTTGATAACTTTATTTTTTTAATTTTTGTTATCATTATTATGATCCAATTTTGGGATATCACATGTGAATATTCAAAGGTGGTCGTGGAGTATTTTTCTTTATTTTTTTTAGATGGTTGCTAGAGTTTATGAAAAATTATTAGCGTTCGACTAATTTTAATAATGATTTATTCTTTAATCAACTTAATGATTTTAGCAGTCGAACTCAAAATTATGGTACTCAAACTCAATCCTACCTTCGGTTGATGAGTGAATCAAAATTGATTATAGTCTTCCTTATGTCATTAACAAAAGTAAGTTATTTGTTTTGTTGACATGATGCAAAAATATATTTCCAAGCCAAAGTTCTTGTTGGAAGTTTTTGTTTTCAGCAAGAACTTTCATCTTGGAAGCAAGAACTTCGTTTTTTTTTTACTTTTTTCCTTTCTTTCATTTTCTTTTACTTTTAACTATTTTTTAATATATATATTATTTATATATTAATATCACAAACAAGCAATGATGTAAATATTATAATTACATTTATTGTATTATAATATGAATTAAATCAATCTAATGGAAAATATTATGTAAATCATTATATTTAATATAATAGAGTTATATTAATAACATATAAAAGATTTAAATAATTACATATGTATATTTTATTTAATATTTATGTAAATTATATGCGCTAGTAATTATTATTTTAAATAAATAAATATGTATAATATTTTTGTTTACTAAAATTATATACCTCATAAAATAATAAATTATATTCTTAATTCTTACTTTTTATTCAAGCACCCACTAAAACTTATCTATTAAATTAAAATTTTAAATTCTCATAATTATATTTTTCATCCAAACACCAACCTAAACTTATCTATCAAATATGATTAGTTCTTGAGAATCTTAAGAACTAACGGAAACTCAAAATCCTTATGCCAAACACAACCATAAATTTTGGTAAAAAAGTTTTGCAAATCAGCTGGAACTTTCAAAGTTCTTATCTTTGTCGAGAACTCACCTCAGCATCTGGAGAATCAGATGGAACGTATGCGTCCAATCAACTTGAAAGTTTACAAAGTTCTTGGAATTTATTAAAACAAAAATTCAAATAATCTAACTCATTGATGCATCTCAAAATTGGCACTCAGAGAATCTAACTCATTGATGCACCTCCAAAATTTACTTATGGATCAAGACAATATGCAAAACTGCATTATTAGTTTTCAAAATTCTGAATGCACGCATGGGCGAAGACTAAACATCAGAAACGATGCAGGAAGTATTTTATACCTTTGTCACTCCTCAATATTTGTGCAAACGATGCATGCATGTTGAAACTTGGTAGAAATCGGTTCAAGCGTATATTCCCCGAGAAGCCACCCATCTATTAGTCACATGTTTTTTTTATTATCATACATTCATATTAATGAATTAATAAATCCACAAACATTTCGTAGTTCTTAATCAAGATGGAAGAAATACTTATATAAGTCCCAACGCAAATTGAACACCCGTGCGCATAGGAACTTTACAACGTTGACTTAGCGAATATAGCGTCGATCTTAAACCGTTCAACCGTTTTTAATATTCAATATATTGTGAATTTTTTTTTTGTTAATACCCGGTCGATTTGTGATTGGGAGACAAGTAAGATCTCCTTCTTCAAGAGATGCTTCATACACACTCATTTAACACTTCTATATATCCGCTCATTATTGTATATATATATATATATATAAGGTTTAAATAATATACAATAAAAAATTGTACAATTAATATATATTTAATAAATTTGAATCATTGAATGATGATTATATATTTAAGATTAAATTTAATAATTTAATATTAGATTCAATAGTGGTTAAATTTCAATCATACAATCATGATCTAACGATCCTAATTTGTTGATTACATATTGATTGTATAAAATTTGATTCAAGTTGTGATCATAAAAGCGAGAAGGCAAATGAACAAATAAAGGCATGATTATTCTTTGCTCTAGGAGAACTATCTATTTGCGAACTCCATAAATTTTCAAATCTCCAAAGAAGCAACTTTATACTGTCTGCAAGTAGAAAGGTTTAAACTTTAGGAAACAAAGTCACTTTTCCTTCCACAATTAGTTAACGGGTTATTTCCTGAGATTAATGGATGCTCGTTGAATGCCAATAGCCTCCTACACCAATCAATCCTTGCCCTTCATTGAACAAAAAAAAAAAAGTCACTTTTTATTACAACAATAGTCTTTTTTTTTCTTCTTTGGATTATCACCATAATATTCCTAGCAGCGGGGCTGCTTGGCTGTGTTCCAGGTTAGTGTTTTGATCTAGAGTTGCTCCAATAACAACTCTCTTCCCAGTGATACTAAAAAACACATAAAATTCCTTAACCCCACCATATGACTGGAAAATCCATGTATATAAAAAATGAGTATTTGGATGAGAAGATAATAATAAAGTTTTTGTTTCCTAGGTTGTTTCCATATCAAAAAGTCCCAGCGCAATCTCAAAGAAGGTTGTAAAAAGGTGTGTGTTCTCTTCGAATGATCACTTTCTTCTTTAACTTTTTTTCCGATTATCACCTCAACCTTGGCGTCGATCATTCAACTCATACGACGCTAAGAGTTATGCACATTGATCACAAGTTAAAATTTCGGCCTACCATCAAGTTCGATTAATCTTATGTCGTTCCGAACAACACGTCTGACTATAATGAATGAGACTTCCAATGATTTTTTTTACATTCACAAGAGTTCAAACTCGAAATCTTTATTTAAACGATGAGGAACTATTATCCACTACATCTTTTTTCTTGATTCTTCTTTAACTTAATTTAAAATAAGCATATTTCATTGGGTTATTTTCATAATCTCTCCTAAACTATTATGATTTTTTGCGTCTAACTCCAAAATACGAACTTATTTTTTTTATCCCTAAACTAGCACGATTTTCCACTTTATCCTTCCGTCTATTTTTGTTACGCTTTTCATTACTTTTTTCATTTATGAAAAGATTAAATTACCCCTCCATCCAGAAAAATATGAAATAACAAATATAAAAAAAATCGTTGAAGGACTAAAGTGGTAAATAAAAAATTTGTCATTTATGAAAAAGACTAAATTAACCTCTCCCAAATTTTTTATATTATATTATATTATTTGATGTGTTAGGGATGGAGGGGTAATTTAATCTTTTCATAAATGAGAAAAATCAAAAGTAATGGAAAACATAATCGAAATAGACGGAAGGACTAAAGTGAAAAAATCGTGATAGTTCAGGGATATAAAAAATAAGTTCGTAATATGAAATTATATGTGAAAAATTGTGATAGTTTAGAGGTGGTTTATGAAAATTATCTTATTTCATTTTATTTTCTTAATGACTAATTCATTAATGAGTAGTCGTTTTAATACTATAGTTTTTGCATTTCATCCCATGATAATATTTTTTTTTGGTGGCTAGCTCCTAGTGTTTAGAAGTGGTGCTAATGTTCCAATCCACATGGTACTAAAAAGTACATTATTTATATATTGGAGGTCCATCCGGTTAAGTTCATTATGTGTGGAATATTTGACAGTAGTAAATGAAGTTTTTAATAAAAATATTTTATATTATTAAAAATTTAAATTCGAAACCTTACTTAAACAAATAGGAATCGCTTACCATTAGTTTCATTAGATATCAATTAAAAAATAAAAGTGACCTAGCTCCCATTTTTTTAAGATACGAGTGAAAAAGGTCCCAAACTCTTGAATTTTAAGTGCAAGGTGGACAGGAATTTAGGCTAAAAGTAGGTACCGGACTGATTAGTTTAATGTCAACAAACTTTTCTCCCTCTTGCACTCCACACGAATCCCCACCTCCCCGTTAACCAGTCTCAGTTCTACTGAAACACGAAGGCCCCTCAACATGCACTAAGCACTAATGCCGACTCTTATATATTCACTTTGGAAACACTCCATTTTCCCTTTTTCTCTGCTTCTGTTCATTGGAGTTGTTTGTGGCAAGGGGTGGACTGAGCACTGCCACCCACCTTTGCATTCTATCTCCTTTCCCCCTTCTCTTTCTTCGCAGTCGACCATGTCCCCTAACTAAAAGAGGACATTTTTTTTTACTAATCACTCCGAAGATCTCTTCACTCTTCAGTACCTTTCTCTCATAACATGTCTCCTGCTGTTCTTCTCATCCTTCTAGTCTTATCTCCTTCCATCCATGCATGCAGTGGTCGCGTTCTAAGAGTGGACGCCAAATACTCACACACACTGTTTGACGTCTCAAGCAAGGTCAGTGCAACCTCCTTGTATAACTTTGATCAGTAGAAATAATATAAGGATCTTGAATATTTATGTATTTTAGTACCTGTTTTTCTATATATATATATATCATGGTATATGATCTGAAGTATGGTTTTTGCCCAAAATACACATACCTTAGCAAAAGAAAAAGGGGTTTGTTCTTCCTAAATTTGTGTCAGATCTCTTGTTCAGGGTTTCCGACTAGCCAAGCTCACTGATACTTCAGTCCCGACGATACCCTCACCGGGAGGAGTGGTTCCCGTTGATACAATTCAAAGATGTGCAAGTGCAACATATGGAAAGCCGAGGAGCTCAGAGAAGCAAACCAAGGATGCTGAGGGGAAGAGATCGAGGGTGCTATCAGCAGGTGCTGTTCAAAATCCATCACTTGTGAAGGTTTCCTGGCGCGTGCCTCGTGATGGAACAAGGGAGCATCCGAGGTTTGATGTGGATTACGTTGGACCAAGGACGCATCCCCCATCCCACAACTGAGGCCCACCTTCGATCTGGTTTTAAATTTCCATGATCAATATGTTTAAAGAGCTTGGTTCCTGGTTCCGAACACTTTTGATCTACATAACTAGTCCTCCACGTTTCAATCTTGGTTAATTAGATTACACAGGCTATCTGCATTTTGCTTATTGCAATGGCTTGTTTCTCGTATCTTTGTATTATATATATATACATAATGATCGCAGATATATATAAAAAAAAGACTGCAACTGTTCGCCTTAAATTCTTAATTTTTCTAACATGAAATTACAAGTATCTGATGATGGTGGATTGTACAGGAGCTGAGACTGTAATGCCTTCTCTTTCTGGATCTCGACATGCAACTAAAATCAAGGTAAACTGCATGCATTACTCCAGAATGGTGTGAGAAACTAAATAGAATGTTTGTGTGAATTAAAGAGATCACATATGGTGACAGTCATGCAATGGTTTGAGCCACTGCCTCTTATATCGTTGTTTAGGATAATGTGAAGAGTCAATGTTCAAATAGACAAACATGCATCGGTACAATTTAACTTCAGATGCATGAAAATTGGGAGGGTTGGTGACAAGCTAAGTTTGCTCTTGTGTAGGTACGGTCATTGGTAGGAAATGAGTCTAATGAAGAATACTTAGTGTCCAAGGAGACTGGAGTTTTTGCAGACCTAGTAGCCATGGACTACCCGAGAGCTCGACGAGGACCTTCGATCCACAATAGATGATTAATTCGGAGTCTTGACGAGTGAAGATCCATAAATATTATCATATCAAACCACAGCAGTTCTCTTCATCCTTGCCATTACTGTAGTTTGGTTTAGTGACAAAAAAAGATGACCGCCGTATGCTTGGCATAATTCTGTACAATGTGTGCTCGTTGCGATGATCATAACTAGTTAATATATGTAACTCTCTCGAGCTCTTCCCTCTCCCACAAGGGACTGCAGGTTTTCTGCATGTTAGCAGGAATGTTCCATAGTTTTTGTTCTATAAAGTATTTATGAAGGTTCTATAATATTGCCTACGTACAAATCTACCATAGTGCACCATCTATAAACTTAGCTAGGTATAGTGTTCCAGGAAATCTAAAGAAGAAAAGCTATTGTTAAACACGTAAAATAACAATAGTAGGAGACCATCATGTAACATTTCTCTGGTTTTTGTTTGGGACGCAATGACATACTCATATGAATTTATGTTTTGTATTGTTCTTATGTGTCAAACATGAAAAAGATACCTATTTCATGTAGCTTAACATTTCTTCAACGAATTCTTACAATCACTATTAAAACTTAAGCTTAGAACCGGACAGCTCAGTTTAAGTTCCGCAGTTTCACTAACCCCTCGGTTCGTAACCCGCCACCATTTTTGTTTTGTTTTTATCACAAATTCTTTTTTCGCCATTCTTTTTTTAGTTCTGATTTCAAATTTTGCTTCTACCAAACACTCATATTTTAGTTTTAATTTTTTGTTCTACCTCCAAACACACTATCACAATTAATTTATTAAATAACTGTTCATTAAGAATCCCCAAGAATATTTAGTTTCCCTTGCCAAACCCAACACAAGTTTGATAGTGAAAATCAAAAGATCAAAGCTTTCAATTATTTTAGATTTCTAATATGCCTGTTGGCTATCCTTGTTTTTTTGGCAATAACAAACACACAAAAAAAAAAATTTAACCCAAAATCAAAGATGGAATTACATTTATATCTTTGTGGTGAGAGAATTAACTCGAGTGGGTTTACTTTTGAACCTATAGTTCGAAATATTTATTGGGAAACCCCCTCCACCATGTGTTTTAGACTTTGTCTGAAAACTTGTAGCTCTTCCCTTCCTGGGCTCAGTAGAAGCATATGATGCCACTATGGACGTGCTAATTGTAGGTGGAACTTGGAGGTCGAGTCCTGTTTGAGATCCATATGTGGTTTCTACTGTCTAGGTGCTGCTGGAGCAAAATATGAGCACTGTTCCCACCACATAAAATATACATATGAACATTTGTTCATGACAAGATGAAAAAGATTAATCATAACACTTCATGATTCCATCGAATTAATAAGTAGCTATTGTTTTCTTAACAAAGAGCATGTGCAACGCCAAATGCTTAAAATCTGCCAACAGCCCACATTTTAAAGCTTCCCACCTTTCCATCAGAGAAAAAAAACTCTGATCTGGATTGGCTCATGCTTTATTTACTCAAGATTTAGCTATGATAATCTAGTATTAGTGTTAATTGCCACAAGTTTTCGTGGGACTAAGGACTTAAAAGAAAAGAAAAGAAAAGAAAAGAAAAGAAATACACAGAGAATGACAATATTATGGATGTACATATAAAACTAATTACCAATCTGTTATATATATGTATGCTCCAACCATTAAAAAAAAACTCAGAACAATTTGTACCTAAATATTTTCTGTTGATATATCAAAAACTCTCATGTTACTGCTTTATTGAATTCATGCCATTGGCCATAAACTATTTCTCCACTCACAAGATCTACAAACAGTTCTCTCCACTGCATCTGGAGATCTTCAACTTCTTTATCCTCCACATAATAAAATTCCCAACTTGCTTTTCCTCGCTTGGCAAAACGAGGTTCCTGAAAAAAACAACTTCTTTAACAATCTACATCAGCTGAGAACAAAAAGGTAAACAACATGTTACCATGCTCCCCTCGGCATTGGAGGAGTTGACTGAAGCAGAAGAAAGTACTTAAAACAATTGTGCTTCCGTATCCTCCTCCCAACTCAATATTTGATTTGATACAGTAACTTGGTTTTCCTCTCAGAACCCAACAAGTGACCATGTGCAAAGACGGCGCGAATTGCGAAGAGATGGTCTTAACTCGAATATTCTAAAGCCAACTGGGGGACAGTAGTTTCATGCCTTCCAAAGATGTTTCCCTCGCATCCAAGCACCAGGATTCTAACACTCCTCCACTTCAAGAAGAGAAAAACTATGTGATGAAGATGGAATGAACGATATTCCTTCTCCAAAAAGGACAAACATCCCTGCCCCAAATCCAACAAAGATGTCCATGGGAGCTTTTGCAGCTTTGTGATTGTATTTCGTCCAATATTTTACCTGAAACAGGCCCCACGTCATGAAACTAGTCGCAAAAAGACCTTTCAGGCAAAATCTTAGGTTCAGAGATATTCGTCATACGTATCAATTACCCAAGAAATCTGAGAAATATTTGATTTTGAAAAGCATATAACCGGAACAAGTCTTTGAGATAAAATCCTAGGGTAGGGAAAGAAAAGTTGGACCAAATAACATATTGAAGCTAAAGGCCCAAAGGGTTGAGTGGATTCAAAAGTAGTGCTTGTGTTCATATAGCACACAAGAGACGCATGATTAAACTAGTTCACAACATAAGTGGTAATCACATCATCCAATTTGCTCAAGCATAACACTTCCGGCTTTCAGCAAAAACAAGAACAATCAAATCGTTGTGGTAATATATAAGTAAATAATGTATTCTAAGTTCCAAAACATGTAATTGGATCTCATCCAAGAAAGTCTCGTGTAGACATTAACAAGAATCCTCTGTCACATGGCCACTTGAGGATCTTGAAAGCTTACAACTAGATGTTTTGCCAATGAAAATAATTTGCTCAGGAATCAATGGAGACTTATAGTATTGTATGATTAATCTTAAAATAAATGTAACAATCAAAGCCCTAATCTCTCTATCTTGATAACTCAATTTCATTTAACATCACGTGCATGCCGAACAGCTTTTGGGCTCAACACGCTGAAGCTGACATTACAATAACGAAAGTGAGAAAATTACTTGGGCTTGATGGAAAGTTTGCTGCTGTATTTTTTGTTGGAGTTGGTGAATATTTCAGGGCCTCTTGTTTTTCACATCGGGTTCGCTCATGTGAGCTTAGGAGAATCTGAGTATTACCCAATTACATGTGCTGCTGGCGTACGAATGAAAGGGGGGTTCCGAAGGTCCCGCTCGCCGATGAGCGGGCGGGGATTCGGGGGTAGCGCCCCCGAAACTTAGACGAATTTTGGGCTTTTGTTAAGTCGATCCGTGTGGTTCGAATTAGATTTTTTCTCTGTTTGTTGAGATTTTAAACCCGTTTTGAAGAGGCTTATATATAGCCTAATTTCATATGTAATCGATGTGGCGGCTGTAAACCTAAACGATATAGCAGGACATAGCCATAATCTCAAGGATGAACCTGGATAAATTCGTATGTCTCCTCTAATTTTCTTGTAATATCTCTGTAATCTTCTCTATTTGTTCTCGAATTTTTCCATCAATTGGTATCAGAGCACAGGTTGTTCGAAGAATTAGGATTTATTCGAGATGTCAGGAGGATCGCGGATTGAGATAGAAACATTTGATGGAACACGATTTGATCTCTGGAAGATGAAGATGGAGGATCTCCTCTGTGATCGAGATCTTTGAACGGCAATCGAGAAGGAGAGACCAGGCATGGAAGCGGCGAAGGTCGCGGATGTGGCGTCCTCCAGTCAGGCAGATCCAAAGGCGATTGAAGAGTAAAACCAGATTGATAGAAAGGCGAAGGGTCTGATTCAACTTTGTCTCGCGGATTCAATTCTTACGAATGTGATGAGCGAACCTACTGCCAGAGATCTGTGGAGGAAGTTGGAATCCCTATATCAAAGTAAGTCATTGGTTAACGAGTTATTTCTGAGGAAGAAACTGTACAATCTCCGGATGCATGAGGGTGATTCGTTCTCTATTCATTTTTATAATTTTAACACGGTGATCAGTCAACTGTATCTATCGGTGTTAAGTTTCAAGATGATGATAAGGCAATAATATTGCTCTGTTCGCTGCCGGATTCATGGGACAATCTGATTGTCGTGATTGGTGATGGGGATAAAGAACTTTCGTATGAAAGTGTGTGTGTTGCTTTGTTATCAGAGGAAACACGAAGAAAGAGATCGGCAAGTTCTGGTAAAGAGGCACTGGCGGCTAAATGAAGGCAACTAGAAAAGAATCAAAACCAGAGAGGGTCCAAATCCAAATCTCGTGGGCGTTCGAAGAGTAGAGATAAGAAGGTTCAATGCTAGAGATGTCAAGAGTATGACCATCTCAAGCGGGATTGCAAAAATAAGCTGGTTCACAAGAAAGAAGCTGGGTCAACCTCAGACAAAAAGGAGGTTGAAGCAGGAGATATGTATGTGGCTTCTGCATGTATGACACAGTCAGATAAGGATGTCTGACTTATCGATACTGATGCTTCATACCACATGACACCTCATAGATACTGATTTTGTGAATATGTGAAGTATAATGGTGGGGATGTCATGCTCGGAGATGACATTGCGGTTCAGATTATTGGACGTGGCAGGGTGAAGCTGATGATGAATGATGGCACGGTGAACACTCTACCAGATGTGATGCATATACCACTTATGAGCAGGAGTTTGTTATCTATTGGTACAATGGCTGATTCGAGTGTTATATTCAGTTGTGACAAGGATTCGTGCAAAATGATTAGATGGTCTATTGTGATTGCACGAGAGGTTCGCTATGGCACATTGTACAAGTTGCTTGGAGAGACTATATCTGTGAACTGCGAATTTATTTCTGAAGAGGCTAAAGATGAAGACAACACATCTATGTTGTGGCATCAGAGGTTAGGTCATATCAGTGAAAAATGACTCTCTACCATAGCATCTAGTAAGATGGTAGAAGGAGTTTCGGATTGTTCTGTGGATTTCGGATTCTGTGAACATTGTCTCTATGGAAAACAGAATCGAGTCAATTTTCACCACACAGGTTCAAGAGCAATGAAGATTCTCGAACTGATCCATAGTGATGTCTTTGGACCAACTCCAACTCCAACTTCATCTATTGGAGGGTCCAGGTACTATATTTCTTTCATAGATGATTTTTTAAGATACAATTGGATTTATTTTATAAAAAATAAATCAGATGTATTCGATAAGTTTTGAGAATTTAAAGTTTTGGTAGAGAACCAATTGAGCAGCAAAATCAAGGTCCTTCGTACAGATAATGAAGACGAATTTTGTTCAGAGAAGTTTGAGCAGTTCTGCGTGGACAATGATATTGCAAGGCAGAAGATAACTCCATATACACCTGAGCAGAATGGAGTAGCTGAAAGGTTAAATCGATCACTCATAAAGAAGGCCAGATGTATGTTGAGTTGGGCTGGATTGGGACAGAAATTCTGGGTAGAAGCTGTAGCCACAGCAAACTATTTGAAGAATCGCTCACCGACTTCATTAGTGAAGGATCGGACGCCTTATGAGGCAATATTTGGGAAGAAGCCAAATTTGTTTTATGTTCGGGTGTTTGGATGTGACGCATATGTTCATATACCCAAGAAAAAGTAGAGTAAACTTGACAATAAGTCTGAGAAGAACATATTTGTCGGATATAAGGAAGGGATCAAGGGCTAAAAACTGTGGAATCCAAGGACAAGGACTATTGTATACAACAGGGATGTTGTCTTCCGTGAATCACAATTCCGAGTTGAGGCTCAGAAAAATGATGAACCCAAGAAAGTTGCAGTGCTTGAAGAATATTCTGATTCGAAAGAAGATTCTGATTTTGAAACTGTAGAAGTGGTTGCTCAAGATACTTCAGTTGAGTCTGCTCCAGAATCGGATCAAGAGGACTCGGTTAATGAAGTTGAAGAAGCAGATTTAGATGAAGACACAGATATTTGTACTACCATACCAGTTCTCAGAAGATCGACACGAGAAAGAAGAGCACCTCTTAGATATTCTCTTAGTGCTCTGAGTTTGTTTTATGCTTTGAGCATCATCGGAGAAGAACATAGTTCTGTAAAAGATGCAAGGTTTATGAATGATGCAAATCAGTGGGAGCTTGCTATAACAGATGAGATGCAGTCACTGGATAAGAATGAAATATGGAGCTTATGTAAATTGCCTAAGGATAGGAATACAATTGGTTGCAAATGGGTATTCAAACGAAAGTTGAAACTGGATGGGTCTGTAGAGAAGTACAAGACGAGGCTGGTAGCTAAAGGGTACTCTCAGGTTGAGGGAGTCAACTATGATGAGATTTTTTCTCCTGTGACGAAAATGACTTCAATCAGATTTATCCTATCTCTGACAGCAGCATATAATCTTGAGGTAGAGCAGATGGATGTGAAGACAACATTCTTTCATGGGGACTTGGAGGAAGAAATATATATTAGACAACCAGAAGATTTTAAAGTTCAAGGTAAAGAGAAGTTGGTGTGCAAATTAAAGAAGTCTTTGTATGGATTGAAGCAGTCACCAAGGATGTGGTACCAGAAGTTTGATACGTACATGTTCGAACTCAAGTTTGTACGTTCAGATTCAGATCATTATGTTTATGTGAAGAGAGTTGGAGATCAGTTTGTCATTCTTACATTATATGTGGATGACATGTTGCTGATTGGAAATAGTATGAAGATGGTGAATTCAGTGAAGGATTTGTTAGCCAAGAAGTTTGAGATGAAAGATTTGGGGCCAACGAATTTTATTTTGAGTATGCAGATTAGAAAGGGATCGTCACAAGCGAAAGTTGTGGCTATGATAGGAGAAGTACATAAAAGAAGTGTTGAAGAAATTTAACATATCGAACTGCAAGCCAGTGGGTACTCTTATGTCTCTAGGAACCAAACTTTCTGCAGAGCAATGCCCGAAGACGGATGAAGAAGCCGAAGAGATGGACCGTGTGCCATATGCAAGTGCAGTGGGCAGCTTGATGTACGCCATGGTGTGCACGCATTCAAATATAGCCCAAGCAGTGGGAGTCTTGAGTCGGTATATGTCTAACTCAGGCAAGGAACATTAGAATGCTATTAAGAGAGTTTTCAGGTACTTTCGTGGAACTTCATATTCTGCTTTGTGCTTTGAAGGTGCGGGAAAAGGAAAGAGGCTTGATATTGTAGGCCATGTAGATGCTGATTGGGGTGGAGACATTGATAGTAGACAGTCCACTAGCGGATATGTTTTTACATTATTTGGGACTGCACTAAATTGGATGAGCAAGAGACAGAGCGTGGTAGCATTTTCTTTTACAGAAGCTGAATATATGGCTCTTACTCATGCTCAAAGGAGGTCATATGGCTACGACGGTTGTGCTTGGAGCTCAGATTTGAGTAAGGTGCCATAGAGGTGAGATGTGATAATCAAGGTGCTATTCAGTTAGTTAAGAATCTTGCATT
The DNA here is from genome assembly GCA_030549335.1 of Pontederia crassipes. Classification (NCBI taxonomy): domain Eukaryota; kingdom Viridiplantae; phylum Streptophyta; class Magnoliopsida; order Commelinales; family Pontederiaceae; genus Pontederia; species Pontederia crassipes. The sequence goes on along the minus strand of CM060196.1, from coordinate 63,162,555 downwards.
TCACTCACGCACCCATTTCATTCGGGAAAAGGTGGAAAAGAAAGATGTTCAGCTTGAAAAAGTTGATACAACAGAGAATAGTTCTGATTTTCTGACTAAAGCAGTTACAGATGCAAAATTTATGTGGTGCTCTACTGCTGTCGGATTGAAGAAGAATGCTGCTGGCAATGCTCCCATTGGTGTGAAGTATCCACCAAGTGGAAGAATGTTGGAGTTGGTGAATACTTCAGGGCCTCTGATTTCTCACACCGGGTTCGCCCACGTGATTTATGTAATATTATTCAATTACATGTGCCACTGGCGTACGAACAAAAGGAGAGATTCGGGGGGCCCCGCTCGCCGGTGAGTGGGTGGGGGTTCGGGGGCAGCGCCCCCGAAACCTAAACGGATTTTGGGTTTTGTTTAGCCGGCCGGTGTTGTTCGGATTATGTTTTTTCTCTGTTTGTTGGGATTTTAAACTCGTTTTGGAGAGGCTTATATATAGTCTAATTTCATATGTAATCGGTATAGCGACTGTAAACCTAAACGATATAGTGGAACCTCTTTGCAGGACGTAGCCCTAATCTCAAAGGTGAACCTGAGTAAATTCGTGTGTCTCCTCTAATTTTCTTACAATCTCTTTACGATCTTCTTTCTTTGTTCTCGAATTTTCCCATCATTTTTTTCCTTTTGCTTTTGACATCATAATTATTCACTTGGAAAGAAACATTTATGTAATAAACCATAATATGTGTATCTACTGAAATCTTTTCACTGTATTGCAGGTTATAATGTAAATTACCGGAATGTCTGTCTGCATGTCACTGCATTATGCACAAAACTAGTAAGATTTTGGGACTCCCCTCCTGGTGCTAGCTAACATTATAGTGCTGCAGTTTATTACCAATTCATTATCTGAATATCCACTTATGTCCCTCAGTACAAAAAAATTAAGATATTGCTATTTACAATGCCCTCATCGACAAGTCCGAATGCATATGATGGTTTTCGTCTTCTCCTTTTTCTTTTCCCATAATACTTCCTTATGGTTTAAGCTAAGCTAGTCCAATATGCATGTCAATGATTTTTATTCTTGGCAAGGGACGTTGAGACGTAAGTAGAACTCTAAGTATAATGGTATGGGACGTTGAGTTGCAAGAAGATTGGACGTTGAAAACTTACGCGTGAACTCAAACTCGCTGCTATTGATCCAACTGATGAACAAGCAAATGAAGCATTAGGATTTAGGAGTACAATAGTAGATATTTGGAACAATTAATGACAGACAAAATAAGATCAAAACAAAGTTTAGGAATTATTTTGAAAATTACTCCTTCGATTGTCTTGGCAATTAATCTTTAGTAAACAAATAATGTTATTGGAATCGTTAACTTTTGTTTCATCCAATTTAAGTTGAGCATGACATCCCATTTAACTGGTATAAGTGTATAACCTTAAGATAGCATATGTATCATGCATGCATGTAACTGCAACCAAGTCACTTGCTCCAGAAAACAAAGTAGATTTTTTACCAAGAGGACAGGAGGCCTTGGGGGATATCGCACACGAGTTTTTACATGTTAACTTGTTAATTAACAAACCTTCCATTATTCTTAGGGTGCAAAACGATAGTAATCGCTTAGTAAGTCATGCACATGAAGCCAGTGGGGAGCCTCTTCCCACAGTAGTTGAGCAGCAAGCTGAGGTTGATGGGGAGGTTGAGCCTGATGCCCAGAATGCTACCCCTGAGTACGGTGCACAGGCACACTGCAGCCTCCAGATCGGCGACCCCTTGCAGCAGACTACAGCATGGCTCCTTCGGGGGCGTGCCCAGGGTCAGGTTCAGCAGGCCTCCCAGGACATCGACGCAGACGCCGAGCTTGAGCGCGTCGATCGGGCACTGCTCCGTGCCAGGCCCCGGCCTCGGGCTCGGCGGACTTGGCGGACTCGGCACCGGCGGGCTCGGCCTGGGGCTCGGAGGGCTCGGTCTGGGGGTCGGAGGACTCGGTCTGGGGCTCGGCGGACTCGGCGGCGGCACCGGCTGGTACGGAGGGCTCGGCGGCGGCACCGGCTGGTACGGGGGGCTCGGACACGGAGGGCAATGTGGCAGGCGGTGATGGTGGCCGTGCGTTGGCTCGTACCCGTACGATGTGACGAGGTTAAAGAAGAGTAGGTTGAGCATGAGGAAGACGGCAAGCACCGCCGTGGACCTGGAAGTGCTCATGTCTTTTTATTCGTGCTCGATCACAGACGCCACTGACGAGCTCTGCGAACCGAGGAAGTGATCTCTGTGCGGAACAAATGGTGCATGCAGCAAGAAGTAGTACTGACTGATAATGGCCAAGCAGCCTTTATAGTGTGGTGTTATGCGTTCTTGCACGAACGTTAAGGTCCAGTTGCTTAGATGAGATGAAGGTGGTAAGGGATCAAAGCCATCTGGTGCACGCATTAAGAAGGTGGTGGCCATGCAGGACAGGGACCAAAATTAGCCGTCGGCGCGCGGTCGTAGGTGTCGACGAGAAGAGTTTGGAGGATTGCCGGGGGAAGCGTGTTTGGATGGATGAATGCCTGCGGAAAACGCAGAGTTCGGCTCGGCGCAGCGTTGGACGAAGCAAAGGCGTGGAGGATGGACAACATTTGGAAACCCGTGCTTTGGATGCTGCTTCGCCGAGCAAAGTAACGTGGATATACATGCCAAGAAACGTGTGTAATTAATCAGGGCCGCAGTATAATTGTACTGCTTGAGCTGTAAAACCAGAAATCCCCCAAGTAAAATGTTGAAGAGCCCTTAAGATCTCGTTTCCTATTGTTTTAATGTTCACAATATAAAAAATATTTTTTTCTCATTAATTCTCATTTCATCCGAACAATGACAACAATAATAACACATCACATGCTTTTACTCAAATCACAATCATTTCTCAACCAATTATTTTCTAACTATCATATGATAAAACAAAATATGGTTGAAATAATTGATTAGCCAAAATTATGTTCCAAGATTAACCAGAATTAATAGTTTTGAATTCGATTTTTGAAATGTTGATCAAGATTTATGGTTTCCTTCTCACTGGAGAATTAATGTTTGACACTTATGAGCTTACATAAAAAAAAGAAATAATATAATAAACAAAACATCTTATTTTTCATAATAGAACATAAAGGTAATTATTCTCTTAACCTAATAATGTTTTGAAACTTGAGTTGGGAGTAAATGATATTACATTCTTATAGTGCAATAATTTATCTCTACAATATAATTTTTTCTAACGAAAAATTTACTCTTTGCCTTTTAAGAGGATAATAATCTTATTTAGTAGAATAAAACATAATAAGCTTCTATCATACTTTTTATTCCTAGCTAAACCTATATGGCCTCAAGGATTAAGGGTATCCACATAATAGTTAACGTTGTTTAATTAATCGACATAATCTATATCAAATATAACATATATTCCAAATCTCAATTTAAAAAGAATCATCATAGCTCCTACTAAATACGAAGATTGCACTCTAATGCTGAGGTGGCTTGGTTCTTGAGTCGGCACTGCAATTATGATATGAAGGACCTATGTGCGTGGCACTTTGTCACTCAAGTAAGTAAGCTTGATGCTCTGACATGTGTATAGATATAGCTCCACTTTCTTCGTGTACCTCTGTTAGTTCGGAGCACGCAACAAACAAATTTACTAAGATCTGTCAATAGATTTTTATACAGTTGCACCAAACATATGTTCCAGCACCCCCGCATTGCATGTAATTAATGTTCATGTTTTTAAGAAGAAGGGATCAAAGAGAAAGAGCAAAAGACAAACAAAATAAGTAGTGTGTATAGACATATGTGTATGTATATACAGTTCACAGCAAATTGGTGCCACATATTCATTAATCTATATAACCTAAGCAATCTTTGTACATTACTATGCATAATTAATGATCATTTATTTCGGTTATGTAACAGCAACAACAATCATCATTCACTTTTTAATATTTATTTCACTATTTCATTCATGTACATGTGATAGAAGTAAAACTCTGATAATATTTTGAAGATTAGATAAAACAAAAAAAATGTCTATTATATAATAAAAAATGATATGAGTGCAAGAAAAAAATGGCAGGATAAAAGGGAATAAAGTTTGTCATTGAATTCTGATATACAAAATTTCATGAAGAAAATAAATAGATGCATATGATCTTTCTAAACTGAGACACATATGAATACTAATATTGTAAGTAAACATTTAAGTGCATGATGTTATAAAGCTAAACCATATTAAATTAGTAATAGAATGATCCCAGGGTTTTATACAAACTTTCACAGTAGGGGAATGGTATTATAAAGCTAAAATATATCAAATTAGTAATAGAATGATCCGATGGTTTTATACAAACTTTAATACATCATTTTTAACAAATTACTTGATCTTTTATACATATTCACTTTGTGTTATTTAAAACTTTATCAATATTATTGCTTGCTTTAATTTGAGAGAAGAAAGTTGAAAATGCATCTAAATTCTTTAACACACTTCTTGTTGTTGTCCTATCACTTATATTACCTATAAGTTGATTAATCTTTTAATAATTTTAAGATTCTTAAACCTCTTTTTTCTATTTGATTTTCATTGTGCTATGTTAGTCCAATTAGAAACTTAGAACGTAAAGGTTATTATACGAAAAAAAATTAATAGTATGATATTAATTTAATACAAGTAATATGATCCTACTTATGTAGCATCTCCATCAAATGCATACAAAGAAATTAGTGTAAATACAGATTATACTTAGAAACATGAAGATGAGAAATTGTAAAGAAAGCAGGAAGTGGACAATAGGAATCAATCCTTGGTGATGTGGAAGGATTTGTCCACTATACCTATCTATTTTCCAACAAAAACTACTTATCTACATTAATCTGCAATCACTGATACTTCTGATTGATTGCTATTATTAACACTTGATTGTATACGTTCGATATTGAAATTTTGACCTTTCAAAGAACTGGATCTTGGTTAAGCTACTGTCGTGTGAAACAAGTTGCAAAATTTCTTTCAGATCTCATACTTCGCGTTCTCAACCACTAAGATGGTGCTAAAATAATCTCTTGCTCAAAAATAATTTTGAAAGACCTGACAGTACAAAACCTGAGACGTGCATGAAATCCAGAGCTAACAATTTTTGCATCCCAACGAATATATATTCGATGTAATCAATAACCCAAGGTGACGACAAAATTACATTTTATTAAGCATTTTCTACTCGCTTTGCGGTAATTTCTTAACCTTGAAGATTATCCTCCAATCTCTCTCTCTCTCTCTCTTATTAATTAATATATAAAATTCTTTCGCTATAATGGAAAAAAGAAAACGGGAGTGCATAGGAGTGTAAGAAAAATCCCATCAATTTAAAAAATCTACTTCACCGGGAAAATTGAGAGAAAAATAAAAACAAAATTAGAGATCAGAATATATTAATTTAGGATGGTTTTTAATAAATTAAAATTTATCTTTCAAAATTAGGATCTCATTAAAAAATTTGTAAATATTCATGGAGTTCATTTTTTATTTCTAAAATTATCAACCTTTTTTTATAGAAATAATATTTTTTTGTATATTTTCATATTTTTCTATTGAAACTTAATTTGATAACTTTAAAATGTTAGTATGATAGGTCATATTTAATTTAAAAATTAAAATTTTAATATTAATTTTAGTTTATTATATTTTTAAAAATATGATCATACAAAAGTAGACTCTTGAAAAAAAATGACTGGTTAAAGGGCGATTTTATTTTTTAAAATGGTTTTTTTATTTTAAAAATTGATCCGAAAAATAGTGTATGTTCTTTTAGACAGAAAAACGATCCGAGGGTTTGCCTACTTATCAAGTTGACATCTGTTGCAGTTAATTAGGATATCAGAAGCACCATGCATGCATTCCAAAGTTAAATGTAAACCAAATCACGCAAGAAGAGGACTACTTAGGAGCACCATAACATGTAAACCAAATCACGCAGGATTTATGATGAATCCTACTGGCATCACAATAACGTGATAACTTAATTATTCCTGCAAAAAAAAGATAAAAGATAATTATTCATGTAAAATGCGTCCATTACTATAACGTAATAACTTAATTATTCCTGCAAAAAAAATTATGAAGATAGTTATTCATGTAAAATGTCATGCAAACGATTCTTTTATTCTTCGATGAAGTAACAATACATGGCAACTAGCTCCACATAATTGAACACACTGGAAACTTATCGGACCATAAAAGCACAGATCACCGTTTTTCTCTCCGATTAGCCAAAGCTAAAAGAAGGGAACAAACGTAACAAGCACACGCAAGAGGAATAGGGGACAAACAAACAAGTTTAAACTTCAAAGGTTACTGGATAGTAGATAACCAGTTTCAGAACGAAGGACGCATGCATGAATGCATGCATGCATGCATGACTACGAGCACGACTTGAGCACACATGGCGTCGATTCTTTAATAACACTGGAATCCCGTCGGCGCGTCCTTGCCGCAGTAGTTGACGAGCAGGCTGAGGTTGATGGGGAGGTTGAGGTTGATGCCGAGGACGTTGCCCTTAAGGGCGAGGCAGAGGCAGGCGGCGACCTCCGCGTCGACGAGGCCCTCAAGCAGAGAGCAGCAGGGCTCTTTCGGAGGGTTGCCAATGTGGAGTTTGAGGAGACCCAGAACGTTGGCGCACACACCGAGCTTAAGTGCGTTCATGGGGCACTTGCCGCCGGATGGTGCCGGCGCCGGCGCCGGAACCGGCGGAGTCTTCGACGGCGGTGGCGGGGAGGCTGCGTTGCCAACCTTGAAGAGGAGGAGGTTGACGGCAAGGACGAGTGCGATAGGTGTGATTTTTGACGCCATGTCTTCTGCTACTGTGCTGGAAGCTTGCACTTGTTGTGGAAGGCATAGTGTTAGGAGGGCCTTGAAGTATCTATATAGAGAAAGAGAGAGAGAGAGAGAGAGATCGTAGAGTTCATAATTAACATGAGGTGAGAGAAATGATTAACATGACACATATCTACACGTAAATAATTTCAGAAAGCATATGCACACGTAAGAATGCTCGACTATGGAGCGTAGAAGTCATGATGGGTGTTTCTAGCATTTTTTAGCAGCAAATTAGCAATGGAGAGTCGTGGAGCTTGGACGCCATGCAGATTTGGAACGTAAGGGAGGAAGATGACAAGGGCCGGCCATGTGAAATAACGAGTGACGCATGCAGTGAGGCTGGAGGACGACGTGTTTTTACCTGGCAATTTGATTCCCATGGTCTGGATCCCGACTCCGTACACACGTATCCATGTTAAGTCACCAGATGCATGTTGTACTGCTTAATCCTCACAAGTCACCATCTTGATTAGTTAGCTATTAGGTTTTCTATAAAATATTTATATGTGCATGGTTAAAAACTCATAACTGGATAATCCCATTGCTTGGTTCATTTTTTCCTCCGGATTTATCGAAATTTTATTTTGCATATTTTTTTAAGAATATTTTGTTCAAAAGGGAAGATGAACTCGATAAAAAAGAGTCATAAAACGGTAAAATACTCCCTTACTGATTCCTAGAAACACTAATCTCTATAGAGGTGAAGTAAATGTACGTCTCAATCGATGTAGTCGTTATGATAATGATTATTAAGATTCCACTTCGTCATTAATTTAGTGACAAGGATATCTCAAGAAATCATCACTAAGATCTTGAACACTATCTCTGCGTCAATTAATTCGGCCTCAATAAATCAGACGATGCATTTATTTGCTTCTCGATGAGATAATCGAAATCATCACTAAAATCTTGAACACAGTCTCTGCATCAATTATTTCGGCCTCAACTAATCAGACGATGTATTTATTTGCTTCTTGATGAGATAATAGATTCTTATATGGTGGTTAAATATTGCGGATGCATGTGAATAAAATCAGAAACAATAAGGTTACATTACAATGATCGAACAAAAAAAAGGTACAATTTTTTTAACACGAATTTTCATGCGTCAATCTATGGAAGACTTTCTGATATCACTACATATTATCATATTTTTTTCTTTTTTCCTTTTTGTTTTCTTTTTACAATTTAAATGTTGAATGTGAAAGTAAAAATCGGATTTAAGGCACATCAGCAGGTTTTGCGAAGATAGGGCGATCCCATTCAATTGACTTCCGGAGAGAGAGAGCAACGTGACCTGCCCAAAAGGAAACAAACGTACGCCTGATAGAAATAAAAAGATCCAATTGCCATGATTGCATGAAGGCGAATTCGGCGTGAACTTTGTGTTATGACCATTGAAAACGATACATGTGGGCCTACGTAGAGCTAGGCGTTTCGAAATATGCAGATGGTCATGCATTAGGCGTGACCACAATTCGCGACGATCCGGTCGCCCGGCCCGTATCAATTTTTTTTTTACTTGGTAGGTAATCGAATTGGAATCGAGTTTTATTTTCTTGAAGTTCGATCGGACCAAGTTGAGATAGGATCGGATCCAAATTGCTATAATTCAAATCCGATTAAATATATTATATTAATATTAAATTATTTTTAAATATTATATTTATACTTATTTTAAATAAAAATTATATTTTATTTGATATATATCTTCTATGTATATTATATTATATTATATTATATTATCATATATATAATTTAAGTGATAGTTATTATATTTATATAATAACGTTAAGGCTTCATTTGACAATCAGAATCGGATGGATCGATCCAACGTTCAGGTTCCATATGGCTCTCCAAACAAGGCTCCGCAGCCTGGTTCTCGAGATGGAATCAGGTCGCATTAATTGTGGTGCTCAGCTGGTTGCTGTTTCTTCTTTTTTTTTCTGGCCATGACATGATCTTTTTTTATTTTACAAACTTTTTTTTGAATTTTTTTCTTCTTTTTACTTATTTTATATATAATAATTTATTTATTATATGTAAAATATTAATAATAAAGGGTTAATATAATATTATTTATTATTTTATTATACACTTTAATATTAAATATAAATTATTAAAAAATTAATTTCTATAGTTAAATAATATGTTTTTTAACAAAATTTTTGACATAAATTCTTTTAATATATATTATATATTTTAGTTCTTTAATAATTTTATAATCTATATTTATAATACATATTTTTAATTTAATGATCTACTTAAATTAATTCTATCATATTTACTTTTTTTCTATCGTATGAATTACATTATTTCTCATCATCAATATTTTTACTCCATTCAAAGATATTCTCAACTAAAACTATTCACAAAAATTTGGTAGCACTTCCTCTCATTGCTAATCGACCCTAAAAGAGACGTGATATAAACTTTTTTTAATCGATGGTCTTGCATATACGTACCAAACACGCATTATTGAATTCTTCTCCAAATGAAGGAGACGTGGTCCAATTTTTTACCGACGAAAATCGAATCCTCTTAGTGTACCGATTTATTTCTTATCCTCCAAAGTTTAAAAAATAAGTTATCACCGCATTTTGAAGCTTCCGACGTATGAATTATGAGGAAGATAATATGACGACAAAAGTAATAATATTGTTGATATGAAAATAGTTCACTGAAAATAATTAAAGTGATCATTACTTATAGAAACATGTTACTTCCGAAGCATATCCATTTCATATAGTACAAGGAAATTAGAGTATATCTAAGTTCCACGCAGCAACGAATATCAAAATTATCTAATATATATTATTGTTATCTTAAAAAAACTACGTATATATATGTGTATGAGCATATCAGAATAGAACTTGTTATTCCTTAAATAAAGCCGTAATCTATAAATGCTATTAATTAACACCTATTTGGTGAAATGCCCGTGCAATGCCCTTTTCATAGTCATTCGTTTCATTTGAACATTGCAGATCAAATCTAAAAAACCTCCCTCTAAATCACTCTCTTTTCTCTCGAAGTCACCTCACCCATCGTCCCTTGAAAATTGTTGGATTGTGACGCCGCCGATAGATCTTATCATCCTCACTGCTTTTGTGCTACATCTTGTCGTCATCGACCTTGGCCGCCGATGTCGGCTCCCTGCGAACCTTCCGATCAGCAGTTGCGGCAGCCTGCGGCATCGTCATCACTAGTGTCGCGATGCTCATTATCGTGTACTCACCGCCGTCGTCGGAGCGGTACCGGGCTTCCATGCCCCGTTCCCACTATTGCTAAAGTAGATCCCGCCATCCTGCCGTCGTCGAGTCAAATTCCATCATCATCGATGCGGTCATCACAATGCTGCCTCGGGTCTCCGACCTTGGCCGCCGACGGCAATTCCCCTTGAACCTATCGAACAGCGCAGCCACTTGCGACATCCTCATCTCCGATGTCGCGAAGCTCTCGAGCTGTTCGTGTCGGCCGTGATAGCCTGTGGCATATCTTCGATGTCACGAGGCTCATCGTCTAGCGTGTTGGAGGCGACGGCCATCCTAGTGGCATTCATACTGTGGCCAATGGGGGCGGACCATTTTTTCAATGCAATGGTGCTGATGGAGAATGCGGGGTGTTTGTATGCGATGATGGGGCAAATGCGACGATAGTCGAAATGGCAGTGTGGCTCTTGGCTGATTTCGTCGACAGCAAAGCCATAAAAGGGGAGGAGAGAGAAGGGGTCGAGAAAGGGGGGAAGACGACAATGGTTTTGGCCTCCACCAGCAGTTTTAATATCCACCGTTGATTTTTAGTGAACGACCATGATAAAAGTGTTGCACGGGCATTCCACAAAATGGGTGTTACACACCCATTAAACCATATTATATATATATATATATATATATATATATATATATATATATATATATATATATTAATGTACCTTTCGCTCTCCTTCCGCTCTGGATAGATGCTGAGCACATCTTAGCCTTTGATCCACTGATTAATGGATCTGATTAAAAATGATTAAATCCCACCATTTAAAAATATCAATTATCTCAACCGTGGATCAAAAATTGAGATGTGCTCAGCATCCCTCCAGAACGGAAGATGCTCTAAAGGTACATTAATCTCATATATATATATTGAAGGTGAAAGACCCTTAAAACTTTTGTACCCTGAAAAACCCTAATATACTAAAAGCAAAAAATATTTTGCTTAAACTATATACTTTAAATAATATAAAACATACTTTTTATTTATTCTATTGATATCTTAACAACTAAAATCACTAATTTATTGGATCGGCACCAACTACTATAGAACTGTTAAATAGTTCACGTAATAATTAAGTCTTTTGCCTAAATTATATAATCATGATTATTATTGTATTTCATAGATATCAACAAAATCATTAATTTGTGGAATTCGGTCGACTACTTATGAAATTATTAAATCATTCACATAATAATTAAATTATAATTATTAATATATTATAACATTATTCAAATAATTTAAATTATTAATTTGTTGGATCAAGGCCAACTACTCATGAAACTATTAAATTGTTCATATAATCATTAAATTTCATGACAATTAAAATTTTAACTATTTTTTGTATAACTTATCTTTTTTTTTGGCTCATAAAAAAGTTAACAATGATGTAAGCAGTCATCATTAGTTAGACAAAGCAAACCCAAAAACAAAGAAACGCAATCACTATAAAGCATTATTGTCCTTACTAGTAGTAGTGATCAATTGATGTTTGGTGCACTCTATTCAAGGTTGTTAAAAACTAGCTTTAATGCTTTAAAATTTACGAATTTACGTTTACAGAGTAAAAAAAATGAGTCAAATCATAAATTGAGGTTAATTCGGACTTATATGCATTTTAATTCGGTAAAAACGGATGAATACATTAATTCGTCCAATTAAGTATTAGAATCGCCATTTCTAATCACATGTAGGTCGGCTTCCCATTTGATAGGTGACATCATTGCATATTTTGATATCGTTGATTCGAAATTTGTTAGTAGCATTTTTTATTTACATTGGTTTTTTTTTCGCTCTATTCTAAACATACTAAATTTATCTAAATATTATCAAAAAAATTAAAATTAAGATAGCGAAAATGGATAAATATACTGTAAGGGATTTGATGAGTTTTGTTTATACTTTTATTTCTTGGAACATGATATTTAAATAAAAATCAAATATGAAAATAAGGTGTAGCGGTTATGGTAATATGATAACAAAATAATACTACTTTTGACAAAAAAAAAATAGATTGAATTTATTCATTTCTATTTTAAAAAGACTACAATTAGAAAATAATAATTATTAAAATAAATTTAAGTAGAAACTCGAACTTAACAACCTTGATTCTATCAATATTCGTTGTTTAGTGTAGTTTAAAATATTTTCATTACCCAACCAAGAAATATATAAGATCTAATTTAAACTTTATTTTTTATTCAAATACATAGGGGATTATCTGATCATACCGATCTTCTGTATTCGATTTCCATTTTCTATATATATATATATATATATATATATATATATATATATATAATATATATATGAGTTTAAGTTGGATGCCAAAAAAATTGGTTGCAACTTACAACCAATTAATCTCAACCCTTGGATCACCATCTAAGAAAATGGGAGGCTACGATTGAATGCCTTGAACCCTTTATCTTTTTTTTGGCCAGTTCTTGGCTTGCCTTCCTACCCACGAAACTCCTTTCCCTTTCGTTTTTTGCCGATCAGCACCTTCCTACCCATGAAATCCTCACGCTGAGATCTACTGCTCTGGTGCAGCCCCTCACGCTCCGATCTACTGCTGCCACCGCGATCTGCTTCCATCGCTGTCGCCGTCGCGATTTGCTGTCACCAGTCATCTCCGCAGCGATCTACTGCCACCGCCCGTCTTCGAAGCGATCTGCTGCCACCGCCGTCGCCGTCGCGATCTGTTGCCGCCACTGCGATCTTCTGTCGACACCGCCGCCGCCTATTCTGTTGTCGCCGCCTGTTCTGCTGTCTCCGTCGTGATCTGCTGCCGCCGCCTGTTCTGCTGCTGCCGCCGCCTATTCTGCTGCTGCCGCTGTCTGCTGCTGTCGTCGCCTGTTCTGCCCCGCCGCCCCATGTTTTGTCGTCGCCTCCTCCTGTCGTCGTCGCCTCCTGTTCTGCCGTCGTCGCCTCCTGTTCTACTATTTCCGCCAATCTGCTGCCGCGACGTTATGCAGTGTTCTGCTGCCGTGTTCTTCTGCTACAGTCGCCATGTTCTGCCGTGTTCTGCAGTCGCGTCTGTCACCGTGTTCTGCCACCGCGTTCTGCTGCCGCCGCCATGTTCTGCCGCCGTGTTCTGTCGCCACCGCCACATTCTGTCGTGTTCTTCCGCCGTGAACGCCACGATCTGCCATCGTGTTCTGCCGCCGCCGCCCCGTTCTACCGTCGTGTTCTGCCGCCGCGGCTTCACCCCCGCCGCCGCCGTGTTCTGCTGCCGCCGTCGCGATGGTTTCACCCCCGCCGTCGCTTTCTGTTGTTTCACGGTCGCCGTGTTCCCCTGCCGTCGAATGCTGTGCTGGTCTTCCTAGAGTTTAATGATCTTGTATTTTGATTCATTTAGAACAAGAAAATTATTAGAAGTGTGATTTTATCTATAAAGTTTTGGAGAACTTGTATTTACTTTCATACTTTAATTGCAGAAACATGATTTACAAACTGTCTAATTTTTGGAGGACTTGTATTTATTTTCAAACTTTGAATTGTAGCAACATGGTTTATAAACGATCAAATTTTGAAATATATTGAGAATGTTGTGAAAAATTGAGAATGCTCAATTTAAGTTTGTCCAACTCATTACCAGTATCAATGTTGTAAAAAATTGAGAATGCTCAATTTAAGTTCGTCAAATAAATTATCACTATCGATACAAAAAGCAGCTCATTGTTTAATATTATTCTAAAATTGTGGAAACACATGCAATCTATATAGCCAACAGATTCATGCAAGAGGTGTAATAATTCAAAAAAGTTATATGGATACAGTGTCACCCAATGTGCACATCCAATGCCTCTAATAATTCTTTGATCCAAGAATGCAAATGATATAGCCGTAGGTTTAATGTTCTATCAAATGATGTTCTATGAAACAAAATTACATATGGCAAATAGGAACAACATTCATATTTTCATTTTACATCACAATTAAACACATATCACATTCAATCCACTTAAACACGTATCACGTTCATTCAATACATTTTTTCCTACACAATCAATTCCTATTTCTACACAGATCACGTTCATTCATATAATTTTTTCTACATTTCTTCATCAGGATCATCGGAGGCATATGTGGCAGCGGCAGCAGGTCGCTGTGGCGGCAGCGGCAGTAGGTCACGGTGGCGGCAACAGAACATGCGGTGGCGACAGAATAGGAGGCGACAGCGGTAGGCGGCGACAGCAGAACAGACGGCGGCTGCAGAAGATCATGGCGGCGATAGCAGAATAGGCGGCGGCAGCGGCGATAGTAGAATAGGCGGCGCCGCGATGGCGACAGCAGAACAGGCGACGGCGACGACAGAACAGGAGGCGGCGACGGCAGAACACGGGGCGGCGGGGCAGAACAGGCGGCGGCGGCGGCAGCAGATCACGGCGGAGACAACAGAACAGGCGGCGACAACAGAATAGGCAGCGGCGGTGTCGGCAGAAGATCGCAGTGGCGCAGCAGATCGCGCAGGGGCGACGGCGATGGCAGCAGATCGCTTCAGAGACGGGCGGTGGCAGCAGATCGCTGCGGAGACGACCGATGGCAGCAGATCGCAACGGCGACGGCGGTGGAAGCAGATCGCGGTGGCAGCAGTAGATCGGAGCGTGAGGAGCTGCGGCAAAGCAGTAGATCGCAACGTGAGGGTTTCGTGGGTAGGAATGTGCTGATCGGCCAAAAACGAAGGGGAAAAGAGTTTCGTGGGTAGGAAGACAAACCAAGAACCGGCCAAAATATAAAAAAAAAAGATAAAGGGTTCAAGGTATTCAATCGTAGCATTCCATTTTCTTATATGACGATCCAAGGACTGAGATTAATTGGTTGTAAGTTGCAACCAATTTTTTTGGTTGCATCCAACTTAAACTCTCTCTCTCTATCTCTCTCTATATATATATATGATTAAATGGAGGTGAAACACCCAAAATCCGTTCCATAGTAAAACACATTTATATAGTTCATTGAATTTTGGATATAGGGATGAGATGAAAACAAAAAACATCAAGGTTGGTTGTTTCTCTTTTGGATTGAAAAATCCACGACCTCTTTCCCCATTCCTCACCATCTTCATTGCTGCCATGAGATCCTTCGCCCATTGGTCGGCAGATGTTTCATCTCCTCTCCCTTGCAACTTCTTTCTGCCGCTCACCTTGTTTGCAGATTTTTTTTTTTTGTATTGCAATACTGGTCGTAGTGGAGTATTTTTTAGTACTTTTTGTTGTCATAATTATTTATTCTGATGTGTTTTTAATATGCAGAATTTCTTAGTGGAAATTTTGTCTTGTTCTTGTGATCAACATTTATCTTCTGTACAAAAAGCAGATATGTGAAAGAACTTGTTTCATGGTGTTAAACTAATAAGATTTAGCGCCATAGAAATGGACACATTTGATGTGATGAAGAGTATCGCTAGCTGCCTGATCTCATTATGGCCTTCAAGCCTCTCAAGGTCATCACCTCGGAGATTGATCGGTGAATGAAACATAGCTAAATAATACTTTTTGGATCTGATGATGACTAGTTTCATATCAATTATTACTTGGATAACTTTGAGATTTATCAATAAAGAATAAAAAGGCAACAAGAGCACAGTTTCATACGGAGGACGACGTTTACTTGGATAACTTTGAGATTTAGCAGTAAAGAATAAAAAGGCAACAAGAGCACAGTTTCGTAGGGAGGACGACGTCAACCCCGTATGAATGAGATTTAATTCGGAACTGAAAATAATCTAAAATGTAACACCCGAGAAGAATCATGCAGAATAAAAGAAAAGAAAAATAAAAGGAAAAAGGAAAAAGATAAACCGAATAAGAGGAGATAAATAGAAAAATAAAGTGTAGTTGGATTTGGTTTTCCAACATATCTCTTAAACGAACAAATCAGCCTTTTTTCCTATCCAAGACGGCCCTAGATATTTTCCCCCGTTCGTGCATCCTTTTTGTTCTTGCTCGCGCCTAACGGCTGCCGCCCACGCAGGAGGACAAATAGAGGACGTGGAAGATGCCGACCGCGCACCTGAACCGAGAGAAAGAGGAGGAAGGGGAAGAAGAAGACTGCAGTAATAGTTTTTTTATAAGGACTTCAAGGGATGGAATTAAGATAAATTCGTGATAAAATCTTGATTTTAGATTTGAAACATGTTCTAGTTCGTCCCTAGTTATAGCATGATGTTCTATGATGATGATTGGTGTCAATCATCATCGGAAAGATGAACGGAATGCCTATTGCGCGTTCATGCAATTTCTGCGTAATGCAGACTCGGCCCGAGTTCTCTGCAACTCGGCCCGAGCAGGTCATACTCGGATCGATTTCGATGGAACTCGGCCGAGTTCGCCATTGTCGAGAGCACGGAGCTCTGCGACGAAGAAGAACCCGACCCGGGTTGATGATAACCCGGCCCGGGCAGTTCCAGGATGAAGTCGCGTTCACCGTGACTTTTGTGGAGCGGTCGACCGTTTCGCCGAGCCGGTCGACCGACCTGCCAAGGTACAAATCCGGTCCATATCATGCCATGTTTTACCGAGATGATGCCTTACGAACTCGGACCGTGTTTCACCCAACTCGGTCCGGGTTTCACCGAACTCGCCCCGGGTTTCGACATTGTTTAAATGATCCTTATGATCTTTTGACCCCTGATTTGTGTGGTTAATCCTGATCCAAGTATGAAGATGATTATGATGATTAAACCTCTTATTTACTCTCTATGATCCTATCTTGTAGTCCAGATTTAAATCCTATTAAATATTAATTAAAAACTGCAAGATAAAAGACGAAAATTACTAGATGGAGAACTCTTATTTTTATAATGGACTGGTGACGACGAGGTTATGAACTGACTTCTGTCAGTTATGGGCTGACTACGGTCAGTTATGGGTTGGCTCTGCCAATTATGATGATGATAGATGGATTGAGGCAGACCTCCTCGTGAGTTGAAATATACTCCAAATAAGTCAAAGATGAATAATGAGATGATGAAAAAAATGAACACATATGAATAAAGAATTATTTTTATGATAATCGGCTTTGGCCACCCTTTTTATGATGATTTAATTATGATCTTTTGATCTCTAAGGGCGTGTTCAAGTAATTAGATCCATAAAGGTTCATGCCTGACGACCTAAGGGCGACTGCTCTGGGATTTGTTGATTGAAAGCCTGCCACAAGAACCACATTGTGGAATATGGAGAAGCGCATGTGTACTGAATCATGGCTAAGTTCGAAACCTTCATTCAGAACCTTGGTTGTTTAAGCATGTAAATTCGAAGGGTGCCTTATCACCTATTGCCTAAGGCCATGTGGTCTAGGAGTCGTTAGTGAAAGTCCGCTACATGAGCTTCCTTGTGCAATCCTACTTGAAGATTAAAATTTTTAAAATGATTGAAAATAAAAGTGTAAAAAAATTAATTAAGCTCAATTAGTAGTTGCATTCAATATTAATGCTATTATTTGACAAACTAATTATTTTTCTACAAGGCTGAATTTGAGATTGTTTAAATATGTGTAGCATTGAGAACCTCTATGAAGATAAGTGCATGGAAAGTAGTAAAATGTTAAGTAGTAGGTGTGCAGAAGTAAGGTATAAGAAAATTAGTCAGCTGATAATATGGAGGCTATGATGGAACTCTCTTAAGTCTTGCTTTAAAATTTTTGCTTGAGGACAAGTAAAATTTTAAGTTTAGGAGAGCTTGATGCATGTAAAATATAATATATTTTAGTATAATTTTTAATTAATATTTTTGTAATTTGATCACGGCATGCATCATTTTTTGTCATTTTTAATCATAATTCTAAATTTCTTGATTCTAATTATTAATTCTATGAATAATTTAATTATGGATGAATTAATTAAATATTGATCATGGGATTCGAGCATGTTGCATTCATCACTTTCAAGGATGGGACAACAAACTCATTATCAAATGACACTTCACCGATATTGGGCATAAAACACCAACATTGGCCAATATTTTATCATTGTTATCAATCATGATCTATGCTAAGGATTTATCTCTAGGGGCCGATATCAACCGACAGATGTTGTTAGCGGCCAATCATCAAATCATTAAGGAGAGATACCCGAGCGCAAGAGGTATAATAGGGGGTCAAGCTCACCATCATTAACCAAAATCCTATCCATCATTGGGCGTCGATGAGAAATTTTTATCCTTAACCAACACTTATTAAGTTTATCGACCAATAAGATCATTGGACACCAAGTAGTATTATCATCAACGTGATTATACATTTGGCGACCGACAATCAAAGAGGATAGATCATTGGGCACCAAAGGGATAAGATTTTATCATCAAACAAAGTTTTATCAACATTTTTTATCGAGATTTAAATAGTTGTACAATGGACGAAAGTTGATCAACTCGAGACCTTAAACACACTTATAAATAGAGGACGAAATCATCAATTCAACTCGTGCTTTGAAGTTCAGGTTTATTCTACATAGAGTCGTGAGCACTGCAGGCTACGATCAAGAGGAGAGGGTGCAACCTAAGTTGAAGAAGGGTTGCCGACTAACGTTCCTGTTCGATAACTGGTGGTTCGCCGTTTGTGCTATCTAGGTGTAATTCTTCTTATTTTATAATTTTGGTTTATCTCTCCAATATTTTTAGGTGAACTCCATATTTTTAGAATTATTATTTTAAGATATTATTATTTGAAGAATATATAATTGTTGTACTATATACCTTGCCACATAGGGGTGTTTAGCGGGTCGGGTCGACCCACAAACCCGGTGACCCGACCCGACCCAAACCAGTTTGGGTCGGATGGGTCGAATCGGATCGGTGGTCAGGTCGGACCCGACCCGACCCGAACTCGACCCGACCAAGCGGGTACGGGTTGGAATTTTCCAACCTGAGTTGACCCGACCCGAATGACCCGATATTTTATTTTATTTTAATTTTTTTATTTAAACTTAAGCTTATATTTGATTTAAAATTTTTTAAAAAATTGAAATAAAATATTATAAGTGCAAAAATAACATTAAATTTTTTAAAACTTTATTTTATGCTTTAAAATAAATATTAAATAATATTTTTATATTAGATAAATATAAAAATAGTAAGAAAAAAAAGAAAATTGAGTGGTTGGGTAACCCGACCACTCGACCCGACCCGAATCGGGTCGGGTTGGGTCGGATTTGCCCCCCCAAATTCTCTAAACCTGATCCGACCAAATTTGATCGGGTCGGATCGGATTTGTTCACGGGTCGGATCCATCGTTTAAAAATAAATCATCATTTCCTTTGAAAAGTTGGTGGAACTTATGAACCATTTATTTATACTTTCTTTCATTATATGCTGAATTTTATTATATATCATCCACAAATTGTCAGGGCAACAGTATTTATATTTATGTCCATACCCGAAACATATAACAAAAAATAAACTTAGGTATAATCATAACTAAACTTTAGCACCACGGTTATTATTTTAAACTTAATAATAAAATTTTATGAACAAGTTTTAAATTTTTTTATTTAAATATATGTTGATGATATGATATATAAATTAAAGAGACAGACGGGGACATACAAAAATAAATTAAATCATGCAAAGTAAATGAAGAAATGTTTTAAATATCAAAATAACATTTTCAAATAAATATAATTTTAATTTTGATAAATTTACTTATATTATTTCATAGGAGAGTTAAAAATAAAATGGAGAAAATAAAAAAAATACATTTATCATCTTCTTTAACAATATCAAAATAACTTTATTTATTTTACAATAATTTGTTATTTAATTTTTGCCATCATGTATCACATGGAATATGGTTGAGCATGACTAAGTTTGAACTTAGTATAAAATTATTATCACATTACCGATCCAACTTTTACTGACAAAGAAATATGTAATCTCATACTCAACCCGGCAGCAGCCAAAATCAAATTAACAATATTCCTATTTGATCGGAGGACATTGCCATAAATTTGTTCTTAAAGTTGTAAAAAGTATGGATTATTTTTTATAAATCACTCCTAAACTTAGGGATGAAAGTAATTCGAGTAGGATGGAGTTACTTTTTGGATCGATTTTTAAAATTTTAAAAAAATTGTTATAAAACTATTTTGAAAAAATAAAAATCATCCTCTAACGGATCAATTTTTTAATGATTTTTTGGGCCCCTACTTTTATATAATTATATTTTAATATATATAATAAATTAAAATTAATATAAAAATTATTTAATTTTATATTAAATATAAGATATACTACTAAAATTTTAAAGTTATTAAATTAGAGTTTGGTAATGTGATGGAAAAGTATGAATTTTTATTAAAAAACATTATACCTATAATAAAAGAATTAAAAACATATATATTAATTATATAAATAAAAAATGAGTTCTACAGGGCCTACGATTTTTTCGAATGGGGACCTAATATTAATTGGTGAATTTTAATTTATTAAAAATCATCCTAAATCATAATGGGGTCCCTATTTTTTATTTTTTTTATTCAATTTTTCAAGTCGGATAGGTTTTTCAAGTTGGTCGGTTTTTTTACACATCTACCTAAACTATCATGATTTTTTACATCTAATTTCAAATTATAAACTTATTTTTTTAAATTCCTAAAACTATCGCGACTTTTTTATTTTATTCCTTCCGTCCACTTTTATTATATTTTCTTTTATTTTTAATTTTTCTCATTTATGAAATGATAAAATTATCCCTTCCTATATAACACATCAAATAATAAATTTTAAAAAATAAAAAACAAAAGAAAAAATTTCTTGTGTCCGTTGCCCCCTCCAATTCGGTCATAAAAATTAAGTGTTCCAATATTTTTTTTATTATTTGATGTGTTATGAAAGGACGAATAATTTAGTCTTTCATAAATGAAAAAAGAAAAATTAATAAAAAATACAACAGAAATGGACGGAAGGGCTAAAGTAGAAAAGTAGTGATGGTTTAAGGATCCAAAAAAATAAGTTCATAATTTGAGGTTAATCATAATAAATTATGATAATTTAGGAGTGATTTATGAAAATAACTCAAAAATAAATTAACAAAAATAAATTACCTCCTCTTACCGAAAGGAGAAAATACATGACCTTCCTATTCAAAATCTAGTTCATGAATTTAACTAAATAGGCATAAAATCAAATACAAAAGTTAACATTAGAAAATCAAATATGTATTTATAAAAATAAAACACATGCATTATGGACAATTGTTTCTGCAAAAATATATACAACTGTTCAATATTCTACATATATAGCCATGTTAATGCATTCCACTACAAGAAAATATGTGCGTGTGCAAATAATAGCTTGGAAAATAGCTATGTAATATGATCAAAAGTATAAATAACTAAAATTCATATTGAGTCAGGATTAATAAATAATTTTCCATATTAATTCAGTTCTAAACCGTCGTACATATCGAATTTTTCGGATCTTGATTTCGGTTCAATTTGAATGACAATTAAATCTTCTTTTTATAAACTAAATTAACCATTCTAGACAAAAGTAGATGGAACGACCGTACGCCGGTGTGGGAACAAAAACATTAATTAGGGTTAATTGTATAAAATACATTTGAATTTTGATTTTATTTTTATGTAAAATATCAACTTTGATTTTATTCTCAAATCTAACTAATTTTTTATTTATTTCATTAACTTTATTTTAATTCTAAAATTTATTTTAAACTTTTATTTAAAATTTTAAATTGGTTATAAGTATAATATATTATCATATTTTTAATAAAACGTAATAATTCATCCATCATTGCATATACAAGTTGTAAAAACAAAAGGATAAATATTAAAATATTTTTTTACAACTCAAATAGTAGATTAGTTTAAATTATTATATTATATGGTTATGATCTTATTTTATCTAATTACAAAATAGACCAAAATTTAAACTAATATACTATTAAAGTTTTAAAGAATATTTAAATTTTATCCTTTTTTATTATGTAATGAACTCTGAATTATTATTTTATATAAAAATATAATAATAGGTTGCGTTTTTAATCAATTTTAAAATTTTAAAGTAAAGGTTTAAGTTAGATTAATTTCATAATTAGATTAAAGTTTATAACTTTTACAAAAAATAATATATATATATATATATATATATATATATATATATATATATGAAATTTAAGAAAAAACTCAAAAATCATGACTTTTGCATAAAAATAAAATATTCAAATTAAATTTGTGAATAAAATCATTTTTAATTTTTTTATGTAATTTACCCATAAGTAGAGTCCATGTTGAAACGGGTGGTGGTTAAGATAACATTAATAAGAATTGTTCTTTTTTAAAAATAAATAAAAGATTTCAAGGATTTTTATAAGAAAAAAATAAATTTAAAAAATAAAAAGAGATTTAATTTTAGTGATGAAAACTTTTGAATTCTCGGACTACAAGTTCCATTTATCTTTTACCCTCCAAATTTGGATATCTAACGATTTGTTCTCCATAATAATCACAATCACATTTTATTAAGAATATAAAATTATTAATGTTACTTTTCTCTAATGTCTTAAGTATTGTTTCTCTAAGCTTTATGAATCATTCAAAATTATAAACAGTTTTAATTTTTTTCTTCCATATTTGATATATGAGAAAAAGAATTAATAAACACTTTATATTTATCTGCTTATAAATAAAAAAATAAATTGAAAAACCTAACTTATTTTGTATAAGAAAAATTTATAATATTGTATGCTTATAATATACATAACTATCTTTTTATATTTTTATTTATTATAATATTAAAAATTTAATTATTTAACTAAAATAATAATTTATAATTTTTTATTATTAAACACATAATTATTTATTTTAAAAATCAACTTCAATCGTTAAAATTATTTATCAACATTTTAATTTATCAGAATATCAGCTAAGCTAAGTTAAAAAAAACTCATGAACTTTCAAGAAAACGATGTGAAATTCAAACCCGTGATAAAATTTTTATTAAAAAATTATTTTGTCTTAGGTCAAAGCACATGAACTTTAGCACATTTGCACCCACAATATCCACGCAAGATACGTAAGAAGAATCTTATGACATGTGGGCCCCAACGGTAAGGGGATGCGGTGCCACCGCGATCGTCGTCCACATGGCAGTGCAGGCGGGGAGGATCTACGGGTAGCAGCACCTCGAGGAACGTGACGGATTCTGGGCCGCTCGTTTTTAACACGTCTACTCTTTTCTCGGGGAAAAAAATCAGATTCGATTTTTCTAATTCAAAGCTAATTAAGTCCACTAGTGGTACAATATAATAATTACTGATTGACTACATAACACTGTCATATGTTTAAGATATATAAGAATATATATATATATACAAATTTTAATCGGTACTAATACAAAAAATACATATAACTATATTATAATATATTACACAACGTGATCAGGCAAACACCAGTGGACGGACTTGGTGGGGGCACTTTAGAGTGAACAATGGACGCAAGTTTGTGCTGGCAGGGCCCCACCGGAGAGATCTTTGTGGCCAATAATGCTCCTATGAACGCTCGGTCCCCCAAAGCAATCCACTCGCTCTGAGCGGCTTATGGCCCTGTCCGTCACACCCACCCTAAACCCTGCGTCCGTGACTCGCTCCTGTCGTTTCTTCGACCATCCATCTGATCATGTCATGCACACCTTTTTCCACCCCCTCTCTTTGTCCAGGGCTTGCTTCATGCATCATTCATATACTAGGGTTCATACACCATGCCATTCTAGTATTCTACTAGGATTTAAAACGTATTATATTATACTAATGTGTTGCATTAGTTCCCATATATATACAAAACTCGAGATTTGTTTCACCTTGCTAGCTAGTTGAGCCATGCGTCACATCTGTTTCTTGTGCTATAGCTTTCCCCAATGTGTCTAGATTTTATGTGGAAAAGAAGAGGTGAGTGAAACTAGCTGGCTGGCTAGCCAGACACGATTCGTACATGCACACAGTAAACAACACTGTGAGCATTTGGAGCATTAACGTCGACACAGCATCTTGGCAATGAGGTGAGATGTGGATCGATACTTTGAATGACCGAAGTCGTGTATCGTTGCGGGCACTCCTGTGTGAATATGCATCATGTTATCCATAAGGTTTGAATAAGTACGATCATGGGAAGAAAGGCTTATATAGAAAACCACGTTCTCTACGACCAGGAAGATAATAAACCACGACCGATCCGTGCACAGCAGTTTTCAGCTTTTAAAGGCTGAAAAGTTACTAGCTGGCATCCGGGGGCTCTCTGTATATAAAATTATATATGATTTAAGTTTATTGATGTTATTTTTTTAACGATTTATTTTTTTTTAGAAAGATTAGCTAACACATTAATTTCAACACACTTACGTGCAAATGTTCGTCCAAAGAAGTAGGAGCAACAACTGCGTGCATTCAGAATTTATGGTGTGTCCTATATGTCATGGATCTCTCTCTCTATATATATATATATCATAATTATATGTGCACATGACTTATATAATTAGTAATAAATAAAAATGGTTTTTTTATTCAAGGGGAAGAAATAAAAAAAGAAACTTGACGATCCACAAATGTTATTATGCGCCACTAGCATTATAACTTCTCCTAGTTGAACTAATTTTCCATATTTCCATTTAACTTCACGCACCTTTCGACGAAGGCCACGTTTTCTCTTTTACCAACCTTTCATGTGCAACATAGCCATAGATTAGACGAAAGTTCTGAAAAAAAAATTAAATGCATAATGGTACATCCATGTTACAACAAATAGCATCCTCCCTTGCACATGCATGCTTCTCCATGCATGGCTCTGATATGATTTTGCGTAGGGGAGAGCACTTCAAAACCACAGAAGGAAAACACAACAAACAGTACATAGTTAAGAAGCAATGATGCAAACATAAGAGAAAAAAAAAGATACATTTTACATGACAACTCAACATAAGAATCGATCGATTAAGTCATCATCGAGGAGGAGCTTAGGAGCTTAATAAGATCTTCTTAGTAGCACTGGTAGCCCTTGGGAGCCTGCTTCCCGCAGTAGTTGAGGACCAAGCTGATGTCAATGGGGACGTTGAGATTGATGCCGAGGATGTTGGCCTTGATGACGGTGCAGAGGCAGACGGCGGCCTCGAGGTCGACGAGGCCCTCGAGGAGGGGGCAGCAGGGCTCCTTTGGCGGCTTGCCGACGGTGGAATTGATCAGGCCATTGAGGACGTTGGTGCAAGATCCGAGCTTGAGGGTGTCGGCGGGGCACTTCTGAGTGGCAGGAGTAGGAGGGCAGGGGCTGGTCTTCGGCGCCGGCGGAGGCGGAGACGGAGGCGGTGGCGGAGGCGGACCGCAGGCGCTCGCGGCGGTGAAAAGGAGGACGTTGAAGAGGAGGAAGAAGGCGGTTTTGGAGGCCATGGACGTGGCTTTGTTTTCGATCACAGAGGTATGGAATAGCAAAGGACTTGGCGATGAGCAGAGAGTCTCATGAGGAAGTATTTATAGGCAATTTGGAGGGAAGCAGCCGAGTCTAATTATTCCGATATATTTAATCATTTTTATTTTTAGATGAAAATTTTAAGAGTTTTGTTTTATTTTGATGCAATGGCATTAAATTGGAGGAGTTAATTGCGTTAAAGTTGGAGCGATAAGAACAAAAAATGTTCACGTGGAGTTCTTCCGGAGCCCATATGGCTTTAGCTGGCAAAACATAGCAACGTAGTGCAGAATTATTACAAACTCTTTCGAACAAGTTTACAGATACTGATGGGAAAAAGTTACCCAAAAGATTATTAATTAATTTGATGATAGAAACGATGGACAAATTACGCTCTCTCTCCCTCTCTCTATCCATTAGACACATCTAATTTTGATGGGAACGTTCGCATGCATTATTCATGAATGCTTGTATTTAATGATGAAATATCTCATTGCCGACATGCATGACTAACATCAACTGAGGAAAGAAAAGTAATAAGCGAATTATTTGAGGACGTACGTATGCACAAAAAATTGGACAAATGGTAACGGATGAAAAAAAAACTAAGACGACCTGTAAGGAAGAAAATTAATTCACGACACTAAACTAATGCATGGGGATCTATATACGTAACCGGAAAGGAGGAACTATACTGTTTAGAGAACTATGAAATATATCATTAATTCATGCATGGTAACAATGACGTATTATATGGGTGCTCAACACACTTGCAAATCATCCAAGCTATACTAAACAAATAATGCATGCATATGAATCATGATAGATTAATTTGATAATGACTGCCCATGCATTACGGTTGGTGGTCATTATGGGAGGTTCGGAAAGCACATACATTTCGGATGACATGTTTCTCGTTAGCGTTTGTGCTGTACTGTAAGAAATCGATGATGGGAGGACGAAGGGGAATCTGAGGTGTGAGGCATGAGGCGCATGTCCAAGATTACAGTTTGGACGTACGTGCGTCTGGTATCCGCGCGTTGCAAGGTGAAACCTGAGAGAGAGAGAGAGAGAGAGAGAGAGAGAGAGAGAGAGAGAGAGAGAGAGAGAGAGAGAGAGAGAGTGGCCCTATCCACGCCATATCTGGTTAATTGTCGTGCAAAGCTCTCAGTACCTGCAGCTGATACTCAGTTTTCATTAATGTAACGGAACAGTAGTTTTGCTGGGTTTTTTAAAATCGACATATTAATTTTGAACGTATTTAAATAAAATTAAATAAAATGATAAAATTTGGAAAAAAATGATGTATTAATTATAGTGGTTTCATACATTTGATTTCATTTTGACGACCACCGTTCAAGATTTTTAAACTCGAGAATTTATGTTAATACATTTTATGTCACTCGAGTTAGTTTAAGTACATGACTTTATATATATTTAATATTATATGTTATAAAATATTTATGAAAAATAATTTTTACAGGTTAATTTCAAATGTAATAAGTGATCATATTTAAACTCAGAATTGCATAACCGAATTATTTTTAATAATTCATCACACTTTAAAAAATATACTATATAAGTCGATGAAATATTTGTTGAAATACAAAGAGTTTCAAGTTTATATATCAAATTATCAAAATAGTTCGTGAGTCATGCAAATTAAAATATGAAGTATTCTTTATTATTAAATCATGAATATTTAATACTATTTTTATTTCAATTTTGACTTCAAATCTGAGTTAAAAATTTAACTTTTGCATCTAACGATTCTACCAATAGACTCGTACGAGTTTATCAGAGTTTACTCGAGTCTATTCGTGTTCATTAGAGTCTATCCAAGTTTAGCACCAAGTTTGATTTCACTCCGAGTTTATTTGATTTTATGGCTAAACTCGTGAACTCATAAGAGTTTAAGTCTTAAACTCGAAAGTTTGTGAAACCTGCGCTCATCGTTGTGATTAACGAGATGGAAACGTTGTATACAACTAAAGCGAAAGGTTAAACCTATAGGCATTTTTTTTCTATTCTTTTTAACGCATAAACAAATTATTCATTTATTTCTAATTCCAATTGTTGATGAATTTCATTGCCTTCTTTCTTTCTATATAATATATCCCAATATATTGAGTACAATGCATGCAATACACGAAACAACTTTGGATCATCAGATTATTATTATATAACTAAGATTTTGTTTCTACTGAGTTCAATGCTAATTTGTTGGAATAAATCTTAATCACATATCTATTGAGTCCATAATGGTTTCATGATATATATATATATATATATATATATATATGCACAGTAATTAATCTAACTCCTTTTGTTCAATATTTATAAATACACCAAATTATTTAGTTAATAATTTTCATACCTTTTGAAATTAAATATTTAATCAATTTTAAAAAGAATGCATTAAGTAAGCATACTTGTGATTAATTAGGATGCCGAAAAAATTGTTTATCTAAAAAAACGTGCTAAAACATATGTGATGATCCTAGATTAAGAATCAGATATTAATCCTACTTGGCTTAAATGAAAGAACATTTAAAACATATGCTTGATAAAATAAGATTAAGCTGCTAATCACGATTATCCATGAAAGCATCGATTATGATTGTTATCATGCTTGATAAAACAATAATACATTACACATGCATGGAACACTTTTGTTTATAATGATGTAAATATAGGCAGCATTTGAGAAGGTATTCTATGGGGGACATGCGAATGCGAGTTCTCCCACCACTTCTCTCTGAGAGAGAGAGAGATAAATAGAAGGACCACACTGTACGTGATTATCACAGGCTCATGTCGTTTACTACTTGTTTCTCGGTGATTGATATCAATATGTCATTTTTTTACTATGTATATATTTTGTTTCTCGATGTTTTTTCTACCTTTTCCAATAACGTATTCTTTCCTAATTTAGGAATCAATCACCACCTCTTATTTGGTTAAGGGTTTGTTTGAATTGATAATTTTGATGGGGTGGGATGAAATATGCAGAAATAAAATTAGATATATTTTATTTGGTTATATTTTTTATTTAAGTTAAAAAAAGTGGAATGAAATAGCTAAGATTTTTAAACATTATATTTTTTATTTTACTAAATTGGTGGGACGAGAATGAATAGATAATTATAGAAAAGAATTCATATTTTATTATCAAATGAAATTATTTCTATTATTATTAAATTAAATCATTTCTGTCTTGCACGTCTAAATTTTTTTCTCATATGAATATTTATATATATTACTTTTAAAAATAAATGAATAAAATAGGTTAAATAAAGAATATAATAAAATTTAAAAATAGGTAAAACAAAAAAAATGAAAGATAATAAATTAAATGGTAAAGTAATAAATATTTATTACTCATTAGATATTATAAATAATTTATATATATAATAAAAGGTAAAAATAACTTTTTAATAAATAAAACTCTCATTCTTTCTACCATCATTTTTTACAATTTACTACTCAAATATAAATTTTCTAATGACACATCATCCTCCACCATCTCATCCCTTTCTACACCATCTCATCCCACCCCTTCATTAGTTAATTGCGGAACAAACCATAAAGAGTTCTTTTCATTTACCAACCAAAGCATTGAAATGTATCTTCTTTTTTTTTTATGTTAGGTCAATGCCATTCTAGCTAATCTGTGTTGGAAAAAGATTTCCTTTTTTTGTTATCTTCCACCATTTCATCTTAAATGTGGAAATAAAAAAATCTTATTTGTCCATTTATCATTTCAATGTTTTCCCTTCGCTATTATTTAAAAACATATGATCTAGTCTATAAACAAAATGATATCTTCTTCATTTATCTTTTACTTGTTTTCATCAACTTTGTTTTTTTTCGATAATAATGGATAGAAGCGTAAGTGTAATGATTATTAATGTTCACTTCTAAATTAAGTTTTCATTGTGGCTAGTCAACTAATTAAGATTGTGACAATTTACAATAAAATGAGTTAGATCATACATCATAAGTTTATTATATGAATTATAAATTTATGAACGTGAAAAATAATCAGAGAATTGGAGAATGATTAAAATATGACCATAGAAATATTCTATTTACGTATAATTTAACACTCCAAATTGATTGTATTGGAACTTGTCATATAAATTCATTTTGGATTTGAATGTCCACAATAGGGCTAGACCTGCTGGATCAAGTTGATACTAAGAACGTGGATCAATTTGACAATAAGACTTTCTTTCTCAACGTCATAATTAAGATTTCAAGTAGAGTTAACAATTGAATCGTTAATTTTTGTTTAGTAAATGATATAAACAATTAGAGTTTAGCTCTTCAGATAAAAAGTATACTTCTACTAATGTTTACTCGGATTCTGCCAAATGTCTCGCGTCCTCCCAACCCGATCAGAGACTCCAACTCCAATGATGGCATCTCAGCCTTCTGCCCACCCAAAACCCCAAGCGCCTCCAACTCTCACTCGTTTCCCTCCACAACGCTCCATCACATAACCCCAGCCTCTGCCCCTTTACCACCTCCTCAGTATATCAGATCGTCGTCATTTATTCCGGACCCCCTCAGACTAACCTCGCCTCTGTCCATGCCAACCACTAGTCGTGACCATGGCACCTTAGTGGATCATGTGAAAGAAATCTTTACATCAGCTGCAGCACCCTCTTCCCTACACTCATCGTCACATGGTGGATCGAAGGTGGAACTGGAAGATTTAGACCTCATTCCGCTATCGAGAATGACACAAAAAAAGGAAAGGATAAACGTGCTGAAAGCGCTGCCTATGTTAGAACCCAAAAGAAAGGCAAAATGTGGGAAGGACGGTCCTGGAAAAGGTAAAACCAAAGTCACGCAAGTTAAATCTAGTTCTAATGCTACACAATCGTTAATGCAGGTTAGGAACCAGAACACTGGCTGCGGTCCAGAGATGCTGGACCTAAACAAATGAAGGTGTTATCTTGGAACTATCGGGGGGCCATGCGTAGCCGGGTTCGGGGCCGCCTCGCCGACCTAATAAAAGAACACAAGCCGAACTTACTTATTTTGCAGGAAACATATGCTACCACCAAATCTCCCAACACTATTGTTCGACGCTTAGGTAGGAACTGGAACCATCTTGCTGCCCCAAGTACTTCTTCATCCGGTGGAATTCTTCTTGCCTAACCGAATAATAATGGTATGAAGGTAGCTTTGATTTCTATCTCCTCTCAGCTCCTAAATGCTATAGTAACCATTGACTCATTTACCTTCCTTATTACTTGTGTATATACTAGTACAGTACCTGATGTCAGAACTAAGCTCTGGAATGAGTTAACTAGTATGTACCCCACTGATTTACCATGGCTTATAATTGAGGATTTTAACACTTGTTTGCATGCTGATGATAAAAAGGGCAATCGCCCTTTTACAATTACTAAGTCCATCCATGCTCTTCATGATCTGGTTGATGTGCATGGTCTAATTGATATACTGATTCAGAGCGTTCATTATACTTAGTGCAACAATAGAAAAGGTCTTGCTAGAATTTGATGTAGACTAGATAGGCTACTAGTAAATTTTCAATGGATGATTAAATTTTCAACTTTAATCTTGCATGCACTGTTGCGATGTGCTTTTGACCACAATCCTATCCTCCTCAGCTCTAATTCTAGGAACAAAAGACCCAAAAAATTTAAATATGAAGCCTTCCGGCTTGAATACTCCGAAACTCAACAAATTGTCAAAGATATCTAGGAGAAGAGACTATCTAATACATCCATCCACAAATCCCTTCTAGAGGTTAAACATAAAACTCTAAATTGGAATAGGAATCACCTTGGATATCTTGAAACTAAAGCTGCAGAACTATAAGATCAATTGGCACACCATTGGGCATGACATCATATCTGAGATACAATTATTCTTCCAAACCAATCAGTTACCAAAAGAATGGAACCTCACCTCTCTAATTTTTATTCCTAAAAAGCCTAATCCAATCAAGGTTACTGATTTTAGACCCATTGCTCTATGTAATATTATTTACAGGGTAATAGCTAAATTGTTGGCATGCCGAATCAAACCCACCCTTGATAATCTTATTGATAAATGCCAATCTGCCTTTCTGTCTAGTAAATCAATTCAAGACAACATATTGCTTAGTCAGGAAGTGACCCATTCCATGAATAAATGTAGGAAAAAACTATGATTATTAAAGCAGATATGAACAAGGCATTTGATAAAGTTAGTTGGCATGGAATAAGAAATGCACTCACCTATATGAATTACCCACAAATATTCATTGATTGGAATATGGCTTATGTTGAATCACATGTTTTCTCCTGTCATGTTAATGGTACTCCCTCTCCATACTTCAAAAGTCATTGTGGTGTGAGATAGGGAGATCCCCTCTCCCCTTATCTACTATCACTCAGGTTCTTACCACAATAATGCATGATGCTGTCAATTCCAGACATCTTATTCCTTTCACTCTCAAGGACTTCTCTCTAAGTCATATGTTATATGCTGATGATTTATTAATCACTGTAACTGCTAATCTAAAAAACTGCAAATGCCTCAAAGATATTCTCCATCTATATAATCGCCTTACCAGTCAGTCTATCAACCCTCTCAAATCTGAGGTGTACCTTCTCAGGAACCTAAATAGTAGAAGAAAGCAAAAGATTTTACATCTTTTAGAAATTAGACAAGGCAAGATACTTTTATTTATTTGGGAGCACTGATCTCAAACAAGTATGTGCTCATCTCCCAACAGCAGGCACTAATTAATAAAACATCCACTCGGATCGACGGCTGGAAAGCTTAACTTGGCAAGGAGAGTGGTTCTGATTAAATCTATTATTAACTCTATTCCTAATTATGCTTTGGAGTCAGTCTATATTGCTGAGGGTCTTATTGATTCCATTGAGGAAAATGCTA
This sequence comes from Pontederia crassipes, assembly GCA_030549335.1. Lineage (NCBI taxonomy): Eukaryota > Viridiplantae > Streptophyta > Magnoliopsida > Commelinales > Pontederiaceae > Pontederia > Pontederia crassipes. Next base: position 63,130,062 of record CM060196.1, on the reverse strand, counting down.
GGAGCTTTTTATGGCGGAACAATAAAAATAGTAAAGGTACACATATGGTGTCTTGGGGCATTATACAGAATTCTTGTAAGGAAGGTGGGCTAGAAATTAGAAACCTGCACAAAGTACGATATGCCTTGCTGGCCAAGAGGGTCCTTGCCATCTTAAACAATCAATCCATGCCTTGGGTACAACTCATTAAAGCTAAATATATTGATTATCACCCTTGGACCACTTCAAACTCTTCCCGACAACCTTCTTGGTGCTGGCGACTTATGCTTAAGACTCAAATGGAGATTAAGTGCGGGCTTAAAAAACACATTGGTACTGGGCTCTCCACAAGTGTAATTCATGATCTCTGGATATTCTGCACACCCTTGCTTCTTATGCCAACGTATATTAATTTGGATATGCAGCTTGATACAATGCTAGTTAGTGATTTTATTTTTGATAACATGCAATGGAATACTCCTCTTCTGCATTTATGTTTTGGCCCTATTTTAGTTGATCTTATTGCCTCTATTTTTCTCACACTTGCTGCCAATTATGACAAGTGGTATTGGATTCATGACCCTATTGGCAAAGCATTTGTGCCGCCAGTACCCTCAGCCTGACTAGTCTGGATGGCCCATCTGGGATTTCACTTGGAACCTCAAGGTCCCTCAAAAAATTAAGATGTTTTTATGGAAACTCTTTCATCGTCGTCTACCTACCTTATCCTGGCTCTCCCAGTTTTCACTCAAACTCAACTCCTCATGTCCCATAAGTGGCTTACACCCAGAAATAATTGATCATCTTTTCTATGAATGCACTGACTCAATTACGTTCTGTACACTTATTCAATCCACTATAAGAAAAAGTCTAATTTTCGACGATTATTTTCGACGAGCAGAAATCCGTCTGAAATACTGACAGATTTTTCGGCGGATTGAATAAACCGTCGAAATTTTCGTCGGGTATTTTTTGATGGTTCTAGCCGTCTAAACTTTCGACGGTTCAGAATTCGTCGAAACTTTTCGTCGAAAATTTCAATGATCGTAACCGACGATGATGTTAAAATCGGCTGATCAGTTTTCATGCTGGTTTTTCGACGATTCAAACCGTCGAAACTTCCAGCGGTCTTAGCCATCGAAATATTTTAATGTTGGTCGGGTATTATTATTTTATTTTTTGACGGTTCCGACCGTCGAAAGTTACGACATTTAACGGAACCATCGATATTTCGACGTCAGACCCGTCGAAATATTAACTGATTTTGATTAATTAAATATTCTACTTTAATTGTTTTCGAAGGTGTTGACCGTCGAAAATGGAAATTTATAATTTATACAATTTTGTTCAGTTGACATATATTATTATATATATCGACGGCTAAAACCGTCGACAATTTTGACGGTTTGGAGAACCGTCGAAAGTTTCGATGGTTCGTCCAGCGGATTTGACCGTCTTAATTTGAATTAATATTATATTATATTTACCTACTTTACGACGGTTATGACCATCGGAAACTGGATATATAAATACCCGACCCCACTGTCATTTTCTCCGTTTCTATCCCGGCGCCTCTCTTCACCAGATCCGGCCGCCCTCCACATTTCGTCCGGCGGTGACCTCCGGCACCTGCATTGCCTTCCCTCGCCGCTTGAAGCTCTCGTTCGCCGCCTAAAGCTCTCGTCCGCCGCCAGGTCACCACCGCGACTGCAATCTCCGGCTCAGGTAGGCTCCGATCCCCGCCCTCCGTGCTCTCTCCGCCCTCTCAGATCCGGCCGCCCTCCGCGCGCGGCGGTCAGATCCGACCGCCCTCCACGCGCGGCAGCGAGATCCAGCCACCCTCCGTGTGTGGCCGCCAGATCCGGCCGCCCTCCGCGCACGACGGCCAAAGATTTCACAGACAGAGTCCCCTGGATAACGGTTGCCACAAATTTCTTTGAATGTGCCACTATCATTGGATGTGCCACCATCTTGCACTGCTTCACTATTCCAATAGATTTCCAATCAATACAAATGTATAGTATCCATGCAGAAAATTGTAAAACATGATCTAGTTTCCAAAATAGGGAACCTGTACAAGTCCAATACTCTAATGAATTCAACAAATACAAATCTTGCTCATTAATTCATGTTCGTCTTCGTCCTTTTTTCTGAGCAGAGAATGATAACCACCTTGCACATCATTCCCTGCCCCTATGAGGTTCATGACTTCAACTAATTAGACACAAAATTACCTGTACAAAAAGGTCCTATTTCTTTTTTTCTTTCTGCATCTTGCGATCAGCTCACTGTTTGCCTAAGTGTGAATTCAGAACTAATTGTTGGTTAAGCAAAGGGAGGCTTATGAAGTTGAATTGGGAGGCATCGTAATTATTAGTAATGTTGGACATGATCCTGTTGTTCGCTGGTTTTTTTACAGGGTGCAAGAAGAGATCGTTGTTGCTGCCGCCGCCGCCACTGCTGCCAAGGTAGCAGCCATCTCCAAATCTCAGTCTTTTACATTAGGAATGCAATTTTATCATTATGGCTGCTCTCATATCAAACAAGGCCAAAGATATGTAAGCAATCATGGTTCAAGTAACAAAAAAAAATGTGACATTTTCTTCTTTGTTCCATTGTTGCGTGTTTAGCTTCTTTTTATTGTATCCAACTTGGTTTACTTTTACATTATCTTGGAGATTTTGCATGTAATTATCAGTTGCATTCTTCAATTATCAGTTGATTGTTTATTGGGATATGATAGTATGATCGAAGTAGCTAATTTGGTAGCTAATATTATCGACTGTAAAGGAGTATAAGGTAGCACATTGGTAGTATACACTATAGAGGTAATGGACTCTTCTTTGGGGTCAAGGAGAGATACAAGCTCACTTAGACTTCAAACTTAATATTAGACTTGTGCATTGTTCACTATGTATGCTTCTTTGACTTTGTCTAATTGTCTCGATCCAAAATAGTCCCCTCGAACAAATATCAAAATCAAGTATTTCAGCTCGCTATACATGCATGACTGTTGTTTCATAAACACTTTATTTTTCGCTATACATGCATGACTGTAGTTTGTCGCTGTCACTCTAAACGACGTAATTTTTTTATGATTTGTTCCTGATTAGTTGTAATTAGTGTTTACGATGTATCTTCGATGTTTTTTTTAAATGATGAAATATGTGAACCGTTGGATTGATTTACAATTTTTGTCCGGTTTTATTACAAATTTTATAATTACTATAACTTGCAAATAATGCAGACATTATGTTATACTTGAACGATCGTCGACGGATGTACAATAGAAATAATCCTAGTCATAGAGGTTTGACACAAGAATTCATAGATGACGTTGACTATTATATTAGTGTGGCTTGTCAGTCTTTCCAATATCAGCGGGAGAGAACAATTAGGTGTCCTTGTTTGAAATGTGCTAGCACAAAGTTACAGACGCTAGAGACCGTTAAGGTTCACTTATATAGAAAGGGTTTCAAACCCAATTATTGGTAATGGGATGATTTAGGTGAAGCAGCGCCTTCGACAAGCGTCCCAAATTTAGGTCTCCATTTTGACGATCTTGAATCAGGATTTACTTCGCAATATGAACAGTTAGTTTATGACGCAGCTGCAACTGAGTATGTCAATATTAGATTTGAGCTGGATGAAGATGTACCAAATCCAGAAGCAAGAGATTTTTATGACTTGCTAAAAGTTTGTTGTTAGATTGTTGAATCTAAAAGGCGACCACAATATTTCACAAGCATGTTTTAATGCATTTCTAGATATTTGAAACGAGGTCACACTAACTGAGGCTCGCATTTCTAAAAATTTTTATAGGATAAAAAGATTGGTTAGTAAACTTGGGCTTGGTTCAACTAAAATAGATTGTTGTTGTGATGGTTGTATGTTATATTACGGCGACGACATCAATTTAAATGAATGCAAAATTTGTGGGGCCGAATGATATAGAGTGACTAACAAGACTCAAGTGGTTGTGAAAAGAATCCATTATTTGCCTCTTATTTCAAGGCTTAAAAGACTATACTCGTCTATAGGGTCAGCGTCGCAAATGAAGTGGCATGCACAACATAATACTTCTGAAGGTGTCATGCTTCACCCATCGGATAGTGAAGCGTGGAAACATTTTGATCGTAAGCATCCTGATTTTGCTAGGGATGAAAAGAACATAAGACTCGGATTATGCGAGGATGATTTTACACCATATGGTCAGACTTCAGTTCCTTATTCATGTTGGCCGGTCATAATAACAACTTATAATTTGCCACTTGAAATTTGTATGTTCGCACCTTATATGTTTTTGACATACATTATTCCTGATCCTCACAGTCCTAAACAGAGGATCGACGTGTATTTACAGCCCCTAATAGACGAGTTAAAAGAACTGTGGGATGGTGTCATCGCTTATGATGTGTCGACCAAACAAAACTTCACCTTGAAAGCTGTCTTATTGCGGGCCATTAATGATTTTTCTACCTATGAGATGTTGTCTGGTTGGATGACCGTAGGGAAACTAGCTTATCCATGTTGCATGGAACACTCAGATGCGTTCACTTTGAGAAATGAGAGTAAAAATAGTTGGTTTGATTGCCATAGACGATTTCTTACATCATCCGTACAGAAATAACCGAATTGTATTTCGACGGAATAGGGTTGTAAAAGACATGGCTCCGGTCAGACGCTCAGGGGCTCAATTACGTCACATTCAACGGTTTAAGCCGTCGATATATCGTCGATACTCAACGTTCGACGATCGCGCCCGTCAGTTGGACCGTCTGTAATATCGATGGTTCAGAAATAACCGTCGCAAATAGTTTGCGACACCTTATTTTCGCACAGACGCTATCCGTTGAAAGAACCGTAAAAAAAATGTCATTTCCGACGGCTTTGGCCAATTTACAGACGGTTCGGACCATCTGCAATAGCCTATTTTCTTGTAGTGATCCAAGCTTAGCTACAACTTCCAATTTCTACCTTCATGGCATTTGGGAGACTGGACCATTGAGGGATCTGATCTCCTCTCGGCTTCCAAGTCTTCTCTTCTGTCCTTGATTGCTTTCTCCCACTAGGCTATCTGGAAGAGATGATATAAGTTCCATTTCGGTTCTAAAGCACATGACACACACACATTCCTTCAATCTCAGGATAGATCTTCTATCCACTGGGAGGCCCTGCCTACTTCTTGGACCAAGATCAACTCCGATGGCTTCATCTGTCGTCGGACCTTGGCCAGTGGTGCGGGGTTTATTATACGCAACACTAATGCTACTTTTATATGTGCAGGTTCCATAAATTGCAATGCCACTTCTACTCTTCAAGCGGAAGCATTCAGTGCCTTGTGGGGTCTGCGTGCATGCAAGCAGCTTGGAACTCAATATATCATTATGGAGTCAGATTCTTCCACCTTAATGACATCATCAACTGGAAACACGAAGTGCCTTGGAAACTTTGGAACTAGATGCAGGAGATACATTATCTTTTGGCCTCTTTTGCAAACACTAAATGTATCCATTGTCCTAGACAGATCAACCAAGCCGCTGATTATTTAGCTAAACTAGGCAGGACCATTTCTGATGATATTTTTTGGGAGAACAACCCTCCATCAAGTCTCCAACACTTTTTATACTAGGACTCTGCTGATCAATATATACAACATAAGCTTTCTATTAAAAAAACAATTAGAGGTTAAATATTTATATTTTTTCAATTTATTCTCATTCATATGCATTATTAACTTATCTTATGATAAATTTCACTAAATACCTTTCAACTTTGACGTTTTCCAATCGCTATTTTCCAACTTTATTTTGTAATTAGATTGTCCTACATCTTTTAATTTATTTCACTAAATGTCCTTCCATCCGAAAATCGCTAATTTTTATCATTTCGCCAACATGACACATTATTTTAAAATAAAAAATACATAAAGTATTAAAATAATTTTAAAAATATAAAAATTAAATAAACAGGAGGAGGCCACGCGCGCCCCCACCCTCTCCCTCCGGACAGTGCTTAAGTGCCGAAGAGATAGGGGGAGGGGGCAGTTGCCGCCCTTCCCCATCTTCTCTGACGTCGTAGAGAAGAGGGCGCCGCGTCGGGGAGGAGGGGGCGCCACCCCCGCCCCCTCTTTGACCATGCCGCCCCTCCCCCTCCTTTGTGCACGAGGGGGCACTGCCCCCTCCTCTCCGGCGCTAGAGAGGATGGGGGAGGGGCATCCGTCCTCTCCATCTCTCCCTCTGGTTGGAGGGAGAGGGGGCACATCACTCTCTTTTTTATTTTTATATATTGTTTTAATGTTTATATAATTTTTATTTTAAAATAATATTATACGTCAGCGAAACGATCGAGAAACTAACTATTCTCGATCGGAAGAGCATTTAATGAAACAAGTTAGAAGATGAAGGCTGGTTTAATTACAAAGCGAAGTTGGAGGATAGCGTTGGGAAAACGGGTAAAGTTGGAAAATATTTAGTGAAATTTATCAACTTATCTTATTATTTTCTCTTTTATATTTTTATCATCATTCAACTATATTTTTTTGTATACTCATGCTTAATTACAAAATATTTATTTCTTAATAATTAAACATATGCATTATGTACCATTTGTTGTCAATATATATATATATATATTTATATATTTTAATAAAATAGTTATGAAGTTTTATTTTATTTAGTTGAGATATAAATGACTTATTTATTATATCACAAAAATATTTATAATGCTTAAATTAAATAGTTTACCATATGTCCAATTATACCATTTTATCTTCGTCACCTAAGATATCGTTAAGTTTACTAAACATATATATTAATGTATTAATGTATTTTTAGGGGTCTTCACCGAGTCAGATCAACCCGTGAACCCGATGACTCGACTCAACCTCAACCCGACCAAGGGTCGATCGAGTCGAGTATGGGTTGGAAAATTCTAGCCCCAGTTGACCCGACCCGACTTTTTTATTTTTTATTTAAACTAATCTATTTTTATTTAATTTAGAGGTTTAGAGAAACTAACTATTCTCGATCGGAAGGACATTTAGTGAAACAAGTTAGAAGATGAAGGCTAGTTTAGTTACAAAGCGAAGTTGGAGGATAGCGTTAGTAAAACGGGTAAAGTTGGAAGATATTTAGTAAATTTATCAACTTATCTTATTATTTTCTCTTTTATATTTTATCATCGTTCAACTATATTTTTTTGTATACTCATGCTTAATTACAAAATATTTATTTCTTAAAAATTAAACATATGCATTATATACCATTTGTTGTCATATATATTTTTTATATATTTTAATAAAATAGTTATGAAGTTTTATTTTATTTAGTTGAGATATAAATGACTTATTTATTATATCACAAAAATATTTATAATGCTTAAATTAAATAGTTTACCATATGTCCAATTATGTCATTTTATCTTCATCACCTAAGATATCGTTAAGTTTACTAAACATATATTAATGTATTAATGTATTGTTAGGGGTGTTCACCGAGTCAGATCGACCCGTGAACCCGATGACTCGACTTGACTCGACTCGACCTTAATCCGACCAAGGGTCGAGTCGAGTACGGGTTGGAAAATTTCAGCCCCAGTTGACCCAACCCGACTCATTTTTTATTTAAACTAATCTATTTTTATTTAATTTAGAGGTTTTATATAATTAAAAAAATTTAAAATATGGAAATAAATCATTTAAAATATATAAGTAAATAGTAAATAAATAAAAAATATTTTTATGATTTAAAATAAAATATATTTTTATGTTAAAAATATTTAAAATAAAGAAGAAAAATTTAAAGAAAAAAGGGTGGTCGGGTAACTCGGCGAACCAACCTAATCCGACCCGAATCGGTTCAAGTCGGGTCAGGTCTGCTGCCCAAAAGGCATGAACCTGACCTAACTCGATCCGACCAAAATTGATCGGGTTGGGTCGAGTTTGCGGTTGGGTTGGGTTTGAGGTCGGGTCAGGTTCAACTCGACCCGTGAACACCCCTATGTATTTTACTAGTCGCATAGTGAATTTAATAGTGATCAAGAAATTTTAATCATTCTATAATCATGATTAAGAATTTAATATATGAATTTAATGGACGTCCACCCATTGACGCTCCCACCCACATCTGCATCCATTGGAAGCTCGATCAACGGCCAGCACAAAAATCATGGTTCAATGGATGATTCAATTGAATGCGTGGTTAACCCCTCTTGCTCCACCCTTGGAAAGAAGCTTGCCCGCCGTCTCCGTCCTCCTCATCCATCATCGCCATCCCGCCTTAGACCTTGCTCGCCGTCGATCTCATTTTTCACATGACCTCGCCACCCTTGCCTTAGTCATTATGCGCAATACCTCGATGTCGATCTCCATAGCTGCCAATCTCCCTCGCCTTTTATGTTTCACATGCCCTAGGATAGGAGCTCGCACATTGCCCATCCGATGAATGCAAATGTGAGTAAGGAAACAATGATGGTGGAGAGCGAGCATAAGGGTGGCAATAGTGGGCGAGGGTCATGACTGTAACAACCCTAATTTTTAAATAAGGGTGTTTAAGTCATTTAGAGGAAAAATTAAGATACCATAGGCTAGATAGCTCCCAAACCTTCCATCTCTTCTCTTTTATTATTTATCCCACGTGATGGCTACAATCCTAGAGGAAGGAGGAGAATGAGAGAAACGATGAAAAAAGAGATCAAAGTCCTAAGTACATAAATGGGATCCAACCCTGTAACGCCTCAAGACCCACGTGACTATCACGTGCTCAGAGTCGTTCCAAAGGTGCTACATAATTTTATATAAAATAATTTTACGGAAATGTAAACTATAAAATGCAGAATTAATAATAATATCTAAAAATCCATAATATCAAGGAGCTGAAAATGTCCATGACTCCATCATATTAAACATACGAAAAAATAAAAGCTAATACAATAATCTAGTAGGACTTAATCCTACACCATGTGCAACAATTCTGTCACTGAGCCTGACCATCTGCATCATCATCTTCTATCATCTCACCTGCATGAATCCAGATGTAGGAAAAAACCCATGAGTATAAAAACACTCAGTACGTAGGGTCTATCCATAATAATAAATAATAAATCAATAGTGCTAAATATTCAATAGTCAGTAAGGAATCATAAATAATAGAGCACTAGATATGATAATATAAGGAGAGCTCAATAATCAATAAAATAATATATCAATAAGTCCGTGAATCAAGGAGGGGATCAGGTAAGAGATCAAAGGACCAATCAATATCAATTATCAATTATCAACTATGGCACCTATCCAATTTAACAATTTTCTATTATCAATATCTGTGGTCATCGGTCAATACCAATTTCTACTCAATTCAATGGGCGGAGATGAAGCCAGTTAATGCCAAAATCCGAATGACCAAGATTCTATTCAATTTTAATTTCAATTTAATCTTTGGAGTTATTCGATTCAATAGGGAGCGCTCGATCACTTAAGGGGAAACTCCATGTCTCTTTTATACAGGTCAGTGAGGGATCAAGTCATGGCAAGCCGCTCTCCAATAGTAGCGCTAATAATAGTTTCGTGATGACGGAGGACCATGGTCATCACAGGACAGTCATAACTTAACTAAAAAATGACGTCTCAAATATCTAGGTACACTATCTGCCCCATACAATATCCATATCAATAACAATGTGGCACAGGGGGCTTACAGACAATCGGAGAACATGGAGACACAGTAGTTTTCATCTTTTATCTTGTTTATCCTAAAGATCTGTCTTTAACAATTCAATTTAGATTAAACAAGGACCCAAACAGAGAAAAACTACTGGATCAATATTATGGTTAATCAAAAATCAAGTAGAACAATAAGATCAATAATCTCAAGTCAGGTCTGAACAATATGATGAGGTCAGATCTATTAACAATTTTGTTCATAGATGTTATGGGCAATTAATCATAATAACTAGTCAATTATCTATAATACAATACCCAAAATTACATTTTCTGTACCCAAAACTCGGCCCGTGTCGGGTGGAACCCGGGCTATGTTCAAAATAGCTGAAAACCTTTTCGGCAGGGAAAACCTGAGCCAATTGGGTGTGAACCCAGGCCGAGTTGGCCGGTTCACGCCCATGTCAATGCCTCGATCCAACGCGGACCACGTCCGAAGAAAATGGACCGTGTCGTCGGAAAACCCGAGCCGCGTCGTCGCTAAATCGGTCCGCATTCGACCATAATCCTATACACGTCAACGCGGTCCGAGTTCGATGGAACCCGGACCGTGTTTACCTGAACCCGCGTCGTGTTGGCCTCAACTCGGATTGTGTTAGCTGGAACCCAGGTCGGGTTCGGTTGCCGGCGAAAAAATGTGTTTCGACATAATTTTTCGGCTATCATAACTATGTCATACGATGTCCAAACTATGCATATAATCTATCAATGGAATTCTGGTACAAAGGAGAAGAGGATAGGATTCCATATCACGAAAAAATGATGACATAGGGATTCCCCCTGCGTACCTAAAGTTGGCTGAAAAACCAACTGCAATTTCTTCTCTAGAAAACTGCACGTACGCCAATCTTTGGATGGCAATTTTTCTTTGTCCACGTCCCAAAACTCGCAACCACCATTGGGAAGTTCTTCTCTTATATGCTGGCTTCGAAACCAACCGTCACGTGCTCTCAGGGTGCCTCGGTTCATGTGCAAATGAGAGAAAAAGAGGGGCTCGTGAATAGAATTTTGTTTGGCAGAAAAGGTGTTTCCGGCCACCCTTTAATGCTTATTTATAGATGGAGACTTGAGATTTCAATTCTATTAGGCCTTGGACTCCTTTAGAATCAATCTTTGTCATCTATCCATGACTAATTACTTCTTAATTATTCAAATTTATTTAAATATGAATTTACTTAACAATCCAATATTTATCTTCATAAAAAATTTATCTCTTTCCAAATTCATTCTTATCTCTCCAACTTATGCCATAATTTCTATCAATTTCATAATTAAATAATTCCATAATATTATAAAAGGGATTTTCAAATCCATTAAATATGTTAAGTTTTTTCTGCACGAAAGAAATTATGCACCGCGAGAAAATCCGAGAAATTTAAGATGACGCAGAATTGTATTAGATGGAAGAAACAGAAGATGATTACAAGATCAAATCGTTTTCACTTTGGACCCCCTATGGAGTTTATATAGGCACTCCCTTTAACAGATGATAGGAATTAAAGACCAACTGGGTTTCTATATTAATCCCAAAAATAGGACACCTATCTTGTAATAAGGAAATAAATCAATTCCTTAACAATCTCAGGATAAGGAAATATACAGAATATATCAAACAGATTTCATTTTACTTCTTTGGATCCAAACAAATTTCTAGTTAAAGTAGGATTCAAGGCATTATTTAACAAATCTCCACATTGAATTGAATCCTACAATCAGATATCTAACTCTCTCTGCCGCCGTCAATCCACGTTCTGATTTTACACATGCGATAGCATCCTTGTAGTTTTATCTGACGATTCCACCTCTTCAACTACTTGAAATGCATATACAACCATGTCCTCAAAGCCATAACGCTTAGGAGGACCTACTTGCCTGCGAGCACCTCCTGCAGTTAGATTTGTCGTTGCTTCTTCTGCTTACTCCTCATACTCTGGTTGTTCAATCTGATGAGATTCTTCTGGCCTATTTTGAATTGGAATTAATACAAACTCCACCTGTTTGTTGACACCCTCCTCTGCTGAGTCAACAATATCTGATTTCTGTTTGAGCATAGACATCTCATCAAAAGATACGTTTCTGTTGTGAATAACCTTGTGCTCCGAGGGAGACCAAATTCTGAAGCCTTTTACACCTGCACTATATCCCATAAAAACTCCTTCTTTGGTCCTTGATTCCAGCTTTCCTTCGCTGACGTGATAATATGCTGAACAGCCAAACACTTTTAGATTAATATAATCAGCGGGATTACTGTCCATACCTCAATAGGAGTCTTAGATCGATCGCAGTTGCAGAACTACGATTGACAAGGTAGCATGCTGTGCTAACAGCCTCAGCCCAGAATGACTTGTTTAGACCAAAATTAGAGAGCATGCATCGTGCCCTCTCTAGAAGAGTTTTGTTCATGCATTCTGCTACACCATTCTGCTACGGTGTATCTCTGACGGTGTGATGTCTCACAATGCCTTCATCCTTGTAGAACTTATCGAATTCAGATGAATAGAATTCTAAACCGTTATTTGTACGAAAGCGTTTTACCTTTCTCGATGTCGATTCTCCATCAGAATCTTTCACTGTTTGAAAGCTTCGAATGCCTCGCTCTTCTGCTTCATCATAAATACCCATGTCATCCTTGAGTGATCATCTATCACAGATAGTAAGTATCTACAACCTCCTAGAGATGGAACACGAGAGGGGCCCCAACAGTCAGCGTGGATGTAATCGAGTGTTGCTTTCGTCTTGTGCACGGCTTTGCTGAATTGATGTCATTTTTGCTTGCCAAAGACGCAATGTTTGCAAAATCTGATTACAGATATCTTCTGACCATCCAGAAGATTGCGCTTGCTGAGGATATCCATCCCTTTCTGACTCATATGTCCAAGTCGCATGTGCCACAACTTAGATGCTTCTGATTCCGATTTGGATGAACTACCTACTACAGTCACGCCAAAAATTATTGTTCCTTGTAATATGTACAAGGACTTTTGTCTGACTCTCGTCATGACTTCAACATCATCCTTGATGACCATGAGAACACCTCCTGCAGCAGACATCCGACATCCTTTGAAGTCCAGAACTCCTAACGATATCAAATTTTTCTTCAGTTGCGGAACATGACGGACCTCTGTCAATGTCCTCATCCGATTGTCATAATTTTTGATCTAAATGGAATCAATTCCAATTATTTTATAGGCTGCATCATTGCTCATGATGACGTTTTCATCATCAATCTTCTGATAAGTCGAGAGCCACTCTCTGTGCAGAGTCATATGATAGGAACTTCCTGAGTCGAAAACCCAACTCTCCTCCAAGCATCTCTAATCAGACACCATGAGAGCCAAATCGTCATCAGATTCGCTATTATGGTGTTCTACTACAGCAACTATGTCTTTCTTCTTCTTCTTAGGGCAGTTCTTCTTCCAGTGACCCAGTTCTTTGCAGTAGTTGCAGATGTCCTTCGAATTGATGTTCTTCTTCTTCAACTTATCTTTTTAGAATTTGTCTTTTCTGTGGTTGTTACCAACCCTGAGACCTGAGTCTCCACAGCCTTGTCAGAAGCCTTATGACAAAGTTCACGAGTATGTAGACTTGATCTTACTTCTTCCAGAGTAATTGTGTCTCTTTCGATGATAACAGACTGAACAAAATTTTCGTACGACAGAGGAAGAGATACCAACAGAAGTAGGGCAGCATCTTCATCTTCGATCTTCACATTTATATTTCGTAATTTCATCAATAGAGTATTCATCTGATCAAGATGATCTTTCAGAGGGGTACCTTCTGGCATGCGGAGGGCGAACAAACGTTGTTTCAACAGTTTGTTGGTCAGAGACTTGGTCATGTAGAGACTCTCAAGTTTCGACCACAGACCGGCCGCTGTCTCTTGATCAGCGACTTCGATAATCACCTCGTCTGCCAGACACAAGGACTATAGAGTGTGCCTTCTCTTCTTGTGCCACTAAACTTGCGAGGTCAGACTCCTTTTCTTTGTCATTCGAGTCTTCCTCCTTCGATTTGTTCTTCGACACGTTCGTGAGCGACGCCCATACTCTCTGTTATTTCAGAAGTGCCCGCATCTTGATTTGCCAGATACTAAAACTATTTTGTATTGTAAATTTCTTGATGTTGACGATTTGTGATGCCATCTCTATGCCTAACGAAGGATCGATGATGAAGCCTCGCTCTGATGCTAGTTTGTTAAGTTTTCTACACGAGAGAAATTATGCACCGCGAGAAAACTCGAGAAATTTAAGGCGACGCAGAATTTTATTAGATGGAAGAAACAGAAGAGGATTACAAGATTAGAACATTTTCTTTTTAGACCCCTAAGGAGTTTATATAGGCATTCCCTTTAACAGAGGATAGGAATTAGAGACCAACTGAGTCTCTACATTAATCCCAAAAATAAAACACCTACTTTGTAATAAAGAAATAAATTAATTCCTTAACAATATCATGATAAGGAAATATACAGAATATGTCAGATAGATTTTATTTTACTTCTTTGAATCCAAACAGATTTCCAGTTAAAGTAGGATTCAATACATTATTTAACAAAATAAAAATAAATATCCTTTATTTATGTTAAAAAAAATTGGTCGTTACATCATAACCTCCTTAAAAATAAATTCGTCATCGAATTTGCTTAAGGGAAATTACATCAATCTATTTAAATAGTTCTGGAAAATCCTTTCTCATTTCATCTTCCAATTCCCAAGTGGCGTCTTCATCTCTGTGATGTGTTCACGCCACTTTCATCATAGGTACCATCTTATTCTTTAAATGCTTGGTCTGGTACTCCAATATCTATATAGGTTGTTCTACGTATGTCAAGTCCACATTCAAGTTCAGTTCTTCCATATTCACTATATTTGTATCATCATGCTGATATTTGTGCAACATTGACACATGGAAGATATCATGCAGTGTCCATATGATGACGGAAGCACGAACATGCAGGCTGCATCTCTAATCAATGCAAGTATCTCAAATGGACCAACATACCTAGGGCTCAGCTTGCCCTTCTTGCTGAATCTCATTACTCCCTTTATTAGGGAGACATTCAACATCACTCGATCTCCAACCTTGAAGATCTGTTCTCTTTGTTTCTTGTCAGCATAAGTCTTTTACCTTGTGAATGCTGCCTTCAACCTTTCTCTAATAAGGCAAACCTTTTCAGCATCCTCCATGGTTTGCTTTAATATCTCTTCTGACAAGAATTGCCGTCCTCCCACCTCGCTCTATTAGATGGGAGAGCGACATGGCCTTCTGTACATGGCTGCAAATGGTGACATGCTTATGTTGGAGTGATAACTATTATTATATGCGAATTCAATCAGTGGGAGATAAGTGTCCCAAGACGATTAAGGCTCTCGGTCACGCATGACACTTTTGTCACGACCGTGATAAGGTCAAGTACAATCGTGATCAGCTTGGTCACGATTATGAGCAAGAGCTACGCAGTCAAATTTTGGCTAAGACTGAAAATGACTATGAAAAAATTGGGCACGACCATGACAAGGTTCAACACGGACGTGATTGGTAAAAAATGCCTTTTATGATGTTTTAAACTATTTTCTAATATATATATATATATGTTATGTATGGATGTGTATTGGTTGTATATTACACACAAAAAATAGTTGGTGTATATGCATGCTACACCAACCATAATGTATGGATGTCACACATAAATATGGATGTTTTAAATTATATTATGACTGAGTATGGATGTTACACGTAAAAAATTGTATTAGATTTGGATTTTAAGATTTATGTAAATTATAATATTAATAACATATAAAGGATTTAATAAAAATTAATATTAATATATTGTGACACAACTTTTTTTAATAAAAATTTAAATTAGTAATTACATAAATTATTTTTTTATGTGTTTGTAATTATTATTTTAAATAAATAAATATGTATAATATTTTTATTTACTACAATTATATACCTCATAAAATAATAAATTATATTCTTAGTTCTTACTTTTCATCCAAACACCCACTAAAATTTATCTATCAAATCAACTTTTTAAATTCCCATGATTACATTTTTCATCAAAACACCAACTTAAACTTTTCTGTCAAATCGATTAGTTCTCAAGAACTAACGGAAACTCAAAGTTTCAATGTCAAACACAACCCTAAAATGTACATGATAATGAAAGTGAAATGAAATAATAAGTCACATGCCATGATTGTTTATGAATGATAAAAATGCATATTCTTATTGTCTGATATGTAGATGATGAGTCTGAAGTTAAGAAGGTGTCATTATATTTATGTTTCAAAAATGTTATATGAAGAATGAATGATAAAGATGATGTAATGTCATGTAAAGATCACATCATGTTATAGTTCATGACATGCATGTTCATATGTTATTATCATTATGATAATGATGCATCACACGTAATATCATGTGATAAGATATTCTTTACATGTTCTAATTGAGAATCATGCACTCTGGATCCATGCAGATAATCATGATTAAGTGATAGATGATAACTCAAGTTCATGATGAAGTGTTATACATGCTTATGGTTAAATAAGTTTTATGTAATGAAGTCTTTAGATATTTAATGTCTCGTGAGATGTTAGAAGAAAATGATGTCATATGATTATAGAAAAAAAATATTTATTATGATTTTTTCTCTAAATTGTTAAGTCTTCCATTTTTTATTGACGTGTGATGAACGAACTAATGATGTGAAATTTCTCTAAATGCCCAAAACTTTTATGGTGAATTTCAAGTCATTACAGTGGCAATAGGTGAGGTTGAGTGCGACGACGATTGTCATCCATCCTAGGACACAAAAACACAAAGTTCTCATGCCGAGGATTGGGGTGTGCAAGGCGAGTGAATCCCCATGGCCGATGAACTGTCTACTGAACTACTTGTACTGCACTTAAAGGAGATTATTTGTGTGTGTCGTCGATCTTCCATTGGATGGCGTCCAAAGAGTGTCCAGCCTAATCTAATGGGAAGGAAGCCCATTAAATACTTTATATATATATATATATATGTGTGTGTGTGTGTGTGTGTGTGTGTGTGTGTGTGTGTGTGACTACTTCAACGATCATACAAATTAACGTGATAACTGATGCTTTGAATTTGTAATAATAAAATTACTAACAAGTGCACTAGGCATATCAAAATAATAAAGTATAGAGTAGAGTGTCGAACCCATGAGAAACTAATTAAATCTAATCTATCTCAATAATCTACTAGGAGAAGGAAAATGTTGTTGTAATAAAAATAGAAAATTAAAGATGCAGAAAATAAATGATAAACAAATAAAAGAAATTGGTGTTGAGTCTTGAAAATTATGGACGATTAATGTAAAGATAACCACCTTTGTAATAGTTGAGTTATAACAAACAATAGTAGTATCGATTTTTATGATGAATTAGTACCTAAAGTATTGACTTCTCTCAAGACGAGTAAACCAAACTATCTTAAATTCTAATAAAACTAATAACCGCAAATGACGAGTCAATTATTAATCTTATAAATAGTTAAGATGCATTAATATGTATCTTTTATACTATTATTCACCCACAAATCTGGATAGAATAATAGATGGCACGAAATCTGGCACAAATCTTTTATACTATTATTCAAGTCTTGAAAATTTCTTTTCTGCACTAAAGCACGAATTCTCATATCTCAAGCACTCAAACAACACAAACACATGCTTTTTTTTCTCCTAGGGCCTTTATTTATAGTCTTTAGGTGTCCCAAGAATTTTGGTAAATTAAGTTTCGATTTGATTGGAAATTTTTTTATGTCAAAATAATAAAATTTCGGAATAGAATTTGATTGAACTTCAAAACTTCTTCAAATCTGAATAAATATATTTCCTAATGATCATTGAGATTTAGGATAAAATTTGGAATTAATTTGCACTTGGAATTCTAAGAAAAGTGAAAGAAATATCGAAGTCAGCTTTCGTAATGCCTCATAAGAACATCATAACGATCTGAATATGGCTTCTCATGGCCTGTAACACTGATTTCACGGTCTTCTAAATCGAAATAAAAGTTATATTTTCACGGTCCGTAACATTCTGGTCACGACCCATAACTCGGACAAGTTTCTAGATAAATCTGAGCATTTTAATAGATCATTACGAGTCTTTTACGGTCATGCTGATACAGCTGTTATATAACTCTCACGACCCGTTATATTTTTTAAACTTTCACATTCATTTTTAATTTCTGGCATCATTTTAACTCTGATTTAAGCGTGATTTTCTCCGATGAATTCGTGATTAATTTTCTTCTTTTTTCTGTAATAAAATATATAATTTGGATAGATTTCTACTTTTATAAAAATTAAAGCAAATAAAGCCATAAAATGATTTATATTATTTGAAAATAAATCGAAATGTGATTAAATGCATGACTAATTATATGTTGTATTTTACATACATTAATAACTATATTTTTCATCTATGATTTATAATCATGATTTAATCATTAATTTAGTTGAATGACAAAAAATGCAATATGGAAAGGCGTGTTATATATTCATTAGTCTCTTCATTCAGAGGTCGTTTTAGGATGAAACTGCACATCATTTTTTTTCTTGTAATTAGCAAAAGAGATAACAATCAGAACATAGACTAAAAAAATTAGAGAAATTAATTTCGTGAACAATTAATAATTCTGCACACTTGAAAGAAAGAACATTTTTCATGCTATTTCACTACAAGAAAAACGTGGATTACCGACGGTCCGAACCGTCAATAATCAGTCCGAAAATCGTCGGTAACACAATTACCGACGATTTTTCAGTCGGAATCGATCCGTCCGAAAAACGCTCGTCGCAAACGAATTTGCGACGGTTGAAAAAAATTCGTCAAAAATATCGACGGTTCTGGCCGTCGGAACAGTCCCCGGCGGTTCGACCCGTCGAAATTTTCCGACGGTTGCAACCGCCGGAAAAGTCCCCGGCGATTCGAACCGTCGATATTTCCAACGGTTGCAACCGCCGGAAAAGGCCGAAGGTCCGAGCCGTCGATATTTCCGACGGTGGCAACCGCCGGAAAAGGCTTCTGGCCGTCCGAGCCGTCGATATTTCCGACAGTCGCAACCGCCGGAAAAGATCGGCGGTCCGAGCCGTCGAAATTTTTCGACTGTCCCAACTGTCAAAACTTTAGACGATTGTCGCAACCGTCGCAAATAATTTTTTAAATATAAAAAAATTAGCAGCCGGATCCGGCCGCCGACGCTGGAGGCCGGATCCGCCGCCAGGAGGCCGGATCCGCCGCCAGGAGGCCGGATCCGGCCCGCCTAGCGGCCGATCCGGCGCTAGGCGGCCGATCCGGCCGCTGGAGGCCGGATCCGGCCCGCCTAGCGGCCGATCCGGCCGCTGGAGGCCGGATCCGGCCCGCCTAGCGGCCGATCCGGCCGCTGGAGGCCGGAACCGGTCGCCTGGCGGCCGGATCCGAACGGCCATGGTCGGATCCGACCGACAGTAGAGAGAGAGATGCCGGCGCGATGCGAGAGAGAGAGATACGCCGGCGCGGGAGAGGGTCGCCGGCGTCGGGCGTGGGAAGGTCGCCGGCGTCGGGCGTGGGAAGGTCGCCGGCGTCCGGCGCGCAGGAGAGGCCGATCTCGCGGCGTAACCGGCGTCCGGCGTCCGGCGTCCGTGCTCGCGGCCGGGAGAGGGAGAGAGGAGAGGAGGGAGAGAGAGAGGAGTGGAGGGAGGAGGGAGAGAGAAGAGGGAGGAGGAAAAATATATAAAGGAAAAAATTTGGAAAGAAAGCGGGAAAAAGGGAAAAAAATGGGATAACGAAATTTTAATTACCGACGATTTCGGTTGTCGAAAACATAAATAATAAAAAAATTTATTTTATTTAATTATATATAATATTTATTTTTTATTTTACCGACGGTTTGAACCGACGGTGATATTTACCGACGGTCAAAATCATCGGTAATTGTGACGGTTTGGATATCCGTCGAAAATTGCGGCGGATTTATCGACGGTTATGACCTTCGAAAATTGCTGCGGATTTTGCGACGGATGGATATCCGTCGAAAATATCGACGTTCCTAAGCGTCGTAATAATATAATCAATTATATAATTAATTTTTTTTATTTTCGACGGTCAAAACCATCGGTAATTGCGACGGTTTGGATATCTGTCGGAAATTGCGGCGGATTTACCGACGGTTATGACCTTCGGAAATTGCGGCGGATTTTGCGACGGATGGATATCCGTCGAAAATATCGATGTTCCTAACCGTCGAAAAATTAAATAATAATATAACCAATTATATAATTAATTTTTTTTATTTCCGACGGTCAAAACCGTCGGTAATTGCGACGATTTGGATATCCGTCGGAAATTGCGGCAGATTTACCGACGGTTATGACCTTCGGAAATTGCGGCGGATTTTGCGACGGATGGATATCCGTAAAAAATATCGACGTTCCTAACCGTCGAAAAATTAAATAATAATATAACCAATTATATAATTAATTTTTTTATTTCCGACGGTCACAACCGTCGAAAAATCCGTCGAAAAAATTTAATAATAATATTAAAAATATATAATTTAATTTTTTATTTCCGACGGTCCTAACCGTCGGAAAAGTCGTCGGAAATTGCGACGGATGGTTATCCGTCGAAAATATCGACGTTCCTAATCGTCGATAAATTAAATAATAATATAATTAATTATATAATTAATTTTTTTATTTTCAACAGTCGTGACCGTCGGAAAATCTGTCGAAAAAATTTAAACCGTCGAAAAATCCGTCGAAAAAATTTAATAATAATATTAAAAATATATAATTTAATTTTTTATTTCCGACGGTCCTAACCGTCGGAAAAGTCGTCGGAAATTGCGACGGATGGTTATCCGTCGAAAATATCGACGTTCCTAATCGTCGATAAATTAAATAATAATATAATAAATTATATAATTAATTTTTTTATTTTCAACAGTCGTGACCGTCGGAAAATCTGTCGAAAAAATTTAATAATAATATAAAAAAATACATAATTTAATTTTTTTTTCGACGGTCATAACCATCGGAAAAGTCGTTGGAAATTACGATGGATGGATATCCGTCGAAAATATCGACGTTCCTAATCGTCGAAAAATTAAATAATAATATAAATTATTTCCGACGGTCATAACCGTCGAAAAATACGTCGGAAACGGAACCGTCGAAAAATCCGTCGCAAATAGCGACGGATTTAGAATCGTCGAAAATTATCCGTCGGAAAATCGCGATTTTCTTGTAGTGTTTGGTGAATTCTTTGCGTAGGGGCTTCACCTAAAGTAATTCCATACTAAATTCAAGTGATTAAAAGCTATTCATATTTTAGGTAATTTTAATACTTGCCAATAGTAATCTATTTGACATACTTATATTATTTATAAACTTCTTGTTATTTCATTTATTTACATAGACAAAAAAATCCTAAAGAAAAAGGAAAAGAACTATGTAGGTGACAATTTTTTAGGCGGATCTTTTTTTTTTTAACATTCGTTCCGGGCCAATTATTTTGCGCACTTCGACATGGACCAAGAACAGGACAGCTCTGGGCCGTGCACCAAAACAATGATATGTGTGATATCTTGAGCCCAAAACAATGATCCCTGACTTATTCTCATTTTTTTTTCTAGAAGATGCAAACAATATACATCATTTAAATAATTCAAAATTGAATTGATTGATTCAAAGGATAAATGGATTAAATTATCTTGATAAAATAAATCAATAGGAAATAATGCATCATCATTCTCTCTCTCACTCTTACATATATATATATATATATATACATATATATGTATGTATATATGTATATATATATATATATATATATATAACTGATACATTTGACTAAAAATTGGGAACACTTCTTGCAGTCTATTGATGGTTTTGTATAGTAATCTTTTTACGACGAATGCCAAATAAAAAAAGAAGATCTTCTTTTGTTTTGTATAGTTACTTGATCATCAAATATATTGGTTTCTGCTCCTTCATCACCCTTCAATTTGACATGCCATCAACTCCAAAAGGTTCGAGTTCAAGGCTACAAAACATCTGTGAAGACAAATTATTTCTGATCACTGATGTCACCAGTGGTTGCTCTCTCTCTCTCTCTCTCTCTCTCTCTCTCTCTCTCTCTCTCTCTCTCAATTGTCAAAGCCAAGAGGCAACTCAGCAGGCCTCATCATCGGAGTGGATAAGATTGACATATATGGTCGACACTAATCATCTGTACATGCTTGCGTCAATACAATTACCTGATTGATGATCCATTGACTCCGGTCTATTATTGAATCATCAACAGGAATCTTTTTTGAAGCATGGAGACATGGGGCGGTTGCTTATTCTGTGAGAATTATAAAACAACTATGCATGCACGCATGCAGTAAGCATGCACGCAAGGACATGACTTGGAAGTTGGAACCATAAACAAAACTACTTATAGCAAGTCTAAACCTTTCAATCCTCCAGCTGCACTCCTGTACGTGCCACATCGATCGGTTGTCCCTCTCATGCACAGTCACGAACATTCTCTCTCCTCCATGATTCTGGTTTAATAAAGCTTCCGAATTAGAACAATGTCCCTATCTGGATCACAATAATTCGATGGAGGAGGAGGAGGGTCTCTTGTGCCCACTTGTCAACTGCTCTCTCATGGTTTACTTGGCTCTTGGGATGATGAAAGGTGGGGGAGAGTGCCAGTTAATTTGGGCCCAACTCATGGTCAAAATATACATATATGTAGATTCATAGGAAGGAAGCAAAGTGTATGCGTCGGTATCATTTTCCATTCTTAAGTCTGCTTCAATGTGTGTATAAACTATGATGTGACTGTTCACAGGTCTAACCAATAATGGCCAAGAGGGAGGGAGGGATTGCAGTTGCAGGCATATATGGATGGAGAATGCACCATGCCAACAAGGAAAGGAGGAAATGAAATGGTTTGGAGAGCAGTAGTGAGCGGGTGCTGAGTGTGCACAATGGAGACCACTTGGCCTCTTCTATGGATCTATTCACAGTTGTTAAGTTTGTTTAACTTGACATCAGATACAGATGTAAGCAAGACGAAATGCATACTGGCCAATATATATAAAGACAAAGTGAGGAAGAATTCTAAGTTCTAATTAGTCCAGGGAATGGTCCACTACATATATAGACGTTTTTGACTTTGAATGCCACAGTAAGATAGTAATATGTATGAAACCCGTGAGCGACCAAGTTGTGTGAGAGAGGCCAAAGCTGTCAACTCCCACTTCAATTCTGTCATTATGTTGTTTTCCATACAGATGGTCATTTGAAACATATATAATTTTCTTCGGATGAAACCATGGATTGGTAATTAATTGGCACTAATTCAAAATAATCCGCCCGGCCACCCGATGAGTAAAAAAGACTTTTATATGACTTCTGTTAAATCAGTATTTTTATAATATTAAATTCTACTCACAGTGTAAATTATCAACCTGAGATGTTGATTCTTCTTGTAGAAATCTTGGACTTTTATTTGCAATGTTTTGTTTTTATTTTTTCCTGCTAGTCTTGTGACATTCTTTTGTAAGAGTTGTATATATTTAAATATTGAGGAGATGAGGGCCGAAAGATAAGTAGGGAAGAACAAAGATAAACAAAGTCGAGTTAGCTACTTAACAAAATCCGGGATTATTTTACCGGAAAAACTACTGATTATTTTTCCAAAACATTAAGAAAGTTTTTAAGCTTACTATTAATTGTTTCTACAAATTAAATAAACTCGCTTTGAAGAAAAGTAACCTTCACAAAATAAATAATGAAAAAGAAAGCATATTACCAAGTGATAAAATTGGATGAAAAGGAAAGAGAAATTGTACTTTTTCTTCAATCTGACCATCATTATAGAACGAAAAAAGTTACAAGCTAACTACCGAAAGATAAGAAAATAACAATCATCATCATTTCTTTATTAATAACAGTCGAAAATGTCGATTGTACTTTAAGCGAGTAATTTGCATTTTTGTTTTTGTAATTTCAATTGTAATAGTGATAGCAATTTTATATCTCGGAAATTATATATGAAAGCACTGAAATATCAGAATCAGGGTAAAGTAGCTAGGCATGAACAGGTGATCCCAATGAGATAGCATTATGCACTGCAGCAGCGATCGATTAGTCCAAGGTTTTATATATATATATATATATATATATATATATATATATATATTCTTTTATTTCGATAAATTTGAGGTATATTTATATATTCTGCTTCATTGTTGTTCACGCAAATTTGTGGTGATGACTCTACCCAAAACAAATAAATATATATATATATATATATATAATATATAATATATATACTTACGACATGTGATAATTAGGATGCACAGGCGTCATGTTGTCATTGTTCTTGGTGTCCCTTCTCTTCACCATTGATACTTCTTCCCGATCATGGGATCTCTGCACCATTCAACCACAGCCATGCACTCCTGGACAACTTTCTCTTTCCGGTCTACTTCTCGTAGCGTTATTGGCTAATATGGAAGCAGAATAATAAACTCTTAAAAATGTCCGAAAATAAATTCGGAAATTACTAAATTCTGATCGATCGAGTGGCATGATTTTCTCTAATCAACTGAGTGAACACAAGACCTCCTATTGATCAGGTAATGACAGCGTCCAAGGAGTGGGGACGGCGAGAGAGTGACCACCAGTGCAGTGAATTCATATATAGAGAGCAGCTAGCTGCAGACTCAGTCCAGCAGCACATTTAATGGAGCCTTCAGCAGCTTGCAGATGGACGCAGCAGTGACAGCCACAGGAGGAGGCCCCCTCCCCGTAAAGGAAGGCAGACATTAGAGGCTCGTGAAGGTGCATAGTAAAGATGCATGCACTTCCGTGAACTGTCAAGTTGGGGCCGCTTGTCGATTCGCTTGTACGCTTGTGCGCACAACAATATCTAAAGCCGCATTCCAATTGGATGGCCCCTGATATAGTAATATTTCTCACCGTGTTTGTTGCACCTCCCCCCTCTCTCTCTCTCTCCTCTTTCCAGAACTGGAGGCTGAGATTTTTACTGGCCCTGTGAGGTTTCAGTGTCGTTTAGCTTCACCATTCTTGGCCAAGTTGTTTCGTGCTCCCTTCTCATCAGTGAGCTATACCTGCTGAGCTTGAGGCTATAGACTGCTAGGAGTAGGCTGCTGTCCCACTTCTATCCTTTTTTTTCTGCTTATTCCTCTTGAACTATTTTTTTTTCGCGTCTTTGGAATATTTCGTCTTTGGAATATTTCGCTGACCCCTGAATTATACCGTCTCTTCTACTTAAGTTCATCCGTTAACATATGTTAACTTTTCCGTTAATTTTTATTTACCCTCATAACTTAAAATAATATAAATAGTAAATATAAAAAAATGCAGGGGGGCATTTCCCCTCTGACACCCAATGAAGTAAATTTTTTATTTTTATAATATATTATTTTATATTTTTCAATATTAGAGAGAAGGATAATTTGGTCAACTCATAAATAAAAAGATATAAATTAACGGAAAAATTGACAGAGGTTGACGGATGAACTTAAGTGAAAAAGACGGTATAGTTCAAAAGGGTCAGCGGAATATTCGAAAGATGTGAGTAGACGCAGAAAAATTCATAGTTCAAGGGAGTCAACGAAAAAAACTTTTTTTAACCTATAATAGTATTAGATTAATTTTGAGTAGTAACATTAAGTTTTTTTAGTCAATCAGACCTTGTCTTTTTTTTTTTTTTGCCAGTATCAATGTCCTAAAAGTAGCATCGATTGTTTAACATAAGGGTTATACATATTGATTATAAATTAGAAATCTTGAGTTCTATTAATTTGATATCATGTTCCTGCATCTAATTATGACCGGTGACCGGTGAGATTTGGAGTTAATTTTTTTTACATTTAAATTCGAGACTTCTACGATCAGGAGCTACTATTCAGTCAAGAATATTGAGCGAGAGAAAAAAAAACATGATATTTTACTTGGAAGAAATTAGGAGTGTTCATGCGTCGCATCGGGTTGACATTTCTTTGAGGACAAATTCGATCCAATCCGATCCAATTCAGATCGGATCGGGTGGTCCAATTTTTCTTTTTTTAAAAAAAAAATTCTCACTGTTTTAAATTTATTAGAAAAAAATAATTTTAATATTTATTGTATAGAATAATTTAAGTTTCCTAAATATCTAAATGTTATTCTCATACTTAAAATAATTTATTTTAATACTTTTAAAATTCTAAATCAAATATAAGGTTAAGTTTAAAAAATTAAAAAAAATAATCATACTCGACCCGACCATCCTTCAGCTTGTGATCCGTTTGGACCTCAAGTCGATTAGGTCGGGTCAAATCTTTAGATTCATCAGATCGATTCGTTTGGACCCTATGAACACTTCTACATGAAACGGTGGAAGAAAGCAAGAAATCAAGTAATTTAGCTCTTTGTTGCACGCACATATCGGAGTGATAAGAAACGCCAACATGCAAACAGACAAGCGTAAAAGACAATCCCATTTATTAAGGTCTTGAATTCCCACGATATATATATATTATAAATCTACGCCATAGATTCTAGAACTCATTCTTGCTTGTGTCCAAGTTAAGCATCCTTAGACAGTAGTTTTAGCTTTTAGGTATCTTTCGAACACTGGCCAAGTTGAAGCTATATATGATATTATAAATCTTAATTTGGACAGATGTATGAAACCTGTATGACAAACACAAGATTTGTCTAAGTACCTTTGTGATAATCTTCTTTGCCTAATAATCCAAGCCCTCGCCCACTGACCGTGTCATATTCTTACTCATATTCACACCTAAAATGTTGATATTTCCAATTATTTCATTTTCCCCGTTAGGTGATGCAGTGAGAGGAATATAAAATTCTATATTCCCTACAGTACTAGGACTTGTATCCTTCCAAAAGTCTTCAAAATTCAGAATCTCTCATGACCGAAACCCACACGGTATGAAGACTCGATAATTGAGGCATGAGATGGAGCAAAAGTTTTTGGGACAAAAGATATTCATATAATAAAAGTGCATGCATGGAGCGAAACGGCTGAGGAGCAAACTGTACATGTGCATTGCTTGTTGGAGCTCTGATCATTCACAGGGTCAATGCATTGCGTGTGGAATTCAGCAACAAAACAATCGTATTTGCTGTGGGATGAATGAAACTGATCAGCTGCATATGGAGCATTAAGACGTTTGATTCCATATTTAGTCTCCATCAGACCTTTGAAAAATCCTAGTGGAAGACCTGTGTTTGTTTCCTCTCTCTCTCTCTCTCTCTCTGGATCCCCCACACCGATATCACCTTGCACGTCCACGTCCATCTCCAGGTCCGGGCTCAACTTTGATTCATCATTAGCACATATGGGCGAAGGCAATTTATTGGTCTGACTTCCATGCGTGTGGAGCCAGAATATGTATAATGGACCTCATGCAGGAAGTAAGTTGACCAATGTCAGATTTCGAATGATTGCATACATTGATTCCACTAAGTTAAGGGGAACTATACATGTGAGAAAAGGGCGCACACTTTCTTCCTCAGATTCATGACCTCTAAATTTAGAAAGGGAAAGAAAACAAAGATTTCATATTAATATATGTCAAGAAATGGATAATGTTCATGTGGTGTGCACACTTTCTACGATTCTTGATTTCTTGGACATCTCTTTTATTTTTTCCATGTATAAATCAGGAGCAAAAGATCTTTTGATTCTTTTCAATTGATATAAAGAGATTTCAAGTTCTGTTACAAAATTTAGTAGTTGTAGTTCTATTACAAGGTTTCTTAGGTATCACATATCAAAATAATTATGAAGGTTTAATAGGAAAAAAACATATATTTTGCAAGTTACTAGTGATCAAAATATCCAATGGATTAATCTTATGCCTTTGAGAATTGAGGCTAGTGGATGGTACGATCTAGCAATTCTACAGCCAGATTGCACCAATTTCATTAATTCCAGTGTGGGCATCTCTAGAGAAGTTTTAAATAAATTTATATTAAGTTAGCGACACATAAGCATTCAATTACGAATATTATTTGTAGGTTAAATAATTTATGTCAATTATTTTATAATTCGATGTAAGTAATGATGTGAATGTGAATGTTTTTTTTTTGTTGTTGTATCATCTCAGTGTTCCAAAAGTGACATCGATCTTTAAACCTATGCGACGTTAAGAATTATACGTACTAGTCATGAGTCGGAGACTGAGCTCATCGTTAATTCCGACTTGACTTCCAACGAAAATTTTTTATATTCACAAATATTAAAATTCGTAATATTTAATTAAACGATGAAAAGGTAATATATACTTGTGAATGTAAATGTGTGATATGAAGATTTATAACCTGCCGACCTTATCGTATCTTGAGTCATTATCAAAATGTGGTGGCTGTGTAACCTCAATTCTGAGATTCCTATATTTTCTTCAAAACATAACGCGTGATTTGATTTTTTTTTGTTGCTTATTAGCATATTCGCAATTATATATGAACATGATATTAAATCGGAGGTGTACAATTGATTGGGTGATTGAATCCGCGTCAATCAATAAAACGACATCTGCCGACTAGAAATTTTAGCATTTTACAGTAAAATGTGATCAACTTTAAGCCGACAAATATCCATAGACCATACAATTAGATTGGTGACCGTGACCATAATATTTTCCAGTCATTTCAATTATATAGTTAAATCTATTTTATGGAAAGTTTATCATTTCAATTTTTTAGGAAATTAGTAACCAATTCTTAACCATTCAATTAATTAGCTCTACATTAATTAGGAAAAACCAGCAGTATGTACATGGCAATTTATTTGACCACAAGGCCAACATATTATGATATGTGCATACTAGGGTGGTTGTTCCCCTGCTCCCACTCCAAATCTTTCCGGTGAGAGAATTTAATTTCTGTCTATCCCTGTGATTCCCGAATCCCCAGGAGGCCCAATTTCTCACAAAAAAAATTATTTTTTAAGAAAAAATATATCATAAAAAAATTATAACAAATATATGTATCTAAATACTGTAACATATTACAAAAATCACACCATAAATTTTCATAAATTATAAATAATAACATTGAATAAATTATAACTTAAAAAATTTATTTATTTTATATGTATATATATGTGGGGATAGGGGATTTTTTTTAACAATTTAAGTTTTTAGAAAAATAGATAGCACTAATTTCACAAAATATTAGAGTGATTTTGAGTTCAACCTTTGTTGATGCTCATATTAAAAATTATTTTTTTTCCTCTTACGTGATGATTCTCCCACACTTCAGGAAATACTAAGATTATAAAATTAATGATATTATTGTAATACCCTTGATCTGATCAATTTATCGTTCGCTTTGAATCATTAATCCGCGCAAATTTAAAATGCTTCTTGAAAAATGAAAGGAGTAGCATATAGGGATAACTGCATATAAGTCTACGAACGACTTTGTATTTTATTTATGTTGGACTATTCAATTAATACCCTTGGTCGATCTAATTTATTGAGTCTCATGACCCTTGTTTGTCACACTAATTTCTAGTAGTTTTAGAATGATTTTGAGTTTAAATCTCGTTGATGCTCATATTAAAAATTATATGTTTTCTTTTCTTACATTGTGATTATCCCTGCACGTGAGGGGAATATTAAGACTAGAAAATTAATGATATTATTGTAATAGTTCTGACGTGATCAAAATATTGTTCGCTTTGAATCGTTAACTCATACAAATTTAAAATGCTTCTCAATAGATGAAAGGAATTGCTTATAGGGATAAGTACATGTAAACTCAGAGTGTCTCTATGTTTTGCTCATATAAGACTGTTCAATTAATACCTTTGGTCCCAAGATTTTTATTGAGTGATTCATATTGGCTCATGATTCATGTTTTTTATATGGATAAAATTTTCATGCGAAGTCGTCTCTGATACAATTATCTTAAATTTCCAAGTAATTGAATAATTGGAGGAGTTTTTGTTTAAATCTTTCATCTATAATATTATTAGTTAAAAAGTGATGGCAATATCAAATGTTATGTTAAAGAAAAAGGTAAGAAGTCATTTATAACGTTATAATATTAACTTTTCATACGTTAAAAATATAAACATAAAAACTAATAATATTGAAAATTTAAATATAAACTAATAAAAACTCTTATGAGAAACAAATATTTTAGCTTTATTATATATCGTTCAGCTAGATAAGTGTATATCTTATATTGTCATGTTTTATGCAAAATTTTGTACTTAAGTAATTTACCCTTTGTAATCTAAAGAACTATTGTCATTTTTATTAGTATTGTAATATTTTAAATCAAATTAAATAACTAGTATTCAACTAATTCTGTTTTAATCAATCAAGAGTGAAAGGGAAAAAATGTAAACCACAGTCATTAGTTTCATCCTAGTTTAAACTTGAGATATGAAATTTAGTTTAGTTCTTAGAAATTTTATATGATTAAATCACAATTTTCTTTCATTTTGATGATTATAATTATATGTTCTTTTTTAGTTACCATTTTATCTCATTGTGCAACTAATTATAAAAACAATTAAAGTCCTTTTTTACAATCAATAAACATTAATTAGTTATTAAAAAGTGTACTTGCTTTCTTTTTTGACTTTTACGACTTAATACATTTAGTCTCTCCTAAATTCGAATGTTGTTAGGAATGAAACTAAAGTCATATTTTTTTTTACTCTGACATTGAATCAAGCTAAAATTAGTATGATTAACATTTGACGGAATCTGAATAAAAATTTTAGGGTCCATGTTTGCAGAATCGGACAGGAAACACAGTCTTACTCCGTCTAATTTTGCCAAACACCATTCACAAATCAAGTTCCGAGGCAAAAATAAGATTGTTGGAGCCGGGGTCACGTGACCTAGTTTCACCATTTTTTTTAACCGAAAGTTGTTATAATTTTTATTTTTATTTTTTTTGTTTTGAGTTTGAAGTGACCATTTTTGTTTTTATTTTTAAAATTCATTTTCTTTTTTTCCTTTTCTTTTCTCTCACACCATATTGTTTATAAATAAAATATTTAATAAATATAAAATAATTTTAATAAGTAATTACTATGATATTATTTATTACTTATTATTTCATTAAATAATTTACTATTTCATTAAAATTTATTAATTTAAAAATGATTTTTTATAATTAAATAATATATTTTTAACAAAAATTTTCCCATAAAATTTTAATTATTAATATAATTATATTTCATAATTAAAATAATTATTTTTAATTCAAAATCCATCAAAAATTCATTTATCACGTCTACTTTTTTCTATTACATCAACCACCTTATTCCTCATAATCAAATTTCACCCCAAACAAACACAACTCAAACTGATGCACCGGAAATTTAGAAATAACTACGGTTCTATTTTCAAACGATCCCTAAGCGAAAATTGAGGATCACATGACCTTGATTCTCAGTCTAATTTCATCTTTTTGATGAAATGAAACCTATATATTTTTCAAACTTGCTTTCCATTTTTCTCTCTCTTATATTTTTCACATTGAATAATTAATTAAAATATAATATATTTAGTATAAAGATTAATTTAATATTATTTAAATTATATTATATTTTGTTAAATATAATTTATTATAAATATAATTTATTATATTTTAATAAGATGTAATTTAAAATTTTAACACAATACTTTAATTTATAATCAATATTTATTAATTAACAATTTTATATTTTATATTTACACTTTTTAAATTTCATTTAAATGTTCATAAAATTAATCTATCACGTTAATTTTTCAAGTCTAATTATTACATCTCATTCTATCTAAGCTCATTCGAAACTAATTTATCAATTTAATTATTTAAAAAAAATTTGAGAAATTATTATTCTATTTGCCAAATTTAAGGAAAAAATGCATGGTTCTCGTTTTTTTCGTTTGGTGAGTTTTACTTTTTTTATTGCCATATTGATTAGGACATCCAATCAAAGAAGTGCAAAAAGAACAAAGAAACAGTTTTTTCTTTCAAATTGTCTGCCAATAGTGCTAGTCAAACGTATCTAGAATCTTTTCGCACTTCAGATCAGCATAGTCAAGTTTTCTTTATTAATTTATTTTTTAATTGTAGAGTTACTATTTCCCCTTAACAAACCACAAGAAACAAATTGTGGTTTTCATTTTCTTCTCATTTATATATTACACGAACCGGACCAGTTCAATTGCGATTAGTTCAACTACGAATCGGTCGATAATTCGGTTTTTTTATTAGTTTAATCACGAATCGACCGATAATCTGATTCGGTTTGATATCAAAATAATTTTTGACGTTGAACCAGATAAAATCGGTTGAACCGGTTCAATTCAAGTTTTGAAACATAAAATTAAAAAAAATGATAAAATTAGTAAAGTTAGAAAAGAAAAAAAGAAAGGAATATGAAAAAAGTAAAAAATGACAGAATATGATATGTATAAAATTAAATAAGAATTAAAATAAAAAAAGGTCAGTATTCAAAATTTATTAATATTAAAATGAAAATTATTAAAGGTCATAAATAAAGAAAATAAAAAGAAAAGTGTTAAAGAGAAAAAAGAAACAAGAATAATTTAAGATAAATTTTATGAATATAGAATCTATCATTAATAAATAATTGATACTAAATTAATAATAGTCTATTTATATTTATATGTTAATTATTATTATTTATCATTATTAAAAAATTTAATAAATAAAATTATGTTATATTAGTTTTAAATATTTTTAATAAGTTATTAGTACAATATTCATTATAACTTATATTATATCCTTATAATTATTATAAATAATATTATTTTAATAAAATTTAATTCAATCTGATCGAATTCTATTGGATTGGTCCAATCGCGATCTAATAAGGAGTCCGATCCGATTACGAAAATATTGCCTAAAATATAAGATCATGAAAATGAAAATTGATTAATACATGCATATCCGGTTGGTAATGATTTAAACGCATCAATCATTGGCAAGATAAAACTTTGATCAAGCTAATAGTTTATTAATAAGCCTTGGTATCCTAAAAATTAATTTTATAGTTGCTTTGGTATGCTGTAGACGAGGTGGCGCCTGGCTGGAAAGGCGGATTCGCATGCATTATTGCCGGGAAAAATATTTTTTCAATTTTCTGAAATTATCTAGAAAATATTTTTCTAGAAGGTTATACAAAATAATGTATTTCGTTGACCGGTAGTTTCTTATTGCACAAAAAAAGATTATTGACAACGTCTTGAATTCTA
This sequence comes from Pontederia crassipes, assembly GCA_030549335.1. Classification (NCBI taxonomy): domain Eukaryota; kingdom Viridiplantae; phylum Streptophyta; class Magnoliopsida; order Commelinales; family Pontederiaceae; genus Pontederia; species Pontederia crassipes. The sequence goes on along the minus strand of CM060196.1, from coordinate 63,097,077 downwards.
TATCATTCATAATTCAGACACTTCAATAAAATCGTCTAGAATCTCACTATTTTGTATTGGAATCCTTTTATAAATTTTATGATCATTAAATTTTCATAATAAAAAAAATATTGTGGTAAAGAATTTCATAAATCTTTTTGTTCTTCCATTACTCTATTTCTTTTCCTTTTTTGTAGAAAAAATAAAAGCTATCAAAATATAAAAAAACCAATAGAATTTGTTATTAGAAAAAATCTCCTATAATCTAATTAATATTTATAATAACATATATTAATGCCATCATATATAGTGATCATATATAATAAAAAATAGAATTATTGATATATAGGTAAAAAAGTAGTACACCTGTTTTTAGACCGTAGGCTAAAAATCCAAAAGAATAATGTGAGAATTTGGTGGAATGTATACTATGTGACGTCTGGTTCTAGTCCTCACGTGTATAAATTTATTTTAAGTTTCAAATGAAATTAATATGGGAAAATATAAAGTGGATGAAATTTGACGAAAAAAATAATATATTTTAAAAAACAGAATAATAAACTACATAATTTTAAGAATGATCAAATCATCACATGCATCTTCTGTAGCTAAAATACTTTAAAATATGTCATGCACGGCACGGTTGACGGTCCTACGCTGAATAATTTAGGTTGATATCCAAAATATTCCTTGACTTACTTTAATTTATTCTATCCCCTAAACCAAATTTAAGTCTTACGAAATCATTCAATATATCGTGCAGACGCAGTGTCGTCACAAGGACAACCTAGGAGACTGTTCGACGGTTTCGTGCAGGAAATATTCAAGATCGCGCACTGGCTATTTTGGATTGCATGTACAACATATCACTTTTTCATTTTATTTTTTTTCACTTTTTTGAAAATTTCCGTGGACATAAAAGTTATTTATTAGAAAAGATAAAATATTTGTAACAAAACCATGGGAAACGGGAAGCTATATATATTCCTCCGATATTTACATTTTTCTGATAAAGATATATTGAATGATATTCCTTGACTTACTTTAATTTATTCTATCCCCTAAACCAAATTTAAGTCTTACGAAATCATTCAATATATCTTTATCAGAAAAATGTAAATATCGGAGGAATATATATAGCTTCCCGTTTCCCATGGTTTTGTTACAAATATTTTATCTTTTCTAATAAATAACTTTTATGTCCACGGAAATTTTCAAAAAAGTGAAAAAAAATAAAATGAAAAAGTGATATGTTGTACATGCAATCCAAAATAGCCAGTGCGCGATCTTGAATATTTCATGCACGAAACCGTCGAACAGTCTCCTAGGTTGTCCTTGTGACGACACTGCGTCTGCACAACGAAAACATACATACGATGCAAGGCAAAGACTCTCGGGTAAGGAGAAAAGCTCTTAAATTTTTTTTGACCTGATTGATGATTTGGACTAAGGCATACAGGAGTCCTCCAACTAACTCTCTAACTAATTTCATTGCGCGTCTTAGGACCCATACCTACGATGACAGGTGACAATCTTCCCCAATCGAAGGCGTTGCCGTCCTCAACAACTATGGCCTATCTTCATCTGTCGTTGGTGCACTCGTGTCGCTCACTGTCCCACGTGTTCCAATTACCTTTGAAGAGTCCTCTACGTTTTCATATATAACTTTTTCAACAGGTTGACATGAAACACTAGATGGATTTGTCATAGGTTCCGAAGAAGCTTCACCTTGTAAATCACCTTGTCTACTATCTAGGATATGATGTAAGGACCTTTGTGTCTTCTGAGACTCTGATGTAGGTTCCAAGTGCTTTCAACTAGCACGTCCACAACTTCACAAGAATCTTGTTCCCCACCTAGCTCGACATGCCTTCTCTTTTGGTCAGCAATCTTCTTCATCTTGCACACCGACTTGTATGCTTCTAGATTGTCTTGCCATCCTCGAGCCACTTGATATGGTACCTCGGCGCCATGTTATGATATCTCATACACTCTATTGCATTGCCTCGCTCCACTACATGTTGTACGAGAACTGAGCAATATTCAGTAGCTTGGTCCAAATTTCCAATCCTCCTGATCGGCGGCCACAAAGTGCCTAAGATATATTTCCAGCAGATGGTTGATCCTCTATGTTTGGTCGATCATCTGTGGAAGGAAGATGGGTTGCTGTTCACAGTGGGATGCGGGTTGCATGTCCCATGGTGTGAGGATATTCGACGGTCAATTTTGAAGGACCGCCACGACCCGAAATGGGCTGGCCATCTCGGTGCGGCTCAAACCTTGACACTGGTTAAAGACTCTTTCTTCTGACCTTAAATGATAGAGGATGCCAAGACATATGGTGGGAGGGTCTTCGACGGTCAATCTTGAAGGACCGCCACGACCCAAAATGGGCTGGCCATCTCGGTGCGGCTCAAACCTTGGCACTGGTTGAAGACTCTTTCTTCTGACCTTAAATGACAGAGGACACCAAGACATATCTGTGAATATGCCTCAAGAGCCAGCAAGACAAAATTAGCAGAAGAAGTCGACATGGCTGCTGCAGCCCCTACCCGTCCTAAAGCATCCATGATACATGGCGACCATAACTTCATCTTAATGTTGCCAAGATCTGGGGGAAACAGGGTCTATCATGGTGATGACAGACAAGTTCTCGAAGTATGGTACCTTCGTCCTAGCTCCCAAGCATCGTTCGATATAAAAGGTTGCCCACTTGTTTGTCAAGCACATAATGAAGTGACCGTGACCCGAGGTTCACCGACCACTTCTAAAGAAAGCTCTTTAAACTTCTAGGGTCAAAGCTTCGCTTCTTCACCGCATTCCATTCATTGACGGATGACCAAACACAACAATCTGTTGGAGATATATCTGTGGTCGCCAATCGAGAGGATTGGGCCAAGCTCCTGAGTATTGCTCAATTCTCGTACAACATGGAGTGTAGCGAGGCAACATAACATAGTGCTTCAATATCGGTCGTGCTCATGGCAAAATATGCGGGGAGGTGCCCCGTCGTGTTCCATGTCAGCATATTGAAAAAGTTCCATGAAGACGAATAGAACTCTTCAAGAGTAGTTGTGACACCAGGGACATTGAAGACATGAGCACACTAGTGTCATATGAAGATAGGCTAGAGTTGTCAAGGACGACAACTGTAATGGGATGGGCAGCGGCTGCACTGCTCGACCTTCCATGTCCCAGGATGTCCCAAAGAGCAGTCAAAGGCTTTTGAGACGTGGAGCGGCATATTCATATTCAGGCATGCAGAAGTCAATGAGGAGCCTCTGCGAGCAATGTTGTCAAGTTCGAGAGTTTAGGTAAACACATTTTTTATTTGGTAAACTTGTATCGTAGAATCGGCTCGTAAATTCGTAGTGTACAAAATAAGTTTAAATATTTAAGTAATTCTATGCACTTATGAACACATATATATGATGCATAAATTGGAAATAACTAATATATTTTACTCAAATGAAATAAATATGAAAGTAATAAAAAACAAGTACTATCCCTTATAACCAATAAATACTAACTTTCGATTATTGTGTTTATTGAGATAAAAAAAACTTACACAAAATCGAAATAAGTAAAATTACTACACTATAATTTTTAATAATTTTATTCTAATAAAAATACTTTAAAATAGGATAATTAAAATTTTACAATATTTTTATTGTGCAAAATAAATCATTGTTGAATCGTATAAACTCGTGCAGAATCGTATAGTCTCTATAAGAGTTTATAAGAGTCTACGAAATTGTTTAAATTATTTTTTATGCAAAAATTCAAGAGTCTATATTATTTAAGAGTTTATATCGATTTGATTCGTTTTACTTACCTTTAAAAATTTGATTCTAGAGTTTAACAACATTGTTTGTGAGTTTGGGACGTGCATGACATCTGGGATGGGAACACGCAAGTAGAGGCACCATACGGCCCTTGGATGGGACTGCCTATCCCAAGCAGCATGCGACGATGCTTGACGGTGAGTAGGATGATCAACAGAGTCCGACTCCGAGTAGGAAAGTCATCTAGGACACGCGACTTGGCAATCCGACGATGGGTAGGACATCAACAAATTTTGCAAGATATCAGTAGATATGAAAGATTTGGTTCTCCAAGAAAATTTCAGATGGAATATCAGGGGCCAAATCTTGGTACAATTTAAAGATCATGGAGGATGGCTATAACTAAGAAGTTAGTTAGTGAGTTAGTTGTAGGACTCCTTTATATAAACTCGTGTATTAGCTTTATTGTAAATCATCAATTAGATCAAATAAAATATGAGAGATTTTTCCCTTATCCGAGAGACTCAACCTTGCATGGTGTGTGTTTTCATTGTGCAGGCGCAGGAGAGTGCTTGACGATTTCGTGATGGGACACATCCGAGGCCGGGCACCGAGGTTTTTGGATGAAGAAACTAAATAATTTATAAGAAATTTTTTAAATTTTCTCTCTATTGGATGTTTAAAAAGAACTAATAAGTATTTATTTTATTTATTGATAATTCAAGAAAAACTAAGTTGAGGGACCATAAATTATTTTGTATGAGAAAAAAAGTTGACTGAACAATGAATATATTATTTTGTTTTGCATATTTCCTCTAATATAATATTAATAACTTTTTTTATCATTCAATTGAAGTAATAATTTATATTTTTTATTATCAAACACATAATTAGTTATTTTTAAAATTAAGTTTAGTCATTAAATTATTTATCAGAACTTAGATTTTTTAATAACCAAACGAGTCGTAAATATCCACGAAAGTACACTGATAGATAAATATTTTTTTGAATCAAAATCTGTATATATGAGAATTGAAAACCCCAATCATACAATGTCCACATTTTTTACTCGCATTCGTCCACATTTTTTATTCGCATTTGTTTTCCCCACGTTCTGCCGTCTTAATTTTGTGTCTCACACTCTGCATGCGGTGCCGTCCAACAATTAAAAGTGCACCCAAAAAAAAAGTAGCACTCTTTTTCATTCTCCTGTCAGCTTGTCACGTTGAAGATTCGCACATATATATTAACAATTTACATAAAGATGTAACCAAGAATTATTGGTATAATAGGATAGCGCAATTATGTTCTACAATCGTTGAATATTAGTAATCTCAAATTTAATTTTTAGAATCATCATTTTAATTAAGATTTATTCATATTATTTTCGTTCAAATATCAAATTAATCGAGTGATAATGAGTCTCATGGGCTTGAATGATTTATAAGTCACATTTTATGCAACTAGCAAAAATGTAGCGAATACTACCACCTGAAAACTACAAAGAATGCATGTAAAAAAGAAATTAAAAATAAGCATTAAAAGTTATAAAGTATACCATATATCAAAATTCCCAGTTATAAGCACTCATTAATTACACAAATGTATCCATGTAAAAAGAATACATAATAGTAAAATGGATTTGATATATTTATAAAGCAAGATATTGAGTCCAAAATTTATTTCCAATTAATTATTACCTCAATTAATTATTAATTTATTTCCAATTAATTATTACCTCAATTAATTATTAATTTATTTCCAATTGGGCATTATCAGTGAAGATTGATCAATTAATGATCTGCAATCTTGTTACCAATTTCAATTATCAATTGATTATCAATGTCAATTATCACGCCAATATCCATACCAAATTTATTGTGATTAATTTCTTCCATACAGAATATCTCTCGATGATCTTTTGAATGTCGATCCGAATTTACGAGAGGGTGTCCAAAATTGCTAACACTTGACTAATTTAAAATTTTTTTAAAAAAATAATTATAATTTATTTCTTGACCAACATGATCACTCTATGTGTCAAACGTTTAGAAGTCAATTATGCTATCGGTAAGAAAAAAAAACTATACACATATGGAAAATGATGAGAATATTAAAATGAAGACACTATTTTAAGGGCAGAATTATCTCCGTTGGAATGGCAAATATCTGTACAACATGTTTTCGCTTGATGTGTGGAGAAAACGGGAAGATGGCGAGAGATTTACGTGAGCAAAAAATGTCTAAGTTTCGAGCTAATTCACAACTAAAATTTAATTTTAATTGAGTGCCATATCCAAATACATTAAATTCTGAATTCAAATTTGTAATCCTATATTATCAATCCTTTACTAGCTATTATATTATCGTTCTTCTCAAAATTTTATATTTATCTCTTTTGATATTTTTTTTCGAATTTAATGAAATAAAATTCATTTAATTTAATTTTTCCTGAATTTTGGAGGGTCACCAAAAGCAAAGATAAGAAGTTAAATTGCACATAGAAATAAAACAGTAGAATTAGGATAATCCAATATAATTGATCTCACTAGATTGGAAAAGAAAAATGTAATTTCTGTTCCATTCCCATTAAACTCAAGTTCCATACAATTAGAAACAAATGAAAAAAAAACTGAGAGTTATTTTATTTAGGACAAATATATAGAAGAACTAGTGTAAACATAAATGACAACCTAGAATGTAAATAACATATATATTAAAATTATGAACAACGAGTTAGATTTTGAAGTAGAAATAGAAATATAAATAAGTAATCAAAATAAATTATGTGGAGATAATTATAAAGAAATACAAAATTAGTCGACATATAAAAACAAAACTCACATACTAAGAAGATACGCAAATAAAAACCTATTGATGAAAATAAGAAAAATGAAAGAAAAATATATATGAAACTTATAATAACGGAAAAATATACAAACTCTTAATATTAATTATTTGATATAAAAGTATTAAATAATTCTAAAATGCATAAAACGTTAAATAAAAGTAAAAAAATCAAATGTATAAAAAATATGAAACTTTTTCATTCAATATTTTTGAACCAAAGTATCACACTACAATCAAGCTTGATGTAAAGCTTATTTAAAAGACTAAAATGCCCTTCCAAATTTCTATAAGACCCCCTCGTTCTGCAAGCCAATCTGTGCACCGCAATTAATTGCCTCGCGGAACACCTAGGTCCTCTCTCTCTCTCTCTCTCTCTCTCTCTCTCTCTCTCTCTCTCTCTCTCTCTCTCTCTCTCTCTCTATTAATTCCTCCCAAATAATTCACTCACAGCCCCACTTCCTACTCATAGCACCACACCACTAAGCCCCGACATCGGCAATGGACGTCTTGCCGGAGACGGTCGACGAGGGGAAGACCCTGTCGGACGCCTGGGACTACAATGGCCGCCCGGCCGTGCGTTCCCAGACCGGCGGGTGGACCAGCGCCGCCATGATCCTAGGTGACCTTTCATATAACACTCCTCCCTCTTCTCTCCTGCAGCGCTATCTTTTCCGTGCTTTCAGTTGATCTGATCTCCCCCGTCGGCGCTAAACTCTTATCTCTGCAAATTATGCTGCTCTTGTCTTCAAGGGGTGGAGCTATGCGAGCGGCTCACGACGCTCGGCATCGCCGTGAACCTGGTGACGTACCTGACCGGCACCATGCACCTCGGCAATGCCGTCTCCGCCAACACGGTCACCAACTTCCTTGGCACCTCCTTCATGCTCTGCCTCTTCGGCGGCTTCATAGCGGACTCCTTCCTCGGCCGGTATCGTGTCCTCCTCTCGCCTTCTCTTCAGTTAATCTTCTGTTCACGGCTTAATCACCTCTCGGTTTCGTTCATTTGAATCCGCAGGTATCTCACCATTGCCATCTTCACCGCCGTCCAAGCAGCTGTAAGCATCGCAAAGCGCCTTATCATGAGCTTTATAACATGTCCACTTCTACTTTTTGTTGTTGCTGCTGTATACTTTTTTCTTGATTCTCCAAATCGAATATATTGAAGGGCGTCACGATTCTGACCATATCGACCGCGGCGCCGGGGCTGCGCCCGCCGACGTGCGCTGACCCTTCAAGCGGGACGTGCGTGAAGGCGAACGGCGCGCAGCTGGGGGTGCTGTACCTGGGGCTCTACCTGACGGCCCTGGGCACGGGCGGCCTCAAGTCGAGTGTGTCCGGCTTCGGCTCCGACCAGTTCGACGAGGGCGACCGCGCGGAGAAGAAGCAGATGCTCAAGTTCTTCAACTGGTTCTTCTTCTTCATCAGCCTCGGGTCGCTTCTGGCCGTCACCGTCCTCGTCTACATCCAAGACAACCTCGGCCGGAAGATTGGCTACGGCATCTGCGCCGCGGCCATCGTCGTCGGCTTGACCCTGTTCCTGTCGGGCACCTCCAGGTACCGGTTCAAGAAGCTGGTGGGCAGTCCACTGACGCAGATCGCTTCGGTGGTGGTGGCCGCTTGGCGGAAGCGGCGCCTGGACCTGCCGTCGGACACCTCCATGCTCTATGACGTCGACGCTCTCGCCGGAGGAGAGAAGGGCAAGAGGAAGCAGAAGCTGCCGCACACCAAAGAGTACCGGTAAACTTCGATATCTACTCAGTTTAATTTCTTGTTTCTTTCTTTTTTTTTATCTCGTTATAATTTTCTTTGCCACCTCTATTTTTTTCTCCACAATTTCCTTGGCCACTACAGTAACAATAAACTCATTAATTACTTTAGTAATAATTAAAATTCCTATAATCGATGTGTACAATTTTACAATATCCTTCATAATTCGAATCAAAATTCAACCATAAAATATTTATTTACATGTGTAAATCATGTCAAATTACAGTAATTACTGGCCAAGAGAATAGAACATTTTTGTGTGTGTATGAAATGGCAAAAAAAGGGAGCTTGTGGCTGTTTTCCTATGGAGTTTTGTGTGAATTGTTTTTGTGCAATCCGACTAATTGATTCATACCTCAGACTTAATCAGAAAATGTCCCAACAAGATAACTTTGGAAATTAAAATCCATAGAGCATGATTGGTAGTCTTGTTGGCCCTTCAATCAGCACAAAAAATATATATGGCAACAGGAAGGATTCTGATAGCTGAAAATGAGATTTTGGGAATTGAGAATAATGGAAATATGTTTTTTTGTGTGATTCCCCTGTAAACATGCAACACATCCACAAAATAATTGAGTCACTTTAAGAAGGCTAATCCAACTTTTCCTGATTATGATGGATTGGCCCCTGCTCTTAATTGCATAATGAAAGAGACAAATAGATGTATCAGAGGTGTAAGACCCACCTGATACATGTGTTGTGTGTGTGTGTGTGCATGGGCCACTCTGAGAATATACACCACTCATGTTAAGTTGTTTCTTCACCTGGGGAAAAAAATGAGAAGCACAGTGGTACACACTTACATTGATGTGAAGAGCAAATAAAAAAAGTACAAAAATCAATTTTATATATTTATTTTCTCTTGGATTATCTGAAATAAAAGAAGCATGGATGTTTTGCGTGGAAAGATAGATATAAGAATATCCCCGGGATTTAGTCAATACAGGAATGCTAATTTAATTTTATAGTTTGAAGAAAAAAAGATCCTAATATCCTTTACATATATATATATATATATCCAATTATTGAAGCATTTATGACTTGAGGGCACAATTCCACTCCTGTCAATTTTTCATTATTCAGGGATTCCACATGATGAGGCATAGTTCATCACATGGCGCCAAGTGATCACAATATTCTTCTTCTTCTTAGGGATAATGACATAAAGTGCATTATTAAAAATAATGATGCATACATACTAAAATACTTTGATCTATATTGAATAAGTTGAGATTAATTAAACTTCTGAATTATAATTTCTGATCTTTGCAAGGATTGATCACTCACTGTTTAGATGATGCCTGTCCCTGATGGCCCAGTCCTCAGCTGGTGCACAGATCCAAATCTCCTATAATTCCAAAATGCAATCCATGTTCATTTGTTCTCCACCAATTTCCTGGTCGGTATGGAATACATGCCACGGTTGTTGGGATAATGTCAAGAACAAAATTGAGTGAGAGAACTTTAGTTGGAATTTGCCCATCAGATTCACAATTTTAACTGTAGAATAAAATGAACAGAAGCAGGTGGTGGTGGTTTCAATGAATGAGCCATCAATTCCCAATTCAATTCCAAATTACTTGAGCTGGAATGGTGTACCTGAATTGATCCTGCCCCCTCTCTCTCTCTCTGTCTGGATCCCTTTCCCACTCCTGTTCTGAGTTTTCTCTATCTTACTCAATGGCTCAAGTGCACCATAAATTTATTTATGGTGGCAACGGAAGCAAAAGGAAGGTTGGTGAGAATTATGAGTTAGCTGGTGCTGATGATAACCAGGGAGAGAAGCAAAACTATCTCACTGTTTTCTTTGAATAATAGAAATATTTTTGGATATCATGGTATTCAGAAAGTTATTAAGTTTGAGATAATTCAATTTGCAAACTTTCTGTTGTGTTCTACTATTACTAGCTAAGAAAAAAATAATTACAACAGACCAAGTGACAAGCAAATTCCAACAAATTATTTATAATTTAGGAAGACAAGCTTAATTTTTTCTAAAGTTAAATATATTTTATTCCAAGAAAAATCCAAGTTACATATTGAATGAATTTTAAATAAAAAATTCCTTTTGTTATGCATTTCCAATAAATTTTATGTGTGGTATTTTATTAAATCTCATTATTTAAGATTCAATATGCATCTAATTTACTTAGACAGCTTTTAGATACTTCTTTTCTTCAATTAGATCACTTTTTTTGTAATGTAAAAAAAAACAAGTCCCAACACATATTCTCATATTTTGAAAAATTCAGCTTCTTGGACCACGCGGCCATCATAGTGGAAGGGTCGACGGCGGTGGAGCAGAGCAAATGGCGGCTGTCGACCCTGACGGACGCAGAGGAAGTGAAGCAGGTCGTCCGCATGCTCCCGACGTGGGCGACCACCATCATGTTCTGGACCGTCTACGCCCAGATGACCACCTTCTCCGTGTCCCAGGCCACCACCATGGACCGCCACATCGGCTCCTCCTTCGAGATCCCCGCCGGCTCCCTCACCGTCTTCTTCGTCGGCTCCATCCTCCTCACCGTTCCCGTCTACGACCGCATCATCGCCCCCGCCGCCCGCCGCCTCACCGGGAACCCCCACGGTCTCTCCCCGCTCCAGCGCATCGCTGTCGGCCTCGCCCTCTCCATCCTCGCCATGGCCGCCGCGGCGCTCACCGAGCGCAAGCGCCTCAGCGCCGCCTCGGCGAACCCGACCGCCGCGACGGTGCCCCTGAGCGTGTTCTGGCTCGTGCCGCAGTTCTTCCTGGTGGGCGCCGGCGAGGCCTTCACCTACATCGGCCAGCTGGACTTCTTCCTGCGGGAGTGCCCCAAGGGGATGAAGACCATGAGCACGGGGCTGTTCCTGAGCACGCTGTCGCTGGGCTTCTTCCTGAGCTCGGCGTTGGTCACCATCGTCCACAAGGTGACGGGCGAGAGCGGCAAGGGGGCGTGGCTGCCGGACAACCTGAACAAAGGGAAGCTCTACGACTTCTACTGGCTGCTGGCGGTGCTCAGCGCCTTCAACCTGGCGGTGTTCATGCTGGCCGCCAGAGGGTACGTCTACAAGGAGAAAAGGATGGGCAACGATGGCGTCAATGGCATCGAGATGGAGGAGGAGGCCTGCTGTCATGCATGAACTCTGATCAGCTATATATACATATATATAAAATGTACCGGTGTCATATATATATGTATATGTTTGTGTAGATGGAGTCGGAGTTCGCTCCTACGTAGCAGCGTACGCACTGTTCGATTCGTTTCGTTCGGTTTTGTTTGCCGTGGCTTTGGATCCTTTGTCGAGTTTAGGAATATGGCAAAGGCCTTAGGAGGAGGAGGAGGAGGGTTTTAGGTAGCCTTAGATTTCGGAACTAGCGGAGGTGTAATAATGACCGAGAGATGACACTACGCGGCGGGCAGCCAAACTGCATCATGCCCTGATCAGCAGCCTCTCTTTCTGTTTGTTTTCTGCTTTTTGCCTCGTTGTGGTGTATATAAAATGATCAATGAATCCCCTGAGGCATATGATGTTTCTAATTGTGAGCATTCTGCTGATTCTGTAAACTCTGTATGAATCTGTGTCTATCTTTAACTTATATGCCACAGAGCTTTGCTGCAATACCTTTTTCTATCATTTCACTCTTTTTTTTTTAAGGTGGAAATTCATTGGAAGACTACTAGACTAATCCGGTGTTCGGGCACACGCGATATCAATAACCTCCGGCTAACATGATAACTTTAAATTTCGAACCTATGACTACTCGCATCGAACGCTGGTAGGACACAATATTTAGTATCATTTGACTCTTTAATGCACCTTATATTACTTACACAGAGCAGTCCTCGTACTCTTCCCGGAGTGTTTCTGTTTGATGCATTGCTTCAATCTGTCACAATTGTGTTTCAATTACAAAGGGCGTCATCGACATGTCGTACTCGAAACCGTAGTACGATGCTCTTGCACACATCCACCCTTTTCTTGGCATTTAAAAGCTTCTCTGATAAATAGGCGTAAAACACTTGTGTTACATACTCAGAACCTTAAGCAATCATAAAATATACCTACCATACAAGTATAATGCTTTTTGCAATGAACAGGAAAAAGATTAAAAAAAAAATCTACGGAGAACAGTCGACAAAATATACCCGAACGTAGGAACATCCAATGAATATGATAACTCGGTTAAGAGATGGCGATTCAAATAATACGAAATCTTTTCCAAATCAATATTACAGGATTTTTCTTGGTTCCCTGTCTTCAGTGTTACACGCTTCCCTGCGTCTCTATACTCTGCTTTCCTTTTTTAACTAGTTGGTAAACACTAATCGGAATCCAAATCTTATAAGATAAAACTTCAAAAAGTTTGGGATCTCCCCACGGCTAGGGAGATGAGTCCCACCTGAAGCCGAATCTGCTGAATCAGGAGAACGAAGCCTTTGTCTAAATAAATGCGTCGAGAAAGAGCAAATATATAAAACCTTTTTTTTTTTTAAAGCAGCCCAAACAAGACTTATTATATTCATATTATGTCTCCTATTTCTGTGAAGGAATTATTTCAGTGAATTTGCCAGATTTGTTAAAAGAATCACTTTGCATCTTGAAAAAATTTCAAAGTTTCAAATTTTCTTGTTTCGGTTATATGTACACAAAAAAAGAAATAATACAACGAATCTTAATAAGGCAGCATTGGACTACAAAAAAAAAATTCTCATTCTCGGAAGCTTTTTTTCCCTTTTTTTTTGAGGTCAAAGACGAGATAAATTGAGAACAAAAAGAAAAAAAAGAAGAGAGAAGCAAAGTATAAAAAAAGAGAATCGTATATATTTTTTTTTATAATGCGATAATATTTCAAAGCTTTCTAATCTGCTTAGACAACTGTGAAAACATTAATTTCTGAATTCATAATAAAATTCGAACTCTTACAACCATAAAACGATGCCATCAGAACTCTGAAATCTAACTTGCAGACTTCGAGTAGATGAAGGAAATCAACGTCCCCTTCCCGTCCCTATAAAAGGGGGCGTCACACGTTGGTTTTTTAATGCATGAAACGTCGTCTGCTTCCAAGGCCACGACCTACGAGACCACACGGCTCGATCGCGTGCCCTGCAACTAACCGACGCCGGGAGGTGGCGTCGTTCAGGACCTCCAAAACCCCCGACGAACGCGGCAGCGGTTACGACTACAGAAGCAGAAGGGGGGCATGAAGTGGAGGCCGCCGCTCATGGAGAAGCCCTACGTACTGCTGGAGAAGAAGCTGGACCAACTCGAGTCCAACATCCGGGAACTGTACTTCCAGGTGGCCGGCGAGGAACCCGTCGACGGTCCCTCCTCTGGCCGTCGCTCCGTGGGCGTCGAGGACGTCAGGAAGCAGATCGCCTTCCTCGGGACCCTGTTGGCCGCCGAGAAGGAATGCCACTCCGAGAGCACCCCCGCCACCTCCGGCACATCTCAGAGAGGTTCGACGGCCTCCAGGGCGAGTTCCATGACTGGGTGGACTCCCCGGTTCCGCCGGAGGCGTTCCTCGGCGACGGTCTATCTACGTGCTCCTGCAACCACGAGTGCTTCAGAGAGCCAGAGGCGGAGGACGACGAGGATGCAACGGAGTCCGAACCGGAACCGGAACCAGAACTTGTCGTCCCTGAGGAAGATATGACCCCGGAGGGAGTCCAGGAGGAAGACGAAGAAGAGGAGACGCCGCCACAGTGCCGGAGGAGCGGCGGGCGGTGCGGCTATATCAGTGTGGCCATTGCGGTTGTGACGGTGGTGATGGGCCTCGTGGCCAACTTCAAATGGTTGGAGGAGGAGGTTTACTTTGTGCCAACTTAAGGAGGTTTTGAGACCAAGTTTTCATTCCTATGCTATTGTTTTCTTAATTGTTGGAAAAAAAAACATGAAGAAAAAAAATAATTCTTTTACAGTATTATAATTTTTTTTGTGGCATATGGAAGCTGATTACCAGACTTCAAGTTTTCAATTACCAGTGAAGTTTACTAGTTGTACATGCGCAATTGTTGACCACACTGTGAATTATTCCTCATAACCACAATATATTAACATAATAATGAGCCAACTAAATTGAAGCAGATACTCTGGTATGCACACAAAGAACAGAAAGCATTTGCGACTGAAGTTTTCTAGTGGTATGCAACCCAGTAACTTTGGCCACACCGTTAAACAATGAATGAAAAAAAAGAACATTTTGAATCACTCCTGATTATCATAATGTTGAGTCTCACTAAGTCGAATCAGATAACTCTGGAATGCACAAAAAGAACAGAAAGCATTTGTGACGACATGAATCAATTCGGGCACATTCTCTTTTTTCGTTAAATAGGTAGAATAAAACATAGAACTTCACGAATAACTTTTGGTGTAAATTCTGGGAAAATATGAGATGGCTATGATTTGTCGATACTATAACCAAGAATAATGCCCACAAGTGCCATTATGATGATGAAAATGATAGAGTAACCATGAGCAGTTCTGCTGCTTTTTTTCCTTAGATCTTCCTGTTAGGAACAAAGCATAAATCAGAATTGTGTTGTACGCAGAGCAAAATGAAGACAAATTGTGCACAAAGTTAAGCTGAAACTTTTGAAATTACAATCTCAGCAATTGTCATAACACAATCCCAGATTACTAGCTTCTGTGTTATATTGCTTCGTTCCTTAGAAGTTTACCGTGAAACAGAAGTTTGATCAGCACAAACAACTGGCCTTATAAATGCTTATATTTAAAAACAGTATATTTTAGAATACTCCACTTAAATTACGAAATAGCATCAGGGCACCTTGTCAAATAACATGGTTACAACTATTCCTGAATGGTTGAATTACTTGCATGGTTTCTGCTATCTTGTATACCAGAGATGCATGTTCAATTAAAAAAATTGAAGGCATTATGGACCAGTAAATATTGCAAAATTCTCCAGATCACAAGCAAGTAGGAACATCTCTTGTGATTTAGCTGGGTCCAATAAATGACCGTCATAGTGCTAATAAAATCAGATTGCTTTCAGTAAGAAAAGATACTTTCATAACTTGACAATTCTTGTTTAACCTAACGACTGCAGAATCCTAATTGTCAATTTCAAGTTCAGATATTTTAGACAGGATCTGAAAGGACATACATGCTACTGAATTGAAGAAGAAAGAAGACTTACAAGTTCTTGGCGGAGTTTTTCATTTTGTTGAGTGGCATATTTATTCTCGTTGGTAAGCTTCACAATCATTGTTGAATCCTGGACAAGGACAGAAGAATTAGCTAGTTATCTAATTAAGAACTCAATGCCTACAATGACATAAACAAATACCACCTTTAATCAGTGATGACAGATTTTTACAACAGAAAAGAGCCTCCTAGTGATGCAAGGAAACTTGGTATGCAGAAGGATAGCTTCAGGAAAAAGCTCAATTAGATAGGTTGTATCTGTGCTATCTTCAAGACCCTGAGTTTGGCATGAAACCTAGGATGATTTCATTCTCTACAGTCCACACAACTATAGGGCTTCCATATTGAGTTTTCATGTTTCCATCTGAATAATGCGAATGTCATAACTAATTTACATTTGTAAATTCACCAGTTATCAGATTCGATTGCAACATACGACAAGACAATTCAGATATGATCTGATGCAGAATTTGGTTCATTTCTAGATCAAGATTTTTCATCTTAAATTACCAATCATGAGAAGCATGTTTTAGAGTATTTGCTTGCTAGGTTTTGAATAGCCAACAGAAAAAAAAAAACATGGCATTATGTAGAACACCAAGTTCTAGGTTAAAGCTAAAATCTCCAGGTCCGCAAATGTGGTATCAATTACTCGAAAGATACCATATCCTATCAAGTGAAGTGGGCACAAAGCATTCATATTCACCTCTGGCAATTTTCCACCAGACGCTTCTTCTAGAGATTTTGATACCTGAAAAGGATTTTAGCTTTTTATAACAATCCCAGAACTAATAGTATTATTCCAGTAAAATGAACTACAATTACTCACAGCATCAAAGATGGCTGACTCTTGTGCTTCATTTTCTAATGTGGATGACCTTGGCGAGGGCCCCTCATCAGAATCCTCTGGAACTGGAGATGGAGGATTGGCAGGTACATAAACAACCCTTAATTTAAACTCCTCGACAACCTTATCAGGTGCTTTATTGAACTACGATTTGGATATTTTTCATGTTGACAGAAAGGTATCAGAAGAAGAAAAAAAAGTACGCAAATTGAATGACAAAATGAATTTCCATTTCTTTTTTACCAATTCGGGGGTTATATCCTTGGCCATCAGCGCCGCATCCACGAACACACCTTGGATTAGGAACTTGTCTTTGCAATGCAAATCAGTTGGAGACTCCTTTGGGGCTTGCATCGTCACTGACAATACAAACGACTTAGCAAGAAACAAAACTGAAAACTCCAGCAGTTCACCGTGTAGTCAAACACAAGTTATAATTGAAGATCATATATGAGGAACAGTAACCATTTTACATTTAATGCTACATGTTGATCGCGGGGTGATGACTCCAGCATTTGGCCGCACCGAATACTTCCTTGGGCTCGTTGTTTTAACCTACGCATGGCAAAAGACAAATCCCTCAAATCATCAATATTAATTTGGCCTTCCACGATAACAAGTCTAGGGATGAACAGAAAAATATTGTTAAAGATCATTTTTTCTGCCCAGGGGAAAAAGAAAACGAAAACTACCTTGAAGGCGACATGCTCATCAGTCTTGTTGGTCAGTTGCAGTACGCAAGACGTTTGCCTTCTCAGTTCGACTTCTCGACGGGATCTCAGGCACGATTCATACACACATGAACGATATCAGTACAAAATTCCAATTTTTTTTCCCTTTTCTACATGATGAATTCTCAAAAATCAATACGACGAAAACATATAAAAATATAGAAACCATCCAATTCTCCAAACCACACGGACCAAAATGAGATCCAGATGCAACGAAAGCTACGATAAAAAGAACAAGATCTGGTATTGGAGTCTCCGATCTCGGAGAGAAGGGAAGAGAAAAGTACAGTACATGGGAATTTGAGCTCCGAGGGATGGACTCTGAGGAGGCCGCCGCTGATCATGATCGCAAGATCTCTCGTGCGCCGGAAATGGAGCCGGACGAGTGGAAGAAGAAGAATACGACGACGACGACTCAGCGAGAGGTGGTTGCCGACCACCGAGCGGAGAAGAGAGCGAGAGACGCAGAGGACCAGAACAAGCGTTGCGGTTTGGAACCATTCGTCGACATCGTTGCTTGGGTACTTAAATCCTCGGCATTATTATTATTATTATTATTATTATTATTATTATTATTATTATTATTATTATTATTATTATTATTATTATTATTATTATTATTATTATTATTATTATTATTATTATTATTGATGTACATATATTTCTATTAATACAAATGTTTAATATACTTTTCTTAGCGTTGTACATTAAATTCGTCATGTACCTTTATCTTGTAATTATTGTTTGTTATGGTTGTTTAAGATGAGATAAAAAGATGTTAATACTTAATAATACTTCATAAACTCGGTTAATGACACCTCATGAACTAACAGGTCCACGGTGTGTGATGTGCACGTTCTATGATCACGCTTCTTTTCGGCTCTTGCAAGGCAACGACAAGAATAAATAAAATTAATAATAATCCGATTAAAGATTATTACTGTAAAGTGATTTCAGAAATAAAATTCTTAAATGTCACTTGCAATACTTAAATTTTGTTCTTCCATGCACATAAATACATTACAATCCGTAAAATCAATTTCGTCATATTCTTCATTGCATATTCAGTTTCTTGAACATTTCTCGAATAATATTGCAATATGCCACGTCAAGATTTATGTGATAATACAAACCAATAATAGGATTTTCGCTTTTTGCAAGATTTAAAAAATCGAGAGCAAAATCATACACGATTTATGTGGTTTGCCTGTCCAACTGGTCGAATCCAAGATTTATGTGAGGCTGGAAACCCAAAAATAGACTTCCATGAAATTAGTAGGAATAATGTACCATGTTTTGAAAAGGGACATATTCTACGGTTTTAATTTATGCATTTTATCTCAAATTTAGGAAGAAAGGTGACAGCAAACGTTGAGATGGAGTCATTCCCTTAAGAAACTTGAAGTTAAAAACTTTTTGCCAAATCATGCAAGATGCTGTTTTTGGGTGGCTTTCTATATCAAGTCATTATGTAAGGTATATTAGTAATATATGCACATGATAACTATATAAATACAAAGAAAAAGAGGAGGCTACCTATTAGAGGAGTTGGGGTGGAGTGGATAACAGCTCATCACCGCTTAAGCAAAAGTCTCGAGTTCAAACTTTCATGGATGTAAAAATTTTTTATTAAGAACTTCACCTATCATACTCCGACAGCATGTCTGAAGTAACACCAGAATAGCCGAGACTTCAGTCCGTGATCAATGCGCATAATTTTTAACGCCAATTGAATTGAACAATCGATGTCGCTTTTCGAACACTGAGTGGCAACCGAAAGGAGGCCACCTAATCTATTTGACCGGTGAATCCAACCATGTTTTTACAGCCATTCAAAGAATTTTAAACCTTTACAATTCTTTCCTCTAAATGAATTAATTAGGGTATATGAGAACATCAAAATAAACTTAATTTGGATGTGATGGACAAATAAAAAATTAATTTCCAAATAAAATGTGATAACATCCAAACTTCAACTATGAAGCCTGTGAACTTATAAAGAAATCTAATCCCTGAAACTATGTGATGAACAAATGAATAATCACATTTAAGAACTTTCAACCAAAATTAGACAGAAAAGATTACAAAATAAATATAGAACAATGACTATAAGTTTATTTGAGGGAAAAAATAACTCATGAAATCACATAATAAACCATTTTAGATTGTATTGCATATTCTAACAATTTTAAGATCGATTCGTGTATAAACTATGGTCTTGAGAAAAAAATAAAACAGTTCTCTGATCAAAAGAAGACACGGCACTTCTCTCTGAAAACACACAACAGTTCTCTATTGTTTAACCAACTCACATTCTTCGGGCTATTTCGCTGTAATTTACTCGTCGTCGAAGTACAAAAAATTACAGTAGTATTTTAACAGAGCACGCCCAGTCTGCTTTGAGAAAATAAGAAGACCAAGGAGGAAAAAGAAAAAAAAAAGGAAAAAAAATGAGTGAAAAATACATTTGTTCACGTCTGGCCACCCATTCCTGATCGATGATGCATCTGTGAGGTTATGGTACATGTAACCCACTCTTTTTTTCAGAACGTGATACCAGGTAAAAAAAGGCAACATAATGGTTATTTTACCCTGAATACTGGATGTTTCCTTGATGCAGAGTGCCCGTTAATTAATGAGGCACACTTGATATTCATGATGCGATGTAGGCTCATGTTGTAACCGCAAGTTAGAAGCTGATATAGCTAAACTTGAGCATCCATTACTAAGCTGATTCCTGGTTCTTCCTAGTGCAGTGCACAGCATTTGATTGATCTGAAAAATCACTAAATATATCCATGCAATCGTCCCATTTCTTCTGATCCCTTGCTTCCCAATATCCACCCATGTAACGGAATGTTCCACTCTCACTGTCCTTTTCAAACCATTTAGGCTTCCAGCCATTCTCCTGAAATTTCCTGGACTGCAGAAATGCATTTTATCACTTGATGTAGTTTTACAACCTTATGTGAATTTCTTGTTTTTTCTTAGAATGTGAATTTCTTGAAGTTAATAAGATATGTTCCACAGGAGAGTATATTACAACTTTTTTCTTAATTTATTTTGACGAAAAGAAAAGACATAAGTTAATTTTTAATTGCATAATCGTGGAAGAACAAGCCAGCATAAAATAAAAGAAGACATGCATATTAGCTAGATAATCATAATGCAATAGGAGTGTTACCATTCGTTGTCTTTGTTCCAATCGCAGTTTTTCTGCATTTGCCTTTTCATATTCCCCATTTTCAAGGTAACGCTGATCTGGTCGAAGTCTTGAATCCGTTGGGGGTAGTAGGTCCTTAATCCGTGATCAAATATTTGAATCAGAATTAAAAATGAATAATAGTAATTGGTAGAAATCAACAAGTTGATTTCATTTCATATTCACCTGCAATTCCCTCGTAAGCTCATTTAGCGTTATTGCAAATGAGGTCAGATTGTATCGAGTGGGATTAGGAGGTGGCTGGCTCCTTTTCCATAACAAGGTGGCATTCTGTGGGGGGTAAGAGTTCCTTGTCCTTGAAACTTCAGTATCCAAGGTATAATACATGTTATCATCCCATTTTCCAGTTAAAGTGGCAACCTTATTGCCATTAACATCTTCAACATATCCTTGAACCTATTGAATTTACAAGACTCCATCATTGAGGGGCTAATTATTTCTCTCGGGTACCAATATAATCTAAACATTATTACCTGGCGAGGGTTGCGTTCAAGGATAGAATGTTCTTTGAACTTCAATTTACAAGAATATTGCCTGTTTCCGCGTATGTTCATTAAACCATGATGGTTGCAAGACACTTTACCAATAATAAGGTTATAGATAGTTGTCGTGACCTAATACAAAACAAAATAACATAGTTGAGTTGCCACGAAAGAGAAAACAAAAGCATCAAGAGGCATGCAGTTGCTCCAGATATGAGGGTTAAAAATACAGGCAAGCAATTCTATTTCCTTCTGTTTTCATTTTGATGTTCTCTTCAAGCAAGTTCTAACATGAAAAACAGGGTATAATAGATACCTTATTCCACTGAAAGACTTCGCCATCATCAAATTCCAATGTTAACACACCAACAGGGTCAAGTTGAATTGATTGCCCCCAAAATTTGCTCTTTAGATTGCTGTCACCCCAGAATTTCCAACCTTTGCCTTCACAGTGGCAGGCAATGAGCATAGGATGGTGGCTAACCTATTAAGTATTAATCGAAATATTAAACAATCTCATGTCCAGGTAAAGTTGGTCTACTCCATAATAAGCAAAAGAATAATTTCAGAGTATTTAAAACAAACAAGAAAAGTAAACATCTATCTGATCTTCATTAATTATTAGCATTCTTTGAAAAAGTATCCACCAGGAAGCAGCAGGAAGATAATGTTAAAATAAGGCATACGTGGAAGCGGTTCCCAGCAAAATCTGCTTAGCAATTCACATTCTGCTTATTTGGTAATAGGAATAAACAAGCTACATCAAAAGAGGTCTCGGGGAAGAATTGAAACATATATGATGATGGTCTTGCCCTTTGGTGAAATGATGCTCTGGCGTAGACTATGAATTATATAATTTTCTCTGAAAAAATTATATAATTTTCTGATGCTGACTCTCAAAGGAAGTTTGATGCAATGTCTTGCATGCTTTTATTGCATTTCCTTAAACAAAAATCAAGGATAAGTAGCATGACCAGCGAATGCTATGAATGGAAGGTCTCATTGATGTTGCAGTTCTATGTGGATGATGTGGAATGAAAACAGTAGCAGGATATGTAAGAACTTGCATTCCAACCAATCAATTTCCAGGGACAGTAGAGAGATGTTTTCTTTCGGAAGCAGGAACAGAAAAGGGAAAATCCAAATTCTCAAATGCAGGCCTTCTTGGTTCTTTTTCCAGCTTCATTCTCGTTCTGTATACAGCTTTTTAGTACCACTATTTGATGACTTAGTTATCATGTCCTTTCCATGAAAAATGAGAAAAGTAACCATCTAAGATTACCAAGTTTTTCATAATGTGACTAAACAAAAGAATGCCTTAAGAATAACACATTAACATGGAGGATGAGGCCGATTAAATATCTTAAACCACAATTTGAACATGTAATTTCCATTAGCACAAAAGAACATATGCAGTGTATTCCATTTGGCATCCATATATATATAATATATATTATTCTAAGACATAATAAACAGAGGATTTAAATGGGAAAAATTCGACACTGATGCACAGTAAGTGAAGATAACTACACAAGGAATCTTGACTGAATTTCTAGTATTTTATCAAAAGTAAACAAACTCACTTTTTCAGCAAAGAATCGGATTCCTTTTTCAGGATAATCAGCTTCATATGTCTCCCCAAGCAAAGGATTAAAGGGTTTGCAAAGGCGGCCATCACAAGAGGCATATCCAGAAACTGCAAAGGCAGCTACATTCACAATCCTCATGAGACTGTTTCCCTAAATACAAGAACAAAAACTTTAGCTTGTGGAGACATACATATGAAATGTTAAATTGCATGACTGCAAAGCTGCCATCAGAAGTTATCAACGACATAAATAATGCAGTCAGTTGAGTTGTCCTGGTCGTGGTGAAGATTCAAGGTTGGCTTCATTCTTACATATGGAAATACATTTTTGATTGAACATTAATCCAAAGACTGTCTTAGTGATACACCAAGATTGGCCAAATAAAGCTCTATAAGGTCAGTTGTAAAACAAAGGAACATTGTTTCAGTAAATCCAGGCATAAACTTGCATAGGGTTAAGTGATAATACTGATCTTGGAACCCGACATGCCCCAAAAAAACAAACCCAAACCTTATTGTGAATACCAGATGAAAGAACCGCATGAATCATCTAATTTGAGTTCTTTTCTGAGGGGGTCTTACTTGGGAACGTGAACACATTTCATTCTACTATGCCATTTTCTTTGGATATCTTGAAACTTGTCGAGTCTATTACATCTCTTACAAAGCAAGGTAAAGGGTAATTACTCGAGACATTAAGAAGTTCAAGTATGCCAACAAATTTCACTTCAACAGATCTTACCATTTTCCCGTACTCATACGCTTGATCCAGCAAATGGGAATACTCCAAATCCTCAAAGCACTTCTGAAGTGATGACAATGGTTCATTGAAGTAAACAGGAAGACACACTCTTGTGAGATCCTTTCCGACGTTATCTTTGATCATCGACCAAAGGCTAACACTTTTTTCCTTTTCAATTGGATCTGGTAGCTTGAGACGTCTTTTGATGTGTGGAAAGGTTTTCTGTTCCTTGACCATTGGATCTACATCCATGGCATGCACATTGCCTAAATGGAACTGAACTTGAGAACTCATAAGAGAACCTGCTGATGGTATTTGAGTGGCAGAGATGTTCACATAATCACCAAAACACTCCTTTGTATCAAAAAAGGTAAGCTCATCTTCATCTGACAATTCATCAAGTTCTTGTTTTTCTATATCATCTGATGATTCAGTAGTGCTGTACTCTGATCAAAATATGACATTATGAGAAGAAATGAAAAACATATAAAGACTAATGACAGATTAAACTCAAGTATTTACAACAGGAAAAGCCACGAACAGAACTACATTGGAAGAGAATTCACACAATGTTAGAGAGAAAGACAGATACAAAACAAAATTCATATATCCAATGAATTCTTCAAACACCCTAAAATACACACACATACACCAACAAAAATGACAACATTAAATAATTGTCAACTGCCATCATGGAACCCCATCTGTGAACAATATTGGCATATTAATGAGGTAAAAACATTGCATATGTGACATACAACAAAAGAAGGTATGAAGTTTGACAAACAAGATAAGATCTTTGCACATGAAACTAGCACATAACCACAGAATTGAACAAAAATCAGACGATCAATAGAATAAAAAAATTGATAGAGCATCAATTGAAGTTATATGTATAAGTTTAAGATGAAGTCTGACTGAATGAGAAAGCAAAGGAAGAAAAAACAGACAAATTCTAGACAATAATAGCATACACGGTTGTCTGTCTAGATAATGTGTAAACAGATAAGAATCAAATATTGTCTTTTATATTAGTTCATAGATTCAACGTCTGAAAATGAAGTAAAAATGTAAAAAACAATATTTGACTAAATCTCACTATAGATAAAATGGATTACATCATAAGATTAAAGAAAGCATCTTTACAGCAAGAGTGTTTTTGTTTCATGGGTATGCAGTCGCATTTCTTCCTGCATTTATGAGAGGTTATTTTCATAGCCCACACCCGGGTAAATTACATGAATGGTCTCTTAACTTTGAATCATTTTCAAACCGGTCCACCAATTTTAATTTATAACTGGAGCATTCCTCATCTTTTATTTTTTTGCACGATTAGTCCTCTTGACCAGTGCCAATGGATTTCCCACTTGCCTCGCGTACGTGGCCGACATGTGAGCCATTTCTCTCTCATTCACGTCATTTCCAAACCGAGTAAATTACACGGATCGTTCCCCAACTTTGAGTCGATTTTTAAACAGTCTCCTCACTTTGATATTATTGCATGATTCATCCACTTGACCAGTAAGAAATAGTCTCCCGATTATCTTGTTGAAGTGGCGTAATAAAATATAATAAAAAATTTTAATTAGCTGACATCGGACAATAAAAAATATTATAAAAATTTAAGGGCGCGGACGAGCTAGTAGAGAGGGGGGTGCCGGCCCCCCTCTCCAAGCTCGCCCACCGGCGAGCTTCGCACAAGGGGCGCCAATGCCCCTTCGCGAGCTCGTCGGCGCCCCTATCATTTTTATTTTTTTATAATATTTTATTAATATTATATTATTTTTTATTGTGCCATGTCAAAAAATTATTTTTTTATTGTATTTTATTACACCACATCAGCAAGGTAATCGGGAGACTGTCTCTTACCAGTCAAGTGGATGAATCGTGCAACAATATCAAAGATGGGGAACCGTTTAGAAATCGACTCAAAGTTGGAGGACGATTCGTGTAATTTACCCGATTTGCTAGCGTTAAATGACGTGGATGACTTGAATGACATTGATGAAAGAGAAACAACTTACTCACAAAATAAAAGATGAGGGATGTTCTTATTACAAATTGCAGTTGAGGGACCAATTTGAAAACAACTCATAGTTGGGGGACTAATCGTGTAATTTACCCCCCACACTCATAACCTCATGGTAAAAAGGAACCATTTTGACATTAAGCACAAGCACGCACTCTGAGGAGGCATATCAAATTATTGAAAATGTCATTTGAGTTGATATGTGAAAAATAAAAGGAGAATAAGAATAAGCTTCAAATACCGTGATATGTCTCTTGCCCAGAACTAGAGTACTCATGCTTCAGTTGCAACTGACCCTCAGTAGTCGTAATGTCAATATCTGCACCATCAACTGCCTGCATAATCACAAGGATCACACAAGAAGATAGATAAAGAATAGTAAAGTTAAGGAAGCTCCAGAATGATTACAACGTTAGGTAACCAAAAACTTCAGAGATAAATGTAAGAGAAAAAGAAATTTGCTATTTAGATGCCACTATTACCATTCAAATTATCTGAAGACAGTAATCAAGTGGCACATTATACATCTCTAATGATGCTATTCTCACATGATTCAACATTTGCAGTTGCATACATGAACAATTTCAGAACAGGATGATTAACTCAAATGATAATGATAGTGGCACCTTTCTCCACATGTGATAGATAATATACCTTTTCAAACCTCCTCAAAAAAACAAATATACCTTTTCAAATTTGGGATTATCTCAGAAACCGTCATGGTTAACAAGAGAGGGAAAATAACTTCAAAGGGTCAGAGTGAAAAACAATTACCTCAAACTGCTGTCGGAATGTTCCAGTGAAGCTTAAATTCTCATCATACCGAAGCTTTAACTGTCTATGATACTCTAAGAATTCTGAACGCATAATCTGTTCACAGTCCCTGATAAGTATCTCATCTACTCCCTCAGCGTACATTCGCTCCCTAAGTTTATCAGTTGAAAAGGATACATCTTGCAAGCAAGGAATTCCTCCATTAATAGTGAACTCATTTGTTGCCGAGCTCAAAGCCTCTAACCAGGCCACACGATCTATACTTGAATCAGTTCTCAAATGAAGTGTCTTTGTTGGAGAAAATACATAGAATTTCCTATGATCAGATTTGCTTTCACGAAAGGAGGAGATCTACAAAAACGTTTACGAGAAAATAATTAGGAGAAGCCCAAAAAAAAAAAACAAGAGAGGACAAAAAATGGATGAATATAAGAATTTTCATCTTATATCAAAAGCAGTACAGGTCATGGTCCTAGGAGTACATCAACTAAACAACAATAAGTACAGTACACATAAGAAGGCAACTAATGGCTTGAGTTTAAGATGGAAACTATAAAAAAAAGAACACAAAATGCAATCTTTTGCTAAAAATCAAGTACAACACAAGGAAAAAAATCGCAAACATACCTACAAGATATAATGGAAATGCTTGGGAATTCGAGAGCTACAAGCACATCGGATGCAGACAATCATGATATTAACTAAGTTCACCGCCTCTTCTCAAAAAAACTAAGTTCACCGCCTAAATTACCAGGAGAAATGGACGTAAAAGTTATTCCAGAATTATGACAAAGAGAAAGCACAGGATTAAAAGGAAAAAGATAAAACCTGACCCGAGCAGATAAACAACCAATGTAAAAAAGAATTGAAAAGAAAAAGAAAAGAAGAGAAGGGTGCGGGAATTAAGAGATCAAAAACAAAAAGAAAAAGGAAGAAGGGAACAAAAAGGTGAAGGGTACCAGAGGCCGTATCTATTTCATTTGCATGGGCAGCAGAGGGTGGAAAGATCCAAAGCCCTGATGACCAAAGAATCGAGCTGTCGGAATCCCTGTAGGCGGTGCGCCCCGCAGGGGACCATGGGCAATGGAGTCGTCCTCCTCGACTCCTTTCTTCCCTTCCGCGCCTTCCGCTCCGCCCCTTCTCAACCGCCCAATGTGCTTCGATCGCCCTCCCCTCCTCCTCCTCCACCACCACCACCACCACCTCCACCTCCTCCTCCTCCTCCTCCTCCTCGCCACCAGACAAAGGCACCAACAAAGCCCTCACGCATCGCTGTCCCACATCGGAACAAAGCGCGGCCGGTTCCGCCACGCCCCCTCCCCTCTACGTCGTCCCTCCCTTCCCCGCCCTTGTTCCCTGTCTAAAAACAAGCCCCGCCACTCCAAAGCCGACACATGGACCTAAAAACGGTACCTTTCTCCTGCCTTCCCGTTACGGCCAAGTATTTCTCGACATTAACTTTTCTCGTGATTAATAAAACGTTTTCAATTTCTCTTCCGACTGTGTAATACTAATAATAATAAAAAAAAATGGAATTAACTGTATAATTCTTGTTATATTTAAGTCTTCAACAGTTAAAAATTATTGCCCAATTAATTCAAATTTAAATTCGAACAGGCGTCGATCTTGCGACACATTAACCAACTTTGGTTCTTATATCTCCTTCTTGTTTAAGAAAAAATAAAAAGCAAGCGAACATTCGGTAGCTCTAAATTGAACTGCTGTAGAGGTTGGTGGATGTTAACGGTGTTTGTGGCGCGTTATCGTAACGCTTTGTTATGTTCCCGCACGCGGTGATGTGACGCCAGGAAGAGGAGAGATGGGGGGCCCTTGTGTGCTTGCCAGCCGTTGATGTGACCCATTTACTACATTAAGAGCTGGTCAAGCTCTTTATTACTGGAAAGGTATAAATATAAATGATTTTGGCCAAAAAAGAAATTTAAATCTAAACTAGATTTTTTTTTATTTTCAAAATAAATAATATTCAGAATATAAGAAATCAATTGAGGATGAGGACTTTACAAATATTACCAAATTATCCATTTTCCACCTTGATATCATAGCTAAATTATTGATATTTCTAACTACACATGGTAGATTGCATCACATTTAATTCACTATTGCTCAGCAATAAACACTGTTTTTTTATAGAAAAAAGTTTGAAATGTAATATTTATTGGTCCGAATTCCAAGTGGAATTTTTTTTTACTTTTTTATGTTTTTTTGTTCTGAGATGTGAAATGAGTCACTGTTCAACTGCTCAGAGGTAGAACTGTAGAAGAACCAGAACTAGAAAGCAAACATTTCTAAATCTACGCCTCACACGATCAAACGCCAACAAAAGCAAAAACAGAGAGAGAGAAATAGCATTCGTCACGGCGTTTTCTAGCATCCCGCATTCTTTTATACTTTTGCTGTGTATCGATTTGAACGAGGGATTGAGAAGAAACAGAGCGAGTACCTTGAGCTGGACGACCCTCGACGGCTTCCGCGGCTTCCTGTCGCCAGCCCCCGGGCGCGACAGCCGGGCGGCGGCGGGGGCCCCGATGACGCGGACGCTGATGCCGCCTTCGCCTTCGAACAGCGCCGCCTCCGCCGGCTGCTGCTCCCGGGGCCGGATCTTGGAGTAGGTGAGCACGCCGTTCCTGAGGGAGAACCACCGACGCCGCCACCCCTTCCCGATGTTCGTCCACTTGTAGAGGGTCCCGGCGACGGCCGCCGACGCGCCTCCGGGAGGAGGCGGAGGATCAGCCGGCGTGGCGAACTCGGCGTTGTCTGGCTGCGCCTGCGGCGGCGGCGGCGAGCGGCCGCCGATGCCGGCGAAGTCGACGGAGATGCAGCACAGCGGGTGCATGTCCCGCGTCCGCATTGTCTCCGGCGGTCTCGAGATCGGGATCCGGCGGAGGGAGCGGAGGGAGGGGAGGGATCCTGCTCTCAGAATTCGTCGTGGGATCGACGGATCTCCATCCACCGCCGCTTTCTAGGTGTTGTTTATTATAAGCTTCGCTTCTACGTTAACATATATATCTCATATATCTCTATCCCCTCTCTATGTAGGTATTATATCATATATATTTATATATAGTTGTATAATTAGCGAGAGAGAGAGAGAGAGAGAGAGAGAGGTGTTCGTTTATTTTTAGCTCTGGGAGTTGCTTTATATATACATGATTCTGAGGAGGGAGGAGAGAGGAAGTGAGAGAGGAACAGTAGATGATGGTGAGAGATCTGAGGATGTTGCTGACTCCAAAATATGGCATTATGGCAATGACTTCTGATGCAGATTTTTCTTAGAAAAAAATAGTAAATCTGAATAGTGTGTTAATTATCCTTTTCTTCATGTGATTATTAAGAGCATTAAAAAAGAACAGTTCCCTTTCTTCTTATGTTATTGTTATAATTTATGTTGAAAGAATAATTAAACAGTGGAGTGGCCTTCTTTTTTGGGGTACATTAAATAGTGTCCTTTTTTTAGAGGAAAAATAGCAAAAAAATAAGGCACTCCTGCAGCCACAAAAAAAGTATTGATGACCAGTTAGTTGATACTTGATATGTAGTAGTGGGGGGTGGAGAGAGAAACCAGACAGAAACTGGGGGGAGGGGTCAGGTGAGTCCAGTGTCAGTAGGGATGCCCTACAGGAGTAGCAAAGCAAGAGACTGTTTCATATCTATGTTTTTTTTCCAGAGGAGAACACATAGATACATATATCATTCACAAAAAAATGTTGTCTTGTGGAATTATGAAATTTCAAGATTTTGCTATGGACCATTTATCTGTCACTCTCTCTCTCTCCCCTCATCTCAGCACTTTTTTAGATATTATATTATACTAATAGGTTGTAAGCATTTGAGACGATTTTTTTAAAAATGTAAGATTATAAATATCTTCCTTTTAAAAAATAAGATAATTATGTTTACCTTATTTGTTTAGTCATTACATATATAAGTGACAATCTTAAGTGACGATTTAAGGACGATTTAGCTAAGCTTATAAATTAGTCAAAATGACTTATAAATAATTTTAAAACTTTCTTCCTATTTAATAACTAAAAAAAGAAATGATAAACATTTATTTTACTTATTTATAAGTAAAAAAATAATCTGGGAAGCCAGCTTATTTTGCGTCAGAAAAAATGTTGATCAGTTTGAAATATATTATTTGACCTTTAAAATATACATAATTTTTCTTCACATATTTTCTCTATTATAATGTTAAATGTTTTTAATCATTTGACTAAAACAATCATTTATATTTTTTTATTATTGAATGCGTAATTGTTTATCTTTAAAATCAATTTCAATCATTAAAACTAGTTATCAACACTTTATATATTAGCTAAACCAAACGTACCTTTATTTTAAAATAAGATATTATCGCTCACATGTTATATATATCAACATATACATACTTTTTTATTTTGTCAAATTATTGAATAATGAAAAGTGGGTAAATTCTTAATTTATAAAATCATTTTATATATATCTTATGGACTTAAAAAAGCACTAATTCTGTATATCTAGTAAGAGTATATTTTAACTGTAAGTTTCTTTTTCTTATACTCCTCGGAGCGTTTGAATGTGGAATAAATATTAGAATATCGCATTATTCTCATAATATAGTCAAACGCGTGATGAAATTAAAATAAATCAGTCAATCTACGAAACCACTTCGGAATTGATAATACCGTTATTTTTAACCACGTACAGATAATATAATTATTCTTCTAAAATAGCAGAATATTAATATTCTCATTCTTTTTAAAAAATTTAATCATATTTTATTTTTTAAAATTTAATGAAATATTATTATATTAATATTTTTATTATCATTATAACATTAAACATGAACTCTATATGATAAAATATTTTACCTTTAAAATATTATATTTTCAAAAGTTATTCTCTTCAAATCAAACAAAAAGTAGAATAGGAATATATTCACTTTTTGTAGAATACGTTATTACATTGATTTATTTCTTTAAATTTTATTCCGTAACCAAACGGGCCCCTAATAAGTAAACCTTCCGGCTCTTGATTAATCCATCTGCAAGCAAAGATACAAACTATAGAATTGAAACATCTTAATAACTAAAGAAAAACAATTATTCTACTAGTAAAGGCAAGTGAAATGAGAGTAATGTATACCCCATGTAAAATAAGATTGATGGGGAGCAATGCAATCGTTGTGCTGGTAGAGCAATAGAGACGAAATAGAATCGACCATCCCATGATTTCATGGGAGAGCAATAGAGACGAAGCAGTGTAGAGCTGCACCCTAGATGGTTTACAATATTTTTTCGCTCAATCGTAATTCTCTTTACGGTCCATCACAAATTGAATTAATTTTTTTAAAAAAAGATAGAAGAAAATCAAAATGGCATGGAGTAGTTTTTTTAAAAAAAAATGATCTGATTATAGGTCCTGAGTTTAGAAGAAAATCAAAATGGCATAGAGTAGGTCGATGGATGATGATCTGTACTGAGTTGGGTACTAGGAAGAGGGCCTGCCACCACCACCATAGGTGCTGCATAATATGTGGCAAACAAATATAGTGTGGGGAGGGTGAAGAAGGGGGACCTTTTTGAACTTGTAGGACTGACTTTGGGAGATGAAAGATCATGACATGCTTCTCCACATATATAATAAATATATTGGTGATGAATGACTTGGGTGAGAGGAGAGAGAAAGAGGAGAGAGAGAGTGGAGAGAGGGGGGAGGTGGAGGATGGTGGTGGAGAGAAGGGGGAGGGGCTGGCTGTCCGGCCCCTACTGCTGCTGCTGCTGTTCCTGCAGCTGCTGCAGTGCTGTGAAGGAGGAGAAAAAGTGAACAGGCTGCATGGCATGTACAATTTTGCTCAAGACTTTAATTCTTTCTTGTGCACAGGTCATCCTCCTCATTCTCAATCAATATCTGGGTGCCAAATATGAAATGATCCAAAAATAGGGGTTCATGCCACCTGTCAACTCTTTGCTAGCCTTTTGATTTATGTGTAAGATGTGAATTTTTGCCCCCTTTTATGGTTCTTTTTCTTCTTTTTTTTTTCTCCTCAATGTGAAATTCAATGAAAATATTATATTTTTTTCCCATGATGTAAAATTTTAATGGGTCATAAATAATATTTTTCATAGCTAGAGAGTAGAGTCACAATAGGACATTGATGAGATATAAATTTTCATCAAATTTGCATTATTAGGTAGGAGGGGTTTTAAGTTATGACATGGGAAAAAAATGAATGTGTAAATTCAAAAAACTATCACCTTATCTATACATTAAAATTTGAACATGAATCTTAATGTCAAAAAATAAGATAATTCTATATAGCTGATAATATTGATATCATGAAACAAATAAAACAATTCGAATGATTTTGATACAGTGTGGAAGTGTAATTCACAATACACTTTTTTTTACTATGCGGAATTGTTTAAAACGTTGAGAGGAGATAATCAAATAATATTAAATTTTAGGAGATAAAGAGTGTGTGTGTATATATATATATATTTATATATATAAACATCTGGAATTATTCAAACCCAAGCCATCCGAAATAGAATATTGTGTTAGAGTCGATTATATGATTGTGTTTTCGTACGTGTTTTATCACACGAGGGGCCTAATTATGTGATTTCGATGTTGCATTATGCATCAGACAAATGCTTCTCACAAACAACCATAAAAACATTAACACCAAACAATAATAACATCTCTCTCTCTCTCTCTCTCTCTCTCTCTCTCTCTCTCTCTCTCTCTCTCTCTCTCTCTCTCTCTCCGTGCATTTGTCCATCCCAATTTGTTTGAAATAAAAAGGGCAGAGAAAATTCAAAATCCACGAAATAATAAAATATAAGTAGGATGATAAGATTAAGAATATAGAGACACTAAAATACACTTTGGGCTATAAATTTAAAACTACAACCGGATAGCAATGGAGATCACAATCACTCAAGGAATAAAGTTGATTTTATAGGGGGTACATGCCATGTGTTTGCCTTTGCCTTAATTTGAACTTGGCTAGAGATTTAATTACAAGTCTCCCAAGTAGCTAACAAGTCCCTTTCCCAACTTGATGAAATTATGCTAATATCAGGTGATTGTATTCCTTCTTTTTAGCTCTATACAGTTTTTTCAATAAAAAAATAACATTTCTTTTGGTGAAAGTTGTTGTTTATCTCATTCCTAGCTGGTTCTTTGTGGCTAATGATTTAGGGGAAAACATTACTAAGAAATCCGAGCTTAGAGGAAATATTTTTTTTCATAAGAGGATCTTTTATTTTGTTTGATTGCATGTGGGAAAAAAATTAGACAATTTCGTCTTAATCATATACGAAATAATAATAATAATAATAATAATAATAATAATAATAATAATAATAATAATAATAATAATGCTCCTCACGAAATAAAAAAGAGAATGCTACTTGTCAGTTTTCTTTACATCCTAGTATAGTTGTTTTAAATTGTTAATAATTAGGATTATGAGATATTCGAGTTTTCTATTTTATATGTTGGAAATTTTTGTTTGTTATTTTACATATTTTGGTTGCATTCGAATTCTTTTGTAAAATTCTATGTAAGCTTGCATAGAATAATTTGATTGTTTTTCGTAAAATTCTTAAGAATAATTTTTACAAACAAAATAAGATTTTAGTACGAACAAAATAAGATTCTGTATTTTTTTTTCAAATTAAAATTTGATTGTTTTTCGTATGAATTCACGATATCTCTGCTAAAAATTTAAAACTTCGATGAATTATAGGGTGACTATTTTTCTTATCAAAATGAATAATGATCAAAATATAAGTTGTTTGCTTGTTTCATCCTCGTCCTGTTTACACTCATTTTTTATAACTCGCCATGTTATAATCTCACGACTGTAAATGCTTTAGCCGAAAAATCCTCATCATATTCGAATTCTTAGGTTGCCTAATAAATTGATAAAAAAGTATAATATCCTCCTAATTTGGGATTATAAAATGTTGCTCTTTTGAATTAATTCAACAAATTATAGTAGTATACAAGCGATATATATGAAAAATATATTTGTGCTGCCCTTTTTAAGGGTTAACACTATCAAATGTCTATTAATCATCAACTATCATCTGATTCTTGATAAACGGTGAATCATATTAACTATTCAATTGATTACACACACTATAAATCTGAGTCCGACGGTGATGAATAGATCTTTGATGATGCTACATATTAAAAGGGATAGCGCGAACATTAAATCGTATATATAACAATAATATAATATGTGTTGCCCCTCATCCGATATTTAAAATAGATGTGGAGCTAATTCCATATGACTTTATAAATAAAATATCTTACCACTTAGGCCCCATTTGACATTGGAGCAAGGCAAGTTTATCTGCCTTATTCTCAAAATTTTACCCAAACACTAAATCAATTTGTGGACATGATATTCCACAAATTGAAATGACTATGATAATATCGTTCAAAATAATATTTATAGTGGTCTTTATGATTTTTAAATGATTTTATAATTTTGAGATGTTAATCGAAATATGAATTTGGATAATTTTTTTATGACATCTTGGTAAGTAAATATTCTAGAATGATCAAACAAATTACATGAGGCACCATCATGGAGTAGAAAGTAGGAAGTGACCACAAAAAAGATATAGAAGTGTCATCAATCAGTGGGTTTAATTAAGGCAACAACAAAGCGACAAACAAAGCAATGCCATAAGTCTCTAAACCACGCCCATCCATCACTAATCAAGGAGAAAAAAATCCACCTAATTGACACCAACATGACACTTCCCAGCCACAGGAGTTCTCCAAATTTTTCAAAGTCCCACTGTCGTTCCTCCTACACCCTCTTCCAATTATTATTTTTCTTCTTGTTCTTAAATATAATGTGAAGTGATTGATGTGTCATACTACTAAATTAGTTAGATCAAGCTATGATAAAAAGGCACATAGTGTAATTCAATAGTCAGGTGACATAATGGTTTAACAACATCATTCGATTGAATTATTGGGAGCTTTAATGTTGCACATTGTATGTTACAAATATTTTTTTATAATCTAATGGGGTTGGATTGAGTTGGACCAAATTTTATTAAAATAATCTTATTTATAATAAATTTTAAAATATAATATAAATTATATAACATGATATATGAATATTGTAGTAATAGTTTATTAAAAAATTAACATGATATGTTTTTTATTTATTAAAAAGTTTTAATAGTGATAAATAATAATTGTTGATGTATAAATATTAATGAGTTATTTTATTTAGTATTAACTCATCATTATAGATGTTATATTAATGAGATTTTATCTTAAGTTACTCAATATTTTTTATTTTTTGACACTTTCCTTTTTCCCACCCTTTGATAATTTTTTTAATGTTATTCAATTTTCAACACTTGTCTTTTCTATTTATATTTCTATTGAGCTTTTTACGTCTAGTTTGCCCCTCCTTTTTAACTATTACTTTTTCCTTTTTTAACATTCCTATTTTTTATTTTTTTTATTTTTTTAAATTTGGTTTGAATCACTTCAACAGTTTTTCCAAGCGAATCGATTACCAAAGTCTAATTTTTTAAAATCGGACCAAACCAACTGGAGATTCGCATTTGAACTTGTCAATTATGTCCGATTTTAATAACATTGATCGACACTTGTGTCAAAAAATTTTATTAATATTGATATTAATTCAATTTTGAAGAATCAATTTTAATTTTTTTCAAAAGGGATGCATGATACATTTGTGTGTTACCTGTGTGCATCTCACATGCGAGCAATGATTCCATTGTCTTATTAAAGTGGAGTCAATTTTTTACACATAAATGTCGCAATATAACGGATGTTTGACTAGTGGAACTAGTTGGTATAAAACTTCTAGTTCTGCTAGTTCTCCAAACACCTCAAGGATGCTTGATTTTTGCGATGGAATGAAGCCTCTTTTTTTTGTTAGAACCATGTCTGTTTTCATTTGTTTTTTTTTTCTTTTCAACTTTTTCTTTTCTTTTATTCTTTTATTTTTCTTTACCTTTCCTATATAAAATAATTTATTTATTATATACAAAATGTTAATTATAAAGAATTAATATAATATTTTTTATTACTTATTATTTGATTAAAAAGTTTAATATTTCATTTAATATATATTATTAAAAATGTTTTGTATATTTAAATAATATATATTTAAAACAAAATATTTTGCATAAATATTTAAACATACATTTATTTCTTAAATTTTTTAAAAATATTTAAAACTCTATTTATAATATATATTTTTAATTCAAGCACTCAATAAAATTAACCCATCATATCTATTTTTTTCTATCATATAAACTATCTTATTTTTTATCATCAAATTTTACTTCATCTAAATATACTCCACACTAATCAGTTAATTAAACTCTAGTTCGGCCTCAACAAATTTCTTCTCTATCTCTATTTATTTGCTTTATTTTAATTTGAGTTCATTGTAGTCACCCTATGATAAGAAGGCGAAGACTATGTGGTATTTAGAACAACAATATGACTAATTAATGAGATGAAGCTATCAATCAAGTGTCCAAGTTCCATTTCAAAAAGGCACGTAGACCTAAAACAACTATAGCTACAAAGAAACTAGGGATAAGAATGTCCCACTTTAGAGCAACATGACTTGATAAATGCATGTGGCCTTGTTTATTATTGAAGCCTAAGTGGGAAGAGTTTTGATCCATCTTTGGGGAGCCACACTATCTCTGCCCCCATTAGCGCCTCCCTTCCACTTGGTTGCACTTGCAACACTTAAAACGCCGTCGCAAAGGGGCCACAATAATAATATTATTATGTACCTCTTTCAATAGTAATATATATATATATATATATATATATATATATATATATATATTAGACCACAAACAATAGGAATTCATTAATAAATATAATTTATTGGGAAGGGATCAACAAAAAATTAGAGCACAAACAATACAATATATATTAGAAGATTGTTGAATAAGTTATGTTGAATTTATTAAGAATTTTTTTATATGAATATTTTACGTGCTAAATAGATTTTTACGAGGTACACTTCTAATCGGAATACATCATTGAAAGATTGCAGAACTTTTCTTTTACAATGTTTTTAAAAGAATTGTAATATGCAAAAGTATAAACAAATTTAGGCCATCTGAAATTTGTACATTAACACAATCGTCCGAGTTTTGGGCAATTCCAATATCTCAAAGAAAATATTCTCTGACTCTTTGCATAGACAAGTGAGATTTTGTATGAAATGCACAGAAGCCATTATGCATCATATGACTTTACGATCGGATTAAAGATCGTGACATGAAGAAATATCATGAAAAGATGTGTGGTGTCCTCGCCTTCCTAGTTGATTCTTTCTCCTCCATCACAGATTCTTCTCTTTTTCGCCCCTTTAAATTTCTTTTCTTCTCAAACTTTAATTTGTTTGAAGAAAAAAAAAAGCAAAGACATATCAACAAACCTAACCATGATGACAGCAACTAACACCATCATCTTGTTGGCCATTGGAGCCTGTTTTTTTTTTTATTGTCACCTCAAGAGTTCGAAAAGCGACGTCCATAATATAATTCACCTAAAGATAAAAGTTATACGCATTAATCACAAATTAAAAATATAATTTTCAATAACATATCTGACTATGACAAATAAGACTCAACGAAAATTTCTTACCTTCCTAAAATTCGAACTCGAAATTTTTCCTTCTACGATTCGAACATTTTGATGCGAAAATAGAGATATGATGGGACCATGTGTTGCTGTAGCCGAGAGGAGGAGGGGGGAGGGGTCATGCCATCCCAAGGGACAATGCAGGCTTCCACATCCCTCCCACATGGCTCAATCTTGAGAGCTACTCAAACTTAAGATCCCCCTCCTCCTCCTCCTCGAGAACCCCCTTCAAGACCTCTTAAAAAAATACTGATAGATACCGATCTCATCTCATACATAGTACTACACCATTAACTGTAATTTTTCTTCTCCCCCTGGCCTCATGTTGTGCTGATCAACTACATTATACGTATCATAATATATATATATATATATATATATATATATATATATATATTATCTCTACAAACAAGGGCACGATGATTTCTCTCTCTCTCTCTCTCTCCGCTGGTGTTATCCCGATGTAATTATGTACCCACTCATGCAGGAAAGAGACCGTCATATATCCCAACGCTTAAATTATTACAGACAGCATCTCTCAGGATCCTGCTATCGAACAGTTCGCGTGCTGCTTAGCACAATAATGTAATGCCATGGCACCATTACATGCATAGACATCATCATCCCAGCCCTCCGTTCCGTGCGTCGGCAACGGCGCTCTAATCCGGCGTTGCTCAGGGGGGCACGTGAGCTGCGTAGTTCGAAGCGGCCTCTGGATACGCGGCGCAGCAACTTCTCTACTCCAATTGCTGTTTTCCTCATATAGATTTCGTATCACTAGTTCAGAGGCACAAATTACCAAGAGTATGCAATGCATTGCATCTGCCAGAATCATGTACAAGTTAATGCATCGAGCGGTAAATTAACTGATAAAGATTTGAAGCTAATAGCTTCTAATTTTGAGTCTCAGAAATACTTCACTGTTATTATCATTATGATTGAATTTAAAGTAACAGTGGCAACATTCAGAACAAATGTATTGCCTTTTTCTTCGCTCTTGATTTGATTTGTACACGTGAATCTGCGAGGTTAAAGAACATGACTTTATCCAGTTGGAAATTGAAAAGGGTTAAATTTTATTCCTTTCTTGAACATGTTTTCTTGTTGTGTACATGGACAGGAGTGATATTAATGATTCCAGAATACATTTTAGAGTGGCAGGGGGGGAGAAGAGCACTGTACCTGTTGAGCCTGTGGGGAGAAAGGGAAGGGGGGAGGAGGGGGGTACATAGCAGGGGAGGGGCGCAGGGCACAGGAAGTAATTAGTCAAGGTAGGTGTTATTATAACTTGCCACCACACCAATTTATTTAATGCCTCCTCTGTTCTCAAGTCCTTTTAGCATCTCGCCTTCCTGTTGCACTTGCAGTCATTTAAGACGGCTCTTAATCCTGCTGTTCCTGTATACAGAAACCACCCTTCCCACGCCACGCTGATCCACTCCCTTTCGAGTGCATCAGGAAGTAGCTCCTGCGGGAATCAATCGACCAATAATAAGCACCTAATTAGCTCTGCTGGAAATGCAATTCCTTTTGCATTAATGGACTATCAGCAGATGCAATCCTTATCCAACTGTTCATCGCCCCTGTAGAAACCCAAGGAGACGCCCAGATTGCGTGTTCGTAGAAGAAAGTAAGATCAGAGTTGGCTTACGAGAAAAGCTGCGTCCACTCAGTTTCCTGAAGGGCTAGAGGATTTTAATGGCTACGGGGTTGCAATCAATGTTTCCTTTGGAAGAGTTATTCCAGCCATGGAGGGAAGGGGCGGGGGGAGAGAGAGAAAGATCACTGTTCCCTCCAAAAGTTAAAAAGTCTGCAATTTTCGAAACAAGATAATGTTACAGGTACTTCCAAGATTGCGTTTTTGCAGTTAAACTTTGTTTTCAGATTGGAATTGGCTGTTTACCTTGTTAGGCATCCATGGTAATCTTAAGAGGACACACATGTAATGACAGTTTTTATTGGAGTTAATGACACCAAGGACAACAGGGTTTAAAGGCCAAGGATCTGCATATAGTCATGGAGTAATTGTAGAGAAATGGAGCAACGAGAAAGGTGTGATTTTTTTTTTCGCAGTTGTACTAAATCAAGTAGCAAGTGGACAGAGAAAGCTGCTCATGCTTGCCATTTTCATGCTGGAGACGAGAGATCCCTCCAACTTTCTTTCTTGGAATTATTGAGTATATTCCTTTTTTTTACTGTGAGGTGAAATGAAATGGTCTTTTTTCACAGTGGGTTCTAGGAAGCATAAACCACTGTAAGCCATTTTCAAGCCAGACTTCTCATTTCTTGTAACCCAACAAGATCTGACAAGGTCCACTTAGGGAGAGAGAGATTGTAGTGGTTACTGCTTATTACGGTCTCGACACTCCTCAGTTGATCCTTACAGAATATTCTCATACTACAACATATGTAATGGTTTCGACGAAATATATGATTTCATTGTGCACAAAAGCAACCTTGTGAATGTAAACAATGAGCATCAATAAATAGAAAAAGGGTTGCTTATAGTTGGAAGGATACTGATCGATATATTTAACATAGAAATCAGTGATACTTAATGATGAAGTTTTCAAAACAGAATAAAACGGCACCACGCACCACGCACCACGAGAACTTTCAAAAAGAACATTTTGGTACAATGAAATATGAGTTGTGTTCTTATGGGTACAACTTGAGAAATAATAATGCGAAATTTTGTGGGGCAGCAAGATGTGATCCATTGTACTGCCGTTCCCCAAGTAGTCATTTCATGCCATAAACGATTTGGAATTGCCGAAAGACAAACACAACAGTGTCTCGAGAATAATATGTGCCAAGAAAAAAAGATGGTGTCTCATCTTTTCTGTTACACCAACTAATTGGGTTGCTGAAAGTTTGGTGATCTCCACAGTTTATCTATAGTTGCTGCTTAAGCTTCCGGGTAATGTAGAAAAGTGCGCCTACTAGGCCTCAGTTGAAGACCTTCCAGGAGATGGTGGACGCCTGAAAATGAAGACACTTCAAAAGATGATCCAGTAAGGGACTCATGGCCAGTGGTTTGTTTAACCACTACCTTTTTTTTGTCTGCAATTATACTTCATGCGATTAGTCTACTCAAATGACAACAATCGACGTCACCAAAACTATGGGAAGAGTTCAACATGGTGACCTGAAATAAGCATTCGCATCTGAAAATCCCCCATTTAGTTGTGTATTCAAGAACCCAAATGTAAAGAATCCAGAGTGGATAGATAACTTCACAATGTCAATTGGCTGATGACTTCAATTTCTTCCAAACAAAGAAATGACATCTGTTTCTTGAAATTTGGATACCATTCTCTGTTCCTCGGGGGCATCCATCTAAACTCTCTTCCCCGGTCACCAATTATTGCACCGAATAGACATGCGTAACCACTTCGCTGATGCTTGATACAGTACTCTCCTTCAGGCATTTACATCACTAGCAGTACAACCAAAAAATAAAAGTTAATGTATACCAGGAGGATGGTAGCATCAGGAAAATGCTAAGGAAACAGATCTGTAAAAACACAGAGCTATAGATGCTTCCATTACTGATCTTGCTCAGCACTGGCCCAAAGGGCAGAAACGGACTAAGAAAGGGAAATCATCCACGTGCACTTAGCAGACCTCTCGATTCCATTCTTTGTGGGACTTGTAACGAAAGATTGACGCGATGTGTCTTGTTTGTGAGACTAATTTGCGTACCTTCGCTTGTCCAAGATGCCATGAGCAAGTTCCCCTCTGAGATAATTCCCCACCTACCAGCCAACTGGCTACTGACAAAAGAAGTTCCAGGTTGAAAAGATGGATACTTCTTTGCATCATAACCTCTTTGAGTAATCAACCAAAAAGGCTATCATGATCCAGAACATTATGACTCTAGCTCATAAAATCATCATTAGATTCCCAACAGCATCTAACAAAGGTCAATTTTTTGCAGGTCAGGCTATATAAAGGTTTCGTGCCTGAAAGAACAACCAGCTTCAAGTCCCATGGCTGAAAATTATGTTAGTACATAAACAAAATGAAAGGTGCACTACCAACTAATGCTAGTGCTTTTCTTACTCAATCTAGTAATCCTGATAACTAATCTATTGAAGATGAACTCAGGATAATACTTCAAAATCATAAATTACTACCAACAATCCTGATACTTGACCTCATCCATCAAAATGCTCATACCGAGCATGCCACAGCTTGGATGAGTCAAGGCATGTTAGCTCCCTGCCACACTGACAAGCTGTGCAAAAGCATTTCACGACAGATGTAATAACTCTTTTCTTTTAGTTCATAGAGGACGCTAGATCTGGATCTCATATTCAAAGCATTAGTCCAACAATTGGCAGCACGACCTTGACAACGATTGTGATCAGGCTGATGTGACATATTAACACAACTTTTGTGCATGTGGTATTTACTGAACATAGTTCAATACTAGATGTAACTGCAAGTTTCATAATCACTGACCTTTAAGATTCATCTGGAGTATAGAAAATTGTTTTGACAATAAATATAGGAGTCAAAACACAGAAAGAAATATGGTTTTTCAATCCAAGCTAAGCACATAAACAAGTGGGTTTTACATTGCGAGCTAATGGAAACTCTTCTGCAAGTTGCAGCCTTGCAGGCATGACAAACTTTTTTTTCCTAGGCAAGGAGGATGGCATGAAAAACTGCATTTTTTTGTAAAGGACAAACTACTTTTTTTAGAGGGAAGGACAAACTACTTTTACTGAAACAAAGATGAAAAATTAGAACAAATTTAACTTCTCAACTTGATTATTATGTTTTTCATATGAGTTTTACTGCTCATCCGCCAAATAACTTTGTTACTACCCACCCACCCCCACACAAAAAGAAATTTCATTCTTCTCCACAGGTTCAATCATGGCTCATGATTGCAATCATAAACACTAACAGGGCGGAAGCAGGAGCATGTTCATGCAATTGCTTGATTCTTAGTACTCTAATGGATAACATTGTTTTTTTTATTATGAAAAGGAAAATTTCCAGTAGATAGTTTTTTTTAGTTTGAAGAGTACAGAAATCTTACTGAAATTTTAAAGTAAAACACATCAGTATTTTACAATGAAATGTGCCTTATCAATGAACTTTGAGGAAATCATAGAAGTGCAAAGATCATGAGACATAGAAATTGAAATTGAAAGAAAAAATCTTATAGTCATTATCTTTCTGCAACAACTTATTAGCACACACATATAAAAGCTATCTCCTCTTAGCTTGGAATATATATCATATACTTTTGATAAATAAAAACTATAACACCAGTCAGAGGTATATATAAGAGAAGGGAAGAAGAGAATAAGAGAAGAAAATAGGACCAGTGATGAATTTCTTTTTCTTATAAAATAAACACATTCAATAATGTTGTTATAAAATCTCTTATACAAGGGAATGTTGTTTCTGATGTGTTTTCCATAACTTATCTCTGAAATGAAAGCAATAATGAAACCACCGTTGTAGACAGTCTATCAGAAATCATTCTCCATATATATGCTAAATTTGCAAGTTCTACTTAATTTCAAAGTTTTCTTTATCACTCAGATTCGAGTTCAGGTCTCAAAATGGTAAATCACTTGTGCATATTACAATCTGACGAGTTATATAATGTAGGATGACAAGAGAAGCCATTGTAGCTTTATTTCTCAGAAGAAAAACAAAAATAAGCCAATTGGCAATTCCCAATAACATATCTACATGGCTTTTGATATTGTTAGAAATAATTCAGCATATCCAGATGTAACTGAGTAAAGCTGTCAGTATTCTGCATTTCTGGGCTATAAAGATGCATCATTGGTGAGTCAATGGGCACAACTTCTCAGAGTATAGAAATGCGTTCTCTTGAAGCAAAAACCAGATTGGGTTCAAACGGCATAAAAATGTAAAGTTGTTTATGCATATAACATAAGAAAAAATGTGGCAGAAAACATAATGACAAAATAGTTTCGACAGTTGGTAAAAACAAATAATGCATGGACTTTTAGCATTCGACGATCTTGCTGTGATTCAATTCTAAATGACATTCTGGGGAAGAAATGAATAAAACACACCTTATATAACTTTGAAAGTAACTTTAAGGAATATTATAACATTTATTATCCTTTAATTCTTTGTTTCACTTTTCCTTCAGTAGTTTGACAATGGTACGCATTCTATAGATACGAGAAATTGATCTCATATATATATATAGGAATCTGTGTGTTAAATACAAGACCAACATGGAGTTTTGCCAAAGAATATTCAAATCCATGTTCATGCATATTACAAATCTCAAAATAACTGCTCTTTTTATAACTACCTTGACGGTTTTATGTCCCCGCATTTATGTTTGAGACTATTTTTCCAACAACTCATTGTATGCTTCTCGTGCCTGTAACATTTTCTAGTTCATGGATTATAGTGATTTTTTTTTTAAATGGCATTACACAATAGCATATCTCTTGTTCATAAATTCCTCATACAAAGTTCAATATAATTTTGCCTTATGCCTGTCAACCTGAATAAAGAACAAAAAATTACCAGAAAGATGATTTCTATTCATGAGATCAATCTAAAAGAAGCAAATTTTGAGTTTGATAAAGTAGCAAAACTTGGAATTTCTTGTAAAATTTTATGTAAAACATGTATTCTTGATTCCAATTTAAGCAGTTAACCGATAAGGCTTTCAGCGGCTTATCAAGCGAACATGTATATGCTAATCAAATAGAAGACAAACAGGGCTTCGAAGACGCCCAAGCACGCGCCGGCGAGCACGTCAAGGACGAAATGCCTACCAAGAAGGACGCGAGAGGCCGAGGTAGATACCGACCAAAACGGCACGAACCATAGTAAGAGCTCAGCAGGATTCCCACCGTACCAACGCTTGATCCATTGGCGGGCCGGCGCGAGGGGGCCGCCGTCGACGAGGACTCTGCGGAGTGGGTTCGCATTGAGGAGAAGGAAGGCAGCAATGAAGAAAACCCGGGAGGAATGTCCGCTAGGGAAAGACCAGTGGTCGACAGCGAAAGCGATACTCATGCCCTTGTTGTACACGGGGCGGGGTCGGCGGACGAGGTGCTTGACGAGTCCCACGAGGAGGAGGTCAAGGAGGGATCCGAGCAGGAGCCCGCAAAGTAGCTGATCGGAGGCCTCGAAGGTGGAGGATCCCCCACCTCCGTTGCGAGTAAAGGTCAGGAGGGCGATGGGGATGGGGAACCAGAATCGGCCGTCGCCGGAGATCTCGAGGACTTTGAGGAGGCACCGCGGGATGGGGCTGCATAGTGAGTGGATATGGAGGGATAACGCAGTATCGAAGGCGATCAG
The DNA here is from genome assembly GCA_030549335.1 of Pontederia crassipes. Taxonomy (NCBI): domain Eukaryota; kingdom Viridiplantae; phylum Streptophyta; class Magnoliopsida; order Commelinales; family Pontederiaceae; genus Pontederia; species Pontederia crassipes. The sequence continues at coordinate 63,052,114 of CM060196.1, read as the reverse complement.
GCGGCCAAGGATGGTGGTCCGGACGCCGGCGGTAGAGGTGGAGGTGGCGGTGGCGGGAATGGGGGAGTTGCCGGCCATTGTTTCGGACAAGGATATGGCGCCGAGCGCTTTTGGCAGCGCTTCTATTTTGGTCCTTTATGTTTGTTTGGGCTTCTGTTCAAAGCCCATTAAGATTGACAGCCCAAAAAGATTGCAGAAGGTGTTGGGCCTTTTTGTATTGGTCAAGTGCGTTTTTTTTTCTCAGTTGAATATTTTAAGGAATAAAATGCTCTCTTTTTTTTTCCAAAAATACTCTCATTACATTGTGATAAACAACATAACATGAACTATTTTGTTTTAATAAAAATTTGAAAAATAATAATAATTGTACTAGGTCAATTGATTAAGGTTCATAAATATAAAAGTTTTTATGACATTCAAGCTGACAAAAACACCACATTTCCTGGTTCAAGTTAGACAAATTAATATAAGATAGTATGATAAAGAAATATTAATTTATTTAATCCCAGATAAGATGCCAGAACTGGGATTTCTTTTCTAAATTTTAAGTCATGAGAAAATATATCACAATGAGCCGGATGGACTCACTCAGATTTTTATGGTGGTGTGTGTGCAATGTACATGCAAGTATTATACTTTAGCCTTTTCTCATACTATTTATATACAAATATATAAAGGGTTAAAAAAAATTGGGGGAGGGGGCCCAAAACCCCTTGGCTCCGTCCCTGTGTGTGTGTGATGGGGATTATATGTTATATGCACATAATACGCATATTAGCTATAGTTTAGTATGTATTATCTATTTTGTTCAACACCTTCTAAACTATAATACTTTTTCGTATTTAACTTTAAATTACAAACTTATACAGTTTAGTTCTTAAACTTCTCTAAATTGACATCAAGATTATTCAGTTAATCTTCATCAAAATTTTACTAACTTATCTTTTAATACTTGTGAAATATCACTTTGGTCCTTACTTTTTTATTACAAAAGATAATTATTTATTAATCATATTTATGCAATATTAGGTTCATGTTGATATTTCTTTAATAGTTTTTCTTATAACTAAAGGTAAATTTTATAGTTTATAAATAATTTTAAAATAAGATCAAATTCAACAAAAATACTAAAGTGTCAAAACGAGATAAATTTATAGAGTAAAGGTTATAGATTTAACTCAAATTTAGATTTATAGGGTGTTAAAGAAATTTAACCCTTAGTTATCTTATAATAGTTTTTTTTTTTGGTTGAAGAATGGAAGCATGTGGAAGAGTGGATGTGTTTGACGCCCCCACATTGATCAATTTATGATGAACTGAAAAATAAAAATAATTCAGTCATGTTCTAACGAATTGAAAAAAAAAAGTCTAACTAGAAACAAAAAGCGAAAAAAAAAGTTTGAAATAATGTTAGACTCCAAAATGTCTTCCAATGGACCGCTCCATGCGCTTTAACTCCGCATGTTTCCACTTGCTAAAATAATGGCCTTGAGAACATGACCTTAAGATAAGAAACGACCATAAAAAATGTCTTGCATTGTCAGACGAAGAACGAGGATATGAAAAATATATATTTTTTCACGTTCCAAATCTCAACTCCACCTCAACTTCTCCACCCCCAAAAAATAAATTGCATCATTTTTTATCGCTAAAAAGAGTATACAATTCATTTTTATTGCAACATTTGAAATAACTTCATCGATTTATTGTAAATGTGAAATTTTAATATACAATAAGCCGATCATAGCTCCTTTTTCTTTTCTTTTTTTCAATCTCTCCTCTTTTCAACTTCAGCATAAAGGAGAAAAAAACACCTTACCATTTGGAAATTAGGAAATCTTGTCTTTTCTTTTTGTTTGAGTTTTTTTCATTCAATATTAGTTACAGTATGTAAAATATTGTTAATGATATTTAGTTCAAAGCTTACAATGCTAACGTGTTTATTAAGACGACGTTTGGTTGTAGAATATAGTGACAAATAAATTTTTATTCTAATGAATATTGCCAAATAGATACCAAAATATGTTTAAGTCGATCAACGATCATTTTTCTTAAAATCATATTGAAAATTATGATAACACTATAGTATTCTATAAATCTGCAATATATGTATTTCATCAAAATGATGGAATATACTTATTTTTAACGTTTTCATCTTTATTTACTTTTTAATTTAATCATATATTATTATTTTATGATAATAATACAAAATAGATGTCAACTATTTATAATAAAATATTTCAATTATAAAATAAAATATATTTAAAGGTTATTCCTTTGGACGTCAAACATAAGATATAATAAGAATATGACAAGAATATTATATTATTTTGAATAAAATTTATTATTCTTCAAAAATTATTCTTCGTTCAAATGGTCCTAAGAGTATGTTTGAATTGAGAAATTTGGAAGGATGAAGTGAAATATAGAAAAAAAATTAGTTAAACTATATTTGATTACATTTTTATTTAAGTTAAAAGGAATGAGATGGTTAACTAAGTCCTTCAAAAAATAAATTTAAACCAAATTAACCCATAACCCCTCTCTCTATATCTATCTCTCTCTCACTCGTAAATTATCTTTTCCTATTATAAAAAAAAAATAAATGATCTTTTCCTCTTATATAAATATATATCTATTGTCTTTTACCTTTTTAAAATAGATGAATAAAATAGTTCAAAAAATAAAAAACATAATAAAAATAAAAAAATAGGCAAAATAAAAAATAAAAGAGAAAAATAAATTAAACGATAAAATAATAAATATTATTACTCGTTATATATTATAAATTGTTTATATATAATAAAAATATTTTTTTAATAAATAAAACTTCAATTTCTCTTATCATTATTTTTTTATGAATTACTATTCAAACGTAATCTTCCTAATGACACACCAAACTCTACCATCTATCTCTCACTGCACCTCCCCTTTTCATCCTTCCATTAAGGAGTGAATCCAGCCCAAAAATCGAAATCGAAGGGCCATGTGTATAAGTATTATGCTTATCTTATTATTTTTATAATTTATATATGAAATATAGAAGATAAAAATTTTGAGAGGGGCAAAGCCCATCCCAAAACCCTCCGGATCCGCCCCTGCCTCCATTAATTATCACATATCCTGGATAAAAATATTGACATTTTACTTCTCCTTAAGAAGAAAGAAATATATTTATAAAAATTTAATGAACGTCCACTCTTTAACATGAGGTGGATGCCCCTCCGTAGATTCTTTAATTAACGTCTCGTGTTGATGCTCCTAGGTGCGATTCAGCAGTCAGTTCAACGTGGAGGTTTAAGAAGAATTAGAATAAGCGATTCTCACAATCAAAAGTTGAATGAGATGAGGTCCCGGGTCTACAAAATGAGAGGGATTTGGTGGTGGTTGATTCTAATAGGCGTGGGAGAGCAAAAGCATGGCCATAATAGCATTCTGCCCCCCCCCCACGGCGACCATACCGAAATCCATGCACATTCCGATCTATTAACAAAAGATGAAAAATCAAAGTTCGAGCAAATTGAAAAATAGTTTGAATCTCTCAAAAAGAATAGTTCTGAGAGAGAGAGAATCAATTCCTTGGCAGGCTGAAGTTGATCCAGTTCCAATGCCCACCATCATCTACCTTGCTTTCTCCCTTCTTCTCTCCTCTATCTCTCTCTCTCCTCTTTCTCTTATGAATATTCCATTCCCTAAACCTCTGCGCCCCATCATCACCAGAAAAATCTCAAAGCTGTCGTCTTTCTTGTGGCCTTGTCCCCCACAAACTCCCAAGTTCCACATCACTTTTTAGGTACAATGACATGCATTTGCTTGCAGCTAAACTACAGTAGCACAACAAATCATTTTGAGAGGGCGGGAGAGAGAGAGATCAAAATAATTAATTGTGTCAACTTCGACACCCAACTTTGTTAAGGATACTGACGCAGAGAACAGAGTAAGCAGACAGCTAACAGCTTAGATTGAGACATGGCTGTAGGTGAGACACGTACCATTCACTTATCTTAGTTGTTAAGCAGAAGCGAGTAGCAATTGCCGCCATACCTGCAAACTGATAGAGCTACTCGTTCTGCTGCAGCTGTTGGCCAACCAACCAAATACGCATTACAACAAAATTACAGAGAAGTAAAAGAACATAATTCTTTAAGAAAAACTCGAGAATTTTCTTTCATCTTTCAATGCAGTACAGCACCATGATGACAGCAGGGAAGGGAGGACCTTTCACTGTGCTGTGTCATCTTCTTTTGAAAATGGGTAATGATTCCAGTCAGGCAGCCCAACACAGGATAAGAGCTTGGTTTCTGGGTCGCCTTTAACTTCCATCACCAGGCCATCCATCCTGAAGCGGGTGCACTGTGCACATCATCATGCCCTTTGTTGGAAGAGGAGGGGGAGGGAGGGATTGAGTTGGATCCTCTCTCTCTCTCTCTCTCTCTCTCTCTCTCTCTCTCTCTACGTTTCTTGTCGATTCAGCATCGCAGGCTCGTGCGGGATGAGATCCAATCTGCATCATACTCAAGTTATGAATCATCCTGTTGCACGTTGTAAGAATACTTCAAGATTGGTTCTGGAAAAACAGAAAAATTCTTTCTGATGCAATGTTCTACCAAAACTTTTCTTACACTGTGATGTGACTTCTATCTGCCCTGGAATCTAATCCCCCACTGCATGCAACCACTGAGAAGGAGCTTTGCCAGAAAATTATATTTTTCCTGATGGTTGGAACAGGTCAGGGAGGAGGAATATAGAAACAGTATTGCCTGTTTGAGATCATATAAAAACAAGGGGAATGAGCCATGACATAGAGTCTGACTCCACATGCGATCTCCATGGGGTCTCGCTTTTCTTGCCCATTGCGTGCCAAACGGCTATTCTTGATTGGTAGGTTGTTATGTGATGGCAAGTTTGGCACAATAATATGGTCAAAATAAAAGAAGAAAAAGAGGCAAAGTATTAAATTATACAGGGAATGCATGAATATGGAATGATGCCTGGTACTTTATCCATGATTTAATTGTGTTAGTTCTGCATATTTGTGATTACTGGATTCTGGGGCTGATTGGTGAGCACAAAGCACTCAATAATGTCTCAATGTGCGAGTACAAAGATCGCTATCTGAGGTGGATAGATTAAACACGAACGCACATGCAGATGAACACTGAACACACGTGTAACAGTTTCAGTTCAAGTTTGAAATGGTGCAATGCAATCTACGAAACAGAGTATTACTAGCCATTACTGCCAACTGCCAAGTACTTGCTCACAAAATCTTTGTATGTGAAGAGAGGGATAGAAGTGAATTAATTACATGAAGATCCTTGGGCAAAAAAATGGAGCTAAGTAGATCTTAATGCTTGTTGTTAAGGAAAAGAAAAGAAAAGAAAAGAAAAAAGCCACGAATCAAAAGGGAAAAAAAAGAACATGATTTTTATGCTCTCTGTGCCATCCACTAAAATGGACTCAAAATACCGAGAATATATACAAGCAATGTGGTAAAAGATCATTTAAACCAAAGGCAAAAGGCGAAAGCAAAACAATGTCACTTTATCTTTCTTTCCAAGTGCACACACTACCCACCTCTCTCTCTCTCTCCTATCTTCTTTTTTTCTCCCATCCAACGATCAATGTAGAGATTCTAAACAAATACTAGTAACACCCACTCGAAGCTTACCCATAAAAACACCATGAGCAAGTGCTATAAGTATAAACCCCAAAAGGACCACCTTTTCTCTCTACTCTATCACCACAACAACAGGCGTCCACAATCCAATAATAACAGTAAGACCCTTCTCTCTCTCTCTCTCTCTCTCTCTCTCTCTCGTTCCTCTTCCTCTCTTTGCCTCTGCTTCTTCCTATCGTGCGCGTGGTCTTCTCTTTCACTGCACACTGTTCATGTAAGCATTGCCACTGCCACTGTTGTGCTGCGTAGTGCACTCTTTTTTTCCGCTGCTCTTGCCGTCGACGGCCAAAACCGTCGCCGTTTCATGGCGACGGGGTGGGTCAAGACGCTGCATTGCAAGTCCAACGCCCTGGACGACGTCGCCTGCCCGTCCACGCCTTCTAAGAAACCCCTCCTCCCCCTGACCTCCTGCGGCAACTCCTCTCACGCCCTGCGCGACGTCCTCCTCTTCCCCAAGTGCCCTCCCTCCACGACTGGCCCTGCTGCTCCTGCTCCTCCTCCCCCCTGCCTTCCCAAGAAGCCCAAGACGAAGCCGAAGCCGAAGCCGAAGCCGAGGCCCGCCAACCCGTCCTCATCCCCGGCGCCCGGGATCGTCGTCGCGCCCGGACGCTCCCACAAGTTTCCGACCCTGACCGAACTGCCGGCGGGCCACTCGTCCCGCCGGGTCGTGGAGATCATCTTCATCTCGAGCTGGTCGTCGGCGTCGGCGTCCTCCGCCCTCGGCAACGCGGCCGCCGGATTCCCGGGAGCCATCGAGATGCTGTTCCGCGTCCACAACCCGCCCCGGACGGTGGCCCGGTTCGAGGAGTACCGCGCGTTCGTGCGGTCCCGAGCCGCCCGGTCGGAGGACCCCCGCTGCATCGCTGATGGGAACGAGATGATGCGGTTTCACTGCGGCGCCGGGGCCGGCGACGGGATCTACGACGGGAGCCTGGCGTGCCGCTGGACGCCGGAGGAGGCGACGGCGGCGGGCTTGGGGGCGAAGGTCGCGTCGGGATTCGCCGGAGGCGGCATTCGGACGTTCGCCGGGAGCGCCGGGGCGCACAAGAGCGGCGGCGGCGGGACCGGGCGCAGGGCGATGTTGGTGTGCCGAGTCATCGCGGGGCGCGTCCGGGACGAGTCGGACGCCGACTCGGAGACCGACTCGGTGAGTCGGGGGAAGGGCGAGCTCGTGGTGTTTGATCACCGTGCGGTGCTCCCTTGTTTCCTCATCATCTACAAGGTCTAAAAAAAATACTTCCATAATATATCGATTTATTAGACCTTAAAAAATCAACAAAATTATTTTTTTTGTTCCTTTCTGTATTTTCTTCCCAATTTTCTAACTTCTAGTTTTTTTTTTCACCTTTTCTTACTTACTGAGTTGAGGGTGGTGGTGTCAGTGACTTGCTGTAAAAAGAGGTAGTTGGCTTTGATGATGGAGTGGTGTAATATTTTTCTCCTCCCCTTTTTTGAACCTTGTTTTTGGGATATAGAAAGTTAGAAACTTTTTCATTATTGTTCTTCTACCTTTTTATTTCTTTTATTTTTTCCAAAATGTTTTCTGTTTGCATGTATCAATATCATGTATGTGTGGATGTGAGGGGGGTGACCACTGCAAGAATGCATCTTGTTGCAGAGAGATTGTCTCTTGTGCTACATTTTGTGATGGTGTGTTTTTTTCTAAAGCATTTGAATTTTTTTATGTGATACAAATTGCACTACCAGCTTCAAACAAGTACTACAATTTTTTTCCTTAAAAAATATGTAAAATGCCTAAAAGCACTAGGTAAATTAATAATTATTATTACATATAAGTTGGATAGAAATATATATATATTAAGAGATTAATGCACATATTAAAGTTACATTAATCACTATATTAAAGTTTAGTGTAAGCAAATAAAATATATATTCAAAATAAAAAGTCTTACCACAATTAAGCTCGGTATCATTTAATTAACAAATGAGTGCACCACCTCACACAATGTTCCATGCACATTTATATGTATCAATCGACATAAACTAGTCCACTATTCTTTAGGGTATCTTGTTATTAACAAAAAAATATAAAAAGTTCTTGAGTTGCTTGGGGAGAGAGAAGCAAAGAGAAGTTCAAAATTCTAATCTTATCTTTTATTGTGTGAACAGAGTTTTGAAAATAAATAAATAAAAATTGAGTTCCACATACTTCGAACTAACTAAAATCAATTTATTACAAAACTGTTTTTGCTTCCATTATCATTTCTTCCACTAATCTCCGTTTTCTCTTCCCTTAGTTACATTTGGTTTCATTTGGACGAAAATACTTAATTTTTTAAGTAAAAACCTTAATTAGCAAGAGATAAATGAACTTTTCTTTCACATAATTTGCTTTAAAAATTTGTCTTTAAATCGACCAACAAACGTAGTAGATGATAAAGCTAAGGTCAAGATAAATATTTTTGAAATTGAGTGAAAGTGTTTGAAAAAGTGAGAGAAGGTAAGCAGATAAGAGTAAGGTTTGGTGGTGGGTAAAGTGAAAAATATAGCTTAGTTTATATTTAATGCATCACTTTCTTTCTCTTCTTCTAATTTAAGTGTTTCCATTGTCAACTTTTTTATGATTGTTTTAGTTCAACAAATTTAACATGATATTAAAAGGGGATGGAGACATTTTGATTTTAAATCAATTTTTTAAAAAAAAAATTATCTCCATGTCATAAATAAATTATACTAAAATTGTTAACAGCTCACACTAAGGTAAACTTAGAAATTATAGGTGTAAAAATGAGTCTCTTTCTCATTGGTTAAATTTAACTATTGAGTATGTCAAAAAAAAAAAAGGAGAAAGAGAATAATTACGCAAAAGAACATAATTTTATGAAGTTCATCTTAAATTATGTTACATTTTTCGACATTTTTTTACGAAATATTTATTATTATAAGGACACAAAATAGCTTAATTCTTATGAAATTTAAAAATCGTTTAGATTTTGGAAAACTTCACATCTGACCTGACTCGCTATTTAGACAATGAGACTTTCGAAAGGACGAACCACTTTGTCGCTCTTAACTAACATCTATAATTATAATTGAAGTGAGATCCAAGCATTACCAACATAGTACAAGTTTTGATTTGTGTACCACACCTCTGAGCACTGACCGGGTAATTCTACTATTTAGCTTGTGACTCATATGTTACTTGGTTCCTTAGGGTGTACTACTACAAGCACCACACAGATTGTGTCAAAAAAATAAATAAATAAATAAATAATGAGTTCAGTTAGACTTTGGAAAGGGTGATGATAATAAAAATATTTAGATAATCATTCACAACAAAAACTTAGAAATAAACTTGAAAATTCGTAAGTAGGTTTCAATATAATACAAAGATGTTAATGAATATGTAGAGCACCCATCTTGAACGTAGAAGGTTTATTTTTTTATTATTTAATTAATTTAATTATTATAATTCATGATTGAATTGATGACATATTTCTTACATGAAATAACATGTATTTATTTGAGTAATTTAATAATAAAAATATATCATTTAAAACTAAATAAATTATAATCGTTGAATTAGTCATGTTTGTTAGCATGATTTGATCATGACCATTGGATAATTCAAAGATGTTGATTTTAATCGCTATTTACTATATACTTTAAATTGATATATAATTATTTCATTAATTTAATAAGTAAAATTAGTGCTTTACACTAGTTTTACATGCGTATACATTTAAATAATTATTCGCAACAAAAACTTATAGGTTTCAACATAATACAAAATGTCAACATGCATGCACGATGAGAGCTTCCAAACCAAAGCACATGAAAAGAGGAAAATTAAAAAGGAAGGAGAGAGAGAGAGAGAGAGAGAGAGAGAGAGAGAGAGAGAGAGAGAGAGAGAGAGAGAGAGAGAGAGAGAGAGAGAGAGAGAGAGAGAGAGAGAGAGAGAGAGAGAGAGAGAGAGAGAGAGAGAGAGAGTAACAGTACAACTATTATAACTAATAAATAAGCGAGCAGTCATAAGTGCCAAATAAAAAGGATTTGAGATTAATTCTCGTCACATGTAAGTGTCGCTTGTTCAATAGTAGGGGGGTGGGGGTCTGATCTAACTCTCCTCTATAGTCTATACCTTCTCAACCCCATACACACACACTGCATTTATTCATTCCCTCATGGTCCCGTCCCCCTTCTTTTATTCCCGAGGATATGTTTTCTTATTCTAGTTCGGCTCGCTGACTCTGACGATTAATCAAATATTATTATTATTATTACATCACATCTAAGATAAAAATGCAACCCCCAAACATTTATGGCATTTCGGTTCCAAAGTTTAAACAACATGTAGCTTTTGCCTCCCGGCTTCAATTGTCATACATATATGGACACATGGAACAAAAATATCTCTCACGGGGAAGCAAGAATTGAGACCACCATAGTGGACCAACTGAACTAAATTACATGTTTCTTTTTTTTTTTTGGATTGGCACCTCGGTGTGTCCGAGAAGAAGCGTCAATCACTCAATTCTCACGACGTTAAGAAGCGTACTAATCATATAAGTTTTGATTCACCATCGAGTCTGATTAATCTAATGTCGCACTGAGTAGCACGTCTGCTTATGACGAATGAGACTCTAACGAGAATTTTTTTACATTCATGAATGTTCAAATTTGAGAAGTTTACTTAAACGATGATAAACTATTATTCTCTCCATCCAACAGCCTTTAATTAAATTACCTATTTCTGTCATCACCCAAAACCACGTACTTGTAATAAATTGTGTGAAGTTGTGCGAGCATGAACAACAGATGTAAGTGCAGGAACGGGTATTAATTCATATATTTTTTGTCCTCCAAATCAGTATGCAGCTCTGGATCCAACGGAAAACATTGCAAAAGAAAAAAAAAATCATATCGATCCCTCGAGAAGTGGTGTGATGGCAGGGCATTGGGAACACATGAATTATTAGGATGTCTTTAAGATTTTTTTTAGGTGAGTCCTAAATTTTTGGGAGATCTTTTGTAACACTTTTGATTCAATTAGGATACTATTTATTTTAAACTTTTGACTCACATAAACTTACAATATGTTTTGAAAGGTGGAGAAAGTAATTACATATATCACATTTATATTTTATCAATATGAAATTATTCAATTAAATTATTTTGATCTTTAAGTATTTTTCAAAGAACTATTCAATCAAATCGTTATATCTTCAATATTACTAACATGTAATTAATTTGAAATCGATCTAAAGAGTGATACATATGTGACTCTAATCAAAATGGTGATTCCAAAAATCGAGCACGGAATTAGTAGCGTCCAACTAATCACTTAAAAACTTTAGTTAAGATGTGTAAAATTTCGGTTGGCACCTCTAACTTATTCGGAGTGGGAGAACTCTTGGATCCTATTCCTACGGATCCTAATTCGTTCCTGCTATGAACAAGTTCAAAATTTCATCAAAGTTATACAACTGAAATATTTCTAATTATAAGTTACAATATCTAATGTTTTGACAAAAATAAAAACTTCATATCTTTTATATTCGACCAGGATGTGTTCAAAGTTTATTTAGGTGAAAGAGAAGATAAAAGAAGGAAAAAGAAAAGAAAAGATGAAAAGTAAATGCGACTGAACGAAGATCACTACAAGAAAATCGCGATTTTCTGACGGATAATTTCCGACGGTTTTAAATCCGTCGCAATTTGCGACGGATTTTTCGACGGTTCCGTTTCCGATGGATTTTTCGACGGTTATGACCGTCAGAAATAATTTATATTATTATTTAATTTTTCGATGATTAGGAACATCGATATTTTCGACGGATATCCATCCGTCGCAATTTCCGACGACTTTTCCGACGATTATGACCGTCGAAAATAAAATAAATAAATTATGTATTTTTTATATTATTATTAAATTTTTTGACGGATTTTTCGACGGTCACGATCGTCGAAAATAAAAAAATAATTATATAATTTATTATATTATTATTTAATTTTTTGACGATTAGGAACGTCGATATTTCCGACGAATATCCATCCGTCGCAAAATTCGTCGCAATTTTCGAAGGTCGTAACCGTCGGTAAATGTATAATAATATCATATAAGGAGTATTTTATTAATATAACTAGCGACGGTCCAAACCGTCGCAATTACCGACGGTTTTGACGGTTTGAACCGTCGGTAAAATAAAAAATAAATATTATATATAACTAAATATATTTTCGACGGTCGCAACCGTCGGTAATTATAAAAATATTTAATATTTATATTTTTGACGACCGAAACTGTCGGTAATTAAAATTTCGTTATCCCGCTTTTTTCCCCTTTTTTCGCTTTCTTTCCACTTTTTTCCTTTATATATATTCCTCCTCCCTCCACTCCTCTCTCTCTCCCTCCTCTCCTCTCTCTCTCCCGGCCGCGAAGACCCTCTCCCGCGCGTCGGACGCCGGCGACCCTCTCCAGCGCCGGCGTATCTCTCTCCCGCTCCGCGCCGGCGTCTCTCTCTCTACTGTCGGCCGGTCGGAGGCCGGATCCGGCCGTGGCCGTTCGGATCCGACCTCCAACGGCCGGTTCCAGCCTCCAGCGGCCGGTTCCGGCCTCCAGCGCCCGGATCGGCCACCAGGCGGCCGATTCCGGCCGCTAGGCGGGCCGGTTCCGGCGCCCGGATAATTTCCGACGGTTCTAAATCCGTCGCAATTTGCGACGGATTTTTCGACGGTTCCGTTTCCGATGGATTTTTCGACGGTTATGACCGTCAGAAATAATTTATATTATTATTTAATTTTTCGATGATTAGGAACATCGATATTTTCGACGGATATCCATCCGTCGCAATTTTCGACGACTTTTCCGACGATTATGACCGTCGAAAATAAAATAAATAAATTATGTATTTTTTATATTATTATTAAATTTTTTGACGGATTTTTCGACGGTCACGATCGTCGAAAATAAAAAAAATAATTATATAATTTATTATATTATTATTTAATTTTTTGACGATTAGGAACGTCGATATTTCCGACGAATATCCATCCGTCGCAAAATTCGTCGCAATTTTCGAATGTCGTAACCGTCGGTAAATGTATAATAATATCATATAAGGAGTATTTTATTAATATAACTAGCGACGGTCCAAACCGTCGCAATTACCGACGGTTTTGACGGTTTGAATCGTCGGTAAAATAAAAAATAAATATTATATATAACTAAATATATTTTCGACGGTCGCAATCGTCGGTAATTATAAAAATATTTAATATTTATATTTTCGACGACCGAAACTGTCGGTAATTAAAATTTCGTTATCCCTCTTTTTTTCCCTTTTTCGCTTTCTTTCCACTTTTTTCCTTTATATATATTCCTCCTCCCTCTTCTCTCTCTCCCTCCTCCCTCCACTCCTCTCTCTCTCCCTCCTCTCCTCTCTCTCTCCCGGCCGCGAGCACCCTCTCCCGCGCGTCGGACGTCGGCGACCCTCTCATGTCGGACGCCGGCGACCCTCTCCAGCGCCGGCGTCTCTCTCTCTCTCTGTTGTCGGCCGGTCGTGGCCGTTCGGATCCGGCCTCCAACGGCCGGTTCCAGCCTCCAGCGGCTGGATCGGCCGCCAGGCGGCCGGTTCCGGCCTCCAGCGCCCGGATCGGCCACCTGGCGGCCGATTCCGGCCGCCAGGCGGGCCGGTTCCGGCGGCCGGATCCGAACGCCAGGCGGCCGGTTCCGGCGGCCGGATCCGGACGCTAATTTTTTTATATTTAAAAAATTATTTGTGACGGTTGCGACCATCTAAAGATCGACGATTGCGACGTCCGTCCAAAGTTTCGACAGTTGCGACCGTCGAAAAGTTACGACGGCTCGAACCGCCGGCCTTTTTCGGCGGTTGCAACCGTCGGAAATTTCAACGGTTCGGACCGCCGGCCTTTTTCGGCGGTTGCAACCGTCGGAAATATCGACGGTTCGAACCGTCGGGGACTTTTCCGACGGTTGCAACCGTCGAAAAATTTCGACGGGTCGAACCGCCGGGGACTTTTCCGACGGCCAGAACCGTCGATATTTTCGACGGATTTTTTCAACCGTCGTAAATCCGTTTGCGACGAGCGTTTTTTCGACGGATCGATTCCGACTGAAAAACCGTCGGTAATTGCGTTACCGACGGTTTTCGGGCTAATTACCGACGGTCCGGACCGTCGGTAATCCGCGTTTTTCTAGTAGTGGATGAATAATTTTATTTCGATGACACGGTATCTAATATTTTGACAAAAATAAAAACTTCATATCTTTTATAGTCGACCAGGATGTGTTCAAAGTTTATTAGGTGAAAGAGAAGATAAAAGAAGGGGAAAAAGGAAGAAAAGATGAAAAGTAAATGTGACAGAACGAAGATGAATAATTTTATTTTGATGACACAATTAAATTAAATGAAGGAAATGAAAGTTAAATAAAAATTTTAATTTATATGTATATTTATTTATTAGTTTATAAGGTTAAAGAAAAAATATGTTAATTATATTTTTTTCCTTTTTTCCATCAGAATTGGGACTGATGAAGAAAAATGAAAGATTACAAGTAGGGGTGTTCACCGGGTACCCGGTGAACCCGAAAATTCGATCCAACCCGACTAAGGGTCGGGTCGGGTTCGGATTAGAATTTTCCAACCTGAGTTGACCCGAGCCGACCCGACGACCCTTTTTTTTTAATTTTTTATTATTTTTTAGTTAAATGTATAGTTTTATATCATTTAAAATCTAAAAAATATGAAATAAATTATTTTAAATGTAGAAAAGTATGTAGATATTTTAAAAAATATTTTTAGTATTTAAAAATACTTTATTTTGTATTAAAAAATAAAATAATAAATATTTTTTATATTAAAAATAAAATGAAAAATTAGAAAAAAAGAAAAAGGGTGGTCGAGTAACCCGACCACCCGACCCGACCCGGCCCGGCCCGGCCCGGATCGGGTCGGTTCGGATCGCAGCCCAAAAAGGGCAGAGACCCGACCAGACCCGACCTGGCCAACTTTGGTCGGGTCGGGTCGGGTCAAACCCGACCTGGCCAACTTTGGTCGGGTCGGGTCGGGTCAAACCCGACCCGTGAACACCCCTAATTACAAGAAAATGACCTCTCCACTTTAAATGTAACCAAACAAAATAAAGTCAATAACCTTCTTTTCCTTTTCCTTCTTTTAACTTTCATGCAGCCAAACAAATGACCATATTTATACAAAGATTAAGACTAGAGATAGAATTTCGGGCGGACTGCATGGCTCGACACGCTGTCAGCCCGTCCAAAAGTTGTGCCCGTCCGGCCTGGCACAGACACGACACGCGCACGAAAACACGATCGTGTCATGGCATTCTGTTCGGGTTTTGCACTGTGAACACGACACGGTGAACACGAATCTGACACGACACGACCCATTTTGACATGGACACGGACCACGCATGATACATAACGGTCCGTGTTATTTCGATTTGACAATGCGATCATGGGCCGATAGTCACGAACGTGTTATGAGTATAACACAAGCCTTGTTTAAAGCAACATGGATCGTGTTGCACCCCTTCCGCCACTTATAAAATGTAATTGAACCTCCCCTTTCTTCATCACTCCCCTCATCTCTCTCATACTCTCAGTCACGCTCTCTCTCAGTCTCCTCTCCTCTCCTCTCCTTCCCCAAATGGCTTCTCTCCTCTCTTTCCCAAATGGTCACATCCACTGATTCATATTCCACTCCCTCTCTTTCTCTCTCATTCTCATCTTCTCTCATTAGATTATTAAGATATCATTTTTACAGTAGTCATTCTTAGATTCATTTCGAGTGATACCATCTTTTCTTTTGAAATTGATCTAAATAGCGACTATTGTAAATATAATATCATGATTACTCAATGAGAGTTTAAAAATTATAACTATATAATTATTACATAATAATAATTAAAGTAGTCAGTTGATGCTAAACTAAAGTCATATATTATAGATTATAGAATAATACTAATTATATTATATAAAAAAGTAAATTAAACATTAGAAAGTTTGAATTTTAAAAAACACATTTGATTTTAAATCTAGTACGAATTTAAAGTTTGAACTTTAAAAGATACTTTTGATTTAATTCTAACTTTAATACTAGGTTGTATATAGTAAATTACTATATAAGTTATAACTTATAAGATAGTTAAGTACTAATTTACTTAGTATAATTTCGTTTAGTTATAACATAGTAATATAGTATATACTATTATACTATATAGTATCTTGGTTATAAGATAGTTAAATACTAATTTACTTAATATAATATAGTTATAACTTAGTATACAATAATTAGTAAATTAGTACTTAACTATCTATACTAGTATACTAATAGTCTAATACTACTAATATATATTTATTAAATACTTACCAATTATTCATTGTACAAATTTATTTACTTAATAATTATAAATTAATGACTTAATGTATTTGAAAATTTAACTATATAATAATTAAAGTAGTCACTACTCACTAAGTCATATATTATAGAACAATTAATAATACTAATTATATTATATAATAATTTAATAAGTAAATTAAAAATTATAAAATTTAAATTGGAAGGAAAAAATGGACCGTCCAACCCGGCCCGGCCGGCCCAATCAAGCCGGGCCCAGATCGTGGGAGGGTCCAAAATGGATCGTGTGGCACGACATGATCCGCAGCACAGTCAAACATGAATTGACCGGCCCGAGCACGGGCTGTTTGTCCATCTCTAATCAAGACACTCAATGCCTTTTGCGACTAATTCGATAGATCGTCTAGCATTTTACGTGATGATAACAAGTGCCAAGTGAAACTCTAATAGAATATTTTTTTTTTGCATTAATGAAGAATCAAATTTAGGAGTCTCTTGTCACTTCACCCAAACTTCTCTTCATCAATTTATAAATATAGTGCTCTTAATTAAAAAAACACGTATATCTTTTCAATAAATGCTGGCCAATCTTTAATATTTTAGAAAATAAGGCTAGTTCGTTTATAACATTTTTTTAGGATGTTAACAGTAGTTTTGATTGGTAAAGGGATGGAAAAGTCATTCTCTTTAGAAGAAGAAAAAAAAAAGATTATAAATCTTGACTACCCACACAATAATCTACAAGTAGCCAGCCATTTGAATTCATTAATTGTTGAAAAATAATAATAATTATCATCATGATTATTATTATTAGTAAGTATTCTTTAATTATTTTAGTGCCCCATCTGCGCATGCATGACGTGAGGATGTTATCATTAGTTTTGAAGGGAAGGGACAAAATAAAGACAAGATGGCACAATCGAATAATTAGATTGTATTCTATTGTCGTTGGACGTTCTTCGATTTTTAGAATTATCATAATTTATTTATATCATTTTTTCATGGCTTCGTCGGGATTTCTAGGGGCTGTTAATGTGGATATCAAGCGCTTAGGTGTACGGTACCTTTCACGGGCACCTCCGGAGAAATTCTGGTGAAGTCGATTTCGTCGGATTCCTGTGAAGTGGCATTCACATGCCTATAATCAGGCGACGCCGGAGAGGGCATCGGACCGGCCTGTCCAACGATTTCTTCGACGAACTTTTCATCAAAACCGATCTCCTCGGGATCTTTCCGGAGCCATCCGTGGAAGGTACCGTCACGTCGGAGCGCTTGAAATCACATTTGCATCCCCCTCTGAAACCCCATAGATACTAATAAACATATAAACTGGTGAATCTTTATGGAAAAAAATATATACAAGACCAGGATCATATCATGTCATATATTTGACCATCAGGCTTTGATTCTGACTTCTGAGGCTGATGCAGAAGGCCAAATGTTGGGCATCTTCCCTGATGAGGGACTACTCATCACTCTTCAGTGAGTACCTGCTTCTCCTCGTTATTGACGATGGATAGATAGAACGAATCTTCCTATTCCTAAAGTAATTATTCTTTCTTTTTCTGCAAAAAAAATGATATTTGTGATTGCATGTGCTGGATTTTATTGCATCCTTTTAATGACGTGTTATATTTTTTTTCTTGCACCACAAACAAATTTAAGAGATACAAATTCAGAGTTTGGTCCATCTTCTGACATTATTCAAAGAGATACAAATTGCACCACCTCTCACTGTAGAATGGCCTTTTGGTTGCAAGATAAAGAATAGAATATCTTGATATTTTGAAAATATAGTCAAACACGACGCATAATAGTATTATCTCGGTTAAACTTCAAAAATCATAATATCACATTGAAAACTACAAAACCACCATTTTTAACATGTGAAAAAGAATAAATGATTCTTCATTTTTCAAATTTTCCAATCGTATTTTATTTTTAAAAATTTTCAATCATATATTATTATATAAATATTTTTATTAGTATGATATTGAACACCACATAAATAATAAAATGATCTAAATATAAAATATTATACTTTAAAAATTTATTCTCTTCAAACCAAATAATACGTGGAATAAGAATATCTTTACTTTTTTTATAATACGATATTCTTCTTTTTTATTCTCTAAAATTTTATTCCGCATCCAAACGGCTAGAGACGTCGACACCCAAAAGATAAAGTGGGAGGAGCCAACTTCTATTACAAAAATAAAAGAACAAAAATATTTAAAAATGCAATGACAATGTTTGAAAATCAGTAAAAAAAAGAATATGGGTTTTGAATGGCATGTTTGTAGGCTTCCTTCTTCATATCTCCAAGCATCAGATAAATTAAATTGATATCTATGTTTAGGACTATCAACACTTAGTTAATTGGTTGTGCAGATGAAAGAAAAATGATAATTTAGATCTGTAGGTAGTAGCTCTCATCAATTCTATAGCATAATTTTGCTAATTGCGCTAACCAAACTTGATTGCTCCATCGCTTAGTAGTTTTCTATGCATGAATGAGTTGTTCATTAATGGGGTGAACGTTCCAGAGATTTAATGAGTTGTTCGTTGCAGAAGAGTGATACCCAAGTGAAGAGAACAAGGAGAGATATAAAGAGGGGAAAAATAGTTCACAATTGGGGAACTGAGGAAACATGGGGTGTTTCAAAATTGGAATTGGAGTTCCTCCGAGTTTCACGTGAATAGTTGAATTTCATATTAGTTTGGAGTGTGTTTGAATGAAGTGAAATTTGATGATGAAGAATAAATTAGTTGATGTGATAAAAAAATAGATATGATGAATTAATTTTGATGGGTGTTTAAATTAAATATATATATATATAGGATATATAACCTTCCCATAATTAGAGAGAATGATTCATGACCACAATCATATTTATTATTTATTTAATAAAACACAATTCACTATAACAAGTAGCCATTGGAATTAAGATATCATGCTACATACTGCACTTTTACTTTTTTTATATTTTACTTAATAATTTTTTTTCTAGGACTATCATGGAATCTTTGTAATTTTCAGACGAGAGAGCTAAAACATGTCGATTAACATATTTTTCTCAAGTTGTGCACATATAGACTATATGCTGCCCTGGCCAATATAAAATTTCTCACGAATTGTTGAGCGGCCACATGAAGGGAAGAAATTGCATAACATGTTCACGTGCCTGCCACAAAGATGTAATATGCTTTTGAATCTTTAAAATTAATAAATTACGAGAAATATTAGTGTGTTTGTGGTAGCACTGTGCGCCCACAAAATCAAGACCGTCAGATATGAGGAAGATGGCTAAGATTTATGCACGCAGTTCAAGATGAGGGAAAGGCGGTTCGGCAAGCAGAGGGCGGTTCACAGGCCACGAGCATGAGGTCTTCGGTTGTCTCTTGATCCACAAGCGCAGAGCGGCGGCTTGCGACTCACAAAGGACGACGGCTCACATAGGGCGATCATCGGTTCGCAGGCACGTGAGCGTCGGCCATCTTTCCTAATCTACAAGCGTAGAGTGGGACAAGCGAACGAAGGGTGTCGGATTGCGACTCGCAGAGGATGATCGGTGAACGAACGACGGAGGGTGGCAGCTCACGAGAAGAGGGTGGAGGTTCGAGGCTCGTAGAAGGGAGGACAGAGGGCTCACAGTGAGTGACGAGAGGGAAAAGGATACGATCAGTGAGTGGCGAGAGGTCAGAAGCGCGGCGGTGTTGATCTGCGAAGACCAACGAGTGCGGAGACTGGCGGCGATCGATCTGCACATCTCGCACCCGGCTAGATCGGAGATGGAGATGTCGCATTCTGAACCGGAGGGGAGGCGTCGCCTGCGTTCTCACGCAGAGAGGGGAGGAGATTGGAGATCAGACGTCGCAAGCAAGGGAAGAGACGTCGCTTGGCAGAGAGGAGAGGCGATCGATCGTCGATGTGGGAGGAGACGCAGCTCGCAAACCGGACAACCTAAATCTCGCACTCGAACCGTTCTGAACCGTGCATCTATCATCTCGTCCCTCCATCCTAGATCCGACGATGTTGGATCTGTGGGCGCACTGTGCGCCCAATTTGTGTGGGCGCACATTAAGATTGCTCTTAAATTACATACAACACTGATGCGCATTAAATTTAACATATTTTTGTTATCTTCTTTTAATTTGTTCGGTGTTCAAGTCAGACTCCACTCCAAATTCGATCAATTTTAGTTGGGTCAGATTGATGGAACTGGTCCGGTGGAGTAACTCGATCATTTTTTTCTTTTTTTTAATTCTTCTTTATTTTGAACATTTTAATATTAAAATATATATTGAATATTTTACTTTAAACCATAAAAACAATATTTTTATTTGTTTACTACATATTTTAAATGATTAATTTTCATATTCTTAAAATTTTAATCATATAAAACCTCTCAATTAAATTAAAAATTAAAAAGATTGAATCATGTCGACTCAAGTTGTTTTAATTCGTACCATACCGGACCACCAACACAACCCGATGAATTCAACAATCCCACCCGACTAGACCCAAACTTGCATGGCGGATCAAATACGGGTTAGGGTTTTCTAAACCCGAGTCGACACGATTTTTATATTTTTTTCTTTAAACTTAAGCCTATATTTAATTTAAACTCAAAATAAAATATGTTATCTACAAAAATAATATTTAAATAATTAGAAGACTTATTTTATATTTTAAAATAAATATTATATAATATTTTTATATTAATTAAACCTAAAATATGAAGAAAAAAATTAAAAAAATGAGTGGTCGGCGACCCCAACCTGACCACCCGACCCGTCGGATTGGCTCAGATTTGATGCCCAACTAATGCTCGAACCGACCTGATAAGATTTAATAACATCAAGTCGAATTTGTCGAATTAGACCCAACCCTTATTCCCATTATCACTGAGTCTAGCTGGCAGAGGAATCTGAAATGATAATTCCATGGGAACTCTAATAAGCTGCTATTCATTGCGCAATAATTCGGTCCCCCATCAGCCCAACCCCACTTAATTCTAATAAGGCCCTATGCATATTAGCAATTTATTCAATCTTGATATTTTATAATAAATATTATACCACAATGTTATTTCTTTTCGTATATTTAATTTCTTGTTTCGTGCACTTTCAAGTGAACTTTGATTTTCTTGCTGGCGATGGTAAAAATTCATATCTATGATGGATACGACACGTAGCACGAATCCTACTTTAGATTCTTCTTTTTATTTTGATAAAATCATATTTCTTGTCGGAAATTAATCGGAGAATGATTTATGGTTTTTGCTCAGAAAAATTAGGTCAACCAGACTGAATTTTTTTTCCAAGCAAACTAAAAACGAAGGAAATACATTTGAGATGATCATTTTTGCCGAACAGCGTTTTCATTTAACAAAAAACCGATTTAACAGAAAATATTTCTAGTTGATCAACAATATATGCCTTTTTCCTGGTTTCTGATGGAAAACATTTTCCTTCCAAAACCATCGGATTTAATTTTCATATAGATTAAATAATTTCTGCAGCAAAAACAAAAGCAACATATATTTTTCACACTTCTGTTTCATCTATTTTTCAGCAAATAAAACATGAGACAAGAACTGGAAATGGCAAGCTAACACAGTTAACCCACTCCATCATGGACTATGGAGTCAAGACATTGCAGTGCAAATATGGATTAAGCTGATAATAAACCGAGTCAACGCAATGATCAAGCACGGACACATTGGCAAACAAGATGTTATTAAATTCATCACTCGTTTCTTGTTCAAATTTGCAAGCATTAATAGTACATGTTTCAGAAAATATGAATACTCAAATCCGGCCATGTTGCAATCCAATAAGGAAAGAGAGTTCATGAGAACAGCTGCATCAGACTTGAAAACCCCAGGCTCTGCAATTTGCATCATCGAGATCCCTAAATAGAGATTTCAAATATAGAAGGGGGGAGAGAGAGAGGGAAGGAGGCTGTGAACCAATCAAAATTTACTCGAGTGGGGTAGTAATCAATGCCATCACCTAGGAAAAAGTTGGAATTTGATGCTCCAATTTACAGTAGTGTAAACTCTCATAGCTGAATGAGATAAATTGAGAGAGAGAGAGAGAGAGAGAGTAAACATCATCAGTGTAATTCCACCAGTATGTACAATGGCTTCCCATTTAACTTCTCGCGCCCCTGCAAGTTAAATTAAAATTATGTTCTTAGAACTACACTGTGTGTTCATCACAAGCAATCTGTTTATGAGATCATTAATTAGTTGTTGTGTAATTTCTTTTGGCCAAAACTTGGAAGGTTTAATAAATAAGGCTCACAAAGATACAAGGAATGAATGCAATGTCAACCATCCAAAGAATGATTCCTAACTTCCATGTGCCATGTCTTAATGAGAGAAAGACACCACAAACTTGCAGGTATAAAATTTCAGAAATAAACAAATTCAGAATACAGATAATATCTTGTTTGCTCACCTTAAGTTCTGGAAGTTCAATCACGCATGCACATTCAACCACCTCAGCCCCGGCACGCTCTGAGAGGAGAGAAAGCAATGTTATTATTCAGAGATTGTAGATCTAACAATCATATGCATCTTGCTCACAAATAACATCACGCGACCATCGTCACAATCTTAGCCTATGTTTGGGAAAATAAACGATTTAGAAAGAAAGCATCATGCAAAGACCACCTTCCTTCCATAACCATTTGTTTGGTTCTAAAAAAGCAAAAACAGCATCAATTTCATCTAAAAAAAACTGCTTTGTGCAAGCAGCATAGAGAAGCTGCCCCTAAAGCAATCAAAAGTCCTAGCTTTGAAATCATAGGAGGTTTTGTACTTAAGCACTTAATTTAAGAAGAGACATTAAACTCCTTCGTATGGATGTCAAGCGATTCTAAAACAATATAGATTGAACTTTTCATCCAATAGGACTTTCATATTATTCTCTAATTGAACCCGACTAATCATGCATCATCAATAAATGATAATAAGATGAAAAATTTCTCATTAATTTTCAAAGGAACATCTCCAATCCATGATTCTAGCTAGTTACAATTATTCATTTCCTTGAGTAACCGGAAAGAACAAAGTTCGTTTGTCTAGTTATGGCAGGTGTGTCTTCAGGGAAGCTATTAACTGATCATACCAAGTAGACTCATCGCAGCACAAAGAGTTCCACCAGTGGCAATAAGATCATCAACCACCAGTGCGTGGTCACCACGTTCGACAGCCCCAACATGCATCTCAAGGCAATCTGTTCCATATTCCAAAACATATTTTTCTGAAATCACCTCACCTGCATACATCAAAGAGGAAATCATTGTTGGCTTCTACAAGGCATATAAATTCATCAATTACAACTTACCTGGCAACTTTCTTGGCTTCCTCAATGGGACAAACTTTGCACCAATAGCCAGTGCGATCGGTGGGCCAAAAATAAAGCCGCGAGCTTCAATTCCTGCGAGATAAATTATGGCTATAATAAAAGCTCTGAATAATTGAAAGTACATTAACAAGCTTTTATGGTAACTGAGTGAATTGGAAAAAGAACAAAATGTCTATTCACTCAGTAAAGATCTGAATTATTGCTTGTTATTTTCTTCGATTAAAAGAAAGTACTTTAAAATTTTAGCATTGTCATTCAGCAAGGCACAAAGTCAATAGAGCAATTATACACAAAGGAGAGTACTTGAGACAACCCACATGCCAAAGAATAAGCAAACTCCGTGAAGTCTAGAAAGCAAACAGTTACTTCAGAAAGGTGATTAGGGAAATTTTTTTTGACAGACAGATACTGAACAAGGAATTAATCTTTTAACTGCTGCGGTAAATTATTGTGACAGATTATTTGCAGCAATTAACAGAACCATACATCTTTGACAAAGAATTAATCTTTTATGATGCCTAACAAAATGTCATCAAAAGGTTTGTTCAATATTGTTGATGTGCCTTGAATTATATACCATGTACCCAAAAGTATGAAAGAAAAAAAAATGAAAAAGGAGGGAAAATGAGAATCTGTGGCGTTAGGCCCAAGCCCGTAGCCCACCACTGATTCTCGTGAGGGGTGCGGGGTGCGGGGGGCGAAGCCCCCGCGGTATGGACCTTTATATATGAGGGTTACGGTTTTATATGATGTACGTTCTCTTTTGGCTCATAGAAAAATTTCTGACGACGGCCTCCTTTGCCCGTGGATGTTTCTCTCTTATTCACATTGATCAAGAGAGTTTTACCACGTTAAATCTCTGTGTTCATCTTCTCTTTCTTTCGTTGTTTTAATTATTCATCGATTCTCGGTATTCTATTCACAACAAATTGGTATCAGAGCCGAGTTTCTTTCCGCGAAAATGACTACAACGAAGTTCGACATCGAGAAGTTCGACGGGAACACAAATTTCAGTTTGTGGCAGGTTCGGATGCATGCCATCCTGGTTCAGAATGGGTTGAAGAAGATGCTGTCGGGTCAAAAGCCTGACGCCATGGAGGCATCCGCCTGGGAGGATCTCGACGAGAAGGCCATGTCTGCGATTCAGTTGTGCCTGACGAACGATGTTCTTCAAGAAGTTCTCGCAGAGAAGACGACGACCAGTCTTTGGACGAAGTTGAAAACTCTGTATCTGACGAAAACCCTAGCGAATCGACTTGTGTTGAAGCAGCGGTTGTACACCTTTCGTATGGCCGAAGGTACGTCGATCAAATCACATATCAGTGAGTTCATTGCCCTAATCAATGATTTGAAGAACGTAGATGCAAAGGTTGATGATGAAGATCAGGCCCTATTACTTCTTTGTTATCTGCCATCTTCATATAAAACCTTTAAGAAGACGATGATCTACGGTAGGAACAAACTCACGTTTGAAGATGTTAAGGGCAGACTACTGAGCAAAGAAAAGTTGAATAATGAATTGGGATCAAGCAACAAATCTAATGATCAAGCCTCAGGTCTGATCGCAAGAGGCAGACATCAGACGAGAAATCAAAATCAAGATAGATCCAGATCCAAATCGAAGAACAGAGATAAAATCTGCAATTATTACAAGAAGAAAGGGTCATATCAAAGCAGAGTGTTACAAATTACAGAATAAGAATAAAAGGATTAATGATGGCAACGAGAAGGAAAATCAAAAGACTGAAGTTGCAGATGTCGGTGTAGCAGAAAGTGAGAATGAAGATGTTATGTTGGTAACGACATCAAACAAATCCAGATCATCAAGTGAATGGATTCTTGATTCTGGATGCTCATACCATATGTGTCCCAATCGAGATTGGTTCTCCACGTACAAATCTGTTGAAGGTGGAGTCGTTCTTATGGGCAACAATGCTGCCTGTAAGACTGTTGGTATTGAGTCCATCCAGATTAAGATGCATGATGGGATTATTAGGACATTATCATAAGTCAGACATGTTCCTGATCTGAAGAAGAATCTTATCTCTCTCGGTGTCTTAGACTCAAATGGTTGTAAAGTTGTTATTGAGTCTAATGGAATGAAAATTTTCCGTGGTGCTCTTGTGATGATGAAAGGCCTCAAAATCGGTAGTTTGTATGTTCTCCAAGGTTCGACGGTGATAGGTTCAACGGCAGTCTCATCTACCTCAGAGGAAGATTGCACGAAGTTATAGCACATGCGTTTGGGCCATATGAGTGAGAAGGGCATGCAAGTTCTCAGTAACAGAGGTCTTCTTCCTGGTGCAAAAGTTGGAAAGTTAGAACTGTGTGAGCATTGTATCTTCGGAAAGCAGAAGAGAGTTAGTTTCTGCTCAGCCATTCATAAGACGAAGGGAACCCTTGATTACATCCATTCAGATTTATGGAGTCCTTCTCAGGTTCCTTCGAAAGGAGGAAATAGGTATTTGCTAACATTTATTGATGATTTCTCTAGAAAAGTTTGGGTCTATTTTCTAAAGCATAAAGATGATGTATTCGAAACATTCAAGTCATGGAAGACTTTGCTAGAGAAGCAATCTGGAAAAGTTGTGAAGAGGCTGAGGACTGATAATGGACTAGAATTATGTAATTCTAAGTTCAATGAATTCTGTGACAAAAAAGGTATTGCAAGGCATCACACAGTTGTGAGAACTCCACAGCAAAATGGAGTCGCAGAAAGAATGAACAGAACTCTACTAGACAGAACACGATGTATGTTGTCAAATGCAGGACTTGGCAAAGAGTTTTGGACAGAAGCTATTAACCTGGCATGTCACTTAGTGAATCGATCTCCTCACCAATCCTTAGACTTAAAAATTCCTGAAGAAGTGTGGTCAGGTAATTCTCCTAATTACTCATATTTAAGAGTTTTCGGTTGTCCTGCATATGCACATGTTAATGATGGAAAGCTTGAACCTAGAGCTAGAAAGTGCATATTTCTTGGTTATAAATCTGGTGTTAAAGGTTATAGATTATGGTGTCCTGAAATCAAAAAATTTATTATCAGTAGAGATGTTATTTTTGATGAATCTGTGATGCTTCACTCGAGAAAAGATTTGTCTATTATTGGTGATACAGAAAAGCAGAAAACTTTGGAGAAGGTGGAGTTAGAACTGTCAAGTTCTTCTGATGAAAAGAATGATACTCCTGATGCTCCTGAAGTTCATACATCACCTCAAGTTCAGCAACAATACATGTTAGCTCGTGGTAGACCGAGGAGAGAAATAAAAGCACCTCAAAGGCTCGGATTTAAAGAACTGGTCACTTATGCATTAAGTGTTGTTGAAGATATTGAGTTACCTGATCCTTCCTTCTATTTTGAAGCTATTCAAAGTCCTGATTGTAATAAGTAGTTAATAGCAATGCAGAAGGAGATGAAATCTCTACAGAAGAATGACACTTGGGATCTTGTAAAACAATCCGTGAATAAGAAGATTGTTGGCTGCAAATGGGTGTTCAAGAAGAAAGAAAGAATCAATAATGAAGAGACAAAGTACAAAGCAAGATTGGTGGCAAAAGGGTACAGTCAAGTGGAGGGTGTTGATTTTGCTTCTCTCCAGTTGTGAAACATACATTTATTCGTACTTTGCTTGCTATTGTTGCTTTGCAAAATCTTGAACTTGAGCAATTAAATGTTAAGACTGCATTCTTACATGGCGATCTAGAAGAAGATATATATATGGAGCAGCCAGAGGGTTTTCATGTTGAAGGTAGAGAAGATCAAGTTTGCCATCTGAAGAAGTCCTTGTATAGACTTAAACAATCCCCTCGGCAGTGGTATAAAAGGTTTGATTCATTCATGTTGAGTATTGATTTTGCTAGAAGCAAATATGATAGTTGTGTTTATTTGAATCGACTTGTCGATGGTTCATTCATCTATTTGTTACTCTATGTTGATGATATGTTAATTGCAGCGAAAGATATATCTGAAATTAATATTTTAAAAAATAAGTTAAGTTCTGAATTTGAGATGAAAGATCTTGGAGCAGCAAAGAAAATTTTGGGAATGGAAATTTCTAGAAATAGAAGTTCATGAAGACTATTTCTGTCTCAGCAGAAATATATTGAAAAAGTCTTGGAGCATTTTGGAATGCAGAATGTTAAGACTGTCAGTACACCGATTGCAGCACACTTTAAACTCTCAGCTTCATGTTCACCTTAATCTGATGAAGACAAAAGGTATATGTCAAAAGTTCCTTACTGTAGTGCAGTTGGTAGCATTATGTATGTAATGGTTTGCACTCGTCCAGATATATCTCATGCTGTCAGTGTTGTTAGTAGATATATGTTTAATCCAGGAAAGAAGCACTTGAAAGCTGTTAAGTGGATACTGAGATATTTAAGAGGTACTTCTGATGCATATTTGAAATTTGGTAGAAATTCAGCTGGACTGGTTGGTTATGTTGATTTAGATTTTGCAGGAGATCTTGATAGAAGAAGGTCCCTAACTGGTTATGTCTTTACTATTACTGATTGTGCTGTGAGTTGGAAAGTTATTTTGCAGGATACAGTAGCATTATTCACTAGTGAAGCTGAATACATGGCCATCACTGAAGTTGTGAAAAAAGCTATCTGGTTGAAAGGATTAGTTGGAGAGCTCATTATGAAAGAGGAAGCTACTGTCATATATTGTGATAGTCAGAGTGCAATACATCTTACAAAAGATCAAATGCATCATGAAAGAACAAAGCATATAGATGTGAGATATCATTTTGTTCGAGATATTGTGGAAAAGCAAGATGTTCAAGTTCAAAAGATTAGCACACATGACAATCCAGCAAATATGATGACAAAGAGCTTACCTGTTGCCAAGTTCGACTATTGTTCAGACTTGGCGGGCATTACGCAAAATCAAGCTAGGCCCTCGTGGGCCATTCGACAAAGGAGAGCATGTTGAGCATTTTATTTTTTAGAGTTTTGTGAAATTAAAGTCAAGGTGAAGATTTGTTGATGTGCCTTGAATTATGTACCCTGTACCCAAAATTATGAAAGAAAAAAAAATGAAAAAGGAGAAAAAATAAGAATCTATAACGGAAGTGTACCCTGTACCCCGTTAGGCCCAAGCCCGTAGCCCGCCACTAATTCTCGTGGGGGGTGCGGGGTGCGGGGTGCGGGGGGCGAAGCCCCCCGCAGTATGGACCTTTATATATGAGGGTTAGGGTTTTATATGATGTACATTTTCTTTTGGCTCATAGAAAATTTTCTGACGACGGCCTTCTTTGCCCGTGGATGTTTCTCTCTTGTTCACATTGATCAAAAAGAGTTTTACCACGTTAAATCTCTGTGTTCATCTTCTCTTTCTTTCGTTGTTTTGATTATTCATCGATTCTCGGTGTTCTATTCACAACAAATAATATCAGACTATAATGGATGATGTTGGTTTTACTCCTTTCGTCCAAATTTCACCTAATGTTATCTTCAGAATGTATTACTAATTCATGCCTACTTTTTTTTTATTTCTGATTCTGTGAAACTAAAAGCAAAACAACAGCAACAAACATCATGAAGACACTGCAGCATCCATAATTTTTTTTATCACAACACTGTTCCACCCAAAGGGCTACTAGTTGAGGCACTCAAAAACTGCAGAGCAAGTGACCATCAATGCCATTCAACTCTCCAAGCAAATCATACCTACCAAATCTAAACAGGCGAGGACAAAAGCACTGGCAACAGAGAAATAGAATATCTAGGCCCATCGAATAGTAACGAAGCCGTCGCCAGTTTACATCAGAGTAGGGGACCGAGGACAGACGTCGATGTCAACACCACCACCACCCTCGACAGAACAGAATCGTATGTAGAAGCCATGAGCTTGGGCAGTGAATTCCTACAACTCACACTGACTGGTCCATGACAGCGTCTCCACGGACGCCATTGCTGTCGAACCAATTGCACCTGCCGGGTCCAGAACACGAGCCCGTGGAGCCACCAAAAAGCTCACACCAAAAAAAAAAAAACTTCTCCACTGGAAATGATGAAAGCTGAGCTGAACCTCTGTTCATCGACTGATCGCCCCTGCAATTGGAGTGGAGGGGCAAACACAGGGAAGGTGGAAAGTAGAAAAAAAAAAAGAGGAAACAAAAGAGCAAAAACACAAAGTTTAGAAGGACCCACAGCCGACATGTCTACGAAGAGGACGGGCAATAAGCGCTAATGGAGGAGGAGACGGGGTTGAAGAAAAAAGAGCAGCTGCAGATGAAGCAAAATATGGGCGAATACAAAGGCACAAGACATGGATTGAAGAGTCGCAGACAGCATGATTGAGTGAGCAGGAAAATAAAGAAGTGGACCAAAGATTGTTTACCGGCGACCACGGTGATGTCCTTCCCCGTGTACCTCTCCACGAACAAGTCCACTGTGTCCCTGAAGGCTTTTGGGTCGAGGAGCAGAGTAGTGATGTCTTGGAACATGATTCCTGCAATTGAATCGTCCACTTTTTCGCATCAAAATACCTTCTTTGAGAGAGAGAACTATTTTTTAGCAGAGAAAAGCGCCGAGAATTTGCATACAAATAAATTACACTCACAAAAGAAATAACAGACGGTATTGAACAGAATAAAGAAGAAAGAAAGTGGAAGCTGTATGTCACAAGCACGCATCAAAATCCAATTTTGATGACAGGAACACAAAGAAATAGCAAGGAAACAAAGAGAAGAAAAAAAATCTCTACCGAGTTGGTCCAGCTAAAACTGGAACAATAATCCTTGGAATTAACATCCAGTTTTGGGAAGAAAGGAAGCACCTTTCTTGGGGAAATTAGGCACCACTCTGATGGACTTTGCTATCCTTTCAATGCGAGGGTCTTCTTCTTGCTCCTCAGTGACAGTGTTCTCCTTCTCATGCTCGCTGGCGTTCTGCTTCGCGTTCTCCTTGGCATTCTCCTTTGCATTCTCCTCTGCGTTCTCCTTGGCGTTCTCCTTTGCATTCTCCTCTGCGTTCACCTTGGCGTTCTCCTCGGCATTCTCCTCTGCGTTCTCCTTGGCGTTCTCCTCGACGGTCTTCTGGACGTTGTTGCAGGTGGACATTGCTACTTAGCCTTTCTCCCCCCTTCAACCTCACAGTTCCACTAGAAAGCCAAATCAAAACGATGTATGTGAGAGATGAAGTGGGGAAAAAAATGAAAGAAACGGAGTAGAAGAGGGGCAGTAGCAGCAAAGTGGCAGACTTGCATGTAAGAAGGAAAAAAGGAAGCCAAGCGAGAGCAGGATCAGTACGCAAGCGCGTCGGAGTAAGAGCGGGGAGTTCAGAGTGGAAACAGGGGAAGCGGGGTGGGTTGGGGGGGGGGGGGGGGGGGGAGAGACAAAGAAGAGAGCGGAGGAGATGGAGGGAATCGTCTCGAGAGTCAGGGAGGTTTGGTTGGGTGTTGTGTCCTTGGCCGTGCCTTTGTTTGTGTTGTGTGTTGGGCCTTTTTTTGCTTTCTTTACTATTCTCTTCTCTTTCTCCCTCCTCTCACTGGCTCTCTCTCTCTCTTTTGTCTCTCACACCTGAAGGCAATCAAAAAGGGTATCACGAGGGAGATCTCCTGCCTCTGTTTTGCTCGGTTCTCTCTCCACTTCCCACACACATACACACACCGTTCCCTCCTTGCCCGTTTTAACTTTTGAAAAGGAGAGAGAAGAGGAGAAGAGAGAGAGAGAGAGAAAAGCAGTCCTTTATTATAATATTTAATTGGCATTGACCAAAGATTTTAATGTTGGACTTGAACTCGACTAAAATTGGAGAACGAGTGAATGATCAAATGAATGATTTTTTTTAACCGAGGTAACATTTTTATGGTAATGGCAAGTAGTAAATGTCATGTGCAGGTTTTTGTTCTTATAACACATTGAATGCATATAGCAACAAGGAAAGTCCCAATATTAAGAGGTTTTTTTTTTTTAGTTCCATTCATAAATGGCTTTGTGTTGTTGGTTGTTGGGTGTGATTCTCTCTTCTTTGGTGCCAGAAAATAATGAAGATATTAAACATTGGGTATAATGGAGGTGTGAAGAAAATAATGAAGATATTAAACATCTGGAAAAATGGAAGTGTGAAGCATATTTTGTTTTTGATCATGCGAAGCAACATTTTTAATCGTCCAAATTAGATCGGACAGCTCACACAATCACGCATGATATTTCAATATTATCTCACGATATTTTGACATTATCTCGTCGACACTCCTAACTCGATATCTGGCTCATTTTCGACGAAGTCGATCGACAAGGGCGAAGACGAGGATTGTGACTCTTTCTCTCTCTCCCTCTTTTATATTGATATGGTAGATGAAGCTTCACGTGGATGTCAATATTTAAATGATGTAATTAGTGAAGCTTTACAAATTGTGGGGCCTTTTCTAGTGTCAGAATTAAAGAACATTAATCATACATATTTATTGCATTTAGCTTGAAGACAACATGCATAATGTGGGCATTATTTCATGGGTGTATGGTTTCATCTGCATTAATTATGAACCCATATCATACGGTCCAGTATTATATAACTCAGTACGTATACTTTATAGGGACAAATTAATAAAATGTGGCAAATAAACTATGTAAACTGGAACCAACAAAGTTGATGTTAATATATGAAAACACAACAACTATGTATACCAACCGGGAACAACGAATAAGTTGTGTAGTGCACGTATATGTTAGTGGGTGATTAAGTTTTCACTAAGGCCATACCTATGACACAATTTTCATATGAAGATACAACATAATTAGTATAACTATAGTACTACAAAATACATGAAATGTACGTGTCTATATATATATATGTATATATAGTTAAAAGAACGATGATATAATTTAAAACTAATGACTAGCATTTTAAGTTTAAAGGGAGTGAGAATTGTGTAGATCCAAAGTGAATTCATACATGTGGATTAATTATTATTGATGTATAGATCATTGTAGTCTTATTTATTATAAATTCACTTGAAAAAGTATTTATCATGAATCATAATTTATTTATAAATCAATGATGGATACATACGTGAACCATTTTGAGTCTACGTCTTCTTAAATCCTTATGCTTGTGTTTGAAAAGGTGAACTAACGTTCCGCTGAGTTCTTAGAACATTGTGAAATGATGTTTTTATTTTTGCCGAATATTTGGACAAAATTTTCAACAGACCAGAACTTAACAGTTGATTTGATGCCCGAACTTTCAAGTTCTCGTAGCGGACAAGAACTTTTTCGAACTTTCGCCATTGACCAAAACTTAAGTTTGGGTGAGTCCAATGAAATTCGGACACCTGTTTGGGAGAACTGACACAAGTTTCGAACAAAACACTCTATATATGAAACAGTTTGGAAATAGAATCGTAGTACCTTCAAGTTCTTAAATAGTTAAATTGATATATTAGTTCGATGTATGTTTGGATGGAGAGAAATTTAATAATGAGGAATGAAATAGGTGATGTGATAGAAAAAGTAGATGTGATGAATTAATTTTTAGTGTGTTTTGAATTAAAAATAATTAATATGTATAAACTATAATTTTATTAAATAAAAAATAAAGTATAAATAAAATATTTCTATGGAAAATTATTTGTTAAAATATGTTATTTAAATATAAAAATCAACATTTTAATAAATTATATTTTATAAAATATTATTTTTTAATGAATTAATAAGTAATACATAATAGTATATTAACAATTTATTATAAATATATTATATTTATTAAATAATTTATTTTATAAGAGAAATATGGAAGAGAGAGAAAATAAGAAAAAAATAAAAAAATATGATTGTCACGGGTTAAAAATATGAAATCATACATAGCTACAGTTTTTATGAAAACATAGCGCTGAAATTAGATTCAGTTTTAGTTTTTTAATTCGCCTTGAACTTCGAATTAGACGACCATGTTTGACGGAACAAGGTGGAAAAGGACGTGATTCCACCCGCGACTTATATATAATAGTCATCTTCTAACTAGATAGGATATTAGACCTCTATTTTTAAGATCAATATTGAGTCTTAAATAAATGCCTATAAACTCTTGATATATGGTGACAGATTTTTTTGAACTTATTAATTACGTATATCTCCTCATAACACTAAAAGAAGAAGAAAAATAAAAAATTAACCTACCAAGAAATATATATAATTAGGTCAAATCTGAGGTGCTACGGGATTTCAAAATCAATTGAACAATGAAAAAGCGACATCCTTCTTTGAAAATATATGTTTGGAACTTTGGATTCCAACAATTGATCATTGATGCATGTTTTAGTCTTATTTTAGGAATTGGCAATTTCATAGACAGGGATGTCGTCACAAGTCACAATTTAGGTAGATTTTGGTGACATCCCACACCGATATCGAGTTGTTGAGGGGGGGAGAGAGAGAGAGAGATTGGAGGACGGTCACAACGCAATTTCAGTGAGATGTGCATAGTAATCTGAGTGTGTGAGAGAGAGAGAGTGAAGCAACATAAAGCGAGAATGGAAAAAATGACAAGGAAGAAAAGAAGGGAACCAAAAGAAAATAGATCAGAACTAGTAATTGGTACGGTGAACGAGGCGAATGAAATTGTTGACAAGTTAATTAATGATACGAAAATCTAAAATTTTAAAAGTAAATCTTTTGTGATTTTTAAAATTTATGAATTTTAAAATTAAAAATAGTTTGAAACAGGTCCGGCTGTTTATGAATTTTAAAATTTTAAATTTGTTATCATCAACGGAACTACCCATAGGTGAATAATTTTAATATTTCGCACGATGTTAATAAATAAAATAAAATATTATGAGATATTTTACATCTGATTTCACAAGAAGATTTAGTCCTTTTATTTTCAGTCCAATTCTATATTAATAATTAGAACTTCCAAGTTCCCGGCACGGACCGGGTGCATTTTTTCTTTTTTTTAATTTCTTTCTTTTACTTTTAATTATTCTTTAATGATTATATTATTTATTTATTAATATATTATTATTCATCTTATAAATTATGTTATTCAATTTTATTTATTTAAAATTAGTATACTAAATTATAATAAAATCATATTAATTAACTGAAATGATGTAAACATTATAATTATATTTATTTTCTTATAATATGAATTAAATAAAATTAATGGAAATTCTTATATATAATATTATATTTATTATAATAAAAATTTATTAATTAAAATGATCAATTAGTACATATAATATTTTTATATGGTAGTAATTATTATTTATGATAAATATGTATAATATTTTTATTTAGTATAATTTTATATCTCATAAAATAATAAATTAGATTTTTAATTATTATTTTTTATCCAAACACCCACTAAAATTTATCTATCAAATTAATATTTTTAATTTTTTATCGTTACGTTTTTCATTCAAACATCAACTTAAACTTTTATATCCAATAAATTAGCTCTAAAAAATTAAAAAAAACTCAAAAATTTTCATGCAAACACAGTCAATAAAAGTTTTCTCCAAATAAAATAATGTTTTCATATTTTTTTCCTCCAACGTCATGTTTAGATAGCAGAACTTGGACACCGAATTTGGTGCTTTTTTGCTTATTTTCTTTTAATTAATTTAACATATATTCTTTATTTATTAATATATTATTTATTCATCTTATGAACTAAATTATAAATATTTTATTAACTAAAAATAAAAAAATAGAATTAGTTAAAATACTTTGCTTAGAACTATAGTATAATAAAATATAAAAAATATATTGATTAACCGAATTAATGTGAACATTATATTTATTGTATTATAATTAGTTAAAATATTTTGCTTAGTACTATAGTATAATAGAATTTTATTAATAAAAATGGTTATGTTGTTTTCAGAAAAAATTTATATTATATTTGAATTTTAAGATTTATATAATTTTTAAATATATATATATATATATAATATTTTTATTTACTAAAATCTTTATACTTCATAAAATAATATTTTTAGTTCTTATTTTTATTCAATTAAATTTTTAAATTTTTATCATTATATTTTTCATTCGAACATCTAATAAATTTTTTCTCTCTAATCGATTAATTTTCGATAAGATAAAATTTTTTATTCAACCAACAGAACCTTCCGATTTCTTTTTGGGATTGGTAATAATTCTGTTGGATTTTAAAATATTTGATTAGAGCTAACGTTTTCTTCTCGGAAATGAATGAGATGGATTATAAATATTTTTTATTTCTATCACGTAGGGTGAAAGTAGTCCGGGTTGGTTCAAATTTTCGATCTAAAAAAATCAATCGCTATTTTTCGTCGATTTTAAAATTTAAAAAGACCACTCTAAAACCATTTTGAAAAAATAAAAACCACCCATTAGTGAATCGGTTTTTTCGAATGATTTTTTCGGAGCCCTACTTTTATGTAATTATATTTTAAAAATATATTTAATAACTTAAAATTAATATAAAAATATTTAATTTTATATTAAATATAAAATATACTACTAAAATTTTAAAATTATTAAATTAGAGTTTGATAATGTGATAGAAAAGTATGAAATTTTCTAAAAAAAATATTATATCTATAATAAAAGAATTATTAACATGTGTATTAATTATATAAATAAAAAATTATAAATAAAAATCGGGCTCCACGGGCCCTTAAGGTTTTTTCGGGTGGGGCCCTAATTTTAGCGGGTGGATTTTAATTGATTAAAAATCACCCTAAATCATATTCGGACCTTTAATTTTTTATTTTTTCATTCGATTTTTTCGAATCGAATGAATTTTTCGGGTTGTTGGAGTTTTTTTTTACACTCCTACTGTCACGGTATTCAAAAGTCATAGGATAAAAATATAAAATATTATCAGCATTACTAATTCGTGTCCTTTTAAATCACATTTCTAGTTTTTTCCACAAAAATTATTAGATTTTGGAACTTGGCATCGATCCCGAGTTTTGAATGGCAATAACTAATTCTATTAGATGATGGCCTGATAAGTTAAAAAAATGAGATCAGATAAAAAAAAAATAGAATTACTCTACGTATCATCTCTTTAGTTATTTAATATATTAATTTAATTATTTATCAATAATTTACTATAATTTCAATTTTACTATATACATGAGAATCACCTATCTAAAATATCTAATTCAATATATTTTTTGAAAACGCTATATAATCTATTGGTACATATACTGGATCAACCCGAAAGGTGAGACTATATCCTAAAAAAGCTACTCATTTGGATACCAGTAAAAAGAGCCAAGAAATTGACAGCCTAATTTGTGCAAGTATTCTTGCCAGCGTCAGTCGAATATCGTGGAGAATCATCTTTATGGTCCAAGAGCTAACAGCTGGTTGGTTGGGAAATAGAGAATGAACTAAGCTCTTTTTTCTTTGTTTTTTTTTTTCTTTTTTCAAACAGTTGAATTTGTGATACGGTGGGCTTTCACTACATTAAATGCTGTAAGAGCAAAAAGGTGAGATTAGTGAGTTTCATTGTGGGGCAAAAATAATATATTCTTGTTGGATTAAAGATATAGGATCAACTAATAGATTAAAGTAGCTTAATCTTGAAATAATAAATCTACTTGCCTCTAGTTGGAAAATAGAGCCCCACGGAGAGAACAACAACACTTAGCAAAAAATTGACTTGTATTTATTTTTAGGAGATATGTTGCACCTCCCACCACAACCGACCTAACAATGAAGGCATCGAAATTGAGACAAACCCCAATGGAGTGGAACCCAGACAGCTAGAGGGATATGAACTCGTATGAACTATAATTCTTTGGATTCATCTCCTAATGTTCTTCAAATTTTTTTATTTTTATTTTTTTTGTACCGGAAGTTTTTACTACTAATGGATAATCATTAGCATTTTAGAAGGAAAAAAAATATCTTCTTCACGGAATAATATTTTTCAGAACCTCAAGTTTTGAAATTCAAATGGGCAGACAGTTGACGACATCTTAATTTGATCTACATGGCGAGTTGGCGTTCCCTTGTTATGAATTATGAGGTGATGGGTAAACCTCAGGATCCTTCGTACGTCACTTCTTACCCGTAACAGTGCTCTGCCCGGTGGAGATACACAAAATAAATGCATGTGATGAACTGTTCTTTTTTTTTCCAAGAAAATGAGATTATCTACTAATTAGAATACCAGAGTAGTCCGAATACAAAATATCGTGGTTGCCCAGGGGTGGCACGTCCGCTCAAAAATGATCGGAATTAGCCGATCGGCCATAGTTGGCCAAGAAATCAGCACGATTGGCCTGCCGGTATACATGTGTAATTTTCAAAAAGATAAAGGAATCCAAAAGAGCGCGAATGTCAGCAAGCAGGTGCATGATACGCCAAGGTGGCTGAGCAGGAGGCCGCGAGGGCATGGAAGCATTTGTAGGGCGGAGAATGTCGATCAGATTAGAGGAATCACATTCCACGATGAGATGGGAGATGCCACAATCCATATAGCACTGAAGACCCCAGCGAAGACCCCAAGCCTCAACCTCTAACACCGAAGAGAAGTAACGACTAAGAGCACCTGCACAAACAAAAGAGGAGTGAGAGCGGATAATATAACCTGCCCCCTCCCTCCCCCCCCCCCCCCCCCCCCCCCGGCTGATGCCAGGACCCACAAAGGATCCATCTGAGTTCAATTTGAACCAGCCGGCCGGCGGGGGCTCCCACCTCACCCATAAGGGAACCCTGGTGGGGGTGTCCTCAGAGGTGTGGGCATTAACATATTCATTACAACCTGTCAGGGCCCGCACAATGATCAAGTAATTGGTGGTTGACTGAGAAGAGAAGACCCAATTGTTTCGTGCATTCCAAATCTCCCAAAGGGTGTAGACAATACAAGAAAGGAGCTTAGGCCGAGAGGAAGGTTGCAGATGTGAGCCCTCTGCCAGCCAAGTACCGGAGGACTATATGTCAAAGAAAGTAAAAGATAGCTCTAAATGATCTTGGATCATGGTCCAAACAAGGGCTACATGAGGGCAAGAGAAGAATAAGTGGTCACAAGTTTCAAGTGCATTGCTGCAAAGGGGGCAATCGGAATTGATTGTGGTCACGTAGCGGCTAATAAGAGAACAAGTGGGGAGCCTTTGATGAAGTTTCCATGCGAAATGCAACACCTTGGGAGAGACGGGAATGCGCCACAAAGACTTCCAGTCCGTTCTACCAGAAACCTGATTCGGCGGAGCCGGGCGAAGTAAGGAATCTATAGATACTGTTGGCACGAGGACACCCGTGAGTGTCATGCGCCCAGACCCACTTATCATCCTTGGACAGCGCAGGGAGGTAAATGGAGTTAATGCGCGCAGGGAGGTAAATGGAGTTAATGCGGGAGATGAGAGTCAGACCGAAGTAAAGAGAAAGTATGATGGGATCACAGGAGCCATTATGGATTAGAGAACTAACAGTCATCTGAGTGAGTTCAGTGTCCACAATAATTAATGTAGGGAAGCGACTAAGAGGGACGTCGGAGAGCCAGGGATCATCAAGGAGACTGGTGGTGGCTCCGTTGCCGATAAGGCGACGCATGCCTAAGCGTATGGAAGCAGCGCTCTGCAAAAGCATACACCGAGACGGGGAGAAACGTCGAAGAATGGCAGCGGAAGGAAGGGGAGACCAGAGTCGGGGAGCAAGGTACTTTTGTGCAACCAATTGGGACCATATGTCAGAGCAAGAGTTGAGGATAGCAAAGAGTCTCTTGGCAATCAACGATGTGTGGACGATAGAAAGATTACGAATACCCAGACCGTCGAGGTGCCTATGTGCCTGAATCCTACGCCAGCTGATTAGATGGAGGCCATGACGAGTGCCATCCAGAGACTAAAAAAAGGTACGCATGAGTTTCTCAAGAGACAGGATCATTCCCGAAGAGATGCTAACTGAAAAGAGCGCATGGATCGGGATAGAGTTGAGAACAGAGTCGATAAGAACAGTTCGAGAGCTGGATCCATGTAAGGTAAGCCGAGGGAGTATCGTCAAACGGCCGAAAGAGGGGCGTTGTGACAGCAAGGTAGAGAATCTTGCCTTGAAAATTCCAGGGGTTCTGTGAGAGAACGCGCAGCCTCTCACAGGCATCATCAAATGTACAAAGATAGTAGTGATTCCCCAAGGGAACCACACGCGGGGGGGGGGGGGGGGGGGGGGGGGGGGCTTAAGGTGCCAAAGCAGTGTCAGGTTCAGCAGAAGGCGCCCGACATCAACATCCGTGCTGACAAGGCGACAAATGAGACTGCGCGGAAGATCGGCAGCACGCTAGTCCAGCTCGGAGCTTGGGATCTCCACAGTGGTCGAGATGCTCTCCATGAGTTGGCGAAGCTAACACGGGGATGGGAATGATAGAACCGAGGTCAGTGGTGAGCTACGTCGTCTGGCAGGTGGGCGCCGAACAACATTAGCCCAGGATGGCGGCTCAGGGACTGGTGGTGGAGGGCTCAGCGTCGTGGAGTTGGGGGGAGGGGATGGATGTTGCGTGGAACTGGGAGGAAGGGGGTGTTGCTGCAAAGAGTTTAGGGGGTGCTTGAGAATTGCTGTGGCAGAAGGGGGTGGAGGGGGGCTTTGCAAGGAAGGGTTAGGCAGAGCAAGATCCGGAGGGGGAGGGCTAAGGACTTGGTTGATCATGGCCGAAAGAACCATGCCCCCACACAAGACAGACGAGCGTGGACCTACATGGACCGACTTTAACTGAGCAAGTTGAACTGTTCTTGAGCAAGCATTTTAGGCATAGGGGAGGATTGTCGAGTGATGATAAATTTGAATATTTATTTTATCACTTCGAATACTGTCGTGATAATAAAGATCATATTAATATATCTAAAATATTCAATATAAAACTTATTATATTTTTTATAAAAAAATTTATTAGTCTTTATTATTTTATTTTTACTAGCTAAAGATTTATCTATTCGCGGTTATTAGTTAAACTCGACAATCATAATTTATTTCATAATCTAGTTGGAATGTACTGAAATAATGATTCATGATCGTTAAATTGTCTAATGATAAAAAAAATAAAGTATCATATATGAAAATGTAGAACGAGATATTCTACACATTTATCAATCTCTTCAATTATTCATAATAAAATGTCATGTGTTGGATGGAGTTGTATTAATTTTATCATCTATATATATATATATATATATATATATATATATATCGATTGTTTTCCTTCACTTAATTCGGATGATTTATTATTATGGATTTTGACATTGTTAGGGGACAAGGAGGGGGCTTAAGAATCCACAAAGATCAGTGCTTATCATATTGAGAATCTTTTTGTACCACTTTTTTTGTCTTCCTCATTTGTTCCAATCCTCGTTTGGTGTTCCTAAGAGACAAATTGGGACCTCAACGCCAATAATTCCGTCGAGTTGTTAACTAGCGGAATCAGCATTAGCAAGCTAATTATGAACATTGGCGATTAACATATGTTGTTGTAGTAAATTTGTGCTTGTTCTAATGTCATGATAAGAAGACTCTTCATGTGTTTTTTTTTCTTCATCAAAGAGATGCCTCTTCAATTTCATTTGGAACACATATCTTCAAATATCTAGGTTTCAAGTAATATATGTCTTTGATCTTCAGATTGAACTATTTTCTTAAATATCCTTTATATAATTTAACTATCATTTTAAAAAAATTAACCTTAAATTACAAACCAATCATGCCTGATATTAACTTAGTCCCCACCGAACAAAGTAGCCTATCGTCTAATTTTATCTATTTGTTTTATCATTTTGTGTTTCTTGAATGTATTGAGTCTCTTTTTTATCCATCAAAAATAAGAAAAATAAAGAAGCCAATGGGAAGACTGAAGAGAACATTCTTCCTGAAAAGAAAAAAACACCAGTAAATAAATAATAAAATACAATAAACTCTTGAGGAAGTGAACGCCATGACTAGTTGGTCAAATTTTAGATAAATTTTATTAAATATCCTCCAATTTTAATATTTTTCAACGTTATTTTCAACTTTATTTTATAATTAGATTGTCCTTTCTTTTTAACTTATTTCATGAACTGCCGTTTTAACTTATGATCAGTCATTTCCTAACTTCGCATGATTAAAAAATAAAATAATATTAAAGACAACAATTTAAAAATAAAAGGGGTGTCCCTTGCTAACGTGTCCCCCTCCCCCTTCCCTCGTCGGCATTGAAGGGACAATACTTTTTATTTTTTAATTATTATTTTTATATTATTTATTTTTTAATCATGTCATGTCAGTGAGTTGCTTGCGGGAAGGAAAGAGAATCACCACGTTGACTACGCAATAAAAAATAGCTGATCAAGAGTAAATTTTAGGGAAGTCGCCCAACTTATAGGGTGTTCCCAATGAGGCCATCTCATCCAACTTCCAAAAATTTTCAGTCACGATCATCACGACAACCTATAGCCTGTTTGCCAATCGCTCGCTTACATGGACGCCATGTTGTCTGTCTCATAGATGTCACGTAGGTACCACTCTACTCGCCTCACGCCGCATCGCCCAATCTCATCGGGCCCCATCCTGCTGCCCAATGTCGCCCAAAATTTCGAGTCCACAAATACCATTGCCCAAGGTAATGATCAATAGATGAAGCAGAGCATGGAGACGGCGGTCTCAAGGAGGCGGAAGGTCACTAGTGCGAGCAAGATTGTGACCGGCATCAGAAAGGCGGATCTCATTGAGCGCAAGCGCACGAGGCCATCGATGCAGACGAATTCCATAGCGAGATGGAGACCAATGGCGTGGGCGAAGTTGCAAAGGTAGTTGGCCATGAGGGAGGTTTCGACAAGCTCGTCGATGGGCGATCGTTACTCGGCCGGCCGGTGGTGGGAAGTGTGAGGCGCAACTCCGTGCTGTGAGCTCTTGAGCGAAGGATGACCCGAAGTCGATCAGGTGAATCGAGCCGCCAATAGAGGCAGGGTCAAAGAGCTCGAAAAGGGTTGGCGGTGAAGACTATGAAGTGGGGGACAAGGGAGATATCGAAGGTCTTTAGGGCATCATGCACTTGGCGAGCTCGGCGACAAAAAGCAGCAGGTTGGTAGGGACGGGAAGGGGCAAAAGAGGGACAAAAGGGCCTCCTTGAACAAAAAGGCCAGCAATTGAAGAATGACATCACTGGAGAAGGGATCGAAAGGGAGATCAAAGTTGGAGTTGATGAAGAGAGTGCAAGAGTCATATGGGAAATGGAGATGTGGCTTGAAGAATGAGGAGAGGTCGTCATTGTCGAAGAGAAAGCAAGCCACATGGTGCCAATTGGCGGCGGGCTCACGCTGTTGAAGAGGTGGTCATGCTGGTCTCTACCTCGGCATCACCCCAAGGTGCGGTTTCCAACACCAGCAACGACCTCCTCTTGTCTCCTCCCGCCGATCCGACCATTCGAACAGCTCCCTCCTACAATCGTCTTTTATCACCATCTTCTCACGCCTCTCTTCCTCCTTCAGCCCCTTCAAGATTCTTCTCCCGCGACGTTGTCAACATCAATGCTACCAATGCTGCGGTGCCACGTCGCTTCAACGACGCCTTCTCCAACTGCCTAGTCGACTACACCTTAACTTCCACCCGTCGTTTCAGTGAAATCTCCTATTGGTCATCACCCACTTTTTTTGTGGCCCCCGAGGCAGCAACCTCACCTTCAACCCGCCCTTTTCGACCTTCTACTACCTCATCATCAATCGAAAGCCTGGGCGCATGACAATGTTATCGGCATTGAAGGCACCATCGGCGTACGAATCTAAGGTTTCGATAGGAAAAGGGAAAATATTGTTCAAAAGTTTAAAAAACACGTAGGAGAGAGAAAAGTTATCAATGTAACATCTGAT
Source organism: Pontederia crassipes (assembly GCA_030549335.1). NCBI lineage: Eukaryota > Viridiplantae > Streptophyta > Magnoliopsida > Commelinales > Pontederiaceae > Pontederia > Pontederia crassipes. Next base: position 63,008,907 of record CM060196.1, on the reverse strand, counting down.
GAGTTGGATAGCATGGCATCCACGTAAGCGGTCGATCGATAAACGTGATATAGACGGTCACAATAATCGCGACTGAAAGATTATAAAAGTTGGATGGCATTCGTGTTATGAATCAAAGTTGGGTTTGACCTTTGGCTGTGTTTGTTTGCAGAACAAATGGTAGAACAATTCTTTATTCTGCCAAACATTATATGTGACGGGAACTTTAAAAATTTCCGTCACGTGACCCTTGGCCGAAACTTTTGGCCAAAAGTTCTTGCTATTAGCAAGAACATCCTTTTTTTTGTTATAGGTCTAAAAGTCCGCCTACTTTTAGACCTACAACTTATTATTTTAATGATATTATTATATGTATATATTATATGCATATATTATATACATATACATATATATTATATTTATTTATTATTTATATATTAAAAAGTACATTTATTGTTTATTACAATTTATTTAGTGTTACAATAAAATAAAAAATTCCATCATTGTTTATTATGAAAAATATATTTTCTTGTTTAAATGTTGGTGTAAATATTTGTATTTATTTTACTTATCATATATCATAATAATAAAAATTAACGAGTATGATATTGTTATAATATAATTAAATTATTAATTATGGTATTCTAAATAAGTTATAATTATATAATTATTTTATATAAATATGATGTTAAATTATCTTTTATATTTCATGTTTTAGTTATTAATTAATGTATCTTAATTTTTTTCTTCTATCTAATTTGCTAATTATAAATATTTTATTAATTAAAATAGTCAATTAGTTTTTAAAAAAATTATATTATATTTGGATCTTAAGATGTACGTAAATTATAATATTATAATATTTAAAATATTTAATCAGATAAATAAATATAATAATAATACGTAAATTATAATATTATAATATTTAAAATATTTAATCAGATAAATAAATATAATAATAATTTATGTACATTATAATATTAATAACATATTTTTATTTACTATAATTTTATATCTCATAAAATAATAAATTATATTCTTAGTTCTTACTTTTATCCAAACACATACTAAAACTTATCTATCAAATCAATTTTTTAAATCCCCATCATTACACTTTTTCATCCAAACACTAACCCATAACTTAAAATCTCCAATCCAAATACAGCCTATAAGTTGGGTGACTATCCTTGAAATTTACTCAGTGAAATAAGTTAAAAATGGAGAGTGGTCTAAGTACAAAAGAAAATTGGAAGATAGCGCTAAGAAAGTGGTCAAAGTTGGAAACTATTTGATGTAATTTATCTACCAAATTTATAAAGCAAGCAATAGTTGATAAGAATTTTAAGAAAAATTATCATTTATTTCATTTCCATGATGGCTAGAGTGTTGAAGTGACTAATGAGTTGGCTTAACCAGAGTTTTACTATGCAAAGACAAAATTTATGGGTTTAGAAGGAAAATGTTTCATCTTGTGTGATGACATTTGGATGGCGAATATGATTTGCCTGGTTCAACGTGCAAATGGCAAAGGTAGGAGCGCATAAGCGGGGTGACTCTGCGTTCGAAAACATAAGATCGTAGCAGGATCGATCGCTAGATCGTTAAGATCCCATCGATCTTATGAATTCACTTTTTTTAATTTTTTTAATTATTTTTTATTGAGAAAACTAAAAATAGAATATTAAATTTAAGAGGTAACTTTCTCTGTCTATCATATCATTCTTATGATTTTATTTAGTTATGTTTTAAAATTATAAAAATTAAAAAAATAGAATATTAAGAAAAAATGGCAATGAAATAGGTTAAATTCTCTCCATTCTCTCCTCTCAATTTCTCTTTTCATTTTTTTATGAACGATCTATAGTCAATTAATAAGCTTATGTGAATAAATGATATTTGGAAAAAACATTTGTTTTTTTCATAATTGAGTGAGAAATTGATTTACCATTGTGAATTATCATAATTAGTTTTTTTTCTAACTTTTAACTTTCTATATTGTTATGTATCCCATGAAAGTTAGAAGTCAAGTATAATGTAGATATTGAAAGTACAATATTAAATAGTTATTATTATTGTCATTATTATGATTATATTATTTTAAAAAATATATTTTTTATTCATAAGGTAGGATCGTACGATCCTAAGTAGAATCTTACGATCATCGATCCTTCGGATCCCTCTCGGTCCTACCTCGGAAAGTGATCCTGACAACCTTAGTAGAAAGTGACGACAATGATAATTTTCTAGGGCAGTGACAATGGCAAGGTCGACTACGTTGAGCGAGATCTTCGTCGAGGGCGACAACAACAACAAGCAAAGTTAAGGTTGAGGGCAAGGAGCGAGGTCGACGGTCTAGGTTGAGAGCGGCGAGCAAGGGAGACGATGCCGACGAGGTCGAGGGGGCAATGACAGGTGAGGTTGAGGGCAGCAACAGTGGGCGCGGTCAACAACGGGCGAGGTCGGAGGCGACAAGGATCACAAATGTTTTTTTTAAGCGGCGAGAGTACTTGGTTGGAATTTTTAGATTGGGGATTGGGGACTCGAGAAAACAAATTAGTTGAGGGCAAAGTTCTCCAACACTTGTTTGGATTTAGAATATTGATGAATGAAATAAGTGGATGTATTGCAAGTAATATGACATTCTTTGTAGTTAATTTTATTTGTGTTTGGTTGTAAAAATGGTATTTAGGTAATAATTAAAAATATTATTGTGAAGTATTTGGTTTGACATAAAAAATAAGAAATAAATGTGATAAAATAATCGGTGTACATTTTACCTCATCAACAACTTTCTACAACAATCAATGTTAATCAATGTACATCTATTGTAAAATTACTTTATTGTCTTTTAAAATGAAGATGAAATATCTCATATCATATCACATTAATCTACTTGACAAACTTCTTACCTTATTAACATTACTTGAAAATTATGCAAACAAATTTCAAGACTTAACCTTCCATTTGGTTGCAGGATAAAATTGAATGGAATAAAATAAGATAATATCATATTCTTGAAAAGTTAAATATATTCTTATTATATCTCTGTTTGTTTGAATAGAATAAATGTTTAAAATATAATATTTTTATTATAAATACTAGATACTAGTTATTATTATAAAATGACTAAGATATTTTTATTCTTACTCATATTTGACTATATTTGGAGAAGATTGATATATCACAATGTTTATTCCCAAACCAAACAACCTCTTCGTTATTTACGTAGAATAAATTTAATATAATTAATTATTAAATTTTTTGAAGAGAGTGTATGATGAAGAAATTCTTACTTTTAGCAGGTTTTTTTATTCTCAAAATCATTGTTTGCAGAGATCCGGAGAATATGTTTATTTATTTTAATAATAATTGTATTCCTCGTTATTACTTCATATTATTTGAGATTATTGATAGTGTTTGGATGAAAATATCGGAATAAACACTTACTTTGGTGTTTGTTTTATTGCCAAACGACCTTGTGTTTGACAATTTTTGAGAGAATATCAAACTATTCTACTATTTATTGTGAAAAATATAAAATATATGTATATATGTTTATTAATTTTTTAATAACGTACATGACATATAATCTGTCAACGACCCAATAACATATCTTAATGCCTACCTCACTTGGATTTTCCTTGCGCATGGATGGAGGAAATGAATTAAGGATTTAAAGGGAAAGATTATTTCCATAAAGCTCTCCTAAACTATCGCGATTTTTCGCATCTAACTCCAAATTCTGAACTTATTTTTTTATCCCTAAACTATCATGATTTTTTCATTTAATCCTTTCGTCTACTTCTATTACATTTTCCGTTACTTTTGATTTTCTCATTTATAAAAAGACTAAATTACTCCTCCCTTCATAACACATCAAATAATAAATATAAAAAAGAAAAAGATATTGGGAGAGGGTAATTTAGTCTTTTTTTCATAAATGATAAATTTTTTGTTTACCACTTCGATCCTTCCAACATTTTTTATTTTTTATGTTTGTTATTTCATGTTTTCTTGGAGGGAGGGGTAATTTAGTCTTTTATAAATGAAAAAAAGTAAAAGTAACGAAAAATGTAACAAAGGTGGATGGGAGGATTAAAGTGGAAAATTCGTGATAGTTTAGTGATAAAAAAATAAGTTCGTAGTTTGAGGTTAGATATGAAAAATCATGATAGTTTAGAGAAGGTTTATGAAAATAACCCTAGTAATTAATGGTAGTTAACTAAGAGAGGGAAATGAATCAAATGAAAAGTCATATTCTATTATTCTTTTTAAGCAAATGAAATTATACTCTAGTAAGGAATCATATTGATATTCAAACAAGGAGTATGGTTGTAATTTTTTAAAAATTTTCCTTCATTATTTGACCTTTGCCATAAATCCAACCAAGCAAGTGTGTCATGATATTAAATATAACATCTTAGATAAGCATGAGTCCGATTGGAATAGCAAGTATTTTCGAGTTTGCTTTTTATGTATATGCAAAAAAAAAAAATATAGGAGTCATATCAGTTATATGAAAGCATGTGATCTAATACGAATATTAGATAGTCGAACTTAATATTAGATTGAGATCAACTCATGATTCGTTTGTACAATTACCCCTATATGAGAACCAAAAGGAAAAAATATTGGCCTAAGTTCAACCTCGACAACAATTTGTTTCTTTTTTTTGTCTGGTTGGCACTCCAAAAATAAATTCATATGTCAAAATGATTATTCATGAAGATACATGAGTATAAATTCTCTCCATATCAATTAGGGGTGCATAAAAGCTTAACTACGCAAAATCTATCTAATCCAAAAAAATAGATTGACAAAAAAATAAAACATTTGAATCTCAATTGAAAATTTGGTAGGTTTTTGGAATAATTAAAATTACTCATTTAAATTAGGGCTAATAACAAAAATGGAGGTGTTTGGCCCGAACCAAATATATCTTAAAAATATTATAATTAAAATATTACTTTAACTTATCAATACTATTTAATAGTTATTACATTATGTATGTTATTGACTTATTATGATGCAATTGAACTTGAATATTAACAATTTATTAATATAATATAATAAAGTTATTTATAATTAATTAGAATATTTTGATTTATAATACGATAATATGCTTACATTATGTATTTTTTCTTGTGATTTTAAAGGAATGGAAAGCATGACAAAGAAGTTGCCAATATAGAAGAATGCTAAATATTTATGATTAATCGTGTGGAAAATATTTAAATTCTATAAATTTTTATAAAAGATCTAATAGAAACTAAGAGATATACACTCTAAAGTAATTAAATCTTCAACTCTACATTACTACATCCTCAGAGAGGATCATTCCTAATACCCACCACTCACGTTTTAAGTTCATTATCCAGGTAATGAGACTATGAGATAATTGAGTTAATGTCTCAATTATTTCCTATTTTAGGTACAAAAAGTTGCTAATTGACTTAAGATTCATGACATTATCAATATAACTAAAAAATGGTTTTTAATGCATGAAAAACAATAATATTTTCATAAGTGATTTGATTGATAACATTTTTATAATAAAGATGAATGATTCAATGTTCATATGTTGTTGCATTAGTATAAACTAAAAATGAAATTTCACTACTATATATACTCTTTATTTGTATACAAGCAAAATGAGTTGATAATTAATTATATTTATAAATGTCTTTTTATGAAATTAATAAATTACTTAATTAAATTATTTTCCACTGAAATTGTTCTGTTGGATAACTTTTCACAATGCAAACATAATCTCACAATAAAAAGAGTTAGGCAAACATATATTTTTTTAAAGTCTCATATATGAAATCTCACTCATCATGCTCAATGGCTTAGGGATAGAGAGAAAAAAGTATAAACATTAGTATATGAAATCTCGCTCGATGACCTAGGGATAGAGAGAAAAAAGTATAAGCATTAGCACAAGTTCTATTATCAAGTCATGTAGCCATTATAATTTTCATCCTTGTATATGATCACATTCATGTCGGCAAAACGTATGCATGTGGACAATTTCAATTTTCATCCCCTTGTCAAATATATGCATGCTTAAATGCTAATTGTGCCTTTTCTTCATATATTGAGTACCAACGAAATGATATTTGGAGAGACAAATAACTTTTATTGTTTGAATTGCCTTCTTTGCATATTTTCCATTCTTCTTATATAGTATAATATATGAAACTTGCACGATGTTAATTATATAGTAGCTACTAAGTTGATAAAAATGATGTCAAAAGTATAAAATCAATTGCATGTTAGCTTTATCAACATGTCTTATTCATTATATATTGATCTTTCAAAATAATCATTTTTCTATACGTATTAGTCATGAAAAATATGAGAATAATTAGATTTTACAATGTTGTTTGGTGCACCCCTTAAATATCATGCTCGTATAGAAAAGATAAACTTATTATATTTTATTCTATCATTTTATTATACTTGCATATCAAAAATAAACTTGTCAAGTATAATTGCATTTTATACATATTTTATATCTATTTATCAAACTTTGATATTTTTAGTGTTTCACATTTTCCTTTCCATATTAAAATTGGTAATACTAACATTAATGAAAAGCTAATCAATGATCATTTATTTGTTATTTTTAACTTTAGAACAACCATCTTTCTTTGTATATTTCACCGATAGTGCACCATATGATATAATTAATTTATTGTTTGATCCTAAATACTATGGACATGCACGTCACTAGATAGTTATTAATCTATTAAAGAAGCAATTGAAAATGATATATAAAGGATTGAATTTAATAATATCAAATATATGAATTATTCTAGAGTTGAAAGTTGAAGAAATAATGAGAAAGGGAATGTTGAAGACTCTTCATATTAAGATTATGTAAAATATTATGAGATATCAAAATGATTTTTTGATATGACATTTGTCATTAAAGATTAAATACACCATAACATATATGTTATTAACGAAATTTCTATTAGAAAAAATGCTTCAAATTATCCATTGAAAATGTTATAAATATATTCCTTAGATAATAACTACTCAAGAGATATTATATTTATAATTTTTAATGCATAATCACAATTACTTTTGTAGTATTGTTATACTTCAATTTAGATTACTTTTCAAATGTTAAATAAATTGAAATAAAATTTAATTTATTGTTAAAATAAAACTTCAGATTGCAACAAATTTAAAGTAATTTTAATTTTTTTTACAAGGTAATTATTTTTCTATATTAGAAAAGAAAGTTGAAGTGCTAAGTTGTTCAACTATAAAGAAAAATGCTAACGCAAAAAATATTTTGATTAGCGAATGCTTGAATTTTCTTCAAATAAAAAGACGTTTTTTTGGCAAAATTTTCTCTTCTAAATTTCAACTTCAATGAAGTAATTGGTACATTTACATGTTGTTCTTTCACCATGTATTTTAATATTTCTATCTATTTAAGAAGAAATAACGTGTAATTCATTTTTTTACTATTATACGGTCATTTTTTATTTTTCAGAAATAAAACTATAATTATAACCTTAGAATATTGACCTTGATTATTAAGGTATATTTGTTTCTCAACATATTTCATTAAAATATTTTTTTCTTACTTTTGTAGGAATGGCAATGAGAAAATTTGATGAAAAAAATACTTTTTATTCATTTTTTGAAATATTTATTTACATTTCAAGAAAATTTCATTTTCAATACCATATTTAAAAAAACAATTAATAAAAATGCTTTTAAATATGGAAAAATAATGGGAAAACATATTTTTGTTACACAAAAAATGAACTTTACATAAACTAACAAAAAGTAACAAACAAATTTCAAGTAGTAATTCCTCACCTCTTTCTCCATCTCATTCTCATTTCCGTGATTCTTTGGTGGATTCCATAAAAATGTTATGACCCTGATGATATAGACATACTCTCTAAGGAGGACGAATGAGGAGATGGAATTTGTAAGCATATATATTTAATGTTTATAATTGTATTTTAATGTAGGGTCCTGACGCCAAATAAGCGAGATCATTTAGGTCGATTTTCTCTCTTAAAAAAATTAGAGTGATATTTTGTTTTTTATAAAATCATCCAAAATTTAAAGGTTATTTTCTGATGAAAAAACATGTTCTGAATCACTTTTCACACGTTATATCAATTGAAAAAAATGGAAAAAAGAAGAAAATAAATCTTCATAAATTATTGACAATAACATTTCAAAAGTCTTTCGTACCAATTTGACATAGTACCTTGTTGATTTGTAATTTGCAATATTGGTTGGAGTGATGGATTTAAAAGTAACGTTAGTAAGCAAATAACTTATTGGTCTTAAAATATTTGCCACACCTTTTTTCATGGTCAAGAAAAGTATTGATAGAAGAAATATCACTTTTCTAAAGGTATATATACACACGAGAATAAACAACAAATACTTTGCAAATAAAAAATATATAAAATATCTATGAATAATTCTATGATAATTCCAATAAGACTTATATAATAAAATTTAAATAGAAAATACGAAGTATGCACTTAAAATCTTTAAATTTAGAAATCTCCATTCTTATATAAGAGGATGTTTTCTAATCGTTATCAATCACTTTTTAAGTTTATTATCTAGGCAACGAGACTATCGGATAAAAAGTATGACTTAGATCCCAATTTTTAAAACTATAGTTAGGTCAAAAATATTTTTTATTAGCTTGAGATTGAAGGCATTAGCAATTATATATTCTAAAAATATTTTTTAATCATAAAAATAAGCACTTCGATTGTTAACATTTGTTAATAATAATGAATGATTCAATGTGTATTTTTAATTGCATTAGTATAAATAATTTCACCAATGAAGTTTCACTAATATATATATATATATATATATATATGTATATATATATATATATATAAGCATAATTAGTTGATAATTTCTTACTTTCTATATATATGCTCATCAAGTTTTTAAGACATTGTCTAAATGAGCAATCTTTCCTTATATATTTTGGTTCCACAAATCATAGACATCGAGGGTGTTCAATTCCAATCTATTCAAGTTGTGATTTAAAATGATGTAATTATATATGATCAAAAGTGTGAGTTACAAGAAGTCATGAAAAAAACCAGAAAGTGAATATTGAAGACTTTTAAAATTTAGAATATCTAAATTCTTATGAACTGTCAAAGTTATGATGCCATTTATTACTTAAAATGTAATATGCATGATAGATTAATACAATTTTTTGATAGAAAACAAATGCTTCATGAGCATAAGAAATATTATAACTATAACTTTTGTTTGTTTTATGGAAGAACACACTAATTTTTAAGATATAAAAAAAATTTGCATGAACCCCAAGGAATACTTCATGGGAAAAGATGTTTATGCATTGATTTAAAAGGATTTTTTTCCGGTAATGGATTTAAAGCAACTATCCAAAATGATATTATTGTGTGTAAATACATGGAATTATATGAAGATAAATCCAGCAAATCTCACAATATACAAATTATAATGGTGTATGTAAATAAAGATAATTATACAAACATAAATCAAACAAATAAAAAATGTACAAATCATAATGTTCAACAATTCTATACAAATAATATTATTATTATTTATAATGCCTTGAATCCTACTCCAAGTGGAAACTCCAAGACACTCCGAAGTAAAAGACGCACTCACACTACGGAGGTCTCGCATTTGGTTAAAAGGTCTTGTCGGAGATCTTGGACTACAACAAGATCTTGTACTGGGACATGCAATATGCTTAGCCAATGATCAAGTGCATCATGAAAGAACCAAACACATCAACGTATCATTTTCATCCATACTGAGAAGAGGATCAAGATGAAAAAGGTCGGCACAAAACAATAATCCAACGGATATGTTCATCAAGTCGGTTCCTACTAGTAAGTTCCAACATTATTTGAACATGCTAAATATTGATAGGTGACAGTAGTCCCAAGTTGGGACTGTCAACGACAAAGAGTGTTAGATATCTTATTGGGTGATTCAATTCAAGGTGGAAATTTATTAATAATGCATTGAATCCTACCCAACTCATCTGACCTCAAAACACTCCGAAGTAAAAAATGTTCTCGCACTACGAGAGTCTCGCTGCTTCGTCAGCGATTTTGTGAAGGGTCTAGGGGGATCCATGAGATTCCCTACGGGTGGTCCAGAGAGACTCCGCCCCTTAGACGAAAATTTTATGGGATATTCTGTATGTGATTCGAAATTGATTTATTTTGTTATTACATATAAGTGTCCTAATTTTGAAGGATTTATTCAAAGTCCCAGTCGGTCTGTAACTTTTATCGTTTGTAGAAGGGAGTGCCTATATAAATTCCTTAGTGTCCCAAACAAAAGTAATCCTTTTTCGTAATACTCTTATATTTTTTTCATCTAATAAAACTCTGTGTTGCCTTAAATATCTCAAATTTTCTCGCAGTGCATAATTTCTCTGGTGCAGAAATCCTAACACTAATCAGAATACCTGAAAAGAAGTAATTTATTATAATTAGATTTGAACTATTTTTTAAATTAAAATAAAATTCATATTTTTAACTAAGTTGATAACTAAGATTGAAAAAATAACAAATTTGAATTTCAACTTTAACAAATTAATTGTTATATTATTATCAATTTAATTTTTAGGAATACACACGTACGTGTGCATGACTATTTCGTCTACTCCAAGCTTCCTCACAATTATATATGATGATTATTCCAATTATTAATTATGAAAATTATATATATATATATATATTATTGATAACTGATTCCAAATAATTTATTCCGAATTTCCGACTAATCTTATTCGACTCATATCATTGAAACTTCCAACTTATATATTGCTCTCAAGTATAATATAAGTTAATCCTAATTAGGCTCCAATAATTAATACATTTATAATACAAATTTACAAATATGGTTTGATATCCTCAAATCGTTAATCCCATTTAGTACATACGTAAGCAATGAAAGCAAGAGATGGTCTTTGTATAAAATCACACGACTATGAATTGTGATTACAAAAGGCTTTTCGTTGAATAGCTTCTTAGGCATCGTTTGGATGCAGGTTATAGCAAGGCCAGACCTACGTATAGGGTGAGGACGGCCCTGCCCCCCCCCCCCCCCCCCCCCCCCCCCCACCGCCCCTAAATTTTTATTTTTTATTAGTTATATATTAAATTATAATTTTTAGAGTAAAATGTTATATTTGGCCCCCCTTAAATAAAAGTTGTATATCATTGTGACAAAAAACCTTCCATAACCTATGGTAGGATTATTTCTATAGGATCGAAAGCACCAAGAGGGGAGGGGGGGGGGGGGGGGGGTGAATTAGTGTATCAAAGTCTTTTTATAAAATCACTTTCGAAAAATCACTAAAAACGATCACAAGCAAGTAACAATAAAAAAAATGAGTAAAGAGAGCAATCACAACGAGACACGATATGTTGATGAGATGCGGTCTCGACTCTTTGGCCTACGTTTCCGCTCCGACTTCTCGACCTCGAGATCGCCCGAAGATCCACTAGTCATTCTCTTTTCTTGTAGGAAGAGAACAACCCTTTTTACACGACACACCTTCTTCTCGTTCAAGAGGTAGAGCACTCATCTTTTACAATGAGTTCTCAATCTCACTAAATCAGAGAATAAAGATTTCCTCATACTCTCTTCTTTTACAAAATTTTATCACGCTCAAAGTTTAGAAGAGAAAAGGAAAGAACTTACAAATTTTGGCTCAAGAACTTGAAAGACGCTTTTGAATGATCTTACTTGCTTGGATGATTTTTCTTCAAGCTTTGTCACTCATTTTATAAACTTCTAAGGTGAGAATCTCGTCTAGAATTTTTTTCCATAATTTTCTCCTTGAAAATAACCGTTACTATTTATCTGACACTATGACCGGCCGACCGCATTAATGGGCCAGTCGACCGATCAATATGATTATTGCGGCATATTTGTTACTTTTGTGAGCTATCCGATCAACCGGTCCTTCGACCGAAATGTCGAATGGTATAGTCTCGACATTTTTTGGAATTTGTCCCTTGTTGTTCGGTCCACCGGTGCAGCGAACGGATCATCGACCGATACAGTGTCGACATTTCTTAAATTCATCCCTACGCTATTCGATCGACCGATGTAGCGATCGGATCATCGGCCAGTACAGTCTCGACATTTCTTTCGCTTGATATCAATCAACCGGTCTTCATAGTCGGTCGATTGATCGGTCGACCGATCGTATGTTGAATTTTTATTTTTATCGTTTTAATTGACGATTTCTTCTGCAATTGAGAATATATCAATTCTACACCTACATATCATCACTTGAGCATAGATTAGTACCTTTTATGTCCAATTTGATTTGTTATCATCAAAACATGGAATTCAATAATTTCTAACCTTTGGAAGATGACATGAGTTCGAGCCTTGCCCCTCCCCCCCCCCCCCCTTTTATTTTTTTTTCAATCGATGACAAAATTGAAAATAAAAGAACACAATTACGGGAAAACATTAGGGGAAAAATATAGAAATCATTGTCGGAGCGAAGAACGAAGGAAATTCGACAAAACTATGAAGAATATGTGATTATCAACAATTGTAGAAGAATGAGGATCGAACAAAAATATTCTTGCAAAACAAAAAAAGAGGAAAACAGATAAGAACAAAGAGAATAAAAATGAAGTTTTAGTTTTGAACACACGCCGGACGAAAAAAATAGAAGATTGCAAAAAGAAAAATATCGGAGTGAAGAACGAAGGAAATTCGACAAAATTGTGAAGAATCCATGATGAACCGACAATTGTAGAAGAATGAGTATCGAAAAAATGCTCTTGAAGAACAAAAAAAATAAGAAAATGGAGAAGAAGAGAAGAGAATAAAAATGAAGATTTAGTTTTGAACACTCACCGTATGAAAAAAATAAAAGAATGAAAAAAGAAAGAGGATGAAGAAAGAGTCTCGACCGAAAATAGGAAGAAAATCCCCCCCCCTCTATTTTTTTCCTGGTTTCGCCCCTGGGTTATAGGTTGTTATTCGGCCAAAAATTACCAAACAACATGAGGAAACAAAAGAACACAATGAGGAGAAAAACATCAGTGGAAAATCGTAGCAATCACTGTTGGAGCGAAGAATGAAAGAAATTCGACAAAACTGTGAAGAATCCATGACCAGTCGATAATTGTAGAAGAATGAGGATCGAAAAAATGTTCTTGAAGAACAAAAAAAAATAGGAAAAATAGATAAGAAGAGAAGAGAATAAAAATGAAGCTTTAGTTTTGAATACTCGTCGGACGAAAAAAAACATTGAAAAACGAAAGAGGATGAAGATGGAGCCTCGACCGAGAATTAGAAATAGAAGAACATAATCAAGGGAAAAACATTAGGGAAAAAATGTAGCAATCACTGTGGGAACGAAGAACGAAGGAAATTCGATAAAACAATGAAGAATCCGTGATCAGTCAACAATCGTAGAAGAATGATGATCGAAAAAATGTTTTTGAAGAATAAACAAATATGAAAAATTGATAAGAAGATAAAAGAATAAAAATGAAGCTTTAGTTTTGAATACTGGCCGGACGAAAAAAATAGAAGATTGAAAAAAGAATGAGGATGAAGATGGAGCCTCGATCGAGAATTGAAAACCGAAGAACACAATCAGGGGAAAAAATGTAGCAATCAATACATGAGTGAAGAACGAAGAAAATTCGACAAAACTGTGAAGAATCCGTGATGAGTGGACAATTGTAGAAGAATGAGGATCGGAAAAAATGCTCTTGGAGAACAAAAAGAAAGGAAAAATGAAGAAGAAGAGAAGAGAATAAAAATGAAGCTTTAGTTTTGAACACTCACCGGACGAAAAAAATAGAAGATTAAAAAAAGAAGGAGGATGAAGATGGAGCCTCGACTACGAACACTAAGAAAATCCCCCTCCTCTATTTTTTTTCTAGTTTTGCCCTTGGGTTATAGGTTATTATTCGGCGAAAAATTGTCAAACAACACGAGAAAATAGAAGAATACAATCAGGAGAAAAACATCTGAGAAAAAATGTAGCAATCACTGCCGGAGCGAAGAACAAACGAAATTCGATAAAGCTATGAAAAATTCGTGATCAATCGACAATTGTAGAAGAATAAAAATCAGAAAAAATGTTCTTGAAGAACAAAAAAATAGGAAAAACAAATAAGAAGAGAAGAGAATAAAAATGAAGCTTTAGTTTTGAATACTCACCGGTCGAAAAAAATAGAAGATTGAAAAAAAAGAAGATGAAGATGGAGCCTCGACCGAGAATCGAAAATAGAAGAACACAATCAGGGGAAAATGTAGCAATAACTGCCGGAGCGAAGAACGAAGGAAATTCGACAAAACTATGAAGAATCTGTGATGAGTCGACAATTGTAGAAGAATGAGAATCGGAAAAAATGCTCTTGAAGAACAAAAAAAATAGGAAAAATGGAGAAGAAGAAAGAGAATAAAAATGAAGCTTTAGTTTTGAACACTCACCAGACGAAAAAAAATAGAAGATTGAAAAAGAAAGAGGACGAAGATGGAGCCTCGACCGAGAATAGGAAGAAAATCCCCCCCCCCTCTATTTTTTTCGTGGTTTCGCCCCTAGGTTATAGGTTGTTATTTGACGAAAAATTGCCAAACAACACGAGGAAATAAAAGAATCAGGGGAAAAATATAGCAATTACCGCCAGAGCAAAAAACGAAGAAAATTCGACAAAACTGTAAAGAATCCGTCATTAGTCGACAATTGTAGAAGAATGAGGATAAAAAAATGTTCTTGACAAAAAAATAGGAAAAAAAAAAGATAAGAATGGAAGAGAATAAAAATGAAATTTTAGTTTTGAACACTCACCGGACGGAAAAAATAGAAGATTGAAAAAAGAAAGAGGATGAAAATGGAGCCTCGACCGAGAATCAGAAATAGAAGAACACAATCAGGGGAAAAACAATAGGGGAAAAATGTAGCAAACACTGTCGGAGCGAAGAACGAAGGAAATTCGATAAAAATATGAAGAATCTGTGATCGGTCAACAATTGTAGAAGAATGATGATCAAAAAAGATGTTTTTGAAGAACAAAAAATAGGAAAAAAGGATAAGAAGATAAAAGAATAAAAATGAAGCTTTAGTTTTGAACACTCACCAGACGAAAAAAATAGAAGATTGAAAAAAGAAGGAGGATGAAGATGAAGCCTCGACCGAGAATAAAAAACAAAAGAACACAAATAGGAAAAAACGTAACAATCAATACCGAAGCAAAGAACGAAGAAAATTCGACAAAACTATGAAGAATCCGTGATGAGCCGACAATTGTAGAAGAATGAGGATCGAAAAAATGTTCTTGAAGAACAATAAAAAATGAAAAGCGGAGAAGAAGAGAAGAGAATAAAAATAAAGCTTTAGTTTTGAACACTCATCAGATGAAAAAAAATAGAAGATTGAAAAAAAAAGATGAAGATGGAGCCTCGACTACGAACACTAAGAACCCCCCCCCCCCTCTATTTTTTTCTGGTTTCACCCCTGGGTTATAAGTTGTTATTCGGCGAAAAATTCTCAAACAACACGAGAAAATAGAAGAATACAATCAGGAGAAAACATCTGGGGAAAAACGTAGCAATTACTGCCGAAACGAAGAACGAAGAAAATTTGACAAAGCTATGAAGAATCCATGATCAGTCGATAATTGTAGAAGAATGAAGATCGGAAAAAATGTTCTTGAAGAACAAAAAAATAGGAAAAACGGATAAGAAGAGAAGAGAATAAAAATGAAGCTTTAGTTTTGAACACTCGTCGGATGAAAAAAAAATAGAAGATTGAAAATAAAAAGAGGATGAAGATGAAGCCTCGATTGAGAAGAACACAATCAAGGGAAAAACATAGCAATCACTGCTAGAGCGAAGAACAAAGGAAATTCGACAAAACTATGAAGAATTCATGATGAGTCGACAATTGTAGAAGAATGAGGATAAAAAAATGTTCTTGAAGAACAAAAAAAATAGGAAAAACGAAGAAAAAGAAAGAGAATCAAAATGAAGCTTTAGTTTTGAACACTCACTGGACGAAAAAAAAGAAGATTGAAAAAGAAAGAGGATGAAGATGGAGCCTCGACCGAGAACAGGAAGAAAATCCCCCCTCCCCCCCTTTATTTTTTTCCTGACTTTGCCCCTGGGTTATAGGTTGTTATTCGGCGAAAAAATTACCAAACAACACGAGGAAATAAAAGAACACAATAAGGGAAAAAATATAGCAATCACTGCCGGAGTGAAAAACGAAGGAAATTCGTCAAAATTGTGAAGAATCCGTCATCAGTCGACAATTGTAAAAGAATGAGGATCGGAAAAAATGTTCTTGAAGAACAAAAAATAGGAAAAATGGATAAGAAGAGAATAGAATAAAAATAAAGTTTTAGTTTTGAACATTCGTCGGACGAAAAAAAAAAGAAGATTGAAAAAAAGAAAGAGGATGAATATGGAGACTCGACCAAGAATTAGAAATAGAAGGACACAATCAGGGGAAAAATGTAGCAATCACTACCGGAGCGAAGAACGAAGGAAATTTGACAAAACTGTGAAGAATCCGTGATGAGCCGACAATTATAGAAGAATGACTATAAAAAAAATGCTCTTGAAAAAAAATAGGAAAGAAATGGAGAAGAAGAGAAGAGAATAAAAATGAAGCTTTAGTTTTGAACACTCACCGGATGAAAAAATTGGAAGATTGAAAAAAGAAAGAGGATGAAGATGGAGCCTCGGTCGAGAATTGAAAGAAAATCCGCCCCTCTATTTTTTTCCTGATTTTGCCTCTAGGTAATAGGTTGTTATTCGACGAAAAATTGTCAAACAACACAAGGAAACTATTACGAAAAGGGGGAGAGAAGGATCGTATGAAATACAGAAGAGCGCGAAGAGAAAAAAAATGGCAGCGGCTCTTTGTTATGGAATAACGATGATTACAAGGATGTATCTCTATCTAGACCTCTAGAGAGTTTATATAGGCACACCCTTTAACAAATGATAGGAATTACATACGGACTGAGACTCTAAATAAATCTCCTGAAAATAGGACACATGTCTCGTGATAAGGAAATAAATCAAATCCGAATCATAAACAGAATACCCCTAAAAAAATTTGCTCAGGGGGCTTCGCCTCCTTGCAACCCCCGCAGGGGGGATCCCCCCCTTGACCCCCACAGGTTCGCTGACCGGACAGCGAGACCCCTGTAGGAGAATTCTACTGAAGCGCCTGGTTATGTAGGGGACCAACTGGGTTCAGATTCAAGGCATTATTAATAAAAACATAAGAACGCAATCAAAAGAAAAACATAGCAATCACTGCCAGAGCGAAGAACGAAGAAAATTTGACAAAACTGTGAAGAATCCGTGATCAATTGACAATTGTAGAAAAATAAGGATGGGAAAAAATATTCTTGAAGAACAAAAAAATAGGAAAAATGGATAAGAAGAGAAGAGAATAAAAATGAAGTTTTAGTTTTGAACACTCGCTGGACGAAAAAAATAGAAGATTGAAAAAAGAATTAGGATGAAGATGGAGCCTCGACCGAGAATCCAAAATAGAAGAATACAATGAGGGGAACAACGTAGCAAACACTGTCAGAGCGAAAAATAAAGTAAATTCGACAAAATTATGAAGAATCAGTTATGAGTCGACAATTGTAAAAGAATGAGAATCGAAAAAAATTCCCTTGAAGAAAAAAATTAGAAAAACGAAAAAGAAGAGAAGAGAATAAAAGTGAAGCTTTAGTTTTGAATACTCACCGGGCGAAAAAAATAGAAGATTGAAAAAAGAAAGATGATGAAGATGAGCCTCTACCGAGAACATGAAGAAAATACCCTCCCCCTCCTCTATTTTTTCCCTGGTTTCGCCCTTGGATTATAGATTGTTATTCGGTGAAAAATTGCCAAACAACACGATGAAACAGAAGAACACAATTAGAGGAAAAATATCGGGGAAAAACGTAGCAATCATTGTCGGAGTGAAGAACGAAGTAAATTCAACAAAACTGTGAAGAATCCGTGATTAGTCAATAATTGTAGAAGAATGAGAATCGAAAAAAATGTTCTTGAAGAACAAAAAAAAATAGGAAAAATGGATAAGAAGAGAAGAGAATAAAAATGAAGCTTTAGTTTTGAACACTCGCCGGTCGAAAAAAATAAAAAATTGAAAAAAGAAAGAGGACGAAGATGGAGCCTTGATCGAGAATCGAAGATAGAAGAACACAATCAAGGGAAAAATGTAGCAATAATTGTCGGAGCGAAGAACGAAGGAAATTCGACAAAACTATGAATAATCCTTGAACAACCGACAATTGTAGAAGAATGAGGATAAAAAAAATGCAATTAGGAAAAACGGAGAAGAAAAGAAGAGAATAGAAATGAAGCTTTAGTTTTGAACACTCACTAGACGAAAAAAATAGAAGATTGAAAAAAGAAAGAGGATGAAGATAAAGTCTCGACCGAGAATAAGAAGAAAATCCTCTCCCCTCCTTATTTTTTTCGTGAGTTCGCCCTTGGGTTATAGGTTTTTATTCGACGAAAAATTGCCAAACAATATGAAAAATAAGAATAATCTCCATCAATACTTTCATAGAATTCAATCCTATCGGATTTCTATTTTTAGGATTATTATATTTTTCAAAAATGATAGAATATGTTATATTGTACAATCAGGTGAAGGATATTGACGTCATTTTACTATTCATGTAAGGTGGACACATTTTGAATCTGATCATTTAATTGTCATTTCACACAAATGATACGACATATTCTTTTCTGACATATTTCTATCAGTCTATCAGGATCCAAACGACGTTTTAATAATTAGTTATAGAGTTATTATTTATTTTTTTGTATAAAATCACACGATTGTAAATTGTGATTACAAAAAAGGTTTTTCATTGAATATCTTCTTGATAATTAGTTCTAGAACTATTATTTATTTTATATTACATAGATATTATTGGCAACAATAGTCCATTGGTGGTGGGTGCAATAGTGCATGATGACCAATTTTTTTGGGTGGAAGAATAATGATTGCATGTGTGAGAATTTTATGCTCTCTTTTAAGTTTTAAATTTTAGAAATAAGTCATTTTCTCTTATGAGAGAATGTTTTTATTATTAATCTTTTGTATTAAAACTTAAAATCTTAAACCACTGCTTCATTAATACTTGCCTTCTGTTTATTTTTTAAAATATGATATTTGTGCACTAGAACATAAAATTATTGATGTTAATAATTGGCACATCAATATTAAATATCAGACATTTTGAGCTCAAATCTCCTTAAACTTTTGGTGAAAAAAATTTCATTACTCGCGTGATGAACTAAATTATATGAAAATTGTCACTCATCATTAATGTTAGTATGCGTGATGATTTAAATTTTTGGAAAAATTGGTTAATCACATTAAATTTAACACTCTCGTTTCTTTTATATGTTTTTTCCTTTTATTTTCATAAGAAGTTTGTGATGAAAAAAAAAATGGCAGTTTGAAAGGTTGGGCAGATCTAGTAGCTCTTAGCCCAGCAGTAGGTATTTGTGGGTGAGATGAAGAGAGATGGTAGATCAACCCATCAGTGCCTGTCTGTCTGTCTGCCTGCCTGCCAAGTTTCATTGCTTCGAGGGTGGGAATGAGATCTTCAGAATCTTGCCATCCCTACGGATGTCTCTCCCTCACTCAATGGAAGCAACCCAAGCCCTGTACATTCATATATTAAACAAACATGTCTCTCTCTCGGTCTCTCTGCGCACTGCACACCTCAAGGACAATTCACTTCAGCAAGCAAATCCAAGGTCTCACGGCTTGTTGGCATTTGGATGGAGAGAGAGAGAGAGAGAGGGGGAGGGGGGGAGGGGAGAGAGAGAGAGATGCGTTTTTCTTTTCTTATTCTTTTTCTAGTATATGCATACGTACATATTGACATGTTTGCTTTTTTTTCATTTATTTTTTCGTATAATTCGCTCGGTCTTTGTCCGGCGCGGGGACATGGAGAGAGCTGCGTTACGTGTAGGCGTAAATGTTGACAGCGACGATGTGGTGGCAGTAATTGTTCCTGAAAGTTTTGACCGGGCAGCGATTCCTTTGAGGGGGATCGATCTTTGCAGCAGGACAACCCCCCAAAAAATTATATATATATAAGTATATAACTACTACTACTTCTCTGATTGCTGAACTGAGCCTGCAATCTGCCAACTCTGCAATCTGCATGCATGGGAATGGGAACAGGAATGGGATCGATGATGCTCGTACCGACGAGTTACATTGCATGGCTGAAATCTGAATGCTGCTGATGTGGCTCAGGGCAGAAACAGGGAACATGAATGGGGTTGCATGCAATATAATTCAATGGCCATCTTAAATTCAGGTCTTTGCACAATTGCATCTAAGGGTGTTTACCAGGTTGGATCGACTCGATGAACCTGACGATCCGACTCGATCGAATCCTAATTCAAAGGATGATCGGGTTGGGTAAGGGTTGAGAAATTTCAATCTGAGTGGACTCGACCCCCAAGATCCGAGCATATATTTATTTTTAAATTTTTAAAATTATATTCAATTTAAAATGTTAAAAAAATATTAAAATAAAAATTTTCAAGTATGAAAATAATATTTAAATATTTGGAAAACCTATTTTATACTTTAAAATAAATATTAAATAATATTTTTATATTAAATAATATAAAAATAGTAAGAATTAAAAAAGAAAAAATAGTGATCGGGTAATCCGACCATCCGACTCGATCCAATCTGACCTGATCCAATCCGACCAAGTTTGGGTCGGATTTGCCTCTTCAAGAAGGCTCAATCCGATCCGATCAAATTTGGACGGATTGAGTCGGGTCCAAGTGAACACCCCTAATTGCACGTATGACTTATTATTATGATCATGTCCATTGTGACTATGACTGAAATAGCATGCTCCCCCTCCCTCCTGCCCCACAGCAGTATCAGATTGGTCCAAATCTTGTTTTGTTCTTTAGTTTCCGAAGATTTAATCCATGGATTCGATTAGGAGGCTTTTCTTCCCTATTCAGTACTGAAGTAGCTCCATCCTACCAGGGCCAAAGAACAATGGGATGATTCCCTCTCTCGGTCTGCCAAGTGCCAACCGTGTCTAATTAATTGCATTGCTGGTGCTAACTTTCTACTTAAGGATCCACTTGCCTTTTTAATACAGGGTTGTTTCAAATCTTGGGTTTCTAAACTTTTAGCTAAGTTGTCTTTATCAATGGACAAATCTCCCTCTGGTTTGTCCCTTCAGTCTTCGTTCTGATGGCTTTACATTTTCCAAAAGATTCCTTACAACCATCGACATTTTTTAGTCCTCGGCTTTCTTACATTGAATCAATCCATAAGCTGACCCTTGGCCGACTTGTGCATCCTAAATCAATACTGCAATTTGTGGAAGCAGATTAGTGAATGATAAGCATGAAGCCTTTTTTTCGGTACATAGAGATGTTCTCAGAACTAATGCAAAGAAATTAAAGACCTAATGTAAGAAAATTAAAAATCGAAGATAAAAAAGTGAAATTCAAACTCGCAACTTATCAATCTTCTAACAATGATGTGCATCACTGTGCTACTCCTTTTTTTTTTCTAGCATCAACCTTTTATTTTTATTTTTTGGCCACTGTTTTGTTCTGGTTACATCTCCCAAAAAATAGAGCCCCGGCTAAGAAGTATCTTTCGTGCTCATTCCAAGTAGGTGCTAAGTTCTAACTTTTGATTTCGTTTCTTTTTGTGTCAGATGCAATTGTATCGAACACTCATATTAATGTCAACAAAGAGCTCTCAAATGTCACGGCTTAAGCAAAGGTTTGGAAATTAAACATTGGTGGAGGAGTTTTATCCGTCATAGTTTGCTCGGAATGATATTAGATTAACCAAATTCGATAGTAGATCGAAACTTTAATTTATGGTCAGTATATTTTTTAGCGCCTATGTTTTATAACCGATCCCAAGTCCGGATAAAGGATGAGGGTTGTATTAGGCCCCGACAGACAGCGTAAAACCCTGTCGAATCTCATGAACATGAATCAACGAATGCGGAATGACGTCGTATGATTCATGTAGCCGACCCCACCTAGTGGGATAAGGTTTTGTTATTGTTGTTGTTGTATTTTTTAGCGTCGCATAAATTAAATGATTTACACCACTTTCCGAACATCGAATCTTCAATTTATGATTAATATATTTTTTAGCGTCGCATAAATTAAATAATTTACGCGACTTTCCGAACACTGATTTTGCAACCGAAAAAAGCTTTCAAATGCCATGAGATAGGGACCAAACTGCTCAGAAATTAATTCTTGGTTCCCACAATTTTGAAGAAATTTGGCAATGAAAGGAAGAAGGCATTCCATGGTAAAAGTTTTAGACACAGGGGGCCCTTGGCAATTGCAGCCCAACAAGTGTACAATCTCAAATACGAATCCGTACGTGCCATTTAATCAAATTTTGTTCTTTCTTTTTCCCCGCAATTAGTGTCAAATGCATAAATTTTACTGAGGTGTTATGATCCAAGACGAGCATGAAAGCTTAAGTGTCTGTTTAAATATTGGAACCGTATTTTTTTTAGTTTCAAGTGAATAATTAAATTGATAAATATAGAATTAATTTTGTTAAAAATAAAAGTATAAATTTTAAAAGTGGGAATTTTATATTATTTTAAAAATTCATTTTTTAATAAATTATATTTAATAAAACCATTAAAAAATTTAATTAAATAATTATTAATAGATAATATTATGTTAATACTTTATTATAAATATTTGTATATAATAAATAAATTATTCTACGAGAGAAATGTGAGAGATAGAAAACAGGGAAAGCAAAAAATGAAATTGGAAAAATCTGAATGATGTCACGTCAACTAAAAAAATTGAAAAAAAGTGCTATAGTAGCTTAGTTTTTTTTTTAAATGAAATTATCACTGGAACGACGTGACTTGAGGTTTGGAGAACTCTTCACCTAGTTCTAATATTCAAACACCTCCTACCATATGATCTAACAAAGTATTTCCTTTTTGTCTCCAAAATTAATAATGCAATCTCTCTAAGACATATATATATATATATATATATATATATATATATATATAGAGGATTTAATGTAGGCATTGAGCGCTTTACATGTGAAGCGCATGTCAAGCGATTTTACGAATAGTTTATTTTATTTTTTCGATATCTTTTTTCATGAATAATTAAATGATCATTGATGGCAATAAAAAATAGTTTTATAACATAAAAAATTATAAAAAATATGTATATCTATTATGAAGGATAATAATGTATATAAGTTCGTAAAAGTTTGAAAATAATGAATATGATTATTGATAATAATTTGAATCATATTTTTATTATCATCAATGATTATTTAAATTATTCATAAAGAAAGATATCAAAAAAATAAAATAAACTATGCGTAAAAACGCTTGACACGCATTTCACATAAAAGCGTTCAACACTTACATTAAACCCATATATATATCCATGTAAAGTCACAACTTAAAATACTTTTCTCTTTTTTTTTCTTTTTAGAATCATATGATTCAAACCAACATATATGTTGTACTTGTACTTAACACAAACTATCATACTAGATATACCAAATTTCGATGATTTACTATATTGACAAAATAAATTTTAGGACTTTAATTCCACGTTATAATCAACAAGAAGTATCATTAAATATCATTAAACGAGTGCTTTGCAAACTAATAATAACAATAATAATCGATTCAACTCTACGGACAATTCATTATCTCGTCAGATCGTTATGAAATACGTGGTGACATGGAAGACAAATGAGTGCTTGGTGCGGAACACAAATAAGTGTTTGGTCAACTAGGATCCTACTCGTCTCGAGCGTGCATGGATCGAGTTGTAAGAAGCGTGCAGAAGATAATTAAATGAAAATAACGGATGTCCCCAGTCCCCTGTCTTAAATGGGGGACATTCCACACATTTAAACGTCTCCTTGATGCACATCGAACGTGCGCCGATGAAAAAAAGTTTTTCATCAATAAGCAGCGGCCGACAATGGTTCACGATGAAAAAAAAATTGTGACAGCGGTCGACCGCGGTTCACCAATCCCATCGTACAAAGGAGCTCGGTAAAAAAAATTCTCCACTTTTATTAACTCTCTCTCTCACCTCTCTCGCTCTCTCTCGCGACGACTCAACGACGAACTCGAGCTTTTCCCCCTTCCTCTTCTCCGTGCGGCGAACTTGGCCCGCCGCCGTCGAGAGCTGTGCGAGAGCGACCACGTCTGTCCTGATCTACTCGTCGCCGATGAGATATGCGCCTCCACGCAACGTCCGACCAGATTTGCCTGCCGTTGATGAATCTGCGCCTCCACGACCGCGTCCGACCAGATCTGTGCCTCCACGACCGTGTCCGACCAAATCTGCTGGCCGCCAACGAGGTCGCCCTTCCAAAAACCACAGATCTTCCCTTGAGGTCGCCCTTCACCTACCGCATAAAGATGCTCAGATCCGCGACACCCTGTCTTGATCCGTCGGTTAGATCTATTCTCATGCACTGTCGCCGTCGAGATCGAGCAATCGACGACTCCCCCCGCACCCTGCCGATTAGATATGCTCTCACGCACCGCCCGCCGACCAGAACGAACACAAGCTCGCTCTGCCTCTCACGCACGACCGCCGACGAGCCTGCCCCACCCCCGCTGCTCGTGCGCCCCCATCGTCGAGCTCGTGCATCGCCGCTGCAGAGCTCGTGCACTGTTGCCGCCAATCTCGTCCGCCCCGCCGCCGCTGCCACCAATCTCGCGCACTTAATCCACGTTAATTCTTGTGTTAGTCCATGTTGCAGTAAACTAGTTAAATTGCTTGGATTAGTTACACTTTTGTTAATCCATATTGTAAAATTCTTTTTCTTTTTATTCTTTTTCTTGCTTGTATGCGATTGACAAAAATGGTGTAAAACGTTGTGTTGAGGCTCGTATTTGTACAATGGCTATTTTCGGACATACTAAATCTCTATCTTGCTTTCCGTCGAGCTCCGCCAACATGTGGAGCGAACTGCATTATAATCCTCTCCATGTTAACAAAATTCTCTCCATGTACACAACTTGAGTTGAACATATTGAAAATCATATTAATTCTAACATATTTAACAAGCTATCCGAAAGGTCAATCTCATTTCTGGAGGCATCACACATGCTTTACACGATACAAACATATAATTAAGTTTAAAGGATTAATTAAGTTTAAATAGTTTACAACAAAATTTATAGCATTAACGGATTAACAACATCTATTAATAGTGAGCTCGGCGGCGGCAGTAGTGGTGCACGAGCACGGAAAGGCGGCGAGAGCTCGGGGTGAGGAGGCGGCGGCGTGTGGTGGGGTCGTGGCAGGTGGGGTCGGCTGTGGGTCGGTCGAACTCGGCGGCCAAGGGGCGACGGGAGCTCTGGGTGAGGGGGCAGCGGCATGTGGCGGGGTTGCGGCGTGTGGGGTCGGCGGTGGGCTAGTCGAACTCGGCGGCGAAGGGGCAGTGCTCGGCGTGCATTGTGCGGTGGCGCTCGGCGTGCTCGCAGCGTGAGGGTGCGGCGACGCTTGGTGTGCAGGGTTGCGGGAGGTCATCACGGAGGTCAGGACCACACGGCTCTGCTCGCCTGGATCGGGCCCTCTTCACATGCAGATCTGATCGGCGGTAGGCGAAGGGCGAGATCCGGTGCTCGAGGTCATCATGGAGGTCGTCGCTGCGCAGGGGCAGCCGTCCGCCATGCCGCGCGAGGAGAGAACAACCGTCCGCCCCGTGTGGAGAGAGAGAACGAAGGAGAGGAGAGCGGGGGCTCAGACGCCATCGTGTGGAGGTTGCGGTGGGCAGATCTGCTCTGCGGCGATGAGAGTCGAAGGAGGTTGCCCACGCGGAAGTGAAGCGCTGAAGAGCTCGAATGCCATCACACAGGGTCGGCGACGGGCAGATCTGCTGCGACGGGCATCGGACAAGGTCCCCGCGCAGAGGTGAAGCGCTGAAGAGGAAGAGGAGTTGGAGGCTCATCGACGTCGGACAGCCGCACAGAGAGAGAGAGAGAGAGGAGGCGGCGCGGAGAGGATGAACGAAGAGGAGAGAGAGGAGAGAATAAAATGAGGGAATCCGAGGATTTTCGTATTTGTTCGTGCGAACCGCGTTCGGTGGAATCTCGAACCGCTTGTTCGACTGGCTCGGATCATGCCATATCTTTCTTAAAATTCTTAAATTTGCGCCAGTCATCGGATGTGAATCCGACGGTTAACGCAACATGTGGGGACAGTCCCCCATTTAAGGTGGGGGATACCCATTATTCCTCGGCTGGCGCAGCAATATGGGATAGTCTCTCCATTTAAGGTGGGGGATACCCATTATTTCCTAATTAAATAGTAGAAAAATACTGTATTCAATGACAAAAAGAAGAAATAAAGAAGAGCTTAAATTAACCTTTCAACATATATAAGCGCATATATAATTTTAATGGGCTACTTAGAACATTTGCTTGTCTGCTCTGTAAAGACGTATTTGGTTTATTATCGCAATAGTTATATGCTACAAATAACAGTCATCATCGTTATATATTATTCCTGTCATTTTTTATAATAATAATAATAACAATAATTAATGATATAATTGATCACCGGTCGTAATGCTGGGATGAGCGGCTAACGTGAACATCGGATGGTTGTGATCTCCTTCGTACGTAATTATCAACATGTTTGCATCGTCCAGACATCTCTCCACATGTTTCCTGGCCGGGCAGCCCCGCATGCTGCTGCACTTGTAATAACTCCTGATCATTTATTCCACAAAATTAAATAACAAGTATATATATGTATATGTTTGTGTGTATATAGTTCATAATCAGAATTAATATTTTCAGAAGATTGCTAGTAAGAAGTTTGCATGCACGGAAATTGATCAGATATCTCACAAAAGGAGTATATATAATTTCTCGATCAAAATGGGCTAATTAAACCTTCCTAAAAGCATGCAATTAGTCGAAATCAAGTGATATATATATATATATATATATATATATATATATATATATGGATCTTTAGATCATGATTCATGATTGTATGGTTGAATAATGTTAAGTTATTAAATTTAATATCAATGATATAATTATTCATGCACATTGGTTATACAATTTTTTATTGTATATTACTTAAATTATATATATATATATATATATATATATATATATATAGATATATTATTACCTGGGATGTGGAGAACCTTTGATCGGTTTTTGCCCATATTTCCTCCATGAAAACTCGTCTGATGGTATGTCCGCTAACTTGCTGCTGACTGCAGGAACTTTGATACTTCTTCTTACTCTAAGCTTCCTGCAGTCGTGAGAGAATTATACTTAATTTATTAACTTAAGCAGGCACCCTTTACTCTCTGTAATTAGATGAGACAAATCTTAATTAAAAGCTAATGAATGCATATACTTTTTTTTTTTTTTGCATGACAGGAAATTAAGGTGAGGAATTCTACATAGGGGACGATAATTAAAGTTGTATTTGATCTTGCCTTCTCTTCGAACAATGGCAGCCACCGGTGGAGGCGGTGCATCGAAGGCCGCCTTCGTCATGCTTCCTCTTGCCAGAGAAGAACGAGGAGTAATCCAACGACATGTGAGCTGAGCTCGAACGGAAGCAACTGTTGAGGAAGAGCTGCGCGGTGTCGTTGACGCTGCCGCCGCCCAAACTGATCGAAGGAAACGCCGTGGATGGGCCCGAAGGAATCGAGGCCTTGTGCTCGCCGGCCGATGACTGCGTCTGCGGGCATGGATTTGTGGGCAGCATCATGTCAGCTTGAGGTCCTCGTCGATGCGAGAGCGCAAGCTGAGTCTTTGAACACGAGTGTGCTGCACCGCCGTCAGTTGCAGGATCCTTGCCGCGTTCCATGAACAAACTCGGATCGACGCCAGTAGAACTCGGCAGCTTGGGCCCTCTTCTTATCCTCTTCAGGCTCGCCGGCGACATGGATCCGTCGAGCAAGTGCAGCAGGTTTCTGAACTCCGCGATGGCTTGATGCGCAGTCGAGCTCAGTTCAAGAGAACTTATACGGGAAAATTTTTGTCTGGCGATGGATCGGAACAAGTTCTGCGCCGATCTCATGCTGCTCAGAGCTGCTTGCCGTATGATGAACTCCAAATTGGTCGCTGTGGGCGCACAAAGATTTGATGCTTCTGTCACACAGGGATTCATTGCTAGTACAGGTATAAGAAAACTATTGAGTGCTAACAGTGTGAGAGCTTCCGTAGCTCTGCAATTAATTAACAGTACAATTTATATGCACCGCATGATGGCCTTCTTTTGGGGGATGAAATGGTGAAGTTGAAGGTGCACCTGGTGATCAGATCACTAACTTACTCCACGAGGACAGGAATCCTGACTTTGTTGCATCCCATGAGCATAATATATAATGTCGATAAAAAGTTGAGCAGCGATGAGGGGGGAAACCACTGAGGACCTGGGAAGTAGGAACACGTTTGTATGATGTACCAGGAGCATAGGCAGAGGTGACGAGAGAGATCGGTCATGGTGGAAGTCCCATTTGCAAAAAGATTACGTGAGGGAAATGTATTGGTTTGTCACATAGCATGGTGCCATGATGGTTGCTGCTTTTTGTGATTAAGATGGGGGGGAGAGAGAGAGAGAGGAAGTGGGTTGTGTCTCGTGTTGTTTACCCACTCGCACAGCCTCCTCCAAAAATGAATTGGTATGAATCTAATCCACTTGGATATGGTGAGTTGGTGACTTGATGATGCATTGTCCAATCCCCACTTCCCAACCAATCTGCATTATCTCGCTTAAATATCTGCATCATCGAACACTAGTTACAGTTACAGTTACAGTTACAGTAGCAAGCGCCACCACCATGATTATATCTGCTCTTGATAACTTTTTCTTCTAAAAAAAAAAGATTATATCTGCTCTTTGTCTAAAGAATTTAATATGAAATTATATTTTCAATCTTTTATGAATATCAGGATTAAGGCTGAAAAAGACACAGTTGAGTGATTTTTTTATTATTCAAGCAAGTATTTTATTGTGTACGGTCATTATAACTAATTTTTCGAAAAATCTCTAGTTCTATTTCTATGTTGCAAAAAATTTGTTAATTGCGATCCAGAACATAAATTTAAATCTTTATTTGACCTTATTGGCCACCCGAGAAAAAAAAAGAGAAGGCGTGGCTAAATGATATATATATTACACATACAAGTGTCAATGTCACACAATATCTGATGCCTTTTTCTAGTTGCAAACAGCCATGCTTTTAACGTGAACTTCTCAAACTATATTTGGTGGTGGCACATCTGTTAGGTTGTGAAGCTTCTTGTTTCCGACATATAGAGAAAAAGGATCCACTAACAAAGAAGACCAAGTGGCCTCTGCCCTTCTCTCCAGGAGACCTACAGCATGGAAGTTGGTCTCCCAAAGCTCTCATTACAAACCTGTCAAACCAGCCCTTCATAGAAATTAAAAAAAAAGAACAAATTCTTCCATATCCCCATCCATCTGGTTAAGAACAAACTAGGCTCATGTTTCTTTCTTCACCTAATTTGTCTTGATGATTTACTAGGCATCCATCTCAGGGGCAATGATAAAGCACTTGTTAAGACAGGAGATCAGAAAATGCACACAGCAAAGAGAAAATATATGTGAGTACACCCCCATGAGAAACCTAGCAGTATGTCACCAATATTTCAGTGAGAATATAGTGCACAGTACGTCACTAGTTCGGCTGTCTTTGGAAATGAGTGGGAAACACAGGGAATTGTTCTCCGAGTCATGCTTCGTTGAGGCCATTAAACTTTCTCAATTCTGATACGAGAATGAACTAAGAATTAACTCAAAAGATTAGGAGTGGGTGCACATGAATAAAGGGAAGTCGTAAGATGTTAAAATGGCAAGTTTAACATGAGGCACTTTTGTTCTTATAAAAATATAGGACATTTTACAAAAGATGCCAATCAATTGGAATCCACCTCTATTTCGGTGAATATGCATACAAAGTAATATAGGTTCCATGAGGAGTAAGTAACAATTATATACCACATGAAATCTTCGATAATTCGATTTGCCACTTTTACTTGAAACTCGTTATGCAGTAGAAACCATAATTCTTGATGCGGGAAATGAATGAGCAGCCTGCATCATCGTCATCAAGATCTGGACATAACAACAGATGATATCTAGCTAAGCAGAAGACAAGAGTTTAGTAAGTCCATCATCATCATCATCATCTCTCTGTTACCACGTAGACCATGTTGTCCAGTAAAATAGTTAAACGCATCCTGTTGAAAAATATTTTCAATTAGATCACGTTCAAAATAAAAGAAAAAGTACCTTATCGAGATCCCTTAATTACGAGGATAATGAGACATCACAAAGTGACACAACCGAAATATAGGGTTCAGAAATATTCCTACCTGTAGCTTGACACTCTGAAAGCCACAAGTCGATGTGTTGTATCATCTGCTGTCTCACTTTCTGCACCTCTTCGGGAGACGTGCAGTTTGCTGCGTCACCTGCAGAAGCAATTGGATGATTTGTGTCGTGGAAATGGTAAAAGAAATCTTTTACTATGAAAAATGACGTCTGGAACAACTATTATCCTGAGATTTCACCACTGCCTTTTGTGATGTCCTTGCTATTACCAGACTTCTTGTTTAAACAAAAGAAGTAACTCATCTATTGATTACCATACTTATCCTTCACACAGTTGGAATGCCAGTTGTCGCATCCCCTTGTGAAGCAGGTATTACAAAATGGGTGCAGATCTCGAAGAAGGATATGTACCTTCAATGCTAAAGGGTGACTGGGGACAGCCTCTGAGATCGGTACCGTGTCCACAATTGTGGCATTTGATCAAGTAAGAAGGCACTGGACATACAAAACTTTATTGTGAGAAACTTAAACTTTATCAACATAGCATTTATATTTCCATATATCAACTAACATTCTAGAAATACACATGATCAAGATCTACGTTCATAAATATTCCTTGGCAGCAGAGAAAAACTTTTTGCATGGGAATCAGAATGGCAAGAGCTTCTATAAAGCATAGTGCTATAAATACAATTTTTTTTTAGAGCTATGAATACAAATTATTGCTCAACCTACTGAGAAAAATAAGGCTCTGTAAACCTTCAACTAATTCCAACAGAAGATCTACACTAAACAGATGTTGTATACTTGTATTCATTCCACAACATATGCTTTCTTGTCCCTTCAGTAGCATTATTTGATAACGAAATCTAATACGTTAATCTGGAACCCCTTCAAGTCATAAGCTCAAGAACATTACTGGCACAAGCACTGAGATAGCCATCAGATGCGGACTATCGTTAAAATGAACTTGTACAAGAAACCAAAATTTGAAAGATATATCAAGAGTGCCATGCAAACACAAGTACATATGGTTGGATGCCACAGAAGGGTAAGAATAATCTCACATTCTTTGGACCAGTCCTGTTTTGATGCATGACGCCAAGGATCTTGTGATCCATTTGTGAAAATTATCCTAGTGCCTGTACATATACATAGCAGAGAATTAAGTTATAAAGTGCTTCTATACGGGAAATATGAGTTCAATGATACTCATGATATTTCAAAAATTGCATCCGAGGATGAACTATTAGGACACAGCCAATCATTGATTTTGCAATCATGCAACAGATATCCAACACTCCCACAACACCGATGCTTAGGTTCTAAATCCAAAAATAAACACTTGTGCAATACACCTAATTGTTGTCTTTAAAACCAAGAAACAGAAGCAATTTTCATTTGCACATTTCACAATTGCAGGCACAACCTGAGAAGGTAAATCTCATCTTAGCCTTGATAGAGCTAAAAGAGGTTAAGGAGACTGGAGGAAGGCCAATTTTGTTAAGACACCGAGACTCACTAAAATTACACGCAAGGAGAAATTTTACAGAGTCACGCAATTGAGGACCACAAAGTAGAGGAGATGTCGATGACCAAAGCATCATCAAGGATGGTTTAAAGAACCATCACTCATGAACTCAGAATCCACTGAAAAGAAAACTACATAGGTTCCTGCAATTGGATATTACTTGAACTGGATAATAATGAAAACGTTTAGGCTTATTTATAGGTTTTTATAATCAACTTGTTGACTCAAATTAAAACCCTAAAATAAGCAATAAATGAGACGAGATAGTTTCTAGTTAATCTAAAATTTCGATAATCCTAACTACCTATCCTACATCAGTCTCCCTCTCTTCAAAAGAGTTCCACCTCAAACTCTAAAAGCCAAATTCGGAGGTTTATGCTTCATGTTACGAAAAGAGGGAGAGAGAGATCACACGAACACAAAAGAACACAGAAATTTACGAGGTTCACCCGAAATCGGATTACGTCTTCGGGAAGCGGCGTCTCTCTTTGTTATGGAATAATGATGATTACAATGATGGGTCTCTGTCTGGACCCCTAGAGAGTTTATATAAGCACTCCTTTTGACAGATGATAGGAATTACAAACTAACTGGGATTCTGAATTAATCCCCCCAAATAAGACACATATCTCGTGATAAGGAAATAAATCAATTTCGAATCACATACATAATACTCTTAAAAATTTTCGCTCCCCCTTGCAACAAGACCTCCGTAGGGGAAATCATTTGAAGCGTTTGATTACGTAGGGGGACCACATAGGGTTACAACTGGGTTAAGATTCAATACATTATCAACACTTCACATTGTGTAATGGTTCCGCCTTTTTCCCAGCTTGTCAAGTGATTAAAATGTTGAAAATAAACCACAAAACATCTCCAAACTGAATGCTTGACTTGGTCAACAAAAATTTTAATAACAAATGGGACGTCAATGTGCGTAAAGTCAACTTGCAGCATATGAGCCAAATATATTCTGTTTACCGAGAAACTTTGCATTGACCTTCACATCTAGCTCTTCGAAAAATTTATCTTCTACTAAACAAGAATGCCGACTAACTCTGTATTAACATCTTGGACTTATGATTTTGCACTGGATTTGTCTTTTGCTTCAAAAGTATTGAATAGATATTTCCTCTAAAAGGAAGTATTGAATAGATAGGTGAGGAACTTCATTTAATGCATATTAATCATCGTCGTTTATATAAACTAATATTTCATGAATATTGCTTTCCAAATCATTTGAAGTTTCAACTGGTAGATTCGTCATTTTCAAAGATAATAATTCTTCACAAGGTTTGCATAATTTGGAGAAGTTACAGGCATCTGATCAATTATCTTCATTTGAAACGAACCTTTTCGATTGAATTTTGAATGTCCTCCAAATGAACTTTTACCTTATGTACTATGCTTCTTTTGTTGATGCTTCTGTGGTTGTCAAAAAAAAAAAAAAATAGTATGATAAGATGGAGGTAGGAAGTGATATTCCAACCAACTCTTTAACTTCTCCCAAGTCTGGGTGCTCAAAGTCGTTTGGTCTCTTTCCACCATGCTAACACTCTTCTCAAAAGTTTAATCGACACAAGCTTGGCCTACTGAGATTCTAGAACATCCCAATAATCAAAGAAATGATTGTCCTTCGAAATTCAATGTAAAAAATCGTTGTCATCAAAGTACCCATTACATGAAGGTGGATCTATTTTCATGTTATTAAAAAGAAAATAAAATAAGATGAAAAATAATTTGGCTAAGAGCCTAAGACCCTAGTAGAAAGAGAGAAAAGGAAAATGAAAAATGATCATGTGTCCAAATTGAAAAAAGAAATAAGGACAAAAAATGAAAAATAAAGAAGGGATGTGGTTGGACTCGATTTAGATCCAAACAATGATGGATCCAAACATCACAATGATAGTTTGTAGCCCCATAAAAAATGAACTCAGAATCTACAAAAAATAAAATCGCAAAGGTTCCTAGAATAATTGGATATTAATTGAACTGAATAACAACAAAAGTGTTTAGACATATTTATAGAATTTTAACAACCAATTATTTGACTCAAAATAAAAGTCTAAAATAAATAATAAAGGAAACAAGATGGATTCTAACTAATTTAAAAATTTCCATAAATCTTAACTACCTATCCTACATCACATAGCACCGAATAAAGTCCACATATTCCAATATGTATGACCCTCCTCTTGAATCCATCACTACTTTCCTTCGCACTTTGGAGAGGGAAAATATTGAAGATATCATGCCAAGTGGCCAAGATAAAGAAATATACAAACAAACAGAACAAAAAGCATAAGAAAAAGTACCAGAAATTTTGGTGCCTCCATAGTATATGTTTGTCATATCCACGTCAGGATAGACTCCCTGTCCAAAGATATTTTTGCAAAGGTCCAAATGGTACCTAAAATTGTATGCCAAATCATTCAGAGAATATGTTATTATTAGGTCAGTTACTGTGTTATTGACCTGCTTGTAACTGTTAGCATAGTGCAAGTAAATATATTTAGATGTCCTTGCTCCTTGCCCTCCTCTATCCAGAAGGATTGCAATAACACACAAATCTAAATATACCAGAAGTTGCATATTCAACTAGAAAACTTGCTAAACAGATACTTAATATAAGTTATTATCCTATTAAACTTTAATGTACCTTGTATTAATCTTTGGTGAACGAATGGAATCATTTGCTGGCGCCACTTGGAAATATGCAACCTCTGTGCAAACTTGAAACCACCATAATCTATCAGCTACAAATAGAATGACAAATTAAGGCCATCACATTTGGATATGCTTTGAAGTTTACATAAATTGTTCAAATAGACAGGCAGCTTAAAAATCTAGGGTACTTTGTTACCACTGTCTTCAGGAGTAACGTTCTTCAAATTTTGCTGATCATAACTTCCAAGCGATGCACCAAAACTTCCAAGGAAAAAATTTTTCACATAGTTTGCATATACTTCCTGTGAAACCATATTTTATTTATTATAGCAGGTTTATCTTGAAGTCTTTAATCATCCAGCTAAGTCAGGAAGACCAAACAAAGGACAAGAACTGATTAGATCTATGACCAATTGGAGCAAACATATGTTTGCACTTTGCTAAGTTCAGATAATCAAAGTCCTTTAGAAATCCAAAGAACTGCAGAAGAACAGTAAAGATAGAAACTTACCACTAAGTCCTTCCCACTCTTCTTGGCATCAACAAGAGGAGAACACAGAACATCTGGGTTGCCATACTGAAACTGAAATTTCATAAAGCACATTTCAGTAACATAAATACATCTGTAATAATTTCTTACCTAGGATGCCTACCGCTTGAACAGCTGCATCAGCCAACAAGTACAAGAAGTCCACATCATTTTCAAGCTGCAGAAAGATACAACCGGTTACCGGTTATTACTGTCCATTCAATTGGTCTCCTGAAAAAACAAGATTCTTAACAAGAAATCAACTAGCACACATTAGTTTGAACCATAACATTTTTAAACTGATACAGAAGATCTTTCAGTTTGACAAACTAGTTACATATAACATGAAGTGTTTATATTTCCTTTGCTACATGACCAATTAGAGAAGTTAAAGGATAGATAACATTAGCAAAAGAATCCACCCACAGTATACACAAGAAAAACAACAAAAAGTATTTTGCATTGCTTTACAAGGAGATTAATATTGTCACCTTGTCAGTCTGCCTTCACAATGGCCCTTCAGAAGTGAGCCTGAAGGAATTCTTTACTAAGAATATAAAGTGTTTCTCAAGAGTTGAAGTAGGGAATTCAAGTAGGAAGTGAAAGAATAATTGAAACTTTATCATGGAAATGCATCACAATGTTTCAATAATATATATCAACTCATGAAATCTTTTAGATTGTTTTTTTACTTGAGAGAGATGGGTTGGAAATTTTCTCTCAGTAATTGTTAGTTTGTTACTAGTTACTACATAATCACTAAGCCTTGAAATAGAGGAAATCCCCGATTAGTAAGTTCAATAGAAGATTATTAAATAATTGGAATGGAGCGCATTTGACAAGGATACTTAACTAATTTTACATGGAATAAAGGACTGAGAAATACTAGGAAATAGATGTACCTGAGCTGCCCCAAACAAGTTCTTAAGTGATCTTCCTTCAGATTGAAGATTTTGATCTATAATATAAGTTATTTCTTGAAGAGCAGCTTTACATTCAGGACCAGCAGACACTCCGATCTAAACCAAGGTAATAAGAAAAGATGTATAACCCACACGGTTTTAAAATTTATCAGCAAATACATTGTGAAAGATAATATCAAGGAGAAAAGATTTCCTGCCATACTTCAAGGTCACTGAATAACATGCACCTTTTTTTTATTGAGAATAAGTGTGCACCTGTTGGTCAAATTCTGTGAAGTTGTAGACCGCAAGAACTACAGCTGAGCTTGCAAGACTTCCACAAGTCAAATGAGGGAATTTCAGTCGGAACCATGCACTGAGTGCTCCAGGATATGAAACACCGAAGACAAACCATGGACTCTTAGCTCTGGTGAGATTAAATTTTGCATTCAAGTAACCCTGCATAATAAAGTAACAAGGCTAAGCAATAGGGATAATTAACATCATCTCTACAAGGGGCCAAGCATAGCTGGAACAAGGACCTAGATAGGTATAAATGCAGTGCCATATAATGTACATTTGGAATGCCATGCATCATCAAGTAAAAAGTTACAGGCTTCTTAACCGTCGAAGTCCTAATTCTGCACAAGTTGATCTCGTAGAACTAATTCTTTTAAGGACAATCTCATAGAACTATCAGCATAACAGAACAGATAGTGCACAAAAAAACAAAAAACAAAAACAAAAAATCAAAGATGGCAGCTTCCAGAAAGAAAGAATTGTCAGATTGCTCAGTAATTGTATTATACCTAGAAGAAATTGCTGAAGAATATCTTATAAACACTATGGCAATTTTGCCTGCAATGGAACAACATGAGCAGCAATTTGAGCCAAGCACAATCTCGAATTAGTTTAAATGAAGAATTCACAAGTATCAAGGACTCCTATTAAAATTAAGAGAGACCTTGA
Source organism: Pontederia crassipes (assembly GCA_030549335.1). NCBI lineage: Eukaryota > Viridiplantae > Streptophyta > Magnoliopsida > Commelinales > Pontederiaceae > Pontederia > Pontederia crassipes. The sequence continues at coordinate 62,971,895 of CM060196.1, read as the reverse complement.
AAATAATCAAAATATTGAAAGCTAAAGGATGTTAAGAACTGTTAGCAAGTCCACTAAAGGAGGCATAAATATCCCATCATACTTTTATTGAAGTTAAGCAGAAGTAATTAAGGAAGCATTAAATTTGAGAAATTACCTGGTAATATTGTTGGAAAACTGCCAAGTCAAATAAAGCCTGCTTTGAGGAAAGGAATCTCAAGTTCTCTGTGGTTAGTGCCTTGAAAGGGGAACTTTTTCCATAGTATCGATGTTCAAGAGAGACAACAGCAGCCCCAAACTTTCTTGCAAGTACCTAAATTCTCAACTGAAAGTTACTTCATCTTGCCACTTATTCTTGAAAGGTCAAAAGTATATTACTATAGTTTGTTCAAAGAACATGAGGAATGATACATGTTTGTACAATAAGAGACTTAAAAAGTGTTTTCTCGTTGAATTGCTTCTTCTAAACCGCCTCAAGTAGAGATTGAAAGTATTCTTTTCGTAGTTTAGACGCTAATTTTGTATCACAGGATAACTGAAATTATGATTACATATTAACCTATTAGGATTTCGTGGAAAACCCCATTTCAAGCTCTGGAATGAATATACACAACAAACAAAGTGCAATACCTTGGTTAGCATTTAACAGAAGATAAAATATGTTATCCACGTTACAAGACAAGATAAAAACTCAAGTAAAACAATGAAAAACTAAGCAACGCAAACTTACAGGAAGATAATCGTTACCAATTCCATTGCACGCATATTCGCCACAAATTTTCAGAAATATGGGCCCCTGGGGCGCTCGGTAGTAATCGAAAAACTCATAATAACGCTGCTGGAAACGCCGACGATCCTGCACATGTCCCCAAATTGAGGCAAAAACGATCCGCAAAGATACATTTCAGGAAATTAATACCCAAATTACAATTAAGTAATCATCAACTGATGCCTACTGTTAAAAGAAGCACTTTCCCCCTAACAAACACGATTTTAAATAGAAAAAAACTGAAACATCAGAAGAGAAGAAAAACGAAGAAATCAACCGTGGGGGAGTAGTGATCTAGGGTTTGATTGAACCAGTGCTCCTCCTGGGTAAGGTAGCGGCCGCGGGGATGGTGGAACCTCAGACACATCGCCGTCGGCAGGAGGAGGGAGACGAGGAGGAGGAGGAAGCCCACGAAGGTCTTCATGGCCGAGCAGGTCCGGTGGCACGCGTGCGAGCGAGAAGAGGAAGGAGAAGATAGCGTTTCTTCGTGGCAAAAACAAATGGTCGGGGAAGGTGTTTGGTGTTTGTCCTCAGACAATAATTTTGGCGCTTCTTAGGTTTCGCTTTTGGGACTACGTTGACCGCCAGCAGTCAGGGTTGTCGGGTCCACGTGTGTGGATAATGATGTCGCGGGTTGCAGATAACACGTAAGAAACGGCCCCGATTTGCCCGCACGATGTGGTGGCCCGCAGACGCCTCGCAGCTCATACCTTCCCTAACCTTTTGTACGGCGATCTCTGGGCAGACATGAATGAGTTGTGGCCCCACTTTAACTGCCAACACACGTTTGACAAAATCTTTGTCGTCGTATGTGTAATCGTGTATCATACTCATATACTGCGTAAATAGTTTTTTTCTTTTCTTTTTCTTTTGCGTCAAATATACTTCGGGGTACGAGGTTTTTTTTTTCGCTCCAATCAATCTGTCAATGATAAATTTAATTTATAATATAATGCTAGAATAATTACTTTATAATCAGTTTTCCAATAAAAAGTCAGAATATTTTTTATTGAATGAAATGATAAACAAATAATAAATTTTAAGTTAATTTTAATATTTTTTTCAACTATAACTTTAAAAAGAAATAATGTAGGCTAAATAATTACTTTATGATAAGTAGTTTTTCACGTTAAATGTTAAGAGTACAAACTCACAACTTCTAATCCATCAATTTATTTTGATTTGACACTCGGATCATTTCATTAAAATTTCATATAAAATTCGGTTAACTCATTTTTTAGATATTAAAAAACGATTAGTAAATTTTAAAAATTTATTCGAATATTTTATTTTTAAAAAATAATTTTGTTGTAACAGGGAAATGGATGGCTGTGAGAAGCATTGTGTTTAGGAATATAAGAGTCACAAAGAACACAAATGCTTATAATCGTCCAATATCGTAAACAACGAAGAGACAGTTAGGTTATCTCAATCCCCCGTAGCAACGATTATTGGAATATATTTCTAGTGTTAGAAACGATCAATAAATAAATCATCAAGAGCAAAACTGCTAAACGATTCATGGTCAGAAGTGAACTTATGACAGATGCTTTTAGAAGTTAACATAGCTAAAATCATATAATCACTGCATAGCAATCAATGGAAAAAAGATCTACAAAGGTAATCCAAGTCCAAATACTTAACCCAAATATTCCTCCACTATGTAATAAGGCAATTGAATTTGTTTAACTACATTAATAATAATGCAATGGGAAACATGAGCATCTTTCGGTTCTTTACTACTAGCACCACATTCAGAATATGCATCCATCCCTGATCTTGACGTCCAAAGGATTGAATGCAAGCCTGCAAGTATCGACTCGCAGCATCCATTTTTGTATCGCACATGTACAAGCTATGCAGAAATGAGAAACTGATATGCAATTATCTGTTAACATGAGCTGATGACTACATGTATATTCACATCGCTAAGGGTAATCACCTTTTCCAAATTCTTGACATGCTCACAAACTATTCCTTATGTGGACTGCCAGCTGTTAAAAATGTTAAGGCTGAGATCCATGGTCTGCATGCTCGGACAATGACACAAATCTCAGCACCTCCTAACAGCATTATAAATCCGCGACCTCCTGCTCCTCACAGGCGTCAAGAAACTCTCATCACAGGCGATGTGCGACCTGTTTTTCCTAAGTTCGTGTTTTATGGCATGTATATCTTCACATATCTCATGCCTCGACAGAGAGACAAGCCCAGGCAAAATATCCTTCTGGAAATCACGTAATCCCCTACCTCTCCGCAGCTTAATCCCACATGATTCTTTCCCTGATTCATTTTTTATTTGTTTGGAGGTCAGTGAACATCCATCATCCTTAATGTCCTCCAGCTTTAGAGTCATCTCCTCAAAGGAATCAGATGAAAATTGAGGTTGACTCTTAGCTTCATCAGTTTCAGATTCCGCTTGACCATCGCAATTAAAAGTGTATGGGCATGCAGAATTTTCTGAAGATATAGATACCAATGTCTCTGCGGCTTTAACTATCAAAAGATCCATTTCCTGTACTAGAGCTTGCCCTTGCTTACTTTCTTCGGGATTTGATGAACTAATGTGAAACCACTGATCATTACTACAAATCCCTTCTGGTTTCAGAGATTCTACCTCAACTCTAGAATTCTCTGGAACAGAGGTATTTCTAGGTTCTTCTATGCTATTATCCATTGAGGTGAATTCAGTACTCTCAGATAACAAATCCAGCTTGTTGCAAACAGATGCTTTTTCATTTTGGTCACCTTGTTGTTCACAAGAAGATATGGCTCTGCTTGAGACTGTATCTTCTTCATTCCTCTCATCAAGTGCTGGTTTTCCTCCTGACTGTCCATCAGTGCTTTGAATCAGATTGATACTCTCCGTAGAAGGATGAGAAGGATGTAAGCAATTCTCTTCTATTTCATTGCTGCATGTTATATTTGAAGCTCCACTTCTGCTAACGACATGCTTATTAACCTGTTGCTGGCTCTCTGATGACACAACTTTTTTATCTCTATGCTTATGCAATCCTATAAATGAGATTGCTGTCCTATTTGTACTGTTTTGAGTCCCTCCATTTGACGTACTGGAAATTCTCTCCATGGAGTTTCTGCATAACTCAACAGGGCTTTCTGTACCACATCTCTGAATGTCCATGTCCAGTGCAGTCTTTTCATAGCCCCATGCAGTTTCTATAACTGTACTACTCAGTTCAGAACTTTGTCTGATGAAAGTATGGTCATCTTTAGGTCTACTATAAACACATTTCTCAGAATCATGTGATACAGGAGCAGGCAGCGCTGAGTTAGTTTGTGTTTGATATTCATTGCTTGGTTGAGCATGACTCAGATATTGGCCATTGGATTTCTTATACTGGTCTCCATTAATAACAAATGATGAACTTGCCGACAAAGAAGGAAATTCTTGCATAGATTCAGGACAAGCATCTGCAGTTAGTCCATCTTGGGCTATGTTCAGGTCAATGTGCAGATATTTAGGTGTTGGTTGACATATCTGTGTAGGTGGATTGACAGATTGAATGCATCCAGATATTGAAGCACCTGAAGGACAAGGAGAATACAAAATGTATTTGTTCAGTTGGCTAAATAGAGAGAAAATTTGTATAATAAATGCTTGAAATAAAGCATCTGCGACTGACACGAGAAAAGACCAATGTGTATCAATGTATCAAGGAATTCACAAAATAACTTTAAATAGAAATCATCAAATTCCCTCCTCCAAAAAAAAAAAAAAAGAAATCATCAAATTCATCTGCTAAAAAGAGCAGGCAAATTCATACAAGGACAAATCCCTGGGGCAAGGTAGTTTTTACAGTAATGGCAAAGATTGTTACAAATGACCAGAATGCTAATAACCATCCTTTTGAAGAAAAAAAAGAAAGAAAAAACGTTAAAATGGATTGGTTTAATGTATTACAACACAAATATCGTCAAACAAAACTGTCAACATGATCCAAAGAAGTACTGAAAAAGAAAATCACATATTGCATCTCCTAGCAGGCAAAACTGTTAAAGAAACAAAAACACTTGTTAGAGAGATGAAAAGGTAAGGGACTTTAGTTGTAAGGTTATCACCTGAAGTTGACAATGATCAGATAGTTCTAATGTGAAAAGATCAGATAGGTTTATTGAGACGACAATTATAAGATAAATGTTTAGTGAGCAGAATAGAAGTTCCTGGAAGCAGAGCTTAAACTTCAACATGTGAATTGCAAAAAAAGAAAAAAAAAACTAACTCTGAACAACAGGATACTTATCACCTTAAAGAAACATGATATTTCACAATTTAGTAAATAAAAGAGTAATCAGTAACTTTGTCTTAGTGCAAGATTTATCCTCCAAAGTAGAGAGTTTCTGTATAGAAGAGGCCATATATTATCACAAAGCAGACAACTTCCACATGTTTACAGAAAATATAAGCACAAGACATGCTTATTGGGTGTCACATGTACATAATTCTCTTTCAGACACATTGAGAATTTAAAGGTTGTAATTTGGACGTTGGGTTTTATTCCCTCCATTTAAGCTGTCAATTGAATAACCTCATCAGGTCACTCCCAAAACCCTTTCAGAAAACGAAAAATCACTTGCAAAGTATTTTCACATTTCAGTAGTTTCTGGTCAACTCGACAGAACATGAAACCTTTCAAGCAAAATAAGTACAGCCACGTTCATTTTGACTGCTTGTATCAAGAAATTATCAGGTACAATAATTCGAGATGTATATATTATTTGAGCCATTACTGGGAACAGCAGACATGTAGATTACAAGTGATAAGGCCACCTAAATGGACATACAAGCAATGCGGCAAACATAAGCAATGCTCCAAAGAATTTGCAACTTCCACATTCCTACTGTGTCTCAATGTCAGGAAGGTGTTTTAACATAGTGATTCTCGACAGTACTTATAAAATCAGGAAGATATTTTAACACTGATTCTCAAAATTCAGACAGCCACAAGCATAAAAGACGTACAGAAGGAAATCAGTACAACTGAACTCCAAGACCACGGAGAACTCACCAACACTTATGTGAACAGAGGTTGTCTTTAACTCATTTTCCCATTGATTGTCAGCATGATAATGTTCCTCCAAAAGCTGTTGAGCAGAATCATTTTGCAATCCACTAGCCGAAGCAAAACCTGAAAAACCATCAACTCGCATGCCATTAACATTCACACCACTATCTTGCAGACTTCTCAGACCAGAAGAACAAATGCCATTAGCTTCCTCATCAAGATCCATTTCCACCGGAGCTTCTAAGTCAATTATGAAACGCCCATTCCCAAGACTCGCACCACGGTCAGAGCCTCCATCACCGCAATTACCTACCTCACCCCCTATGTCAGCGGCCTCGCTTTGATCGCTATCTGGTCCTTTTACCTCCAGCAATTCGTCAGTCATCTCTTGCGCCAGTTCGAGGTCGAAGTCAATCGCAGGCATCTCGAGATCGATGTCTCTGTGTCTACTCACGCGAAACTCCGATGACGTGCCCTGCGGCTGCAGCGAATCCACAATGCACGCTTCTTTTACCCATCAATTAATCAAACCAAGATCTTATCTGTCTTTTATTGTTCGGACATCACTTACCATAAGAACGGCGCCAACTTTGTTCACCTCCGCCGATCCGCAGTGGCTCTTCGCCGCGGAGACCGAAGCCGATCGCTTCCAGCACCTCATCAAGTTCTTCTGCGTCCAGTAAAGCCGGTGGAGCTCCTGGACCTAATCATCACAAACCACCGCACTTAAAAACTAACACCCAAATTACATACGAAAAAGAGTAGGAGAAAAAAAAAAGGGAGAGCAAAGGCATCACGAAAAAAGCGAGAGATCACTCATCGATATGTCGAAAAATTCTCAGACACACACGGTTCCCAAATAAAACAACAAAAACGTACCTGATTCTTAAAAATGACCTCGTGCTGAAGCATCGCCTGTCTCAATCCATCCTTCATCGAATCCCAGATCGCCGCCGCGGCCGGCGCCGGCGCCGGCGCCGGCGCGTGGTTCAGGTCCAAATCTCCCCTCCTCGACAACGTCATCATCGTCTCCGAAAGCCGTCGACAACCCCGGCCAATGCGTCCTGGGAATCATCCACGCCTACTACGCGTCTGCGCGGAGACGGCAAAGAAGAGATCAACGCATTACCAGACATGCCAAACCGGACTACAATTGCACACGAGAAAGGAAGCAAACCTTGGGAGGTGAAGAAGAACGAGAAGAGCTGATGAGAGCAGCGGCCATGGAGTCACAAATCATCGCCAACACAGCAGCAGCAACAACGACAACATCCAAGAGAGGAGAGAGAGAGAGAGAGAGAGAGAAAAGAGGGGAGACAAAAAGGCTGAGAGGGGAGAGAGAGGGGAGAGAGAAGGGAATCTGAGGGTAGTAACTGAAATCTAAACTTTATGGAGCAGCAAAAAAAAAAGGATTTTTGTATGGGGATCAAAATTATTGGGGTCTTCTGCTGCTGCTGCTCCTGCTTTGGAGCCTTTTCTCCTTTTGGCTCTGCTCCTTGCTACATATCATTGTTTTTTTTTTTGTTGAAACTCACATATCAATTTTGTTTTCTTTCTTAATTTCTTAGGTCAATATTAATATCACAATAAAAATATATTATGATAAAAGGAAAGTTCATTCATCATTTTTGGGGTCAATATTAATATCATAATAAAAAATTATGCCTATTTAACGACTCAAAATTATGAGATTGCCCGGTGTGATTGCATCCTAATTTAATTCTAATATTAATATCACAATAAAAAATATTATGACAAAAGGAAAGTGCATTCATCATATTTTTGGATTAATATTAATATCAGAATTAAAAATATTAGGATAAAAGGAATGTACAGCGCAACGCGTGTGTGCGACGTTTATTTATCGACATAAATAATATACTATAAATATAATTTATTGTGTGAGTTGCATTCTTGAAAAGTTCAAAACATTAATAGTAAGAAAATATGACAGTAAAAATAATAAAATCCTTTATAATTGTTATTTAATTATGTATAATTATTTTAACGGTTATTTCTCAAATTATGGCGATTTTAATAAAAAAAATCATGATATTTAATATGGCAGCAAAAGTAATAATAACAATGCATTCATATCTGAATCCATTGAATTCAACTATACTGTGTTCATGTAAACATCCAATGATGAATGATCTAATGGTAAGCTGTTTGAAGGTACCACCCAAAAATAATAATAAATTCTTGATGCTTATTTACTATTTGCAGTATGATTTCAGAGTAATAATGGAGGAAAATATTCTTATTATTATTATATATATGTATATATTCAGCTATTTAATATTTTTGGAAATGGAATCGAATCAGTACCAAATGCACACAACACATATATATATAATATTTTATTTTACTGTTATGCCCTTGGGTTGGTTCTAATTCCAATCCGATTCTGTAGACCAATCTAATCCTGTCCTGGTGCGTTGTTTGTTCCCTTTGCTTTCGGGATGCCTTCTCTTTTCTTTTCTTTTTTTCACACACTCTCTCTCTCCCTCCCTTTCTCTCTCCGCTTTCCAAGTGCCCAGATTGATTCCCTTCAATTCTTCTTCTGAAGGCAGAGATCACGATGTCTGCTGTATGAGTGTGTAAGCCTATGAGAGAGAGAGGAGACATATGGATCATGTTTTAGGGAGGAGAGAGAGGGGGAGAGAGAGAGTTAATTAGTTCTGGTAAGTCATGTTTTAATTGCGTTGCCCAGACGGACAAGTTTCAAAGAGTTGTAGTTAGTTCATTGATGGCACTTGAATTTTTGTGTGCCTAACAAGTGGGGGCTGCTTTGTTTTTTGTGGTCTGCCCATGAGTCAATGGACTCAATGCCTCTTTTGCTCCTCTTTTTTTTCTTTTTTTTTTCTTCTTTTTCTATCAAGGGTCGATGTTTTATATGCATAGGCACAAATGTAAACGTGAGTTTGACGTTTGAATTTAGAAAAAAAAAATAGGGGGTTTCCAAAGTTTGATTAGTGAACCGATTGGATTTGTATAAGATAAAATGTTTCAAACGTGATCAACGAAATTTTGATCCGAAATTAAATTTATTTGTCTATAAAAAATTGAGTAAAATGGACAATTTTTTTCTTTAGAAAAGATAGCTTATAAAGCTATCTTTGCAAATTTCTTCATATCTCAAACCACTAAACCAGGTTCAACTCGGGAGAAGCTATTAAAAATATTTATTTATTTTTATTTAATATTTCTTAAAAATATTTCTTCATATCTCCTCAAATTTAAACTGCATTTTATTTATTTTTTTAATTTTTTTTAATCGTAGTCGACCCCATCTAGTGGGATAAGACTTTGTTGTTGTTGTAGTTTGGCCTTAACTATGCGAGTGAAGTACGTCCACTTCCCCCAGAAGAATAGAACAATATGTTTTGACAATTTCACTAATTAATTATGGCACGACAGACTAATTACTATTGGCATTAAATATTTCGTCAAATAATGTTCTCGATGAATTTAAGTATTGGAACTAGGACTGATTCTGAACTTAGGGTTTGATTCTGATTTCATAAATAAAAAAATAAAATAAATAGGTAACAAAGTTTAATGAAAAAGTGAAAATGACGAAATTTTTTTAAGAATATTATAAAGCAAATTCATAATTATGCGAGAAATCACTATAAAACAGAAAAGATTGATTAAATAACCCACCTGTGTGGAAGGAATACATCAATCAATTATCACGGGCGAAAAAAATAAAATAATAATTTCAAAGAAGATAACATCGACATTAATGATTAAAACAATCAATCAAGTGGTCGTGGGCTCCCTGTGACAGCAACGAAACATGAAACTAAATATTTTTTTTTAATGCCCATGGAGGAGGAGGAGGAGACCATGTAAAATTAAATTAAGCAAAACTAATTAGTTAATTAATTGTCCACCGCATCGAATCGTGCACCAACCGGGGATCTACGCGGAAGAATTAATGTCATCGCAAATTAAATCAATTTGAGCTTCCAGAAAAGGGAGAAATGTGACACGAGAAATAGTAGAATTGAGTCTCTAACGTTCACCGAGTATTATTAGTTTCAAATTTAAATTTTGAAGTCATAATCTTAATTAGAAAATAAATTATTATTATTTTATTTTTTTTATATTCAAATTAATCAAGTGTTAATAGTCTCGGACATCGAGAATTTTTCGTAAATCTAAATCGGCATAAAAAAATGTGACATGGGAAATGAATGAATTGGTCAATTTTGTCCCAGTCTTTTTTTTTATTATTGTGTGTGATCAACAATGTCACGTCTTTGTTCACTAGATCCGCTTTTATATATTTTTATTTTGTCCGCGTATAGCGTCGGCAACTGGCCAAATTACGTATTGGTCCCGTTGTAGCGAATTCACGTAAGGTGGCAATTTTTTTTCTCCCTTTTACGGCGATTAGATGTGAGCATTTTTTTTTTAAAAAATTCTTTTAAACTTTTACTTAACTATAATATTTTTTTTACATTTAAGTTTGAAGTATAAATTTATTATATGATATTCTTAAATTGTATCGTAATTTTCATTTCATTCCTTTTCGTATGATTCAGTTACCTTCTTCATTATTTTTTTAATTATGAAATATTAAAATGTCTTTCCATTTTATGTTTAAAATGAAATAGTTTGACAAGTAAACAATGTTTTAATATTTGTAGTTTTTATACTTTTTATTATTATAATACTATTATTTCATTATTTTTAAATATTAAAGCAAAGGGTTGATCGTGGAAGGATATTTTAATTTTTCATAAATAGAATAATGAAAATTTTATCAAAATTATATGGAAGGTGTGAAATGAAAATCACGATAAAATTTAAGATGTGATAAGTTTATAATTCAGGGTTGGATAAAAAAATCGCTATAGTTAACGATAGATTTAAGAAAATAATCTAAAATCTTATTTTAAATGTATGTGAAATTAATATATCCCCGTAACATCTTTTATTCTCAAAGGATGCTAAGCGCATTTCAAATTCATTCATCAACTATTCAAATAAAGAATATTTTTAAATAATTAGATTTAATCACTTCTAATCAGATTCATTAATTACTTGATCAACAATTGAAATGCGTTCACATCCATCTAAAACGAAAGGTGCTCTGGGGTAAATATTTAAAAGGTTAATTAATACTTTAGAACTTATACAATAAGCTAGAAAGAATTATTCTATTTATATTGCAATATACGTGTACTCCTCAGTCCTCACTAAATATTGTTTTTAGTTCTGTCCCTGATTAAAGAAATGCTAATCTTATTTTTACGTGATTTTTTTTTCATCTACCATAGTATCATCATAAATACACAATTATAGTTTTATCGCCAAAGCAAATGAGAATATTTTTCTCATCTACCAAGATAAAAAAAAAGTGTTCAATTAATAATTGAGAAAGCGAGAGATTATAATTCCCCCCACAAGATATGAAGGATGGATCCACGATTGACTCAAACAGTGCAACAAAGCAGTAATGAATAGGTCCACGTTGGAACCTGTCATGACTCGTTAATTGAGTAGACCAAATTAGGAACGAAATGGATGTGTAATTTGGCTCCTAATAAATCTGATCTCGATGCATTAATCCTCTAATTAACGTGGAAAGAGAAAGGTTCGGAAACTAATGAGGACCAACACTTTATGCTGACTTTTCTTTTTCCTGGCTTGCGTGATGTTTAAGTGGTCGATTAAGATGAACTCGTAATGGTCCCCTAATCATAAAGCATCTTGTATGAAACCAATGCATTCAAAACTTAAATTTCGAATTATCTTACATCATTAAAATATATTATTTAAAACAGCAATTATTTATTTAATTGGTTAGTAGATTGAATCCATAATAAGCAAGTGGTCGTTTTTTTAGCTGATCCTTTGTGAAAGGGAAACTTAATTATTTATCTTGTGCTGAATGATTATGCGTACTATCCGCAATTCGATCCACCTTTGAGTCTATATGACTAATAATGATAAATGAAATTTTTAATAAAAAGTTTAAACATTTATAAAACTCAAGAAAGATGTTGTTTAAATCTTTATCCTCCGTTATTCATCTAGCAATATCTTGAATATAAATACTAAATAACAAGAGGGAAAATGTTGAAGATAAATAATATATTATTTTCATTTTAGATAATTTATACGAAGTATCAATAAAATCAAGGAGCAACAAAAGGCTGCAAGTGTACAACGAGAATAATGGTGTGGCAAAGTTTGCTGTCCTTCACATCTACGGCCAAACAAATGAGTTGGTATTTTGACATAATATGTCATATATTGAAAGTTTATCTTTTTTTTCAAGAGGTTAATCAATATGTAGAGTACCACGCTCTACATTTTCGTATAGAATATTTATTTTATTTTTATTTAATTAATTTAATGATTATAATTTATCATTAAATTAATTATATATTTTTTCGATGAAATAATATATATTTATTTGAGTAATTTGATAATAAAAATATATATCTAAAATTAAATAAATTACAACCGTTAAATTAATCATATTTGTTAACATGGCTCGATCACGATGATCAAATAATCTGATGAAATTGATTTTAATTATCTTTACTATTTGTCTTACACTTTAAATTAATATATAATTATTTTATTAATTTAATAAGTAAAATTAGTATTTTGCACTCATTCTACTGTTCTACCTATAATTTTTTTCTTTTTTAAACAGTAAAATTATTGGATATTATTTAATTTGAAAAAAAATACTCAAATATATGCTCTTCACGATAATACTCATTATCGAACTCAACTAATTCGATAACATTATTTCGCATGGCAAGTAGAACTTTCACATGATTTTTTTTACGTTCACAACAAATTAAACTCGAGATCTAGTATTTAATAACTATTAGTATTTGATTGATATGATAATTAAGAAAACTTAAAAATAGACCTCTAACTCAGTGACTTTAAAAATAAGGATTACTAATTATGAAGCACTTTACTTTAAAGTTTTTATATATTATTATTATGTGGAATAACAAAGGAAAAAATTATTTCCACTTATTTCGATAAATTTATAAAAATATATCAGAGTTGGCTAACTTAAAAAAGAAACTATTAATTTTCTCTCTCCACTCAACCTTCACAATTAAAATATAATAAAATCGTAGCATAATTTTATCAAAACACTATTTTCTTGACTTTATCTGTACAAGCGTAGACTAAAGACGGACATCCAACCAAACAAGACATTTATTTTCTAATTTCCTAAAAAATGAAAGGAAATCAAATAAAAAAAGATAAGTTCCTCATATTAAAATATTAATGATTAATTAAAATAATAGGATTCGGTTTTGTCGTGATGCCCCCCCTAATTTACCAAGAATTGTTTATCAATTAATTAACGGATTTTTATCAATTAATCTCATATTTAATTTTTAAAATCATAATAGTTGGTCAGAATATATTTTTTAGCTCGAATTTGAACATTAAGGCGCTATTTGATTACAATATAGTTAATCTAGGAGGAGAGTTACGTAACTCGTGAAGTTAAATGGATTACAATAGATTTTTTTTAATCCAACAATATAAAAATATTAGCCCGATAAGATTAAATATCCATCGTAAATCGTGCGACGCTTATCTCATATTAATCCTAATTCAGCTCGTGCTTGACGATATTCCGACGATTAAGACCTTATTTTATCTGTTAATCCGAAACTAAATAGCGCCTAAATTTATTATCATATGCTAATAACTTTATCATGACCGAAAAATTTTAATTTACTAGGAAAAAATAAAACAAAATAAATTAAAGGGGACCGAAGAAACAACAATGGGTGGGCTTTCGGAGTGGGGCCCGCGCCGCAATAACCCAGAAAGAGGCGATACATCAAATCTTTTAGCACGTGGGTCCAACCTGACGAGTGTACATTAATTGGGACCCCCCGGATAATATAATAATATGTAATACATATATCATAAAAAGGAGATGAATGCTACGAGGAAGACACGACGTTGACCGGCAAAGAAAAAAGTGGGAGAGAAGTGGAATAAGGGAAAAAAAGAAGGGTTGGTGTTTGATTCGTCATCATCTTTTATTCTACTTTTAGCATAGACATTAATTTAATCAATTAATTAATAATATCTTATTAGCTTAAGTTTAAACCGTCAATTTTTCATCCTTATCTTCTTTATCCTTTCTTATTGTAATTAAATGATATATATATATATATATATATATAAGGAAGGAGCTATTTATAAGTTTATTTTAAGATGTAAATATTTTTTTTGGTTTTGGACACTATTTGACATGCGAAAAAAATTAAAATATTGAGTAGCGAAAAAAGATTTCATCGAGTTAAATTGTTAGTATAATGTTTGGTAAATAATTGTTTAAAATGACGTTTAGAAATTTGATTACAAAACTCTATAACTTACTTCCACTAATCTATAGAGTATAGAGATATTGATTTCTTATTTTATTTCTTTTATATCCTCATTTTTATAAAATAAAAAAACTTTATTTAATTGTTAGATCATTTTTATTTTAATACGTCACATATTTAATTTTACTTACAATCTGAAAAAGTTTTTTAAAATTAATTAGTATTTTATATTAATTTTTTTTAAACAATAAAGTACATTTTATAAATTCATTATTATGAATATCATGTGCATAAGAATGATAATAAATTGTATTCTTATATTCATTCTCGACAGTATATAATATACTAGTTTAACTGTTATATTTATCAAATAATTTTTATTAATTTATAAGCAAAATGTTACCATAGTTAATCATTATTCTTTAATCAAATCCTTTTCTTCTAATCAAATGTTCAAAGAAAGAGAACACCTATTTCCACCAAACACAAACTTATTATAAATATGCTTCTCAGATTATTGGAAATGGTAATAATGAAAATTGTCATTACTCGTGGGAAAAAAATGAAAATAACAAGGCAAGCATCTTTTCGTAATATCATATATATATATATATATATATATATATATATATATATATATATATATATATATGTATATTGCATTAATAAGCTTGCTTATGTTAATGCAAAAACTTAATTTATTTCAATTTTAATGGGAATGCATCCGAACCTTAGAATTGTCACATTGTGAGATACTTATTTTGAACTCAAATTTGAAATTAATGAGGAAAAAACTATAATATTAATGTATCGAATGTTATCTTAATTAAAAGTATATTCGTTCTTCACTTGCAATTAAGATACCCACGATTAAAGGAACTCTCACATTATAAAAATTCAGAACTAATTTAATTCAACATATTGTGATATGTATAGTCAAATTCAGAATAAAGTTCTTATCGTTTGTAGAGTGCCATATAAACTTCATTGGGATTAATTAGAAATAGCATGAATTATAGTACTTTTATTTTTTTTAATCTAATAATATTTCCCTATGTTATTAATTAATCGAATTTTTTTGTATGTTGTTTGGTGTGCAATTATTCTCACGTTAAATTTAGTTTCTCCTGAAAAATTATATTTAAGACTCTTTTGGTGCAAGTAGCCGAATATTTTTTTTATAAAATATACTTTAAGAATTTATTTCCACCAAGTTTTTAAATTTCTACGTTAAATCATGATTGGCCGTATCACAAATTCGAAAATATTAAATAAAAAAGTTTCAAATTGAAGATTACGATGATCCGACCAAAAGTGGATGACAGACTCTTGGTTCACGCCGATGATGAAATTGAAGGTTAAAAATGATGAGAGAGAGAGAGAAATTATTTGATTACTTAAATACTAATAATAACTAGTTGCGTTTGTGTGGCCTTGATATGATATTGAACACTTTAGAGTAGGTACAAGAACAAGACACCAAACTTTTTTGTGTGCTATCACATTGCATGAGCTGAAAGTGTTCGATGCACAGACAAAAACCTATTCGGCGAGAGAATGGGGGAAAGAGAGTGTGTGTGTGAGAGAGAGAGATCAGAGATCACAACGCCTTGCATTGCCAGCATATGGAAATATTATCATCTTCTTTTGGTTGTCATTTGTTTTTAATCAATTATTCTTTTTTTTATATCATATACATTGCATATCATTGTGATGATATGATTCACTTATTTGTTCTCAAATTTCTATTAACTACTATGACGAGTTAAGATTTATTTATCTACGTGTTATTCACTATCTATGGAAACCATAAATATAAAATAAGACTCGTCGAGTTAAAAGGTTAAAAAATAAAATAAAATAAAATCTTCATCTTAATCTTATTCTCGAACTAAATGAGACTTCTTCATGTACTTTCATGACACCTTATGTTATAAAGGAATGTTAAGCGCATTTAAATTATTGATCAATTAATTAACAATTTAGATAAATAATACACTTAAATGATATTAAATAATAATGTTTAATACGTTTAACATTCATAGAAAGTGCTATCGATGTACGTTAATTCTTTATATATATATTACATATATATATATGCTTGTTCTTTATATTTAATTCACTAGTTATGACTTTTTTGTATTAACGAACAAAATCTCATCCAAATACAACGCTTACATTTTTTAAAAGGAACAACTAATACTTAAGGGTTAAGAATGTGTTCTACTAAAAGTAATAAATTAGTATGATTGCGTACAATCGACAGTCAATTGGGATAATTTTTTTAATCACTCTAAATTCGACTACTCATAATATTATTGTCATAATAGAAAGAAAAGAAGTAGTTTTCATTAGCCAGAAGGAAGCTCGTTTGAAGACAAAGATACCAATCAGACAAGAAGAACATAACAAGGGAGCCAACCCATGCACAACCCTAGTGTCATCTCATCCCCTCTCTCTCTCTCTCTCACTCATAATATATATATATATATATATACATATATATATATATGATCCTAAGACTCAATTGACATAATGTGGCTTTTTTTGTGCATGGATGTGAGCGATTGTGTGTGTGTGTGTGGGGGGGGGGGGGGGGGGGGGTGGGGGGGGGGGGTGGGGGGACCCCCTGGTGACCAGCATGACAGCGAAGGGGAGGCCCCAATTTTTGGACATATGATTTCATCATGTGCTGCTGCAGAAAAAAAATTACATAAATACACAATCAGATTATATTATTATTATTATCATATATTTGAGATTCAGCTTTCGTTAAATTTAAATTTTGTTAGTTAACTTTAATCTTAATCATATAATTATCATTTAATAATTTAAAATTATTGAATGCATATACATTTTACAAAATTTAATTGCATAATACTTAAATTTATATTATTATTATTATTATTATTATTATTATTATTATTATTATTATTATTATTATTATTATTATTATTAAGAGTTTGGGCAGTGTCAGAGTCGGGATTGTGTGTGGTCCAATGGGTGTGGTGGGTCCCACTTCTTCTCCTGGACGAACAGTTCTTATACCCTTCCCTCATTGAATAAGGTTTTTTTAGTCGGAAAGCGATGCCAACGATTTAATTCACGCGTCATTAATGATTGTGTGCATTATTCATTGATTATATATCGATCTATCATCGAGTTCAACTAATTTAATTGATCGACTTGTGTCGCATATCTCACAGATAAGACTTCTAACAAATTTTTTTTTATATTTATCAAAATTTGAACTCGATATGTTGCTTAAGTTAAGATGCTCCTAATTGAAGAAGGTCTCTGTTTCAACTCTATCATGTGTTGTTACTTGTTAGGCGGTAGGTGGACTCCTCCGGCTCCACAAACTCAGTGAGTGTGTTTTGACTTGTACTGACCACAAACTACAAACCCCCAAAGTATAATACTAATTAATACCACTAGTAATAGATAATGATAACATGTATTATACACATTAAATTAATTAGTTTAATTGGTTAATAATTTAGCAATACCAAGATGAAATTATTGGATTGCAATTTTTTTGGATAGGTTTTAATGTGATACTCCCACTTCCAAAATCTTGGACTTTTGGATTTTGGATTTTTGATTTGTACGAATTCAAAAGCATGTTTTGAAAAGTAAAAAAATAATAATTATATAAACTCATTACTATCTTCATGTGTTTTTCATGTGAGTTTATTCAATTAAATCATTTTTTATTCTTAAATCTAATATTGTTATAATCTTTCTTCTTAGGAATGTTAACGTTCTCGTTGAACAATCCGTATTGATCCGCTCTTCACATGACTCAAGTGAACACATAAAATTGTCTCTGATACTATTTTATAATATCCTTGTCATAATAAAAAAAGATTTTTCTTTAAATTTTTTGCATGCATAAATTTAAAACGCGTATTAAAAAATAAAGAGGACAATTATATATAAGTCACTACGTCAATATTTTGTCCTTTAAAATTATTCAATCGAGTTATCTTAGTCGTGTGTTACAAGTCATGGAAGGAATGATGTCTCACTGTTTGAACCCATTAGCGTACATTTTCTTTTCAGTGATAGGTCCCAACGTATTCTTTATCAACTTTTTCTCGCATGATTGAGACATGGATATTGTTTTCTCTACTTTCGGCGACATGATTTTTATTTCGTTTTATTATATTGGGAATTTATCAGCATAAGCTTTTTTTTTCCCATAATTGCAAAATAGTAAAATGTCAAAAAACTTTTTTCCCTCATGAAAAATAATATGTAACCTGTTTTCCCTAAAACAAAATAACAATACAAAAATGTCTTCTTGGGTCAAACCCAATAATGTGTAATGTTAGATTCAAGCCCATAAATGAAACCACAATTAACCCGGTCCAGTAGCATCATGTACACAGCCACATGCATTGCGTTATTACACCTGTATTTTGTTTGTGAAATATTAAATTTGCAACTTTCCAAGTAATTTATCTAAAGAATAAAAAGTGCGATGTTTTATACTATATACGATTTAAAAAGTCCCAATATGAAGAAAGTCATTAATTAATATATAAAACTTCAACACAAAAATTCCAAAGCCGGAAATTTAAAAAGGACCTCCTTCCAGAAGGGATCATACCAGAATAAAGAGGTTGATTAGGAATTTGAATTTAAAATTTCCATTAATAAAGGAAAAAAAATCTGGAAGAAGAGGGAGATTGCACCTGTAAGCAGATCGGATCATACCTTAATGGCGAATCCAACCCACGATTAGGACATTAATTAGGGCCCCTGGATGCTTTAATAGGAATTTGTTTAAGTAGGGTGCGATCCACCAAATCCAACACTCCCGTGATCTCAATTCAAGTGCCGTAAGTATGTAATTTATGAAATGCGCTAATTATTTAAATAAAATGGTATTCTGAGTTCTATCTTAATTGTTGTTGGATAGAATAATAACCATTATATAACATATTGCATAAAATATAAATTCTATGGCGAAAATATATGCCTGCCATTTTAAGTTAATATCGTTGCCATCTCATTAATTATATAACAATTAAATCATAGTTAATTCGCATTGTTTAATTTATTGTTTCTTCTTTTTCCTTGTTTTTTAGCAATGAGCAAAACTGTGAGTAGAAATCATTCATTATATATTGACTGTAAAAAGTAATAAAATGTTAATTAGCTGGTGTTTATATAAAGACTGTGTGAGAAAAAAAAGTGATTCATAGATATGAATCGAATCGTGATCTAATAGTTCACAAATAGATACTTATTTGAATACATCTTCATGATACTTATTTATAAACCATCATCATAATTTAACAGTGATTCATATATATGAATTAATATTTGCTTCACATAATTCTTATCTCTTTTAATTATATTACTATTGTGTATGAGGATTAGTTGGATAGGGGAAAAAAATAAGATGACAATTGACATAATACATATTTTTAATAAGATTTAACAATAAGACTAAAGAAAAAGACTCAGAATAACAAATATTTTAATAAACTTGGTATACTTGGATTAAATTTGGATTAATACGCTTATTTTTATATTTAAGCAGCAATCACATTATGGAAAATAGCATTAAACTATTTCTTATTGCGGGGTATTTCTTAGGACACGCTCTCGTCGTCACGTTTTCCGGTTTTCGTCGCGATTCACACCTTGTGCCCGGGAAATGCCCTCCTCGTCGATCGCCCCTACGCCGCTCCCCGTCGCCGCTAGCTCAGTTCCGGCGACTGCGATCTCCCTTCATGTCGCCGTCATCGGCGCCGGGGTCGCCGGCCTCGTGGCCGCCCGTGAGCTCCGACGCGAGGGCCACCGCGTCGTCGTATTCGAACGCGGCGCCGGGGTCGGGGGCACCTGGGTGTACACTCCATCCACGGAGTCCGACCCCCTGGGACGCGACCGCGGCCGGGAGCTCGTCCATACGAGCCTCTACGAATCGCTCCGCACCAACCTCCCCCGCGAGTCCATGGACTTCCCAGATTACCCCTTCTCCGCCCGTCGGAGCTTCGGGGATCCCCGGAGGTTCCCCGGGCACCGCGAGGTTCTTCGGTACCTCGAGAGTTTTGCTAGAGACTTCGATCTCTATGGTTTGATTCGTTTACGGAAGGAGGCCGTGCGGGTCGAGATGAGGGAGGAGGACCGGCGGTGGGCGGTGCTGTCCAGAACGGCCAGCAAAGGAGGACTTGGAGGAGAAGGAGGTGGTGCGAACGAGGTCTATGATGCGGTGGTTGTCTGCAACGGGCATTACACCGAGCCTCGGCTTGCGGAGATTCCTGGTAATGTTCTTATCAGTGGTTGTTAGTACGTTCTAATGCCTGTTAACTTCTAATTGTTTGATGAAATTACTGTCTTGATAGTCAACATGGATCGTATGCTAAAATGTTGATTACTTTTCAGCAGTAACTGTACTACTACTACATATGTGATATGTTCTTTTTCAGCCGCTTCTCCCCTCCTCAGCTCTCGATTTGTACCAGTGCACTATTGCTCCCCGTTGATCGGAGAGACACCTCCACTGAAGTGAGAGAGCGGGAAGCGAGAGCGAGGAGGGGATCGGCAACGGCCGGTCGGAGGGTGCCCGAATCTCCGTCCTCCTACCTTGAGGTATTAAATTTATATTTTTTTTTTGAATTTTTTTTTTTTGGGATGTTCTCGAGCTTGTTTGGGACATCGGATTTTGTTGGTTTTGTGCTTGGCTGTGTCGTAGGCCGCTCAGAAGTTGACACAATTTTCTACTTGACGTGGCGGGAAACAAGTTTTTTTTTTTTTTTTTTTGAAGGCTTATGTTAAATGGATTAATCTCTATGGAATTTGGATCGATTAGAGGCATACGAAAATGGCAGACTTAATGCAATTCTTTTGCTTGTTTGTTGTCAATATCTTCGTGGTCTTTGTTCTTTGAGTAAGTGTTAGCAGTGCTTGTTTTCATTTGTCTAGACTTTGTGCGGGCTGAGTTGTCTGCGTTCTAATGTTCGGTAGAATCCTGTGTCCCGTGAGTAGCTGGTAAATTTGTTGTACGTTTTGGACTTACATTCTTATTAAATTGTTCCTGGTGGATTGTTGACTATCCCGGGAATAAGAAGAAGAGTTGAGCATTTCTAACAATTCTGTCAACGTTGCTCTGTAATAACTGTTTTCTTTTCGTGCAAATAGTTTCTGGTCAGCCTGATTTTATTAGCAAATTTAGCTTCCAATAGTTGGATATGAGTTTCTGGGATAAGGAAACTTTATGGATCTTTTACAAGAAAAAAATGGCATGTAACAACTCTTTTGATCAATCATAAGGCACGATATTATTACGTAACAATCTGGCGTCCAAGTGCTTTTGATATGTTAGTGTAGCTCCTCTGTAAGTGAGAGAAAGCACTCTTCTTTAAAATTCACAATTGTTTTGATTGTTTACTAGGTCAATGGAAACTCCACCTATGTTTTATAGCCGGTTCCAAGTCCGGATAAAGGAGGAGGGTTGTGTTAGGCCCCGACAGCCAGCGTAAAACTCTGTCGAATCGCATGAACATGGATCAACGAATATGAATGACGTCGTATGATCCATGTAGCCGACCCCACCCAGTGGGATAAGGCTTGGTTGTTGTTGTTGTTGATACTTGGCCAGGGAAACAAATTCATAGCCACAATTATCGAGTTCCGGATCCTTTCCTTAATCAAGTAACTTATCATTTTTCCCTTAGACGTGTCTCATAAAAAAATAGCTTATTAGTTTATGAAAATCCATAAGAACTCTGAAAATTTAGTCTTGTGTTCTTTAGTTTTAAGAGTTTCTTGTGAAGGCAGGTTGTTGTGATAATTGGAAATTCAGCTAGTGCTCATGATATATCAAGAGACATCTCTGGATTAGCCAAAGAAGTCTATATTGCAAGGAGATCAGCACTAGACGAGCCTGCAAGGAAGCTCTCTGGCTATGACAATGTTTGGCTTCTTCCTATGGTAAACTTTTCCCCCCCAACAAATAGGAACATATTGGATACATGGAGTATAGAAGTTCGTATTGACATATATTAACAGATTTCATGCACAGATATCAAACGCCTGTAACGATGGTAATGTGATATTCCAAGATGGAAGCACCTTCCATGTTGATGTCATCATGCACTGTACTGGGTATGTCCAGAGCTTGAAGCTTTGGTGCCTATTTTCTATTTGATTTAACTGCTTCTCCTAGCTTACATGATCTCATTTTGTGGTGAGAGTTGTTTGGTCACAAAATATGAAATACGAGTCAATGTGATCAGGGATTTATTTTAAAGCAGTTCTATATTATTAGTTTGGTTTGGTTTCACCTTTACAGAAGGCGAAATTTTCGTTAAAGTCACTTTGTCTTGGTTATCCTCTTCCTATAACCTTTTGAACATCTATCATTTTTTGCCTAAAAAATAAATACCAGCTTTCTGTGGCTTTGAAACATTTTCTGATGGTAGGAATAACTGATGTAGCAAACACAGATGACTGAAATGTTACTAAGTTTAAGACAATTTTCAGCAAAATGTACTGTAGTTTACAAGAATGGTGACGATTACATAAACTTAGTTTTTTTAGCTTTCTCAATTTCCGTACATTATTCAATGTGATTATGTTTGTGTGTGGCACAGTTTAAATTGTTTTAACACCCCATTGGAGAAAACATTTCATAGGCTTCATCGTTAGTATATGGTGGTCTCTAATTTTCTTGTTTCCCGTGTTTTTCCAGATACAATTATGATTTCCCTTTTCTTAAGACTAATGGAATTCTCAATGTGGATGACAATCGTGTTGGACCTCTTTATAAGCACATCTTTTCACCCCTACTTGCGCCTAACCTTTCATTCATTGGAATCCCATGGAAGGTATAAATGAAATCTCTTATCCCTTGTTGGTCCATTTATTGGTGGAACAAATGTAGTTAAACCCAGGAATAAAAATTAGGATAACAAATTCATAATGACGATTCTAACTCAATTAGTTTTTGGTGATAAAATGAGGGATAAAGACATCCCAGTCTTAATTCATTTGCAAATTCTACTGAGTGTTCCTTTCTTTCGTCAAGCAGCTCCATATTTAAGATCTCCCTTTTGATTCTTAACATACTTGTGACTTATGTCTCAGGTAATTCCATTTCCTTTGTTTGAACTACAAAGCAAGTGGGTAGCAGGTGTTTTATCTGGACGAATCACTCTTCCAGCCAAGGAAGAAATGTTGGAAGATGTCAAAGCCTCATACTCATAATTGGAAGTTGTTGGGTGGCCTAAGAGATATACTCACAACTTGTCAACTATCCAGGTGCTTTTTTTTGTCCAAAATGTTGACATTTTCTTATAACATATGCAGTCACCATTGCTAATACAAAAGATTTTCTGGGAAACTTAAAAAAGGATAGAAACTAAACATTTGGCAATACCATAGTGAAAAGTACAGGCTTGTTTTTGAAAAATTTAAATTATTTGAAAAAGGAATCTGAGTTATTGGAAAGCTGAAAAGAACATTTTCAGATAATGTGGTGCATTATTGGTTTTAAAACCCTTAATCCTGAGTCATCATGATATCTTTTGCTGCAAACTTCATGCTGCTAAAATCAAACAAGATCAAAATAATAATACTTGCATTAAATTTTGCTTTCCAATTTTTGTAGAAGCACTTACACATTGGCATTTGCAGTTTGAATATGTTGATTGGGTCGCTAAAGAATGTGGAATCCCTCCCATGGAAGAGTGGAGGAAGCTTATGTTCCTTGAAGTAGCGAAGAACAGATTTGCTTGTCCAGAGAGCTATCGAGACGAATGGGAAGATGATCATCTAGTTGCACAGGCCGAGGAATACTTTCAGAAATTCATTTAGCATCCGTATCTTCATACTTCCATTATGTGCAATGATATTTATATTTCCATGTATTTGTACATTAACCGGAATAAATATTCCTGAACCATTCATCAAATCCTCTTCGTGATCAATAACGGATGTGTGTTGTTACACTATTGAATAAAAACATTTATACCTCGAATGAGCAAGGTTATCGAGCATTAATTTGTTGTATGAAGATTGTGCTGTGGTATTGTTAGGGGCAGAGGCAAAGGGATTTACATGTACATGATAGTTGATAATTAAATATGAAATAATAAACTTACAATTCAGAGAATGTCGAAAAGAAATTATGCATGTCACGTAAGCAATAAATTTAATATATATATATATATATATATATATGATTAAGCAACATTGCAATTTTAGTATACAGAGAAAATTTTAATAATATCTATATCTATCAGATATTACGAAAAAAATCTTAATGACATCACATAAAAGAAATTAACAAATAAATGATTAAGAAAAATAGCATTGAAAATCTTAAGAATCAGTCATTTATAGGGTTATTTTCTTAGTCCTATCCTAAGTCACCCTAAATTATATCACAATTTTCACTTTACTCTAGCCGTTTAATTTCGTTAACCCTTATCTCATTTAATCTTTAAAAGTTTAAAATAATAAAGAAATAAAAAAATAAAACTCTCCTTCACTAGCGTGAAAGGACGGGAGGTCCCTCTCTCCTCTCTCTGCAGAGCCCCCCTATGACATCGGGCACTAGCAAGCTTGACGGCAGAGCCCACCCCTGCGCCCCTCAAAGAGCTCGACTGCGAGATCTCTGACCCCAAGCGAGCTCAACACGACAATCCCCTGCACTTGCGACGTTGCCCCCAATGACATCGATCCTAATGCATGTAATTTTATACATATTTTTCATGCATAATTTAGATTATTTTTTATAATTTTATCATGACATGCATCTCTTTTCTTATTTAATTTTCTAAAATTTGTTAGAGTCAAAAGCTTTCCACATTTGGTTTATTTTGATCTTAGAATTATCAATTAGGAGGTGCAGAGCAATTAGATCGAAAGAACGCGGAAATCGGAGCTAGAAACCATGTCACATTATTTTGAATATAAACCCGGGCCAGGTCATTATCACACCGGGACGAGCTGATCGTGAGTCCGAGCCCGATACAGATGTGCGCGACGTGCGAATCCGAGCCAGGCATAAAGAAACATAGGCCGAGTTAGCTTATCATATGATGTTTTATCAGACGGCTCGAACTTTTGCCTTGTTTAACACGAAGTTAACGTCTTAAAATGGCGTGCAATCCTAGGGAAACGTTCTTCCCTATAAATATTATTGTTAGGAGAATTTGGTCGCATCCTAAGTTTTTCTCCATCCCTATAAATTTCATGCCCTAGCTACTAAGAAGAGGATAGTTCACCGTTGCTGATGCGCGTTCCATAGGTTTTCTCCATATTTTTCAGCGATCTTCTGTGACATCCACTAGACCGAGGAGTGGAGCAGAAGCATCAATCATCTCCTGGGAGTCCCCTCTATAACTTTTAGTACAACTTTCATGCTTATATTTTTTATGTCAAAACAATTGTCTAGGGAGTAGTTTCATCGTTAGGGGAAGACTTAAGTTGAACCCTGATTTTGCTCTTGAATTATTTTAGTTTTTAGACTTATGTGAATCAAAGTTTAGCCTTCGCTTAATCTTTTATCATAGCTGGATAGATTTATATGTTTATTATTAGCTGTTTCGCAATAATTACGTGTGAATTTTGTGCATGATAATCGATCAAATATCGTTAAAATATATTTTACACTGAACCTAGGTCGGACTTGATAAACCCGGGCCGAGCATCTACGCAACTCGAGCTGCATCCAGCGACTCGAACCAAGTCTTTTGTGCAATGGATTTTCTATACCCAACTCGGGCGGAGTCATCCTGAACTCAAACCGAGTCATCGTGAGCCCGGGCCGAGTTGACTATTCCGAGGTCAATTTGTCGATAATATGTTTGAGGACGTAAATTGTTGATTATTATCTGACTAGTTTAATAACATAGATCTGCATCTGAAAGCAACATAATTATCATAGATTAAAAGTTGATTTATTTAATGTCTTTTATTTATTGATAATTATGATAGTTAGGTTGTTTTAAGTGAAACTTATATTGTTAGCAATCTTTCCATCACAGAAATCTAATTATGTTTTGATTGTTAATTAAGAGCAAACAAGGAGGATACAAGGTCTAAACACTAACTTGATCGCATATTGAATTCTTCTCTGAATTAAAGCACATATTTCCTTCTTTATTTCTAATTAATTTTTGTTTTTACTTTCTCTTTGCAACACAAAGTGAATTTAAACTTCACTCGTACTTACTCTAGATCAGAAAAGTTTAAGTCATTAGTCCTTGTGAGAACGACACTCGTACTTACTCTTTATTATTTGATTCGACCTAGTATATTTGCTAGTATTTTGCGCATATAAATCTCGCATCAGACCCCAAAATAAGCTCGTCTACGAGCTTATCGCAAACCCCCCCAACATCACAACGTTGTTGGTCGTGACGCCCACCGCCAATGAAGTTGATGGCACCCCCATGATCCAAATGACGTTGGCCCCCAATAAGCTCGCCCTCATCGAACTCGATGACGTCCTCCCCCCTTTATTGTTGGGTGTTTGATTAGTTGGTAACTTTGTAAGAAAATGTACTCTTGTCTGCTTTCATGTTATTCATCGTTGTAAGTCTTAATAGCGATAGTTAGAGTTTATGTCGTTTCGGTTTCACATTTTTATATTGTAACATAAAGGAGTGGTGTCTATATAAACTGCAAAAGAGGAAGCTGTAGGTGATTCTTTGATGATTCTAGAATAATATCATACATCTTCTCTCCCAATACTCTTTTTTTTTTGTTCTCATCGGAGCTTAATCATGGCAAGGATTTATAGCAGATCCATAGTTTAACATGGTATCAGAGCCATTTCAACGCTGACGAGTTCTTTTCTAGTTTAGATCTTGCTTATTGGAATTCATTGACTATTGTTTGTGATCTATTTCGCTAGAGTTTTAGAACCTACATCTTGGGTCATCTATATCTCTTTGTATTTGTAAATTTCTTTCGTTGATTTATCTGCAAGATGTCCGGATCTGGTATTTCTACTGATTTCTCTATATATCTTAACTTACTAGTGATTCGACGAGTCCACTATTTCTTAGCCCTTCGGATTTTCCTAGCATGACCATGATTCCAAATCGGTTAATTGGATTTGGAATTACGGTGATTGTAGCAATGCAATGTATAATGTCTTGTTATCAAAGAATAAACACGGGTTTGTGGATGGGTCCTTGACCATAGATAAGGTAGATCCAGCTCTTCACTTTCAATGGAAAAGATGTAATGCCATTGTATTATCTTGAATATATGGTGCTTCAGCTAAGGGCTTAATCAATAAAGTCTCTTTCTCTCAATCTGCTGATGTAGTTTGGTCAAAGAAAAGTATGACAATCACAATGCTATGAGGATTTATTTCGTTGAAAATGAAATGTTCAATGTGAAACAATGATCTCTTTCCATATCTGAGTATTACACTAAACTTAAGAATCTCTGGGAAGAATTGAGTCTGATAGTACCTAACTTACCAGTTTTAGATGCTCTCAAAGATCATATTGAGTATGCAAATTAGAGAAAGATGTATAGATTTCTTATGGGTCCGAATACAGAATACAACCGTGTTAGGTCACAAATATTGTTGATGAAGCCTTTGCCACCTACATATCAGGCATATTCCTTGTTAGCTGAAGAGGAACATAGATCCACCAAACCACATTCATCAAGTTGCTTTACTGGGAAAGAGAATTGACAATTATGGTAATACTATGAAATCAAAGAAGGATTACAACATGTTATGCGAGCATTGTAAGAAACCTAGCCACAATAAGTCTCGGTCTTATAAAATTGTGGGATACCCAACAAATTTTAGGTAGAAAGGCAGAAATCAAAATTTTGCTAATACAGTGTCGAATCAACATACAATAACTGATGGAAATAAACTAGAGTATGCTTCAAATTCAAAGACATCTTTCATTGAAGAACAACAAAAAACATCTCCTACAACTCTTGGAAAAGGAAAATTCAGTACCAACAACTACTTCTAATCTTGCACTAAATATGGCAGGTAAAATGCAGTCTACTTTTTTTAAAGAATAGATAATAGATTCAAGGGCTTCAAATTATATGACAACACATTTAGATGTCTTATGAATCTCAAACCTCTACATAATCAAAATACTATTTCTCTTCCCAATGACAGTAATTCCATAGCTACTCGCTCTGGTACTATAATTCTGAATTAAAAAATTATACTACATGAGGTTTTATATGTACCAGACTTCAGCTTTAACTTGATTTATGTGTCTCGACTTGCTAAAGATATGTCTCATCAGTTTTACTTTAGAATCTATCCTTGTTCAGGCCAGATGAATGGAATGGAGAAGCATATTGGTGACAGAAGGGGAGGTTTATATTATCTACAAGAGAACCTTGTGAGGATAAACAATGTGGTAGCTGCTTCAAACAGAAGAGAATTAGATACATGGCATAGAAGGCTTGGTCACATACCATTTGATAGAATGGAGTTTTTTTTCTTTTTACAAAACTTGCAAAAACAAAAAAAAAAAATCTCATTGTCTTGTATGTCCAATGACAAGACAAACTCAATTACCTTATAGTTCAGTTGAGAGACAACCTTCAAATTTGTTTGAAATATTGCACATTGATACGTGGGGTCTATTTAAGAATCCCACTTATAATGGGTTGCATTATTTTGTATCCATTGTTGATGCATTTTCAAGAATAGTGTGGATCTACTTGATTAAATATTATTTTATGCACGATGGAGACTCAATTTGATGCTAAAATCAGATAATGGCTCAGAATTTTACAATGATAGGTGTAAAGAGTTGCTCAACTCAAGAGGAATTTTACACCAAAATAGTTGTCCTTATTCACCTCAACAGACTGGTCTTGTGGAAAGGAAGCACTGACATATATTAGAAGTTGCTAGAGTCTTATTTTATTGTTCTCATCTTCCTATAAAGTTTTGGAGTGACCTTGTTCAAGTAGTTGTACACATTATTAATAGATTACCCTTGGGAGTTTTAAATAATAAAACACTAGTTGTATTTTAAGAAAGTTCCTAATATTAATCACCTAGTAATAAACAATTTTTGAACAAATTTGATAAAAGAGCAAAATCATATGTATTACTTGGGTATTCGTCCAATAAAGGTTATAAATGTCTTGAGTTGGATTTAGAGAATGTTCTCATTTCTAAAGATGTCAGATTCTTTAAAGATGTGATTTCTTTTCCTGATAACACCTTGCTTCAACGTTTAAAAATACAAAAGACTAATAATTTGGGTCAGCCGTTACGTTGATTTGGATTATTTTGCTGACAATTTTTATCCTCAAAGTTCGCAGGAGATAATACAAGCCACACAAAGTGATATTTAGCCACACCTAATTCTTATTACAGATATAAATGTTCCAATTACAATTGACAATCAATTGTTAACTAAAAATGATATTCATGTTGAACCCATGCCTTTTTCATCTGATATCCAGTGACCAAAGAGAACTGTAAAACCACCAAGTTGGCTAAATGATTGTATTACATCTTCTGCAATTACTGATGAAAATAATTCATTATATTATTTAAAGAAGTATATTTCTTATCAAACTTGTAATTCTTATTATCATACTTATCTTACAACTCTATCTAAAATTGAGGAACCAACTTCATACACAGAAGCTGTAAAAGATTATAAATGGATAAAGGCAATGCAAGAGGAGTTGGAAGCCTTACAAAATAATGGAACATGGGAAGTTGTCAATCTACCTCCTGGAGCTAGATCAGTAGGGTGTAAATGAGTGTATAAGATCAAGTTCACAACTGATGGAGAAATTGAAAGGTTCAAAACGAGGCTTGTGGCAAAGGGATACAATAAAAAAGAAGGAATTGATTTCAAGAAGACTTTTCTCTCCAATTGTTAAGTCCATCACAATTCGGGTTTTACTCATTGTGGCTGCCCAAAAGAATTGGTTAATCTTTTATTAGGACATTAATAATCTTTTCTAAATGGTGACCTCTTTGAAGAGGTTTACACGATTGTTCGTGAAGGCCTTGGCAGCAAAGAAGAGTATAGTGGAAAGGCTTGCAAAATAACTCCGTTCCTCATATGGCTTGAAACAAGCCTCACGACAATGGAATATTAAGACATACATTCTTCTTGAATATGGTTTTGTCCAAAGTAGAAACGACTACACAAATTCTACTAAACACAAAGAAAGTGAATTCATTGCTCTTCTCGGATATGTGGATGATATCATGGTAGCTACTAATAGTCTTGCTCTCATTGAAGAAACTAAAAACTTTTTGGGTACCAAGTTGAAGATGAAAGATCTAGGGGAGTTAAAATATTTCTTGGGAATGGAAATTTTTAGATCCAACGCGGGTATCTTTGTAACTCAAAGGAAGTATGCGCTTAATCTTCTTTCAGAACTTGGTTTTTTAGGAGTTAAGCCGAGCAGCACACCTTTAGAGCAGAATCATAAACTAACTACATATGAGTATGACTTGGAGTTTTTCAAAGATGATTTGGATAAAGACCCTCTTCTTGATTCGCCTGAGATTAATTGGCAAGTTAATCTACTTGACCCATACACGTCCGGATATAGCATTCATTGCATATCACTTAAGTCAATTTATGCATGCTCCTAAACATTCTCATCTTGAAATTGGTCTTCGAGTGGTTAAGTACCTCTATCAAGCTCCTCGATGTGGCCTGCTTTTTTCAGCTGAAATAAAGTACAGAGGTATTGGCATATGTAGATGCCGACTGGGCATCTTGTATCTTTTCCAGAAGTTTGTTTTTGCTTTCTGTGTTAAAGTGGGTAATTCCTTGTCTCATGGCAATCGGAAGCAATCTGTGGTTTCTCGCTCTTATGCAAAATGAGAGTATCGAGCCATAGCTTTGTTGGCTACAAAACTTATATGATTAAACATGATGTTTTCTGAATTGGGATTAGTGCTACAAAATCCTTTCAAAGTATTTACAGATAATGGTTGAAATCTTGTTTTCCATGAAAGAACCAAGTACATTGACATAGATTGTCATTTCATAAAGGGAGAAAAGCTTGCATATTCCCACCAAGGAACAATTAGCAGATCTACTGACCAAAGGCCTTCCTCGACAACAGCATGACTTTTTAGTATCCAAGTTGGGGCTCTTCGACTTATTTCGACCTCTAACTTGAGGGGGAGTATTGTTGGGTGTCTGATTAGTTGGTTACTTTGTAAGAAAATGCACGGTTGTCTGCTTTCATGTTATTCGTCATTGTATGTCTTAATAGTGGTAATTAGAGTTTGTCATTTTGGTTTCTCATTTTTATATTGTAACGTACGGGGGTGTCTATATAAACTACAGAAGAGGAAGTTGTAGGTGGTTCTTTGATGATTCTGAAATAACATCATATATCTTCTCTCCCAATACTTTATTTTTTTTGTTCTTTTCAGAGCTTAATCATGGTGAGAATTTATAGCAGATCCACAATTTAACATCCCCCCACCCACCCCCATGACGTCGTCGTCCCCCAATGAGGTCGACTGCGAGCTTGTCAGAGGGGATTTCTCTAGTGGAGTGTGTAGTGTGTGGTGCTTGTCGAGGACGTGGAAATGGGATGCCATCCCTTCTCTTCGACGTTGGTGAGGCAGAGGGGGCAACATCTTTTTTTATTTTTTATTAGTTTTATATATTATTTTAAACTTTTAAACTAAGAGGGTTCTTTAGTTTAATAAATAGAAAATTTTAAAAATGCAAAAAATAATAGAATTAGACAGATGAACTAAAATGAAAATTATAATATAATTTAGGGACATGTTACGATAAGTTCATATATTAAGGCTGTATGTAAAAATTA
Source organism: Pontederia crassipes (assembly GCA_030549335.1). Classification (NCBI taxonomy): domain Eukaryota; kingdom Viridiplantae; phylum Streptophyta; class Magnoliopsida; order Commelinales; family Pontederiaceae; genus Pontederia; species Pontederia crassipes. Next base: position 62,939,985 of record CM060196.1, on the reverse strand, counting down.
TGATATTTTAAAGGAGGTATGAGAAAATAACCCTAATTTATAATTTGAAATACTAGGATTGAACAGTTGAAATCCAAATCACTATCTCCAACAATGATATGATTTTTAGATGTTTTTTAAGTCATGTTGTTGGTACACACATTGATATGATTTTTAGCCCAGTCCAGTAGCACCATGTACACACTGATATTATAATGGTGGTAATCCATTTTAGGAGTAATTATCAATATGGTCATCCATTTTAGGAGTAATTATCAATATCTTCGTGTAACTTCATTTTGCAACACCAAGTTCATCTCACTCACGATCATAACAATTGGTGGGTCACTCATGTGACACTAACGTGGATGCTTATATAACACAACGCCAACTTTTCTCTCTCCTCCGCATCAAATTTTAAAAATAAATAAATAATACCACATCAACATTTTCTCTTTCCTCTATTCAAATTTAATTTTGTAGTTATATGATCATTCAACTTTTCCAAAATTTCATACACCCATTCGACCTTTCAAAAAACTTAAAATAATAAAAACTAAAGACACTGATCGACTTGACATGATTTGGACACGACACAGTCGAGTCGAATCGTTTAATTTTATTTTATGTGTATTAAATATATAATATTATACTAATTATTAAATTAGATAAATAAAATATTAGAAGAAAATATATCGACTATATTTTTCCTTAAAATTTTGACTAATAAAAAATATTATAGTTCAAAAAATAAAAAATATTCTTTGGCATGAAATTTTGTCGAGGCCGAACCAAATCGTACTGGAGTTGTCTGAGTAGGAGTGGCACCCGACCCTGTTTGGGGCCCCGCCCCCGTCGACTGGCCTCCGCCCCCGACCCGAATCCTCGGTCTGAGGGAAATTTTATCCCCCGCCCCGATCTCCGCTGGGGTTAGGGGATCCCGAACCTCGCGGCCCGATCCTAATTTAGACCGGATTAAACCGATAAAAAATCAGTCAAAATCGAAAAAAAACGGAGTTGCACTGCGCTTTTTGGTTCAATCAAAATTTTTTATTAATTTTTTTACTAAGAGATAATTTGATAAACATTATTATTATAAATTTGAAAAATATCCAAAGATGGACTTTCTCCATAAACATTCAATATTGACCATTAGTCTCCTCCTTTATTTATACTTGTTTATTTACTCTCACTTTGTTACTACTATTAATGTGAAACTATTTTTGTACACTCACTTATTCTTTGAGGTGTGGAGATTGAGGCCCCGCGGGGTGAAGATAACTCTTCCTGTCCCGATCCTCGAAAAAGGGCTTGGGGACAATTTTTTCCCATCCCCGACCCCGCGAAGGAAAATTCCCCGAGTTCGAGACCCAGATCGAAGATTCCTCGTGGGGGCCCGCATGGGGCGAGGGATATTGTCATGCCGTCCGAGTAATGGAAATAAGTGGGACGAGACCTTTACTTCCATTTAGTTCTTCAAACGTCAAAATGTGACTTGATCATCTTTATTTATTTGGAATCATGATTTCCAAGACCCTCGTTCTACCATTAGGTTGTTGTTCCTTCTTTTTTTTTTTTACTTTTTTTGTCTTTCTTATATAAATTAATTTATTTATAGAAATATTTATAATAAATTATTAATATAATATTATTTATTACTTGTTTCATTAAAAATTTTAATAATTTGTTAAAAATTGGATTTTATACTTAAATAATATTTTAAACAAAATTTAATAAAAACATTAAATTTTTAGTTTTATCTTTATTATTAAAATTATATTTTATATTTTTAATATCTATTTCTTATTCAAACACCTATTCTGAGCACAACCAGACTAATCTAGCAATTGAACTATTCACTTAGAACTCGAAAAAATCGCTGTTCAAGCATCCAAACAATTTCATTGGTTCAGCAGGGTGTTGGCCATGATCCGACATCTAGTAGGGTGTTGAGCTAAATCATAACTACAATATTTTTATATATTTAATTATCTTTAATCATACAATATAATAATTTTCTATAAAAAAATTATATATCTAATCATCATAATATCATATATTATAATATATTTCTATTATGAGACCAAAATTTACTATTTTAGGACAAAAAATAAAAAAATTAATTTTCCTGTTTTTTATTTTCATAAATTAATCATATTAATTGTTATAATATTATATATTTAATATACATAAAAAATTTGGATGGCCCGATTTGATTGGGTCGTGCTCAAACCGTCGTTCTAAGTATCTTTAGTTGTTGTTGTTATTATTATTATTATTATTATTATTATTATTATTATTATTAGTTTTTAATGATGATCAAGATAGAAAGTTTGAAAAGTTAAATGCCCATGTCTAAAATGTTTAATGATCACGGAGGTATAAAATTAACTTTGGATAGAGGAAATAGAAAAATGATGACATCACATTTTTTATTTTTTATGTGAAGGAGAGAGAAAATATTTATATAGTACCACGTAAGCATCCACGTCAACCATCCGCTCGTTGACTGACATAACTGGTCGCTATGAGCATGACTAAAACGTTTCTGAAATTGAATGATCGTGATGTTACAAAGTGAAGTTAGGTCATCATATTTTACTTTCTGAAGCATTAACCAATTAATTTATCTAAAGAATCAGAAGTGCTACTTTTATACTATATAGAATTTAGGGTTTGTTTAACTAAGCTTATAAAAGTGACTTATAAATAGTTTTTAAGAAATCTTTCTATTTGGTAATCGATAAAAAAAGTTGATAAGCATTTATTTTAACTATTGATAAGTTAGAAAGACTCAGCTTATTTTGTGTGAGAAAAAAGTTGATTAATTTGATGAATGAATGTACTATTTTGTTCTTATAATATACATACCTTTCTTCATATATTTCATATATCATAATATTAAAAACTTTTTTATTATTTTACTAAAATAATAACTTATAAGTTTTTTTTTATTATCAAACACGTAGCTATTTATTTTTTAATTTCAGCTTCAGTCATTAAACTACTTATCGACACTTCAACTTATCAACTATTTTATATCGATTAAGCCACACGGAACCTTAAAAAGTCTAAAATCTCATTAATTAATATATAAAACTTCGACATAGAAATCCAAAGCCGGAAATTTTAAAAAGGACCTCCTTCCTATCCGTTAAATAAAGAAAAAGAAACTGTGGAAGAAGAGGGGGATTGCACCATTAACCAGGTCGGATCATACCTTAATGACGAATCCAACCCACGATTAGAACATTAATTAGGGCCCCCCGATGCTTTAATAGGAATTTGTTTAAGTAGGGTGCGATCCACCAAATCCAACACTCCCATGATCTCAATTCACGTGCCGTACGTATGTAATTGATGAAATGTGTTAATTATTTAAGCAGAATGGCATTCTGATTTCTATTTTAATTATTGTTGGATAGAATGATAATGATTATATAACACATTGCATAGAATTTATATCCTTATATAAATTCTAAGGCGAAAGTATATGCCTGCCATTTTAAGTTAATATCATTGTCATCCCATTTTAAGTTAATTCACATTGATTAATTTATTCTTTCTTCTTTCTTTCCATGATTTTCTTTTCAGCAATCAGCAAAACTGTAAGCGAAAATCATTCATTATTTTTTGAACGCAAAAAAAAAATAATTTTTTTATTAGCCTGTATATGTAAGTTGTCTTACGATTACTTTTTAGGCTTAAGTTGTATAGAGAAAAAAAATATGACAATTAGTTGGAAGTGGGCATTACTAGTTTTATAAGTTTACTAAGTTATAATTAATTTTACTTGAGGTTATACTATCGTATTTGTATTATTTTTATTGTACAAAGCGAGGTGAATAAAAAATTGACACGAGCAAAAACACTTGTAATTATATGTTTATAAGTTTTTTTGAAGGCATGATTTAACCAATGTTATTAAAATCGAACCGGATCAATCACTTCAATCAGTTCAATCCCGAACCGGCAGGTGATCCGGTCCGGTTGGGTGTGCAAATTATTTTTGACATTGCATCGAAAAAAAATTAGTTGAATCAAGCTGGTTGAACCGGTTGAACCTAATTCAATGCAGATTTTATAAAAGAAATTTAAAAAAATGATAAAAGTAGGAAAGTTGAATGAGAAAAAAAGGAAAGAAATATTAGGAAGGTTAAGGAGGAAGGAATATGATATGTATACAATTAAATAGGAATTGAAATAAAAAAGTAATTATTTAAAATTGGATAATATTAAAATAAAAATTTATCAAATGGCATAAAATAAAAGGAAACTGTTTAAAAAAGAAATAAGAATAATTTACGATAAAATTTATTAATATAATATCTATCATCATTAAATAATGGATAATAAATTAATAATAACCTATGTATATTATCATTATAGAACTTTTCATAAATAAAAAATGTGTTATATTATTTTTTAATAATTTTAATAAGTTATTAGCACAATATTAATATATTATATCATATATTTTATATTATATCTTTATAATTGTTATAAATAATATTATTTTAATAAAATCTGGTTCAATCCGATCGAACCCAATTGGCGGTCCAACCGCGATCCAGTGATGAGTTCGGTCCGACCGCTGGTCCGATTTTGAAAATATTAGATTTAACTCAATTTGAAAAAAAAATATTATTAAAATTTGACCGATCAGTTCAATTTTGTATCGGAGACTGAATCGACCCGACTCATATACAAAATTAGAAATGACATTGAATCAGTAAAAAAATTGATTCAATTGTCGAATCAATTTAAAAAATGATAAAAAATAGAAAATAAAGGTAAAAAGGGAAATAAAAAGTTACGAAGGATAGTAAAGTGGCAAAGTATTTAAATTAAGAATAGGTGAAAATTAAAAAGAAAATAAATATTTTTTGAGGAGAAATAGAAAATATATAAGGAGAGGAATTAATGGAAATAAAAATGGAAAATAAGAAAATGAAAGTAAAGAAAAAAATGAAATAAGCTTGACATATGACAAAATAAATTAATATATTATCATCATAAAATAATATTGAAGAATAAATCAATAAATTAATATGGTATTTCAATACCAATGTCTTAAAGTTTTTTTTATAAATATTAAATTTTAATTAATTATATCTGTTTATTATGTTTTACTATGAATTATAAATTATGATTAACTTTTTTGTTCTTTATATAATATTCATTATTGTTTATATGTTTAAAATTATTATAAAAATATTATTTTGATAAAATTCGATTGAATCCAATTCGTTTTAACTGGTCTAATCATGATTAGTCGTCTGATTATTGCTCTCTGAATTTCTTATCCAATTGAATTATTATCTCGACTATTTTTTGATGTGAAATCAAATTTAAGATTTAGCATTTGATAGGTTGCAAAAATATGAGAGGAGTAAAAACTAAATTAAGATTAAAGTAAGGATTTAATGGGGGTCATACGCCATCTCAAGCGTATGTCCCCCATACGCATGCTTGCCCACCGTCCGATTAGATCGGACGGTGAGCGCGATCGCTGGAGCGGCACGATCGTTAGAGCGGGAGCAATGGCGCGATCGTCGGAGCGACAACGATTGTAGGAGGGGGAGCGATTCGTCGGAGCGGGTGTGATCGTAGGAGGGGAACGATCGTCGGAGCGGGTGCGATCATCGGAGCGGGAGCGATCGTCGGTGGGGGGAAAGCGACGATGATTATGATCGTCGGCGGGGGCGGGGGTGCGATGGCAACTGCGGTCGGAGGGAGGCACGACGACAGCTGCAATCGGCGTAGACGATGGCTTGAACCATGTCGATGCCCTCGCGATTCCGGCGGAGGATGCGACGAACGGCGCACCGGCACCCCCATCTCGCCTACGCTCACTGCCCCCATCGATCTCCTGTCCTCTTATAATATTCATGATCTAATCCATATTGGATTCTATATTATATGGCTATAATCAATTGAATATATGTGTTGTAGTATATGTTGTAATGTCACGTAGTAATATAATAAAAATTTATAAAATTTAATTAAAGTACTAAAGTATGATTAATAATCATATTATGCATGTGATTTATTAAAATTGGATTTAAGTCTAGTGGACCAATCAAATGTTGCCAAGTGACATATGAATATATATATGTGTGTGTAACAAAAATTAATATATAAAATATGTGAATAAATTACATGAATTATATTATACTAATTAATATCAATTAGGGATAAAATTAATGATTTTGAATGTTAAATTTTAATTGGACAAGAATTTTAACTCTTGACATGCAAGCTGCCAGCAAGGTAGTAGCTTGCCAACCCATGCTTAGGCTATTTTTCCAATTGACCTATTTGGGTGATAAAAATCTGAAAAAATTCATATGGTCTTATCCTTCTCTCTAGACGATATATAAAAAATTTCAGATCACGACTCCTTTCATGGTCTTTGAAGGAAATTCGACAAAGAAGATCATTAAAGGTGAAGATTCTAACCCTAGACTGATGGCGTTGTTCCTAAGATTTTCTTTCATATCAATTCGTCCTTAAAAATTATGAAATTTAACATGTAGAATCATCTCAGAGTCTAGTTTACATGTGATTTGGAATCATATTAATAGGAGTTATGAAATAAAAATTATGCCATCAGGATTAAGGGTCTATCATACTGTTTAATAAAGTTGTTAGTCCGGATTGCAAATTAGGTATTAAATTGGATATGTAATCATATAAATTGATATTTAATTTTCCTTAGAGTACAGAAGTCAGCGTGTGTTTCCAACAAGAATCATTGAAAAATATTATGTTTACATAAAGTTATTGATTTATCATTCACATGATTCTTTCTATCATGATGGAACTTAGAACAAATTATACTAGTATTGTTTAAATTTATTGTGCTCAGTACAAATAGATATAAATTTAGATAATTTTATGAGTTGTAGCCTATGATATCTACTATTTGGGAAAATTAATATTATAAAAAAGGGAATTTTTATTATTTTATATAAATAATAAAAGTAAGGTCACTCAGTCTATCAGAACATAGCAATAAGATAAAAGATATGCTGAATGTTGATTTTTCTGTGAACAAAGCACAATGAAATAAAGTCTGAAAATTTTATAGATTAATATATTAGCAACTAGGAAGTAAGCAAAATTGTAATGAATAAATTTGGTTATCAATTCAAACAAACACAAATTTTCTTTTATTATGTATACAATCTATCTTAGTAGTGGGTCAACTCTTGTGATAAATAGTTACTTAAATTATAAGAGTAAATACCCAAGGGCTATGTACCTCTTTAATTAATTGTGTTTCATGTGTAATAAGCTTCTATTCAGATCATAGAAGTGATGTGTTTCGTATTATTATTGTATAGGAGTAGAATAGTAAAGTAGTGAAAAAGGAAAGGAAAAACTTTTTAATAGCTCTTATAGGCAAGTTAGTTTCTCCTACTCTATGTATTCATCTTTTTTGGATTTGGTGTGACATTGATTATGATATTATTGAATATGTTTTGGATATGTTATGAATTGATTTCAAGAAATGCAATTATGAAAAGTATATCTAAAAGTATATTTATTGCACATTTGAAAAACATATGTGATATGATATGAATGAGTTATGAGAAGTGCAATCTTGTTCGATTTGAAATGGTGTTTGATATGATTCATATTCTGATATTCGAAATATGATGGTCATGTGATGAATCATGTATTGACATCTGCTTGCATTTGCATATATGATGGTTGGAGCTAAGTGCTACATCACTGATCACGATGGGAGTCACCTCTAAAGTTCAATCCATCATTTTGTTCCCCAATAATGGGATGAGATAGGTTGAAGCTAAGTGTCATGCGGAGTTAAGTGTCACATCGTGAGTAGTCGTGATGGGGTCACCTCTAGAATCCGTAGGGGCCACCTCTAGAGTCCACGTATCGCTATATGATTTGTTCCCCGAAAGCGATGAAGTAGAATGGAGCTAAGTGCTACATCGCTGATCACGATGGGAGCCATCTTTAGAGTTCACCTATCGACCACTGGCCAATTGATGATCCGTGCATACATATGAGAGTGTTGCATTGCATACACATATTTGATATGTTTAAATAACTATGATTGTAAATTGGGTGTGTTAATTTCGATTGGAATGTTATATATGTATTTATTAAAAGTATGAAGATATTAACTTTGGTATTATGATTAATGCTTGTATTTTTATATTTTTCCAAATTTATTAAATGGTAACACATAGCTTATGAGTTATCAACTTACTGAGCTATTTTTATTCATAATGTTGTTTCTAATATTTTTCAAATTCATATAGTTTGTTGGGATCGTGCGAAGTGATAGTCATAAAAGGATTCTATAACATTGGTATAATGAGACGATTTATGTCTCCTGTATCTTTCTATTAAGATGTCGAAAGAGCTAGTCGTGTCTGTTATTTATGTCAAAATAAGTTGTATTAAAAATAAAGTTATTTTATCAAATGTACGACTTAGGGTGTATCAGTTTGCTCTAAAATGATCACATATTGTGTAATTTATTTAATATTATACTTTTACTCTTATGTTATAACAGAAGAGCAAATTATATCACGTTTCCGTATTTTTTTACAATTTTATTTGATCGTTCGTAATGAGTCTCAAACTCTAATTTAACTCACGAGTTAAACTCTTTCCCTCCGTCATCGTCGTCGAGCTCGGATCTACGCGCAATCTACACCGTCGTCCTCGATCCGCAGTCCACTCCAGATCTGAGTTGCCGTCGTTCCCGATCTGTCGTCCGTCGCCGGCACCTCCAATCGAGCCCTCCTGCGAGTATGTTCGCCCCTCTCTCCCACACCTGAGTTCCTAAGAGCACCGTCGATTACCGCCGATCATCTCAACCCGGCTCGACCGCCGTCCCGCCGACTGCACAGCCGCTGTGATCCGACGCTGTCCATCGTCCATGGCGCCGGTCGTCCACTCGCCACCGTCCGATCTAATCGGACGATGTAAGCAGGCGTATGGTAGTCATACGCCTGAGATCGCGTATGACCCATTAAATCCTTAAAGTAAATGTCTCATGATACCATATATATTTTCATAAATTTGATATATCGGATTAAATTTGGATTAATACGTTTATTTTTTTCATTTAAGCAGCAATCACATTAATGGAAAATAACATCAAAATATTTCTTATTAGGACACGCTCTCGTCGTCACGTTGTCGCGGCAGTTCACACCTTCGCGCCCGGGAAATGCCTTCCTCGTCGATCGCCCCTACGCCGCTCCCCGCCGCCACCGCTGGCTCAGTTCCGACGACTGTGGCCTCGCTTCATGTCGCCGTCATCGGCGCCGGGGTCGCAGGCCTCGTGGCGGCCCGTGAGCTCCGACGCGAGGGCAACCGCGTCGTCGTATTCGAGCGCGGCGCCGGGGTCGGGGGCACCTGGGTGTATACACCATCCACGGAGTCCGACCCCCTGGGCCGCGACCGCGGCCGGCAGCTCGTCCATACGAACCTCTACGACTCGCTCCGCACCAACCTCCCCCGCGAGTCCATGGGTTTCCTAGATTATCCCTTCTCCGCCCGTCGGAGCTTCGGGGATCCCCGGAGGTTCCCCGGGCACCGCGAGGTCCTTCGGTACCTTGAGAGTTTTTCTATGGACTTCGATCTCCATGGTTTGATTCGTTTACGGACGGAGGTCGTGCGGGTGGAAATGAGGGAGGAAGACAGGCGGTGGGCGGTGCTGTCCAGAACCGCCAACGGAGGAGAAGTCGGCAGAAAAGGAGGTGATGCGAGCGAGGTCTATGACGCGGTGGTTGTCTGCAATGGGCATTACACCGAGCCTCGGCTTGCGGAGATTCCTGGTAACGTTCTAAATCAGTGGTTGTTAGTATGTTCTAATGCCTGTTAACGTTAAGTTGTTCGATGAAATTACTGTCTTGATTGTCAACATGGACCATATGCTAAAATGGTGATGATTTTTCAGCAGTAACTGTACTATATATATGTGATATGTTCTTTTTCAGGCATTGATACTTGGCCAGGGAAACAAATTCATAGCCACAATTATCGAGTTCCGGATCCTTTCCTTAATCAAGTAACTTATCATTTTTCCCTTAGACGTGTCTCATAAAAAAATAGCTTATTAGTTTATGAAAATCCATAAGAACTCTGAAAATTTAGTCTTGTGTTCTTTAGTTTTAAGAGTTTCTTGTGAAGGCAGGTTGTTGTGATAATTGGGAATTCAGCTAGCGCTCATGATATATCAAGAGACATCTCTGGATTAGCCAAAGAAGTCTATATTGCAAGGAGATCAGCACTAGACGAGCCTGCAAGGAAGCTCTCTGGCTATGACAATGTTTGGCTTCTTCCTATGGTAAAGTTTTTCCCCCCAACAAATAGGAACATATTGGATACATGGAGTACAGAAGTTCGTATTGACATATATTAACAGATTTCATGCACAGATATCAAACGCCTGTAACGATGGTAATGTGATATTCCAAGATGGAAGCACCTTCCATGTTGATGTCATCATGCACTGTACTGGGTATGTCCAGAGCTTGAAGCTTTGGTGCCTATTTTCTATTTGATTTAACTGCTTCTCCTAGCTTACATGATCTCATTTTGTGGTGAGAGTTGTTTAGTCACAAAATATGAAATACGAGTCAATGTGATCAGGGATTTATTTTAAAGCTGTTCTATATTATTAGTTTGGTTTGGTTTCATCTTTACAGAAGGCGAAATTTTCGTTAAAGTCACTTTGTCTTGGTTATCCTCTTCTTATAACCTTCTGAACATCTATCATTTTTTGCCTAAAAAATAAATACCAGCTTTCTGTGGCTTTGAAACATTTTCTGATGGTAGGAATAACTGATGTAACAAACACAGATGACTGAAATGTTACTAAGTTTAAGACAATTTTCAGCAAAATGTACTGTAGTTTACAAGAATGGTGACGATTAGATAAACTTAGTTTTTTTAGCTTTCTCAATTTCTGTACATTATTCAATGTGATTATGTTTGTGTGTGGCACAGTTTAAATTGTTTTATAACACCCCATTGGAGAAAACATTTCATAGGCTTCATCGTTAGTATATGGTGCTCTCTAATTTTCTTGTTTCCCATGTTTTTCCAGGTACAATTATGATTTCCCTTTTCTTAAGACTAATGGAATTCTCAATGTGGATGACAATCGCGTTGGACCTCTTTATAAGCACATCTTTTCACCCCTACTTGCGCCTAACCTTTCATTCATTGGAATCCCTTGGAAGGTATAAATGAAATCTCTTATCCCTTGTTGGACCATTTATTGGTGGAACAAATGTAGTTAAACCCAGGAATAAAAATTAGGATAACAAATTCATAATGACGATTCTAACTCAATTAGTTTTTGGTGATAAAATGAGGGATAAAGACATCCCAGTCTTAATTCATTTGCAAATTCTACTGTGTTCCTTTCTTTCGTCAAGCAGCTCCATATTTAAGATCTCCCTTTTGATTCTTAACATACTTGTGACTTATGTCTCAGGTAATTCCATTTCCTTTGTTTGAACTACAAAGCAAGTGGGTAGCAGGTGTTTTATCTGGACGAATCACTCTTCCAGCCAATGAAGAAATGTAGTGTGATATTCCAAGATGGAAGCACCTTCCATGTTGATGTCATCATGTACTGTACTGGGTATGTCCAGAGCTTGAAACTTTGGTGCCTATTTTCTATTTGGTTTTAACTTCTCCTAGATTACATAATTCTCATTTTGTGGTGTGAGAGTTGTTTGGTCACAAAATATGAGTCAATTCTACCGGGATTTAAAAGCTGTTCTGTATTATTAGATAAACTTAAATTTTTTAGCTTTCTCAATTTTCATACATTATTCAATGTTATTATGTTTGTGTGTGGCACAATTTAAATTGTTTTAACACCCCATTGTAGAAAACATTTCATAGGCTTCATCATTAATATATGGTGCTCTCTAATTTTCTTGTTTACCGTATTTTTCAGGTACAAGTATGATCTCCCTTTTCTTAAGACTAATGGAATTGTCAATGTGGATGACAATCGCGTTGGACCTCTGTATAAGCACATCTTTCCACCCCTACTTGCGCCCAACCTTTCATTCATTGGAATTCCTTGGAAGGTAGAAATGAAACCACTTATCGCTTGCTGGTTCGTTTATCGGTGGAACAAATGTAGTTATCCCCAGGAATAAAAATTAGGATAACAAATTCTTATAACGACATCCCAGTCTTAATTCATTTGCAAATTCTACCGAGTGTTGCTTTCTTTTGTCAAGCAGCTCCATATTTGAGATCTTCCTTTTGATTCTTAACATACTTGTGACTTGTGTCTCAGGTAATTCCTTTTCCCTTGTATGAACTACAAAGCAAGTGGGTAGCTGGTGTTTTATCTGGACGAATCACTCTTCCAACCAAGGAAGAAATGTTGGAAGATGTCAAAGCCTCATACTTAGAATTAGAAGTTGTTGGGTGGCCTAAGAGATATACTCACAACTTGTCAACTATCCAGGTGATTTTTTTTGTCCAAAATGTTGACATTTTCTTACAACATATGCAGTCACCAGTGCTAATACAAAAGATTTTCTGGAAAACTTTAAAAAAGATAGAAACTCAACATTTGACAATACAATAGTGAAAAGTACAGGCTTGTTTTTGGAAATTTAAATTATTTGGATAAGGAATTTGAGTTATTATAAAGCTGAAAAGAACAACAACAACAACAACAACAACAAAGCCTTATCCCACTAGGTGGGGTCGGCTACATGGATCATACGACGTCATTCCGCTCATTCGTTGATCCTTGTTCATGAGATTCGACAGGGTTTTACGCTGGCTGTCGGGGCCTAACACAACTCTCCTCTTTTCAGATAATGTGACACATTATTGGTTTTTAAACTCTTAATTCTGAGGCGTAATGATATCTTTTGTTGCAAACTTCATGCTGCTAAAATCAAACAATATCACAATCATATTACTTGCATAAAACTTTGCTTTCTAATTTTATTAGAAGCACTTACACATTGGCATTTGCAGTTTGAATATGTTGATTGGCTTGCGAAAGAATGTGGAATCCCTCCCATGGAAGAGTGGAGGAAGCTTATGTTCTTTGTGGTAGCGAAGAACATATTCGCCTGTCCAGAGAGCTATCGTGACCGATGGGAAGATGATCATCTAGTTGCACAGGCCTAGCATCCGTATCTTCATATTCATTATGTGCAATGATATTTATATTTCCTTGTATTTGTACATTAAGCGGAATAAATATTCCTGAACCATTCATCAAATTATCTTCCTGATCAATAACAGTTATATGTTGTTACATTATTGAATAAAAACATTTGTACCTCGAATGAGCAAAGTTATCGAGCACTACTTTGTTGTATGAAGATTGTGCTGTGGTTATGTGGTATTGTTAGGGGCAGAGGCAAAGGGATTTACATTTACAGGATAGTTGATAATTAGGTCTGACATTTCACATGACGTTTTATTTTCATAATTGGAATACTGAGTGTAAGAAGCTTAAAACAATAAGAAAGAAATGTGTATTTGTTTCTCAGATGTGTGTGTTCTTTTTTTTTTATTTGGTTAGTTTTGATATCTAAATCGAATAGATATTTACCAACAATTATGACATTTCGTTTGGCATCCTCTTTTTGCATCATGATATTTCTGAACCTTATGCAATTTAATGAATTTAAAACTTCATTTTACAAATAAATCCCTACCAAACGAGATATCTCTCTATTAAATGGAATACAAAACTCCAGAGCCAGAAGAAGAACTCATCGTCCATGCGAAGAGGACGTCCAATTTTCCAAACTCCTTGTATATTTCTTTACTGTAATATATAATAGAATAAAATGTACTGTAAATTGCATGTGGCATATGAAATATGAAATATTGAAAGTTCAAAATATTAATAGTCATTAAACTGGGTAAATATTATTAATGTACAAAGAAATAGTAACAATAAAAAAATATAACAAATTAAACTATCAATATGAAAATTCATCTTTTATTTTGTAAAGGAAAACTAATAAAAAAGAAAACAGTGAAGAAAATTGATATAATGGTTATATACGAATTTCACAATTAAAATATGAAATTATAAAATTATAATACGGAGAATATGGAAAAGAAATTATTCATTTCACGTAAGTAAGTAAATCTAAAAAATATAATTAAACAGCATTGACATTGCATTTATACAAAGAAAATTTAAATAATATCCATATGTATTAGAAATTATCAAAAAATCTTAATGACATCACAAAAAGAGAAAATAGCATGCAGATGATTAATTGAAAATAACATTGACATTTTTAACAAATTTGATAGACTAGTTTATATATTTTTACCACTATTTTTTACCACTCAATAACGAAGAGCGATTGAGATAATGGAGTTGAACAGTAAAAATCCAGATCACTATATTAAAAAAATTGATAAACCAAGCGAGACTGAGCCTCAAGCCTTCGTTGGGAGCTAGTAGCTCCAGATTCGAATCTTTGAACCACCGGAAATTAACCTTCGTTATTCTATCTTTCCGACTATGGATTAATCAAATGTTAGTAGTCTTAGACATCATAGATCTTTCGTAATTTCGGGCCGGCACAAAAAAAATTGATATTATTTTTAGTTATTTTGTCGGTACGCGCATTGACTTACTCGAAATATGATTAAATGGGAATAAACTATTTATTATCTGATCAAATTATAACATCATATCTCAAACTTTTATTTTTCATTTATATCTATTTCTATAAAAGACTTAATGGACGTATCCTCTTTTAAATGAGATAAAAAAATTTAAAGAATCAGATTTAAAATTTTTAAATAAAAATGAATAAGATAAAATCCATAAATTTTTAATTTAATAAATAAAAATATAAAGTATACGATGTCCTTCCTTTAAAGACTTAATGGACCTTCATTTTTTAAAGTCCAAATTTTATAATGTCCCAAAGTTTACCTATGATAGCCTGTTTTTTATTTTCTTAGCTAATTATTTCTGTATTTCTAATTTAAAATTCTTAGATAGTTATTTCCGTATTTTCTAAGTTAAATAAAGAAACCAAAGATAATTATTTGAAATAAACTATTTTCTTTCACCTTTTACCTTTTCTAAGTTATAATTGTTTCCACAACTAATAGTAAACTATCATTTTTTTTATTTTTAATTCTGAATTATCCAAATTTAACAATAAGATTCTTTCAAGTTCCATTAAAAATCCCATTAATATATATTTTTAATAATTATGAAATATTTTTTCCCTTCCTTTCTTATTTGAATGAAAATATCTTAGAAAAGAAAATAATGAATCAGGGTAGAAGTGTGATCTAATAATATGATTTAATATTTTAGACAATATTATGTTCATGATGATACTGTTATTTTTTAAATAATATTACAAAAATAATGGTAAAATTGATATTTCATAAATAATAAAAAGTAACTATTATCTTGGATGAAAATTTAATTGAAGATTATGTGAAAAATATTATACTTCAATGGGAGTTTAAAAAACAACTCTAACCCCTCCGTTAGTTAATTGCTAAACATACCCTAAGGAAACGTCTAATGGAACCCTATATTAATTCCCCGAGGTTATGATTGCATGCCATATCTAGCAATTCTTATGAAGATTAAATGAGTAGTATGTTCATAGTCAACCGACTATTTCAATGATAATTTATTTAATATGTTCTTACGTGGTACAAAGCATAATTTCCTTTTCAAATATCATTCGCTCCACAATTGCTTATTGTCTTTGCATTAGGAGATTTAAGAAGAACCCTAAGTAATTAAAATACCATGGTTGGTAAAAATTAAAAACATTGTTATGTTATATACATTTTACTTTGTTCTTCGTTTCTTATGCTGATGCGGGTTAATTGGATATTCAAGAACGTAAAAAAAAATGTAAAAAAAAAAAGCAATCGTGGCCCTCATACATAGGGGTGCTGACTCGACGATTCGACTCGATCCCAATTCGGCGATGGTGCGAGACAAGTACGAAATAGAAAATTTCAACTCGAGTGAACCCAATTTTTTTATTATTTATATTTTGTTCTTCAATTTTAATCCTATACTTGATTTATAATTTAAAAAGTAAGAAAATAGAATATTTTAATTATTAAGAAATAATATTCAAATATTTAGAAAATATTTTTATAATAATTATTAAATAATTTTTATATTAAAATAATAAATATAAAAATAAAAAGATTGTCGAATAATCCAATCATCCGATTTGATCCAATTGGAATCGAATTGGGTTGGATCATATTTTCTACCTTTAGATTTTTTGATCCATCCCGATCAAATTTAATTAAATCAAATTAAATTTATTTATGGGACGAATTGAATTCGACCCATAAACACGCATATCCATATCAATTTGTATGTCGTATATTCATTTTTTTCGTACAAAAAATTTTCTTGCAGGTCGTAGCTGATTCTCTTGTTCAAATCTATCAATAGAACATTACCATATTGATTTTTTTATATATTTACTTTTGGTTCACTTCGTTATTCCATTTCATAAAAGCGACAATGAAGAAGATTACAATTATTGTGAAGACATTTGCAGGCAAATCAAATTGGTCCGGTTATTTTAATTTTTTTTTGTAATCAGCCCCGTGTCCGGTAAGCAATGCCGACGATCCAAGTCGTACGATATTAAAAAGTGTATTATTTACAAATTAGAGGTTGGTCCATCAATGAGCCCAATTAATTAGATTAGGTTCGCTCATATTGTGTACCTGATAATGACAAATAAGATTTTCAACAAAAATATTTTATATTCATAAGAATTTGAATTAGATATTTTGTTTAAGCGAGAATGAACCACTTATCACTCATCCTAATTGTAACACATTCAAAATCAGCCCTTTTGCCACGTAGGCAGTCAGAGTGACTAAGGGAACGCTACACTGTCTACTGCTTCCTTGACTTTGACTAGTCAACAAGTGGTACACATGGCAATAGAATAATAGAGAACAAATGCTATAAAGGAGTTGAAGAAGAAATATCATTGGAAAATCAAAAGGTGTCACATTTATTGGAGTTGTTCAAAAGAAAAGGGAAATTTAGATAATTCAAATAGTTCGTGCAAATATTCACATATGCAAGGTTAAAAGAGGAAATTCAATATCTTTTGAAATATAAAAACTCATAATTCAGATAAGAAGATAAAAGAGCAGAAAATTGTAGAAATGGGCGAGTCATGTGCAGGGGTCCTCGAGCTCTGCGCCCTCCATCACCTTCTTAAGCAGGGTTCTCACCTGCAAAATCACAATACAAGGGTATAAAATATTCGTGAGCTAAACGTCCAGTACACATAGATACATAGACGATAAAATGAGAATCAGATCATAATGACAATGACAATCACTAGCGTCCGTGCTTTTAATCAATAGTCTCAATATCTTGATAACAGTGGGCCATGGATAATATTTAACCATGTTTATATTTTGTTCATTATCATGTCAATACATTGCTCTGTACTTTGCCCTACTATACATTATCATGCTTTACTTTATTCTGTGTAACATTACGTCTTTTACATTACTATGAAGTTGTTATCTTATGCGAGCTCGACTTAATTAAGTGGGAAGCTAGAGGTGCCTCTATGTATTATGGAGCCAGGATGCCCATAACAAGGAAGGTGTATGCTAAAGCATACCCGTTTCGGAATATAGGTGGGAGATGACCTG
This sequence comes from Pontederia crassipes, assembly GCA_030549335.1. Taxonomy (NCBI): domain Eukaryota; kingdom Viridiplantae; phylum Streptophyta; class Magnoliopsida; order Commelinales; family Pontederiaceae; genus Pontederia; species Pontederia crassipes. The sequence goes on along the minus strand of CM060196.1, from coordinate 62,922,306 downwards.
CACTTCAGGAACAGTGATCGTTACGGACCTGTAGCTTCACTATCTTCTCAGTTGAGCTACCTCTCCCTCTGGCACTATACTTTGTAATTCATGTAATGCTCCCGTGGGGGAAGAGTGCGTCAATATGTCATCCTTATTCGGAGCACAGGTGGGAGAAGGTCTGTGGTCCAGGAGCAGTGGTACTTAATACGTATGTGCATTGTCTCCTCAGTACAGTTACATGCCCCTCTCTATACCATATCTTGATCTCTGATGTGTACTATCGCAGTACATAGCTATTCCGTTATTTCATCTTTACTTTACTTATCTTTTTTTCCATATGTGAAGTTTAGAATCATAAATTAGAAAAGGGGCAAGGTCGAATCCCCTTTTTGTGAAAGAAAGGCCAATTACTTATCTTACCATATTGGACATGGCCTCAAGAGTATTTCCGTCTTTTACATCAGGATTCACGATCGTTCTTCTCTAGACCGGTTGATGCGTGTAGAATTGATAGCAAATGTTAGCAAGTGTACTAGTCGTTCAAGTAATAAAGTGAATGAGTAGAGTTATTATTCCCACGAGGACGATTAATAACTTAGATTTGATTTTAACCTTGTTAATTAAGAAATTAAGAAAATATATGAGTTCAGATATGAATAAAAGGAAAATAACAAAAATAAAAGAAATGATCACTTGGAGAAATAATGATTTGATGATTAAGGCACCTAATTATCACCACTATAATGTAATGAATTTTCTCAACTTAGAATTAGTTGAATCAATAATAAAGTGAATTCTCAAAATCAGTTAACCAATATTTCAGGCTTTAACTATTATCTTATGAATAATTAAAATAAATCAATCCTTTCAGTTTTTAATTTACTTAATTAAATCATAAGATGCATTCAATCGGAATTAATATTAAGGACTTTCTCAAGTCACCTTAATAACTACACAAATTATGTTTCTTTTTATTTCCCTAATTGTGGCATGCAATAAATAAGATCGATCATATAAACTATTATGAAAATAATCACTTCTTCTCAGATAGCAATCAAATCATAAATCATAGAATCAAAAGAAACCATTAAACATGAAATTGCAATGCTATTAAAGATTCAAACCAAACTAATATTAAGAAAGACTCCAAAACATAAATATGGCTCAACTAGAATGACCCTAATAAAGGAATAAATATGAGAATAACAACATCAAATCTAATATAAAACGATTAGGAAAAGAAAACGAAGAACTCTGGCAGCCACTGTGCATGTGCTCTCGCGAGTTTCCGGCGGAGCTTCGCTATTGTTCTCGATCTTCTCCTCTTTCTATGCTTCAAAACTATTCTCCAAGGATACTTTTCCAAGCCTTCTTCGCTTCCTTTTATAGGTTTTCTCATCCTCCAAGGAAAGAAATTGAAAATATATCTAAAAAGTGGATAAAATGACTTTAAAATGGCCTAACAGACTGCCATCACGGTCGTGAAAGGCTCCGTCACGACCGTGACAGAAGGTTGAGAAATACTTAGCCATTTTTTTTGCTGAAAATTGTCCGCCACGGCCATGACAGAAACTGTCACGGCCGTGACAGTAACTTAGTCACATTTTTGCCTATTGGATCTTCCTGTCATGGCCATGACAAGAACTGTCACGGCCGTGACAGTCTTCTGAGTTGTTTTAGGCATTTTCTTGTTTTGATTTCGACATTTTCTCATATCCTGCCATGAATAATTTCTAGATTTAGGTAGAAATCAAATCTAAATGAAATTATATGAAAACAAATCAAAACTCCCCCTTTTCTAAATATAAAAACATTCTAAAATGCTAATCAAATAGCCTAAACTAATGCATAATTTTTCGTGCATCACCGATCGACCGTTCTTAGTGGACCGATCGATCGTGATTGTCGGACAGGTCGACCACTCCAGATGGATCGGTCGACCGATCATATGCTCGATCGACTACTCCCACGCGCCGAGCCGATCGACCGTTCACCGAGAATCGGTCGGTCGATCGTTGCACGTTGAGAGGCCACGGTATCGATCGACATAGGAATCGGTCAATCGACCTTGCACGAATAGCCTTGACAGCTTCCCTCGGATCGGTCGACCGATCTTGTCGAATCAGTTGACCGATCATGTCAAATCGGTCGACTGATCTTACGGCCATCCTTGATCTATGCAAATCGGTTTTCACTCAGAATTGATCGACCGATTTCAGCGAGCAGAACAGAGTGTCGATTGTCTTCCTCATTTTCGGCTGACCTCCGGTCATCGGATTCCGAGGCACAATATGAAAAATGTTGCTACGATTATGTAGGTCACAATGGAATCTTAATACATAGCTAATGATAAACGTTTTATCGTCTAGGGGATTTTACGTCTACGATACCTTTTTCGAATGAATTTCGTTCGTCGAAGCCGCTGTTGACGATCTGCTCAACTCCGGTCATCCTTGGCTAGTAGAAACATGTGCCTGGCCTTCACGAATGCGTCGAGGTTGCTACTGTGCATTGAGGAACGTCGGTTCATCCGTGCTCTCATTCACCTGTGCGTTCGTCATTCGTTGTTCGCCGGTCGACTTGAGCAGAAGAAGAAGGAGGTGTAGAGGAGGGGAGGCAACCGAGTGAGGAGCCCAAAAAGGCATGCGGCCCCCTCCTCCTGCTCTCTTATGGGGCTCCCTCACCCCCACTCGTGGGACCGAGTCATGGGGGAAGTGGGGGAGAGAGATTCGGGGAGTTAGATCGATTCTCTCGTTTACCTCCTTCTCTATTTTTTTATTTCGAATTTGACTTTTAAAAATGGAAAAATGAAAGGGTCGGGTGTTATATCACTACCCCCGAATTTAAATCAAGGTTAGGACTTACCGAATAGTCTAAAAATTTTTTAATGCATCTCTGACTCTATTTCCTATGTTGCTTCTTTACCCCGATGATGTTTCCATGCTACCTTGATCAATGTCACTGTCTTCTTTCCTTTTTGGACTTCCTGATATTTTGATATGTCTATGGGTTGCATTTTTGGAGTAACGAGATGTTGAAGACATTATGCACTCTGACGTACGCCGGAGGTAACGCCAGCCTACATGCTGAATCACCAATCATATCTAAAATTTCAAAGTGACCCACATACCTTGGGCTCAATTTTTCTTTCTTGCTAAATCTCATCACACCTTTGGTTGGTGAGACTTTGAATAAGACTTGTTCACCAGCCTTGAATGTGTGCTCTCGACTTCCGATCTGGAGCAGACTTCATCCTTTTCTTTATCAGTTCAATCCGATCCGTATATTATTAGGTCTGCTTGCGGAATTCAATGCTCAATAACTTTCTTTCGCCTACTTCTCCCTATTATGCCGGGGAGCAACATTGTCAACCATATAAAGTTTCAAATATGGACATCTCTATGCTTGCATGATAACTATTGTTATAAGAGAGTTCGATTAGGGGAAGATGATTATCCTACTTACCATGCTAGTGTAAGGCACATACCCGAAGCATATCTTCAAGTGTCTGGATAGTTCTCTTTGATTGGCCGTTCGTCTGTGGGTGAAATGCAGTACTATATCACAGCCTTGTCCCGAAAGCATTTTGAAGACTCTTCCAAAATCTTGCGGTGAATATGGAATTCCTATCCGACACGATGACTGATGGTATTCCATGGAGTCTGACGATCTCCTGCACATAAAGATCCATCAGGCTATCAAGTGGCTGCTTTACTTTGATGGGTAGGAAGTGGGCTGATTTAGTAAGTCAAACCACTACTACCCAAATAGCATAGTGTCCCTTCTGAGTTTGGGGGAGGCCCGTGATGAAATCCATAGCTGTCTTCTTTCATTTTCATTGGGGGATCCCGAGGCTCTTCAGTGTGCCTTGTGGTTTCTGACAATGTTGTTGCGACCGGACCGGCCGATCAGACCGTTGACTGGGCAACAACATGGCCCACATCAGCCCCTAAAATCGAAAACCATATTGAACCGAGTTGGACCGGTCAAAACCGGATCAAGCCAGAGAAAACTGGATCAAAGCGCGTTTTTAGACCATCCGATTAAAAAAAAAGAAAAATAAATAAAACCTAACCAAAACCAAAATGGTCGGCCGAAATAACCTAATCGCACGATCCCTCCTAATCTTTCCTACTTGCGGCAAGTCGGTGTACGATCCCTAAACTCGACAGTCGATGTACGATCCCTAAACTCGACCGTCGACGACGACTTTGACGGTGGCGGAGGCAAGCGCGGGCGCGGCTCTTGCGGTGGCAGAGGCAACTCGGCCTCGACGAAAACTCCGGGGCAGCTCGGCGAGAAACTTCGGCCTCTGAGGTGAATCTAGCGCGATTTCGGCAACGCCGCAGCGGTGAAGTGGAACGACTCGAAAGTTGAACCATAAACTCGATGGCTCGACGCACGATCCCTACTCCGATGTGTGATTCCGACACTGGAGGAGACAAATTGGCGAGAAACTCTGGGGGCGCGCATCTCTGGCGGTGGCGGAGGGAAACTGGCGAAAGAATCTGAGGCGTGCGATTCTGGCAGCGGTGAAGTCGAACCCAAAGGTCCCTATTCCGGCAGTGAAGTCGACGAGCTCCTGGTAGTGCAACCAACAAAAATGGTAAATGATCTCTTATTTTTAGTTTCATTTTAGTTTCCTTCATCCTTAATTCTCATCTTCGTCCACGATCTCCCCGACTTCGACCATCTCCGACTGCCAACACCCCCACTTCGACCAACACTCCGACCACCCAACCTGCTGCGCGCGAAGTGCCATCCCTGAGGCCAGGCCGTGGGCGTTCCCGATCACGGCGGCGCGGCCGTTCTGGCTGCGATGCTCGCGGTGTATGTCCCATGCCAAACATCATCGTCGGTCGTGCAAGCCGAACTATCGAACCATAAGGCCACCTTACCTTCTTGTGCGCTAGCTTCGCAGGGCTGCTGTATTGCGTGATAAAGCATGAATGAGTGTATGTTAGAGAATGATAGTGTGAACTTTGAATTTTGATTTTGAAGTTATGGCATGTGATTGTGAATTTGATATGTGAACTTATGAACTTTGAATTTTGATATTGAAGTTATGACATGTGAAATTAAATTTATGGATATATGAAGTTTGAATTTTAATTTTGAAGTTATACCATATGAACTTTAGTTGTTGGCTTGTTGTTAGTTATTAATGTTTATTATTTTGTTATTACTTGTTAGAATTTAAAATATTATGATGTTATTTCATTACAATTTTTTAAGTGATTGTGTCTAAATTTTTTGGGTAGATGTTTAAATTTGATGGATTATATTAAATAATAATATTTTATTATTAACCGATCTGACTTGTCGGTCTGACCGGTCCGACCTAAAACGGAGCCTTTTCCGCTTCGTTGTCCGGTCCGGTCGTGACAACATTGGTTTTTGGTGTTTCACCTTGACTTGCTAGCAAACTATGCATCTAGATACGTACTCTGCGATTTCCTTCTTCATACGAGGCCACCAGAACTTCTCTGTACATCTTTCTACATCTTTGCACTTTCAGGATGGATAGCGAACTCTGACTTGTGGCATTCATCCAAAACTTCCCTCCTTAGCGCCGAACTATTAGGTACCCATAATCGCTCACGTTACCGAATGCCACCATCTGAGAAGACTTTGAAATTATTTACTTTCAGGCTTATCTTTATCATCATGGATTGGTAGTCGGAGTCTTCAACTTGTGCCACAATGATCCTTCCGATAAGGTCAAGCTCAATCTGCTGCATCATTATGAGCGAACCATTAGGCCTTACCTTAGGAGCCCACTTGAAGAGTTCCTTCATCATCTCATATTGTCGGAGTCGCATGAAGGCCACTGAACCTTTTCACTTCCGATTAAGGGCATCAGCTACTGAATTTGCCTTGTCGGAATGATAATTGATGACAAACTAGTAGTCTTTTAGTAACTCCATCCAACATCTTTGACACATATTAAGGTCTCTTTGTATGAACACATACTTCAAGCTCTTATTATCTGTGTAGATCATGAACTGTTCTCCGTATAGATAATGTCATCAAAGCTTGAGAGCAAAGACCACGACTGCTAGCTCGAGGTTATGAGTCAAGTAATTGACCTCATGTTTCTTCAACTATCTTGATGCATATGTTACCACTTTTTCACGTTGTATCAAAACACATCCCAGTCTTGTACCGCTAGCATAACTGTAGATTATATATCCATCATTGCCTGATGGCAGGGTGAGTATAGGTGTTGAGGTCAGTCGCTTCTTCAATTTTTGAAAATTTTTCTCGCATTTTGAGGACCAAATAATTTTTTCTCATTTTCTTGTCAGCTTGGTCAGCGATAGTGCTAATATAGAGAAATCTTTAATGAACCGTCTGTAATATCCTGCCAAGCCGAAGAAGCTTCTTATCTCTGAGACATTTTTTGGCTATGTCCAGTTTGACACTGCTTCAACTTTGGTCAGGTACACTGAAATTCCATCATTGGAGACAATGTGACAAAGGAACATCATCTCCTCCATTCAGAATTCACATTTAGAAAACTTTGCATATAGTTTCTTTTCTCGCAAAGTTTTTAAGAAAAATCTCAGATGCTCCTTATGTTGCTCCGCACCGGACCAGTCCATGAATGTTGCTGGAGTATTAGTTAATTCAAACGGCATAACTAGAAACTCATAATGTCCATACCATGATTTGAATGTCATCTTCGGAATATCCTCTTCTACTACTCTGAGCTGGTGGTCTCCGCTTCTCATATCGATCTTGAAGAATATCTTGGCTTTGGAGAGGTGATCGAACAAGTCATCAATACGAGATAGAGGATACTTATTCTTTATCATGACCTTGTTGAGCATCTGATAATTTATACAGAGTCTCATTGAGCTATCCTTTCTTTACGAAAAGGACCGAAGCGCCCCATGGTGACACGCTGAGTCGGATGAAACCCTTGTCCAATAGCTCCTAAATCTGAGTCTTCAGCTCTTTCATTTCTACGGGAGCCATGCGATATGGAGCCTTGGAAATTGGAGTTGTGCTGAATAATAGTTCGATGTGGAAATCGACATTTCTTTTGGACGGTAGACCACTAACATCTTTTGGGAATACATCCGGAAATTCCCTCACAATTTTTGCGTCTTGCGAGGTCTTGGTAGGTGTTTCTATCTTAGTCACGCTTGCCAGAAATCCTCTACAGCCTTGTTTAAGAAGCTTCTGAACCTTCATTGCAGACACTATGATCTTCGGTTCTTTCCGGTGTATACTTTTGACCGTGACTCTTTCCTTGACGTGTGCTTCTATAATCACTTTCTTTACAGAATGAAAGCATCATGACGAGTGAGCCAATCCATGCCCAGTGTGACGTCATAATCCCTCATAAGTATTATGATCAAGTCAGGAAGGAAGTTTTTTTGTCAATTCCTACCGATACATCATGTAGGTATCTGGTAGTCCGTAGTGTTCCTTGTGGGGTAAGAATTATCATATTGAGTTCTAACTTCACAATAGGTAATCCCAAAATTATAGCACACTCTTCTGATATAAAAGAACGAGTGGCTCCAGAATCAAATAAAACATTAGTAGGTAGCTTGGCTATACATAGCGTACCTCGAATGACATCAGCGTCATTTTGCGGAGCATCTTCTTCCAGATTGAAGAGCCTTCCTTGTACCAGGAGTTTGTGTCGTGGACAGTTGACAGATATGTGGCCCACCTCGTCATAATGGTAGCATGCACCCATCGTCATGCGGCATTCTCCGACGTGATTCTGCCATAAGTATTGCATAAAACCCGCTCACCTTGTGCGGGTTGTGCCTGAGGGCCATGGGCTGTTGTTGTCTCTGTTGTGCCGATTGCCTTGCCGACTGTTGCGAGGTCCTCTAATCTTGGAGTTGTTGGTGTTGTTGACATGGCGCTTGCTGAGATTCACGTGATGGTGGTAGAGGTTGTCGGAGCTGTTGTCCATAACGGGGCCGATCGTACAGTTGTGGGGCTGGGTACGATCGGATACGATTATCCCGTCGTTGGTCCCATCGTTGTTGGTGGTGGTCGTTTCTCCGGAATTGTTGCTATTGTAAACCTTGACCCACCTCCAACTGTCCTCATCTAGTCCATTGTAACTCTTGCTAGTCCCTTTTAGTCATGGTGGCCAGCTGAGCTGTCTCAGTCAAAAGTTTGAAGTTGTCGGATCCCTCAGGCTCGGATTCAACCCGTCAATAAAATGGTTGGTTTTCTCTTGCTCGTCCATGGTTAGCTTTGAGTACTTCTGTAGATGAGCATACTTGGTTAGATACTGAGGCACAGTCATCGTCCCCTGTGACAGGTTCAGAAACTCCTGCTGCTTTAACCTCCTCTGGAAAGCAGGGAAGAAGCGTGCTTCAAACAACCGCCGGAATTCTGACCACAGAACAACCTTGACACCTGCGAACTCAATCGCCTTGGTCACCTTCCACCAGTTTTTGGCATCCTTGATAAGGATATCGGCGGCAAAGATCACTTGCTTATGGTCTGGGCAATCGAGCAGTTCGAATTTATTTTTCATAGTGTCTATCCATTGCTCGACCAAGTCAATGTCTCCCTCGCTGCTATAGGTCGGCGGCCTCAATCTCCAAAATTCTTGTATCATATATGGGGTGGAAGCTGTCGTTCCTGTCGTTCTGGTTGGGGAGGAGGATGCTGGATCCTCTCATCATTGTGGCCCTCAGCCTCATCATTTAGTTGATGCATTCTTTAGGGAGGTATCTCTGAGAGACAATGCAATTAATGAGAAACTGTGAATAAGGATGTTTTTTAAATCAAAATAAACTTTATTCTTTTATTGCATTCACCAGCCCAATAAACAAATAATCCTCATAACAATGCTAAACCATCGTAATGGGTCTTATTCATAAAAAAATAAAACATCTAACTAAAACTGATGACTATGTGACTCTGGTTCAGTAGTCCCAACATCCTGAGGGATTCAGGCAGTCCTAGAAGTAGTGCCCAAACTGTCTGCACTATATGTAATAAGTGAGTCTTTCTTCTAGTAGTAAGTTGGGCTTGATCAAGCAGGATGCCTCATCTCCTGGCTCCAGCTCGGATGTCTCCTCTTCTAGCTAGGAGCCACCGGGAAGAAGTTGATTCACGCGTGGAAGGGACATCAGTGGTACATTACTCTCCACACTCTTCGAATCAGAGTGCTCATGTTCTGTTGGTGCCGCATTCGCGCCCTCGCCCTCACCCACGACTCTGACTGTGAGCTAGTCTTCGTTCCTATTCTTGGGGAGTTGGGGCATGCATTTGTGATTCCATCACAAAAAGAACTCTCTTCCCCCTCGGACAACTCGGGATGTAATGTGTCGAGAAGGCATCTCTAAGAATGAATTAACTCAGTAATATAAGAAGAATCTATGTGAGGGATTTACTTAGTAATTACTTGAGGAATGGAGTCGCAGTTGCTCAGAATACTTGCACATGACTTTACTGTGACCATGAGACATTTATGGACAATGATGACAATGCAACGATCTATATTCTACTATGAACAATAATGACACTTGGTCTATACTCTACTATGAACATTGGGGAGCCACGAATTTAGGCTCTCATATCAAACTGTAACGCCCCAAAATCAACCCTTCTGCCACGTAGGCAGTCAGATTGATCAATGGAGCGTTACACTTGCTTCCTTGACTTTGATCGGTCAACAAGTGGTACACGTGGCAATAGAATAATAGAGAACATATGATATAAAGGAGTTGCAGAAGAAATATGATGGGAAAATCAAAGGGTGTCACATTTAATGGAGTTGTTCAAGAGAAAAGGAAAATTCAGATAATTCAAATAATTCGTGCAAATATTCACATATGCAAGGTTAAAAGAGGAAATTCAATATCTTTTGGGATACAAGAACTCATGATTCAGATAAGAAGATAAAAGAGCAGAAAGTTGTAGAAATGGGTGAGTCATGTGCAGTGGTCCTCGAACTCTGCGCCCTCCATCACCTCACTAAGCAGGGTTCTCATTTGTAAAATTCCAATACAATGGTATGGAATACCCATGAGCTAAACGCCCAGTACACATAGATACATACACGATAAAATGAGAATCAGATCATAATGACAATGACAATCACTAGCGCCCGTGCTTTTAATCGATAGTCTCAATACCTTGATAACAGTGGGTCATGGATAATATTTATCCATATCTATACTTTGTTCATTATCGTGTCAATACATTGCTCTGTATTTTGTCCTGTTATACATTATCATGCTTTGCTTTATTCTGTGTAACACTATGTCTTTTACATTACTATGGAGTTCTTGAAGTTCGTTATCCTATGCGAGCTTGACCTAATTAAGTGAGAAGCTAGATGTGCCTCTATGCATTGTGTAGCCAAGATGTCCATAATAGGGAAGATGTATGTTAAGGCATACCTTTTTTGAAATATAGGTGGGAGATGACCTGCACTGTCACGGACGTGCCCTAGAAATATCATTTGTGCATAATCATATATTTAATTAACATACTAAGTTAGTTGGGATGTCCATTTAGTGATATTTGTATATAGTAATTAATATTTTGATTAGTGCATAATGATTACTTAATTATCGATAAACTTTACAAAGTAATTATATAGGGTTATTAGGAATAAATCATAAAATTACTAAATCATATGATATATATGTTTAAATAAGATTAAGTAAGCTTAATTAGGGTTAAAACACTTAGTTATGACAAAAAAATATGATTGGTCATCACTTAAGTTCCAAGCAGCTGAGGCAGACAGGTGAGAGATGCTCAAATAAATATTTTTCCAAATTGCCATAAGACCTTAAAAATTTCTGGAAAAAATATATAAGCCACTTAACATTATATTTTCACCATAGAAAAATTACCAGAGGAAGAACACGAGGGAACCGACCTGGGGAAAATCAGGAACGTCGGCTGTTCCAGGTGAGTTTTGATCCGAAAATTTTTTTTCTGATTGAGAGAATCATTACTCAGTGATAAACAAACCATAAATTATGAAATTTTGTAATCACCTAAAAAGGAGTTTTATAAAGGAAGTTATGAACTTATCTTCGCAAGTCACTCAGCCTGTCCTGAGTCTGATATAAGTTCTATTTGTAAATTAGGGCACGCTAGAATAGAGTGAATTAGAGTTTGAAATTTGAATATGCTTAAACAGAAATTCTAAGGGTTCGGTGATAGGTGGAATCATCCTATTTGAACTTGTATTTTGGAAGAAATGAATTTTTCATTTCATAGTGATGCTTCTGTCAGATTCCAGGACATTGACAGATTACGATCCGAATTAATTATTTTTATTCTAAGTCTATATAGCGAGTTAAATTCTCTAATTTTTATGACAAAACAATTATGAAGTCTAGTTTTCAAAAAAATTAAGCACTAGTTAAATGGACAAGTATGAAGAAACATATAAATCAATATTTGAATGACACACAGTCTGCCAGGGCACAAACCCTAGGTCAGATTGCTTGGGATGTTCTGACTTACTCACTTGGACTTAGATAATGATATTTGGGGGTTGAAAACTTTAGTATGTCTAGTTTCTAATTAATCCAAAATCATAAGATTTTTCCATGTGATTAAGAAGTTATGAATTATTTATTGACAGACACTCAGTCTGAAATCCTGAAATAGCTCTTAGTTAAGCTTTAGAGAATTAAAAAGTTGTGGAATAGCTTATGAATACAAATGGCTGAAGTTAGAAATTGGTATTAGAGGAGGTTATATGCATTTTAGAGTGCATAAGTATTCATACATCATGAGCATGCATTGCATATTACCTTACTAGTGATTGGAAAGTAAGAAAACATTATTGTTTGTAGGAAAATTTCAAGTTGCAAGTGAAAGGGAGAAAATCTAATAAACCTTCTTGAAGTGATAAAGTACAAGGTGAGTGGATAAATTTACAACATAGAAAAATATTATATGTTAATTCTTTTATTTATGGTATTACTTCAAGCAAAGCTTATTATTATTATTATTATTATTATTGAAACATATCTTAAGATATGAAAAGTATTTACGATATGTTTCAAGGATTTCATATGAGATGGAGTAACATCCTATACAAAAATATTTTCAGGGAACAATGCTTGTGAAGTGAAAATAAGTTTTATTTGATAATGATATGAGATTATGACATGTGTATTTTGATATTATTAAACTCCATGTGTTCATTAGTCATGCTATTTGAAAAAGGTTTTTGGGACCACATTCGATATACATGAAGCTTTTGGGACGTATATCGGGTGTCTTTGCCCTTTGGGGGCTGCTCTGCATGCACGTATTGACCCATGATCGCTCTGCGTATTTGAGAATCATGATTGGATGACACACAATCATGATTGAAATACGTATTGACCCATGATTTGCTCTGCGTATCTGAAACTTTTGATTATGAAGCTCTGCTTAGCTGTATGACACACAATCATAGAGGGATATGTATCGACACATGATTTGCTCTGTGTATTCATGACTCTTGATTATGAAGCTCTGCTTAATTGTATGACACATGATCATAGAGGGATACGTATTGACTCATGATGAGTATGTGCAATGACACATGTGTGAAGTTTAAATATGAAAATTATGATATCTTGAGTTACTTTTACTTCTATGAAAGTTCATATAATTTGACAAGTTATGCTATATGTGATATGCTTTAAATGTTTTCTCATATGAAAGAAATGTGGTTATTTAAATAATATATGCACTCGTATTGTTCTCCTATGTTGTACTTTTATTCCACTCACTGAGGAAATGATTGTTGTTCATAATATTCATTTTAAATTTTTCAGCACTCATAAGTTCTCGAGTTGAGTCGACTCGGAGCTTGATTTTGGTGCATATAGAAGAGGTCGAGCCGCTGGAGCACTTTAATCCCCTTCACTTTTGATTTTTTTAAGCATGCATATGTAATAGATCTTCTTAGATGTTATAACTAAGTGTGAGAAACTTTTTGTAATGTTGTATAAGACTTGATCCTGTGAGATTATATGTGAGATGATTTGCGAAAAAAATGACAATATGTGAATGTCATATCTTATAGTTTTTTAGTAAACTTTGATATTATATATGTGTCTTTTATATGTATTGACAAATAACATAAGATAAATAAGGAAGGAGATTTTGTCGATTTTATTTTTGGAATTAATAATCATAGCTAAGAGTGTGATGATTGGAATTAGAACTTAGTCACAGAGTTTGTGTGACATGCACCCCAGGAACAGTGATCGTTACGGACCTGTAAGTTTCATGTCTCCTCAGCTGAGCTATTTGTCCCTCTGACACTATAATTTGTAATTCATGTAATGCCCCCGTGGGGAAAGAGTGCGTCAATATGTCACCCCTATTTGGAGCACGAGTGAGAGAGGGTCTGTGGTCCAAGAGTAGTGGTAGTTAATACCAGCTGTCTCCTGAGTACAGCTGCATGCCCCTCTCTATATCATACATTGATATTTACTATGTACTCTGGACGGCACATAGCTGTCTCGTTATTTCATCTTTACTTTACTTATCTTCTTTTTCATTTGTGAAGTTTAGAATCATAGATCAGAAAAAGGGCAAGGTCGAATCTCCTTTCTATGAAATAAAGGCTTATTGCTTGTCTTACCATATTGGACATTGCCTCAAGGGTATTTCCATCTTTTACGTTAGGATTCACGATCCTTCTTCTCTGGATGGGTCGACCGTTCCTAGTGAATCGATCGACCGTGATTGTCAGACTGCCCCGATCGGCCGATCATATGCTCGGTCGACTACTCTTGCACGTCGAGCTGGTCGACCAGCCCCGATCGACCGATCATATACTCGGTTGACTACTCTCGCACGCCGAGCTGGTCGACCGTTCACTGAGCATCGGTCGGCTGATCGATGCGTGTTGGGAGGTCGCGGGATCGGTCGACTGTTTCTATGGAACCGGTCGACCGACCTTGCACGAATAGTCTCGACGACTTTCGTCGAATCGGACAACCGATCATGTCGAATAGATCGATCTTACGGCCATCCTTGATCTATGCAGATCAGTCGACTGTTTGCACGGAACTGGTCGACTGTTCGCTCGGGGGATGAGACCGATTCTCTCGTTCCCCTCTTTTTTTTTATTTCGAATTTGACTTTTAAAAATGGGAAAAGAAAGTTGGTTATTTTGAATTTTGATTAACTTAGTTCAAAACATGATATTTAATAACGTGCAAACGCGGGCATCAAACAATTCTAATTAATGATGTCGTGAGATGTTGTGAACAATAATATAATAATTCTAATGATGTTGTCGTCCTTGTCCTTAAGAATAAGAACAACGGCGGCAAATGGCAATAGCAGGCGCTGCAGCAGAGACCAGTTGCAACTTCCAATAGAGCTCTGTGACGACGGGACCCTCACCACTCACGCACACACCCACTCTCTCTCTCTCTCCCCCTCCCCCCTCCCCCCACCCCACTCAAAGTCTTTAACAGAGACGAGCTACAACTTCCAATGAGACTCCTCCATTACCGAGCTGGCGAGCTGCTACGTCGGAACCCTCACGAGTCACGACCTCTCTCTCTCTCTCTCATTCACTCTCACGTGCGCGCGGCCGGCCGGCCGATGGAATCAACGGGAGTGATAGGAATTTTCCATCGTGAGAGGGCACGCGCCATCAATAGTTAAACATTTGCGCGCACGTGTTTCTTATTGAGATTTATTATTCAACGGATAAAAAAATAATTATTTTAAAAAAACTTGTTATTAATAATTACTCAAGAATATAAAAGTTAAGGATATTTTTTGTGATCATGGTGAATGTTTGGGTCAAAGAATAAAATAGATATCTTTTATTCATACGAAATTTTTTTATAGAGATTCATCGATTTTCAAAATTAGACTAATTTAATATTCGAACGTGTACCATATAAATAAATTCTAATCAATAAAATTCTAAACTTTAAACATATGATTACTAGCATCCGACGCTTCTAAGACACAACCTCATTATTGTACCAATCAACTTCATATTAATAATATTTTATTCATCTACTTATTAATCATCTAAATGCAGAACAATATCATCATTCTTTGATTTATTTTTTTTTACAATAATTTTACTTTGCGTTTTCATTTATGTTTCACTTTCCATCCATTTGGTCTGACTCTTTTTACTGTAATTTTGAAACTTATGTGTCTAATTAATTTTTTAATGGTTCAAAAATTCAGATACTACTAACATAATATTTTTACTTTTAAAATGGATGAAAATGCAGCAAAAAAATTAGAGAAAAAAGTTGGAGCACCAATTAAATTTTAATCCTACTTATAATTCTTTAAAGAATTTACGTTGATTTTTAATAAGACTACGATGCATTTGAACCTCTACGATTAAATAGCATGAAATTACGTCTCCACACAATTATTTCTCCTTTTTTTTTATCGATGATAACTCTTAAATATGAGAGTTAAGTCGTAACAATTAATTCAACTTGAATATAATACATGTTGACGAGTAATCTTTACTTAATATAAGGACAAAAAATATCAAATGCAAATAAAAAATATTATTAGGCTTTATTTTTTCCAATAAAAATATGCTTTAATTTGTTTTTAGGTAACTTAGATTTCAATTAGATATTATCAAAACTCACTTTCATTTTTCACTTGTTAGACAATCAAAATATAAGCATTGCAAATTTATTTATATGTTTATAAAACTTTCCTTTATTAAGTGACATTTGTAAAGTTATATATTTATTTATTTATTTACCGATCTTATTGCTATCCTCTACTCATAATTCCAATATATGAATAATAGAAATATGTCAAATTCAAACTAATATTATTTGAAATAGCGTTCGGAAAATGATGCCTAAGTGTAGGTCAATTTCAAACTCAACAAGCTAATTCAATAAAAATGATTTAACGTTTGTGGGGTAGTATTATTAGACTTTCAATTCAATGATGAATTTATTAATTTAACTTATATTCGATCCATCATTTATCATAAATCTAACGACGAGGAATAGAGGTCTAATAGTGTTATCACTTAAAAGGGTAGGATAATTATTTTTTTTCAGAAAGAAAGAAAAACAAAATAAAATTGTAAAGACAACAAACAAAAAAAAAAGGTTTCTCGTGCCTGCAAAGCATTCTTTGATGGAATCTTTCATCAACATTTCATAACAAGAGTGATAAAATTTTATAATTTAAATGTGCTATTCATTTATATTATTGGCTAGTGAATCGATGATTATAATATTTTATTTTTTTAATATGGATATGAAATAGGAACTGCCCTCTACTTAATATTTTAATGAAAAGTGTTGCCAAACTATGCCTACCTCAAGTATTATAATCAAAACTGTTTTTTATCTTAAAATCCTCCAGCGTTTAGTTTATTAAAAAGCGAAACCAAAGCCATATTTTTTGTAGGCCATCATTTGAAGCCATCAAACACATTCCACACCACACAACTAACAGATGCAATTGTGCATGTCATAAATTTTTTTTTTGCGTTTTCATTTCACATTTCTAATTTCCTTTGCATTTTTTTATTCTCAACGAGGACTCTTGATGTCAATAATTATCGAGATTCTTTTAGTCAAAATGATAGCTTCATAGCAATGTTATAAGACCCGCCGGCCTATGGAATCCATGTTTCGGACATTAAAATGACTTCACGGGTGGTCATTTAAAATTCGGTCATGTGATTAATCTGTTTCGACCCGATTAAAATTTGAATTTAATCGATCAATTTGACGAATTTGATTGATTCGACCGTATCAAATTATAAAATTTTAAAAATATAAAACAAGCAAAAATATATTATTTTTTAGAAATATTATTTATATATATCTTTACTTGAACAACGCTTTTTTTATCACATATATAAAATTTCATCGTTATTTTTATTTCTTATAATTATCTAATGAGATTTTTTAAAAAAATATATATTTAGTTGACAATTTAATTTATGCTTATTTTATTATATTATTTGATTTGAATTATTTGATTGTATCATATTTTATATTTTTACAAAATAAAATATTATAATAGTCATTTTATCTTATTTTATTTTTTATTAATTTATATTATACGATCCGACTATTTAATTTAATCAGCCCGATCTGAGCAGCCGGATTGGATTTTATTCGCGAAATCACATTTGCCGTGTTAACGCATATTAACTTTTGTATCTCACATTCTTATTTGTCCTAATGATTTCTTCCTGACACTTTTTATTACACAATTTCATTTGCCCACTTATGTTCGACTTTTTGTTCTTTACTTTTAAATTTCTCTCTCCACCATTTTTATACTTAAATTGGACTATTTATAATTATTTTGATTTGCATTATTTCACTATATTTACTAGGATTGAATATCGTATATAAATGCTAACGAATATGTATCTATTTTCAAACAGCACTCCACCTTCATTTTATTTAGAGTAAAATTTTTGTTTCTCTTTTTCATTATAAAATATCTCATTTTTTTATTGTACATAACTATATTTTTATAAATTAAATAATATGTAAGAATCCAAAAAAAGAAGAAGGAAAGAAATAGAAAAGAAACGACCAACAAATAAGGAGAGAAAAGGGGGCAATGATGGCATGATCCTTGATATTGTGAAAAAATCAAATCACAAAAATTAACGAGGAGAAATTAATGTAAAGAATAAAGAATAATACCATAATTACCTCCTAATCCCCTACACCATTATCTCTCCTCTACCTCACGCACAGATGCTTTTTCCTCCCCTCCACCTCACGCACAATTGCAGGAAATTGGATTCTCCCTGCTGCAAGTCGCACAAGGCATAGGCAGTAACTCATTACTCACTTTCTTCCCATTTAAATTCTTTTCTCACACTACCTTGTGACGTCGGCCGGATCTGTAGGGGGAGCACCGGGGAGAAGAATAGTAGGCGCACGGACATCGTAGAGAGGTGCGACATTCCTGAGGTAGATGAATCGAAGAGGAAACATCGAAATAGAGGTGGATGAATTCGAAATCACTTTTCATAACTCTAGATAGATTCGATCCATACGTTGTTATGATCTGATGCATGAATATCATGATGAATAAGGCATGAAGAAGAAATTGTTTTGATCTATATTGTGTTTGCATGATTATGTGTAGGTCTGATTGTAATTTTGTTGTGATCTTTTGTGATGATTTATAGATTAAGGAGTAAGTGTAGGATCTATTTATTTCTGCTCATAGAATTCTACCTCGTTGTCGTATAGAAATATGAATTTAATCTCTGTAAATTTCTTATGAAAATCGGATGGAACTCCGCCGTCACGACTGTGAATATGTCCTTCACGCCCATGCATCTATTGGCACGCCCGTGCCATGTTAGCGTAATGCCCGTGCTAACCCCTCTTCACGGTTGTGCCACCCTATTATCACGCTCGTACTCATGATGGCCGCATACCCTGTTCGAACCAGTCGACCGCTCCATTGAATCGATCGATCGTCCTCACGATTAGGCACGCCTGTGCCATCTTTCTGGAATGCCCCAAGCCATAGCTTGGTCGAATGCACCATAGACTGGTCGACCACCCTCATGTCAGGCACGCCTATGCCATTCTCTCAGCAAACGTCTTCATCGGTACGACCATGCCGATCTCCTTATATGCCCATGCCATTAGACTGTCACGCTCGTGCCATTAGACAGTCACGGTAGTGCCATGCTACAGATCGGTCGACCGTTCAATAGAATTAGTCAACCAATCTCCAGACTATGATCCCTTACTTAGCACATCATTAACCCTTGATTTTTTACCTTAACATTGTTTATTTTCCCTTATGATTAATCATTATTACGTCTATATTAATGACATGTTCTGACTGAAATTCATTCCTGATTTATGATATGAATCATTTTACTGATTTATTCTCCTATTGATTTAAGTACTTCCATTGCATGAAGAATAAAGAATAACAAGATTTTAAAGTGATTAATAAGCGAAGATGGAAGATGAATAATGATATATTTTGATCGAAATTCATTCATGATTTACGATATGAATCATTTTACTAATTTATTCTCCTATTGATTCAAGCACTTTCATTGCATGAAGAATAAAGAATAAAAAGATTTTAAAGTGATTAATAAGTGAAGATGAAAGATGAATAATGAGTTGTCAGCATATGCCAAGTGCCTCAAGATAAGGATCGCTCTCTTAGTCATGGTTTGATCACCCATTGATCCGCACAAAGCTGTATCATTTTGCTCACCAAACCCCAAAAATCTAAAGGTACCTAAAGTCACCAAGTTTCTAATCATAATGCAAGATTAAAAAATATGTACAAGCATAAATGTCAAGTCAAATATCGTTATGGTTTATATCACGATTAACAAGCCTACAATTGATTCCGATTTTATTATGCCTCATGATGGTCTCACTACTTATCGATATTTATTAACTTTTATTATTCTGATAACTCCATGTTCAATTATTTGCCAAAATAAGTTATGTCATCATTCTAATTTATTCTATGTAAAGTTATACATTGTATATTCTTACTGGTTCCCATTAGGTTGTAAAGCTTACGGGAGGATCTCCTTCTCTGTGTTTGATTTCCACAGAGTCAGGTCAATGATGATATTGAGTTGATGTGCTGCGATGATGCTCAGGCGATGATAAAGCACATGAACTGAAAAATGGCCCATTTAATTAGCTTATGTTTCTTCCACGTTTCAAACTTATCATTATAATGTTATTATTTCCTCAGTATTTATGTTCTTCAGCTTTTCTTCACTGTTTTATAATTTCTTGCTGACATGTCATAATTATTGACCGAGTTCTGGTCGATATATTGGTCAATGTCATAGTGTTTGTAGCGTTCTCTGGTTGATCTTCGCCCTGTGACGTTGGTCGATTTGTGTGTGTTACATAATATCTATAATTTTATATTTTATTGATTCATATTTTCAGTTTATGATTTTTTGTAATTTTTAAATATAAGACATGAATGCATTTAAAAATTACTAATTATTGTATTAAAATTATTTCTAACGCATCAAGAACATTAAGTATATGAATTATTTGAATGATAATATATATGTGTGTGTACACATTGGCGTTATCATTATTTTTACCAAATATGTTATTAGTTTTACCAATTACACCACTATTCCTTTCTACTAAAATCAATCACTATTCCTATGAAATCGTTATTCCCATATGCATGTATTCTTTTTCAGTACAAGAGAAAACATTAATAAAAAGGTCCAAGGGCTCAACTTAGAAATAAAAATGTACAAAATATTACTGTGAGTATGGTGGTGCAATTTGAGACGACATTAAAAAATAGTTGGATTGATAATGACCAGGACTTGAATATGATTTTTGTTTCAATTGTTTTGGGTGCGGTAGGATTATTACACTTTTGGGAAAAATGAGAATCGAAAGGAATAAATTTTACCGAACTTTGGACACTTTTTCAATGATATTTTTAAATTTTATTTTATAACAAAAATTATTCTCCATTTTTTAACTTATTTTACCTACTATTTTTTTATCTTTAATCAGTAATTTTTTTAACAAACTGACGTGACATTCGAGTGATGATTTTTCTCTCAACAAAAGCAGTCATCCCATGTGGCATTTAAAATAATATTAAAAAAATATAGAGCCGTGGAGGAGGAAGAAATCGCCACTTCGATGTCACGTCAACATGGCGATCGAGAAATCATTGATTAAAAGTAAAAATAATAATTGGTAAAATAAGTTAAAAGATAAAAAATAGACTTATTATAAAATGAAGCATAAGGATAACATTAATAAAATGCTTAAAAATAAAGGATATTTCATGAAATTTATATAAATAGAAATGATCAAAATTTGAAACTTGGTGTAGTCCATTATTACAATCTTGGGCAGAATAAGAATTTAGATAATCGTTATACCAATTAATTTGGTATGATATCATGCCAAAATTCTGACTATGACGGCCGTTCCAATATCAAAAAGTTAATCTTAGATTACAATAATCCTCCGTCGATTATCTATATTTCACCCATATGAAAGATTAGTATAACTTAGAAAATAAGCGTCCAACAATATTAAATGAGTTGTGCACGCATTGTCTCTTATTTATCCTAATCTGCCTCGTATTTGATTGTATAGCACGGATTATTTACTTAATTCAACAAATAATCCGCAACCAAAAGGCAAGGAGACCAAATTTATAATTTTGAAGTTGAGACCAAATTTGATAAGATTAAAATATCTTTGGAAGATTTTTAACTATAAAAAAAAGGTGTTGAAAGTAAAAAAAAGTGTTTAACCTTCGAGTTTATTTGATGATCAAGTGAAAAGTAGAGGTCATAGATGGAGATTTGGATTATGGTTTTTGTATGAACATGATCATATTGTAGTCACACAACATCTCAACACTGGGATTCAATTTTATTTTTATAACAAACCAAACAAATTGGTGAATTCTTTACAATTTATTATAATCTTAAATTCATTATAAATTCATCTTAAAAATATTTATAAAAAAATCATCATCCATTTATGACTCAAATTCACATGTGTGTTCTCATTTTGAATCTAACATATTCCTTAAATCTTTCCCAAAAATGTAATCATTAATAAACCAAAATGAGATTTCAGCTGCCTTTTTCATAAATTAGGGGCATTTTGGCTAAGCTTATAAGCTACTTATAAGTTAATTTTAAAAATTCTTAGTGTTTGATAAATTTAAAATCCAACTTATAAGGATATATCGAATCTACTTATAAGTTAAAAAAAATAAGCAGGGAGAGATATGCTTATTTTCTTTTTAAAAAATAAGTCACTTAGTTGTCTCATAACTAACTAGTTCTTATTAATATAAGTAATTTTATTCAAACATGCAAATGCTTCTTTTTAAAAATAAGTTTCAGTCAATAAAATACTTATCAGCACTTCAACTTATCAATTATTTTGTATCAGCTAAGTCAAACATGCCTTAATCCAATTAAGTATAATAGGGTGGAATGAAAAGGTAGTTGAAAGATAAAAAATATAATATTTATTTTTGAATAATAAATTATGTGAGATGATAAAGTTCAACATAAGAAAATATTTATATAAAAGATTTTTTACTTTTTTATTACATATATAAAATATTTGTAGTGTTTAATGGCAAACATAATTATGTCGTATATTATTTATTATTAAATATTTATCATTTTATATTTTTTCGCAATGTTTAATTTTTTTTATTTCATCTAGTAGCTTTTTCATTCATATATTTTGAAAAATTAGAAATAAAAGATCTAACATGACAACATATGAATGAAAAAAAATCACTTTAGTTTAAAATTATTTCCTTCTTATTCCATTAATTTAGTTGAAAACTTTTAGTTTTGGAGGCGTTAATAACTATACTTCATCATTCGTAATCAATATTATTAAGATTTCTGCACGATATAAATTATGCATCGCAGAAGAAAATGAGAAATTTAAGGCAAGACATAATTTTATTTGATGAAGAATAGAAGAGAATTACAAGATGGATTAAATTCTGTTTGGATCCCGAGAAAATTTATGTAGACACTCACTTTTATAATGATAGGAACTATAAATCGACTATGACTCTGAATTATTTTTTTTCAAAATAGAAGATTTATCTTGTGATAAAAAATAAATCAATTTCAAATCACATGCAGAATACCTCTAAAGAATTTTTACTCAAAGAGCTCCACCCTCTACAAGACCCCTTAAGAAAAATTTGAAAGTGCATAACTAAAAAGGGAATCATATATGACTATAACTAATTTCAAATTTAAGATATTATTAATAAATATAAAATATTATTCCAAAATTTAAATGCTCATAGCCCATTTTCCATCACGCTTTTCCAAAAATGTCAATCAAAGGTAAAAAACAAACTATAACATATTTTTTATAGCAATTTGGAATCTCTTATACTTTTTGCTCAAGCGATAACATTAGTTTGCGGTCGTTCTTCGTTGGAAAGGGGCGTTTACTACATTACCTTCTCACATTATTTAGCAATCTGCATTATCTATTAGAAAGATTGTCACTAATTAAATTATCAGCAATGTGTTTTACCTTATTTACTATGTACAAATAATCTTTTCAGCAATTTAAATGACATTTCACAATTTTTACTAAAATACTCTTTATCACTAATATTAAGTTAAATATTATATAATTCATCTAAAAACTCAAATAAAATTAATAAATTAAATAAATATAATTATAAATATTTCATATATTTTTTAAATGAAAATAATGATAATGTATATAATATTTAAAATAATAATATGCAATTCGTGTCAATAACAATAATAAAATAAATTTTAAATAAATTAATACTATTAATTATAATGATAATAATATTATTTATTATTGTTATATGAATTATTATATTAATTTTATGTTTTTTTTGTCTAAGATTGAAAAGGGCAAGAATGAAAAGAAAATAAAAATATATTATATTTGAGTGGCAATCTGGATGAACACCCTCCTCTTAGTTAATGTGGATTGTCACTTTATAGACAATCTACATTACTAAGCAATTCAAATTACTTGCAAATTAAAATAAAGTAAACAAGATAATGTGATGGAGTCAAGTAATTTAATTTTAGATTACCAGCATATTACATTTAATTTAAAAGAATTACTTCTAGGAAACGTCCCGAGGTCTGAGTTCTAATAATTATGAATAAGTTTCACTTGTTATTATTAAGTACGTGATTTATAATAAATCTAATAGAATTAATTAAAATTAATGATGAATCAATCTTTAACTTATGAATAATTGGCTTTTTAACGCCGCATAAACTAGATCGTGAACACCGGGTCCCAATTAAAAAAAGCTGACAAGAAATCATACATATTATGAATAAATTACATAAAAAAGAGAAACAAAAATGTGTTTTAGCGCGCCAATTCCTGTCGCATTCCGTTCACCGAGAAATCAGAGAAATGTCGCCGTCCCCTGCGTCTTGTCATCCCTTGCCTTTGTCTTCATTCGCATCTCTGTTTTCATTGCAACATTAATTAATGGATGGTATTGGACTGATCCAATTTCAAACAAAAAAACTCAAATTATAACAGCTAATCTTCATGTTTATAATTTTAACATATATTTTTATCTTGCTCTGTTAATTAGCAAGGATGCCCATATCAAAAATAATCTTTGAATTAAAGGTAAAAGAAATCACACATTTGTGTGTTTCTGATTGATATTTCAAATTAACATTAATGATGATTCTAATTTTAGTTCAAGAAAGTGGTTCACGTCCTTTCACATGGTGATTAAATTCCCTCGGTCAAAAATATTGTGTTTATGATGAAGAAATTCATTTCTATATTAATGTCGCATAAAAAAAATAGTTTAAAAAAGGGAATGTTTTTTTAGCATTGTTCTCTCCTTCAATGGATGGTTAATGTTTTCATTATAAGAGGAAAGAGATGAACAAATAATAACAAGAAATCAATGTGTAATGGCAAATGCAATTATGGAAGATTCAAATATGATATGTATTTGAGAGAGGGTGGTCTTTTGATTGCATCATTAAATGCTCCCTTTGGCCATCCCTGGCTGCTACTTTTTTGCCAAACACACAGCCCCAATACCCTCGTCAGCCAGCCGGTCGCGCCGTTTCCTTTTCCCCACATCCACTCAGCCCTTTCTCTCTCTCTCTCCCCCTCTCTCTCTCTCCCTTTGCCGTCTCTCGAGAACGTGATGCTGAGAGGTGTTACTGCGACTTGGGAGCATTAGTACTGATGGCCATCACTGCAACTACTACTTCTGCAACAACAGCAACTACTACTACTCTTCGCATTTAAGCGGGAGAACGTACTTGTGCTGCGGGAAATATGGTACGTTTCGAATTATTCTTTTCTTTTAATTCAGATCTGTTTTGATCCGGCGATAAAGTTGGGATCTTTTTGTTGTTCGGATGAGGGGAGGGGAAAAGAAATGGGGTATCTGATGTGTTTGCGGCCTGTTTAATCCTTCTGATTGCCTGGTGCTTGCTGCTGCTTCGGCGGCCATGCCGCAGGTTGGATGCCGTTCGAGTGGCATGCCGAACTGGCTGGTGGCGATGCTTCGCGACAGGTTCTTCGGCCCCTGCGCGATTCACGGCACGACGAAGAAGAGCGAGAAGAACATATTTTGCCTGGACTGCTGCGTCGGTTTCTGCCCTCAGTGCTTCCCCGTCCATCGCCCACATCGCCTTCTCCAGGTACTTCATGTATTTTATGCAGGAACAGAGATATTTACGTTACTCTCTGCGCAGAGACGAACTGTGGAATTTACGCTGCAGTGATGTAAAAACTATTTCTTGTATCAAACCAATTGATGCAGAAATTATTCACAATCTTACCGATTCCTTGTTCTCTGATGTAGGTTCGGAGGTACGTTTACCATGACGTAGTTCGCGTCGAAGATATGGAGAAATTAATAGACTGTTCTCTTGTACAGGTAATCGAAGCGAAGAAACAAGAAGAAAATCGTTTTCGTTCTCGTCTCCACTCTTTGTGGAGTATAAAGATTCATTTTTTCCCTTTATTGTTTGCTCATGACATTAAAGTTATAAATTTGCTTGATAAAAATTCAAACTTTTCCAACCCCGACGACGGAATCTGCAGTCGTACATCACGAACAACGCCAAGGTGATATTTTTGAACGAGCGGCCGCAGGGCCGCCCCTTCCGCGGCGGCTACAACGCCTGCCTATCCTGCTACCGCGCTCTGCAGGAGCCGTACCTATTCTGCTGCCTCAACTGCAAGGTAACCCCGCCTTCTTCTCCTCGTTCCGTCTCAGTCCACGTAAAGATGAAAAGCCAGTGCGCCATGTAATGGGGTGCTCCATGTTCGCCGCAGGTGAAGCAGCTGCTGCGGAGCGAAGGCGCGCTCTGGAGGGAGCTCCGGGAGTGCGTGTACCTCCCCCTGCCGAGCTCGTGCGAACTGGACGAGGGGCAGCTCACGCCGGACTCCATCCTCGAGTCCACCTCCGCCACCTCCTCCGGCTCCGCGGGCGCCGAGGCCGCAACCGCCGCCGGAATGACGACGCAGAGCACGGCCGGGACGGAAACGCCGGGCCGGCGGAAGAAGCGGAGCGAGTCCTCGCGGCGACGGCCGGGACGCGAGCCGGACGCCTCCGAGGCAATGAACCGGAGGAAGAAAGGCGTGCCGGTCCGATCCCCTCTCTTCTGAACCCGGTCGGGTTCCCTTTTTGGATGGATGGGTGTAAAACGGTAAATTACTGTGCCAGATTTTTTTTTCCCACTCATTTGTCGAACGCCAAAAAGGAAGGTCTCATTGGCCGTTCTGTCTTCCTTCCACTCTCTCTCTCTCGTCCCTTTTTTTACTCTCAACTTAAATCCAACTTTGGTGACTTTTATGCAAAAAAAAAGGGGCGTTCTAATGCAACATTTGGATGGAGTTCTTGTTGTTTCGTAAAGGTGGTCAATTTTTTTTCGTGGTGGGCCCCCGGGAAAAAAAAATGGCATGCTGAGGGGCGAAGTAGAAGTGGTGGTCAAATCAAATTTTTTTTTTCGTGCCGGTCCGGTTTTACGAAGGTTTTCTTGATTAATTTGGAGTTGAAAAAATAAAGCAAGAGGGGACGACTTTAAAGTTCGAATTTGGGGCTACTAGCTCTTAACGAATGAGCTCTCGACGAACGCTTAGGGCTTAGTCTGCGAACCAACTGAGCTAGCCTCATTGATTGGTGGTCAAATCGAATTTGAGGATAAATTATACGAATGATTCTTTAACTTCGAATCGATTTTTAATTGGTCCTCCAACTTTAATTTGTAATCAAAATATTCATCTTTTATTTTTTTTGCACTATTAGTTCTCTTGATCAATGATAGTAAATTTTTTATTGTCTTGCATACGTGATCGACACGCGAGGGTAAGTTATTTCTCTTTCATTCATGTCATTTAAGTCATTCACGTCATTTAACGTTTCAAATTAAGTAAATTACACGAATCGTTTCTCAATTTTGATTTAATTTTTAAATAATCCTCTAATTTTGATATTATTGTACGATTTATCCATTTGATCAATAAGAAATAGTCTTTTGATTATCTTGTGATATAGCATAATAAAATATAATAAAAATTTTTAATTATCCGACATAACACAATAAAAAATATCCTCTCTAAGCTCGCCTATTGACGAGTTTTGCACAAGGGGTGTTAACGCCCCTCGCGAGTTTGTCGGCGTTCTTATTATTTTTATTTTTTATAGTCTCTTAATTTTGAGTCGTTTAGAATTGTCGACGAGCTCGCGATGAGGCGTTGGCGTCCTTTATGCGAAGCTCGTCAGTGGACGAGCTTGGAGAGAGGAGTCGCGCTCCTATACCAACTCATCAAAGGGCGAGCTTGAGAGGGGGGTCGACACCTCTTCTCTGTCAGTTCGTTTGTGTTCTTAAATTTTTATAATATTTTTTATTGTATTTTTATTATATTTTATTATATCACATCATATGGTAATCGAGAGATTATTTTTACTGGTTAAGTGGATGAATCGTACAATAATATCAAAGTTTGTGAACTATTTACAAAGTTGAGGGACGATCCGTATAATTTATCTGATTTGTAACATTAAATAACGTGAATAAGAGAAAAATGGCCCACGTGTTGTTACATATATAAGATAATTAAGAAATTTATTATCATCGGAATAAATGATGATGAAAGTTTTGATTATAAATTAAAATTTGAGGAATCGTCTAATTTATTCCAAATTTGAGAAATGAAAACGAGTGGACTGCGCCTGGTAGAGTGATGTTGTTTTGAGTTGGCGAGAGTTTTGTGGACGCGTGAAAAAAAATAAAAAGATGGCAAAATGCACAAATGGGACAAAAAAGCTGCTGCTACTCAATCACTAGGTCACAGTCCTTTGATGAAAGCCACTGTTCGCTTCGTACCGCGCCCCCGCGTCCTCCCAAATTTTTACGACGCATCATTTCAATTTTCAAATGTGCCATGCGGATGATGACGACAACTCCGACTCTCTCTCTCTCTTTTTATTTTTTTTATTTTTTTCCTTGTTGGATGGAACAGTTTTAGCATATTCAACTGTTGGTTGTGTTTCTTTGGATAGAAATGATTTGAATTAGAGTGGTAATATGCTATTCGTTCAAATTTGAGCCATTATAAATATAAAATATTTTTATTGAAAGTTAATTTATTGAGATACGTAATTTGAGCTGAATTTAATTAGTTTAGTTGAATTTAATGATGTATTGACTTATGTGGACAGTGCGGGGCGCCGTGAGAGCTAGATGGTCGATACTACTTTCCAAACATTGGGTTAAAAAAAGAGAAATGATTTTATCTTTGAAAAGAGAAAAATAAATGTTACGAAAGGAGGGAGAGAGATCGCATGAATATAAAAATTTACGGAGTTCACCCTAAATCGAGTTATGTTCTTGGGAAGCGCATCTTTTTTTATTATGAAATAATGATGATTAGAAGGATAGGTAGTCTTTGTTTGAACTCATAAGAAGTTTATATAGGCACTTTCTTGTACAGATGATAGAAATTATATACGGACTGAGATTCTAAATTAATTCTTGAAAATAGAATATATATCTCGTGATAAGAAAATAAATTAATTTCAAAAATATGATACTTATCTTGTGATAAAAAAATAAATCAATTTCGTAGGAGAAATTTGCTGAAGCGTTTGACCACATAGAGGGACTGCATATGGTTATAATTTGATTCAGATTGAAGACATTATCAACAATAAACTTGAATGAGATAAAATAATGTGATATCTTATTTCTAAAAAAGTAGATATAATTCTGTTAAGAAGAAAAAAAATATAAAAGAGAATAAGGATTATGTGAGTAAAACCTGATCGTTGCCGTTGAATCATTATCCAATAATTCACAAATAGGAACCATTCAAAGTCATCAAGATCTTTATAAAAATGCATTCATTTATGAGTCATTAGATGATGATTCATTAGATGATGATCCATCGGTGACTATATATATGGGTGATTTTTTACCTCATATAATCCTTATTTCCAATATAAAAATATGATATTTTATTATAAGTAATTGAACTTTTTTGTTATAATAACAATACAAATATTAATGTAATAATGTATAAGTAAAATTAAAAAATAAAATATGGTTAAAATTTTGTAAAATAATTATATTATGATATTTTTTAAGAATAATGATATTTTATTTGGGGGATAAAGACGGTGATTTCACGAGTTTTAAAGTAGTCTCATTTTGCATTCGTTTGATCAATACATTTCAATTTTCGTTCATGTTTGACTGTATTTTAAAAATATAACGATATTCTAATATTTAATCCGCAACCGAACCATTCCTTATAATTTATTTGTTTATGAGTTATAAAACAAAAGAATATAGTCCAAGCAAAATAAAATTAACTTGATCAAACTTCTTCTTTTACAAAAATCTTTAAAAGTGTGAAATTATTTCAAAGATATAAAATTTGTTCTTTCTTAACTAAATAAAATTTAGTATTCTTTCAAAGATATTTTCTAATCAAAACGATCCTTTATTCTGCATCAAGAAAAAAAAAATCATCAGCAATCAAAATAGAAACCATTAAAAAAAATGTGGTGTCACTAGAAGCTTCTAAACTTAGGGCTGACTAATAGTACTTATTACATAAAAACAAAACGTTGGTTTTGCTTGGTGTAAGCATGAGATTAAGTGCTTTATATAAGAGGGGGCTTAAAAAATTAAATGGGATTTATTACTCAGAGAGGGATAGATCCTTCTTCTATTTTTTTATTAATCGTTAACCTGGACTTAAATATTTATATGGTTCTCATTGTTTTTTCTAAAAAAATATTGTTAAATTTTATATACGAAGGGACATAGAAAAGTTGAAGAGCGGCAATTGTTGCACATTGATCTTATATATTTTTTTAATAATTTATATTAGAGGGCTTCTCATGGGCGTTTCTTTTTTGTTATTTCCATAAATTTTTTTAAACTGTCTCGATTTTTCATATTTAATTTCAAACTATGGACTTATTTTTTTTATTCCTAAACTAGCATAATTTTTTTACTGTTACGTTATTTGTTACTTTTGATTTTTTTTATTTATAAAAAACTAAATTACCCTCTCTCCATAACACATAAAATAAAAAAAAAGGAAAAAAAATCATAGGGGAGGGTAATTTAGTTTTTTCATAAATGATATTTTTTTGTTTACCAATTTAATCCTTCTAACTATTTTTTTATCTTTTTATTTCAATTTTTTCTAGAGGGAGGAGTAATTTAATTTTTTAATAAATGAAAAAAGTAAAAGTAACGATAAATGTAAGAGAAATAGACGAAAGGAGTAAAATAAAAAAAATGATAATAGTTTAGGGATATAAAAAATAAGTTCGTAGTTTGATATTAGATGTAAAAAATCATGATAATTTAAGTGAGATTTATGAAAATAACTCTTCCTTTTTGCTAAAAAGGGGCGTTACCTACAACTACAATTTTGTTATTTTTCTTAAAATTAATATTATAGATATTCATATATCTTTAAGTTAAAGAACAATAATAATGCATGTCATGAAAAAAAATAAAAATTAAAACGCAAGACCAAAGATAAAACACTAAGGGCGTTTGAATATTGAAATGGTGATTCTTTGAAATTTTTAAGTGAGATGTGTTTTAATGGAGTTGAACACAAAGAAGTGATGTAATAAATTAATATTAATGAGTATTTTAATAACAAAGTAGGTATCAAAAATTTAAAATATAATTTTGCTAAAAAAATAAAACAAATGTATTAAATTAATTTTTTATTAAATTTATGTTAAATATATTATTTAAATATTTAAATAAATTTTAATAAATTATATTCAATTAAACATTGATTTTTAATGAAATAATAAGTAATAAATAATATTATTGCTATACTTTTTATAAATATTTTGTATATAATAAATAAATTATTTTATATAAGAAAGGAAAAAATAAATGGTAAAAGAAAAAAAAGAGTTTGTAATATATATGTGTGTGTTTGTGTGTATAGAAAAAAATACTCCACTGCTACGCTACCCATAATATATATATATATATATGGGATTAATGTATTTACAAAGCACCTTCTATTTTGTAGGAATGTTGAGCGCATAATCGAATAGTGAGCTTCACCTTTACCCTTTTCATGACTAATATATTAATATATGGAGAGGAAGAAAGAAAGAGTGACCTTCACCTTTTTCATGACTAATACATTAATATATAATCGAATAGCGAAGAATAATTGTATAACTTCTTTTCCTGCATAATCTTTTCATTCATGAAGAAGGATAGTAGGTTACAAATAGGGGACAAAATAATTATGCTCCATAATTAAACCTATTATTACATAATAATTTAAATATCAACGGCATAGATTGATTCGATTACTATCGTATGAACTAGTCGTTTCATCCATGCATTCGATCGACACGAATTGAGTTTAGGGCATACGTGCTTTTTCCCAATGTCTAATACATGGTGAATACCATAATTCATAAAAATTAATTAGTATTGCATTGATTGATGATAGTACGAAGATGAGGATAGAGGAAAAATTAATTGAGGAGAAGGTTAAGAGGAAATCATTAAGATTTTCATTTGAAAAAGTCCATCTCACTCTCCTTAGGTGCAATTTATAATCTAAAAGCATGAGAAAACTCATCCATGGTTTCATGCATCTCTCCCTTAAGAAATGCTTAAGAATCACCTTAGGTGCAATTGATAATCTTTAAATATGATATGAGAAAACCGATACCCCCAGAGGCCTCGGGACCAGCATATGATCCCGAGGAAAAAAAGGAAAAGAAGCTCACGGTGTTGAGAAAGTGACCCCTTCCTTCATCTCCGGAGTCCCCCGTTGGCGGCGCCACTAGATTTTCTCCTTATCCACCCTCATCTTGAATCAAGAGACCATCATACTTTCCCCTCCCTCTTTCTCTCATGCCCTCATTTCTCGCTCGCATCTGCATCTCATCCCTCGGGCCAGTGCTGCCCTGGCCGAGCAGTGTCACCCTAAGGTGAACTAAGTAATCATGGCTCCCCCTCCCACCTCCACCACAAATATCTTTTTCCCCAACTTGCCTCAACCACCCTCCACAAAATCAAACTCTGAATCTCTCCCCAAATCATCGTCGCCCCGCGGATCATGGCCAGATGTTGTCAGGACAAACCATTCCTCTACTTCGCATATCTCCCCTCGGCAGTGGCGGCAGCTGCAGGCTTCTGTTACGAGATGGTGGAGATCCCTCATGTGAATATTTCTCAGCTGTTGGCAGTGACGGAACGCAGCCTGATGGGCCGCTTCTTGGGTAGCGGCAAGGATCTAGTGGCCCTTGCTTCCCTTCCTTTGGGAAACTTTGGGATATATCTCCATCCGACAGCTGGGTAATGCTTAGCTGCTCTTCACTTTCTCTAATAGTGTTGACTACCTGCAGGTTCTTATGAGGCCACCAGCATCTTTCCGCGGCCACATCATGCACATCAACAAATACAAGCCCTTCTTCCGGCCTTTCGCGAAGCAACCAAACTTCATTCCTGTTTGGATCCAACTTCCGGGCCTTGCCTTCGAACTTTGTTCTGAGACGACAATTCGTCATATAGCTTCCTGTTTCGGCACTCCCCCGAAGATCGACCTCCCGAGGGAGCATGAGGTCGCCCGTGCTCCTAGGATCTGTGGCGACATCACCACAAAGGCTCCGGTGAAGCAAGGTATCTGGGTGGGCCTATCGGACGGCACCCGCTTCTTCCAACGGGCCCTGTACGAAAAACATTCCCAATTTCTATTTCAGGTGTGGCACCATCGGCCACCGACTTGAAGCTTGTCAGCGTAGGTCTGCTCCCTCCGGTGATACTGCTGTTGTTCTTCTATATGGGCCTTGGATGTTGGCGGATCTTCGGTCGGTGTCACCCCCCGTGGCCAGCGTCTTTGTCACTACCCAAAATCCGCCCGTTACGTCTGACGTCGTCGCCCTGTCGTCAATCGCTGACGGTACGGCTAATGTTGGCATCCTGTCGCAGCCTCAACGGTCGATCGATGCGCCCGTTATCTCTGACACTGACAGTAAGGTTTCTTACAGCGTGCACGCTACGGACTCTGACGGCTCTTGTTCTCTCCAGGTACTGATTGATGCCAACTGTCCAATGGGCAGATCCAAGGGTGGCAAAAATCAGTCATATTTCAACGATGATGTCTGCTCCCACAGCCCGAGGGTCGATGGATGTGTGACACGTACCCCCGTCTCTCTGCGCTCTTTTCTCATCGCTCCGAGTGCGGAGTAGTTGTCCCACACTCGGAGCAGCTCACCTTATAGATTGTTGCCACCTATCCTTCGTCGCGATCCCAAGGTGGCAAAAATCCATCTTTTTTCAACAGTGATGCCTGCTCTCGAAATCCGATGGAAGATGGATTTGAGACACGTGAAATCTCTGACTCTCCTCTCACAAATACTATAACCCAAAACCCTAACCCTCAGATCCCTCAAACCCCTCGTCTCCCCCACCCCAAAGCAAATCTCCTCATTCCTTCCCTCCAGTCGCCATGCCGGTTACCTTCTCGTCGCTCCGCCTCCCCGGCCCTCTCGGCCCCCGATCCCCTCTCCGCTTTCATGTTCAAGCAGGATCATGCTAGTCTACGTGAATCAGTTCTAAATGCTTTTGTTACTAGAAAGGTGGTGAAGGGACTCTCGGACTCTGGTGAGCAAATTGATGAGGAACTAGTTATGGAACCTCCTCCGACGCATTCTGACGTGAAGAAGCTTGGAGCCCACCACGCTACGACTTCCTTGGCAGCGCCAGAGCTGAAGTACAAAAATAGACAAGCACCAACCAAGGGTAAAATCGTAACCACCCGTAAAAAATCTACTAACCAATCTTCATTGCAGGCAAATGAGGAGAGCTCCCCGGCTCGCCATGCGGGCCTGGACCTCAATACAAAATGAGGATCGTTACTTGGAATTGCCGAGGGGCCTACCGTAGCGAGGTCCACGAGCACCTCTCGGACATCATAAAAAAGAACCAACCTGACATTTTTGTACTGGTAGAAACACATTCTTGTTCCACTCGTTCTATGCAAGTTATTAGGCGTTTGGGATCCGATTGGCAGGGGATTTTTGAGCCCAGGAATGGCCATGCGGGTGGAATCGTGCTCGCATGGCGTCGCCTCGACATTGAAGTCTCCGCGGTCAGGTAGTGCCTGCAGGTCTTTCACGTAGTTATTATGGTCGAAAATTTTTCTTTTCTCCTCACCTGTCTACATGGTAGTGTTCTTCTCAATTTAGGTTAGGAGTTATGGCGGGATCTCTCGGCTCTAAATTTGGGGGAGGTTCCCTGGCTCATTACGGGTGACTTCAACTCCATCTCTTCGCCTTCGAACAAGCTGTGTGGTAAGCCTTTCACCTATTCAAAGACGATCTAGGCCTTAAACAGTTTCATTTCCATGTAGAGTCTGTTGGATATCGAGAGTTCGGACTAGCGTTACACCTGGTGTAACAACCGGCTCGGTGAGGCGAGGATTTTGTGCCATCTGGACAGATTCCTCGCGAGTCCTCACTTGTTCCTCTCCTTCCCCAATATGTGCTTAAATTATTTAATTAGATGTTCCTTTGATCATTCTCCTCTCCTTTTCATTAAGATTGTTGCCAAAATCGCCCCCGTCCATGGCGTAGTCTAAATCTCATGAGGAATATTTTGCATTACATCTCGTTGTTACATGAATTTAAATGCAAACATATTTATCGACAATGTAACCAAGCCGCTGATTTTTTTTCTCATTTGGGCCGCTCTCTGGTCTCGGACATTTTTGGGAGGAAACACGTCCAACTGAACTACTCCACTTTGTGTATCAAGATTATCCTACTTTAATTAGTAATTAGATAATTTCCTTTTGGCAAAAAAAATGATCATATGCATGATAACTTTGGGGTTTAAAGAAGAGTCATCAATACTAACATAAGTTTGTGTAGAGTGATAAGCGATTTCTTCTCCCTTAAATAAAGTTTTGAATTTGTATCTCTATGAATGTAAAATATTTTTTTGTTAGAAGGCTCACATGTCATTGTTAAGTACGTGATGATTTAATCGAATTAGTTGAGCTTGATGGTGGACAATGTGCTCCTTAACGCTGTGCAAATTGGGACGTCGGCACCGCTTTTCGAATGTCGGGAGCTGAAAAGAAGTCAATTGTGGCTTGAAAATATTATCTTGTAATAGGACTTCTCCAAATTGGTTAATGTTAGTAGTGTCGACACATGAACAAATCCTACTCGACACAACCATAAATTTGGTCGTGTCAAGTCGGGTCGGGTCAAAGGATTTTGGAGGCTAAATTTGACCCAATCCGACCTCGGGTCGGGTTGCTCGACCATCTAATTTTTATTTATTTTTTAATTTTTTTCTTACTATTTTATATTTATTTAATAAAAAAATATTATTTGATATTTATTTTAATGCATAAAATAGGTTTACTAAATATCTAATATTATTTATGAACTTAATATTTTATTTAATTTTTTTAAAAAATCAATCGAATATAAGCTTACATTTAAATAAAAAAATAAAAAAAATCAGGTGAATGAGATCGGATCAACTCGAGTTGAAAAAATCCAACCTATACCCGACCCGACTCATGGTCGGATCGAGTTCGGATCGGGTCGAATCATCGAGTTCACGGGTCGATTCCACCCGATGAACACCTTTAGTTAATGTAATCAACAAATAAAGCCAAACACCCTTGGCAATTATGATCTATTTATAACGAATTACAAGAACATGCTAAGTCCTTATAAAACTTAAATCTTCATATTGCTATAGTAAGAAATAGTGACAGCACACTATTTTTAAGGGATAATCTTCCACGGGGCATCGAACACATTTTGTATTCTGATCACTATAGTTTAAGAATCAAAGGAGCATTTTCCTATAAGTAATCTTTTCACATTATTAATATTGTGAAGTTAAATTATCTGACCCACCACAAATGCTTTATTTACTTTATTTTAATTTATATGCAATGTGGATTACACATCAATGTAGATTGCATGTGAAATAGTAATTCACATTCATCAAGAGAGGAGTATACATTCACATTGTCACTCAAATGACAATGTGATTTTATCTCCTTTTCATTTCAAATGACAATGTGATTTTATCTCCTTTTCATTTTCTTCATTTTTAATTTTAGACAAATAAAATATAAAATAATATAAGAAAAATTATAACAATGATAAAAAAATTTATTACATTATTATCATAACTAATTATATTAATTTATTTAAATTATTATTTTATAATTGTTGTTCACATGAATCACATATTATTATTAATCATTATTTTGAATATTATATATTTTTATTACCAATATTTTTATTTAAAATATTTATTGATTTATTACCATTACTATATTTATTTAATTTATTAATTTTATATTTTTCCATGTTTGGACGTATTAAATAAATTTTAACATGGCATTAGTGATAAATAATATTTTAGTAAAAATATGCATTACCTAATAATATTTTATTATAAGTAAACAATGTCATTTGGATTGTCGAAGAAATTACTTATACTTAGTAAATAAGGTAATGTACATTGTTAATAATTTAATAAATGATAATTTTTGTGTTAGCTAATGTGAAAAGGTAACGCTGTCAATTTCCATAGAAAAAGAATTAAGTGATTCTTTTTTTTTTTTGTTTATTCTTATCTAACCTTCCAAGTTAACGTAATTTATGATAAGAAGTTGTTTTAAGCACACATGATAATAGAAATTAAATGAACTATTATCTAAAGATCATTTAATTTATTTTGTATTCATATACTAATTTAACCACTAAATTCATTTAAAAAAGTAACAAAAGTTTAAAGTATAATGCAGTAAAAATTATACTTCAAATAAAAGTTTACAATGTATATAAATTAAAAGTTTGAATACTCCGTGACACGGTGTCAATATACTCGTTTTTGTCATTTTGTAAAAATATCAATCCTTTCATGAGTTGCGTTCATCTACCACTTTTTTATTTGTTACAATTGAACTATCAAGTTTATTTAGAATCATAATAACCCCTAAGCGTTTGGATTTTCTTTTCTCGACTCTACTTATAGTTTATTTTTGCCACCGCAAGCTTAAAAATAGCATAAAAATATCTAGAAATGTGGTGTGAAAGAAACTCTGAAGGAAAAGATGATAATTGATATAGACTACAAAGTGAAATTACATTATTAAACTGCCAATCACCTGTGATATCAAAGAGTAAATAGTTGTATAAGTTCCAATTTTACCAAAGAAAATACATTTTTAGTCAAAACCTTATATTTTTACAATTTGCTGCAAGTTTACTATTTTCGTACCGATATTATTCATTTTCTTTCCCATCCCAATACAATTGATACCGTAAAATTTGCCCGAGCTCATGAATGGTAAATCAAAATACGCTTCGTTTAGTTTGCTTTGCCGATAAGTAGTAGTAGAGTTCATATTCGTTTCGGTCATAAGATATGGCGTGTCAAATCCCAAAATGACGTTTAATACGGGAGGATCTTACGTGTGTCAATAAGCACAAAAATACGATGATCCGTGGTGGCCTGCCAGGACCCACGTGTGTGCCACATGTACATCACATAAATACCAACGTGTCATACAATTTATCATCGTGTTTGTCGGTTGGGGCAGGAAAATTCTACGGTTTACAATCACAATAATTGCCTACGTGTACCTGCCCAACGCTGTTAGAACATGTCGCGCACACAAAATATGGGCTGTCCTGGTGGTCCAAAAAGGAGCCCTTTTAATGTGACAAAAAGGCCCGTTGGATGCCACGGTTTGCATAAAAAAATCTGCGAGATTCCAAGCAAAAGCGGCAAGCTGCTTTCCCAGACGATCAAACTGACAAGCACCTTGTCTGCGCCGGCGGGTCACCTCCGGTCGCCATCCCCTTCGTCGTCGTTGCCCTCGTCTGCGTCTTCGTCTTCCGAAGATAACAAGTCTCTGCCTTCTTTGAACGCCGTGACACGCCTCTTGATCCGCCGGAGCGCCCCCTCGATCGCGAGGTCGAATGCGTCTTTCTGCGCCCTCAGCCCCGGCGCGCTTCCGTGCCGTCGGTACATCACTGCCGGCGCCAGCTCCAGCACCCTGTATCTCATTCGTCGCACGTCATCCGGTGGTATCGCCGATAGCACGTCCGTGATCCGCTTCCCACCGAACACCACATCCTCCTTCGGTATGTACACCGAGAACTCCTCGAACCTCGATTTGGGCGGTAGGTGCCAACCGGCGAACTGCGCGGCCGCCGCAGCCTCCTCAAAGAACACCGGGATGCATCCGGCGAGGATCCCGTCGAATGTCGACCGCCGCGTCGGCGTGTCTCCCGGCGGCTGTAAGCAGAATTTCGACCGGAGCATGGGGCGCATGAAACGGATCGGGTCGTGAGTGCAGGCACCATCGGAGCATTCCACGACCTCGCATAGGTTCGTCAGATTCTCGCACTCAGCTTTGATGGACCCTCGTATATTGGGCCCTCCGCTGCCGCCCCCGCCGGCGAAGAGCATGAGGGTCGACCGCTGGGAGCGGCGGGCTCGGGTGATCCAGGCGTCGAGGCGCGCGGGCGTTGCCGGATGAAAGGACGTCGGCGACGGGATCGCGTGCTCCTGCCACGGCCAGGGCCGTGACTCTAAGGTCAAGGCGGTAACGTTGAGAAACTCGGTCAGGCGCAAGAAAGAGGTGCCCCAAGAGGCCTCGGCGAGAACCTGGTCCTGAGAGAAGTCCCAGGCCGGGCGGGCCATGACGAGGAAATGGTCGTGCCCGGCGCGGCGGGACCAGACGGCGGGGGAGTCGCGGCGGAGGAAGTCCGCCAGCGGGAGGCCATGGAGGGCGGATGAATTGAAGAGCGGTGGTGAGAAAAGATAAGGGAGGGCGTCAAGAGCGGCGTAGTAAGGAAGGAAGACGGCGTCGGCGTCGGAGGGGTCGGCGGCGAGGCACGGGTACTCGAGGACGCGGCGGTGGAAGAAAACCTCGAGGAAAATGGGATCGGTGCGGTACCAGGAGCGGGAGCGGTTGTGCGTCCGCGGGCCGAGGCCGTGGTTGACGAGATAGGGGCAGAGGGACTCGTCGGAGAGCAGCGGGTAGGCGTCGCAGGTGGCCAACAGGTCCGTGTTGAACTGGCTCGGGAGCTTCCGCACGTGGATCCGCCGCCCTGCGCACGAATCCTCGAAGTCGCCGTTGGCGTCGCCGCCGCCTCTGTGGCGCCCATCCCGTCTCAGCTCTGGGATCGATCGGGATCTCGCCGTAAGAGGCGAGGCTACGAGGAAGACAAGAAGCGGCAGCAGCAAGGGAACCGAGCGGAAAGCCATGGAATTGGTGGAGGGCATCATGCTTCCTTCGCGGACGTCCTCGCCATTGCTGTGGACGCGGCCAGAGGCATGAATTGGGGTGGAGGGAGAAGGGAACGACGACTGGGATCACTAAAACCAAAAAAGAAACCAACAGAGGGAGTTGGGGTCGAACGACGTGAGGTGTCGGTGAGAGGAAGGAGGGAGATGGTGGGAGAGGTTTCGGCGTGGCCATTGGCCACGACCCTCCACATCTTGAAATGGCGAGTGGACGTCGGAGGCGAATGGGCTTTTTTTTTTAATTTTCTGGATCTATTTAAATCCCACGGCCCAGCTTTCTTCGTCCTTTTCCTTTTATTTTTGCCTCGATTTTTTGGCACACTTTTTCTTTTCTTTTTTCCTTTCGCTATTTATTTTCCTAATAACAACATAGTTTTTTTTCCAGTCCAAGCCTGATATACTAATCACTGTTCTGTCAAGTAGTGCTAGCAAAGTTTGATGTTTGATCTATTAAGCATTGTTATAGAATTATTAAGAGGGCAACATATTATTTGTAAATATTGGTCTTATAGCGATATTTTTTTAGTGCGGGATCCACCTCCGAATCTAATCAATTTCTTGAATAAAATAAAAATGTAAAAATAATAATATAAGTTAGAAAGAAATAATATATTTGAATAAGGGTAAAATTGAAAAAACTTATAAAACGTTAACCTCTAAACGTTAAACGCTAGTAGAAGTAGTTTTTTAATATTTTCATATGAAACTTAGTGTTGCCAAACAAAGTCAAAATCATGACTTCTAACAAATCATGACTTTTAACACTTGTTATTCGAGATTTCCTCTCCCTTTCCCTATTCATTTTTCTTGTGTTAAGTTCACGGTTCCTTATAATCATAGAAAAAGTAGTATATTGAATTGCAACATATATTGAATTGCCACTGCCCGTGGCTGAGCCCATTCAAGTTTTTCTTTTTTTAAAAAACGTTTTCATGGGCCTCGGCGTGTTCTATCGTTCAGTTGTGTTATCCATAAATGCTTAGGGTTAGGGA
The DNA here is from genome assembly GCA_030549335.1 of Pontederia crassipes. Taxonomy (NCBI): domain Eukaryota; kingdom Viridiplantae; phylum Streptophyta; class Magnoliopsida; order Commelinales; family Pontederiaceae; genus Pontederia; species Pontederia crassipes. The sequence goes on along the minus strand of CM060196.1, from coordinate 62,881,977 downwards.
TGATAGTGAATGTAGAATGCGTTTGGGTCAAATTCAGATACAATCTAAAAAAAAAGGTCGGATCAGATTACATCATTAAGTCCGATTTATAGATTAAAATATAAATAAAAAACAATTTAAAGAAATAAGATCAAGAATAACAATTATTAAAATTCGTTAATTATGTAAATATTTTTTCAGTTGAGATTTATCAAAATTACTAGCACCTGATTAATCTAGACATGAGCGATATGAATAAACTTCAATCAAAATGATGACTCCGAGAATCAACTATTAGCGTAGAAAATTTCAAGACGCGACATCGCTATCCGATTTGATTAATCATATAAATATTTGGTATATAATAATTTAGTCATCTTGACATTTTCATAACAAACAAGTCCAGTTCAGCTCATCGTGTTGTAAAGATATCCCGATCCATAATATTTCGGATCTGAGGACGGATTGGATTTTTTTTTATAAAAAGAGATGTTATCGATAATTAATTTGATCCAAAACTTTTTGGGTTGGACCGGATTAATCATATTCATGTGCTCAGTCGTACCAAGGGTTATTGTTATCATAAAACGTCAAATCGTGGTTGAAGAGGTTTTTTTTTCTTGCCTCACAAGAACTATTTTATTATTTTAACTCGTGTCCTGATTAGTATGTTACATAAATTTAATATACAAGATTATTGAATTATTTTCGTAAACTTTCTTTGAATTATCACGAGTTTTCACATTTAATTTCAAATTACGAATTTATTTTATTAAATTTCTAAACTATCACAATTTTTTCATTTTAGTACTTCTGGTACATTTTTCGTTATTTTTACTTTTTTCATTTATAAAAGAATTAAATTACCCTTCTTTCAGAAAGAACATGAAATAACAAATATAAAAAATTTTAAAAAAAATGTTGAAAGGATTAAAGTGGTAAAAAAAATTATTTATGAAAAAGGCTAAATTAATCTCTCCCGATTTTTTTTCTTTTTTATATCTATTATATGATGTGTTATGGAAGAAGGAGTAATTTAGTCTTTTTATAAATAAAAAAAATTAAAAGTAACGAAAAATAGACAGATGGATTAAAGTGAAAAATATCGTGATAGTTTAGAAGATAGTTTATGGAAATAACCCTAGTTTATGCGATTTACTATTGTGAATTGAGTGAGTAATATATTATTGTATTCTATGTATGTATGTTTGAAGAACTTACGTAAGGACTCGTTATAGGTCATAGTAAAGCTAGCCCCTCACCCCTGTGTTATCAATCAAGCTTGCATCAACATGTTCCCAAAGAAAGAGTTTGTATCAAACTTGTATGCTGTTTTCAGTCCTGAATCAAGTACTTCAATTACAGTACCCTCTTCCTTTTTTGCTTCGATGCACTTTTGCTTGCTCCAAATCTGTTGCCCACTGTACACCACAGAATAGAAGGTCTTGTGCCTCTGAGGCAACAATAATTTGTGGACCTAAGAACATGAGAGCCATTTTAATGCGGTCGGTGGTGCCCTGTGAGTCCCCTCCCCCCTCATGGGTTCCGTGAACTTGCAAGAGCCATGAAAGTGAAACATTAATTGAATCGAGTACGAACTTATCATGGACATGCACAAGTAGCTAGGGCTCACAGATTCTATAACCTCCTTTTGTCTCCTTCCAGCGTAGCATGCATACATATGCTCAATATGAACAGCTTGATATGGACCTACGTGGAGCCACAGCACAGCAGAAAGCTTTGCCCCCAGTGAAATCACAGAGTGCTGCATACATCTCACATAATTTAACCTCTCATCAGACTTATCTTGATCCAGGACTGGAACTGGTTTCTATAAAAAAAAGGAGATGTAATTGACATCCAGAACAAGAAAGATGGAACTGGATGAGTTGAGAAGTGGATGGAAGCAAATTGGCAGGCTTGGCATTGGCAAGTCTGAATGCTGACATAGTAAAAAGTGATGACATTATTGAACATAAATGAAGATGGCATGTTGTGCTGCAGCTAAAATGTGATCCCCCCATCTTTTAACTCGGTTGGCATGGGCAGATGTGGCCAGCAGGCTCTCACTTTTATGTGCTGTCTGATAGGGATGGATCTACCTCCCCTCCAATGGGGCAGGTTGGAAAGAGATGCAAATCGAACCATTTTAATCATGGCAGGTTGTATCTTGTCGCTTTTCTAAGTTCTTGTAAGATAACCCAACTTTTTTACTTAGAGTTATCAGACATTAAATTTGTGCTAAACTTAATACATTGGATGGAAAACAGTGAGGCTTGAATTAAACATCTTAATACGAAAGCAAAAATTAAGGTGTCATCACACTACAACCAGTTTGTGGAATGTGTTAAAACTCCCATTTTGCACAGCCCAAGAACATTTATGTCAACTAGTCTACACTTGGGATGTCTAGCTATATGATAGTTGTCCAAAAATATATCAGAAACTCAGAACTAACTAGGTAGTTGCATAACTAGAAATATATATATCACTACAAGAAAATCGCGATTTTCCGACGGATAATTTTCGACGGTTCTAAATCCGTCGCTATTTGCGACGGATTTTTCGACGGTTCCGTTTCCGACGGATTTTTCGACGGTTATGACCGTCGGAAATAATTTGTATTATTATTTAATTTTTCGACGATTAGGAACGTCGATATTTTCGACGGATAATTTCCGACGACTTTTCCGACGGTTATGACCGTCGGAAATAAAAAAAACTAAATTATGTATTTTTAATATTATTATTAAATTTTTTCGACGGATTTTCTGACGGTTTTGACCGTCAGAAATAAAAAAATTAATTATATAATTGATTATATTATTATTTAATTTTTCCTCAAGCACGACGCCGGCATCTCTCTCTCTGCTCTCTCTCTCTCCAGCGGGCCGGATCCGGCCTCCTGGCGTCGAATCGGCCGCCAGACGGGCCGGATCCGGCCGCCTGGCGTCGAATCGGCCGCCAGGCGGGCCGGATCCGGCCTCCTGGCGGCGGATCCGGCCTCCAGCGCCGAATCGGCCGCCAGGCGGGCCGGATCCGGCCTCCTGGCGGCGGATCCGGCCTCCAGCGCCGGATCGGCCGCCAGGCGTGCCGGATCGGCCGCCAGGCGTGTCGGATCGGCCGCCAGGCGTGCCGGATCCGGCCGCCAGGCGTGTCGGATCGGCCGCCAGGCGTGCCGGATCCGGCCGCCAGGCGTGCCGGATCCGGCCGCCTGGCGGCGGATTCGGCCGCTAATTTTTTTATATTTAAAAAATTATTTGCGACGGTTGCGACCGTCAAGAGATCGACGGTTGCGACAACCGTCTAAAGTTTCGACAGTTGAGACCGTCGAAAAGTTGCGACGGCTCGGACCGCCGGCCTTTTCCGGCGGTTGCAACCGTCAGAAATATCGACGGCTCGGACCGCCGGCCTTTTCCGACAGTTGTGACCGTCGGAAATATTAACGGCTCGGACCGCCGGCCTTTTCCAGCAGTTGCAACCGTCGGAAATATCGACGGTTCGAACCGCCGGAAAAGACTGTTCCGACGGCCAGAACAGTCGATATTTTCGATGAATTTTTTTTAACCGTCGCAAATTCGTTTGTGACGAGAGTTTTTCGGACGGATCGATTCTGACTGAAAAACCGTCGGTAATTACGTTACCGACGGTTTTCGAGCTGATTAACGACGATTCGGACCGTCGGTAATCCGCGTTTTTCTTGTAGTGACAATAGCTGCACTCTACAGAGATCTCAATTGTTTTTGTCTAATGTGCTTTGCTGGTCACACAGTTCTCAAACAGATCTTCACCTTTGGACATACTCTATATTAATCAACTGGATCTCAAGTTTCAATTATCAGACCGAGAAAGTTTTCATGATTACATCTCTTATAATCGAAGAACAAAAGATCCATTTTTCTTAATAATAGTAAAAGGATTGAGTTCGCTAACACCCTCTCATGCATTCACTTAATGCATATAGTACTTTTTTGATATTAAAGTTCAACAACTTCTTTTTTTTTTTTTTGAAAAAGAATTGCATCCATTAGTTTCTGCATGCATTTTGTCTAAATTTTAACTAGGGAAAGGCAGCAATAGGCTGCAGAATTTATTCTATTTTGGGACATGTCATGTGTTATAATTATGATCTCTTGAAAGCTGTGGCCTGATAATATATATAGTGTTTGCTTGGTCCATCCCCCATTTCTTAACTAGTTGGATGCAGTTCTATAACAGTAGCAAATACTTGCTTCTCTTCGTATAAAATAACAAGTTCCAGTCAGTAATGTCTTGTTACTGCTCCCTCACTATCCTATGCTAACATGAAATACTAGTGCTGTCTCCTAATCCTGCTTACAATAACAACAACAAAAGTCTTATTTCATTAGGTGGGATCGGCTACATGGATCATACGACGTCATTCCGCTCTATTAGTAACAATATATTCGTTGATCCATATTCATGAGTCGACAGGATTTTACGCTGACTGTCGGGACCTAACACAACCCTCCTCCTTTATCCGGGCTTGAGACCGACTATAAAACATAGGCCGCTTAAATCAGGCAAAAAAAAAGGCCATTTGCTTGATGTTTGTCGACATTTAGTGCTTGGATAAGGATGAACAAATGGTAACTTATATTCCATATCCCATACCTGAACAATCCTCTGTTTACTGTGATAAGTGATTATATATAGTGAATTGCATGCACATTAGTTGTTAAGCATGTGTTTCCACTACAATGCAACATATTATATATGCTGTATGTTCCCTTTTGACCAATCACAATACCTCGTCTCTTTACTTCAGCAATTTTTAATTCTATTTTTTTTAGGTATATTGTTGGTTCTATATTTTTTTTTTTACCCAAGACCCATGTGTTTTTTCCTGAATGGAAGTAAATGTAGCTTAGACAACTCCTGTAATAATAATTTCCAACCTTCATCACCAAAAAATGTAAACTGCAAAAAAGAAGTCATCCCCATCGAATTTCTCTAAACTGTGATTTTATTTTCACTATGGCCAATAAAAATGAAAATTAGTCTTCTACATTTTCTAATTAAACTATTAAATGTTTTCACTTTACGCCATTAACTTATCAGTGAACTTCTTTTTACTTCTTCTTTTACCGTTTCATATTCCATTAAGAAAGACAAAACACTGAATATTTAAAAAGTAAATTTAAAACATTACGTTTTAGTTGCGGATAAATTAATATTATAATAAATATATTATTTTTTATTATAATAAATTAAATTTTCGACGATTGTAGTAGTCGAAACTATCAACGGAGCGAACGTCCATGGTATTCCAACAGCCATCGAAATTTCCGACGAATAATCTTCCATTGCTATTGAGAAAGAAACTAAATCATCGATTAACTTTTTTCCCTCGGACTTCTTTTTATCGCTATTTGAAAAGGATTTATTGTTACTCCTAGTCTGTGGAAAATTATTCTATTTTCTTGTACCGTCATATTATAGGTCCTTCTTTTTTGTGTGGAATAATATTAAAGCATACAAGTGTAATTAGATAAAAAGAATAAACAAAAAAGTCGACGTACGTGAGTAGATCATTTATGGCGACGGAGTTTTTTTTTTCAATCTTAGCGATGTTTTGGAATTCAAACGCAAGATCAATTCGTAAAGTAATCAATTTTGGTATTTGAAAAGAGGGAAAAGAATATGTACTTTTATAAATTATACGAAGTAAAAATAAAATTAAATTAAAAAATTGAGCGACGTAGATGGAAATGAAAATCACCTTAATAAATGCAAATGAAGTGATGCGAAGATTCGTCATCTGGAGCTTCGCTCGGTAGTTGGAAACAATTAATGGATACCCGGAGTCCATTGCATGCAATGCATATGGTTAGGTGCAACTAACACTCTTTTAACATCGTCGATCTTAGATCCTACGGCCGTTATGTTGATGTCCATCCGAATGTCACCTGCTCGATCTGCCTTCGACTACCGAGAGCAAGTGTAAGGGAAGAAAACTCTTCCCCGTCATTCCACTCATCCCCGACGAAAGGGGCTTCATCGGGCAGACTTCTTCATCGGACAAAGTCCACACACTCGATCCGTCATTCAACCAACGAATTTCGCTCATGAGCGCCTCCACCGAGAAGCTCTTCCCTGTCATTGTCCATTGATTCCGTGCTTCCTCGTCGTTCATGGCTCGCTGGACAACTTCTTCATTGGAGAAAAGAACAATCACATTCGCAATCCGCGCTTGCCCCCAAATCTCCCCCCTGTGAATCGACATCCAATATTTTTTGTAGTTTGTCAGACAAAGCTTCTTCGCAATCAACATTTGCTAGAGACGCGTAGAAAGATCTTCTTCGCTACTCACGTTGGAACAATGAACTGTGGGGGAAGGCGGGCAGTGCTTTGTCTTTGCGAAGATGTTCGCCATTCGCTAGATGTGTTCTTCGTCAAGCATTCATGCTTTGTTGTCATTCGTCGGACAAATATTCTGGGGAAGGACAGGGGAAGAGACCCATCATGATGTGGATTGTCACCATTGGATCATAGCCATTGGATTAAAGATCGACGATCGTGATCCGCCCCGCATCCCTTCAGAGATTGGCCGCTCTGAAGGTGCATTTATTCCAGATATATTATAAAATTAATGTTGGTTGTTATCTACCATTAGGCTAGTTATTAAAAATTTTGAAATATTTACATGTCAACAAGTTATCATTATTATATTATATATAGTAATAATGATTTTTTTAGGATTAATTCCTTGAATCTCTCATGAACTATAATGATTTTTCTTGTTCCTAATATATGAATTTAGCTTTGCGTCCCCCCTAAACTATGCCGTGATTTCATTTTATTCCATATGTCGTATTATTTTAGCTTTCCCATTACTTTTAATTTTTTATTTATTAAATGATTAAATTATCATCGGCGATTTGAAATAAGTGTCTACTTTTTTTCTTCGTCGAGTTTAATCATTTAATAAATCAAAATTAACGAGAAAATCTATTGAATATAATGGATGTCCTAAAATGAAAATCACGTCATAGTTTAGGGGACGCTACGATAATTTCATGTATTAGAGATAAATACGAAAAATCGTTATAATTTAAGAATAATTTAAAGAATTAACTCTGAATATTGTAACCCGTCCAAAGGGCCAAGTAACATGGAAAAATTCTTAACTTTTTGCACTCAAATATCACTTGTGAGACTTCCCAACATTGAACCAATTACTCATTTAAGTGATCGTGACCTGGTGACTTCAATCTTAGCGGGTGAAATTACCGCGGATAAAAAAAGTTACGATCATATTCCGAACTCGAAGTTTACGTATAAATTAATTTATTGGAAGTCTCGTTCATAATTAAACGTGTGGTCTTAATCGAATTGGACGATAAAAAAATAATATAATATGTGCGCATAATTAGCAATCTGAAAATATATATATATTCTCGAACTCAAAATTTTAAATATTTGCTTATTGTTCATCGTCAACTTTATTAATTTTAAATACTCCTGCAGGCTCCACGTACATGAACAAAGGCGGGGTCGGATGCTGAGTCAGGTGTGACGTCGTTACCTGGATGCAGTCACTGCTGATGCAGCAACAGCTGCCGCTGCAGTTGCTGTTGCTGTTGCTGCTCTATAATTTTATTTTATTTTATTTGCAAGTCTCTCGGCAGTTGGCAGGAAGTTTCCATGATTTGTAAATAAAACAAAAGAAAAAAACCTCGAAATTATGATCATCATAATAATTTAATTATATTAGAATATAATAAGTTAGGATAACTAAATGAGTTTAATGATCGTGTCAAACGATTTAGACATAATTTATTTTATTTTTTTATATATGTCTTCATTAAAAATTTAGAGGATTATTAATGATAAAAAATATAATTTAAATCATCAGAAAAAAACTATATCATCATTTTAAATTTTTACAAACTTCTGCATATTATTGCCTTACATAATAGATATAACCATTTTATATAACTTTTTATCTTACAAAACTCTTATTTTTTTATCATAAATGATCCTATAAATTATAAATAAAAAAATATATTGAAAAAAATAAAAAAATATGTATAAAATTATTTGATACACGCTTCACACGAAAATCACTTAACACGCTGATTTTTTTTCCTAATTAAGTATGGCATGGGTAACTTTATTTTAAATGCAAAACAAAGACAGATAATAAGTTAGGATTCCAAACCGTATTTTCTGACTACGGCATCTCACTTGGAATATGCATAACTATACAAGAACTAGAAGACGAGGAGAATTAGTCTTAATTAATTTGTATTTTTAGTGAACAATTAATTGAGGCTTTAACTTTCATTCAAAGATCCCATGATAGGTACTTGGAATCTTAGTCATTTCTAGAGAATATTTTATTCCTACTTGCAATTTCGTTTATTTGTATATCGTTGAGCACAAGAAATAAAATAAAATAATATGACATGTCCAAATCATTTATCATTAACTTAACACAAAAATATTTAATTAAATATGCATTAATTTATTACAATAATATCATATATGTTTAGGCAAATATGTGGATACCTTGTTATTATGAAAATAAAGCTTGGAGAAGGAAACAAAAAAAAATAAAAATAAAAGCTAAAAGAAATATGGACCACAAAAAAGCTCCAGGCCGCCAATGGACGGATACCTCTTTTTTTCTTCTTCTCCCACTTTTTAAAAATGTTATTTTTTCACTTAAACCCTTTTTCTAATGATAATAATAATAATAATAATAATAATAATAATAATAATGCCTTAAATTTTACCTGATTACATCCTAAGACATTTCGAACGCTCCCGCACTATGGAAACTAAAATATTAGAGTGTATTTTGGTTGTGATTCAAAATTAATTTATTATCTTTTCATGAGATTTGTGTTATTATTTAAAGGTCAATGTCAAATTTTAATCAATTTATAATTAATTTTTTTGTTAATTATAAAGAAAAATGTCTATATAAACTTTGAATAGAAAATAACATTATTTAAAATTTTTCAATTTTTTATTTAATAAAATCTTGCCTCGTCGGTGTATAATGTTTTTTCCATGCAAATAATAATAATGACAATATTCTTAGCTCCGCGTCAGCTCTGAGTCAAGACAGCGCGTCCTCCGGCCCACGTCGGACTGCTCTGACAACTACATCCGGCCGGCGGCCGTCACCGCCCCCGTCTGTCCACGGCGGGCCCCGCCGGCCATTCCCCGCCGCCCACGCGCTTCTGTCCCCGTTCTGTTCCGCCATGGCGTCTGGGTTCAGTCAACGGTCCAGAGATTGCCACGTCGGATCCCGGTGGGACTCGGTCCCTCCTCCTCTGCCAACGGCGACTTTTTGGCGTCCTGCCCAAGACGAGGCTCCGTGGATTCCTCATCTCCCCCACGTTCACCACTTTTTTTTTTCAATTTTTTTACATTTTTTTATTCTTGAAATGCTCCTGTGTTCGATATTTATGTATAAAATATGATAATATAAATCCATCGATTTTCGAGATTACTAACGCTTAGACTAATTTGATGTTCGAACGAAAGCAGAATGATATATTCTCATCAACACGACGATTCTAAAATTCGAACATGAACCTACTAACTTTTAACACATCCGGAATACAACCCTGTTAATTGATTAATACGATAACATAATTTATTAGGCTCTTATAATATATGCCTAATACTTAAATAAGATATTTTTTATTTTTTTTATTTTTTATTTACTCAAATAAGTTTTTGAAGCGTGTATACGTTAACATTTACCTGAAATCATTACACTTTTTTCTTCTTTTTCTACTACACAAAATGGAAGATATGTCATTCTTCATTTAAGCCAAAATAGATACCTTAATTTCATTGGTAACCTCATTATTAATGTATTAAATTAAATATTAAGTAAATGACACGTACGGAAACATGCCGATTCATGATTAACCGTAAGTTATCGTGCCATCTAAATATGACAAATTCCTCGTGCAATTGGCAGCTCAATGAATACGAAATTGCAACTAAAACCGACAACAATTCTAAATTTTCCACTTGTCCGAATTATAATAATAATTAAAATTCCACTTTCAAAATTAGGTATTAATATTTCATGAGTCATTTTTAGCGGACTCGGTCCATGGTGTGCAAGGCATGTGCAATTGAACTTAAAATTATGTTTGGTTCCTTTGTTTGCTTGCATTCATTGATCAATTGGAATTAAAATGTGCTACTAGACATACTTTTTTTTTGGATGGATTTTAAAGACTATTAAGACATACTTTGATTTTTTTAAAAAAAATAAGTTTTGTCGGTATTAGATATTCTTTTTTATTGGATTTTGACTAATTAATTAATTTGATTGAACCGGTCTTTATATTAACTTCTTTATAGTAGTAAACATATAGCTGAAAGAACATAAATAAAATATTTAAAATGAATAATTAACTATATTACGTCAAGCATCATACGACAATGAAATCACAATAAATGACGTGAGAAATAAAAAGCAACGATTATAAATTTTGTTGACAAGGGAAAAGAGAAGCTTCGTTGTTGTTACGAATTTTTGCCTAATATTCCTTCTCCACTATTATTATTATATATGACAATTCGTAATCGTTGGTTCTAATTAACTATTTTTTTATTTGACTTGTCCGCTCTAACGTGAGACAAACATTTAATTAAATATTGTTAGTTGATTACATATGCGTGTTTTTATAATTAGGGCCGTTGCTCAATTTGACTACACTAATGGGAGAATTTGGATTAATTTGGCAAGCAATTAGTTTCCACTTTAAGTACGAGAGATATAACTATTTATGAATTTGATATCGAAATTATCTACGATGTGAAAATGGCTATATTTTAATAATTAGGTAATGATCAGATACTTAAATGATAATTCATATTATTTTTTTTAGATGGCTCCATGAAAAGGACCGTAACGTGAAGGACGTGATCAATAATATATATATATATATATATATATATATATGGGCATGAATAAAATAATCAATTTTACAATAATTTCCAATGCTGTATTTTTCTCATATATATATTGGGAAAAATAAATATTAAATAATAAGTAAATAAAACCTATTTATTATAATTCATGAACTATATACAGTGTCCCATTTTTCTATATACAACCTTATATATATTTATATTTAAGTTCTCTCATCAAAATAATTACTAATCGAGATTCAAATTTTATAATCATCATTTTAATTAAGATTTATTTATTATATTTTCGTCCGAATATATAATAAACTACATTAACTTCATATTCATATGTGTGTGTTATAAACCGACCATGACGTTTTTTATTTCACACACACATATATATATATATATATATTATATTGGCCAACAAAATAAAAACATTTGAATTATATGTACTTATCATAAATGAAAGCTGTCCATTGCTGTCAACTACGAAATTGTTTGATGTGCATGTCCTAATTACCGTCCAAAATTTTGCCACCGACAATTTCATATCTTAACTAAACCTTTTTTTTACCCATTTTTTCCTAATTTTTTAGTCTATTAACTTTTTTTTTTTTGGTTGTTGGTTGGTCCTTTTCACAAGCAGCTTAAAAAAGTAGCTTGTACTTGTGAGTTCCTTTTTTGGCTGCCTTTTTAGTAATCTATCAATGCCTAAAATTAATAACACCTAATTAATTTTAAAACGAAATTATAAATTATACCAGCAAAAAAAAATCAAAATTATTAGAGTAATTCTCGGACCTAAATTCTCTAATATATGTTTGTAAACTATTTTAACCTTTATTTATTCTCATTTCCTTTGTTTTCCCAAAAGTTTTCTTAAATTAATATTGGTAATTTGGTACAAAGAAGTTTAAGCTTTACCTAACATAATTAATAGCGAGTGCACCAAATCTTAAATTATGGATTCAACAAGTTTTCCAGACGTTTAATAATTATGTCAACAAGAAAAGTAATATAAGTCTCCAACAAGTTGTGATTTGTGAAGTAAAATATGATATTTTAACACGGAGTAGGAGTGAGATTAATCTTAACCAATATATTTACCGCATCACAAGGTTAAACTTTTATTATCTTAACACGGGTTAACATCTTTACAAGAGGACAATTAAGTGGCACTAATTAATGAGATCGGCATTAGACTTTGAATTTTATATGTGGAGCACAAGGGGGGAAGACTCATTGACCAAGTCTAATTAGAAGTAAGTAGAAAAATAACTTGGATTAGTCTTACGGTCATACCTAATTAAGTTTGAACTTAAGAAAAAAAAGTAACTTAGTTTAGATAAATTGGACGTATATGATTTATACAATAATTTTTTTTATAAAAACTACATAGCAATTTGTACATTTTAATTTTTTTAAAAACTACAAATGAAGATTACAAGATTCATCTAATTAGTAAGCGAAATCATTATTATCATCACAAAGAATTAATCATTTCATCCTATGAGTTCGTCGATTTTTTTTATAGAAAATAAAATGAAACGACAATAACGTAATTTTAAATTGATAATAGTGACATAATGAATTTATTTGATAGCTTTTAAACAGCTATTTATTTATTTTTTCAAAAAAACACTTAGTTGCAACTATCAACATTTTTTAATAAAATAACGCTGCGGAAAATACTATGTAACGCCCACCTTAAATTAGATTCGAAATGGTCCACTAAAATAATAAATAATTTAATTACAAAAACCTCCCACGTTTGGGCACCCACAGAGGTGTCACGTAAATAATGACCTCCTTTATTTTATTTATCTTAATATATAATATATATAATTATAAAATAATAGCGGTAGTAGTAACGTAAATAAATGTTTGACCTAACTTTTCAAACGCCACCCAGACATTATAAATGGCCACCACGCATTTATCAAAAGAGCCACATGAAAGCCATGGAGACTTATTAAATAACCCCCTTGACGTGCACCTTCTCAATAACAAGTCCAAGTTAACTTTTTGGCATCAAATTTATTTTTCCGAGTAAAAATAAAAATGGTGGTTGACCGGTTGTTTTATGCCTCCCTCCCCATTTTTAAATTATTATTATTATTATGTTGGTAGTTGAGAAAAAAAATTAATGCGCTCGAAAATTAATTTTAATTACAATGTGTTAGGAAGCATTTAGATAAAATATTTGAAGACAAATTAATTTATCCTTTCTTTTTCGCCAAATTGGTGCTGATTGATTCAATTTTTTTTAGCTCATAAGGAATATATGAACTATTTTTCCGAAACGGAACATCGTAAATTAATATTATTAAAATTAATGATCGTTTAATTAGACGAATTGGTAAGTAAATTGGATTTCCTAAAAAAATTACAAATTTGAATCTCGGAAATCTTGGAAATTATAGGAATTTCTTTAATAATTAATACCGGAAATTTGCGAATAATAAGTTGCTTAAAATGGGTAAAATAAAGAATATTTATTATTAGCTGTTTATTATTATTTTGTATTTTTTTTGTATTTTTTTATTCCTAATTCTAGAATCTGTGTTGTTGCCTTGTGGCGCACGTCTCTTGTTTTGCGCTCCGAGTTCTATAAATAAGGCGCCTCTTGCGGCCACCAATCTCTTCTCTTTTCTCTCTCGTTTATTATTCCTCTCCTCCTCCTCTTTCGCCTCGCCATCCTCCATCTCTCTCTCTCGCTCGCTCCATTAGGGTTCCTTCCATCGTTTAAGGCCTCGCCGCCGCCTGGTTGACGCCCTCCTGTTCCCCTCCTGGTCGGGGTGTCCGGGTCCGTCCATTTGTTCTCTCCCTTTGGGAGCTCGCCGGAGCTGCGGCGTTACGTTGATCGAATCGCCGTCGATCTTGGTCCGCCGGGAAGACGTAAGTATTCTATCTTCTTTACGCCGTTTCTTGCGTGCGCTTTTGTAGCGTGTTGGAATGTTGTAGATGCACGACGCCAACGGAGAGTGGAAGTTGGACATGTTGTGCCGTGGAGGTAGGTGGGGGGTGGAGGCTTCGTCTCCCTTCCTCTGTGGTGTTCATTTGCACTTCTGAATGGGTAAACTATCGAAAGGCCGTTGGTCGTATAAAAATCGCATTTTGACTCGGTTCATCGTGCCACCGTACTCGTTGAATGCTATTAGAATATTGGTTTCCATTGTTATCTTTTATTGCCGTCACGAATCATCTCGTACCCTTTTTTAATCCCTTTTTGGATTTTGAGAGTTTTTGTTTTAAAGTTGGTTCCTTTGGAAGCCATTTTTTCCGGGCGATGATGATTCACAGCTCCTTCCTTCTTCATCGGTCGCCCACTGTTTACGAATTCGTATGTACGGTAGGAATACTACCGAAATAAGACCAAAAAAAGGGGCGGAGCCCACCGTCTTCCTTTTGACCTTCATCATTTGGTCCTTGATCCCCTTAGGCATAACACAAATTTAGTTATTAGTTTCACCCCCACAAAACCTTATTTTGACGTCTGATCTTTTCATACCTCAGTTATTGCCGGTGATCTATATTGAAACCGGAGTTTTATGGCTTTCAATAAAAGAAAGTTTTTTTGGTACAGAAAGTGCTCTTTTTTATGTACTTATACATCGATTGACGATCACGCATGATTTTATTGTTGTCTCGTATGGCATGTAGTTAGGAATCCCTCGTGTTAGGAATCCCTCGTAGGGAAAATATTCTTTTCCTTGTGTTATCAAGGGTGCTACTAGCTCGTTTTCATGTCTTATGTCGTCAGCTGTTTTATTTGTTCGGGCAATTTACATTTTGATGACTCGCTCGTGAGCAGTAAAGAAGAAGAATTTTCCTTGTGCTACTATTTTGATTCTTCAACCAATAGAGCTGGAATCGTTCCAAATCGTCTCTTGTTCATGCAAAAGAACCAACGATGAGTCTGATGTCTTTTTATATTTCATGCACAAAGTTAATTAATTTTAAATTCCATGGACGATTTCTGTCCATCCCCATATCAGAATATTTGCCATTTCTTCTATTGTTTAGCCACCTGATTCGCAATTTGTAAGGCTGTCTCATCAAGATGGTTTGGTTTTCACGTGTGGGCTCATAATCTATTGTGGATTCCCCGTTTTCCTTGGATTCCCATTTTCTTTACTTCATGCTAATTACTTCTATGATCAAGAGAATATATGTACTCGATTTTGCTAACAAATAGTACATGGCAACCATCATTTTCTTTCTAAAAAAAGTTGAATAGTAGTAATCGTAATGAATATGATTGGAATTCGAAGCTTGGTTGAGGCACTTTTTTTATATTTAGTATAAGCATTCACGTTTTTCTTTTAATTAAATAATATGCTTCCATTTATTCATTTATGCTATATTCACATTTTTGTCAAATGGAAAAAGTCTATTTATTCTGGCAATTTTCACTAAACAATTCATCATATACTTTATGCTTTCTCAGTTTTTTCTGTGCATTCCACGTATTTCATCAATAAAAGTGTGTTACATTGCTAGTACTGCACTTTTACTTTACGAGAAGCTTTCTGTTGATATATTTGTTTATATTTATTTCTATTGACAATGTTGCTTATGTGTGATTATTTTCTTGCAGGTTGTTGGTTCATCAGTTTGAAGTTATTCATTTAAAAACATCAAGATGAACTTTGATCTATTGTAAATGATCTGTAGATCATGCAATGAAAAGGTATGTAGCAATCTGATCATTGATTTCCTCGTCATAGATATCTAGTTGTTCATCATTTAATACTTAGCCAATCCTCAGATTCCTGGAGGCTTCTGCTTGATGGACTGCATGAACAATTGCAGTGACAAGAAAACTTTGAAAAGGTGGTTCTTCATTGACAAAAGGGTTGGGTAAAACAGAGAAATAATAAAGGTCGTTTGTAATTTAGTTTTGAGCTGGCTGCCACTCATCAATCATCATCCGAAAACTTGTTAGTTAGTGATCTGGAACTTATGGATTTGAAATCAAATCATGGTGCCCCTGTTCTTGCTGATTCTGTACCAGTGAGCAAATCAAGATTCGGCTTACCCTCTAATATGACTCCATATTCTTCTGTGACACCAACCTATTCTTCTTCTGGTTTATATTTGTCGATTCCCAGAAGAAAGGTCATATCTGGTAAAATTGATGATGTCCGAGCTAGTGCTTGGCTAGATGCCATGATATCCTCATCACCTCCACGGAAGAAAATAAACAAGGATTTGATATCTGAGTCCACATTTGATGAAGCAGATGTTGCATATTTGTCTTGGATGGTAAGTTTTATATACTGTGGTAAATATTGTTGATTAAGTTTCTATATGTTATTTTCTGCATGATTTTTTGGTAATTCAAGAATCATTTGTGCTTTATTGTTAGGTGAACTATCCGTCGGCATTAATTTCATTTGAGCAAATCACTAAGTGCGCTGAAGGAAAGAAGATTGCATTGTTTTTGGATTATGATGGAACTCTTTCTCCTATTGTGAACAACCCTGACAATGCTTTTATGTCCAGTGCGGTACATAAATTTACTTTTTCTCAGAAGTAGGTCTTTATGTTAAATTTTTCTTTCCCTTTATTAACAATTATTTGTTGTATTTTTTGCTTTCTTTTTTCAGATGCGTTCTGCTGTGAAAAGAATTTCCAAATATTTTCCTACAGCAATTATTAGTGGAAGATCCCGTGATAAGGTGTGTTGATTCTGAATCAGTTTTGTTGCTTTTCATGAGTATATTTTGCTTAATGCCATGAAGTTCTATCTATGGCCTTACTCTATAGTACTTGTATATTTTGAGCAGGTGTATGAGTTTGTACAGCTAAGAGAACTTTACTATGCGGGCAGTCATGGAATGGACATCATGGGCCCAGTCAGAAAATCTGAGTCTGTTGGTGATCATCCAGACTGCATTAGGACTACTGATGTGCAGGTAACAGCTATATGTACCTCTTCTTTCAATATCCATTTGTGTTTGTGAAGTTTTTTCTTTGTTGTCCGTCACCTGATACTTTTGATCAGCTATACTCTAAGCTTAAGTATAGGGATATAATATGTCTATTCACTAGCTTGCTAATTGCTCTGCTTGCATATATTTAAACATTTTCCACATGCTTTCCTATTTGACATGTGTATAATTAGTAGCTTCTCTTTATCAATGCATTCCCTATGTATTTGGCTTTGATCTTTATCTGACATATTTTGGTTCATCTCTAATGCCAGGGTAAGGAGGTTCATCTCTTCCAACCTGCTAGTGAGTTCATACCGATGATCAATGAGGTATGCTATAATCATTGCTTGTTTCTATTTGGAATAAGTCTTTTACCTAATGCCTCTTAATTCTCTTGTATTAAGCTTTCTGGTCATTTGAATAACAGGTTTTTTGCTCCCTCATTGAGATTACGAAAGACATTGTGGGTTCGAAGGTGGAGAACAACAAGTTTTGTGTTTCTGTACATTATCGCCTGGTAGATGAAAAGGTAAAGCTGTTGTGTTGTGTTTGATATAGATGGATTCTTATGAAGTAAAATTGCTACTTTTGTTTTTTTTGTTTTTTTTTTTTGAAACGGATGCTTCTGTTGTCCGAAGAAGAGTAAATCAAATAATCTGGATCCCGATTAAAAGAGGGAGAGGGAGGCCAAGACGGACACTTAACGAATTAATAGAGCAAGATCTATTGGTGAATAATATACCGAAAGGTTTGATTACTAATAGAGCGGAATGACGTCATATGATCCATGTAGCCGACCCCACCTAGTGGGATAAGGCTTTGTTTATGTTCTTGTTGTTGTTGTTGTTGCTTCTGTTATTTTGGCCTTTTTTCTTATGAAAGATAAATTTGAATAATCTAGGGAAAAACTGTTTGGCCCTCTGGCTTTGACTTCCTTAGATTTGCCACTGTTTTCTAACCTAAATAGTTTTAGGCCTATTTCATCTCTACATTAACAAGATCAAATTTCAACAGTTGTATTTTTAAAAAATTCTGATGGCTTTCTTTTTCCAGAATTTTCTCGATCTTGCACAGCGTGTGGGTGAATTACTCAAGGGCTATCCACGTTTGCGAGTTACCCATGGGCGGAAGGTAGGGACACCATCTACCATATTAAGCTCGGCACATTTCTTTTTTGAGGGCTCTGGAGTGATCAACTTCATGTATTATATAGATATAAGTGTATGTATTTTCATGCAGGTTTTAGAAGTCCGTCCTATAATTGACTGGAACAAAGGGAAGGCTGTTGAATTTCTGCTTGAATCCCTTGGGCTTAACAATAGCAGTGATGTACTCCCAATTTATGTCGGAGATGATCGTACAGATGAGGATGCTTTCAAGGTATGGTGAATTCAATCACAAGTTATGTGGTGTGTATATATATATATCTGCATTTTTCCTTGTTTTTCTGTAGATTGGCAATGTTTACATCTGCTTGGTTCATCCAGGTCTTGAGAGATAATAATCGTGGACTTGGAATTCTTGTATCATCCGTGCCAAAGGAAACTAATGCTTTCTATTCCCTGAGGGATCCTGCTGAGGTGCATCTTGTGTCCTATAATTTTACTTTTTCAAAGTGCCATAGATAATGTGTGTTTAACATATGTTGTGTTCCTCAATCAGGTCATGGAATTTCTCAGGACCCTTGTCAGATGGAAGAAGTCAGCTGTAAACAAGTAACCCAATCTGTGAAACGGTGCATCTGTAGACCTCCTCAGAGTATCTGTATGCAAATGGATAGATGCCTGACAAATAAGAAGTCAGAAATATCAGAGTGCTGAACTTCCAGTCAACTTCTTTTGTTTTTTTTTCTACTTCGACCACTTTTTTTATCTAATTGAAATTTTAGGGTTTGGCTTTTCTTTTTAGATGCATGCTTCTTGGGTAATAGTCTGGTTAATTTTTTTATTTATTCAACCCTTTCTTCTCACTCATGAAAATTTTCACTTTTCTGCTTATTCATTGTAAAGGGTTCATCACATGTATTGTAACTAGCATTGCCTCATGCTGGCTACAAATTTAGTGACATTTTGCTTGGTGAATCAGATGAAAGATGCATTGATTATTTTATTTTTCTTGTTCTGACCAAAATATTGTGGGTCCTTCGTTCAATTTGGCCCCTCTTTGTCTCTTAAATGTTGTCTGTTAATTGTGTTGGCGACGCTCATTTCTGCCCTTTGCGGAAAAATGCAAAAAGTACGTAAAATTCAAGTCCCCCTCTCATACTTCAAATCAGTTGTGAAGCTCGTGCTTTTTGAAAAAGAAAATTCCCACGCCAAGATTTGTTCTTGGTGGGGGCACAAAAATATGACTGATTTCTCTTGTCTCTTGACAAAAAAAGCAGATATTTGCCCTAGTTGTAGAAAAAAAAACTCTAAATTATGAAATTATTATATTTTTGAAATTACGGTGAATTTTATGTTGGGAATAATAGTTAAAGATCAATGAGTTCCCAATCTACATTTCGATGTGTCGCAATTGGTCACGAGTTATTTTCACTTGTGATATATCGACAAACCTGTGATATATAAGTTCTTTTCTTTTATGGACAGACCTATCGTTTAGATAAATCTTAGGTGCTGTTTGGCTCTCACTAACTGTTCAAACTCAAAGAATAAGATTTGTCAATTGCAAAGAATAATAATTATTTTGAGGAATAGAGCTTGGGTTAACTAATTCCTGCAAAAAGTAGGAATTGATTATCTCAGATTTCTTTCACTGTTAATGAGGATAACTATTTTTTTTTTAAAATTTCAACATTGCCCATCATCATTTTAGAAGAAAAAAGAATGGTGTTTGATGGAATTGAAGAGAATAAGGTCTATTATTGATCTTATTCTATTAAATTTTTAGGGTATTTGTTGGAGCGGAAAATGATTGAGAAACAAATGTATTAGAATTATAAAAATTTTAGGGAGTACTAAAAGTATTTGATCATGAACATCAAATGATATTCATTATTTTTTAATAAAATAAATTAATACATAATTATTTGTACTATTTTAATGAAAAAAATAATATTCTACATATATATATTTTAAAAGAATTATGATAATTTTAAGCACCCCTAATCCATTGCCAATTTTCGAAGGGAAAAAAGGGACTTTTTTTTTATTTTGTTCGTAACTTAATTTTCTTTATACAACAAGAAGAATCATAATTCGAAAGAGAATTGTTATTTTTTTCTACCAACTGAAAAAATTCTCTTTTATCATTTTTACTCATAGGTAATGTTATTTTTTAAAATTTTTTTTGCATTAATTAATTGTGTTAACAATACTTTTCGTTGTTTAAAATATTTTAAAATCAATTTCTTCAATTTCACATTAGCACCCCTAAACGCCCTAACGCGAGCGCGGGTCGCTACTTTGCGTTGAGAGGCCCCAAGAGACTGAGCAAGTGAGCCTTCGTCCTTGGCATTTCCGCAAACATCTTCGGAGCCACTTCATCTCTACGTCTCCGAATCGTCCAAATCGAAGGAGACAGAGGGAGGAGATGCAAAGATTTAGAGCCCTCGCGTCGGCCAAGCGATCGCTGCCGGCCCTGCGCTTCCTTCCCTCAAGCGTCCGCTTTCTATCGACGCACGGCGGTTCCGCACCTGACGACCAAAGCGAAGTCCGTTTTACAATGCATCCCCCACGATTATCCCCTAATACTTCCTCTTGCTAAGATCTCGGTCAATGTTGCTTGGTACGTAGGTACTGGTCGAAGGCAAAGCGTGCGCGCGGGCTGCGATCCTTAACCGGCCATCCTCTCTCAATGCTCTCAACAACAACGTGGTACGCGATCTTTCCCTTAGTCGTTTACGTATTGGCCTTCTTTTGGGTTCTTGTAGAATGAAGCTGGCTTGTTTGTTTTATTGCTCAAATGAGTAAACTTTCGTCGTTGTAGTAGTTATATATATTCGTCTATTTTAGGTGCTTCGCTTGAAGAAGCTCTATGAATCTTGGGAAGATAATACGGATATCGGGTTTGTGATGTTGAAGGTGAGATGTTTCTTTCTTTTTCCCTTTTTTTTTTCTGTACCTACTCTGCGTTATGCTTTCCTTGTGACAAATTTGAGTTTCTTTTCCTGAAGGGTAATGGTAGAGCCTTTTCTGCTGGCGGGGATATTGTTGCAATTTATCGAACGATTAATGAAGGTATGATTCTGCTGGAACATTAGATATTTGTTGTTAAGACGCACAGATAGTTGATAAAGTTACAAGTTTTAAATTGTTCTATTGCAGGAAAGATGGAATATTGCAAGGAATTCATGAGAAATTTGTCCATGCTTATTTACATTATAGGCACATATTTGAAGCCGCATGTGAGAATGAAGTCATCTACTTTTTATCTTACTTTTCAAGAATATGCATTCCTGTCTTTTTAAACTTAGTAACATCGTCTTGGTTTCTTGTTCAAAGATCAAGCTGAAGAACAAAATGTTTTCTTAACACTGTTTGGTGTAATCTAAAAGGCTCTGTCCACCTACTTCTCTAGGAACCAGTTACTTTTGTATATCACAATCATTTTAAACCCACCGAGTGTAATGAAGTTCTATCTGCACCAATGAGTTCCTACCATCAGACAACCTCCTAGATCACGATTTGAAAATTATTGGATTAAAAAAATGACTTTGTTCCTTCTCCATTAGTTATTTATGCAACTTTTTCCGCAATACATGGATAAATAATTCTGACTGAACCCTTTTTCTTCAATGGCTGTTGTTTCTATTGGTGTTATATTCATGTAGGTAGCGATCCTGGATGGTATGACTTTCGGAGGTGGAGCAGGAATCTCAATTCCTGGAACTTTTCGTATTGCAACTGATAAAACTGTAAGTCAGAGACTCGTTTTAGTTAATTTTCTTTTGAGAGGGAATTCCCTATAGTTAATTGGGGTATTCAATTGTCAACCTTTACTCTGATCCTTTGCTTCTTATTGAATTTCTTCATAAGCTCCAAATGTTTAGACCTATGATATTATTACCATGACAAGCTTTTCGAGTGTTTTTTATACATTCTTGCCTCCTTTTCGCTGTTTCCTGAATTTTGCCTTGTCCACAAAGAAAATAGAGACTTGTATCTTGTCTAAATACACACAAATTGACAATAAAAAAATCCTTAAAAATGATAATTCGACATTGTAGCTTATGTCATTTAGAAGCTCCTTTTACTTCAACTAATCCTCTGAATGGTTGAAAGAATCATTGCTATTGGACATCATCATAATAAGGAAATAAATTAACCACTTGAGAATCTAAATCTGTTTCCATGCACACTTTTCTTGTCTTTTTCTCTTTTTCCTATATCAATCAAATATCAACAATCTTCAAGTATAATGTTTATTTCTTCTTTATGCCATTGTTTTAATTACAACAATGTTAGTTAATTCACATGATTTCCAATTATATATATTTGGTATCTGTTCTGATTTAGCATATCTGAGACGAAGAAATTCCTTATATGTGGTTGTTTTTATTCTTCTGGTAACATCACTCTTTTGAGCACTCTCATATATTATCATCCTTTCTACGTATTTAGCTTTTGTGAATTGCAGATCTTTTCAACCCCTGAAGTACATATTGGCTACCATCTTGATGCAGGAGCCTCCTTCTACTTATCGCACCTAACTGGGCATGTTGGTAAGGCCCATTGGCTTCTTTTTTATTCTTCTGTTACATAATGGATATTCTATTGCCCCCTCAAAAAAAAAAAGATATTCTATTTACCTGTGTAAGGTGGAATTTGGTGATTGTTTTCTGGTTATGGTTCAAGTTGCCAATGCTCCTGGGTTATGCCTTTTCTGTTACTGACATGTTTTGAAATTCTAATAATTTATTAGATTTAAATTCAGGATGCATGTTGGCATTTCTCTCGACTTTCAATAATGCTTAAAATGGATATTAGCAATATAGACATTGTCCACGAGACCAGATCCCCTATGTCTTTTCTCAAAAAGAAAACATATTTCCTATGCCCTAGCAGAAATGTAAAAGTTTGATAAACTCAGATTGTAAAGTATTCTAAATTCCTTGATGCACAAGCTACTGTCGTTCTTTTTTCCTGATAGCACGTCAGAAGTCTTCATCTTCTTGAACAATTATGGTAATTCTCCAGAAAAAAGCTATAATAATTTGGAAAACATTCTCTCAGAAAATATCTTTTCAAAAAGCAAATTATGTGAGAGATTATATATTGCCATTTTCAGAATTAAAAGATTACATATTGCCATCAGGAGAACAAGTTATACAATGAATCACTACTTGTCGTTTATACTATTATTCACTTTCTAATGTGGCTACCTGGGCTGCCAATTTAATTTATCCGTTGCACTATCCTTTTTGTTTCCATATTTTTATCTTATAGCTGATGTTATGGTTAAATTATAGGGGAATACCTAGGTTTAACTGGTGAAAGACTCAATGGTGTTGACATGCTTGCACTCGGCCTTGCTACACATTATGCAATGAGCGCAGTTGGTTCCCATTTCATTTTCAATTTCTTAGAGATTGTTTCACTTTGATTACCATCGTTAATGCATTTTTATCATTTTTAGAGGCTTGATTGGATTGATCACCGACTTGGTACGTTGATTACTGATGATCCTTCCGTCATAGACTCTTCACTTGCACAATACGGTGATATCGTCTATCCAGACAAAAACAGTATTGTTCATAGGTATTATATTTTTTAAGTTCTCTTGATGTTATTTAATCTTTTTAGAACAAAGAAACAATGGTTTTGTTCTTGGGTACTTTCTGATAATTCACTGGTATCATTGAAATAAACATGGCTGTCTATCATCAGTTGAATTAAATTTGGTCGATTTGATTTGTTTCTAGCATCTAGATGGTTTTAGACTGAATTATTTGAATATTGGCATTGATGGGATTTGACAAACAATTAATATGATCAAATATAAGAGGGGAGAGGGAAAAATTACTAAACTAACGGATGCAAATAACAAATTATGGAACTACCGGATAATGATTGATATCATATTTTTATTGTTGAATAGCTTATACAGGTCACAAATACGTTGTCTTTCAGTAATTAAATACTGGATTGTTTTTCTTTGTTTTTTTTTTTTGTGTTATTTTCGTCCCAAATTAAACAACGGATTATTGAATTGATTACATTCAGTAGGTTTGCATGGCGTACATGTTTTCTGTTTCTCCAGTGGGAGAGGTTTCAAATTGATTTGTTTATTGCAATTTATGCAGGTTGGATGTGATAGATAAATGTTTCAGCCATGATACAGTCGAGGAAATTTTAGATGCTTTGGTGAGCCTCTCCTATATATATCCATTGATCTGAAATGTATGCATCACAATTGAATTTGTGGTTACGCCATAACATCATGATTCATTTTATTTTAAAGAATCATATAAAGTCAACATTGTTTAGAGTATGTCATTTCATTTTCATTATCATAATATGTTTATATTGTCCCACTAATTTTTACTCACCACAGACTAGTTCTCTTAATGTCAGGCATTGATCATGTCCTCTTTCTAGTTTTCTCTCTCTATTGATGGTGTCCATGATTGTGTCCCGACTCCCACTAATTATGTTTCCTAATTAGGAAGCTGAGGTATCTAGATCAAATGAAGAATGGTGTGTTTCCGCCCTCAAGAAACTAAAGGAAGCTTCACCATTGAGTTTAAAAGTTTCTTTGAGATCTGTAAGTTCCTCATAAGACGTTTTCACTCATTAATATTTTAATGCAACCTTGTTTCTGATGCTGGTGCTGGAAATCTTCATAGATACGAGAAGCTCGTTTTCAGACTTTAGATGAATGCCTTGTTCGCGAATACCGAATGTCTCTCCATGCATTCTCACAAGATGTTTCTCCCGACTTCATTGAGGTATCACAACCTTTTAGCTATGCAAAGTACTGAATGTATTGTGCTAACTTCTCTAAAATTTCCCTTTCGAAAGAAAACTTTCTAAAATTTCCAACTTATCTCTTGGTTCTACAGGGTGTTCGATCACGTGTAATTGACAAGGACTTGGCTCCCAAGGTATGAAAAATGGTAGTTCAATTGTTTTAAACATTGATTTGGTACTTAAAAGCATAAAAACTCTACATGCAGTGGGATCCTCCAAGTTTGGACAAAGTTTCAGAAGACATGGTTGATCAGTACTTCTCACCACTTGGAGAGTCTGAACCTGAGCTACAACTGCCTACACATTTGCGAGAAGCTTTTGTCTAATAACAAGGGGCAACCCTGAGTATATGTGGTTTCATCTCCAATTAAACACAGGCATAATTTGTATCATATCCAGTGTGGTATGACATTATTTACTAGTCGCAGGTGTTTGATGAGTAGTCAATTTAATTAGGGGCCATCTGTCTCCTTCACAATTATGCACCTTCTCTTTTGTAGTTGTCTTGTTGGCCCCATACATTTTGAAGCATAGGGAATTCAGTGGTTACGATTAACAACAATGCATTATTTACTTGCTCTATAATCACATCAAAACATTGTATGGCTTCTATTAGAACTGAAAGCTAAGGGAAATTAAAACCAGGAGAAAAGTCCAGGGTTTAAAGCTTTTTATCCTCCCAGAATTATGCAATTGCATTTATCTTGTCATTGCATTTTCTTGTGTCTGTTATGTATTGAAAGCACCAAAGGAGGGAGTGAATTGGTGAAATTAATTTTTTCAACAATTCATCTTCGAAGAAAATCGATGAAAATGATCACACGAAGATAAGGATAATGCGTAGATGAAGAAAAAAATGCGTACATGAAGAAAAAAGAACAAACACAAGAAATCAAGATATGTTAGACGAGATTCGGTCTCAATATTTTGGTTTACGTTCCCGTTCTGACTTTTCGATCTTAAGACCGTCGGAGATTCACTATCTTTCTCTTTTCTTGTAAGGAGAGAACAATCTTTTTTAAACAATCACGTCTTCTTTTTTGCTCAAGAGGTTAGGCACACCTCTATACAAGGAGTTCTCAATCTCACTTGATTCAGAAAGGAAATGTTCCTTTTAATTCTTTTTTTTTACAAAAAATTTTCTGACACTCAAGACTAAGAAAAGAAAAGGGAAGAAATTTGCAACTTTATGTTAAAAAACTTGAGAGGAGTTCTAGGATGTTTTTTCTTGCTTAGATGATTTTTCTTCAGCTTTGACACTCCTTTTATAGACTTCTAGGGGTGAGATTTCGTTCAAAAGGTCTCCCCCAAATTTTTCCTCAAAATTTTAGCCGTTATTGTTCAATTGACTGATGGGCCGGTCGACCGCTGGGATGGGTCGGTCGACCGGTCTATGTGACCGTTGTCTCATTTATGCGCTTTGACGCTGTCCGATCGATCGGTCCTTCGACCAATACAACGATCAGTAATGTCTCGACGTCGATCGGTATAGTCTCGACATCCACTGGTATCTTCTCGTCTTTTCTTTCATCGAATATCAGTCGACCGGGTCGACCGGTCGTGCTGAAAACTTTTTTCTAACTTTAAATTTGACGATTTTTTCGACGAATCTGTTCATATCAATTCTACACCTACATTATCACTACTGAGCATAGATTAGTAACTTTTATGTCAATTTTAAGTTGTTATCATTAAAACATAGGATTCAACAATCTCCCTTTTTTTGATGATGGCAAATTAATTGGACGATAAGGAGAAGCAAGAAATGAAATGAAATGTAAGTTTTACATAGAAAGTAATAAACAAGCTCTCCCTACATTTATGCGTATTTAACTTTTTTCCCCTAAATTGATGGCATTTATAGTTCTATAATTGATATGACGAGAAATAAATATGAAATCAAAGGTGAAATAAAAAAAGTCATCATATAAGAAAAGTCATTTCATTACATAGTCAATAAAACATCATGCACTAACAAATGTGACTGAAGTCACTACAAAATGATGTACGCACGATATGCACGATACAAATGTAAGCACTAAGACACATAACATCGTCCTAGACTTCTCCCCTTTTGACATCATCAAAGAGGGAGACAACCTACTACTCCTCATCGGGGCTATCATCCTCACGAGCTACAAGCGGAATAAAACCTGCGATGCATAGTATGCCTGTAGAGATCCAACAAGGTAGCGGGAGTCACGCTCCATCCGTCGAACACGTCGATCTATCTGGGTCACACGATGGTCTATCTGTGTCATACGATGATCTATGGCGGTCATTTGTTGTGAAAGAGCCGTGAAGTCGTAGGTGTCATGGAAGTTTGAAGCCATGTGCTGAGAAGGCCCAATATGCTCAGTGGGCGCCGATGGTGGAGGGAAGCTAGGGCCAGCCTCTTGAGTGTCCATTGGTGCTGGCTCATCATTTGTGACATCATCTCTATCGCCAGAATCTGGCGTTGCCTGCTCACTAAACCTAAAACCCATCCGGTGTAAAGTCTCGGAACCAATGATGTCAGTGGGACGAGGTCGAATGTACTCCTCGTCAGCAGGGATGTCGACACCAAGGTGGAGTAAGATCTTCGTGATCCAAGCACCGAAATATTAATGACCGAAATGTAGAAAGGAGGCATCACGGATACAGAGACAGTGAAGAAATAAGATATCAAAGTGAATGACCTCTGTATAGTGCCCGACTCGAGGAGTGATCATTCGGCTAAGGAGATGATGTGCCATTTTCATCAGTGGATGAAGATGGCGATAGGTTGTTTCGACAGTATATTGAATGTCTTGTCCAGCAAAAATGGTCTGAATACCATCCGAGATTGGAAGATAGTCGAAAGGCCAACCATGAGTGACAAATGAATAAAGACCAGGTAATGGGCACGTAACCCCAAAAATGCGACAAAGATGGTCTGAATCAAAACGAATGGGCATGCCAAGGACATAGGTAATAATAGCCTCTCGAGTGATTGTTATGTTCGCATAAAAATGGCGAACAAGACGAGGGTACACACGCTCCGTGAGGAAAAGAAGTGCCAGCCAACCAATGGTTGCGAACATCTCTTGAACATCTGGAATGTTCAGAGAGTCCTAATCAATGGTATAGGCACGCCGGACTTCGCGAGAGGCGCACAAGATTTCGAACCTAACAGAGACATCCCGAGTGACAAACAGATGACTATCAAACTCAGGGGACTCGGAAGAGGATGACTGACGAGTACGTTCACGGGATCGTCCTCGTCCATGGCTACGTCGAATGGGCTCGGGTTCGGGTTCAGGTTCAGGTTCACGTCGGAGGACATGAATGGTGCCACCGGAGCCGAAAAGATGACAATGACGTTGAAAGACTATCTTAGTACGCAAATGTCCATCATCGGCCATGGATTCAATAATGGTGGTCTGAAGTGAAAGGAAAATTTGGAACAGAACCGAGGCGAATATCGAAAGAAGTGTGCCGGAGAGGAAAGAAAGAGGGTTATCGAGAACAAAACTAGGGCTTCGAGACGAAGAGGGGCGGAAATCCGGAAGGTCAGCGGCGGGTCGCCGAAATTTGTGTTTTCGACTGACAGTGAGAGAGGGGAGTAGAAATAGAGAGACACTGGACGAGAGAGAAAGGGAGGGAGAGTTGGCCGAAGAGAGAGAGAAAAGGAGAGAGAGTGACTGGAGAGGGAAAGTTGGCCGGAGAGAGGGTTGATGCGGTCGGAGAGAGCGACGGACACAGTCGGTCAAAGAGACTGCCGAGAGAGAGAGAGACTGGCGGGACAGTTGGCCGGAGGAGTCAAGGAGACGGTCAGCCGAAGATAGAAAAGAGAGGGAGGGACGACGGCCTGGAGATAGAAAGAGAGGGAGAGAGTGGCCGAGGAGGCGGCGGTCGACGGATGCGGTTGACCTAGGAGGCGGCGGCCGGTGGATGAGGTTGACCTAAGAAGTGACGGTCGGCAGATGAGGCCGATCGCTGGAGTTGCCGGAGGGCGGCTGTCGAAGGAGGACAGGAGCGGCGGTCGCGTGAAGAGAGATTTTTTTTATTTTTGGTCGACCGGTTCGAGCGGTCGATTGCTTATATCGCGCGATTTTGGCATACACCGGTCGACCGGTCATGTTCCGCGGTCGACCGAACACTTCATTTCATATAGCACAGCCAATCGCAATAATATACCGGTCGACCGATTGTATCATATCGGTCGATCGATCGTTTGTTTACGTATAGCGTTCAACCGATCCTTCCAGTCGGGCGACCGGTCATTGCTGTAGATCGATCGATTCCTGTATTTTTTAGATTTTGAACCATTTAAACTCATTAAAAAATCATAAAATCATATTCCAATAAAGATCATACAAATGTAAGTGTTGTGCAACACTTTTAATGTTCAATTCATGTCAAAAGTGATATTGTATAACCAAGTCACTTTTACTTTGAATTGATATGCAATCAAAAGTTAATCATTCCTAATTCCCTTCTAAGCATGCAAAATCATTCTTCACTTAAGGGTTTTGTAAATATGTCTGCAAGTTGAATTTCGGTGGACACATGTTCAATGGCAATGTTCTTAAGGGACACATGTTCTCTAATGAAATGATATCGTAAGTCAATGTGTTTAGTCCTAGAGTGTTGAATTAGATTTTTGGTCATTTCTATAGAACTTGTGTTATCGCACTTCATGGGTACATTTAAATAATTTACACCATAATCAAGTAATTGTTGTTTTACCCATAGTATTTGTGCACAACAACTACCGGCGGCTATATATTCGACCTTGGCAGTAGAAAGTGCGATGACATTTTATTTCTTTCTAGCCCATGAAATGAGAGAACTATCAAGAAAATAACACATCCCACTAGTGTTTTTTTTATCAACTTTACACTCGACAAAATCCGCATCGGTATAGGCATGCAATTCAAATGGGAAGTTCCTATCATACCAAATGCCTAAGTCACTTGTATGCTTTAAATAACGCAATATTCTTTTTACAACAATTAAGTGCGATTCTTTGGGGGCGGATTGAAACATAGCACACAAACACACACTAAACATTATGTCCAGCTTAGATGCCGTCAAGTAGAGCAAACTACCAATCATACCTCTATACCTTTTTTGATCAATGAGCTTGCCTTTTTCATCTTTATTTAATTTTGTAGTAGTGCTCATAGGAGTTGTGCTCGGCTTGCATTCGTTCATCCCGAATCTTTTGAGTACAAAAATACATTCCTTGGATTGTTTTACTTGTAGGATGTGAGTTCTCCTACAAGACTCATTTCAAATTCTTGTTGCATAAGAGTTTCAAACTCTTTGCATAGGCATTCATTAGTAGCACTATAAATAATATCATCAACATAAATGTGAACTATTAAAATATCATTTTTAAAATGTTTTAAGAACATTGTGGTGTCAACTTTCCCTTTTTAAAAATCATTTTCAATTAAAAATGAACACAATTTTTCATACCAAGCTCGATGGGCTTATTTCAATCCATAAAGAGTTTTTGAGAGTTTGAAAACATGATGGGGAAAATCTAGATTTTCAAAACCTTGAGGTTGTTCGACATAAACTTCTTCATTTATAAAACCATTCAAGAAAGCCGAATCCATTTGAAAAAATTTAAAACCTTTATAGCATGCAAAAGTCAAAAGCATTCGAATTGCCTCAAGTCTAGCAATAGGAGCAAAAGTTTCATCAAAATCAATCCTTTCAATTTGTGACTAACCCTTGGCCACTAATCTAGCCTTGTTCCCCACAATGACACAATTTTCATCTAACTTATTTCGAAAGACCCATTTGGTTCCAACGATAGGATGGTCATTGAGTCTTTCTATAAATTTTCACACTTGATTTCTTTTAAAGTTGTTTAATTCCTCATGCATTCCATTTATCCAATTTGGATTTTCAAGTACTTCATTTATATTGTTGGGCTCATAATTTGCAAGGAAAGTCGAAAAAACACATATTTTTTAAAGAATTCTAGTTTTTATGACTTCATTTAAATTACCTATAACTTGATCAAATGGGTGTGATGAGACATGTCTCCAATTTTTTGAGATGATTTGATTCTCTTCTCTTTGAGTTACTTCTATTTCTTCCACCTTTGGGGTGTAAGCTTTTGCTTCATTTATGTCCACAACTTCAAATTTTCTTTGTACTTCAACTATTTCTTCATTATCATCATATGCTTGTTTACTCAAAAAATCATTAGTTTCATTGAATTTAACATTAATAGACTCTTCAACAACTAATGATCTTTTGTTATACACTCTATAGGCTTTACTTGTACTAGAATAACCAAGAAAAATATCATCATCATATTTGTCATCAAATTTGTCTAGTTTATCTTTGATATTCAAAATATAATATTTACATCCAAAAATTTTAAAATATGAGATATTTGGTTTCTTACCAAATAGCATTTCAAAACATATTTTCTTTTCAAGAGGTCTAAGTAGAATTCTATTGAGAACATAGCAAGATGTGTTTACGACTTCCGCCCAAAAATATTTTGTTAATTTACTTTCATTTAAAATTGTTCTAGCCATTTCTTGTATAGTTCTATTTTTTCTTTTTACTACTCCATTTTGTTAAGGTGTTCTAGGAGTGGAAAAAATATGAGTAATTTCATTTTTTTCGCAAAATAATTCAAATTTATGATTTTCAAATTCACCTCCATGGTCACTTCTAATTTTTTAGACCTTTTGTTTAAATTCATTTTGAACTCTTTTTGCAAATTTGGAAAACATGTTTAGCGTCTCATCTTTACTAGCGAGAAAAATTATCCAAGTGAAACGAGATAAATCATCAACAATTACAAATACATATCTTTTTTCTCCTAAACTAGTCACATCAATAGGCCCAAATAAATCAAGATGTAAAAGTTTCAAGGCCCTATGCGTACTAATAACACCTTTTAATTTAAAAGAACTTTTGGTTTGTTTACCTTTTAAACATGAATTACAAACATTATTTTTCTCACATTTGATCTTAAGTAGGCCTCTAACCAATTCATGATTTGAGAGTTTATTTAGCAATTTATAATTTGCATGTCCTAATCTCCTATGCCACAAGTTTATGTCATCATGAATGACAGTAAGACATTTTTCATTTTTCAAGTTATCAAAATCAATTTTGTATACATTATTGTACTTAAATCCTATGTGTAAAACTTTGTTATTTTCATCTAGTATCAATCATTTTCTTTTTCAAATTTAACTAAATATTTTTTATCACAAAGTTGACTTATGCTAGTTAGATTATGTTTTAGATTTTCAACAAGCTAAACATTTTCTAAATATACTTTGTTATTCTTACCAATATTACCTATACCAATTACTAATAATTTTTATCACAAAGTTGACTTATGCTAGTTAGATTATGTTTTAGATTTTCAACAAGTCAAACAATTTCTAAATATACTTTGTCATTCTTATCAATATTACCTATACCAATTACTCTTCATTTGCTATTGTCTCCAAAAGTGACTTTACCTCTATTTTTCATATGTCTTGAGCATCCACTATCCAAATATCATTTACCTTCATTGTGCATATGAGCTTCCTACAAGAAAGAAGTCAGGAGTTTCATATTTTTAGTACCCAAATTTTCTTGGGTCCATCTTGGTTAGTCATGGTTCCTCTTTGTATGCTACTTGGAGGAGAGAGACCTGAAAAACTTTTTCACTTTTTGATGATTAGTCCTTGACTCGCCCTTAGAGGCTAAGCCATTTATAATATTATTGAAACGAACAACCATCTCATTAATAGATTCATTTTCAAACATATTAAAAGAATCATATTGATGATTTAAAATATTTAATCTAGATTCCTTAACTTTATCCGTTCCTTCATGAGTAATAATGAGTTTTTTCCAAATATCATTAGCACTTTCACAACTAGAAATTCGATTAAACTTCGTTGGATCCAAAGCACAATAAAAAATATTTTTAACTTTCCAATCTAATTTTATTGAAAGTCTTTCACCTTCGGTATATTCAAAAGATTTTTTCTTACTTAAATCAAAACCATTTTGAATAATGTCCCACATATCAATATCAATAGAACAAACATAGGCTTGCATCCTAATTTTCCAATATGCAAAATTCGATGCATTAAATAGTGGAGGACGATTAATAGATTGACCTTCGGAAAAATCGGAATCATCAAATATTTTTAAATCTTAAAGCTAGAGCAACTTGGCTCTGATACCAATTGTAGGATCGAAAGCACTAAGAGGGGGGGGGGGGTTGAATTGGGGAAATTAAAATTTCTAAAAATTCACCTTCAGAGGAAATCGATGAAAACGATCACACGAAGATAAGGATAATGCGTAGATGAAGAATAAAGAACAAACACAAGAAACTACGATATGTTGACGAGGTTCGGCCCCAATACTTTGGCCTACGTCCCCGCACCGACTTCTCGACCTCGAGACCGCCGGAGATTCACTATCTTTCTATTTTCTTGTAGGGAGAGAACAACCCTCTTTAAACAATCACACATTCTTCTTTGCTCAAGAGGCTAGGCACACCTCTATACAAGGAGCTCTCAATCTCACTAGATTCAGAAATAAAATGTTCTCTCTAATTCTTTTCTTTTATAAAAATCTTTCTCACACTCAAGACTAAGAAAAGAAAAAGGAAGAAATTTGCAACTCTATGCTAAAAAACTTAAGAGGAGCTCTAGGATGTTCTTTTTTACTTGGATAATTTTTCTTCAGGCTTTGGCACTCCTTTTATAGACTTCTAGGAGTGAGATTTCGTTCAAAAAGTCTTCCCCAAATTTCTTCTCAAAATTCTAGTCGTTACTGTTCATTTGAATGATGGGCCGATCGACCGCTGGGATGGGCCGATCGACCAGTCTATGTGACCGTTGTCTCATTTCTGCGCTTTGACGCTGTTCGATCGACCGATCCTTCGACCGATACAACGACAGGTAATATCTCGACGTAGATCGGTCTAAATTGCTGTCAACCGGTATAGTCTCGACGTCGACCGGTATCTTCTCGTCTTTTCTTCTACCGAATATCAGTCGACCGGTGCTTCTGGTCGGTCGATCGACCGGTCGTGCTGAAAACTTTTCTTCCTAACTTTAAATTTGGCGATTTCTTCGACGAATCTGTTCATATCAATTCTACACCTGCATTATCACTACTTGAGCATAGATTAGTAACTTTTATGTCTATTTTAATTTGTTATCATCAAAACATAGGATTCAACATGTTAGACAATGCGTCATTCACAATCAGAAGTCATGCAAAATGTGTTAAGTTAAATTCTTTGCCATTGTTCAGAATTAACAGTGACCTCCGAGAGTTCAAGTCACTTATGATAAACCATGTTCATGCTCGCCAACATGTCCTTCCAATCTAATTGCTTGTTCCTGTGCTGCCGACATTGTGAGTCAACTCCAAGCAAGTTCTAGAGAAAATCCTTTTGGCTGTATTTGGATTGAGAATTTTAAGTTTTCGTTAGTTCTTAAGAACTAATTGATTTGATAGAAAAGTTTAAGTGTGGTGTTTGGATGAAAAGTGTAATGATGATAATTTGAAAAGTTGATTTTATAGATAAGTTTTAATAAGTGTTTGGATAAAAAGTAAGAATAAAAAATATAAATTAATATTTTATAATGTATAAAATTATATAGTAAATTAAAATATTATTTATTTAGTTAGTTAAAATCATTACAATAATATACAAATATTATACATAATTATTAATTTAAAATTTATTTAAAAATGAGTTGTCATACTATATTAATATTAATTTTGATTACTTATTATATGTTATTAATATTATAATTTACGTAAAGAATATAATTTATTATTTTATGAGGTATAAAATTATAAGTAAATAAAAAATATTATGTATTTATTTATATAATATTTAATTAATGATATTTTACTATATCACAATGCTAATTATAGATATATAATATATAATATATATGAGTACATGAAAAATAAAAGAAGAGTTCTTGCCTTGGCTTCTTGTCAATGGCAAGAATTTTTTTTAGGAATTTGTGATCACATGCATGTTTGACTAAAATTTATGTTTTGATTGAACTTTTTTTTTGTCTCATGTTTGGCAGAACAAAGTCATGCTCTGACTTTTGTTCTCTGCCCAAATGTAACTTTTAAGTTTTAACACGTTCTTAAAATTTTAAAAAATAATATCTTCTTATTGGATTGCAAAACGATAATTTGAGGCGAAAATATAAACATTTGAGATTCTATGTTTTCATTCTTAATTTAATTGTCATAATATTTACTTAAGATATTATCCATCATTGAACGAGAGAGAGAGAGAAGAACAACCATGTCTCGTAGACTAATGCAATCTACGAAGTGAAAATTCGATTATTGTGCATGACATATACCAGAGGAGTTGTGTTCTCTCTTCTTTTCTGATCTGCAAAATCAAAATAAAGCTATTTCGTGTTGAGCATGGCAGCATCAATAATCAATTATATTGTTTGTTGTCATCATATATCACGTAGCGTGATTTGGCCGGGACAACCAGGAAGGTCTCAAACGACAGCTGAATAATTTACTTCCATTATTTGACATGATTTCATCATTTGGTCATTTGTCAACTTTATAATAGAGAAGAAGCTTTAGTTAGGGCCCAACAACACACAACACATGACATGTGTTCTTCTGTTGGACGACCATTCTTCTGAAGAAATCAAAGAGCCAATTGCCTACAGATTCTTCTGAAAGGTGGCTAGAACAATTTCCAAAAGATGAAATAATCACTGCGACCAGAAGCTTATTTTTAGCCTTCTTTTTTATTTGTTTCAAAACTCGTTTATCTACATAATTTTCTTTTCTTAATCTAGTCATTAAAAAAGCAGTCCAGCAGACCTCCTGGTTGCATATTTTATTCTGATTTTCACATTTGCCATCACGTTTCTGTAAAGAAAACTAATAAAAATGGCAACCGGATTCGTCACATTGCCAACTGCAAGTATTAATTGTTGTTTCAAGGTCCTAGATGTATCAATTTCCTCAGAGATTTTGATATTGATAATATAATTTCATATGCTTAGTTTTGCATCCAGAAGCCTATAATTAATTAATTCTATTGGTCAATGTTACATATAATGTCAAATTAAGCTGCACCAATGAATAAAATGCGATTTCGAGGTGCCTCTTGAGTATCAAACTCATGCCCTCACAATTTAACTTCAGAGTCTCCATCATTCTTACAAGGAATAGATGATAACAAGGGGAAAAGAATAATAAAATACATGAGAGATGAATGGCAAGAAGACAACATTTGTTTGATTAATTAAGAACACCTAATGATCGAAATATATTTTAGGAAAATTCCAAGAAACGCCTACTGCAGTAACAATTTGAATGTAGCTAGAGAGGTACATGGTCCAAATTATGAAAAATCATGAAGATTCTAACATTGTTCGTATTGAACACTTCCATCTCCAACTCACTTTATTTAATTTTATTTGTTTGGACTTCTTTTTCCATTGTTTATATATATATATATATATATATATGCATTTCTTTCTCAATTATTTGGGTGGTGTCAAATAATGTTGGCCAGAAACTTGAAATGGATGAGAATCATGAGATGCAGCATCTCTTGAAATCAAGGATGGGTGAATACAATGTTACTGAATACCAAATTTTCTACAAATGACAAGGAGGGGAGGGGAGAGAGAGGCATACCATTTTTCGTTGGAAATCAGCTACTGAGGGCCTGTTTGGATGCACCGTATTACAATGGAAAAGGCTCAATCCAATGTTTACTTTACTATCTTTGGAATATAGTCAAAAAATGTGTTTGGAAGTAAAAAGCAACGACTCATATCCCTTAGAATACTTCTCCCATCCGTTGGAAAAAAAAAATTCACTCACAGCTCTGTTTCTTTTTCGTTCTCTCTCGTTTCGCGTGTCTTCTTCCTCACGTCTCCATTGTCTTCATCTGCAAGCGGCGGCAGTTCGACTTCGTTGGAAAAAAATGGACGCCGATTCAAACATCAGTGCAGGTAATCTTTCAAAAAAATAATTTGTCTCATCTTTTTATCTTAATTAAAAAAATGGACACCGATTTAAACATAAACGTAATCTTTCAAACAAAATTGTCTCATTTTTTTATCTTAGTTATTCTTTTTTTGCCATGATATTTGGACAACATTTCTAAGGTTTTCTCTTCATAATGTGTATTTTTATATAAAGAATGAAATTTTTGTTGTATCTCGGTGTCCCTATGTTAACTAAACGCCTTCAAAGGGTTGTCTTAATATTTTGGAATTTTACTGTGAATCCAATTTATGTATACATTTTTTTATTACACAAAGGGGATGAAATTACAACCACATATTTGAACAAAGAAAATTCACTGACGTGATGCTCAGATAGTTTTGTTGCTACGTGATTAAAGTGCATAGATTAATTAGTGATTATAGATTTTAAAGAATTGATAAATTATTTGTGATTATATAGTTATTTTTATGAAAGAAGAAATGTCAACAATCTACTTATCCAAACAGCTCAGGGTAAATTACACCCAATGCCCTCCAACTTTCGACTTTGCTCAGTGATGCTCTCCAACTTCACTTTGTAATCGAGATGCCCTCAAACTTTTCACTTGTTTCACTCGATGTCCTCCTTACCTATAATAGACGGTTTTCCGATCACAACGCTGATGTGGCACTCCTCTCCTTTCCTCTTCACGTTACAATATTAAAAAATAAAAAATGACACGTGTGCAGCGAGGGGGATCGCCCCCCCCTCCCCCCGCCGGCAAGAGGGGTGGGGGGTCGCCCCCCTCACTTGCGACCTCGTCGCGCAGAGGAGGTGGGGGGGGGGGGGGGTCGCCCCCCTCCTGCGCTCGTCGACGCGGGGCACGAGGGGCGACCCCCCCACCTCCCCTACGCTCGTTGGCGCGGGGCGACCCCCCTACGCTCGTCGGCACGAGGGGTCGCCCCCCTCCCTGCGACCTCCGGCGAGTCGCAGGGAGGGGGGCGACCCCCCCTCCCCCCACCTCCTTTGCGCGGCGAGGTCGCAGGTGAGGGGGCGACCCCCCACCTGCCTTGCGCCGCACCGAAAGTCGTAGGTGAGGTGGGGGGGGGGTCGCCCCCCACCTTGCGACCTCTGGCGAGGTCGCAGGTGAGGGGGGCGACCCCCCACCTCCCCTGCGCTCGCCGGCGTGACGCACGGGAGGTGGGGGGGTTGCCCCCCTCCTGCGACCTCCGACGAGGTCGCAAGGTTGGGGGCGATCCCCCTCTCGTTGCATACGTGGTATTTTTTATTTTTAAATATTATCAGTGCCACATCAGCGTTGTGATCGGAAAATCGCCTATTATAGGTAAAGAGGGCATCGAATGAAACAAGTCAAAAGTTGGAGGGCATCGCTGTTACAAAGTAAAGTTGGAAGATATCGCTGAGCAAAGTCGAAAGTTAGAGAGCATTGGGTGTAATTTATCCAAACAGCCCATCGGATATAATTCACTGGAAAATAGTAGGCAAAGGAATCAGTTTTACAAAAGTGAATTCCTATTGGAATTCAAATTCTATTTTATTTTCAACTATTGCCAAACAGGCCCTGAATAGAAAATTCTCTACAAATGACGAGGGCGAGAGAGAGAGCTTCTCAAGAAAAAAGTACGTGGCTCGCAGGAAACGACCTCTGTCTCCCTCTCACCGATGGAAAGCAAGAGAGCTTTCCACGTTAGGGAAAGATGGACCCCATTTGATATGTGACCCATTGGACTCCTTTTTCTTGTACAAATGAGAAAGACGCAATTAATTTGAGCCAGTAACGTACACAACCCAACTATATCTTTAACTTTAATATATATATATCTATATATATCCAATTACAAAACTATGCAAAAATTTGCAAGAAAAATAAATGCGATGACAATTTATCTAAGAATATGGCTGCTACCGTCTTGTTTGTCTTTCGAATCGATCATTCTGATTGGTTCATTAAGATATCCAGCATTATTTTTTTTCAATCATTTTGATTGGTTCATTGAGTAATTTAAATTTTAATTAAGTAATCAGCGTTTGGATAACTTAGAGGTCTTTCGATTAAAAACTAATTAGACGCGCTAATTGATCATTTAAATAAAGCAAATGTAATTAATTAATTATTATTACACGTAAAAATGAATAGATTAATCAATGTAAGTTGAATATATATATAATGTTGTATGATGCCTTTAAAATAATTGTCGGAAAGATTGATTTCAAACATTCGAAGTCAATGCGTTGACTCACGGTTAGACCACGTGGTTTCTTTAATCTTTTTCTCGTTAGAGTAATTAGCATGTGGAACATGGTTCCCTTGAGGCCTTGACTATTAATCAAAAGAAATGCCCAAAAGTTCTCAATATTTTATTTCTTCAATGGGGGTAAAAGGCTGCATTTGGAAGGACATTTAAGGTCCTCAATTTAGTGTAATGCATAGTAAATATAATGTTATTTTAAACAAAAAAACCTATATTTACTTTGTGTTACACTAGATTTAAAGTATTCTTAATTGTTATGTGAAATCTTCAATTTCTCATATGACTAATTTAATTTTTTAAATAACAATAAACTATGTAGTCACTAGTCGAAATAAAATTTAATATATTTTTATTATTAAATATGTTTAATATAATTTGCAAGCTTGTTAAGGTGCGATTTAGAACAAATATTATATATAATTTTAAAATTAGATTTTTATTAATAAGTAAGGCCTTAATATATCCAATCTTTTTTTATCCCATATATCTTATTTGTTAATATATATATATATATATTTCTTTATTAAATATGATCTTAGTATTTTAGATTTATACTTCCGTACTATGTTACATATAAAGGTTTTTAACCTATATGCTTAAAGATGTTGATTCTCTAAACACATACATTAAAACTCATCTGGTCCTCTAAATTATGGATGAAGAAAGATATCGAAAAAAAATAAAAAATACTTTATAATGAAATGTTGATCTTCGGCACTGATCAGATCAACCAAAGAAAAGTGAATTCCTTCCACTGTTTTATACAATTAGATGTTATCATTATAATTTATTATTTTGTGTAGAATTACTGTCAGCAAGATGATCACTATTACTGTTACTAATACTGTTGTTGCCAACGAGGGGAACACTGGGAAAAAAAACCCTTAACTTTCAACTGGTTCCTCCATTCGCGGAGAGCCATCCGACCCTGTCCAAACTCCCCAACACCTTGTCCTCTCTCTCTCTCTCTCTCTCTCTCTCTCTCTCTCTCTCTCTCTCTCTCTCTCTCTCTCTCTCTCTCTCTCAGCATACAACACATAACTCATATTATATAAAACCTATGGTCCATTCATATCCTTCTTAAACATATATATTACTTGGTTTCAATCTCTACGTCATTTATGTATACTTAGTTTCTGTCCTCAAAAGAGCAGTTCTGGTAACTGGCCAAACCCTTATGGCCTCAGTCTCCTCTTCCTCCTCCTCCTCCTCCATGGATGCACAGGATCCCGAGTCCTCCACCATCCCGACCTCATACGCCCCTCTTCTCCATCCGGACAGCCTCACTTCTCCTACTGCCCCAAACAGGAAGTCCTCGTCTTTGCTTCCGGTCGCCGGCGGCGCAGTGATCTTCCTTCTGTTCCTCGCTGCCTTAATTGCGTCTCAATGCCCCGGTCAGAACAGCGAGGCGCGATCCGATCCCGCGTCGGACGCCGAAGCGTTGAGTTCATTGAGCGCCGCCTCGAGGGGCCCCGCCGCCGGAGTGTCGGAGAAATCTGAGTCGCCGTGGCTCCGGTCCACGTCTGCGCCGTTCCCATGGACCAACAACATGCTCTTCTGGCAGCGCACCTCCTTCCATTTCCAAACTGAAAAGAATTGGATGAATGGTTCGAATCTTTCTCGCGCTAGAAGCTTAATTTAATTTATCTATCACAAAAGACCTGTATCTAATTCCATATGTTCTTGTCTGCTTGATGCATGGCTTGGCTACGGCTCCTGACCAGATCCAGACGGTGAGAACACTGAAACCACTTGCTATATTTTGTTTTGGTGACGATTTATAAGTGGCTCTGGAGATGGGAGTACATATATATATGGATATATAATTAGCGTCGTCTCAGCGAATGGCTTGGTTGCTGCAGGGCCTTTATACTACAAGGGGTGGTACCATTTGTTCTACCAGTACAACCCTGACTCGGCCGTGTGGGGCAACATCACATGGGGGCACGCCGTCTCGCGCGACCTCGTCCACTGGCTCTACCTCCCCTTGGCGATGGTTCCCGACCGCTGGTACGACATCAACGGCGTCTGGACCGGCTCGGCCACCTTCCTCCCCGACGGCCGGATCGCCATGCTCTACACGGGCGCGACCGCTGACGCCGTCCAGGTCCAGAACCTGGCCTTCCCGGCAGACCCGGACGACCCGCTCCTGCTCAACTGGACGAAGCACGACGCCAACCCCGTCCTCGTCCCGCCGGCCGGGATCGGGAAGAAGGACTTCCGCGACCCGACCACGGCCTGGTACGTGAAGGCCGACTCGTCATGGAGGTTCGCCATCGGGTCCAAGAACGACTCCGACGGCCACACCGGGGTCGCGCTGGTCTACCGCACCAAGGACTTCCTGACGTACGAGCTGCTACCCGGCGTGCTCCACTCCGTGGCCGGGACGGGGATGTGGGAGTGCGTCGACTTCTACCCGGTGTCCACCGACTCCGCGACGGGGCTCGACACGTCCACGGAGCCGGGGCCACGGGTGAAGCACGTACTGAAGGAGAGCAGCGACGACGACCGGCACGACTGGTACGCCATCGGGACGTACAGCGTGGAGGATAACTCCTGGACGCCGGACGACGCGGAGAAGGACGTCGGCGTCGGGCTGCGGTACGACTACGGCAAGTTCTACGCGTCCAAGACGTTCTACGACACGGCGCGGGGGCGCCGCCTCCTGTGGGGTTGGATCGGCGAGACGGACAGCGAGCGGACGGATCTCCAGAAGGGTTGGGCTTCGCTTCAGGTACACTTCTCTGAGCTCGTGGTGGTCTATTGGTCCTGGATTCGTCGTGTCTGATACGTCTCTTTAATTAATCATGACTGCTTTCCATCACGTGCAAATATTATGCAGTTATTTTGACTGCTTTCCTATTCAATTTTAATTTTAATCTTTAGGTATTAAAAAATGTAAATCAAATTCCCACCGAAAAAAATGTAAATAAAAATTTATAATAATTACGTTTAAAATATGAGTTATATAATGTAATAGAAAAGCATTGAGCTCTAGAAATTTATCAGATTAATAATGAAATATAACAAGGTAACTAAGAGAATTTAAACAAAAAAATGAGTTCTATAAAGAGTGTTTTCGGAGTGGGGTTTTAATTTTGAGGTGGCTTTTTTGCTTAGTTAAAAAAACAGTCTAAAATTTAACCGGATTTATAAAGTTATTTGCTTAATTTTAGTGCCCAAAAAATTGATCCGATCCTAAAATATCATATTTTTTAATATTTAAAATTTGATGTAGAAAGCATAGACGTAAATAATCTATCTGTTTCAATTGCTTTATTCTGGTACATGCATATTGTCCACTAATTACAATATATATTCATGAGAATTTTCTATGGTCTAGGTATTAGGTAAGAAAAAACTTTAGTTATCTGCAATATTTTGAAAATCGAACCGGACCGATTGGGTCAACCAGTTCAATCGTGAATCGGTCGATGATTCGGTCCGGTCAAATTGCAAAATCAATTTTGACATTGAATCGGAAAAAATCGATTGAACCGGTCGGCTAGATCGGACCGTTAAATCGGTTCAGTCCGGTTCAATTCAAATTTTTTTGTAAAAAAATAATGACAAAAATAGTAAAGTTAAAAAAGGAAAAAAAAGAAAGGAATATAAGAAATGTAAGGAAGGAAGAAATATGACAAGTATAACATTAAATATGAATGAAAATAAAAAAGGTAATTATTTGAAATTGCCTAACATTAAAATATAAAATTATTAAAGGATATAAACAAAGGAAATAAAAAGGAAAGTGTTAAAAAAAGAAATAAGAATAATTTAAGTTAAGCTTTATTAATGTAGCATTTCTATCATTAAATAATAGATATGAAATTAATAATAATCTATTTATATTTAAATGTTAATTATTATTATTAAAACTTTTAACAAATTAAAATTATGCTATATTAATTTTTAATATTTTTAATAGGTTATTAGTACAATATTAATATACTATATCATATAACTTATATTATATCTCTATAATTATTATAAATAATATTATTTTAATAAAATCTGAGTCAATTCGGTTGAACCCGATCATGTGTACTTTGTTTTCTACTTACATTTGTCCATATGGCCCTATGATCTCCGAAGTTTTAATTCCAGGGCTTAGGAATGAAATGATAAGATATATAGTCACAAAGCAGTGATGGTGTGGGGATCACTGTTTGGTGCAATGATATGAGTTTGGCAAGTGACAGGCTGTGCTGTGTAGGATATATAGATAGCAACATGTGCAAACATAAAACTAAATAATCTCCATTTTCTCTTTTTTATTACCTGTAAA
Organism: Pontederia crassipes; assembly: GCA_030549335.1. Lineage (NCBI taxonomy): Eukaryota > Viridiplantae > Streptophyta > Magnoliopsida > Commelinales > Pontederiaceae > Pontederia > Pontederia crassipes. The sequence goes on along the minus strand of CM060196.1, from coordinate 62,838,704 downwards.
CTAAACTTTGGAATTGTTAGTTTGTAATATGGTATATAAAAAATGTTCCAGAAATAAGATAAGCCATACTTATATTGCTATTTATAAGGCATTAAACAGCTTAAGGTGTGCAAGTAATGCATCTTTGCCAATTTTTGAAAGCTTTGTGCAGGCCAAGTCTATAAAATAATTAGACGAATTGTACTTTCTACAGCTACATCTCTTCTTACTGAACAGAGACCCATGTGTTCTTATTTGGCTTTCAGAAACAGTTCTGCTACAGCATATATGAATCCCACCAATCCTTATTAAGAGAATCACATGCACACTTGTCTCGCCTTGCTACCTTTTTTATATTTTTTTTCCAACACTGGCTTTCAAAAGGAAATATGCATTTCTTTTAAAGTTAGTGTCATAAAAGCTCATATATAATACTAATGGTGCGAAGTTAATTATGGTGGCTGCAGGCAATTCCAAGAACTGTGCTCTTTGATCAGAAGACCGGAAGCAATCTCCTCCAATGGCCCGTAGAGGAGGTGGAGAGCCTCAGGACCAGCGGCCAAGAGTTCGCCGACATCAAAATTGCTCCCGGCTTCGTCGTCCCCTTAAACGTTAGCCACGCCACAGAGGTACCTCAATCTATCTGCTGAAGAGAGACAAAAAGAAAAGAGAGCAGTAATTCGCATAGAAATGTTTGTTCAGAACTCGATCTGAAGTTGTTCAGGGCGGCGCTGCTGAATTCTGATGATTGTATTTGTATCAGTTGGACATCGTCGCGGAGTTTGCGATCGACAAGTCCGCGCTGGAGCTGACGACCGAAGCCGACGTCGGGTACAACTGCAGCACGAGCGGCGGCGCCGCCGGAAGGGGCGCGTTGGGGCCGTTCGGCTTCCTCGTCTTGGCCGCCGACGACTTGTCCGAGCAGACGGCCGTCTACTTCTACGTGGCGAAGGGAACGGACGGCTCCGTCCGCACCTTCTTCTGCCAGGACGAGCTCAGGCATGCCCTCCTTGCTTAATTTCCAGTTCTCCTTTAATGGTCATCTTTGGAGTGATAACTGAGATCTTAATCTTTACGTGACCAGGTCTTCCTTGGCAAATGACATCGTCAAGAGGGTGTACGGAAGCATCGTTCCAGTTCTCGACGGCGAGAGCTTGTCCGTGAGGATATTGGTAAGTATTGCAGTTCGCATGCATTCACGTTTCTTATATTATAAGTATAAATTTGATCCATGCATGATCTGGTAGACAGATGTAACGTTGTGCGTGCATGCATGCAGTTGGATCACTCCATAGCGGAGAGCTTCGCACAGGGAGGGAGGACGTGCGTCACGTCGCGCCTGTACCCAACGAGGGCCATCAACGGCGGTGCGCGGCTGCTCCTGTTCAACAACGCGTCGGCCGCCGGCGTCACCGCGAAATCCCTCAAGGTTTGGCAGATGGATTCCGCGAACATCCGCCCCTACTTCGACCAGGGTTCCGGCTCCCGCGGCTTCTCGCCGGCGGCGGCGCTCAGTTTTGCACTCTTGTCCGTTGTTGCCTACTTGTATCTGTTGGTGTGTTCATCGTAACTAGTATAGGACCCGCGCGGTAGTGATTGAAAAATATTTCTCATCTAAATAAAATTAATGATTTCTCATATTATTTAGCTATTTAGTTTTAGATAATAATAAATATTTAAAAAGTTTAGTTCAAATAATATTTTTTAATATAATCTAGAGAAGGATTTTTTTTTGTTTCTCCTCACCATACCCTCTCTGGTTTTAGTTGGTTCACTTAATTTCTGTAAATTAAGATAATAAAGCAAGTTAATACGGTTCTTCATGAAAAATATTATATTATATTTATGGATAAATACATATAGTAGGGAATGTAATATTTATACATACTATAAAACGAATAAAGTCAAGTGAAAATTAGCTAAATGAATAATGCTTATAGCATTGTTTTGCTTTAAACTATTGAAATATATTTTTAAATGCTCTACTTTTTTTTCTAAAATTGATATGCTAAATTCTGTTGCAGTATGAAATAATAGTTTTAAAAGTATGCAATATAAATTTAAACAATATATCATGCCCAAGAAATAAAACAATGAATAAGTACAAGCAAGATAAATCCTCCCAAAATTAAGTGTTGAACTATGTTAAAAATATCAAACAAATAACAATGAAGACAGTGTATGCATCGACAGAGTACCAAAGTAAAAAAGCAGGATGATATGATAAATAAATAATAAAAAGAATTAGTAAGAAAAATAACAAATAATGTAGAAGGATAGATAATGATCATAATTAGTTATGTGCTGTTGTTAGTTTAGATTTGAAAAGGATAGTAAAGGAAAATATATTTAATTATTATTTCCATAAAAAATATTTAATTATTTAAATAAAAAATATTTCTTAACTTTTATAGTTAAGAAATATATATGTGTGTACGGTTGCTAAATATAAAAAATAATCCCAATATATAGTTACTCATTTATCATTAAAAATGATATATTCATAATTTTATTAGTTATGGTATATGTGAGTTGTGTAATTTTTTTGTCAAATGGCATTTTGTCCTTTCACATCATATTCTAATTAGAATAGTAATGTATGCAAAACAAAACTACATATAGATTTTATATTATTATACTAAAATTTCTGAAAGTTTATGGGAATATCATGTGACATATAACTATTTTAATAATTATATTTGTATCACACTATATATATATATATATGTATTACCTAGAAATAAATATGTTATATATCTTTTATAATTATGGTCTTAGGTAACTGACTTTAAAAATAACTATTCGATATATTTTTTGTTCATATATAAAAACTCAAATATGTGAATAATATTCACATTATATAAATTAATATTTTTATTATTTAATTGTTTTTAAGGAGAATTATGAGCTCATCCACTTGTCAAATGTCATTCTCTCCGTAATTACTTAAAAGTAAAACATTCATCAACATATACTTATGGGTAATGTCAGTTTCTTGTATCAAAGATGATTAACCTTGAATTTACAATTAAGGTTAACACAAGTTAAGGAGATATCTGTGCGGGAAATGCATGCACTATCTTCAACTAATCAAAGTTGTCAGTCACGTGAACATTTTAACCAATCCATACAAATTGACATGGCTTATACCCTTAGATAATTAATTTATACTATACGAAAAGCAAAAAAATTTGCAAGAAGACGATGACATTTGACACATTATTACAATGGCATGTGTCCTCTAGCATTTATAGCTAATTAAAATATTATGTAATCAATAATAATATTTTTTAGTTCATGTTTAGTTAGTGATTTGAATTATTAATTTGTATCCTCTCAATTTTTTATGTATTACTAAACTTCTAAAACAAATTAATATTTTAAAGCATATAACATTATTACTAATTTATATGTAAAGATAGCAGTAAAATAGCTTCTAATAGACATTAAATATGATCTAACTTACGCTACAAAGTACTTTAACGCAATAAATTTTTTTACATTAAAATAATTATATCTATTTTTAGATAATTAATTATATAAAAATCTTAGTATTCAATAGTTGAAAAATAGATGACACTAAAAAATTGGATGGTCTTATGAAAAAAGTTAATAGTACCATCTCACAATTTATTTATTTATTTTTCCATTTGTAAGTGACTTATTGAAATACAAATAGTAAGGAAATAAAATATATTATAATAGATACTGGGTAGATAATGCTAAAGAAATAATAGAGAATCCAAATTGATGCAACAGATTTCATGATTGTGAATTAAAAAAAAAATCGATCAGAAATATGAGTAGATTCTCATAATTTGAATCCGTCGACACAAATCAATATAATCTAACTCATCAGCCAATACATAAACTTTTCAATAACTACATGGCACAATTGCTCGCTGGGATGCTGGATCCTGGAAGGCTTTTAATCTGATATCGTCCGTCGAGAATGAATGATTTGAGGAGTCACTGCAGGATTCTTTATCCATAAAAATAGTTGGCAAACATTCATATCAATTTTTCTGAAGACGGAAAGAAACCTACCGTAGATGATTTCCAATGGTCATAATTACTTTAAATACCATGATAGTAATTAGTTTTAGAAACTACTTTCATAGTTGAGGGGTAGTTAGGTAGTAACTAACTTATCATTCACAGGCAACAAATAAAATTGTTAGACTATAATAATTTTTTATATATAATTTATCTTAGTTTCTATGACTATTTCTTATTGTTTATTTAAACTCTTGTTTATCATAATTGAATGGATATAGAAATGTATAGTTATCATAACCGTACGTACAATAAAATTATATGATTATTATATAATTATCATTATAATTGATGTATTTAAATATATTACATCAATATATATATATTATTATAGTATTAATTAATTTATTTAAAAAATAACTCTGACATTTTTTCATAAATAATATTCAAATTAGTTATTTACAATCAATTTAAAAGATAATTGACAAATAAGTTATTTTCATAAATAAGTGTGCAAATAATATTCATATATAGTTAATATTATAATTAGTTATAAATTTTAACAACACTTTTCAATATGCCAAATTTTATTCTCTCATTTAAAACTATCCTTTTAATAATATATAGATATAGATTAATTTCTAAAAATTTTATTGTAAATTTATTTTTAATAATCATTAAGTTGTATACATTATAATTACTATATAACATTTTAGTTAAGTTATTATAAATTATAATTTCTATCCAACCGTGTAGATAAGATAAAGATATACCATTATATAATTACAAATAATAAAATTATCTAGTTATTCTATAATTATTATATTTTATAAATATAATTGTTACTATAAAATTATAATTACTATTTCTAGAGACATTTGTCAACTCACATTGATGTCAAGTGACATTCTCTCCTTCAAAGTACTCTCTCTTTAATATAATATATATTACTGGAAGCGTAGTTTGAGATGGTGCCTCTATATAATTAGCAATTAATTTGTGAAAAGGCCAAAGGGGCAACATTTTGATTTTTCCCCCTTTTCTTTTTTCTTTTTCTTTGAGCTATTTATTTAATATTCTAAAAAAAAGCTAAAATAGAGAGTATTTGGATATCACGAAGTGTGTGGGCCTAAAAGGTTTTGTTAGTTTGTAGTGGGACGTATTGGCCAAGATGGGTACATGGGCTTCATAGCCCATTATCGATGTCAGGCAGATATAAAAGAATATTTATGTCCAAATGATTTTGCATATATGAACTAATGATCTACTTTTTTCATTTAAATTTTGTTTCATCTCTTATTTTTTCATTATCATTATATTAATTTTGTGCGATTTATCTTCCACTACGAGATTGAACTCATATTTTATATTTAAAACTGGCTTATTTTTTTATATTTTAATAAAAATATTATAGGCCTATGTCAAATTTATCTTTTCACAATAAATTCTATCTTAAACTCCATATCGTTTTTAATATTTGACAGGCAGGATATATGTTTTGGTTACAGCTGAATTCTCCTGGGTGACAATGACAGTGCCTTGTTGTTCTATACGAAATTCGTTCCATAATTCGATAGTGTCTTCAACGCCTCAAGGCCTGTTTTGGATGGAAATTTTTTATGAGAATTGAGCGAAGTTCAGCCAACCAACAAATGAAATTTTGACGGCCCCATCGAAACCAACAAACAAAATTTTGATGGCCTTGTTGAAATTTAAGTTTCAGTTAACGGAGTAGTTCTTGACGAAAAATTATCATCCATGTTGAGAATTTCGAAGTTCCGATGGTCACGTTCATTTCGGGCACCCTACTCAATGTCTAATAAAAAAAAGTTTTCATGTGTAGGAACTTCCATTCAAACGCAAGTCCATAACTAATCTATCAAATCGAATGATCTTGAAGAACTAATTGGAATTTTAATTTAGACATTCAAACACAACATATAAGTCAGAAGCATGGAACACATAGCATAAGAGCTGACATAGAGGAGAAGGAAGTGATCAAACAAATAGCAGTGGCCAAAATATCACAATTTATTAATAATGTTTTGAAACCTATTACAATTAAAAGTTTTATCCAAATTGAAAATCCTACTCCAACTCAAATTCATATATTAGGAATTTTTTTATTTTCGTGTGATAGGTGGTCTATTTCTTGTGGGATTGATATTATAGTACTAATTATATTGAAATTCTTATTATATGTAAAAGAGAGCTCCTACATAAACTTTCTAAGTGTTAGGATAGAAAATCGATCTGGTTGTAATCCTATTTTTTTTCATCTGATTTTGTGCCACCCTAAAATTCTCATGCATTATTAGATGTATAATTTATCTCATACATAATTCCTAACAAATTGATATCAGATCAAAGTTTCATCGACGATCCTCAATCAGACACAAAGATGGCACCACATGAAGATTGAGAAATTCATAAGACGAAATAATTTTAATCTTTGACAAATCAAGATGCAAACACTTGTGAAACAACAAGGAGCATGAGTTTCCCTCACAAATATGTCGAAGAATGTCGAAGAACAAATCAAAAGAGGAAGATTCGAAAGGCAAAATAAAAGAGATCAACCTCAACAATTTGATAGCACAGGAGGAGAAAGCACACTTTGTGATTTTGATGTGTTTGACAGAAGATGTGATTATTGAACTCATTGATAAAGAAACAACATTAAGTTATGATCAAAACTTGAAAGTCTTTACATGACAAGGTCTCTAAACAACAAGTTATTATTATAATAACGTTTGTATGTCCTCCACATGCAAAGATGGCACCCCAAAAAATCATCTTAATTATATAAATACTTTATTGATGAAATTAAGAAACATACATGTGAAATTATGGATGAAGACAATATCCTACTTTTTTAAAAAATTTTCTCTCTGTCATACAAAAATTTTACTTAGCCTATCATTATCGAAAGGGATAAAATAATTTTAGAAGAAGTAAGATCGAGTATACAAACTCGTGAACTTCAAAATAGGATATCTGGTAAAAGTATGGAGACTCGTGTCCCTAAAATGGTAAGAAAAAAAAGAACATCAATTAGAAGGATATATACAATTACTACAAAGAACATAATCACTAAAAGAAGAATTGCCTTAAGAAGAGAAAAAACACCATATAAAAGTAATGAGTCCGTAGATGACGATTTGACTCTCATCTGATTAGATATATTTAGAGGAAAGTTCGATTCTCGATTTAAGATCCTTTTATTATATGACTCCATAAAAAAAGTGATTCTCAACCTATCAAAATATTAATGATGAAAACATCATCATGAGCAATGATGTAATCTATAAAATAATTAGAATCGACAATTCAAATCAGAATTCATAATAATATAATTGAAGACATTGATAGAGATTTGTTGTATTTTGTAATTGAAAAAATCAACATCATTAGGAGTTTTTTACTCCAAGAAATAGGAAGTGTTTTCATAATCAATAAAGGTGATATTAAAATCATGAAAATAGTTGGTCAAAATTCTTATACATATTAGCACAATAATATTTGACAATTGACATTTAGTCTCATTGTTAAGATTGATGACGGCAGAGATTGTCAAACACCTATTTGAAAATTTTAATTCAAGATGGAAATTTATTAATGATGCCTTAAATTTTGTCCCATTTGAAAATCCTCTTTTATTTTCATCTAATAAAATTTTACATCGTACTAAGATTGTCATAAGTAGTGGAAATGAGCTGGCCAGGAATGTTACATATAGTACCAGAGTCACTTCGCGTGAACCTCGCATGATGGGGTGCGATCACTCAATAAGGACGTTGAGTCTCCTAAACAGGAAAGGGTGCATAAGACATATATTGAATTATTCTCACATGCACAAGTCACGGAAGAAATGCTGAGTATATATGAGAGTATGACTGACTTGATAGGATACGTTTTGATAAAATTGTATGGACCGAGGCTCAAAACGGATAATATCTTAGCGCAAGGAGTTAACGAGAGATGAAAAAAAGAAAAAAAAACAAGTGTCAGCTTGAGAAACAAAATTCACTCCTCTTGATAGCAAAAAAAAAGTAAGTAAAAAAATGTATATAGGAAGCTACATGAAGTTAATTGATAGAGCCTTCAAAAAAAAGAGTAATATGTGTTAAAGATCTACCACATTAGAAAAACAAAGGCCAAGAAAAAAAAAATGGATGAGTAAAAATAAATCAAACCTAACATTTTCATTAAATTTCGAGACACTGCCAACTTAGTTACAGATCTAACCAAATGAGAAATCAACAACTTTACCGGATGTAAAAGATGAAAAATTCAAAAGTTTGAATTAAAAAATTAAAAAACCTCATAAAAAGGAGAGATCACAGTGAAGATGAATTATACAAATAAGAAATTATAAGAATATATAAATTTAACGTTGTAAAATTTTTGTAATCATTGTGAACAATTGTAAAACGAGTAGAAGAGAGATCCCTGTGAAAAAAAAAATTAGTGCAAGCAAAAGAAAGCATATCATGATAAAATGTTAATTTTCATATCGGTATCACTTAAAAAATTAAAATTAGGTTAGGTCCAAGTCCATCTCTTCTAGCCGTTATCCTCATTTTTTTTCTTTAATAATTTTAGGTACATAAATCAAATCAAGATACATGGAGAACAGAAGTCAGCTTCGCACCAATAAGTTTGGATAACAAATATGGAGAAATGGAGGTTAACTTTAACTTTTCACCCAATAAATTTTCTAATAGAAAAAATGACATGACCATGCATATTCTTTTTTTTTTAAAAAAAACCAACTGACAATTGTATAAATTATTAGCTAACAATTAATTTCGTAGGTGAAAGAATTAAATGTACCAAATAAAGATATGATTATGAAAGATGCACAATAAATAACTTTTTTTTTACCGCGAAGAGAAGGTGGATGATGTGTGTAGTACGGACATTATTTACAATGCTTTTTTTTAGGGCTCATCAATTCATTCTTTCTCGTGTACTGTTGCACTTGATTACTTGACAGTTGAAACAAGGAAGCTAATATGCCAATCCCACCCCACCACCACCATCCTCTCTCTCTCTCTTCAATGTTTATAATTAAAGACCTATCACTACCATGGTCACCTCTACTCTTTAGCAATCTTTTTTACTCGCCTTCACGGGCAAGAGAAACTAAGTTTTTTTTTCCAAAGCCAACCAAGGCATGCATGTGAGTAATTATGGAGCCACCGTCTTCTCTTTTTTTTTTTCTCAATAGACAGCGTGAAGTGGCATCAAATATGCCTTTTTCTTCTTTATTTTCTAATATATACTTATGACATAAAGCTGACTAGCTGCTTGCATCAATTCAATCATCTAAAATTTTATTATCCCATATGGTCATATCAACGTACTGGAAGAATGAAGTCAAAAAGAAAAAAAAAACTTAGTTATTAAAGTTCATCATTGATGTTGATGAAAACAGTTAGCTAGATATGATTAGCTTCCTCATTTATAAACATATTAAATTGCAATAGACCAAAGGGGGTATCAACAGTAATTATAGCCTGCACATAAAATAATTTGGCTTTCTCCTTATAACACTTGGGAAAGAGCACGAGTGTTCACCAGGTCGAACTGAATTCGATTATCAAATCCGATCATGCGTCGGGACGGGTATAGGTTAAATTTTTTCAACTCGACATGATTTAATCTGATCAATTCGAATTTTATATATTTTTAATTTTTTTCTTTTTTATTCAAACTTAAATTTAGATTTGATTTAAAAATTTTTAAAAATTGGAATAAAATATTTTAAGTGTAAAAATAATATTAAATATTTTAAAATTTTATTTTATGCTTTTAAAATAATATTAAATAACATTTTATATATTAAATAAAAATAGTAAAAAATTTAAAAAATGAAGAAAATTAAATGGTCGGATAACCTGATCACCCGACCCGAACTGGGTCGGGTTGAGTCGGATTCAACCCCCAGCCCCCTTAACTCGACCCGACACGCGAACAACCTTAGAAAAAAGAGGTCTCCAATTTCTTTACTTATTTCATATTCTTATGAGTTTCCTTATTTGCATGGGATGTGTGTTCTTTGATCTGTTGTCTCCTTCCATTTGCATCAATGTTTGGATCAACCAGTTAATTAACTCAGTTATGGTTCAATCAGGATCTATCCACCCAATTAAATTAAATTTTTTATCGGAATAATAAATATTATTAGATGGAAGTGTCAAAAAAGTAAAAAAGAATGAAATGATGCCACTTTTATCATTATTTGAAAGTGATCAAGCATTACAGGGGCTTATTACTTCTCAATAACTCCTCTTATTGTTTTTTTACAAAATTCTAATATATGTTATTCGTAAAATAATTAATTTCATCATTTTCTTGTTTTTAGATTTTTTTCTTATTATTAATTTCTTTATCCAACTCACCCTCCATAACCTATTTTTTCATAATGCAAACTATTTCTTTATTTTTCTTATATTCTTCTTTCATTCATTTTTACACCTGTTTCATCCTAATTTTTCTTCTTCTTCTTCTTCTTCTTCTTCTTCTTCTTCTTCTTCTTCTTCTTCTTCTTCTTCTTCTTCTTCTTCTTCTTCTTCTTCTTCTTCTTCTTCTTCTTCTTCTTCTTCTTCTTCTTCTTCTTCTTCTTCTTCTTTTGCAAAACTGATTATCTTTTGCAAAACTGATTAATCCAACTATTCTTCTTCTTCTTCTTCTTCTTCTTCTTCTTTTGCAAAACTGATTAATCCAACTATTTGTTTTACCTTGTTTTGAGAAATATCATAAATTTGCATTAATTTTGAGCTAAAAATAAGATGGCATGTGAATTATTTCATTTATTTTCAAAGAGGTTAATGCAGAACATCCCACTTTATACTTGATGCAGAACATTTTATTTTTAATCATTTAACCAATTTAATAACCAGAATTAAGTTTATCATATAATTAGTAAATAAAGTAATACATATCTATTTATTAGACTATTTGACGATAAAAAAGTATTATCAAATGCTAATTAAAATCGTAATCATTGAATAATTATATTTTTGAAGAGATCTTAATCAAATTTATTACTTAAATAATAAAATAAATTATTTAATTAAATTTTAAAAATTAGTCAAATGTTTTATGTATCTATTTTTCTCCTTTTCAAATCTAAATATACGGGTAATATGCATATAAATTATAGCTTCCTTTTTGCATTATACATAGCGTAATACTACGACTATGGCTGTCGAAATATGCTCGTGTATACTGCAGACCGTATACGTTATGTATTATTGCGCTCATAATACAAAAAAAAGATTAATTTCGGTACGACAAAATAGGGACTAAATATTCTTTTCTTTACCTGAAAAAGGAGGAAATTAACGACTCAATACAACGTTCATATACAGGGAATACCATTTATTAAAATGGCGACCGTTGCATCAAAATATCTTTTTCCTTTTTCACATTTCTTTGAGAATTTTTTTTATTATCAACAAAAAAAAAATAGAAAAAAACGGAGATAAATGAAAAGGACCACCGACACAATCGAAATAGACTGATTTCTTCTTTTTCTTCTTATTAGTATTATTTGAAAAGAGGATTTAATCAATTAAGTTTTGCTGTTTATTTTTTAAAAAAATATATAATTTATTTGTGCGTGAAATGGAAAGAAAATCAAAATTGTATTTTATTAATAAAGCAATATTAAATATTTTATTAATAACCCGAAAATGTAAAATAATGGTTTCGTAATAATATTTTTCCTAGACAAAATACAGTCTAGAAATTTAATTAATCAATTATGTTAATTTTTTAAAAAATTTTCTAAAAATAAAGAATAATAAAAAAAGAACACATCCAGAAGAGTGAGCCAACAAATCCCCTTCAGCGCAAGTCCCACAGCTCAGCGAGTCAAAAACACCTCTCAACTCTCAAGATCGCCCTCGTCTTCTTCTCTGCTCTCTCCGTCCACCGCCAACACGAACACCAGAGGGAGACAAAGATGCTCCAAAAATTCGCCTTGGCCGTCAAGACCAAGACGATCGAATTCTTCGCCGACGACGACGACGCCGACGCTGACGAGCGCTCCTCATGCCTCGCCGATCCCGACTCCCTCCCGCCCGCCGCCTTCGCCGATCTCGCCCTCGAGGCGGAGGTCATCACCGGCCAGCGCGTCGTCGTCCTCAAGCCCGACCCCCCGCCTCCCCCGCCCGACCCCGAGACGCTCGCCGCCGCCGCCTTCGCCACCGTCTCGTCCTTCCACTCGGCCTATCTCCACCTGCAGACCGCCGTCTCCCCGTTCCAAGCCGACGCCCTCCGCTCCGCCGACCGTGCCGCCGTCTCCCACCTCCGCCGCCTCTCCGATCTCAAGCGCATCTACTTCTCCCCTCTTCCGCCTCCCGCCCCTGCGCTCTCCTCCCACTTGGAGGCCCAGGTGCTCGAGAACCAGTCCCTACTCCGCGCCTTCGAGGCCATCGCCAACCGCCTCCAGGCCGACATCGACGGGAAGGACGCGGAGGCCGCCGGCCTCGATCGTTCCCTTCGTGACCTTGAGGCGACGAATTCGAGGCTCGCCGACAGGCTCGAGCGCGCCTGCGCCCCGCCGGAGGAGAATGTCGAGTCGCTGCTCTCTATGGGGGTCTTTGACGCCGTGCTCAGGGACACCTGCCGCGTTGCGCACCGGTTCGCACGGGTGCTGGTCGACTTGATAAAGAGGTCCGGCTGGGATTTGCGCGCTGCCGCCGATGGCATACACCCGGGCGTGAAATATGCGAAGCCCGGCCACTGCCGGTACGCCATCCTTTCCTATGTCTGTTTGGGGATGCTCGGAGGGTTCGACTCTTACGAATTCTGCCGCCGTGACGGCAGCGAAGGCGAAGTGGATGAGATCGATGTGACAATTCGCAGAAATGATTCTTTGCAGCAATTCATCGAGCACTCTGACTCTGATGCTATGATTGTGATGAGAGACCACCCGACCTGTGATTTCGCGAAGTTCTGCAGGTCCAAGTATGAAGAACTCATTCATCCCGGCATAGAGTCCGCTCTTCTTGGGCAACCCGACGTCACGCCGTCCTTGTTGGGATCTTTTACGCAATCAAGCCCTCTTTACGAGCCGTTCGTGAGCATGGCCAGCTCAATATGGATGCTTCACAAACTGGCATGGGCCTACGACCCGGTGGTGGAGATCTTTCAGGTGGCGCCAGGGAAAGAATTCTCTGTGGTTTTCATGGAGAATATTGCACGGAAGCCAGGGGAAAAGATGCCCTGGAACTGCTACATTGGATCAAGGCCAAAAGTTGGCTTCACCGTAATTCCGGGCTTCCGGATCGGCAAGACAGTAATTCAGTGTAGGGTCTATCTAGAAGGCTTGAAAGAATCAATATAGTTTAACATTCAGATTGTAAATGGAAAGATTCAGATGTGCCCTCCTGGTATATGATATGATATAAGGGGCATTAACGTTATTGTGTTAATAACTTCATAGATACGGAAATAAGTTTCAAGTTAGTAACATTTTTCAGATTCTTGTTCCCAGTAACTGAGTGTTGATTCAGTTGTATAGTTTGAATAGGTTGATTGTTTGCATATCTACACATTACCTTGGAGTTCCTTCTCAATTTCTATCTGATTTTTTTACCTCTGCATGCGAGCTCAACTGTATTGCCACTGATGTCTCTGAATCTTCTCTTTCTGTTTAGAAATGATATTAGATTGCTTCCTTATCCAGACACTTATGAATGCTGTGGATTATTTCAGTTAATAAATGTAGGTTCTCTTTCGGATCTTGATTATTTCAGTCAAATATTTTCTATTTGTAGACAAATGTTCACAGAGTGTGATTTTGATTTTTATATGTTCATCACCGACAGAAAAGACATTGTCTAAATTATGAGCTGTTTGATCTCTAATATCTGATACATCTTAGTTCTTACTTTACCATTCTAGAGACTCTACCAGTTTGATTCCTCACATCAGGTCTGAAAATGACTGATAGGAAGTACAAATGGGATTGGTCCCTCCCTGGATAATTTCATGAAACTTTTGCATTGAGTTGTTACAAGTGTTTGTAGATCCATGTCATTCTTATTCTTTGGTGGGATGGCAAAGGTGACAGTGATATTCTGTCTAGACCAATGTTGATGGCAATCACATATCTGCAAATATTACCTAAAGGTCAACTAATGCCGTTGGGACTTCTCTTTTGTCCAAGGCTCAATCAATATATTCAAGGTAGTTGGTACACCACTTCTGTACATGATTGGAACTCACTTTTTATAGCTCGATTTTCCTTCACATTCGAATCTGTTTGCTTTCCTTCATGTGAGTGGGAGTAGGTATGATCCTTCCTTGTGAATTTAATATTCCTGCCGCTGCTGCAAGTAGCATTAATTTACAAGTATGAGTTGCTGGATAACGTTTAGTTACAAGGTTTATGATCATCTTTTCTTTTTCAACAGGTGTCAAGGAATTATGTTGAGCCATTATTCACACTAGGCTGAATCATTGAATCAACCAAGCATTTTGGCAGTTACTTGGGGAGCATTGAAAGTGGCTGTTCTCTCTTTTATGTTTGTCTTCTCTTGCCCAAAGTTATTCCTAATTATTTTTTATTTCTGAATTTGTTGGAGGCATGTCTTCCTTTTTTGTAAGAGTTACAAATCATCATGTCCTTTTTCCATTGACCAGGAAGGATAATTGTACAGTATTGCAAAACTGGCCGCATCCAATAGGAATTGGGGATCTTAACCACAGTTAACAGCGTGGTATTCTTAATTCACTCATTGACCTGCCCAAAGTCTACCGTGACGGGTCCACAAACAAACATTTATTTGAACCTTCACAGCTGCCCACCTCAGGCCAACTGCTACATCATCTACTTTAGATAGCTCTTCCTCTGGCATTTTATACAATTCTCCCCGAGTGGGTACCCTAAACAAATTGACACTGTTTAAATTCTCAAGTATATATTACTGTTAGATCATTCGGAAGACATTATGCATGGAGACTAGAAGGGATTATTCTTGACATATGGAAGGCAATTGATAAGCTTAACCCTACAATTGTATCCCACTGCTCTCGTCACAAAAATGGGGTGGCAAATTTTCTTGCTCATTTTGGTCGCACAAATGGTAGCGACGATTCTTCAGTTAGTTAATTTAAGTATACTTTAATATATTACTGTTCGACTGAGGATAAGGTTCATAATGTTTGGTCATGGGTGAAAATCGAGAGCGTAAGTTCTTTCATAAGATATTCGAATAAAAGGCTAGAAATAAGGACAAAGTTGTTTAGAATTATTTGACGTCAACATTATAATTAAAACATAATCATGGATAAAATGCATGTACAATACCATTTTGTGCTCCAATGCAATCCACATCACTCGTCCCACATCCGGTAAACGCTCTTTTGATCTTCTCTTGTTTCTTACTTTGTGAACAGAAGGAAAAAAGAAAGATGCCGCAATCGTCTCTCTGGCCCTTTGGGCGAGTGAAATCAACGACCAAACGGATGTCCGGGGGTGGGGAGGAAAGTAGGAGATTGGGATATAAATCATAAAATAGGGTAGCGAAGGGTAATTAGGGAGGGGCGGGAATTGAACCCGACTTGATCTTTGACTTTTGTTGGGGTCTTCGATCTGATCTACTCAAAGGATTGGAATATGACATTCGTGCTGTCTTTCACTCGAAGTGTTTGCATCCTGAATTACTTTGTGGAGAATAGATATTATTTCATAAAATTATTTTGAGCTTACTTTTGTTTATTGATTGTATGACAGATTGAAATCTCATTTTGCTTTGCATCACATCAAAAAGTTAAAAGTTTCCTACAATAAGGTTAAATTTCCCCAGGCCCAACCTAAAAATTTAAATAATACAATTCAACTGACAAATAATTAAATTAGCTCCTCATCTCTCTTTAAATTTTCTTCTTAAACTCTTATTTAATTATACTTCATTTGTTTATTCTATTACATAATTAATATTTTGAATTGGCATGATGACAAATATGAATACGACGTCCATTTAGCATATGCACGAAAATAAAATTTATAACGCATAATTAAATAATTTTAAAGCTACAATTTAAACAAACTGGAAAAAAAAACAGTTTACCCGGTACTAAAACGTTATCAAGTAATATAAACTGGTGGGCTGACTTGGGCTTCAATTAAAGTTTATATTATTGAGTTAATTCTGTTGCAGCCCAATTTATCCATCTTAGTTGATAATATTAGTTTAGTTGAATTTTTTTTGAAAGATTTTTTTTTTCATTCACGCCTAATCCATATCGAGTAAACCTTGTCATTGTGAGAATTTTGCCATCTGGTTGGTTTTCGGGAGACAAATTTGAAAGCTAAGGGAAGGCGGCGATGGCGAGAGCGAAGAAGACCTCCAAATTTGCCGCGGTGAAGCGGCTCGTCAGCGCGCTGAAGCGCCGAAACCCTAAAGAAGTAATGAACCTTCTTCCCATCTATTTTCTCTGATGTCTTCTTCGTGCCAAAGCTCTCATTGGTTGTTTCGATCTTCTGCTAGGTACAAGGAGGATGTACTAAACCCCAAGAAGAAGGACAACGAGAAGGAGAAGCTTCCTCGCAACGTGTAGGATTACTTTGATTGCAGATTTGCGTTGTTGCTTGATTTATTGCGGCGAGCCGTTGGATTGACTGTGGCGCATATGTTTTCTTTTCTTTGGCTGTTATTTTTTTGACAGGCCAACGACGTCGTCGGCTCTGTTCTTCAAGTATAATACGACACTGGGTCCGCCTTAAGGGTGATAGTCGACACCAACTTCTCCATCCAGAACAAAGTGAGTTTTTGGGCTAATTATCAACTGTGTGTGTTTATTGTATTTGTTTTTATTAGAGTTGCAGGCTATGTTTTGGCAAAAGGGTCTAATTGAACTTGTTATCTTAAGAGATTAATTAAAAATAATAATAAATTTTTAGTGGAGAGAAAGGTGAAATTTGGTATATAGGAGTAAAAAAAGACGATTTTGGCATAAAGATTGGGCCTTTTATGTTAATCGTGTTAGTCCTCCTAAATAAATGCAATTTGGTTTCTTAAATGACAGTACGTTCTTGAGTGGGAAGAAGAAGTGTTTTTATTACAACTCTTGCACTCTTTTGGATGATGATTTCTTTCATTTCTAATAATATTTAATCAACATGTGAGTTAACGATCAAGAACCAGTCGGCCACACTTTTTTGGAGCTTCAGACATGGTGGTCATGACCAGAATACATACACAAATGTATAAAGAGCCGTGTAATTCCCTTTGCCTTTTTGTGGTGTCATTGGTTTCAACGAAACAATTATATCTTTAGGGGGGAAGTTGTTATGTTGAGAATATAATAAGTTTTTTTTTTGAGAAGGAGAATATATAATAAGTTGTGGCAGACAATGTGGTGAGGGAATGGTCTAACGGCTGACTGTCAACAATGTAATGACTTAATGCGGCTGACTGCCAACCTGCCTGGCCATGGTGAAGTTGAGAAACAAGTAAGCAGTGTTCTCGTCAGCAATGCCACATAGAGCACAATAACATTATTCGTCCAGCGTGCTCTGTATTTCTTAAGTGACTATTCTTTAATGTCTGAACAACCAGGAGAAGAGTTTGATTTTCAAGGGTGCCTTCACGTTAGGTAATCATAATAGGATACTAATTAAATTAATATTATTATAATGAAAATATGTTATTTTTATAATTTTAATTTTTTTACAATATTTTTAATATTATCCTCGAACTCCGCATATATTTTATAGCCGGTCCCAAGCCCAGATAAAGGAAGAGGGTTGTGTTAGGCCCCGACAGCCAGCATAAAATCCTGTCGAATCTTATGAACATGGATCAACGAATGACGTCGTATGATCCATATAGCCGACCCCATCTAGTGGGATAAGGCTTTGTTGTTGGTATTTTTAATATTATCCTCGATCCGATCTTCTAATTTTCAATCTTAGCCCCCTTCTAATTCCAGCTAAGATCCTGTTTTTGGCAACCATAACTATTTTCAAGCAAACTTGTAGGTTTTAATCCTCAAAGTATTCAAACACTTTAGTTTTATCTCATGTAATGCTAGTGCTTGAAATGTTCATTTTCCGTGATTAGACTTTGTCAACCAACCATTTCCTCTAACAAGGATAAAGGAAGATTAGATAGCTTGACTTGCCAAACTCCAAAGCTAAACATATACATTAACATATTAAATGAAGTATAAAATGTACAAGTTTGCGTGCGACTAATTTAACAATTCGAAGCACCTGATATGGTGTTCATGAGATGTGAAACCATTGATTAACGATTTGTTGCTTGTGGACATGGAAGTTTAAGACAATAGATTGTGCTCGAAGATGCAAGTTATGATAAAATTTTCCCTTAAAAAAGTTATGATTAAATTTTGCATCTTGAATACTTATTTGTATGTGTATCTAAAGGAAACAAAAAATATTCAATATGCAATATTAAATTTCAGGAAAGATTGACAACAATGTAAAATTTATCTCTTATTTTGGTGTAATATGATCACTGATTACTGTCCCTTGACTAATGACATTTTCCACACTATTCAGTTGGATTTAGAGAAGGGAATGATGGATTGCCTTTATGCAAAATGTGAGTAAGCATTTGGATAGGCATTCAATATTTGTGATGTATCTTCTTTGTTTGTTATTTTTCGTTTTTATAATGTATTTACTTTATTCTACTCCTCAATAATGAATTTTTCCCATTAGTGGGATAAGGCTTTGTTGTTGTTGTTGTACTCCATTACAGGCACTCCATGCATTAGGCTGAGCTTGAAAAACTAGGGCAAAAATATCATGTTGCTTTGAGGTATCTTTCTCTCATGTATCAATATAATTCGTATGCTAATTTCGAAATGGTAGTTTCACTACATTTTTGTGTGTAGCCTTTAAATTAACATGCTTTGTGATGTGGAATTTATTTAATTGTGATTTAATATGGCTTCTGGCAATTGTTCTGTCCTCACAGGATTGCAAAGGATCCGAGATTTGAAAGATTGCCATGTACACATAAATTGAAGACAGAGTTACTCAGGTATTCTCATGCGCGTGTGATCCATTTTTACATCTTTGACTACCACACTATCTTTTCAATTTGTTTTCTTTAAAATCCATCATTAAAGGTTTTACTTTTTTGCACAGCATAAGTGTTACCTAGTTGCAACATGCGATAGAGACTTGAAACGAAGAATACACAAGGTCAGATGAGAGTAGTATTTCAAGCTGTATGATTTCTGATTTGTGATGGATTAACAGCACTCTTATATTTAATAGATCCCCGGTGTGCCTACAATATATATTACTAAGCACAAGTATTCAATCAAGCGGCTGCAAGAAGCGACGATTGGTGGAGGTTGGTATAATTTGAAAAAAGTTCTATTTTATGTGCATCTGAACTGTTTATCAATAGAAAGGTTATTCACTGCGTCATATAGGTGAGAACTCGTAAATCTGTTTGATTCTAAAAAATGTTCATGTCTGTTGTGCAGCTCCTAGGTACTGGGGAGAAAGTCTTTCGGAGCAATATTTATCTCGACAATGAAACAAGTACATGCCAAAATGTCATTGCAGTGCCTGAGATGATGACCATGACTGTGATAGTGTGATCCCCAGATATATCTTGTAACATTGCACTTTTCATGCACTGAGTTGTTTAAACGAAATGATCACATCTGTCTTATAAATATTCAAAAGCTATTTCGACTAGCGCTTAGAGGTTTATAATTTTTTTCTATTTTACCCTTATTCAAATATATTATTTTTTTCTCAACTTATCTTATTATTTTCTCATTTTTTATCATCATATAATTATATTTCTTTTTATATTCATGCTTAATTAATTAAAAAATATTTATATGTTAACAATGGATAAAAGTTAATTTAATAATTAATATTTTTATGTCATGTGTGTACGACACGACTCGTTTCTTAAATTTATTTATTTCATTATAATAAAATTTTATAGCGTTTGAATTAGATAATGTATTTATTGTTTAATTATGTTATTTTATATTTATCAACTAATTCAATCATTAAATTTTATCCGCTGATTAGGCTGCTATTCATTATCAAATGCTAAATAATGCTAAAAAGAGTTTAAGATGAACATTACGATGCACGCAGGATTGCCAGATGATTTTTTCCTTTGCTCCCAATGATCATTTAAAATCTATGGTGTATTCATTTTGAGGCATCTCGAGATCAAAGAAACAAGAGTTTTTTTTTTTAATCCTGATAAGTGTTGGCATGACAGCCATCTTATAAAAGAATCTGTATACAATGAATATATACGCTCCATTAACACATCCTTCAAAAACGCGGATGGCAATGGCGGGGAGCAGTTGCTGCACATATGTCCAGTACGACATTTAGGCGCTGAGAAGGTTGAGAAGCGAGACCCTGTTCTGGATTAGCATCTTGAACAGGCACTCCAACCGATGCTCTAAACTACGAATGCCACCTTGCAGCACCACCAACTGGTCGTGTGCTTCCCGAATCCTCCCGCCGTCCGCATCTTCGCATGATACTTTCCTCTTCTGCATCATCTTTGATACCAAAGTCCATCTGCTCGGCTTTTGCTTCTGTGCTGGCGCTGAGACGAAGGATGCTACTGAGCAAAGAAGAGAGAGAGTGATCCTTCTCGCTTCAGACAGGGCCTTCAAGACTTCAGATACTTCACAACCATCGACAATAGGAATGGACCTCGATGAACATCGCTTTGCCTCTTTGCAGCAATTGTTGATAATTTTCTTGGCCTCCCTTCTTAAGAAGCCAGTGCAAGGCACCAGTTGTTCTTCTGTAACCATGTCTCCTTTCCTCCTCGATGCTGATTGAAGGTCTTGGACATGCTCTTTCAACGTTACCGTCGCTTCCTTCGCGCCAAGGCAGATGTCCAGCAGTGCTCTTTCAATCTCGTCGTCCAACCGTCTTCTGTTGTTTGATTTGCACATGCCTTGTTTGGTGCCTGGAAGGTGGAGGAGGTCTTCAATGGACATGTAAAGGTCTTCGAGACCCTTCAAGCCGCCATCATTCAGCATTTCTGCAGAAGCGGAAGATGCTTCCGAGGTTGATGATGAGGCCAACAGGGCGAGCTTTTGTATCTCTTCTTCCACCTTGAGTGCCACAGGATGTGTTCCCGTGGGCATGCTGATGGATCGGACATGGAACCCAGCTGCAGAAGAGCTCGTCATTTCTGTTCTTGTTATCTGCAGTCGGAATTGGATGAAGGCCAATGGACCAAAGCAATGAATGTAGGTGATGAGTTAGTCCCTTTGGCTTCAGCTATATATATTTTGAGGCCAGGCAGACAGAAGGTATCTCCATCAACTAAACTCCTTTAAATATTATTGTCATTCAGATCTTGTTTGTAATGATATGAATCTGTTGAACAGTCTGTAATAATATATATATATATATATATTTTTTATTTACTTGACATGAAAATTCTGGTACCGACATCAACTTTGGATTTATTTATCTTTGGATTGCAAATGTATGTAAACTGAACAACTAACAACACACGTATTAATTTTGGGTCTGGATCATCTTATATTCACAACAAAAAGGAGACATGAGGAATCTTTGTTTACCTTCCGTGTGCTAACATTGTATCTGATATGACTTTCAGAAGCTTATTAGCCCCCATCTTCCTTACTGAACCCATATGATTACACGCTATGTTGCAAGGGTACTGATACGGTATCGGTACCGGGTACGAGTACGGATACGGAATACGTCAAATTTTAAAAAATTAAGGTACGGGTACGGCGATATATTAAATATATAAAATAAATTTTCATAAGATTTTTAGTATCTTCATATTGTTTAAATTTTTAAAATAAGTAATTAGTTATTCACTTTACTGATTATGTCTAAATGAGAAGCTATTAATAATTTCTTTCTCCTTATGACTTCTCATTTTTAACATCTATAAGTTTTATTGTTCACATTTGATAAAAACGTAAAAAAATATATCAGTATCATGTTTTCTAGTATTAGTGCTTTCATGATCATCAATCATTTATTATCTTTTTTAGAATTTTATCTAATAAAATTTTGACATGGAGTACCCAAAAACATAGGTACGAGTACCCATTTTTTAAAAATTATTTTATTATTGGGTACGTATGGGTACGAGTACCCACGAGTACCCATGAAGTATCGGTACCGAGTATGTACCCGGTACGGGTACGTCGAAGAAATTGGAGTACCCGTGCATCATAGATTACACGTGAATCTTATTTTTCAATGCATTTCATGTAGATCTCCTACCAGACAAGTTTTTATACTATGATCTACTCAGTTTTGTTTTGATATTTTAATTTAATAAATGACATTGTGATGCACGAGAATTTTTTCTTTTTTCTTCTGTCAATGGTCCATAGTTGATGCCACTTTGGTTCTTAATCTTTTGCCTTCTGCCTCCCATGTGATCCTTCCATTGCATCTAATGGGCAGCCAGAAATCTTTGATGATTTGAACAACAGCAATATGAGAATAGCCTTTGATGATTATAACTACTACAAATATATCTGTCGGTTATATATTTCTTATTAGACAGAGAAAAAATAAGCTTATGATTTCTAAGGGTAAAATATGCAGCATCCTCCACAAGATTTGTAAAAATCTTTATACATTTGAACATTAATTCTTTGGATATCTTGGGCCTTGCTATCTACTTCCTGAGTCAACTATAAGCTTAGAAACTTGGTAGTATATGATTTTTTACAAGAAAAAAGAGAAAAAATGAAAAAAAAAAACGCACATTCGAGATATATTTACTTCAGCATATATTGAAGGGAAATAGTTGCCACAATCTTAGCATGAGAAGCATAGACAAAATTTTCTTGTATTCAGTTAGAACTCTATACAGAATTTTACAAGCCAGATACAAAAAAAGGTTTGAGAGGTATCCATTAGGTGCATCCTCTAAAATGCGGAAGCTAATGGTGGGAGTGTTTTCTGGGCAAAAACAGATTCAGAAGCTGAGAAGGTTGAGAAGTGAGACCCTGTTCTGAATCAGCCTCTTGAACAGGCACTCCAATCCCTCGTCTAGATTCCAAATGCTGTGTTGCAGCAACTCCAGAGACCTCCCACAGTGAGCATCTTCGCACGTCACTTTTCTCTTGTGCACCATCTTTGAAACAAAGGACCATCTGCTTGACCTCTGCGTCTGTGCTGCCATTGCTATGAAAGATGCAACTGAGGAAAGAAGAGATACGGTGATTCTTCTAGCTTCGGTCAGGGCCGTGAAGACCTCTGAAACGTCACAGTCATCGGCGGCAGAAAGAGACTTGGATGAGCTTCGTCTTGATTCTTTGCAGCAGATGCTGATTATTTTCTTTGCCTCCTTTCTTAATTGAGTGCAAGCCATCAGGTGTTGTGCAGTGGTTACTTTTCCTTTTCTCCGCATTGCTGATTGAAGACCATGGACATGTTCTTTCAATGTGACCAGAGCATCCTTTGCGCTGACACAGACCTCCAACAGTCTGATTGAAGCATCCACCTCCTCGTCCAACCATCTTCGCTCACTGGATCTTCGCAGGCTTTGCTGAATACCTGGGAGGTTGATAAGATCTTTCATGGACATGTAAAGATCGTCGAGACCCTTCAAGCCGGTGTACAACGTCTCTGCAGAGATTGGAGAAGATTCAGAGCACGATGATGCCAACAAGGCCAACTTTTGAATCTCTTCTTGGACCTTGCATGGCGTGGGATGTGTTCTGGTGGGCATGCTGATGGATCGAACATGGAACCGCTGTTCGACTGCATTGGAGACGGTCATATCTGCGGCTTTGTTGCTGCAGTTGGAGTCGAAAATGAAGGCACAGACTGGTTGCATTGCGGTATGGTCCTTAGGCCTGGACTATATATGCTGGAAGACATGATGCATGGTAAGCAGACATAGGGCATCTTCTCCAACTAAACTCTCCATTTTTTTTAGGCAATTTCAGAATCTGTTTGCTCGACGCACCATTTGCACATGTAGTGATGTGGAACAGTCTATTCAATATTCATCTTTGTTTGTTTAAACTCGAGATGCATGCAGTAAGTTTCCTGAACAATTGTCCAGCAGTTGTCTGCCACCCTTCATACATAGCATCTGCCGACATGAAGAATCTCACTCATCTTCCACCAATGTGGCTTGGAAGATCGGATCAGCTGTGGCCATTCAGAATCAGAAACCTCCCTGTTTCCATGTCCCATCTTGACCATATGATTACACATGGACAGTCTAAGTTTGAAGTGTCTGTCTCTCTCTCGCAGACATTTGAAAGACAACAGATTAGATTCAGTAGTATGCACGAGTGCGTGTTCTTACATGTTCGCCAAGCCACATCATCTTTTGTTTGCTTCTGGGTGATTAATTAACTAACGCTGGATCTTTACAAAACATTTATGACACACGAGTGTTATCTACTTGTCTGTTGTTCATATACAATGGGCCTATGGTCCTTCGGCTTAAACCCAACATTAAGGAATTTTTTTTCACAAGTTTTATGTTGCCCGATCCTTTTGCCAAAATTCTGTGTCAGCATTACCATGGAACTTTATGTTGGAGGACAGAAATTTTGTGTAACGCAGTAAACAATTTCTTGGAGTAGTTGAGTTCTTTTTAAGACGTATGGTTAAGATCTTCAAATGAAATATCCCCAATTTATTTTTTATTTAATGATCTCGATTTTGTGTTTTCTTTTTTTCGATAGAGATGGGACCCATCGATGTTCAAGACTACTAGCACCCGACTAATTCGATATTCGAATAAAAATGGTACGAATAAATTCTGAGTAAAATGATGACTATGAAAAATTGTGTTTTCTTTTTTGATATCCAAATTAAATGTACACAAATGCATCTGGTTTTCATGTCTGATTTTATAAACATCCTTAGTTTAGTCAAAGTTTCACCGGCAGTCGACTAATTATTTGTTTCTATTTATCTCAACAGCGATTATTTCAAAGAGCATAAAGATTTAAATCGGATGCGAATGCTTCTTTAGTGGGGTGTTTCTTATTATAGTTTATGGTTTTTGAGTTACTCAACAATCACTAAATTAAATGTTTACTATTGTTTGTACGTAGAGTGCAATTTTCATATCTTGGCCTATACATTTTTTTTAAAGAAAAGAAACAAAAGTTATATTTCGTAATGTATCCACCTTTTGCATTTTTCATATACAAAAAGTTTGTTAGTTTTGTAATCTTCCCCCAAATTTCTTCCAATTTAAACTCTTTATTATCTACTATTCCCTTTCCTTTAAAAAAAAAAATCTAATTTCTGTGTTTTTATTTCGATTTACTAAATTACACATTTACCATGACTAGGGGTGTTCAATGGGTCGGGTCGACCCGCGAACCTGATGACCCGACCCGACCCAACCTCAACCCGATCCCGGTTCGGGTCAGGTACGGATCGAAATTTTTCGACCCGACTTGATCCGACCCGACCCGAAAGATCCGACCTTTTTATTTTTTTAATTTTTTTATTTTTCAGCCTATATTTTGTACTAAAAAATAAAAAAACATTAAAATAAAATATTTTAAATGTATAAAATATTATATCAATGTCTAACAAATTATTTTGTACTTTTAAAATAAATATTATATTATATTTTTTATATTAAATAATAGAAAAAGGTAAGAAAAAAATATAAAAAGAAAAAAGAAAAAATGGTGGTCGGGTAACTCGACCGTTGGATCGGGCCTATCCTCTCAAAGAGGACCAATCCGACCCGATCAAAATCGGACGGGTCGGATCGAGTCCAGGGTCAGGTCGGATCAAACCCGACCCGTGAACACCCCTAACCACGACAAACTTTGGAAAAACAATGAGGTCAATCATGCCCCTCCCCATGACCACACAATGTACAGTAGCAAATTGCATATTGTGTAATGATTAACAGATATAATATTTTCTAATTCAGAATTAAATATGGAGTAGAATATAGTTTTGAACATAAAATGAAACTAATCCTAAAATGTCCCAATATTACTAAAACGAAAGAGAAAATTCCGGTCTTTATCTCTTTTTTTTTCAATTTAGATTGGTTAATGTACGTGATCAATGTTGTCAAGTTGAAATTTTCATCAAAACTCATTTAGGGACAAGCTATATCATAAACTTGATACGTAGTAATATTTATATATATAATTAATTAATAATAACTACTTTAAAAATAATTTAAAAAATATATAGAAAAATAGCATAATGGACTAAAATAACATGAATAAATCAAAACTTATCAACACCATAACTGCTATACTATAAAAGAATTAATTCTTAGAACATATTTGTTGGACATATTCTTGATTTTTTTTATTTAAGTATTATGGTGAATAAAATGAAATAGTAAAAAGAATGATTCACAACCTGATATAAAATAGTAGTTAAAATAAGTTTTATTGTTATATTATTCTGATCATTTTAGTATCATATTTGATTTATTATAATTTCTTTATTTTTTTACAGAATGCCAAAGATCTCTGTGCATGAGGTGCCCTTTGGTAAAACCCATATATACGAGAATATCCACAATAAGATCTCATACCAGCCACCAACTTAATCGTTTGATATAAGATATATATCTATACAAGAAAAAAAAGAAGAAGAGAGGAATAGGAGATTAGCAACATAAAAACTAGAGAAATGTGAGGACTGGGATGCGTAAGTTGGAAAGTAAGGCGAGGGTGAATGTGATGGTTCTTCATTGATTACACTGAATTGTGAGAGAACAAACAGCTAGTCATAAAACTATAAAAGCTCCTTCTTTTTGTATTAAACCATATGATCATGCTACTCAGACTAATTCGGACTTAGAATCTTGACTACTAATAAAATATCTCCTTGCCAATGATTAAATCTCAATCGTTACTAAAATAATTTTAATCGGATGACACAAATGGAGTGATCGTGTATACACTTATTTGTGTATGCATATATATATATATATATAT
Organism: Pontederia crassipes; assembly: GCA_030549335.1. Classification (NCBI taxonomy): domain Eukaryota; kingdom Viridiplantae; phylum Streptophyta; class Magnoliopsida; order Commelinales; family Pontederiaceae; genus Pontederia; species Pontederia crassipes. The sequence continues at coordinate 62,811,776 of CM060196.1, read as the reverse complement.
ATATATATATATATAATTTTTATCATAAACTAAATCTTTTTATAGAGTAAGAAGATGGTTTCTAGGTCGTAACGCCAATTTGTTCATCACCTCCACGCGCACAAACGAAAGAAAAGAATACAATATTCAAACTTGATACGCACTATCTGCATATGAGGATTTATCCTCGCACCTTTCTTCAGTCATGACTACCTTAAAAGAAATTGAGATTTTTTTTTGGAGGGGTAAGAAATTGGGACATGAATTCATTGCATTTGCGTTTTGGTTGAATTTGAATACATTTGATATTCATGTAACACGACAAAAAACATTGAACTATAGCCTCATGCTGGCATTTTTTTATCCTTAATACCCCCGGTGTAAATGAAAACAGACCCCCCAAGAAATTATATTAGTAAGAAAAAACCAAAACCACCAAAATTTTTAGGGGTGCGATAACAGTTATAGAATTAGTAATCCCAGTTGCTAACCAAGAGCGCCCCCTACCATCTGTCAACTTTGCGATGGTCCGGGACTTCCATTTTGTAACTTTTCAAGGATTAGGCTACAGTTGTCAAAGGTGCGAGGATCCAACAGATTATGATTCCAAAGTTTGATCATAAGCAACCTCCAATTCCTGAGCATTCCAAAAGAAGTCTAGTCACACGGTTGATCATGAGAGCCAAAAAGTAGTGAGACACAAATTATAGTAATAATAGCACCATAAACATAAAACATGTAGGAAATACAAAAATTTACGGCCAGTGTTGGCCCAGTAGCCACAAAGGAAGAATAATATATACTAGCAAAAAGAATCAGTTGGTCAAACTTGTACCATAGTAAAGATGGAGCATAAATAAGATTCGGGCCATGAAGCCGGCAGAATGCCTCGCATGCCCATGGAATGTGACCATCAGCCAATACCCTGCAAAAATTATTGATTCAGAGAAAAGGGTTGATAAAGATATTTACTAAGATAGTTCCCTATTCATAGAGCTGTTGTTTGAACTTTGAAGTATAGAATATCCTAAACTGTCAGCAAATGTTTGTAGCTTGAATGATGGCAAAACTTGTGCTACCGGCTGAGTTCCCTTCGACATTATGTTCTCCCCAATGAGAATATATTAGCAATTGAACGTGGAGCAAATAAGTTAAATGTCCATAAAAGTAATGTTTAAGAGATCAGACAGGCGTGTGAGGAAACTGTCTTAGCGAGTTGTTAGAACGTGGATCCAATTAACAAGGCAGTTTGTAAAGTTGAAGTAGTCAGATTGGTGAAGTTTGGCAGGGAACATGGCAGTGGATGATGAGCCACAACAAAAATGTGCAAAGACCTTGCTACAGTAGGCTTATTTTAAAAAAAATCCAACGTGTAGCCTTTAAAAGTTTTTTTTTATATATTTTAAAAGGGGTGCAACACGAGGACTTCCCAAGAGATCACCCATCTTAATACTACTCTCATCCAAGCACGCTTAACTTCAGAGTTCTGATGGGATTCGATACATTAGTGCTGATATGATCGCACCCGAGTAGACTTAAAAGTTTCAGAGTAAAACATCTCCATTTCAGTAGTTCAAGAGAAGCGCACAAAGAATGATCACTTGCAGAAGATTCTTTCATAACCAGCTTATACTTGCTATAGAACAGACATGGAAAAACCAGAGTGGCTCAGTTCACTTTTTAGGGGAGGCTCAGTCCATTTTTTGTTGAACTGAATGCATGTTCTTCTCCACAATAACTTATTAGCTTATTTTATGGAATTCCTTTCTTCTTTTTTTTAATGAAAGGTTATATCTAAATTGCATAAGACATCATTGATCCAACACATCTCACACGGATCATGATGTACTCAACAGATCCTGTTCACTCCCAAAATTCACTGTTCATGGAAGAGTTCAGCTAATATGACACCGTCCAACGCACATCACACAAATTAACCCAGTAATCCAAATCGTTAACTGCTACCAACTACAGTTGCCCATCTACTTATTGTTACAATCATGTAAGATCTCGACGGAAGATAACAAATAAACTAAGTACTTCAAACTTTTTTTAAGGATAGCTTCAAGTTCCAATAATAAGTTAAGATCTTAATTTGATTGAACAATAAACTAAATCAATAAAGAAACACACCCAATTGAATTGAGGTTTAGTAAGACTGAAGAAAGATGTTTACAAATAAGAAACCTATAAAAGAGGGTCAACTTGTTACCGTTGTTTCCGGACAAAAGAATTCCAGAGATGCATAATATGTTTCTCATCTTTGGTCACATCCACAAAATCGTCAAGCATCTGTATCACAAATCACAGTGATATTTTCTCAGAAATTAAACAAGGAAAATAGAACATGATTGCTCCAAATTAAAGAATAAATCATCACAATACAATACAGTTTTGCATCATATAAGACAAAGACACCTAAGAGGACTAATACCAAAGTTTTTCTTAGAAAAATTAACATCAAAGTTAGATGGAAAACCAACTTTAAAAAAATAACATTTGCCTCACCTTAACCGTGAGTACGAAGAAAATGAAGTACTTCCTTAAACGAGAGTATCTTACCCTTCTGTCCTCAAAGTCAGCAATGTCATCATCAACTTCACCTTCACTATCGTTGTCCGAAACTATTTGTTCCATGGCCATCGGCTTCAACACAAAATTGGGTATTTAGTTTTATAAAGCATCTGAATAAACACACTAAACAAGTTGCAAAGTTGAAAAGTATTTTGTGATAGATGACTTCTAGGTAGCAGCAAAAGAAGAATATTAGCAGCAAATTAAAGGTCCAAAAACTTAAAGATTCTCACAAGAAGCAACTGCGGAAGCAAAAGAAAATCTCATTTATGAAACCAGCGTAGAGAAGAAATTAAAATAGCTGATTCACTTACCAACAAGATGTACATTAAGTTAAATTATAATATAAGAGACCCTATAATTAATTAAAATAATTTCTGGTCAAATGCGAGCAAAAAGAGTAAAAAAGGTTGAAATTTGTCAACTTGATGTGTTTCAAAGTTTCTATGAGAATGTGGAAATTCAGCAAATGAGCCAAATTAAAGGCACAAAAAGAAAAGTTGAATTAACCATGAAGTGTCACCTGAGCCCTATGAGAATGGATGAATTGGCGTTTCTGTAACAATTGTCGACTGCAATGGAAAGGTGGAAATACATCAATCATAAGCAAACCATACAAAAATTGTAAAAGTAACACATGAGATGTTGCAATGAGGGGCTGAGAAAGAACAGACTTTCTTGGATCAGTTCGATCATCACATATCTTCCGCATCTTCCCAAATTGCAGCATATTATGCAGAGCTGAATTGGTTCCAGATGCTTGCTGAGCAAACTCGCTGCTGGTAGATGCTTGAGCAGCAGCAACACAAACACCTGCCTCAGGGCTAGATGACAAAGGTTCTCTGCCCTCTAGAGCATGCCCATTATGTGAAGTGATGCTCTCAGTTTTATTCCTTATAGCGTGCAAGTGAGTTTCATTAAAGAGTGACTTAGAACCTCTTCCTCCACCTTTATACGACATTCCATCTGTACCATGATGACTCATTTTCATCAGAGAAATATCGAAATTGCATTTACATTGCACACCACAGTTAAATACATACCACTGCATCCATTAACCAATGAAACATCCATAGCATATGCAAGAGGCCTGTGACTTGAACATGTGGCATTGTTATTGCAATTGTCATGATAACCCTCTAGTGCCACTTCAGTTGAACCTGATTCAAGTGCATGTGGATGCACGTGACTTCCTGTCACAACTAGATTTTTTGACCTTCCACGTCTTTTTAAGTTTGAACTGCAGAATAAATTGTTTTCTGGTTACCAAAAATTGCCTCAATTATATATACTCATGTGAAAGTTCATTTCCTGAAAATAAAGCCAATACAAGGGAAAACAGATACCAGTACGAAAATGTTTGCAGCCTAGAATCAGTTCCATCCAGCAATACCTGCAAAGTACAATATGATTTCAGTTCATGACTTTTGACACTGTTTAGCCATTATGTTTCGTCAGTCTTTACTTATCAAGTAAAAAAATGAAGCAGATGGCATCAACTAAATCAATTCTATTGATCAAATGTCTATGTGACTTCAACAAAATCAGTTAAATCATCAGACAGAAAACAAAAGGGTTTCTCAAATGTACGAATAAATAGTAAAAATAAAAACACTCCTGGAATCTTTACAATATGAAGACATTTAGGAAAAGATCAAAGCCGATATATCCTTAGCAAGAATGTATTTGTCAACCAGGTTAGGTGGTAACTGATGCATGCAAAATATAACATATTTTAGTCTATTATTTTAATTAATTTTTCTGTAATTTAATCATTGCATGCATCATTTTAAGTTTATTTTAGTTGTAATTTCGGATTTATTGATTCTTGAATTATTATAACTATGGGCGGATTAACTTCATTATTTTAATTAATTGACAGGAACTACTGAGATGAATCACGCAAAGGAGTGGGAGTGCAATCTAAGGAGTTACATCCATATTGGGCACAATGGAGATTTGTTATGGGAGCAATGTCCGGGCGCCACTATATACTTATGGGAGTAATGCCGAGATATTGGACAAGGTTACACCTTTCATCACAATGCAATTTTGGGAGCTAAACTCATATATGAAGTTATTGGCCTTGACTAAAATCAAGGAACGGGCGTAAAAGCGGATGAAACAATTAATCATTAATCGATATTTATTTTTAGCGGCCGAGATCATTGGGCGCAAAACACTATCATTAACCATGAGCTATGAAAATTATCGGATGTAATATCCAACCATGAAGAGAATCATTGGGTGCCAAAGCGATAGAAGTTTTTGTCCTTAACCAACACTTATTAAGTATTATCGGCCAATGAGATCATTGGGCACAAAACACCATCATTAACCAAGGTGATGATATATTTGGTGGCCGAGAATCAAAGAGGAGTTTATCACCGAGCGCCAAATGGATAAGATTTTATCATTAACCAAAGTTTTATCAACATTATTGGAGATTTGAAGGATGTAAAGTTTATCTCCACAAATTAAATTCGGCCGTACGATTTACGCCCGTGATCAACATGAAGACTCGTCCACACCTATAAATAAAGGACGAAATCATCAAGGTGTGCTTTGGAAATTTGGTTTTCTTCTACAACGAGTCGTGAGCTCTGCAGACTTCGACCAAGAAAGAGAGAGTTGGACGGCTGATCCAGACGTTCCAACGATATTCGAGGATCCTAATTTATTCTTGGTGTAATTTTTCCGATTATCATTTGTAATTTATTATTATCTCTCTGCAATTCTAGGATGAACTCCATTTTTTAGTTATTTTATTTTAAGAGATTATTATTGAAGGGAAATAGTGAACCCTTATTTTATTATTGAATTTCTTTTGATCAATTTTTAATTGTGTTTAATGCTTTTGATTTAATTATTTGAATTTCTGAGTTAAGTAATTACCGGACTACTTGATTTCATATTTTATTTAGTTAAATTAAATGATTTATTGTGAAATTAAAAATTGACATAGGTCTAATAACTAGTGTGTGGAGATTTAGATCTGTATGGTCTGTTAATCTATATTAGTTTGTGAAGTGATTAATAGTCTAGGATTTTCATATTAATGCATCTTAATTTTAATCTCATCTGCATGCAGTTTGTGGGGGACTTCAATTTTGATTAAACTTAAGATAGTTTGATTTACTTGATTAAATAATAGAATTACCAGTTTGTGGACTCTGTGATTTTAATCTTGTAAATTAATAACTTAAAAAATTTCTAATCCATCTTAAGAACTTTAATTTATCTTTTCTGGTTTACATATTTATCCTTAATTTATTATCATCCTAAGACCTAACTTCAACACCATTATCTTATCTTATTTTTAATATTTATTCTGTAATTAGAAAACTTATTTTAAAAAATCTATGTTTTACCTCTATTATTAATTTATAAAATCAAATATTAAATTAATAATATTCCTCGTGGATTCGACACTCTTTACTTCTTTTACGATATTACTTGAGCAACGCACTTGCTAGCGATTTTATTTTGCTACATCATTTTACGCATCAATAACATTGCTCGAGATTCATACCAATGCGCAGTACTGAATCCAATTGTACCTAAATTCCCACCTTCCTAAATATCAAAGGTCAAGCAAGTTCACTTTTTGAGTTATTAAATGTCATACAAACCACTAATGACATTTAACCAACTTCACTTGTCATACATACCCACCTTTAAGAAGGAAAAGAAGGAACTTTAAAAAAAAATTATCATTCTCTGACAGAAATTCATATTTCACAATTTTTTTTTGAGAGACAAAAGGACGATTAACCAGAGTGTTAATCATCCAAAACCATATATTAAAAAGCCAGAGGAAGGCTCAGAGATTACAGCTTATGAACTACAATTGTGTCACATAGAACACCACTCATTATACAAAAAGTATGCTTGATTCAGATTGTTCTTATCGTAGCATCTGTCATTCTGGAAAAAAAAGACTTCCACTGTGGCCATATAGCCCAATGTAGGGCGACGAGAAGGACCTGACTTCTTCGTGACCAGTAGGTGATGAGCTGTCCAGAGGATCCACAACAACAAAATGCAGACCAGAAATCCACCTCATTCCTACAAGAACTCCAGTCAATTTTGTCTTTGTTCCATACCTCTCTTGCCATATCACAGTTGAAAAAAAGATTATCTGTCTTCCATGGAATTATTGATGCACATCTTGCACGTAGGTGTTCATCCCAGTGAGCCAGCGAGACCAATATGATGCTGTTGGTAGCCTGTTTTCTTCATAGGAGCCAAATAAAAATCTTGATTTTCAGAGGAATCTTTTTTTTGGGAGAAAAATGATGACCGCCAGATGTGTGATTGTCATCCAAATATATATAACTGTAGAATGGAAGTCATGTACAAGTGTAGGCTATCAAAGGGAGAGCAGAAACAAGAAAAAGGAGAGTATCTCGTGAAGCCAAGACCCCGATCCCCAAAAAAAGAAGATGCTGAGTACAAAAAGTTCACGAGGCCTCTCTCCCCACACAAAAGTGAGTCGGCTGCGCTGGTGCCAAAATAGCCCCAATAGCATCCTCCGCCTCTATCTCTATCATGCTAAATCCCGAAGTGACCGCCGCACAACCTCCGAGTCAAGTATGAAAACAACCTTCCCGTGATGAGAAATCCCTGGACCCCCAAATAGTCATCGGGCGCTCCGTCCACTCAACTGCCACCCTCCATGTGTTTAGCATCCCCTTGCTGAAAAACCTCTCCTCTTGCCCGAGGTCGCCGACTTGTGTGGCAGAGGCGACCTCCGCAACTAGACGGATCTCCTCATCCGACCACCCGGAGAGAAGGCACACCCCATCCATCATCCCTGTCCTCGGAAGCCAGCGAGTATGGCGTGGTCAACGGTGCACCCACGGCCATGGGCTGCTGGGGTGGGGCTGCTGGGGTGGCGGCAACGATGGCTGCATGGACGGCTGCTGTCCCACTGATGGTAGTAGCGTCAGATGACTGCATGGGCGACTGTTGTCCCTCCGATGGTGGTGGTGCCCCCTAGGGTGGGTGAGCATGCACTGAGGGGCTGGTGTAAGGCCACGCCTCTTGCCAGTGCCCGCCGGCGGGTACGACCGAGGCTGGTAGCTTCCGCACCGAGGCTAGACACCCCATCCGCACCATGATCTCCATCAGAGCTGATGTCGGCGTTCGGTGAAACTGGCTCGATCTGTGATGCGCCTTCCAGGGGCTGCTGATACGGCGGCAATGGGGACTGCTGTTCGACTGTGCTGCCCTACGGCGCTGGTGGCAGAGGGGAGAGGTGTGATAGCATCGCCGGTGGGTGTGGCCGTTAGAGGGATGACCACCGGGATGCCAGTGAGCACGGGCGGTGAGAACCGTACATGCGGCGAGACTGAAAGCGTCTGGCCAAGGTTGGGGGATGGGGCAAAACTGGCTGAGAGGGAGGTGGGACGGTCTGATGTAGCTTCGGGGGTGTCCGGTCATCAACGTGGCCGGAGTTTGACGGTCGTACTGAAGATGAGGGGGGTGGGGGTGGTCGTGGCATATCTGGTGTGGTGCGGCTGCTGTGGCGGTGAGGACATTGCAGGCGGGGCGGATGTGGCCGGGAGGAGATTGTATGTTGGAACAGTGGTGGTGGGTTGCAGGTCAGACTTGACTCGTGCTCAGGCCCGCGGTTGCAGCTCGGACTGAGCATGAGAGCGGTCAGGGTGTGAGTTGGTTTCGCAGGTTTGGAGAGTTGGGTTCGAGAGGTGTTGGTCTTCAGCTTTGAGTGGGAGTGAGGTCAAACCCGAGAGGGAGAGAGGATTGAGTTCGACTGCTTTGAGGTTAAGCGATTGAGGATTCAAAACAAGGTCGGTGGTTTGAAATGGAGTACGGTTGTCACGTGCCATCCGCACCTGCTGCGTCAGGCCAGGCTTTCCAGCGACCGACTGGACGGCTGATGATTGAGGCGACGATGGCGAACGACCAGCGAGCACCTCTGCCCATGAAGCAGACCCTGATGACGAAGCTATCGGTGCCCACGCTGAGCACCAATGAAGACGGGAGGCTGATTCCAGGGCGCAGGTCAACCTCGACAGAGGTGACGGACAGATCCCGTGAACCTAGTGCCGGAAGGGCAATGGAGATGGGGTTCCCAAGTTGTCGCGCCACCGCCTGGGCAATCTCCGGCCGCTGGAGATGGAGAGGCAACCCCTGAATGTCCACCGACCGGCTGATCCCTGTGGTGCCCTTGCTGCTCCATCTTTTTTTTCCAAAGGCGCTACCGGACCATGGTGCCGGCGACACAGCGGATGGAGTCGCCAGAAGATGGTCGTGTTGCTGTGCAGACGCAGGGATGAGCAGCCATAAGGAGGAGATTCGCCTCACATGAAAAGGAGGCGAAGTGCCAAATCTGTCGATAACCGCCTACGGGTACGGGGACGGGGACGGGGGTGGGGTGGGGTGGGGTGGATTTTCGGGTCCGGTGACTGTTCACCTCCGAGGTTGGGGGCAGAGCGACTGGGGGAGGGGATGCCGCTGATCTCACCGATGATGCAGGCGCCGAGGAAGTCTACACCTCTTTGGATCTCCGGCGACCATGATAGTGTAATGGTGGGAGTCGCCGCAACATCGATTGCAGGGGGGGATTTCAGGTCCGGTGACTATTCTCCGAGGTTGGGGACAGAGCGACTTCCGGTGGCCCTCGCCCCTACACCGGAGGCATCAAAGAGGGTCCGAACAGTCTCGCACGAAGTGACCGCCTTCCAGGCACCTGAAGCATTGAGAAGACGATTGGCGTTGTTGGCGAGTTTCACAGGTTCGAATAAAGGTGGTCCAACCATCGGCCAAATGCAGAGGGTGGCGACGCATCGTGGTCGGTGGTTGGTCGTGGAAGGGTGGCGCCGCCGGCGGAAGGTGGCGCTTGCCGGAGGTGGGCTGCTAGGGTTTTTCTTGGTCCGTAACTTTAGTCGATTGAAGAACACTCATACAACATGGTAGAGAGATGCTACGTGGACAACATTGTCTCGCGGGATACTTGCACTCTCAATATTTGGTACAACTAGACCATAAGGAATTGCCCTTTTCAGAGGAACCTTGATTTTCCAAATTAGCCTGAAATCAGTTAGCATGTCATTGTTTTCGAGGTGTCTTGTTGTATTTCGAATTCAATCGGTTTGCTTGATGCTGAAGAAACCTGTTGACCAGCCCCAGCCTTCACTTGCATAGACATTTAATTTGCAGAGACAGATGAGGCTCAATAATTCCAACAGCTCAGACAAGCATTGATCTGAAAGTTATTGAAGGTTGGAGACCAACAGCCATTCCCATACTCGAGGGATCCACCCAAACCTCAGCAAGAGTGGCATTTTTATTTTGGACAAGAGCAAATAGACAGGGGAAGAGGATAGCCAAGGGGTCAACAGAAAGCCAATCAACAACAACAAAGCCTTATCAACAGAAAGCCAATCATCATGCCAAAAAGACAATCGATTGCCTGATCCAATGACAGGGAAAAAAAGAGGCCTTAATCGAGGAAGTATCAAGGAGATACTTCTCCAAAAAGATGAGGCACCCTGCAGCTGAATACTTCTCGAATCCCAGGCCGAAATAGTACGACTGAAGAGGTCACAACCAAAATCGAAAATGTGAATACCCCATTTGGAAAGCAAAGCATCATTAAAGGTTCGGAGAGCAAGAACACCAAGACCTCCTTCAGCCTTAGGCCTACAAATGCATGACCACTCCACCAAGTGGAGGCTCCAGCCTCCTGGTTTAGAACCTTGCCAGAAAAAGGGTCGGCAAAGCCTGTCAAGATGAAGTTCAATTTGCTTAGGGAGGCAAAGGACAGACATGTAATAGACAGGTAGCACCATGAGGACCGAATTCAGGAGGATAAGCCGGCCACCATGTGAGAGGGATTTGGCTTTCTATCCATTAAGTTGGCGCTCAATTTTACTAAAAACTGGCAACCAGTCCTGAGACGAATCGAGGTAGCTGTCAAAGACAGCCCCAAATAGGTAATGGGTGTGCCCGTGGTGCTCGTCTGCCACCAAGTGTGCTCGTGGGTGATGTCCTCCTCAGCCTCACCACACATCACGCAAGAGGTATCAGTGTGGGATGCCCATCTTGCCCTGTAAACACTAGTGAGAATCCTGCCTCCCCGCATGAGCCAAGCAAACATTTTGATCTTCATGGCACTCGGGAGCGCCAAATAAGTATGCAATCTGCCCTGAATGCATCCGAGGATGAAGATGCAGGAAGGAGACAGAGGTACAGGCTACGAGCTGAAAGAGTCTGATATCCACACCCAACCGTCCGGCCTAGAGGGGTCCGAGCGAAAAGGGACAAGCCCCTCACGATGTGTCATGAGCTCTGCGACGTGCTGATCTGACAAAGGGGAGCTGAAAGTGGGGGTCCACGAGCCGGTGTCAGAGCCATCAGCCTCCAACCAGGACTCTACTCCTGTTGCGGCAGAAGTGCATCTAGGGCCCATAACTGAGGGAATGCCACTACTAGCCGGCCCCCGGGTAGCCAATCCTGCTGCCAAAAGGATTCCCCGAGCCAAACGAGGGAACCATCAACTGGTGTGCGCGTGGAAGAAGAGCTGCAATGCCACGCCAAAATGATGAAACTGGCGAGGTAGGATAGTCCTGGAGTCCCAAGATAAGTAATGCCCGTAGCAAGTGAACGAATGCCTCGCACCACAAACTATCCTCAAGCCTCATGATCCGCACCACCCACTAGGCTAGGAGAGCCCAATTAAGATGGCAGAGATCTCGAACGCCCAGTCCCTCCCTGTGAAGTCAATAATAATCAGCCAGCCTTAGTAAATCAGCACAACCGATGAACTCCCTAGAGATGGTTCAAAATGACGATAGGAAAAGAAAATCCCAAAGAGGATCCGAAGGACAGGTGAGATGAGGAACCCAGTCCCCACATGAGATCTCAAAGTAGACAACCAACAGTGGATGAATCGAATGTGGGTGCAAGGACCAAAGCTTGGCGATACCTGAGATCGCAACTTCAAGGGGCAAGGACACCATACAGGAGTGCTTTGCCTCCAAACTTAAAGATGCTGGTTCGACATCATCCTCCTACAAGGACGCAGATGGCTCTGCTACTGATGTCAATTTGGAGTCCTTTTATCCAAAGTCTGAGGACATTGTTTCTATGAGTCCAGATGATGATACAACATCAAGGAGGTATTACAAGCATCTCCAGAAAGCCCAAGAACAAATGGCTGGCCAGTTCTCCACAGAGGGCTATGGCTCCACTGATGAATATGATTTAACTGTGGCAGCCATGGGAATGAGAAGGCAAGGAAGAGGTCCCTTGCCAATTCGTAAAATTCTTGCAGCAATCATAGGTTGTTGGCATCCAAATGGAGATAGTTCTTTTTTAGAAGAACCAAATGGAGATAGTTAAGAGGAACATCTGCGGGCTTGGGATACTCCCACAGAGGTCTTTCATATGTACCCCAGAGAACAGTGCTACCTTTTTTTATTTTTTTTGAGGTGTGATTTAGAGTGCTAATGCTGTAAACTTGGAAAAACCATGGGAAAGGGATTAGCGGAGAAATGGGTGTATTGTTTTGTAAACAAGTTATTGTGATGTGCTTTTTTGTTACTAACAATGGATGACTATGATCATTGGTAGCATCCTGTATTTTCTCAAAAGAGATGCTCCTGCAAAATGCATTAGCTCAAAAAATGACGATAAAGCATGTTAAAGGACTCTTTTTATAAAAAAGGTTAAAGGACTGTTCTGCTTATGATACACATTCAGCCTAGAAAGATAACAGCATGTTATCATTTAAATGTTTAATAAATAATATTATACGGAACCTCACAGGAAAATAATATTTTTTAATGGTAAAAGGATGGCTAGAGAAAACTAGTCATCCATATATAAATATATTTAAGAGCAAATAAAGGAAAACAACAATCTACATAACATGCCTGTTGCGATATGATTTGCATATCTCTTCTTATCTTTTCATATCTTTTCATATCTTCGCATATCTTGTAATATTAGTTAGGATTATTATCTTAGATTTCTTGGGATAATATCTCAGATATTTTGGGATAATATCCCTGATTTTCTGGAGTAATATTCTCCCTTCTTGTATTGCCTACCTTGATTATAAATAGGTGGCACTGGTGTTTGGTCAATTAATAAGAGAAAAGATTTTTCTCAACATGGTATCTGAGCCGATCTGATCCTTATTCCTCTCCATTCCCTCCTCAATCTAGATGGATGACAGGTCTATTCTGACCTAGATCTATAGTTCACAAGATCGGCGCTTGATCTTTTTCTCTGTGGAACCCGTCATGCTCAACCATGGCCGATCAGAAAGCTTCATCTAGCAACTCTGGTGTTAAATCCACCCTCAACACTCCACTCGATATCAATTATCTCCTCTGGTCCCACAGGAAGAAGCATATCCTCACCAAATCTGAAGAACGTATAGAAGATTGGGATGCAGACAATAATTGGGTCGCCTCTGCCATGCTCAATAGCATGACCGAATTTGTTGCCAAATAGGACATGGTTTATAGATCAGCCAAGACTATGTGGGAGGTACTCCAAAAACTTCACTCTCATAAAAGCAATATATCTTGCCTTTACAAGGTTCTTGAAGAAATCCAATCATGCAAGAAAAATGATCAGTCGTTAGCAAATTATTTTGGGACATTAACTAACCTCTGGAATGAACAAAATATCTATCAGCCTCTCTCTGCAGATATCAAATTGTTGGCTGAACAACGTGATCAAATTAGATCCGTTCAGTTTCTCTCTGGTCTAGATCTTGAATATAAATCGGTCAAGGATCAATTGATGACACAGGAAACTATTCCAACCCCTCAAGAAATCTATGCTCGTCTCTCCCATATCGATGATTTCTCACCTCATACGGATGCATCTGCACTTGCTACACGTGGAAGAGGAAGAGGATTTTTCCTTGACAAAGGCAAAGGCCGTGGACGTGGACGAGGAAACGACTCTGGAGGACGTGGTAAATTCTTTTGTGACCACTGTCATCGATCCAATCATCCCTCTCACCGTTGCTGAGAAAAGTTTGGATATCCTGCTGATCACCAAAAAGTTCATGCTGCCACTACTAATGAGTCAGATATTCTAATATCAAAAGAAGAATATGATCGCCTTCGTTCTCTGTCTATTACTGAATCTGTATCTCCATCAATTGGTACTGCTGTAATGCTTCATTCAGGTACTCTTGCTGTCTCTACTAGTTCTCAATCTGACTGGATTGTCAATTCGGGTGCCTCCTCACACATAACAGGTGATGCCTCTTTCTTCTCATCCCTCGAATCTCTATCGAATCCACTTAATATCAAAGTTGCTAATGGTTCTTTCTCTCCGGTCACTGGCCTTGGCACAGTTTCTGTTAATTGTGGCCTCTCCCTTGATAATGTTATGTATGCTTCAAAGTTTGCTCTAAGCCTTCTTTCGATCAGCCAGCTAACAAAGTCCTTAAATTATCAAGCACTTTTTTTACTCTTTTTTTGTTCTGCAGGATCTCCAAACGATGAGACAGATTGGTGAAGGATTTGAACGTGATGGACTCTATTATCTCCAGCCATCTACCAAAAATCCCACAGCCTACACTACCAGCATTTCCCTACAACTCCATCGCCGCCTAGGTCATCCCAGTTTGACTATTCTTCGTCGACAATTTCCTAACAATTCAAGTACTGAGGTCCTTGAGTGTGAGGCTTGTCAAATAGGAAAGCATCATCGTACTGTTTTTCCACCTCGTCTTGACAAACAAGAAGAAAGTCCATTTTCACTAATGCATGCTGATTTGTGGAGTCCTTGTCGAGTTTTCAACAATAGGCATTTCAAATATTTCTTGGTTTTAGTAGATGATTTTTCTAGAGTCACTTGGGTTTATATGTTGCAAAATAAGATAAAAACTCCTCGAATTATTCGAGAATTTTTTACAAAAATAAAAACCCAGTTCTCTACCTCTATTAAAGTCTTTCGCAGCGACAATGAACTTGAGTTTGCAAATTCTGATCTTTCATCGTTTTTTAGATCTATTGGTGTAATTCATCAAACTTCCTGTGTAAAAACATCTCAACAAAATGGCATTGCTGAACGAAAACTTCGCCACTTGCTGGATGTTGCTCGCACCCTCCTCTTCCATATGAAAGTACCCTCCACCTATTGGCCAAATGCCGTTCTCACCGTGGGTTATCTCATTAATCGAGTTTCATTGTCCGTTCTCAATGGACAAATTCCATTCCATCTCCTTTTCCCAGGAAAGTCTTTGTTTCATGTCCCTCCTCGTATTTTCGGATGTCAATGTTTTGTTCACCTCTTTCGCACTGATAAATTAGCTCCTCGAGCAATCAAGTGCATCTCTTTAAGGTACTCGCGAACTCAAAAAGGTTACAGATGCTATGATCCTACTTGTCGCAGGTCCTATGTTAGTGCTGAAGTTACCTTTTTTGAAGATAAATCTTACTTCTCGAACCCTGCGGATAACCATGAGAGTCATCTAATTCCAATTCCTGACCCATCACAGGATTTACCGCCACAACAACCATAGTCTCCTCCTCCATCGCCTGCACCGCCCTGAGAGTTTATAGCCGCCGACATACTCATCAACCTCCACCGGACCTTGATGATGAACCACTCTCCATGATTCCATCACGTGATCCTCCAAACAATCATGACTTGTTGGAAGGAGATCCTCCTCAGGTAACTCATGGCCTAGATGTTCCTATTGCACATCGCAAGGGCACTAGGTCTTGTGTGAAATATCTTCTATCTAATTTTATGACTTTTGATCATTTGTCTCCTGCTGCCAAAGTTTTTTCAGTTTCTATTGATAGTCTTTTTATTCCCCGCAACCATTCTGAGGCATTCCACCATTCGTGCTGAAAACTGCTATGGATGAGGAGATGTCCGCTCTGCAATCTAGAGAGATTTGGAAACTTGTAGACCTCTCAACTGGTGCAACAATAGTTGGTTGTCGGTGGGTGTTCACCCTCAAGTATCTTCCTGATGGGACGGTTGATCGTTACAAGGCTCGTTTAGTAGCCAAAGATTACACCCAGACTTATGGAGTAGATTATTTTGAAACTTTCTCACCAGTTGCTCGCCTCAATTCGGTTCGAATTTTACTTTCTTGTGCCGTGAACTCTGGGTGGCAAGTTCACCAGCTTGATATTAAAAATGCTTTCTTATATGGTGATCTTACTGAAGAAGTTTACATAGAACAGTCGCCTGGGTATGTTACTCAGGGGGAGTGTTCAAAGGTTTGCAAGTTGAAGAAAGTAATCTATGGGCTCAAACAAAGCCCAAGAGCATGGTTTGAAAGATTCAGCAGAGCTATTGAAGAATATGGCTTTAGTCGATCCTCTTCAGACCATTCAACATTCTCTTTATCATAGTTTATGTAGATGACATTTTAATATCCGATAGTGACACTGACGGTATTTTGGCAGCAAAGAAGTTTCTGTAATCTCAGTTTGTGACCAAAGATCTTGGTATAATAAAATACTTCTTAGGCATTGAAGTAGATCAGTTTGACAACGGATTCATTCTCTTTCAAAGAAAATGTCTTGGACCTATTAAAGGAAGCTGGTATGATGAGCTGTAAAATAGTCACCATTCCTATGGATCCACAACTACCTCTAGCTGATTTGAACAGTCCTATTCTAGAAGATGTCACCAGATATAGAGCTATGGTTGGTAAACTTCTATATCTCACTATAACTCGTCCTGATATTTCTTATGCCATTGGCCGCTTAAGCCAATTTATGCAAGAACCACGTGAAGTACATTGGGCAGGTGTATGTCAGGTTTTACGATATCTAAAAGCCTCTCCAAGAAAAGGTCTTCGCTTAAAAAATCATGGACATTTAAAAGTGTGGGGTTATTCTGATGCAGATTATGCCGGGGCTCATGAAGATAGAAGATCAACCACTGATTATTGTACTTACGTTGGTGGAAATCTTGTAACATGGTACAGCAAGAAACAAAATGTGGTCTCACGCTTTAACGCTGAGTCAGAATATAGGGCAATAGCTCATACTACATGTGAACTCTTATGGGTCATCTCTCTTCTATGTGATTTTGGAATTTTTGTTACTTCTCCTGTACTTATGTATTGTGATAACAAGGCTGCAATATTTATTGTAAATAATCCTGGATTTCATGAGAGGACTAAACACATAGAAGTGGACTGTCACTTCATTCGTGATGCTATTACAACTAAGAAGATATCCACTTCACACTTGGCCACTGAAGATCAACTAGCTGACATCTTTACCAAATCACTTTCCAAGAAGAGACTCCTGGTTATATGTTCCAAGCTGAGCCTAAATGATATTTACGCTCCAGCTTGAGGGGGAGTGTTGCGACATGATTTACATATCTCTTCATATCTTTCCATATCTTTTCATATCTTCGCATATCCTTGTAATATTAGTTAGGATTAGTATCCCAAATTTCTTGGGATAGTATCTCAAATATTTTGGGATAATATCCCTGATTTTCTGGAGTAATATTCTCCCCTCTTGTATTGTCTACCTTGATTATAAATAGGTGGCACTAGTGTTTGGTCAGTTAATAAAAGAAAACATTTTTTTCAACAATGCCCTTAAAACAGGCTACATTTATGTTCCAGAAATGAACTAAAAATGCAATATGCTTTTAAAAAAAAAACTCAAGCACGGAAGTAGTGCAAATGGAAAGTCAATAGCAATGGTACTTGACTTGCATAAGATTTTTTATGGAGGTCAACCTCAGATGTCCAAATGTCAGTTCTGACAGAGACATTCACTGCTTGATACTCTTCAGTTACCTGGAAAACAAGAAACAGAAACGACATCATACAATTCTCCAGAGACTAAACAGTACAATACGACAGTATATCCGAAAATTTACCAACCCAGAATTCAAAATTGAATAGATCATGACAAGAAGTCAAGTGAAATCTTAAACCCTGAAGAAATCAAAATTAATAGATTGTCAGACCAAGAAATGCAGATAGCATATAATCCAGTAAGAACAATCAATATATTACCTTAAAGCTTGAACATTTAACTAAGCAAAAAGGGCAAGAAAAGTCTTCGGTAACTGTCAAAGATAAAGCACCGAAACATAAGTCCAAGCCACAAAGATATTGAGAATCACAGTTAAACTTTTGGAACAACTTTCGATCAAGTAAAAAGCAGAGTACTGCAGCAATGCCATATAATTAAATATGGACAGTTCTCTCCACATATACCGAGTGATAGCTCATTTAAAATATAATTTATTAACACTTTTATATATTTATTTATATCATTTAGTACAAGTATAAAATAATCTTCTTTTTTAATCGTCCATAACTAATATGATTTAAGAAGAATTCATTTTTTGTATTTAATTATGTCATTTCCATTTCGTGATCCAAATTATAGATCATGTCTCAATTTAGTATAGTTTATTATTATCCAAATCAACTATCCAGTCTTACCGTTTAACCAGTCCGACCTGAACCAAAGACTTACTAGGTACCGAAGCATCATATTAAAACAACATGATGCTTCATGATACATTGGATATGGTTAGAATGAAAATTGAGCTCTCATGGTTGATTAACATGTATGTTCAAATTGCACCTTGTTTCTATGACAAAAAAAAAATCAGTACCTGGCTTTTCAACATTTTTTTTGAGGAAAAAGGACAAAATCAGTTCCAGGAGTTTCATTAATGAAATACGCGATTACAACCAAAACATAATGGCGAAGCAAAAGTTCCATCAGTACAAATTTTCTACATTACATATACTTCCTCCAGTCCCCATAGATTGCCCTTGCATGATGTCCCACATTCTCCGCATAACACGTTCTGGCGCAAACACATTCTGGCGCTCCTTCTGCAGTGGCTGCAGGGACCCCCGTGAAAGTGCTTATGTTTGCAAGAGACAGAGGGCGTGGCCATTGGCATTCATTTGGACCGTTTGGCTGCAGAGGAATGCAACTATCTTCCAAGGTGGCCATGCCTATGCGGAGAATGTGGGACATCATGCAAGGGCAATCTATGGGGACCGGAGGAAATAATGTAATGTAGAAAATTTGTTTACTGGTGGAAGTTTTGCTTCGCCTTTATGTTTTGGTTGAAATCACATATTTCATTGAGGTGATTGTTTTATTACACAAGAATTAACTATGTGCAAATAAAATCACCAAAATTTCTCTCGAAAAATAGATAACCAAAAGAAATAGCAGCGAAGTCTAAGCAACAGTAAGTTTGGAAAGACCTTGGAAAAGTCATTCAAGTCAATAAAACACTAGGAAAAAATGTCTATTAAGTAGAGTCAAACTGCAATTGGGAGTTATCAGTTAATACATGAATTAGTTCTGTGCAAACAATTAACCAAAAAGAAATAGTTTGGAGAAGTCATCTTAGTCAATAAAGCATTCAGGAAAAACTGTGTTAATGTTAAAAGAACATAGGTAAAAAGGACAAACCTCTGCCTACGAAATTCAGTTTTTACAAAAAGATTATCATGTTTTAATTAATTAGCTCTTTTAGAATGAGCCGAGAGTCTATTGGTTTGAACTCAGACAATCTAATTATCTAAGCCCCTGATGAACGAATTATTTAGAGAACACAAATATAAAAGACTAATAAATTCCTACAAACTTTAATTTTAAGGAAAGATGAGTAGCTTATTGAATCTAAATTTGACAGTTATAAATGCATTCAGTGTCCCATTCAAAGCCTTAAACTTGAAAAGGATATTTCCAGTAGACCTAAACTTTCAAGAAATGCGCTCCCCAGGTAACTCTAAATGGCTTGTCATCCCTTTTCAATAAAAAAAACACCTAAGCTTCTGAGATGACAGTAATATAGGGCGAATCCCACTCCTAAAAAGAAAGAACTGGAACATTAAGAAAATCCATGTGCATATGGTTTGTTTTAAGATTTCCAGAAAAAAGAAAAAGTATCTGATCATCAGTTAAATGTAACAGATTCTTCTTATCATTTTTAGAGCTTTATAACCATTTTAAAAGGATCAAAAGTGGCCCAAAATTAGCCACGTGTATGGTTCATGGAATGTACCATTGGTGATTAATTATATTAGCATGTTATTAATATAAAGGTGAAAAATAAATAAGCACTTCAGCTTGAAAAGAAGGTTATACTACATAAAAGAAAAAAGTTCACCTTCAGTCTTTTGCAGCATGTTGTTGTAATATCTATAGTTAAACAAGACATTTCCTGATCTCAATCTAGAAATTACAGGTAGAAATTAGCAATAGACCATAACAAAGAATAAAAAAAATTATAAATGTAAAGGTCACAGTAGTCATCATACTTCTGAAATGAGAATACGATGCACATAATCTTTTAAAGCAAAACCTTTCCAGGCAGTTGAAAGCAAAATTTGAGATCATAATTAAAGTATTTTTTTGGGAATATCATAGTTAAAATATTTTGATGGATAGATATTTGGGAATAATATAAAGAAAAGGAAAACAAAAACTGAAGTCCTAAAGCTATGACATCAAATTTGCATTTTCAGAAAGTGCAAAAAACCAGAGAACAGAACTGAGTAGTTCAAAGTCTGTGATTTAAATATTACATAAGCTTTGCACTTAGCTTATGAGTATCTTAACAGATCTACTCATTAAGAGAAGATCTTCTGGGGTGCCAAATGGACAATTGCAAGCGAAACCTCATGCAGAACTCAAGCGGAAGAGACGTCAAACCAAGAAATAAGCTCATTAAGAAATTAAGTTGAGATGGATCGGTTCACAGGCCCTACTAAAAAGCGAAAGGAACCAGAAACAAGTCAGAGAGAAAAGGGCACTAGGTAACAACTTTTGACACCCTTAACCTTTTCCTTTTTGCTCGGTCATGTTCTTTCCTTTCTTTTTTGCCTTCCCTATTGACAACTATTGCTGCCATTCATCCCCAACTCTTCCTATGAATGACACTTAATGCGTGGTTGAAGATCGACCCTCTTATGCCCTGTTAGTTTTTTATACTATCATTTTAAAGTATAAAAAATCAAATATTTAAATATTATTTTCATATTTGAAATGTTGTATTTCAATAGTTTTTAAACTTTAAATAAAATATAAGCTTGAAAGTAAAATATATATGTAAATAATATAAAAAGCATCGGATCGGATTGACTCATTCCGACCCGACCAATCAAGTCATTGGATTTCTACCTATCATTATAACGTAGAACAAAATCAACATGAAATGGATGACAAATAGATTTTGTCTAATGTATTTTCTCAATGGTTAAACAAGATATAACATGAGTCATAAGAAGTTTGACACACATACGATCACTCAAGTTTAGCAAGTCTTTGTTGAGTACCCAGGTCACTTAACTTGCAAATGATCCATGTTCAGATCATCTTGTTGTCAAGGTATCATTGGATGTATCAATCAACATTATTCATGCATGAAAAGAACAATGTCATAAAATTCTTTATTTAGCCTCTTCCTAATTGCAAGTCACCCTCCATAATTACATCACTTTACCTCTGCTTACTACCCCACGAGTCCAGTGGCTCCAGCTCGTTTGAAGTTCAGTCCTCAATGATGGCATTCATTTCTCATTGTGTAGAGTTTTATGATGTAGAAAAGGATCCTTCGTTAAATACAAGAAATTAAGATTTATAATCATTCAGGCTTATCAACTTATTTATGCATTTGCTTGCATTTTTATCGAGAACCGGTAGGAAATCTACTGTAGTAGTATTAGGTTATTAGGTTCTCTTGTTTTCTTTATCATTGAAGATCCTTTACTTTTTTTCTTCAATAGATTATTGATGTTAAAATCAGACTTTATGAAATTAGTTGGGAAAAATTCATCTTTTCCCAATAACTAATCCAACCATTTAATTGAAATTTTGAATAAATTTGCATTCAAACATAAGCCATTTTGCACATCTATAGTCATTTCGTACATGATCAAATAATAAACAATGTTTGTAATGCCGAAGAGTTTGCCAACCTTTTTTTAGTTTTTCTTTGCAGATACAAAAGTTGCAAACGATAATCAAAGACAAATAAACTAAAAGAAGGATGCATGAAGAAAGAACCAATATCCCTCAAAACATAATAAAATATATAAAAAATGGCAATGTACAGCATCATCAGCAAAAGTAATCCTTGTTGAATACATATATAAAAAATAAAAAGGATTTGTGCAAACAGAGCCAATAATACCAAATATATAAAAAATAGTACCTGATGATATGAGGTAAGGATGATGAGGGAACATCGTCATATGAATAGAAATCATATGGAGATGTCTCACATGCACCAACTGCTTGAGCACATATACTCATTTGAACTTTGCAAGTACTCTGAAAAGAATAACTCACCGTCAGTTCCAAGACCAAGGACCACAAATCACAATAGAGGAGCAAAACACTTACGGTAGCATCCACATTGTGTGAGTGAAACACTATGCAGTCACCTTTATCCGCATACTTAGACTGCAGAACAGGTAAATGTATTAACTTAGAAATCCAACTTGTTGAAGATCTTCAATCACGGCCAAGTTCAACAAATTCAAAATGTAATGTCAGGTAAAGGATGGTTGCATAAGTTCATGTCATCAGTGTCATCCTACGAGCGAAGTAAATATACTTCAGAAATACCACAGATAATTAAGTGGATACATAAACAAGCTTATGGGAATGAAACCAAATTCTTTCTTTAGAAATGCCGAATTCAAATGCTTACATAAAAGCTTGGAAGTAGGGTTCCATTAGACCCTATTTTTTGTTCCAACTGAGACAGTAACCAGAACTAACATAAAATTAATTTCCAGGTGCATGGAAGTAATAAATAGATGAAACTTTTACATGAAAATGAATTTTCTATGCAAAAACTTATCCAAATATGGAATTGAAAAATAAAATAGAAGTGATGGGAAAGACACCAATATAGAAAAGAAAACTTCAGTTCTTATATCTGACTAAAGTTCCCTATTCAGGTTAAAGATCATATACTTGATTTCAAAGTCAAAATATTGATGCCATTTGAACATTTTTACTCACCTTTTAATAATATAGGATGCCTTCACCCTAATAGGGATTCTCTTACATCTAAAAAAAGTCAAAACAATGAAAAAATAGACCATGAACAGCAACGGAACAAAATTGTGCATTCTGTGTTTACTCCTCCACGTGTTGTGCACTTAGAAAAAGGAACTACTTGTGGTCTTTCTGGCATTATCGAACCAAAGTGATACCACGAAATATTAGGATTATGACACAAAATGGATATAACCTTTCTCCAAAAAAAAAAAAGAAAAAGAAATGCAGAATGATGAGTAAATAGAATGGATTCTCACAAAGGAACTACTTGTAGAATAATGAGCACATATTATATGAAAAACAAAGTAATGATATAGTGCAAACAAATGTACATACTTGCATCTTCAGCGTACCTCTAAGATACCATGCTTCATAATCACTGCAGAAAGCATGTCAGCTCGATGCCCCAGGCTCAGTGTTACACACTTTTCCAATGATAAACAAAGTGAATCAACCTGTAATTTTCCCCAAATACAACTACCTTCAAGTTCTACAAATAAGGAGCAAGGTTAGCGCTAATATTGTCTGTTTGTCACACCAAAATAAAAGGCCATCACAACCTAGATAAATAGTCATGATTACCACTGTACAAGACCACCAATGGAGAATTAACCAATCATGAAAATCAAGGTGATCAAAAGAAGAATACCATAACAGGTAAACAGGTTCACAAGCAACATAAATACATGAGTAAAACAGAAATTTTATACTCATGTTTTTCAGTACCCAATAGTAGGTGGAAACCAACAAAAACAACGAGATGTATTGTTGCTGTACAGACGAATTAATCATTGTTGAAAAACAAAGTAAACCCTTTAGTGGAGGAAATCAGAACAGGCAAATGGTAAGAACATAAGAAAAGCACTTGATATTCGTGCTTCAGAAGTTGAGAGAGTTTTACTGCAAACTAAAACAGTCCCAGACAGATGTGCTGGCCTGATACAGAGTCTATATCGCATTGGATTGAACCAGATTAAGACTGTTAAAAGAGCAGTTCCCTTCTTTTTTTTCTTTCCAATTGACTACAGCAAGGCTAGGACAAAGAAATATATTTCATCTGATGTTCATTACCAAACAATTGACTCAGAATATTTCCCCTAATGTCTCATATGTGAATCTTGTGTGTTTTTTTACCTTTAATCTCAATGCTTCATCCAAAAAGGGGAAAAGATTAACCACCAAATTGTTGTAATAAAAAATGAAGAAATTTACAAGTGGTACATTAATATATGTGTTATGCACATACCTTTGCTAACAATAATAATGGTAAGACCTTTAGCTCGTCCATCACTTGCCAGCTTCTTGACCTCAGGTATAACAAATCTGGCTTCTGTTTGACCATCTTTTCCGTATCCAGCAAAATTAGTTAGAACCCATGGCCGGCTAATTTGATACACAGTCGAGTGCTGCTTGAAGGCACAACAATGGTATTTTAAGTTCACTAAATAGATGCAGACAAAGAATCCTGGTGAGTGGGAAATATATATATATACCTCCGCCGCTGCAACATCCTCAATGGGCCTAGCCAATAGCACATAAAGTGGAAATATATTTTGTTCCACCTCAATGTTATGATTTCCAATCAATGATGCAGTGATTTGTATTCTAAAGTAAAAAAAAAAAAAAGAAACATCATAACTAAGTGCTCAGTAAAAGGTAGACCAAGTTTAAGCACCACATATCAGGAAAAAAGCTACAAGTAAAGAATGCAGAAATTTAAATTTTTAAAAAGCTGATGCAGGAACCATCACTACTGTTTGGTAAACAGAATCTCACAGATACCATGACTGGGTGGAATATGGTGAAAAAGTACAAATGGAAAGAGAAAATTATGCACCAACCTAAAGCGACTCTAGAAAGAAAACAATCAGAAAGAAATAATTTTAAATCAACATAAAACCGTACAAGAAATAAAACACAGCCGACAGATCACAAGTGTTGATTGCACTTCTATTGAAGGGACTGTTATCAGTCATATGATATGCAAACTTAACTAGTTAGCACATGTTCAAGGATAAAAAAAGGAAATTATTACACCTAAAACGAAAATTACTATATCACAGAATAAAACCTCCTTTGCCTTTTTGCCTGGATCTTGTACTGCAAACATCTCTGAAGAAACAAAGGCTGCAAAATAATAGCGATATTTAAGATGTTAAACCTTGAAAAAATGACGACAACAACAACAATAACAACAACAACAAAGCCTTATCCCACTAGGTGGGGTCGGCTACATGGATCTTACGACGCCATTCTCGTTGATCCATGTTCATAAGATTCGACAGGAGTTGTTTCATTGAATTTGCTTCATTAATAGGTTCGCGATTCGACTTTGATCGTTATGGATTGGTACCAAGGTCGAGTCCTAGACAAGCAGACCTAATTTTAACAGCCGGCACAGTAACAATGAAAATGGCTCCTTGTTTAGTGAGATTATATGAGCAAATGCCCGAACCAAAATATGTCATCACTATGGGGGCATGCACTATTACGGGAGGGATGTTCAGTACTGATTCGTATAGTACTGTTCGTGGAGTTACTAGTAAAACATAAAAATGACATTGAAAAAAAAAGAAAGTTCAAAAAAAAATGGAAAAATAAAAAGAAAGTCATCCATGGACATATGGAGAGGTGAAGCTACTAGTAAAACATGAAAACTTACATTTTGTATTGTTCGACGTTGAAGAATATTGTATAGTTCAACTGGTTTACAGTAAACAGAAAGACTTCCCTCGGCTGCAAGCTGTTCTTCAGTAGTCAAATGGACACGAGACTGCTGATGGCACATGTGATCTGCGGTTCTAGGCTGGCTGCAACTGAAATCATGATATGAACAAGCAAATATTAGATGTTATGGTTTTAACAAGGCATATAGATTAAGTCCTCCCCACAGGATGCTTTTTTTCTTAAAAAAATGAAGAAACATGAATAACAAATAACAGAATTTCATACTACGATTTCAAGAGTGAAACAAAGCAATGGTAAATACAATAAGAATTCATTATAATTACCAAGGTCATCTTCAAATGGAAGCTTACCTGGTGTCATGGACTGCCAAAGGTAAGCCAGGCATTCTAGAAGATAAGTCTCTAACAGTAAATCTTCATGATGGAACCTCACGTAATCAGAACGACTATTCCCTGCAGACAACACCTACTTTGTTCAAACAGCAGAGTGTCATCTGGTTTTCTGATTCTGTGACACTAGCATACAGTTGATTGGTGACTTCTTGCTTTCTGCAAAAGACCATATGATGACATGAAATATATTTAATGACGTGTGAAATTAAAATTAAAAAATATGCATAAGATGTGAAAACACGAGTTGAACAATTAGTATAATAAGCATTAATTGAAGTGATGATATCAAAAATCAGAACCACCATTAAGTCATCCTCTATAAAGCATCATTTGGCTGTGTCATTACCAGTAGCAACAAAGCATCGTGTAAGACCTACTTTGTACAGTACTTAAAAAATTCACCATTCGTTGAGGTTTTTAAACTAATTTTATGATTATATGTAATGAGGTCTCTTCTACAAAGTATTTGATGTAACTCAAGGATAAGAAATTAATTTTGCTTTACCAGTGTTGTTTATATAATGCAGTGTACACAAATAGCAGTTAAGTTTGATCATTGAACTTTGTTCAAAATTTTGTCGGATTACTGAATATCAGCAATGACTATGGATGGTTTATCATATAGAATGTCAACATTAGACTGTCATTTAATCATTTAGAATGTACACACAACCCCTCCATGCCACTAAAAAAGAATATGGTCTAAATTATCAGACAAAGTATCACAACGAAAAAAGAGCAAAAAATATGTAAATTCTCTATCACATTAGTCATTTCTCTTTGTAGTTGCATCCAGAGCTAGTCCTTTATCAAATTATCTAGCTAGCTAGCTCCAACTCTTCCAATAGTGTCATAGTGACCAATTGTTCTCACAAATATTCATTATTCATATTCTTCCCCTCTTCATCTTATTATGTCAATCAACTTGATAAAATTCAGTTCGCTTTGAAACTCGGATGCAATAAACCTCATTGAAGCTTCAATCAGAGAGAAGCAATAAAAGGCAGCAAGCTGTTTACTATGATGTCATGACCTTACGGGAACCAGAGAGGATGTACAATGCTGTGAGAGATCTTGATTATGGATCACAGTACTAAAATGCATCACCCTCGAACGTATGATGCAAGGGTACTCCAATTTACTCCACGTACCCATACCCAGTACATACTGGGTACCGGTACTCCATGGGTACTCGTACCCAATAAAAAATTATTTTTTAAAAAATGGGTACTCATACCTATATTTGGGATACACCATGTCAAAAAATTGTCCGATAAAACTTTAAAAATATAATAAATGATCGATGATGAGGGAAGCATCAATGTCAAAAAATATATTCACTTTAAGTCTTCGGCCTACACGAATTTATGTGTCTTCAAAAGTAAAGGAGGATGCTACTTATAAGTCCATAACCACCTCTGTGTTTTGTCTACGTGGGACTATTACCCTTGAGCTTTTTCAACCTTCGGGCCTTACAATGGACACTAGAAAATATGAAGCACATATAAAATAAAGAAAATAAAAAAATATTTTTACAGTACATTTTGCCACGTCTCCATTTGACATGAGCAAACAAATAGATGATAGAGAGGAGAAGTTGCCTTAAGAAAGAAAACTATTAACAGATCCGCATTTAGACATCGCCTGAATTTTATAGAAAGTGAACAACTGATTACTTGCTATGGGAACCTAAACATCAGGTAGATACTAAAAAACTAATGCATTTAAAAAAAGTTGACAATTGTGCCACATTTAAATAAGTTTAACAAAGTAAAATATCATTTGTTGGATTATTTTTTAAGAATTAACTTTTTCTCTTAAAAGGACTATTTTTCTAATGTTCTTAGTATTTATTATCTTATTGTAAATCTTTTACATATGTTTTTTCATAAGCTAAAAATCATAATTAGCTAATTTTATATTTTTATCTTATAAAATTTTACTCTATGTATATATTATAATTTTAATATATTAATACCCCAAGTTTTTAGAAATTGAAGTACCCCCTTACACTTTAAAGCCTGACTAAACACGCAGTTCGTTACCTAGCCCCCATGCAGTCCATTTGGTTTGCATTTACAGCTCATGTATTGTTGAAGAATTATGGCGTCAATATTAGAGCATCAACAAGTCCAATATTACATTAGCCATACAACATGTGTCTCATAATTTTCGCATAGGATTGCGTCAACCTAAACACCTGCGACGGCTCTACTTCTCCATTAGCCCGTTCAGAGCCCAGTTTCTATTAAGATTAACTCACCATGACACCTTCTCACGACAAATTTTACAGAATGCAACAACAGATACCCAAAAAAAAAAGTGGCGCTTCTATCTTATTCGATATGAAAACGGAGAACTTCTCACAAAACCACCAGAAATCAGAAAATGAGAAAACAAAAGGATTCGGGAAACGATTTACGAGCTGGAGACGTAGAAGGTACCGCCAAAAGTGACGCCGGACTCTGATTCTTCGATCGCCACTACGGCGCCGGCGGCGGTGACCGCCTGCCGTGACCCCTGTGTGCGTTCCGGTGAGGTGGCGAAAGATATGAGGAGAGGAGTGGGAGAGGAGAGAGGAAGAGAAAACAAGGTCCTTTATTAGGGATTGTAATTTGTAAGTGTAAAGGTCGACACCATTAATTCTTTTCTTATTGTCTAATCCGAAAGTTTGCTAGAGTTCTTTTTAAACGTATTTTAAACATCGAAAAATTTCCAACTAATGTTTCATCCTATGGAAATTTTTCACGAGCGTGTGAATAGTAATATAAAATTTTCAAACTCATAATTAGACTTCAAAAATTACAAAAATTGACAAGCGTTTGAATAGACCTCAAAGAGCGTTCCATAAATAATCTTTTTACTTTTATTTTATTTTTTTCAATAAAGACCCGCTTTTTATTATTAACATCTAATTAATTCGATATTCAAATAATAACAATAAAAATAAATCTTGATAAAATAATGATTCTGAAAATCGAATCAATTTTTTTACTTTTATTTTAATTTGAAGTAATGTCTAAAAATACAGACCGGCTATCATAATTTGCATCGACTAAGTGGAAATATCCATATGACTTATCTCTCTGGTGGTTTTTATTTTTATATTCTTTTCACTTGTTATTCTTTTTAGTCTTATACAAATATAATATGAAATAATATAAAAAAGTTATATAAATAATATGAGCAACAAAAAGTATTATTACCATTATCTTCGTCATAACTAATAATATAAATTTATTTAAATTAATTATTGTTCACACGATTATAAAAATTAATATATTAATAGTTTCATTAAAATATACTAAATGGTCAAAAAACATTTATTTAATTTATTAATTCTATTTGAATTTTAAGTTAATTTTATATAAAATTTAATTTCACATTTGTGATAAAGAGAAATATATATATATATATATATATATATATATATATATATATATAGTAAACATCTTTTATTATAACTAAACTAGTGCTAAGCCTCGTGTGATGTATAATTATTTTTTTAATTGAAAATAATGATTCATTAAATATTGAAAAAAATGGTTCGGTATGAAAAAATTTGCATTGGTTAAATCATATTGAAAGAATAATTTAAATCATGATGTTATAATTATTTGAATCAACATTTATCCTATACATGTGCAATAATAATTTATTTACAAAATATAATATTTAAAAACTCAATTTAAAATATGACATATATTGTGTATATTTTTATTTTCTTCGGGAAAATATTTTTTTCTCATTTAATTTACTAAACAATCTCCACTTCATACAAATAGTACATAGACAACTTTTTAATTATAATTTATTTATAAAATATAGTTTCGATAATTATAAAAGTTTATGAACATGGCATGTGACATATACTACCTTTTTTAGTTTTTTAGAAAATGCATTTTACATTTGTAATTTAACTTTTAGTTTATACACGTATTATTTGGTAGTGCTTTTCATTTTATATTATAAAACAAATTCTTTATTTAATCCAACTAAAGACACCTACTTATATATACATATATATATATATATATTATGTTAAAAATATTCCTAAAGATGCAAAAAGTTGTTTTGGAAAAAAGGTAACAGAAATCTTCAATTTTATTGGATGACAGCTACTTTTATTTTCTTAACTAGAATGATGATCCGCGCGATACGCGAATGATACAAAATTAAACATATTTTTTATTATAAAATAAGAAATTTTATTTTAATATAAAATTTATAAATTAGATAATCATTTTCTTGCCTTAGAAACTTATATATGTAAATATGTTATAATAAATTAAATTTATTTGGAAATATTTTTAAAATTTATTACATTCTCTTTCATTTTTAATTATGTTTTACTCTATCTTTTCCCCTTAACTTTGTTACATTGTTAACATCTATTATTTGAAACTTTTAATTTTATTGATGTTAATTTACATATGACAATATAGAAAAACCGTAACTTCTCTTTTCAAACTATATATTATTTTAATTTTGATATAATATAGGTATAAATAATAATTGATATATATTTTTTTAAAATAATATCATGTATTATAATTAAGTAATTACTATTTATTTTAGTATTTTTAACAATGTCTATTTTTTTATTTTATCTATTTTGTTTTCTATGTGACAACATAAAAATGTCATATTTAACATGTTATAAAAGATATATAACATAAATAAATTAAATTATTATATATCATACTAAAATGACTATTAAAATTATTTAAATATTTTATGCATTATATGTGACTTAATGAAATAGTACCATAGATCAACTTCTACCATACCATTTAATTATATATGCTATATTTATATGGAGAGATTGATGATGAAATGACAAAGATGATAATTATATGTAAATTCTTTTATTACTTATATTTTGTTATAATTTGTAGCTAATTATATTTTGTTGTCTATTTTTTTAAAAATATGTCCACCACAATGCATTCACTTCTTAATTAAGTATATTTTATAACAATTTATTTTAAATAATATACTTAATTGTTATAACATTCTTCCAACAATCTATTTCATTCTTAAAAATTAATTAACGTCACGATCTAACTTTAAAAATTTAATTATCTAGATCATATTACATGACTTCATGATAGGGTTACATCCAACTTTTAACTCTCTTAAAGGTTTGTGTATATATGCATGTTATATATGTATTAAATATAAATAATGATTGAAGTTAAATATTTTATCTAATATAACTAAAAGTTTATATCTGGTGTTGACAACATTTATTTTAATAAGAAATATAAGTAATATTTTTTTAATATTATTATTTGAGTATATGTGTCAAATTATTAAGATGGTCATAAGTTAATTCCATGCAAATCCTCACATTTTTTATATATATTTTACTTCTTAGTGTTTGATAATATTTACATGAGGAACTAAAAAATATATGATATATTTATATAAATAATATTTAGTTTATTCATGTTGTCATTATAGTTATACATAATAAATTATTTAAAAGTAAATTTAAAAAGATTATTTTGTGTGTGTCATGTAGCATTTATCCCTTCCCTTGTCAAATATAATGTGCATTATTATTAATACATAATATTTTTATTCATCATTTGGTTGCTCTCACTGAAATAATAGGAATATATTTTATTCTTTATAATACAATATCGATATGAAATATGATTTTTATATTTATCTTCTATATAACTTAACATTAGAATTTTTTTTATTTTTTTATTTGATTATGTGTCACATGCTTCTGCCTTCAAGTCTTAAAAAAATATTGATAGATTGACTTAATCCAGAAATATAGCTATAAAGTTTGTGAATTCATCCTATTTTATAGTCCATCTTATCTATTTCATATTATAAACTTGAAATGTGGGATTAAATTACATAGTTGAATATGATTCCATTTTCATTTATATTTGGAAACCTTTGAATGTGGGACTAAAAGCATATTTGATAGATAGATACAGAAATTACTAATTTTATTGTATATGATCAATTCTAGTTCATAATAGTTTTTTAAAAAAATATAATTATTTTTTACAATTTTATTTCATATGTGGCATCATAAGAATTTTTCATTTGACAACTTGTACCTCAGCATATATATATATATATACATTTTTATAATATTTTATTTTTTATTATAAAGGAAATATAATTTTAAAATTATAATTATATTATATAAGGAACATAGATATTTACTCAATATTAATCAATATCATCATAATATATATTAATTATAAATATAAAATATTTTATTTATTATTATAACATAACTAACATACTTTATAAATTTTTATTTAAAAAATAATTTTAACGATACACTCCTTAATGGAATAATAATACTTAGCATCTTCTATCTTTTCTTTTATATAAATAAATAAATATGGATATAAATGTGTAAACTTTAATAACCAACAGAAAAAGTTTTTAGCATTAAATGATGTGATATTCATTGATATTATTAAGTTTACCTTAGTAATAATTTTATGGATATTAATTCATTATGATTATTATCATACTAATAAAAAATAATAATTATTTTTTATTAATAATAAACATAATTATTATTATAAGATCAAATATGTAAGTTTTTTACTTAAATATCTTCACATACATACAATATTTTGTCAGCATATAGAGACATACACTTAGAGATCTGCACATGGTATTCTATATCATAAACGACATCGAGTATATTACTATTTTGGAAGCATCATCTATTAATAATTACAAATATTGAATTTAAAAATATGAATACGCATATATATATATTTCATAATGAACTTTTGAATATCATGATGATATTATAATAAAATATTTTTTTTATCACGTACATGTGTATATTCGTATGTCCGCACGTCCTCCTTGTTTTTAAAAAGTGAGTCGAATATGCAAATAACAATTGAGAGCTCCTCTATTTATATACGGTGTACAATACACAATTTATATAAAAAATATTTCTTATTATTGAGAGAAAACATGCACACATAATAGAATGTATATATTGGTTTTGCAATATGCACCATTGCATCATATACATCGCGATATTTATAGCTAATGTAGATAATATAAAGAAATAATAATTAAATTAGAAACTACTCGATAATAAACTTTTATAAATATTATACTATATCTTATTTACAATATAAAACTGTATCATAAGTAATATAATTAAATAATAATTTAAATAATAACTAACTATTGTTATAGGTGATTAACTATCTTATATTGGTTTGTAACTAATTATCCAATAATAATAAAATGATTATTTTATTTGATATTCTAAAATGATTGATATGCATAAATCTTCTATCTTGATAAAATAACAATAACAAAATTATTAAATTTGATTGATTTTTTTGTTATTAACTAATTAATTACATATCCTGCACTTGCTTACAACTAACTATGACATATAGATATACATATAATAATAAATTTAAAAACTACTAATAATATTAAAATAATGATTAAGCCTAACTAATTATTTTATTATTAGCATATTATGTATCCTATATTAGTTTATAATAAATTATTTAATAATAACAAAATGATCACAAATTTTAGTTATTTGATATTCTAAAATAATTGATGTTACGTAAATGTTCTATCTCCTTTATAGAACACCAACCTCATAACAATAAAAAATAACTATATACGACTAAAAATTATTAATAGAAATAATATAAGATAATAAATATTATTAATACAAAAATATATGAATTATTTCACATATTAATTATACTAACAAAATGATTAAGTTTAGTTGATTATTTTATTATTAACTAATTATGTATCCTATATTGATTTATAACAAACTATCCGATAATAACAGCATGATTACAAATCTTAGTTGTTTGATATTCTAAAATGATTGATATATGTAGCTACTTATCTGTATCCTATATATTGAAAACTTGAATGATACTTATATTAATCATCAATAAATATCATCATTAGAATATGAAATGCATATACGTAACTCAAACTTTATAAAATTTGTCTTTCCTTATATAAAAATTATAATATTTAAATTTTATTAGACAAAGAAAAATTATATAAAAGTATTTTTTATCATATACAAACTTATATTTGTGGGTCTTCATATACTCTTTATTCTATATCATAAAGGACGTTAAGTACACTACTATTTTGGAAGCATCAAATATTCATAGTTACAAATATTGAATTTAAAATTATGAATAAACATATATATATATATATATATATATTTCATAATGAACTTTTGTCATGATGATATTATAATAAAATATTTTTTTATCACGCGCATGTGTATATTCGTATGCCTGCACATACTCTTTTCTTTTAAAGAGGGAGTGAAATATGCAAATAAAAATTGAGAGCCCCTCTATTTATGCATGGTGTACAATACACAATTTGTATATACAATTTATAAAAAAAATATTTCTTATTCTTGAGAGAAAGCATGCACACATAATAGAATGTATATCTTGCTTTTGCAATATGCACCATTGCATCATATACATCGCGATATTTATAGCTAATGTGGATAATACAAAGAAATAATAATTAAATTTGAAACCACTCGATAATAAACTTTTATAGATATTATACTATATCTTATTTACAATATAAAATGTATCATAAGTAATATAATTAAATAATAATTTAAATAATAACTAACTTTCATTTTAGGTGATTAAGTATCTTATGTTGGTTTATAACTAATTATTCAATAATAATAAAATGATTATTTTGTTTGATATTATAAAATGATTGATATGAATAAATCTTCTATCTTAATAAAATAACAATAACAAGATTATTAAATTTGGTTGATTTTTTGTTATTAACTAATTACGTATCCTGCATTTGTTTATAACGAACTATGACATATGGATATACATATAATAATAAATTTAAAAACTATTAATAATATTAAAATAATGATTAAGCCTAACTAATTATTTTATTATTAGCATAATATGTATTCTATATTAGTTTATAACAAATTATTCAATAATAACAAAATGATCACAAATCTTAGTTGTTTGATATTTTAAAATAATTGATGTACGTAAATCTTCTATCTCCTTTATAGAACACCAACCTCCTAACAATAAAAAATAACTATATACGACTAAAAATTATTAATAGAAATAATATAGGATTATAAATATTATTAACACAAAATATATGAATTATTTCACATATTAATTATACTAACAAAATGAAAGTTTAGTTGATTATTTTATTATTAACTAATTATGTATCCTATATTGGTTTATAACAAACTATCCGATAATAATAACATGATTACAAATCTTAGTTGTTTGATATTCTAAAATGATTGATATATGCAAATCTTCTATCGCCTTTATAGGTTGTATAACAATAAAAAAAAATATATATATAATTCATAATTATTAGTATAAATAATATATGAGAATAAATATTATTAACACAAAAATATATGATTTATTTCATATATCATTGGCTATAGAAAAAATATTTCATATATTTGTATATATACACGTAAGGAGATGTATAAGATGTAGACACATACCTCCTTATCTTTATTTGTATATATAAGATGTAAATATATATCTGCATACATAGTTACTTATCTGTATCGTATATATTGAAAACTTTAATGATACTTATATTGATTATCAATAGATATCATCATTAGAGTATGAAATGTATATCTGTGACTCGAACTTTATAAAATTTGTCTTTTCATATATAAAAATTATAATATTTAATTTATATTAAACAAAGAGAAATTATATCAAAGTATTTTTTTATTGTATACAAACTTATATTTGTAAGTCTTCACATACTCTTTGCTTTCAAAGAATGCGTCGAGTATACAAATGTAAATTAAAAGCTCCATATAATATTTAATATTTTTATTAAAAGAGAGAAATTATATATAAATAATTTTTTTATCATGCACATACTTATATTTGTAGGTGCGTACGAACTTTTTTCTTCAAAAGAAAATATCAAGTATGTAAATGAAACTAAAAGTTTATCTATTTATAATTACAAATATATAATTAAAAAATATAAATAAATGAAATTATATATATTTTTAATAACTAACTTTTGAGTTTTCATGATTATACTAATTAAAAAATTATTATTTTATACATTTAATTTATGAGAGCTCGACATGTGGCACTTTTAATATATATTAATAACTAACGTTTGAGTATCCATAATTATATAACTGTAATATTATCACTTTATATATTTAATTTATGAGAGCTCGACACATGTCACTTTCTACCTCTGCTTATATATATATATATATATATAGATAGATAGATAGATATATAGATATAGATATAGATACGATTTAACCCAAATCCTAATTCAATTCAATTTAAATAACATTTTTTTAGTATTTACTATAATTTATTATATATATATAATGAGGTTAAGTATTGTGTAACCACCGGTTACACAATACTTAAATTACATATATAGAAAAATGATGTATACATATGTGATTACTCAATTTTGATCGTGTAATTAAAAACTATTTTGAATATCACGGATGATATTTATAGTATGGTCTAATTATCGATTCAAAAAGTTAAATCCGATTAAAAAATAATTTCAAACAACATTCTCCCAGTCTCGTTCCCATCTTCGTCGTTGTCAAGAAAAAATTGTGGAATGCCACCAACAAAAAATCGCAACATTCTCCTCCCAATCTTTTAAATCTCTCTCTATAATTAATCACAGGATGTCGGCGACGAAAAATCGTTAGAAAAAAATTTCTCCTCTATTCAATGTGTTTTCTCCTTCATCATGCAAGAAGAAATCACAGTGTTTCTCTCATATTGTGCCCCTTTCTCTTCCTCTATCCAATGTGTTATTTCCCGCGACATTTGTGCCCGTGATTTGTAGAGAAGACACTACAAGAAAAAGTCGTATTTTCGACGGTCCATTTTCGACGGCCCGAAATCCGTCTTAAATATCGACGATTTTTCCGACGGATCTTTCAAACCGTCGATATTTTCGTCAGATAATTTTCGACGGTTTAAACCGTCTAAAATTTCGACGGTGATAAATTCGTCGGAAGATTCCGTCGAAAATATTTATACTTCGACGGTTATGACCGTCGATATTTTCGACGGTTTATCTAATCGTCGAAACTTCCGACGGTCTGAACCGTCGAAAAATTTCAAGACTGGTTGCGCATGATTATTGAACTTATCGACGGTTTTGACCGTCGAAATTTGCGACGTTCAAAGCAACCGTTTGGATTTTTAGGCGGTCATAACCGTCGATAGTATTTAAATAAAATATTCCACCTTACTTTTTTTCGACGGCCTCAACCGTCGAAAATGGAAATTTATAATTTACACAACCTACGTATCTGTCGATATTTTTTAAAAATTATCATTAAGGGAATCGACGGCTAAAACCGTCGATATTTCGACGGTTTAAAGAACCGACAACATTATCGACGGCTAAAACCGTCGAGATTTTGACGGTTTGAATACCGTCGAAACTATCGACGATTTTTCCAACTGATTGGAGGCGTCGAAATGCGAATTAATATAATATTATATTTACCTATATTGCGGCGGTTTCGACCGTCAAAAAGTGGTTATATAAAAACCCGACCGCACTCTTACTGTCAAAGTTTTGATCGTTCGTCCACCGTCGCCCGTTTCGTCCGCCGCCGCCCGTTTCATCCGCCGTTCGTCCGGCCGTCGATCACCTCCCGCCCGAAGCTTCCGCCGTCGACCATCTTCGGCGCAAGTAGGTCCGATCCCCGCCTCCTTTGATATATAATTTTTCTCTCCTTCGCGCGCGGCGGCAAGATCCGGCCGCCATTCGCACCGTCGGCCAGATCCGGCCGCAATTCGCGCGCGACGGCCAGATCCGGCCGCCATTCTTGCGCGGCGGCCAGATCCGGCCGCCGTTCGCGCGCGGCGGCCAGATGCGGCCGCCATTCTTGCACGGCGGCCAGATCCGGCCGCCATTCGCGCGCGGCGGCCAGATCCGGCCGCCAGTCGCGACTTACTTTGAAATCGATCTGCCAGAAAAATCAACCCGATGGGATCAAATTAGATTTATGTCATGTGTTTTACTTTTCTATTTTCTGTCTTTTTCAGTGATCAGAAGTGCCCTTCTAGGGTTACCTCGATAATTA
This sequence comes from Pontederia crassipes, assembly GCA_030549335.1. NCBI lineage: Eukaryota > Viridiplantae > Streptophyta > Magnoliopsida > Commelinales > Pontederiaceae > Pontederia > Pontederia crassipes. The sequence continues at coordinate 62,773,950 of CM060196.1, read as the reverse complement.
ATTTGCATTTGCATGTTGTCCGATGTAGTTTGTTTTAGCCTTCATACAATGATTTCAAAATCCCGACTAAATTCAACTTTCAACATATTCCACTGCCAGATATTAAAAATTCTGCAAACTTATCTGTCTTTATGTTTGAGGATTCACTCCCAGATCTTCACAAGATGCATATCTAAGGCATTACCATAATGATGTTGATTGGACTTTTGCATCTTTTTTTGATGATCTCATGCTTATGTTGCTATCACCTGTATGCTAATGTGGACTTTCTTCCCTTACTCATACAGGATTATGTTGTTATCACCTGTAGGATCAATTTTCTTATATAACTGTAAATGACCCATTAATATTTGTTGATCATATGTGATGAACTTTGTAACTCTGTGATATTGATGATTGAATGAAATTGTCAAGGTTTTGCGTGAAGCCTAATATAGAGGCTTTTTTTCTTCTTTTTGGTTCTTTTGGTCCATGGTTTTACTTCTCAAAGGCCGACTCAAGTGTTGGTCCGAGTGCCCTTCTAGGGTTACCTCGATAATTAATTTGCATTTGCATGTTGTCCGATGTAGTTTGTTTTAGCCTTCATACAATGATTTCAAAATCCCGACTAAATTCAACTTTCAACATATTCCACTGCCAGATATTAAAAATTCTGCAAACTTATCTGTCTTTATGTTTGAGGATTCACTCCCAGATCTTCACAAGATGCATATCTAAGGCATTACCATAATGATGTTGATTGGACTTTTGCATCTTTTTTTGATGATCTCATGCTTATGTTGCTATCACCTGTATGCTAATGTGGACTTTCTTCCCTTACTCATACAGGATTATGTTGTTATCACCTGTAGGATCAATTTTCTTATATAACTGTAAATGACCCATTAATATTTGTTGATCATATGTGATGAACTTTGTAACTCTGTGATATTGATGATTGAATGAAATTGTCAAGGTTTTGCGTGAAGCCTAATATAGAGGCTTTTTTTCTTCTTTTTGGTTCTTTTGGTCCATGGTTTTACTTCTCAAAGGCCGACTCAAGTGTTGGTCCGAGAATTCATTTGGACCAGAGAATTCATTTTTCTTTCCTTATACAATTTTGTATGACTGAAATTTTTTATGATTTGCAAATAATGCAGTCATTATGTCATACTTGAACGATCGTCGATGGATGTACAAAAGAAATAATCCTGGTCGTAGAGGCTTGACACAAGAATTTATAGATGGCGTTGACTATTATGTTACTGTGACTTGTCAATCTTTACAATTTCAGCGGGAGGGAGCAATTAGGTTCCTTGTTTGAAATGTGCTAGCACAAAGTTACTGACGATAGAGACTGTCAAAGTTCACTTATATAGAAAGTGTTTCAAACCTAATTATTGGGAATGGGATGATTTAGGCGAAGGAGCGCCTTCGACAAGCGTCCCAAATGAAGGTCTTCATTTTGTGGATCATGAACCAACATTTGCTTCGCAATATGAACAGTCTATTTATGACGCAGCTGCAACTGAGTATGGCAATATTAGATTTGAGCAGAATGAAGAGGCACCAAATCCAGAAGCAAGAGATTTTTATGACTTACTAAACGCATCGAGCCAACCCTTATGGCCTGAGTGTGAAAGTCATTCGGAACTATCACTTGCTGTTAGATTGTTGAATCTGAAAGTCGACCACAATATTTCACAAGCATGTTTTGATGCATTTCTAGATATTTTAAAAGGGGTCACACCAACTGGGGCTCGTATTCCCTCAAATTTTTATAGAACAAAAAGATTGGTCAGTAAACTTGGTCTTGGCTCAACTAAAATAGATTATTGTCGTGATGATTGTATGTTATATTACGGCGAAGACATCAATCTAAATGAATGCAAGTTTTGTGGGGCCGAACGATATAGAGTGACTAACAAGTCTCAAGTCGCTGTGAAAAGAATGCATTATTTGTCTCTTATTCCAAGGCTTAAAAGGCTATACTCGTCTATAGGGTCAGCGTCGCAGATGAAGTGGCATGCACAACATAATACTTTTGAAGGTGTAATGCTTCACCCATCGGATGGTGAAGCGTGGAAACATTTTGATCGTAAACATCCTGATTTTGCTAGGGACCAAAGGAACATAAGGCTCGGATTATGCGCAGATGGTTTTACACCATATGGTCAAACTTCAGTTCCTTATTCATGTTGGCCGGTAACAATAACACCTTATAATTGCCACCTGGGATTTGTGTGTCCGCACATTATATGTTTTTGACATACATTATTCCTGTTCCTCAGAGTCCTAAACAGAGGATAGACGTGTATTTACAACCTCTAATAGACGAGCTAAAAGAATTGTGGGATGGTGTCGTCGCTTATGATGTGTCGACCAAACAAAATTTCACATTGAGAGCTGCCTTATTGTGGACTGTTAATGACTTTCCAGCCTATGGGATGTTGTCTGATTGGATGACTGCAGGGAAATTAGCTTGTCCATCTTGCATGAAACACTCAGATGCGTTCACTTTAAGAAATGGGGGTAAAAATACTTGGTTTGATTGCCACAGACGATTTCTTACAGCTGATCATCCGTACAGAAATAACCGAAATGCATTTCGACGGAATAGGGTTGTGGAAGACATGCCTCCGGTCAGACGCTCAGGAGCTCAATTACGTCGCATTGTCAATGCTTTATGCAGAATTGTCGACGACCCAAATGTCACATACAATGAGTATGGTGTTTGTCATAATTGGACCAAACGAAGTATATTCTGGGATTTATCTTATTGGTCTGATTGTTTGATACGTCATAACTTGGACGTCATGCACATTGAGAGAAATGTGTTTGAAAATGTATTCAACACCGTAATAGACATTAAGGATAAAACAAAGGACAACCTCAAAGCGAGACTAGATTTGAAGGAGTACTGTCGACGGTCAGAGTTGCACTTAGTGACTTTACCTAACGGAAGAATATCTAAACCAAAAGCAAGTTATGTTCTCACTAAGGAGCAGAAGACCCAAGTGTGTCGCTGGATCCAAGAGCTGAGAATGCCGGATGGTTATGCATCAAATCTGACCCGATGTGTGGACATGAATAACTTGCGTTTGTTTGGCATGAAAAGTCACGACTGTCACATATTCATGGAAACTTTGCTTCCTACTGCTTTTTCTTCACTCCCGGATAAGATTTGGAAGCCGATAACGGAGTTGAGTCAATTTTTCAAAGAGTTGTGTTCTACAACATTAACGGTGGAAAATATGATCCAATTGGAACGTAATATTCCGATAACATTATGTAAGTTGGAACGAATATTTCCATCGGGATTCTTTGATTCCATGGAGCACTTACCTATTCATCTGCCATATGAGGCAAGGGTAGGTGGACCAGTACAATATAGGTGGATGTATCCTTTTGAAAGATATCTCAATCGAATAAAAAGGACGATTAAGAACAAAGCACGTGTCGAAGGTTCCATTTGTGAAGTGTATATGATTCAGGAGATTTCATACTTCTGTTCTTACTACTTCGAGTCCCATGTTAAGTGTGCGAGGACCATAGTCCGTCGAAATGATGAAGTTCCAGAAGAACAGTCTGACGTGGCATCTTTGTCGCTCTTCAATCAGTTAGGACGACATTTTGGGAAGCCAAGGAGTAGATGGCTCAGTGATGCAGAATTCAAGTCTGCCACGAATCATGTCCTTCTAAACACGCCGGAGGTGCAAAGCTACATTAAGTAAGTTTAATATCCATGCGTTCTTTTGTTTAACGTCTTCCCAAACATCATTTTGATTTAGCAATCACTTTGTATGTAGTGCTTTATTGCAATACTACATTGTCCCTGAAGAACATGTACAAGATAGAATCGAGAATGATTTCGCACCGTGGTTTAAGGAACATGTAATTATCAAAATATTTGAAGTAATTTGATGTCTTCAGCGTCTACTATACTCATTTATTTTCATATTAGGTTCTTAATACCGGCACGGCGACTGGTCTCCATAATTTGGCATGGGGACCCGCTCGAGAGGTGAAAAGTTGGCCGGTGTATTTTGTGAATGGTTATAAGTTTCACACTGAAACTTGATCGATCGGGAAGAAAACCGTGAACAGTGGAGTATGTGTCGTGAGATCCACGGACGGAGAAAATGAGCGTGACTACTACGGTGTTCTCAAAGACATTATTCAGCTGCAATATACTGGAGGTAATAAAGTCACATTATTTGAGTGTAATTGGTTTGATCCAAAGGAAAGGAGAGGGATGCGAGTTCACAAAGATTTCAAAATAGTTGAAATACGTCACAATAGGTGTTATGATCGTTTTGATCCTTTCATTATTCCGTCTTCTACAAGACAAGTATATTATGTGCCATATCCGGAGAAGACCAGTGACAAATCACAATGGTGGGTTGTAATAAAGACGAAGGCAAGAAGCATGATAGAAGTTGATGGTGCATTGCAATGTGCCTTTCAAGATAACTCGCAGACGTCTATGGCCCCTATTGTCGACACCGAATTAGTCGACGATCTACATGATTCGGAACACGTATTTGAAGACTTCGATAACGTCGACATACAAAATGATGAAAAGGATTCGGACGAAGATGAATTTGAAACTACGACGACTTCTGATGATGATGATGATGACGGGTACCAGTCATGTGGAAATTCAGATGATGAGTAAAGGTGTCTTTACTTGTCGTCACGAATTATCAATTTATTTTTACCTTACAACTAGGATATTTTATTACGAATGTACACATCTTATGGATTGTTCATTTACGACTCATATTCATTTTGTTTGAGGCAATAGTTTGTTTGAGGCGTTAGCGATGCATGTGGACAAACAATCGGATCAACAAATGCCTGACGCGGACAATGCATTCTTATATTCGCTATCATCTCGTGAGTGTTACAAATAATGATCAGAAGAAGTCATTCGCAAAAGCTTATTCGAATTAATTTGTTTATTTTTTTATAAGCGCCTCCGGATATTAGGAATTGGTTCTCGAGTTATACGTACAATTCCGTTACTCAAGATGCAACACAAGACGTAGCGGAACATAGTCAGGTTGAGACGTTGTGACATTTGAATTTTTTGTCAATTGTGTATTTGACTTGTAATAAATTTTTTACTTTGCAGATGTATCGATTTGGTAAAAGTAAAAACAAAGGAAAGGAGCCGGTCGTCCCTAGAGCTCTCAGTACTCCGTGTGCTCCTCCGTCAGCCACGGGCATTCGCATAACAGAGCGTTATTCTCCTCCGTCAGCCACCGCCATTCGCATAATAGAACGTTCTACTCCGCCGGGTCCTTCCTCTCACGCTGATATTGCGGACTTGGATACACAATTGCCACAACAACCCGTCAGAGCTCATTGTTCCGTGGAAGACTCGGACCAGGCTTCGTCAAATCGTGTTTACAAAGTATACGTGCAGCCAGATGGGAATTTAGGGTAAGTGTTATTTTATGTATATCAAATCCTTAGTCATGCTTTGATTCAGCCATGACATTTTATAATTCTGTGTCCTTCAAGATTTGTACCGTCGAAACCAGCGGCTGCAGCAGTTACTAAAGTATTGCGACATAGGTATACTGAAGCGTGGCTTACATGGAGGGAAGTTCCTTATGCCACGAGACAGATGTTATTTAATGAATTTCAGGTATCATTAGAAGCCAACATCATCATTAATATTTTTCTTCGTCATGCACATTAATTATTTTTAAACACTTACAGGCTGATGTGTGGCGGGAGCCCGAGCATACGGAAAAAATGTGGAAGGCTTTTAACTCTCGGTGCTCAAAGAGATTGTCCGCGATGCTTTCTGAAGCTCGAGCCGACGGAGAACGACCCAATTGGATCCCCGAGGCCGTTTGGATCGATTTGCTAGGAAAGTGGTCCACCGAGGAGTACAAAGTGAAATGCGAAAAAGCAAAAACCAGTCGAGAGTCCGACCAGGGAGCGTGCTTGCATTCGGGCGGATGTCTATCCACGAGCACGATTGCTAAGAAAATGGTAAGGTTTTTCTCCGAACTCAGGACGAAATATTATACTTTAAGAAAATGGTAAGTAATTTGCAAATTTTAAAATATTATCTCATTGCTTTCTAGTTTTGTCATGGTAAGAATATCATATGTATGTAAATTTGCAAATGGTAAGAATATGGTGCTGATAAGAACATAAAATATCATCTTCACATCACATCAGTGCCCTCTAATGTAATTCTTTTGTCATGTCCCTAACATTAAAATATTATCTCATTGCAGGAGAAAGAGACGGGTAGACCACCGACTCAGGACGAAATATTTCTTCGAACCCATCAGAAGAAGAACAAAGAATGGGTCTCGAGTTATGCACGGGAGACATATGTATGTAAATTTTTGTGCCTTTACTTTTTTCTAAATTGCAAGTTAATAATTAATTAACAAAACTTTGAAGTCAATCACCTAGTCGTCGTTTGTTATTAATTATTTTCTTTATATTTCAGGAGTCTTATAAAACAAAAGAAGTTGATCATATTACGCAAGCCACGCAGGAGGGGACCACACCGTTGACCCCAAGACAACTTTGGACGGACCACGTCGACATGAAGAAGGGTCGCATTTACGGACTTGGATCTTCTGTGAGTGACACAGATATTGGATATGGTCGACGAAGTACTTCAGGTTCATCTCCTTCTACTATGCAAGAAATTGTGGATCAAGTGACCATCAAGATTAGGGAAGAGGTCAGACAGGAATTCGAAGAACGTGAACGTCGTAACAGGGATGAAATGAAGAAAATGATGCGTGCCTTCATGTGTGGCGAATTAAATGACGACGCCGCCGAGGTAGATTCATATATAGCACATAATTATTTTTGGAATTTGCTTTAATCTGATGCATCATTGTACTCATTAGATTCATATGCACTTTGACACTAACTTAGATTTTACTCTTCATCCCTTTCAGTTAGATCTGTAGGCTTTCAAAATTTTCACCAAAAATGGAGTGCAGACAGTTGGATCATGTAAATGTCAGAATTTAGTATAAACTTGTTAGTTTACGCTCGATTTTGAGATGTCGGCGTTAGCTTGTTAGTTTACGCATCTTCTAGATTTATCAATTATTCATCAAATTATGTTGATGTTAAATTGAAATAATGTTTTTATATTTTAGATTTTAGATTCAATTAGATTGTGATTACGCATCTTCAAAACTGAATTCATGTTTTTTTTGCATTTATATATTATAACTTTTACTCCATTTTCAATTTTGTGCAGTGATGTTTTGCGACGAAGATGATATGCGAATTGAACTTCAGCTCTTCGTCGTGACGAAGACGTTATGCCGTTCAATTTGTGAATTAAGCACGCCGTTCCATTATCTCGTTCCACTATGGTTGACGTTATTGAATCTGTGAATTATGGATTATGTTTTATGTTTGGATACCCTTATGCCGAATTGAACTATCAGTGATGTGATGTGATGTGATGTGCTTTATATGTGAATTATGATATTGCTGTGATGGATTGCTGTGATGTGCTTTATTTCAATTTGTGCCGTTCAATTGAACTGCTGAATGTGTTGTATTATCTGAGAATTATCTGTGAATTCATTATTTTTTTTTAAATTTTTTACGTTTCTGACGGTCCTGACCGTCGGAAACAGCTGAAATATTATAATTTTCAGCGGATTTTTTCGATACTTACCGACGGTTATATCCGTCGGTAAACCATTATCGACGGTCGTAGCCCACGAGTAAAAGCCGTCGATACTAGATTGTCGACGGTTTTAACCGTCGATAAAATCGACGGTTGAAGCCGCCGATATATATCGACGGTTAAAACCGTCAATAGTTTCCACGGTTTAAGCCGCCGATAGATATCGACGGCACGAACCGCCGATACTATCGACGGTTTAAGCCGCCGATAAATATCGACGGCTTGAACCGTCAATACTATTGTCGGTTCAAACCGTCGATATATATCGGCGGTCCTGCCCATCGATAATATTGACGGTTCGCACCGTCGATATTTAACGTTCGACTGCCGAGCCCGCCAGCTAGACCCTCTGTAATACCGACAGTTCAGAAGAAACCGTCGCAAAAAATTTGCGACGAGACTTTTTCACACGATCATTGTCCGTCGAAAGAACCGTCGGAAATCGCGATTTTCGACGGATCTGACTAATTTACCGACGGTTAGGACCGTCGGTAAAAGGCAGTTTTCTTGTAGTGAGATGTACTATGAGGTGCGTCGGCGATGTCAAGAGAAAGGCGAAGATGGACGAAATGCATTCAACCATCCACTCTGTTTTTCAAATTGCAAGAGTGAGGAGACTAACCTCTTCTGGCCTCAGTGAGAGAGTCACAATAATGAGGAGAGATCCTAGAAGGAGACGAACATTATGAATCGGCCTCGGTGTGCCATTCGCGAGATCGGCATGCCCGTGTTGAATCTTCTTCGTTGAACTAGCAACTTTCCAATCCGATAGCCAAAATTTAGTGATCGCATTATGCATATACTATGCACCCTAATATTTCTTATATATATCTGTTCTTTGAACTATTTTAAAAGAGCATATTTAATCCAACAAAAAGATATTTTTTTTAGTTAATCCAGTTAGAACTCCTTATAGATATATCATTGCATTCTATATTTATTATTGTTTTAAAAAATAAAAAATAACAAAATATAATCTTAGGTGTATAAATCTTATGATTGAATGAAATTTAAAAAGAAACTAATATCTTCATTTGTTTAACTAAAGGACAAATTCTACTTCTAATTAATTAGATTTACCATTTGGATTATATCTTCCTTTAATGTTTAGGCTTACGATGAATAAGTTATATTATTTACTTTTAGGTATGAAATCTTATCATAGAGTGAAAACTAAAAACGAATTAAATTGCTTCTTTGTCTAATAAAAATTTACCATGTTGACTTAATCTTCTTTTATTTGTAGGCTTCTGAAACACACACACACATATGCTTCTTTGTTTAATCGACCAAAGAATACTGGTTCGATTAGATTTGATTTTAGAAATTTAAAATAAATTACTATGTTTCTTTATTTAATCCTATTTCTAATCAAATTAATCTTACCTTTTATATTTAATAATTTTATATTTTTTTGGTCTATATATATTGCAACAGTGTATAATAAACTTTTATAATAAGATATTTATCAGATGTTAAATATTATATATATATATATATATATATATATATATAACTCAAACGGTCTTTAGTTTTATCCTAATATTTATATATGTGAATATTTATTTCATATAGTCAGGTTCTGTCCAATATGATATAATATATTTATTTGGATCAGAATTTACATCGATTTTGAAGAAAATTTTCATAACTATTACGTTTGGTAAAATTAAATGAAAAGAAAAAAAATATTTGTAATTGGATTCAAATTTAATTCTTTATATTAAATTTAAATTGAAAATATAAGAATTCATTTCTTTACTTTAAAAAATTTCAAAATTAATACATTTATCTTTTAAAAATCAAATATCTTTTTTTTATAGTTCTTCATTACTTTTTAGAAAAAATATCATTTATTTAATACGAAAATAAATAATTTAGAAAAGAAATATTTTAGTCAAGGCAAAAAAATCTGATTCTAATTGAATTATGCGCATAAAGTAATCTTCTTTTTATTTTTGTTACCTTATCTAAGAAACTATAGTCTCCAATAAATGCTAGCCAAAGCAAAGTTAAGAAGAAACCAGCAAAATGTTTTCACACCACTGAATTCTGTGGAATAAAATGAAAAATCAATCCTTCCAAAAGGTGTACCTAAATTTTTTTAATAGGTTACACTTAAATATTTATCATTTTAGTGATTTAATAATAGAAATTCCTCCTTATAAATCATAAGATAAATTATTATGTTACACTAACAAAACTAATTAGAAAAAGTTTTGGTCATTTTAATTGATTAATACAACAATTGTGATCACTTTCAAATTTAGTATTCAATTAATAAAAAATACAAAGAATTACAAAGGATGTAGCAAGTTGTGAAGGCTACCATACTTCACAATGCGAGAATGCTATATTTACCTGATTTAATATGTCAGAATTTGCAACGGATATATGAACTTGTTGCAAATTTATTTCCGACAAGCATTTTCCAAACGGACATAATCCATATGAAAATTTGTCGCAAATGACAATTTGCAACGGATTTCATGAGATTTTTTATTTTGATTTTTTTTGTAGTGTGAATTCGAACCAAATTTTTATTGAATTCAAATAAATTTATGGCATGAGTCATATCCATGAATATCAAATGATGAGTTGCACTCATGACCGTGAACTTGAATTCGTGAGTGTGAACTTAAAATCATAAGCATGAAAGTCTCTACAAGTCTTGCAGTCACAAATGTGAAAGGCATTCACGGCTGACAATTTGCAACGGATTTCGTGAGATTTTTTTATTTTGATTTTTTTTTGTAGTGTGAATTCGAACCAAATTTTTATTGAATTCAAATAAATTTATGGCACGATTCACATCCATGGATATCAAATGATGAGTTGCACTCATGACCGTGAATTTGAATTTGTGAGCGTGAACTTAAATTCATAAGCATGAAAGTCTACAAGTCTTGCAGTCACAAACGTGAAAGGCATGCATTCACGGCCTTGAAATTAGCTATTCATGACCCCTACCTTAATAGTCTTCTGGCCATTAACTTACGACCGAAGATGGAAGTACAACCATGAATGTCTTCAGTTCCATATTTTCACTAGATTTTGTCATATTTTAAACTTCTTTTCAATGAGAATATTGATCTTTTGGTATCCTGAAATAAATAAAAATAAAACTTGGGTAGCAAAAAAATTTCAAAACATGAAGTCTAACAAATTTTTTTTAATCTAAACTAATTAATTATCCCTAAAAATATTGTTAAATGTAAACTAAAATATGCATGATTTATCATGCATCACTTAGCCCATTTCATGGTTGCTATCTGATCACTGGTACATGTATGGTAAAGATAATTAGATATATAGACTTCTCTATTTTTTTCTACTGTCAAATCTCCCTTTTTTTTCCTTCTACAGACATGCATGGTAAAGATAATTAGATATTTGAAATTATGAGGTCTCCGATTTTATATGGTAAGAAATTGTGAGCATGATTTATGGATCCTGGGACTCAAATGTGTGCATAAAATGGATTTCACAAAGAGTTGAAGATGAAAACATTCTTTAATTAAGAACCAACAATAAAACTTTAGAAGATATAGCTATGAAAAATAATTAATTACGGGGGAAATGAGTATATTCACATCGATCCAAATCCGTGTGTGTAACAAAGATTTCATTAATTCAATGTGATGTATGCGTAATGCACAGTGAATTAATAGCACAAAATCACATTGTATACTCATTTTCCCGTGAAAATAATACTAATTCAAATAATTCTAATTAAACACTAATTTCGCGTAGAGCATACCGTTATGACAACTTTCAAATTTAAAATACTAAGACGGACATGACCATAAATTAAAAATTACTAACAAAAGATATAATTAGTAAATAATAGCAATTAAAATTCATTAGGAAGGAGGTTATGATCTGAGATAAAAAAAACTTTGGAAGCAAATTAATTATTGTTTTTTTTTTCACTAGAAACATAATGGCTGCTCAAAATTAAGTTAATAATTAATATAGCAGATGGCGTTTTAGTACTGGAAGAGTTAACTAATGATACGATAGACATGCATGTACATATGAACTCAATATGTAAAGTATCTTGCTGGGGCCAATATTCCCTTCAATTCTTTTACATCTTTGGACAGATTTCATGCAATTCTATTCACCAAATTATAAGAACACGTCCCTGACTCCTTGGCCTTAATTATCTGAATTCTAGTAGATCCAAACTCAGGAAAAGAGGATAAATATTTATATTATGAAACCCTGAAATGTGTATTACCTTATGATTGTTTATGACTATCACAACCTTGTTTTATTAGGTGGCCAATTCTGTTCACAGTCTATCCCACACTTCTTTTCATGCATTAATTCACACAATGATAAAGGCTTCCAGTTTCAAAGATTGATGTAGCAATACCTTTGAATCATATTCCAATAGAAAATCATTTGAACCTAACACTCATAAATAAAAAAAGTCCTCGGGATCTCGCTGTCTAATGAGTGAGTTTGATCCATGGGAGTCCTCCTATCGGAGGGTGTGCGGGCGGAACCCTCCGACCAAAATTATATGCATATTATTTAGAAACGATTTATTTTCATATCACGTGATACACATTGTTGACAATGCTTTAAATCTGAATTCAGTTGTCAGGCGCTTCAACAGAATTTCTCAGTTGGTCTCAATCGATTTATAATTCATATAATCTATTAAAAGGAGTGTCTATATAAATTCTTTAAGAATCATTCAGAAATTCATCCTTGTAATCATCATTATTCCATAACAAAGAAAATCGTCGCTTCTCGAGGACATAACCCGATTTATGGTGAACCTCGTAAATCTCCGTGTTATTCTGTGTTTGTGCGATCACTCTCTCCCTCCTTTCGTAACAGACATTCTAATTTTAAGATATTAACATAGAGTCCTAATGTTTCCTATTGGGAAGTGTCTATATAAATTTTTTTAAAGTCTAAACATAAAAACAATAATGTTGTAGTTCTCTTTTATTTTTTATATAATAAAATTTTGCGTTGCCTTAATTCACGTACATTTTTTGTGCATAATTTCTCTCCTTAAAAAATTCTACCAATAATTGAAGTGGTTTTGGCAACATCGAAACAATAGTGTCCTATGTGGTTCCTCTGACTATATACTGAACTGTCAGATTGTAGTTTTACTACAAGGGGCGCAATTTGCAGCTCCTGTCCGAAACAAGAACCAATTTTCGTCAAGATATTAAATGTCTTGACATGATATAGATAATGATATTTGGTTTTGGACTTGACAATTTGTACACAGCAAGTTACTGACAGAACAACAAAGCAAGTTCGCGAGGCTCTCACGGCCGCTACCATCTTTTGATGAGAAGCCAATCATTCAAAGCATACATCTGCCATGGATCTTGTTCAGGTCACGACCGAGAGTGCATGCCCTAATCTTGCTGACAGCTTACATGTTCAAAAGTAGTGGAACGAATTCTTGTTACTGCTATCTCATCAGAAGTCATAAATGTATACATTGCTGTTATTTTTCAGACTGACCCTTATGTTTCTGTTCTCAACTTATGAATATAACAGAGAGAGAAAAGTGTACTATCTCGTGATCATGTGTCAAAAGGAGAAAGCAGTAATTCTACAGTTCAAACATACAACCACTATCTTTTTACTTTATTTTCAGTCTATTATTTTGGCAAGCAATTCCCCAGTAGTATGGATATTTACTGTAACAAGTAAAACTTGCATCAGACTGGTTGGACGCATGTCAAAGACTTCAAATAAGTACACTAAGAGTGAAATTAAGAAAAAATAGTTTCATCATTTCAAATAAGTACACAGCTTTATAAATAACAGCACAAATGTGAACAATCTTTCTTTTGGTTCTCAATCTATTGACATTTTTTCTTCAAATTGTTTCCAAGAAGGGTGCAATATTGCAACTTTGTGGCGCTGCAGGTGACTGTTCAAATGATCAGCTAGGTTACTTTAATTTACATGAACAAGCATATTTCTAACTCTGTGGAGTCATTAAGGCAATACCGGAGTACTTAAGAACTGAATGAGTAACCTCAAGCACTAAAGAACACGTCTCAATTCCTTGTCAAAAGTGAAAATTTTCTGATGGCCTTGTTATATATTGCTCGATTTCTGGGTTCTTGAGCTCCGTTGCTAGCTAGATGCATAAATAATTTCTATTAATTACTTTGTCATTGTCTATGTTCATTATGTTGTGGATGCGCATGCATTGCATTGTTCCTGTGGAGGAGGAAAACAAGGAAAAATAGCATTCAGTTCAGACACACCTATGACCCCGAAGTCGAAAGTGACCCAACGAAATTGCCAACATTTATTTCCACAAGCAAGCATCTGCACCACATCATGGAGCAGTGTGGAAAGCAATGTACTTAAGAAACTAAGACATGGACAGGCTGATCATTTAAGTGACAACGTTGCCAAGAGGAAACAAAGGAGGAGGACAAGACAACGATTTGAGAAGGCAGGGAGAAAGAGAAAGCAAAATGGTGACAGTAGTAGACATATGTATATCTATTGCAGTACTTCCACAGATCAGTTCGCAGTTGCTGTCCATGAGACACATGTTTCAGTTGAAAGATGGAAAGAAGATGAAGAAGAACAAGGAAATTATTAATAAAAGTAAAGGCAGTAAAGCATACCGACCTTTTCCACAGGCGTTTGCACCACTACCACCCTCCCACTTTACTCGACATGAAAGACCAAACATGAACCCCAAAAAGGAAAAGGAAGGAGTGACTTATGAAAAGAAAACAAAACCCTAAGGCACACAGACACACGGACTGTTACCAAAGAGGAAACCCTAACAGCCGCAGCGGCAGCAGAGGCAAGAGTAGTAGTAGCGACAGGAGCTGCATGGAAAGAACGGTGCATGAAGCAGAAGCTATTAGAAAGGTGCAACCCCCATGTTTGCTGCTGCAGCGGCGGCGTAGAACCCGTCCTTGAGTAGAACGTCCTCAGCCACCTCCTTCAGAGATCAAACAACAAGTAATGAATCCTTGAACTCTTTTATATTTTGTTTCTGTGGCGCATGCTGATCAATTTGACAGCATTTAAACTTATGTATTACCTGTTGGCGCACTGTGGCCTTCTTCAAGGTCTGCTCAGGCATCAAACCAAAGTGGATGTGTGGAAAGTGAGCCCACTGAAACAGGAAGGCAAAAGGAGGAAGAAGAAGAAGGTTGTTAATTTGCAACCGTAAGAATTGAAGTAGGAGAGATCAGTGTGGAGGAAATGGCAAAGGTTTACGTTCTTGGCAGCAGCACTGAAGGCCTCCCTGTGGGTGATGTCCGGGTTCCCAGCCTTTATACGTTGGATTTCGTCCCTGCATGCCAAAATTGCAATCTTACATTTAGCACCGCCGTGCGTGTTAAACGTGTAGCTACTTAGATTGCTTACTTGATGAAACGGTTGTATGCTGATGGAACTCTCTGCCTCTTCTCTGGCGCTGCACCCACAAACAAGAACAACAGCAAGATAATGAGCAAAAAGAAAAGTAGTGGTAAAAAGGACAAAAAGGCGGTGAATTGAGATGCTCTGGAACTAGAACAGTGGCCGGATAGTATTAGCATGGACAAAGGTAACATGGGGGTTGAACTATGTCAGGAAGGCTTTGAGAAGGAGAGAGAGGAAGTCATCAGAAGAAACTACTATTGCTACAGTAGAGCTCTCAAAGAAAATAGTATCCATTGTAGTTAATGCAGCAGAAGGGGGCATTCTTACTACTAGACCACCAGATCTAAGAGACAAGAAGACAAGCTACAATGTTGTGATACAAGACTTTGCAGGCGCCAACACTATTTTTATGTTGACATATGTCTCCCTCTCGTTCAATTGTTCCTTTTGTGGGTTGGAGGGGGTACTGTAATGAGAGTTAAACAGGATACATGAGCATATAATACATGTTCTACAGGAGTGAAATGACACCAGCACAGCTGTTTATAGTGCACTATAGGAAACCATGCACGGTATGTTTCGGCAAAGTGGAGTAAACAAATCAAGAAAAAATTAAGGAATCCAAGGAAAAGGCATGTAGAGGCGGGGGGGAGGGGGGAATTTAGAAAGAGAAATGGATGATGCATGAGGATCTCTTACGTCTGTTAACAATTGGGTTTCGGGGGACCTCCTCTTGGACTCCCTTCACCGGCGGCATCATGTTGTTGCTGTTGTGGTTGTGACTGTTGTTGTTGAGGCCGTGGTTGTTGCCGTTGCTTAGGAGTGTATGATCCATGAGCAAGCTTGGAGGTGGGCATGGCAGGTCATCCTACAGCGCAAAAAGATCAAAATAAAACTGTATCTGCCTCAAAGCATTGGGCATTAAGTAATCATCAATTAATCCATAAAAAAAGGGTGCAAGAAGTACATGCACTGTGGTGAGAAAGATACATGTTCTCGTGTAAACGTTACCAGGAGGTTGTGGTGGGCGGTCGGAGAGAGAAACGCATGGCTTAGGTGGATCTGGTTGGCGGCCGGGAGGAGCAAACCACGCATGTTGACGGAGAGAAGGTTGGTGCAGTGGCCGCAGCGGACGGTCACCGTCTTGAACAGACTGCTACATGGAACGCTCACCTGCCCACACAACGAGACAATAAAAAGGTTGATGATGACATCGGAAAATGCATGTTAACCACAACAGATGGAAATAGAGAGATGCAGATGCGAAGAAAAGGAAGAGCTTCTCTTTCCACAGCACCAAATTGCGTGTCTCATGAGGAGGAAGGGAAGGGAACGTCCAAAAGCTAGAGAAAACAAAGGAAGCAGAGAGAATAGGGAAATTGAACACAGTTGCTGTAGAGAAGAGAGAGAGAGAGAGTTGGAATAAAAAGAAGACAAGACAGGGTGTGAAGGGAAGAAATGACTCAGGCATGCATATACCGCGAGGACGGTGTCGCAAAAGTTGCAGTGGACGTAGCAGAGCTGCTCGGAAGGAGGTGGGGCGAGGTGGTCCAAAGAAAAGGCGGCTGAGGAGGATGACATGCTGTTTGTTGCTGCCCACTGCTGCTGCTGTAGTTGCTGCACTGATTTGATGGATGACCAACCAAATGAAATCTATCTATCTCTCTACCAGCTGAGAGAACGAGGAGAGTCTGTGTGCGTGTTCGTGCTCCGGAGAGAGAGAAAAATGTTATCTTTTTTCTCTCCTTCTTGCTTCTTTTACTTGTGGTATGATTTGATGCCTTGATTTGATGCTTTGATTGATTGGTGATTCTATGTATCCTCGGATCTGTTGTTGTTTCTGATTTGAAAAATAGGGAGGAAAGAAAGGAGAAAGTGTGTGTTTGAGCGAGAGAAAGAAAGAGATAGAGGGGAGAGGAATGAATGAATAGAAAGATGGCGGAAAAGAGGAGAAAGAAAGGGAGGAGAGGAGGATATCCGTTGGAGGAAGAGAGCAAGGAGAGTCTTTAAGATGAGGTGATAGCTCGGATTTTGAGTGAAGGGGCAGAGAGAAAGATATAGGGGCCAAATGGAGGAGGGAACAACAACAAACTCTCTCTCTCTCCTTCGCCCAGGATAGGTACCACCGCTGCTACAGAGATATATTATTCAACAAAAGTAAATAAAAAAGCTGTGTGACTGAATGAGTGATGGGGGAATAGTCTTTTGAAGCCACTGTTGCTTGCTGATGCATAGAGAATGTAGTCTATTATTTTCATTCAATATATCTGCAATCTCTCTTTCTCTCTCTTCTTTTCTTTTGTTGAATAAAATGTCACTGTACAGTATCTTTTAATTGTTCTCAAAAGTGATCCAATTATAGATGTTCATTTGAGAGGACGCAACGATGTTAGTTCTAAGACATTATATTATACATTCCTGGCTGTTTGCATGTCAGCCATGCATGCAATGGTTATATATGTGGCTGGCGAGGGTGGACAAGATGATTGACACATGAACTTCAGGAGAAACACATTATATGCTAGGCCTGCTATCTAAAAGGCACAAAGATGCGCCTTTCTAACCCTAGCTTGGTTGCTTAAGTTCTAGGGTCTATTAACAAAGTCCCAGGATTCAAAGCATGCAGTTGGGCCAATCAAACATAGGAAGAAAAAGAAGAGCTAGAAATGTATAAAAGGGTCCATGATTTCGACGGATAAGAACCATATCATCTGATGCAGGTCGCTTTCCTCGAGCACACACAGACACACATGAGATGTGTGTTTGTGTTGTGTGAGGAAAATGACTCGGCAATGTGTGTTTCCCCCCACCCTGCGCAGTGTAACTACTATGAGAGAGCTCCCATGGTAACTGACCTGAGGAAAGGTGTTTGTATGAGAGTTGAACGTTCTGAGAGGTGGAACTCAGAAGGGAGGAGGGTGTTAGTGGTCGTCATTCCCAATGAGAGAGAAAGAGAAAGCGAGGGCAGGGGCGGCAGAGGTGGGGGAGAGGAACGAGAAAGCGACGTTTGCATGGGCCTCTTAGCTTTCCCTCACTCAGCTGTTGTTTTCGTAGTTATGAGAGAGAGAGAGAGAGTTTTTCTTTTCTTTTTCTCCTCTGGACGACCTCTTCTGCCGCCTGGGCAATAGCCCGCAGATAGCTGCAGTAGTGCAGCAGTTGTAGTGGAAGTAGAATACAGTTCTTAGTGTGTAGTAGATAGGGAGAGTGGGGGAGAGGAGGGGGGCTCCTCTAATCGAACTCCCCGCGTCCGTCTCCGTCTCCTTAGGGTGATGATATCTTTGTCTTAAAAGAGGTCCAAGGAAGCAAACAAATCAAAACAAAGGGAGAGAGAGAGATGTTTTGAAGGTGAGACGTAGATGTAGATGGTTTCAAAGAAATAAAAGGAAAAGTTGCCCACTTTTTATGATTTGACCTCACACAACACCCTCCGTCACCCTGTAACAAAAGGGGCGCAGCTGCTAGCAGCAGCTGCAGATGCTGGCAGAGGACAGAGATCCTCCCCCTCCTTCTCTCTCCTTTCTCTGTCCCCTTCCACATTCAAAGTTCAAAGTCTCAGCTAATTCACGCACCTCTCCCCCTCCTCTCCTTCTCCCACACATCTTTCCCTGGGCCTTTGTCCTCTCCTGTAAACCCCACAGCCTTCTTTCTCTCTTTTCCAGGGCTCTCTCTCAACCCCCCATCCTTAAATTTTTGACACAATGCTAACACTATTTGTTTCACATTCGCTCTCTCTCTCCACCTCTCCTCATGCACACATATTTCTAGGTCACGTCCGACCAAATACCACAATCCCCTGGGGAAGGGAGGGGTCCAAATCCAAGCAAGCACCCACACGGAAGCCAAGCATTCCCCTACACCTCATTTCCTAACTTGTGCTCCAACTTTTTTCACTGTGCTCTTCCCCCCATCCTTTCTCCATTTACACTAAAGCCTGCATTGCACCAAGCCCACACAGCACACACACAACACTCACTTGTAGACTTGCTTCCCCCTCCCTGCCTGTTGTTGCTGTTGCTGCTGCTGCGCATCCCTACACCTATAGCTTTAGCTTTACCTTTTGGCCATAGCACCTGTGCATGGCTCGCTATTGAGATTCTAAATCTTGTCCTCAGGCTAATTACACGACCACGCACAGTGCACTCCGCGCCCATATGATTTACCGCATATGCACAGTAAATATGTATAGAATGCGCATGTGTAGCCAGGACTGCTTATTACTGCATGCGCAGGACACATCATCATTCCAACCTTGTGGTGGTGGTGGCATTTATAAGGTGTTGTTATTGGGCTATGATGCTGCAGCACACATGTCATCCTCTCAACTCAACAGGGGGGAAGCTTTCAATGCCATGTTTCCACCCTCCTTCCTCTCCCCATCTCTCCCATCCTTTGCAGTACATGTAGGAGGAAGGCCAGGGATCAGAGAAGAAAAGGTGACCGAAATGAGGAGGAGGGGTCGTGTAACGTAGTTCGCCACACACACACACACCCAGACAACCCTCCTCCTTAAATGAGCCTCTGATAGGGTTCTGGGGTGGTTGCAGCCACACCCATTCAATGGTCTTTTGGCACCACGAGTAAATTTCTCTCGTTACACGGGAATTTAGCAATATGCTACTCTCTCTCTCTCTCTCTCTCTGTACACCAACCCGCCCTCTTATACTGTTCTCTGGCTGCCAACCCTACGAGAGTGGCTTTCGGCTTTCCGCCATCGCTGTACTTGCTTTGCACTCTGGGGCCTCCACATCTATCTCTTCATCCGTATTACGTGGTGACGGTGGACGCAGAGCTATGATAAACCCTGTCGGGGGTAGAAGAAGGAGATGTGTATATATATATATATATATAAATATTTGAGAGACGTATAATTATAACGGGGAGCAAGAAAGGAGGAGAGAGAACAAAGAGGGGCCGTGGAAGTGAATGAATTAATGCACCATGGCTGTGTACGTTGCGGCAGTTGTTATCAAATTGCAGGCTTGGTTTTGTTTTATCACCTGATCATCCCAAGCATGTTCTTGTTTCCGTCATTAATTGAGATAAGTTCAGCATCCATTTCAAAAGCTCTAAATGGCCTTCACTCGACGATCAAGAGATTTCGATTTCCCCTCACAGAAATTTATTCATGCCTTATTTTCAATGTTTACTTCTTTTTGCCGGATCTGTGAAGAAAGCTAATAATTAATCTAGTTAATTCATGGAAGACAATTGGATCAAATTTTGAATCAGGTGGTAAACACACATATTTTCGTTTAGGTACCAAACGGTTCCTTCTTAAAAGACAAAAGGATGTGCTTTTGCATCAAAGTCCAATAGTCAGAATGTGATAGCATCGAGTTAGTACACAAAAAATGAAATAAAGTAAAAATATTATTAAAATAATTATCTTATATAAGAAGCTACAATCAAGATATCAAATTTGGCATTTAATTCGAAAAAAATCTTGACACTCAGAATCAAACAATGTGGTAACTAGTTGGGGAGGTTCATTTTCCTATATATGGGGGACATCTTGTTTTGTAGGGGTAACAAAACCGTCGGCAGGGTTGAAATTTTTTAAAGGGTTAGACCTAATCTCGGGACCGATGGTTGAGTAAATCTTCTTATTTTTTTAAATTTAATTTGACCATAAATTTTCTTTTCTTTATATTTTTTTTACATTTTTAGTATAAAATACATATAATATTTAATTTTAACTGTTTAAATAATTTATATTTTTAAAATTTTTTATTTATGTATCTTTTGTAAATTTTAAATAAGGGAAAAGAGGCGCTACTTAGCATCTCGGCTAAGCAGCCTGCTTGGCTGTTGTGTTAACCGTTGGATTTTCATCCATTGGTCTCTTTTATCTCTTTTTTTTACTCCACCATAGCCATTCGATCTCATCCGATGGTCATAATCACATCACTAGTGAATAAAACCCTAACCCTCACGTTCTCTCTCTCTCTCATCTGCTCCGGAATGACCTTGTTCGATCTAAAGCGGCAGCATCAAGTTGCTGAATAGGAGTGAATGGGAGGCGGCTGAACGGCGATCGAGAATCGACCGATCGATGACCAAGCGAGAGGCGATCGACCGACGACCAAGTGAGAGGCAGCTAAGCAGCAACCGGAGGCGGCCGATCGTCGATCAAGCGAGAGTCGGCTGAGCAACGATCGACTGAGCAAGAGGCATCTGACCGACCGACAGAACGAGAGGCTGAGCGGCGATCGACCGAGCAAGAGGCGTCTCGGCGACGACCAACCAGGCGAGAGGCGGCTGAGCCGCATCCAATCGAGCAAAAGGCGTCTGAGCGGTGAGCGGGCGAGCGAGCTTCAATGCCGAAGGCTGCTTCAATGTCGAACGAAACTGATGACGAGATGAGAGGTATGATTTTCCCCTTTTGGTATGATTTAAAATCTATTAATGAAGGGTATGATCTTTGGTTACTGAGTGCTGTCTATAATTGTTAATAGTAAATTGATACTCTTCAACATTTGAGTTATTGTTGTGTACTATATGATCCAACACGTTTGCTCTATGTAATATTTTCTCAAGTTTATAGATCCTTGGTGTTTTTAGGTAAAAAATTTACTCTACCGATATGTGAATGCGGAGAAGTGGCGTGTGTTAAGACTTCTTCGACCAATAAAAATCCTGACCGGAGATTTTATGGTTGTAATAACTATGGGGTAAGTTTCCTTCCTCTCCTTTTTAATTTCATGTTTCGTTAATTTCATGTTTCGTTACCAATGACCTAATTAAGACTACACATGTTTTTATTTTTGCAAGAAATCAAGGTCATGTGATTATTTTCGTTGGATGAATTCACCACTTGAGCCTCGATACAAGGTTGCGTTTACAAAATTGGTAGAGGAGCTTGAAGCTGAAAAGCAACGACACCAAAGAACGTTGAGAAGAATGTTTCTTTTGTGCATTTTTCTTATTATTTGTATTATTTTCAAATAAAATGTCTGTGACAATACTGTTAACTATCGAAACTATTGTTATTCCTGATGTAATGGTTATGGTGCTAGTTCTTGATGTAATGCTTATGGTGCTAGTTCTTGATGTAATGCTTATGGTGCTGATGTAATTGTGATCTTTAACTTTCTAACATGTAATTATCATACGGAAACATATCGCAAGACAATAGTTGCGATCGAAAAGCAGTAGGCATTGCCACTTAAAAAGAATAGTAAATAAAAGGGACGGAGTTTTGATTTTGGCACGTTCGTAATGCTCATAAAAATGATGGTATAATCCACATCTTCTAGAGCTGTATTATTTCATCGAGTTGTACAAGCTGAAGAACTACTTATATTCCTTTGAGTTCTATCTGGATGATGAGAGCTGGAAGGCCTCCAGCACGGATTCAGGATGTCGTCTGTCAAGGAGCAGAGCTTTTTAACATGCTGCCAGAAGAGCACATGTTCAACTTAAAGATTATAGAGCTCGATGATATAAAGAACATGACAACTTAAAGATTAGAACTTCTACAATATTAGAACAAGAGCCTAAAGATGCCATCCATCAGTAAATAACTTTCATAGACAGATATGTGATTCAGTAAATAACTCAATTCAAATAGCTCTCACAATTAGAATAAAGTTGCAGTCATCAATGTCTTCCAAATGGACAAAAAAAGAAGGAAACATTATGAAGGCCATAGGCAACACAAAAGCCATATCTTGCCAAAGATGCATGTCCATGAACTCTTCACTTGAGTGCCACCTTCACACCATATTGAATGACTTCTGTAGAAAGTTAAACAATCATTTCGTTATGAACTTGCTGAAGGCACAATTATCAGGAAGAATAACAGTTTCAAAGTGAAAGAATCTTACGATAAAGGATAAGCATTGCAGGTGTACTAAACAGCAATAAGAAGTTTAAATAATAAACGTCAGACATTGTGCAAGCGAGAGGCAGCTTCAATTCAGTCAATTACATGAAAAGATAGCAAATTGTCATGAACTAAACAACAATAAGAAGTTTAGTACAGAAATAAAAAAGTACCAGCAATGAACAATGTTTTCAAAACAACATAAATAAAAATGAAACTAAACAACAATAAGAAGAAACGTCAAGAATGTACCAGCATCTTCTAAGCTTATTGCCTATTGTGTCATGTTAAACTATTGAACCTGTTGTCATGAAAGCACTTATATTTTTTCACTTAACTAAGTGGACAATTGATATGAAATAAAAAAAACATGTATTACCGTAGACAATGAACAATGTTTTGTAAGATGACCTTGTTTGCCACACTTTTTGCAAGATCTTTTCTTTAGCACATTTTGGGACAACGAAACCTCTATTTTAGATTTTATTCTTGCTAATTTTCTTGGTCTCCCCTTAGCTTTCACTGGAGTTGTCATTTTCCCCAGCAATAGTCAACTGATTGACGAGATGAGTTAAAATTGGAATCCCAATGTCGAATTGCTTGCGAGAATGCAGACCCATTTCTAATGCCCTCCATATATTTGTTCGCCATATCCACACATCTGATGGAGTTACCCCATTTTCATTCATCGAAGCACTATCTTGAACAACATGTGCATGTGCATAACGTGGATTTTTTGTCCAACGGTGAAGGATGTACTTCTTTGGTATCCTAATAACTCTTTTCTCATTAAGAATAAGCAAAACATGAGCACAAAATATTCCATCTTGCTCGAATTTTTTACATGAACAACTTACCGAAATACTTGGCACACTATTGTATTCTACTTTTATCATTTCCTTGTCTTCGGATCCAGCTTCATATACGGAATACACTTCTTTCTCATTGTCTACAAATAATTTCATATAAGAATCCCGCGCCCTACTATCAGCCCAAAAGAAACTTCTTGCGGTGTAAGTTCCATCCAATTCCCAACTAGAGAAGAATGCTTCTTCTTCTTCAGATTTCTTGTGAAAGTATGAAATTACATTCATGCATTGTCTATCCATATTGTTCCGTCTTATAGCTTTCAGATAGTCCTTACAATTCTGTGTTGTAACGGATGCATCACCGCAAAAGTTGAGAACCTTTACTATTGATGATGGACCAAACCCACGTTGATGTAATTTTTCCATATTTTCCTTAGAAGATAATGACAATGATTGATGAGAATGCAACATGCGAACTTTCGACGGAGTAGCTAAAGAATGTGTGTGCTCTTCAACAAATGATTTCACCTTCTACTTAGAATCATTATTTAATCCAACGATCAAGTGTGATTTACAGCCGTCTCTAACATCGCTTCTTCGCTTCACTTCTCTTCCCACACTTCGTTTGTCATTGAGATTCTTATAACCCTATTTAGAACAAACAAGCCTTCTTCTTATGACTGCATTATTTTTCCTTGATCTCATAGGATAATCTTTACGTATGGAAAAACCCGCAACCTTAGCGTAAAGATTGTAATATGAATATGCATCATCCTCCGTATCAAATATCATTCCAAGACAAGGTTTAGTAATTTCATATGACTTATCGACTTGCATATCTTCATTCATAGATTCCCCGACATTGTGCCAACTAAATTAAGAAAAATATTAACAAGTTTAATAAAGTTTAAAAATACTACAAAGTTTAATAATTTGTAACAAGTACAAATAATAATGTACATACCTTTCTTGTGCGCATCAAACTTCTTCAATGCCTTGATCTTCACAATGTTCATTACTTGTAATTGCATTCATGATTTTCTCCTCGCATCCAACTTTTCTGCAACAATATAATTAAAAAAACAAAGCGACACATATCAACAAGCAGTTAAGATCAGAGTTTCTCCTCATGGATACCTTTACAGTAAACCAATGCACATCTGAAGGATAAATTTTGTCACATATAGAAACATGTATACGCAAGAATTGAAGATGCATGTCATTCAATATTTGAGGCAATAATGATCAAATAACTCTGATATGTGCTTATAAACGGCATTTCCAAGTTTTCTATGCTTCACCCTTTTTCTTGGTGATAAAACAAGTTTTCTCTCCTAAGAACCACTCATTCTCATTTTGGAAATAGGATCTTGCTGCAATGGTGAACTTACATGGCAAATCTCTTTGCCTGAAGTAATATGGCAAATCTTGATGCCTTCAAATGGATCATACATTTTGAAGTACTGGTTTATTTTATTTTCCTTTCTTTATCGAGAGTAAGGGGGGTTGAGTTTTTCTTTCTATTGGCATCTGAGGCTTCTTACATCACCAAACCAGCATTATTCAATCAAATGATAAAATCTGGAAACACTGCATACTTTTCGTACAGAGATAATTAAGAATGAGGTTTTCACATCTCTCATTTTCGTACAGAGATAAAAAATTTCACGGGGTTTTCTAGCAGAGAGATGAAAGTACACTAATGCAAGAGGGCACCTCCACAATAAAGCACAACATAACTGGATTGAGAACACAGCGACATTAGAGGCACAAAAGATCAAAACATCGATGTAGCTACGCAACCAATGAGAAGACAACGATGTCAGAACGGGATCAACAACGTAGTGACGTCAGAACGCAGGCGAGAAGTTAGCGGTGACATCACCGACGAGAAGCAGGCGAAAATGCAAGCGAGGTTAGGAGATGGTGGCGACATCGGCTTTGAATGGAGAGCGACTCGTCATTTAGGATCTTTTAGATATCAGCATATCTTGGTCGTCCAAGAAAAATGAACGTCAGAGATCAAGTCACAAAAAAAAACATAAAAAAGATAACGTACACCGTTGGATCTCATCCAACGGTGCGTGATTGCTCCAATCTGCCTCCTCGAGCGCTAAGGAGGCGCTCTTTTCCCTTTAAATAAATAACACAAGATACATAAATTAAATAAAATTTTAAAATAAATAAATAAATTTCAAATCATCCGATCGGGTCACGTCAAGTTGGGGTGAAAATTTTCAATCTAAACCAAATACGACACTTGGTCGGGTTGATCGAGTTGGGTTTGACCCAATCATCAATTCAACTCGTCCAACATGGCTTAGGTCCAGTGAACTCATCTATTAATTTATCTTCCACTACAAACAATATTATTCTTAAAAAGACTTCAAAAGATTATAATGTTGTCATTCAATACTTATGTTCTAAATTTGTAATGGCCATATAATTTAGGACTCAAAATGAATCAAACATTCTATGACGTGAACCAATAACTCAATTTATAGATACCAATGTTAATGCATAATTCACTCTTAATTATATAACTCCCTTTGTAGTTTAAACTTGTGAATCTTTGACATTAATTACTATACAAATGTTTAAGAAAAAAATAAATTTTTACTATTAATCGGCAAGGTCTTAATTATAGGAAAACAAATTGAGGGCCCAAATATATAATAATTATATAAAATTGGGAAAGAAATGATAGACTAACAATCATCCTACATCAATGAGTGTAAAATGATATATCATACAAAATCTAGCACAAATGTTGGATTACTAGATTAATGTTATGATTGTCTTGACCTTAAGTTAAAAATCAATTCCCTCAGAATTATTAAATTACAAAACTAATTATCCCACACTTGATTTGCAGTTTCATTTAAGAATATAATAATCTCAGTAAAAAAATATCGAGCACAATAATCATAATAAAAAAATCAAAGTAATTATATAATTCAAATCTAATGCAACGATTTCATGCAATTTTGCGAAACAAATAAAATTCTCTAATACAAAATAAATTATGTATGAAATGTATGAGTAAACAACATCTAAACAATTATTAAAAAATTAAATTCATAATTTTTTATGATATGTAGATTATTGTAGAATACACGAACTGAGTTGATTCGCAATTTTCTCCTAACAAATATTTTAAAAATTAAAATTAATCTTTTACAATGTAGCACGTTTCTCATATCTCAAACACCATATTTTTATATGGCATTTCCTTCATTTATAACATATAAATGCCCCAAGGGTTTTCGTAGGGTTTTAGTTTAATTTAAAGTCTTTCCATGTCAGAATATGATAAATTTATATAAGACTCGTATTAGACTTTAAAATCATTCAAAACTTTTAAAGTTGTGAATAAATATATTTTCAAATGATATCTAAGACTTATGGTAAGATTCATAATTGATCTATAATTAAAATTCTAAAGAAAAGTTGTCAAATTATCGAATTCTTGCTTTGTAATAGCCCATAACAGTTATGTAACGTCATAAATAGTGTCCAAATCGGTTTAAAACTATGATTTCACGGCCTATAACACTGATATCACGATTCTAATAGTGTCCAAATTCAAAAGTGTGAATTTTACGGTCCATAACAATCTCGTCATAACTCGAACATATTTTTAACATTAAGAGTATTAAGGGATAATCATGGGTCTATAACGTCCTTAACAGTTATGGATTTATCACGATCCTTGCTCTTACGATCTTTAATTATAACTTTGTCATGATCCGTTATATCTATTTACCATTGATCTATACATCAATAGTAGTCCACATGTGTGGACCTCATTTGGGTCTACACAATCCCCATCCCCTTTTTGTAAAGATTTAGGGAATATGTGGACCCAAAATGGATTCACATATGTGGACCTACCATTGATTCATAAATCAATGATGATCTTTGATAAATATCTTTTGAGATGAATTTATATTTATCATTGATCTATACATCAATGGTAGCCCATATATGTGGACCTCATTTGGGTCTACACAATTCCCAATATATTTTTGTAAGGATTTAGGGAATATGTGGACCCAAAATAGGATTGATTCATAGATCAATAATGATCCTTGATAAACATCTTTTGAGATGAATTTATAATGAATTTATATTTACCATTGATCTATACATCAATGGTAGCCCACATGTTGGATCCACACAATCCCCAACTCCTTTTTATAAGGATTTAGGGAATATGAGTCCACACATGTGACCTACCATTATTGATTCATAAATTAATAGTGATTCTTGATAAACATCTTTTGAGATGAATTTATATTTACCATTGATCTATACATCAATGGTAACCACACGTGTGTGAATCTCATTTGGGTCCACACAATCTTCAACCCTTTTTTGTAATGGCTTCACAACTTTTTTTCTTGTGTTTCATAAACAATAAAAATATCAAACTTAGGTCAATTTTTATTTTTTTTTATAAAAATAAAATAAATAAGCTCATAAAATGATGCATATTATGAAAAATAAAATGAAATACGATTAAATGCAAGATTAAATATATGCTAAATTTCATATGCATAAAAAAAGACAAACTTATTTGACAAAAAAACTCTTGATCATATTGAATCAAATGAAAATTTCATGAATAATCTTCCACTTTTGAAATATACTATTTTTAAAATTTCCTTCTCAAATTTTTTATATTTTTGGTTTTGAAAGAAAAATGAAGGTATTTATTTTTTTTTTGTTTTTCCCTCAATTTTTTCATGGAATGCACATATTTTTTCTTTAAAAAATCCAGTTTTTATAGACAAATAAAATCAAAATATTTTTTATAATGTAAAAGAAACTGAAACTAATTTAGGAAATTATTAGATGCCACTGTACACTCTCGTAGGTATACCAGGCTAAACTTTATTATTATTATTATTATTATTATTATTATTATTATTATTATTGTAATATATCAGAGATTTGAATTAGACAGCAATAAAAGCATGAGTTTCCTCTAAGGACGAGGGTATGTAAAAGATGTAGTTCGCTTCTCTCCCTCTTCAATCCTTCCTCTTCTTATATTTTGGACCTTGAGTGCCTTCGTAGTTGGTACTATGTCATCTTAATTTCATATATTAGAAAAGTATTTTATTTATCAAGGATTGAGTTCAAATCATAAATAATTTGTTCTCTTTTTAAAAGATTTCAAGTTCGAAATCTGCATGTTATAATTAGACGTCCAATTCGAGGTGATAGATTAATCTAGTGATAATGAGCTTAGTTTTTTATTCGACCAAGAAAAATATTTTATTTGCTCGGTAGTACTTGAACACGCAGCACACATTGCAAACTGATCTGACCCAAGATTTATGTTATGATAAAGAAAATAGTCCGACCAATCATCCAATTTCTATCAATATAGGAAAATGTGATTCCAAACTTTGTTTTAAACCATTTTTTTTTTAATTCTATCAAAGTTATAGGACTATTATAATTATTATAGAAAAAGAACAGTGCTAAACTATTTAATGTAACAAATGGATAATTATTACCAGTTCAACTTTTTAAAATATGAGTATGTCCCAAGATTATATTTTTGTGGATATTTATCTTTCGCGGGTTGGATTGGTCAGAATTTATTAGATACATCGAGACCCCAATTTATGCCCAAATTAGTATGATGGCCTCCAATTGACATCCTTCTTTGGGCCATGAATGGATCTTTATGGGCCATAACTGGACCGTGTTACTGTTGTGGGCCGGTGTTACTGGCGTTTCAAAAATCTCGCCGCCGCCGGGATTGGAACACGTGTTCGCGCACTGTCCAGACATCGTCTCGACTCCTTTCTTCTACTTCTATGGCGTCCCCCGCCGTCTCTCCTGCTCTCATCCCTTCCACTGCCTTCCTAATCCTCTCCCTTGCTTCCGCGCCATGGCATTCGCTTCGCCGTCGTCGCCGCCGCCGCTCTCGACCGGACTGTCGAGGACCTTCTCTTCCTCCCGACTCTGCCCTGACCGACACGCGCCACACCGACCGACCATTGTCTGCCGGAGTTCCGGTGCGTCCTGCCGTTTCTGTGCCGCATTATCTCCTATAGGCATTCCATCGAACAGTTGCTCGACGTTTGCGAATTTGGTTTCTTCCTTAAATGCAGAGCCAAAAAAGTGGCAGGTAGTCGTCTCGACAGCTTTAGCGGCGTCTGTTATCAGCTTCAGCGGCATGAGTGGGATGCCAGCAATGGCCGACCTCAACAAGTTCGAAGCGGATGTGAGGGGAGAGTTTGGGATAGGATCGGCAGCTCAATTTGGTTCTGCGGACCTCAAGTCGAGTTTTTTTAACTAGTTCCAGTATCTTTAGTTTCGGTTCTTGTTTGTCGCAAAACATCTGAATAACTTGGTTTTCGTTTTTTTGTTCGCTCGGCGACACGGAGCAGGAAGACTGTGCATGTTAACGAAAACTTCAGGTGATTTCTTTTTCCTTTGTGCTATAAATTTTACAAGATCTCCATTAGCCATCCAGCTTTGAATAAAATATGCATTTCCGGGGGTAAATATTATGCTTAGTTTCAAAATACCGACAGGAAACTTCAACATCATGCAATGGGCACAATTAAAAATTGGATTTTATGTCTTTCTGGATGGATTCCTATCATATTCTTTGGCATTATCACCTATGTACCAGAGTTTGACCTCTATTCAGGCCTTCACATCTAGGGATATAATGCGATCTTTATGTCCTTCAGGATCTGTTTTAGTTCCAAGACACATACATTCCCAAAGACGACTAGGGAAACTGACCACGTTTCACACAGCTACTTAGATGTGTAACTAACACCTAACATCATGTGAATTATGAAGTACATGATTGCTAACCCATGTAACCTCCTTTTAATGACTACACAAATGTTAAAATCTTTGGACTATGTGTGTGTATATGGAATAATTGGACCTAGAGAGCAGGCAAATCTCTCTATATATGTGGAGCAGTCCAATGGTGTCCATTTCTAACTCCATCAAAGTGATCAACTTAAGAAACATCTTTTTTTTTTTTTCTGTCATACATTTTGTGCCACCAATCTGGCCAGAGATCCCTATTGTTCAAGCTAAAACCCACTCTCTCTCCCCCTTCGCATGGACCTGCGAACCAAAGCTTCAGCATCACTTGCCCTGCTGTTGCTGCTGCACCTTGTGGATTTGAGAGACATAAAGAGAGCAGATTGAAGAGAGGGGGGAGAGAAAGAGGGTATATTTGGGAACGACCACCAGAGAGACATGTATGTGTTGGCAGCCAAAGAGGGGGGTGGGGGTGGGTGGGGGGAAGAGGAGATCAACAGATTGGAGGGAGAGTGAGTGAGAAAAGGCCGTTGTCAAGAGTACATCGAATGGAGGATGTCCGAGTGCTCCGTATGTATACTTATTGTCAAGAGTACATCGAATGGAGGATGTCCGAGTGCTCCGTATGTATACTTATATTTGATGCTTCCGCTCCCTAGGTCCATTTATCCCTATATATATATATATATATATATATATATGTATATATATATATATATATATGTATATATATATATATATATATATATATGCATGTATTATATATATAGAGATAGAGGTTAGGTAGCGTAATGCAACCAACTTTTGTACAACCAATATACAATCAATAAATCAGGATTGTTAGATCATGATTATATGGTTGAGATTCAACCTCTATCGAATTTAATGTTAAGTTATTAAATTTAATCTTAACCATGTAATCATCATCCAACGGTTCAGATTCATTGGATGCATATTGGTTTTACAACTTTTGGTTGCATATTACTTAAACCCATATATATATATATATATATATATATATTGATAGATAGATAGAGAGAGAGAGATGGAGAGAGAGAGAGAGAGAGAGAGAGAGAGAGAGAGAGAGAGAGAGAGAGAGAGAGAGAGAGAGAGAGAGAGAGAGAGAGAGAGCAAAGAAACACAAGTGTTAAAAGCATGAAAATATAAATGATATTGATTGCTGACATTTTGTTGCTTGCCACAGCACCTGAAAATTTTATTCAGAATGTTTAGTCTTATTTCTTTTTATATTTTTCTTGTTTACATTAGACAACATCCGACATTGTTTATGCCAATTCATGAGAATTTGAACAAATTTTCTACAGGCGTGCCAACTTCACATCTGCCGATATGAGAGAATCTGATTTCAGTGGTTCCACATTCAATGGCGCTTATCTTGAAAAGGCAGTTGCTTATAAAACAAATTTTACAGGTAATCATTGTAATTGCAATAAAAACATATTATTATTCAAATATAATATTATTTTTTGAATTTTTAACTACTACGGCTGCAATGAGTTTAGGAACTTTGTTTTCTGGGAGATTGCTTCATCAAAATAGAAATAATAGGAGAATAATCCTTGTTACATTTATTCTCTCTGTATATAGGTGTCAGGAGATGATATAGACTTATGGACAAAATGATAAATTTGATCTTCTCAAAAAAGATGATAAATTGGACCATTGGCCATTTTCATTTAAGGAAAACCACTGTTTTAGAGGGGGAGGGGCGTTGTTCTCTGAAATAGGAGGCTAGGCCAGCACGTTGTTGTTGTCTTCCTTTATAATGTACTCCTGACTCTACTGTTAATGTGATGCATATAATGTGTAAATGTTTCTTGGCAGAGGTCATGCATTACTAGTTTCTTAGTGGTTATAAAGTTATGTATCTAAGAGTGTATAAATTCTGAACAACAAGCTACACCTTTTTGGACTTGTAACACTCAAGAGCCAAACTATATGGAACATAGCCACTTGGCTACTCTTACTGATTTGTCATGTTTCTCGAGGATTATTTTATGGGATTTTCACAATGGATAATACCGCTCTTCGCAGATTAATTTTTATTTTATTTTTCTTTTCTTTTCTGCTCACTGTTAACATGCATTTACTGTTTAACTGGGGAGCATTGTGCAATCTTTTGTTCTAAATTTGTCTTATAGGTCTTCCTATTTGCACATGATGAGGAAACCTTAAAAGACATTTTTTAATATTTCATGCAGGTGCTGATTTGAGTGATACTTTGATGGATCGCATGGTAAGGTTGCTCACTGTATAAGATGATCCTATTCAAGTTCTCAAATGTTAACAAAATGATTCAATTGTCTATTCTCAAAAATGAAACTGCAGAGTTTTGGATGTTAGGAATATTTACTGACATTTAATATCCATTTCCTTGATACATAAATGATTACTTTTGTCCAGATATATCTCTTCAACACATTTGAAACCTAGGGGTGTTCACCAGATCGGATCGACCCATGAATTCGATGATCTGACCTGAGTCACCTGACCCAAACTAGTTTTGGTCGGGTCGGATACGGGTCAGAAGTATACGACCCGAATTTTTTTATTTATTTTTATTTAGTTTTCGACTTATATTTTATATAAAAAAATAAAAAACATTAAATAAAATAATTTAAATGTGTAAAATAATATTTAAATATTTAACAGATTATTTTATATTTTTTAAATAATTATTGTATAATTTTTAATATTAAATAATAGAAAAGTAAGAAAAATAAAAAAAAGAAAAAATAGTGGCCGGGTAACTTGACCACCCAACCCGATCCACGGTCGGGTTGGATCGGATCCAACCCTCCAAAGAGGGACGACTCGACCCGATCCCATCAAAATCGGGTGGGTTGGGTCGGGTTTGAACTCTCCTAAATGAAACCTTTCTAGGTTATGCTATAATTTTTTGGTACTGCCAACAATTCAAGAACAAATTGGGTACTGCCGATAATAATTGATGGATTTATTTTCTAAACAATAGATTGATATAAGTTGATTTATATCCTTTTTGTATCCTTCTCAAAAAGGATCCTGTCGAATCTTATGAACATGGATCAACGAATATATTTAATAGAGCGGAATGACGTCGTATGATCCATGTAGCCGACCCCACCTAGTGGGATAAGGCTTTGTTGTTGTTGTTGTATCCTTCTCAAAAAAAAAAAATCCTTTTTGTATCTTTGTTTTACATGTGATACAAGTTGGCACCTGAATAAGGGAAAAACATGCCAAAGGGATTTGGCTCAGTTGGTTTGCAAATATTCAGGAACGAGGGAGCTATTAGCCCCAAGTTTGGACCTTGGAAGACACTGGTGGTAGATGGGTTAACGCCCTGCACCTTTAATCAAATTAGTTAGGTACCAGTAGGCAGTAGCTTTGAACATTGATTGTCCTCAGACAGTTCCAAAAAACAGGGAAAACATTAAAAGAGTATATATATGTGGCGGTTTCTGCATCAAGGAGCATACAATGTGATTTATCAGTTGAACCACACCAAGTAAATTTGATTCTCTAAGGGAATTCTATATCATGAATCATCAATTGTAAGAGAGAAATCCTTATTCTGTTTCACCAAAGAAAACAAAATCCTTATTCTGTTATTCAAATGTCTACTAGCTTTGGGGCAAATGATGTTGCTTTAGATACTTGCCTGTTTTAGCAGTTTTAACCCTCTCAAACAAACATTTAGCACTTTTAAACACTCATAATATTGAGGCCCACTGGAGAACTTGGCAACAAGATTGAGACAAAAAATTATATCATTCTTATTGGTTCAAAAGTTATTTTAATAGATTTCATGTGATATACTATTTTAAGATCATGAAATCTTTTGGCTTATTTGACTTCTCTCTGCATTTTCCCTCTATTTCTAAATGTAAAGTGCAAAAATATACAGGTCCTTAATGAAGCTAATCTTACAAATGCTGTGCTTGTAAGATCAGTTCTAACAAGAAGTGATCTTGGTGGTGCAATAATTGAAGGTGCTGATTTCAGTGATGCAGTGATTGACTTGCTACAGAAGCAGGTATAATTTTGATGACATGTTACTTAACCTTTTCCACATTATCAAGATTTAACTGTATCATTTGGTTTTATAATTTTAAAAACATATGTTACAATGGTTATTTGTTTCTTTGTGTTTTTATGGCATGGACAATGAAATTATTACCTTTTATAGTATGTACTTGGTCACTTTTTATTTTGAAAATTGAACTAGATATCTGCATAAGAAATATTACAGAAAGAAGAAGATTTGAGCAGTGTTGAAGGATTGCTTTAACAAGCCCAAACTTACATTAGTTAGATTAAAAGGTTAAAGGTTAATCATGTAACTGAAGGATTTTTCTCAAACCGACCTTTGATTTGTGACAAATTTTGGCATATATGTCCTTGGGGATGTCTTATCTTAAATAATGATAAATATTATCTTTTTATGCATCGTAATTGCACTAGCATCATTCTATCTTTAAATTCATTGATAAATCTTCATGTTCATGTTAATGTGGTGGGCTTGTAAACCAGAAAGTTGATGTTAATCTGATTTGTTTGAGATTTTTAATAATGATATCATTAATTGTGCTTATCTTTCTTGACTGATAAGCTATCATCCTGAATGCAATTGGAGTTACTTCTTTCAGATAATTCTCTTGTCTTATTAACAAGCTTACATTCTCAAATTTGTACGACAAACATGTGGTCAGTAAGCTTCAAAGTTTAAACTATGAATACACAGTTTTAGACCTGCGATTCATCTCCTTTAGGTTTTAAGCAAATGTTGTCATATGTAATGTGATAAACTATTTTCTTGATGCATGGAATATTTTATCTGTTGATGAATTATGTATGTGTTCTCTTGTTTGTAACCCCTGCTCTTTTTTTTTTCTTTTATTTATTTTCTTAGCGAGGTTACTATCACATGGATTTGCCATATGACGATTTTTTTTTCGAGTTTGCAGGCACTATGCAAATATGCTAGTGGAACTAATCCAATAACAGGAGTTAGTACAAGGAAAAGTTTAGGTTGTGGAAACAGTCGCAGGAATGCTTATGGGAGCCCTTCTTCTCCTCTCCTCAGCGCCCCACCTCCAAAGCTACTTAACCGTGATGGATTCTGTGATGAATCCTCTGGTATGTGTGATCTAAAATGAGGATGACGGATAATGATGATGCAAAAACTAGAGGTTTTGTACATATGAAATGAGCTGACAGAGGGTTAAACTTAAACATCATGCTAAGAAAGGATATGATTTGTTTTTCTTATTCATTATGCCAAAAAATAGACCTCATCGTCTCAATGAAATTAATCCATTATAGAAAACCAGTCTTTTGTACCATGTGTCAAAACTTTTGGCATGTCCATTCAATGTGAAAAATATGAAGCACTAAATTCTCTTCCACATCTCCGTTGTGTATTCTATTCATTTGGTTCAATTGTTGGTAGCAATCTCCTACTTTTGGTTTTCCACAGTAAGGTCCAGATCTCCAACCAGACATTGTGGGACTTATCTACATAATCACATGAAGAGAAAGTTGAGCAGTCCATTGTTAGTAATTCTGCTCATTTGTTGGTATCAAATAACTTCTCGTGTTTCAGTTGTAGTGTTCCTTTTTCCCTTCATGTTTACATATTCAATTCTCTGTATAATGAGAGCAGAGATAAACATAGAGTTGAACTAAATGAAATCTAAAATGTGGATTACCTGCTTACATTGTTATTATGATGTGAAAAAAAATGGTTGCTTGGCCCCAGTCCGAGGTTTGGGCGTGCATTCAAAAAAAAAAAAAAAAAAACAAAGGGAGAAGAAAAGAAAAGGAAAAGAGGCCCGCGTTTGCTTAAAGGTGCAACCTTTTGGCATCACGCACACTCAAAGCAGAAGAGCAACTTGTTTCATGAATCATACTATCTAGTCTTTGATGCGAATCAGGTAGCGTTGGCCAAAAGTGTCTTTGCCTGTACATTAGGGATATTGTGACATTTTTTTAAAAGTTGAATTTGCATGTATATTCCGGTCTGTATTTCTAACTCTTTGTTTTGATTTAGTCTTATCATCTAGGATCAATGAAAACATCTTCCATTTTCTGAATTTTTGTTCTTCTATATTACTTGAACACTGCCTCCAAGAACAGGCTTTCAATGAATTACATATGGATATGTACCTTTTTTGGTCCGATTACAAAGGGAGGTTCAAGAATGCAAGAAAAGTAAAAATGAAAAATAAATAAATACATACGTTTCAGCGATGAAATTCGAACTTATGATATCTCCATATTTTGAGATTATTATTATATGTGGTCAGGCAAGCTTGTATGTTGCTTACTTCATTTACTTTATCTCCAACGACCCAACATGTTTGCAATATCAAAAGTTTCTTTCTCATATTCATCAACGTCAGGCAATGTCTCAGAAATTAATGTATGTAGACAGAAAAAAGAAAGACGCATGTCACGGAACTTGCCTCAATTATATCAATTAGCATAAATAAACCCCTTTAGGAGCAACAAGGACATAAATTGCAAATTAACAGAAGACACGCACACACGTCTACAACTTTACAGACATTTATAATTTGACGGCAGCAACCATGGCTGCGATCAAACAATTTCGATGGACTGAAAAATAAAGTCCATGACCTGTGAATATTTCCTGACAAATTAAGACCTAGTCTTTTGTGAAACTTCGGTCCTCCACACACTGATCTAATATTAATCACCTTATTGACAGTAGAATGTTGTTTTTTTTTCTTCTAACTAGTTTCAGGGATCCTTATGATCATATTTCAGACAGTGGAATCCAACCCCAGACGCTAAGCGTTAGCTTATTATGTACATAACAAGCATAACTTGCACACTTCTTGAAGACTTTTAAGTTTTAACACTGTACTTACTCCCTATGATTAGTGAGTTTTTATATATTAATGTATATAAGATAAATGTATAATTGATATGTATATGTATGTGCTTCACTTCCACAGATCTATTTGGTCACTGGACGTGGAGGTAGAAGCATATTCAAAGGCTGCGTCTTGCTTGTCGGAAGCTTGGATTAATGCAGCTGCTGAATTGGAATGGTCGACTTCTTTGGGGACATCATCATGGCTAAGCTGAGAGGCAACAAACTTGTCGAGCACCCTCCAATCCGTCACCTGCTCCACTACTGATTGGCCGGGGTTGATGCTTTTGCCGTACGCCATGAACTGAAACTGGCTGCTGGACTCCGCTTGCTCTTCCTGCTGCGGCGCCATGGGTGATGCCTGCAGTGCTGTGCTCCCATGGGTGACATAGTGGGGAAGTTTGGGGCTCTCCAGCTGAGGAAGCTGGAGGAAGGAGTCGTGGGGCAACTGGTAGTGCAATTCTAACTCTGGCTTGCAAGAGTAAAGGTTCAGCTGCTGCTGTTGCTGCTGGATATGGTGGTGGTGGTGGTGATAAGGCATTTGGGGTTGATGGCCCATTTGGTTTGGGGAGTCGAGGTCAGGAATGTTTAAGGATGCATGGTCGTCGTACCAACAAGAAGGGTCATGCTCGCTTGCTCTCGCTACAGCTGTTAATCTTTTCCTGAACACCCGGCATACCACCCATCCCTCCTCCTGAAACATGGGAATGTAATGCAATTAAAGCTTTTTAGTATACTTTTTCTAATTAGCAAAGAAGAGTTTCCTTTACTTTTCTTTGGCAAAAAGGCCAGATGCAGTAGAGTTAAAATTCTCCAAATTGCAAGCAAGAGTCAAATAATTAGTTAAAATTCATGTGTCAGCAATATGTCCTAGAAAATCAAATGCCTATTCATATAATTAGCCATTTCATTGAACCACAATATTTCTTTTTCTTACTTAGGTGACTCAAAGATACTGTGTAAAAAAGAGAAGATTCCGTGCTTGAAGTTTTTTTTTTGAGTAAATAATATGTGAGAAGAGAGAGAGGAGAGCGGGAGCGAGAGAGCGTTCGAGGCACATGCATGCAAATTATATCCATAGATACAATTCTTTGATGTGGAGTAGGACGATGACTAATTACCTGAGGAGGTGCATTTTCATTAGTTTCCAGTCGATACTCGTGCATGATCCAATCCGATTTTTGGCCGTTGGGTGCACGGCCCTTGTAGAACACCAAGGTCTTCCTCATCCCGACCAAGGAGTTCTTGGAGTAGATCGGCTTGTCCCTTCCTGTCGCCTTCCAGAATCCGGCCGTTGTCGCCCTGTTGGTCCGAGTGCCAGTTGGATACTTCTTGTCTTTGTGGCTGAAGAAGTACCAATCGCTTTGCTCTTCAGTTCCTATTCTACATTTCTCTGTCCAAATGATCCAACAAGAAAAACACTAAGAAGCGTTAAACCTGCACTTGGCTTCCATTAGCAGTAATCTGCTTAGAATCTCCAGATCACAATGAAAGGATTGTTGGCCAAGCCAGTGTAATGCATGATGCATGCATGGGATATAACTTTTACGATGGAAATATTTTGTAAATTGTAAGTGTCCTAATAAACATTCCACGTATATTTCAAATTGAATTTCTCATGACGGGAAGTTCTCAACGCCGAAGTTAATATGGAAAAGTAAAGAGAAAGATGACATGTAAAATGAAGTAGATTCCTTACCTTGAAGGTCCCATGGCTCGATCTTATACAAGTCGACATCTCTGATGACATCTAAGTCGATCTTTCTTGATGCAATTTTCTTTCTTAGGTAATAGTCCACAAGTTCTTCGTCTGTAGGATGGAAACGGAAACCCGGAGGAACGTGCGGAAGATTGTTCATCTTGGCTACCAGTTAGATTGATATACGGACCTGTACGTAGATAAATATCAAAGAAATTACCAAAATGATCAACTTTAGTTATGTCCGGTCCATTGTAACCAAAATTATTATTTTTTCTCTAATTGCTCATTGGAACCCGGAGTTAACATCCTGACAAAAATACTATGAAGAGAGACGTCCCTTTCAAAGCGAATTAATCAAACATCAATCGTCATAAATATCGAGCAAGATCAAAAAATAAACTTATATATAGTCGATAGCATGAATTATACAAGCCTGATCAAGAGTACTCTTCTTCTGCAATATATAACTGAGGGCTACATGTATCACATATACCAGTCCATTCATTATAATTGTCCTCAAATGAAATTAACAAGGCAATGAAACATTTGAGTTCCATATATGAAAAGGGTATCCCTTTTTCATGATATATTAGAGTGATCCAAAGGTGACATGCAATGGCCATAACGCTTTATTTTTGGATAAGACAAGGTTGACTTTAGTGTTATCTGAGTAAACAGTATAAAACTATTAGATTATTAACTATTTGCAAAACCCATATGTTACTTTTTTTAACGATCCCCTCTCAAATTGACCTAGTCAAGGACATGCTCTTGGATACCATGGTTAACACCACAAAAAAAAAAGCGTAAATCACTCAAAGTGAAACACATCAAGAGCTTGTACACATCAATGATCTTTTCTACTCTAATGATACCAGTTACCACAAGTTCATGTTTAACAGTCTGAGGACATATTTCATGTATACTTATTAAAGTTATAATTCTTATAGCAATAAAATATATAATCAACATG
Source organism: Pontederia crassipes (assembly GCA_030549335.1). Lineage (NCBI taxonomy): Eukaryota > Viridiplantae > Streptophyta > Magnoliopsida > Commelinales > Pontederiaceae > Pontederia > Pontederia crassipes. Next base: position 62,733,866 of record CM060196.1, on the reverse strand, counting down.
GACCATCTGCAATCATACACTTGTACCCAAATAATAATGAGATTTTCTTTAAGTTGTTCTAGTCTTCACTCTCCTTTTTTACATCAATGAACCATTTCACTTTCTTTACAGAAAGTAATCTAGTTAAGTAACTTCTTTCACAGAATTTATTTATTTATCAATAGCAAAACAAACCTTGTTGAGATGGTCACATGATTTCTGTGGGAACCAGTTTTTTGGTTTGATAAAGCTTGCAGATTAATTGTCTAAAAAAGATATAAAGCATGTGTACTCCATCTTTTTTCTATGTTCCATATGTGCTCCTACTGATCACCCTTGATCAAATTAGATTAAGGCTTCTCTCTAGCATAAAATTGGACAGGCTAGACCTAGATGCATGCATGTAGGACAGTATCTAATGTAGAAAGCCATAAAGTTCATACGTGCTATATGCATATGTCACCATAAGGAAAAAAAAGAAGGCATGCAATTGCAGATTCAATTTTTTGTTTAAACTATAACCGAAGAAAGAATAAATCGAGTACAATTAAACCACTATCTAGATGGCTTTACACGTATAAAGCGAGAGAAACCATAGATACATAAGATGCAGACATAATAATGAACCATCTTAGTTGCACAAACATAGTTTTCTACTCACTAGTCAAGCCACGACCAATGATGCATAGTGCATGCTTAGCATGCTCACTTGAAGCACATGAATTGTATGAAGACATGCAGAGAGACAGAGAGAGAGAGATCACCTGTATATATAAATAAGCAAAGTTGTGACGAATTGGATGATCTTCCACACACACTCTTCTTAAAACTTGTAGAAGCACGCGCCTGATCCGAATGCTGAGATGCTGTTCTTTTGATTTACCATTGGTCGACAGGGTATCCTCGGAACCTTCACCACTTTACCTTGACCTTTCCCTCCTGGGACACCACGAGAGATCAGATCCCAAGAAGAATAGAAACCCTAAAGTTAGTTTAAGAAGGGGGTAGAGAGAGAGAGAGATGGGTGCTGAATGATAAGGTGGAAGGGATGGCAATGGCGTTAAATAACAGAAAGAATGAGGAGAATGAATGGTCCAAACGAGTTCCAAAAGAACAAGGGCAGCTATATTTTAGTTTCGCTAGCTTTCTCTTTCGATGGAGATATTGGCCAGCATTGATGGATTGCAGGAAAAGGCTCTCGATATGGGAAGGGGGGGAGAGCGAGAGAGAGGAGAGAGTAGGAAAGAAAGGATATGGCGCCGGGATGGCCGGAAAAGTGGCGCAACTTCCCTTTGGAGCTGCTTGGCCGCAACTGCCACCACCTCCACCAGCTTCCGACAGCGACCTGAAAGATCACAATCCCTTGTTCTTCGCTGTCGCACAGAGAGATCAATTCAAGGGAGAGTATAGAGAGAGAAAGAGAGAGAGAGAGAGAGATAGAGAAAGAGGGAGAGAGAAAGAATAGCAGAAAGCAACGTAACGGAGTAGAGAAAACGGGGGTACCACCTTGCTTAAAAAGCCCACCGAAAGCCGTGGAGTCCTCAACACACCTCGCTCTAGGGAAAGTTAATTTTACAGCATATATATATACAATTTTCAGCATCACAAGTGTTGTATATATATAATAAAGTACAATAAATAAATGTATGGTGCAACCAAGTGGCAAACAAAAAAAAAACGATAACATGTTTTTGAAAATAATATGGATGCATCTTGTTTTTATCTAATAAAGTAACATTGCCGTATCATCATATAAGAGAATACGATGATAGTTAATTTTACCTAATAACATGTTTTTGTAAAGTTAATTTTACTTAATAGCATGTTTCTTGTTAAGTAACATTGCCCTAGCAGTGAGCAAAGTCGGGTCCAGGACCGGGTTTTGGCCGACCCGGTCTCGACCCGATTTGCTCCGGATTTTTAGAAAAGAAGACTCGGTCCCGGATTCAATCCTGGTCGGGTCCGGGACCGGGACGTCCCGATCAAACTGGGGCAAAAATTGGGAATTCTCGATTGTCTCGATTTGACCATAAAAAAGAATAAAATAATAAATAAAATAGTAAAAAAAATTAATATTATTATATAAATATGATAACTATTAATTAAATTATATATATGATAATATACAATAATGTATATTTAATATATATACCAAATAAAAAATATATTTTTATTTAAAATAAGTATAAATACACCATTTACAAATAATTTAATATAAATATTATATATTTAATCGGATCGGGACCGGGTCCGAGTCTTAATAATCCGGACCCGATCCCGACCAAATCTCAAGAAAATGAGATCCGATCCCGACTTGGTTGGTAACGGGGTCGAAAAAAAATTCAAAAAATCTGAGTCAGGATCGCTCCGGCCCGTGCTCACCCCTACATTGCCCTATCATCGTATAAGAGAATATTACTATTAAATGTTTGTGCAAAGTTTTTTTTTTCAGTATATCCAAGTCTTAGTACATGAAAAAAAGAACGACAGAGATAAACTTTAAAATAAAAAAGACGCCACCCTTCACTTCCAATGTTTGTGGGAAACTATATATTTATTTTTAGCGGGGTATATTAAATAGTCCAAAAGGTACTTCTATTGTCAATTTAAAAATATATATATATTTTATTTTTATTTTTAGATAATGTATACAATAATGAATATCCTTTGTAAATCAGTATTAAATTCTAATTAATAATCATTTGTCACATATAATTTGAAGTTGCTTTATTTTTTTAACATTAGATAAAAATTTGTTGTTCTTACCATCACTCAAAAGAAAATTATATGAATATCACTCCTTACTTTATCTCCTTTAGGATCAGCTTTTACTCTTAGTTTGTTTCTCGTTTGGCCTTTTTAACTTTTTGTTAACTTATATTTTTCCGATTTATTTCATTACAATCCTGATTTTTTTGCCAATAAATGTTATTTCTTTTACTTTTTTGCCTGAATTGTTTAATAATATAATATAGGCAAAAATTAAGAAAAAAATGCAATGAAAATGAACTTTTATTATAAACAAAAAATACACCTGTTGTTGAGAAGTCAAATAACTTAATATTTGCACCATCAGATGCCTTTGATACAATGTTAAATAAACATATCAATTCATTTTTTTCTAAAAATCATATATAGCATTAATGTTTTCGTATATTTATTATTTTTATACATCTGTATGTATGCTGAAAACCTTCATTCCATATATCTCCTGATTAAAATATACAGAGGTTGGGTGGAGTGGTTAGCAGCTCCATACCGCTCTGTGCACATAATCATTAGTGCCGCGCTGAGTTGGGCGATCGGCTCCGCTTCCCGGATACTGAGGTGGCCATCAAAAAAATATACAAAAAAGAAAATTAGGATATTAATTATAGGGTTATTTTTATAAATCACTCCTAAACTATTACGATTTTTCATATCTAACCTCAAATTATGAATTTATTTTTTTATCCCTAAACTATCATCATTTTTTCACTTCAATCATTTCGTCTACTTCTGTTATATTTTTCATTATTTTTTATTTTTCTCATTTATGAAAAAACTAAATTATCCCTCACTTCATAACCCATCAAATAATAAATATAAAAAATAAAAAAGGAAAAAAATGGAGGAGGGTAATTTAGTCTTTTTCATAAATGATATTCTTTTCACCACTTTAATCCTTCAACATTTTTTTATTTTTTATATTTTTATTTCATATTTTTATGAAAGAAAGAGTAATTTAGTTTTTTTATAAATGAAATAAAATAAAAGTAACAGAAAAGGTAACAAAAATATATGAAAGTACTAAAGTAAAAAATTTGTGATAATATAGAGATAAAAAATAATTTTATAATTTAAAATTATATGCAAAAAATTATGATAATTTAAAAAAGATTTATAAAAATAATTCTTAATTATACGAGAAGTCCTTTTCCTTTCTTTTACGCGGGCAAGTGGCACGAGGGTCCCTCTCTTTTGTTCCCCTTTTTTTGTACTTTTTTTTTTTACTTTTTACTCGATCCGTTCCGCTACCTTTCTTCCCTTAACTGCACCTGCGAAACGGGGACCCGCCGAGCCGAGCCGAGTCGAGCCGTCGGCTTCGTCCGTGCTGAGCCGATCCGCGCGTTGAAGCAGGAACGAGAAAAGGTCACCTGTGCGTTCGCGGGGTCCACATGCTCGCATGTTGCGGCTCGCGGTCCGGCGTGGGGTTTAGGCCCTCCATTTAAGTGGGCCCCACTTCTCTCTCTCTCTCCCCACACACCACCCCCCCCTCTTTTTCGGAAAGTGTAGGACCCACTTCCCTCTAAAGGTCTACGTGCCCTATAACTTCGACGGTGGACGCGTTCCATCGACTTCTTTCTTTCACGAGTTTTAAATTCAAACAAGGAAAAAAGTTTGCAAAATTAGTTATGAAAAATAAATTCAAGATTTGGTTTGTTCTAACAAAATTAATGGTGATTAATAATAGTTTTTTCCGTATAACATAGTTATTACTTATAGTTATTGACTAACACGAAATTAAGCAGATTAGAATCGGGTAAATTCCTTGAGTAATTAAAGCATAATAATAAGGTGTGTAAAAGCATACAAATCATGATCATGAGTCTTTTGTATAGAAAAGTATGGATTCGCCGAAAAAAGTTTGTTAAAAACTTGAAATGAATACGGTATTGGAGGTTTAATTGACCGAAGATATACATCTAAAAGATTCATAAATATTTTAATTTCGTCAAGACCTATTCATTTCTCTTAAATATGATAATATATATATATATATATATATATATATATATATATATATATATATATATATACACATTATAGAGAGAGAGAGAGAAAAAAAATGAACGTGTGAAGTCCATTTCAAACAAGTTTACACATATTTTCTCTATTTTTTACTAATAAATTAGAGGGGCACTCATGATAATAAAAAAAAGGTTTATAGGATAAGAATTTATATAAAATGGTTATATTTATTATTGAGGATAATAACGTGCAAAAGTTCTTAAAAATTAAAAAATAATGAATATAATTATTATTGATAAATTGAGTCATATTTTTATTATCATTAATAATTTTTAAATTACTAATAAAAATAAAGAAAAACATGTTTAAAGTTATTTGACATGCGCTTCATACGAAAAATGTTTAGCACTCTCATTAAACCCTATATATGGAGAGAAGCATAACTTAGACAAATTTATCAGAAAGGTATTGACAATCTGGACTTTAGTTTGAACAACTTAAATTTATTAATTCTTTTCAATTACAAGGGTGATTCTTGACATAATTTGAATCATCTAAACTACCATAATTTTTCACATATAATATCAAACTACGAACTTTTTTTTTAATCCCTAAACTATCATGACTTTTTCGCTTTACTCCTCCCTTCCATTTTTGTTATATTTTTTTATTATTTTTAGTTTTTTTTTCATTTATGAAAAGACTAAATTATCATTTTCTCCAAAAAAATGAAATAAAAAATCATTGGAATGATTAAAGTAATAAACAAAAAAATGTATCTACGAAAAAGACTAAATTACCCTCCCCTATTTTTTCATTTTTTATTCTTTATATTTATTATTTGATGTGTTATAAAGAGAAAGGTAATTTAGTCTTTTCATAAATAGGAAAAATAAAATAATGGAAAACATAACATGTAGACGGAATGATTAAAGTGAAAAAATTATGATAGTTTAGAGATAAAAAAATAAGTTTATAATTTTGAGTCAAATGTGAAAAATCATGATAATTTAGAAAAGATTTATGGAAATAACTCTATAAAATTTAGAAATAAATGAACACATCAATTCTACTGATAAAATTATTATTATTATTATTTACGAATTGAGAGATGAAATATTGGGCTATTGCTCTCCCTTGTTCCACCATTAATTATTATTAGGCGGATTAAAAGGTAGATATAATATGTGTTTTGGAGAAAAGTGAAGCGAAAGCATCACACGTGAAGCTGCAGTCATCTTCCCCGAGTGGCCTGCATCATCATCATCATCATCATATATCCTCCTCCTCATTGTAGTCCAACGACTTGCTCATTTCTTCTGCCACCTCCGAGCCATTCTGATTTCTGCTTGCTGCTGCGTGTCCTAAGTTTGCCTGGCTTCCAAGGCTTCCCTTTTTGTGTGCCTGTCATTCTCTCTCTCTCTCTCTCTCTCTCTCTCTCTCTCTCTCTCTCTCTCTCTCTCTCTCTCTCTCTCTCTGTGTGTGTGTGTTTTTTTGATACTTTGAAGATTATAGTATAATTAATATACGTGCAATATGATTCGTGTGTTGGAGATGGTTGTTAGAGATGGGAGAGCACATCAATGTTGTACTTTTCTTTTACCGAGGAGGATGCTAATTAACGATGGCTCGTGCGTGTTAAGAGGGGTCAATGCTGCTTATTAATTCGACGGTTCCTGGGGTCAACCCAATAACTAATATTAATTATATATGACGCACTCGTCGCGGGTTAATTAATTAATTGCATGTCCCTAAATCATAAGACATGAATTAGCTGGTTATGTGTATGAATACGTGCACTCATAATGCATGTGTAAGAAACGATATATATGGTTCATTTTGTAAAAAAAAAATGTGTGTGTATATGCTTATTCATATAGTAACATCATTTTTGTATAAATTAGTGTAATTAAATATGGAGTACGGGCTCACATGGGCGTCTAAGAATCTTTAATATCCATTACTGTTAATAAGATCACACCTTAAAGTACATTATTTGCATAGTTTTGAATGTGCAGTGCATTGATAGTTAATGCTCAAGAATAATTAAGAGAGGAGCTATCGAAAAGGCCGATTTAATTAATAAGATAATGATATATCTTTCAAAAGAAATCGTGTAAACAACAAGACATGATTTCATCTTGATTTAAGTCTTTACTGTATTATCTTAATGATTAATCTGCCCAAGGAAGCTTGATTACAAAGAGACAAAGGGACAAGATAATAATTGGCCATCATAACAGAGCTGAAGCTCCTGAACACAAGCACATTTGGCAAGTAATTGAATTATCATGATAAGAGGAAGCGGCCACAAAAATGAAGATAATTTGAAGGGTAATTAGGAAATCAGAAATAAATCCTCAAACCTTTGCTACATATAAGAGAAAAGGTTGAAACTACATAAGTTGACGGCACAAAAAAAATTTATTTGAATAAAGATTTAATGAAGAACACCATATCAGATAATCCTTAATTAAGCTATATAGATAAACTATGTTTTTTGATAAAACTAGAAACATTTATTCATGATATCTATAAGATTAAAAATTAACTAATTGAATATCTAATGTCAAATATATTATCAGAGGTGGGATTCAGAGTTGAAAATTGGGTAAGCCAAGTAAAAAAAAAAAAACTATGCGTGCCAAAGGTTCTTGAACTCATATCTATCTCATAATTTCATAATTTATGACCAGCATAAGTAATTATTTAAGTTTTTAGATTAATTTAAAATTTGCAAACTTAATAAGCATGTTATTAAACTCTTTAAAAGTTAGACCAGCCCTCGCCGAAAAGGGTACCCTTTGAACAAAGTTATCACATATATAGTCGTGAATAAAGTCACGGATAAAAAAATTAAAATTTGACTTTTATTCGTGAATATTTGGTATTGATTAGCACAACCAATTGGCGAGATATATATATATATATCTCCAAGTCGATACGAGCTAATAATCTCGAGTTCAATTTCTCAAATCATATCAGGGTTTATAGTTTCGTTTGCTTTGAAAGATTGAATTAATTAAATGCTAAGATCTCGAAGAGAAAAAAAAAGTAAAAAAACCTCAAAACTCCATCCGTCAACTTGAATATATATACCATCTAAATCTTAACACAAGATCACTATTATATATAATACCGTCCTTACTTATCCTATATTAATTGACCCTTTCCGACCGTGGCAAAAGGTGGCAAAAGGTCAAGAAGGTGGTGATATTAGATAGTGCATGTCGGCCCGCCACAAATCATTGCCTACGTAATCCCATCATTGCCTTGCCTCGATGCCACGTGTCTCTCTCGGTCCCCAGTTGACGTGGCTCAATCAGGTAGCTGCATTGCTCTCCAAGCACCCTACGGCGAACGCTTGCGGCGTCCCCAAACCTCCTCGGGGCCCCGCCAACCACTATCCCTCCCCCACAACAAGGGCCTCTCTTAACATGCCATCATACCCTTGCCATCCCTTCTACCTTCTCTCTCTCTCTCTCTCTCCCCCCCTCCCCCTCCCTCTCTCTCCCTCCTGCCTCTACTGTCTACTTCTACTTTTCTCGTAGATCTTTACGAATCTGTGGGGGTCCCAACTCAAGTTTTCACTTTCTTCTTCTTCATACTTCCTTGCCACTTGAGTTCGATCAATCGAGCACTATTGGATATATATTCAAATATGTGCTGATTCGGACCTTTTTTTTCTCGCTTTGTGATGCCCACATACGAATTCAGGAGGACTACGCATTGCCGCTTTATGTTCAAACTATTTATCACTTGGTTGATGGTTCACACTCTCTAGATCTCTCTCTTCCCCACTAATGACAGAAGAAAATATATGTAGTCTTGAGTTCTTGTAGGGATAGTCATAAGATTTTCGAGATTCACGACGAAAAAAATATATAGTTCAGAATTCAAGTCTTAATTCATCTTGTCATTCCTACATTTTCTTTTTCCTTTCTATCAATTGATGAACTCATTCTGTCATTACATTACGTATATACCTTCAACTGGCACTTAACTTCTCCGCTAGGAAATTGACGTCGATGGCATTTTAAATGTTGCATGCGCTGGATCGTGTCTTTGATCTTTGGTTTTGAATCTTAGACCCAACAACCGATGGATTTTACCCGAGACAAGACAAAGATTTTGCGCGTTAACAGCCGCCCAAAAGCTTGTCGTCCTTGATCCTTCCATTCCATGTGAAGAGGGAGGGACGCAGATCAAGTTGCATGCAGTGCTGCAGATCGAGTTGCAGAGGAAATATAATATAAATGAGATCGAGTTTGTATAATCAGCACTGCAGCACAGGAATTGCAAGCTGCATGCGAGGACCACAAATGCACTATCGATCTGTATTTTATACGTGTAGTTAATTGATCCTTAGGTAGAAGGAAACGTGTGTGACTCATTCGTGTCTTGGAGAAGCTTCTAATCCGTCGTGGGAAAAAAGGTTTCTTCATCAGGCATGCAGCCTCACTGGATATGCACGTAATGGATTACATAAGTTGGCAGCAGCCTACCTTTCTCATGGTGTGCAGAGAAAAAATAGAACCAAACACTTGAGTGCATACCTGAAACATGTTCATATGAGATGGCCAGCCAGAGTTTTCTGCAGGCCTTGCTGAAGTTCATCCATTTATGTATGCGGATTTGCCTTCAATAACCTTGTACTCAATATTGTGAAGAAAAAGAAGAAGAGAGAATTTGCAAGGGTTAGGGTTTATTTTGGTATTCCATCGTCGACCATCTCTTTTGCTCGTCAATGTTGTCTCTTGTTCAGAGTAACAAGATGTGAAATATGTTACTGTGAATGCATAAACATATTTTACCATAAGGATAAGGGTGGAGTGTTAGCGATTCCTCGTTTAAGCAGGCATCTCGAGTTTGAGTCTATATGAATGTAAAAAAAATTTGTTAGAAATTTCACTTGTCACTATGGCACGCGATCTTATCGAATTAGTTGGGCTCGATGATGAACCGATCTTATCGAATTAGTTGGACAATCGTCACCGCTTTTCAGATACCGACGGTCGACTAAAAAAGTGTGAAATATGTGTGTCAATCTCTTCACTTGGTTGTTTTAATTTATTAGGAATTAATACTTACCGGCTTGAAGAATAAGGAGAACTCCAACACTATATGAAAATTTCATAGTTGTCAAAGCACGCATTCAAGTTTCTGAAATTTTCTTATGAGAATTCGTAAAATGTTCAAATAAAGAATTCCACCATGCGTTATAATCTTATATAGTGAAGAGGAGATATCTGCAAATAAAAATGCTGATTTTTAATATAGTAATTTGTTCATAGTTATCATTCATTTCGTTTGACCAAACAATGTCAGATCATATTTGAGTACTGTGCCACGGTAGACATCAACATTTCTCCGGTGTCAAATTTCTGAGTACGATCAAGGCATTTGCACAACTGATTCCTACATGATTCCTATGTGGACCAAAGTGCATACCGCATCAATGCTCATGATTAATCCCATGCATGACACAATGCTTTGTGCATGCTCACATTTCATTGGCAATTTGAAAGTGGCTACATAGGGGTGAGCTCTAATAAATGCAATCTGACCTAATTACGATGATAATAATATAACAAAAAAAATGCATCATTGCGGTTTGGTTTATATGTGTCCTTCAGAGATAGCAAATATATATATATATATATATATATATATATATATATATATATAAAATAGCAATTGATTATATTTCAGAAACAAAAAAAGCAAGGGGCAAAAGAAATTATAGTTGTACAAAATTAAAATAATATATTTTAGGACCTTTTAGGAAAATTGATTTCTTTAGCATGCGTGCATAAATGATCAATGTAATACATAGATCTTCATACAATAATTTCAATTATGAGCAGACAGATTGGAGTAAATAACTGACGATGGCTGGTTTAGATGATAAGCGATCTGTTATTATTTATTTAAATAAAGGTTTGAGGTTCATCCATAGAATATTTCCATAGAGAGTGTCGTCTCATTTAGACGAAGGGCATCACTATTGTCACTTCAAAAAATACGAATGTCACGTGTTTAAAGTGTTAAAATATAGTATGTTTCAGAATGACAATAATGACGTCCTTAGACGAATCCAACTATAAAAACCCAAGACCCAGAACATGTGACAACAAGAATAAAATTGCACTGGATCATCTTCTTCAATGATGCTCACATCCCAAATAATGTCACGACTAATTAACTTGGATCCTATCCTACACTAGTGAAAATGTTCTTCGTATTAAAAGGAATAAATCATCTCCCGTAAAAAAAAAAAAGAAGACACAGTTATGTCCATTAGGCATTCTTATAAATACATGAGCAATTCTAACGTATAGATTTATTTATAATAGTAGAAAAATAATTAAGATAAACGAACAAGAGAAAATTTTAAGGGACGAACAAAAGCTACTAGAAACTAAAAGCAAGATCAATGGGCCGGGCTTCAGGGCAGCTATGCTGGATCCAGGTGTCAATGACTTCCAAAAGGGCCTCATTATCTAAGCCCGCATGAATATATATTTTTTCTTTTAAGTTGAGAAAAATTATTGCGTTTTTTTATTTTTCCGATGTCAATATCATTTATTTCGAGATGGATTTAAATATTTTTAACAGAAATTAAACTATATGTCGAGCTTCACAATATATATATATATATATATATATATATATATATATATATATATATCAAAATTACGAGTCCGAATAGGTGTAAATGTGATTCAGGTGGGATCAATTTTTTGGTCCAAAAAAAATACCCACTATTTTTCCGATCATTTATTTAAATTATATACTAAAATAATTTAAAAAATCACCGTGGGTCAAATTTTTCGAGTGGACTTTCGGGTCCTAGTATAGTATAATAATATTATAAATTAGATTAATATAAATATATTAAATTTTATAACTAAATATAATATATAGCACTAAAATTATCAAATTAGAATTTTATAATGTGATAAACATGTCTAATGAAAATATCTGTTGTAACTCTCCGCGGATACGACGACACCTGTAAAAAAATCGACTATTCAAAAATCCATCATAGACCTTTTTTTGTTGCATAACTTGCCAAAATCCAAAAGTAAAAATATTATTAAATTACATTTTTATATTTTAAGTTCTCCCGAAAAAAAATCTAAGTATCCGTCCGAACTTTCAATGTGGCAGACATCCAAATTCCAATTGTTCAATGCGTCCAAAATCTATTTTACAATATTATTTTTCAGCATCCACAATTATGGCATATTAAATTATATAATTTATCTAAATTTCTGAGGAGAGCATCTATTGAAACTTCAGATAGATAAATATTTCGTCAAACATTTTGACAGTTCAATCCAACGAAAATCAGGGGTGTAAAAAAATCTGACTAATTTAAAAAATCTATCCGATCTAAAAAGATCGAATTGAAAAAATTAAAAATTAAGGATTCGAATATGATTTAGAATAATTATTTTTAATAAATTAAAATCCACCGCTAAAATTAGGGTCCACCTGAAAAAATCATAGAGCCCGTGAAGCTCATTTTTTATTTATATAATTAATACATATATTATTAATTCTTTTATTATAGATATAATATTTTTTAAAATAAATTTCATACTTTTCTATTACATTATCAAACTCTAATTAAATAACTTTAAAATTTTAATAGTATATTTAAATTTAATATAAAATTAAATATTTTTCTATTAATTTTAAATCATTACATATATTTTTAAAATATAATTGTATAAAAGTAGGACTCCGACAAAATCATCCGAAAAAATTAATCCTCTAGAGGGTGATTTTTAAATTTTTTTAAATAGTTTTATGATGATTTTTAATTTTAAAAATTGATCCGAAAAATAATGGTTAAGTTTTTTTATCGAAAATTTGACCCGACCCAAACTTACTTTCATCCCTAACGAAAATCCTTCTTTTATTATATTATTTTCCAAAATCTGAAATTACATTTTTTAAGAAAAAACTTCTGACGGGTAATTATATCTTCTGAAATGATAATTATATAATTTTTGTTATATTGTTTTTTTTTAATTATATCAACAGGGAACAGACCTCATCAAGAGCATGTATGTTGTTTGACTGTATTTTTTTTATTTTGTGAGTATGAGATGCATAAATACTCTACCGGTGGAAGATTTCACTATGTTGCAATAACCAATATATATGTTCCTTTCAAATCATAAATTATACAAAAATAAATAGTAGAAAATGGTCTCTCTCTGAACTCATTTTTCAAAATTACTTTTTTATGTCTTAGTCCTCTGATCCACTTCATTTGTTTTATTAAGCCTTATATTTTGATATTTATCTTTTAATTCTTGATAGTATTTTATTATTCTTTAGTATTTTTTTTATAGAGATATCTGTGAAACTTCTTTATGGAATTTATGTCCATTGAAAGTTATGAAGGATCCTTCCACCAGAAACCACTTTTTTAAGTACAAAAAAAATGTAAGAATTGTATTTTTTTTACTTTTTTTATGAATTATTCCTTGGAACTTTAGAAGAACTTTAGAATCTAAATCCACTGCTATTTCCGAAGATTTATCATCATCGTCATAAAATTGACAAATTGGGAATTATTAGCTTTTGTGATAATTTTTAGTTTTTTTTGTGATGTAAGAAATATTAAGTTTTATATCCACAACACTTTCTCAGCATATGACTGTCTGATCAAAGTCAAAATTGAAATCTTATATGAAGTCTAAAGGAGGTCATAAGATATCGTAAAGTTCGATTTTTAAAAAAAAATTGTAAAGCCCTATTTGTTAATAAGATATATTTTGGTAAATTTATCCCGCTCAAGTCTTAAATTATAACCCAATAAGTCCTACTTGGATTAAATTTCAAGTTAAATCACATCAAAACATAAATAATGAGAAGGGAAATAAATTAATTTTATCCGAATTAATTATTATATATATATTATTTGAATAAATATATTGATAATATAAGATCGTATATGATATGGGTGTAAGTAAAAAAACTAAAAATTGAAAACCTAAAATAACGATCCAATCCGATATAAAAATTTTAAGTTTTCTTATATTCGAAATAAAATGTAGGTGATTAAAGTTTACAAAAAAAACACTCGAGGAGTCCTATGCAGATATATTTAATTAAAATTTTTGAATATATATATATTATATTTTAAATACTTATAATATATACAATTACTCAATAAACATAATAATTTTGTTGTTATATATATAGAACATTAATATAAGTGATAACTAGTACTATTACAATATATAAATGTGAATGACATTGACTTATGAAATAAAACATCTTTTTGATATTATCAATATTTTATAAATAATAAATATATAACATCTAAGGCCCTCAAAAAATCACCCAAAAAAATTTATATGTTTTTTTAAAATTTTAGAAACCCAATAAAAAGAAAGTAGGTTGCTTTTCTAAAATGATAAAATTCACTCGTATCACTTTCATCCCTAATATATGATTGAATAAAATTATAAAATGATGTAATCAAAATTAAGATTCTATTTAGATTTTACATATAAAATGTTTAAGATAAAATAAAAATTGGCATGTTAAACCGCACACCTTAACTCTGATTAATCTGAGTCGTCAATTTGAAACGGACGACCGTGACGTTGAGATCGCAGGGTGCGTACACAAATGTGTGTATGCACCCATATATATATATATATATATATATATATATTTATGAGGAATATTATGGTGCATACACTCATTCACAGCCATCGGATACAGCACTGATGACTTTGATGAAGACACTTGAACCAATTGTTTCTTGAGAGCTTGCGGTGGTTCATTCGGGCAGTGTCAGGAGCGGTTCAAAGTGAGGCGTGGCGTCCTGCAATGGTTCATATCGGCGTGGCATCCTCCGGCGAGGTTTGTTGCCGTGCCGGCGAGCACAAAAGGGGGGCGTCGGCCGAGGAGGGCCGATACCCTATTTCGCGCTCGTCGGTGTGACAGGAGAGTGTCGGCCCCCTTTCGCGCTAGTCAGTGCGACAACAGAAAGGGGGGTCGACGCCCTCTTTCACGCTCGTCAGTGCGGCAGCAAAAAGGAGGGCTGATGCCTGCTTTCTATTGCCGTGTCGTTGTTGTGCCATCGCAAGTCGAGGAAATGGAGCCTCGGTGGTCGGCGATCGGAGAGGTCACCACATGAGCCATTTTTTTTAACCGAAATTTTTATTAAATCAATATTATAATTGATTATTAAATCTCAGCCATTATAACTAAAATAATTTTGATCCAATGGCTGTGAGTGAATGTATGTAGGGCTGAGCACAATCCGGTCAACCCAGACCGCACTGACAAAGGTAACCGGGAAGAATACCCGGTCCGAGTCCAGTAACCTGAAGACTCGACGGGTTCCGGACCAGGACCGAGTTCAAAGTTTGAAAACTCGACTTGGAATCCGGCCCGAGTAATATATCCTTTTTATAAGTTTTAACCCGTTAGCCTACCGACCATGATCCGTCACTCATTAACCCGAAATCTTTTTTATAAGTTCTAAGCTCATGTTGTTTGCTATTTATTTGACTCTTCCATCTCTCTCTCTCTCCCTCTCCCTCTATTCTACGGCAGCGGTGGTGGCGGCTCCCAAGACTCCGACGAGCTCGATTCCGGCTGCCCTCCCCCTCCTCTGGCTACTCCGGCCGCCAAGCGTCAAATTGGCTACCAGAGCCATATCGCGGCCGCCAATGGCTGCCAAGCGTTGGATTAGCCATGAGGCGGGCAGATCCAAGTGTCTGGTCAGATCCGAGCGGTCGGATCCGACGGTTGAATCGAGCGCATGACAGTCGGATCTTACCGCCAGGCGCCGGATCGGATCGTGGCACACCTGTGGACCATGGACGCAGATTCCCAGCCGGAAGGCCCATTTGTGGATGCAAGGCGAACGCAGGTTTTCGACCGCAAACCCGATCAAATTCTTGAATTGTCGGATTTGACCCAATTCTGGATCCGAGTCCGGTACCGGGTAAAAAAATTTTTGACCGGACATAATTCAGATCGAGATCGGCCCGAGTTTGCTCAGGCCTAAGTGTATGCACTTAAGTGTTCATGCACCCTAATATTCATCTCTCTATATATATAGTAAGTTATTGAGATGTATTTTAATAAATACTTCGAGTGCCAAAAGTTTGGAAACATGAAAATAATAATGCATGAATAATATTTGTAGATCAATGAATTGACAACTCCTTGAGAGTTGAAATGAGGAACGTGGAGTTCTCAGCCTTCAAATGCGGTTGTTTATATGAAAACAAACAATATCTTAATATTTAACACTTTTTTCCCAGAGCCAATTAATCAAAAGAGATTCCCAAACAAATAGTGATCACCCAAAAAGAGGGAGATGGAAAGAGGAAGACTTGATACCAATGGAAGATACATGGAAGCTTCCTGATCGAGTTCATTGCCGTGGTACTCTAAAATGTAAGGGACAAGTCTTCTTCTAAACTTTGGCCTGGTCATAAAACACAAGCACAAATAAAATAAAGCAAGTGACAAAGACGTGGACTGATGGATGGATGGATCCATGGGTGCACCAAAAATTAACTTAATACATACATTACACACATGACTATAAAAATCGAACATAAAGCTATTAGCATCAACGATCTCATGACATAATTTTGTTGTCCAATTGTGTCAACCACTCTTAATTTCTTTATTTTTCTTACTTGTCTGTAAAGCCAATTGTTGGGATACAAGTAGACACATAAGATTGGTCAAGTTAGGCAAACAAAGAAAAAAAAAAGCTGATGAAAGAAGGTGGCAAATTAATGCTTAAGAGACCTATAGTTCTAGAGTGGAAAATAAAAAAGGGAAAATTGGCAATTTATGCCGTCTGCAAGCTATCTTTTTCACTTGTCAATAAAATGATTTGACAACAACCAGCCTCCATGCACACATATGTGCAACGAAGTCCGAATCTTAGGGGGGGGAAAAAATCTAAAGCCTAGATATGCCGACCACTATTTTTAAATGGCTATGATTTTGTCAATGTTAAGCTAAATTTTGGTCTCTGTCACAAATCATTTTCATATTTTCTTCTCTTTTTTTTTTCCCTGTGGTCCTGCGGATTGATTGCACATTTCACAAACAAGTTCAGAGTCCACAACATTTAGTCCTTCTTAGACAACAGTGGGGATTTCTTAATTCGCTTGTAGTACTTTTTTTTCCTTAATCAAAATTTAATTTTGTTCCAATCACGAAAACTTGTCGAGTAATTACTTAATTTAATAGATTTTTTCATTATAAATTTTTTTCGTGTACTTTCGTGTTTTCCACATGTCTTCCTTTAATTATGCCTCTTGTATCATTTAAGTCTAGCCATCACCTTATGTTGATTTTTCGTCAATTTTTATTATTTTAATTTATGAAATGATCTAATCTCCTTGCACATCTAGATCAAAAAAAGGAAAGTTCACTTATTTGAATTGTGCGAGAGTAATTGAATTATTTTATAAATTAAAATAATAAAAATTAATGAAAAAATTTAATAGAGATCGACAAATGAACTTAAGTGAAATAGTTCAAAAGAAATTTGTGAAAAATACGAAAATTTGTAATTAAGGAGATGAGAGGAAAATTTTTTAATTTAATTGATGTGAACTTGGAAGAATTCAAGTTTGCAATCTCACCCAATCCCAAAATTAATTGATGAGCTGGCGAATGGATTAATAAATTTAAGATGCCCAAAGCAACGCGTTATCTCGGTTCTTGGTTTGGCGTACGGCAACGTACGGCGTCCCAATTGATGGAGTCGTCTCCATCAAGCGGCATAAATTAAAGTTTTGTTACATGTTCTGACCGGTGACATATGGGACGATGGCGTCGCCCAATTGTCAAACATATTACGTGCATATGATCAACGGTGGAAGAGACGCAGAGTTGAATTCCAAACATGTTGAGAATTTTTTCCAAATCTAATATTAAAAAACTATTTTGAGACTTAATATCATAATTTTTTCCAACAAAAGAAAGTGTTGGACAATGGGCATAATCATATGCCCTAAACTCAATTCTATCGTCTCGATAGAAAGCATTGATAGATTGACTAAATCGTACTATTGTGATGGAATTAATATAGACCATTGATACTTAGATTATTATATAATAAAAAGTTCAATTTAAGAGCATATTTATCTTGTCCCATATTTGTAACATATTCTTTTTTTTCATGAACGAGGATATTATGAGGGAGAAGAAATTATACAATTTTTCTTCGATAAATTACGTCAAATGCCCTTTAACTTTGACCACTTTTTCAATTATATCCTCCAACTTTATTTTGTAACACGAATGTCCTCCATCTTTTAATCCGCTTCACCTGATGTCCTCCTTACACGACGTCTTCTCTCTTATCCACATAAACGTGGCAATATTAAAAAAATAAAAAAGGCCACATAGTCGGGTCGCCCCTCCTTCTACGACCACCGATGATCGCCGGAGGTGGGCGACCCTCCTTCTCCGACGCGCCGGCCCTTCTCGTCGGAGCTCCCCCCCCCCCTCCGAGCATCGGCGCATGCATCGCAGGGGGCCCCACCTTTGCTTGAGTGCGTGCACCGGCGACACACGCTGAGGAGGGGGGGGGGGGGGGTCGTACCCCTCGAGCTCTCGTCGGAGCTTGTGGGGGGAGACCCATCTCCCCTTTTGCCAACATGTTAAAAGTTTCGAATTTGTATCTATGTTTAAACAAAATAAGTTATCATTATTTTATATTCTCAATTTTGAATTAGTTGAACGTTAGTAACTTCTAACATTCTCATAAATTTCGATCGACAAAAAGACACACACACACACACACACACACATATATATATATATATGCATAAAGGATTTAATGGGGGTCATACGCCTTGTAAGGCGTATGACCCCCATACGCCTATCAGTCCACCGTCCAATCTAATCGGACGGTGGGCGACAGGGCGTGAGATCACGTGTGTGAACAGCACGCTGGACGACTGGAGCGCCCAAGGCATCGGCGGGAGCGCAGGCGGGCCGGATGTATAGCACATTTGAGAGCCTGCTTGCCCACTTGTGGTGGGTCGTGACCAAGATTAGCGTCCGCCGGATCGCCCTTCTCTTTGTCGGAACGACGCCCTCACTCCCTCCCCCGATCGACCAAGAGGACGGTGCGATTGATCGACGAGAAGGAAATAGGGTTCGGCCTCCCATTTGACGACGGAAGGAGGAAGTGGCGACGAGCGGGGGAGGAAAGCGGCGCCACTGCAATGGCGGGAGAGTGCAAGGAGGTCGAAGAGGACTGGGATGTGATGAGGGTTGATGGCACCACTCCAGCCACCCATCATTCATCCTCGTCGGTCAGCTCCCACACGTGCCCCTGAACGTACATTGCAGTCGTCGGAGAGGCCGAGCTTGTCTGGCCTTCTATTTGGATCGTTCGCGATGAGATCTAATCGGATCGTCGCTCGTGACCAGATCTAATCGGATCGTCACGCCTCACGGTGATTCAACGCCTGACGACCAGATCTGGCGACGAGCGGGGGAGGAAAGTGGCGCCGCTGCAATGGCGAAAGAGCGCGAGGAGGTTGGAGAGGGAGAGGGAGATCGAGGGTGAGGGTGAGGGGGAGGCAGAGGAGCGGCCAGATCTGGTCAGTTCGTGAGAGAAGGAGAGGGAGAGGGAGCCAACGGAGAGGGAGAGAGCGTCGCCGGAGAGATCGCCGCCGAAGGGAGATAGTGCCGCCACAGGGAGGTCACCGTCAAATTTAGTCGGACGGTTAAGGGGAGGCGATGGGGGTCATACGCTTGAGATGCCATATGACCCTCATTAAATCCATGCATAAATGAATAAATCTTATAATGCTATTATGACTTTTAAGATGATCTAAAAGAACTAATACTATAAATGATAGTTGAGTGGAGTGGTAGCAGTTCTTCATTGCTGAAGCAAAGGTCTTGAGTTCGAACATTTGTGAATATACAAAATTTTCGCTGAGAGCCTTACCCATCATAACAAGACGTGTTAATCGGGGAGATATCAAATTAATCGAAGACTCCAATTGTTACCATTGTGTCAGGGACCGACCCGGACCCAAAAAATATGAGGGGAGCCCAACTCAAATTGGTGATCTTTCGCAAGTCTTCTAAGTAAGGCTACCACTAGATAAAAAAATGATCTTTAGTGAAAATGGCATGGGAAATTATTTAAGGGGTCAAATGTAACTTTTTACTTTAAAATTTAGCTTTTAATATATATAACTAATAAACAAAAAAATTAGGGGGAGGGAACGTGCCCCCCCTCATATACTACATGGATATATTTTTGTAGTGTCCATATTTTTTAGCATCGCGTGAGTTGGACGATCGGCGTCGCTTCTTGAATATTGAGGTGACAATCGAAAAAAATGAATACTATTTCATTAGTAATTTTATTATCAAATAGGTATTATACACGATAATTCATAAAAAATTAATGAAACATGGAAAGTCAAATATTATTAATAACTTACGATTTTATTATTCATTAAGAGATTATTTAGAATAGCCATTGATACTATTTTGTTACGAAGAACTTTAAAAAGGAAATTTAAAATTGATGAAGGGAGTGATGAAAGAAAGGAGATTGCATTATGTTAAACACAAAGATTATGGATCATGATTTTATATACGCTGAATGATTATTAATCGGAAAGCGAATTGATTATTAAAAAAAGTATGATATAGAAGGATTTAATATATTTCATGTTCCAAGTTTTCAATTTGCGTATTTTAACTTGCTTATTTTTGTCCATTTCCTTGGAGTATAATAAATAATTATAAAACGGCGTTAGGGAATAAACTCCGAGCAAGATAGTTGAAAGAAAATAGTCACAAGATCTACATGGTAGGAGTGAAACTAGTTCTGGTCAGGTCAAATTTTTATTTAAAAAATTAATAGCTAATTTTTAGGTTAATTTTAAAATTTATCTTAAAATTATTTTTAAAAAATAAAAACCACCATCTAAGTTTCGGATGATCTTTTTAGGATCCTATTTTTATATAATTATATTTTAAATATATATAATAAATAAATAAATAATACAAAAAATATTTTATTTTATATTAAATATAAAATATAATACTAAAATTTTAAAGTTATTAAATTAGAGTTCGATAATGTGATAGAAAAGTATGAAATTTTATTTTAAAAAATATTATATCTATAATAAAAGAATTGATAACATATGTATTAATTATATAAATAAAAAATTATAAACAAAAAATGAGCTCCATGAATTCTTATAGAGGGTGTTTGGTAAAAGAATACAAATGTTCCAAATCTGTGTTAGAACAATCATATTTTATTATTAATTCTTTTTGTTCCTGGTGCACTAAGGAACAGATTGTCCCTACTTTTTCCTTTTTCAAGGCAGCCGACATGTTTAATTCATGTCTCCTTTCCTATTCTTATTTTTAGGGTGTTTGGTTAAAATACCAATAACATTACTCTAATTTCTATTTTATTCCTATACCAAACACCCTCATAATATTTTTGGATGGAGTTTTAATTTTAGCGGATGAATTTAATTTATTAAAAACTATCCTGAATTATATTCGGACTTCTAATTTTGATTTGTTAGATTTGACTTCGGATAAATTTTTTTGGGTTGATGGGATTTTTCTTCCGCCCATAGTACATGTGTGAATAAAATTCCCAATCAATCTTAAGATCGTGTAGAAATATTACGGAATTTTATGTATAAATAAAATAATTAAATAATTACATTTTAGTAAAACTATAACACTCGATTATAAATCATTTGATTAGTTTATAATATAAAAAATAAATAGAAAGTATAAATATCAAATTATGATGAATGAAAAAAATAATCCCGTGAAAAACTATTAATGAATAGACTTATTATTAATACAAATACTATTGTCATTATATGGACGATAACACTCAAAAAAATATAAATTATGCATTAGTATTCTAATATATTTTATTTATAAGGTTTTCATAATAATACGAAAGGAATTAAACTCTAGATGTTCATAACTAAAGGTTCTGATATTATCAAATATATTATATATAACTAATTATTCAACGAATAATGTAAATAGATATCCAATGAAACTAGTAATAATTTATTTTCGAATAAAAGTTGAATACATAATTCTATATTTATTTTTTTGTACATAGTACCAATTTCTCAATGTGATTTTTTCATAAAATCTAATATTAAAAAACTATTTTAAGACTCAATATGAGAATTTTTTCCAGCCGAAAAAGTTCATGTCAGACGTGATAAAATTTTGAAAGTTTATAATTCTAAAATTAATTTAGCTTAAAGTTTAGATCATATTTATAAGTTTTTTTTCGTGCAATCTTCCCTTTCAAAATATGGGTGCTAAATTACATCAAATATCCTCAACTTTACGATTTGCTCAGTGATACTCTCCAACTTCACTTTGTAACATAAATGTCCTTTATCTTTTAACGCATTTCACACGATGTCCTCTTTACCTGGAATAGTCGATTTTCCAGTTTTTCGTTGACGTGGCGTCCACGTGGTCATCTCCTCTCGCCTCCACGTAAATAGTCGTCCGACGTAACATGCTCCGACATGGCACATAAAATTACACCAAATGCCCTCCCAACTTTAAGGTTTGCTCAGCGATACTCTCCAACTTCACTTTGTAACTCAAATGCCCTTCATCTTTTAATATATTTCACCCGATGCCCTTTTTACCTGGAACAGTCAGTTTTTCAATTTTTTGTCGACGTGACGTCCACGTGGTCATCTCATCTCTCCTTCATGCAAATAGCCGTCCGACATAGCATGCTTCGACGTGTCATCACGTATTAAACCATCTTACTTACAATAAAGTGGCACACTCACTGTTAAATTATTTCCTTATTTCCCTCTTTGTCGTCGTTCACATGAAACATCCTTCGTCATTCGAACTCCTTCGTCGTTCGCTCTCCTTCGTCATTCGTCTCCTTCATCGTTCACTTTTCACGTTCATCGGCGTCGTCTTTGCCTAAATTAGTGTAATTTTATGTGCATTTGGTGAGCAAATTTTAAAGTTGAAGGATATTTGGTGTAATTTTATGTACCACGTCGGAGTATGCTACATCGGACGACTATTTGCATGGAGGAGAGAGGAGATGGTCATGTGGACGCCACGTCGACGAAAAATCGAAAAACCGACTGTCCCATGTAAAGATGGCATCGAGTGAAATGTATTAAAAGATGAAGGACATTTGTATTATAAATTGAAGTTGGAGAGTATCGCTGAGCAAACCTTAAAGTTGGAGGGTATTGGTGTAATTTTATGTGCCACGTCGGATGACTATTTACGTGGAGGAGAGAGGAGATGGTCACGTGGACGTCACGTCGACGAAAAACTGAGAAACTGACTATCACAGATAAATAGGATATCGGGTGAAACGCGTTAAAAAATGAAGGACATTTGTGTTACAAAGTGAAGTTGGAAGATATCGCTGAGCAAACCTTAAAGCGGAGGACATTTAACGTAAGACAATCACAACTTTCAATCATTATCGATATCAATTAATAAAGTTTTGACAGTGATACATTTAGACGGCATTCTTACAATCTTACTAATAACAAATAACAAAAAATGAACACGTCTCTCTATCCCCCCAAAAATATAATATATATATATAATTTCCTTCAAAATTGAAATTATCTAAATAATCCGAAATATTTATATTAGGATATTTATACCCATTCGGACACTAGTATTTAGAGTTATTAGTATTTAGTGACTCATTGGCGCACCACACTATTAATCAGTAGTTGTCAGGCTACGAATTTTCTTATATCTTTTGATCATCAACAAGATGAGTATTTTTTTAGCGATCGCTCACCTCCAGGCCTTGCTCAAATATTGTGTAATGACTTGTTGAATTTACGTAATGAAGCTCATTTCAATTTTTTTAAAAAATAATCATATTTATAAGTTTTTTCCGTGCGATCTTCCCTTTCAAAAATTGGGTGACAATCAAAACTTTGAATCATTATCGATATCAATTAATAAAGTTTTGACAGTGATACATTTAGACGACATTCTTACAATCTTACTTAATCACAAATAATCATCAACCGATGAACACGACTCACAGAGGGGAGGGCGGAGGCCGACGGCGATCGATCTGCCCGTCTCACACCTGTCTAGGTCGGAGATGAAGAGTGGAGGGGATGAAACGTCGCCTGCGTTCTCACGCAAAGGGGGGAGGAGATCGGAGATGTCGTCAACGAGGGAGGAGTCGTCGCCTTGTGTGAGAATGAAGAATGGAAAACGGAGAGAGGGAAGGAGACTCAGCTTGCGAGCCGGACGACCTGAACCGCGCACTCAAACCGCTCTAAACCATACGCCCTTCATCTCGTCTGTCTGTCGAAGATCCGATGGGGTTGGATTCACGGGCGCACTGTGCGCCCAATTTGTGTGGGCGCACATTAAGATTCCTCACATATATATATATATATATATATATATATATATATATATTCCGTCAAAATTGAAATCATCTAAATAATCCGAAATATTTCTATTAGGATCAAAGAAACATATAATTATGACATGGAAATTAAAATATATTATTAGTTAATTATTGATTGTCATTACTTATCATAGGAAACATGAACTTTTCAATTATAAAAAATCTTATCATATATATATATATATATATATAGTATACCCACTCTGACTCTAGTATTAGAGTCACTAGCACACGACTAATTGAGAGTAGAACTCAAAATAGAAATAAAGAACTCAAAATATATAGTATACCCACTCTGACTCTGGTATTCTCTTGTTAAATGATGACTCCTGAAATAGAAATTAAAATTATTAACTCCCAGTGACTCATTAGGTAAAATCAACCAAACTTGATTATATAAGATTTTTTTATATAAAGTCTTGTATATATTTTTATTAGTTCGATGTCGGATAAGGCAGTTTCAGTGGCAATAGAGCTGGTCACCACTAATGATGTTAATGACAATTGTTAAAACGAGGATACCATTTAAGAACGTAAGATAATGTAAGGATACAGGGAATAAGAATTTCGTAAGATTCTACTGTTTCATAATTATTAAATATCGAAATAGTAGAAGGATTATTACAATGAGATGATAAAATAAGTTAACATTGAAAAATTCCGACCAAGCATATTATAAAAGCTAATTAACTCATTTGACCTGTGAAAAAGGGTTAATTAATTTAGTGGATAGCTAGTTCCATATCAAAGGGAAATTAATAATTTTGCATATATTCTGTTTAGTTAGATAGTTTTATATTTGATAAGATTTTTTTATTATGTTTTCTTTAAAAAAACTTTTTAATTAACGTGATGCCAATAATCTTCAGATATCGTAGTCCGGTAGGGAACCTCTTTAATTAGA
This sequence comes from Pontederia crassipes, assembly GCA_030549335.1. Taxonomy (NCBI): domain Eukaryota; kingdom Viridiplantae; phylum Streptophyta; class Magnoliopsida; order Commelinales; family Pontederiaceae; genus Pontederia; species Pontederia crassipes. The sequence continues at coordinate 62,708,763 of CM060196.1, read as the reverse complement.
TCCCAAAAATAATAGATATAATAAATAGTAATTTAATTTAATTAGGAAATGACTTGAATAGCATTAATTATAACAATTGACGAGGGATAACGTTTTTAAAAATTATTTAATTAAATTTGTAATAAGAGGGCATAGTTCAATTTTCTTGTTATGACTTTCAAGGCGATTAATGATTATGTTAAAATTATAGTTGATTTAATCAAATTTGAGAATATATTGTTTAATCCAACTTCAGAACATTAGGTCCCTGTAAAAATTATAATTAATTGAAACTTTAATGAAGAAAGAGATATTCATATAAAACTATAGAAACAAATTGTTATACCGATTTTATAACAATAATAAAAGTACATGTTTTTGGAAAGTTAAACTTAACCTCTCTCTCTCTCTCTCTCTCTCTCTCTCTCTCTCTCTCTCTCTCTCTCTCTCTCTCTCTCTCTCTCTCTCTCTCTCTCTCTGCGTGTCTGGCTAAGACTTACTCGCTGTCCATCATGCATTTTATGTTCCCTTCCATCCATTTCAGCGATGGAATTTTTTTTGAAAGGAAAGAAATATCACTATTATAAATTTAAATTTTGACGAGACAAAAAAAAATCAATCCGTTTCTTCTCCTTTCCATATAATTATGTGGTCGCAGAAAATTGTCACTTTTATAGCATCTACGAATTATTTTTCCAACATTTAAAATGCCGATGAAATTGCACTATTTGAAATAAACTTCCACTATTTCCTCATGTCATGTCCTTGGAGAAAAAAAAAATAGATTTTTACGTGGAGGAAAATACAATTCCTATTATGAAAACTAATACATGACCCTCCAAAAATTTGAAAGAAACAAAATCTCTCTCTCTCTAATAGATTTTCGATACAGTTTGGTTCGATGTTAAAATTATTTTTAATATTAAATTAAAAAAAATCGATTGAATCGGTTCAATTTTGTTTAATTAAAATTTTGAAAAAACTAAAAAATATTAAAAATAGGAAAGTTAAAAAGGAAAAAAAGAAAGAAATATAAAAAAGTAAAAAAAGTGAGAATATGATATGTATAAAATCAAATAATAATTAGAAAAAAGGTAAGTATTTAAAATAGAGTCCATTCAATCATAAAAAGTCAAGTCAAGTGGGATTTTTACGTGGAGGAAAATACAATTCTTATTCTGAAAATTATTACTTGACCCCAAAAGAATTGGAAAAAACAAAATCACACACTCTCTCTCAGACACAAAAAAATAAATTCAAAAAATACAACTTTGTAAAAAAAAAAGAGGGTGTGAACGTGCGAGGGAGGAAAAAATCAAAATGCTGCGCAGTGCTCAATGCAACTCCTCACAGGTGTGATGCCTAACAGCCTCCTCGTCTGCCACACGGCTCCAATTTATTGCAAATCATTAATTTTTCTACCTCCAATTTATCGTGCACATTTACTTTCTTCTTTTTATATTTATGAACTAGTTATAGTTTATGCCATATAAAAAATATAATTATAACCATTCCTTTTATTAAATTTATAATTAAAATAAATTAACATCGAGACGTTATCATTCATATAGAATCATTAATGAGCAAATTTAAAATTCATTGGTTGAAAAAGTTTACTACTCGTTGATGAATAATTCATTCATACGAAAATTACACCACCCTATGTTATAATTTAATAAATATTAAATTGCACGTTGAATCTTTTCGGAAGGATTTATTAGAAAAATAATAAAAACAAGAAAACAAGAAAGAAAACAAAAGAATCATCCTATCAGTCAACAATCTTTTGCAATGAATTTTTCGTCGATCACATAATCATCATTTATTTTTTTAACAATATTGAAGTCATTATTTTATTTTTCATCGCATAATTTATTGAAGTCATTAATTCCTGGCCACATGAAGACAATTTTTTTTAATTATCATTTTATAGTCAAATATTTTTTAATTGTGTCAGAAAATGATAATAAAATAACACTCTGCTCATATTAATCGCATCTTATCTAAACACCACGTCCGTACTATTAAGGACGGAAACTACCGCCGACCCCTCGCACCTTTTCACCTTCTTATATTTCTCTCTCCCTTCCATTTCCTCACCACGCGCAGCAGAGCAGCCGGAGCTCTCTCCCTCTCCTCTCCCTCTCTCTCCCCCTCCCTCCCTCCCTCCCTCCCTCCCTCTCCCTCTCCCTCTCCCTCTCTCGCTCTCTCTCCCCTCTCTCTCTGTTGTCCCCTTTGTCGCTCCGGATATCGATCGCATCTCTCTCTGTTGGCCCCCCTGTCGCTCTATCGATCGCATCTTGAGAGAAGAGATGGATTGCTGAGTTCTATCTTTTCGTAGTGCTGACTTCAATCAACGAATTGGACGATGGGATCGAAATCATCGTGATACCAATTCGCGTACCTCTCGTGCTTCCCTGCGTTTTCCGAACCCGTCCATATCTTGTACAGCAGCCATGAAGAGAGACCGAGGCTTCAGGTTGGGCCGGCGGCTCGCCATGGTGTGGCGGTGGGCCTTCCGGCGACGCCGTTGCCACTCCCGGCGGAAACGTTACCTCCGCCTCGGCTCAGACCACGTCGCCGCTCGACGCGAGGCCCCTGCGTCGGTGACTGGGAAGTTATTAGGATGGACTCGGCACCTCGCCCGCCGGATCCAAGGCGGCAAAGGCGACGAGGGTTGCGGCGGCAGTGGCAGCGGACGGTACCGCCGCCTCAGCGACGACGTGAGGTTCGGAGCGCCGCTCCTTGGGGATATCGGCGACGGGGACGCATCGAAGAAGCCGCCGCCGAAGGGGTTCCTGGCGGTGTACGTCGGAGGGAAGAAGGAAGAGGCCGGCGGCGGGGGGACGCAGCGGAGGTACCTGGTGCCGGTGATCTACTTCAACCACCCCCTCTTCGGCGAGCTGCTGAGGGAAGCGGAGGAGGAGTTCGGGTTCCACCACCCCGGCGGCATCACCATCCCCTGCCCCGCCGCCGAGTTCGAGCGCGTCCGGACACGGATCGACGCCACCGCCGAGAGCCTCCGCCGGAAGAGCACGAAACATTTCATCGGTTTCGGCTTGTAGCATCGGAAGACGGCCCCCGTTCCACGTTTGGTTTCAGATGTGAATATGAAATTAAATTGCAGGCCGTTTGTAAAATTCTACCCAAATTGTTATCTGTTTTTTTTTAGTTGCAGTTTCATTTCATTTTGAGATTAGTTTTTATACCCAAATTTAATATCTCGTTTTACCCAATTTTTTTCATCTTGAGATTATAGACCCTTTTAATTATTTTATTAATCTTAACCCGGACTCACTAAATTAATTATGTTAGCTATTAATGAAAAATTCAACATTCTTACTTCGTTGTGGAGGATGCGACTTTTTAGTTTTTTTACATTGGAAATCAAATCCAGCTTCGGTTAAAACAAAAAAAGGATAAAAAAGTGTACTAATTCTAAATATTGCTATGTCTTTTATTTTCCTATTTGGAAACGAAGTCGGAATTGGAATAATAAAAAAAGGTTGTTTCCAAAATAAAATATCTTATGCGCTAAACGAAGTGATAATGATAAAAAAAGTTATTAAAGGATATATTATTTAATGAAGTAGAAATATTAAAAGTTAAAACACACCCATAATCTCATCACGCTTCTTTGGCAGTATTAAATTGTTGTGACTTCTGCACCCATGTCAAAGTAGTTTCAATGTCTAATATAAACAAACTAATAAAAGAATATTTGAAAGAAATTTTGAAATGTTTTATGTATGTGAGATGGATGAAATGATTTTGTGTTGCAAGCATTAACTTGACAATTGGGATTAGCTGGTAATTAATTTATTTTGGTTTAAAGAAATTTCGAGTTTGAAATTTGTTGTAGGTACAAAATGAGATAAGATTAGTTTGATAATAATTAATTATCAAAAGAATATAGTGAAACACCGTTTGGTTGAGTATAAAACTATATCGATCAAACTTCAATTTTTTTACGGAAAAAAAACCACGTTACAAAAAAGCAACCACTATTTTAACCCACAAGATAGAATATTTATATTCTTTAAAAAATGAAGTAATGATCATATCATCATCGTTTTCATTTTTTAATTATTTCTTTTATTTTCTATAATTTTACCATGTAATATTTTTTAATATTAGTAATATTAATAAATGTAAAGTATTTACAATAAAATGTTATATTTAAAAAATATGATATTCTCGAACTAAATACCAATAATATTTATTCAAGAATATTTTATTATATTATATGAGTGATCACCTTTTCGCTTGATATCCCTAAAACACCATATCACAACATGAAAATTTTAAATTGCTTCCTTATTGAAAGTATATTAGCCATGAATTATTGATGTTACTAGAATTTAAAATATCGGGGGGAACTACCAATTCAAAACTCTGAAATTGTCTCAACGATGCTTCTGATTTATGATGTCATACAAAAAAAAAAAGTCCACTGTGGAAGGATATAGAGATCCTTTTTCTTTTCTCAAGTTTTTGTTTTCACATATCTTTTTTTATTTTATTATTATTTTGTTTTGACATCTCTTTTAGTTTTAGATCCTTAATTTTAGGTCCTCGCTCTGCTTCCTGCGTGTGCCAGATACAGTGACATGTTTTCTTATTAGTAAAACTTTTATCAATATCAAAACTTTTTTTTATCACCCATCTTTGTATTGTTCTATTAACCTAGGACTAACAACATGAGAACAAATTTTATTTTCGTCGATATCTTTTTATTTCTTAATTCATCTTTCTTTTTGGATAGTGAACGTGTTTGAAAAATGAACTCATATAATTTTAAGAAACACATTATTCATAAGTTGAAGGTCGATTTCATCACGAAGTTTAACTACATTTATTAGGCCCTCTGACTCACATATCTGATAATAACAAACTCTAAATAAAATTTTTTTCATTCGTAAATATTCGAACTCAAATTTTACTTATGAAAAAATAATCTTTAACTGCACCTATCTACAAATTAAAGAACAGTCTATTATTAAACTCAATTAATTGGATTGATAATCTCTTTTCAGTAGTCCTATAATTTTTCTCTCTGAGAAAGATATGACCAAAGCAAAAGCTGGAAAGCAGGAGCTGATAAAGTAAAGTAAATGAGGACACGCCAAAATGATGTGCGATAACTCCAAAGTGCAGTTCCAATGGACTCCAACCGAGGTACAAGGCTGTACTCCACGCACGGCAAGCAACAACAAATCAACAATAATATTTTAAAAAAAAGACCAAGAGGATAATTAGCAGTTACTTTTTTGGATTCCATCACTCGTTTAAGGATATGTTTCAATGGATGGAATATCATATTATTAAAAAATAAATATATTCTTATTTTTGTTTGTATTTGATTCGAAAGAATATAACTAAAAATATTAAATTCTATTAGGAATAATTTATATCCATAATAATAATAATAATAATATACTGTATGGCTAAAAATAAAAAAATGCAATTGAAAAAATATTAAAAGAAGATAATATATATTCTTTTTTTGGATGCTGGGTCGGAACGGAAGGCCTCCGACATTCGGAACTATTAGTATCGGAGTTGAGAAAATAGTTATATTTTTTATCAAAGTGATGACTTAAAAATTCAAATTCGAAACTACTAGCACTCGTAGAGTGCTTGAGACTCAACTCTGCTATTATAATTAAATACATGTATTCTATAGACTAAAAATAGTGATTTCTTAAAATAATTTTTGTAAAATCGAAGTTTAACATTTTTGTACTTAATCTAATTGATGTTATATTTTAAAAAAAATTATATCAAATGTCCTCTGTTTGCTCAGCGCTACTCTTCAATTTTAATTTGTAACGAGAGTATCCTCCAATTTTTTTACTCATTGCACCGAATGTCATTTTCACCATCGATTGACCATTCTCCGATCGTATAATTTACATGGCGACATTCTGTCTCCTCCACGCAGACACTTGTTCGACGTGACACCGTCACACAAACAGCACTGCATGTCAACAAATTATTTAAAAATAAAATAAATATAAAATAATTAGCCCATCTACAACTTCGCCGATAGAGAAGGGAGGGACTTCGTCCCCTCCGGAACCGTCATTGGTTGCAGAGGGGATAGGAGGCACGTCGCCGCCCTCTCTCCGGCTTGCGTGATATTTTTTACTTTATTCTTTTTAATGTTGCCGCATTGGTAATTTTTTGCATGAAGAAGATAAAAGATGTCGCGTCAACGCCACGCCAACAGTGTGATCAGGTAACGGCCTATAATCGGTGAAAAGAGCATTGGGTGAAACAAATTAAAAGATGAAGATTAGTTTTATTACAAAGTAAAATTAAAAGGTAGTGTTAGAAAAATGACAAAAGTTATAGGATATTTAACATAATTTATCCTATATTCCGAGATTACAATAATATTGTTACTTATTCCACAACCATCTAATAGCTATCAGAAGTTATGTTCCACACAGAACTATTGAAAACCAAATGTAATTAAATCCTACAAGATTCATCATATTATCTCTGATATTGGAAAATAAAAAATTTACACGATTAATCATTGACCGTTCTCAAATATAACACATGTTGATTACCAATTATGAAATGAATTTTAATTTGGTATTACATTTCAAAATGAATAATAGTTTGTGCTCGCTCCTTAATTTTACCATATCAAGCTCATATTTGATTCCTAATATGTTACTTTGGTTAATGCTATTTTGGTTACCAACATAAACAAACCTTTTGTTTAGTTCATTTCCTCCTTTTATTTATAAAAAAATATTATTTGTGTAAAAATATTAAGATATAAAATTGAAAACAATTTATCTGTTTTCAAATTATGCTGAAATAAAACTATTACATAGAATGCACATAAAATGATTAAATGCATCATTATGAAATAATAAATGTTCATAAACCCAATCTCACAAATCGTGACCACTATATTATTAATAACATAATAATTAAATAGATTAACCATTATATCGGGACAATTCGATAATCAAATCAAACTCTTCGTTCAATTAAATAAATTTATAAATAACTATTACACAAACCAAGAGAGAAAAAAATGATAAAATAAGCAAATAATACAATTTTGTGTTTGTAATTTACATCGGTGCTTGCATATATCTTATTTTATTTCATAATCTAAGTTGAACATAATATAATAAATAATTTTTTCTCACTTTTTGAAATCTACCATAGACAAAATATTTTGGTCGAGAGTCTTATATGTTATAATCGGACACACAATCACACAATGTCGAATGATGATGAATTGAATTTTATTTGACTATTATAAATATTGTGATGATAATTAAAAAAATATAATATTTAATATTAAAGAGAAAACACTTGCACACGCTTCTTTCCTCCACCGAACAAGTGGCACGAATTATTTATCTCTGGGACGTTGGAAATTAGTGAAAATATTTTTCCAACGAGGTCAATTTTCCAAGATCAAATCGGCCTCTTCTTGGGGCCTATCGAATAAACATCACAACTTTAATTATCTTGATGTCGATCGTTGGCCCACCGCCACCACCACCTTTTTAATTATTAATTATTAGTTAATATTAATATTATTTAGTAAACTATTTTTATATTATCTTAAATAATAATCAATTTTAATATTTTATTTATTAAAATATTATCATTCAACTTATAAAATAAAATTTTAAATTTAATATAAATATTTTTCATAAATTATAATATTAATAGCATATGAAAATAATAAATTATAATATTATTATTTTTCATGAATTATAATTTTTAATATTAATATAAATATTTTCATAAGTTATAAAATAAATATGTTTCATAAATAATTATTTTAACTAAATAAATAAATAATATTTTAACTTACTATAATTTTATATTTCATAAAATGATAAATTATATTATTAATTTTTACTTTTTATCCAAACTAAAACTTATTTATCGAATAAATCTTCTAAATTTTTATCGTCATATTTTTTATCCAAACACTACGAATAAACTTATTTATCAATTCAATTAATTCTTGAGAACTTACGAAATTTAAAATCATCGTATTCAAAAAATCGTTCACATAAAAAAGTTTACTTATTTATATATTTTTTTCATACTTAAAGTATTCATAAATAGAATAAACTAGAGGGGTGTCAACACGTTCAGATTCTTCTTTTTTGTTGCTCTCACTTTGACAAGTTTGTAATTGACCTCGTGGAGAAGAAAGAAAGAAATATTAAATAGTAATTTGTCCAAGTAGGATTTTTTTTTGCTTCGGCTGTCCATATGCATGTGGCCATAATCGATGATACGCAGCTTTTGGGATATTGAACTCCAACAACTACTAAGTATTCCAATGTTAAGTTTCATTAATAAAATTAGTTGGGTTATACTTATATTTATCTAAGATATTTTTTCCCTTCGGCTTGCTCTCATAAATTTATGAGTTATTTATTCTAATCACCTCTAAATTATCGTAATTTTTTGCATCTAATCTCAAATTATGAAATTCATTTTTTGGGTCCCTAAATTTTCACGATTTTATTTCAGTTTGATCCTTCCGTCCGATTTCGTGAACTTCTTGGTTAACTTCGATTTTTTTAATTTATAAAAAGGCCATCGTACCTCTGTCTTATACTTCTTAAATTCGTAATCTTTCTTTGTTTCTTTCGTAGTCAAAACCCTGTGCTATTTTTGAAATGAGATCTTAGATCTTCCGCAATCTCTTGTGTTCTTCGTTGGCGTTCATCTCGACCATCTTCGGCGTCCATCCTGTCATACAACATTGGCTTCCTCCGAGAACTTTGTTTTATGGAGTTGACCAAACTTTTGCCTTTTACCGTGACTCCTGAAAGTATTATTCTGACGTCTTTAATGTTTTTACTTTCTCAATGTACGTTTCTAAACCATATGGTCCCCCTTTCGACGAGTACATTCTTGTTCTATGATCCCTCCACTCCACTTCATCTGACACATAAATGATTTAGTGTGTTATGGTCCCCACTACATGTGCATCTTTGTTTTTTCTACAATCGAAGCACACATGCTCGTTTTTAGGGTTTCTACACTTTTTTAGAGTTTCTATAATTTTTTAGGATTTATGTTCTTAAACCTCCACTTAAATTTTTAGAGCTCTATTTTAATGTAGTTGCAAGTACACATGGAGTATTACACGTTAGAGATGCACTATGGTGGACATTTTATTCACGAGCCGAAAAGTTCTTACATAGGTGAAAAGGTTGCGTGGTTTGAAATCGTAGATCCACATTTGATGTCCTATTTTGAGATTCTTGACATGTTAAAATTCTTGATTTACCGCCAAATGTCTGTGCATATCACACTAAACCAAATTCTGATAATTGGATTCAAATTAAAATAGAGAATGATGTACTGAACTTATTTGCAAGTTTTGGTGGTAGTGGAAAAATAATTCTAATATATATTGAGACTGATGTTGATGTTCTACCACTACAAAGTGAGACTTCCTCAACTTATTTTGAGAAATTTGTAAAAAATCAACAACAAAGAGTACCTCAACATGATGAATTGTCCAAGGTAGCTCATCCTGATATTTGTGTTAGAAAATCTGCTGTAAATCCTAATATTGGTGTTTGTCAAAATTTTTCAGACAGAGAAAGTGAACATGAAAATTAGGTTAATCGTGATGAAAGTGGAGATGAAAGTATTGGTAGAGCAGTGAACATGGAGCAAACTTATGTGGTAGATGATGAGGACAATGACAACTATTGAGATAAATTGGAAGAAAATGGTCAGTCATTCTTCATCTTCAATGTAGATATGTCAAATCTCATATTAAAGTTGGATATGATATTTACAAATGTAAAATCTTCAAAGAAACATTAAGGGCTAATAGTAGGAAAATGTGTTATGAATTTTTTTACAAGAAAAATGAAAAAAGGAAGAGCTACAGCTATTTGTGCTGAAGATTAATGTCTTGGAGGATTCATGCCTTTTTATTATGTGGGACCACAATATTTCAGATAAAGAGTCTTAAAAAACATGTAGTACATTCAAGAAAGTACAGTGTTAGGAGTGTCAATTCTACTTGGGTTAAAAAATAACATTTAGATAAGTTGATGGATGATCTTTCATGGAAGGTTAATTCTACGAAAAGAAGAACACTTTGCTTATGACAAACAAGCAAATTTATAAAGCAAGCCACAAGGCAGTAGAAATGATTCAAGGAAACCATCGACAATAATTTCAAAGGGTTAGAGACTACTGTGCACAAGTTATTAAACACAATCCTGGAAGCATGTCAAGGGTTGGTGTGTTTAGAACTTATTCTAAATGTTCTCCACATTTTCAAAGGATGATTGTTAGCTTTGTTGCTCAAATCAAAGGATTTATGGGTGGCTGTCCACCAGTTATTGGTTTAGATGCTTGCCATCTAAAAGAAACATTTTGTGGTCATTTGATGAGTGTTGTCTCAAGTTATGTGAATGATCAAATATTTCCAATAGCTGTTGTAGTGGTAGAAACTGAGTGTAGAGAATTTTGGACATAGTTCCTTGAGCATCTTATTAAGGCAATTGGAACTCATGAAGAAAATGAATGAGTTTTTATCTCAAATCGACAAAAGATATGAATTATATATCTCACTTATAAATTACAACTTATTTCAAATCTAACTTCAAATTTTATGTTACTGCATAGGAATTTCTACAAACATTTGTCAAGTTAATGCCTGATGCAAAACATAAAGTTTGTGTGAGACACCTGTGTGCTAACTCCAAGGTAAAATTCAAGGGCAAGGAGTTGGAGATGTGGCCGTGGCGAGCTGTTGGGGCACACACTAAAGAGGATTGGAAAGAGACAATAAATACTCTAAAGACTTTGGATTCTGAAGCTCGCGATTACCTTATGAAGGAGTCAGTTGAGAATTGGTCTACATCATATTTTGGTGATAGTTCAAAATGTGATTTGATATTCAATAATATCTATGAGTTATTTAATCAATACGTGAATGAAGCACGTGAGTTAGAAACTGTATGACGAAAACTGATGATGAGGCATTGTCACGATCTCGATTTAACCCGTGAGTTAAACCGGAGTTCGCGACTCATTACGAACGATCAAATGAAATTGGGAATGAATGCGGAAACGTGATGTAATTTACTTTTTTTTAACATAAGAGTAAAGATATATCATTAAATAAATTACACAATATGTGATGATCATTTCAGAGCAAATCAACTCCCTTAAGTTTTACATTTCACAAAATGACTTTGCACATAACCAAACCTCTCGACATCCTAATAGAAAGATACGATGGACTCAAATATTTCCATCTTACCACGAACCCTTCAAATACTATCACCTCGCATGATTTCCAAGAGTTACTTGAAAAATATTAGAAACAACAGAGTGAGCTAAAATAGCTCATCATAGCCTATGTGTTATCAACTAATCAATTTGGAGGGACATAAAAAAGCATGCAATAATCATAATAGCAAAATAGGCATTTTTATATATTTGATAATTACATATAAACATACTAATCAGAAACATCACACTCAACTTGCAATCAATATCATATAAATCATATCAGACATATGTATGCAAATGCATCAATCTCATATGAATGCACGGATCACCAACTGACCAGTGATCAGTAGGTGGACTCTAGAGGTGGATCCCATCGTGATCAGCGATGTAGCACTTAGTTCCATTCTACCTTATCCCTTTCGGGGAACAAATCATATAGCGATAGGAGGACTATAGAGGTGGCCCCTATGGATTCTAAAGGTGGTCCCCATCGTAACTACTCACGATGTGGCACTTAGCTCCGGACTATCTCATTCCATTTCTGGGGATCAAAATGATGCATTGGATTCTAGAGGTGGCTCCCATCGTGATCAACGATATAGCACTTAGCTCCAACCATCATACATGCAATGCAGGCATATGCAGATGCATGATTCATCACATAACGATCATATCTCGAATACCAGAAGATGAATCAAACTCATTCAAACGGAATAGGATTACATCCCATAAGATGGCTCCATAATATTTCGCATATGCTTTACCAATGAACCATCAATTAATCAATCATTCAAAATATAATTTTCATATAAACTTGACGATATATGAATTTAATACATATAACAATTGTATCTCAAATATCAAAAGATGAATCATATCAAATACCATTTCAAACGAAATAAGATTGCACAAATCCATTCATGTCATATCACATATGCTTTTCAAATGTGCAATCATACAATCATTCAGATATGCTTGTCATCATTACATTTTTCAAAATCAATTCATAGTATATCCAAAGCATATTCAATACATATAATAATCGATGTCACACCGAATTCAAAAAGGTGAACACATAGAGTAGGAGAAATCAACTTACCTATAAAGGCTAGCAAAATGTTTCCCTTTCCTTGTTTACTACTTTATTCTTCTACTCCTATAATAATAATAGTAAGAAACATATTACTACTATGATATGAACACAATCCTATTACACATGAAACATAATTAATTGCTTACGTATATGAACCTTAAGTATTTATTTTTATAACTTAAGTAACTATTAAACATAAGGATTGACCTATTAATATAACATATTGCACCCATAGTAAAGAAAAATCCATATCTTCTTATATACATACCCAAATGACATCATTCCAATTTTCTTTACTCTCATATTACAAAAACATTATTCTGTAAAAGTTTCATTTCCTACTTTATTTTGGTTTGCTCTCATAAAAATCAACATTCAGCCTAACTTTTATGTTGTTTCTATGTCCTGACAGATTGAGTAACATTACTTTTATGATTTATATAAAATAATAAACATTCCCTGTTCTAGTAATTTTAATTTTTTCAAATTGTAGACATCCTAGGGTGCAAGTCATAAAATTACTTGAATTTCTCTCTATTTGTACTGAGCACAATAAAATTAACCAATACTAGCATAATCTGCCATAAGCTTCATTCTGACAGACTGAGTAAGACTCGGTAAAATATTTATAACTTTCGCTATACATATCATTTTCTAGTGATTCGAATTTTCCATGAAACCTAACTTCAATATCTATAACAATCTAAATTATCAAATAATTTCATGACATATTGAATTTAATACATAATTTATAAATTCGGATAACAATTGCGGCAGACAGAGTGATAGTACCTTAAAGATACGAGCATAACTTTGTCTACAGAAATCATATTAACTTGATTCCAAAGCTCAATGAAAATAGACTCATAGGGAATCAATAAGAATAAATTTCATAATTTTTGGATCACTCGAAGGTATTGAATTATGTAGCTAAACATTCGTGAATCAACTGAACATAGCTAGGATTAATCTTACCCATGAACAACATGTGTTTTGCCCCATGCTCAAGTAAAATCTGAAAATGAATGAGATGGGAAAGATTCACAGAAATCCTAATTAGAAAGATATGTAATTAAAATTAAAATAAATTAAAGTATGAACTCACCACAAATGAGAATCCTTAATTTCCTCTTCTCTTTGTCAAATTTCCTTCAACATGTAGTAAGCTCTCTACTACCTTTGCTATTCGGCCAAGGATGGTGAAAGGGGCAGAAAATGGTGGTAAAAAGTAGTAGTTGAAGGATAAGAATGCAATGGAAAACCGACTTACCAAGTCGGCCAAAGATGGGATCAAATTGCCCTTACTTAAGGCCATTTAAGTAAATGGTTTTGTACTTTTCATTTATTTATTTATATATTTATTTACTTAAGACATTACATGTAAATAAGGAACTAACCTCCATTTGGATTCAAATAAAATATTTAGAAAAATAAATAACTAAGGAATCGAAATCTAAATTTTTGTCCGAAGAACAAAAATCGCGATTTCACAGATTTTTCGATTTTGTGTCTACGTTTTACCTAAGTCATACACCTCCTAAAAATTCTTAAAAATCACTTTTAGAATCCTTTCATATATAGGAGCAATTACCGGGACTTTAATTTTCCGAATTTTCACTTTTCGAAAATCACATTTTCATGCCTTAAGTAAATTTCCATCATTTTCGCACTTTAGTTGATATTGAAGTGCAAGTCTTAACATCACATTCATAGCGATTACCAATAAGATAATATAACATCACATTCATACAACTAATCATGCATGATTAACTTAGGGATATTACATTCTACCCCCCTTAAAAAAATTTCGTCCTCGAAATTTAGCACATCTCAGCGTTGATATAAATATCGATAACAAATTAGACATATTTTGTTTGATCACGTAGGTTATTCAATATCATGATGTCGTTGTAGAACTTATAAGAAATTATTCCAAATGAACGAACTTTCTCTATTTAGTTAGGGATATGATAATGTCTTCTTTCATGTGAAGTGTCATCGTATTACTTCATTTAGGTGACCCAACTTGGATTTATTCTATAATTACATGTTATGTGAAATATAAAATAGGTACTCTTGAAAGTTACGCCAGTAGATGAACACAGGAAGAAGTTTAAAAGATATGATGAATTTATGTATACTATTATTAACATGGCCAACACGTCAATATATGAATCATGGTATCTCAAAAGAGAATCAAATGCTAAATAAAAGACACAACCATCTATTTTCAAATAGTTAGAGGCAATAGACCATGACTTATCATCTATATGGATCATTATTAATGCATAATTATTTATGAGGTTTGTAAATGTGACTTTTATTTCTTATTAGATTGTAATGATGAAATGTCGGTTTCATACTGCGATCGAGGATTGAAAAGGCGTCCCCTTTCAATCGCTCTTTCGCTAAGCTTATAATTAGTATTTCATGATAGCGAACTCTATGGTTCCACTCAAACCCTCGAACGATGACTAGAGGAGGCCTCACTCCAATACATCTTTCGATAAGCTTCATAATTCACTCTTTAAACTTTCAAGGTCAATTGATATACTAAAGTCGACAATACCAAGTGATTTATCACCCATTGATGAGTGACAATGTTGATTCCATCAATTGTACTAATTGATGTGGGATAGGCAAAGACAAACTAAGGATCAATTATAACTTGATCCTCAAAATTGGTAACTTTAAATCGATAGCAATTATTCAATGATCATCGATGATTTCAAAATTTGTAATGAGGTATAGTGATTCAACCACTCGACTAGTGTAAGATGTGATGGACAAGGGCAAACAAAAAAAATCTGTACTAAATTATTGAACTACGACGAATAGTGATCAATCAAGAATCATTAATGATTTCGAAATTCATATTGATAAGTGAGGAGTTAGCAATGATTCTGATATCAACAAAACTAATTCAAGAATTCAAAATACTTTGAAAATCATAATAAGGATTCACATCTACTAATGATAATTTACTGATCATAAATTGATTTGGATCCTACCAAGTAAGCATCACTTGTCAATATTAAAGAAATTTGATAGTTAGTTCTTCAACGCCTTATAAATGATCTAGTGGTGTTATTTTTTATTTCACAGATGTTTACAATTTCTTAAAAGATAGAAACCACATATCGTGACAATAAAATTATAATCTATTCCTCTTGCTAATTGTTACCACTAAATTTCCCTTAGCACATATGATCTTATTTCCCTTTAATGTTTTCTCAAATCTGAAAATGATAACTCATAGCCATATGTACTCATATCTAATGCTGATGAACCCAAACTTGTATTAAACAAGTATTTATATATCTATAATATTTTCTTAAAGACCATACTAATTAGACACGTTTCAATTTTTTTTTAAAGGAACACATTTCCTAACTTGTTTTTAGATTATTTAGCGCGACATAACTATACCTTCATCTATCGTTCCTATTCATAGATATGATTGAAATGTATCTCTACCTTGTAGAATATATATTTTAAAGTCTATATGTGTGGTGATCATTCAAAATTTCATGTGACCAAAATGTCTTGGAATCATGTCAAAACATAGGGTGCTCAAATTCATATTGCTCGTCGTTTCCTTTCTAATTTGAATATCAATGATATAAAATATATTTATTATCCGGTTACCATACATGTGAGTATATCTCTTCGTTTTAAGTATAATAGTATACATGATGGGCGATTAGTGTCTCTTCTGTCTAAATGTATTTATCACAAAACACAATGTTTAATACCACTAGGGACTTCGCAACATATCATCTTAAACTATAAACATCTCTTAACTTACGTGAAAAAAATCGCAAAAATTTAGGGACCCAAAAAATGAAGTTCGTAATTTGAGGTTAGATGTGAAAAATTACGATAGTTTAGGGGTGGTTAGAAGAAATAACCCTAAATTTATTTATTCTACATGAAAGATTCTATTTTTTCCGTTTGTTATCTTATACTATAATTTCCTTGGTCTTTTTTCTAATAATTTCAGCTATATCAAAAAATTCCAAAACAAATAAAATGCAAATTTTACTGTCGAACTTTTCTTTTGCTTTATTTTTAAATCATAACAAAAGTTGAAAATGTAGTTGCCCAAATAACAAAATTTAAGAATTTTAAAACAATGTCAACATGTGAATGGGGTATGTTAATTTTTTTAGTGTAAATTCAGAATTAATCCATAATGAAGACCTATTTCTGATGTTAACTTTAATATTCACGAGTTTGACTGTTTTAAGTACACATGAGATATGGATGATGCAAATTACAATGGCACAAGGGTATGTGGAAAAGCCTTTATTATTTTTAATTCTTATATATTTAAATATATAGTTAGAATTTTGGTAAAGTTACCCGTTCTGATGCTATGATACAATTAGAGAAGGTAATACCTCAAAAGTAGAAAAAATGATGAAGTTAAATTTATTTTATTATAATAAAACAACTAAACTGTCACATGTTGTTCTCACACTGCAATTTAAATACCAGGAAAAATAAAATTACACAATTTCCTATGTAAGTTTATTTCATTTCAACATTTATCAACCCACATACTTGAATCATATGAAGTATAATATTTGTGAAAAAGAAAACAAAAAACATAAAAGGACCAAAGAGGAAATAAGCAAATGTGGGGGACAAATATGAAAATATTAACAATTAGTCAATTTTTCGTTTATATTGTTATTGCAATATGTGACACAAGAGGTCACATAGAGATGTCACTTATAGCTAGTCTTTTTATAAGTTTATTTTTATATTTTTAAAATTACATATATTATAGGAAAGTGATAAAATATCTTTATTTTATGTTACATTTACACAATTTTCCATTGTACATGGTCTTATATATTAACATCAATCATTTTTATGTAGCGCAACACGTTGAATCCTAGTTCAAAGCTAAAATTGAGATGTACTAGCCTTTTCTTTTTGGAGAATTTAGTTTGCCCGGAATGAGATTTTATTCAGATCCAAGCTAGCAACCACAAGGTCGGTCTGACAGAGAACCCTGTCTAATTACGATGAATGTGTTAGAAGCTAAGTACCTGAGGCACTTCACTCTCAAGCCCGGTCGGAATGGAAAAAACTTAACAAATGGATCTTTCAATGACAAGACAAACGTTGGCGATTTAGATTTTATTATTCGCTCTCACGATTTTTCTTTCTACATTTCAGGTGCTCTCGCAAGGCGAAGCAGCTCGGCACTAAAGATTGAGACAAGGGTCATCTTGGAGGGGGTCAAGTGCAACATTCAGCATCAAAATTAACAGGCTACACATTAAATCAGATTCACAAATTCTGGTCCAAATTCTAAACGGAAGCCTCCAACCACCAAGAACCATACATCACATTATCTTAGACATTAGATCATTACTACTATCTCTTGCTCATTGGTGAATTACACATTTTAATCGGAAATCTAATACTGTTGCTCATTACTTTGCGAATTTTGCACGGCATTCAAATCGTGATGATTTTTTAGAGGATACCCCTCCTGTGAGGATCCTCGTATTTTGACAACTCAGGATGTTTTATCAATAGTTAACTTTACTTTTTGTGGAAAAAAAGAAGAAGATTGGATTAGATTTTAAAAAAGATATATCGATCATATTTTTGTCTACACATGGGAGAAAATGTGAGGTCGACTCCTTTTTTGTTTCTTCCTTTAAAAGGAAATATATTTGGCATAAACGTATAAAAAATTTTACCAACCCAATATAAATCTTGTTTTAGGAATTTTATGATTGAAGACATAAAAATGATAAAAGAAATAATATTCTGATTTTTTTTATCACAATCTGCCAAATAATCTTTTTAATGTAATTTTTGTCGTGAAAGAAGTAAAGCCCATTACGATTTGGGTTTCCCATTAGGGCCCAATATGGGATACTTGTGTAAACATGTAGGTGGGAAAAAAACACAAAAGGTCAATTACATAAATAGAAATTGGGCACACCCCAAGCAGTTTGATATATGATATTTATATTAAAGTTTTTTAATACCAAGTTTTTGCTAATTAACAGTTTTTGCAAGCCAAACACATCATAATCGATATCCGCATATAGGTAGTTTGGGTATGAGTTTTAACACTAACATAAATTCGTTAGTAGATTAATGAGTACGCATAGGTGTAAAGGGTTTATTTTTCATCATTTAATTAATTTAATAATAGTAATTTATTATTAAATTAATTATATATTTTTTGGATTAAATAATATATATTTTTAGGATAAGTTGATAATAAAATAGATTATCTAAGGCTAAATAAACTATAATGGTTGAAATTGAAGAAGTCATAATTGCTAAATAACTTGATAACGACAGATTGAATAATTCTATAATCTGAATCCTAATAACATTTGTTATTTAATAAATAGTTTAAACTAATATATAATTAATTAATTAAATTATTGTTTAATACTAATATACATTTTTTCTATTCCCAATTTATTTTTTCATAGTGTGTAATCCGCAAGATGCGTAAATGATATCAAATAAATAGACTACAATTTATTTATGGGATTAATGAATGTGTAGCGTCTCATCCGTGAAACATCATGCAACGTCTTCATTTTTTAACGTTGATTATAATTGAACGGTGTAGATTAAACATACGCAAAACCACTCTTGAACTCCTGAAACCGCTCCAAATATGGGTGCTTCTGTCAAGATCCGAGAACACCAGCAGCAGCAGCTCGACGACGCCGTTGTCGTCACCCGCCGTTGCAGCCATGCACAGACCACCTTTGGATGTGAGCGGCGCCGCTCCTCTGTCGATACCCCTCGTCGCGGTGTCTCATTGCGCCGACGGAGAGGAGGATGAAGGGGAACGACCTGAAGTCTTGGCTGCGCAGGGGTTGTCCCCTTGTAGGGTCGAGATCAGGAGATCGCAAATCTATCGTCGATCGGAGATCCCCTTTGCGAGGTCAAAGATTGTAGATCTATCATCGATCGGAGATTCCCTTTGCGAGTGCCGGAGATTACAGATCTGACGGAACCGACGCCGATCGGAGATTACAGATCTGTCACCGATGCGAGCGCCAGAGATTGCAGAACTGTCACAGATCGGAGATCCCCGGAGATTGCAGATCTATCGCCGATCGGAGATTCCTTTGCGAGCGCCGGAGATTGCAAATCCGTCGCCGATCGAAAATCCCCTTTGCGAGCGCCGGAGATCGCAGGCGTTGGTGGTGGCTGTGACGACCATCCTTGACTTCATCCTCCATTCACAACCATCAGGTGATCGGATGGAAGGAAGAAAGGACAGGTGGAAACTGGAAAGTGGTTTCACTTGGGGAAGGCAGTTTCAATATGAGTCATCAGATCCAACATTGATGATGAAGATGAAGCGTTGCACAATGTTTCACGGATGAGGCGCTACACATTCATTAATCCCTTTATTTATAATTCTGAAAACCGGAACAAAATATGTACTAGAGTCACATAAACTATTTTCCACTTCATACTTTTTCTTTTTCTCTATTCTCCATCTTTTTCCCTTTTTTTTTAAAACCTTAGATGCAGACATATATATGTTAAACCTAAATAATTTATTTCAATCTAACAAATATTTTAACAATAAAAAAGTAACATACTGTTTTAAAATCATAGTATTATATTTTGTGTCCCACCTTTTATATTTCAATTTAACAAATCTCATAGTAAGGACTTGAATCTTATACACTACAAGAAAAAGTCGTATTTCCGACGGCCCGAAATCCGTCTTAAATATCGACGGTTTTTTCGGCGGATCTTCCAAACCGTCGATATTTTCGTCAGATAATTTTCGACGGTTTAACCCGTCTAAAATTTCGACGGTGATAAATTCGTCGGAAGATTCCGTCGAAAATATTTATACTTCGACGGTTATGACCGTCGATAATTTCGACGGTTTATCTAACCGTCGAAACTTCCAGCGATCTAAACCGTCGAAAAATTTCAACACTGGTTGCGCATAATTATTGAACTTATCGACGGTTTTGACCGTCGAAATTTGAGACGTTCAAAGCAACCGTCGATATTTCGGCGGTCATAACCGTCGATAGTATTTAAATAAAATATCCTACCTTAATTTTTTTCGACGGCCTCAACCGTCGAAAATGAAAATTTATAATTTACACAAACTATGTATCTGTCGATGTTTTTAAAAATTTATCATTAAGAGAATCGACGGCTAAAACCGTCGATATTTCGACGGTTTAAAGAACCGTCAAAACTATCGACGGTTATATTTCGACGGTTTAAAGACCGTCGAAACTATCGACGGTTTTTCCAGCGGATTGGAGCCGTCGAAACACGAATTAATATAATATTATATTTACCTATGTTGCGGCAGTTTCGACCGTCGAAAAGTGGTTATATAAAAATCCGACCGCACTCTTACTTAGAACGTTTTGAACGTCCGTCCGCCGCCGCCCGTTTCGTCCGCCGTTCGTCCGGCCGTCGACCACCTCCCGCCCGAAGCTTCCGCCGCCGACCATCTCCGGCGCAAGTAGGTCCGATCCCCGCCTCCTTTGATATATAATTTCTCTCCTTCGACCATCTCCGTGCGGAGGCCAGATCCGGCCGCCATTCGCGCGCGGCGGCCAGATCCGGCCGCCATTGTTCCGTGGAAGACTCGGATCAGGCTTCGTCAAATCGTGTTTACAAAGCATACGTGCAGCCAGATGGGAATTTAGGGTAAGTGTTATTTTATGTATATCGAATCCTTATTCATGCTTTGATTCAGTCGTGACATTTTATAATTCTGTGTCCTTCAAGATTTATACCGTTGAAACCAGCGGCTGCAGCAGTTACTAAAGTATTGCGACATAGGTATACTGAACCGTGGCTTACATGGAGGGAAGTTCCTTATGCCAAGAGACAGATGTTATTTAATGAATTTTAGGTATCATTAGAAGCCAACATCATCATTAATATTTTTCTTCGTCATGCACATTAATTATTTTTAAACACTTACAGGCTGATGTGTGGTGGGAGCCCGAGCATACGGAAAAAATGTGGAAGGCTTTTAACTCTCGGTGCTCAAAGAGATTGTCCGCGATGCTTTCTTAAGCTCGAGCTGACGGAGAACGACCCAATTGGATCCCCGAGGCCGTTTGGATCGATTTGCTAGAAAAGTGGTCCACCGAGGAGTACAAAGTGAAATGCGAAAAAGCAAAAACCAGTCGAGAGTCCGACCAGGGAGCGTGCTTGCATTCGGGCGGATGTCTATCCACGAGCACGATTGCTAAGAAAATGGTAAGGTCTTTCTCCGAACTCAGGACAAAATATTATACTTTAAGAAAATGGTAAGTAATTTGCAAATTTTAAAATATTATCTCATTGCAGGAGAAAGAGACGAGTAGACCACCGACTCAGGACGAAATATTTCTCCGAACCCATCAGAAGAAGAACAAAGAATGGGTCTCGAATTATGCTCGGGAGACATATGTATGTAAATTTTTGTGCCTTTACTTTTTTCTAAATTGCAAGTTAATAATTAATTAACAAAACTTTGAAGTCGATCACCTAGTCGTCGTTTGTAGTTAATTATTTTCTTTATATTTCAGGAGTCTCATAAAATAAAAGAAGTTGATCATATTACGCAAGCCACGCAGGAGGGGACCACACCGTTGACCCCAAGACAACTTTGGACGGACCACGTCGGCGTGAAGAAGGGTCGCATTTACGGACTTGGATCTTCTGTGAGTGACACAGATATTGGATATGGTCGACGAAGTACTTCAGGTTCATCTCCTTCTACTATGCAAGAAATTGTGGATCAGGTGACCATCAAGATTAGGGAAGAGGTCAGACAGGAATTCGAAGAACGTGAACATCGTAACAGGGATGAAATAAAGAAAATGATGCGTGCCTTCATGCATGGCGAATTGAATGACGACGACGCCGAGGTAGATTCATATATAGTACATAATTATTTTTGGAATTTGCTTTAATCTGTTGCATCGTTGTACTCATTAGATTCATATGCACTTTGACACTAACTTAGATTTTACTCTTCATCCCTTTCAGTTAGATCTATAGACTTTCAAAGTTTTCACCGAAAATGAAGTGCAGACAGCTAGATCATGTAAATGTCAGTACTTAGTATAAACTTCAACATACATTAATGATCACTTGAATTGTAAGATACTATTGGTTGTAGGAGTTGCTTCTGAGTCGCTTTCCACAAATTAAAAAAGAATTCTTGCACAATATATCGGTTTCAGAATGTTTATTTTCAGAAATTAAACTCCATCCTCCTCTTTATTTAAGATGAGAATTGTGTAGCATGAAACAAACATTGTCACTGCTGATCCTTCCTCTCAAAGTGAACACTCAAAATGGTTTGTCCACAGTGCCGACATGATAGATATTTTTTTTATATGATGTAGAAGAAAATTTGTGCTTTCTTCTCTGAATCTTGAGTTCCAAATCATGCAGAAAATAAAATAAGCTTAGAAACATCAGGGAGTTCCTACCATTGGCTCTTGGGATCTTTGACAGCATCGTGATGGTGATTTGTTTGGTTAAAATGGAGTAGACCAAGCCCCATATAAAGCACAAATCCAATTATTTTGGATGATTATGCTCGATTTTGCTTCAATTTTGAGATTCGGCGTTAGCTTGTTAGTTTACGCATCTTCTATTGAATTTATCAAATTATGTTGATGTTAAATTCAAATAATGTTTTTATATTTTAGATTTTAGATTCAATTAGATTGTGATTACGCATCTTCAAAACTGAATTCATGTTTTTTTTGCATTTTATATGTTATAACTTTTACTCTATTTTCAATTTTGTGCAGTGATGTTTTGCGACGAAGATGATATGCGAATTGAACTTCAGCTCTTCGTCGTGACGAAGACGTTATGACGTTCAATTTATGAATTAAGCATGTCGTTCCAATTTATGAATTAAGCATGTCGTTCCACTATGGTTGACGTTATTGAATCTGTGAATTATGGATCACATTATGGATTATGTTTCATGTTTGGATACCCTTATGGCGAATTGAACTATCTGTGATGTGATGTGATGTAATTGAATCTGTGATGTGATGTGCTTTATATGTAAATTACGATATTTCAATCTGTGATGTGCTTTATAATTGAACTATCAAATGTGTTGTATTATCTAGGAATTATCTGTGAATTCATTATTTTTTTTAAATTTTACCATCGGAAACAGCTGAAATATTATAATTTTCAGCGGATTTTTTCGATACTTACCGACGGTTATTTCCGTCGGTACACAATTATCGACGGTCGTAGCCCACGAGTAAAAGCCGTCGATACTAGATTGTCGACGGTTTTAACCGTCGATAACATCGATGGTTCAAGCCGCCGATATATATTGACGGTTAAAACCGTCGATAGTTTCCACGGTTCAAGCCGCCGATATATATCGACGGCACGAACCACCGATACTGTCGACGGTTTAAGCCGTCGATAAATATCGACGGCTTGAACCGTCAATAAATATCGACGGCTCGAACCGTCAATACTATTGTCGGTTCAAACCGTCAATACTATTGTCGGTTCAAACCGTCAATATATATCGGCGGTCCTGCCCGTTGATAATATTGACGGTTCGCACCGTCGATATTTAACGTTCGACTGCCGCGTCCGCCAGCTAGACCGTTTGTAATACCGACGGTTCAGAAGAAACCATCGCAAAAAATTTGCGACGAGCCTTTTTCACACGATCATTGTCCGTCGAAAGAACCGTCGAAAATCGTGATTTCCGACGGATCTAACCATTTTACCGACGGTTAGGACCGTCGGTAAAAGGCAAATTTCTTGTAGTGATAGGCCACGAGTTCAAATCTTACTAATTCAACTCTTTTATTTTCTTTGTAACAAAAAAAAATATAATCCACCCAAAAGTTAGTAACTATGGGACAGCTTTGTGATATGAAAAATAAAAAACCGAATAACATTTCTTTTTTATTTTTATTTATTTCTGTTACCTTTTATAATATAAGAAAAATAGGGCCACACCCCACTGAATTATTATATTACACGTATTAAGATGAAATTGGTTAAAGAATAAGACAAACTATTTATTTAAGAATCAAGGGTGGTAATTAGAATATTTTATGAAATGGTCTTGGTATTAAAAAATTCTGAATGGAATCTGATGAAGATTTTTATTTAAATGGCTCAGTAATTATATTAAAATAAAAATTATATAATTATATATAAATAAATTTAATCAAACAAATAATTTTGCTTCTAGCTAAATTTTATAGATTTATTCTTCTTTTATTTTTTAGTGTTTATTATAAAATCATGTTATGATGAAATTAATTTAATAATAATATCTAGGTTTAGTTCCGAGTACTAAGAAATTGTGTCTTGCCTCATAATAAAAAAAAGTGTGGATGAAAATTTTTAAAAAGAGAGATTGTATTGTCTCAATAAAGATTGTGATGTAAAGCATTTAGTCCTTGCCCTATTTGTAATCAAGGAAGTGTGCTAGCGAAATCTCTGGAGTTCCCAAGTTTAAGAAGTCTAAGCGGAGACGTAGGCTAAAATATAGTCGAACCTCGTCAATAATCTCTCACCTTTGTGTTTGCATTCACTTACTCTCCTTCCTACTCTATTATGTATAAGGGTATTTATGGGTTGGACCTGACTTGTGTCAAGGGGGCCTGGGGGGCCGAATCCAACCCAACCCGACCCGACGGGTCGGATGGTCGTTTTACTCGATCACCCAAATTTTTTAATTTTTCTTACTATTTTTTATTTATCATAGAAAATATTATTTAATATTATTTTAAAATCATAAAATAAGTTTTCTAATTATTTAATATTATTTTTGCACTTAAAATATTTTATTTCAATTTTTAAAAAATTTGCAAAATCAAATATAAGCTTAAGTTTGAATAAAAAAGAAAAAATAGAAAAAATAAAAAAATCGGATTGATCGGATACTCAACCCGACCACCGACCTGACTCGACCCAAATCGGTTCGGGTCGGATTGGGTCATTAGGTTCACGGATCGCCTTGACCCGGTGAACACCCCTAATTATGTATGTGATTTGAGTATTATTGTGTTTAATTTCAAATTTATTGAATCAGTTTTGTGTTTTCACGATTTATTTTGTAAAATCAATATTTTTGATACAATATTAATATCATTTCTCTTGGTGCCTTGTGATCCAACGGAAGCATTATATAAACATATGGTAGAAGTCCCAACGATAATAAAGTACAATTCGAACTCCACGCATTATTGTAAGTCATCGATCCATAAATTAAAGCTAGTAGACTTACAAAAGTCATAAATAGTGCATAACGTATATCATACAAAAGACACGAGTTCATTTGCATTAGTTATCATGAGTTCACCACAAACCCAAATTTTCTCGTGTACCTTAGGAATTCAAATGCACAAAAGATCCACATCCAATTAGTGTATGTAAAAGCAGAAGAAATAAACAATTAAAATAATTTGCAATTAAATAAGCATGAATAACATTTAGAATAATACATCAATAATCAATTGTCAACTTTCAAAATCATGCCAAATTATGAACAATATAATTAGTTTATTTAATGCCTAATTTCATCTTATCAGTGGCTCAAACACTAATTAAATGTCAACTTTGTGCCTAATTGTTCTTATTTCATATATTCAAGGAATCGATTAAGTTCTCTTCGAAGTTAGATCTTTTGAGATCTCATTGATTAAGCAATCACTAGCAAATAATTTTTAACGAGCATTTCCATTCATTCACATTATTATCTTGTCTCCATGTCAATTATGGATAGCCAAATCATGTTACACCTGCACCCAAATATTACATATGTATCCATTACGGTTCAATTAATAATACAACAAGATTCAAGAATCCATCGATGTGTTCATTCCAAACATTACTTTAAACTTCTCTAACATGCTATTCGCCATCTAGGTGTGTCAATCATTGTAGCATAGTAACCATATCATTATATCGATGACTAACTCATAATATGAATTTAGCATATTCATAAGGAAAATATTTTTCAATTGATCATGAAAACATGATTAAAACAATTTATAAATAGTCATAAGCGCATCACAATTAATAAACAATTCATTACGACAATAAGAAAATGTCAAGCCTCGTAACAACATTGTCACATCAACCCTTATAATGTGCCACGCTTTTACCATCGGAGTGTCATGCTTCATTACATCCAAGTAATGACCCTATTAGTAGCGCTAAATTTTTTTTGGTTACAATTATGACTCGTGATCCCTATGTAATGGGTCCTACTATGGCTCATAACCTTACGTTCCATGCTCATGACCTATGAAACGCATGTAACATGCTTCAAAATGAGGCCAAATAGTTGAATATGAATGTCATAATTCATGACTAAAAGATCGCGGTTTGTGAAATTGTCTTGGGACACAAAGTTATGAGCCTTGAAGTTTTTTATGGCCAAAGTTTTAGTTTACAACTCTTGACTCTACATTGCATTAATCATCCACTTTCACGATCATGACATGACCCATGAAGTTTAAGTTTGAGGCTTGTGAAATTGGCTTGGGACACAAAGTTATGAGCCTTGAAGTTTTTATGCCCCACGTCATATTTCACAGCTCTTGACTCTACATCGTAACTTAAGAGTTATGATCATGCCCTTTCATGATCATGACATGACTCGTGAAATTTTATTTTTTGTCAAAAAATGGAGTTCACCATATTTCTTCTTGGGTCATCTATACATAATTTCAACACGATTTTGGCCTAAGTTTTCCAACAATTTGAGTTCCTAAACACGAGTTGCATTCCTCATTCAACATTCATTCAATCAAAACAAAAATAAGAACATCCCAAACATTTTCATTCCAATTTCAAGCCGTAAAGAAAAGAAAACGAGTTTACTCTATTTACATATTTTTATTCATTACGTTTTAAAAATTATTTTTCCTTGTGTTCTTCTTCTTCTTTTCTAACTTTTTCCACTCCCTTTCTTCTCCTTCTAATTCTTGCACACCTAGGGCACAAAGCATGAGTTTAATGGTGGCTGCAGAGGGGAAGAAAGATGGAGAGAATTTTGGAACTTTTGATCTCCCACCTATCACAACTTTTAAGAGCATTTTAGACATCTTGAAAATCTTGGTTCTGTAAAACATATATGAAAACTTGATTATTTTAAGAAAATAATAAATCTAAGTTAAAGTTAACTTTTTAAGAGGAAAGAAAAGGTTAAAAGCTAATTTCTTTTTATTGATTCCATTTAATTTTAAATTGCTCCGAAAAATTTATTGCTAATTCATAAGTACGATAAAGAGCGAGTAAAAATATTCAAAAAAGAACGTTTTAAAGCACAGTTTAAAAGCTATGAACAGCTTACCAGAAGATTTAACATATGAATCCAACTTAATTTAACTGATGAAGAAAAAGCTATGAACAGCCTCAGGGATTGTGAATTATGTACACACGCAGTACTTAAATTTTCCATACTGATCGAAAAGAACATTAAAAAAAATGTTGTCGTAAAAAAGAGGGAGGGGAGCTCCAGTGTCATGAATCATGTGCATTTTCCTTTTTGTGTCCTGTCCCGGATGTGATTCCACGGCAGGCGTACCAGCTCTTTGACCCAGCTCTCTCTCTCTCTGTCTCTCCCCCCTTTCTCTCTCCACTTTTTTGCTCCGTCAATTTAAATGCTCAAAATCCCTCCCTACAAATAAACCAGCGATCCATGATTCCATGTATAGATGCCGTTGCCTTTTTCCTGTAAATCCTATTCTTGTTCTTCCTCTCTCTCTTTCTCTCTCACACACACACTCTCTCTCCTAGATGCTATGATTTTTATTCTTTTGACAGTTCTGACTATTTGACCACTTTGAGGCAGGTCCATCCAGAGTATATAAGGTGCATGCTGTCTGTCGTGAGCAACTGAAACCAACGTCACCAACTCCAACTGCGACCCCGCGAAAACGACTTGCTCTGCATTGGAATGGCCTAAGGGGCCACTGAACAAACCTGTCAAAATTTGACACGATACGAATACAAGATAAATTATAATCTCAACTTAGGAAGGAGAGTCCGGTGGAGTGAATAGTAGTTTCTAGTTGAATTTAAACTTTTTTGTAAACATAAAAAATTTTAGTTAAAAATTTCATCTGTTATAATTAAATATATTATCTAGGACGATATCAAATTAGTCAACCTCATAATGGATAGAGACTCTAACTTATGATGCATAACTTTTAGCTTCGCAAACAATGAACGATCGATGTTGCTTTTTAAATATTGAGATGACAACTGAAAAAAATTGACATAATATGAAACTCTTAGCAGTGCAGAAGTTGAACGATGCTTACATATTGGGGTGGCAACTGAAAAAAAAATGATGAATACAAGATAACTTATAATCTCAGCTCGTTACCTAAGATCAATTAATTTGAACATTAAAATCAGATTAAGCATGAACAAAAGTCTCAAAAGCATGCAATGAAGTGACGACTAAAACAGTATGAATATTCTTGAAAAAACCCATACAGAAATGATGGTTAATCTGAAGTAATGGTGGCTCTGTTGGAGATCAAAC
Source organism: Pontederia crassipes (assembly GCA_030549335.1). NCBI lineage: Eukaryota > Viridiplantae > Streptophyta > Magnoliopsida > Commelinales > Pontederiaceae > Pontederia > Pontederia crassipes. The sequence continues at coordinate 62,679,871 of CM060196.1, read as the reverse complement.
CACAAGTAGCACCAAAAGGAAACGACCATCCTTTTTCTTTTCAGGCATGTCATCGTTCCCCTCCATCTGTGCAGACAGGGAAACAAATTTAAAAGCAGACTCACCACCATCATCCTTTTTTTCCTTTTGGTAGCACACTCTCACACACACACACAAAAATAAGCCAAGTAGAGCACCCAAGTCCTGCCATACGAAAGCAAAAGCACCATCCACTCTCCTCATTCTCTCTCTCTCTCGCTCCTAATTATAAGTTGCCTCCCACAGGACGATTCCCAGATCAAAATGTTCCTCCCTCATCTCTGCGCCTCTTCCTCCTGCTTCATCTGCATCATCCTCCTCTGGCTCAGCCAAAACTGCACCAAGTCGGCCGAAACCGGAACCTTCATCTACGCCGGCTGTTCGCCCAACAAGTACGACCCTGCCTCCCCCTTCACGAACAACCTCAACGCGCTGCTCACGTCCATCGTCGCCGGGGCGTCTCAGGCCTCCTACAACAGCTTCACCGCCGGGGAAGCCGACTCGACTCCTGCCTACGGCCTCTACCAGTGTCGCAACGATCTGAGCTCCGCTGACTGCTCCTCGTGCGTCCAGAGCGCCGTCAGCCAGCTCAGCCTGGTGTGCTCGGAGGCGTACGGCGCGTCGCTGCAGCTGGACGGCTGCCTCGTGAGGTACAGCAACGACGACTTCCTCGGGCGGGTGGACACCACCCTGGTGTACCGAAAGTGCAGCAGCAGCACCAGCAACGACGGGGAGTTCTTCCGGCGGAGGGACGACGTGCTAGCCGACCTGCAGAACGGGGTTGGCTTCAGGGTCAGCAGCTCCGGGACGGTGCAGGGTTACGTGCAATGCCTGGGGGACCTGAACGCCGCCGACTGCACGTCGTGCCTGGCACAGGCGGTTTCGCAGCTCAAGAACGCCTGCGGCTCGGCGTTGGCTGCAGACGTGTTCTTGGCGCAGTGCTACGCCAGGTACTGGGCTTCCGGCTACTACCTCCGGCCAACATCTCCAGGTGCCCACTCAAGATTCTCAATGTACTACTATTGTGTGTGTGTGTGTGTGTGTGTAAGATGTAAGATGAGAACTACATGATTTTATATCTTTATGTCATACTGAATTTTACAAAATAAGATCAACCAGAAATAAGTAATCATAAAAACCTCTTGAATATTTCGTTGAAACAGTACAAAAAAAGGAATGTAGCATTATACATTTAGGAAAATAATACGTGGTAGATATATGATTTGTAACATATCCTCAGATGATGTCTAGGCATTTTGGTGCTTGTTATGCAATATTTGAACTGCATAAAGTTCTCTGTAACGCATGTGTCAAGCAAAATTAGATGTTTCATCATTAAATAGCAGCCTGCCTTGTGCAAAATTCCAAAGGTTACACCCATCATCCATATCTTCCTTGCTTGTTTATATAATTATAAAACTTCTAGCAACTCTCATAAACAATTAACAAATCCTGGACAAGTATTAGTACTCATCAAGACCATGCTCGCCGATTAGAGTACTGACATGGCTTTAGTTTATTGCCACAGTAGACAATGGACGCATCCCACCTAAGCTTTGAATTCTGTTTTATACCATAAGATTCTAATATATTCCTATCACTTTTTCTGCTGCATCATCCGATGAATAGACATGTCACTTCTTTATGCTACTTTATTCTGATACCATTAGAGACCTCATCATCGCACTATCTAGTAAGATAACGAGTTAGCCCACTAACCAAAAGCATTAATTTTGATAATGATGTTATCAGCGACCTCTTTCTTTTTTTTCCATTCACTGGTCCCTGAAGGAGGCTATCACCCTTGTATGTTCTTTGGTCTCAGTAGACAACAGCTCTGTTTTGAGGTGAATGGTCATGGCCGCAGGTTACTCTGAGGATGACATTGGAAGAACAGTGGCGATAATTGTAGGCGTCTTAGCCGGGCTGGCCCTCTTTGTTGTCTTCCTTTCTTTTCTCAAAAGAACATGTAAGCCCTTCTCTCCATCACCCCATTTGAATCATTATTTACGACCTTTATAGGTACCAATGCCTTAAAATGCCTTGCTCTTTCTTGTTTCTTTTCTAACAACATGCAGGTTAGCAGACAAAGGGATCGAGTGAGGGCATGATACTTATCTATTCTGTTCTCGCGTCATATCGTTTTTATTCAAGAGAAACATGCAAGGCCAAGATTCTTTCCTGCTGATTAACTTTTGAACTAGTAGCTTTTTTCTGACCTTATCTTTGTTCATCATCAGTATTATGACAGATGGTAATAGTGAAACATTTTCAAGACTTTGATTAAACATGAATGTTCCATATTCCTAAAGTTAAAGTTCCATTCTGAAGGTCTATCGGGATAAGCCACCACCTTTTACATAATGCAATATTATTTATTCCCGCAGCTTCGGCCGATCATAGGTTCAGTGTATAGGATTAGGATCACAGGCGATAGCAGAAGCCTCTTGCATTGTTTCCCTGGAGACGCCATAGTTGCATAAATTTGCGAATGCCCTGGTGTACTTCATGCCATACTGAGTGAGAGAACCACAATGTGATTCAAATATCCGGACCTGTTTCAATCACGGTTGAAAACGTGGCCATAAGAAACAGGAACGTTCAGGGGTGGAAATTGCATATGCTAACCAGAATCTTACCATGGCCTTCAGACAATCCCAATCATCAACCAATGCCTGACCCTGTGGCCTCACCTCCGTCAGAATGGAAGGTCCAAGTTCTGGTCCAAAAATTTGTCTTCCAATAAATTCAACACTGCTGTCCAGATGCATTCTGTGCGATATCGTATCTGTGATTTCCTTAAGAAGCTCCTTCTTCTCTTCTGAGTTGTCAGCCAGTCGCTCATACTGCAAAAGGAAAGCCAATTAAGCGCTTGTCATTTCACATGCAACAAGTCAAGTAGTACTAAGCAATTTTTCTAAACTGATATCAGAAAAAGAAATGCAAACATCAATCAGATAAGTAACTTTGCACGGTTCACCCATTAACAAGTGTGATGGTACTCTCAGAAACCAGTGGTTACTTCGTTCCTCACGTTTTAAGCAAGAGAAGTAATGTTCATACTGTCACATTTACTCCATATATTTCATTCTTTTCAAGTATTTACTTGCTATGTCGTTTGTTCCGTTCAGAATAACTTTGCATACTTGACTGATTAACAAATGTTTTGCATGAATTATGAACCCAAAACAGGGGTCTTACTCTCGTCCACAGGAACAAAAGGTCTGCATCCCTCTGATCAACTATTCCATTCTGCAGTCTCCAGTGGAGACCAATTTCTGTGGCATTAGCATTGGCCGGGTCGAATCCCTGGAAGTGATACAGCTTTTGGGATTTCATGCGCTTGTCACCAAAGTCCATGACGTGTGATCCTTGTTTTGAATCGTTCAAGTTGGAAGTCCTTAGCTTCACCTGAATTAATCACGAAAATTACAAATTTTTACTGACAGAAGGATAGCAATATTAAAAGAAAAGGAGATAATTCCTGTTAATAGCAGAACTCACCGTGTGGTATTGTTTGCCAATAGTCTCTTTCTTCAGGTTATGACTTTCACTGTGAAGAAACGATTTAGAGAAATATATACAGTGAATTCACAATCTGGTTACTGGAAGTATAAGAGATCTCCAAATGTATTCTACAATGTCCAAGATCAAAATTTCAAGGAATACGCTAAAATACGTGCTTAATTAAAGTTTGTTTACAGTCATTGAATAGAGACAGACCTATCTTCCAGCCAAGCAACACTGTACAGATCGCCCAGGCACGTCTGGTATTCAGGGGGAGGAGGATCAGCCGAACCAGGGCAATACGTTGCCCAGCTGCTCTCAACTGCGTTCGCGGCTGTTGTCGCATAGATGTTCAGATTCTTGGGCAGCAGACCTTCAAATATACTGCCACTCTCACAAGCTTCAACGTAGATAACCTGTTCATCCAGCCATTAGCGCGCACAGTTATTTTACCTTGCCGTCTGCATAATAACATTTTTCAGATGCATGTTGTGATTCTTACCATTTCTTTGTAACTCTTCAGTGCGTGCTTCCTCTTCAACACCTTAATCAAGTCGTCGGCGTACAGGCTTTCATTGGGCATTACTAAATCAAGTGACGAGTGTATGAGTTTTGCTCAGCATGCAGAATTGATATGTAAGGATAAGGAACGCGTACTAACAAAGAACGCCAGGGCCTCCGTGATCTGTGTAGTAGATGAAGATTCGGTCGTTCGGTTTACTGTCAATAACTTTGCCACTTCCACCTTCCACGGCGCTCTTGTTGCCCAAAAGCACTGCGTAAAAGTTCTTGACGTTCACTTGCGGCCCTGTGTAGTCCTGTTAACGGCTTAGTTAACACCCAGATTTTTGGTGGTGGGAGAAGTAGGAATGCGACGGGCCTAATGAGACATCAGTTGATCTAAATGACTTGATGGAATAGTGTACCACTTTTTGAAGCTGTCAATTAGAAAAGTAGAACTAAGTTGTGGGAACGAGAGAGCACCTTAGGAACCCCGGCGTAGACGTCTTCGCCTTTGGGATGGTTGATGATGACCCCCGGCCGGGGATTCAACGGGTCGTAGGCGATGTCGTCGTACATCATCACCACGATGTTCTCCTCCTTGAGCCCGCCGCGCCGCAGCAGCTGATACGCGTGGCAGACGTCCGCCTGCACCAGAGAGCGAATTCGCAGCGTGGTGAGATTCTTATATGTCCACTTACCAGTGTAGTGACCTGCAAAGGAGAGCTTCGTCCCGAACCTGGTGGCGGTAGTTCCCGTAGCCGGAAGAGCCGGCCAGGAGCAGCGCCCACCTCGTTGGCTTCGCGTTCTCGGGTCTGTTCTCGGTCGACATGTCCTCCGACGTGTCGGTCGAGGGATCCCGATCGTTCGCCAGGCGGGCGCCGAAGGCCACCGTTGGAGCGATCAGCAGCAAAAGTAACAGCGCCGCGGGGACTGCGGCGTGATCCATCGCCGTTGGTCGCGTCGCAGTCGCGCGGCGATGAAAGAGGAGATAAGGAATTGAGGTGGAAGAAGAGGGTGGCCGTGAAGGTGCAGAAACGAGAAGGCGTGCAGGACGACTATATAGAGAAGAGTCGGGAGCCATGCAGCGGACGTGGCGAATGATGCGTGAGGTTTCAGACGGGTCCCATTTGTCTTGCCAAGTATGTTGCATTAGTATTACTTCAAGAAAATGTGCATGTGTTATGTCTGATTCATATATTACCACTTTTTTTTAAAAAAAAAAGAGAGAATAATCGCATGATAAAATAACGTATGAGGAAAACATATGTGATAAGCCCATATAATATTATATATATATAGTATAAGTAAGAAAATAAATATATACAATATATAAATGCTTCTCCATCCCCTCCCCCCACGAAAAAAAAGAAGATTCTGGCTGCATCACTGGCTCTTGAACTATAAATACAGTGCACCATAATATATCACTTGATTATAATGTACATATGAGTTTTCTATAAGTTCCAAACTTTCTTATTTCATCCGTCTTTACTATTTAAAATTTGGGCACTGAGTCATCGTATTTATTGTTTTTTCTCTAAAATAGATAATGCACGTTACTCAGCTACGTGATATGGAGAAGGCGAAGTGGCAGTGGCAAAAGCAAACTGGAAAAAGGAAGCTGGCGCAGAAGACAAAAGATAAAGAGAAGAAAGACTTGACAAGGTATTAGATTAAATATTTAACGCATTTATGCATATGTTATAAGAAAAACATTACAAAATAGAGGAGAAATTTTTTTATCACCAAAAAAAATAAAAAACTGTCATTAATAATAATATGTGATAGATGTGTAATAAAACTGTTGATCATAATTGATCAAGTAAAAAAAATTATGTCAAATCGATCACTTCTATAATCACATTTTTCATCACAAAATTGGTATTAAAATTTCAAATAAAAATTCAAAGATTGATATCTGTGATTAATTTATCATATTTTGTGATGATGTTCTTTCCACACAATTTTTCATCACTTAAAATGTTATTTTCTTGTAGTAAAATAAAACAAGAGGCTAATAATTTTATAACAGAAAAAAAAAACCACGTATATGTGCATAATAAAAGGCAATTATTTATTTATAATATTTTTAAAGCATATTATACCCATTGCACAATCAGCTTCTTTTAATTTTTTTCCTTCATTATATTGCCAACATAATTTTACATTTATATTATTTATATTATTTGGTTTGGATATTTGTTATCCATCTCAATTAACTAATATTGCTTACTTTCATCTATCGCAATGTTTTTTCATAAAAGTTAAAAGACGGTTTTCATTTTAACGTTTGTTTCATTTTATATTTATATTCTCATATGGATCATACTACTAGGACTTCCTTTTCATATGAAAAAAATATTTATAGTGGGTTCATTACACCCATAACACTAGCCGTTCAATATGACGTCGTCGTTGATGGGTTGGAACTTGGAACATTGCCAAAAGAAAATTAAAACATATCATGTTTTTAAAATACTTTTTTTTTGTTTCTTGAACAAAATTTTAAGGCTTTGACACCCAAACCACAAGGGGAAAGCATGCACAATACTTATAATTTCTTAGTTATTTTGTGAAAATATCTCTTGGACCCCAAATGTTTGTGATGCTTTAATATGAGAGAGGGCCACGAAAGATACCATATAGGGCCGGGGCCTGGGGGCCGGGGCGTGCACTGGTGCGCCCCAAAATTAAAAAAAATGTTGTAAAAGGAGAAAAAGTAGTCCAATGGTAAATTATGTTAACGGTCAACCAATTTGTTGCTATTATTAAATAGGAAATCTCTGGTGCATCAGGAATGGTCGCGCGGGGCCTCGAACGGCCTCATCGTCACCGATCTATCGTGAGCGGTCTCGAACGGCTAACGGTCTGAACCGGCCGTGCGTAGCCAATTTTTTATTAATACCGACCGTCAAAAAATAGACAACCGACTGAACTTCAGACGGCCACGACCGTCTGAACTTTCGATGGTCGCAGTCGTCGGAATCTTTACACGAGTAGAGTCGTCGGAGCTTCTAATGCCCGACCGTTTGAACTTTCGATTGTCGAAGCCGTCGGAATCTTCACACGGGTAGAGTCGTCGGAGCTTCTTATGGCCGCAGCCGCCGAAAGTTTTGACGGGGTACAATCATCAAAAATATCGACGAGTATTGCTGTCCAAATTTCTGACGAATTTTCCATGCCCATCGAAAATATTTTACGATGAGCATTTTTTCGACGAATTATATCCGTCGAAAAATTTGATTTTCAACTAATTTCTCATAATTTTCGACGATCGCAACTGTCGAAAAAGTCAAATTTTCTTGTAGTGATATGAGACGTGTGACCTACATGCAGGGTGGGGTGTCATCGATGATGACAGTGTGCAAATGGGGGCGATGCCCCCTTTTTTCACATTGTGTCATTGACGGTGCGAGAGGGGGCAATGTTGACAATTGCCCCTCTCCCCCATAAGCGATGGCACTACTCCCCTATCGGCTACACACAGAGAGGGTGATGCCCCCTTTCTCGTGGCACGTCACTGACGATGCAAGAGAGGAGGCGACATCGAGGATTGCCCCCTCGCCCACGAGCGATGTCCATGACTACAACGATTCCCCATGAATGACCTCGTCGCTCAGCAATAGAGCCCCCCCCCCCCTCCCTTGATGGAGGAGGAGGCTACTATGCGCGGAGCGGTCTGATGTCCCGATGTCGATGCCGACCTTCTCCTTCAACCATGGATCGAGCAACAATAGACGTCTGAGAGCAACGGACACTACGTCGATGTTGATGCCAACCTTCTCCTTCAACCATGGATCGAGCAACAATAGCCGTCTGAGGGCAACGGACACTACGTCGATGTTGATGCCAACCTTCTCCTTCAACCATGGATCTAGCAATAGCCGTTGCTGCCAAGGCAACCGACAACCATTGTGGAGGCCAACCAGCCATCGAGGTGTTGGAGTCCATCATCGTGAATGGGTCCAACTGGTCGTCGAGGTGTCAGAGTCCACCGTGAATGGGTTTGAGTATTTTGGGTATAATAGTAGTTTTTGCAGGTTTGATCTGCACCATTCAAGAAAAATGGACGAACGTGATTAGATCACTGCACGAAATGGGCGTTGCACCTCTATGATTCCCATATGTATGTGTGTGTATATATATATGATTAATAGGTGGTAACACTCCTTGGGTGAAACATGATGTATAATCAAATATGGGCTGTTCATTTTAGATCTACTGTCTAGATTACTTTCACATTTTCTTTCTCTTTTCTTTCACATGCGCTCTTTTTCTCTCTCGGGTGATGCTGCCGTCACTAATGCCTCCTTGTGTGACCTCCTGCTCCAAGCGTCGCCCCCTCACGAGTGTTGCCACTGGCCCCTTCCTGCGATTGTCGCCCCCATCCCTCGTGAGCATCAAGCCCTTTCTCCGATCACCACTCCCCCTCCTTCCCTTTCTCCCCTGCCCTTTGATCCCCACCCTGCATCGTCTTGATTCGTGCAACCTCGAAGTCAATCCAGATCTGCCTTGATCCATGCCACCACGTCGTCGCTCCGGATCTGCTCGATCTGTGCCACCTTGCTGTCAATCCCGATCCACGCCACCCTAATTTCTCCGCCCCATCATTCTTGCTTGTGTTACTGACTGCCACCGCCAATCGCCATTTCTAGTGTTGCATACAACAAATCTTGCGATTTAATCTAGCCAAACGGTCTAGATTTAGGCATTAAACACAATATTTCACCAAAGGGTGTTACACCATATATATATAAGGTTTAATGTTTATGTGAAACACCTATTTTCAGCATACATGTGGAGTTGCTTTTGCATTGTCCATTGTAAGAGTAATTAGGATTCTTTTTTTTATATAATGGTTTAGTTTTAAATGATCCCAGACATTGATTAAACTTGGATGAATACGATTCATCTAATCAAATAGGTAGGTACCTAGGTTTTCTCTCTCATCAAATGTCACTTTGGAAATGTTTAATAAGTTTATTGGAATTGACTCCGCATGAATGGAATCTCATCATCTGATGGCGACACACTAGCAGACGAAGTCCTTATGTTGGTACAAATTGCAAACTCATCTTTTCTTTTAATAATGGTGCCTTATATTTCTAATCATTTAATGTTTTGTCTCTTTGTACACTGAATCCATTGTATTGTTTAAGGTTGCACTTATAAATTTACCATGTATTGTATTATTTATCAAATACCATTGTAGAAATAACCATGCGTGAAGTGTTTTGCAACTTTCTACAGTTGTTCGATAAGTTTAATTAGTGAAATATTTTGCCATATGATTGGGTATTTTCCATCAAGTTTGTTCAATAAGTTTAATTAATGAAATATTTTGTTTAAAATCTTTTTTATTCTCACACGTGAATTGAGTGTTTTCCATCAAATGGAAAGATAAAGCAAAATTCTCATCCATCGTGTAAGAAAAAAGGAGCTCTCATTCATCAAATCTTTAACATGTCAAAAAATCTCTTATTCATTAATGTTTTCCTATGTCATTGGCATAATCATCCGTTAAATATTTTAATATGTTAGTAGCATACTCATGTAATTAATAAAACTTATTAATTGTTTCTACAAAATTCTACTTGGTTTTACATTCTAATGACTTTCTTCATAGTTGCTGGCCTTTGTTATGAATAATCATATGGATGCACCTAATTCACAGCCACAAAATCAACAAAATGAAGAAGTTGGAAACATGCAAGAAGGGTATATTCTATAATTTATCACATCTTTTATACATTTTTGTTTATCTCATTCTTTAATATTTTTATCATTGTGTTCAAATCCAAAAGATGATATTCAAGATAACAAATCATTTATTGGTATGTAGTTTAATATAGAAGAGGATGCTTAGTTACAATTACTACAACACTTATGACGATCAATTGGATTTTATGTGCGTAAATATTGCTCTTATAAATCAAGGCAAGGTAGGATGCTTATACATAAGGATCTCAACATAAAAAATGTTAAAAGAAGAAGAAATGTGAGAGAAGATTGTGGTGCCCACTTATATGTTAGAGTTGGAAATGATGGCAAATGGAAGGTGAAGAAGTTCCAATAAGAGCACACATATGGTCTTGCTTCTTCATCATGCATTCATACAGCAATTGTCATTGTCAAGTTCTTCAAAGTTGTCATGACATATTTGAGAAATTGTGAATTTCATTCTTCTAAGATAGATAAGTATCTAAATATGTCTGGTGAGACATTGGTAATATCTCAACAGTGTATACATCATTTCAAAACATTACATAATTAGTTGTTGGGAAAGAATGCATGGTTGTGATAGACTATTTTAGGGAAAAAGGATGACGATGAAGGCATTTTCTTCATATTTGAGATCAATGAAAACAATTCTGCAAGGAATTTATTTTGGGCTGATAATGGATCTCAAGATAATTATAAGATATTTGGGGATGTTATAGTTTTTTATATTACATGTTAAACAAATAAATTCAAGATGCCATTTGAGCCATTTATAAGAGTTAATCAACATAGACAATATGTGCATTACTAGCGGATGAAACTAAAGATACTTTTATTTTATTATTTCAAATATGATTAGAATGCATGAAAGAAAAAAAAAAGCTTGTATGTATTATCACTAATCAAGATATCACTATGGGCAATGCCATCAACAAAGTCTTTCTTGAGACACGACATATCTTTTGTATTTGGCATATAGTAAAAAATGTTTGACTCATCTTCAAGATTTAAATGTGATGCTTAAAATTTATAACAAATAAATTTGCTAGCAAGTGTACTAGTCGTATCAAATAATAAAATAGAGAATATAGTGTCGAACTTATGAGAAATTAATTAAATCTAATCTATTCAAATAATTTATTAGGAGAAGAAAATGGTGTTGTGATAAAATAAAATAATAAGAAATAAAATAAATTAGTGTTGAGCCTAAAAATTAGGATGATTAAATATAATGATTAACTAGCATGAATCACATCACGATGTTGATTGAATTATAATGATGATGAATAGATTCAATTCTTGAGACGATTTAGGATTACCTAATTTAATAACCTATACGTTAAGTAAGTTAAACTATCTTAATTCTCGTAAAACTTAAGACTATAAACAATGAGTTAATATTTAGTTAAGAAAGATATTAATATGCATTAATTTGTAATTCCTAAACTAATAATTATTCTCGTTGGATGAAAACTGATAGACCGCACAAAATCTAACACAAACAATGAGTTACTAATTTTGTGTTATGATTGCTTCAACTTTACGTTAAGAATCGATTCGCTGAAAATTATCAAAACCTAAAATTAACTAACCCAAATCTGGTTTATAGTCTTATATCAGAATATAATAATCTCGATAAGAAGCATTAAACACAACAATCATAATCAAAAGAAACTGAAATAAATATATTAATCCAAATATAACAAATAGATCATACAATTTTCTCAAAAAGATTAATAATCTCTATTACAGAATTAATTAGGCATAAAAAGTATGAGTAAAGAGCATCCAAACAATGATTAGAAGATAGAATTCTTCGCCTTCGATGATCTCTGGATCGCTGCAAAACACACGCGCAGAGTTGCTTCGCAGTTTTTCCTGAATAAACACCAAAAAAGTCTGAAATTTATCTTCTGCAATGTAGCACAGATCCCTGGTCTTGAACACCTCCAAACACCGCCAAAAACACAAGCACACCTTATTCTATCTTTTAGGGTCTTTATTTATAACCTCCAGGGGTCTCAAGTATTTTCGTAGAGTTTCGATTTGATTCGAAGTATTTTCATGTTAAAATAAGAAAATTCGGAATATACTTTAATAGGTCTTTAAAACCATTTAAAAATCTTTCAAATCTAAGTAAATATGTTTCCTAATCATCCTTGAGGCTTATGATAAAGTTTGGGTTCGATTTGGACTTGAAATCTTCAAGAAAAGTCGAAGAAATATTGAAAATAGTCTTCGTAACGACCCATAATTTGGATTTAACGACCATTGCAGCGTCCAAATCAAATTCGGACTCCTTTTCACAGGCCGTAATGGTCTGTTCATGCCCCTGCTGTTACGGCCGTTACGGTCATATAACGGCCCGTTATATTCGATTCAGTCTTGGCAATCTTCACTCATTTTCACTTTTTGACTCCATTTTAACTTCGATTTGGGTGCCGTTTGTTTTTGTGAATTCCTAACTCAATTCTCTTGTTTTTTATGTAATAAAACATATAATTTGGATAGATTTATATTTTTATGAAATTAAAGCAAATAAAGCCAGAAAATGATGCATTCTATATGAAAAGGAATCAAAATGTGATTAAATGCACAACTAATTATATATTATATTTTGCATGCATCAAAATGTCCCTGAAAACTTTAACAAAGAATATAAGTATTGGATTCGAGAGTCATCGAGCATCCAGGAATTCGAAGATAAGTGGCTGATTTTGAAGTAAAAGTATAACATTACAGAGAGCCATTGGTTGGCACCACACATGTATAGCAAACGACATCAATGGGTGCGAGTTTGTTTGAACGATAATTCTGTGCAGGTATGCAATCTACTCAAAGATCCAAAAGTATCAATACTTTTTTAACGATTTTGTGAATTCCAATACCACATTATTTGATTTTGCGTATCAGTATGATTTAGCTCTTTCTACTCGTCGTGAGGCTAAAGTGCGAGAAGATTTAAAAAATTTGAATGACCTTGTTGGCCCATCTTCCAAAAGTTATTTATTTTATATTAATTATTATTGTACTATGAGTTATTATTATTGATATACTATATTAATTATTTTATACTATTTTGTGATGATAATAAATTAAATTAATTTTCCATACATCACACTTACTTCCTTTTATTTTCTTCTTTATTTTCATTTTAATACTTTCCTTTTAATTTCCATTAATTCCCCTCCCACATTGATTTCCCACATTTATTTCCTTTTTAATTTTTACATATTCTTAATTCAAATACTTTCTCATTTTTTACCTTCCTTTCTAACATTTTATTTCCTATTTTTACTTTTATTTTCTATTTTTTTCAATTTAAATGTTGAACCGAGTTTTTCCGGTTTAGTGGTTGAACCGCTTTTTACTGGTTGAACCGGTTTTTGGCCGATTTAATTTCAATTCCATTTTTTAAATTAATTCGGACCGGACCAGCCATCGGTTCATGATTGAACCGATTGAACCGACCGATCCGGTCCAATTTTAATAACCATGTTAAATACTCTCTAACTTTGTTCACTTTTTCAGCTCTATCCTCCAACTTCATTTTGTTATTCATCTTTTAACTTGTTTCACCAAGTATCCTTCTGACCTGTGATCGACCGTTACTCCATTGACATTGCGTCTACGTGATGATTTTTTCTCTCTTCCATGAAAGCAAATAAGCGATGTGGCATCATTAAAAATAATCCTCTCCCAACACCGACACATGCAAGAAGAGGAAGGGGGGGAGGGGTGGGTTGGCCCCCCTCTACGACCTTTGGTGAGGTCGCGGGGGGTCACCCTCTCCCTCTGCAACCTGCACTCTCCTTCTTCACCTTTTCCTGCATGTGCCCACGCGAGGAGGGACCTAACATGTTATTGAGTCTTGATTGGACAGAATTTTTTATATAATATTATTTATGATAATTTTAAAAGATATGGTATAATTTATATGTATGTAATATATCATTATTGTACTAATTCCTTATTAATAATTAAAATACCAATATAATATAATAATTATTTAAAAATATAGTAATGATAAATAGCCAACTAATGGGTTATTATTACATTATTTTCATCTATTATTTAATGATTATAGATATTACATTGATATATTTTATCTTAAATTCTCTAATTTTGATTTAACTTTTCATTTTTTATTATCATTTTTATGTCATTTGGTAGTTTCTTTTTAGATATTATTCAAATTTGAATACTTATCTTTTTGTTTCTATTATTATTTTTTACATCCCATTCTTTCCTTTCTCTTTAACTTTCCTTTTAACACTATTTTTTTTCTTTTTTAACTTTCCTTTTCTATAGTTATTTTTAAAAATTATAGCACAAATCGGATTGAACGGATTTACCGATTTTTCTTATTCAATAGATTTTTTGCCTATTCAAAACTAAAAAAAATTGATCAAAGCTCAAAATCCCATCAATAACATTGCAATGACCATAAAAAGAATCCAACAGTATCTATTAGCCTCCACATCAATCAGTGATGCCATCTATATTATTAAAGTAGGTTAAATTTGACCTTTTTTGGACTCGAGTGATAAGAGGCTCCTCCTCGTTTAACTAAAATTTCGAATTTGAGTTTTCTGAAGGTAAAAAATTCTTATTGAAAATTTTACTTGTCATTGTCAAGTATACGATTCGAAGCTGACTTTCAATTTATGGATAACGTACTTTTTAGCACTGTGCAAATTAGATCGTCGATACTTCTTAAATATCGGGACTGGTTTAAAAAAATAGATTAAAATTGTTAGAAACAATGTGCAGTAATTGATCACACCTATCGAACACTTTGCACCCAATGGCTGTGTTCATAATCGTATATATCTTAACTCCCCAGCCCTACAAGGGTCATCTATCACATCACCATGTTGATCTAGGAAAAACACCTACTAGTTACCAATAAATAATAATGGTGCCTCTTGAGTGGCACCAAAATTAAATGAAGTCGCCTTGATGCCACCCCGAAGTGTCGAACTTGAACCCAACACGTGCCGACATATCTCAACTTGTGCTTTGTATCGTTGGGTGACTCGAAGTAGCACGTGGTTTCGTTACACAAGATATGACTGTTCATTCAAGATGTAATAAATCGCAATATAAAGTTTCAACAGTTATAGCCTTTTTACGTTATAAAATTACTAATAACGGGGTGAAATGGAATGATAAATAAATTTTACTCAAATTTTGAGTTTATTTTTTTTAAATATAATTTTTTTATTAAAACTTTCTTTGTCACTGTGATTTATAAAAGATCTAATCAATTTTTTTAACTCGAGGCGGACCAATCTTTCGACACGTGATTAATGTGCTTAATAGCATCATACGAATTAGACGTTGCTTCTAAATACCGACAATTGACTATCCAAAAAAAGAAAGATTTTGTCCTGGGAAAGTAGTTGATTTAGAAACAAACTTGAGAAATTTAAATAGAGATAAAGATCAAGTTGGAGGAAAATTATAAATATTATCGAATTTAATATCCGTAATTATAATTTAACGCAAATACTAAATCACATTAAAATATCGAAATATGATATGCTACAGATATGAAATCATTTAACATCTAAAAATTTGAACCGTGTGGCCTTCTAGACGCTTGTGTTACCTTGACTAAATTCGAGTTGATAGTTGACGATTTTATTTTGACAAAATATAATATATGAATGACAATTTTTTTAGATAAAATAATTATACTAAACTTGCAAATAATTAAAAAATGTACTTTTTAATGAAATTTACGCATCCAACTTCACATATCTGACCATTTTAACAGCTACATCACAAGGTCCATGTTTCACACCATGCGATGGTCGGATAAATAATACGGATTATCCCCTAATGTTAAATCAATATTTTAATTATCTTTCAACTTCATTATAATTAGATTGTTATGAAATTTTATTTTTCTTGTACACATCTTTCTCCTTATCCGTGATAGCAAGTTTCTCAATCATATTACTGATCTAGCATAATATAAAATAATAAAGCATTATAAAATTAATAATAAAAAATAAAAAATGATAGCCACCAGCGTCGTGTCGTGCAATCTCGCCGATGCGCGAGCTCGCATAGGGGACGCAGCCAAGGCACCCTTTTGCGAGCTCGTCGGCATGCGAACTCGCACGGAAGGCATCGGATCCCCTTTTTTTCTTGCGCACAATGAGGGAAAAAAAGGGGGCGACGCCATGCTGACGAGCTTGCACAGGAGGCACCGCCCCTCCAAATTATATATATATTTTATTATATCATGTTAGCACCATAATTGAGAAATTGATTATTATCGGTCAAAAGAATTAAGTAAATAAGAAAATAAAAAATTGAGAATAAAAAATTGAGAATATTTAATTACAAATTAAAATTAAATAATCAAATTATTATCGCACCCAAAAATAAAAAATAATCCATGTAATTTACCCTGCGATGATTAATCCGTATTTACGGACGTTTTTTAACGTCGCACTAATTAGATCACACTCGCCGATTGATTAAAAAAAAAAAAAACGTCCCCCATATGCCGCCGGATCCGGCGGCTGAGCCACCACGCACCATTAACTTCTCCGGCTTTGATTCCGACTCTCTTATCCACCATTACATTAACTTCACTTACAAGTCCAACAATCAACTTGGACCATGCATCCACATGTCCATTAATTTATATGTTTCCTCTCCATAATCTCCTCGAACTTTGCTAACAAAAATAATTGACAATTGCGCATTGGATCCACAGCTCCCAAAGAAAAAAAAAATCCAAAAAAAAATAATATTGAAAAGTTGATTGAACTATCACAGTCTTGATAACAAATAAATAAGTTGTCCTTGAGTCGAAACGAACCAGATTGAATATTTAGATTTTCTTATTTAGCGTCAACGCCACTGGATAGATTTAAAGGTTTTAATTTAATTTTCGTTACTCCTACGTATATACTCCTTTATTTTGTTGTTTATTGTTATTTTTTTTATCCCGCACATGGACTTCGCGATAAGAAAAAAAATAGGTTCATGGAAGTCCGATACTAGTAGCATCGAATATTAAAGATCTTTCCTAAATATAAGTCGAAAAAAATATAAAGTCATAAACCAAGTACTCAATAATTATAAAATATTATCAGCAGAGTGAATAACAACTCTTCTTCATCATTCAAGTAAAATTTCGAATTCAAATTTATGAACATATATTATAAAAAGACTTTTCGGATTCTCAAATAAATTGACTAGTAAGAGTAGAAAATACCACATTGCGACCCCTTTAATTATTAGTACCTCAAGGTATTCCATTTAACAGTGTCCATTAATTGTAATCGAAAAAGAAAAGTTTAATCGAAAAAAACAATGTCCATTAACTGAGAAGCACTACACAAACATGTTGCGGAAATGAATCGTAATGGAAACTTTACGTAGGAGGAAGCGAGGGACTTCACTATGATCTCTACAACATGCATGCATGCATGGCAGCACGCCATGAGGCTAATTAATCGACCTAACTAAGCAATTTAGGAGCACCAGATCCAATTAACTAGTTAATTAATCTTGCTGGCTGGTAATAATCAGTAATTAATTATCAACCTCCAGCTTGCATGATCAGAAGCTTCGCTTAAACGGCACGCGCGTCGCCGGAATCCAAGTGTTTCCGGCCAGGAAGCGCCCCACCGTGAACGGGCGCACCAACGAGGGGCGCCTTATGATGTGGTATCCCGGCCACCGGACCCGCCTCGACATCCTCGCCCCCGGCCCCGTGTTCCCGTACTCCGCGTAGTACAGCGTGTTGAGCGCGAAGCCCCCGTTGAACGGCAGCCACCCCGCCGGGTCGATGAAGCTGTCGATGTAGTTCTGCATGTAGATGGTGCGCGAGTACTCCATCCACGGCCGCCCGAGGTACGACTTCACCGAGTGCCGCTGCGGGAAGAGGTCGGTCGCCGGCTTTATGGTCGACGACTGGATCACGATGCCCGTGTTCTGGTTCGGGTCGGTGCGGCCTTGCGCCGTTATCACGTTGGACTCGCCGTGCCGCGGCAGCCTCGGGAAGATGTAGCAGTTCTGGAGCACCACCGCGGCGTTGCCGAAGATGAAGTCGATGGTGCCGTAGATGTTGCACTCCCGGTAGAACTGCCTCTGGGAGTAGACGTAGAGCGTGTCTTGGTACCCTTCGATGCTGCACCGGTAGAAGGCGGAGCGGTCGGACGCCGACAGGAGCGCCACCGCTTGCGACCCCGGACCAAACGTGTTCCTGAACGTGATGCCACTGGCTATGAATCCATCTCCAAATACACCTATATTTAGCACCAGCAATTAGTATAAAGATTTGATTGATCGATAGATTACTTGGCCAAATGTACGTGAAGGTTTGCGTATTTCTTACTGAAGGTTGCAGAACTAAGAGTGGTGAAGCCATTAGCCACGCTTCTACCTCCGGTTATTATGGTCTTTCCGATGCCGTCGCCGACCATTGTGAGATCGCTCATGCTGTTTACCACCTGAACAATCTCGTTGTACACACCTGCCTTTATGTATATCACATACCTCGCCTTCTTCTTATTCTGCATCTGCGCCGCGGCGGCGTCGAGAGCCGCCTTGATGGTGCTAAACCTCCCCGAGCCGTCTTTGGCCACCACGAAGTCCGCCTGCGCCGAGAGCTGAAGCAGCTTCCTGTTGGCGATCATCATCCAGCTCGAAGCCTCGCCGCCCGCACGGTCCGATGACGTCCCCGCGTCCGCCTGCGCCACGGGTCTGTTGATGGCGAGGCAGTTGCTGATGACGTCTGAGACGTTGTAGCCGACGACAGGATCAATTATCACCCGGGAGGCGCCGACGTCCTCGAAGCTCTTCAAGCAGGTTTCAAGGTTGGTCAGCGCGGCGCTGAGCCAAGTCTGGGAGTCGAGGGCGTCGCGCGGTCCGCCGTCGGGCGGGTAGATGGTGCGGTTGAGCTGGATGATGGTGTTGCCGTAGAGCTTCCAGCAATCGAGCCACGCCTTCCTCGCCGGCGGGTCGTCGCTGCAGGTGTGGTTCTGCCTCTTGAGGCGTCCCTGCGCCCGGACAGCGAGGTCGAAGGCGACCTGGAGGGAGAGCTTGTAGAACTCGGTGCTGTTCTTTGGGACGTCTCTGTTTGCGTAGCGGCCGAGGTAATGGCGGCATGGCTTCGGGTGCGGCGTTCTGTCGCACCAGTAGTCGATGTCCTTGCTGCCCGCCGGCGTGGAAATGGAGGTAGGGAGGTGGGGGAGGAGGAGGACGGCGAGGAAAAGGAAGTGTGGGTGCAACTGCATGGCTTGGTGCATGGACATGAGCGCTGGTGCAAGGTGCATGATTTGTTTTTGTAATGGTGGCTCTGTCTCTTATGTATGTAATGATCGATGTGTGATAGCTTCGATGCTTCTTTAAGATTAAGCAAAGGTTTGACCAAAGTATTATTTTGTTGCCATTAATAATTATATTGCTTCAGGAAGCAATATATATATATATCTGTGTAAGGTGGTATTATTATTTTGTTATTAATATATTATAGTACGTAGCTTAATGTGAAGGTTGCTTTGCAGGAGAATACATAGAATATAATCTATGCTTAAGTAACCTATAGAAAGTTAATTAATTCATATCATTCATGTAAAAAGTAATAAAGTCCATTTTAACTAGGGCCCAAGTATTGCGAGACTAGTAAAATTTCAATGCCAAATTTTTTTAGACCATTATCTTTGCATTATATAATATAAAAATGTCAATAATCAAAGTCAAAGAATGAAATTGTTCTAAAAGGAGTGACATTGAAATTTTATGAGTGACAATAAGAAGATCCTTTAACTATTATGGAAATTCTAATAGTTAGTATTCTAATAAAGGAGTTTTTTAAAGAGGCAGGAAGAAAAGAAAAAGAATGAGTGTAGTATCAAACTTCAAAAGTTTACAAAGAGTATATCAAAATATTTTTCTCTCACCACTCTTCATGATCACTGTTTCTACCTCGGTGCTCAATAAAAATTGGATAATTACTTATTGTTGACTCTTCTATGAAAATTAGTTATTTGGATAATTACTTTATATGTCAGGCAATTTGTTATTGCAAGAATTACTCTACGGGTCAAATTTTTTTATAAAAAAAATCAAATGACACTAAGTAAGAATTCTTGAATCATATTATTCATTTATTTACTTTTAGAATTAGGGCATACAATGTATATTTAATAAATTCAAATTTTGATGACTTTGTAGCAATAAAATAAGATTTTCAATTTTTAGCAAGAATGAATGATATAGTGCATATTGTATATGACTCATGAGTCACATGTCAGGATCAAATAATTTAAGAGTCGGATGATTAATATATTGAAGAAATAAAAGCTAGGCTATCACTACTAGAAAAAACGCTAATTACCCACGGTCCGGACCGTCGGTAATCAGCTCGAAAACCGTTGATAACGTAATTACTGATAGTTTTTCAGTTAGAATCGATCTGTCAAAAAAACGCTCGTCGCAAATCGATTTACGACGATCGAAAAAATTCGTCGAAAGTACCGGCGGTTGGAACCATCGGAAAAAGTACCGACGGTTGGAACCGTCGAAGTTTCTGACGGTTGCAACCGTCGAAAAATGCCGGCCATTCGAACCGTCGAAAGTTTTCGACGGTCGCAGTTGTCGAAACTTTCGACGGTCATCGCAATCATCGAAAAGAATTTTTTAAATATAAAAAAGCCGGCCGATCCGGCCGCCTGGCGCCCGGATCCGGCCGCTGGGGGCCGGATCTGGCGCTTGGTGCCCGGATCTGATCGTCGATGCCGGATCCAGACCGCCGGCGCCCGATCCGGGCCGCTAGGGCCGGATCCGAATCCGAGCCCGTCGGCGCTCGATTCGGGCCGTCGGCGCCTGATCCGGGCCGGATCCGGCCGCCAATCGCTGACGGTCAATGACGTCCGGTCAGAGGCTCGCCGGCCGGGAGTGAGAGAGGGAGAGGGAGAGAGAGGGAGGAGAGGAGGGAGAGTGGCCGACAGAGGGAGAGAGAAGAGGTGGGAGAGAGAGAGAAGAGGTGAGGTATATATTGGATTTCGAACGACGAAAAAGCGGGAAATGAAAAAGAGAGCGGGATAACGAAATTTTAATTACCGACACTTCTGGCCGTCGGAAATGTATATATTAATTATTTTTAAAATTACCGACGGTTGTGACCGTCGCAAATATTTAATTGTAAAAATAAAATTATATATTTAATTATATATAATATTTATTTTTTATTTTACTGACGTTTTGAACCGTCGCTAAATATTACCAATGGTCGTAACCATCGGAAATAGCGATGGTTAAGACCGTCACTAATTATATTAATAAAATATCTCTTATATGATATTATTATATATTTACCGACGGTTATGACCGTCGGAAATTGCGGCCGATTTTGCGACGGATGGATATCCGTCGAAAATATCGACGTTCCTAATCATCGAAAAATTAAATAATAATATAAAAAATTACGTAATTTAATTTTTTTTCATTTTTGATGGTCGTAACCATCTGAAAATTCGTCAAAAAAATTAAATAATAATATAATAAATTACATAATTTATTTTTTCATTTTCGACGGTCGTGACCATCGGAAAATCCGTCGGAAATTACGACGGATGGATATCCGTCGAAAATATCGATGTTCCTAATCGTCAAAAAATTAAATAATAATATAAATCACTTCCGACGGTCATAACCGTCGAAAAATCCGTCGAAAATGAAACTGTCAAAAAATCCATCGCAATTTGCGACGGATTTCGAACCGTCGGAAATTGCCCTTCGAAAAATCACGATTTTCTTGCATCATATTATTCATTTATTTATTTTTAGAATTAGGGCATACAATGTATATTTAATAAATTCAAATTTTGATGACTTTGTAGCAATAAAATAAGATTTTCAATTTTTAGCAAGAATGAATGATATAGTGCATATTGTATATGACTCATGAGTCACATGTCAGGATCAAATAATTTAAGAGTCGGACGATTAATATATTGAAGAAATAAAAGCTAGGCTATAGTAGCAATAAATTCATATTCGTATTGAGTGATCTACACTATGATTTAGTTGTATGAAGGCTTTACAATAACACATATAATATTTATCATACTATATATATATAAATATATATTAATTTTCATTGTATAATGGAAAATTCATTATCGCTTTATTAAACATAGGTATATTGCATCATCTAATGACTACGTATATTTTTTTTTATTTTGCCTATATCTAGCTTAAATATAATTATATATATGAAGGACATAATTATTTCTAGAAAAACTATATTGATCGTACCTAATTTAAATATAACACATGTATGAAGGAATAACTATTTATAAAAAGATATTACTAAACTTTTATTATCTTCCTTTCCCCTTAATTACTTCATCAAACAATAGCCTCTTTCTTTTCCCTTCCCACAAATTTCCTTTCTTTCTGCTCATTTTTTTTTCTTTAATGAATTTTGAACCAAATAGGCCCTTAACGAGCGTGCCCCTACCCACCCCACTCCCCTCATGTCCCTTGTTTATTAAGACATTAGATTAAGAACCAATGATGTGAGTATAAACTAGTCCTTTCATCTCTTAATAGTTGGGTTAAAAAAATCTAAAAAGAACTAGTCTAGTTAACAAAAAAAGAAAGTTAGATCCATATTCCTCCATAGGATCAATGCTCTCTAGTTCGTGACTCATGTCATTGTTGTCATTGACCTCATTTTCTCATCGGCACCTCAAGTTTGCTTTCATTGGGTTTTATAGTCTTGGCCCTGGAATGTGAACCTAGGAATGGTGAAGTCAAGATTGTGGATCCTTGGCCGACTGAAGCGTTTTCAATCCGTCTTCTTCATTGTCCTATCGGCGTTCGCGTTCTCACGCTTGTGCCCACCTTGTATGGTGCTGGCCTCGCTAATGGGGATAATTCTATAGATTGTTTGGAGTTTTAATTAATGTTAGTTGTGACATTATTTGCTTATTTTATGTTTAATAGACTTATATTAGATATGGAATGGCTGTTATGAAGTACTTTTGATTGACATCAAACTCATAGGCTCTCATATAATTTACAAGAATGTTATAGTGTGTGACTTAATGTTGATGATTCAGACTTGATTCTTTTGAGTATATACATCAAATTTTATGAGAAACATACTATAATTATTCAGGATACTTTTACTTTCTTGTCAAATTAACTACAAAGGGGATGTAGTATACGATTTCTATACACGACCCTATGCGAAACATATTTTTTCTAATCATATGTTGGAATGAAAGTTGCTTTACCTTGATTTTTTTAGTATTTCGCCTTATAAAATCAATAGTTGCTTTACCCTAATTTTTTTATTGAAATTTGTGACAAAAAATTTAGATGAAGTTTTAGAAAGAAATTGTGGCATATGGATGTAGTGAAATAGATAAGCGGGTCAAAAAAGTCAATCCATTATTGCAAATATTCCTTTAAAATCAATGAGCTTACTATCACAATTTGTTATACGTTATCTTATTTGTGTGAATGCTAAAAGTATACTAAGAAATGTAAGAAGGATTAAATTTGGAGTGAAAATTTCTATCACAAAATGAATATAAGAAGAGAAGCTATGTCAAAAGTGGAAAGAATAGCCATAATAAAAGAAAATGCCCAATGTTGATGGTAATATAAGTTATCCATGTTATATCTTGATATATATTTTATACTTTTATTAATCACCTTCATTTGATTAATGAGATACGCAATGAAACGAAGCAATGCCACCTTAGCTCACAAAAAAAGCTATGACTCATTAATTATATCACAAAATGACATCAAGAACATGTAATATAGTAGGTTTGTCTCGATCTTTTGACTCTTTTACTATTAACAATTATATAATGTTGTCCTCGAGTAATTATGAGTTTGTAATCACACATCCAGCGTTAAAATGTTATTGGTAACATTTTTCACATGTCAAATTTGACTTGCCAACTAAGAGAGAGAATTATATTAGACAAATGATACAAATAAATGACTTCATAACTTCTATGTCGATTTATGATGATGTTACGAACCACGGAGACTCTCAGGTGCATACATACTATTATAGGTTTCATTTTAGACATTGTTGTTTATACTATGCATGCATAGTCTATCAACAATATGCTCATTAAGTGCAGAAGTGCATAAGTGCTCGTCAAGAACGTAAAGTGGTCATCAAGTGCAGGGAGTCTATGATGAAGGAATCCAAACGAGGTTAAAGCTTAAGGTGTCCATGAATTGCAACTACTTTCTATTTCACTATCATCTACTTAGAAAGATCTCAGAAAATATCTTGAATTGAATATTAGTATATGACGTGGCTACACTTTTTGTGATTAGAGTTACGTCTTCATTCCAAAAGTTTGTGCTCAAAATTTGATATTGAGTTGCCTTCTATTTCCTTTCTTCTTGGAACAATGATATCACTGACTAGAGGTATCATTCCTAAATATTACTATGCTAGTTGTTGCTAGACCTTGAAATTTTGACTATTTTTCTTGTTTAACAAAAAACACTACTATATTGTACTTCTATAATCTTTTTAGATTTAATTAAGTGGTTACATAAATTTTTGACAGTTCTAAGAGAGTGCATACGTTTGATGCCTTGCCTAGTTTTTATTTATTGAAACATCAAACTCATCAAGAATATGATTGACATGATGAATGATATCATGCGTACACATATAAATCACAAATCGTACACTGCACCTATTGTTGCAAAAAGTATTTGCATGTTGCATTGCATGGAATAAATAGCATCATTAACTTCACCATTTTGTGCATATCATTGCGAACATGCTTCACAAATAATATATTATTTACCCAAAGCACCTATTATCACGAAGCACCTGATCTTATTAATGGTCATGTAGTAAGCAGAGGCACAAAAGGAGAGCAACATATATAATTTTATATTTTTAACATTCCCCTCACGTGTCAAAGGGGGATTTTTTTTAATAAAAGCTTAATGGAGTTCGAATTCTTGACTTCTGGATCTGATATCATGTTAAAATTGATGTGCTAATTAATTTTTCTAAAAACTTAAATCGTTAGAAAGAGCAATATCTATGATTTTATATTATTAACACCCCTTCACGTGTAAGTTGCTAATAATTTTGGTCTAACCCAGTCCTCCACGTGGACATCAAAGAGAAAATATTTTTTTAATAAGAGCTTAACGATGTTCGAACTCTTGATCTCTAACTCTAATACCATGTTAATTTTAATGTGCTGATCAATTTTAAAAAAAAACTTAAACCATTAGAAAGAACAATACTTATGATTTTATATTCTTAACAGGATGTCGTTAGGAAGTGCTTGGGTTGCGGCCAACAATCGACGATGGAGTTTAGGGGAGACGCCAACGAGAGAACGAGACCATCGATGACGATGGCATGAGACATGAACTGAAGAGTATCGCTATGGAGGAATCTAGATGTGATCTTTTTGTTAACTAGATTTCTTATTTCTTTTTATTTTTTAAAACCAACTGTTAAGAGATGAAAGGATTGATTCATATGCCCGTTGTTAGATTCTTAATCTAATGACTTAATAAATAGGGATCACAATGTTCTCTACTTCAATTCTTTCATTTTATTTTTAAGAATAAAATACCATCTTTTAATTTTAATATCCATATTTTTATTTTACATACCAATATATTTTTTATTTTGTATAAAATAATTAATACTTTTATACTAAAGCAATATTTGAAATTTCTTATTGTTTGAAATAAATATAATAAATTAATTATCATTGTTAATAAATAGTAATGAATATATATTATATTATTATCTCTATTTTTTTGTCATTTCATAGTTATATTTTAACTCGAAATTTTTATTTATTAGATAAGATAATTTGCCATTCATTAATATTATTTGATATAATCCTCTAGTTAAATAATTGCCCTTTAACTAAAATGTTAACTTTGATAAAAAAAAGACAAATTAGTTGAATAAAAAAATATGAATACAAAATTACATAAAATATGGCTATATAGTTACATATACATACATACATACATACATACATACACACATATATATATATATATATATATATATATTAGCTTTTCATATATATATTACCTTTTCGGTATTCAAATTATAAGCATATAAAAACAAGTTAAAGCTAAATCATTCAAATTTTAAATTTGTTGATTAGAATCATTATTTTAGATGACATGTGCCTAGATGTGATGTCATCTTCAGAAGCCTCATTCTCTATACATACATACATACATATATACATACATACATACATACATACATACATACATATATATATATATATTCAACATTGTGATAACATTTTCATGTAATTTCAAAAAATAAGTTCTTGCATTGTGCTATAATATGATATTGGAGTTTATGGATATTATTTAAATCTTAATATAGTAATAAATTTACATACGAGCATATACAAGTTCTTGAATTTACATGTCATTGTATCCATGACATTTATTACAAATCTATTATCTTTTTTTTCAAAAAAGTGGTATTTTCATTTCAATTTTTCTTTCAAATAAATCCTTTATCAAGTTTAATTGTCTACTAACATATTTTCTCTCTCTTGTTAGAACATGAAACTATGTGATCTTAATTTGGATGAATAAATTTATGATCCATTTTATGAAATAAGGAAGTCTAAATATTCAAAAACATATCTACCAATTTTTTACTACATAAAAACAAATATAATATCTTTAATGCCCCTTACCTTCAAATTTAATGTCCCTTATATTCCTTTTTTGTGAATATGTTTTTTGATAGAATAAAATAGAAACATAAATAATAAGTTTATTTTTATGTGATTTTGATACTTTCAATTTAACTTGGAAGTAAATGGAAATTTAATTTTTTTGATATCAATGTTGTACAAATTTAATTAAGAGTTATTTTCACCCTAAGCTATCACGATTTTTCATATCTAATATCAAAGTACAAACTTTTTTTTTAATCTCTAAACTATTGAGATTTTTTTATTTTGACTTATGTCAACTTTTTTGTTATATTTAATTTTTATCATTTATAAAAAGTAAAAAATACTCCTCCCTCCAACTTTATGTTTTCGTTTCGACCTCTGCAACTTTGAGTTGACTTTTCATATGAAAAAAATGAAAGATAACGAAAAAGTTGACAGAAGTCGATGGAATGATCAAATTAAAAAAATCACGATAGTTTAGGGATTTAAAAAAATAAATTCGTAGTTTGGAGTTATATATGAAAAATTATAATAGTTTATGGGTGCTTTATGAAAATAATGCTTTAATTAATTTAAATAATTTAGAGTGCGTCCACTGCATTATCATTCAACATTACTTGGCATTACCTCTTATAAAGATTATCACTTATTAAATTATCAGCAATGTACATTACCTTATTTAATATGTATAAGTAATCTATCTAATAATTCATATTAATTACTTATTAAAAAATAAAGATTCATAAGTTAATATTTGGTTTTTACTGATATACCCCCTCATCAAAAGAATCATATTTACATATATAATTTTTTTAACTTCGTAACCTCAAATCACAAATATATATTCTCACCTATAAAATTAAAATTCATAAAATAATTACTGTATTTGTTAAAATATGATATTAACATATCCATAATAATTAACTAAAAGTTATTTGATTAATTTTATAATTTATTTAATTAGTTTTTATAATTTATTTAATGATTTTTATAATTATTTAAATAAAACTATAATGATAAATTTGAAAAGTGAAATTAAAAAGATTATAACTCAGATGATAATATGAATTTGCCTCTCCTCCCATAAACAATTTACATTGTCAGTTCATAGGTAATGCGAAATGCTTAGGCAATCTAAATTATAAATTATTGAACATGATAATGTGATAGGCCGAGATAATTCAATACAATATTATCTGATAATGTACAAAGATTGCCTGTAGAGAAATGTCCGCTTAGTATGAGCTTAAAACATTGAAAGTGACTAACCTGTAAACATTTTGAAGAAAATATTGTCTTCCATGCTGAGAAACTATTTGTTATTTTTCTATTTGCGACAATTAGGAAAATATTTATTAACAAAATTATCTTTTATTGAATAAAAAGATATAGAAAAATATTTTCTTTTCTCGGGTTGGTACAATATTATATATCTACAATATCTATAATAATAAATAAGGTTATTTCCATAAATCACCTGTAAACTATCATAATTTTCCACATCTAACTTCAAACTACTAACTTCTTTTTTTAATTCCTAAACCATAATAATTTTTTCAATTTAATCCTTCAGTCAACTTCTGTCCATTTTCTTGTTAACTTCATTCTTTATTTAAAAATAAAAAAAAAGAAAAACACAAGGGTGACACCCCTTGCGATCGCTGGCGATGGCTTGCGAGGAGAAGGGGGGGGAGTGATGGGACGTCCAGGGCGATCTCGCTGGCGATGAGATCATGGGAAGGTGACGCCCATCGGCAACGGAGCCCTCACTCAGCCTTAAGTGAGGGTGGGGACGGGGACAGGGCAGGACTCATCCAGTAGCGCGAGGTGAGGGTCGGGGGGAGCGACGGACGGGGTCGGAGAGGTAGATGGTGCCAGAAGGGGTGGATGCATGGATGCCATGGAGGGAGACGAAGAAATTGATGAGGGCCTCTGCGTCAGAGTCGACGGTGTGCTTGGCCCCAGCCAAATGGACTTGTTGCCATCGACAAAGATGGCGAGGATGAGGGACAACCCTATGATGAGATGGTGGGCGTTGTCCGCCCCTCCCTCCGCATCTTGTCGACGATGCACGACAAAAAGGAGGGACGAGTGAAAGGGAGGAGGAGGGGAGGATCGCAGTGAAAGGGGGAGGGCGTCACCGACGAGATCGCGGGGGGCGACGCCCCCCTCACACCGCGGGCCATCCACGACGGTCGTAGGGGGGCATCGCCCCCTTACGGAGAAAAAGGAAGTGAGGGTCGATAGGCGCGACAGAGTCAGAGAGCTGCGAGAAAGGGGTGGATGCATGAATGCCATGGAGGGAGACAAAGAAGTTGACGAGGGCCTCCACGTCGAAGCCCCCTGTTATCGTCGATGAGATCACAGGGGCATCACCCCCGTGCGGGCCATCGTCGGCGATCGCAGGGGGTGTCGCCCCGTGCGTTTTTCTTTTTTATTTTTAAATATTAAAAGAGATGAGAGAAGGGATAATTTCAACTTTTCATATATAAGAAAAACGAATTCAACATAAAAGTGGACAAAAGTTGATGAGAGGATTAAATTAAAAAAAAATCGTGATAGTTTAGAAATAAAAAGAAAATTTGGAGTTTAAAATTAAATGTGAAAAATAGTGATAATTTATGGGTAATAACCTTAATAAATATGTACGATAAATAAAATAAATTCGCAACAATTTGTTAAAGCATAGATTTAAGAAAATTTGCAAAAAAATATTCCGAAAGTTCTTACTATAAAAAAAAGAAATCACAATTTCTCATGTTCATTTTGTAGTTTTGTTTGTCACCTTACAAAAATTATAGTGGACTATTAAATATGGGTGGCAGAAAATCCCAAATCCCAAGGGATTCTTCATTTGGAGGTCCCTTTAAATTTTGTAAAATCAATTTTCACCTCTTAAATTATAACTAAAACTTTAAACAATGTTAACTAAACCCTAAGGGAGTATTTGGTATATGATAATGATAAGAATAAAAGCTTATTTTAATGATAGCAACAAACATCATAAGAATAAGATTCATAAGAATAAGATTTTTTAATCTAACATTATTATTGTTTTATGTTCCTTGTCAGCAGAGTGAAAAAAGAAAAAAAAGTATGAACACTCAATTCTTGACAAAAACAATTTGTTCTGTTTTTAATGTAGAAATATTAAATTATCTAACCAAATACCCTAAGATATTTGATTATTAGAATAGGACAAAGTATTTTGCTTAATCTTGTCAATTTATTCTCACCACGAGAGGACATAGATGGAAATAAAAATACATTCATGGAAAAATGTGAGATAAACAATGTTTAATCTCATGCTTCAATTCCCCCCCAAAAATTACTCTTCAAAATTAATAAAATCATATTTTGTGAATAATAAAAAAACCAATCATTCTGCCAAACAAGATAATTCTTTTTTAAAAGGTGAAGAGTAAAATTGCCATTAAAAAATTAACCTCATCAGTAGTGCAATATTTAGGTGCTATGTGGTTTCAAAATAAGTTGAGAATAGAGGTTTATTCCATATTATTCTCTCAAACAAGATAAAAGAACTTTCCAAAAAGGTGAAGTATAAGATTTTCATTAAACAAAATTAAACTCATGAATAATGAAATATTTAAAGATAAAATATGCCACTAAAAACATTCTTGATCCGAAAGTAATTAATTCATCAAAATAATTATTCATATCCCAAGAATAATTATATATTGAACAAACATCATATATTTGACAATTAGTCATAATAATAATTATTTACAATTGAAATTAAAATAAAAATCTGTTGTTTGCAAACAGTGAATTCAAGAAATAAATAATTTTTGCTGTCAGGAAAAATTACTTTACTAGAAGCTTCGATTTAAAAAAAAAATCCCTCCGAGAGTAATTATTCCATGAAAATAATAATGAAGCCGAACAGCCCCTTAAATCCCTAATTCAACGCATCAGCACGCCGCTCCCCACCCTACTCGGCTACTCGACGTTTCATTCCCGCAGCTCCCGCTCCAATCGCCGTCGGGGACTTTGTCGATTGTGTTCTTCGCCGGACTCCGTCACTTGTTTCACGGTATGTCTTTTTTTTTTTTTATCTCTTTTTCAATTTTTCCTCCTTCCTACATTAGCATCGATATTCATTCTTCCCTTGCGAAGCTCCTGCGCGCACGACGGCGACGCAAGAGGGCGCCTCCTGAGCGCAAGCACATCGCCTTCCTGCGCCCGTGCCAGCCCGCTTCCTGTCCGTGGGTGGGTGGATGGGGTGGGGTGGGGTTAAAAGCTTTTGAATGTTCAAAACTTCTCGTGTCCGGATGCTTCAGAAATTGAACTCTGAAAAAAAAAAGAAACTCTTCTTGTTGTTTACCTGTTAGAAAAAAAAATGATAAGATTGACCCCTTGAGTTAAAACTCAAGTATTACTCACAGTGAATTTTGGTTATTGTATTACGCACAAATTAGTTTCGAGCTGTACTCTGCAATCTGCATAGCTCCCCCGATTAGGCCATGCAGTGGATGGCGCGAGATTGCCGCTTTTACATGGCTGGTAGTCACTGGATCGTGAAGGGGGAAATTAGCAGACAAGAGGTCATCCATTCTGCTCACTCACCAATATCGGTGATCCACTTCTCTCTGTTGAAATTGAAACTGTTATAATCAAGAAGCAATAATTTCATTAATTTGTAATAGAATCCTATTGCAAAGAAGCAAGTTACTTTCACAATGTCAAGATCAATGTCTGATAAAAAAAATTCTTCGCCATATTAGTTTTAGAAATCAGTACAATCTCTGAACATATTATCAATGTATCTTTGCCATATTTGTAAAAGGCGGAATGCGGTAAGATAATGTTACCAATGTATCTTTCATATATGTTGAATGGCAAATACATTACATTTCACAGCTTTAAATGATGGGAAATTGAGGGTCCCATTGGGGTCGGCTTTCAATTGGCCCCGTCTCAAGGACGGGGCAGGGATTGGCCAGCGAGGGGCCACCTCCCCTCCCCCCCAACCCCAACACACACACACAATGGGTGCACCCCTATCCTTTGATCGCCCACAAGCTGGTTTTGAACTTGTAAACGATCTTTCTTTTCTCTCCATTCTTCTCACTTTGTTTCTTCAAATTTCCAGGAAGATAAAGATTTTGCTGTTTCTGTACATTTTCTTTTGCTAATTCTCTTTTGGAACAGGAACAAGTAAGTTTTTTTAGTAATTTGGAATTTGGTGCAAAGTTTAATTTCATGTTTTGCAATTACTGATGCAGTTGGTTCCAGCGCATTTAGTTTGATGGAGAAGGACTTGAGCTCTCCGTCAGAGACTGTTCTTTCTTGCGTTCAATGTGGAAAACCAGCTCGCCTTCAGTATGCTCTGATGACAATTGCTTATGCTTGCTTGGATATTTCTTTTCTTTAGTCAATTGAAGTTTGCTCTCTCTTTTCTTTTGTTTTTCTCCAGTTTATTTTTTTTATTGGAATGCTGGATTTCAGTCTGTCGACTGCATATGAAGTTTTGTTAGGTTCTGATTTACGAATTTCTTTACAAGTTCATTGTCAAGTAGGGAAGTTTAAATAGGCGAATTTAGATGTTTAACTTATTATTTTTGAAACGGACGTTTAACTTATTATTATAAACGTGAGAACTATATTTTGTATATGTAGGGGTATTATATATTTGCGGTTTATAAATTTGCAATGTTTCTGATTTAGACTATTGTCATGCTATAAGTTATCCTTTTAATTATTAATTTTAAGAATCCTTTTCTGCAGATGCCCAAAATGTGTAGAGCTAAAGCTACCTCGAGAAGGTTCTGCTTTCTGGTTTGTTGCATCGTCTTATCTTCAAGTTCTGATTCTGTCCTGACTTCTCATTCATTCATTAACTTAAAACAAGGCTCTTCAATACTTCAGCAAAAGGTTTCTTGCTTTTCAGAGAGTTTTGTTAGTTTGTAGTCCATGCAACCTTGTGTCTGAAGACTCTTATTTTAGTGTCTTGCACTTCACATTTCTGCAATTGGCAGAAAAGGAATATCTGCAGTGCACTTGCTGGGTTGGTTTCTTTCATCAGTTAACTCGTTAAGTTTAGGAGCTTTGTAGCTATTCGCATTTGAATTATATAAGGTAATAGCTTAGGACCTTTGTAGCTAGTTACTTCAGTGCTACATCACTGCTATTATCTCAAGAACGTAAGTTAGTTGTACCTTTTGAAATCCTGACCCTGTTTATGCTTGCATTTATTCTATTTAGCAGAAATTATTTCCTCTTTAATTTTCTATTGAAACAATCTTCATTTTGCAGCACGCAAGAGTGCTTTAAAGCTTCTTGGAGTTCACATAAGCCTGTGCACCTCAAGTCAAAGTTAGCTAATGTCACCAATCAAACATTATCTGACCTTTCTCAAGATGGTTGGCTTTATTGCATAAAGAGGGGCCAATCTCGAACAAGTCAGCTTCCCCATTTTGATTGGACCGGGTTAGATACATGGCAGTTATCATTTTACCTGTTGTTTTCTTATTTATATCAGCATAACTAGATATGAGATTCCAATCTAACTGGTTAAGCTGTCTGGTAACATCGTAATACTAAAGTTCTCGTTCTATTCCTGCCTGATGTTCACCACCAACATTAAAGAATACAGTGAAACAGGGATTTTGAATTCCAATATGGTGGAGTTTGTATAGCAACTTAATGTTTCTTCCTTCAAATTGCACTGCTGTTAAATATGTTATGGTTCTTGAAATGTTAATGTTGCCTAATTGCAGACTGTTAAGGCCATTTCCTATATCAAAGATGCGTACTGTACCAGAGGGCATTGAGAAACCTGATTGGGCGCTTGATGTGAGTTCTAATCATTCAATTTTCTCACTAGGTTCTTCAATAACGACTAATAAGGAAAC
The DNA here is from genome assembly GCA_030549335.1 of Pontederia crassipes. Lineage (NCBI taxonomy): Eukaryota > Viridiplantae > Streptophyta > Magnoliopsida > Commelinales > Pontederiaceae > Pontederia > Pontederia crassipes. Next base: position 62,646,531 of record CM060196.1, on the reverse strand, counting down.
ATTTATTCAGTATTCAACTTTTTGTGCCATCATAGATATTAGGAGATTGCCCTCAAAAAATATATATTAGGAGATTTGCCCAAACGTCTTGGGAAGATCTTAGCATTCTTCTGTTTTCTATCCATGTCGTAATAACTATTAATTATGAATAAATTTTTGAAACGGTCTTCCAACTTTACACTCATTGCCAACATGGTCTAGTCATCCAACTTTTACAATCCTACATTCATGGCGAGCAAATTTTTGGAACGCTCTTCCAACTTTACACTCATTGCGAACAGTCTAGTCATTTTACAATCCTACATTCAGTCTCGTCGGACCGATAAAATTGGAACGATACATAGAAGATTAGTATGGCCCTTGCGTGGGGAAAAAAAATACAATCCTGGTGGCAATCTTTTACTGATGATAGAACCGGTTAAACTGCTGATGTGACACTCACATTAGCATTTTTTTAGGGCTGCTGCCTCTTCTTTTGGTTTGCAAATGTTTTGTATTTTCTATTATTTTATTTTTTAAAACTTGATGCAGAAGAGAAAGAAAATGTTGACGTGAACATCACTTCAATAGTTTAACTGATAAAGTGTTCATCACCAGTCAAGATGACAATGGATGTAAGATTGTGAAAGTTGGATGAATCTTGAGTAACAAAACCATGTTTAGTGACCGTGTTGTCGAGTGTAAAGTTGAATGATTATTTTGGAAATTTAGGCCTTAAAATTCCTGGATTTTGAAGTGATGGCGCTAGCTAGTACTTGGTGTAGCACCCAAAAATATGTTACCTGAAGATTTTATTTTACACATTTCTTGAAGCTGTGGGAAAAATTTGACATTTCAATTCCATTTTTTTTTCAAATCTTTTCATAAGTAATTCAGAAAATGAAAAAAAGAATGAATCGTCGGTCCTCGGTGAGAACTTGAGTAAGGAGTAGCTCTTTGTAGGATTTTTTCGAACAACAACAACAACAAAGCCTTATCCCACTAGGTGGGGTCAGCTACATGGATCATACAACGACATTCCTCTCTATTAGTAATCGTTGATTCATGTTCATAAGATTCGACAGGGTTTTACGCTGGCTGTCGGGGCCTAAACACAACCCTCCTCCTTTATCCGGGCTTGGGACAGGATTTTTTCGAACAAACTTTAAAAAAAAAGAAAGAATCCTTTTATGGTATAACTACATGAGCCGAATGAGAGGAAACCCTCACATCCGATTTGAAAATGGGGAATCCAATACTGTAGGAACCTATCCATAAACTAAAATTTCTGTCACAAGATTTTCTTTTCTCCTTATCTGCTTTATCCTTTTGTTGTATTTGAAGCTTAAACACATCCACATGGATCTTATCAAATGCCTCTTTTGTTATTTACCATTGTTTAAATACTCGTTAATAGCTATCATTGGATATTAGAAGTATAAATGGAGACTTGATAAACATTGAAGAAAATGTTTGATAATATCTGCCCTTAAGATCACTTGGTTTACTTCTTGTATTTTGATTTCTTTTTCTTTTCCTTGTGTTAATTACTGGGCTGAAATTTCAATTCTGGTGGAGTCATATTGTAATCAGATTGCAGATAATTCAATCAGATTTATTGTATTTAACATCTGTATGGCATCTCAAGATTGAACCAAATAGTGTTTTGAAAAATCTAGCTGTCACATAGTCTTCTTTTATCTCCTCATCTGTTTTATCCTTTTCTTGTATTTAAAGCTAAAACATATGCACATGTATCTTATCAAGTACCCTTTCTGTTTTGTACCTTTATTAAATACTCAAAAAATATTATCATTGGATGTTATAAGTATAAATGGAAACCTCATAAATATTGAAGAAAAAAGTAATACGACGTTTGCCCGAAATATCATTTCTGTGTTTCTTGTGTTTAAAGCTAAAAAAGAGGTTCTTTTCCTTCTTTTTTGTGTTAGTTACTGGCTTAACTTTTCAATTGTGGTGGAGCATTTGGAGTTTTCACTATTCTGTAATCAGATTGCAAATAATCTAATCCAATTTCTTTTATTTAACATCTGCAGGGCATCCCAAAAATTGAACCAAATAGTGATTTGCAAAGTAGAGTGGAGGTATGATACATGTTACTTCTTTGTTGATTGTGACATTAGTATCATGCATAGTTGTTTAAAAGTACTTTCTTGTTGTATTTGAAAGATCAAAACTCCAGAACAAATAGAGAAGATGAGGGAAACATGTCGAGTAAGTACTTGTTCTCCCATTTTTATTGTTTCTTGGTGATACTTATTCGATTATCTTGATGTTAAATAGATCTAGATGCAGGAGCATATTCTCAGTCTTTAAAGATTTAGAACCTCGATCCGCTTTGTTCCATTCAATGTCTTGTTTACAACAACAACAACAAAGCCTTATCCCTACATGGATCATACGACGCCATATATTCGTTGATCCATGTTCATAAGATTCGACAGGATTTTTATGCTGGCTGTCGGGGCCTAACACAACCCTCCTCCTTTATCCGGGCTTGGGACCGGCTATAAAATATAGGCGGTCTTGTTTACATCTATGTTAATATTAGAACCATGTAGCATTCCTGCTAGGGGACAAAATAACAGTCTTGCTAACGAAGTCTGCAGCGCACAAGATAAAAGTTCAAGCATTCTATTTGCAAGTACTCTAACAAAATGTGCTACTAACATGAAAGGTTATAGATTTCTTATAAAAGTGCAAAGAATTATACATGTATCATTGGAGAATACAGATGCTACATTGGAATAGCTGGAGACTTCAGATTAGGAATGACCATATACGTGAATGAGTTGGAGTGGCTCCTATTAGTGAGAAAATGACAGAGAATCGTTTGAGATGGTTTGGTCATGTTCAGAGAAGATCATTAGATGCGCCAGTAAGAAGAGTAGATCAAATAATCTGGAGTCCGATTAAAAGAGGGAGAGGGAGGCTAAGGCGGACACTTGGCGAACTAATAGAGCAAGATCTATTGGTGAATAATATACCGAAAGGTTTAGTTACTAATAGAGCGAAATGGCGTCGTATGATCCATGTAGCCGACCCCACCTAGTGGGATAAGGCTTTGTTGTTGTTGTTGTTGTCTCTTGTATCTCTGTTGTCATAGGTTAACCTACTGTCAACAATGCCAAATGCATTTAAAACCTATTTTATTTATCTGCCACTAATTTTTTGTTTAGAGAAAATCAGTTTAGTGAAATTTCTACTTGTTTATGGAATCTTATGAATGCCAGTGGGACTAGCTAACCTTGCAATGACAGTTCTATTCATCATTCTTTTATCTAAATCACAGAAGCTTTCATCTCATCTTTATGTTATCAGATTGCTCGAGAGGTTCTAGATGCAGCTGCTCGTGTAATCCGACCAGGAATTACGACAGATGAAATTGATGAAGTAGTTCACAATGCAACCATTGCTGCTGGTAATTCTTTAATGATATATCTGCACATTAAAATGATAACCTTATAAAGAAGATATGCTGTGGTGTGTAATATTATGCGTGGGTTCTGTAAACTTTTACTTATAAAAAGATCAAATCTTATTGAGAGGGCGAAGGATGGTCGCACTCATGTGACCATCCATCATTACTGTTGCATTCTTACATGAAGGTAGGTACATCAGATCCCCTCCCACTGCCTTGCTAATGTTTTTGCTAGATTTTCTAATGTTTTTTAGTTCATTTTTGCATCGAAACTTCCATTCTACATAATTTTATGTAGGTTTTGTTGTACCAGGAAAAACAATGTATGGGGATTGATTCTTCCTAAATTATGCTTCTTTTGCGCTCATGGTTCTGTCCTTAGTCACAACTTCTGGAAAACTTAGTTGGGTATGAACTAATCTGGCAAGACTGATGGTCATTTTTATGGGTGTAGTAAACTCTTATCCTACTACTAATTGATTGTAAGCCGCGATGTTGTGAAGATGTCATAATTGTCTTGTGTCAGCTGATTTCTGAAAAGTCTGAATAATAATAACAATCCAGCAAATAACTCGGCCATCCCCTTTTATAGGATTCAGCAATACAAGTTTTATCCTAATTAGGACTCTCAAATGGACCAGATAAGGAAAGATTGACTCAACCGAAATTAAATACAACAACAACAACAAAGCCTTATCCCACTAGGTGGGGTCGGCTACATGGATCATACGACGCCATTCCGCTCTAGTAGTAACCAAACCTTTCGGTATATTATTCACCAATAGATCTTGCTCTATTAGTTCGCCAAGTGTCCGCCTTGGCCTCCCTCTCCCTCTTTTAATCGGACTCCAGATTATTTGATCTACTCTTCTTACTGGCGCATCTAATGGTCTTCTCTGAACATGACCAAACCATCTCAAACGATTCTCTACCATTTTCTCACTAATAGGAGCTACTCCGACTCATTCACGTATATGATAATTCCTAATCTTATCTAATCTTGTATGACCACACATCCATCTCAACATCCTCATTTCGGTTACCCCCACTTTACGTTCATGTTGTCCCTTCATAGCCCAACATTCACTATCATATAACACTGCCGGTCTTATAGCAGTACGATAGAATTTTCCTTTAACTTTATTGGGTATTTTTCTATCACAAATAACTCCAGTGGCTTTCCTCCACTTACACCAAACAGCTTGAATTCTATGATTAACATCGTCATCAATCTCACCATCTTGTCTTACAATTGATTCTAAATATTTAAACTTTGTCACTTGAGGAATTATATCCTCCCCTAGTCTAACTTCCAAATCGTCTCTAAGTTGTTTATTTGTGAAATTGCTATGCATATATTCTGTTTTATTCCTACTTAAACAAAAATCCTTTGACTCCAACGTATTTCTCCATATTTCCAATTTTGTATTAATCTCTCCACTTGAATCCGCTAAAAGTATTATATCATCCGCAAATAGTATGCACTTAGGTACCTCCTCTGAGATACTCTCGGTTATAGCATCGATAACTAAGTTAAATAGATACGGGCTTAAAGCTGATCCTTGATGTAGGCCAATTCCTATAGGAAATTCATTTGTCTCACCTCCGGGTGTCCTAACCCTAGTCAATGCCCCATCGTACATATCTTGTATTACCTTAATGTAGGCAACACTCACCCTCTTCTTTTGCAAGGCTTTCCAAAGTACATCTCTTGGTACCCGATCATACTTCTTCTCTAAGTCAATGAAAGCCATATGTAAGTCTCTTCTCCTACTTCGATACTTCTCCATCATCCCCCTTAGTAAATAAATCGCCTCTGTAGTGGATCTTCCTGGCATGAACCCAAATTGTCTCTCAGAAATACTAGTCTCCATTCTCAATCTATACTCAATCACTTTTTCCCATAATTTCATTGTGTGACTCATAAGTTTAATCCCTCTATAATTTGCACAATTCTGAATATCCCCTTTATTTTTGTAAATAGGAACTAATGTACTTAATCTTCAATCATCAGGCATCAACCGAAATTAAATAGTAAATACTAAATTAAATACTAACAACAACTGAATACCTAAATAACTCAGATTGAACTCCTAAAATAATTCAAACTTGGACTCCAAGTAGTCCCATGTCTTGTAGTCTGCAACTTCATCTCCTACATCACTAGCTATTCAACATTTCAAATGCAAGCACTTCTGCTCCTTGTTGAGGTTCTGCTCCAATTTATTTACTTGTCCCTTATTCTTCACTTTAATATATTTTGACCTTTTTTTTCAGGAGGTTATCCATCCCCATTGAATTATCATTTCTTTCCAAAGTCTTGCTGCACGTAGGTTTTTTTCTGCTTATGTGTCATGTGATAATTGGGTGCTATATTAAGCTTCTTGTTCTCATTTGCATATGCTATTTCCATAAAGGTCCGTGAATGAAGTCATCTGCCATGGAATTCCAGATGCCAGGTATTTTGCTTCCACTTTTCTTATTGCTACATTTGCATTTCTTTCCTTTTTTTCTCATCTGAGTTGTACAAGTACAGAAATCTTATATTTTCAGTTACTGTATGTTTGTTTTGAATATGACTATTGGTTCTATAACTAGTGCATTAGTTAGCTGAGTTGATCAATACATTCTCACTTCAGTGAACTTCTGGTATTCTACAACATGAATTTATCTTGTGTGTGTATAACTTGTTGCTTTGTGACGCCTGCTTCTTTTTTATGGTTCTATGGATGTTTGTGCACATTACGCTACTGAAATGATGATTCAATAGTGTCACAATTTCTTTTCTTTTTGGGGTACGTGATGTGACTGTTTACTGCAGGAGACTTGAGGATGGTGATATAGTTAACGTTGATGTTACAGTATATTATAAGGGTGTACATGGTGAGATGTGTTTCTCTCTCGTTTAATGCTTTGACCTGTGTGTGCCCTAATATTTTTAATATCCTTGCAGGAGATCTGAATGAAACTTATTTTGTGGGGAATGTGGATGAAACTTCTCAACAACTTGTTCGTTGTACTTATGAATGCTTGGAGAAAGCTATTTCATTAGGTCTCTTTCTTATTGTTTGCTGTCATCTTATCTTTTGTCTCTGAGTTGGTGATACTGATTTTGTCCAGCACAGTGTATAAAAGATTGTATGCTGTTACCTAAGACTGAATTTTTTTCTCTGTCAGTTAAACCTGGTGTTCGTTTTCGTGACGTTGGGGAAGTCATTAATCGTCATGCATCAATGTCAGGATTCTCAGTGGTAAGTTATTATTCTTGCTGCCTTTGTCTTCAAGGAATGACCAGGCCACTGCTAATTACATGAAACAATTCTGATGCAGGTAAAATCATACTGTGGGCATGGTATTGGGGAGTTGTTTCATTGTGCGCCAAATATCCCTCACTATTCAAGTATCCTTCTTAACAGTATTGTTTGAGTTTGCAATACTGCATAAATATTACTTTGCTGGAGTGATGAAATTTTGTGTTATTTTTTTATCCCAACATAGGAAATAAAGCAGTTGGTGTGATGAAAGCTGGTCAGACTTTTACAATAGAGCCCATGATAAATACAGGTGAGCACTGAGGTGATTCATGATATTTCTATTCTGTAACGACTTGCTCTTACATTTTAAGGTCTATCTTCGCAGGAGTTTGGCGTGATCGATCTTGGCCAGATGGGTGGACTGCAGTGACTGCAGACGGCAAAAGAAGCGCTCAATTTGAGCATACTCTTCTGGTTAGTGGAACTTAAATCTATTGTTATGGACTATTAATATTTGGACCAAAGATATCATTTTTTTTGCTAAAGCAAGATCCGTTTTGGAACATTATTTTTAAGCAATGTCAATAATAGAATGTGTATTATGTCATCATTTGAATCAATATTCTGAACCATAGATTTTATTGTGCAGGTAACAGAGACTGGCGTTGAAGTTTTGACAGCACGATTGCCGTCATCGCCTAGCGTCTTCCCTTGGTTAAATTCTTAATCATGTCGGAACTCAGCAACATCTTTTGTTAGCTCCAAGATTCAAACGATTATCATCTCAATTTGATTAACCCAGGGTTTACCAATTGGCATCCAGCCTTCTCAGACATTGTGCAGCACCAATGGTGGTCATCTTCTGGTAGCTTTGTTTTTTTTTTTGTGGGATTCATGAATGAAAGTTTTCTTCTTTAAACCATCCATTGTATAAAAAAATAAACCAACATAAATTATCTATTTTTTTTGGTGAAACTATTAACCTTTTCGTGCTAATATGGAAATTTCAGGAAATAGAAGTTTGATGATAGTTTCCAAGTATTTTCAATAAAGATTGTCCCTAAATTCAGCTTTCCACCAGCATGCTCTTAGGCATTTAGATCGTTGGTTGTATAAATTAACTAAAATGTTAAACCTGAAATCGCAAGATATCTATATCGTTTTACTATTAGATTCGACTCAAAACGAAGCTTTTTAATAACTTCTAGACTATATCGTTTGTCTAATTTTAAATTATAAATTCGCAGATTTTAGTTTTTAAATTTGTCATTCAGCAACATCTTTTGTTAATTTCCACTCATTCTACAATGTAAGTCACTAGTTTGGGTATTCTGATATTCATACGCTGGATTTCTTTTCCAACAATGTAATCATAGAAAAACAAAGGGATAATTAGAACTTAATGTCCGTCAAGGTGACACTCTACAATCGCCAAAAACATGTTATTGCATTCGTTTGTCATCGTTTTTTTTATTAAAATCTAACATGCAATTACTTTATCTGAAGCAAATGAACGAATTCAGTTTTCGACTTACTCTCCTCATCGATTTCTCTATTGTCACTCCACTCCCCAACTTTTAATGAATATTTTATTCTTATTTAAGAGTGAAAGTTTTGTAAGATTGAATTTTCGATTAAAAAACACATTTTTGAGTCGTTCAATGATTTATTAACCAAGAAAATGTCCTAAAATCATATATTTCCCAACGGCTTAGTTTTTCAAATATTTTTTCCAACTAAAAAACAAGATTATAAAATAAAATTCAAATTAAATATATTTAGCATTATAAGTGAAATAAAACTGATATTTTAAATATATTAATTAATGTATTTTCATAACATTAGAACATTCAATTTATATAAAGCTATTATCATTACGACAGTAACAAAGTAATGACTTATGAACTTAGTAGTAACCGAAAAAGGCATTTCCATAAAAAAAATCAAATGGAATGATAAATGAAATAAAAACTTAATATATTGTCCCTTATTTTTGGTCGTCATTTCGTCTTTGATTTGCTCTTCACGTTATAATGTTGCTCATCACATTACAACTAGAACATAACAAATTTAATAAAAAAATGCCAAATTTAAAGAACAAGAAACAAATAAAATACACGAAAATGTATAATTTTCAATTCAACCCAACCAAATTACAAGAGGACAACTACGTAGATTTAGTATAGGAGCTTCTCTCCATCGTTACAAAAACATGAGTTTCTTCAACCGAGAGAGAGAGAGAGAGAGAGAGAGAGAGAGAGAGAGAGAGAGAGAGAGAGAGAGAGAGAGAGAGAGAGAGAGAGAGAGAGAGAGAGAGAGAGAGAAGCGAAAAGTGTGGAAGTTTTTCTGCTGCACGCTCAGAAGGGCTTCTTCATCTTCTTAGGGACGGCAGCGTCCATAATCTTCTTGCGATTGCAAATCACGACGAGCGCGAAGCAGAGACCGGCCAGAAGAAGAGCAAGCAGAGGGTCGGGGATGACTGGTCGGAGGAGGCCGGCCAACACCATCACCGCCAGGTAAACCATCGCAAGGATCAGCAGGAGACAGTAAGAGAAGGACGCCGCCTCCTTAATCCACCAGAACCTGTGGCGTCTAGTACTGCTCCTGCAGCTTGCTGCTGATTCGCCACCAAGCGGAGCTGGACCGTCGTCGCGGTTGAAGAAGCAGCCGGCCGGATGAACGAAGATGACCGTGTGCTCGTTCTGCTGTTGCCGCTGCTTCCCCATGACGATCTGATGATGACGATGATCTGTCAGCTCATCGTTCTTGTCGCGGGAGGGGCGTTGGTTCTGAAGAGAACACGGAGAAGACAGCGCTTCCATGCTCAGAAACACGGACATCTTGATCTGAACACCGAATTCGCGTTGCACGTTGTTCTTGAGGGATGAGATTAAGATATCGAGAGGTATGCGACGATCGATCGATACGAGGGCGATCGATGCGAGCGTACATTATTATATATAGAGGCTTCTTCGATTCCGGCAGGCGATTGGTTCCAGGGATAATTTGTAATCCTAGTAGAAGTAGGATCCGAGTGGAAGTGAAGCGATACTAGGACTGCAGGAGCAGCCGGACGTCCATATATATATATATATATATATATATATATATATATATATATATATATATATATATCAATATTTTTAAGATCTTGACTTATTTTGTCAAGGTATAGCCCTCCTGGATTTGAAAAGTGACCATTCAATTCGCATGACATTATTAAATGGATTAAAAAATCAGTTCATTATTAAGATTAATTAATTCGATAAAATCATCTTACCTAATAATTAGGTGAAATTTGAAATATTTTTTTATATTATAAAAATTTAAACTAGAAACCTTCCTTAAAAGGAGGCTCTTATGACTCCGTCCAATTTGATTATTTTATCAAGATTTTGTCCGATGGAGCGAGTTGCTACGTATGAACTCTTAGAAGTGGGCGATACTCCGCTTCGGATGCGGCATTGCCGCTTTCCTCGTTGGTGTAGGAATCCAAGTGATTTATTCCATTTTTTTTTATAATAGTATCCCATATCTAACCGAGAGGCTAACTAATTAACGATTAAATCGGTCTATTCAATTAAAAAATTTCAGATTTTGTTAAAGAATATTTTTCGTATTTTTCAATGACTATATGTATTAATAAAGACGTTCATACTAAAATGTTCATAATAAATTATTATGGATCTTAAAAAATTTAATGCTTTTTAAATAGGTCAATCGAGATCTTGGCATCAAAATATTTTAGGGACATGTAATAACAAATGCAACAATCATACAACTACTACAATAACAAATTTCATAAGCTAAAAAAATAATAAAAATGATGATGATACAAAAGATGGGTGACCGAAATAATAATGATGAGGACGAGGTCAAAATGAGTAGTATTTTTGTATAATTATTTTATAATTTATGGAATATTGAAACTTATATAAATAAAATTCCTAATATTAAAATAATTTGAATTTTTAAAAAAATATATTTTAAAGAAATTGAATAATTTTTAGTGGAACTTATTTTCTTCACAATTTCGGACTAATTTTTTCCTCCATACTTGTGAACTGATGAGTTGCTTGCATATACATATAGATGTACGAATTTATCATCGTCATCAAAAGAAAAGATGCATACACGTCGATCCACAATCCACAAGCCCTTGCATTTTATATAGAACATTCTAGAAGAGTCCATTGTATGCTTTGTTGACACTAAAATATATATATTAATTATAAATTGAAGATCAATTCATTATTAAGCTCAAGTAATTCAATTAGATTCTCTCGGGTCGTCTACTTGCTAAATTTACAAATATTTGAATTGGAAAGTAAAGTAATCATTTCACTCAACTGACAATCAAGAAAATTCTATTGACTTATTAAGATATATCTAAAAAGTTAATAATAAAAATAATTATAACTATTTGATCCGCGTCGCAATTATAGCATATGTAATGCTCCATCACATATTAATAATCAGCTTTGCGCGCGCATAGCAGAGTTCGCAAGGTTTCAGGTGTTTTAGTACACAGCTAGGCACAAGTTTATTTATATCAATTATCTGAATGGGTATATTTTTCCAGCTGAATTATATATATATATATATGAACTAAATTATAATATTTAAGAATTATAATATTTATAAGTATTCCGTAAAAACTTAAATAAAAGAATAATATCCTTATTTTTCGTCTCCATTTCGTCATTATTTTACCCTTCACGTTACGATGTCGCTCATTACATTACAACTCGAACATAACTAGTGAAAAAAAAAAAACAGACTTTATATGAAAATGCACAACTTTCAATTCAACGCAAGTTACAATAGAGAACAACTACGTATATATCTGATAACAACTATTACGTCTTTTTTGTCAATTTTTAAAGGTCTTGACTTATTTTAGCTATTTCATCAAGATTTTGTACAATCAAGATTTTCTGTTGAAACATTTTATATGACACTCGGCTTTTGATGCCGCTTCCTCTCATTGGTGCAGGAATCCAATTGTCTAGAACAAATTTTTTTTATTTCTCAGATGCCAGCTAAATCACGATTAAATGGGTCGATTCCAATTAAAACGTATTAGATAATAATATTATTTGTATTTTTAAATAATCATATATATGAAAAAAACGTTTATATATATTTGCATGCTGATAATAAATTATTATAAGCATAAAATATTAATAATTTTAAAATACTGATACTAAGAAATATATTTTAAATATGATTGATCACAAACCCCAGGACAGTCATTCATGATGAAATTCTGATCTTTTGTGACGACAAATGCCTTATTTCATGTTGTGCATCAAGAAATATAGGTTAAGTTAATTTTCGGATAGTAAGTCTTCAACCAAAACCGGGTTTCGGAATATTTTTACTTCTTATATTTGAGAAAATAATAAGTTAAACAATAATCATTCGTATCATTTCGAACGGTAAGTTTTCAATCAAAACAGGTTTGGGAATTGGAAAAAAGGAATAAGTGAACTCAAAATTGATCCATATATATGAATTCACCCTTGATTAATAAATTAATGATGATTCTTGATAAATATTATTTTAAATGAATTTAAAATGAATTTAAGATCACCATTAATTTGTAAATCAAGAATAGTTGATATACGTGAATTTATCTTAGTCCACACAATCCTCAATCCGTTCGGAATTATAACTTTTTTATATATTTGAGAAAATAATGAGTTAAACAATAGATCAATTAACTTAGACTCGTCCATGTAATTCTATCTCTCTCTCTCTATATATATATATTCTTTTATTATGCAACTTACGTGATGCAATATATATCCCAGAAACTTTTTATCCCCCAAAAAATAAAATCGTCATACATTGAGCATTATGTAATTATCCAACTAGTAAAAATCCTTAATTAGCTTCATCGTCCGTGTAGCATCTTCCTGGAGGAGCTGAGCTTGAGGACGGTTCCGGGGACGACGTTCATCTCGTCAATGCCGGGGTTCTCCTCCATGATCAGCAGGTACCCGCACTTGGCGCTGATCGTATGCAGAGTGTCCCCCTCCTCCACCGTGTAATACTCCGGGCACACCGCCGCCGGCATCGTCGCCACCGCCTCCGAGTCTACAATACCTCCCGCTCCGACGTCGGCGTTCGATTGCATCACGTACTCGTCGTGGGCGCCCCTCATCATGGAGATTGCCCCGAGCGCAAGGACTGCAATGAAGAACATGATGATGCCCTTACCCACGGCGTCGCTGCCGGAGCTCTTTCTGACGGCCATGGCGAGGGACGTCGTGGCAGCAGTGATATATTGCAGAACAAGTAGATTCGCGTCCAACAGGGACGATGATTGCTACGCGTCCGCAAATTAATTTGCTCAATGTAACCGATCAGAACAAGAAGCAGCAGCAGCAGCAGGCGCACGCTGCTACGTTACGTACGTACACTGCCTTGTCTCGATATTTTGCTCATGAACTTTGTGTGTTCTTTCTTTTTTTATAGAGGTACGAGATTTATATTTCGACCTGCCACCAAATTCCAGTCATTGTCAAATTACTAATTAACTGGCTTTTAGCAGAGTTCGGATTCGGTTTTATCTTACTTTAATGTAATTGACATAGAAATTTTAAATTTAAATTTGATTATATAACAATAAAAAACTTGTTTATAAATTTATGATAAAGTTAATAATAACGATCATAGTTCTTTAATTTCCTTTTTATAACAAATATATTATATGTAATATATATTTTATTTTAAGAGGAAACTGTAATGTAAAGAAAATAAGAAAAAGAAAAAGAATAGAAAAATGAAAAAATGGTGTCAAATCAAAGGATTTTTTTAAAAAAAATTGTAAAATGTGAATAGTAGCCTGTTTCCACCGGTGGAACCAAGGCACTAGAACAAGGGTCACGTGACCCTTGTTCGACGAAATCAGAATTCCTAACATTCCACAACATAGTACTACTACGTACATGTTTTAATCTATAAATTTTTAACTATATTATACTTTGTAAAATATTTCATGAGGACACCAAGTGCTATTTTCTACCTCTTCTTATTAAATAGATATATGCTATAGTGTATATTATTATTTATTTTTATTACTGTTGTTATTATTATAGATCAAATCTCATTCCTTATCAATTTTATTATTAATCAATTTCATTAAAGGATAATGAATATTTCCTTTTGAAATTTGTGAGTACTCCATAAGGCATTTGATTAATATTTTTTTAATCTAATTAATAAAATAGTATATATTGATATTTTTCATATGTATATATATAATATTTTTTTAATATATTTCATTTTTGAAGTAATTTAAATTTACATGAATCGGTTCAACTTGTCAGTTGCCGAGTTGAGAGTATTCCATGCTTAAAACCTGGACCACCCCAGTTGGTCAGGTTGGTGCCCGTGGATCACCTCAAGTCGCTCTTAAAGTTGATCCGATAAAAATCTGAGTTCAATTGGACGAGCTAACGAACTTGGGTGATCTAATCGAATTAAAAAAAATAACTATGCTAAAAAAGTTAAATTTTTTATAACATATTACTTACATATATGTATATATATGTTTAAAACTTATGCTTTGATTTTTTTTTTGTTTTTCACCATATTATTTCTTTGATTTATAATTATGATGTGTTTTTTCATCTTTTATGTTATCATTATTTAATTGATACTTTATTATACTATTTGATTCATTAAACTATTTTATTTTACTTTGGTTATATTTTAATTTATTTGGTATACATTTTACAAGACAATTAAGAATATCAGATAATTCTATTTAACATATTTTATTATTTTGTATTAATTTATATTGTTAAGTCTGATCGTTCAATTCGAGGTGATCTAACTGATTCGACTTGATCAGGGGTCAAGTGAGTTACTCTAGTCAATACCATGGACACCCCTATCTCTATGGACTAATTAGGATATAATTAATTTCTTTTGTAGGGATTGAATTTCCAGTCAATAAAAACAAAACAAAACAAAACAAAAAAAAGATTAGACTAATGATCCAAGAAGTAGAAGAAAGAAAAAAAATCCAACATCATTTACACCAATATTTAGTAGTTGTCAGAAGTTCCAAATCCCGTGTGTAACTGAAACACATTGATTTTTCGTTCCAGTCAAATTCTCGTGTGCTCACACGGATCTCTTCAGCGGCGGCACAACGCATAGAACTAGAAGGATGAGATCAGGAGGAGGGCGTGCGGCTTTGTTGCTCTGTGTCATTTGCATGCTTGGAGTGGCTGCTGTAAGGCCTTGCCTTTGCATGAGACCACATCCCTTTGTTGCTGTATCATCGTCGTCGATGTCAGTCGTCAGCAATGTTCATCATCATCAGCCACCTTTTCAGCACCTGCTTCTTGCAGCGAGTGCGAGAAGAAGACCAGAAAAGGAGAAAAAAAATCTCTACCCCACTTCCAAACCGCAATCCTCACAGTAGGCAGATGCCGCCGCCGGGGCCGCCGTCGCCGCCGGCCCCCATATAGTCTTCTAGTTCTAGGTTGAGCTCGGATCTCTTGAGTTTTATTTTGGCTCATGTTATTGTATACATCTCTAGTAAGTTTTACCCGTTAAAATATTAAAACCTGTATTTGATCATTGGATAAGTGAATATATTGTTGAAATTGATATGATCAATCTTTTTCTAAAAGAATAACTTTGGTCTAGCTCTATCACGTGAAATACATATTTTTTAAAAATAAGAATTTAACGAGACTTGAATTCATCACTTCTGACTTTGATAGGACGTTAAAATTTGTGTTAATAAATTTTCCTAAAAACTTAAATTATTAGAAAGAATAATATCGTTATTAATTGATTTTATATTCTTAATCGTTACTAATTGATTTTGACATTTCGTTCTAAAATTTAATTTACCCAACAATCATTGATTTGCTTCCATCACCATAAAATATATGTTTAAAATTTTCTTAATTAAGATCAATATAAATAAATAATTAAAAAAACGAAGAGGGGGCTGGCCTATATCCCAAATGACTCAGCACTCCGTCTATGTCCATATTAATTTGTCCATCTATTTTTCTGTTTAAAAAGGTTAAATACTTAAATGGTATAATATGCCCCTTGTGAAATATTCGTACTAAATAATTTAAAACATATAAAATTGTTTGGGGCCACGTATATATTCTATTGAAATATGTTTTTTACATTGTATATATAATATAAAAAATATAACATAATATAAAAAAAGGAGAAGCCCACCGCCGAGAAGCAGTTCCCTTGACCTTCTCCTCTCCGGTGAGAGAGGGAGAAGATGCACGACAAAGGTTGTGATCGATCATTCAAAGAAAGTGTATGTAAATAGAGTTAAGTTGTTTGACTACGTTAAGTGGCTAAATAAAAATATTTAATAAACATGGATGGAGTGATATGCCTCTCTAAATAAGATTTCGAATTCGATTGTAGAAAATTTTTGTTGAGAATCTCACATATCATTATTAGATATGTGATGCTACGAAATAATTTTACCGACCTAATTGAGCTCAACGATAAATCAATCTCCACCTTGTGCCTTCACTACAAGAAAATCACGATTTTCCAACGGATAATTTCCGACGGTTCTAAATCCGTCGCAATTTGCGACGAATTTTTCGACGGTTCCGTTTTCGACGGATTTTTCGACGGTTATGACCATCAGAAATAATTTATATTATTATTTAATTTTTCGACGATTAGGAACGTCGATATTTTCGATGGATATACATCCGTCGTAATTTTCGATGACTTTTTCGACGGTTATGACCGTCGGAAATAAAAAAATTAAATTATGTATTTTTTATATTATTATTAAATGTTTTCGACGGATTTTCCGACGGTCACGACCGTCAGAAATAAAAAATTTAATTATATAATTTATTATATTATTATTTAATTTTTCGACGATTAGGACCGTCGATATTTTTGACGGATATCCAATCGTCGCAAAATCCGTCGCAATTACCGACGGTCAATACCGTCGGTAAAATAAAAAATAAATATTATATATAACTAAATATATTTTCGACGGTCACAACCGTCGATAATTATAAAAATATTTAATATTTACGTTTTCGACGGCCGTAACCGTCGGTAATTAAAATTTCGTTATCCCATTTTTTTCCCTTTTCCCATTTTTTTTCCACTTTTTTCCTCTATATATATTCCTCATCCATCTTCTCTCTCTCCCTCCTCCCTCCACTCCTCTCTCTCTCCCTCCTCTCCTCTCTCTCTCTCCCGGTCACGAGCACCCCCTCCCGCCCGTCGGACGCCGGCGACCATCCCACGCCGGACGCCAGCGACCCTCCCACGCCGGACGTCGGCGACCCTCTCCCGCGCCGACGTATCTCTCTCTCTCGCTCCGCGCCGGCGTCTCTCTCTCTGCTGTCGGCCGGCCGTGGCCGTTCGGATCCGCCTCTAGCGGTCAGATCCGGTCGCCTGGCGCCGGATCCGGCCTCCAGCGGCCGGATCCGAACGCCAGGCGGCCGGATCCGAACGCCAGGCGGCCGGATCCGAACGCCAGGCGGCCGGATCCGGCCGCTAATTTTTTTATATTTAAAAAATTATTTGCGACGGTTGCAACCGTCTAAAGATCGACGGTTGCGACGTCCATCCAAAGTTTCGACAGTTGCGACCGTCGAAATGTTGCGACGATTCGAACCGCCGGCCTTTTCCGGCGGTTGCAACCATCGGAAATATCGACAGTTCGAACCGCCGGCCTTTTCCGGCGGTTGCAACCGTCAGAAATATCGACGGTTCGAACCGCCGGACACTTTTCCGGCGGTTGCAACCGTCGAAAAATTTCGACGGGTCGAACCGCCGGGGACTTTTCCGACAGCCAGAACCGTCGATATTTGCGACGGATTTTTTTGAACCGTCGCAAATTCATTTGCGACGAGCGTTTTTTCGACGGATCGATTCCGACTGAAAAACCGTCGGTAATTGCATTACTGACGGTTTTCGGGCTGATTACCGATGGTCCGAACCGTCGATAATTCGTATTTTTCTAGTAGTGCTTGAAATGACCACTCCACCTTGTGCGAAGGGATACACCTCAAGGCTGCTCACCTCGGCCTCGCTGCTTACGCGAAGAGCCTCAAGTTGGATTCCAATAACGAAGCTCTTAAGGTTGGGTTCGCAGATGCTTGGGTTGCCGCGGCACATTGGACCCGCTCTTCCACGTTGGCGTCGCTCATAGGAAAGTGGTGTCGACTGCTCAATTCGTGTCGAATGATTAATCGAACTCGAACTCCAACAATCAAAATTCTCAACAAGATTTTTTTAGAGCTTGTGATGCACAAAAAAATCATGCATTAGTTTAGGTCGTTTAATTTGCATATTATGAGTATTTGTGATTATGAAAGGAGAGAATTAATATATTTTTATAAAATTTCTCTAAGATTTGATTTCTACTTAAGTTTGAATAATTTTGTTGCAAGAAATGGAAATAATGAAGAAAAATGGTCGAAAACGACAAATAGCCACTGTCACAGTCATGCCAAGTCTGGTCATGGGCGTGATCGTGTTGAAGCTGAACGTCGTCTAGGTCACGATCGTGATTTACGCATTCCACGGTCATGAGCGCAAGTTAACTTGACAATGTCTCTGTCATGGCCCACGACCGTGACTGTGCATGTCACGGTCGTGATGACGATCTGTTAGGTTATTTGAAGGCAAATTTTATCCACTTATCGGATAAATTTTCGATTTCTTCCTTTGGTGACGAGAAAATCTATAAAAAATGGTAGAATAGGACATGAAAAAACATCCATGGAGCATAGATTTGAAGCTTAGAAAAATGAGAAGAGCGAGAACAATAGCGAAGCTCCGTCGAAAACTCAAGAGAGCACATGCACCGTGGCTGCAAGAATTCTTCGTTTTCTTTTCCTATTATTTTTATATTAGATTGGATGTAACTCTTCAATAGATTTATTCTTTCATTAATGTCATCTTATTTGAACCATATTCGTGTTTTGAAATCTTTCTTAATATTATTTTAGTTTGAATATTTAATAACATTGCAATTTCCTGTTTAATGCTTTCCTTTGATTCCATGATTTGATTTGATTGCTATTTGAGAAAAAGTAATTATTTTCATAATAGTTTCTATGATTAATTTTGTTTATTGCATGCCACAATTAGAAAAATCGAAAGAGACCTAATTTGTGTAGTTATTAAAGGGGCTTTAGAAAGCGCTTAGTATTAATTCCATTTTAATGCATCTTGTGATTAATTAGATAAGTTAAAACAGAGAGAATTAATTTATTCTAATTATTTTTAAGATAGTAGGTAAAGTCTAAACATTGGTAACTAATTTTAGGAATCAACATAATTATTTATTCACCTAATTATAAGTTGAGAATATCCATTGTATTTTAATGGCGATAATTAGACGCTCTAATAGTCAAAGCCTTATTTCTCCATGTGATTATTTCCATTATTTTATTTTATTCACTCTTGAAAACAATTTTTTTTTTAATTTCTCAATTAACAAGGTTAAAATAGAATCTAAGTTATTATTTATCCTCATGAGAATGATAACTTTATTCATTCACTTTATTACTTGAGCGATTAGTGCACTTGCTAAGTTTGCTATCAATTTTACATGCGTTAGCTTGTTTAATCAAAATTTTCGAATGGTAAGTTTTCAATCAAAATAGGTTTCAAAATTTTTACTTTCTAATATTTGAGAAAATAGTCAGTTATACAATAGATTAATAACTTAGGCTCGTCTAGAGGTGCAAGAAAAACTCTATGGATTCGAAAAATGAATTTTAAAATAAAAACTAATATACCAATGATTTTTATTAGAGCAAAATTGACTCGCTTAAATTAGGAGCTCCACCCGAAAATATTGTAAAAGTTTGTGGAGCCAATTTCTATTTATTAATTCTATTTATATAATTATTTATTTTTATTATTTATATAAAAATTTTATATATAATTAATATAACTACAAGAAATTGGATTTTTCGATAGATACTTTCCGATGGAAAGAAATCCTTCCTAATTTGTGACGAATTTTTAGACGGATTGCTATGAATTTCTGACAGTTAGGATCGTCGAAAATAAAAAAATATAAAATTTATTATATTATTATTTTATTTTCTGATGATTTGGAACGTCAAAAATTCTGACAACTTTTTATCCGTCACAAGTTTCGACGTTCAAACCTGTCGGTAACCAAAAAAATAATTAAATATTATAAGATATATAAAAGTATTTAATATATAATATAATTAAAATTATCGATAGTTTGGACCATCGGTAAATGAAAAAATAATTAAATATTATAATCTTCTATGTTATAATATATAATATAATTTGTATTTTATTATTACAATTACTAACAATTTGAACCGTCGGATATCAAAAAAATAATTAAATATTATAATATATAATATAATTTGTATTTTACTATTATAATTATTGATAGTTTGGACCGTCAAAAGTTTCGATGATGAAAAATAATTAAATATTATAATCATAATATATAATATAATTTGTATTTTATTATTATTATTACCGACAGTTCGGACCGTCAGAACTTTCGACGGTTTGGATTGTCGGTAAATAGAAAAATAATTAAATATTATAATCTTATATGTCATAATATGTAATATAATTTATATTTTAGTATTATAATTACCGACAATTAGGATCGTTGTTAATAAGAAATGTTATAATCTTATATATTATTTTATATAATATAATTTGTATTTTATTATTATAATTATCGACAGTTCGAACCGTCGAAAGTTCTGACATCTGAATCGTCGGTAATCAAAATAATATTATTTTATTATTAAACTTTGCGAAGGTCAAAATCATCAGCAATTAAAAAATATTCCTATGCCACTCGCCAGCCTCTTTTTTTCTTTTCCCACTCCCCATTCTCTTTTTCCACCTATTTATTTACGTTCTCCATCTCTTCATTATTTTCCCTCTACTATCTTTACCTCTTTCTCTCTCCTCGCTCTCTCGGTCACCAACGCAGGGCGATCGACGTGATGACTTCTTTCCCGAACGACGACGATTGGACGACCCGCCCGACCACCCCCTTCTCTCTCTCTTGCCCGTGGCTAGCGACTCTCTCTCACTCGCGCTGGCAGCCTGGAACGACCGCGCGCGGCTAATTTTTTTATTTTATACGTTATCTCAAATGGCTTTGGCTGTCGAAAAAATTCTCAGCCGTCAAAACTTTCGACGGTTGCGACCGTCGGAATTTTTTGACAGGTGCGACCGTCAGAACTTTGGACGGTTTCCGCCGTCGGAATCTTTCGACAGTCGCCGTCGTTTGAATTTTCAGACGGGTACAACCGTCTGAACTCCGTCGGAAAATTCCAACGGGTGCGGCCATCGAAACTTTCGACGGATATCTCTTGCCCGTCAAAAAAGTGTTTCCGACGAGCATTCTTCCGACAGATCGTATTTGTTAAAAAACCCGTCGGAGACTTCATTTTTCAACAGATTTCGTAAAATTTTTGACGATCGCGACAGACAAAGAAGCCGAGTTTTCTTGTAGTGCATGTCCCTATCAAGTCATCAAACTCTAATTTAGTAATTATAAATAAAACCAAATATGTTATTATTTATTTTAATTTATTATATATATTTAAAAATATTATTTTATTAAAATAGGGGTTCGAGAAAATCATAAAAAATGAACTTGCTAGAGAGTGATTCTTTTTCTAAATAATTTTAGGATAATTTTTATAAACTTGAAAAATGGATCCAAAAAATAATGAATAATTTTTTTGAACCGAAAAGATGCGAATCACTTTCACCCCATGTCTCGTCCATGAAATTCTTGTTAAGTGAGACGTATATATGTATATAAACTCTTTTATTATCCTATTTACATAATGCATTTTTCGGGAAAAAGAAATGAAATCCCTGAAACTTTTTCAACCCAAAAAATAAAATCGTCATGCTCGATCATACATTGAGCATTATCTAATATCTAACTAGTGAAAATCCTTAATTAATTAGCTTCGTCGTCCATGTAGCATCTTCCTCGAGGAGCTGAGCTTGAGGACGGTTCCGGGGACGACGTCCATCTCGTCAATGCCGGGGTTCTCCTCCATGATCAGCAGGTCCCCGCACTTGGCGCTGATCGTATGCAGAGTGTCCCCCTCCTCCACCGTGTAATACTCCGGGCACACCGCCGCCGCCGAGTCTACAATACCTCCCGCGCCGACGTCGGCGTTCGATTGCATCACGTACTCGTCGTGGGCGCCCCTCATCATGGAGATTGCCCCGAGCGCAAGGACTGCAATGAAGCACATGATGATGCCCTTACCCACGGCGTCGCTGCCGGAGCTCTTTCTGACGGCCATGGCGAGGGACGTCGTCGCAGCAGTGATTGCAGAACAAGTAGATTCGCGTCGAACGGGGACGATGATTGCTACGCGTCCGCAAATTAGTTTGCTCAATGTAACAGATCAGAACAAGAAGCAGCAGCAGCAGCAGGCGCACGCTGCTACGTTACGTACGTACACTGCCTTTGTCTCGAGATTTTGCTCATGAACTTTGTGTGTTCTTTCTTTTTTTATAGAGGTACGTGATATTTCGACCCGCCACCAAATTCCAGGCATAGTCAAATTACTAATTAACCGGTTTTTAGCAGAGTTCGGCTTCGGTTTTCTCGTATTTTAGATGTTACAGAAAACATGCACATTCTGTTTTTGTTTTTTAAAACATTAATTCAGTTGATCACCATTTCACTAATTAAGTTGTTAGAAAAAAGAATATTTTGTACAATTTTATTTTTAATAGAAAATTAGCTTAAATTTCAACCTATTTTAGAATTTAAAAAAGTGATCATTAAATATTAATTAAATAATTTTATCACGTATAATTGAGCATTAGGTCGTCTAACTTATATTTCTTACTTATAATATTAATTTAAGTTTATATAGGTTAAATTTTAGTTGATTTTTTGTAATATCAAACTTGCAAAAAATAAAATGATAAATTTTAATCTTTTTAAGTATAGAAAACTTTGCCACATGTCATCCCCTTATAAGTATAAAAATAGTAATTACTTACGTGGTAATTGCTGAGTTAATATTCTTTTTGATAAAAATATAATCAGCTACTTGTAAGTTGTAACTAATTTAAAAATTCATCTTTTTTTACACAAAAATATAAATTTGGGCCAGATTTAAGAATAAAATTAAGTTCATGATTTTTCATGTAAAAATAAACATTTGGATTAGATTTGAGAATAAAATCAATTGGTCGGCTGAATAAATCGGTCAATCCAATTCAAAAGTATCAGATAGTTTCAATAGTATTTAATTTGTATATTTATTTTAAAAAATATTTTATATAAAAAAATTCTAATCATTAAAAAATATAAGATTCTTAAATACTATTACTAGAAATAATATAATTTAAATCTGGTTGATAAAATTCCCTAACTTGCGACGGTTTTGTGTGCAGCGGTTTGATCCATAAAAAAAAATCGTCAACGTTTCAGGATTCAACAGCTAATTATTCGAACTATTACGATGTCTAAAATATATTACATAAATATTACTATAATTCATTTCTCAAATTATCTTTTAAAGAGAAAATTCTTTAGCTTTGTATATTTCTTAAATTCTAAAACTTAAATATAAAAAACTAAGTTACTAATTATACTCATCTTTCTAGTTTAAGTTGATATTAACAGTTAAAATTGATAAATATGAATTTATAAGATGTAATGAATATATTGAAATTAAACGAAACTTGTTCACGTTTGATTTGTTATATTTAATTATAACTTCGTAAATATCTTATTGTACTTTCATATATAAATATAATGAACTATTGATAACATTTGCCAATAATTAATCATCTATAGTTTTATTATTTTATTATTAATTTTATAAGAAAAATGATTATTACTGACGGTTAAAATCGTCGAAAATCAGCTCAAAAATCGTCGGTAATACAATTACTGATGATTTTTCAGACGAAATCAATTCGTCGGAAAAACGTTCATTGCAAATCGATTTGCGATGGTTAAAAATAAAACCGTCATTAATTGTGACAGTTTGGACCGTCGAAAAAGTCTCTGCGGTTCTAGCCGTCGAAACTTTCCGACGGTTGGAACCGCAAGTCCGGCGGGTACAGCCGTCGAAAATTTTCGACGATCGCAACTGTCGAAACTTTCGACGGTCGTCGCAACCGTCGATCTTTCGACGGTCGTCGCAACCGTCGATCTTTCGACGGTCGCAACTGTTACAAAGAATTTTTTAAAAATAAAAAAATTAGCCGGTCGCAACCTTACTTTAATTTTCATGTTAGTCAATTATTTTTACAGTTTTTTAAATATTTTCACTTATATCAAGCCCACAATATAACGCTTATATTCTTCGTTAGTTTGATTTTCTTTTGTCGCTAAGATACAATTGTACCCCAACCATATCCATATTCGTGTTACTCTCTTTATTTTTCTTCACTCTCCTTGGTCTAAAATATTTTATCAGTGGAATAATATTTAGGGGTAGATAAATTATGTATATATAAGTATTTCCGTAAAATCTTAAATAAAGTAATGATAAATTATACAAACTATATTATGTCATCAATTTATGGTGTTCACGCTACGACGTTTATCTATTTTCAACTTTTAATTTTTCATGTTAAACAATTTCTTTTACTCAATACTTTAACTAAATCGTCGCCATATCGTCGTTAATTAATTTAGTGTTCACGTAATAATGTTGCCTATTACATTACAACTCGTACATAACCAATGAAAAAGACCAAAAATTAAAGAACAGCAAGCAAATAAAATATACGAAAAATTCATGTATAACTTTCAATTCAACCAAAGTTACAAGAGAACAACCACGTAGACTTATATATAAAGTTACAAGAGAACAACCACGTAGACTTATATATAAAGTTACAAGAGAACAACCACGTAGACTTATATATATATACAGCAGAATATATAGTGGCAGATAAAATCAAATAAAAACTCTTTCCATCGTTAAAGAAACATGCGTTTTCTTCATCTAAGAAAGGGTGGGGGGGGGGGGGGGGGGGGGGGGGGGGGGAGGGAGGGAGGGAGGGAGGGAGAGAGAGAGAGAGAGAAGCAAGAAGTCTGGAAGCTTTTCTGCTGCATGCTCAGAAGGGTATCTTCCTCTTAGGAACGGCAGCGTCCATTATGATCTTGCAATTCCAAATTACGACGAGCGCAAGACAGAGACCGGACAGAAGAAGAACAAGCAGAGGGTTGGGGATGACTGGTCGGAGGAGGCAGGCCGACACCATCACCACCAGGTAAACCATCGCAAGGATCAGCAGGAGACAGTAAGAGAAGAAAGCCGCCTCCTTGCGCCAGGACCTGCGACGTCGAGTACTGCTACTGCAGCTTGCTGCTGAATCGCCAAACGGAGTTGGACCCTCGCGGTCGCAGTGGCAGCCGGCCGGAGGAACGAGGATAACCGAGTGCTCATTCTGCTGTTGCCGCTGATTCGCCATGACGATACGATGATGATGATGATGAAGATCTGTCAGCTCATCGTTCTCGTTGCAGGCGGGGTGTTGTTTCTGGAGAGAATTATACGGAGAAGACAACGCTTCCATGCTCAGAAACACGGACATCTTGATTTTAATACTGAATTCTAGTTCACGTTCTTGAGGGATGAGAATGATATCGAGAGGTGCATGATGATCGATCGACGCGAGCGAACGTTATATAGAGATTGCAGGGATTCGTAATCCTAGTAGAAGTAGGGATGTTGCAGGGATTCGTAATCCTAGTTGAAGTAGGGATGTTGCAGGGTTTTGTAATCCTCGTTGAAGCAGGCGTACGTCCACCTAGCATGCATGAATAATTCTTTATATATATATATATATATATATATATATATATATTATATTCATTAATTCTATTACGTCTTTTTTGTTAATTTTTAAAGGTCTTGACTTATTTTAGCTGTTTCATCAAGATTTACAATTGAAATATTTTATGTGACACTCGGCTTTTGATGCCGCCTCCTCTCGTTGGTTCAGGAATCCAGTTGATCTGGAACAAATCTTTTTTTTTTTTTCCTCAGAAGCCACCTAAATCGCGATTAAATGGGTCGATCTAATTAAAGTATCATATTTTATTAGATAATATTATTTGTATTTTTTAAAAGGTAAAATAGGCATGTTAACCGCCATCTGCTTAACACCACGGTTATAATTTTAAAAAATATTCAAAAAAGAAAGCCCACCGCCGTATAATTGGTTACGCTAAATAAAGTGTTTGATAAACTAATTTCAATGTCAACATTTAAAGGTTAATTAAAAAACTGAATGTATAGAGAGTAGATGGTAAATATTTAATCTTTGTTCTAAAATTATGCTGCTACGATTTAATGGTCATATAACAATGATTTATTTTACGCCCGGCATTAAAATGGTTAGTCATATGCTCTATTTTTTTTAATAAATAGCTATTAAACGTACGGCGTATACAGTTAGGATATGACTATTATTATGGATAGTAAAAGTGTTTGATAAGTGATAACTACAAGGATTGAATTAACTAATAACTATAAAAGACATAAATATACGTTCAATATACATGAATACGTTTGTGTGTATAAGATATTGTTATTATAGATATATTTGTGTTTATAAGATTTTTTAATATAACGCAATAACTTATTTTGTGTATTATCTTCAAAACTTATAGCTTTTCTTTACCTGCCACATTTTGAATTCGAATTTAACCGACATACACAATTTTTATTGGAAGTCTCATTCATCACAATCAAACGTATTACTCCGAGCGATATCAGATAGCTAGACTCCATTATGAGTTGATATTTAGTGCGTGGTCAGGCAGTCGTGGTTAGATAGTGGCAACCGATATCTTTTTGATAATTTTTTTAATAATCAGATCCGATATTTGAAAAATAGTATCGATGGTCCAATCCGTATGACTTTAGTGATTATGCTCATTGTAAACAAGTTGAAGATTACCTTATCATTGAGTGTAGTCAATTTAGTGAAATCATCATATGTTGTACTTGATAGTGATAAATAAAGTTATTGATAAAATATTTTTGTAAGTGTTTGGATAGGAACAAAATGACAAACAGGAGGATGAGTTCTGATAGGGCCGCAACAATTTGGCACTGTTTGGATGCAAGAACTAAAATTCTTATTAGTTCTCTTTCTCGAGAACTAATGGATTAGATAGAAAAACTTAGATTTAGTGTTTGGATAAAAAGTGTAATGATTGAGAATTAAAAATTGATTAGACAGAAAAGTTTTAGTGGATGTTTAGATAAAAAGTAAGAACTAAAAATATATTTATTATTTTATAAAGTTTATTTTTATATTATTAAATATACAATATTTTATAATTAGTAAATTAGATAGAAAAAAGAAATTTAAGGTAAATTAATTAATAATAAAAAAATGAAATATAAAATAAAATTAACATCAAATAGTCATTCAATTAAAGTAAAAAAATAAACAAGTATAATATTATATTAGTTAATGGCATCATATTTATATAAAATAACTAGTGAATTCACTCGCGCTTCGCGCAATTATAAATTTTTTTATCAATACTATCTATTTTTTCAAAAAAAGAAATATATAATTTTTTAATACTAAATTAGTTCATATAGTTTCTTTTTATTTAATCTATTTTTTTTATTATGATCAAAATATATAATAGAATTAAATAGTTAAAAATATAACTTCTGAAATTTAATACTCATTAATTAAGTATGTATTTATATATGATTATTTTACATTATAAAAATATAATAGATTATAAAGAGTCAGCATGTAATTTATAAATGATAAATTATGATGCTAAAATTTTAATACACAAATTAATAATGAAAGTACTAAATATTTGTGCTAAAAATTGAATGATGGTATTTATGATATTTTAAAATGAGATTAAAACATACAGAAAAATGAGAAAAAAAGATAGAAATGAATAGTGGCTTGAGATTAATTTATAGATAAGATAAATAAGAAGATATGAGTTCATTGCTTTATACATTTTTATTAAAATTTTAGAAAAAAGTATTTATGAGCAAACATATTTTATTATGAGAAAAATATAATAAAATTGAAATAGTGTTTATATATAATTATTTTTTTATGAATAAAAATATAATGAGATAGAAAGAGTCGACATGTAATTTGTGAATAATTAATCATAATGTTAAACTTTTAATACTCAAACAAATAAATAATGAGAATATGTTACGAAGAAATAAATGATGATATTTATGATAGTAGCAGATCTTACCTCCTCTGATGTTTGACTCATCATCCCGAGATTCAAAAAAGCTAGTTTTCCTTCTAGTGTTTCCAATAAATTATCATGATGGGGATCGATGTACCTAGTGTTCTAAAATGTTTGCACAGAACAAAGATAGAATAACAATTATAAATAATATAATTTATAGATGCAGACCTTCGATGAAGAAAAACTTTTTGAGAAATAACAATTAGCTCGTCAAAAGTTGATCGATCTCATTTTTTCCATTGAATAGTGGCACTTTTGCCAACAATTCATCCATTATGCAGCCCAAAGATCACTACATGTCAATAGTAGTTGAATATTCCTTCACCAAAAAGAGGTTCCAAGGGCCTGCAACACAATACAAGGTTATGAAAAACCGTAAATGGGAAAGCAGACCAGTGAAACTTCAAAATTGACAACAAATACAAAATAACGGATGCAAGCAAAAGTAATCTGCCTGTACCACAAAGTAACCATCCACTGAGTATATGGTCTCAAGGGACTACCATACTAACGTGACAACCCGAAGTCACATTGACATTTTTAACTCACCGCGAGTGTTCATGAGAATACTTGATGTCTTTAGATCCCTAAAAAGGAACATATTAAGGAAGTGAAAACGCTTACAGAAGATTCAAAAGATTTAAATTGACAAAAATTAGTGCACAAAACACCTATGGAGCATCCAATCATCATGAAGATACTTGACTTCCTCCAGCAACCGAACCATTAGACATTTAACTTCGCTCTGGCCAAAAGGTTGTTTCATTGTCTACATTAGCACCTTAATATCATGATCTATATCCTCTATATACTATCAAGGCTGCTACCAATAACAACCTCCTTAACATCAACAATTGATGAGTGGTGAAAGGATAATGATATATTGACTTCCTGCAGAGAGGTCAATGGGAAACCATCCCTATGGATCTTCCAGGATTGAGGAATGGGAACATAAAATTTGATAACAAACTTGACTGAGCATGAAAATGTACATCTTATGTTACTACATGCAAGTCTTTGGGCACACGCATATTCAGTTGCTCAATAATCCCAGTGCGCTTTCTCGTTTCAAAAAAAAAAAAAAAAAACAATCTCAGTGCGCTAAAACTAAATCTTCTATCAATTTTGAATATGAAGACAATAAGAGGAAAAGCTTCACAACAACAACCACCAAAGCAGTAATGTAGAAATAGCAAAGACGAGCCTTTTCCTCATGCAAATGTGGTCGGTCTCAAAGATCAAGGCCTTCTGGAGGAGGTAGACGTAGATGAGGGACTCGCGAGAAGGGTTGGAGACCTCGACGAGAGCGATTTGACGTTGTCCTCGTCGTGGCTGTAGGCAGGCCAGAACACAGAGCTCATATGCGTGGAGGGAGTGCTTGAAGGTAGCCAAATTTGGCTGCGATCTCGAAGGACTCGCAATAGGCGGGGGCGACATCGGCAGTCCCATCCTCTCGATCCCGCTCGTCGAAGGAGGAGGAAGAGGAGCACTGCGAATGATGTATATCCGTCAGAAATATCGACGTTTCTAATCGTCGAAAAATAAAATAATAATATAATATAATTTATTATTTTCATTTTCGACGATCGTAATCGTCAAAAATTTCGTCGGAATTTGTGACGGATGGATATCTGTCGAAAATATCGACGTTCCTAATCGTCAAAAAATAAAATAATAATATAATAAATTACATAACTTATTATTTTCACTTCCGACGATTGTAATCGTCGAAAATATTTCCATCATAGAATCCGTCGTAAATTGCGACGAATTTCTATCCGTCGAAAATTGTCCGTGGAAATTTTCTTGTAGTGAGCAGCGTTCCTTCACTTTAAATGTAGGGGAACAAATGGAATGTGGGAGCAATGGAGAGTCCGACGTTAGGTGGCTTGGGCGTTTTGAAATACACTTGCTAGAAAGAGAAAGATAGGAAGTGTTATGAAATGCAGGTGTGGAATATGTGGATTCAGCAAAAAAGAAAAATGAGAAAAAAAGAGAGAATAAATAGAGAATGAAGAAAGACATTTGAAACTGACACTTGTATTCCGTTTGAGAATTAAAGTTAGTGGAATATACATAATGGTAAGTTTTTAAGTTACAAAGAGAGTGGATTAGAAATAATATTATATATATTCTGTGTGGATTATTATTGTATAATTATTAGTGAGGTAGTGGGCAGGAGTATACCATAACTCATGGAGAGAAATAAGATTAGTAACTTAGTATTCAATTACAATAGAAATAGATAATTCAAAAATCTCAAAAAATAACTTAGTATTCGGTTACAATAGAAAATAGATAATTAAAAAATCTCAAAAAAATTTAAAAATAGATAAATAGCAATGGGGCTTTGAGGATGATCTCCAAGCCTTAGAATTGACTATGTGGAGTCATCTTGTAACAAAAAAAAAACGCTATGGCTGCTTATATTCTTGAATAATAGATATTTTATTGATTAGTGGAGTAATGTTGTAATTGAGAAAATTAATGTACACGAATGGAAAGTTTGGTGGGAGTGGAAGTTATAAAACAGAGATGATTCATCTAATAAATTTGAAAAGTCAATGCACTTATATTAACTCTGTAACTCTGGAGTTTACAACGACTGCCTTCGATTATTAAGGTAGTGGGATGAGATGTGTATTTGTTAATGGATGCAATAGGTTAAAAATTTAATAATTAAGAAAAAAAGATAAAAGGATAGTCCGAGGACAATTTGATTGTCGAAATTAAAAAAAAATAATAGAGAAAGGAGAGAAAGACTTCGACCATGAATTTTTTCATGGAAGAGTAAAGTAAGAAATTTTGAACAACTATCATGGTTATTAACATTAATGTATCAATATAAAGTGGAAGAGTCATATCATATTTATTATCTTACTTTAGAAAAAAACTTCTAAGTCTATTTTTTAAGTGACTCATAATATATTTTATTAACATTAATTAAATTAGTGCATTAATGGATGGGTCATATGGGAGTTACAAAAAAGAAAAAAAAAATGATGAAGGAATGGAAGCACTTAGAAAAAGAGATAAAACTCAACGATGCAATGTGAGCCTCTCCAATGCATTAGATTATATAATTACAACTTATTTAGAAGGCCATAATTAATAATTTAATAATATTATACTGTTAATTATTAATTATTTTAATGTTAAACTAGTTAACTTTTATTATGATGTATAATGTGCACGTCTATATTTAAACATTAATTTTTTTTACAATAAATAATAATGATATTTTTCATTTATTAATACTAAGTATATTATAATACATAATTAATAAACTTATTTATTATTAAGCCTAAATAAATTTATTTTACAAATTTATAGTAATATAATTAATATAATATATAATATATATACCTATAATATATATATTATTAAAATAATACTAAATAAGTTCTTGCTAACATCAAGAAGTTTTTTTTTTGGAACTTATTGGTTTGATTAGGATTTAAATTCTCGTGGGGGCCACATGAAAAATTAGGTGTGTTTGGCGGAAGTAAGCCGAATTCTAATTTAAAGTTCTTATCCAAACACACTCAAAAATGTTCTGCATGAACAAAATTGAAAGTTCCCAAAGTTCCCAACATTTTTTGATGCGAAATGGAAGTTCCCAAATTTTTTTGATGCAAATTTTTTTGGATGAAATTCTACTGCAAGTAGAACTTGGACACCTACACACGTTTGGCTGAAAATCCCCACTAGCGTCACTACTCCTTCGCCGATGTCGTTGCCATCATCTGTCAGATTTGAACTCATGGAGGCGGTCGTGGGCGACGACGAGCTGTTGCGAGATCTCACGAACTGCAAGATGGCCTCAATCTGGAGCTCCCCGAGTTGCACGCATAGCCGCTCCTCCATCGATCGTAGTCGCGTTGTTGTCCTCCCCATCTCTGCCCCCATCTCCCCCTCCCTCCTTCGTCACTCCTTCAACACCGTCTCCAGCTCCTCGTTCCTCCATTGCAGCTCCTCCACCTCCGCCATCATTGTCGTTGGCCCGTCTGTGCTCGAACCTCTCCGAGGCAGTTCAGTTGGGTGATCGCACCCAAGATCCTGTTCGTCAGTCGGTGAGACGCTCATGATGGTGAGGGACGAGAGACACCCCATGATCAAAAGAGTAAGAGAGAGCGAGGGAAGAGAGGGAGAGAGAAAGAAAAGCTCACACGAAAAATTCGGGTGGCTTGCAAAGTTTTCACTTGGGCTGAGAAAATTTTGACAAGAATTTTTGCTCAAAAAGTTCATTTCTTCATCACATCTCTAGAACTCGAAAAGTTTTTGTCACAAAGGTTGTTTGGCGGTTACACCAAATACCCTCCAACTTTAGCACTTTCATTGCGATATCCTTCAACTTCGCTTTATGATATTGTTGTCACTATCTTTTAACTTATTTCATCAATTGTCCTTTTAACTTGTGATCTGTTATTTTTCGATTGTTGGGTCAACGTGACGTCCACACAACACGTTCTTTACCCTCCACACGCATGTCTAAAAAAATAAAATATCAAAAAATAAAAATTTTAAAAATAAAAAATGAGATGCCCTTGGACCGACGCTCAAGGGAGGGGCGACGCCCCTCTGCCAGTGAGAGGCCATGTGTCGACGCGTGCAGAGAAAGAGAGCGGGAAGGTCGGGGGCTTCGCCCTCGTGCCGAGAAAGGGAAGGTGGTTGCAACCTCCCTCCCCTCGAGAGGGCGTCCCATTTTTTATTTTTTTAAATATTTTTTAAAATTTTGTCATGTCAAATAAATAATTACGTAGAGGAGAAAGAATAATGCTCTGTGGGCATCACGTCGACCTAGCAACTAAGAGACAATCAATCATAGGTGAAAAATAGGAGTCAGTGAAATAAGTTAAAAGATGAAGCATAATTATTTACAAAGTGAAATTGAAAGATAACGTTAAGAAAATGTTAAGGTTTAAAATATGTAGTGTTAATTTATCCAATGTTTGAAAAAACTTTGTAAAGTTCTAACAAAAGTTCACAAAAAGAAAACTTTTATATTTTTAATTTGTTCTTGCGAACATTGAGACTCAACCATCGTTAATATCAAAATTTTTACCAAGTACGGAATTCGAAACGATCTAATGGGACTACTTAGATTCAACCACGATCAATCTTTCAATGTACGAATAGTGCATATAATTATTAACATGGCAGGTTAAATAGTTGGCGTCGCTTATGAGATATGGGTTGCGGACTAAAAGAAAGTATAGTTGATAGCACGGACTAAATATCGGAAAAGGAAACTGTTATATTTCCGAAGCTTCCCGAACCAGCGGCCACACCCGAACTCCTAGAACCCTCCGCATTGCCGTCCGCCTTGTAAAATTCCATATTCCAACTCCTCCGGTTGTCCTCCTCGTGTTCCCGAATTTTTCTTCAGAAGCGATATCGAAGTTTACTGCTGGATCTCGTCATGGCCGAGGAGGCGAAAGCTAAAGGCAATGCCGCTTTCTCCTCCGGGCGCTTCGAGGACGCCATCCGCCACTTCTCGGAGGCCATCGACATAGCGCCTGCGAACCACGTCCTCTACTCCAACCGCTCCGCTGCCTATGCCTCGCTCCACCGCTACGACGCCGCCCTCGCCGACGCCCGCAAGACCGTCGAACTCAAGCCCGACTGGGCCAAGGGATACAGCCGCCTAGGCGCTGCCCACCTCGGCCTCGGTGACGCCGCGGAGGCCGCCGCCGCTTACGAGAAGGGCCTCAAGTTGGATCCGAGTAACGAAGTTCTCAAGGCCGGGTTCGCCGATGCCCGGGCCGCCGCAGCGCGGTCGGCCCGCTCTTCCACGCAGGCGCCGCCCGGCGGGGGCGCCTCGCCCTTCGGCGACATTTTCAGCGGTCCGGATCTCTGGGCCAAGTTGACGGCTGATCCGACTACCAGGGGATACATGCAGCAGCCTGATTTCGTTCGGATGATTCAAGACATCCAGAAGAACCCCAAAAACATGAACATGTACCTCCAGGACCCGAGGATGCTTCAGGTGCTTGGGGTTCTTCTTAACGTCAAGATGAAGGCGCCCACCGAGGAGACCACAGGGGACTTCCCGGAACCTGAGCCCGTGAGGCCGCATCCGGAACCAGCAAAGAAGGCATCTGAGCCGGAGCCGGAGCCAGAGCCGATGGAGGTATCCGAAGAGGAGAAAGGGGCGAAGCAGAAGAAGGCAGAGGCACAGAAGGAGAAAGAGGCTGGCAATGCAGCTTACAAGAAGAAGGACTTTGAAACGGCGATCCAACGTTACACTCTTGCGATGGAATTGGACGATCAAGATATCTCCTACATTACAAACAGGGCTGCTGTTTATTTGGAGATGGGAAAGGTATTCACTTTATTTATCCATGCAAGATGTGTTTCCTTTTATGTGTTACCTGCTGGAGATTCGTTTTGTTTATTCTAATTTAGTTCCTTGATCTTCACATTTCATTGGGTAAGATCTTGTTTGTATATCGACTCAAAAGTGTCCAAATGATCCCAGCTTTCGTTGCACCTTCTCTGGTTAACGCAACTACTATCTGTGGTTACTAGAACTGCAATGCTGGAATTATGCTTACATGGATGCTTCCGTTCTCTTTAGAATGCCCTACTTACTGGTATTTGGATTATGTGGCATCATAAAATGAGCTAATTAAGACACTATGGTTTCTGTATCGGTAATTTATTATTCTTAAATTAAGATGTCTTAGTGAATGTTTTGTTTCTCAGTATGAAGAATGCATAAAGGATTGTGACAAAGCTGTTGAGAGGGGTAGAGAGCTTCACTCTGATTTCAAGATGATAGCAAGGGCACTGACCAGGAAAGGAACGGCCCTCGTCAAGCTTGCTAAAACCTCCAAGGATTTCGAACCTGCAATTGAGACTTTCCAGAAAGCTCTAACTGAGCACCGCAACCCTGATACACTTAAAAAGCTTAATGAAGCTGAGAAGGCAAAGAAGGAATTGGAACAACAAGAATATTTTGATCCAAAGATTGCTGATGAGGAGCGTGAGAAAGGTACGGAATGCACTTTTTAATGTTCCTCAGCATGTTTTGTGTCAGATCTAGATCCATCGATGCAATTCACTTTATAGTTGTTTCGTTATGATTTTCTAACTGGGTGATTCAGGGTTCAATGGTACTTTCTTAGGCATCTATTTGTCTACTTTTTTTCGACTTTATCTATTATGTTTGTCACCAGGGTAGTGAGATTTTTTTTTTATTTTTTGGTTGTGTAATTCCTCTATACTACCATTCTATATGCACCCGACAAAGAAAATCTATCTGCCCCCCTTTAAACTTAGAAAGCCCATATATGTTTCCTCATGTCTCACATTGTTTTTATTATGCAGGTAATGATTTTTTCAAGCAACAAAAATACCCAGAAGCGGTGAAGTGTTACACAGAAGCTCTCCGGAGGAATCCTAAGGACCCAAAGGTAATTTCTTTTTATCCAATTAACTACTCTAAGATATGCAAAATTTGTTGTTTTTGTAAATGATATAAGGTATCTGTTCTGGTTCAGGAATTTTGGAATTTAAACAATTATGTATGACTATGTCTCTATATGTGTAATTTAGTCATGCACAGCACGATTATATGTTTGTCTTGAGCAATTCTAGCAACCGCCGACATTTATTGCCATTCCCTTGATAGTATAACCAATTCTTCACATTCTTCATTTCTGTTTTAATCTATCTTTTTCACTTATAGTTACGAACCTGTCTTTTACTGTAATCTGAATTCTGCAGGTGTACAGTAATCGAGCTGCATGCTATACTAAATTAGGTGCCCTACCTGAAGGTTTAAAAGATGCAGAGAAGTGTATAGAATTGGATCCATCTTTCTCCAAAGGGTACACTAGAAAGGGTGCAATTCAATTCTTTATGAAAGAGTATGATAAAGCGTTGGAGACTTACCAAGAGGGCTTGAAGCATGACCCAAACAATGAAGAACTGAAGGACGGCATCCGGAGGTAATGCATCCAATTGATGGGTTTTTAATCATTTGTTTTCTGAATTGTTTGATACAATGCGTGTGTGCTTTGTCCCCTGCAGGTGTGTTGAACAAATAAATAAGACTAACCGAGGAGAGATTAGCCCAGAGGAGTTGAAAGAGAGACAAGTAAGTGGCCCAAATTGCTAGGAAAATGAATTGAAGGTGGTGTTCAGATATTCTTATTGACCTTTTCTTTCTGGCAGGCCAAGGCTATGCAGGACCCGGAGATTCAAGGCATTTTATCGGATCCGATTATGCAACAGGTATGAATCGCATATCTTCTATTGCTGGAGATTTCAGTTTCGATCTGTTTCTTTTTTTCTTAAGTCTGTTGATTTTGTACTTCTCTGTGCCCCTCTATCCAGGTACTAGTCGACTTCCAGGAGAACCCTAGGGCTGCACAAGAACACCTAAAGAACCCACAAGTGATGCACAAGATACAAAAACTTATCGGGGCAGGAATTGTTCAGATGAAGTAGAAAAGGGGACTCCAAGCATTCTTCGATAAATTTGGTACATGTAATTTGAGGCTTCTTTTAGTTATCTGCAAATTTTCCAAGACGACACTTTTTGTTATGATTATTGGGCTTTAAGTTTGCCAAGCCAAGGCATCTTTTTGACAACACTTAATTGTGCAACAAAAAAAAAAAAAAAAATGGGGCGCAAAGTCATCCGCCTCAATTGTGCTCGCCTTCCCGTCGCCGTCTTTGGTGAAAAATGAGCAATGCTTTAAGCTTGCCAAAATGATCTGATCGATACAGAAGGAAAACAAAATTATAGTTTTACTCACCACTGTCACATCCACCCCCACCGCCGCCATGAAGAATTGGTTGAACATGCCACCTTGCTCTGGTGCGTGGGCAAGTAGGTTGATCCGAACGACGGCGCTGGCCCGACGGTGTAAACCAGCCTCGCGGCGGATTGACGGTGTTGAGCTGGAAGGCGAGGTACAGGCGCGACAATCGCGGCACGATGCCGAAACACGTAACTTCATAGGCTTTGAGCTGGCTGCACGTATTGCAAGATATATATGTATATGTACTCCCATTCTAATTGTATTTTGCAGTTAACTCCTCTCAGGCCTCAGCCATTGATGTCATCAAACGCGTCATGCGACTTCTCTTTACTGAGCATGATCTTTTTGTCCCAAAGAAAGCGCATAGTGATTCTCAACTCTTCTTTTTTTTTCATCGTTATTTTATCACTCTCATTCTCAAACTATCTTGGAAAAAAAAATATCTTTATCAAATAAATCATGATTCCCTTGCTGCGAAAGAAAAAAAAAATCTTCCTTGGGGCGTTCCTTTTCCAATTTGGCGAAAGTGTTCAAGATTGCAAATGGGAGTTGTGGGTTGTCTCATATTCAAAGGGTTAGATGGAAGAATGAAAAAGAGGGATTTTTGGAATCTCTTTGATCCTTTTTTCTTATATCATGGACGAGGAGTTTCAAAAGCACAGGTCAGGGCTGATCTCAACTCCCATTGACCAACATCTCACATATCCCATTCATCCGACATGCTGCATGTAATACAACGGGCAGAAAAAAAATGAAAGTTGAAGGATTGGCCGTGCACTCCTCCTTGCCTTTTCTGCCTTGTTCTTTTCCCCATAGAGCTTCACATTTGTCCTCTTTTGCTGTGACTTCCTCCCCTCACTCCACCGCCATCTCTCTCTGTCTCTCTCTCCTGCCGCCCAGCTCCCCAATGTCGAGCTCTGCACTGGTAGGAAGAAATCTGGCCATGGGATTCTCTCCCTCACCGAGGATAAGGCCACAAGTCAGTCGCCCCTCTCTATAAGGCACGAGACCCCTCTTCTTCTTCTTCTTCTTCTCCTCTACCCTTAATTTTCTTCATGCCCAAGCTCCGTCCTCACTTGTTCTCTTTCTCCGGCGAGTGGGCAGCAGAGAGCGAGGGGACGACGCCGACGATCGTCTCCGGCGCAGGCAACGAAGGACGTGAAAAAGAACATCGACACAGTGAAGGACGGTCCTTCTTCCTTCTCCCCTGTTTCCCTCTGATTTCACTCGTTTTGACCTCGCCTCTCATTCGTCTACCTTTCTCTTCGATGAGTGGACAGCAGCAAATAAGCACGGACGTCGGCAACCACCTCCGGCGCAGACGACGTGAGCAGGGGAGTAAGGCACGAGCAGTGTGGACGAACCTCAACATCGTAGGCTTCAAGGTGTGTACGTTCAACCTCAACATGGTAGGCTTCAAGGTGTGTACGTTCGGGATCTTCTTCATAAGTCGAGCTTCTCGACGAGTTAAGCATGCCTGATTTACACCATGAATAGAACCAAAGATGCATGAATAATGCCCTTTAAGATGATTACATGATGACCTTTCTGCTATGAACGAGATTCAAGGCAATGCCCGGGTCCGTCATGGACGTCGAGCTCGAGCTCGGGACGAATCAGGTGCCTGGACCGGGTCACTCACGACTCGGCCCGGGTTTGTCGCGAAGAAGACGATCGGGAGAGACGACTCTCCCGGCTCGATCGTCCTCCAAACTCAGCCGGGGTGTGATTCGAACTCGGCCCGGGTTCTTCTCAATTTTTGCCATGATAGATCGAGCCCGATCCAGGTTGGACTCGGCCCGGGTACCCTTTCGCCCGGCTTGGGTTCCGATCACATATTACAATTTTTACGATTTCCGACTTCGAACGTAATATGACACTTTCTGATTTATTACCACATTGAACTCATGTATGTTGACTCTCTTATTCCTGTACGAAACCACACTTTTCACACGAATCTAATTGTTAATCTTTCATCGGAAAGTGAAGGAAGTATGATTATGATCTTTACGTCAATGATGATAATAACTTCTCTCATTTTTATCAACGAATGGTTATGACTCTTATGAACATGATTATGAATGATGATGACTTGTATGAATCTGATGATGAATTTCTATGAACCATGACATGATGATTAAAAATGATAAGAAGCGGCAACCGCACTCCTTCGGTCGACCGATATGATTTCGACAGGTCACCCGTAACCCTCAAGCATCCATCTTGTGGATCGAAAATGAAGACCCTCTTTATCTTAACTTGATTTCTAAATGAACTTTCGTACACCTG
This sequence comes from Pontederia crassipes, assembly GCA_030549335.1. Classification (NCBI taxonomy): domain Eukaryota; kingdom Viridiplantae; phylum Streptophyta; class Magnoliopsida; order Commelinales; family Pontederiaceae; genus Pontederia; species Pontederia crassipes. Next base: position 62,607,522 of record CM060196.1, on the reverse strand, counting down.
ATTCTTAAGTGAATGAAAATGAACATAAGATGATAATCTCTCTACGCCTTGATCGGTCCACGAATCGAAAGACATGCCCATGTATGATGAGGGAAGATGTTCCAGCCTCGTATCAGGCCCTCCCTCACGGGTTGTCATTTGCTCTATCTAGGCGGGTGTTTCTCCCATATGGATGTTTTCTCCAGTGACGAGATCATCCAGCCGACGGGGTTTGTCGTGACACTGATCACCCACTGGCTCATGATGTCTAGATAACTGTATCACATTGCATGCAATGACATTCCCCTAAAGATGAAGAGCTCTTCTGATGAATGAAAGATGATAAATGAAAGATGATGAATGAAAGAAGGAATGCATGAATGAATGAACGAATGCTATGATCTCCATTTTTGCCATTTTATGGAAAGATGATCTCTCTCTTGATTCTGATTTCTTCTATAATACTAATGCTATGATCTTCATTTTGCCATGACTAATGTCATCGATTTATGATGACTTGATCTTTCTCTCATGTTGATTTCATTTTCTTTTCATATCGATCCATGATGCTTTGAGCTTTCTCTCATGTTGATTACACCTCCTTTCACGTCATACTTTGATTGGAGAAAATATGTTCTCCCTTTTTCTCTTGTGATCTAATTTCTACTATGATACTAATGCTATGATCTTCATTATGTCATTTTATGAAAAGATGATCTCTCTCTCTCTCGAGAATCTGATCCCACTTTGATACCGATGCTATAATCTCCTTTATTGCATTTTGAAGGGACACATTTATCATGATTTTTCTATGAAGTTATATCCTCTTCTCATACATATTTTGATTGGAACTAATTGTGATAAGTCGATTTCATTTCCCTTTCCTTACATTAATTTCATGCTATGTTCTGATAGAATTGATCTATGATTTATATGAACTCACACTTAGCTTTATGCTAACTGTTAAGCTTGCTCCCCTGTGTGATCTCCACAGGTACTTGATGATGATCGTGAGTTGTTGATATGTGTGCGGCGACTACAGCTTGGTGGTGTACACACATGATTGTTTAGAGTTTAATTGGGACCTATAGAGTTGTATTTATGGCATAGACTTATATATGCCTTGTGGATGTACCATTATCTATTTAGCTTTCGTATTTTTCCTTCATATATTATTCATGAAGACTTCCTCTTATGTGTCACTTTTTTTACCATTTGGGTCAATGAAAAAGTCAAAGAAAGACCGAAGAAAGTAACGGCCGAAAGGAGGTCTCGCCACGTGGCGGGGTCAAATTTCTGGATGCTACACTACATTATGGACTTCCAACGGCCTGCCCATGGATGAAAGAAAGTGAAATTTAATAGGGCCAAAGAAAGCAGATATGGCTCCTCGTGCTTTCACAGCTTCTCCAAGCACCTCTCGACCTTCGCATCCAATTCCCTTGCCTCCACCCAAAGCATCATCGCCATGCAGTCGGAGCTCGTCCGCGACCCCAACAACACCAGCTCGCATGGTTTCTGAGCCTCCTCTCCTCCTCTCGCTACGATCTCACTGACATTGTTGCTATCATCTTCATCGCGAGATTGGGATCCACCCCGGCTTTCCTCCTAGTAATGGCCCCATTTGGATGGGGAGTAAGACATGTATTAAGGTCTTACTCCCCATGTTCTTGCCAAACACCCATTTTCTTCATCGCGTGGGACCCATCTGCATTAAATGATGGAACAGTAAAAATTTGAGAGTAAGATGTTCGGGCTCTCACCAAGAATTCGTTGATCTTGACGAGATTAAGATGATTGGAATATTTTTTTGTTTGCCAAACCTTAATCCCGGGGTACCAAAAGGGGCCAATGTGACCAGAAGTTTATCGGTGCTCGGTACTTCGCTGCTGGTTACGAGTACCAACCACTTGAACAAGTTCAGGGAGCTCCATTTGCCTTGCGACACATCATGGAGACATGTCACGACTCTCATCACCCGTGAACTGCCGTGTGCCTCTTAAGTCTTACCTCTCCACCTCTTTCCTCCGATATTTTCTTTTTTTGAATTACTTTTGTTCCAAATGAGATTGAGTCTTTGATTAAATCCAATGGTGGTAATTAGTGAGCTAGCTGTATTTTACAGTGTTAGATGTATATTGTACATCATAGACCCATATGTGTATATATATATACATACATATATATATGGTTTAATATAGGTGTCAAGCGTTTTACGTGTGAAACGTGTATCAAGCGATTTTACACATACTTTCCTTTATTATTTTTTATATTTTTCTTCATGAATAGTTTAAAGGATCATTGATAATAACAAAAAATAGTTTTATAATGTAAAAAATCATAAAACATTATTATATCTATTATGAAGGATACTAATATGCATAAGTTCGTAAAATTTTGGAAATGATGAATATAATTATTATTGATAATTTGAATCACATTTTTTATCATCAATGATCATCTAAATTATTAATGAAGAAATATATTGAAAAGAAATAAAAAAAGTATGCATAAAGTCACTTGACATGCGCTTGACACCTAGATTAACTCCCCCCCCCCTCCACCACACACACACATCTGTGTAGTTGGCTGGTTCTTGCTATGTGCGCTCGACAAGGAGTAAAAGGAAAATCAGTGAAGAAAAGGAAATGAAAAAGGGAAGATAGAACCTAGAAGGAAATATACTCATTCGAGATGTCATCTCATGAAGCTATAAAAAGGAGGCGATCGACCTTCTTGAAGAGATTGAACAAAGCCAAACATCATAGCATGAGAAGAAGCCTTATTTCTACAATCGTGCCTATCTACACACACATACACCGAGACTTCAGAGTTCGATACGAGGATGAATTCTTATCCGTTCTCGATGAAATTTCACACAATAGTTCCCTTCTCATTTATTCCTCATATTCCGAAGAGATCATTCTGACTTCTATTCTCAGTTTTGAGAGATAATTATTCTGTAGCATTCAAAATTGATTCTTGAGATTATTAGTATATTTCTTCTTTGCTTCCATGATTTTTTTTCACATTAAGAGGTTTTTCACGTAAATATTTTGCGTATCTGGTCTCATTATATTATTATTTTCATCTCATTATTATTGTGTGTATTAAAATGAAAAAAATAATTCTACAAATATTAGTTCAGTCTTTTTTTCCAACAGCAGTATTAGAGCCTGAGTAGAAAAGTGCACATTACAATGGATGACAATAATGCCCTTAGCCGAATGTCGATGCTCATAAGAACAAATTATTCTATATGAAAGTCGCGAATGATGGACTACTTAAATTGCATGGGCCGATCCGATTGAAGGTGACACTGCAAAGCTCGAGGATATGAATGATGTAAAATGGGGGAGGATAAGATCAAGACAATCACGCTAATCCGACAATGAGTCGATGATAAGGTGTTTCATCATATCGCAATATTAATGAATCCAACAACAACAACAACAACAACAAAGCCTTATCCCACTAGGTGGGGTCGGCTACATGGATCATACGACGCCATTCCGCTCTATTAGTAACCAAACCTTTCGGTATATTATTCACCAATAGATCTTGCTCTATTAGTTCGCCAAGTGTCCGCCTTGGCCTCCCTCTTCCTCTTTTAATCGGACTCCAAATTATTTGATCTACTCTTCTTACTGGCGCATCTAATGGTCTTCTCTGAACATGACCAAACCATCTCAAACGATTCTCTACCATTTTCTCACTAATAGGAGCCACTCCGACTCATTCACGTATATGGTCATTCATAATCTTATCTAATCTTGTATGACCACACATCCATCTCAACATCCTCATTTCGGCTACCCCCACTTTACGTTCATGTTGTCCCTTCATAGCCCAACATTCACTACCATATAACACTGCTGGCCTTATAGCAGTACGATAAAATTTTCCTTTAACTTTATTGGGTACTTTTCTATCACAAAGAACTCCAGTGGCTTTCCTCCACTTACACCAACCAGCTTGAATTCTATGATTAACATCGTCATCAATCTCACCATCTTGTCTTACAATTGATCCTAAATATTTAAACTTTGTCACTTGAGGAATTATATCCTCCCCTAACCTAACTTTCAAATCGTCTCTAAGTTGTTTATTTGTGAAATTGCTATGCATATATTCTGTTTTATTCCTACTTAAAAGAAAACCCTTTGACTCCAACGTATTTCTCCATATTTCCAATTTTGTATTAATCTCTTCTCTTGAATCCGCTAAAAGTACTATATCATCCGCAAATAGCATGCACTTAGGTACCTCCTCTGTGATACTCTCGGTTATAGCATCGATAACTAAGTTAAATAGATACGGGCTTAAAGCTGATCCTTGATGTAGGCCAATTCCTATAGGAAATTCATTTGTCTCACCTCCGGGTGTCCTAACCCTAGTCAATGCCCCATCGTACATATCTTGTATTACCTTAATGTAGGCAACATTCACCCTCTTCTTTTGCAAGGCTTTCCAAAGTACATCCCTTGGTACCCGATCATACGTCTTCTCTAAGTCAATGAAAGCCATATGTAAGTCTCTTCTCCTACTTCGATACTTCTCCATCATCCCCCTTAGTAAATAAATCGCCTCTGTAGTGGATCTTCCTGGCATGAACCCAAATTGTCTCTCAGAAATACTAGTCTCCATTCTCAATCTATGCTCAATCACTTTTTCCCATAATTTCATAGTATGACTCATAAGTTTAATCCCTCTATAATTTGCACAATTCTAAATATCCCCTTTATTTTTGTAAATAGGAACTAATGTACTTAATCTTCAATCATTAGGCATCTTTTTCGACCGTAAAATCTCATTAAATAGTTTACATAACCACAACACATCTTTTTCTCCTAAACATTTCCAAACTTCAATCGGTATACCATCCGGTCCAACGGCTTTACCATTCTCCATTTTCTTAAGAGCTTCGCTAACCTCCGAGACTCTAATTCTACGATAAAATGACCTATTAAGCTCACATTCGCTAACTGTCAAGTCCTCCAAATCACAACGCGAACCTTCACATCCATCATTAAATAGCTTATAGAAATACTCTTCCCATCTGTTCTTAATATCTCCTTCAGTAACTAAAACCTTGCCAACTTCATTTTTTATGCATCTTACTTGATCCAAATCTCTCGACTCCTTCTCTTTGTTCCTTGAAATCTTGTAAATCCTTTGTTCACCCGCCTTTGTCCCTAACTCCTTATAAAACCCCTCATATGCTTTAGCACGAGCATCACTAACTGCCTTCTTAGCCTCCCTTTTCGCCAAACGATACTTTTCCCAATTGTCAGAACTATTGTCCAAGTGTATCGCCTTGAAACAATTCTTCTTATTACGCACCTTTTCTTGGACCTCCTCATTCCACCACCAAGTCTCCTTATCTCGTGGTCCAAAACCTTTTGATTCTCCTAAAATGGCTTTAGCAACCATTTCAACCTTTTTTGCCACATTCTTTCACATGATACTAGCATCTCCTTCTAACTCCCACACACTTTCCTCTAATAACTTACTTCTAAAAGTCTCTCGCTTCTCCCCCTTTAACTGCCACCACCTGATCTTTCGATCAAAAATTGTTCGGGATTTTGGTTTTATACATTTTATTTGCATATCAAGAACTAACAATCTATGTTGTGTAGTCACCCCATGCCCAGGAATTACTTTGCAATTAGTGCAACGTCTTTTATCAGTATTTCTTATCAAGAAAAAATCGATTTGAGACCTATGAGTTCCACTTTTGTATGTGATTAAATGTTCCTCTCTCTTCCTAAAATAAGTGTTGATAATCTTAAGGTCGTATGCTAAAGAAAAATCAATAATAGTTTGTCCTTCCTCATTCAACTCCCCAAAACCAAAACCACCATGAACCCTTGCATGTGGTCCTGCCTCTTTACCAACATGTCCATTAAGGTCTCCCCCAATATAAACTTTCTCGGTTGTTGGTATACTTTCAATCAAATCCTCCATATCTGCCCAAAACTTCTCCTTGAGATGTGATTCTGCTCCTACTTGGGGTGCATATGCACTAATAATGTTCATAGTCTCCTTTCCAACAATTACTTTCACGGATATGATTCGATCCTCAATCCTTTTAACTTCCACAACATTCTTCCTCCATTCTGCATCCGCGATAATACCAACACCATTCCTTCCATTTACCTTACCTGTGTACCAAAGTTTGGAACCATTTAACCTAATCTCTTTACTTCCCTCTCCTACCCATCTAGTTTCTTGCAAGCATAAGATACTAATCTTACGCTGGTCCATTACTTGTGCCACCTCGAGGCGCTTCCCATTCAACGTCCCAATGTTCCAAGAACCTAATCTGACCTTAGTCTCATGAACTAGCTTCTTTAACCGCCTCCGTCCATTAGAGTGCGGTAGCCCTTGCTCATTTAACACTGCATTCAGGCGAGGATGCAGCGGCTCTTGCTCTCTTATCACTGTACCCGAGCTGTACAGCGCGTTACTTACGGGTAACGACCTAACATTAACACAATATATTCGTTGATCCATGTTCATAAGATTCGACATGATTTTATGTTGGCTGTCGGGGCCTAACACAACCCTCCTCCTTTATCTGGGCTTGGGACCGGCTATAAAATATAGGCGGAGTTTAATGAATCCAATAAAATGTGAGAAAAATTGCAAGAATTGTATGAGCGGTGTTATTGACGAAGAAACTTGTTAACATGAAGTGTAAGGATGATCATTTTTTTGCAAAACATCTTGACAGCTTTCTAAAATTAATTAACAAGGTGTTCTCAGTGAAGATCGTGTTTGAAGATGATATCAAGGACTATTATAGTTGGGAAATGCTTATTATTTCTCTGAACAACTCTGCTCCAGATGGGCAACTATCTTTAGAAACTATCAAAGATAGTTTGTTCAATGAAAAAAAATAAGAAAGCAATGGTAGAATCTCAACAATAAATCAGAAGCATTTATCGTGAAAGATCATGGAAGAAACAAATAGAAAAACTCTCACAACCACAATAGATTGAGGTCAAGAGACAAGTCGAAGGTTAGAAAAGAAGTCACTTGTTATCATTGTGGTCAGACATAACACTTAAAAAAATTAGTACAGGAAGATACGGCAAAGAAGAAGGATAGTGGTGGAAAATAATATTACGATGGCTACGTTAGATGATGTATACTTTCTTACTCAAGAAGAAAAAGAAGATGGTGTTAATGTTGTGAGTTAAGATTCAGTCTGGATACACTGTAGATTCATTTCATATTACCCCTCGTAGAGATGTATTCTTAACATATAAATAAGGAGCATTTGAGTCAGTAAAGATGAGATACAAGTCGGAGTCCCAAATTATTGTCATTGGAGATATTCAGTTGAAGATTAACACATGATGTAAGATTATACTCAAATATGTGAGACGTGTATTAGAAATTTGTCTGAATATAATTTCAGTTGGCAAATTAGACGACGAAGACTATGAGAGCAACTTCAAAGAGGGAGTGTGAAAAATCAAGAGAAGTTCACTTATACTAGCGAAAGGATACAAAGGTGGTACACTATACAAGATTAAATCACAACATTGCAACAGTGAGATAAACATGACTTAAAAGATGTCATCTTCTGAGTTATGGCGCAAGCGGCTTGGTCACATAAGTGAGAAAAAAATTCAAATATTAACTCGATGAAATTTGCAACCAAAACACTTCACTTGATGAATGTGTTTTGACTGATAAGCATACTAAAGTTACATTCAATAGAACTTCTTTATCTAGAGGTTCACACGTACTTCATTTGCTGCATACTGAAGTCTGCTATATGAAGGATAAAACTTTATGTGATGCTTTTTATTTTGTTACATTTATTGATGACAATTTTAGAAGATTTTGAGCTTTTCCTATAGCACACAAAAATTAGGTGCGAGAAGTTTCATACCAAAGTCAAAAGAGAAATCTCAAGCATATTCGGACAGACATGATGTTGAATACAAGGGACCATTTGAAAAATACTACAACACCTATGAAATTAAGTTTGAGAAAATAGTTCATAAGACTCCTCAACAAAACTGTGTTGTTGAGAGAATGAACAGAACAATCGAGAAACGTGTCAGATGTATGCTTCTACATGCCAAATTATTAAAAGAATTTTAGGGGGTGAAATAATGATGACTACAGTGAAACTAATCAATCATTCACTATCAGTACCTCTGAAGGTAATATACCTAGGGATGATAATATTTTCCGCCCCCTGCGGGTCCCACGGGGAATCTCCGATTGGGACCCGAACTCGAGGAATTTTTCCCCCACGGGGTCGGGGATGGGGGAAAATTATCCTCGAACCCTCTTTCGGGATCGGGGCGGGGGGAGTTGTCCCCGCCCTGCCACCCCGCGGGGCCTCGAATCTCCACACCCCAAAGAAAAAGTGAGTGTACAACAATAATCCCACATTAATAGTAGTAGGAAAGTGAGAGTAAATAGACAAGTATAAATGAATGAGGAGACTAATGGGTCAATATTGAATATTTATGGAGAAAGTCCACCTTGGATATTTTCCAAATTTATAATAATAATTTTTATCAAATTATCTCTTAGTAAAAAAATTAATAAAAATTTTTGACTGAACAAAAAATACTGTTCAACCCAATTTTTCCGATTTTGATCAATTTTTTATCAGTTCGATCCGGTCCAAACTAGAATCAAATCGCGGGGTTTGAGATCCCCGCGGAGATTCGGGGTCCCGCGGGGATCGGAGCAGGGGATAAAATTTCCCTCGGACCGGGAATTCGGAGCAGGGTCGGGGGCGGGGGCGAGTCGTCGGGGTCGGGGCGGGGATGATGCTTCCCGTCCCGAAGAGGGTCGGGTGCCATCCCTAGATATACTGGTGAAAGTTTGATAAGGGAAGGATGCTTTATTCAAGCATTTCAAAGTGTTCGAATGTAGAGCCTTTGTTTACATTTCTAGTAATGAACGATCAAAACTTGATAGCAAATCGAAAAAATGTATCTTCCTCGAATGTGAAGATAAAAATTTTGACTATAAAATCTGGGACCATGCTAATAGGAAGGTTATCAGAAGCGAAGATGTTCTATTCATGAAACACTAGACAATTGAATACTTGTCAAAAATAAAGAGCCAATTACCTTCATAGATTATCTACCTGACCCAAGTTCAGTTAACGCAATGACAGAATATTATATTGCTTTAGAAGTTGATCAAGATGACGATAGTAGTGGTAGCAACTCACATAATTCAAATATATCTTCAGATAGTCAAGATGGTGATGATGACTCACATATTGAACATGATGCACTAGTGCAAGAGTCTCAATTGAGAAGATCGAACTGACAAAAACAAGAGTTAAAGAGGTACTCCCTAACAAAGTACGTGTTATTAAATAAAGGGGGAGAATTGGTGTCATCAGAAAGATTTGTTGCATGAGCAGAATGATGGGTGGATGAAAGTCATGCAGGACGAGATACAATATCTGCATGAAAACAATACTTACAAACTAGTGAAACTTCCAAAAGGAAATATGACACTTAAGAATAAATGGGTGTTTCGATTCGAGAGTGAAGAAAATAATCCACACTCGAGATACAAGGCAAAGTTAATTGTCAAGGCGTTCGATCAGAAGAAAGAAATTAATTTTGACAATATATTCTCACCAGTGGTTAAAATGTTATCAAGAGTGGTTATTGGATTAGCTGCTATTAAGGACTTGAAAATTCAATAGCTAAACGTCAAGACAATTTTTTTTCATGGTGACTTGGAAGAAGAAATTTACATGATACAGTCAAAGGATTTTCGAGAGAAAGGAAAATAAAACATGGTGTGTAGATGCAAAAAACCTTATATGGACTCAAACAAGCACCTCGTCAGCTGTACAAAAAGTTTGAGTCATTCATTATCCAACAATAATATAATAATACCATTGTGTCTTCGTGAAATATTTTAACATGATTTTATTATTTTGTTATTATATGTTGATGACATGCTTATTGTAAGTCAGGAAAAACAAGATTGGTAAGTCCATTACATAAACAAGAAGGTGGAGTTTGTTGTGTGGTTCTTGCTATGCATGCCTGACAAGGAGTAAAAAGAAAATAGGTGAAGAAAAGGAATGAAAAAGGAAGACAGAACATGTCCAAAACGAAGACAAATCTGAGGCAAAGAAGGAAATAAACTCGTACAAGGCTACAAAAGGAGGTGATTGATCTTACTGTGGAGAGCAAACGAAGCCAAACATCGTAGCACCAGAAGAAGTCTTATTTATGAAGTCATGCATGTCCATCGAGATAAAAGATAAAGAAACTTCAGACAATAGATATTAGTAGTCTTCTCATCTATTCCTCATATTTCAATAAGATCGTTCCGGCTTTTATCCTCAGTTCCGAAAGATAATTATTATGTACTATTTAAGATTTATTTTTGAAATTATTATTGTATTCTTTTGCGCAACTAAAAAAAAGACTTTGTAACCTACCATTATTTTATAGTAGAAGATTTGTTGGTTGTTCTCGCAATTTTTTCTCTTATATTGAATTCTGATGGCTAAACTTATTGAGAATAAAAATATAAATATGAGTAAAAAAATAATTTATATTATGTTAAGTTGAGAAAAGTAAAAAAAAGATTAAATACTTAAAATCTCACTTATTATTATTATTATTATTATTATTATTATTATTATTATTATTATTATTATTATTATTATGAGGAATCAATCAGTGCTGAAAACATTTCAACCACTTGCCACACCCAAAAGAATGGTATCAACAAATTAGTATATTATATATTAATTTTGTAATAATATTTTTTTAAAAAATATTAGAAAGATCTAAATTAGTTTATTTAATATCACTAAGTTATTGAATTGAATGGTCAGTATTATCCTTTCTTTAATTCTACTCATATTGAAGTTTTTTCATATCGATATACATAAATTTGTAGTTATTGAATAAAAAATTATTTGTTTCAATTATATGTTATTTACTACAAAATGTATGTTAACTATATATTGACTTCATCATCTTTTCTTTTATATCTAGAATCACATCAACAAACGATGTTTACTAAAATATGAGAGTTTCAATCAAATTTGAATTTATTTATTAATGAAAATCAATATTATTATTATATGCGTCAATATTAATCAAAATATATTCATTTTATTCAATATTATTTTTAAAGTTGGAATTCATTTATTGTTATAGCACTTTTTTGCTAAATGCTTTATTTTTTTCTCATAGAATATTTGACAAATTACAATTTTATTTATAAAAATTTAGCTTATAGAAAATTTATATTCAAGTTGATGTAATGATTGTTACATTATTAATATATAATTTAGTAAAAACCATGTGTTTATGTGTGTGCATATACTTACACACACATATATAAGATAATAATTTACTCACATAATAAAAATAAAAATAATGATTCATCCTTCACATATATATATATATATATATAATAAAAATAAAAATAATGATTCATCCTTCACACACACACACACACACACATATATATATATATATATATATAAACTGGCCAGTTAAAATGCTCTTCAGAATATATCAAAACATCTATCAACATAATCTTTAATATCCTAAGTACCTTGATCAAAACAACAAAAGCAGCTAGTGGAAAACAAACAACATTTTTTATCCTTCACCTCTTTGCAGAAAGAAGGCCATTTAACACTAACCCAAATATCACATGTGAAGGATAATAGCTATGGAAAAATATTTGGGGCTGTGAGAAATAGTTCCAACAAAAAAGAAAAAAAGGAAAAATCAAAAGAAAACCATATGCCAATAGCCCAATATCGCATAATACCTTCACCGCAAGAAGTCCAAGAGCAAATGTGCTCCTTTTTCCACCTTATGCTTGTACGGTCGCGTACTTATATAAGGGCGTTCAAAAATCATTAAAGAGAAGGAAAAAGAAAAATGAGAAAGAAAAACGATCGGAAAGGAAAAGATGAAAACGAAGAAGAATAGTTAATTTTATTTGGATGACATGAGTAATAAAAGAAGAAAAAAGTAAAATTTAATAATAAATTAGATTATTTTATCTTTCGTATGTATATTTATATGTTAAGTTTATAAGACTAATTATGAAAATTTGTTTTAATTATATCTTTTCTCTCTTTTTCATCCCAATTTGAAGGAAAAGGAAAAAATGAGATATTGGAGATGAATGAAGGAAAAAATCTTCTCTTTCTCCTTAAATTTAAACTCAATCAAATAAGATGAACATGTTTTCCTTTTTTTCTTTGCCTCTCTTTACCTTCTTTTCATCCCCAACTGAATAAATAAGGAAGTGTTAAATAGGATCAATAAAATGTAGTGAAGGCATTTCTTCTAACCAAATATGAGTGATTCATACAACAATCCGCATTCCAAATAATAAACTGAAATATGTATTATGATATTATCACAATATGTCTTTTTGACCTTTCAACGTCAGTAATTAATTGACAATTGTTATAGAAATAGAACGGTTGCATTAATATGAAGTGGCTTAGGAATTTAATTGATAAGTTAATGACTAAACTATATTAGAAAAATAAAAAGATAAGAAAAAAAGATAAAGGGAAAAAAGGGTTGAGGATGATTTCAAAGCACCAACTTTTTTTACATATGGATTTTATTACTGTAAGTGCAGCAAACCAAAGTTAAAAAATCAATGATAATAGTCGCGCAAAAGACAAAGTAGATCATGATGACTTTTTACCTCTAAAGACATTTTAAATTCGTATCAAACGTCCAAAGATGATTGTTTAGTAAACAATATTCATAAACACATTTTTATTCTTCAATTTTTTAAAAAATTATATCCTCTAATTAAAAGTGATTTTTTTCTTCACTTTGATTGACCTCTAAAGCTTCACTTAGCTACTTTCTTCAAGTCATGACCCACCACTCAGAGCAATGAATGGAAGTCATGAAGTGTTTCAAATTTCATCAGTTGGCAGGGTGTCCTTGAACATGGCTTGATAGAGAAACAAAGGGTCGGGATTATGGGAAGGTGAAAACATCTGTTTCTCAGATATCATAAAAATTGTTTTGATTGTCCTAAAAAAGCGTTTCAATTTTTGGGGTTGAATTGTCTTGAAAAGAAAGTTATGGCATATCAATAAGAATTAGAGTGACCGTATATAGCAATAAGTAAAGAAAAAGAAGTACAAATGTACCATGTCGCCCTCTCCCCCAAGCTTGAATTCGACATTGCCCTCAGTGTCGATCATGTTAAGAAGAGGAACCATGAGTCCATTTTCTTCTCGCATTTTCTTCGCATATAATTATTATCATCTGTTATCCTCTGAACTTTATTTCACTCGTCTTCCCTCTCTTCATTTTGGTACTTTTACTTCTAAAATCGATTTTGGATAAAATTTAATTCACATGCATGAAACATGTCCGAAAATAGGGGTGTAACAAAATTGAACCAACCCGAAAAATCTATTTGATCCAAAAAATCGAATTAAAATATAAAAAATTAGAGATTCAAATATATTTTTAGATAATTTTTAATAAATTAAAATTCATCTGTTGAAATCAAGACGCCACTTGAAAAATTGTGCAGACTTATTAAGTCTATTTTTATTTATATAATTAATTCATAATTTATCATTTTTTTATTATAGATATAATAAATTTTTATATATATGTCATATTTTTCTATCATATTATCGAACTCTAATTATGTAAATTTAAACTTTAGTAGCATCTTTTATATTTAGTATACAATTAAATATTTTATGTTAATTTTAATTTATTATATCTTTATAATTATATAAAAAGTACGCATTTGAAAAAATTATTAAAAAATAATTATTTAGAGGGTGATTTTTATTTTTTTAAAACTAATTTTATGATGATTTTTAAATTTTAAAAATTGATCCAAAAAATAGCTGGTGATTTATTTGGAGCCAAAACTCAATCCGACACATACTATTTTCAACCCTCACCAGGAAATACTAAATTATTAATATTTTTAATTTTTATATAACCCTCTTCCAACTCCAAGAAAAAAAAACTCTCAAAAGAGCAGCTTCCATATCGAAATGTGAAAAGAAAGCAGAAATCAAATTAACATAAATGGACAAAGAATAATGGAAAAAATGCTCATGTTAATTCGCTTAGATAAACATGTAATGATAAATATGGGTCAAAAGGAACTAAGGAAGCTTGTTTCTATTAACGATATCATCTAAATATTTGGATCAATTTTTTTTTGTAACAATCTTTGTCTTAAGCTTCAAAAAAATATTTGGTAATCAGAAAAACAAATAATAGACGAAAATTATAATTATTGCATTCCTCATTAATAAAAAAATCTGGTTTACCTCTTTACTGATAGATTGCTTTAATTGTTTCTTTCACACATAATTACATGAGAACATAATCAAATTTTATTTTCCTCCATACTTTTTATTCTTCAGTGAGCTATAAAAAAAATTGGATTCTGTTCACGATCCGGAAGTTACTAATATGCACTCATTAAATTAATAATTCTAAAATAAAATTTGAATCCACAAGAGAAAAGAGGAACTGTGGAGCGCATCGGCCAACGGCCCTTTTTTTTTTGTTTTCTTTTTCGTGTCTATCTGTCATTCCTTCCGCTCCCTCCTCCCCGCCCGCCTCCTCGCCGATCTCCGGCTGTCGCGTTCTCGTCCTCACCATCTCTGACGCCGCCCCGGTGCTCTCCGACCGGCCGGCCCTCGCCGCGCACCTCGACTCCGACGTCACCCTCCTCGACGCCTCCAACACCGTTGCCGCCGAGGTCGACCGTCTTCTGCGCCGTCGCTTCCTCCTCCACTTGACCCTCGTCCTCCTAGACGCCTTCAACATCGCCGCCGTCTCTGCTACGCCGCCGCCTCCTCATCGGCTTCGCCCTTCACGCGAAAAATGGGGAAAGAAACATAGATTGTGGAGATTAATCCGCTTTGCAGGGCGCTAAGAGCCTGTTTGGCAAATAACTATTGGAGGGATGGGATGGGGTGGGGTGGTGAAGTGTGGTGTGTCATTAGAAAGTCCATATTTGGATAATAAATTATATAAGATGTTGGATGGAGTAATGAAGGTTTTATTTATATAAAAGTCATTTTTATCCTTCATTATATATTTGAAGTATTTATAATTATTAATTAGGGGGCGAACATGAATCGGGACGACGTGGTGCCCTCGCTTGCACCGGTAATTTTTCAATTTTTTTCTGACCCGATGGATAATTGGGTCAGGATCTGGTCTCATTTCTTTGAGACCCAACCGGATCGGGTCGAATTCGGATTTTACGTTCCGACCCGATTAAATATATTATATAAGTATTTATATAATATTTATGTTTATTTTGAATAAAAATTTATATTTACTAAAAATTCATTCTTACCCTTTAAAAAAAAATAATATATCAAAGAAAGAGAGAGAGGGGGTGATTTAATTTGATAAGAAGATGAATAATTTGATTTGGTAATTTAAAATGAAAAGATGTTAATTTGGTCTAAAATAATGTATCCCCCCTCCTTCCATCAATTTGGTGGAATGAAAAATATGATGTTTGAAGGACTTAATTATTCCATCTCACTCCTCTTAACTTAAATAAAAAATATAACCAAACATAATTTAACATGATTTAAATACTACCCCACCCTTTTATATCCCTCAATCCAAACGGACGATATTCTTTTCTCAATCTACAAATTCTCATGTTTTGCCAATCAAACTTAAATATTTGCTACAAATAATTATCACGGAAAAAAATATTAGGCTTATTGGTTGTAACGCCTGATATATTTTTTTCGGTGAGTTGTAACGCCTGATATTATAAATCTCAATCGCCGCCTTCGCATCGGCATTGTAACGGCAGAAAAAGCGTTCCTCACCGAAAGAGAGGGCACACGAGGCGCCGGATGCAGAGGAGAAGCGCCGCCGCCGCCGGCCGGCCATCGGGAACCGATGGCTCCGATTTCTCCTACCGCATGGTCGTTGATTCCAGTAAGCGTTCAATCCGATAAGACCTCCCGAAAACCACTACAATTCTCGAGCATTTGATCCGACGCTCATTGCTTTATTGTTCTTTTCGACGGTGTCTTAATTCTCTTGTTTACTTCTTTGTCTTGATTGTAATGCACAGGGTACACGAGGGTCGCCAAGGGAAAGTCTCGCCTAGGAGTTCTTCTCGTTTCTCAGGTCAGAAAACTTCGTCTTGTTTTGCCTTCCTCGATTTTTTTTTGTGATTTTACGTGATAATTTTCCAGAGAAGCGCATCATATGTTTAGCCAAATGTCTGTGAAACTGTCTTCTGTCGTGGTCATCAAAAGTTGCATCTTTTCGTTATCTCCGATTTGATTTATGTTTTACCAGTTTATTAAAATTCTTTTTGTTGCCAAATCAGTCGCACGGACATTACCTTCCTGCAGCTTTTCTTTTTGGCAAATTTTGATCGATTTTAGAATCCATAGACGTGCTCTTTTTAATGCATAACAAGTATCAAGTCAGTACAATATGAAAATTGCTTAATTGTTTGCTGAATTATAGAATGTAGCAAATAGAGAGACTAGCAGAACAGTTGTCTGAAACAATTGTTCCATAAAGACCTAGATGGATGAAAACATGCACAATATAAAGAAGAGGGTGCCAATCCTATAATGTCAGAAGCTCGAGGCCTTCTTAGGCTCGGCAACTACAGGAACAAACTTGCCCAACAGATCTATAAAATCAGAAACAATACAACAAAAACCATCAAATCTTATACAAATTTTATTATGAGAAGTTTGTAGCACTGCACGCATTAGTCTATATCTGGAAGAAAATGGAATATTTTTTAACATTTAAATCAATAATAAGTTATTCCAACTAAAAGTTGGAATTCTCCTAAAAAGACTACAAGTTGGAATTATTTCTCCCAAAAAGTTACTGTTCACGAGTATAACTTTTTTAAAAAATGTAAAGAGCTCCTCATCATTATGGCAGAATAACTCACCTGTTTGACAGAATAGAATTCTATTTACTATTTACCTCTTTATTCTTAAACCAAACAGGGCCTAAGATAGGAGCTGAGGGATCATCTTTGTACTATTTGAGTAGGGAATGATCATGGTTTTAAAACTCATTTCATATTTCACTAATTTATTATGAATTTTACTGGAAAAAAATCAACAAAGAGCTACAACGACAACGTTTCTGTTGGAAAGAAATGAATAGCTGAAACCATCTTTTTGAAACATAGATAGACCAATCAAAAGAAAAATTTTATATTCTGCATGATACTAGAAATTCTTAATCATAATACATTATCCTTTGTCTTGATATGGCATCTACATTATCTTCCTGAATCCTGTAAGGTATATTTTGATTTATATTTGTGCAGGCTGTCAATCTCTTGATTGGATCTTTGGTGATATTTTTATCTGCATCCGAAGCCAAGAATCTTGACACGTTTACCATTGCTCCATTTGCATTTGGATTAGTTTCTGTTATCAGCGGAGAATTAGGTTGGTTGCACAATCTTATACAGCTATTTGGAGTTTGTGAATGATTTTCACAGAAAATTACAAATCAAATTGTGATGCTTGGGTTTATTCAGGTCGCAGGCGTAGCCTAGTGATGCTTTTGAGACTGTATACCATATTCTCATCCTTGGCAACTGCATCACAAGTTGTATCTATGATTAGGAATGGTTTGTTCTTCAAGGTAACTTTTATTTCCCTCACAAAAAAAATTCTTTGTTCAGGAAGAGAAATTATTAGTTTTCTTTAAAACTCTCCCTTATGCTTAACTTTTCCTAACTCTATCCATAGAATATCTTTTAATCAGACCCAGCTGCACTTCTGAATACTGACAAAGGTTATTTATGCCTTTTCCTTAATAAAAGCATCATTATTCTTTGGAATTCCTTTAAATCTGTGTTGTTACAGAAATTTGTCAACTCTGAGTAAAGCGGCAGATGCTGCTTGATCTAAAACCATTGCATCTGCAAAACATGCTTCAGTATTATTTTAGCATTGCAATGCTAAATGCATTGGACATGTCCTAAAATGATCTAAATGCTAAGCTTGGGTTTGAAATCAACCTGGTGCGACCAAACCTCAAATGCCTAAGGCTGGCTCTAAAGAGATGAAATTATTCTTTTGGGCAAAACATGAGTCTTGATTTTCGTTTCTTTCAAGTTTATTTTAGCTTCTTTTATTCCAAGTTCATCAACTCAAACCTCATATCTTGAATTTTTTGAGGATTTAGCTTCAAGACAATAAAGATGCGCTTTTATGCTGTTATACATGTTAGAATATGAGTATTTTACATGGAAAATTTCCCTTTTGTAAACATGTCTAGATGCTTGTTTAGCCCTTACTAATTGTTTCAATCTTAATGTTATTGCTCTATTATTATTCTACTTCTTTCCAAATTAGATTACGGATATGGAGTGTGTATGTGTATTCATTTCAATGTTTATCCTCCACTGTCCTATCTGATTTTTTATATACATATATATTATATCTGAGTATTTGTGTATTCTACAAGTAATTGTTGCAATCTAGTTGTTTCACTTGTTCGACATTCAACATTATACTGGGTACTAATTCTACATTAAACAACTTTCTAAAAAAAATCTACAGTAAATATTCATGTATATTATAGCCTCCTGACACATTGTTGCACTTTTTCTTACTTTTATTTGGAGTGTGATACAGGGTGGAACTTCGAATGTTTTTTTTTTCCAAGATTCTGACTTTCCTATTGTTACGTAGGTGGTCAACTACCAACATTCATTGGGCTTAAGGACTTATGAACTTCTTGAGACTTCATGTGCCTTGATTGGTGGGTTGAACTTCTAACCATATCTTGGGTGGAAAATTCTTCAGGCAATGCATTTTATATTCTTACATGCTTAACTCTATCCTATTTGTTGATGTCACTTGGCAGGTCTTATTTTGCTGATATTCATTCTCATCACCACTATGACCCTTTTGCACAATATGTCTCCTCCTAAGAGAGCATCATAAGTAAGTGGTCTCAGACGCAATGTTCTGCGATACATTCTCTGTACGTTTCTACATTATCCTTTCCCTCGCACTTTTGAAGGCAACATGCTTGATTAGCTTCACATATTAGTCTATAGTCATTGTGATTGGCACAGCAACAACAACCCTACATTTGAGCTACTGCAAGCAGTGGTTAAAAAAGACATGTAATTTCCAGGTGAACTTCATTACCATTTGTCTTGTTGAGAAATTTGCTACTATTCTGATATTGCAAATTAGTTCGATGTCAATTATAACACAGTTTAAAGCTGGCGAGCATACTTCCTACTTATAAATCTTGATATATCTCCCGAGGATTTAGCCGATCTCTTACCTCGCTAGTCAGAAAGTTGTCCCAGTGGCCCCAATACATCGACCACCTGCATTTCCATTGTTAAGGCTCATAACTCAGGAAACCCATAATCACGCAACAACAACAACAACAAAGCCTTATCCCACTAGGTGGGGTCGGCTACATGGATCATACGACGCCATTCCGTTCTATTAGTAATCAAATCTTTCGGTATATTATTCACCAATAGATTTTGCTTTATTAGTTCGCCAAGTGTCCGCCTTGGCCTCCCTCTCCCTCTTTTAATCGGACTCCATAATCACGCATCATAGCTAAATCCAGGAGCTTTTATCAACTGCAATTCTACTTCTTGAGAGATAAAAGGAACGATAAAAATAGGATCGAAATGATTTGCTGATCTGAGCTCTCATAGAGCGAGGTCACCAACAACATTGCCCTGATGCCATTCCAGTAGTCCGGGATCGAGCAGCTTCGAGGATACATACGTAGGTGCACACACATTTCAAACACAGAAATGACCAACAATTGACTTCAAGTTCGATTCATTGTGTATGTAAATATTACTGTTTGGGAGTTTTACATGTACACACTGGGGTAACAATAAAAAGATAAACAAAATAATTGATTTCAACACCCTTATAATCCTGCTGGCTGCCTCAGTATCATTGATTCATTATCTGATATTGGGCAACGATGTTTCAGAGTTCAGAAATATGCCTTCGACTGCTCTAACGATCTGATTATGTTATAACTTGGGCTTATCGGAATTTACATTGAGAGCTATAAGAACCAAAATAGAAAAGGACAATGTAAATGGAAGGAGAAAGATCCAACTATTAATAATGTTAATTTGCTCTGAGTTTTTTTTTAAAGTTTAACTACTGAAGTTGGCAAAGTTTTAGTTACTGAAGGAGATATTAAGAACAGATGGGAAGAGTATTTCTATAAGCTATTTAATGATGGATGTGAAGGTTCCCGTTGTGATTTGGAGGACTTGACAATTAGCGAATGTGAGTTTAATAGGTCATTTTATCGTAGAATTAGAGTCTCGGAGGTTAGCGAAGCTCTTAAGAAAATGGAGAATGGTAAAGCCGTTGGATCGGATGGTATACCGATTGAAGTTTGGAAATGTTTAGGAGAAAAATGTGTGTTGTGGTTATGTAAACTATTTAATGAGATTTTACGGTCGAAAAAGATGCCTGATGATTGGAGATTAAGTACATTAGTTCCTATTTACAAAAATAAAGGGGATATTCAGAATTGTGCAAATTATAGAGGGATTAAACTTATGAGTCACACAATGAAATTATGGAAAAAAGTGATTGAGTATAGATTGAGAATGTAGACTAATATTTCTGAGAGACAATTTGGGTTAATGCTAGGAAGATCCACTACAAAGGTGATTTATTTACTAAGGGGGATGATGGAGAAGTATCGAAGTAGGAGAAAAGACTTATATATGACTTTCATTGACTTAGAGAAGGCGTATGATCGGGTACCAAGGGATGTACTTTGGAAAGCCTTGCAAAAGAAGAGGATGAGTGTTGCCTACATTAAGGTAATACAAGATATGTACGATGGGGCATTGACTAGGGTTAGGACATCCGGATGTGAGACAAATGAATTTTCTATAGGAATTGGCCTACATCAAGGATCAGCTTTAAGTCCGTATCTATTTAACTTAGTTATCGATGCTATAACCGAGAGTATCACAGAGGAGGTACCTAAGTGCATGCTATTTGCGGATGATATAGTACTTTTAGCGGATTCAAGAGAAGAGATTAATACAAAATTGGAAATATGGAGAAATACGTTGGAGTCAAAGGATTTTCGTTTAAGTAGGAATAAAACATAATATATGCATAGCAATTTCACAAATAAACAACTTAGAGACGATTTGAAAGTTAGGCTAGGGGAGGATATAATTTCTCAAGTGACAAAGTTTAAATATTTAGGATCAATTGTAAGACAAGATGGTGAGATTGATGACGATGTTAATCATAGAATTCAAGCTGGTTGGTGTAAGTGGAGGAAAGCCACTGGAGTTCTTTGTGATAGAAAAGTACCCAATAAAGTTAAAGGAAAATTTTATCGTACTGCTATAAGGCCAGCAGTGTTATATGGTAGTGAATGTTGGGCTATGAAGGGACAACATGAACGTAAAGTGGGGGTAGCCGAAATGAGGATGTTGAGATGGATGTGTGGTCATACAAGATTAGATAAGATTAGGAATGACCATATACGTGAACGAGTCGGAGTGGCTCCTATTAATGAGAAAATGGTAGAGAATCGTTTGAGATGATTTGGTCATGTTCAGAGAAGACCATTAGATGCGCCAGTAAGAAGAGTAGATCAAATAATCTGAAGTCCGATTAAAAGAGGGAGAGGGAGGTCAAGGCGGACACTTGGCGAACTAATAGAGCAAGATCTATTGGTGAATAATATACCGAAAGGTTTGGTGATTAATAGAGCGGAATGACGTCGTATGATCCATGTAGCCGACCCCACCTAGTGGGATAAGGCTTTGTTGTTGTTGTTGTTAACTACTGAAGTCCTTGATTCAAATTTAATTATCAACATCCACAGGTCATCCTAATTCAAAAGAGAACAAATTATTCATCCTATAATCCACCACATCTCGAGAACCTGGTGGCATGCATATCTCTCACATGGGGGATGCTTATCAATGTGCAGATTGGATGACAAATGAGAATCTCAGCTTCTTGAATGGACTCCTGTTGGAATTGCCTCTCTTCTTAGTCCCGTCTACGTTTTGTTCTTATTAATATGGGCATTTGCTGTTTTTTTACACCCACCCCACCCCACCCCACCACGCACCCCCCCCCCCCCCCCCCCCAAAAAAAAAAAAAAGGAAAATAAATCATATTTTGATATGAACTTTGATTAATTTCGGTTCAGGATTTAACTTTTCTCGTGATCGATCTATTCGCTGAACCAACCATATTTTATAATAATCCTTTGTTGTGATGTAGACGCAACAGTTCGGGTTGAGCGAAAATGAGAAGTAAAAAAAAAATTCAGAGTTTCAATAAAAAGAAAATTTAGAATCCATCTATAATAATGTCAATTTGTACAAAAAATCATTTAGGTTGATACGAAAAACCGTTATTTTGAAATTCGTCGAAAAAATGTTGAATACGGATAATTGCAAACAACTATAGAATATGGTTTTTTTTAAAAAAATAATGCTTATTCAAGATTTTTAAGATCGTCATATCACAAGTTTGTGATTAGTATCGTATAACTTTTCTCATCCCAACCAATTAAAGCATAGCTATTAGATATTTCACACAAATTACGTTTCTCTAAATAAGGCAGCCTTAAAAGCGACGGGGGCAAATGCATGAATCTGCAGGCAATTATTGAATCAAATTTAGGTCTTCCTGTGAACTCTATAGTTTTCATCTAGTTTATGTAGTGATTCCCAAATTTGTGGACAAGGATTTAACGATCTTGTTTTTTTTCATTGTGGCGTATTGAAAATGTTACGATAAACTAATCTGAATTAGTTGGGATGATAATTCTAGTTATATACTTAAATGTATGATGAATAAAACTTTAACAAAGCATTTCTTTCTCCATCGTATCTTTTTATTCAGGGTCTTGTTCATCAGCAAAACTTTTTTTTTTCAAAAGAAGATAGACTTATATTAGCCAATAGCGACATTACACAAAAATTGAAGGAAGCCCGATGGGGGGACGTCCTCCTAAAATTGATCGACAAACGATCTTCTATCAAAAGATGCTAAAGAATCAATCTCAACATTTGCTGATCTAGAAACATGCCTACAATTAAAGTGTTGAAATAATGAACGACATGCGGTAATATCATAGAAAATGTTCTTTAGACGCCATGGACAAGGAGACTTATTAGCGATTATGTCGACTGCAAGTTGAGAATTTGTCTCAAGGAGAATATGAGTGATGCCCAGGCGCTGGCAGTGAAGCAACCCACAGCGAATGGCCCAACCTTCAGCTTCCAAAGTTGAATGAAAACGATCATGCAAAGTCCCTGCACAAATAAATCTAGTATTAGAAGCTTTGACAATGAGGTCCGCTCCCCCCACCTTAGAGTTGCTAAAAAATGAACCATCTGAGTTCAATTTGAACTAGGATTGGGGTGGGGACTCCGAACGAATCAAGGGATGGTTCGTGGGGAAAGTCTCTTCAGACAAATAGGGTGTTTGTAGCTCATAATAAGAGGTTTTAACCCTCAAACAAACCGCAGCAGCGATTGCCTAAATGAAATTAAAATGGACATCATTCCTCATCTTCTAGATTTCCTATAAAGATAGAGCAAAAAGGGTGAGAAGCTGAGAACGAGAGGTCTGATCTTAGAGGTCACAACCCTCCTTAATCTAGTCCCCCTCCTTCCAAGTAGACATAAACTTGAAATGATAACCATAATGAGATTGAAACAAATTCCAAATTTGGAAAGCCACGTAACAATCAAAGAAGAGATGAGCATTAGTTTCAAAACCAATACCACAGAGAGGACAAACAGGGTTGATAGAATGGATGAATCTAGCAAGTAGATGTTTAGTCGGAAGACGGTTGTGAGCCAATTTCCAAAGAAAAGTTTTATCTTAGAGGGAATGTTGATGCACCATATAGTTTTTCAACCCGGCCATCCAGCATGCTTTGGTGGCACAAGCAGCCTGCTTATGAAGTTATAAACTGTCTTAGCAGTAGCAATTCCTACATTCTCAGAGGCCCGCACCCAAGAGTCATCACGGGGGAAAACAGGCAATTTAATAAATTGAATCTTATCCATAAAATAGGGAGCAAAATAATTCATAAGCATGTCAGAATTCTAAACAGAGTGAGAGATTAGATCCGCAGTCATCAGAGAGGCAATTGGTTAATAAACATTGATATAAGTAGGCATATGACTTAGAGAAATATTAAAAATCCATGGATCATAATATGCATGGGTGCCCTAGCCATTGCCAATATGCTTTTTAAGACCAAGTTTAATACCATATAGGGTTTGAGACAGAAGCTTCCAACTCCAAGCAGTTTTATTCGTGGGGGCACAAGGCAACCATGGGTGAAAAATAGGGTATTTCTGAATCATGAATGATGAGAAAAGATCAATTGACTTATTTAAGATAGATAAAACTCTAGAGGCTAACAAGGTAGAACGCATATGATTTAGAAACATGATTCATAAACCCCCTCCTGTTTAGGAAGATGAATGGTACTCCAGTTAATTAGATATAGGCCTCTATTATCACCAGAAGAAGACCAAAGAAAAGATCTAGAAATACGTTCAAGGGATTCAATGAGGGCAGAAGATAGATGGATGGTACTTAAGGCATAGTTAGGGATAGAAGAAAAAGTGGATTTAATGAGTGTGACTTTCCTAGCCTAGGAAAGAGTCTTCCTTTTCCAACCAGCTAGCTTACATTGGGTCTTGGAGATGATACGAAAGAAGGAATCTTTGTTAAGTTTCTTATATGAGATGGGAGTGCTCAGATAAGTGAAAGGGAAGGTGCCTACACAGATATTTAATATATTTCTAATGATATTTTTCTTGCGAATGTGAAGCTTTGGAAGTAAATAAATAGCAGACTTGTTCAAATTGATCTTCTGATTTGTTAGTTCCTGATACCTACCAAAAGTATCCATGAGTGCATTACAATTTGAAGCAGTAGCCGCAGTGCAAATAATGAGATCATCATCATATAGGAGATGGCTAACAGATAAATCACTAATCTTGAAAGGCTTAATGTGTCCAATATTAATTTGATTATTGATCAGTGAGGAGAAAACTTAAGACACCAAAATAAATAAATAGGGAATAGAAGGTCCCCTTGCCTAAATCCCTTATGGCTTTTGAAATATGGTAAGAAAGAGCCATTGATATTATATGTGAAGAGGGGAGATTGAATGCAGGTCATAATTCAATTAATAAAAGTGGGATAGAATTTCATCAAATGTAAGACCATGTTCACAGCATGCCAATAAACTCGATCAAATGCTTTTTTCATGTCAGTTTTGAGAATAAAATTTTTTTTCCTTCCCTTTGTTAGAGAGGGATATTTCTTGAGCCAATAAAAGGTTATCATAAATTGATCTTCCCCTTAACAAAGGTAGACTGATCAATGAGATTTTTCAAAGTGGGCTTCAGTTTGTTTGCAAGGATTTTGACAATAATTCTATAGATGTTGTTACACAAGGATATAGGCTTATAATCAAATACAGAGATTGGATTTGACTTTTTTGGTATAAAAGTAATGGCATTAGCTTCAGACCCCCTAGTAATTGATTGTGAGAGAGGAAATACTGGATCTCAGTGCAAACATCCAGGCCAATAATGTCCCAGTAGTTCCCGAAGAATTCAATCGTGAAACCATTCGGCCCAGGGGCCTTTCCAGCAGACATATGCCATATACAGTCTCTGATTTCATTGTGGGTGATAGGTAGTGTTAATTGTGGAATCCAAGTATCATGAAGAATGGGCAAAGCTGGCCAGGCAGAAATGTTAGGAGGAGGTTGTATATCAGGAATCCAAAGATTAGAGTAGTGGTTGATAAAATAAGATTTTATGTTCTGATCCTCAGTAATGAGATGCCCATTGTCATCCTGTATTTTAGTAATTTGATTTCTCCTATGTCTAATGATAGTGTTAAAGTGGAAGAATTTGGTATTTTTGTCACCATCTTTAATCCAATTCACTCTAGATTTAGTCCACAATTTAATTGTAATTTGCCTAAGAAAAGTTGCATACTGATTATATTTTGCTCTTAGAAGTTCAAGTTCTAAATCAGACAGGCCACACCTTTCATCCTTATGCTCTAGGGTACTAATTTCCTGCTTAACAATGGCCGCCCTATTTACAATTTACCTAGAGAGATTTATTCGAATTTAAGGTTTGTCTCTTAATTTCAGTTAAGAATTTCTGTAAGGAAGTATGGCCATCTCTTTTAACCCGGACCTCCTTCACAATGGATTTGGGTTGCGGATAATCAAACAAAAAATGCTCTTATTTAAATATTTTGGATCTATGAGTTTTGTCATTGGTATTATGAAAAATAGGAGCATGAATCAGAAGTCCCTCTGGCCAAGGATGTTAGGTCAAGATTAGGATATGTTGACAATCAGTGGTGGTTTATGAGGGCCCGATCGAGCTTACTGAGGATTCTAACATGATGTGATCTATTGTTGCACCAGGTGTATTGAGAGCCAAGCAGAGGAAGATCAATTAGGCCTTGATTATGGATAAAGCTACGAAAAATTCTAGTAGATTTCTTCAAGTTAAAAGGAGCACCACTCCTTTTATCCTCAGGAGAGTAGATACAATTCATGTCACCATGACAAGCCAGGGGATATCATCTAAATTCAGATTTTCAAGGGAGTTTCAAAGGTTGTTACGGTCCAGAGACAAATTACTAGCATAAATCATAGAAAGTAAGAAGGAAAAATCATCAAGACTAACAACTACATGAATATATTGTGATGAGGAATTTATTAAAGAAAGAGTGGTGTTACCTTGTAGCCAAGCAATAATTATTCCGCCAGAGGTGCCAGAGCCTTCACGAAAACAACCTGTCCAATTACTATATAATTGCTTTATAATTATGTTAGAGTTCTTACTATTCGCATGCGTTTCCAAAAAAAATGATGAGGTCCGGAGAGAGATCCTGGATGAGGCAACGAAGCCGGTCCTGCACTTTACTCCTAAGAGCTCCGCGACAGTTCCACGCAAGTACCTTCATTGTGTTAACTGGGAAATGGTGGGTTTGCCTCCTGTCCATGCGCTAGAGGAGGAAAAGAGTTAAATCTAGTATGTGAGGACTCTATCTTACCTTTTTTTCTTTCTACCTCCTTTTCGCTTAGTGAAAGAGGAGGACGGAGGGGAGAAGCGAGACGTCGCTTTGCGATTCCGCCATGGTTCCGGGGCTAGATCCATTATCAGTTCTTCATCAACCTCTTTCGATTCCTCTTCAAATAACCCCTTTGAGGGAGCGATACGCGGAGACTGGAAGCGCTCTAGAACTTGAGCCACCAAGTTTTCATGTCCCGGCACAGGAGTAGAAGAAGAAGAAGGTCTCTCCGAAACGGCCGACAGAGGA
Source organism: Pontederia crassipes (assembly GCA_030549335.1). Classification (NCBI taxonomy): domain Eukaryota; kingdom Viridiplantae; phylum Streptophyta; class Magnoliopsida; order Commelinales; family Pontederiaceae; genus Pontederia; species Pontederia crassipes. The sequence goes on along the minus strand of CM060196.1, from coordinate 62,580,134 downwards.
GTTGCCTGCGACCGGAGGGTTAGAGGAGAAGGGGTAGTGGAGGTAGGGTTTAGAGAAGGGGATGGGGGAGATAGTCTATGATTTAATTCCAGCGGAGTGGGATCACACGAGTGAGAGTCCACCGAGTGATGCTGATAACGTGAGCCACGTGACCCCATCGGCCTCATATGACCCGGGGCCACGATTGAGGTAAGCACGTGCGAGGCAGGTGCCGTATCAGTAACCTCGGGGTTAGTATCCATTGAGAGGTCCATCTGGGGGTACTTGGACGGACAGGATTGATCCGAGCTAGGGCAACAGGAGAAATCGGGCCACGCAATCTCTCTGGTTCAGGAAGCTGAGTCGGCTGACGGCCAAAGGTGCGATCCGCTTCCCTCGGGTGCCCGACACGGACATCCCCATAAGTGACCGTAGCCGGACCGGCGGCAACGAGAAGGGTACGACACATCTAGGATCCGTACAGCAGCACACCATCCTTGCCGGCCGAGAGCAAACCCCGGTCACTCCGACGCGCCGGACAGTGATCTAAAAGATGACCAATGTGACCACAGTTAAAGCAAAACAAAGGCAAATTTTCATAAGTAACAACCTGAAAATACCGTGATCCATCCAGCAACCTAATCCAAGTTCCCTGCTTGACCTGAGATGCAAGATCGAGCTCGACACATACGCGCGCGAAGCGAAAACGATCCCCCTTGACAGTGTGTTGATCATTAATCTTCAAAGGCTTACCAAAGATGCTGGCGATGTGTAGGATCGTATCAATTTCACCAAACACATAGGAGAGACCCGGGAGTTGCAGCCAGGCAGGGGAGGTAGAGAGACTATCTTCCTGCGGTCGGAAGAAAGCTTTCGCCTGCGAGACATGGAGCAAATTGTCATTAAAAGACCAAGGGATATGAGTAAGAACCTATAACATGTCGTCCTTGGATCCAAATCTGAAAAGGAGAAAGTGGTTTCCCAGATCCGCGATCTCCAAGGGGGCAATGAGGGACCAGAGGGTAGAGAGCTCGGCTTTCAGAGCTTCAATGGACAGATCCTGTGTCAGCAATCTTCCCATAAGGGCCAACTTGAGTTCGGAGACCTCTGATCAACCTCCTCGGCGCGAATGACAATCTCATCCTTAAAGACATCTTGAATGGCTTGAAGACGATATTTAGAGAGCTGAGGAAGAGAAGATGATGTGGGACGGCGAGGTTTGACAACATCCAGCCAGCTCCGGGCAGGACCACAAGGATTTGGAGGAAGAGGTGGAAGAGAGTTAGGGCTTGAGGAGGGTGGGGTTTGGGAATTTTTTTTTTTGGCCATATATGCTTGCTAGCGAAACTTATATTTGTATAGCCAGATACTTTTGCCGAGAGCAATTGTACTATATAATATTACCAGCAGCATCAAAATATTTTTTTCTTTATTTTTTAAATAAATTATGTGAAATATTATTCTTCACACATAATCATTGTTTTGGTACACAAAAACAAAAGTTATTTAAAATAGCTGCGGAATATTCACAATTGCTCAATTTAAATCTGATTTTGAAAGGAAAAAAGTTTGTATACCTAGTTACTATGATACACAGTAAATTCTAGAATATACCAATTATTCTTTTTAAGTTGATATCTGGCAATTTTTATCCAAGAGAAATAAAATTCTTTTCCTCAGTCCTTTCTTTTCCGAAATTAGATGGAGTGGGATTAGATTTTTGATACGTACTCAAAACTGTGAATCATTAAAAGGTTCTTGAGTTTAGAAACAGCACAGCACGAGGTGATAACGACGAGCACGTGCTACGTGCATGATCTAAAGTGCTTAGTTAGATCTTTATTTTCTTTGTCAAATGCGCCCCATGTGCTTGTAATAATTGATGTCTACATGTCATGTGTAATCCGTCTCGGCTGCCTTCCATCTTCTAGAGATGGACTACTCTTCATGTCAATCCAGGGATTATTAAATTCTTACGAATTTGTTAGAAATTGTCGATAAAATTTTAAATTTTAAATTTAAATTTCTTTATCAAGGTTCGTAATATATACTTGCTCGTTGAATTAATTAGACGTTGGTTGTGTTCAATGCTTTCTTTGACAATTGTAGTTAATGAGTCCGGCTGTGTTCGTTTACAAAATGTATATTAGAGCAAGACTAAGATTCGAATAGTTTAAAATACGAAAACTAACGAGCATCATGTTTCCTTTTTTCTTTTTCCATTGTTTATAAGGGCTTAAGCCTCTACAAGAAAAAATACGTATTTTCGATAGTTGGAGCCGTCATAAAATGACAAAAATCTATTGAAAATTACACTTTACCACAAATTTTTTGATGGGAATGAGCCGTCGTAAAAATGCTCGTCGTAAATATTTTTCGACGGTCCTATTATAACCGTTGAAATTTCTCACGATTTCAACCGTGAGAAAAATATTTTTACGGCCGGAGCCGTGACAACCACCGAGCGAACTTAAAGGAAATTTGAAAATGAAAAGAAAAGAACAAGCTGATTGTATAAAGGCAATTTCACATGCCTAGGTATTAAAAGAAATATATGATCATCAACTTTATTGATTGAGACTTGCAACTAATAGCGAAGTGATATAAAGTATGTTTTCTTTTTTGGTAAGATGATATAAAGTATGTTAAGGTGTTTAGGCATCTGCAATCAACACTGTACTGCCATATATATTCGAATTATGAAAAAAAAGTGTCCAGGGAAAAAAAAAGCAAGGGAAACACTTCACAAGTATAACTCCTCGCATAATCTTATTAATTTGCATGACTCCACAGGACCACAGAAATTTTATGACATGAAAATTATACCTGTTATATATGCTGGTCTTGTACAATCACAATACGATCTATATACATCAAATAGGACACCTCCCTCTCTTTCTCTCTCATTGCATCTCCCCATGCAGTAGGAAGCATAATTTCTTACTTGTGACCTCACCATCACACTTTAGGCTTCTTACATATGAACACTTTTAGCTTGAGCTTTCAGGTTCCTTAACAAACTACTCACGTAATCCACACACTCATAATTAATAGGAAGCTTTCCAAAACTTTACTGTAGTTTATAGTTCAGCTACAGAAGAAGAGATGAAGCATGCAGCCGTGATCGGTCGGCCGATTATGGAGTCCGGGAGGCAGCCAGGCCATTGACGAGGGCCAAGGCGTTGCACGTCAGCTGCGCCACCTTCTCGACGTGGCTTCTCACCATGCTCTTGACGCTCCCCTCCATGGCCTTGCCGGCGAACCCGTCCATGCACGTCTGGTCGTCGGTGAGCGCGGCGCTCACCCACGTCTGCACGCTGTTGATCACGAACCCCACGTCCTTGCCCCGCAGGTGGCCCATCGCCGCGAGGGACTGCTGGAGCTCGTCCACCGAGTTCCCCAGGTTCTCCATGCAGTCCTTCGTGGCGCCCTTCACCCGCGGGCTCACGCCCCCGGCGCCGGCGGGCATCTTAGAGAATATGGTCGCCGTGGACCGGGCGCCCGCGAGGGACACGGAGAGGGCGGTCTGCGCCAGCTGCATGGGGCTCGCCTGGATCTTGTCAGCGTACACGGACAGGGAGCTGACGCAGAGATCTGGGTATGTGGTGGTGGTGCACGAAGTCCTTATGAACTCCGTGTTCTTCTCGTCTTGGGGGCCTATTCTCGCTGCATTGCATGAGTTAACTAGAAGCATTAGAGAGAGCAAGGCAATGGAAACGCTGGTCATGTGGCTTTCCATGGCTTCTGGGTGTTAGGGAGTAGTAAACTCACAGGGTAAGGCAACGCTTAACGTTGGGACTTGATGGCAAGTGCGAGGGCTTTGGGCGTCTATATATAGTAGTAATCTCTCATCGTTCAGCTTAATCTTTTATCAATACCATAGACTACAGCAATCAACGACACTGTAATTAATTAATTAGTCATGACACTCAACACCATGGCCAAACGTAATTAAGAATCTTTTATTAGATCATAAACTACAACAGCGACCCCCGTTCTGATGAGGGGCCTGTTCACGGGCAATAATTGGTGCAGGGTCACGTCGGCCGGGCGGCCCCATGGCTCATGCACTGCATGGATTTTTCCTCCCAATAGCCCATCTCATCCCGGTTCAATCTTTCGGCCATTTATTAGGCCAAGGCAGTGAGAACGCTCGTCTGCATGTGCAGCTGCACCGGGGGACACACAAAAAAGGCATCTCTGATCCTTCATTGATGCAAGAGGGACCAGACAGGTCCAATCCGTGGGGCCGATGAGAGAGAAAGGGGTCTCTCATCTCTCCTCTCCTCTCCTCTCGCACACATCGAGAGTACGTAGTTGTTTAATGAATGAAGAGAAGGCAGGGAGCAGACAACTTGTGCACGCTTCCTAACAAGAGGCCATGAGAGCACTCGGCCGATCGCGCACGAAGTTCAGACTTGGCAATTTGCTTCTGCCTGCATGGTCCCAACTCCCCAACTGCATGCACGGATTCTTGATTCGTTAGTATGATCACGAGCTGATGAAACACGTTGCTCCAGTTAGCTGTTCGATCGATCTCTTCCTCATGTTCCTTATGGTTAGGGGGATGATTTATTAATCTATTCCACGGATCCTTCAGTGCAAGTGTTGGAATAGGACAATGTTGATTCCGGTAGGAGGAGGCTTTCTTGGGGCATGCACGAAGAGCCTCTTCTGCCCTGTTGCTTCATTTGCTTGCCCTTCGCCGGTGCCCGGCCTTTGCATGCACGTCGTGCGCCACGGTCGGCCCCCTGCCAATGGCGACACCCATCAAGACAGAAAAAAATTTAGGACAAAAAATTTGCGGTAGTTGCTGCGTACATACATATCACGAATTCAGATGCTTAGCTAGATTCGTACTTTATGATGCATCCAGCAATTATTGAGGGATATATCATTATGTGATCTCGCATGGGTCTAAGTTTTGGGGTCCTCCGCCATTTCGGCTATGTACTCATTCAACCAATATTGGGGAGGGATCCATTGATTAATTGGGCGGAGAGAGAGAGAGAGATCTAGCTAGTAAACAATGGGCGGCAACTGTGCAGAGCAGTAGGGCATGCACTAGGTCACGATGCATCGTGCATGGATTCGAGGCTCACATGGCCGTCATATGCTGGACGATGCCATAATTGCTAGTGTGCGCTGATGCTGACAACAAATCACATATCCTATATACAATTATCATGGTTATTATCATTATTGAAACCTGATAAAAAAATTCGGAAACAAAAAACATCATTTTTTTAAGAATATGAGTAAGCTACTTAATTATATATTTCGCATATTACAATAAATTGCTAGACTTATTATTTTTTAGGCAATATAGTACAATATATCTATTATATAAGTAGGCAGCATACTTATTTTACCTATATGAATATGGCCATGACTAATGCAATTTGATACCACCTACAAACTAGAGGACCAATTATTCACCATTAGTCGAATATCATGTATTGTCGAGAGAGCCCTGAGGATGCACAAATCTTCTCAATAGTAAGAATTGGACTCAAAATATCATAGTTTATGAGTCAAAAGATGTGTCCCCACGTCAAAGCCTAAATTATTATTTGAAGGGGATATATTTTCATATATATTTATGTCTAAATATTTCTTTTACTCAGTTGTGGGTTGCTAATATTTTTTTTTGTCTATCATAGTCTATAATATCAATCATTAAATGAGAAAATTGTTTAGATAACATGTTTTTTCTTTATCAATTCATTAAATTTGATACCAATGAGAGTGGGTGGAGTGGATAACAGTTTCTTATCATTTAAGTAAAAGTCTTGAGTTCGAATTTTTATAAATATAAAAAAAATTTCGTTAAGAATCTTATCTACCACAATCAAGCATGCTTCTCGATGCGACACCAAAATAAGGTGGTCGAAATTCTAACTCGTGATCAGTGCGCATAACTTTTAACACCAATTGAGTTGAATGTTCAGCGTTGAAAAAAAACTCATTGAATTTTATGCGTTATATATTTTATTTGTAAAATATCCATCTTTATATTTTGACATTATAGGCATCACGATTTTAATTAGGAAATTAACATTTTGATCTTATAATTCAGATCCAAGTTACATGAGCCTTTAATTTAATTTTGAATGTAAATGGAACTTAAGATTTAAAAATGTACTATAATCTTTTCGCGATAATTGTTATTTTTTGTTTTGGGTGCAAATCTTATATATAGTCCAAATTTCGTAATTGATCCAATTTCAATGTTGAACAGCTAAAGTTATACATCATGATAAAAAATTAATGCATTCGCCAAGTAGATCTAGTTAACAATGCTTTTTGCAAGCTAACTGTTTTGAATTCCGAATCAGCGATACCTCATACCTTTAAATAAGTCGGCCATGGAAATATCTCTTTCTTTTTCCCATTTGGGTCCCTTTTGTTCTTTCCTCCTGTTCCAAGCATCATTAATTATAAACCGTACATAACTATTTAAGGTATATATATATATATATATATATATATATATATATATATATATATGTATGCATGTATGCATACATATTTTGATATAAAGTACGCGACATGAATATATAAATTGATTCAGATTTAATGGATATATGCCAATTGATAGCCATTTAACAAGTCTTGATTGGCACAATTAGTTACTAGAATTTTGTCCGAAAATGGGCGAAAACTAGTAGCTCATGTTTCGATTTCTAAGGTCACTCCTTGATCATTTTTTTACTCTAATTTTGGATTAGTTAGAGGCTGATAATCCTAGATACCGGGTATCGTGATTTTCAAAAAATTAAGAAAGTGAATTACCTGTGAGTTAGTAACTAAACTAACAAATTATTGAAACGTGTATAGACAGATCAATGCTACGGTGCAAGTGCAACACTATTTTTTTAACATTGCCGAGCATAGTGAAAGTTACTTTAACCGGAAAAAAAAATGGATAGTGAAAGTTAAGGAATAAGAGGAAGAAATGGATATATTATGATATTAAGCCTCACTTGGCAGATGCATTAACATCTTAAATGAATGATTAACTATCCTCACATGCAGATGCATGAATATCTTAAATGAAATGATCAACGATCGCCATCAACCATCTGCCTCAGTGACCAGGAAAGATAATTTGCATGCATATCGAACCGGCAATCATTAAATCTCTATCCACAAAAATATCTCATACATATGCATTCATAGAGTGATGGGCGATTTTTTTTAAAAAGGCAAAACTGCATTATCTATTAAACGAACAAGAGACGTCTTGGTACATCAACTGAAGGAGCCTCGAAGGGGGAACTTTCCCAAAAAAAATATCGTCCCTAACAGAATGATCAAGATTAGTCAGGTGATAGCAGGTTGGTTGGTCTCTCTAAAAACATGATTAATAATCCAGACAACAAAAAAGGTTCAAGTTTGGATGTCAATAACAAGATTCCGGATGCGCCAAAAAAGTCGGCTTGGGTTCTTAAGAATGTGGACCAAGGGAGCTGAAACAATTTCGATATTAATGTGTCTGTAACTCTTGCTGGATGTCGACTCGATCCTCATGAGAATTTCCCACGTCTCAAGCTCTAAAATCGATTCCGCCTGTCTCCTGAAAGCTCCTGCAAGAAGAAATGAACAATTAGTGGATCTAAGTAAGTATCTAGCCCCCTCCCCTCCCTCTCCTGCTATAATTAAGAGATCCATCAGGGTTAAGTTTAACCACCCATTCGAGGATGGGAGCATCCACTGGACCGGATATGGTCACTGCAGAAATCGCCACTAGAGTGTGAATTTCAACATCGTGATACTCTGCGACCACCTTTTTCTCAAACCTTAGTGATCCACAACTTTCTCAATAGGCAATCTAACAGGCTCAAACAGTCACAAATTTTATTCATTCCTTTTTTTTAAAAAAAATCGTAGTCCTATGCATACAATAATACTAATTAACACGTATATGTAGGGGTGTTCACGTGTCGGGTTGGACCCGACCCGTGAACAAATTCGACTCGACCCGATCCAATTTGGTTGGGTCGAATCGGGTCAAGCCCCTTGGGGACAAAAAATCTGACCCAACCCTATCCAGTTCGGGTCGGGTCGGGTGGTTGGGGTCATCCGACCACCCTTTTTTTTTAATTTTATTTTTATCTTACTTTTATATATTTATTTTAATATAAAAAATAATTAATAATTATTATAAAATATAAAATATGCTTTTTTGAATATTTGAGCATTATTTTTATAATTAAAATATTTTATTTTAATATTTTTTTCCATTTTAAATCAACTATAGGACTAAAAATAAGTAAAAAAAATTAAAAAATAATAATAAAAGTCGGGTCATCGGGTCGGGTCGGGTTGACTCGGGTTGAAATTTCCCAATCCGTACCCGACCCGAACTCTCATCGGGTTGGGTTCGGGTCGGGTCCGACCCGACCAAGATCCGACCCGACCCAACCGGGTCGGATTGTCGGGTTCACCCGACCCGGTGAACATCCTTACGTATATGGATAGAAAAGCTAGATGATTGATTATTTTTATATTCCTATTTTAACATTATTGCGCATATAGAGACTGTGAACAACTTAAAAAAAGTGGCCTTAAAATATTGAATTATTTTCATAAATCTTCCCTAAGCTATCACAATTTTTCACATCTAATCCCAATCTATGAACTTATTTTTTCGATCCCTAAACTATCGCGACTTTTCACTGTCCACTTGTATTATATTTTCCATTACTTTTGATTTTTTTCCATTTATGAAAATACTAAATTACCCCTCCCTCCATAACATATTTAAATAATAAATATAAAAAATAAAAAAATGCAAGAAATCGAGGGAAAGATAATTTAGTTCTTTTTCATAAATGACAATTTTTTTTTATTTACCACTTTAATCCTTCCGATAAATTTTTTTTTATATTTGTTATTTCATGTCTTTATGGAGGAAAAAATAATTTAGTCTTTTTACAAATGAAAAAAAGTAAAAGTAATAAAAACATAACAAGAGTGGACGGGAAGACTAAATTAAAAAAGTCGCGATAATTTAGGGATAAAAAAATAAGTTTATAATTTGATCTTACATATGAAAAATCGTGATAGTTGTTTATGGAAATAATCCTAAAATCTTTCGATCATTCTTTGCTATCAACAATCATGTTAAATCAAATGAGGTCACAAGATATTCCAAACTTTTGAAATATTAAGAAGTAACTTTTCTGAGCGCTCTCTCAGAGTTTAGTTTATTATCGATTGATTTGTCTCCCGAATTAAGATTGGATTAAATATATAATTATAATTATCGAACGATCGATACATCTTTTATATATAAATCATTTGTTCGAATCCTAAATCACAATTATAAATTTTTATCAAAGTTAGTTTATAATTTATGCATCATTAAGTTCTCTAATATAATGTCCATACATTATTAGAATATATATAGTCATGGGTGGATACTCGATTATTGTATATAAAAATAATTAAAGTGATTGACACGATTGAATAGTGGATCGCGTCCTAAAGTCGGATGCTAATAGTGTGAGGATTTATCGTTACACTTTGGTCTAAAATATTGAATTATTCAAAGTGGATCTAGACTTAAAAAATATATGACTATAGAAATATAAATTAACATCGGAAGCTCCCGGATTTGACGTAGTTGCCAATAGACGGCGGTAATTCCGTACATTAATTTACGCTAATTTATATGCGGATTATGTGGGGAATATGTTCCTTCTTTGATCGAAAGAACGAACGCCGGCCTCGAATTCGTCCTGGAACCATTTTATGTAATTTTTAAGATTTAACATGTTCAACGTGTTGTTTCCCTTTAAATTTTTTAATATCTAATACGCTTAAAAGTCCATGTAACTAGCAACTAACAAATTGAATTAGCTACTTTAAATTTCCACGAGAAAAGGAATGGAGATTTCTAGCCACTTCTCCCTCCACACTCCTATGCCTCCTTTCTCTCCTGTCATTTCCCTCCAGTTCACATCCCTTTCCTGACCCTTTGGCCTTTGATCTCTCTCTCTCTCCTTCTCAACGGTCACTGCCTCGCTCTTCTACTGCCGACATTTGCTGCCTTTCTCTATCTCGACAGTCACTTCTGCTGTCTCCCCGTCATTCGCTCTCTCTTTCTCTCTAGCCTATCTAATGTTTTTTTTATAATTATATAGTATTTAAAATTAAACGTAACTTTAGGAAAGATAATTTTACGTTGTAAAAAATATTGAAGAAAAGTAGCTTTGCGTCTGTCGAGGGAACTAATTTGAAATCGTGTCTTTGTTTCGTTTGGTTCGTAAAACTCGATCCTATAATTTGATTCTCGTACGAGAATCAAAATTTGAAACCTGATTTTAAGAAATGATAGAACAGGAGTACTATAACGGAATTGACCGTTTTTTTTTTCTTGACGCAACATTTTTTTATTTCATTTTGCTTTTTTCTTTTTCTTTTTTCTCATACATTTTTCTTATAAAATAAATTATTTAATAAATATAAAATACTTATAACAAAGAATTAATATAATATTATTTATACTTATTATTTTATTAAAAAATTTCATATTTTATTATATATAATTAATTTTAAAATGATTTTTATATTTAAATAATATATTTTTAACAAAAAATTTTCCATAAGATATTTTATTTTTTATTTTTTATTAATAATAAAATTATGCTTTATGTTTATAATAACTATTTTTAATTCAAAATTCATAAAAAAATTAATTCATCATATTTATTTTTTCCTATCTATGTTTCTCATCGTTACGTTTCACTCCATCAAAATACACCTTCAACTAATCTATCAATTTAATTATTCATCGAGATCTTAGAAGGAACTACGATTTCATTTACAATAGTAGCCTTAAGATAAAAGAAAATGCCCTCTGATGATTCAATTTTAGAATGTTTTCATAATACTACCTTTATATCTATAATGATATTTTAAACATTTGTATAACACAATATAACTCAATATAAGAAACAAATTCATTAAAAACATGTCATATAATATTATGTTAACATCTCAACCTTTTGAGTTGGATAACATCTCAATTTCAAAATGCACCAAATTAATAAGAGATTTGCGATATAAAATAGTAATCATACAAAACTTATATTAGGGAAAAAAAAAATAAGAGACAACATATGGACAAAGTAGAAGATTTATAAGTGAAAAACGAATCACTCCATTTTTTGGAACTGTAATGTGAAAATTTTGCTTCTATCATTTTTTTACGAACTTTTAATCTCTCAATTTGTTTTCGTCCTTCTTAAAGAGCCAAAAATACAATTGTGAAGTTCAATAATTATTGCAGTTTAGTCGACTAATTCTGTCTGTTTCAAACATCAAATTTTATAATTATGAATAACATATTTTAATTTACTTTCTACATGAGACTCAGATTTTACGATCTTATTATTCTTTATGGATCTTGATCTTATTTTGAGAATCTTATGTATAAAATTTTAATACGATTTTAGTTTTGATCACGTAATCTTACGATCTTATCAGATCTCATATGATTATTTAAATATTAATTAAAAATATATTTATAATAATAATAATTAATTTATATGAAGTTTAATATATTTTCTTTTTTAAAATATTTTTTAATATAATTTTGCTTAAGAATCGATAAAAAAATGATTTACAGAGGTGTTTAAATACGGTAAATTTATAAGAAAATATTTATTATTTTAAAATATATTTTTTTATTAATAAGATTCCTAATCCAAATTTACGATCCTCGATCTTATGACTCCTCCTAAGATTCTGATCTTGAGTATCTAGACTTACATGTGTACATGCATTACTACCCTTCATGCACTCGGTACACACCCTGATGCACTACACTGCACCAGGCACCTCCTGACTACATCAGACTCCTTCTGAATACATCAGGCACTCCCTCAATGCTGTAGTGTAGTACAGTGGGCAGCAGGGTCCTCTGCAGTGCAGTGTAGTGTACGGCAGTGGGGCAGTGGGTATGTGAGTGTAGGACGAACAGATGGACAGCACTTGATAGGCCAGGGTCGGCCATTTTGTAGATCAAGTGGGGCTGTCATCTGGGCGGCCAGAACAGAGGTTCTAATAAAAGGCTTTTCCCCTTATCTTCTTGTGTGTCTAATATTGTTCTTGTGTGTATGAAATCTGTGGAGTTCAGGACAAGTGCCTTCTGCAGTATGCGTTTCTTGGAGGCTGACTGGACATCTCGGTGAGGAGGAGTTCAGTGCCGCACACCCTTACTTCCAAAAGCTTCCTCTGGACATCATATGGCGAGCAGGTCATATGGCCAAAGTATTCTTGAGGAGAAGAAGACTTTGGGACGTGAAGACTTGGCAGGCAGGACGCCCGGTATGGCGGGCGCAGCGCACGGCGGACATGTTCGTCCCAGGACGTGTGCAGAACGTCCAGGGGACACAGGAGGAGCATTCTGAGGTTCAGGCTTCGTGCAGGAGGCTTGGCATCACCATCCAGGTGGGATGGGACGGGCAGAATCACCGTGGGACGGTGAGGCCTGCCCGGCGCGCAGGAGGCGCGTACCGAATGCACACTTTGGCGTTTTGGGGCAGTATCGTCCCAGGATCAAAGTACCTCGTCCCATGCATCCCTCAGGTGGAGGGGAGTCAGGAGAACATCGCCGGCCAGGAGAATTCTCATGGAGGAGAATTCTGGGACGCTCTAAGTTGCGGAGCGGCGGTTAGGCGCACTGCACCAGGACAGGAGGTTCTGGGGCAGTCTGCAGGGCCAAGCAAGCACAGGTGCACTAACCAGATGGCGAGGAGGTCATCAGGACGCCGAACTCTTGCGGAGAAGACCGGCGGCAGTGCATGGCAGTCACAGGCAGTGACTGGCCAGAAGTCTGGGACGCAGCAGTGAGCGGTTGGGACGCAGTGGCGGGCACCAGTGGCCAGACGGACTTGGCACCTTGGCGGGAAGGCTTGAAGGCGCTCAGAAGTGTTCCAGAACATCAGAGATGGCGGGAAGGTCATCCAGGGGTTTTGGCTTTGGAGGGAGCATTTGAATTCAAAGGGGAACATTTGAATTCAAATGAAAGTGGAAGTTACCAGGGAGGTAGTTACACATCCCTCTTGTATATAAGTACCCATGTGCTGTAGTCATTTGCACTGCATGGAGGGAGTGCCTGATGTATTCAGAAGGAGTCTGATGTAGTCAGGAGGTGCCTGGTGCAGTGTAGTGCATCAGGGTGTGTACCGAGTGCATGAAGGGTAGTAATGCATGTACACATGTAAGTGCAAGTGAGCTGTAGTGTAGTACAGTGGGCAGCAGGGTCCTCTGCAGTGCAGTGTAGTGTACGGCAGTGGGGCAGTGGGTATGTGAGTGTAGGACGAACAGATGGACAGCACTTGATAGGCCAGGGTCGGCCATTTTGTAGATCAAGTGGGGCTGTCATCTGGGCGGCCAGAACAGAGGTTCTAATAAAAGGCTTTTCCCCTTATCTTCTTGTGTGTCTAATATTGTTCTTGTGTGTATGAAATCTGTGGAGTTCAGGACAAGTGCTGTGCAGTGTAGTGTACGGCAGTGGGGCAGTGGGTATGTGAGTGTAGGACGAACAGATGGACAGCACTTGATAGGCCAGGGTCGGCCATTTTGTAGATCAAGTGGGGCTGTCATCTGGGCGGCCAGAACAGAGGTTCTAATAAAAGGCTTTTCCCCTTATCTTCTTGTGTGTCTAATATTGTTCTTGTGTGTATGAAATCTGTGGAGTTCAGGACAAGTGCCCTCTGCAGTATGCGTTTCTTGGAGGCTGACTGGACGTCTCGGTGAGGAGGAGTTCAGTGCCGCACACCCTTACTTCTAGGTGAAAAATAAGGGCGTGACAAGTTAATCAGAATAACCAGACAAAAAATTAGATGAAAGAGAGTTAAATATAATTAAGAAATTTCTGATTTGTTAATTTAAAGGAGATGAGACATTAATGTCTCTTTCATGCATAAAAAAAGAAATGAAGTGGAACTAACACTGTTTTTTAGTACTCCGTTGGCCACGTTGTTTCACTCCCCACCGGCCGCTGTCTGGTCGCCACTAGCCAGCGAAGAAGCCAACCATCGCAAGCTTTTTACTCCACAGAGCACAGAACAGACAGTCCCACGTTCCCCCGTTAAATAGTAATTTGCCCTGTCCAACTCCAACGATTTAAGACCTACAGATCTCAATTGAATTCGATCGTGAAAATACACATATATAATTATCAATCCACATGAGTTAAATGATCGTTTTTCGAATACTGCGGTACTGACAATCGGAAAAAAGAAAAGAAAAAAAAGGTTATAAACTTCTGATATATCGTAATTGAAAAGAAGAAAAGACTGCACATATAATTAACTGGTGAAACTCCAAAGCACCACATTAACATTATATTATCATCTGAGAGTCCAACACCACCAGTGCGCTTCCCACTCTCATAGCCATGCATGGCATCCCATTCCCAGATGTTAGCAGCCAACAATTAAGGTATGAACTGCATGCAGTCGATCTCCTCGTGATCTCCATTGCCAGCTTAACAATCAGTGGATCGATGCACATTGTGCATGACGTCGGCGGTAGCCTGCATATTGCGGAAAGCCGAGATGATCCCAGCTTTCACTGATGCTGTGGGATGTCGACTAATAATGCGATATGAACATCACAATGATTAATGAACTCAATCCAAATAATTCAGATGAACAAAATGGTTCAAGCGCAGTCCCCAGTTAATTTAACTCCCTCAATGCCCACGACAAAGGTAATCTATATAATATACGGATACAAGCAAAGCAGTCACGATCCAACTTGGCATATCCCAGAAACTCCTCGATCGCACTGTTCACTGCTCAACAACAAAACTACCACCAAACGTAGCTGCACATCCCGCCATCCATGGAGAGGGTCCTCCACTTTGGCCTCACTCAAGTGGCTACTGCACAGAACAGTGCTCTATTAATCCTAACGCTGCTACTCCTCGTCGGCATCGACTGCGTCGCTTCGAGCAATGCCCACCGGCTCCACAGCCACAAGAAGGCCGCCACATTCCGACGCCCTCTGCGTGGACTCGCACGCTCTCCGCGTACCGGGACGCCATCCGCAGTTCTTCTGCGCCGCGGTCACCTTCAGCCGCCGTGGCGAGTCTGGCTGCCGACGGTGCCTGACGGCGAGTGAAAGTGGCGGCGGCGAGGGACTGCGTGACCATGCACCGTCGGGAACTCGGTCGATCAGTTGCACGGACCGTAGAATATTATTAGATAGAAAACAATTTTAAAATATGATTAACACTAGATTAATTTTTTTATTTCTAATGCACACCATTTATAGATAATATAACTTTTAATCTGACTAATGCGAGATGCTTTTAATTGCGCAGCATAGACTATAAGTCTATAATTGATGACCAGATGAATTTTTAATCAAAGTAGGATTCAAAATATTATTAATATACGCGTAACTAATCGTGCTTATTTTCTTTCCTGTATTCATGACTTGATGCTAATTTTTTAAGTGATTCTGATGGATATCGCATAATATACTTAAAATAGAAATGCTAATTATGTACATTACTTGAACTAAAATCAAATGTTATAAAATTCTTGAATCAACATTAACATTACGAGCAATTTTAATACAAAAAAATATGTACCATATAATAGCTGTTAATTGAAAATGCATAATTAAAACTGAAATCTATGAAACAAATGAGACGGAATGGATCATGTTGTTGATGTGACTTGCCAGCTGAGCACAATGCGTGCCTAGGTTTATTGTATTGTGAGTCAATGTTATAGAAAAGCAATCTTTATATGTGATTACCATTGTTTTCTTTTGAACAACCATCAGAAAATTAATTAGGCAATTTCTCATATTAAGCAAAAGGAAAACGAAAACAAGCAAAAATCCGAATCCGATGCACAGTCCCTCCAAATAAAATATTCAAAATTTCCACTCAACCAGCAAAGTAGGTTTTTCTTCCAAACTTTGCTTTACGTCATATCTACTTTATTTTGCCCTTCCTGTTATGCATGAGGCAAAAGGAGAAAGGGTCTCTAGTAAGATCGTTCCATATTATCTCAAAGAAAAAAGGAAAATAAATCGAAATAAAAGAAAAAAAATCTGCTCATCAGGGTATCAAATGATGCATGCATAAAACTAGAAATGTATGCATGTAGGTTAATAGAAAACTAAATACTTAGACGCATGTCGTCTTCAAATTTTTTTATATATTTTATTTCTGTGGAACTGAGATCTTGATTTAAGTTGACCCTGAAACGAGCGTTTCAAAAAGAAGCTGGAGGAAAACAAATTACGTGCATCCTAATCCTCCTTAAGTTCCATGCACCAATTATTTTCATAGATGATAATTGGTGCATGGAACCGCTGCAGAAAATAAATTAATATGACATGCTTACCGAATCTGATTTCTTTAGACGAACAGATCACATGGGAGATTCCTGAGTAGATGGCACTATATTAATTTTGAAGTTAGACATGGATATTTTAATTTCCACTCAACATCATTGAGTTGGGGTTCAATATTTGCGAAGTTTGTTGAAAATAATTAGTTAAGGTGGGATTTTTATTACGCCATGCATAGAAAATATTCAATACGGCAATATCTGGAAGTTCTTTTGTTTCACAAAGACAAAATTATGCCGTTTCATCTCTTCTCGATGGTGCAGCAACATCGAGTGATTGTACAAGAAATATAAATTATTGGAAAATCATACTATGTAAAAAAAATAGGAAGAATTTCATACGCAACAAGTTTACGATGGATTATTATATAAATGAGAAAGACGTCAAGGATAATTAGAGCACTCTCAGATTTGTGGAGGAGAAGATAACTTCAATTCCCAAGTAGCAAAAGTATATGTACCAATTTTCTTGTGGAATCAAGTTATGAATAGGCTTCCCCCACAAGAGAAGTTGCCTGAGAAGACATTTTTTTTATATAAGAAGTTACCTTTGTAAGGAGTTGATAGAAAAAGCATTAGAAGGAATTCTTGAGAATAAAGAGGTTGAAACTAAATTACTTCGTCTAGATTGATCTTATGGGCTATGAATAACAGCATATGATAACAGCGTTGAAGCCCAAAAAAAATGTTCTAATCTCGCAACAAAACTAGTGGTCGCATCTCACTCACTAGTGATGGCTACATTTCTCGAACCAATATGATCTTCCCTAATCCATTCGAACGCAACAAATCCATCAGTCCCGAAACTGCACGGAATAATTAACAAAGATGCCAATATGGAGTGGCCCTCCATAAGAGGCAATGACTGTTGAAGATCAAAAGGTTCTAAAACGTCTTATAAATCTTGTTACTTGATGTCAACAGCTGAAGTCCAGAGTAGCTACCCTACTCAGAGCACGGCAACAAAAACATAAAACCTGTGTTCTCGCGAATAAGTGGAGGTGGTTCGATGCCAGAAATATCAATCTGCTCCATTGATTTTGATATATCATCGACCGAGAATGGTATGCTGCGTATCGAAGAAGAAAAATGAGAAACCACAAGAGGATTCATAACGGGGGAAGATCAGTATAGCACACGAGAAAAGGACAGCACAGGTCTGCTGATCGAGCATAATTTACTACCTTGAATCATCATCTAATAAGAATGAGTTGCCCACAGGATTGTTCGAGTCTTCAGTCATTAATACTCTCATATTTGATATGACCTAGAAATGTTTCAAATAAGAAATTACCCACTTGGAGACCTAATTTAATTCAGTATCAAATTCTGACAAAAGGAGCAACATATGAAGAAGAAATTACCTCAGGGGAAACACTATGTGTTCCATATTTATCATCCCAGTACATTGTACTAATACGGTATAACTGTTGTATACTAAGTACCTGCGGAGTAGTGGTTGGATTCAAAATTAAAAGAGTATCTTGAAGTAAAGGCAAAGTAAGTGCAAGAAAGTTCTTTTCATACTGGGCAAAGGTCATGGCTTATTTCATCCAAAGATTTTTTTGGCTTTTGATCGATGACCTGAAAATAGTAAGCCATAAGACATAAATCTCAAAATTAACAAGAAATTTGTTAATCTTCAAGCTCCAAAAAGTTAAAAGAGAAATTGTTGACGAACTAAAAGTTCATATTCAATGCTGATTACAATGTTCAACTTAATGGGTGTAAAATAACTAATAGCCCTCCAAAAGGATGATTTTAAGTGAGCAAGGAAAAACAATACAATTACCAAGAATCCTATAGCTTGTCTGATATGCTTTAACTCGTCCCAAGCTGAGCCTGCATACTGCAATTGCAAAATTTATTATCTCGCAAAAGCCAAAAGCTACTCAAGAAATTCACACCTCTAACTTGCAGAAGAAAACTGCACAAAGAAACACAATTTAATGGTTTTCTGAAATGAAGCTTCAGTAAATTCAAAACAGTAGTAAGTGGTATAAGAAAACTTCTTCCAAGAGAGGTTCCTTTGTACTGGAAATTTTTCTTTAACATCTAAGTTTTCCATGTGAAATGTAAAAGCATGAAGTTTCTTTCCTCATCGCTCCAATTCAAAACAGTAGTAAGTGGTATAAGAAAACATTTTCCAAGAGAGGCTCCTTTGTTAATGGAAAATTTCTTTAACATCTTAGTTTTCCATGTGAAATGTAAAGGCATATAGTTTCTCTCCTAATCACTTCAATACTCCCTTCACGCACAAAATCTTACAACCCCACCTATTATCCCCTTCAGCAATGCCAGTGCCACAGTGGCGTGACAAAACCAGAATTCTTTTCTTCAATTTTCTTTTTCACTTTTGGGAAGTGATCTCCCTCAGAAATCCCAAAAGAATTTTATTCCAATTCTTTTTCATTGTTGTTACTTTCTGGACTTGATTCCTCTTCTAATTCTGAAAGGTTGTTGGTTGTTTACTTTATTTTGTACTCAACACAACTGGGATGCTGTGTGACAATGGCATGCATACATTGTCTTCATGACTAAGTCATGAACAATATATGCCAATAAATCAAGAATCTCAGATGAACTACAACTCAACACGTTCAACAGTTACAACATATTGCCCATGACATTTGAAGTGTCATAAGCAAGTGTTGTTTCAGTTTGGCTGCAATTAAGTCAAAACAATGTTTCCTAATGTCTCTTATGCCTGTGGATGCAAAAAGTATGACAATTATGCTGCAGCACATGATCTTTCTCCAATATGAAACAATATTGAATTATCAAATACTCAATAGTTTATCAGGCTTTTAAATAACTCCTTTGTTGGCAATTATAAACCTTACTGAATATTAGACAGGAATAAAGAGAAATGGAGGAACTACCTCATCAGTGGATTTATAACACCAGTGTTCTAGTTCAGCTAATCCTGTTTTGACAAACTCGCCATTACTAAATGAGCAACATTCCCTCCTCAGAAGTAGACTGTTGACCCAGGTAGACATTTCAATTCAATTGCAATTAACATGACCATAAAATAAGTACTGACAGCAGAGAAAGAGCTAAGGTCACTACCTGTTAAAAAGTTGCACATTAATGAAGGAAAATATTTGTGTGAACACCTTTCTAACCAAAAATGGTGGCACCTAAGCGTAACAACAAGAAACATCCAAAATTAGCTCAAATACAGCAAAATACATTATAAAAGTATCAGGCAATGGTCGAAATAATAATCCAAGCAACATATCTTATTACTCTCACAAGTTAATCAAAGATGGTTGCCTTGATAGATATTTGATTAAGACCAGTATTGCAATTTTCTATTGCGAAGGCTAAAAGGAATGTGCAGTGTGCAATTCGTAGTGCGTGCGTACACTACGTTCTAGAAACACAATGCATGATGATTTAAACTATAATGTACTGCATAAACTACATTATCCTGAGCTACACGTTCCTTGCCCCCATTTGCAAAACCTGAGTTTAGAAATCCAAATTACATATGCACAAACTTAAAGCAACTTACATGGTTTGCTTTCAATGTGTTCAAAAAACTTCCTAGACACTTGACGATTCCTTGCCAGTGAGCAATAAGAACTGCTTGGGCAGCAGCATTTGCAAGATAGCGAGAAGATCCTTTAACTAGGCTAGCTCTTGATATTCTTGGGGCCTGCATTATCCATGTTCAGAAAGTAACAAAATATATTCATTAAAATAAGTAGGAAAAAACTGTATAACAGTAACACGACAAAAATAAGAAAAGTCTTCACCAGAAAAGAGAGCAGATTAAGTATACCTGAATGCACAAACCAAGTAAAGGAGATATCTCTTTCTTCAAATTATCCCGAATCATTCCATATATCTTTTCTACATATGCGGTAAGTTGTTGTTTGAATAATAGAGCAGGATATTTGGCCTCAACTTGGCGCAACTTGTCTACTCCACCTACCAAGCTTCCATTCGCCAAAGCAAGATTAACGCCTTGAGGAGTACCCCTGAAACTCTACAGTTAACATAGTAACATGAGTGTTAGTAAATTATTCTGGTAAATTGTGAAAGCAAAGCTCCTAGTGACATTATGACATCAGCTACTCTGTGTCACCAAGAATGCAGTTCCTTACTTGAGTCATTCTTCCAAATAACGTAGAGGACGACCGCCGCCGCTGTGGAGCCATGCCTGCTGCACCACTGGCTTTTAGTGTGCGCTGGAGTAACAGCAATAAGGTCGAAGCATTGGAAAGCCAGTAGGCCAAAACATCATTGTTTTCCTGGGTCTTTAGAGTATAAGAACATGTCAGTTATGACTGTAAGCTCATATATGCGAGATAACCATAATGTCTAGATCAAACCTCGATAGCATGGCCAATTGTTTGTATGATACGATCAAACACACTTGTCCTCTCTACTTCAAATGATCTCCAATGAAGAAGGCATTTATAGATAATACAAGCAGCAATTGGCCTGTTTCCTGCAAATCCCAAGTGCTGGGCAATGCACCTGATTAGCAGATCCTGGTTTTCCTATATACAAAAGTCATAAGACCAAGTGAAAATCAGTTGTTGCTTCTAACTCTGTGTATGAAGCTCTACGTGAACGAAATAATGAAGTTGGTTCTACTTTAGATATTTATGTAACCTGCTGTTTCTCATTTAGCGATTTCTGAGGTTTATCCTCCACCTCGGATTGTTCCTTCAGGCTGGGTGAAGAATGATGATCCTAGAAAATGGTTACCAAAACATTCATTTAAAACAGAACAAGTCAAATATTCTTAAATACAATCAATTAGAGAAGATTTCTCTTACAGAAGCTGCTTTTGGTTCACCAGAACTGACATGACTATATTCGGAATTCCTCTGTCAAACAACCAAAAGAAACAAAGGTTGAACGACCATTATATGCAGATTGCTGATTCCAGTGTATATGTATTAATGGCTTGATATTTCACCTCTCTGCTTGATTTTGAACGTCCAGATAAGAATTTGTTTGGTGTCATCAGTACAGCCTGCTGACGAAGCACTTTATTTTCAGATTCTATGTTTGAGAGTTTCTCTTCAAGCCTAAATGAAGAAGTCAATGAGTCAGGATAAAGCCTCATGATGAAGCATTTTTTTGGGCTGTGTTCCTATGATTTATAGTAAATTACTATATGACGATCATCATAAATTTGAAAGAGAGTAAAGAATATTGATCAACATATGATTTGAGGAACAACAGTTTAAGCTCATAGTAATCTCATGGACCCTAAAATTTATCAAGTTAAAGATGCATTAAAAAAAAAGGAAAACAATCAAAACATAAAGAACGGTGAAAGATAAGGAAGATTCAGCAATGTATTTTCATAAATGATCATTGTATATTCTTCCATTATCCAGTTTAGACACCAACAGTCCTCTTAGATTCCCACGATATCCTAAGTTGAAAAATGTGTTTTTGCTGAAGAAAAAAGTTATCATCTTATCTCCCAAATATCAAATTCCATTAAAAATCATTATGAGAAAAGAAATATCAGACAAAAGCTATCTACAGAAGACAATCTTAGTAGAATCTCAATAACACAAAAGGTCTTCTACTCTCATTAGTGACAAAACGTTTCTACTTAAAATACAAGTATTTGCTACTGTCTTTTATGTGCTAATCTCATTTCATATCACTAGAATAAGTACTAAGCAATACGGCATATTCACAAGAAATCAATGAGAAAAAAAATCAGGTAGAATGCAAATCTCATCAACGAGTTAGGAAGGCATTAATGTTATGTTTACAAGACATTTCCAATTTTGTTGCAAAAAATATATTGAGAAACTGTTTTTTTTGGTTGAGAACATGCCAAATAGTATTCATAAACTTCTGGGATATGACCCATTTCTGAGGTCCTCTATGTTGTTCTCAGGACTCAAGACTGCCTTGACAAAGCTGTCTAAAAATTCTTGTGGTATATTTAGTATAGAAAAAATAATGGACCATTGTCACTTTCTTATGGAGCACACTACCAGCTCGCATGCTCAACTGCAGATGCAAAAATAATGCTCATTAGATGCTACATGTGGCATAATTTTGACTCGGTACTGGAGGTGGAGGCATGGGCCCTCGGATGGAGCATACTACAAGCTTGAATGCTCAACTGCAGATGCATCCACTACCAAGTTGGCTCCCAAGTACTGATTGATATGGTGACAAAGAAGGGTAGTTGCCCCTGGCGCATTTGAAATATTCTACTTGGCATATGGCACATGTCACCATTTTTTGAAGAGATATCTTTCAAACGATGTATACCACAATGCCAATGCTGCAGTAGACTTTTTGGCAAACATGGGCCCGTAATGCCCAGTTCTACATTTTTTAATCTACCCTTGGGCTTGTCAGACATCTTATGTAGACTCTTCCTTCTGCATATGATATCTATAACTTCCTCTAAAAAAAGTGGATAATTGGCCTCATTAATATTTTCATCATATAACGTGTATTAAGTTTCTTGCTCCCATCCAACTGCTGTTGGATACTCCTTGCTGGGCCTTCATAAAACATGTCATATTTGTACTAGACCAAGTTGACCTACACATATTTGTACTTGTGTAATATGCACAGGTTTTGTGCCAATTGATATACAAGACACAAAAAACCAGGGAAACTGATGGAATTCAACACTGTAACATCGTAACAAGTATAAAATTTCCTCTAAAAAAAGTTTAAAACTACTTGATTTGATTGAAATAGTGGATTCAGGCACAATGATCTCTCTACATCCATACAAATCAAGAAATAAAGCTTCAACCAAGAAATAAAATTACCTCTGTTCTGCCTTTCTATGTGGTCAGACATGTCTAGGAAGAAAAAAATACATATGGAATTATATTCTGCAAGGAAGTTTAACCTGCTTAAAGATTCATTCAGTTGTTGTAGCTTTGCTTCTGTTTCTTGCAGCTTCTTCTGTCTTTCTTCACTTACATTTTGAAGCTCAATATATCTCTTTTCATAATCTTCAACTTTTTGCCTTTCTGACTGTAATGAGGCCTGCAATGGAATAAAGATTAGACAAAACAGACCTAAATCTTCATGCTTCAATGCAAACAATAATATACAAAGGGGCCTTTGGTGCATTACCGATTTAATTAACCGGTAATTTAGATTACCACTTAAATAGATTTTCACTACTTAAATTACCGATAATATCACATTATTGAGTTTGGTAAGTACTGGTGATATAAATAATAGTTAAAATAGTTAGAGAACAAAACCAAAATATGCCTAAAAATTATTTTAAATTTTGATCACATATTATTATAAAACAAAGAACTCTGCCCTATATTTTATAGCCGGTCCCAAGCCCGGATAAAGGAGGAGGGTTGTGTTAGGCCCCGACAGCCAGCATAAAATCCTGTCGAATCTTATGAACATGGATCAACGAATTTACTAATAGAGCGGAATGGCGTCGTATGATCCATGTAGCCGACCCCACCTAGTGGGATAAGGCTTTGTTGTTGTTGTTGTTGTATTATTATAAAACAAAGCAAAAAATAGAAAAAATGAATATAGATAAAAGAAGATGAGGCAAAATTAAGAGTTATTTGTAAAAGATTCCAAATAATGAAGAAGATGAAGTTGAATAATATTCATTTATAATAAATATTTAAAATTAAAATTTTTTATTAAATGGATATTTTCATCAAAATGCATTTAACCAATGGGTAATCTGGAAAAACACCTCGCCTACCTATTATCTGGATTATCAATGAGATGATAATCAAGATTATCATATCAATTAAAATTATCGGTAATCAGTCGCAGCCAAGCGAGGTAGTGCGGTGGCCCTGAGAACTTTAAATAAAATAATCGGTAATATGTCTGGATTACCTCCTAACAATAATTTCAAAATAGAGATACATTAGACTTTATCAGAGATAGCCAGCATACAAAAGTACAACTTTCAAATAAAAGTGAAACACTATGCGCTAACTGTTTCACACATAGCAGGGGTAGGGGAGTGCAGAAACATGCACACCCAGCATTTCCCTGCTTTTGCAGAGAGGCCATTTCCAGAACTCAAGCCCTATGACCTCTGTTTACCAAAGGAGTAATTCAACTGCTCCATCAAGGTTCACCCTCAAACTAGACGTTTTAAATATGAATCTTGAATGGAATTTTATTGGCATATGGTGAATGCTATCCATTTGCTAAAGATTGATACCTGTCTCAATTTGGTATTCTAATGTCAACCATTAAAGCTGATACTTTTGAACTGATTCTTTTCTTTGGCTTCTATACTGAATTTTCCACTTCAGTAACTGCTTGGAACATTATGGCTGCGTATGGATCGGAACTAGCAGCTGGAACTTTAATAAGTTCTGCCAAGCAGGTACGTGAGTTCCGGCATGCGGATTAAAATTCTGGTCAACGAGAAAAGTTCTCGTAAGTTCTTCCGAAAAAGTTCCGAACGAAAGCAAGAACTCGCAAAACCGTGAAACAACCATGGGATTTATATGTCAAATCATCGATATAGTTCTTCATCCATGGAACTTCTATCCAAACATACAACGCGAACTTTGCCATCAAATCAAACAATTCTGAGAACCAACTAGAACTCTAATTCGGCCATCCAAACACAGCCTTTGATAGAATCAATAAGACCAATTGTTTCAATGGTACAAATCTTTTTGCCAAGATAATTTTTTTATATAGTATAGTCGTTCACTTCCAGTCCAACAAATATGCAGCAACTTTTCCTCTCTCAAGGATCTACCTTTAAGTCAACCTCACCACTGTCTTTTGTAGTATATCCTTTTATCCCAAGATGTTTCTACATTTGATCTCGAGAAAGAAACATTGCTACTCCACATGTCATGCTTAAACAAAAAAAAAAATCCGAACATTATGTTTTCAGTTCTCATGCTTCGCCTCTCCTTCAGAAAATATCATGATCTCGTAAACTTAGGACACAATTATTGCTTCATCCTGCAGATGAGTCTCAAATATTTCCTAGAGTAAGGTAAAGTTCTTATCTAGAATGTATCACCTTTGAGCCTGATCAGAATATTAGATGTCACTAAACATATTAATTTCTATTTCTTCAAGTACTTGACTTGTTGAAAATATGATAGTACTTTATAACTATACATGCCAAAAGCCAAAGATGATGGTTGGGTTTGGTCTGCAGGCCCTTCTCGAGTTGGACAAATTTATCATTTGTCTATATTGAATGATCTGAAGAAAGACTGCAACTTGATATCTCTTAAAACAAAACTGAGATCTTTGCATGGCTACTCCAAAGGAAACACCTAAGCACCAAAGTACACCATGCGAAGTGGATGCCTAATTTAGATACCATTATGAAGCCTATGCATTGCAGTGAAGGTAGACATTACATGCCTATATTCTGAATGTGAAGTAGCCGAAGATGTGTGGTCCTGATGAATTTGGAATAGAGTTTTGATGCAAGGAATGATTATACCTTCTGGACCAGTTTCAGGAAAGGTAGCATATCACCACATGAAGTTGTGAAATTGTTTTCATGCTACATGGGCGTGACTAAGTTGAAATGCTTCCAGGGTCCACGGACATACTACTGTGACCAATACATTAAATTGTAAATACATGTATATGTCACCATGGGGAATTGTCACACAAGAAGCCACAACCCGGCAACATAAATTGATGATGGCTACACTGCCATGAGTCTAACCATGGTAAATTGACAATCCTCGCACAAGGGGATTTCGAAACTACTTCCTAGAACAGTATAGTAATTTAACACCTTCATTGCATGCATGATGAGATGTAATCTTAACTGTAGTTTCGTTTTCTAGGAAGTTTCCTTTCATGTTTTGGGGTTATCAATAGGAATGACAATCATCAAGTACATATAATAAGTACCTTCAGTTCTTCCACTTCTGAAGTCAACAACTCAATCTTCTCAGTATCTTGAACGAGAACTGTAGTTTCCTGGAGAACAGGGGTTGCCTCTTCAATGGCCTTCCGAGCTGCTTCTCGTTCCTTAGAAAGCATTGCATTGGTTTCATCCAATTTACTTTGCATTAGTTGCAGGGAACTTTGTAATTTAGCAACCTCTTGTCCTTTGCTTTCTTCAAGATCTGTCTGCATAAAGTAACGAGAAGGGATTAAAAAATGCTCAGCTATCTGTCAGGTTTCCATAAACGGCTAGGTATGTGATGAATGACAATTTAATATAACAAAACAATTAACTGGTTGACGCAAACTGCAATATGCTTTTCCAATGTGATATACAAAAGGTGCAGTCTAGTATCCACATCCTATATGTATGCTGCAAACAACGTAAGAATTACCCTCAAACGTTTTTCCAATTGCAAACGCAATGTAAGTTCTTCCACTTTCTTTTCAAGCTTATCTTTCGCTTCCTTTAGAGCACCAGTTTCTCGTGCAGCCTGGAAGAAAAAAAAAATCATGAAAAGAAGTCATTAAATGACCCTCTAAAAAAAGTCATCAAATGATGCATAATAGAAGACCTCAATAGGTAAAATATAACTTCAAAAATCTTATTCCATTTAGGCACTTGACCATAACTTCCCTCCAAGAAGATGAGATTCCACTCATGAGATCAAGAATAGTCTCAAGCAAACATGGTTAATCTTGACATATAATATTTTTTCATCCATGTCCAATGCTAGGGTTCAAATTGGTCATATATTGGGCAATAGGTCCCAAGAAATACCAGAATTCTTGATCTCCTTTACACTTTCTC
Source organism: Pontederia crassipes (assembly GCA_030549335.1). Taxonomy (NCBI): domain Eukaryota; kingdom Viridiplantae; phylum Streptophyta; class Magnoliopsida; order Commelinales; family Pontederiaceae; genus Pontederia; species Pontederia crassipes. The sequence goes on along the minus strand of CM060196.1, from coordinate 62,553,056 downwards.
AATGGTTCACATCGCTTAGCATGTGCAATATTGTACCAACAAGTTGTTTCAAGTTGTGTACTCCTGTTTTTCTAGAAAAAATAGGTAAATTGATGAAAAATGTTATGCATAAAGATTATTCATAATTCATGGAATTTCCTTTTTTTTGCATGTAACAAGTTTAAATGCATTTAACAAAAGGAATCTATTATTTGTCTGTGGCTCATGAAACTTAACAGAGGTAAATAGATGCTGTCATCAAAGTGAAGTATTTACATCCTCCAAAGATATAATGATCTCATGGCAAACACACAGTTTTCAGTAGTTAGAAGTTTAAAAAAGAACTTGAAAGAATGACGGTTAGCAAGTAGATACTCCTCAAATGGTTTATCTTATTATTATTAAATTAATTATAACTGGGAAAGTGTTCTATCATCAACAAAAAGTTCATAGAAAATATAAGGTCACACTGATACACAACAATCAGGAAGTCCTGATTAAAAGTTCTAAGAGGATTAATTCATTTTTTAAAAGTAAAACGATGTTTACAGAAGGAGTAAATTGTCCATGTATACTAATACATTTATTATAAGTACAGATATTCATCGAATACCTGAAGAATGTGCAAATAGCTTATCAATGGGAGTTCAGGTGGCCATTTCTCCCTATTTTGTACCACAAGAGATTCACGGATTGAGAAAAAAAAAGTACTACGTTGAATTTGAACATAAAAGAAACAGCCTGATAGTAGAAGAAATTTTATGTATATTTACTATGATAAGGTTAATGCAGCCTTTTGAATGCTGATAATTATAGTAATCGATCATCACTAACATGCAAATCAGCTTATCATGTACGGAGTCACTAACCATTTTAAGCTTCCTAAGCTCTTTCCGTGCAACCCTACCCCTCCATCTGCACTGGGTGGCAACTGATGCCCTTTTCAACTTCTTATGATATGAATGAGCTCTATAGCACCGCCAACGAGCCTGAAAATGGTGGTTCCAGATGAAAGGAAGTGCATGTTAAATGGATAACAACAAACATCAGTGTACTATATCTTGAAGCTTTTTTTATGTTGAAATAACTTCACCTGAATGATTGTTGCTGCTTTAGTTTGTCTTCTAAATCGATATTCATTCCGAGCAGCCATAAACCTAAGACCATTTTGTACAACAAGCACAGAAATCTTTAATCGTGTATAAGTCTTCTTTGCTTGGTACCTACGTAACTTTCTCTGTATTTCTATTGCAGCAGCCTCCCTTCTCATGTTTTCATATAGCTTACGAGCCAATCTTCCTGTGAACAGACATGACATAATTTAGACAAATTAGAAGCCATCAAGTTGTGGTGACGTTAGTGCGAGAGACGCACTTCTCCATAATGATTGAAGATATATGGAAGCTTTTCGTAGTGCGAGGAACTGCTTCCGCATAAAACATGTTCTTATCTGACGTTGAATAGTTTTTGCAGCACTGTTAAGTATTTCAGCTCGACGAGCATCTAACTCAGCCATCTGACCAGCTCTAAGGAAAACCTTTGTTTTACCTATCTGCAAAATAAGGAGTTTCACAAGAATAAACCATCAAAATAAATTAGATCATAATGCAAGTTGCATTAAAAAAATATCGAAACTGCTGATTTTCACAGCATCAAGGAACAAACCACGGCCTAAGACACTGTCAAAATCTCAAATGTAATAGTTGATAAGTAACACATTTAGGAAAACTCATATAAAACAGAAAAGAAGGATTTGTAGTACATTAATTTGACTTCTCTCAAGCAAGGATTGTTACCTGGAAGCCTTTTAAACCCTTCTTCTCCAAGATCTTCTTGCAAACTACCTTTTCATCATAGCTGATCACAAAGATATCAAATCATTTTTTTTTCTGAGGAAGAAGATATCAAAGAATTGAAAAAAAATAATCTTTCTTTGTGAGGGAAAAGGATGGCTAGGAAATCAAATAATCCTCTGAGTCTGAACAAGTAAATTTCTATTTTAAAAAATAAGATATTTCAAAATATGAGCAAACTTACTTTCCTTCCAAGAACTCTGGTGCAAGAACACCAAAGCGGTGCAGAAATTCATAAAATGTGCGACGAGTGGGATATCCAGCACAACTGATTCTGATAGCCTCAAGAACTCCCTAATGCGATCAAAAGGCCTAATGAATTGCATAATTGAGAAAACAATAAGTGCACCAGCCCCATTATTAAGGGAGCAAATAGTTGACTTACACCGCATCGCAATTGATGCATGACATTGACATTCTCAAATATTGAAGGCTTCAAAACATTATTGGGCTTAACGCATCTAATATAATGTGGTTCTGTTGAATTCAACGTGTCCATCAGAGCTTGCAGTTGGAGCTGTGGCAAATATATGAAAAAACTATGAGGTGAAATACTTGAGAAAGAATTCCCATAGACTTCCACATAATGAAGGGTATCTAATCAGCAGGATAAAATGTTTACAAACCTTAAAGCGAGAACCAATGGATGAAAACTTAGATGACTTGGATGTCTCCTCAGGCAAAGGAGGAAAAAGGCCTGACACAAAAGGACACTTTGAAGCACTCAGCAATTCTTGGTGTTCTGCGACAACATAATCTTTATTTTTGTCCAAAAACTGATCAGATTGATATTGAACCTGAGAAAAGAAAAATAAATGTAATAATATAGCGTGCCTTCTAGCATGTAGAGTTGGGAGTCTCAGAAGCTAACCTCTCCAGCGTAATGGCTTATAGTAAAATCAGTGCGTGACAGTTTTGGTTTGACGAAGCGCTTGTGAGATTTAAAGGTCTGGTAAAGCTTTTGAGAAAAAGTTTCATGTGTTGACTTTGGAAACATACTGTTGCATTAAAGATCACTAATATCAATAAGAACAAATGATGTCTCTGTTTAATTACAGTTCTCGATTACATAGACAATTTATGTTACAGAATAAATGGTCATACCATGCTTCATCAAGAAGAGCAACTATGCCTCCAGGTTTCTGCGAAATAAGATAACAAAAAAATTATTCTCCTCTGAACATAGATAAAAAATGCAAATTAATGCACCTACTATCATGCTATCTGAATTAACTTTTCTCGGCAACTAACTTTCAAAATTTTGGAGAAATGTTTCAATATGAACAATGCTTAATGAAGCAGAATTTAGAGAACCTTCTCGATTAGATCCAAGACATCTTGGTTGTCAACAAATTCAATATAACTCCAATCGATTTCTTCCTTCGTGTACTCCTCTTGCTCCATCTTAAAAACATGCTGTAAACCCAAAATTAAGAATGTAAGTGTAAGTAAAGAGATTTACAATCTAATCAGCTCTGCCACATCTTAGTAAGATAACCAAGTTTGAAAACTGAAAGAATTCTTATCACTAATCAAAATAATATGACAGAAATGATAGGTTCCTCATCAAACTAGGATCCTAAATTGATCAGTTCAAGGGAATCAAGCCTCCAATAGACCACTTCTAAGGTGGGTCGTCTCCAAGATAGCTGCTCCAAACAATTATCAAAAAAAGATTAGTTCTTACATATATATTAAAAAGGCTCCAAGGGTCCCTATTTATAGGGTAAACCCATAACAGTTCTAATAAAACTAAAAAGGCTAAAATAAATGAGAAAAGGAAAATATAAAAGGAAATCACAATCACAATCATAGTCTAATATTTAATCCTAATAATTTTACAATTAGGATCTTATCATTCTCGTCCTCTTCAAAATAGCCTTGTCCTCAAGTCTATGCAAAAATATTTGAGAGAACTTTTCTTTTTGATGTTTGATGGGACGATGTTTGTTGACAACTTGAACAAAATAAAGATTCTTCTTTAGAAAATAGATTTGACTATGCATTAACTAGCATTTGAATCAATTTGCATTTGTTGAAGAAAGAGAACTTGAAGTTGGCCAGATTCTTTTTGCGTGAATAAGTTCGTCCTTTAGTCTTTTGGGCATGGAAGTATTTGGAATTCTTCAAGGTTGAGTCAACTAACACAAGTATAATTAAGTCCTTATTAGTATCTTCATAAATTAATGACTCTTCAATGATAATCCATTTTATAGTAGATTCTTCAAAAGTTGTTTTCTCATTTGAAAATTATTTTATGTCTCATCTTAAATAGATTTCATAAAGGATGAATTCAAAGGTTGAATTTTAGATGAACTATCTTCTTGTTGAATTTTAGATGAACTTTCAGTAAAGATTCATAAGAAAAGGATAGAGCATTAGACTCTTCTGATTTGAATGAAAATATTATTTTTTTAATTAAAATTTGAATGAAAATATTATTGTGCTAGTATCTCTCTTCATCCAAACATACTTCTTCCACTCGGGCAAAAAAAATAGCAGCAACTATGGTAATGGGTCATCGAGCTTTCACTTACCGTCAATGATTAGGGAGGAGGCATTCAACAAAAGTTCCCACGAATCAGCGTTCATTCCAATTTTTAGTATGATTTGATAATAATATAAAATGAGTTGGTACTTTAAGACCGTACTTAATTGTTGAATTTTGGCTAGCTCATCTTCTACATGGCCTTTCTTGTTTACTTGTTGATTTTTATTTTCATTGTCGAATACTCATAAAATTTGTTGAAATTGTTCTTCTATTCAACTAACACGATCAGCCAATGTTAAAATCTCTGAAGTAGATAAACCTTGCGAAGCCAAAAAATTTGTATGCACATTTGATATATTAGATTAAGGATATGAATTATTAATAAAACATATAACGAGTTGATGATAGAGGTTGGTTGACGATAGTCAACAACGATACGTTGTTGATGGCGGCGTGGTGGTCGCAACGGGTGCGACAAATCATAACGGAAGAAGAAGATAACTAGGTTATCCTTCTCAAAAAAAGATAACTAGGTTATTGGTCCAGCCAAAAATTCGAGATATCACGATTATGAAGACCGAACAACTCTAATACCAATTGATAATTGATCACTTTGAGGAGGTCAAGCCTCCAATAGGCCACTTCGAGGGGGTCAAGCCTCTAAGATAGTTGCTCCAAGCAATTATCAAAATAAAATTAATTCTTGCGTATATATTAAAAAGGTTCCAAGGTCCCTACTTATAGGGCAAATCCATAATAGTCCTAATCAAAATAAAAGGCTAAAGTTAATAAGAAAAGAAAATTAATAAAAGGAAATCATAATCTTAATCTAATATTTAATCCTAATAATACTACAACTAGAATCTAGAAAATACATTATTGTCTTGTCAAATGTCAGTTAAGATGCAAACAATATCATCAACCCTTAAGATGGAGCAAAAGCTAATGTTTTCCTTTCATCCATGAATTCATAACTCAAAAATGCAGAATAATATATGCCTCCATATGGACCCATAGAGTTTCTCATCTTTAGTCTGAATAGATTTTGAATAAAAAAATGAAATATTTTCTTCAAAGAAACTTGCCTGATTGAAATGCTGTTGCAATTTCTCATTTGTAAAATTGATACAGAACTGCTCAAAACTGCAAAAGTTATTCAAAATATTAAGATGTAGATGACAAAAAGAAGAGGAAAAAGTAGGCAGATGTGACAGCGGAAAAAGGTTCTTACTCTCTGATTACCTGTTTGTCTTAAAACTTTCAAAACCATAAATGTCAAGTACACCAATCAGAGACTTGGAATTTGGATCTTGGCCAATTGAGACATTGATTTTATCAACAATCCTGCATCCACGATATGTGGCCAAATATAGGTTTTATTTCCATGATGATTATGCTGTGAATCTGGAATGTTATAAACATGCTAAACATGGCATTTCACATACTAGTTTTTTTTTTTCTTTGACAGAACACACATTAGACAATTACTTTACCAGTCAAATAAACGTGAATAGATTGTCTTAGCCAAACCATCCCTGCTTACACTTGCAGCAACTGGGTCAAGGGGTCTTTTAATAACTTCTTCCGGAGTTATCATAACGCGCTTACACAGTGCATCTTCCAAAGCATGAGGGTCGCACCTGAAATATGACTTATGTAGTAATTGACATCACTAATCTATGAGAACAAGATAAGAAGAAGTGATGAGACATGTACATTAGAAGCTCAGCTGTCATATTGAGATGAAACTTTGACTTGTCATCTTTTAGAACCGATGAATCGATTTCTACTCCCTTGGCAAAATCAATATTCCCCAGATGAAGAATGGCAGCAACAACCCTAAAAATTGCATCCTGGAAAGGAGCTTCCATTAGGAAACTATCAGACAATACATTCAGCCAGTGTCATGGAAGTTAATTAAAGTACAATCCTACCCTACATATAGTACCTGCTCTTCTGCAGTCATGCCAACAACATCCATGGCCCTCCTGGTGGCTATATAGTCGTGTGCATCACTTACACCGACCAACTCATAGCATTTGGATTGGTTCAGATAATGGAATGATTTTGGCTGTCCTAATTTATACTTTTCAATTTCCTGAGAGGAAACATGCCATGCTTGGGTTAGCTACTATAGTACAACCTCGTACGAAGTAAACAAAATTCAATAATGTGGTCCCATTCGATTTCTGTTCAACTGGCGCTTTGATCATCACGAAGATGATATAGTGTCATGATTATAGTTATTGATGAAATGGTCACTTTGCATCTATAACTCAGGATGCACAATATGGCTAACTAGGCTGTAGAATCCTCCTAATCAATCCTTGCTCTTTCTATCTATCAGTCTACCTTTATGCTTATCCTTTTTTTTATGTTTTCAGTCAATTTCTTCTTTGTTGTTGAGGTTGCAATGGGCTCTCTCTCTTGTACATGTGTGTGTGTGTGTGCGTGGAAGGAAGGAAAGGATGACAACTGAGTTCAGGTAGTCATCCACTTTCTATTAAACTGAAACATGTGGAATGGACTCCATATAATCAAGTCATAATGAATAACTAGGCTACTTCTCGTTCCAATTGTAAAATTCCATCATTTATCATGCAGGCAACTAATTTTGAGTTAATTTCTTATTTTAGAAAGCATGATGTAAATTAATTAAGAACTTCTTTCATTTTTGTGATAGGAGTGGAACAAGTTATGCAGTAGCATGACTGACTAATACAGGCTAAATTTGCTTTATGCTTAGCAACCTTTTCCTCATTCTCAACAAAAGCTCAATGCTAATCCAGTGACCTGAGTTCATAAACTATTTCATAGTGAAGTTTGAATCATGAGATTAAGAAGAATATATGTTGGAAGCAACTAAAAGGGTTCACCTCTTGTGGTGCTGCACAAAGAAGGTAGAAACAGTGGTAGTTCCGTTCTGGATCAGAGACTTGACAAACTCGGGATCTTTCAAGAAGGTAAGTTCTGATGGCGGCACCAGATATCCTACCTTGCCTATCGAACTGAATCTCCACAAACTTGCCAAAACGACTGCATAGTCAATACATGTGATTTAGAATCCCCGAACAATGTAAGTCTTTATTAAACTTGCCTGTCATTAAGGCTATGATCAGTGAACAGCTTTCTCAATTACTTTATGGCTTCTGAAGATGATTTTAGATGTTCACAACTAAATAGCTAATGCTTTGCTGTAGTACAGAAATTTTGAATTATGACCACGGAAAAGTCTTATATGCTCAGCAGCTGGAAAAGAATTACAGGCTTACAAATTTACAAGCATCTCTTTCCCCCAAACAAGTTTTAACTCAATTTTTTCCAGTTTTGCTAGTTGTGGAAATTAATAATTTATTCCTTCAAAAAATAAATTAAAGAATTGGGTGTTTTGCATAAATATGTTGGCAAAGCACACAATCCATATATATGCCATTCAAAAGCCAATATTTGCACAATAACAATGCCCTTGCAAATGTGATAAATACATATGCACTATTCCATTATAAATCGACCTATCAACTTTCTAATGTTATCTTATCATTTTCTTACCACCAGTAGTTAGATTTCCTACATAAGGCCTTTTTCACTGTATATATGAAACAAAATCAAGGGTATTTATCATTTGATTTATCTATAAGTGCCTTCAGAACTCTGTACGTTTAAAAGGATATCCATAAAATCAATTTAATCTTCACTTATTCAAGAGTTAATCAATTGATATATTGTGAAACTATTATACATATTTCACAACATTGACTAGGAACACTTTTATTCCTTGTATATGATTTGAGAACGTGCATACTATACTAGCTTAAATATGACGGAAATTCAGCTAACATTAAAACAGCCTCTGGGGTGAAGAAAAGGGTGGTTCGAATCATGCTATTCATCCAAGTACACTTAACTTCTTAAAAATTTAGGATTATAAATAAATTGATAAAAGATAAATTGTATAGGTATTAAGGCAAAAGTTTTAAAGTAAATTTCCCAGAGAGAAAAACCAAAATTAACATCTGCCAAGTTCAAACTTTTAAAGGGAAAAAGCGTCGCTTTCCATATCTGCAACAGTAAAAGTATTAAGGCAAAAGTTTTGAAGTAAATTTCCCAGAGAGAAAAACCAAAATTAACATCTGCCAAGTTCAAACTTTTAAAGGGAAAAAGTGTCACTTTCCATATCTGCAACAGTAAAAAACAGCAGTGAAATGAAGAAAAACTGATGAAAGGATGCACATACAATTACTCTGTATGTAGAAAATAGTAAGCTTGAAAGGTATATCAACACATGTATGACTGCTTATATTTGCAAAAGTATATGCAAAGCACTCTCCATAATGTTTATAGCGTCTCTCTCTCTCTTTCTCTCTCCCCCCCTTGTGTGTGCGTGCGCCAACGCACATAGAGTAAACTACTTCGCTGATTTCTAACTACTGAAGTTATTAAACCTTTGTTTCTCACGAGCAGCTGTTGAATCAGCTGATTACATCTATCGAGTCCCTTACTCTTCTGAATCAGAAGGCATACCTGGAATTATTGTTTCTGACAGTTTTTGCATTGCCAAATGCTTCAAGAACTGGGTTTGACTGTTAATGAAATCAGTTAGACAAATGTTTCAGTGATAACATGCAGTATGTTTCTATGACATATCAATTTCCTCAACTGAGAACAATATGTGCTGAAATAGGATACCTCAAGAACTTGTTGCTCTACTGTTCGTCCTTCAGTAGCTGCACGGCCACCCAAATATGCAAGGTAGCGCATAAGCATCTTCGTTGTCTCTGTTTTCCCAGCACCACTTTCTCCACTGACCAGGATTGAATTGCTTTTCCCTTCATTTGTCATTGCCCTGGTGTATATAGTCACAGTTAACCCATGTTTTTGAAGGGCATAAAGCTGCCCTTTACATACAAGAAGGTAACTATATCAACCTGAATGCAACATCGGCCACCGCAAAAACATGGGGGCTTAGCTCGCCAAATGGAGCTCCCTTGTATTGTTCCATCATGTGAGAATCATACAGATGAGGTAATCTTTGAAATGGATTTATGGCAATAAGAATATTTCCTGTATAAGTCTGAGACCAAGATGGTATAAGACTTGTGCCACTTGGTGAAAGCAATTTGCATATGTAATGTGCCAATGATCATCATGCAAAGAAAGAGAACTTGTAGGACATACATAAATTTCATTAAGTTGGTATCTTATGGATAAGTTCTGCAGAACTCCAGGTTCGTGGAGGTAAGAGAGTTTGGTCATATCATCCACTCCGCCTGATGGGGCCTCCATATCTTTGGGGTACACATTTGATAAACCTGCAACAACCTGAAGAATCACCAGAAATTATGTCAATATCATGGATTTACATTTTCATGAACAAAATCTGTTTTTGACATTGTATTTAAAGCGCATAGTTTTTCTAACGTGATAAAATGCAGTCTTTTTAGAGAGGAAATTGTGCAAAATGCATAGCTTTGCCAACAATTAGATGCAAATGAGTGAATGACTGTTGCCACATGATTTATGAGAACAAGAAGGCAAATAAACAATAGGCAGATTTGCAAATCAGTTACACTTTAGAGCCAAGGACATGTTTAAGCAATGCATATGTCTTTTATAAGTGACTCATGTTGTGCATTTATGAAAGAAACATGCCTCGTATTTCAAGTACTCATAAGAATGATATGACAAATTACCTTGTCTAGGCACATAGAAATTGATGATTAGATAACGTCATCAAGTCATAAGCTGTAATCTAGTGCACATATACCATTTCCAAGTCAAAATGAACCTCAAAAAATTGTTATTAAATATGACTTCTAAGGAAAACTGAGCTTGAGGCAGTTTGATAGAAATCACTTCATTCCATTGAGCAATAACAAAGTTATAAAGATGCGCAATTTATCAGGAAATTGTTCACTTGTTCACATCCGTAACTTGGCTTCATTTATAAGATATAATAAAGTAACTATGTTATATAAGAATTGAATCAAGAGTTTAATGTTTGTGTGAACCAGTTATTTATTGACATCATATGAAAACTCAACATCAACCATCAGATCTTAAATCTACGACTGTGCTACTGTTTGTGTGAATAGTGCATATTTGGATAGTGCAATTTCTTATATTGATGGTACTAATCAAGAATCACTCAAATATTTTTATGATGGACACGACAAAAGATTTAAATTCTGGATGGTTAATGTTAAGCTTTGCATAGTGTCGACAAACCGTTAGTTCATTACAAATATTAAACCCTTGAATCAAAGGATGTTCCCAGAAACTTCCCACAAAATCCAGCAAAACATCCTTATATCAATTTAACTAAAGGATAAGAAGTGTAACGAGGTCCTAATGAGATCGGACAGTGAGAGTACATGGTGATATATGAAAACCATTTGTGATGCTGTGGAAAGTTATGTGCATTATTTATCATTTATGCCGATAATTCTTTAACCATGACATAAGAAAAGCTTACAGGATGAGCATGGTTACTAGCTAAAGCACAAGTCTCCGCATCGATAAAACAAAGTGTACGGACAGAAAGAATAACTTATTCTGAATTCTTAACTGTGAAATACAATGACAGACAACATAAGATTTAACTAACATATGTAATATAGTAATAAGAGTGTCCCAAAATGTACACAAACAGAAAGAATAGCTTATTCTGAATTCTTAACTGTTAATATAGTAACAGAAAGTATAGCTTATTCTGAATTCTATAAGTAACAGATAACTGTGAAATACAATGATAGACGACATAAGATTTAACTAACATATGTAATATAGTAATAAGAGTGTCCCAAAATGTACACAAACAAGTAATTGTATTAGTTCCTTATTATAATAAAAATTATTCACAAAAAAGGTAAGAACAGATCCCAAAGCAAATTGTCAAAAAATGTAATTTTTGTGCATTATAATAAAAAAAGTCACTTGATGTGAAATCAAAAGAGGAAAGAGTCAAAATGGTTCACAAAATGCCCTCGTGACAAAGAAATTACAATATATTTGGATAGCAGAATCTGAATGCAAAGAAGCAAAAAGAGCGAGGATTCTTGAAGATATCATATCTATAGAAGAAAATATGTCAGAGATGTATGTTTAGAGATATTTCTGTTAGAATATCCTTGCATGATAACAGCAAAACATCTGCTGACTAACTAAGCAAATAGCTCCCGATAGTAGTTAAACATGCCATTGATGTAGTCAGGGACGGAACTACAAGTTAGGGGGGGGCCTTGGCCCCCTAACTTTTTGTGTTTTGTTATATAGGTAATGGTATACTATATATAATCTTTTAAAATAATTATGATTGGCCCCTCCTAACTTGCTGAAATATACTATATATATAGTAATATATCAAATTTTCCTTAAAAAGATATATTAGTAGCCATCCTAATCTTAAGAAATTTAAAAGATTTATAGTGTAATATGCGATTTCTTTCTATAAAAAATCGAATTACTTAGTTAAGCACTAAAAAAGCGATCTAATTTTTTTAAGTTAATTACTTCATATATGTATTATGTGAAATAAAATTACATTATTTTATCTTAAAAAACAACTTGCAAGATAAACATGATAAATAAAAAAAGACATGATGAATAATAAAAAGCTATATATTATAATTAAAATAAATAAAATTTATAATTATAAGTTATTTTTAATATACATTGTTTATAGAGTATTTTTTATTTTCTTAATTTAATTTTTTTATAAGTATATGTTTATACATGCAATATGTCATTTTTTATTTGCATTCTTTATAGTTCGGCCCCCCTTAACTTTCGATCCTGCGTCCCTGGATGTAGTGCATCATTATTATGTGATGTAGTGCATCATTATTATGCTTCAATTTAAGAGGTCATCCTATTATGATATATCCATTATAAATTTATAGAAAGCAGCTCATGTTTTCCTCATAAGAGTTTTTGTCCACCATATACAAGATTTATTTCAAATGTAATAAACATCACGACCATCTTACTGTTTTTCCACTAGTAGTCTGGATCTCAAGTTCTTGGCCATTGATCTTAGTAACCTGTCCATCAATCCAGGCCAATCCTGGATCTTCAATCCATACATGAGAACCTAAGATGATATTAACTGGAGTTGCCTACATTGATGAAACAGAAGTTACGATCATATGCATATGTACCATAAAGAACTACATAATATCAATTCATGTTTGCATGATTAAGAAGCAAAGAGAATATCTATTCAGATTATGCAGCGGACTCATCTAACAGAATCTAATCTTATGTTTCTTTTCTAGAGAGAAAAAGAATTGATGAGGTGAGCAAGACTCGAGTGCTCGACATCAGGATCTGTCTCATAGTTGAGTCCTTCTAATTTATGATTTCAACTGTCAGATAACTGTGTCTTTGGCCAAAACACTGAAATGACAATGCTTCACAGATGTGCACAAAAGGCATTTGCTAGGATGTATTGGGATACATCAAGTATAACAGTTTTTATATCAAAATCATTCGATGATCAATCACACTAAAAAATTCAGTGTTTATCGAGTATTGTTTTTATATCAAAAGGCATTTGTCATGGGAACCTTCGGCCGGTCCAAGCCCGAATAAAGGAGGAGGGTTGTGTTAGGCCCCGACAGCCAGCGTAAAATCCTGTCGAATCGCATGAACATGGATCAACGAATGCAGAATGGCGTCGTATGATCCATGTAGCCGACCCCACCTAGTGGGATAAGGCTTTGTTGTTGTTGTTGTTGTTGTTGTTGTTGTTATTGAGTATTGTGAAAATGGATTGACGCCATTTGAGTTCATTCTCAAGCATATCAATGAAGGACTAAAGCCTGGAACTTTTGTGATATTTAGGAGGTAGAAAACGTAGAAAACCTGAAACTTTTGGTATATCTGGTAGGTGTTTCTCAGACAGCTACCATAGTGCATATTTTTTATTTCAAATTATGACAATGAAAAAATTAGAAAAAGTTCTTGAACTGCAACCTGATGGCATTGGTTCTTGATAACCTGTCTTGAGTTTTTTCTTTTGTGTGCAGGGAAGAGAGTAATCAGTCATATCTTCTACTAATGGCAATGTAGTTTCCATAGAAACGTTCGTGATAGATGGAAGCTGGGAGACCTTCCAAAAAGTATCAACATAATCTCATATCTTAAGTTTGTCATACAGGCATATGGATGTTGCATGCTACTCTTAAAAATATTTGCAACTGCATTAAGCTCACATATTTTCTTCCAGTTCGCCAGTACAGTAATTACTTCTGGAAAAGGTCATCCTGCTGATTCCATAAACTACTGTGACAAGCGCCCATCGCAGAAAGAATAAGAACACAATTCAGAAGGCCAATCTGCCTGATTTATCACATTTCATCTGGCTTATTTTTACTTGATGAGTCCAAATTCAGCAGGCCTTAACCTTTGGGTTTTATGATCACATAAAAAGCCAGGTAAATTGCAATTCTGATACTTTGCCTTGGGTTTGTGTACAATGTAACAAATTCATCTGTAGGAACATATTTAATAAGAAAACACAAGCAATTGAAGAAATGAACATAGAATCTAGAAGGTTATCTTGGGTGCACCAGGAATAAGTCAATGATATCTGAAATTCTTCATGCATACACAGAAATTATGAGGGAACTGCTTACCATTTTGTATATTCTTCAAACACCTACTGGCAATTAAAGCTAGGATGTACAAGCGGAAGTAAGCCCCTGAAAGGAAACAATTAACAGTTATGATGTACAAGCAATAAAAACTAAGAAACATAATTTAATGAGCAAAGATAGTTCAACTAAATTAACTGGATCATATGATGTATATAATTTGGGAGGAATATGTTTGGAAAAAAACTATCAAGCAAAACACAGATAATCGTGCAAATTGTTTGCAAAATGTTTTTGGGCACATGTAAAGTCATTAATTTTTAATAGCCCTGACGCAAGCAAATTTTCTCACATTAACATAAATGTCAGGAGATAGATAAGTAATATCAGAAAAGTAGTTTCCTAGTTCCTTTAAGTAATATAACAGCACCATATCCATGACATGAAGATCAACATTTCAACATTAAATCAACAAAATCCTCATCCCCAAGCAACTGTCAAGACCAACATAGGAAGAACAAAAAATTAATGTCGGAGAAAAATAAACGTGTTGAAAAAGAAACATATAGTCTCTCTCTCTCTCTCTCTCTCTCTCTCTCTCTCTCTCTCTCTCTCTCTCTCTCTCTCTCTCTCTCTCTCTCTCTCTCTCTCTCTCTCTAAGGGAAGAAACAAATATTAATCAGCATAAGATGCATCTCAAAACTTGTGTTAGAGAAATATTGCATAGACCATGAAACAAGTCACCCTTTTAACAGGAATTTTTACATAGACCTTAGACAAGAGGTTTCCTAGATAGTTCAAACCTTCTCTTCCAGGAGGAACCGTAATGATGGTTAAACCCAGCATGGTCATGGAAAAACAGCAAGAAAACTAGAAAAAAAAAAGGGAAAGACAATGGTAAAAGCAAGAAAGAATATAAACCATTAGCATAGAAAAGTTCATTGAAAAAAATTCTTTTGTGGACTCACAAACCTGTAACATTTATACCCCAATTAAAGAAGAATGAGTTAAGACATTAATATTTCATGGCTTTCTATGCTGATCACTAAAACCAGATCATCGAGGGTTTGTGAAATATGATTTCGAAATCAGCAACAACAAACAACAACAACAAAGCCTTATCCCACTAGGTGGGGTCGGCTACATGGATCATACGACGCTATTCGTTGATCCATGTTCATGCGATTCGACATGGTTTTACGCTGGCTGTCGGGGCCTAACACAACCCTCCTCCTTTATCCGGGCTTGGGACCGGCTATAAAACATAGGCGGAGTTAAGCTCTGATTTCGAAATCAGCAAGCACAAACTATTTACTCTCACATTATTGTAAATGTAGTGTTAAGCTCTGTTAGGTGCGAAATCTAACCCACAAGAAAAAACTAAGAGAACTTGCAAGGAATATCAAACATAGTTATGTGATGGTTAACTAGTTAACCATTGAATTGGATGAAGCATGACATTAAGTTGTTGACTCTGAGAAAATTAGTAACTTTTTTGTCTCAACCCATTACATCATAGTTTGAAGGTCTACATGGTTAAGCTGATCTCACAGTTTTTCACATCTTTAATTAAATCCTTCTTTCCTCAGAAGAAAGTTCAAATCCTTCTTATTTCCTAACTAAATCTCGGCAGGAAGCATTAACTGAAATGGAGCAAGAAATTAAACTATCACCTGCATTATAATTTTTACATTTTCCCTCAATAACATAGTAAAGACTTTGTCAAAAAGAATCTACACTATTGTTTTAGTGATATGGATGAAGGACAAAAGAAACAAAGACATTAAAGGACAGTTGCTGTTCTTTATAAAGAACAGTTAATAATAATGTCCACAACTAACCAAATTGCAATACAATCATGATAACCATCCATAACCTTGATATGCATGTGAAGTATTTATCAGGAGGACAAATTGTAAACCATAAGCTATTGGAAACGAAAGTACATGATTTCTCCAAGCCCAAATGTTCCACAAATTCGAGAGTCAATGTGCAGTAATCAGTGGAATTTGTCATTGTGTTAAAGCCCACACTTCCAGAGGCATCAGATTGTTCTAGTGATATATAAGCACTCCAAAAATACAAATCAGGATCTATAACAGTGTAGAATCAAAATTTATGATATTCGTGAAAGTGAAACTGAAAACTTCCTAAAGATTTGTCCTAGGGTTGTTGTCCTCACTCATTAGTGAGAACCGACACCACCACTAAAAGCAAATACATTCCAGAGATCGATCTCCCGTATGCAATTCATTTATGTGTCTATAATGAAAATGAAAAATTATCACCTTAGGCAAACCAAACCGATCACACGCCACCGCATCCATAATCATGATCTCTCTATCCCTAGAAACAACGTCCATGATCTAGGGAAACGGATCGAAGAAAACACAGGATCCGAGCGTTTGACAATCAGATCAGCGAACATGAAGAAGCTAAACTCTGGAATCGATCAATAACTTAACCAACAACCAGAGTAACAAAGGGAGAGAAAGGAAGGGAAAGGAACACACGCCACTCCGAGGGCGCTGGTGATGGATGGCGAACTTCTGGTCACTGGTATAACCCTTCGTCAGCACATCTACTCGTTTCCCCAGCAGCCAAATCCAACAAGAGCAACAAGAAGAACAACACCGGAGATAACATAAATCCAATGAATAGTAACGAAAAAGGGTTCAGAAAGATCGATATCAAGATCGAGTAGGAGGATTTGGGAGGGGGAGTGAAGAAGAAATCTTTGGCCTTGCTACCGATCTCACAGAAGAGCTCCTGCCCGTTCATGGCTGATGCTTACAGAGGGGGAGTGAAGAAGACAAGAGAAGAGAAGGTGTGGTTTGATCCGAGTTCGTAGGAAGTAACTAGTGAACAAGCTCGTCCTTCGCGCGCGCTTTGAATGGGAGGTTTAAATAACCAACATAAATTATTTATTCGTCGAGGAATATGGTACAAGGTCGAGGGCTTTTTTAGTGTTTTTCTCCCTCATGTTGCGGGGAGGGTTATTATGGTAACAAACAAATTGTATATATTAATGAATTTTCTCTTACACTTGAAAAAAAGGGTGAAATTAGTTCCGATCCGATGGATTTTTTCGGCAAAAAAAAGTCATCCATTGTTTTTCAGATCAATCTTTTAAATTATAAAAATTATCCTAAAATATTTTTTTAAAAAAAGAAAATTCCCTCTCCGCGAGTTGATTTTTTCGGACCTCTATTTTTTAAAATAATATTTTAAAAATATAATAAATTAATATTGATGTATTTAATTTTATAACTAAATAGATGATATAGTATTAGAATTATTAAATTAAGAGTTTCTGATAATAGTATGTTAAATTATATAAAAAATATTATATTAATTATAAAAGTAATTATTTTTGAATTAATTATATAATAAAAAATTAATAAATAGAAACGGGCTCCAAGAACTATTAAAATTTTTTTGGTGGATCCTAAATTCAGTTCGCTTTATTAAAAAAATAGACATATTATTATTCGGTTCTCTATTTTTATTTTTTCAATTTGGGTAAATTTTTCGAGTATTTCTTAAAAATGTGAAGGAAATTATAAAAAAGAATAAAAAGAACTAACAAAAAGTTTTTCATAGTAAGACTTTGATCTCTTTTTAATAGAAAGAAAAAAATGAAAAAAACAACAAGAAAACCCCCTCGACTTTTTTTATCATAAAACGAATCAAACACGTCCAAAATACAACTTGATGGATGTTTCTTCTCATGGTAGAGACGAAGGAATGCACCGAGGAAGTAATGAAAAAAGAAGGAAAAAAAAAAGAGGAGAACAAAGTACAACCAAGAGGTGCAACACGAGCAGTAAAAAGAAACCAGAAACAAGCTCTGTAATGACAAAATCAATGTTATATCCAAGGGTTAACTGAGTATACTGCATATGTTAGACATTGATACGAGTCTTTATATAACTATATAAGAGCCTAAATTGTCTTATCAGCTTGAATACAACATATAACATACGTGCATCTTTTACCATATATATAAATGCCCATAAGCCAGAGTGCAAAAGAGCATGAAGCACTGAAAGATTCCACATATTAAATGCAGGAAAACAGAACGTTTACCCACGTATCATATAATCTAGAAAGAAAAGGAAACACAAAGAAGTTGGTTGGCAAGGGTTCATGGCAGATCAACTCGCCTTCACTTTTTTTCCCGTATTCTTTAGGTTTCCTCTGTTCAATCTCTGTTCTGGTGCTTAAACAAAAGTGCATGCCAGTGAGCTGAGAAGACTGCGCGAAACTGACCTCTGCTTCAAGGGAAGCACTTATCCATGTTATTGTGGTGCCCTTCCTCGTTTCAAAAAAAAATTATGGTATATTTCCTCTGAACAGTGCGAGCTCTCGTTCTCTCTCTCTCTGTTTCTGTGATGAGTTCTGAGTCCTACGTTTTGGTGGTGGAAGAGATTGCGATTTGGTCCAAGGAGAGAGGAGTTCACAGGGTTCGGTGAGGAGGAATAAGTGGAGACTGACCAGCCTCGAAACGCTCCTGGTTTTTAGATGTTACCAAAATTTCTGTCTAATTTTCTGTCATTTTTCTATTAGCTTGTGTTTTTTTTCTTCCACGATGGAGAAAAAAAAAATGTCGCCGAATGGTGTCTTATTTTTCCGTGTTTTGTCGGGGACATTGGTCATTGGGCTCATAGCTACAACTAAACTTAGTACAATTACCAAAATGTCGTGATGTCTTAAAATTGTATTAACTATCGTTCAATGAATCTAAACTTTGAGATATTCAAATTAATGCAGATAAAGAAGACTCGTGTTCTATGAAATTATTTTTGCATAAACGCTCTGGAAACACAAAAATATTTGCAACCTTTCCAACAAGAAGGGACGAAGTAAACGAGCATCTAGTTACAATTTTACATGCATGCCTCCTAAACTGCACGAGGCTTCGTCAAGGTCTGTCTGATATGCTTCAACTGGATAAGAGCATCGCGCATGGTGATGCGGGCGTCGGGCGATTCTTTGACGCAAGATAGCCCGACACCAACCATGGAAGCCAAGCACTCGCCGACCGTCTCCAGGCTCGATTCCTCTCCGCCATTGCCGATGGCTGCAGCTTCCTGCAGGAGTTCGACTTCCACTACCTCCATGATTGCATCAGGAAACGCAGCACGGACCCATCTTTCGAGGCTCACATCTCCTGAGAAGCTTTCGTCTGTGGGGCTCCTTCCGGTGAGCAGCTCCAAGAGCATGATGCCGTAACTGTAGACGTCTCCTTTTGCCCATGGCTTCCTGCCTAATCCATACTCTGTACAGGCACGTATTAGATTGAATCATTAAGCTTATAACTTGTGGAGAATTCCATATTCATCAAATAAAAATAATATATACATGCGGAAAGAGGTGAAACCTGGTGGAATGTATCCTATCGATCCCTTGACGACAGAGGAAGTTGCAGAGGAGTAATCCCCCGCCTTCTCCCTTAATACCCTCGCCAGTCCAAAGTCCCCGACCTTAGCAGTCATGTCCGCGTCCAACATCACGTTGCTTGGCTTCAGATCGCAGTGCAACACCTGCACCTCACAGTCGTTGTGCAGATAGTTCAAAGCGCTTGCGACGTCGATGGCAATGTCCAACCTTTCTGGAACGCTCAGCCGGCGGCCGTCTCCATGTCTTCTCCTTCCCCGGATCCAGTCCTCCAAGCTTCCGTTGCACATGAAGTCGTAAACCAAAGCTATGAATTCGTTGTTGGCGAAATCTATGCTCGAACACAAGGTGACGAGCTTCACGAGATTGCGGTGCCGGACGTTGCGCAAAGCATTGCATTCAGCTATGAAGCTCTTGAAAACTCCACTTATCTCCAGGTTTAGTACCTTGATGGCTACTAACATCCCGTTTCCGATAGTTCCCTTATAAACAGACCCGAAGCTCCCGACTCCGATGAGATTCCTCGGATTGAACTTATCGGTCGCTCGCTGGAGATCGTCGTATGACACCATGGGATGCTGCTCCATGCCCGAGCTTGTCGTGGCCATGACCTTGTGATCTCTTCTTCTGACAAAGAGCATAAATATCACAAGCATAAGGAGGCACAACACGAGAGCAGACGACACATAGACAATTACATGGAGGAGGCGAGATGAGTGTGCTCTCTTGTTGTTGCAAGATGATGATGCCAAACAAAGTCTAGGATTTCCTTCAAGGTCGACATTTGAGCGGTTTCTGAAGACACCTCCAGCAGGCACGTTTCCTTCGAGATTGTTGGATGAAAGGTTCAGGAATTGGAGTGCCCGAAGCTTTCCCAAAGTCACAGGTATGACACCGGACAGTCGATTTGATGAAAGGTCTAAACTCTGCAGGGCTTTCAGATCCCCAATGGCGTCAGGGATCAGGCCAGAGAGAGAGTTGTCAGACATTGAGAGAGCTTGCAGGCTATTGCATTTACCAATTGAACTAGGAATGCTTCCAGAGAGCAGATTGCCGGAAAGGTCTAGTGAGATGAGGCTTTCCAAGTTGCCGATTTCCTCCGGTAGCCACCCGGTTAATTCATTGCTCGACAGGTTTAGAAGGGTGGTGAGACTGAACAGGGTAAACAACTCTCTTGGCATGCTACCGTTGAGGTTGTTACCTGATAAGTCCAGGAACAGAAGACTCTGCAACTCCCCGAACGTGTTCGGAAGCCCTCCCTCTAATCGATTTCCATTCAAATCGAGCGAAGTGAGCAAAGTAAGGTTCCCGAGAGACGAAGGAATAATTCCAGAAAGCCTGTTACCAGCTAATCCTAGCATTCTTAGCTGGTTAAGGTTACCAAGCTCTGATGGTATTTGTCCAGTGATGAAATTACGATTCATGTTTAGCAAGGTGAGATTTGTAAGCCGTTCAATGGATGCAGGGATGCCACCGAAAAGCCGATTGTCACCAAGATAAATCTTTGACAGACTGGTGGATAAATTTCCGACTGATTCCGGGATGACACCCTCAAATAGGTTCCCATCGACGGCCAGGAACTGGAGATTGGTGCTGTTCGTTAAGGACGTGATAAAATCTAACCCATGGCGTCCGGAGGAAACGAATCTGTTGTAGCCGAGGTTGTACAAGGCCAGATCATGGAGATTGCCAAGACCTTGTGGCACAGGACCGTACAAGTCATTGTGCGACATCCGAATGCTCTGTATCTTGCTAAGGTTGTGGAGCGACGGTGGATAACGACCAGTGAAGTTATTGAAGCAGACGTGAAAGACTAACAGGTTTGGCAGTCTGAAGCCAACGTCGCTAGGGATCTCGCCGTGCAACCAGTTCGATGCCAAAGCAAAGGTGCTAAGGGAAGAGAGGTTGTAGAGGGAGGACGGAACTGTGCCGGTGATGTTATTGATGGAAATTTGCAGGACTTCTAGGTTGCGAAGGCGGCCCAAGTCGCCGGGGATGGTTCCACTCAGAGTGTTGGTGGATAAATCTAGTGTGTTCAGAGACGTCAAGTTTCCCAAAGATGCAGGAATAGGTCCAACGAGCTGGTTCTGGCCCAGTTTCAGATTCTGCAGCTTAGAAAGCATCCCCATCTCCGGGGGTATTCGACCGGAGATGGCATTTGCAGACAAATCAAGGGTGCTGAGACTGGAACACTTACTGATGTTCAAAGGTATGACGCCATCGATGAGGTTGGAGCTTGCGTTCAGAACCTCCAAGTGCGACAGGTCACCAAGTTGGTCAGGGAGCGCACCAGTGAAACGGTTGCCCTGAAGATAGAGAAACCTGAGATCAGAGAGATTGCCAATGGAAGGAGTAATTGAACCTGTCAATCCAAGTCCTTCTAGATTGAGAGTAGTGACTCTGCCACTGCGACCGTCGCAGGTGACTCCGCGCCATTGGCAAACGCTGGAGCTGTCGTTCCACGACGACAGAGCATCGGAGGGATCGCCAATTATGAGGGCTTTGAGGGACAACAGAGCGCTCCGGTCCGTGTGACTACTCAACGAGAGAGGAGGAAAGGTGACAAGAATGACAAGAGTTCCTAAAAGAGCAAAGAAGGACTTGATAGGAGAGAGATCCATTGCAAAAAGTAAATTTGACAGAAGCTTAGCACCTAAACAAGGGCTGGTTAATCGATTAAGTTTTGCTGCACGGGAGATGATCGTGGCCATGAGCTCTATTTATAGGGCTACGTCTCTGGCGCATTTACATTATTTGATGCATGCAGAGTGTCATGCATGCTGTTAATTTTTTTTTATTACTATTGAGTTGGTACGTTTTGACTAATCCAATTATATATTAGAGCATAAGTTAAAGCAAACCTCGTATCCTTCCGAAATTTAGTGCTTATGACGAAGACACGAAGCTCAACTTAGTTGCCCAGAAATCAATAATCCAACTATGTTCATTACTATAAAGTTAGAGGTGGACAAAGGTACGTGACCAGAACGGCGTTGAATCACATGCCACAATTTGAGTTGCTTGGCCAGAACGAATTCTGGGCCCGAGTCAAGCGACACTTGGCGCGCGGTTAACGAGAGAATTGATTCACCCCTGATCAGTTGTTATCTTAGTTGAAATAACCGCGCAATCCAAGAAAAACGTGGGGCAAAAAAGTCCTAGTTGAATGACTCGGAAATTTGACTCTTTAAGGTTGCTTAGTTCATGACTCGGAAAATTGACTCTTTAAGGGGTGTTGGTGCTTATTTTCTTATATCGTGGCAACTTCTACCGACTTGGTTAGTTCATACCTAAGCGATCGAGGAGGCCGACATGTGTACGGATAATAAGCTTCCATTTGAAATTAAATTTTTTTTAAAAATGAATAAATATGTATTTTTAATAATTTATTTAAAATAATAAGAATAATAAACTGTATATCATTTGACAATAAATATGACTGATAAAGTATCTTTATAATTGAATGATTTTTTTAAAAAAAATATGTAAATACAAGAGCATTTTAATTTAATTATAATATATAAATAGAAATATTGTGATGATATGATTTATCACATATTTTAATACTAATATAAAGATTTAGTTAAATCTAAAATATAAATTAAGTAAAGGAACGTGCTTGGACAAAAAAAAAACAGAGAAAATTATTTTTATGCAGTGCAAATTTTCTTTAAAAAGTTTAACCTATAATGATAAGTTAGCTATTTTAATAACATAATTTAGAAGTCAAAAATAGAAGTTAGGATTTCCTACTTATTATTATTATTATTATTATTATTATTATTATTATTATTATTATTATTATTATTATTATTATTATTATTATTATTATTATTATTATTATTATAAGTTGGCAAAACCATTTTTCCCAAAAAGTCATTTATTAAACATGAAAAAAATTGGCTGACTGATGAATCATTGTGACTTCTTTATAGGTTTACTCATACACTCTCTAAGTCTAACTTTTGCATTCATATATATCTAATCTTCGTTCAACGATTCATATTACAATTTTTTATTGCATATTACTTAAACCCATATATATATATATATATATATATATATATATATATATATAATACATAAATAGTAAAAAATAAGATTCACATCATACAACACATTAGAAACGAGCTCATCCATGCAAATCATGTTAGTACGTTATAACCAACGAATTTTCTTAATTACAAAAGCATTTTCCATATTAATTAGCAAATTAATATTTTAAAAAATCAATTTCCAAGGCTATCGCATAAGTTATTTTAAATTTTTAGTAAACATAAACTTTTAGTAATTATACAAAATGCAAGGACAACAAGCAAGAACGTGATTCCAACGTTGCTTACCTAAGTAATGACGAAAATGGTAAAAGTAATCACTAATCAGAGATAGAAAAATCCTGGAGGAAAAAGAAAAATGCAAGGAGGAGAACAAATAGGAACAAAAATCTCAAAGGATCAAGTTGGTAATATTAAAACTTTGAATTTGGATTAGACTAGGAACTTGTTTACCCAAGGAACTTTCCTGATCCATAATATATTCATATTATTGGGATCCAGTTCAATCATAAAAAATTGGACTCGTTTTCGATCCAATTATTTAATATTATAAAATATAAATACATTATAATATATTATTTATATATTATATTATAACTTTTCTTTAAATATATGATTTATGAAATGATCTTATTGATGATAAATAACAAGAATAAGGGCATTAAATTAATTATAAATTTTAATTTATTCAAAAATTTATGTAAAAATAAATTAACTCGGGATAATCGGGACATTTCGATTTAATTTTCTATTAATCCGAGACGACTCCATCCCAAATTAAATTGGGATCGGATCCAACTTTTTTTTTTATCCTCGATCAAAATTATTCTCCTGAATTTTTTGGTCGCCCTTATTCTCCTCAAATCCGGCCCTTGTCATTGATGAGAGGGAGAATTGTTTGTGTATATCGTCAACAAAAATTCCTTGGTTAAATGTGCGAACCAGTTTTAAGAATACTTGATGGGATGAGAGAGAATGTGCCTAGACATTTTAGACATAATATGATCACTAATGTTTTAATGTTTAGTTCCTACAAAGTTTTGCAAAGATAAATAAGAATTATTCATGTATATCATCAACCGAAGTTCCTTGGCAACTTTAAATCATTCAACAACCTATAAAAGATTTGTTTAGCAAACATCTTGTTTCAAATAAATATCGAGTCATATGATTATCTTTTTTTACGATATTTCATCTATTTTATATCATAACATTAACAATTAAATTATATAATTTTTATTAGATGACTCATAACATATTTTTCATTATTTGATTATTTCAATGTATAAAAGTAATTCGTTATGTATTAAACTTAATTGTAAGTAACTTACGAAAAAATATTATTTATTTTTTATTCTATTTTAACATTCTTATTAGAAACTTTGACAATTAAATTTTATAATATTTAATTAATAAAAATTTAATATTTGTGCTACCATTTTAAGGGGTGACATCGTACCTTATCAATCATTATCTCATTCATAATGAATGTTGGATTGACTTATTGAATAATTTTTTAATCCATCGTGCATCATAAATCAAATTGTAATTAATAGAGATATGATAATATTATTTCTTAAAAAAGGTAGCACAATCATTTTTTTCAATTAATAAGTCATAACATATTCACATAATTTTATCATTTCAACATTTTTATATACAAAAGGAATCCAAACAATGCAGTAAAGTTAACTTTATATAACTTTAAAAAATCGTGATATTGAAAAGCTATTTTTCACATATATAATACTATGATTATATTTGATTAAGCTTATAAATAGCTCAGGTAATTTTGAAATTATCTCAGTATTTGATAATTTTAAAATGTAGTTGGTAAGAAGATATAACATATATTTATAAGTAAAAAATAGAACGACTACTTATTTTTTTCAAACAATAAGTTAGTCAATTTAGTCATAACTAACTACTTATTTTAAGTTGGATTTAGATCTTTGGCTAAGCTTATACCCAGTTTTGAAATTTTCTCCTTATTTGGTAATTGAAAAAAAAAATTTGATAAGCACTTATTTTACTTATAAGTCAAAAAATAAACTAAGAGCTCCAATTTATTTTTGTGTGGGAAGAAAAAGCTGATCAGTTTAACAATGAATGTAGGCCTGAGCAAATCCGGAATCGAGTTCGGGCTTAAGCGGACTCAAACTCGATCCCGACCAGAATTATGCTAGATCAAAAAATTTCGACCCGGTACCAAATCTGGTACCGGGTCAAACCCGACAATTCAAAAATTTGATCAAATTTGCAGTCGAGAATCGAAAATCGCTATGACGATTAATCGGTCGATGTCAAGAGACAGGGAGAGGGGCCGAGGGGGAGGGGGAGAGCGGACGAAGTCAGAATTGTCGCCGTTCGAATCGGCCACAATCCGGCGCCTGGCACCCGGATCGGTCACGATCTAGCGCCTAGAAGCCTGATCGGTCACCAGCTGCCACGATCTAACACCTGGCAGTCGGATATGCCCACTAGCGACTGAATCAGCTCACCTGGTGGCCGATCCAGCATCTGATGGTCGGATCAGTCGCCAATGACTAGATCTGACACCTGACGGTCGGATTGATCGCCAGGTGCCTGATCGTGACATTTGGCGGCTGAGTACAGAGAGAAAGAGTCAGGAGAGGGGGAGGACGGTCGGAGTCAGGAGAGTCGGCGCCGTCGCTATTGCTGTGAGAGAGATAGGGAGAGGGCAAGAGAGATGGGAGAGAGAAAGAGAGATGGTGAAATGAAAAGAGTGAATGGGAGATCGATTTTATATACTAATAATTCAGGTCAGGTATCTGCACTGCAAACTCGGTCCTGTCGATTCGGATCATGCTCAACCCTAAATTAGTGTATTATTTTTTCTTTAGAATATACATAACTTTTCTTCACATATTTTCTCGAGTATAATATTAAGGATTTTTTTGTCATTTGATTAAAATAATAGCTCATAAGCTTTTCTATTATCAAACACATAGCTGCTCATTTTTTAAAATGAGCTTCAGTCATTAAACTACTTATCAGCACTTTAATTTCTCAGCTATTTTATTTCAACTAAGCCAAACTTAAAATGCGTGCATGGTTCGATGCGGTTTGCATGTGGTTTGGCACAGTTCAATGTTAGTTCATAATAGATGATCGTGCCTCCTCCCTGATTCCTCTCAACACTGTCGAGGAGCAATGAGGGTGGCAATGAGAGCGGTGAGGGCGGTGAGCGGGGCCGAGAGCATGGCGAGGAGCAGTGATCGAGGAGTCGGTGAGCGACGATGAGCGAGGACAAGAGAATGATGAGGAGCAATGAAAACGAGCGAGATCGAGGAGTCGGTGAGCAGAAATGAGTGGGGCTGAGAGCATGGAGAGGAGCGGCGGCAGCGAGCGAGATCAAAGTGGGAAAAAACTGAGCAACAAGTCAATCCTGCACCGGTGGATTTGGGAGGAGGGCAGTGCGGTGGAGGAGGGCAGTGCAGACGGTGTGATCATCGTCGTTCCCATCGGCGAGATTGTGGGAGAGGGGGCGGCGCCTCTCCCCTTCTGCTGTGCGCGACAATAAAAAGGTGGGGGTGTCACCCCCGTAGAAGAGAGGGGGAGGGAGTCACCCCATATCCTCTGTTTTGCATGACAGCAAAAGGGGAGGGGCGACACTCCCTCTCCCTCTCTTCTCTGGTGTTGGAGAAGGGAGGGGGACAGGGGCAGCCCTTTCCCTCTATTGTGTGCGACCTCTCCTCACCCTTGGCACCTCCATTGTTGTCCACGACAAGGGCGAACAACGGTGAGGGGGAGGGGAGCGGCTGACAGTCAAACCGACATGTGAGCAGGCGACGTCAACGAGACGAGGATCGGAGGGCGAGGGGAGGTCAAGGGTATGGCGGGTGACGAACATGTGCGATCCTAGGGAAGGAGGAGAAATTTGGGCTGAGGACGTACATCGTTTGAGGTTGTGATCGTCGACGTCACGCACAACAAAGGGGAGGCGGCACCCATCCCCCTGCCCACCTCGATCTCGCTCATTGCCGTCGTCACCCCTCCCCATCGTCACCCCTCCTCGTCGTTGATCTGAACAAATTCGGTCAAAATTCGGATGGGTCAAGTTGTAAAATATAAATAAAATAAAACATATAAAAATTATTAAATTTTTAGAGATATTATAATATATATATATATTTGAAATTTATGTTTCAACATTCTTCTTTATCATATATATAACATTTTATCAATTTTTATTTTTATAATTGCCTCACAAAATTTTTTATTTAGAACATATTCGATTGATGATTCAATTAATGCTTACTTTATTAGATTATTTGATCTAAATATTTTATTATTTTATATTTTTTGCTAAATAAGGTATTACATATTAATAATATTACAATGGTCACATTAACATATTTTACTTTTTTATTAATTTATATTATCCAGTCTAATCATTTTGTTCAACCCAGTCCAACCAGTCCAACCTGACCCGTTAGACAGTCTGAGTCGCTGGTCGAATCAGATCTTACAACATTAATTTAAGTAGGGGAAATAACCACTAAATCCTTAAATTTAGTCGACTTATCTACATGTGTAACTGCTTACTTATCAGCATTTCAGTTAATCTTTTAACTAGCTAAATCAAATGAGTCCTATATCACACAAAAGTATTCATAAGGGATCATGAGAGCTTGTGAGTACAGCAAATTCATTGATATTGTGCTTGCTTGTTGCAAACTCCCATGTCAAATATTCTATTGGATATCTCATCATAGTGACTTATTGTAAGTATTTTTAATTATAATTTTAAGGCTTTAATTAGAATCAATCTGTCGCATGATATTTTTTATGTATAGTTTTAAAGCCTTAAAATCAATCTTAAGGCAACATGCTCATTTAATTATTGAATTTTTTATCATAAATATATAATTTAAATTTATAATTTTCATTTAATTATCTGAAATATATCCTCATAGTTCTACCATTTTAAAATTTCTAGATATCAATGTGCTTAATGAATATTAAATTAAAGGTCTCTAATGATTCCAACCTCTTTTAACAATTCTAGATTGGGAAAATAAAAACATAAAAGATTTAATCTCTGTTATCCTTATCTTTTATTTCATTGGGATTCTATACTAGGGTGGCAAACAATTTTTCATTCATATTACGTATCGTCAACATAGATATAATTCTAATGCGGAAGAACCATTCCTTGCTCATCTTTCTCTTTATCCTTTTCTACTCTCTTATTTTTTCTATAAAAATCCCATATAAAATGACTCTTTGTTCATCTTTACCTTATCAAATTATTCATGTCAAAATTTTATCACATTTTATTATTTAATATGCCATTCTATGAGGTACTAACTTCTTAAATAATTATAGCATTCCATCTCATATATATATATATATATATATATATATAGTTTTATAGATTCTTTATCGTGTAAATAGTGTGAATATAATTCTAATGCTTAAGAATTATTTTAAGTCCATATTTTCTTTTACCTTCTTTTTTGTTTTCTCTAATTTCCAATTCAATAACATCTAATATAATCATGTAATAGTATAATTTAAAACTTTATACATGCAATCATAATTTATTAAAGAAATGTACGAAGCACTTTTCTTAACTAGTGATCGACTTTGATTCATATGGCTTGCCTTGAAGGTAGTGGATGACTTCTTAAATGATTTTAGCATTTCGTCTCCTTTATTTATATATATATATGGCTTTATATATTGTGTAGCATGTAAATAATGTGAATATAATTATAATGCTTAAGAATTATTTTAAGTCCATATTTTTACCTTCCTTTTTTGTTTTCTCTTATTTCCAACTCAATAATATCTATTATACAGTGCATATTTTATAATTGTTCTTCCTTTCATCTATAAAAATATTTTTGTAAAACAAATAAAGTTTTTGGATGAATTTAAGATAATCGTATAATAATATAATTTAAAATTTTATACATTAAATTAATTATATTTATTCATAAATTATTAAAGTAATGCACGAAGCACTTGTCTTCTTAACTAATGATCAACTTCGCAATTTCATATGGCTCGTCTTGAAGGTAGTGGATGACATTGTTATATCAATTGATCAATCGTACCTGCCACACCATCCATTATCATCCAATTCCATTTTTTTATTTTATCATGTTCATAGTTTCTATAAAAAAAATTATCACGTTCATACTTATTTTCTTGTATAAAAAAGAAATCCATGCATTATCATCCACTTCAGTATTTTCTATTTTATTTTATCATGCTCATATTTTTCCCTATTGCATACTCTATAGTCTATATAGTAATTTATTTTTTATTACCATAGATTTAAATGTAATAACTGCACCTAATCAAATCATGTCACTTCCCATGTCTAATATTTTTATTTTACCACGTCACCAATTTAATATTTTGTTTACACATGTTAATATTACCATGTGCTTAATTTTCTTCTAATGATTTGTTCAATTAGCTTTAATGATGAATTTCAATATTATTTTTTTGTTCATTATAATATCATGACCACCTATACTTATAATTTTTTAACAAATATTTATTTTATCTAATTAATTTTGAAAATATATTATGAGAAAAGTCACATCATATTTTTATATGACAATAACAAAACATATTGAATGTTTTAAAAATTCAATATATTTTGAAAAAATTTAAAATAGTTTTTCAATTGTTATATAAAATAATTTTTATTTCTCATATTTAATATTATTTTCTATTATTAAATTATATATTTATGGCACTATGTACAAAGTAGAGTTTTAGTAGATAACATTTTGACTCCGTTTCAAGTAGCCCATAACACTTTGACTCGGTCAAAATACTAGTCTAAGTGATTGGTAAATGGTTTTAAAATGACATTTAAAAGTTTGGTACAATATTTTATAAGCCACTTTCACTAACTTAATAGAGTATAGCAATTTCATATTTTATTTCTATTATAACCTCATTCTTTTTAATAAAAAATTATTTAATTTATAACAATCCTATATTATTTTTATTTTAATATATCACATCTTTAGACCCGAATAAGAAATTTATTATAAAATAATCAATTTTTATATTAAAATAATATTTTTTAAAATATTACTACTCAATAAAAATATTTAAATTAATTATTATGAATATGATGCATATAATAATGAGTGTATATCATGTTATGCCAATTTTAGTCATTGTATAAGTATACACCGGTCCAATAATTATATTTACCAAATAATTATAGTTAAATCTATAAATAAATCACTATTTGCTAGTTATTATCATCTAATCAAATCACTATTCTCTAGTTGAATCACTAATCTTTAATCAAATTGCTAATTTGCCATGCTAATAGTTAACTTTGCAAAATAAACTTTAAGCTTGTTTGAGAAATAACTAATGGAGGAGTGAGGCGGAGCGGCACGGTGAGTGACGGATGGTGAACTATGATGTGTCATTAGAAAGTGTATGTTTGAGTAATAAATTATATAAGAAGTGATGTGTGATAATGAAAGTTTTATTTATGTAAAAGTTATTTTTAACCTTCATTATATGTTTAAAATATTTATAATGGTTAACGATTAACAAATATTTATCATATATTTATTTGTTACTTAATTCATTTTTCTCTTCTATTTTTTGTTTGACATATTTTTCTATTTGTTACTATATTATTTATTTTTACATAAAATTTTCATTCATGCATCTATTTTTAAAAGTTAAAAATGAGAGATAAATCTAGATTAAAAATAAATATAGATAAAAAATTTTCATCATAATATTTGTTTACTAGTATGAGAGATATGAGAAATTAATGAGATAGTAGAGAAGAGAGAAGGAAGAAGGATGATTAATTTAGTCTAAAATTATTAATTCCTTCTTATTTTATCAATTTGGTGAATGAAAAATATGGTGCTAGAAGAATATAAAATATGGTGAAATGAAAAATATAAAATCATGATAATTTAGTACCCTACCCCTCTTAACTAATAAAAAATATTATCCAAATAAGACCACCTCCATCCCCTCGAAACTCTCAATCCTCAATCTAAACAAGCCCATAAGGTGTAACAAATCTTAATAGTTTTATGTTCCGCAACTATTGATGTCTTTAATATATTTAAAAAGCTTTTGTTACTATTACAATGTAAATGGACATGTAAATGTGGTGAATTCATTCTGCTTGATTCAATATGAAAATACATCAAGAAGTTTTCTCATTTGTTGTTGCTCATTTGTGCAATTTATCATTATCTTGGGGGCTACGTTTGGCGGTAGGAGAACTTTCAATTCCAAGTTCTCACGAATTCGTTGATTTGACGTCGAAGTCCATAAAAGTTGTTTGGCGAAGTTCTGCTTCGAAGGAGAACTTGGAGTTTGATTTGACCAGATTATTTGAACAAGTTCTCAAGGGCGTTTGGACGAAGTTCTCTTCTGTCGTGAGGAAAGAAACGGCTCAACCATAATAAAAAAATATAAAAAAGAACCACGGCGTTTATAAACAAATTACATATCCACGGCCCCAAGATAAAGAACAACACTGCCTATGCACAATACAATTGAACTAATAACATATGACAAGCAGAAAGTTGAACTAATAACAGGACAAGCAAGAAATAAGATGTGCTAACATCAGAAAACAAACACATAACAATAGGAATGTACTACTAATAAGCATTCAGCTTATCAAGGGTGGGCATGCAAACAAAATATAACAACATTGTCCCACAACACCAAGAGGAGTTCGCGACGATAGTATAGTGGCAAGGTTAACAAAGTACGCAAACAAAGTAGCATGGATACATCGTATTCAGTTATATGAAATTGCAAATTACAAAACCAAGTACATACGAAATTGCTGCACAAAGAGCTAGAAGCAAGACATTACGTCCACACTTGCATCTACACTTCATGTAAGAGACATGGTCCTCGGCTTCAATTTCCCCATGATTAACAAACTTCGTAGGCGCATTAATATATGGATCAGAACAACGTGTACTAAAGTAATTCTGCAATGAAGTTGAGGCTGCATTATAGGTATCAAATTTCTTATATGCACAGTCGTGATAACTTAACACTTGCGCTTGACAATCTGCCCACGTGTCATATACTCCGGTCTCGCGGCCTTCGTAGACAGCATAATATTTTCTTGTTGACATTCTAACTCTCGGTGTCTTGAAGTCCTTTAATATGAATAAAATTAAGCGGATAAGAACGTAGCATACAATTTCACATGTAACAAATTGAAGCATACTCAAATGTCGTCCAAACAAATGTTAACATATTGTATGCATATCTTCATAAGGCATTTGGACCAACAGTCAAAGTATGATAAATTATAGAAAATATAAGTGACATATTTGATATAAAATGTATATTATATATATAACACTATGAATGAATTACCCATTCTTTCATATTTTTACTTAAACATTGCACAGTGGATAGATCGAACTCTGCCTTCAACACATAAAATGCGATGTTGTCTTGTTAATCATACATCTTCCTAAAATGCAGATGACTTTTTCACGTCTGGAAGAGCATTCAGATTCCTAAAAAATATTTGGCAATGTGGTGTTGTGAGCAATGCAGGCAAGCACTGAGATTTCCTCCAAAATTCAAAGTAAACACATTGTACCAAAAAAGGGGATTTACAACATAAAATTTTTAAAGGGAAAAAAAGAATGAAAATATCTAATTAGATTGTTGTTAAAACAAACATTTGACGGGAAGCAATAAAACTCCATCAACAAATTTTAATGCAATTGAAATCAAATTTACAAAGAACTCGATTGATGCAACCTATAGGTAAGCATAAGTGAATGTGCAAAAGTAATGTTAATAAATCAAACCTAAGTGAAGTCTTACGTCTGCGTCTTCAATGATTAGCCTAAATCCTGGACGATATCCCATCCTGAATCATGTCGCCTCTAGTTTTTTCGGTTGTAGAGGCGGGCACAGAAGGTATCAGGTCCCCCACACGGACCACTTCGGGTTCAAACAGAGTAGTCATATTGAAGTACTTGTCATCTCCTTGATGTCGTCTGGTGAAGTTGTGTATGATATAACAGGTTATGACGATGTACTTTTGAGTCTTCAATGGATATTGAATGGGGATACGAAGCAACCAAGATCCTTTTTTCAAAATTCGAATGACTTTTCAACACAGGCAGTTGCACATGATAGTGATTAAAAATATCTTTCGCATCAAGATACCGGCCAGCCAGCTTGTCCTCCGTAAAGTCTCCATATGATACCGCCCATCCCGGTATGGTGCTATGAACTTATCAAAGTTCGCATAACCCGAATCCAAAGAAAATACTTTCCTATATCGAATGGTAATAAAATTAATCGGACCAAGAAATTAATGAAGATGCATAAGTAATTCAAACTACAAATACATACCATCGGGCACACAAAATTCATTCCTCTCAACGCATTATCTCAAGACCTTCGTACCGTCTGCTGAGCCCTCCCAACCAGCACAAACGAAGAGGAAAGTGTGATCGAAAGATGTTACTGCATCACGTTCTGTGAAAGGAATCCCTTACAATTTCGATACGGAACTGCTTTTGACTTTTGCACATGAGCTGGGATGTGAGCTTTGTCGACGGCACCTAATGCATTGTATAAGAACACAATAGAAATAATGTTAATGACATCTAGCACATGTAACAGTTATCTAAAAGGTGTACATGAACAACTTACCGCAAAGTATGGATAGAATCGTCGACTGTCCCGAACTCGAGGGTGGACTCCGACATATGCACCTGGGAGTACTATGTACTCGTCACTTAATGAACAAATAGCTTTCAGTACATTCTTAAAGTGTCGTGATATCATTTCTTCGAAGTGTTGTAACTCCTCTTGCATATATCTATTTGTATCATCCCGACGAAGGCAAATAAAAAAATGGCCAGATGTTCCCGTGCACTGACATGCTTTGTGGATGCAAGAAGTCCTCGGGAAACAAGCAACTCCTTCAACAACAGAAACATTATATTTTGAACTCCGAAATGGTGGTACTCTCTTTTTGAATGTCCATTCAACATTTCGTTAACCATTTGATCTCCTGTGAATGGTCGTGTCCTGCACGGCATCGATCCTTGGTATGTGAACAAAGGATGATGTCACACTAGCGACATCCATGTAACCTAGCGAAGAAGAATCAGTTTCGTCTTCGAATAATTCGTCCTTAATAAAAAATGATCACATTTGTTCAACATTCATCTACCACAACACAAGTGATGTAAGTCAAAATAGATACACACATAAGCATGACTAAGAATAACACGTCATAAGGGTAGCTTAACACAAGTGTTTGCCATAGTACAAAACAAAACGAGTAAATTTTAGTGATGGTTATCCAACTCAGGGGGCATTCCAAGTAAGGCCATCTAACTTCATTTTGTAATACAACGGTCATCAAACTTTAGAATCATTTCAGCTAAGATCATCGCGATCGGTTATAGCTAGTAAACCAGTAAATTGTTTGGCACTGACGTGGATGCTTACGTGGCACCACGTAAATATTTTCTCTCTTCTCCACGTCAGATTAAAAAAATAAAAATTTTCACGTCAGCATTTTTATCTCTCTACTCCATCCAAACTTTTCTTTTGTATCTACATGGTCATCCAAAATTTTAAAACTTTCAGACAATGTCATTCAACTTTTCAAAATTTCAATCGTGGTCATTATTAAAAACTTAAAATAAAAAATAATAGTAATAAACATAAAAATAAAAAAATAAAAAAAAATATTGAAGACACCTACACTGACACGGTACATTTTTTGGCACGACTCATTCGGAACGAGCCGTCCAAACTTTTTATGTGTATTAAATATATAATATTATAATAATTATAATTTTTAATTACAAAAATAAAAAAATTAGAAAAATAATGTATCAATTATATTTTTATATTATATTATGATATTTTTATATAATATCGAGTCAAATTGTAATAGCTCGTCCAGCAAGGTGCTTGGCATGACCCAACATCCAACGGGTTGCTGAGCCAAACACGATTTTTTATATAATATTATGATAACTAATAATTTTGATTTTTAATATTATGATAATTAATAATTTGGCTCAACAATTCGTTGAATGTCAGGTCGTGCCCAGCACTCTGATAAAGGAGCCATTACGATTTGATTCGACCCCGATGAAATATCGCACGAAAAAAGTATATTTATTTTCTAATTATAATATCTTTTATTATTTTAAATTTTAGTGCAAAATGAAGGGTTGTTATTTTTAATTTTTTTATTTCCTTAACTAAAAATATTTAATTATCATAATATTATATATTTAATACACATAAAAAGTTTGGACGGCTCGATATGAATGGATCATGCCAAAAAATGTATCGAGTCAGTCTAAGTGTCTTCAATTTTTTATTTTGTATGTTTATTATTATTATTATTTTAAGTTTTTAATGATGACCACGATTGAAAATTTAAAAAGTTGAATGACCTTGTCCGAAAGTTTTGAAAAATTGTATGACCATGTAGATACAAATGAAAAGTTTTGACGTGGAGGAAAAAGAAAATAGTGACATGATGCCACGTAAGCATCTACGTAAGCGATTTACCAGTTTACTGGCGATAACCAATCGCGATGACCTTGGTTAAAATGATTCTAAAGTTGGATGACGGTCGTGTTACAAAATGAAGTTGGATGATCTTACTGAGAATGCCCCCTAACTTGAAAACACACATTGTAGACCAATCAAATTTAATTTATAAAATAATTAGTATATTTTAGAAACATGACAATAATATATTCATAACAATTATTATGAATTATTATTAACCTACAATAATCAATAAGAAAATTATCATTAATTATTAATAAATTGATTAGCATATAATGATATAATTATAAAAATGATTAATAATAAGATTAGTCTGAATAATAATAATAATAATAATAATAATAATAATAATAATAATAATAATAATAATAATAATAATAATAATAATAATAATAATATATTAGGATTTATTTGGTTAATTTTATAAATTATTTAATTAGTTTAAATAAAATTTCAAAGACATTTTACGAAAAGTAAAACTAAAAATATTGTCAACAATAAGTTAGATTGTTATCCCTCTCACAAGCAACTTATTGTTCGTAGCAAATGGAGACTGTACAAGCAATTTATATTATTTGTGAATAGGATAATGTGGTGAATTAATTTAATTAAGCATTGTCATATAATATACAAAAAAAATTATTGCCATTAAATATTTGATATATTTATTAAATTAATAATAATATACATTAATTTGTTTATAACTGTATAAGTAATATATTTGACAATTCATATTAGTTATTTATAATATAACAAAAATATAGTGATTAGTATAAATTTTTTACCAATATACCTTTGACCAAAATAATTATACCTAAATATGTATATATTTTTTGAATTTTGTAAATCACAAACATATTGTAGACCCATAATTACAATTTACAAAATAACTAGTATATTTTATAAACATATGATAATAATAAACGCGTAACAACTATTACGAATTACTATTAACTGACATTACATAATAATGAAACATTAGTATTTATTAATAAATAAATTAATCCTTCTAATAATGCAAGTGATAAAATTGATAAATATCTATTTAATGGTAATAAGATTAGTGCGAATAACAACAAGAACCTTAGAACAACAATGACGACGAAGAAGAAAACAACAATTACAAGAACAATATAATAATATTAATAATAACATTTATTTAATTAATTCAATAATTTAGTGAATGCATTTTATAATTTATTTAATTAATTTTAAAGCTTTAAAAAGTTAAACGTGAAAAATAAAAAAAGATTACTGATCAATTGACAAGCTGAATTATATTTCAGACAATCCAGATTAATCATTGATTGTCACAAGTAAATATGACAATTCAGTAGATAAAAGTATTTTAATGCAATATTATCCAACAATACGATTAGAAAATGCCTCAGGAATTTAAAGTTATTTTAAAAAACATTTCAAATACTGAAATAAATTTAAATATTTAGGAAAACACACATTATACTTTAAAATAAATATCAATTTTTTTATTAAATAATATTTACAAGTAGTAAAATGATTTAACCTTTCCGATCTGATTCGAGTCGGATGAAATTGAATCCAATCTTAAACAACTTGATCCATCTAATTTAAATCACAGTTTTAAAGGTGTAGGCAGAGCCCTTTCTTCACAATTTTGACCGGCTGCCCTTCTCGAACCCAAAGCCAAAAACAAAAATTTTAAATTTTAAAAAGAAAAAAAAAACAATAATTCACGGTTTGCAAAAATATTACGGAGGAGAGAGAAAATAGTGGTAGTGGTCGCCGTCTTCGGCTTCTCGTAGTTTTCCTTTCTAATTTTTCTCCTCAATTCCGCCATTGAAATTACAGCTCGGTCAGCTTCTTTCTCCGTCGTCCTACCAAAAAAGCGGGCAGAAGAGTCTACCATCCACTTCCAGGGTTTCCAAATCAAGCTTTGGGAGGCGACGTCCAGCTACTTGGCCGCAGATCTCGCGCGCTGGTGACGGCGGCAGAAGGCGGCGACCGTGGATCTGGGGAGTCATTATCCTCCTCCTCCTCCTCGTCGATTGGATCCAGGGCTGCACGATCCGATCCGTGTCCTGGAGGCAGGGCATTGGAGGAGGAGGAATAAGGGACGATGGCGTTGTCTGGGATGCGAGGACTCTCCGTCTTTATCAGCGACGTGCGCAATTGTCAGAACAAGGAGCAGGAGCGGCTTCGGGTCGACAAGGAGCTCGGAAATATCAGGACAAGATTCAAGAACGAGAAGGTTAGGTTTCCCTTCACGTTTGTATTTGTTTTCTCGATCTTATCTTGGATCGGTGCTCCGCCAAAACTGAACTTTGTTCTCCAATTTAAATTCTGCATGAAACCTGGAAAGGTGTGATTAGTTATAGCTATTTTCTCCTTAGCATGGGCATGAAGTGAATTTGCCACTAGTTTGGTATAATCAATTCAATCATGCGTTTATCAAGCTATAGAAGATTAGTTTTTTTTAATGTTCTGGAATTTTTATGGGTAATGTAGGAGTATTGACCAAGATAAAAGTTGTTCAGAGTCTTCATATCTCGGAGAAGCTTGAAACAAAGGGAAAAATACATTCAGGGAACTGAAGCTTACTGAAAGTGTTTTTTACATTGGGTAGAAATGTCTTTGGAACATTTCAAACATTCAAACAAGGAAGATCACTATATTATAGTCCCAAGTTCAGGTCACTAGGCGTAGCAGATGTATCTGTCATCTCACAATTGTTGGGTTCTGGCTCGGGAGACAAATCATAAAGTCTTTTTTTTGTAAATTAGTCGTAGTCATTATATTCTCGATGCTTTCATGAGTGTAATGGAATCAGAAGTTAATTTACTCTGTGAAATTCTATTGCAGCATAGAGTCTTATAAGATCAAAAGTCTTAACGGTCAGGATTATTAGTTTGTTTGTTTTTCTTTGTTATGTTATGATGATTTATTTGATATTTTAGGTCTTTTACTTGGTGCCAAATTCTGTTTTAAACTTTATATAAGAAATTTAATGGTATGAATAAAACCAGAGATGAATATTTTCCGATTGACTGTCGTATTCTGTATCGTGTGGTTTCATGATGCATTCAGTGGATTCTGAAGAATTTTTAGTGAATTCCAGAGCAATTATTTTTCTTATTGAATTGAAGCAAACAACTTGCAGATTGATATAGTTGGCGGATTCTAAAATTCTTGGTGAATTCCAGGGTTACTTATTCGTCCTTTGTCTTGCCTCATTGCCATCTTCGTTTGGCCTAAACATCTTCTACAATTCGCTGCGTCAGAAAAACAAAGACACTAG
Organism: Pontederia crassipes; assembly: GCA_030549335.1. Taxonomy (NCBI): domain Eukaryota; kingdom Viridiplantae; phylum Streptophyta; class Magnoliopsida; order Commelinales; family Pontederiaceae; genus Pontederia; species Pontederia crassipes. The sequence goes on along the minus strand of CM060196.1, from coordinate 62,513,829 downwards.
ATAATATGTTGTTGCAGTTTTTTGGTGTTTGTACCCTTGAATTTAAGGTTGTTTCATAGCATTGACCAAGTTCAAGATTCTAAGTAAACTCCTGACGTAGAATCGACTCGTAAATTCGTAAAGTCGTACCAAATAATTTCGTAGCAGGCGAACTGCCGGCCCCTTCCATCGGTTGTCCTCCAGGCTGGTGATGCTACCTTCGTCGTCTCTGTGATTCTCGAGAGACGTCGGCTTCTTCGTGGGCGAATGTGGTCACCAGGCTCAGCGTCTCCTTGGCGGGCATCCGCTTTTGCATGTTCCATCAGACTGTGCAAGCGACACATACACGGACAGGTGTCGACCCCCACCAGTTGCTCCCTGTGGAATTCAAATCCCCTCCATGTCAGGTACAACTGTCTCCAAACTACCACTCCAGCCTGCAGCCACCTTGGTCGCACCCTCCCGCCAAACCCAACCCTCATCTTGCAGCTCAACACAACCAGCCTTGGCCCAACCACCACTACAAGTCGCACTCATTCTCTGCCCACGCCGAACCCAATCCCTGCCCCTTCTCACAGATCGCGCCCCATCCTCACCCTCGGATCATGCCCCACCCACCTCACCAGCCCAACTTCAGATTGTTCCACTGCCCCCCCCTCCCATGGCGCAGTTCCGATGCCGTCATCCCATCCGCCAGTGCCTCCAGCTGCCACCACCCCCGACCTAAACCATCACACTCCATCCTCACCACCAATGTCAATCCCCCCTCCGGCGTCCCCAATCCTTCCCTCCCCACCTAGCCAGCCATCATCCCTTCATCAGACATGTCTCAACCCGCCCCACTTCACCTCCATCGCCACTCAACGCCTGACTATCGCTCTTCACCTCCTCTCCAGCAACCACCTGCCTTCGCCATCTTCGACGACGTCACCCACTCCTCCTGGCATCTCCACACTTCCCCAGCCTCTCGCCAATTTCTCCAGTGTCTTGTCCGGCATTCCCACACCATGTCAACCAGCCGCCACTGCCACCCTCTCAGTCGCCAGCGTAGTCTCCACGGCCGACGACTCCACGCGCCAGCGACGCAGAAGCCCAGCAACCTTTGGTGGGGCCCCTTGCTGCCACCCCACTTAGCCAGGGCATCCTGAATACCAGAACAGCGGTCCCGCCTCACTGCTACCCATGCTGCCGCTCGCTGCTGCAGCTACAGACAGCCGACGTCCAGCTGTCTCATTCTGTCGTCACCACGAGACCAAATCATCGATGATGAGCAGTTGGCCCAGGGCGATTTTCTCCTCGCCGGAAGACGCCTTGGTGGCACGGCCGTGGGGTTCTGTGATAGTCGCCAACGCCCCCGGTGGCAAACCCACTGGAGCCAGGCAGCTGATGTCCAGCAGCCCCACTCCGTTGTCACCACAAGACAGACTCACCGATAAGGAGCAGTCGGCCTGGGAGGACAGTAGCCTTGCCAGAAGACTTGACGACGAGGGCGCCTTGGCGGCAGCAGCCGCGGGGTCCCGTGATACTCGCTTAGGGCCTCGACAAGCTTCTTACCGGAGAATATTGGGCGGACCGACACATCATGCATCTTAAGCGGCGAGGTGGAGAAGGACACCACTCACTTCTTTTTTGAGTACCCAGTAACATGAGAGGTTTGGCGGCAGAGTATCACGAAGGTTGTCCTTTTGGTTTCAGCGTAACTGGGTCTTTTTTGTGGGGAGCGATGTCAAGTTGAGAGTATTGTACACCACATCTCTGTCGTTCTTCGGGAGTGGGGTTTAGTGGCTGCTCTCTTCGTGAGAGCACACACTTGTACATGATCCTCATTTTATAGCTATATATATATATGGATGACGACCATAACTCTGATGCTCATCCTTTCTCTCAAAAAAAAAAAAATCGTAAGAGTTTGAGTTTGATTTGAGAGTTTAACAACATTGGCATTGACAATCAAATGTAAGGCGTAATGTGATAATTGCATATTTGATTGCTCTAACAAAAACTGCATATTTGATCTCCATGCTCGACAAATTCTCTGAGAGTGCTTTTCTATGTTTTTTAATTAATAGGAACTGAGTCATTTCAAGGTGTCTTTTTAAGTTTTCCTGCTTTTCCTTTGGGAACGCTGAATATTGTATATTGATCTAGCATGATTATCAGTACGTTGATTTTCTTAGCACAGGCAAATGAAGATCCATAGAGAAACTACTCACATACTACAACTAACAAGATGCATCTCCGACATTGACTTCCCTCTTAACATATCTTGTCTCGTAACAGAATAATAAGTAGGACTCTAGGGGATGATGTTGGCCGTGCTTATACACAAAAACAATTCTCACTAGGTTTTGATAGCTCACATCCATACTTTGAGAAATATGTAGCAAATTTTTCTATCATACTCTTTCATATTATAATGCATGTTTTTTTCTTTCTTTGGCAGGGCTTGTCACCATATGAGAAAAAGAAGTACGTCTGGAAGATGCTTTACATTTACATGCTAGGCTATGATGTAGATTTTGGACACATGGAAGCTGTTTCACTAATATCAGCTCCAAAATATCCAGAAAAGCAGGTATTTGTGTAATTTAAATGTATATTATACTGCAATAAAATATTGAATACATATCCACAAGAAATCCATCCACTGCAGTTTTAAGAAGCACATTTATATGAGAGTTTTTTTCGTTCTCTTCAGGTGAAGTGGTAGATATGCCATATTGTTGAAATATATTTGGTTCTCATTTAATTTAATGCAGCGAGTTTTTAGTACTTTTTGTTTCTCTGAAAAAATAATGCTTAACTCACTGTATTAAGAACTTTGGTGGCCATCCTTTTTCCCCTAAAAATACTCACTGTATTGAAGACGTTTATTCCAATTAATCCAAACTAACATAAAAGCAATCCAATCTCACCTGAAAAAACAATTTCGTCAGCCTCTGAGTTTGATATATGCTAATCATAAAAGTGTTGCATGACTTTAAAAGAATTCTGCCGCAGGATGGTAGCTTATGAGTCATGCACTGTGAAAGCAGTAATATGAAATATGCCTACAGGAAACATGTAACTTGTAGCCTGATACATATTGGTTTCCATGAGACGTGGCCATGATTATGCCCATCTTTTAGGTTCACAACAGGCATATTTGATAAATATATATATTTTCTCGAGAAAGGAAACACTGACTACAACTTAAAGGTAGCCATCCAATTTGTATTAATGACGTAAGAAACAGGGAATTTACATATGTATATAGAGAAAAAAATGGTGAAAGAACCAAAAACACGAGGGTGTGAACGTCCCACAAAAAAGAACTCCTTCCAATCTCTAATAAAATAATATGGTGTGATAAATTTCGTTTATCTGCACAAGTCCTATTGAAAGGTCGCAATATCCATGAGAATGCAAGTTTGGAAACATTATTCCCGTGCAAATAACATTAATAAAAGAAACCATGCAGCAAAGACTGTCATTAGACTAAGGAATGATGTGCCATTGGGTCTGGGGTTGCCAGTAGCACACGAAAGTCCAGTTTATTCGTTTTGGGTTCAGCACAGAGGCTGCAGCGTGCTCGTTCGTTTACCTCTGATGGACGGCCAGATAACCCCACGAGATTAGATGCCTGTGGTAGACAGAATTGACTCGTGACTTCAAGGCTGGAGCTCCAGGTTGTTGTCATGGTGGTGGTGGTTGGGCGTGGGTGGGGGCGGGGGTGTGCAGTGGGTTAACTGATACTGTTGAAATTTTTTTGTCGGCCCTATCAATATATTACATGATTGTGCTGAGATTACCCCGAGAGATTAAACCCTGCATATTTAATGGGATTCTCATGGCAGTCTTGTGCTAAGAATGGTGGGACTGCATACCTGATATCGAGGAAGGAGGTTTGCCACCCCATTTCGGAGGGTGGTTTGGGTGTTATCAATCTCAGACCAATCAACACAGCTCTCCTCCTGAAATGGATCGCGTGGCTTATGGGTTCCGGTGATAATTTGACAGCTGTAATCATGGTGTGCCATGGAAGGATAATGGATTGGAACCTCAGGTTAGTGATCTTGCGTGGTGCTTCTTCCTTTTGTGCAGAATATTGGAGATTGTGCCGATGGTCAGATCTCTATTTTGTGCAGAGCTCAGGAATGGAACTGGCTTTTCTTTCTGGCAGGATGACTGGACTAACACTGGATCGCTGTTGAGATCATTCCCTAACTTGTTCTCTATGGTGACGGATGAAATTTGTGCATAGCTGACTGCTGGACTGGGGATTCTGGAAACAACAATGGCTTGTGGATTTTGCTGGGTGATACTCTATCAGTGCGGCGATTGAGGATTTATTTTGGCTCTTGGAGATCCCTTCTCATTTCCAGCTTTCAGCTGACCGGGGTGACTGCTGGAGGTAGACAGATGGGGTTTTTTCGGTTAACAAGGCACATGTGGTTTTGGCGCAACAAGGCTCGATTAGAGATGAAGATTTTAGGCTGGATTGCAGGCTAATAACGAAAGCAAAGGACCCCTTAAAGATCAAATTTTTTGCATGGTTATTAAGGAGAGGAAGAATCATGAGAAGAGCATATAGAGCCTAGTGGGCTTCGGGCTTGGTGATCTGGGCTTCTGCCTGTGCAACAATAACAATGTGGTTGAAAATTCTTCTCACTTGTTTTTTGATTGTATCATTGTCTGCTTGGTCCTGGGTGGGGTCTGCATCCCTTGGGTCTGCGCTGACAATGAGCTGGAGTTTTGGTCCTTTTTCAGATGTGGCAATAACAGTCTCAATTCTTGAGCATTTTGGATCCAGCCATCATCAGGTCAATGCCGTTGTTTGTTCTATGGATGATGTGGCTAGAACACAATCATACGATTTTCTAAGGCGAATGCTGCAATGTGGAAAATATGATATGGCATTATCACTTTTTTTTTTAGAAGTTATTTACCTTTTTGACGGATAGGATTATTCAAAATAGGCACCGAACCATGCTATTCCTGGCTGAAATAGTATCAAACTCCAATTTTTTCCTGACCTGGTATGATATGTGTTAGGATTTTTGCACGAGAGAAATTATGTACCACAAGAAAAACTAAGAAATTTAAGGCGACGCGGAGTTTTATTAGATGGAAAAAAACAGAAGAGGATTACAAGACATATTTCTTTTTGTTTGGACCCATAAGATGTTTATATAGGCACTTCCTTTTACAGATGATAGAATTACAAACCAATTAGGACTCTATATTAATCTCTTAAAATTAGGACACCTGATTGCCCCCTTCCGTCTACACCCACCCCGGACGGATGGCTGGGCATGGGTATCGGACTCCTTTTCGGCGCACAGCCTCTATCTTCGTTTTCTTTCTGTCACCATCGACTCAGAGAACTTTAGAGCTGGGCAAACTCATTTGGCGCTCTCGTTTGCCGTTGAAAAGTCAAGATCTTTGCTTGACTTCTATGACGTGAGCGGATTCTCTCCACAGTTTACAGGGCACGGTGGGCGCCGCATGCGGATACCTCTTGTGTTCTGTGTGGGGAGGCGGAGGAGGATGTTACACATCTTTTCTTCGGCTGCCGGGTGTCTCGCGAGGTATGGTCTTAGGCGACCATTACGGGTGGTGTTCCCCTGACGGCGGCGGACTTCTCGCAGTCGTGAGGAGGCTCGGTAGACAGAGACTGGGTTGGAGACTTCCTGTGGCGACTTTTCTGGCTGGTGCTTGGGAACCGTATCATTTTTTGTGAGAAGAGAGGTCAGGTGGACAGCATTGTACATCACATGTTTTACCTTCTTCGGAAGTGGGGTTTTGGCTAGCGCCTGTTTGTCTTCTTTTGCCGCTCTCCACTGGAGAGTGATTCATTTGTATATGACGTTTCTTTTTGGTGATATATATATATATATATATACAGATGACAACCAAACTGGTGGTCATCCTTTTCCTTCTAAAAAAAAATTAGGACACTTATCTCTTGTTAAGGAAATAAATCAATTCCTTAACAATTTCGTGATAAGGAAATACACAGAATATGTTAGACGGGTTTCCTTTTATTTCGGAGTGTCTTGGGTCCTGACGGTTTCAGTTGGGGTAGGATTCAAGGCATTATCAACAGTCTCCACCTTGAATTGAATCCTCAAATCAGATATCTAACCATCTTTATCGCTGCCAGTCCCAACTTGGGACTACTGCCAACTATCAATATTTAGTAAGTTCAAATAATGTTGAAACTTGCTAGTACCTTCTTCACCTTAATCCTCTTCTCAGTACGGAAGAAGTGATATCTAACATCAATGTGTTTGATTCTTTCATGATGGGCTTGATCCTTGGCTAAGCATATTGTACTTCAACTGTCATAGTAATCTATAGCCTCACCAGTCCAAAATTTCTGACAAGGCCTTTTAACTAGATGCCTTCCTTTTTTTTTTGAGGGGAAAAAGGATGATTAACCAGAATGTTAATCATCCAAAACCTTTATTGAATATCAGGTATCAGTTCAACAATTACAATACTACTTCATAGAGAGTGCCACTCGTTGTGCATAAAAAAAGCATGACTAAGAATATTCTCAACATAACATCTATCATTTTGAAAGATCAGTTTACTCCTTTGTAGCCATAGAGCCCAGAGTAGTGCGAAGAGAAGAGCCCTGCCTCTACGAGATCGATAAGTAATAGTTGAGCAGTACCGCCACGCCGGAAAGTAGTCCAAAATTCAAGCTCAGATCTGTTGGCAATCCAATCGAATCTGGCCTTAGTCCATACCTCTCTTGAAACGTCGCATTTGAAAACTAGATGCCTTCCTTAGTAGTTTCTGTGGTAGACAATGTAATTGATTGCTGGAATGTGGCTTTCCAATTGATTATAGAACTGCCAAGAGCGAAAACATAACTTGTCATCTCCCATCAATATTTGCAACATAATTGGAATCTGAATAACCTGCAACCAAACACTCTTTACCACTTCTGTAGATGATGCTAATTTCAGACGTTCCTTTCAAATATCAGAAGATACGCTTTACTCTCTGCCAATGTTCCTTCATTGGATTGCTCATGAATCTGCTAACTACACTAATGGCATGTGCAATATCAGGTCTTGTGCATATCATAGCATACATCAAGCTTCTGACTGCACTGGCATATGGAACTCGAGACATGTACTCCTTTTTTTCATTAGACATAAGTTCAGTTGTAGAAAGGTGCACATTTGAAGCTGATGGAGTACTTAATGTCTTCGTCTTTACGTGATTCCCGGAAATCTCCATCATTAAATTGTTTTTGTTGCACCAAGATCCTTCATATCAAATTTTGCACTAAGGAGTTTCTTCAAATTTTGAATGTTTGACATGTTCCTAGCGGCAATTAACATATCATCAACATACAAGAACAGATAGATGGTGGAATTACCCTCTACTTTCTTGTGATAGATACAACAATCATAGGGACTCCTGTTAAACCCCTTATTGATCGTAAAACTATCAAACCTCTTGTACTACCTAAGAGACTGCTCCAAGTCATATAATGACTTCTTTAGTCTGCAGACTTGGTTTTCTTTTCCTGGGATAGAAAAATCATTTGGCTAGCTTATGAGAATGTCTTCTTCAAGTTCCCCATGTAGAAGTGTGGTCTTCACGTCTAATTTCTTAAAGCTCCAAATTCTGATGTGCTACAAGATAAGTAGCACCCGGATGGAAGCGTGTCTGACAATTGGAGAGAAGATTTCGTTGTAGTCTATTCTTTTTTGACTATAGCCTTTAGCAACTAGATGTATTTTGAATGGACTCTCAAGCTTCTTCTTGAAGTTCCACTTGCACCCCACGACCTTTCTACCTTTTGATAACTTGACTAGCTTCCAAATCTGATTCTTGTGAAGAGATTCTACCTTTTCACTCATTGCCGTAATCCACTGTACTGATTCTGCACATGTGATAGCATCCTTGTAGCTCGATGGCTCTGGCAACTCTAACTCTTCAGCTACTTGGAATGCATATGCAACCATGTCCTCAAAGCCATAACGCTTAGGAGGACCTACTTGTCTACATGCACGTCCAACCGCTAGACTTGTGCTTCTTCTGGTTGCCCTTCAGATTTTGGTTGTTTAGCCTGATGGGATTCTTTTTCCCCATTTTGAATTGGAGTTAATCCAAACTCCACCTGTTTGTTGACACTCTCATCTGCTGAGTCAATATCTAATTTCTGTCATCTATGTTTGGATTGAAGGCAAAGGGGAGGAGAAAGGAGGAGAACAATTGATCCAGCCGCCTAGGTCATCCAGCCCCGGGTCTTCTCCCTCGCGGTGCCACCCCCATCTCTCCAGCGATCCCACTGCCTATCCGCCGGCGGCTGGCGACTCTCAGCCGCCATCCCCGTCGTCGGCTGCTTCTTGCGAACCCCTTCTTTCCACGGACCCCCTCGCCGAGAGGATGGAAGCGTGCGACCCATGCCTATGGCATCCAGCCGCCTAGGTCATCCAGTCATCACATCGCCGGGGGCTTCTCCTCGGTGGTGCCACTGTCATTGCCGGCGACCCCCTCCAGCGGTGCCATACCATCTTCGGCTACGCTCGCCGCCGGTGCCACTGACGAACTTCGGCTTTCTTTCTCTCTCTCTACTGTTTTGCTCCCCTGCTCTTGCCTTGTCAGCACCGGAGTTGTGGACTAGGGCATCCAGCCGCCTAGGGGCATCCTGACCACATCGTCCGGGGCTTCTTCCCTGAAAAACCCTAGCAGTCCGCCTCCAGTGAACCCTGCCGGTGGCGCCACCATCCGCCTCCGGCCGCGCCACCCTCCCAGATCTGACCACCATCCACGATGCGTCGCCGCCCTTTGCATTTGGCCGATGGTTGGACCATCTTTACTCGAGCCCGCGAAACCCGCCACCCCACCGTCAATCGTCTTCTCATTGATTCAGGTGCCCGGAAGGCGGTCACTTCGCGCGGGACTGTCCGGCCCTCTTCGATGCCTCCGGTGCAGGGGCGAGGAAACCGGCAGTGGCTTTGCCCTAAACCTCCGCTGAGGCGAACAGTTGCTCGATCTACAAACCCCCCCTCCTGCGATCGATGCTTCGGCAATTCCCACCATTACATTACCATGGTCGCAGAAGATCCAAAGACGGGTAGACATCCTCAGCGCCTGCGCCGTCGGCGAGATCAGTGGTGTCCCCTCGGAGTCGGCGCCTCTTCGCTCGGCGATTATCGTCGGAGTTGGCATCTTGCCTCCGTTTCATTTGAGCCGAATCTCCTCCTCCCTACGGCTGCTCATCCCTGGGACTGCACAACAATGCGACCATCTCCTGGCGACTCATCCCTGGGACTGCACAACAACGCGACCATCTCCTGGCGACTCCAACCGCTGTGTCGCCGAGCACCATGGTCCGGTGGCGCCTTTGGAAAGCAGAAGATGGTGCAGCAAGGGCGCCACAGGGGATCCGCCGGTCGGTGGACATTCAGGCCCGTTCACCCATCACCTCCATCGAGGTTGACCTGCGCCTTGGAATCAGCCTCCTGTCACCACTGTTTCTCTGCGTAGGCGTCGATAACTTCGTCATCCAGGTGCGGTACTCCAGGGGTCTGCTTTCCCATTCAGGTTCAGTCTCACTCCCACTCCCACTCACAGCTGAAGACCAACACCTATCGAACCCAACATTCCGAACCTATGAACCCAATGCACACCCTGACCGCTCTCGTGCTCAATCCGAGCCACAACCTCTGACCCGAGCACGAGTCAAGCCCAACCTGCAACAACCCACCATCACTGTTCCACCATAAAATCTTCTCCCGGCCATCTCCACCATGCCTGCAATTTCCCCACCGCCACAGCAGCCGCACCACACTAGACAAGACACAACCACCCCCCCACCCTCGCTGTCACGCGTTGTGAATTCCAGCCACACTGATGAAGCCTTTTACACCTGCACCATATCTCACAAAGACTTCTTTTTTAGCACTTGTTTTAACTTTCCTTCGTTGACATAGTAATATGCTGGACAACAAAAAAATTTCATGTTAGTATAATCAGCAGGATTTCCTGACCATACATCAATAGGAGTCTTGAGATCGACCGCGGCTGCATGACTTTGATTTACTAGGTAACATGTTGTGCTAACCCTCAGCCCATAATGACTTGTTCGGACTAGAATTTGAGAGCATGCACCGTGCCCTTTCCAGAACAACAACAACAACAACAACAACAACAACAACAAAGCCTTATCCCACTAGGTGGGGTCGGCTACATGGATCATACGACGCTCGTTGATCCATGTTCATAAGATTCGACAGGGTTTTACGCTGGCTGTCGGGACCTAACACAACCCTCCTCCTTTATCCGGGTTTGGGACCGGCTATAAAACATAGGCGGAGTACTTGTATTGGGATCTAGTAATCACGGATCTAGTAATAGCGGATCTAAATCCAGTCAAAACTGTCGGGTACTTGTATTGGGATCATTGCCACATTGAAATGTTTCTATGATGACATTAACGAAAGAAAACGAGCAAAATGATTAAGCATAGAGAAACAAAGTTGTACCTTTGCTGAAACTCAATTGGCATCATCTACTCGCCTGTGCAGCCTCTTCATGGCCATCGCCCTTCTCAGAACTGTCATCCTCAGAGTTGGATCCAAATCTATTAAACGGCCAAAGATATGGGAGATTATACCTCCTACGAGGAGCATCAGCTCCGGCTGCTGCTGCTGTCTCATTTTCGGTCGACGTTGTGGTACCTGAGTTTGTTGCACCACCAACACAAGCCTTCCGGCTCTCGGAATCAGGATCATCGGTGGGAAGTTCGTGGCGGCAGACGGGGCAGGAATTATGGAGCTCAAGCCAAGGAAGGATGCAGTCTTTGTGGAATACGTGCTTGCAGGGCGTGTTCGGTTTATACGTTTTGCTACACCATTCTGCTGCGGTGTATCTTTGACGGTGCGATGTGTGGCAATGCCTTCATCCTTGTAGAACTAATCAAATTCGGACGAACAGAACTCCAAGCCGTTAACGGTACGAAAGCGTTTCACCTTTCTCGATTTGATTCTCCTCCAGAGCCTTCCACTGTTTGAAGGCTTCAAATGCCTCGTCCTTGTGCTTCATCATGAATACCCATGTCATCCTTGAGTAATCATCTATCACAGGTAAGAAGTATCTAGAACCTCCTAGAGATGGAACACGAGAGGGGCCTCAACAGTCAATGTGGATGTAATCGTGCCTTCGTCTTGTGCACGACTTTGCTGAATTGATGTCATTTTTGCTTGCCGAAAAAGCAGTGCTTGCAAAATCCGATTTCAGATGTTTTCTGACCACCTATAAGATTGCGTTGGCTGAGGATGTCCATTCCTTACTGGCTCATATGTTCAAATCGCATGTGTCACAACTTTGATATTTTTGGATGACCTACTTACTGTAGCCATGCTAAAAATTACTGTGCCTTATAATATGTTCAAGGACTTTTGCCTGACTCCTCTCGTTACTTCAACATCACTCTTGGTGACCGTGAGAACACCTCCTGCAGCATCCATCCGACATCCTTTGAAGTCTAGAACTCCTAATGATATTAGATTTTTTTTCAATTGCGGAATATGACAAACCTCTGTCAATGTTCTCATCCGATTGTCATGAGTTCTAATATAAATTGAGCCGATTCCAACTATTTATTTTGATAAGTTAGAGTACGGAGTCATAAGATAAGAGCATTATGAATCCAAAATCCAACTCTCCTCCAAACATCTTCGATCAGACACCATAGAGTCAAATCGTCATCATCGAATTTGCTACTATTGCAGCAACCGAATCCTTTTTCTTGGGGCAATCCTTCTTCCAATGACCCAGTTCTTTGCAGTACTTGCAGATGTCCTTCGGATTGACATTCTTCTTCTTCGGCTTACCCTTCTTAGGATTCGGATGATGTCCCTTCTCTGCGGTTGTTATCAAACCCTGTGATCTGAGTCTCCACAGTCTTGCTTGACATCTTATGTCGAAATTCATGAGTGCGTAGATTCGATCTTACTTCTTCCAAACTAATTGTGTCTCTTCCGATGGACAGATGGAACGAAATTTTCGTATGACAAAGGAAGAGACTTCAATAGAAATAGGGTAGCATCTGATCTAAGGAAATAAATCAATTCCTTAACAATCTCGTGATAAAGAAATATACAGAATATGTCGGTTTCTTTTTATTTCGGAGTGTTTTGGGGTCCAGACGGATTTCCAATATGAAAATAGCTTTCCTCTAAAAAAAATATGAAAATAGCTTCAAAAACATGTTCCTAGAGGATATTATGATTTTATCATGCTGTTTTTCCATAATATTCTTTGGAACTTTTGACTTTTTAGTTAGATTATTCATGTTTTGTAAGAAATCAATTCGTTTGAGTACATCTTGACTGTTTGAGTACATCTTGACTGGGTCATTGATATGTTTACCCATTGGCTATGTTTCTACAGGTGGGTTACATAGTCACGTCGTGCTTGCTTAATGAGAGCCATGATTTCCTAAGAATGGCAATAAATACTGTGCGGAATGACATAATTGGTCGAAATGAAACCTTCCAGTGCTTGGCATTGACAATGGTATGAAATTGTCTTTTGTTATGTTTTGCATAAACTTTCAGTTCAAAGCCCTTCGTCTTTTTCTTACTATTGCATTTATGTGTATGATATTATCTGACTTTTTCTTGGCCTGTACCCATGAGTTTCTGGGGACACTAAACCCTCTTTACCCCTTCAGCTGTTATCATTCCTCTGACTTATTACTGTAAGGTCTAGGATTCAATCTTTGACTCTGTGAACTGCTATTTGTTTTTTGCATTCTCCTGTAGATTTCACCTTTCGTGTAACACTAAATTTCACATGCTTGTCACAAATCTTTTAGAATGGTGCTGCATAATTGTACTGCATGATCTAGCTTCCAAGAAAAGGTTAGACATGCTGATTGACAGATCCCACTGCAAAACATGCCAAAGTAAATAATTCACTTCTCATTGATATTTTTCTGGACTATGGGATTATTTCATTTATAAGGACCTGTTCTTGAATAAAGGACAGCCAGCGTAAAATCCTGTCGAATCTCATGAACATGGATCAAGCGTCGTATGAACCATGTAGCCGACCCCACCTAGTGGGATAAGGTTTTGTTGTTGTTGTATAAGGACCTGTTCTTGAGTTTATGTTTATCTAATTGCCTTACTGTAGTGCCATTTAATATTTATATATCTTTCATACAATAAAAAACTAATGTATCACATTTCCATTATCTTGTTTGACCTTCAAAATGTGTGTTGTTATTGGCACTGCTCTTGAATTTCCTTGTTTGCCCTCTTAAGTGAGAAAACTTATTACTCTGGTTGTTTTCCAGAGTCATCAAGAAAATAAAATTCTGGAAGCTGGTTGGAAAAAATAGATACTATCACAATATGTTATTTGTCAGATTTAACTATTTTATCCTTCATTTACCAAGCAATTCCTGGTTATAAGATTTATTTTGATTTCACAACAATGAAGAAACATTGCCAATTCCCTTCATTATTTTTTCTAGTGCATTTTGGTTATAACTCCTAGTGTTGTCATTCTTTAGAGTTACTATTTAGAGTGAAATGCACTGTGTTTCATAGGTAGGAAATATTGGTGGGAAAGAATTTTCTGAATCACTTGCACCAGATGTCCAAAAGCTGCTGGTAAGCAAGGCAAAGTTCTTTCTGTTGTCCTTCTATAATGTGAAATATAGTAACATTTAATTGTTATCTTTTTGTCAGATCTCAAGTAGCTGCAGACCTTTAGTCAGGAAAAAGGCTGCATTATGTCTTTTACGACTATATAGGAAGAACCCTGATGTTGTCAATATAGATGGCTGGTAAGCATGTTAATTCATCTGCAATTTGTGCAAAGTTTGAACCATTGATTATGTTAGACCAATGACATTGAATATCCAATTTTATAGACGAAAAATGAATATCCATAATCCCTCAAAGAAAAGAGATGGAAATATCTTAAGTGAATTCTCCATTCTTATCAGGTCAGATCGAATGTCACAGCTCTTGGATGAGCGGGACCTGGGGGTATTGACATCTGTGATGAGCCTGTTCGTTGCATTAGTGTCAAACAACATTGAAGCTTATTGGAACTGTCTTCCAAAATGCGTTAAAATCTTGGAGAGGTTGGCACGAAACCAAGACGTTCCACAAGAGTACACATACTATGGAATTCCTTCTCCATGGCTGCAGGTATTTCTTTTTCTCCTGACAGTTGTTTTCTCAAGTGTATCAAAGGCTACAAAAGGTTCTGGCAAGTTCTTTTTGCTAAATGCTGCTGATCACTTTTCCTAACATGGCTGTGGTTGTACATATCCTATGTTCTTCTGCGTTTTAGAACATATTAACTTTCTTTTGACAGCATAGCTATGTTTTTCTTTTCTAATAGACTAGAAAGATCAAAAGTTTATTAACTTTTTTAGACAAAATATTCATGCTTTCCTTTTTTAGTTAACTAGAAAGATGAACAATGTTGAATAGTTGAGTACTCTGCTACTTGAACAATCTTAATACAGGTTAAGACAATGAGGGCTCTTCAATATTTTCCAACTGTAGAAGACCCGAATACAAGAAGAGCTTTGTTTGAGGTTTGATTTCCTTCCAGGTGTATGCTGCAGTTATTCCATTTTCTTGATTTCTGATATTTTATTTTATCCATTGTAGGTGTTGCAGCGTATTTTAATGGGCACCGATGTTGTGAAAAATGTTAACAAAAACAATGCATCACATGCTGTTCTCTTTGAAGCCTTGGCCCTAGTAAGCTGTTCTCTTAACATGATTAAAATTATATTTCAAGTTCACCAAGCCCTCATGTTTTTTAATTGTTTCCTCTAATTTTTCAGGTTAATTTTCTTTAAAACTATTGATCTTCCTCTTGCTGAACTTGGTTACAGGTTATGCATCTTGATGCTGAAAAGGAAATGATGTCTCAGTGTGTCGCTTTACTTGGAAAGTTTATTGCAGTACGAGAACCAAATATTCGATATCTTGGTCTTGTAAGTGTTTGATGCAGTGCCTCATCATGCGAGAAAATGTTTCACACATCAAGTTTAAACAGAAAAAAATATTTTACCTTCGATTATTCCTGAAACCTAAACTCGTAAAAGCACAAATTCTTATGGAAACCTTTGTCTATTTTGTCAGGAAAACATGACGAGAATGTTATTGGTCACAGATGTACAGGATATTATCAAAAGACACCAAGCACAAATAATCACTTCTCTGAAAGATCCTGATATCAGGTAGCTTTTCAGCTGTTTTGGGTTCTCAATTAAGTGTCATTTTCTTAATGATTTTCCTAGCTGAGGGTTGCTCATGTCTGAAATGTGTGAATCATATTGATAAAAAGATGTATGCATTTCCAGTTGTTTCTTTTGTTAATTTGAATTCTTAGTGCCTCTATTTAATTAATTAGAAACATGGACAATATTCCATGGATGACCTATAGCTGTTGATAATTATTATTTTCAATAATTCAAGTTGTCTGAAAAAGACTATATTACGAACTACTGAGTTGTGAGTTTTTGGAAGATAAGTATTCTGTTTAACTGCAAGCACATATAGTATACCTACATATTTTGATCATACATGTCATTCCGGATGTTAATTATACACATGGATCACTAGCCTTTTCTAATAATTTTTTCCCCTAAAAAATAATTTGGCCTGTGCTGCTAGAAGCCCCCCTCTTAAGATGTGTTTGTTTCAGGGAAAAATATTTTGGCAAGTAGGAAAACTTTGGTTAAAGAAAAAATGTGACATGAAATTTTATACAATTTTGAGACAATGTTTCCCATATTGAATCACAAGCATTTTCTAGCTTTACATTGGTTCTCATGTGATGAATACATGTCATAATCATCTTAATTTGCAAACATTATTTCTTACATAATCAAACATATGACAGTAAGTTATTTTTGTGGAATCTGTTTGGCAGAAATAATTTTCCCTCAGAACATTTTTCAGCGAAACAAATACATTGTTGGAGTCAAATAAAATTATGTTTGAAAATAATGGCGTGAAAAACCTTTTCCAACTGAAATAACTGCAATTATGATTCAGAAAATATGTGTTTATGTTATGTTCGCAAAACATGTGGATATGGATTTATTTACTTCTATTGCAATAAATTTTCACATTAATTGTGGTTGTGTTCATTTCTGTTGAAATTACAGTATCAGAAGGCGTGCTCTTGATCTGCTTTATGGTATGTGTGATGTTACGAATGCCAAGGATATAGTAGAAGAGTTGCTACAGGTATATGGAAAAAACTTTCTTTTAACTTCATTACCAATATATTTTGTTATAGAAATATCTTCATTATTCATTGAAGTCCGATTACCTGATACTGTTCTCTCTTCAGTATCTTACTACAGCAGATTTTGCTATGCGTGAAGAGTTGGCATTGAAAGCTGCCATCCTTGCAGAAAAGTTCGCTCCAGATCTTTCTTGGTAAGAATATTTAATGCTGATGACCCTGGATTCATTTTTACATTTACGTGCTTTTTAGATTGTGATGTAGGAGATGGAGTTGGAGATTACAAGACGAGATTACTTGGAGTCCAAGTTTAAGTTATTTTAGGAATTGAGTCTGAGTTATTTTAGATATTTAGTTGTTGATTAATATTTAGTTTTGATATTTAGTTGCTGTTAGTATTTAATTTCTGTTGAGTTAATATTTCCTTATCTCATGAACATGGATCAACGAAATGGCGTCGTATGATCCATGTAGCCGACCCCACCTAGTGGGATAAGGCTTTGTTGTTGTTGTTGTTGTTGTTGTAATATTTCCTTATCTAGTCTATTAAGAATGAGTCAATATTTCCTTATCTAGTCTATTAAGAATCTTACTTAGGATAAAATTTATATTGTTGAACCCTATAAAAGGGAACAACTGAGTTATTTGATGACATTATTGTTATTCAGATTTTTCAGAAATAATTGTTTTTTTCTCTTGGTGCTCTCCAAGTTGCAGTGCAGATTCGTCTCGTGCTGTATTTTCTTGACACCTTTGTGTCTCGTTGTTTTCTTTGCGTGCCAATTTTGATACGCTCATCGTATCAGGTTGCTACGGTGACCCGCATGAATTAATTTTGTTGTTGTGCCGCTGCTGCCCCCCTCATCAATTGGAAACCATGTTGAACATTTTCTTTGTTTTTCTTTCTTTTTACGTGAATGCGAGTTAACACTAATTGCATCATATAAATGATTGCCTCCAAAATAATATTTGTCATGTGAATGTTTCTCTAGCTCATGCTTTTTATATGTGAAGAAATACTGTTCTCTGTGCTCCTGAAAAAGTGGTTAAGCCTGCACAGCTTTGTCATAGCTATAAGCAAAAGTTGGAAAATGGATGAAGTGACCTTTTCTTCTGTCATATAGCTTGTATTATCACAATTTTTTAAATGTAGAGATGTATCCTCATAGGAGAGTTAGGCTTTTTTTATCAATCATGAACTCCTATCTGATATGTAGTCCTACATTGTGGAAGAAAATGCATTTTCTACCTGATATACTCTTCAGAGAAAATAATATCTCTTAGGGGCTGTTTGGATTAAGAATATTGATGAATGAATAAGTGGATGCATTCCAAGTAATATGATATTCTTTCTAGTTAATCTTATTTGTGTTTGGTTGCTAAAATATTATTCTAGTAATGATTAAAAATATTATTATGGCAGCTTTTGGTTTGGAAAAAAAAAGAATAAAATGACCTGTGTACCCTTTGCCTTATCAACAGTTTCTTATAACAATCATATTTGAATCAATGTGCATCTACAGAAAAATTACTTCACTGCCCTTTAAAATGGAGATGGAATATATCATATTCCATCATATTGGTGGAATATGTTAATCTGCAGACAAGCTCTCGACAGGATTATCATTACTTGAAAATTGTGCAAATAAATTTCAAGATTTAATCTTAGTGTTTGGCAACTTTTGAAAGAATATCGAACTATTCTACCATTTAATCTGGAGCCAAACAGCCAATTAATGATCACAGTTATTCTGCATCATGTTGTTCTTTCTAACTATATTTGTTTTTTTCCAAGGTATGTTGATGTCATCCTTCAGTTAATTGACAAGGCAGGAGATTTTGTTAGTGATGATATTTGGTATCGTGTGGTCCAATTTGTCACAAACAATGAAGATTTACAGGTTTGCCACAGTTTTTTACCCTTGGTGATGCTTTTTGCTTAAAAGACTTATTAAGATTGGGGGTTTTATATAGTATTAAATCCTATATATGGTTATGTTGTACCAGCCATATGCAGCTGCAAAAGCAAGAGCGTACCTGGACCAGTCTGCTCTGCATGAGACAATGGTTAAGGTGCTTATCTTACCTCAATATACTTGTGTTTTCGTTTAATAAATATACTTGTGTTTATTTAGTGAAGATATTTCACATTAAGAAAAGTGCCAAAGGGGGTTTAATTTCTGAGCTATGTTTTTTTACTGTTATACATTTATTCAAGTTGTTGGTTCTTTTTGAAAACTAGAAATTTATGGGTCCCTGATGGTGCTGCTTTAGTTCCGACTGAATCTCCTCAGTCCTCACAATGACACATCCTTGAAAAATCAATATTCAGTATGAACCTAACTAAAAAGTACTTCAAAATTTCAATAAACTTTGTATCCTATGAATAAGCACCATGCAATTATGAACCCAAGCTATACATTGTCTTCATCCATTCTTTTACTTTTCTTCTTATAGATTTCATTGGATTCCATGAATATGAAATTTTCATGTGAATCTTCATTACTTCATAATGTATATTACAGGTGAGTGCTTATCTTCTTGGAGAGTACAGCCACCTTTTGGTGCAAAAACCTGGATGTAGTCCTAAGGAAATCTTTACAATTATTAATGAGAAGCTTCCTACTGTAACGTAAGTTGGCAAAGCATTGCATCTTTGTCATCGTTGCTCATGTAATTGTGTTCTTGTTTCCTCACATTTAAGATTTTAACTTTTTCAGGACAAGCACTGTAGCAATTCTTCTCTCAACATATGCTAAGATCCTGATGCACACCCAGCCCCCAGATGCAGAACTACAGGAGCAAATTTGGACAATATTTAGAAAGTGAGAATGATTCTTTGGTGTCCCACCGTTGGTTAATTACAATGTTTTCACAAATTGACTATCTAAAATTTGACGAGATAAATATTTTACTCAGATATGAGAGTTATATTGACGTTGAAGTCCAGCAAAGAGCTGTTGAATATTTTGCACTCAGTAGGAAAGGGGTCGCTCTAATGGATGTCTTGGCTGAAATGCCCAAATTTCCAGAACGTCAGGTGGATGTTTGTGTTCATTAGACTTTCTTACAACTTTGTAAGCTATGCATATCTATGTAGTGGAAAGTAACAATAATTTGATTTATTAGAGAAAACTGATTTTTTTTCCTTTTGAAACTAGTCTGCACTTTTGAAAAAGGCTGAAGATGCTGAAGTTGACACAGCCGAACAAAGTGCAATAAGAATAAGAAGTCAGCAGCAGACCTCAAATGCATTAGTTGTATCTGATCAGAAACCAGCCAATGGAGCACCACCGTCTGCACAGCTTAGTCTTGTTAAGATTCCAAGCGAAAATATGGTAAACTCTTAACTTTTTCAAATGCCATCTAGGTAATGGTAATTTACAACAACAACAACAACAACAAAGCCTTATCCCACTAGGTGGGGTCGGCTACATGGATCATACGACGTCATTCGTTGATCCATGTTCATGAGATTCGACAGGGTTTTACGCTGGCTGTCGGGGCCTAACACAACCCTCCTCCTTTATCCGGGCTTGGAACCGGCTATAAAACATAGGCGGAGTTGTAATGGTAATTTACAATGAAAACAAAATTCAACAAGACTTCAGCAAAATTTGCAGGATGCTGCTTCTCATGAGGCAGGAATTGTGAAGGAAAATGGGTCTGTTAATAAAGCTGTTCCAGAACCTACACCTTCAGCTGAACTCCTTGGAGATCTTTTGGGCCCACTTGCAATCGAGGGCCCTCCAGCTCCTGCTGCTACAGCAGATCAACAAGAACCAAATCTCGTATCAGCACTGGACGGCACAATCGATCTTGCTGATGCTTTGGCACTAGCCCCTGTGGATGATCAACCAAACTCAGTTCAGGTGCGTAAACTGAAGTTAGGTTTCTGCTTAGATTGACGATCGTTTTTTTTTCTACACCTTCACAATATTAGGAATATATTTGAATAATTTTAGTTTGAATGACTTACAGTAGACGATGCATTATTTTCTAGTAATATATTATTTTTGTTGATAGTCTTTTATTCTCCATAACTGTCTACTTGCTTCTGCAGCCCATTGTCAACATTACAGAAAGGTTTCATACACTGTGCCTGAAAGATAGTGGAGTGCTTTATGAGGATCCACATATTCAGGTTTGTTTCTTTGTGCTCAGATGGGCTAATTGATGACATGATACAATTTATGTACCCATCAGAATCATCATATAAATGACTTGTGAGAACTGCAAGTAGGGATAGAACCAAGCACATTGTTTCATATACACCTTTGTCCTGCTTATCTGTTTGTTATGTTTAACTTAATTCTGAGGTTGGATGATAGAATGTGCAATATTTGAATAAGTATGAGTTTGTTACATTTTCTTGACTGCTCTCTTGTTAAGTAGCTATTGATACTGTTCGGATATCTTACTTGGCTTCAGTCATAATTCTAGCTGCAACTCTTATATACTTTCTTGTAGCAATTTCAAAATCCAAGCCACAAAATTAGAATGGGAAAAAAACTGTAGTTATACTGCTGTACCATTCTTTGCAAATTTTGTGCCATTACTCTAGCTTCAACACTTCCTTTCGACTTATATTTTGCAACATTTTTTTCCCTCAAAAATATTTTGCTACATCTTGGTGTAGATTGGAATGAAAGCCGAGTGGCGAGGTCAGCATGGACGATTGGGTCTTTTCCTTGGTAACAAAAACACTTCACCTCTTGTATCAGTGAAGGCTGTAATATTGCCTCCCTCACACTTAAAGATGCATCTCTCCTTGGTACCTGAGACTATTCCTCCACGAGCTCAGGTCTGCATGTTCAACACTCTTCTTCACCCTTTGATAATAGGCTACTATTTTATCTAGCTGTTGTATGTTGTAGGTGCAATGTCCACTTGAAGCTGTCAATCTTCGACCAAGCAGAGATCTTCCTGTCCTTGATTTCTCCTATAAGTTTGGAACTGCAATGGTTCTTCTCTTTTCTTGCTATACTATAATTCTTATTCAACCTAACTCTTTTCATGCTTTTGCAATTGTTTGAGGTGTGAGAACTTGCTTCTTTGTTGCATCAGGTCAATGTTAAACTACGCCTTCCAGCTGTCCTGAACAAATTTTTGCAACCTGTAACGGTTTCTGCCGAAGAATTTTTCCCTCAATGGAAATCATTGTCAGGACCACCTTTGAAGCTTCAGGAAGTGGTAATACTGACTTATTTGAAGTATCGGTCTATGCAAAAATGCATACGTATATGACATGTTTTGGCCCGGGGGTAAAATCTTGTTGCTATTTATCGGGTTTAGACTTAACCTTCTTTTAACAATATGACAGACAAGTATCAATTGTTGTTGGGTTGGTGTAGAAGTGGTTTTGAGATGTTGTGCAATGTGCTCTATTATACTGGTGAATCACCATGTTTCTTGGTGTATGTCCTTTGAAATTTCTTTCCATCAGATATGAAGTGGTTTTTTATATGTTTTTTTGAGAAGTGGCTTTTGATATGTTGTGCAATGTGCTCTAGTGGACTGGTGAATCACCATGTTTCTTGGTGTGTCCTATGACATCTCTTTCCTTCAATATCTGATGCTAGAATCTGCAAGATAGAACATGAACAATGCTGGCATAGACATGTACCGGAATCATAACTTTTATGTGGTTGAGTTAATACAGTTAATGTTAGATACTCTTGACTTAATTGATTTCTCCTGGATGATGGGAACCTGGAGTTGGCAATATGATTGAAGTGGAGCTGGTCGCTATTTGTGTTTGTGTGGGAGAGAGGATCGAGTGCATGTTATCAAAGATGATAAAGAATTATTTTCAAGGGTTGGGTTGTCTATTAATATACAAGTTCACATGATGCATTTGTCAAACAATTGGCATGCACAATGCGCAGTTTCTCTTCAGCTGCTTGCTATTATAACGTGTCATCTCAACCTAGTAAAAATTGCTCACTTTGACCTGAACATACGCTTGTGTCACGGGGTCGTTTTTCGCTCGACCGACCCGTGCGGCGCCTAGACGTGCCCAACGTCTAGGCAAGCTCTTTTGAGCGCTTTGCGGAAGCTTGCTTATGCCACTTTTCGTATGCCACAACTTTTGGGACGCACGGTCCCGAGCGGACGCTTCTTCGGTGGAGGCGTTTGTGAACAAACGGGCACCTCGGCGTAACGCTCGATCGCTTGGGACGCTTTGGGACGCTTTGGGACGCTCTTTTGTGGGTTGCCACCCCACGCTTGAGGCACGATGCTAGATTTAGGGAAGCTTGAAATCTTTGTTGAGTAAATAGGAATGATTACAACGCTTCGGGGGAGGACTAGCGGGTCTCCCCTACTATACCACCGTTTCGGGTGGTAGAATTGCGACGTGTGATGTGGAGGACCATCTCCGGGGGTGCACTTTTCAGGAGTGCAAATTACAAAACTGCCACCATCACACTTAGAAAATAAACTAAGTACAAAAGTGAGTTGAAAAGGAAATACATCATAAGATAACTCGACGTGCCCCGGGGAGAAGCCCCCGGGACATTCTCCCCCACTCAAGTCAGCGACGTCCCTGGAGCTGTGGCTTGGAATTCTTCAATCTTCTGCTTGAACTGCCACAAGTCTTCGGCTGTCTCCCAACTTGTGTCGGCGTCCGGTCTTCCGCTCCATCGAACAAGATACTCCTTCTTCCGATTCTTCGTGCGGACGGCGAGTACTTCTTCAACTTGATCAGTAAACTGCTGACGGATGGCCGGCGGGGCGCGGTCTGAAACCCCACGCCCGGGATCTTCAGTGTCTTCAACGAAGGGCTTGAGCAGGCTGACATGGAAGACAGGGTGTTGTTGCATCTGAGGCGGGAGCTCCAACTTGTAGGCCACCTTGCCTACCTTCTTCAAAATCTTGAAGGGGCCCTCGTAACGCCTAACGAGGCCCTTGTGCAGATTCTTCCCACTTAGCCGAAGATGTTGGACCAGCTTCACCAGGACCAAGTCTCCGACTTCAAAGTTGACGTCCCGTCGGGCGGTGTCCGCCCACTTCTTCATGCGCTTCGATGCCTTGTGCAAACATGCTCTCGCCATGTCGTTCTGCTCATGCCATTCCCTCGCCATGCGGTGAGCGGCGGGGACTTTGCCACCATAAGAAGTGGCGACGGCCTGGGGCGTCAGAGGTTGCTGTCCCGTCACTATCTCGAAGGGACTCCGATTGGTCGACTCGCTTCGTTGTAGGTTGTAGGAGAATTGCGCGATGTCGAGTAGCTTCGCCCAGTCCTTCTGATTGGCACTCACATAGTGCCGCAAGTAGATCTCCAGAATACAATTCACCCTCTCAGTTTGGCCGTCGGTTTGAGGATGAAGTGATGTTGAGAAATGCAGGTTGGAGCCCATCATCTTGAACAATTCCTTCCAGAAGTTGCCAACGAATCGCCCATCCCGATCGCTGACGATGCTTTGTGGTAGGCCCCAATACTTCACTACATGCTTCATGAATAACTCCGCAGCTTCAGTAGCAGGACAACTTGCGGAGCCGGCGGCGAAGATGGCATACTTGGAGAACTGATCGACGACCACCATGATGGTACCTGCTCCTTCAGACTTGGGCAGGCCCGTGATGAAGTCCATGGAGACATCCTTCCATGGACGCTCTGGGATAGGCAGGGGTTCCAGAAGTCCGCCGGACGCTTGATTGAGGTTCTTGTCTTGCTGGCAAACAAGGCATGTCTTCACGAAGGTCTCAATGTCGTCCTCCATCCTTGGCCAGAAGTAGTTGCCTTCGATGAGTGCCAAAGTGCGGCGGATGCCCGGATGTCCCGCCCACTTTGAGTCATGGCACTCTTGCATGATAGTGCGCCGCAAGTTGTCGAAGAGTGGGACGTA
Source organism: Pontederia crassipes (assembly GCA_030549335.1). Classification (NCBI taxonomy): domain Eukaryota; kingdom Viridiplantae; phylum Streptophyta; class Magnoliopsida; order Commelinales; family Pontederiaceae; genus Pontederia; species Pontederia crassipes. Next base: position 62,489,755 of record CM060196.1, on the reverse strand, counting down.
TATGCGACGTTCCTTGGTGAAGATCAGCCCATCTTCCACCCAAAAGCGGCGTGTCTTACCCTCCTTCGCCTGCTCGAACAAGTTCTTTGCCGTGGGATCTGACTCCAATCCCTTCTTGATCCTCTCGATGAGGTCGGCCTGAGAGGAGCTCATGGCCGCCAATTCCGCGCGTCGGCTGAGGGCGTCGGCAACGACATTCGTCTTGCCAGGTTTGTACTCCAGGACATAGTCGAATTCCGCCATGAAATCTTGCCATCTTGCTTGCTTCGGCGAGAGCTTCTTCTGTGTCTCAAAGTAACTTGTCGCGACGTTGTCCGTCTTGATGTGAAATCGCGACCCGAGAAGGTAGTGCCGCCATGTTCTGAGGCAGTGAATCACCGCGGTCATCTCCTTCTCCTGAACGGCATAGCGCCGCTCCGTGTCGTTGAGTTTGCGACTCTCGAACGCCACGGGATGCCCCTCCTGCATAAGAACTCCTCCAATGGCATAGTCAGAAGCATCTGTCTGTACCTCGTAGGACTTGGTGTGGTCTGGCAGGACGAGCACCGGTTCCTCCGTCATGGCCCTCTTGAGGGTGTCGAACGCTTCCTGGCATGTCGGCGTCCACTCCCACTTTACATTCTTCCGGAGGAGATTCGTCAAAGGGGTCGTCACATGTGAATACCCCTTGACGAACCGCCTATAGTAGTTCGTCAGGCCAAGGAACGAACGCATGTCGGGAACCCGCTTGGGCGGTTCCCACTCCATGATGGCCCGAATCTTCGCGCCATCCATCTTCAACTTCCCACTTCCGACGACATGTCCCAAGAAGTGTACTTCCGGTTGAGCGAAGGCACACTTCTCCCGCTTGACGTAAAGCTCGTTCTGCCGCAACACCTCGAACACTTGTCGAATGTGCTCGATATGCTCCTCCAAGGTGCGGCTGTAGATCATGATGTCGTCGAGGTACACAACCACGAACCTGTCAAGGAATGGCTGCAATACCTTATTCATGAGAGTACAGAAGGTCGCCGGGGCATTGGTGAGGCCGAATGGCATCACGAGGAACTCGTAGGAGCCATATCTTGTGACGCACGCCGTCTTCTGCACATCCTCCTCCGCGATTCGGACTTGCCAATAGCCCGAACGAAGATCCAACTTGGTAAACCATCTTGCGCCGCCAAGTTGGTCGAACAAATCCGCCACCAAGGGGATGGGGTACTTGTTCTTCACCGTAAGCTTGTTGAGCGCCCGGTAGTCGATGCACATCCGGAGGGAACCGTCATGCTTCTTCTGGAAGAGAACCGGGGCGCCATATGGAGATTTTGAAGGCCGAACATATCCTGCATCCAATAGTTCGGTGAGTTGCTTACGGAGTTCTGCGAGTTCCGGAGGAGCGAGCCGATAGGGGACTCCATGCGGGGCTTTAGATCCTGGGACCAAGTCGATGACATGGTCCACTTCACGCTTCGGAGGCAACCGCTTTGGGAGTTCCGGGGGCATGACGTCCGCAAAATCCTCAAGGGTTTCAAGGACTTTGGGAGGTGTTGGAGTGGAGGGCCCCGGATCTTCCAAGATGGCGGTCGCCAGGAAGGTGTGCTCCTGTTTGCGCAACCCCTTCGCCACTTGCATGGCGGAGAGGGTCTTCTGTTTGAGGTCTCCGCCTGACCTCACAGGGACGTTGTAAGGTCCCTTGGGATCGAAGATAACCATCGAATTGGTGAGCGGGATGACACATGCGGCAATGTGTCGCAGAAAAGAGATGCCCGCCACCACTTCGTAGTCATCCACTGGTGCCACCGTCACGTCGAAGCTTCCCGACCACTTGCCGATGCGGACCTTCACTCCAGGAGAAATTCCTGTGGTCGAGATAGACTTCGCGTTCACCGTCTTGAACGTGGCGTTAGTCTTCTGGAGTGGCAGCTTTAGCTTCTTGGCGGCCACTTCTGACACGAACAACTCCGATGCACCCGTGTCAATGAGGGCGTTGAAGACTTGCCCGTTCAACTCGATATCCGCATAAAGTCGCGCAGCCGATGAAGGACCCTTCGAGGCGTTGATGGCGCTGAGGACGTGCATCGAGCTGAGACACGCCTCCTCCTTCTCTTTTTCCTTCTCGTCGGGGCAATACATTGCATTGACTGTCGCCTTTTGCGGACAATCGCTCGTCCAATGAGGACCCTTGCAAATGTAGCAAGGCTTTGGCGGCTTTCCGTCCCTTTTGAATCTTCCATTGTTGGACTTCCCGTCTTGGTGTCCCTTGCCTTTGTCCTGATAGTGCGGCTTGCCTCCTTGTGACTTGGACTTCTCTCCCCCACCATTGCCCTTGCCCGAGGGCTTTGGTGGTGGAGTGCTCGCTTTGGCGTACTCCACGAGCGACTCAGCAGCGGCGACTAAGGAGCGGAGGTTGGGGCAATCTCGTCGCTCCAACTCCGTCCTAGCCCATGGCTTCAAACCCTTCACGAAGACCGCCAACAACGTGTCTTCGTCCACTTGGGAATTCTTTAGGCGGAGCTCGGTGAACTCTTTCACGTACTCCTTCAACGTGCCCTTCTGGCAAATGTTGAACAACGCAATCTTGGCCTCCAGTCCCGACTTGGCAGGGCAGAAGTAGTTGATAAGCTGCCTCTTGAAGTCGTCCCACCTCTCAATGGGACCCACAATGCCACGCTCCACATCGTCGCAATGGCACCGCCACCATAGACTCGCCGCATCTTGCAAGTAGAAGGATGCGGTCTTCACCATCCTTACTTCGGACGTCACGTCCAAGGCCTCCATGTACCTTCGGACGTTCCACAGGAAGTCGTTGATCTCCCTTGCCGACCGCTCGCCTTTGTAGGGCCTCGGCTTTGGCACATCAATTCTCGCCTCATGCGGGGCGGGCGCCTCGGGGCGCCGCCCGTCTCCATAGCGTCGCTTGAGCTCCTCCCGGAAGGTCTGGAACTCTTGCTCCATCTCGAACCGCATGTTTGAGAGACCATTGTCCAAGGTCTCCCGTATGTCCATGATTGTCGCTTCCATGGACTCGAGACGCGTATACAACGGCGCCATCTCTTCCCGCACCGTGGCAAGATCCACGGTCCTCTCCAACTCCCGCTCGTGCGTTGCGAGTTGGTCTTGCATCTCGCCCACGTCCAATTGGAATTGGCCGAGGCGTTGCTCGAAGGCGGACATGGTGTCCTTCGAGCGGGCGCGCCCTCGATCCTGGCGGCCCTTCTCCGGTGCAACAGGTTCATTCGTCATCTCCGAGTTCGACGTCATTTAACCTTGATCGCCGAACGCCAACTTGAGCGGTCCCAGAAACGCTGCTCTGATACCAACTTGTCACGGGGTCGTTTTTCGCTCGACCGACCCGTGCGGCGCCTAGACGTGCCCAACGTCTAGGCAAGCTCTTTTGAGCGCTTTGCGGAAGCTTGCTTATGCCACTTTTCGTATGCCACAACTTTTGGGACGCACGGTCCCGAGCGGACGCTTCTTCGGTGGAGGCGTTTGTGAACAAACGGGCACCTCGGCGTAACGCTCGATCGCTTGGGACGCTCTTTTGTGGGTTGCCACCCCACGCTTGAGGCACGATGCTAGATTTAGGGAAGCTTGAAATCTTTGTTGAGTAAATAGGAATGATTACAACGCTTCGGGGGAGGACTAGCGGGTCTCCCCTACTATACCACCGTTTCGGGTGGTAGAATTGCGACGTGTGATGTGGAGGACCATCTCCGGGGGTGCACTTTTCAGGAGTGCAAATTACAAAACTGCCACCATCACACTTAGAAAATAAACTAAGTACAAAAGTGAGCTGAAAAGGAAATACATCATAAGATAACTCGACGTGCCCCGGGGAGAAGCCCCCGGGACACTTGCACATCTCACAGTTTTATCTTCTGATCCTTAACACATGTACATTTTCTGCAAAGTACACTTTCATGGCAATGGATATAAATGAAAGAGGAGCTGGACAACATATTTGTATTTCCCTCTGTGAAAGAGGAGTGAGAGGGCATGTTATCAAAGATGATAAAAAAATACCTTAGGGTTTGGTTGCCTATGAATATATAACTTCACAAGATGAATTTGTGAAACAATTAACATGCACAATGAGCTAATTGGGTCCTATTATTATTACTATTATTGAAACATTTGTATTTCTCTTCAGCTGTGTGCTATTATCATCATTATTTTTTTTTTCTGAAGGAACTGCTTGCTATATTATGACATGTCATCTCAAACTTCAGTAGTGAAAACTTTTCACTTTGACCTTTCTTATGAACCTACTCCTTGTCCGTCTCACAAAATTTTCTAGATCCTTACACCAGTACATGTTTTTGCACCGTGCAATTTCGTGCAATGGATATAAATGAAAACTGATGGAAATAAATAATGACGAGAGTTTCAGAATTGTGGTGAAAATGCAGACTATTGTGGTGAAAATGCAAATGGGAAATAAAAGTATTTGAAATCTTTGTTCTCACTTTATATGGTATCATCCAGACTATTTGACCCAAGTGAACTAGTTATTAGTAAAGTAATTCATTACGTGTAGCCTGATGATTGTTGACAAATGAGTTTACAACAACAACAACAACAACAAAGCCTTATCCCACTAGGTGGGGTCGGCTTACAAATGAGTTTATAATATGAAAATATAATCTAATTGGGTTTATACTCATACGAAGTTTGAATCTAGGTTCTTCACACACAATGAGCGGAAGAGTTATATTAGTCATTGGTTCAGTTGCATATGACAACCCTTTTCTTTTCATGTAATTAAATTAAAATATGAATGTCTGATTTTTTAATGTGGTAAAAGGTGAAGGGTTATACCCATGTCTTTCTAGTTTTTGCTAAGCTTTGGTCTTCTTTGGAACAGTGAAAAAAAATGCAAATAGTATTTTCTACATGACCAATATAACTGAATGTTTTTTGGTGTGTGCAGGTAAGAGGTGTAAAGCCTCTATCACTTCCTGAAATGGCAAACTTATTTACCAGCCTTCATTTGGCAGTTACTCCTGGACTCGTGAGCTATAAAATTCTTTGGCTTCTCTATTTTACTCTATTTTTTGTGAGCATGCATTGACAGATTAATTTACCAGGATACAAATCCAAATAATCTGGTTGCCAGCACTTCATTTTGTTCAGAAACTACCAGGACCATGATTTGTTTGGTAAGGAAGAAATTATCTACGATATACATTAAATCCATAGTTTTGCTTATATGTAAGTGTTTCTCCAGGTGTCTGTGAGTTACCTCTTCTTTTTATTAGAGAGTGGAGGTGGGATAGTATCTTTTTGTGGGTATACACACTCACTAGGGACCTGCTTTTCATATCTTGTGGTTTCATACTCACTTGTACATCCAAAATATTTTGGTTCTTATGATTAATAATTAATACAAATGGGATGATCACACAAATGAAGGCTGTTAAATGGTTGTGAAATGGATGTGAAATTTTCTTAAAAAATAATGGATGTGATTGTTCTTTTACTTGTGTATCAGGACTAGCACTAGTAACACACCTGCACACACACTTCTTTTAGATAGTTATGCATTTTTATTTCCTCATTTTTTTCTTGAGAGAAGAGGTTTACCTTTGTGGCAGTTTAATATAATCTTGTTGAACGGTCACTAGTTGTCTTCTAAACTACTTATTTTCTTTCTTTATTGCTGTCCTTTCGTTTTAAAATTTTGGAAGTAGAAAGTGAAACAAAAAGAAATGGACCTACATATATACATGGATAACAACTACAACCTGGTGGTCATCCTTTTCTCCATCTCCTCAAGAATGGGTGGTGGTGGTGGTGGTGGTGGTGGTGGTGGTGGGGGGGGGGGGGGGGGGGGGGGGAGAGAAGAAATGGGACTTCAATAATTTTGCGTTGTTACCTTTGATTATGCTTTCTCAGTGATTGATATTTTTTATTCTCATTAACTTGTGTGTGATAGCTCCTTTTCCGAAGTGCCCTAGTTCTACTATTTTGAGAGTAGATTGTAGTTTGAGATAACTCATTCTTGCATTGACTAGTTGATTGACCATGTTATGAAAGGAATTTTTTATAGATCTTGTGATGCTTCTGTTTTGCATAGCTGTCTGTTTTCACTTCTAGGCATCTCACTCATCTTATATTTAACTATGCTTCCAGATTAGAGTTGAAACTGATCCATCAGATAGAACACAGCTTCGGATAACTTTAGCATCTGGGGATCCGACATTGACGTTTGAGTATGTCTCTCTTGGGTTTGCATTTCAGTTTAGGCCAACCAAAGGTTACTTACATAAGAGTTTTCTACAACAGGTTGAAGGAGCTAATCAAGGAACATTTAATCAACATTCCTGTACCGTCACCATCACCTGTTGTGGCTCCACCACAACCACAGTCACCAGTTACTCCTCCGAGCTATAACGATCCTGGTGCTATGCTTGCTGGGCTACTTTGAGATCATAGGTTGCCGCACATAGATATTCTTTTTCAACTTTATGAGTGAATGCCCTTAACCTCATGGAGGAGAAGATTCATGTGAAAGAAGAGTTCACTGCAAGGGCTGGCCAGGGTGGTGGCAAACTCATTGTAATCAGCATAGCATCTCACATGATTTTCTCCAAGTTGGTATTCTTTGGGGTTTTCGTCTCGAGCCCCTGGCGAGGTATTGGAAAAGTGTGTAACCTTTGCTTCTTCACTTATTTTTTTAGCAATACACTTCTGTTCTATGGGATCTGGTTGAGCGGTTTCCCGAGTGGTGGATTCGATGTATTGAATAAATATAGAGCAAAAGTTTAGTAAGTGATTTTGTTCGTAGATAATTCTATAATATCAATGTGTCATCTTCTGGCACATGATGATGGCATTGTTGTGAGGAAGAATTTTTTTTGTTTATTATTTTGGAAAGCACATTCAGAGGGAACTTATTTAGTACTTCAGATCTGATTTAGTTCCATACGAGTTCTAGCTATTTCTTCTTCTAGAAGAGGGCTAACGTATTTGGGGCTCCATTTATGCTCGTCAACAAACTTTCATGAGTGGTAGGTTCAGTATGATCTGGAATGATCGGCACAATAAAAAAAAGGTTTGATCTCGGTTTGAATTGAGGATCAAGATTGGGACATGCCTGTTACTTTTTTTATATTTTTTTAAACAACAACAACAAAGCCTTATCTCACTAGGTGGAGTCGGCTACATGGATCATACGACGTCATTCCGCTCTATTAGTAATCAAACCTTTCGATATATTATTCACCAATAGATCTTGCTCTATTAATTCGTCAAGTGTCCGCCTTGGCCTCCCTCTCCCTCTTTTAATCGGACTCCAGATTATTTGATCTACTCTTCTTACTGGCGCATCCTGAACATGATCAAATCACCTCAAACGATTTTCTACTATTTTTTCACTAATAGGAGCCACTCCGATTCGTTCACGTATATGGTTATTTTTAATCTTATCTAAACTTGTATGACCACACATTCATCTCAACATCCTCATTTCGGTTACCCCCATTATATTTTTTTAAAGTACAAAAAAAATTGAAGAAACACGTAACTAAAAGAACATAATAAAAATAATTAAATTGTAACAAACACAATGGTGATTATGTGAAAATTACATTAGTTAAGATAATTTAATTTTGCATGATCTATAAATAAAATAGAAAATAAAAGAGAAACTTTTTTCTTCTATAACATTACTCATTTTGTTGTTGAGATGTAACATGTAAAAAAAAAACAGTTCCTCTTATGTTGGAGTCAAATGGTTCTCGCTCAGTAATCTCATTTATTTGTTGGCAATTCTATTTATATTATAATGGTTTTTTTGTGTCTGGGGTGTGGAACTTTTTCTCTATCTTTATGATATTATGTCATTATGTGACTTGACTCCCTGTTTGTTGGTTGCAAATATTAGAAGCAAGCATTGGTATCTCCTGTTATTCTTCCTTTATTGCATTTAAGCTTACTGGTACTGTTAACATGACAATTGAAACGATCAGTGTTTACTGAATTTTATTTAAATATTCAACAAGAATGATTTGCCCTTGGTAATGTCATGAATGAGTAATCAGAAATTACTTGGCGGATTGAAATTATTGGGTGTTTGTTAAGAGAAAAGAATGTGTAGACCTCAAAATGTCGATTCACCATTGGATGAATTTCAAGTTGTTGTTGACATTAACAGTAGCTTACCTTTTTTTTATGACATCGTTTGTCAACACCCGTAGTTGGACTTTTACCCAGTGGTGGATTCACTGTGTTAATCTATTGGTTTATGCAATCCCTATCCATTCATATACTTTGTTAATAATGCATGGAATTCTATCCCAATTATAAATTGATTATCCCCATGACACTCCAAAATAAAATGTGCACTTGCACTATGGGTCGTTTGATAGAGGAACATTAAAAACATCTCTCTTGTTCTTAACTTTTCATTCAAACAATCTAAAAATATGTTGGTAGACCTCACATCAAAAATAAGAAAAAGTAAGGACACTTAGATTTTAGATCCACCTAAGAACAAAATATGTTTGGTACGAAAATATTGAGAGAACATTAGTTCTCGAGAACTAATTAATTTGATAGAAAAGTTTGGGTTGTTTGGATGAAAAAGTGTAATGATGATGATTTAAAAAGTTGATGTGATAGATAAGTTTTAGTGGGTGTTTGGATAAAAAAGGAGAACTAAGAATATAATTTATTATTTTATGAGGTATAAAATTATAATAAATAAGAATATATTGTTAATATTATATTTTACGTAAATTGTTATATTATTAATATTATTTTTATTTATTTTAATTAAATCTTTTAAATATTATTAATATTATAATTTACGTACATTTTAAGACAAATATAATATATATTTTTTAAAAAATAATTGAATAGTTTAATTAATAAAAAATTTATTAATTATTAGAACTAATTATTTTATAATTTTTAATTAATAACATTTAATAAATTATGTTATAATATTCCTAAGTTAATGTATTAATTTATTCTAAATTATATATGCATACATTATAAAATAATTAAAAAATAAATGAAATTAAAAAAGTCAAAGAATGTGGCGAAGAAGTTGAAAAAAAAGAAATGTTCTTGCCAAAAAGCTCTTGTCGAAGGCAAGAATTTTTTACGAGAACTTTTCATAAAAATTCTCGTCAAAATTACGTGACGGAAACATTTAAGAGTTGTTTGGAAATTTTTCGCGATGTTCTTACGAAAAATTCTCAACCAAACGCAACCTATAGGAATAAAATGGGGTTAAATGAATTTGTTCATGGAAGTTGCCAAATGGCTCCCATGGGTCTCATCGTTGGTCAACGAGTTTAGGAGGGTCGAGGGGAACCCTTTGGATCAAAACATTGTAAGATATGTGATTCGAAATTATTTATTTATTTTTATCATGAGATATATATTCTAATTTTAAGAGATTAAATTAGAATCTCAATCTGCTTGTAATTTTTATTATCTGTAAAGGAAGTTCTTATATAAATTTCTTAGTGATTCGAACAAAAAATAATTTGAATTGTAATTTTTTTTATTCTCATCTAATAAAATTTTACGTCTCCTTAAATTTCTCAATTTATTCTTTAGTGCATAATTTCTAAGAATCCTAACGTACTTAATTACTTTATCACTATGCTTTATTCTCATTTCCAGCACTGACATCTCACATTTTTTGTGGAGCCAACTAGATCAATTTTTTATTAGAGTACCAAATGGAGGCCTGGGTTTGGTATGATCGTTAAACGATGCGATATTTTACAAAATTAAAATTGAAACTCGATATAAGAATCGGACGTTATGTGAATCTTCGGATTCATCGGAACTAAAGCAGTGTCGCAGTCGTCCTTTTTTAAAAACTTTTTTTGTACGACGTTTTTTTCAAATCTTATTTTCTTTCAAATCTATTCACATATAATTGTTCTTACTTTCGAGCTCAAAATCCTGTAAGCAGTCGAGAAAAGGTAAATGGTTGCAGAATTATTTAAAGTTTAAACCATGAAGCCTCAAGTCTATTTAGTATCACACCAACACTGGTGCTAACTGCATTGCAGGTGTGGTCACCTGGAGGATTATATTACTTGTCATAAATGGATCCGAAATTTGCTCTTGGGGCGCTCCATTGGTGGTGGTGGTGGTGGTGTACCGTATTCACACCAGCATGCACCTCATGTTTCTGATTTTTTTTTTCCTTGGTACAATATGTTTTATCGTTTTCATTTCATCTTAAGAGCGAAGGTGTAAGGAATTTAAGATGGAGCTTCACATACCAGAAAGACAAGAAAGCTGAATAATCCAAGCTTTCAATAACTGGATGGGGCGATGTCCCACCTGGCCGATGCAATGCTTTTGTGGTTGCATTGATGTTCTAGTATTTAGGAGCCACAGTAATCATCTGCATAGTTGGATAATGTTCGTTTCGAGAGAAGGCAGCGATATTTCTAAAAAGTCGTGCCAATTGTCTAACTCGTGTGATGTTACTTAACGTACTGCCCAAGAGTTAAAAAGTCGATTCACCGTCAAACTTAATTAATTCGACATAAGTTGTCCTGCGTCGAATACATGCAAGTGAAATCTTTAACAAAAAACTTTTACAATCACATGAACTCAAACTTGAGACATTGCTTATGTAAGAAGGAACTTACCATTCCGTCCCAATCCCAAGAATAGGTTATTCTTTGTCCTGCGTTACTTTATACTTATCTTTCTTCTTCAACAACTCATGCATTGACTTCACGGTAGATTTCACCATTTTATTCTCTTTGGAACATGATAACACAGTCATTATTTGAATGTGGGAATTATCAGATAGTTGAATCCACAGTGCCGAACTGGCAGAACAAAAGGAATATGTCAGCTGCTTTCTTTAGCCACTGGAAAATAAGTTGGTTAAATTTACACGCAGAAAGTGTTTTTAACAGGGGTGCAAATCTTTCATTGTCGAATTGAGATTTTTTTTTCCTTCTTAGGGATCTTCACAGTTCTTTTTCCTTTCTACATCCGATTTAAGTGTTCCTTTAGTATCTGCCAAATTGTTTTTCAGCTTGTGAAAGTCAAATTAATTGCTTGTAGCATGTAACTAGGACCAGTTTGAAAATGAGCTCGAAAAAGGGTACAGTGATAGCTATCGATCTTTCGTTCAAGGCCAAAGGTGAGGGAATCTCTCTTTCCTTATCATGTTGACCTGGAGGGTGCGTAAGCTTCATCATGGTTTGGACCTTTTGCTGGTAATATTTCTGTCAAGTTGTATAGTGGGTTGGGCGGGCTGTGATTTTTATCAATATCTGTGATGTGAAGACTCGATGAGTAAGACATCATGAATTTTTTATTTGCTTCCTGACGTTTGTATTTTATTATTCCTTTTTTTTTATTAGGGCATGAGTAGTATCCTTCGTAAATCATAATGATGGGTGTTTGTAACAATTTTCTTTCCAGCAAGATTCATAGTTGGTGTGCATCTGTTTCTTGATGAGGTAATGTCATGCTTTGAAAGTTTTTTTAATATAGATCCGCCGATGTTTAGTATTATTGGCATCCCATTAAATCCATACGATAAATTTTTTTTATCAAATTGACATTGGGTAAAGAAGAATTGAGCAATATATAATTTGATATTTGGACAGAACGGCATATGATAAATTTTGATCAAAGGACATCAAGAGTGGAGTGATAAGTGATTCTTCTTGTTTAAAAAAAAGTCTCAAGTTCGAATCTCTATGAATATAAAAAATTCTTGTTAAAAACTTTATCTGTCATTATTAGATACACGATTTGAATGATCTTATCAGATTAATTGAGTTCGATAGTGAATCAATTTTTTAGTTGTGGTCAATGCGACCAATAATAATGTCGCGTCCCTTTCCAAGTACCGGGAAGTGGCTACCGAAAAGAATAATGGTTTCTAGGTTTTGATTTGCCCATATATTGATTGCATCTTTCTTTGTATTAGTCGAAGATGAAAACTGAGAGAACTTCACACATGTGAAAATTCATCGTTAGATTAAAGTTTAATAGCTTCTATTTATTTGGATTTAATGGGGTCATACGCTTGCTCACACCGTCCGATTAGATCAGAGGATGGGTGATAGACGTCGTCGAGCTTCATGGATGACCGAAGGCATCGGATCGCAGCGATTGTGGCTCTCCACGCTTGCAGTTGGCTACGGTCGAGCGAGGTAGAGAGGGTCGACAATACTTGTAGCCATCGAGGATGTGAGGCGACGATTGGAAAGTGTGGAAGAGAGGGGCAGACTCAGGGGCTCGGGTGCTCGCAGGAGGGCTCGATCGGGGATGCCGACGACAGCAACTTCATGGGGCGGCGACGAGGTGGATGTCGGATGGCGGATGACGGATTTGGGATGGCGACAACTCAGATCTGGAGAGAACCACAGATCGAGGATAGCGGACGACAGATCGAGGACTACGACACAGATCTCAAGAGGAGGCGCGTAGACACGAGCACGACGAGGACGACAGAGGGGAAGGGGAGAGGAGGTTGATCGGACAGCCGTCTGTCGCATCCTCCTCGTCGCGAGGGCATCGGCGTGCTCGACGACGTATATCGCACGGTTCAAGCCATCGTCTTCTTTGTTCATCCTCTTCTAGGTCCTTCCGTCGATTGCAGCCGTCGCCGTGCCTCACTCCGCCGATCGTAGTCACCGTCGCGCCCCCGCCTCTACCGATCGTAGTTGCCATCGCGTCCCCCTTCGTCGTCGCGCCCCGCTCCATCGATCATGCCAATCGTCCGATCTAATAGGACGATGGGCGAGCAGGTGTAGGAGTCATATGCTTGAGATGACATATGACCCATTAAATCCTATTTATTTAAGGTTTTTTCCATTGAACCCTCCTAAACTATGAATTTTTTCTGCGTCTACCCACTCTTTTGAATATTTCATTGACCCTCTTGAATTATATCGTCTTTTTCACTTAAGTCCATCCGTCAACCTCTGTCAACTTTTTCGTTAATTTTTATTTTTATTTATTAAATGGTTAAATTGTCCTTCCCTTGTATCATCTAATATTGAAAAATATAAAATAATATATTATAAAAAAAAGTTAGCAGAAGGGGGGATGCAGAAGAAGATCTAGGTCGGCTCCCTAGGTTTCCGCAATAGTCTCCGCTGGTGCACCGAGCACCTCAGATCCGGGAGCTGTGAAGGTACGCTTGAACCCAAGGAGAAGCCATGATGGAGGTGGCCGCTGTGGACAAGAAGGCGGAGAGAGAGGAGGCCACATCAGCCGATGGGAAGGCGGAGGTGGTGATGGGGCACGAGTGGCCTGTCAGTTGGTGTCGGTGCCGTCATCGGGAGGAGGAAGAGAGGAGGAAGTTCTTGCCGCTGCTACGGTGGATGACGAACAGCAATGAGATCACAATTTGGTCATTTTATAAATAAAAATTAATGAAAAAATTGACAGTGATTGACGGATAGACTTAAGTGAAAATGTGATATAATTCAAGAGGGGTCAGCAAAATATTCGAAAAACATTGATAGATGGAAAAAAATCATGGTTAGATTAAAGTTTAATAGCTTATATTTATTTGGATTTAATGGGGTCATACGCTTGCTCACACCGTCCGATTAGATCAGAGGGTGGGTGATAGACGTCGTCGAGCTTCATGGATGACCGAAGGCATCGGATCGCAGCGATTGTGGCTCTCCACACTTGTAGTTGGCTACGGTCGAGCGAGGTAGAGAGGGTCGACAATACTTGTAGCCATCGAGGATGTGAGGCGACGATTGGAAAGTGTGGAAGAGAGGGGCGAACTCAGGGGCTCGGGTGCTCGCAGGAGGGCTCGATTGGGGATGCCGACGACAGCAACTTCATGGGGCGGCGGCGAGGTGGATGTCGGATGGCGGATGACGGATTTGGGATGGCGACAACTCAGATCTGGAGAGAACCACAGATCGAGGATAGCGGACGACAGATCGAGGACTACGGCACATATCTCAAGAGGAGGCGCGTAGACACGAGCACGACGAGGATGACAGAGGGGAAGGGGAGAGGAGGTTGATCGGGCGGCCGTCTGTCGCATCCTCCTCGTCGCGAGGGCATCGGCGTGCTCGACGACGTATATCGCACGGTTCAAGCCATCGTCTTCTTTGTTCATCCTCTTCTAGGTCCTTCCGTCGATTGCAGCCATCGCCGTGCCTCGCTCCGCCGATCGTAGTCACCGTCGCGCCCCCGCCTCTACCGATCGTAGTTGCCATCGCGTCCCCCTTCGTCGTCGCGCCCCGCTCCATCGATCATGCCAATCGTCCGATCTAATAGGACGATGGGCGAGCAGGTGTAGGAGTCATATGCTTGAGATGGCATATGACCCATTAAATCCTATTTATTTAAGGTTTTTTCCATTGAATCCTCCTGAACTATGAATTTTTTCTGCGTCTACCCACTCTTTTGAATATTCCATTGACCCTCTTGAATTATATCGTCTTTTTCACTTAAGTCCATCCGTCAACCTCTGTCAACTTTTTCGTTAATTTTTATTTTTATTTATTAAATGGTTAAATTGTCCTTCCCTTGTATCATCTAATATTGAAAAATATAAAATAATATATTATAAAAAAAGTTAGCAGAAGGGGGGATGCAGAAGAAGATCTAGGTCAGCTCCCTAGGTTTCCGCAATAGTTTCCGCTGGTGCACCGAGCACCTCAGATCCGGGAGCTGTGAAGGTACGCTTGAACCCAAGGAGAAGCCATGATGGAGGTGGCCGCTGTGGACAAGAAGGCGGAGAGAGAGGAGGCCACATCAGCCAATGGGAAGGCGGAGGTGGTGATGGGGCACGAGTGGCCTGTCAGTTGGTGTCGGTGCCGACATCGGGAGGAGGAAGAGAGGAGGAAGTTCTTGCCGTTGCTACGGTGGATGACGAACATCAATGAGATCACAATTTAGTCATTTTATAAATAAAAATTAATGAAAAAATTGACAGTGATTGACGGATAGACTTAAGTGAAAATGTGATATAATTCAAGAGGGGTCAGCAAAATATTCGAAAAACATTGATAGATGGAAAAAAAATCATAATTCAGAGGGGATCTTTGTTTATGGCACACTTCTATATCTATCATCTGAACTTATTCATTTTCTTGCCTCCTTCAAATGTCCGATTGTCCATAGCGCCTGTACAATCGTATTGCTTATGCGACTGTGGCTTATTCACTTTGTTCATGTAATATTTTTTAAAAGATATTTTTATCAGTTTTCTTTGTTTCAAGGCCTTCTTTTATTAAATTAAAAAAAAAGGTGGTTCATCCGTGGGACCTTGAGGTCTGCGCCAATGAGAAGCCGTCGTCTGGGACAACCGTATTTGAGCAGGGACAGCAGGATCACGCCACGCCCTCGTCACCGTTCTGCAGTATGTACGTATACTACAGTACATAACCTTTCTGCTGCTTGTTTCATCTTTTCCTCGGCTATTTTAAAAAATTAAAATGATTTCGTAGCAGCGTTGGAAGCAGTGCAAGATCTTGTCTGGTGGATTGGTCGGTTTGATTTGATTTGATTTGATATGATATGATTTATTAACAATGCAGGGAAATGGCCTCTGGATTCTGGAATGGCCGCTGTCCAAATGGCACCAGAACTATCAATTAACCATGAAACTTTAGTACCGGTCATGCATGGGATTGGGGAGGGTAAATGAGATGTAGGCACTGAAAAATAAGACTATAATTATTATTTTTACAAGGTCAAAATTGCTTTAAAAATATATTAATTTTTTAAGAAAAAAAGTCATAGTTAAGTTGACGTATATTTCAACTCTTATGTATCGGTAGGAAGAAAATGGAATGGAACTTTGCGCAATCATTAGTATTTTAATCTATTTTTTCATAAGAAGAAAACATCATTTTTTTAGAAAAAATTATAGATTTATCAGAATTTTAAATTTAGAACCTGTTTAAGTAAAAGAATAATTATTTTTCAAAATAAACAAGAATACATATTGTAACTTGGAATTGTGCATTAATGTTCGACAGCTGAAAAGGAAGTATTATTATGCAAAGCTTTGTAGAACAATCAATGCATCATTATTATGGTCACAACTTTCTTTTTTTTTTTCCAGAATGCAATTTTTGCGCTCAGTCTTCGTCCCCTCGGACAGCAATGCATCACATCTCGTGCATCAATCCCATAATTCAAATCATTAATACTTGAAATAAATTCAATATATATAAATGACATTGATAATTTTTTTAAAAAAATAAAAATTTATCTTTAAAGTTTAAATAATTTTTTAAGATATAAAAGATCATCCTAATTTTTTCTGAAAAAAAAATCGACCTCGATGGTCTAAGTTTATTTTCGGATTGAAGACGTATTTTAAAATAATATTTTTTAAAAAATTATATACATCAAATATATCACGCAGTAGGGGTGTAAAAAGAACTTACCCATCTAAAAAATCTAACCAAATTGAAAAAATTGATTCGAAAAATTCATAAATTCAGACTCCAATTAAAAATTAGGTTGATCTTTTAGAATAGTTAAAATCACTCGTTTAAATTAGAACTCTTAACAAAAAAATTCGGAGGGCTCAATCCAAACCAAAGATATTATACAAAATATTATCTCAACTTTTAAATAATATTTCATAATTTTACATTTTTTTACTCATATTTATTAGATTAAATATATTGTTGACTTATTATCTTATAGTTAATATTGAATATCATCAAGTTATTAATATATTTTAATGAAATTTATATAAAATTGACTATAATAATTTAAATTATAATGTGATAGTTTAGTTTCTTTGTGAACTAACAATTAAATATTATTTTTTAAAATATAGTTTGTAATGTATTTAATGTTTATTATTTTATTTTAAAAAATATTTTTTAAGTAGGTTTCTTATTCGAAAAAATTGAGACCACCTAGGTCGATTTTTTTTCTCCGAAAAAAATTAGTCTTTTACGTAATAAAAAATCATCTGAAATTTAAAGGTTATTTTTTTTTACGTAAAAATTATTCGACCCGAACAACTTTCACTCATATCATGAATCTGTTTAAAAAAACCAAATTTAACTATTTAACATAAATAAAATAAAATAACATTATTACATTAAAATTGAAAATATTTTAGTTAATGGTGTGCAAACTTTATTAAAATATATTAATAGCTAATAAATTTGAGTAAGAGAAATGATAAAACTATGAAATATTATTTAAAAGTTGAACTTATAGTTTAACTTTAGTAAATTTAAAAACGTATTTAGTTCGGATTGGTCCCCTTCGATCTTTTTTATATAGAGCCATAATTTAAATGAGTGATTTTATTTATTCCTAAGAATTAACCTATTTTTAATCGGGGTTTATATTTAAATTTTTTTGGAACCACTTTGTTCGATTTGGATTGATTTTTTACTTACGGTCTTACACCCCCTACCGCTAGCCACATATCAATATGCATGTACTACTAATTATTATTATTTAATTTAATGAAAAAAGGCTCCACGAAAGATGGATTGGGGGGTGCAACGTAACGTGTTTGTAGCTTGACGACTCAGTAAATGTCGTAGGGCTCACCGGCGACTAAGCAGTCGATCTGTGCAGCGAGCGATGTTTGACAGTGAACCATCACATGGCGATCCCTTTCTACTTTTCCATCTTGCATTACTGCTCCTTTTTCTTTTTTTTTTTCCTTTTCCCTATCCGACGTTTTCTTGAATCTCCTATTTTTTTTTTCACTTTTTTTGGAGCGAGAGATGTGTATGTTAATATAATGGCATTTTTGTACCATAAATATTTAATATTTTGTTGCTAATTTAGAGAGATAAAAACAGAAACTCTGTTTGGCAACCGGAAGTTTCGTAAAGTTCTCCTGAATAAGTATGATTTAGTGATAAGAAATAAAAAAGTTAATTTGATAAAAAAATTAGATGTGATTGATTAATTTTAATAAATGATTGAATTAAAAATATGTATTATAAATATAGATTATAATATTGTTAAAAAATTATGTCAACAATTTTGTCAAAAAATTATTTAAATATAAAAAATCATTTTTAATTAATAAAATAATAAATAATATTATATTATTTATATTTTATATGTAATTAAATAATTTAATTTATATAAGAAAGGTTATAAAAGGAAATGATAAAGAAAAAAAGCTTGAAAAAACAAAGGTAAGAAAGTAAAAATGGTGGATCGACGACTTGAAATCAGGACCCTGATTCCAAGTATCGAGGTAGCCGTTTAAACAGTCGAGGACTGATTTCACTTCCCACAAACACCCCCACGTCGCCTATTAGACACGAAACGTAAATTAAAATTAAAATACAAACCTACTACCACACACAGACAGACCCAATCACCACCAGCGGCGACATGTAGTTATTGAATCCGTCCTTTTTTTTTCTTTTTCTTTTTTTTTTTTGGCTTTGCTTCGTCGGTTTAAAGGAAAAGTCCTCACAATTCGTGGTTTCCTCCTTATTCTATCAACTAATAATGGTATTTGAAGAGGTTAATCACTCTACCTAAACCGTGAGAAATTATCATAACGTTGCGTTAAGCAAATATACTTCGTGCAAAACAAGATGATAGATTTTATTTCGTATAATTATTCTGTCTAAAAAAGCTTGCTACTATAATTTCTGGAAATCAACGAGAAATTTAACGAGCGCATTCAATTTGTTTTAACTTCTTCCTTCTCTAATTTATTGTGTTTTTTTTTTTAAATTTTTTTGTCATATTTGAATTTATCAAGAAAAAAAATATTTATGATTTTAGGAGCAAGAAAGAACAAATGAAGAAGCTATTGGATCAAAAGCTGACGGAGATACATAAAACACACATACTGCATAATTAAATTTACAAACTTAGTCATGCACGGCAGCATACGTAGACGGATACGTCAAGCTCGGCGCATGTATTCGACTGTATACGGTCGCTCGTCCGGTCACGGCGCGCTGATGAGGTCGTGGCGGAGGCCGGCGGACGACAGCATGGCCCGCGCCAGAGCGAGCTGGTCGGAGAGGGCCTTGACGCGGAGGTGGTACTGCCGGGCGTGCTCCACCGCCTCCGCCTCCAGCTCGGTGAACTCGCCGCAGAGCCGCTCCTCCGCCTCCTCCACGAGGCGCAGCCGCTCCCTCGTGCGCTCCAGCTCCCGCAGCGCCCCCTCCTCCCGCTCCTTCCGCTCCCTCACCTCCCGCTCCAGCTCGGCGTTCCGCCGCCGCAGCTCCTCGAGCTCCCTGATCGTCTGCGCCACCGCCGTGGCCGCCATGGGGATCGTCGTCGTCGGGGGAAGGAGAGATGGGACGGAGGTCGACGTCGATGCTCTTTCGCTCGTCCGCGCGGATCAAACGGGGCACCGGTCCGCTTCCGCCGGAGGACCCTGCGATGGGGGTTCTTATAGGGAGATTTGAGGTGTGTCCAGGTTCAATGCACCGCTGGGGCCTCGACGCTGCAGGTGACGCCATTTGCAAGAATCTTATTTGAGGCATTCGTGACAGCGTCAGGTGCTTCGCGTTTCCCCAATATTTTTACTTTTCTTTGACCCGAACGATATATGTAAAATATACATAATAGGAAATAATTGTGAATATATAAATGGAAAAATGTTTTTAAATTTGTTACAAAAATAAATGAAAAGTTCGTAATGGATATTAATTTGGTACGTTTTCATTACGAGAATATCTCACATTTCATTTTAATGAATTTAGAACTCTTATTAAAGTTTAAATCATATTATAGTCAGCATATTTTAATCAACGACAACGGAAAAGAGAAAATAGATAATGATTAGAACACATAGATAATTCACAACCATTTTGTATGGATAATTAAAATGTTTATGATTAATAGGTTAAGTTAAGATTGAAATACTCATAGTGTTTCTTTGTAATTAATTATTTTAATCAATAAAATACGTATATAGAGAGAGGAGAATATTAGGGTGCTATCAGACTTTCACTATGCCTCCGCTTTCGAGGCAATTTGATTTGAGATGGAGAACCAAGATTTGTGTGCGCCAGTTTGCAGCGGTTCAAACTTTCGATTCGCCGGATGTTCGACTAGTTCAAAGCACCTTGGATCTTCAGTCTCCCCTCCAATAGTGGCGACATGAACTCCATCTCTCCCTCGCAATGTTCGCCGCTTGTTGAGCTCTGTTCAAACTTTGTTCGCTGCGCCCCAAGCTTTGTTCACGCGTATCATTCGTCGCTCACCGAGCTCGCGTCGCGAATATCCAGATCTCCATTGTGCATATTCAAATTTGCTCGCATCGTGTAGAGAAAGGCGAAGGATCTGAATGCATATCTAGATTCGCTGGCTCAATCACCGCCGCCCTATGCCCTTTTTTGCAAATCGGTCGCTCTTCGCTCGTCGTCACTCTCTACCCTCCCACGACAAGAAATTTGTCGATTAGTGACTCATACATGCGGTGCTAACTCACCCTTCGCTAGCCATCCTAGGCTCTTCGTCCGCTGCTTGCAACTCCCTTCGATCATCATCCTCCCATTCGTCGAATCGTGTGTCAACTCTTCGAATCACGTCCGCCCTGCACCCAAAATTGATGCACATAAATCTTGTCCCTCTGTTTCAAATTGGACGATCTTGAAAGCAGGGGCGCAAATGCTAAAGTGATAGCATACTAATATTTCTCATGTATATATAATACAGGATTTAATGTACTTTCAACGCATCTTTCGCTTTGAAGGGATGCTGATCGAATCTCAATCGTTGATTAATTGATCAACGATTGATATAATTGATATTTTTAAATGATGAAATTTAATCACTTTTGATAAGATCCATTAATCAGTGGATCAACGATTGAGATGCGCTCAACATCCCTCAAGAGCGGAATGTACTCTAGAAGTATATGATCTTCCATGGTTAAATTAAGAGTACACTGTTTGGTGAATACCACTAACTACTTAATTACATTCTGACGCGTGTTCGAACTGAGGGCTTAGGATGACGACTGAACCAATAATTTGGCCAAGATGATGAAGTGATAATAATAAATGAAGACTAAAGTTAAATGATATGTTATCTCGTTTCATTAACTGACCTTAACCTTGATAATATATACATATCACAAGGTAAATATAAAAAAATGGTAAATAGTAACTAACCTAAGAATTTAGCTTAATCTAGGGTGGCCAGATCCCTTATTATCCTTAACTAATTCCAAACGAGGTATAAATTCCGGCGACGGATCGACGATGACTTGCATCCCACTTATTGGTTGGGGATAAACATATTTGAACGTTTAGAAAATTTTATGCAAATTACGTAGCTATTTCTTTTAAAAAAATTGTTCTGGCTAATAGGAAGTGGACGACTATATGATCATGATTTTTTAAAAGAATATTCCACCTTAATCGGGAGATTCTCCAATTGTTGTTCAAAGATAATTCTGGTTATTTTTCAATATATATAGCACATGATAGCATGACTCTTTTTTCTCAAAAAAAAAAAAATCATCTTGCCTTACTAGAACTATAAACTTTTTCTGCGTCTATTGTAACTTTTAAATTTTTCGCTGACCTTCCTTAAACTATGTTATTTTTTTCGTCAACTTTTATTAACTTTTTTTATTAATTTTCATTATTTTAATTTATGAAATGACTAAATTGCCCTTGCACAATTCAGATAAGTGAGCTCTACTTTTCTTTGTTGACCTAGATGCACGAGGCAATTGGATTATTTCATAAATAAAAATAAAAAAATTAATAAAAATTGACGGATAGATCTAAGTGAAAAAGGTAGCATAAACTCCCCAGCGAAAAATATGAAAATCGTGAGTAGATGTTAAAAAAGTTCATAATTCAAAGAAGATTAAAAGAAATAACCCCAAAAAAGAAACTCGTTACATTAACTTATTTAGCAAATTGATTTATTTTCCCTTTTCTTGGATATTATAAACGAGACCTGAGCTTGAAAGAAATATAGCAAACGAACAAAATAACGACGTGACTCTGCCTGCATATGCGAACGAATTATTGGTAGTTCACTGATCGATGGTGGGCACCAGGAAAAGTAGTTGATGAAGCCTACTCACCAGTACCACTCAAAAATTTTTTTTTTTCAATCTTGATGTTTGAAATATGGGTAAAAGTAGTTGGGGGTCCGATGTGGATCGATTTTTAAAATTTTAGAAATCATTCTGAAATTATTTTGAAAAAATAAAAACACGATATTTTTGAGTGATTTTTTTGAAACCTACTTTTATATAATTATATTTTAAAATATATTTAATAACTTAAAAATAATATAAAAATATTTAATTTTATATTAAATATAAAATATACAATTAAAATTTTAAAGCGATTAAATTAGAGTTTAATAATGTGATAGAAAAGTATGAAGTTTTATACAAAAAAAATATTTTATCTATAATAAAAGAATTAATAACATATCTATTAATTATATAAATAAAAAAATCATAAATAATAAACGGATTTCATGGGCTCTTACGATTTTTTCGAGTGGAACGTTAATTTTAACGGATGGATTTTAATTTATTAAAAATCATCCTAAATCATATTCGAACTCCTATTTTTTAATTTTTTTGATTCGATTTTTTTGGATCGAATGAATTTTTCATATTAGTCGAATTTTTCTTACGCTCCTAGTTTGAGAAGCGATAGTTATTACTTAATTTGTGATGTAAAAAAGTGTACTATTCATATGTTAGAAATCGTTCAATACTAATTTAATTATATCACTTTTGGTGAAATTCGTAGGTAAAGTTTTTTTACATTTAAATTATTGATAGATCACTGATTGATGATGGCCACCAGAAAAAGTAGTTGGCGGAGCCACTATACCATTCAATGAAAACTTTTTTTTTGTTTTTTTAAGTCAATTTTTTATGTGTGAAAAGTGATGCCGATAATTTAATTTATAGCATTAAAAAGTACGTTATTCATATATTAAAAATTAATTAATATCAAATTTAATTAATTCGATTCATTCCGTCTCATATATTTGATAGAGCTCCAAATCAAAATTTTATGCATTTGTAAATGTTTGAGCTCGTGACAGGAGGGCCCTTACCACTCCATCGAACCAACTGTCTAGGTGAAAAGTTTGTTTTTTTCCTTGGGATGAAAGTTTACGTCCTTGTCGACGTAGCGTGGAAGCAGAAGTTACGTTCAAATGTGGGATGTATTACAAGTTGAATTCTATTAATTATTTAGGGTTATTTTCTTAATCATCCTTAAACTATCATAATTTTTTCAAATCTAGTTCTAAACTGCGAACTTTATTTTTTGGATCATTAAACTATTGCGATTTTTTCAATATAATCATTCCGTCCAATTCCGTTAACTTTTCGATTATCTTTGATTTTTCACATTTATGAAAAGTAAAAAATGCCCTTACGTTAAAAAAAATCTCTCCCTACGCACACACCGGCACAAGGAGAGAGAGAAGAGGGGACCCTGTGCATACGCCGACGAAAGTTGGCCCCCCTCTCCTCTCCGTGCCACGACGCCCTTGTGCACACGTTGGCACAGGGAGAGGGGGGAGGGGGTGTCGCCCCCCTCGACCTTCGTCTTCCTGGACGAAGGTCGCCGGGGCGACCCCCTTCCTCTCCCTGCATCGGCATCCTTGCGCATACGCTGGCGTAGGATCCCCCCCTCCACCCCCCACCCCCGACCATCGTCTCGTCGGACGAAGGTCGGGGGGCGACCCCCATCCCCTCTCCTCTCCCTACCCCGCTCGACCTTCGTCCCTACGCAGACGTCGGCACGGGGGGCCTCCACCTTCGTTCGACGTCCCCCCCTCTCTGCGAATAAGATTTTTTTTCGTGTAAGGGCATTTTCAACTTTTCACAAATGTGAAAAATCAAAGATAATCGAAAAGTTGACGGAATTGGATGGAATGATCAAATTAGAAAAATCGTAATAGTTTAAGGACCCAAAAAATGAAATTCGTAGTTTATGGTTAGATCTAAAAAATCATGATAATTTAGTCGTGGTTAGAGAAAATAACCCAATTATTTAGATAGTCTGTTGGAGGGACCCATGAAACTCCTTCTCTTGGTCTTGGGTAAATATAAAAGTTGTCGAAGGAATAAAAAATATGAGTAATTGGTTTAATTATTTTGAAGAGTACGTAGTTTCACATTCATATTAAAATATTGGATATAATGCCTATGTGACACCTTAGGGCATCGCAGCATGTGACGATGCTCTTGGAGAGTCGGATCGCGATCCGACTCTCCAAGAGCATCGTCGATCCGACATCCGATGCTCCCTCTTCCTCTTTTTTTCATTCATTCCATTTTTTTGTGGAATTTGGTACACCACACACCACTTCCTCTTCTTTCACTCCTCCGACCCAAACATCCGTCGGAGTCATGATGAAATTTGCCACCGGCGACGACGATCAAGTAGTGCCTCTTCTTCCACACCACCTCAGGCGGTCGCCTATGTCGTTGCCTTTGAAAAATATCCATCGACGGCCGCCTATGTATTCCTCCCTGTCTACCGCCGACGGTGCAACTATTCATCCTCCTACATGATGCAAATCCCTCATATCTTCCTCCCCGTCTATCGTTGACCCTTCATCCTCACCCATGACGTCGATGGCACAATTACTCATCCTCCTCCGATGGCGCCGATGACACGAATTCTCAATCGCACCATCAAGCACCTCAACATCGACGCCTCCGTGCCTTCCCTCCGATTTTGGCCTCAATCAATGTCATCTCCAACACCAACCATGGTCGCCCCTTGGTTCTACACTGATGGCTGACGTTGGGAGGCACAACACATTAAATCTAATCACTCACCGAAGAAGAGAAGAATCGGCCTCCGCCAACTTCAGCCGGTTCACGCGCACTCGCGGGATCCACCATCGGATTGCGATCCGATGCTCCTGGACGCGACGTCGCACGCACATTATATCCTATAATATTTTATCGCTAAACAATACAATGTTTACATGAGGTAAAATGTTTTAAATGGCAGCTATGCACTTGTCTTTCTCGTTTGGTGAAACAACAACCGAATAGGAAAAGAAACAACAACAACCTTGTCTTTCTCGTTTTCTTCTTTGTTTTTTTAATCAAAGAACATAACTTGATATTAAGCAATATTCTTTCCCTTCTTGTTAAACCTTTTTTTTTTTTTTGCTATGAAAGAGGACAAGAGACTTCTATGTAAAAGATAAATTTAAAACTAAATGAGTACATAGCTTCAAATGATAAAAATTAAATTCAATATCATTTAATTTAAGTTGAAAATGTGTCGGCATGCAATACACCACGGCTCTTCTCACCGCAATTACACGGTTTGATGTATTAAAATGCAGGAAATGGCCTTTGGGTTTTGAATGATGTCCAAATGGCATGAGAACTAGTAATAAGGCAATTAATCATGTAATTTAATTTGGCTCATGGGGATGGTAAATGGTTTAGAACTTCTTGGATATGTACTCACTGAAATATTTTATACATACATATATATATAAAAGATTATTAACTATTTTTTTACATGGTCAAATAATATGTAAAACATGTTTTCTACCAAGCATTAATTCATAAATTATTAATATAAAAAAACATAGCTAAGTTAACGTATATTTCACTCTCACTATTACAAAAATATTGATTACCGACGGTCCGGACCGTTGGTAATCAGCTTCAAAACCGTCGGCAACGTAATTACCGATAATTTTTTAGTCGGAATCGATCCGTCGGAAAAATGCTCGTCGCAAATCGATTTGCGACGATCGAAAAAAATTCGTCGAAAATATCGATGGTCAGAATCGTCGGTAAAAGCCCCGGCGGTTGGAACCGTCGTAAGTTCCGACGGTCGCAACCGCCGGAAAGGGCCGGCGGTTCGAACCGTCGCAAGTTTCTGACGTTAGCAACTGCCGGAAAAAGCCGGCGGTTCGAACCATCGTAACTTTTCGACGGTCGGAACTGTCAAAACTTTCGACGGTCGTCGGAACCGTCGATCTTTCGGCGGTCGCAATCGTCGCAAAGAATTTTTTAAATATAAAAAAATTAGCGGCCGGATCGGGCCGCGGCCAGCTCCGGCCGCCCTCGGCCGCATGCCGATCGATCCAGCCGCTGGGGGCCGGATCCGGACTGCCAGGCGGTGAATCCGGCCGCCCGACGGCCGATCCTGCCGCGAGAGGCCAGATCAGCCGCTGGAGGTCGGATCCGCCGCTAGGCGGCCGGATCCGAACGCTAGGCGGCCGATCCGGCCGCCAGGAGGCTGGGGCCGGATCCGAACACTCACGGACGGATCCGGCCGCCAGCGGCGAGATTCGGCCGACAGCGGCCTCTGGCCGGAGAGAGAAAGAGAGAGAGACGCCGGCACGGGAGAGAAAGAAGGAGAGGAAGAATTCTTGGCCGGGGCATGCAATCTCCTTTTTGGCCGGCGCAGAAGAAGGTCGCCGACATCCGATGCGGGAGAGGGAGGCCGGCGCGAGAGGGTCACCGGCGTCCGGTGCGGGAGAAGGACGCGGGCCGGGAGAGGGAGGGAGAGAGGAGAGGAGGGAGAGAGAGAGGAGAGGAGGAAAAGATGAGAGAAAAAATATATATAAGGGGGAAAAGATGAGAGAAAGCAGGAAAAGAGAAAAAAAGTGGGATAACGAAATTTTAATTACCGATGATTTCGACCGTCGAAAACGTAAATATTAACTATTTTTATAATTATCGACGGTTGTGACCGTCGAAAAAATATTTAGTTATATATAATATTTATTTTTTATTTTACAGACGATTTGAACCGTCGGTAATTACGACGGTTTGTACCATCGCTAGTTATATTAATAAAATACTCTTTATATTATATTATTATACATTTACCGACGGTCATGATCATTGAAAATTGCGACGGATTTTGCGACGATTTGATATCCGTCGAAAATATCGACGTTCTTAATCGTCGAAAAATTAAATAATAATATAAAAAATACATAATTTAATTTTTTATTTCCGATGGTTACGAAAAAGTTAAATAATAATATAACAAATTACATAATTTATTTTTTATTTCTGACGGTCATGACCGTCGAAAAATCCGTCGGAAAAATTAAATAATAATATAATAAATTATATAATTTATTTTTTCGTTCACGACCGTCGGAAAATCCGTC
The DNA here is from genome assembly GCA_030549335.1 of Pontederia crassipes. Lineage (NCBI taxonomy): Eukaryota > Viridiplantae > Streptophyta > Magnoliopsida > Commelinales > Pontederiaceae > Pontederia > Pontederia crassipes. Next base: position 62,462,725 of record CM060196.1, on the reverse strand, counting down.
GGAAATTGCGACGGATGGGTATCCATCAGAAATATCGAGGTTCCTAACCTTCGAAAAATTAAATAATAATATAAATCATTTCCGACGGTTATAACCGTCGAAAAAGTCGTCGGAAACGAAACCGTCGAAAAATTCGTCGCAAATTGCGACGGATTTCGAACTGTCGGAAATTATCCATCAAAAAATCGCGATTTTCTTGTAGTGTCTTATGTATTTATATGAAGCAAATATATATATATATATATATATATGTATATATATATATATATATCATTAGCATTTTAGTCTAATTTTATCGAAAGAAAACCTCTTTTTTTGAAAAAAATTTATCAGAATTTAAAATTTATAATTGTCAACGTTATTATCGCAATTTATAATCGAGGGTTCATGTTTGAGCTTGGAATTGTGCATTATTTGATAACTGAAAAAGAATATATATTATGGTGCAAAGCTTGTAGAACAATCGATGCATTATTATTTTGGACACAGCTTTCTTTTTCCAGCATACAATTTGTGTTTCACTGGACAGTCTTCGTCCCCTCGGACAGAAATGCATCACATCTCATGGATCATTCCGGACTCAAAATCACTAATACTTCAATTATTTCAATATATAAAGGATTTTGATAGTTTTAAAAGTATTCTTTTTTTTACTTTCAAGCTCAAAACTTTAATAATTAATCAGATAATAAATAAAATTAATGTTGATAATATTTTGAATATTAATTCAATTATAAATTCTTAAATAATTGGTACAACAAAATCGTCCATCTCGTCAGGGTCGCTTTGAGGATAACATGCTTGAGAAGGTCTAGGTGAGATGCAAACATGCTTTAGAAGGTTTATGAGAGATGCAGAACATTGTCAAGGACTTGGAGGCGAAGCTTCTAGAGTTAAAAAAAATTATCCTCGTCACATAATAATTGAATACTTTTTTAGCCGATATTTTCTGCATATACTTTTTTTTGGGCTTTATCAGTCAATAATTAACATTTTTTTCTTACATAAGATGCAAAAGTAAAATAATTTTATAACTTCTTAATTAGATTGCGGAAGGAAATTAATCCTTTTCCTACTAGTCCTTCGAAGATGATCGAATAAATTAGACGATTAGTCCTCAACTTTGAGTTCTTTCAACTCGATCCCCCAACTTCTTTGTAATTAGAACGTTCGTCAACTTTAATTTTCTTGCACGATTAATTATCTTGACTGATAATAGTGAGTTTCTCGATTGTAGCATTTACATGGCCACCACATAAAATTTTCTCTTACATCCATGTCATATAAAAAATAAAATAATATTAAAAATTTAAAAAATGATCTGGTTGAAGTCGCCGGAGAGAGAGAGAGGGAGGAGGCGATGGCCCCCATCCGGTCCAGCGGAAAATGCCCCGTGACACTCGTGCCCCCTCCCTCTCCTGCACTGGCGAACGCGCGCGGAGGGGGGCATCTCCCCCCTCCCTCCTTCTCTCCGACGATTTCATCTAGATCATTTTTTTATTTTAAATATTATTTTTTTATTTTTTATATGATGTTGATGTGAGAGAAAATTTCACGTGACGATCATGTAAGCGATACAATCGAAAAATTCAGTATCACCGGTCAAGAAGATTAATTATGTAAGAAAATCAAAATTGACGAACGTTCTAATTACAAATTAAAATTGGGAGATCGATTTAAAAATGATTCAAAGTTAAAAAATTAATCGTATAATTTACTCAAAAATGATCTAACTTTCAATAATTTTATATTAATTTAAATAATATAATAACAAAGACTTTTAATGAGTCGATCCCCATGTTCAATTGCATCACTACGAATATCATCATCACACAGGCCGCATCCATATTTATTGATTCAACTATTTAATTGTCGCATATTGAACTCTGCCGTTGAATGACGGATCGATGAAGCCCAACAAAATGGACAATCTACCCTACTTTATCTTATCTAAATGTTCCCTTTTTATCTTATCTAACAGTACTTTTCTAATAATAACTATATACCGAGGGGTCCATCCATTCAGAAACGAAAGGAAAAGAAAAGCTCCGCGAAAGATGGAGGGCGTAACATAACACGTGTACGTGTTTGTAGCTTGACGGGTCAGTGAACGTCCTAGGGTTCTCTCACTGACCGACTGAACGGCGATGTGACAGTGAATGAAGTGAAAGGCCAACTTTTCCATCTCTGCATTGGACCGTTGCTCCTCTTCCATTTTTCTTCCCTACCCGTAGTTTATCTTTTCACCTTTTTTGGGGGGCTATAGATAAGAGAGTAGAATATGTTAATATAATGACATTTTTGTACCATATTACATATTTTCTTGCTAATTCAGAGAAATAGAAGCATAATAAAAAAACGAAACGACATGTTTTTGTGTATAACGTGGCGTTAAGAAAAACATTTTAGGGTAAAACGAAATGAAAACTTTTATTTTGTGTGATTATTGTGTTTAATGTATATCACCTCTTTGGCGTATCATGGTGTTACGTAATGTTACATTTAAGGGGTGTTATACTCATTAATTCATATATATATATATATTAATGTTATACCCATTATTATTACGTAAATATCTAGCTGTTTTTTACTAATAGGAGTTGACAACTACATGATCATAAACTTTTCAAAGAATTCTCCACCTTGGCAATTGTTGTCCGAAGATATTTCTAGTTATTTTCAGCATGAACTTTTTTCACAAAAAAAGAAAAGTCATTACTGTAACTTATTTAGCAAATTGATTTATTTACTTCTTTTTCTTGAATATTATAAACGAGACCTAAGCTCGAAAGAAATATAGCAAACCATATGGTTTCATCTTGTAGCCTTTATATGGGTTTAAATTATTGACGGATGACTGGTTGGCGATGTTAGCAATTGATGGAGACTCATCAATGAAGACTTTTTCCTTGGGGGTGTAGGTTTGCATGGCAACATCACCTCGTCCTTGTCGACGTAACGTGGAAGCAAAAGCGATCTTCAAATTATGCAAACGTTGCTATTGGCACGATCGGGAGTTGGGGCGGATTGGCTTTTAACTAAAGTCTCCTATTCCATTTCTGGAGTTATCATGCATCTTGTTGTTCGAGGAAAATATCAAATTAGTTAGAAAGGATGAAAGATCAATCTTTTGTTATTAGTGTCGCGTGAGTTTGATGCGCTGTCTTCGCTTTCGGTATATTAGGGTTGGCAATAAAAAAATGTTTAAATTGAGTTCTGAATGAATAAAAAATGGTCACAAGTTTAGAAGAAATAATAATAATAATAATAATAATAATAATAATAATAATAATAATAATAATAATAATAATAATAATAATAATAATAATAATAATAATAAGTCCTTGAATAGGGACAGCATCTCTTCCATCTTTTTATTCAATTAACTTTTTTTTCGATTGTTATGATCGTCCAACTCACGCGATGCTAAGAATTATGCGCACTAGTAACATATTAGAGTTTTGATATACTATCAAGCCTGACTAATCGAGTATTGTCCGAGGTAATACTCCTAATAGTAGAGGATGAAACTCCCGACAAAAATTCTTTGAGTTCACAGGATAAATCGAGATCTTGATTAAACGATGAAGATATGGAGTTGCTACACACTCTATCTTAATTCCCATTGATTTTTATTCATTTAATTTGGATAAGAAAAAGATTAATAAGAAGTTAAATATGATTGATAAAAATTTTATTTGGCTGAAAGATTTCTCCTTTTAAAGGAGGAAATCCATTTTATAACGTAAGGTCTTCTATCCTATGTTTCAACTTTCAAATTTAGGGAAGAAATAGGAAAAAAAATATGTTATTTTATAACTAAAATCTCAACATTATTGGGCCCATGGACCACGTTTAGGCCGTAAACCCCAAAAACGAAGAGCTTGGAAACGGTGGGGGGTATCGTGGGCTTCTTTAGCACAATTTCATGCCTTTTAATTTCCAATTTACGGCGATCCTCCGCTGTTGTTTAATTCAATGTTGCAATTAATTGTTAGGGATCTCTTTCCCTTGGGTGAACACAGAAAATGGTATCTCATATTAATTGTTTATTTTGAACCAAGGATGATTGATAAAATCATTGTGTACTAAATTTATTGGGTGCTAAAAGTCTATGTTTGATTTTCAGAATCACTAATTTGATTATTGATTTATTCATACCACTTTAATTCGAACATCGAATTTGTTGGATACTAATAATATTTGGTCGGAGGGATAAAATACAACTTATTAATTTAACTATTTTGAAGAGAATAAGCAATTTCACATTCTTACTAAAAATAGTTTATCGCTGAAGCGTCAAATGTTTATATGGGTAATATTTTGAATACCAACTATGCCCTTCTCTTTCTTGTTTGATGAACAAAAAACATATAATAGAAAAAGGTTTATTTTCCTCTTTATTTTTTTATTAAAAAACATAATTTGACATCAAGCAATATTCTTTATTTTTATATGTCAAACTATTTTTCTAAAAAGATAAATTAAAATTAAATGATTACATAACTCCAAATGATAAAGGGGGACATATTCGTCTAATGTTCTTTATTTTTATATGTCCAACTATTTTTCTTATTTTACAGATGATAATAAAGGATAAAATCCGAAGATGTGTATTTGAGTAAAAACAACATAAAACTGTTATAATTCGGAAATGGGCATAACCTTTATATATATTATAAAGAAAATATATTATGCGCCACGTGATGATCTTAATCTTATCGAACTTTGTTCATCTAGGGTGTGTTTGAATAAGAACTTTAGATTAGAATTTAGCTTAATTCTGTCAAACACACCAGATTTTTTATGTGACCCTCGTAAGAACTCAAGTTTCGATCAAACCAATAAGTTTTCAAAAAATGTTCTTAATGTTGGCAAGAACTATTTCTTTTTGTTTTTGGCTTGTAATGTATAGGTCTAAAAGTAGGTGGACCTACTTTTAGACCTATCTTTAGTATTAGTTTAATAATATATTTATTATATGTGTATATATATATTATATGTATATAATTAATTACATTATTATAAATTTGTGGAATAAATTTATTTAGGTTTAATAATAAATAAGTTTATTAATTATGTATTAAAAATTACTTAGTATTAATAAAATGAAAAATGCCATTATTATTTATTATAAAAAAAATTAATGTTTAAATATAGACGTGCACATTATACATCATAATAAAAGTTAACTAGTATAATATTAAAATAATTATTAATTAATAGTATAATAATATTAAATTATTAATTATGAGCTTCTAAATAAGTTGTAATTAAATAATTATTTTATAACATATGATGTCATTAACTAATATAATATTATACTTATTTATTTTTTACATTTAATTGAATTACTATTTGATATTATTTTTTATATTTCATTTGTTAGTTATTAATCAATTTACCTTAAATATTAATTTTCTTCTATCTAATTTACTAATTATAAAAATATTTTATATTTAATATAAACTTTATAAAATAATAAAATATATCTTTAGTTTTTACTTTTTTTATTCAAACACCTACTAAAACTTATCCGTCTAATCAATTTTTTTTTATTCTCCATCGTTACACTTTTTATCCAAACACCAAATCTAAACTTTTCTATCTAATCAATTAATTCTCAAAAATCAATAAGAACTTTAGTTCTCGCATCCAAACAAACCCCTAAGGACTGTTTGAATGCAAACTTTTAGTTCCAGAACAAAATTGAGATGACTCTGTTCCCATCAACTAATTCGGTGAGAACAAGAATGTTCTCGATGAGGGCAAGAATACAAATGCTCTCACCTTTTTTTGTTCTTGCAATTATTGCATGTCGGTCCCATGACTTAGTTTAAATGCTATTTGACTGCATCGTTGAGAACAAGCCTCTAATTCTTGTTATATCCCTCTACCAAACACCCCACTAGTGACATCATGTTTAACATACGTAATCAAATTATAATATATTTTCATGTTATTATTATCGAATATGACATTTTTTAAAAGATAGTGGCTTGAAAAAAGTTTGGGAATTTACATATTGACATTTTAATAATATACAATTTGGTTTTCAAGCCTCTCGAACCAAAACTGGTGTACATGAAATTTTACCATGAACTACAATAGTGATTGATCTCTTGACTAATTATCAAATGTGCACAACACACTTTTTCCCCTCAGGTAAAACTGATTAGAGATGTCTCTTACACATAAAAAAGAAAAACAGTCATCATTGATCTCTATTAGGGCATTGAGAATTACATAACACTCCTAAAAGAAGTAGGAGCTACCGACGGCGGCGACGGAGGCGGCCGGAGTGGCCGTCTCGGCAAGGAAATGATGGGCGGGTTGTGAGCCGGGGGAGGTGGTGCTGGTGCTCCTCGCTTCTTTAGACTCACTCCAAGATGGTCTTCAGAAAGTGTTTGCTGATGAAGAACATTGCTGCCAACTGATGATGATGCATCAAATGGATGTGATCTCAAGCAAAGGCAAGGCCTCACAGCAACCAGTCCAAGCATGCAAATGACGCCACATAGTAAAAAGGGCACAAACCCTCCTCTCATCTTTCTAGTTGCTGAATGATCAGATGGGCTTTCAGCTATCTCAACTTAATTATTCAAATTCTTAATGTGTTCCTTCTTATATGAAGGAATCGAATAGCTTAATTTTGATCACAAATGTGTATCCATAGTTGACTGATTTGATTTTTTTCCCTGGGTTGGGAAGGGGTCAAAGCACGAGAATTAGACTAAGTCTACTTTGGGTTTGTGTTCTAATCTAAGAACAAAAAAACAAATGAGAAGTATTTGTTTCACATGTGGGTTTGAAATTTCTTACATCTACGTACTTAAGAAAATGTCAATGGTCATTATGGAAGAATGATAAACTTTTAGCTTTCTCAGGGAGAGTAGTAGTCCAATTGCTATTATAGAGGAATGATAGAACTATATCGTTTTACTAATAATATTAATTTGTTTCTGTTAAAATTAATGCTATTAAGATTAGACTCCTAAGTCTATTATTTCAATATGTGCATTTGCAGTATAATATAGTGAACAGATTAGACTACAGAAATTCTGCTTTCCTAAGTTATGTCATATTTTGATTCCCTCTTATATATATATTTATATATATATATATATATATATATATATATTACATATATATATATATATATATATATATATATATATATATATATATTACAATTAGTTATTACACTTGATGTGCTCATCTCCCTCCTAGCTTGCAGTGCAACTTGGATGTGATCTCCTCAAGCTCTACTGAGATCACTAAAAAAATTGATATCAACTCCAACAAAAATTGACATAGCCATCCCACAAAGCTGGTTCCAGTGACTGGTCAGTTGATCTTTTTTGACATCAGAAGCAAGCAAACAAGAGGTACATAAATCTTAGGACATAAATAACAAGTTCTGAATAATGTGATTAGGCCACTAAGCTTTCAGTAGTTATTTTTGTAAGTCATTGAACTTTCTAAACATTTAAGTTTCAAAGTTTCTTTTGTTATTGCCATACTTCAATGTTTGATTGGGTCATACTTGCGGTAAATTTTTTGGGTGCCAATTCAAGTCTACGAAAGATTTTCGATGTTCAAAATTATTAACAATTAGCTAATCCAAAGTTGAAAAGATAGAGCAGGGAAAGTTAATTCTTTGATCAAGAGATGACTTCAAAACTTGAAATTACTAGTACACAACGAACACTTGAAACTCAGTCCTGCTAACCGACTGAGCTCATACTTGCTGTAATTTGTTACCTGGATGCACGTGCAAGCAATGGACATTTTGAAGGTGAACGTAAGACAACAGAAAAAAAAGGACCAGTGACCGACTTCAACATTTTATGGAGCAGCAGTCGTGGCCCGACCTGGTTGAAGAACAAATCGGTGGCCAATATATTATTTAATTTTAGAATATTTAAGTGATATAAAATTATAAAAAGATATTTATTTCTTTTTAAAATATATTATTTTTTTATTAATTAGTAAGATCATCTCATGATGTTATGATCCTCGAGTGACACCAAAATTAGTTAAATTTAATGATAAAATGAGACTTCAATATAAGTCTACCCCGCATAACTCTAATCCGTAGTAATTAAATAAAAAAACACTCCCTCCCTATAGACATCTCGACTCCTTTTACGTCTTAATTGATTTTATAATTTATAATTTTATTGTTTATTTTGTAGGTAACATCATCATATTAATTCAAAATTTTATAAAAAAAAGAGGGCAGAGAGTTCACGAGTCAGTACCCAATCGATGAACAAGCCCAACGTGACCCATTCACATCTGATCCAAGTCAAATGGTGAGTAATATATTTTTAGTGTAAAAATATATTTAATATATTATTTTAAACACCAAAATATTATTTTGAATAACTAATTTTTTGTTTATTTTACATACTTTATTTTTTTCAAAATTTTAAATGATATAAGACATTTAAATTAGGTAAAAAATTATTTAAAATTTAAAGTGATAAAAAATCTAAATCGGATCAGATCTAACTCGGGTTGAAATTTTACAATTTGAACCCGATCCAACATGAGTCAGGTGTGGTCGAATCTTCGGATTCACCGAATTAATCCAACCTGAACACCTCTAGAAGAGGGACTAAAGGTTTGGGCAAAAATAAAATAAATAAACTTTATTGAATTAAAAAACTCCACAAACAATTTTAATAGGCATAAATTTGATGTATATAAATAAATATAATAATTGTTTTCAATTATATTAATACCAGTAAAGAATAGAAACAAGTTATTTTGGCAAAAGAAATATTAGTGGACATGTGCACATTGAGATTTTTGGTACATTGTCAGGTATATTGAATGTCATTTCTTCACCTTATTATTCACTTTTACTATTTTCTAGAGTAATTTTTGTTCTGTTTTGTACAACTTTTTAGGCGCTATTTGTATAAATTATTTAGTTCCGTAACGATTTTGGTAAAAGATTCGAAATAGTATAATTCTTTTTGAACTTTTATAAAACAATAATATTAAGATTCCATGTATCCGTAGCAATCAGTTAAAAATAATTAAACCGCTTTAATAATGCATAACTTTGAAGTGATTAACGTTGATTAACATTACATATAGCAAAAATATCCATCGGTTAAGATTAAGTTCTCCAGTAATTAACATGAACAAATGCCAAATTAATAAGCATAGACCAAGAGCATCGGCATAGTATCAGCAGCAAAGACGTTACAATAATCAAAACTTGGTAGCAATTAAGGTGAAACACTTTGTAGGCACTGTAAGCTGATATGTGCAAGAACTGTGAACTCAGACCAACCGTGACTAATCGATAAAAGTAGGAGGAGCTCAGACTAAATTGGCGCCGGCGCCGGCGCCGGCGGCGGCACCGCAAAGATACGGACAGTGTTCCCTTCCGGGGGTGCAGGTACTGTTGTTTGCTTTAGACTCACCGCAACCAGCTGTTCAGAAGGTACTACTATCTGGTGATGATGAACCTTGCTTGCTGATACAAATGGATCCACCCTCCAACAACGGCAAGGCCTTGCAGCCGCTCCGAGGATGCAGATTACACAAAGCAACATGGAGAGATGCCTCCTCATCTTTCTGGTTTGGTCGTCTTTTTCCCCTTCATGCTGCTTCTGCTGGCCTTTCATCTGTCTGAACTCATTCCAAATCTCTGCTCTTTATATACAGAAATGGAAGAACTTTTGGTCCATGGGGGATGAGTAGCATTTTGACGAGGTCCATGGACTCCAAGGCAAGGATACATCAAAATATAAGGAAAAGTATAGGAAGAAGATTAAATTCAAACTTACTTAATTCACAAGTTAAATGGTAACTCATTAGTACTACTACCACAGGTCCAAATTTCTTAGCCTACAAGTTATAACTCATAACAATGACTCAATCAATTTAATTGAGAAGATAGGCATAAGGACACTTCTGAGTGTCGATATTTGTAACGTGTATTTATGGGACAAAGGAATTTTAGTATTCGAGTTTGTTGGAGAAAATGACCATTTTCATATATTTGTTTATGAATGGATGCCCAAGTCAGCTATTCCAAATTCCAATTACCAGTTCACATTGATCCATCTAATTGGATGCTGATAGTTTCTATATATTTTTTTTTATTGTAAGCCTTCAATTCTAACCAACAGCCTTTTCTTAGGTGGACGCTTGAGATCCTCACCTTAAGGCCTTAATTAGAGAGGTCAACAATTTTCTTTAAGACTTTAACTACATCTCTGGATCATGTGCTTTTTTTTATTAATTAATTGTGATATATTATGGTAACATAAGTATTATCACCTGGTTGGTAAATTATTATTATTTTTTGCAACCAGGAGGACCTCGCAAAAGGGACAGCAGTATAACTTGACTGCAACACAAATCTTGGGGAACTAATATAATTATTTTAGTCATGTCACCACAAAGATGTGTGTATTCGACCTTGTAAAAGTGTAGTTGATAGAGGACGTAACATTAACGCTCCATTATCTAAAAAGTTTGCAAATTATTTGTGACAATCTGTTTGTGACGTTCCCAATATTTAACTATAATTTTTAAAATTGAACTATAGGCGGTGCAACTTTGCATAATTCTTCTTTGGCATTTCTTAAACCTAATCACACATGATATTGCAGCGAAAATATAATAAAATATATATCACTAGCAAAAAACACATCACAAGGAAGACTTACTAACACAAATCTCAAGATATCGTATCTAATTCATGGACCAAATAAGCTTTACATCATACACCTAATATAAGATTCAACATAATAATACATATAATATGAGAGTTGTCAAAATAATTTTGACTAAAGACTCGTAGGTCACCCATACTAGACTTCGATATTATAATAAAACATAATAAAAAGGACTTAATATAACTTGGGCCGCTAGCCCACTGACACATGCAAGGTCCACCATATAGAGCTTAGACCTCTTTATATGTACATATTGGATATAATGCATTTTTTTTTATTAAATATGTTAAGATCCATACATGCAATGATCCTATAACATAAATTTTATATGTCATGCACATGCATTTACATCGTAATCAAAAGAAGATATAATGCATGTTATGAGCTACTTCAACACTTTATAGAACATGTGAACAATTGTCAAAGCAATGCATCATAACGTATAAAAATATTTATATTATGACATATTATGGACTTGTCTTTGATATCATGAACTTATAATCTTCATCTATATTTATATAATATATTATGGACTTATCATCTTCATCTATGTCTCAAATAATTTTATCTCAATCATGTTATATGACTTTCATCATTTTTCCATTTTTCATATTTAATTAAGATATCTTCTTATCTTGTTGATTGAGAAGACCATTTTGACTTATCGATAAAGGCTAGCTAGGTCGTAAGATCTCTTTGCCTTAATACAAACTTTACACCTCTTTAGTATAAACTTTGTTTCTAAAAAAACTTTACACTTAAACTATCTAATGTAGACTTTGTTCCCCTTGAACGATAATAACAAATCATCTTCATCAATTTGTCTTTTAATTTTATTTATCAATACATGCAATCATTCAATACATATTGCATATTTTGGTTTACTAAGATGGCTCTCCATGCATTTCACTCCTAAGTTAGAGAAAATCACCAATCAATCAATTAATATGGCCCTATAATTACATAATAATCATTTAGTAGTCAAATCAGGATATAAATATCATAATTAAACTTAAATTACTATTCATGAACCAGCCCAATGGCCTATTACAATTTTTCTATGGGCACAATGGTCATTAAGGACTTACTACGGCTAGCAGAAGAGTGTTTCTGAATAACCTCACTATGATTTGTACATGTGCGCTAGATCCGATTGGGATCGCTACGGTCTGGTCGTAGAGATCAAACCCAACACCTCTTTTAGACACCAAGTTTCATAGATCATAAACAAATTATCATTGCGGTGAAACAATGTCACAGCCCATTGCACTATTGTAATGATTGTAACACCCATTATAGTCCAATACAGTACCCTAACGATCCATAACGCATATAACACTTCAAATCCTTTGAGTCAGGGTCCATTACAGGGTTGTAAAACCGAGGGTTACAATTCCTTGGCTTTTCAATCATACCATATGCCAATTGATTAATGTAATTTTTCTACCACGTAAACATTCCCATAATGATAGTGTTTCTCCAAAATAAAAATTTTGTTGCTCAACATCTTGAACTAATTACCCCTTAAAAGGGAAGGTTAAAAGATCACCAATTCCTAATGAAATAGTTGTAATAGGGGGTTTGTCAAAACCCAAAGTCTTTACTTGATCCAGGATATGTGATGTTTATGCCATTTCGAAATGATCTATTAATATGCTAATAAGTTGTGTCATAGTAGTTCCATTTATCATTTTATTGTAAAAGATCATAACAACATGTTTTGCTAAAAGTACCTCTTCTTATACTTATTTTGCTAAGTAAAATTCGACAATGAATCTGAATGTGTAATTCAAAAACTTCCTTTTTCTCAAATTCAATATTGATTCGTGCATAAATTCAAAAATTTTGATACTAGTAAAATTGGGAGGGGCCAAACCCCTAGTGGCACAAGCATCACCTAATATAGTTTCTTAGTTTAGATAGAGTATGAGTAGGATGGACAAAATCTTTGAACGACTTCCTCTATTTCACAATAAAAAGAAATCTGACAAAAGTGATTCGAATGTATATACAACGTATTTTTTTACACTTCCTATTATTAGATAGTGCCCATAAATCTCATGATAAGTACCCAAAGATACATATTGAACTTCTCATGGCAGGGTGTAATAGCCAGACACGCACACTCGTACCATGTGCATTATGCTCTCGTAATCCCATCGAGTCATGATTCGTTACGGTGGTTTAATGGTCATGACATGGGAATAAAAATTTGCACCCTAACTATTATGCCGTGTTACAACATGTTACTTTGGTACTAGGGTATTTCATAGCCTATTACACTATTGTAACAACTACGTAGTTCATTTCACGATCATGACCATCCCATCGTGATCCATGCCGATTTTCTCCAATTAACAAGACAATCATACACTAGAATATTATTCATCAAGATACAAACTAACATCAACATGTCACAATGAAAAGCTACACATCAAGATAATTAACCATCCAATATAATAACCATATGATAAACGATCAAATCACACACACATTTGACTCAAAATGAATCAAATAATAACCAAACTAATGAAATCAAGCACACTAAGACTTTATCTAAATTACATATAGTGTTCATGAGATAACATTAACATACCCATTTGCAATTTAAGTTTCTTTTTTATATTAATCACATAACAAGCCCCATGCATATGATAGAAATTTCATTGCTGTCACACATAGTTTCACTGGTGGCATCATCACACCATGCATCATACATTCTACCTTAAATGTCCCAAATCTCATGACACAAGAATTAAAGTTTGTTCATAAATTTCAATCCAATCAACAATCAATGCATTGGAAGAAAGATTAGTGTCGAATTTCTCAAATATATCTTTAGAGTTTAAGCTAAAATCCTAATCCTATTTTTTCTTTCTTTTTCCTCTTGAGGTGGCTTTTGATAGCTCGGAGAGAAATTAACTTTATATAGGTGAGGTTTTAATATTAGTGGGTTGTTGGAGTATAAATGGACTTTAAGTGACAACATTTTCTCTTTTTTTTTCCTCCTTTTTTCGGATGGTACAATGAGGAGATTGTAATGCCCAAAGTTGAAAAAAAAAGAAAGGTAATAGTTCCACGTGAAAAAAAGTCATGAGCTTATTATTGACATACTCCTTTATTTTTTAAGATGTATTTTAAATTCGTGTAGGTCGACCAAAGTGAACAATGTAATGTATGAGATTTTTAGAAAATAAATAAAAGATATTTTATTTATTAAATAGTACTGAAAATTATTATCCTATTTCAATTAAATAATTCCAAAAATAAAAAGGGAGCTAAATTGGGATAAGATTTATTATGGAATTATTTAATTATTTTCAGAATTATCTATTTAATTATTAGAATAAATCTAAATTAGTTAGAGATATCAATTAGAGGATTAAATTTGAGTGTGATTAGATATTATAGTTAGAGTGTAATTAAGAATCTCAAAAACATATAAATAGGGATATTAGGGTCGGTCATCCGTAAGTTGTTTTCTTCCTTGTGTTCGATGTGCATGGCTTCTAAGCTACAACAAAGAAGGTAGCAGGCGTGAGGTGCAACAGGTGATGAGGTGCAATAGGTGATTTCCGTCCGTGCAGGTATGTAGGAGGGATTCTGTTGCCATCGTGACATGGTAGTTTCACGGCACGATTTTGTTTTTGAAATTGAAGGGTTGAATATGTTCAACCAATTGCATCCGGGGAGAACCAGAGTTTTCTTTCGACCAGCAAAAGTAGATAAGAAAAAAAAGAGAGAGATTGAGGGTGCAAACATGTGATTACGAGTGAATGAAAGTAGAGAGAGAAATACATAACACTAAGTCTATGTTTAAATGGCAAAACTTGCCCAAGTTCTATCAAACAGTCGATCAAAAAATAAAAAATATATAAGAATAAAAGTTCTGATAAAATGATCACGTGACCCAAAATTCTCATAAAAAAGTTCTTGCCATTCAAGAACCAACCTCTTTTTTTTATGTTTAGCGATCCAAATTTTTTTTGTACATGAATCCATGCAGATGAGAGAGCTATAAAGAATGATTTTGCATGTGGCCATGCTTAATGATTGACAAATATTGTACATGACACTATATCGAGTTGTTTAGTTTTATTATTTTCGCATTTATTAGAACTATGAACTTATGGATATTTTAGTATTTTGATTATCATGGATTATTAGTTACTATTATTAAATACTTTCACACTTTACATATTTTATTTCGAAAAGTTATATTATGAAAAATCGTGTAACATCTCTATGACGACTTTGAGTACATGAAAGTCACATGGATCTCGGGACGTTACAAATAATATCTTAATGAGCTAAGAAAATATTATAAAAGTACCGTAGTCTTTCTTCAAAAGTTCAAGGACAATAGTTCTACGTGTGCAAGAGGTGATCATGGGCATATTAAATGGCATCATCATTTATTTTTTAAGACATTTTAATTCAAATCTTTAAATGGATAATAACTTTACACGCTAATGATGCCTGAAGGGTTCAATTCAATTTCCTAACAGATGGAGAGCATTAAAAAAGATGAATATTTCACATGCTTTCTGGTTCAACAAGATACCAACAATTCTCATTTATACAATTGTGGATGTATGATCAAGTAGAATAATTGAATGACTACTTGAATCTCTTTCCATCTAGATCAAGAGAAGAGCATGTGCCCAGGGATATGTTTATGTAAAGGAAAAACAAACCTAATCATCAAAAGATCATGAGGTAGTGAAGAAAGAAAGAAGGGCCCATTTCTCGGTCAAAAGACATACCCTACCCTGAGTGCCCTCGATAGAAAAAGTATGGGGGTTGTTTGGCAATGGAAATTGAAGTTTCATTAAGTTTTTGTAGTTCTAATTGTGTTTGGATGAAGTGAAATTTAATGATGAGGAATAATGTAGTTGATGTGATAGGAAAAAGTAGATGTGATGAATTAATTTTTGATGGATTTTGAAATAATAATTGATATTATAAATATAATATATAATATTGTTAGTAAATAAAAATAAAAGTAAAAATTAAAAATTTTGTTTAAAAATATTTCATTACAAAATAATTTATTTAAATTTAAAAAATCTGGTTTAAAATAATTATATGTAGTAAAATATTAAATTTTTTTCATGAAATAATAAGTAAGAAATAATATTATATTAAAAAATAATTTATACTTAATAAATAAATTATTTTATATGATATATGTATAAGAAAGAAAAAAATAAAGAAAGAAAAAAAGAATAAAAAAGTAAAAAAAAATGTCAGACACGGCAAAAAATAAAAGAAATGCTACAGTGCTTGGTGGAACCAAGCAAAGCAAAAAGAGGTCATATGACGCCTGATTCCTCAAACACCCCCATGGAACCAGTCAAAGATCCCATGCCCTTCGACATCTTCTACTTGGACCAGAGGTCACATACAAGGTTAAATATAGTGAACAGGTTGATTTAGTAAATTTGACTTCATTGAGACATTTCGTCGAACGGGAACAAACTCATGTAGTGCATTCGATATTAAGTGAAAGTGTTTATAAATTTCATTAGGATTTGGATTATGGTATACCTTTGAAATAAAATGTTTACCCATTTTGTATTGGTTTTCTAATATGCTAATCATATTTCAAATTTAGGCTTCATTTGGAAATTTGTAGCAACATCCAAGATGTAAATCTACTGAAAGAAAGCGAGTAAATTACATGTATTGTCTTTCAAATTTAGATGTGATACTCGATCTCCAAATTTTCATTTGCAACTAGAATGTCCTTAATTTTTTTATTTTCTTGCACGCCTAATCGTCTTGACCGATAATAACTAGTTTTTTCGATTATGTTGCTGAAATGGTGCAATAAAACATATTATAAAAATATTATAAAATTTAATCAAAAACTAAAAAAAGAGCATCGACGCCCTCTTTTTCTTCTTCGTCGGCGCGCGAGCTCGCACAAGAGAGCGCTGACCCCCCTCGTGAGCTCGCCGGCGCACGAGCTCACACTGGGACCCGACCCCCTCGTGAGCTCGCCGGTACAAGGGGTGCCCGCTCCCTCACGAGCTTGCACAGGACTGTTGTTTTTTTCTATTATTTTTATAATATCTTTTTACTTTTTTATTAAATTTATAATATTTTTTATTACATCACATCAACAACGTAATAGAAAAATTGATTGTTACCGATCAGGAGAATGGCACATGCAAAAAAAATTGAAATTAATTTAATTACAAATAAAGTTAGAAGAAGATTCTTGCAATTTATTCGAAAAAAAGTACATTTGGTTCAGTGCAATAGCCATTCTCCGGTAGGGTAAGTGGCAAGCAAAAAGAATAAGTCAACAGACGGAATCTAAAAAACCTTCACAGAAAAGTAATGCTTTATTCAAAACAACTTTGTGAATGGGAAAAAAAAAGTATCACCAAAGTCACCTTTACACTTCGGACAACAGCTTTCCTCGTGAACTTGTTACATTTCTTGTAGTAAACCTTAATCTTTTTTTGGATTACTGCAGTAAACCTTAATCTATGAGTAGAAATGAGGTCCAAGAAGTCAGCCATCAGGGAACTCATCTATATTTTTTCAGTCCTGATCATCACGCATGAGTTATTACACACTTTGCAAACACAATTAGAGTCTCAAACAATTTTCCTTCTCCATATCCGTGGAGCATGGATTTCTTTGAATTATGACCACATGGGGACAGCAATGAAGTCACTGACATCTTCCAGGACTTGGAGATTGGTAATTCTAAACAAAGTTCATCTCACCATGAAACTAAGAGAAGGGTTAATTCAAGTACATGGTAAAATATTCAGAAGGTATAGTTAGGAGATGAGATAACTCCATCTTAAATTGTGCAAATAATCTGGCCTAAGCATCAACTTTTGTTGAAAGAATCCTTAACAGTTTCGACCATTCTACAAGTGACCAAACAAAAGGTTGATTTAGGCATTCCCTAATTTTGGTCATGTGCTACTGTGACCAGCAAAAACTTTGTCCAAGAAGCAACAGCTAAATAATAACATCTTTTCCTTTCCATTTTGATCAAGACAGTATATAAACAAGTAATATTGGTGTGAGAGAAAAAAAATGCTGATCAAACTTGCATGTTACAGTTGATAGCCAAGGGATCATTTCTTAGTCAAGGATGCTTACTCTCTCACACACACATTCATCCACGAAATAAACTCTCTCTCTCTCCCCTTGTTGTCAAGCACAGTTCAGAGTTCACTTCTAATTCTCCATGGACATATTCACTGATCGAGCCATGGACAATTAAAGCAAACAGAAGTTGCATGCTCACTAAAGTAAAGTTACATGTAAAGAAAGAGAATATCAAACAGAAATCAGGTCATGTTCAGATTAGCTAAGTTATCTGTTATTATGAATTCAACTGATACTTAACCAAAATTCATTTTTTTAAATGTAGTTCTCATGAAGCACAGTAGTCTGACATATTCAAATTTCAAAGATTGAAGTGTTGCTGCATTAAAATCCAAGTTCATAAATTAATGGCTGCAGCATTTTTCCTCAACCAGGTGACATAAGAAGGTGAGAAAAAGTAGCCGTCAGAAAGAAAAAGCCAAAAGGAAAATCTACCTTTCCATAAATTCACTCCTGAGGTCTTTGATCCTACTTTTTGGCCACGCATGTTTCAGTAAAATGCATTAAATCCTTTCTAATCTATTTTAATAGTTTTTTTTGTTCTGAAGAGGAAAGAAAGGCTGAAATCTTAGATCATCATCTCTCTGTCTTTTATGCTCTGTGATCCCAATCCCAACAATTTCTTCTCCTCTGTCACTGCTCTCTTCCTCAGTTCTTCCTTCACTCTTCACATTTTATGCTAACAATTGAACTGGATTCATCTTTATGTTACTGGTAATTTATCTAATTTATTGCCTCCTCATTGGTCTGATTCTGGAACTTCTAATACTAACTATGATAACAAATCAATGTAAACAAAATGGAGCACGATTAGATCTAATATCAGACTTTATATATCTACCAATACAGAGGCGAATCATACAACTACAATATAACATTCTACCCATGTAATCTGATCTGAACTATGCCTCTTCAAATTTACAGAAAACAGAGGGAAAACAAAAACCCCCAAATCAATCATCGCTCTGCGCCATCAAGTTCCTCATGTACTCGTCGGCCTGCTCGAGCTCCAAAAGCATCATGGCCACCTTCTGGTCCGTCTGCGTCAACGCTTCGCTCAAATGCTTGCCGTGCTGCTTTAAGTGGCCCATCTCCTCCTTCACCTTCGTCCACTCCTTCCTCATCTTCGCCACGTTCCTCTCCAGCGCCCGCTGGTCTTTCTGGTGCTTCCCGCCTGCCGTCCGGCTCCCCGCCGACGCGTAGCTCTGGTCGAAGCACCACTCTTCTCCGGCGCTGCTGTAACCGCCGAAGGACAACTGGGTGCACGATCCACTGAATGCAAACGCGTACTGCTGCGGATAGTTGTACATGTTATTGCGGCTCATCCTGGCTGCACATTCAACTCCGGCGAGAGCGCAGACTGTAATCTGTATCTCACAGGGAACACAATAAATGTTCATTCTTTTCATCCTGTGATCACTAAAGAATTAGGAGCAAGTTTCAGAGCTCATACCTGATGAACAAGACGGACTCCCTTCAACGGTGTCGCAGAGATGAGGCGAGAAAACTAAGAGGAGGCGTGTGGAAGCCACACGCCAAGAAGGAATTATATAAGGCAATGTGGCACCTAAATCTATCTACAGCCAATAAAAAAAGGCGGGGAGTTGTTGGGAGTGTGGTCTAAGATCGTGACAATGTCTTCACCATTAGATTCAATCTGGCAGTAAAATTTTTTTTAGAATTAATAGTGTCGAAAATGTTACGAAAAGATTTATCAAATATTTTCTTTTTTGTAAGATGATGACCAATTCTTGGGGAGAGAGGAGGGGGGAGATGCCGAGATGCATGGATCCAACTCAAAAGGGCCTCAATCCAAGGTGACCTGGCGGGTGAATAAACAAACGGCTACGCGTGGTCAGCACAAGAGAGAGAGAGGGAGAGACTTGGAATATTGTGGCAGGTGAGGTGCATAGATGGACCGGCACGAATTTTTTAATTTTTAAAAAAGTACGTCTTGGGGCTTAAAATACAAGGATCAAGACGTGCTGATGGGCCATCTCTTTTGATCTTTTGCAATTTGTGTCCGTGTTATAATTATTTTTTAATGGAAGTGAAAAGAAAGAAAGCACGATGTAGATGCCTTTCGTGCAGTGGTTAGCAAGGGAAAATGGACGGCAATTAGGAAAAATGTGCATATGGTCGATGGTGCCAATTGGCACAGGTTTGACTTGAATTTGATTACGGGCCTTGATTTAATTACCTTTGCGTTTGTTTGTGGTTATTATATTGTTAATGATTGAGATTGGGGGGTGACCTTACATGTTGGGGTTCATATATATATATATATATATATATATATATATATATATATATATATATATATATATATATATATATATATCAGGGCAGGAAACGTGGTACTGTTACACCAGACGCACCATGGCGTGAGGTGGAGGAGGGGTTGAAACTTGAATGATGTGACGAGCAGTTTGATCCATTAAGCTAACTGAACTTGCCACAATGATGGCTAAAAAAACTAGTTGCACAAATTACAAATGAACATTTTTTCAGGCCATCTGTCGTTAATATTTTTCTTTGGGTTCGTGCCAGAGAGGCCTCCCGTGAAATTTTGTTATGGTCCGGCCGGTTCAATCACGAACAAACAGACCGGTTCAGTCGATGTTAAAATTATTGAATTAAAAAAAATCGATTGAACCGATCGATTAAATTATGCCGGTTGAACCAGTTCAAGTTGATTCAATTAAAATTTTGAAAATAATTTTAAAAAATGATAAAAAATAAGAAAGTTAAAAAATGAAAAAAGAAAGAAATATAAGAAAGATAAAAAAATGAGGGAATATGATATGTATATAATTAAATAAAAAATGAATTAAAAAAGGTAAGTATTTAAAATTGAATAATATGAAAATAAAAAATTATCAAAGAGCATAAATAAAGAAAATAAGAAGAAAAGTGTTGAATAAAAAAAATAAGAATATTAAGAAAAAAATTATTAATATAGCATCTATCATCATTAAATAATAGATATTAAACTAATAAAAAAATAAAATAAAATAAATCGAAAATATTGCACCAAATTAATTCGAAATCGAAAAAAAAATTCCTAAATAGTTGCAAAAACTTGGGTCATTTAACTTTTATTCATTCACCTCTTTCTTCAGAAACATTTGTGAGTATGCCGCAAATCTGAATCACTTATTGCGGTTGAACAAATATTGAAAAAAAAAACTTGACAGATAAAACTACGGCCGGTTCAATCACGAACAAACAGACCGGTTCAGTCGATGTTAAAATTATTGAATTAAAAAAAATCGATTGAACCGATCGGTTAAATTATGCCGGTTGAACCAGTTCAAGTTGATTCAATTAAAATTTTGAAAATAATTTTAAAAAATGATAAAAAATAAGAAAGTTAAAAAACGAAAAAAGAAAGAAATATAAGAAAGATAAAAAAATGAGGGAATATGATATGTATATAATTAAATAAAAAATGAATTAAAAAAGGTAAGTATTTAAAATTGAATAATATGAAAATAAAAAATTATCAAAGAGCATAAATAAAGAAAATAAGAAGAAAAGTGTTGAATAAAAAAAATAAGAATATTAAGAAAAAAATTATTAATATAGCATCTATCATCATTAAATAATAGATATTAAACTAATAAAAAATAAAATAAAATAAATCGAAAATATTGCACCAAATTAATTCGAAATCGAAAAAAAAATTCCTAAATAGTTGCAAAAACTTGGGTCATTTAACTTTTATTCATTCACCTCTTTCTTCAGAAACATTTGTGAGTATGCCGCAAATCTGAATCACTTATTGCGGTTGAACAAATATTGAAAAAAAAAACTTGACAGATAAAACTATGGCCCATGCAGGTCTCGAACCTGCGACCTTCGCGTTATTAGCACGACGCTCTAACCAACTGAGCTAATAGGCCACTTGGTTGTTGAATTTCATTTCTCATTTAGGAGTCCTGTCCTTCAGCCACTTTCAGAAATATATTCATGCTTGTAGAGGATCAACAACAACAACAACAACAACAAAACCTTATCCCACTAGGTGGGGTCGGCTACATGAATCATACGACGCCATTCCGCTCTATTAGTACATGCTTGTAGAGGATCGAGTCTATTAAAACCATGAAACAGCCATTGCAGACGATTCAAATGCTTCATGTCTTTTGTTTTCTTTCTTTTGCTTGAATGGATCGAAACATTTCAGCGCTAGAACAATCTTTTGTATGGCTGTGAACATAGATATATATTTGTTTAAGAAGAGATCGATCATCCATGTTGCTTTCATTTGGTCAGACATTATTATTATTATTATTATTATTATTATTATTATTATTATTATTATTATTATTATTATTATTATTATTATTATTATTATTATTATTATTATTTCACAATTGAAAACCAAAAAAAGAAGAGGAGTCACATGGTTAAGGCAACAACGTGAAAGCCATGAAGTTTTGCTTCAATTTGCAGATTTTTGTACTCATTAATAACAAAGGTTACAGTTGTTATGCATTAATTTGCACAAACATTTTTCCTTGTTGAGCTAATAATACAATCTCCAGACATCCTGCCAAACAAAACTATGGATTAAGCCGAGGACACCTGCATGTTAAAGGCCAGTCCAAACAGCCTAAGCACCCCATAGGTTAACAACATGGCCAACCACCCGCCGATCAACACCCTGAGAGCAGACCTCCTCGCGTTCGCACCGCCGAGAACAGCCCCCGCCGCGCCGAACCCGGCCAGCCCGAGGCTGCTCACGGCGCACACCGCGCCCAACCTCGCGCCCCACGGCTTGATGAACCCTCCGGCCAGCAAGGGCAGGATGGCGCCCATGGCGAACGCAAGCGCCGAGGCCCCGGCCGCCAGGAGCGGGCTCGGCAGGTTCTCCCTGTCCTTCGCGCCTCCCTCCTCGTCGCTCCGCCGCTCCATCTCCGCCACCTCGATGTCGTACTGCGCGTAGACGGACACGAACTCCCCGATGGCCATGCTGCACGCGCCGGCCACGAGGCCGGCCAGGCCGGACACGAGCATGGCCTTGGAGGACTGGTTGACGGCGCCGACCCCGATCATCAGGGATGCGACGGAGACCAGGCCGTCGTTCGCGCCGAGCACCGCGGCGCGGAGCCACTGCGCCCGGGCCATGTAGTCCACGGCTTCGTCGTCCTTTGGCGGCGACGGCGGCTGGAACTCGGGGGCGCTGAGCTGCGCCGGGATGGCGATCTTCGTGCAGGGCTCTTCCTTCTCTTTCGTGAGATCCGGCGTGGTGGATGCGTGGACCTGAGAGGCAGCATGGAACGCCATGCTCAACTAAGAAAACAAAGGGCGAGAGAGAGAGAGGGGGAGAGAGAGAGAAGGTGATGAGTGTGGTTGCCACACGCCAACCTTAAATAGAGGAGGGTGTGTGGGGGCTGTGGTGGGGGGTAAAGAAAGCTGCACCAGTAGGAATCTTCCGTCTATGTGTAATATCCATCCAATTGCCGAAGGGTTTATTCGAGTCACAGATCCAATTAATCTTCGTAACAATTCGTAACTTTTGATTAGTAAAAGAACGTTTCTGCGACAACTTTACTTGCGGAAGAGGTTATTCTCCACTAAATATATTTAAATACTAAAATATTTTCTTTGAGTGTTTTAAGTTTTAACTGTATTAGTCAAGTGTACCATTCAAAAAGTGAAATATAATATTTGAAAATACCTAATATTGGTATATAAGGATTTTTTTAAAATTAATAAACGTCAGCATCTCTGTTCCTCACTTCCTCGTCAATGTTAAATACTGTTTGTGTAATGTTTCTCTTATTGCTTATTGGGAAATGGCAGGACCTAGAAGAAAGGGAAATGTGAAATTAAAATTGGATTTGATTGTTTCTACTAAAAAAAAAAGAAGAAAAAAAATAGAGGATTTGGTTGGTTTGGAAATGGCCAATGGGTGTGTAGTGTGAAGTGTGAACGTAGAAAAGATTCGGATTGTTTCCTTCTGGTGGTATATATACGTAGGCGACTTTTAGCGGATTAAAAAAAGTGAAATGGGCGCGTGGCCACCACGCGGCGCACACGACCTCTTCTTCGAAAACAAGCGGAAATTTTGGGAGCCGAGTTGCGTGATCCACCGGCACTTTCTGGATTCTACTTATAAAACAGCTACGTAGCACATATATTTAATACCATACAAATACAATGCTCAGATAAAATTTATTAAAAAATCAATTTTTTTTATAAAAAAAAATCGTTGATAGTTTAGTTGACGCGAACTATTATTTCCTGATTCGATTCTAGTTCAAAACCTACGCATTGAATTATAAAAAAATGACATTTATTATAATTTAATAAAATAAGGTTATTAAATATTAGCTCAACTGTTATTATATCTACAATTGTTAATTTTAATTTTATGTTTAAAATATGGTATTATTTTGAGGATCTATATATCTTTGCTTTGATTGATAAAATGTTTTACACTTTAAAATGTAAAAAAATTGTGATAGATCATTTATTTATTTATTTATTTTGATTTTTGTTCTTGTAAAGGTGAAGAATTCAATACTCATATGAGACGATATATATTAGGTTAGATGCCAGTATTGTAATAAAATTTTTTTAATTACATGCCAATAGCGTGGCAATAAAGAAAACGTCACTTATTTAAATAGCTTTTATGCAAATGGTGGGATGTTTTTTTTTCTTTTTGTGATGATAACCTGCAGATTGATTTGTGCCACAGGTGTGGCTGTCATTAAGTGGCTGCTTACATTGACTTCTTTAATTGATTCGGCAGATGGAGTTTAAGTTACGTTTTTTATCTGGACCATGCAGTTTATATAATTCCAATTTGGGTGGAGATAGAGGAATGCTTAAAATTTGCATGATTAGGATGCCTTTTAATTACACGGTTAATATGTGGTAGTGAACAGGCAACTGGCTTCAAAAGGTGCTTTTGAACAAACCTGCAACATGGATACGTATACTTAATAATTATCATATAATCGATTTACTTTGAGATGGAAAATTATATACAAGGTTTAAACCAATGTTGATCGGCCTAATATCTTGTTCTCCTTTTTACTCTTTTGATATTACCAATGTGGACTATCTATTTGTACAAATTTTCTATCCAGAAATTTGTTCTCGTTTTTTATTTATCAATATTAAATAGCTATATATTATTCTTTTTTGTATCATTTTAATATATAATATATAATTTATATCAAGAAATATTATAGTTGTGACTTCATTTTTTATATGAAATACGAAATAAAAAATTTACTTTAAAATTTTTTAACTATTAATATAAATTATTGTCTATTAAATTAATATGTATTACTTTTCAAAACTTAACTTATGTTCTCATGTTATAGGATTATGGGCAAGATGAGATTTTATTCAACATATATATATTTTAATATTATCATTTCGTCCGGCTCGTACGACCTGAAATAAAAAACGTGATACCAACTAAGTTTGGTCACAAGACTTGACCATATACCACGGTTCTAATCTAAAATTTTAAAAAATCAGTTGATAAACCTGTAATAATTAAGATTAAATCTCATTTGAGACCTCCTCGTTCAAATTAATGTACATTAAAATACCTTCTTCCTTTTGAAAGCTCTGGGAATTAAGAAAATAAATGAATCGATTCACTACAAAAAAAAAGTTTGTTATTTGCCAACGAATATATTCTTTCGGCGAATGCAAAAAAAGGATTATTGAAAAGTTATCATTAGCATATCCTTAACTTCACCAATAAACATAATATATATATATATATATGCCACTGTTATTATTTATTAAACGTTAGGATTGATAAGAAGTTATCTTAATATAAATGGCTCTATCTTAAAATTAATTATTTTAGATAGTTGTTGGATATTTATTGTACGTGTTCAATAGATAATTAATGATAATATAAAATAAATAATAATAGTATGATACTCAATCTTTTTTATCTTGTTTTTCCATCAATTGGCCTTCTATAATCATCCCTAAATTGAAGTTTGAATTTGACATAAATATTATTTCAACAACTTATTTATCTTCTCATCAATAAATTATTAGATCTCTCTTCTTTCTACAACTATATATTTCTTCTTTTCCACACCAAAAATTGCCAAATGCTAGGAGATGATTTTTTTTCTTAAGATATAATATTTTTATTATTTTAATGTTAGTAGATAGAGGATTTATTTGATTGTCTATCATTTATGTTTCGTACTGCATCTATTTTAGTACTTTCATTGTGTTAATATATATAATCTTGTGGTCATTGGATGAGAGAGGCAAATTCCAAGTCATAGCAGGATGATGCATATGAATTGTGCAAGAAAGACAAAATGCAAGTTATTGAATGCAGATTCTTTGCAATTGAATGACACTAGAGTCTTGTTCTAGAATGATTTTATTATTTTTAAAATGTTTACTTGTATAGTTGGAGCATATGTACATAATGCTTATAATAATATGTAATATATGATATTTGAATTGTTCAAAATTTGAGTATTTAGCCTTGTAATAACATCTTATGTACTTGGAATAATCCATTTATATATTTACTTTGCAGATGAGCTAAAATCATATGAAGTCATTTAAATCTTTGTATTATACTTTAAATAAATTTTTCGTATCAAGTATTATGAAAAAAATATTAAATTTGATAATTTAGTTATGATTTAGGGAAATATCAAAGGATAATAATTGCTGACTACTAACAAACATTTCTTTTTTAAAATTTGACTTTTTGACAAATTATTTGCTAGGTTAGTTTAGTTATGATTTGGACATATATCAAACGATAATGATATTTGATTATTAATTAATATTTATTTATTAAAATTATATTTTTCTAATACATTATTTGTTAGGTTAGAACTTTTTTAAACAAAAAATAGTCAAGAGGACATAGGCCATGAGAATTATTAACAAAATGTTGTTCTATATTAATGGACAATCTATTGGCTTTTGAATTTATTTTAACAATAACTTTTTATTGATAAGATTTTTACTAGCATGAGTATAATCAACAATTTCTTTTATCCATTGAAGATGATAAAAAAAATTATGTCAATATATATTATTATCTATATCGATAATTTTTGTCGGTTGTCATATTGCTTTTTTTTTTGGGCGGTGATAGCGCCTCAAAAAACAAGCGACCAAACCAGCTGGCCAGGTACCTTTTTCTCTGTCATGCATTATATATGATTTCGAGAATGGAATCAAGAAGCATGCATCATTATCATTACCATCCACTAAGTTCAGCAGTACTAAAAGGAACCAAACGAATCATGCACCAGTCACCTCGTTGCCTAGATGATCGACTACATATTCTTCAATGAATTGAAGTGCATGTGATAAATTATGAGCAAATGAAGAACTGAATCCACCAATATGATCTTATTAATTCACTACATGTAAACTTTATGATCGTTAGCATCCATGCTGAAAAAAAAGGAATTAAAATTCATGCGTGGAAAGCCCTAGTGACAAATGCGTTTTTCATGATTCGATATGCTTCGTGCATTCCTTTTTTTCTCTTGGTAGATTCCTCGTGATGGGGATAGAGGCACCATTGCCATGCAATTAATTAATATTTGAGGTGTAGATCATTGTCATGCTTTGGCATCTCAAGGGGGAGGAGATATCTGTCCAAGTTGCTACAATACAAGGAATCTAATTTTGTTGTATACGATATCGCCTGAAGAAAAAAGCGTGGTAAAAATAACTTTAGGTAAAAAAAAAATGGTCGATCGAATCTGATCTTGCAATTGTGTCGTGCTGATCATGTTGGACCATTATCTGTCATCTGAATCAGATGCAAATGGTCACGAGATAGCACATGGATATCCCTGTGTATGCGTGCATATCTCTCTCTCTCTCTCTCTCTCTCTCTCTCTCTCTCTCTCTCTCTCTCTCTCTCTCTCTCTCTCTCATCCATTTGCTAATGGTGACATCTTCATACAGTGGGCCTTATGTGTACGCCTTTTTTTTTATCGCAGCATTCATGTCTACCATGCATGCATGCGAGAATTGACCTGGATGAAGTTGAACGTCATTTTAGCACGGACATGGCCTACAGTTTGAGATGCAAATTAACTAGTTAATTAATACTTAATCGTGTGGACGACGCTGCTAACCTTATTAGTATAACATATCCAAGCGTACGTCAGCGCTTGTGTATGAGATTTACGTGCATTTAGTTCTTTACTTTTTGTGATCAGATGTTTCTCTCTCATAGACTCGCGTACACACAAAGGCGAAGGGGAGATCTCATCGAGAGGATGCATAGTTTATAATTATTAGTTAATTAATTAATTAAGATGCGTATGACTTCGAACTGTTCCAAAGGTCGCCGTGATGTGACATTAATATTTAGCCAGTTAACACCTTCCCCTTGGGTTCGATACTTCGATAGGTATCAAGTATGCCGAGGCGAGTGCTACATAAGGAAATATGTTTTATACTGAGAGGAAACTGTGTGCCTGCCTGCAGAATTTGATTGGTTATCAGTATCTTTTTTTCCTTTTTTTTTTTTTGCTAGTGTGTGTATGCGGAATTATTTTAAGAACTCAGATGACAGTTTAATTCAGATTAATAAGTAGGTTTTGGTAAATTTATTTGTTTATTTTATAATTGACAAAAAGTTAGAATTTATAAGTTATTCTTATATATGACAGCGAGAAGAAAATTTGCTCTTCCGCTCTGAGAATTGTCAGTTAGTGTAATAGAATGGCTAATTTCTGACAAAAAAAATTTACGGTAAAAAATCTTCGCTATTTAGAAAGATTTTTTCGATGGAAACAAAATCCCTTAGAAAAATAGCGATAGCGACTTGCATCTGTCAAAAATAATTTACACTACAAAAAGAATAAAACATCTCTCATGATTTTTTTCGTCACAAATGAGCAATAATTCATCACAAAGACTCATTTATGATGAACTTGTGATAAAAACTCTTCCTCACATTTGATCGTCAAAATTTATTTTGTGATGGAATCTAGTCATCATAAGTTATTTGTGATGGAATAATTCTATCACAAAATAAAATATTTAATCACAGTTTAAAAGGAAATAAAATAAAAAAAAGAAAGCTTATAATTCATCACATTTTGTGATGGATGTGTGATAATTCTAATTGTGATAAAATTGTGACGAAAATGCTTGTGAGAAATTTGTCATTGTATGATTCCTTTAGTGATGAGTTTGTGATAAAAATTTTGTCAAAATTGTAATGTGAGAAATTTGTGACTAAATTTAAGAAGCTCAAATTTTTGACAATTTATTTATTTATTTTGATAAATTGTGTAAGTTGTAACAATTATAAGTTTTAATAAATGTAATACATAAGAAACTAAATAATGCAAAATGTTGCACAATTTAGATAATGAAATATTATCATAAGAATTCAAAATATTAAATTAAAGTTACATTTAATAAAACAAATAACACATTTGTCCAAAATAAATACAAGAATCTAATGTCTAAAAAATTACAAAACCTAGCACAAGTTTAGGGCTCTTATAAGCTAAAATTTTTAAAATATGTGGTCCAATTGAGATCTTATTATCGGTTCACACAATTCTTTTTTTTTTCTTGAAGTAATTGGTTCGCACAATCTGAACACTAAATATTGTAAGGATCTCTTATTATGCATTGCCTTGCAAAAATCAGTTTTAATGGTAATAATAATTATAATCAATAAATGAGAAATTAATGCTCACCGTTTTCTAGTGGATCCCCAATTGCACCCAAAGTATCATTTCAAGCATTTCTTCGAGTGTTCCATAGCCACCAAATCATAATGTACATACACAAAAAGCCAATTAAGAAAAAAATTAAAATGCTAATTAAGTCTCAACATGTTATCAAATAATCTTAATAATGGACGAATCACATAACGTGTTATCCTGAGCGGTGATAGTGAATTTTCCGATTGCGCTATTGACATGGTGCAATAAAAATGATAAAACAATATAAACAATTAATAAAACAATAAAAGACCCCTCGCCGGAGCCGGAGAAAGGGGGTGGCTCCCCCTTCCTTTCTCCTCTCCGATGCTAGATAGGAGAGAGAAGGGGGCCCCTCCCCCTTTCCCCTCTCTTCTCTAATCGCCCTCTTCTTTTGGCTTCAATGAGAGACTTCTTTTTTTTATTTTTAATAATATTTAATTATCTATTTATATTATGTTATCATTTCTATTGTGCTACGTCAGCATCGTAAGAAAGAAATCATTATCATCGTTCAGGAGGAAAATACGTGCAAAAAATCAAAATTTCGAGGATAATATGATTACAAATTGAAGTTAGAGGACTGGATAATTATCACACTAAAAATTAGAGGATAGTTCGTATAATTTACCCCAAACACATAGGCCCCATTTGGCATTTGAATAACATCAGGATAAGTAGTTTATTCTCATTGAATTTACCAAACAAAGAATAGTGTTGTGGGGTCCACATATAATTATTGCAAAACTTGAAAAATGTTTTGGGTGCTCTGTTCGTGGTGTCTGGAGAAACTTCTTGCTCTCGACGGATTACGATGCTTAGATTAAGAGATGGGTTACAAATATTTTGTTTTGGATTCCAAATTCTGAATCCAAACGGGCCCATAGTATTCACATCATTAATTTGGGTTAAAATTTTAACATCATAATTAATTATTTATAAATTACATGTTGACTCTTTATATTCTATTATATTTTTCATATATAAAATAATCATATATAAATGCACTCTTAATTAATGTGTACTTTTTTACAAATTATATGCCAACTTTTCACTCGTGCATAATGGGCTCTTTCATATATCTGAATCCAGTGAATGTCTATTATGGTAAATAGATCAAGCGGCCCATGAGTACATTTACAATTAAGGAAAAACTATGACATGTTAGGTATGAATAGTCATTTAACCACATGAGAGACTATATTATGATTTGTTAGGAATACATAGTTAGCTCGATCAATTTGATAGTCAAGAGATATACTCACATAATTGCTCAATCAACATGTGAGCTCATGGTATGACTTGTTAACATTGTATAACTGCTCAATTATCATGTGAGTCAATACTATAATACAGAGTCACTCCATAATACTCGTTTGTACTACAAACTCCTTGCTAACACATGTTGTATTTGCATGATTTCTTCATGTTTGCATGTATTCATATTGGTACCAATTAGTGAATCTTTCTTTCGTACTCAAATTTCTTAATTATAAGTCAATTTCTTTCCTAGTCTTAGTTTGACAGACCACATATAATTTTGATCTTTGAGTACCTCAATAACTAGCTATATCAACTCATTACCTTGAAATATAATCAGAGTCTAAGCACAATCTTATAATTTATTTAGTCTTTAAAAACTCACTTTGACAAAAAAATTATAAAGTATTCGTCAAGTCTAAGTATCGACTTATCATACAAGGTATATAACCAATTATTGAAGTGGAGACTTGCCATAAATAAGTGTATGTCAAATTGTAACATAGTACAAATTGTAGTTTAGATGCTTACCCATGACATCTGACCTGATCTAGTACTTCCATTAGTTGTTCAAGAATTGATGCCACGAGGTTTCACATTTGACTATTCTTATCATGCTATATTGAGTTATGTATAAACTTGTATCCATCCATCTCGAACAAATCATGGGTATCTTAAATCATGTATCAAAACTTAAATCATTTCATTCCCACTTATTATACACTAAGCGCCAAAGGCGATATCTGTGTGACTCATAATTTTGTGTTTGATTGACATGCATTATCAAAATTATTAACTAATTTTAAAATAAACACATGATTTTATTCATCACAAGAAGATTTTGAACATAAGCTTTGCACTTATAAAAATGCTAGTTGAACATGGCTTAATAAATATTGTATACTTACACATATATTCATCATGATTATTTTTTCTCAAATTGTCAAGATATTCTGGACATTAATGTGTTTCCTCTTATAATGTTTCATTCTTTATTTAAGTAATACTTTTGTAGTAAAGTGCATACTTGATCATTTTCAATACAAAACTAAAAAAAATTTACTTGACTAGAGGACTTCATATCATTACATATCATTATTGAGTGTACGCAAATTCAACTTTTATAGCTAAAAATTTTATATAATTTTGCTTAACTTAATGTTGTTCAAAAAATCATTTTATAACGTGAAAAATATAAATATTGATAGACTTAATATCACCACCTTAAAAGACGTGTATTTATTAAATAATTTATAAAATGATCTCCATCATAATGCAAAATAAAAGTCAACTGTTGGTCCAAAAACTATATCCAAATTGTATTTTGATGATAACAAACAAGAAAGATAATGTACTAACATTAGTTGAAGTGTTGAGCCAAATATGTTAATTAATTTTTGAAATAAAAAGACCACTTATGTGGAAGAAATGGATGCTCGATGGAACTATCGAATGCCCATTATGATAATTTTAGAAGAGGTCGATACAATAGACGATCGATTTGACTTTTGAGTGCCCGCTAAAGATAAAACAGATGCCAAAAGAACTACTAAAATGATCATTAATGTTCGAAACTTTGGGCTTCTCAAGATGATCGAAACATTAAGGGACGCCCATTATGTGCATAAAAAAATGAAAATTATGTGGAACAAACAGCCAAAAAAACTACCACAATGATCCTTAATATCCAAGACTTTAAACTTGTCAGAACGGAAGACCAAAACATAAATAGACGCCCGTTGTAGTCATCAAAAGTGAAATTATGTGGAACAGACGACCGAAAAAACTGCCACAACGATAGCTAATGTCCGAGACTTCGAATTTTTTAGAACGGACGATCAAAACACTAACTGACACTCATTTTGGACATCAAAAGTGAAAATCAATTGGAACGAGCGACAAGGGGCTGAAGGATGATGAACATTTGGATTGGAGTAAAAACTATATTGTCAAATGCCCGATTTCAAAATAGATCACTACAAGAAAAGATGTGATTAGCGACACAACATAATAGCCTCTAATGCGGCGCTAACTCGGCGCTACTTTGATACGCTAATGTGGCACTATATGCTGAGACGCCACTGCAACACGAAGGAGACACTAACTACATATATTCATTCAATGAAATCGCATTGCCTTGCACATTCATCGATTGCTACACCATCAAATTACATTACATGACATATACATTTCCATTATATCAAATTAGATCAAATTACACCTCCATGATATAATCAAATTACATTTACGATAATTACATCAAATAACATAATATTACATCAAACTAAATTGTTATTGCACCCCTCATTTCAATCATCCTCGACGACTTGGATGAGGCTCTCAAGCAAAGCCATGCGCTTCTGGATGCCGAGGCCCTGAACGTCGACCTCTTGCTTCTCCTCTTCGAGCATGAGGATGCCTCGGCGCATGCAGTCATAGGTGGGCAGCTTCTCCTCTTCGAGTGTGAGGGCCTCCTCATCGTCGTAAAGGGGTTAGGGCAGAGGGCGAAGGGGGTGGGGTACAGTGGTCATGGCGGTGGAGTCGACGGGGCGGAGGGAGAAGGGAGAAGGTGCTGGGGTAGCAGTGGTCGTGGCGGTGGAGTCGTCGGGCAAAAGGCGAAGGGAGAAGGGGGTGGGGTAGCGATGGTCATGGCAATGAAGTCATCGGGGCAGAGGGCGGAGGGAGAAGGGGGTGGCACCACGACGACCGGGACGATGACGAAGATGACGTCTATTGTTGTGGTGGATGGCTGGGGTTGAGGGGAGGCGGACGGGCATCTTCAAGGATGATGGATTGAAAGAGAGGAAGGATTAAAAGAGGATCGATGGATTGAAAGAGGGAAAGATGTATCGATGCTATAAAGCGTCGGATTAAAATAAAGAATAGTTAGGATACTTTCCGTGACGAGCACATGGACCGCGCATTAGCGACGAAAAATAGGCGACGCTAATGTGGCGCCATGTTATAATTATAAAGTATGACAAATAGCGCTGCATATTAGCGACTCTGACATTGCGACTCTAAAGTAGAACATCGCATCACATTGGCATCACAAACGTGTGACGCTAAACCCAAAAGTTATTAACTATAATGTGAATACTCATTTTAAGTTCGAATAAAAAAATTCTAAAAAAATTAGCATTTCTCAGAAAAAATTGAAAACTCTATGTCGACTCGCCGAGCGCTCTCAAAAGGTCCGATTTTCGAGAACACACATTTTTAGATTTCTTAAGGGTTGGAAGTTTTGAGGATTTTTTATAATTACAAAAAATATGTATTTTGAGAAATGGAGGAAACAGAAAACACATGAAACATGAAAGGTTTGCCCCACCCACCTTGTTGAGCCCTTCGAAATGCCTATTTTTTTCGTGGCAATCCGATCTAGGATCGCAGAGAATTGACCGTTTCTATTCTGAAAGTTTGCCCATTTTATAGAATTTCTTCCAACCACTACAAGAAATTAGTTCATTATTGAAAAGATATGTAGTCGTTAAAAGTTGTCATCTTGTCGTTAATACTCATCAACGATAAGAAAAAACTAGTCGCGGCTCTTCGCTATATATGTCCCGCCGCTAAAAGATTTTAGCGTCCAGTATGAATAACTGACCGTTGATTCTTTTTAAGAACCACTATAATTCTCTTCCCTAAAAATTGAATAGCGATTAGTATGCTGGTCCCCTATATAAGTTATAAAGACCACTCACCTAGCTAGTCGCTAAAGATCTCACCAGATTGAATCACATTTTGGATGAACCGATCAATTTTTTAAAGTTTTTTTGTGAACAAATAATCTGATAAAAAATATTATTTTAAATTTAGAAAAGATCCAAAAATGAACATTCTCCATAAAACTCTACATTAGCACATTAGTCTCCTCCTCTATTAATACTTGTCTCTTTGCTCTCATCATACTACTATAATGAATGTGGGACTATGTTTCTATCCTACTTATTCTTTTCTTCTTTCATATTTTTAATGACAAGATGATGGTCGTTAATTTGAATATTAATGATCAGATTTTTTCTGATCCTTATTGTTGACTTTTAACGGCCAGTCATAAGAATATTAAGGATCAAAAATTTTCTGGTCCTTATTGTTGACGACCAGAATTTCTTTAGTCGTTAAAAATGATGTTTAACAACCATATTTGAATATCTTCATTAATTATGGTCTAAAAGTCACTTTTCTTGTAGTGAACCTCCAATCGTCATGATTCTTGTGCAGGTGGACAGCTTATGTCAATCTTTACGAGTTCGTAATTTTCATTTTGACTAATTCTCGCCGGACTCATGTCGAAGATCGTTAGAAGCATTTTTTTCTTAGATTCTTAACTCTATTGTCCTGCCTCCTAAAATCATCAAAAAATACTAAAAACTTTATGTCACCATGATCTACTGAAGGTACAAATTTTGCGATAATCCGACGGTCGGATCTCCGTCAATCGCCATTTGAATACCATGAAAAATGAAGAAGCACTATTCTTTTAATTTTGAAATATGGGAATTGGAATATAATGCATGTATAGCATGGTATATTAATTTTTATATATTATATAATAGAATAATGTAGTATAGTATGATGTATAATATAGTGTGATGTATGGTATAATATAATTTAATATTGTATAGTATAGTATATAGTATAGTATAGTATAATATAGTATTATATAGTATAATATAGTCACTACAAGAAAATCGCAATTTTCCGACGGATAATTTCCGACGGTTCTAAATCCGTCGCAAATTGCGACGGATTTTTTGACGGTTCCGTTTTCGACGGATTTTTCGACGGTTATGACCGTCGGAAATAATTTATTATTATTTAATTTTTCGACGATTAGGAACGTCGATATTTTTGACGGATATCCATCCATCGCAATTTCTGACGACTTTTTCGACGGTTATGACCGTCGGAAATAAAAAAAATTAAATTATGTATTTTTTATATTATTATTAAGTGTTTTCGACGGATTTTCCGACGGTCACGACTGTCGGAAATAAAAAAAATTAATTATATAATTTATTATATTATTATTTAATTTTTTGATGATTAGGACCGTCGATATCTCCGACGGATATCCATCCGTCGCAAAATCCGCCGCAATTTCCGAAGGTCGTAACCGTCGGTAAATGTATATAATATTATACAAAGAGTATTTTATTAATATAACTAGCGACGGTCAAAACCGTCGCAATTACCGACGGTCAAAATCGTCGGTAACGATTATCGACGGTTTAAACCGTCGGTAAAATAAAAAATAAATATTATATATAACTAAATATATTTTTGACGGTCACAACCGTCGATAATTATAAAAATATTTAATATTTACGTTTTCGACGGCCGCAACCGTCGGTAATTAAAATTTCGTTATCTCGCTTTTTTTTCCCTTTTCCCGCTTTCTTTCCATTTTTTCCCTTTATATATATTCCTCATCCCTCTTCTCTCTCTCCCTCCTCCCTCTTCTCTCTCTCCCTCCTCCCTCCACTCCTCTCTCTCTCCCTCCTCTCCTCTCTCTCTCTCCCGGCCGCGAGCACCCCCTCCCGCCCGTCGGACGTCGGCGACCATCCCACGCCGGACGCCGGCGACCCTCCCACGCCGGACGCCGGCGACCCTCTCCCGCGCCGGCGTATCTCTCTCTCCCGCTCCGCGCCGGCGTAATCGGCCGCCAGGTTGCCGGATCGGCGGCCGGATCCCAGCGGTCGGATCCGGCCTCCAGCGGTCGGATCCGGCCTCCAGCGGCCGGATCCGAACGCCAGTCGGCCGGATCCGGCCGCTAATTTTTTTATATTTAAAAAATTATTTGCGACGGTTGCGACCGTCTAAAGATCGACGATTGCGACGTCCGTCCAAAGTTTTGGCAGTTGCGACCGTCGAAAAGTTGCGACGGCTCGAACCGCCGGCCTTTTCCGACGGTTGCAACCGTCGGAAATATCGACGGTTCGAACCGCCGACCTTTTCCGGCGATTGCAACCGTCGGAAATATCGACGGTTCGAACCGCCGGGGACTTTTCCAGCAGTTGCAACCATCGGAAATATCGACGGTTCGAACCGCCGGGGACTTTTCCGACGACCAGAACCGTCGATATTTTCGATGGATTTTTTGAACCGTCGCAAATCCGTTTGCGACGAGCGTTTTTTCGACGGATCGATTCCGACTGAAAAACCGTCGGTAATTGTGTTACCGACAGTTTTCGGGCTGATTACCGACGGTCCGAACCGTCGGTAATTCGCGTTTTTCTAGTAGTGAGTATAGTATTATATAATATACAATACGATATATAAAAGAGCACAAACTAGCATCTACTTAGTATTGCCAACCTCCGACACTAATATAGCGTCGCAAATGTCGATGACAATACAACGCAAGAAGCCGGTGCTAATATCGCATCTTATTTTAACGTTAATTTAGCGCCTTGATCGTGGTGACGTTAATTTAGCATCGTCGACTTGCGACGCCAATACATCGCTACCATTTGCGCGCATTTTCTAATTTTTGTGCATCATAATAATGCCAAAATAGCATCGCGGTGGTGCCTCATTTAGCGTCGACAGTTTTCTTATAGTAAGATGCTTGCTTTAGGAAAGACAAACAACGTAACGTCTATTAGACGTCTGATAATCTTAGTGGGCGCTAGCTTCAGAGTTGGCAGTACAAGATTAATTTTTCCAAAAAGCTTCCAACGATCATATTTCAAGATAAGTCTATAAAAGTGATGCCAAAGCCCGAAAGAAAATCATCCAAGCAAAAAAAAATCACTCATAATCTTCATACAAGTCTAAAGCACTTTCTAGATCATTACATTACATGCAAATCATCCATTTGCTCTTCAATTTCTTAAATGTGAGCCTTTTTTTTTGTAAGAAGAAAGAGTTGGAGGGAATCTTGTGTACTTTTTTTTTCTCCCTATAAGAAAAGAGAAAGCTACTAAATCTTCGACAGTTTCGAGATCGAATAGCGGGACGTAGACCAAGGAGTTGGTCCAAACCTCATCAACACATTGTCTTCCTTGGTTTGATCTTTCTTACTCGCTCTTTGCTATTACATACTTATTTGCAATTATTTTTCTAAAATGATTTTTAAAGTTTTCGATTGAGATTTTAATACACCAATTCGCCCCCTCCCTTTTTTTTTGCTTTCGATCCTACATCAACAATGTAGATAAAGTGTCTTATTCTTTTTATCGCCATTTATAAATAGGCTCCTGTATTATGTAAGCTTCTTATCAACCAATGATATAAAAGCAAACATCAGACCACTTAATTTATTCTACACATTTGACCATTGAACAAGCTTATAAAACGACATGTCCTTTATTACTTAAGAGTCCTAAGCAACATCATGGGATTTAAATTTTATACCTTGTAGCAGGGGTAACATTGAGTTTGCAATTTCCTTAGAACTGAAAAATGACTTTAAATGATTCTTATTTAAGTTTCACACCCGGTGTGAATAATTTTCTTACCCACATCATTTTTTATAAAAAGACATTAAATTCTCCATTAATGAAAGAACCTTTATCACTTCTAACTGTCCACAATATGTTTCACATGTAATGTCACTATGTCATATTTATTTGTAATAAATGGATACACACATAATAGTACTTATACGATTATTTTGATAAATATTAAATTCATAAATGTAACGTCACAATCTATATATTGTGTTCGATACTTCTACTCTTATATAACTTTCATCTAATACATATATGAATCAACAACTAGAATTTAGATGAACAAGAGACAAAAATATAATAATTTTTTTTATCATCGGTACTATGTTTCGTGACTATTGCTTTTCGGTACTTTTAAATCTCATATTATCCATATCAATTTATTTTGAATGCCTTTGTTTCTTATTGCCTTTCAACAAGTTGGATAATTTAACATGTCTCCAACTTGATTTTCTTTTTAAAAATCTATTTATTTGCATTACTCCATTTTCTTTATCCATGCACAAGAGAACCTCAATCATTTGTCTAGACTTATGTTCATTTATATAGTCATTTAATATCAAATTTACAACGTGAAACACTACTCATATGAACATTCATCTTGATTTGACTGTCCATTGTTCCGAATTGCGATATGAGAATTAAATATAGACTTAGTCACAAATCAATTTGCATATATTGTCAACTTTAAATTTTAAACTTCTTAAGTGAAGATGTTAATTTCATTCAACATAGAAAATATTTATTAATGCCACATATCTACTTGTAGAAGTTGTAGGTAGCACTAAATACAACAATATTCCAAATACAAAATTGAAAATTATTTGCATCATTCTACTTAACGAATGTACGCAACACTATTTTTTTTGTGAAACATCGTTACTCACATAACTATATTTTTTTGTCACTAGACTATTTGAATAAGTCTCAACCATTTCACGATATTAATTTAGTCGGCAAGACATTCATCTTACAATCATAATTGAGCCTTCGTCTAAGTTCATGAACTTGTATAAAACAATTCATGTTACAAACTTAGATAAATTATATATATGATTTTGTAATGCGGAAATGTGATGAAAAAAAACATGTAGGATCGACATTAAGTAAGGCACAAACAAATTATTACATGTTTTATATTCATAAATGATTTTTTTTATTTCTTTATCAATTAGACATTGTCACAAAGATAAGTAAAAAATAACTTTAGCAAGAAAAAACTTTTTTCTAGCTGGTGTAAATTTATATTAGCTAAAAAATATCATAAATTGACAGATAAGACTTTTGCTTACTTATTATGTTATATATATAATTAATTTGAAAATTTATAATAATCAAGAAATAGAAAATCATTATGTGAACACAACATTCTTCAAATAAAGGATAACTTCGTCAAAATATTTGATGTTTTCACTAAACATCAAACATATGTGCAAGATTACCGTGCTCACTAAAAATTAGAAATTTAGAATCACTACAATCTCAAAATCATTTAGCTCACCCTTCAAGTTTATTATCACACACATATGTAAAACTTATCTTGTGTGAATAAATCTTATGTAAAAGTCATCTTTTTCTTGATGATTGTCATCTCGAGATTGTGAGAATAATGTAATGATCGTATTATACAAAGATCATCTTTTGTCGTGCTAACTTTTGACACGTTCCTTTTGATTCGGTCATATTATAAAGATTAAGATTTTTTGTGACATTATCTATGGGTCAAATTTTATTTATTATTATTATTATTATTATTATTATTATTATTATTATTATTATTATTATGTTGCACCAATGTACTATTACAATGATTTCAAGAACGAACATTTAAAATCATCAAAATAATATGATACAATTAATATGTCATTTAAAAAAATGATTACGACAATTAAGGTTATGTGATGGGAGTTCTTCCTTACTCTTTCAAGGTGTCAATTAAGAAATTGTCACCCCTTCATCTCGACGCTAGAATAATAAAAAAAATATCATCATGTCACGTGGATACAATGATTTTTGGAGACTATGTTAACACATGTAGACGTGTCATGTACCACTCAACAGAAAATACTATCATAATCATAATATAATTATATCATATAATAACATATATGACAATGAATTATTTTCTCTAAATTCATAATCACAAATAATGTATGATAATCAACAAGCTGCTTTCATGTAAATAACAAATATGCATAAATCATGTCATATAATCTTCAAAAAATTTATTCTAAAAAATATTTCTTATTAACATTACATGATCATTTTTACAAAACATTTTCCATTTTCATATTGATTCATGACATAATTATTTTGAATACAAAATTGCAATAATCAATCGTAATATATTTTTTTGTATTGAAAATAACAAAGTACATATAACTTATACTTAGAATAAATGTGACATGATAATTAACATACATATTAAACATTATCAAAATCACATAATTATTACATGGCATAATATGATGATCCATATAATTACACAAAGTGCTTAGTATGCATAATCTAATATTTTGAAACTTGGGTAAAATTATTCAGAAAAAAATTAAAATAATAATGTGCATAAAGTAGAATTAATCTATTTTCTCATATTTTGTTTATCATGGCATAAAATACATATAAAATGGATGTTAAGATAAAATACGTGCATTTATGTCAAAAAAGTAAATCACACAATATTTAAAGAAAAAGTAAAATAACTGGTCCACTAAGCCGCAGGCAGTCCAAAAACGTGCGTAATAAGGACGACTTGTAGCAGGCCGTGGTCGCGCTCGTACACAGCAGGCTAGCGGCCCGCACGCGTAGCGTAGCACTGTACCGTGTCAGGATTCCAATAACGTTATGGAAAAAACAGATGATACATCCAAAATCCATATATGACACAAAGTGGGCCCGAATCTGAGCAGCCCTGGCGGCATGCCGACGTGTCTTCCTTACCGAGAAGGACTACCACACACGAGTGCTGTACCTGCATCCCTGCAGTTATGTCCTATACGGGCGCACACGTCCGACAAGTTCTAAATAATTTATAATTGCATGATGCACCAGTTGCGTTTACTAATTAATTTTATATTCTTAATAAAAATCAACGACCACGGTCCTTGTATTTATATCCACGAGGGTGGAGGAAGTGAAGAACGAGCTTCGACTCATCATCGGCTTGCAGATCTCCAAAAATGGACGTAGCAGCTGCCCTCTGGTCACTAGCAACGATGCTGACATTTCTTGCCAATGACCAAGCGACGACAGAGACGGCGACGACGT
This sequence comes from Pontederia crassipes, assembly GCA_030549335.1. Lineage (NCBI taxonomy): Eukaryota > Viridiplantae > Streptophyta > Magnoliopsida > Commelinales > Pontederiaceae > Pontederia > Pontederia crassipes. The sequence continues at coordinate 62,421,184 of CM060196.1, read as the reverse complement.
CGTCGTCAGTGCCACACCATACCCTCCTCCCCATAAACCACCTGCGGCCGCGGTTCAGCTCCGCCGGCCACCCGGTCGCCGGCGTCTCGTGCGAGAGCTGGCAGTTCGGTGTGGAGACCAACAACGTCCGGGACTGGAAGACGATTCCCGGCAGCTGCGAGGGATACGTCGGCAACTACATGCTCGGGAACCGGTACCGTAGGGACTCCGCCGTCGTCATTGACGAGGCCATCGGCTACGCCAGCGGGCTGCAGCTGGGCAACGACGGGAAGGACGTTTGGATCTTTGACGTCGACGAGACCACGCTCTCCAACCTCCCTTACTACGCCCGACATGGATTTGGGTACTTCTCTCCCCCCTACGACCACCACTTGAATCCTTCCTCCATGTCTGATTTTACTTCAGTAGGATGGTTCATGTTGACTGCTAACTTTAGATTGGAACAGCCGAACAGGTCCATGTGAAGTTAGCAGCGCAATTAGTAATTAATTTGAACCATAAAATACGAAAGATTACTAACAATATATTAGCTTTTCTCTAATGAAGCTCAAGCTCGAGGTCAATGATCTTAATCAGAAGAACAATGATCAAACAACTCCATGTCCATGGCATGGGAGCATCTGGTTGCCACCGACAATTCTGACAGAGAATGTTGGAAGATAATACTGTATATATGCTCACTTGTAATCCTAGATCTATTTCTCTTCATTATTTTTTTCTTTGTTATTTTGGTGGATCCTACATACTTTATTAATGTTTCAAATTTATACTATATCATATTTAATGTATAGCACACGAATACACGGTGTATACACACATTGCTTTTCTTATTTAACATGTATACTAACTATAAGAAATTGTTTCTTTTTTTATTGTTTTTTACCTAGATAAATACTATTAGTACTCCAGATGTTCACTGGTAGAGTTTGATTTAACCCCGTGGAGTCAGGTTAACCTTCTTTGAGGGGTTGAATCAAGGCCATCATTTTTTTATTTTTTATAAATTTTTTCCTTACTTTTTTATTATTTAATATAAAAGATATTATACAATAATTATTTTTAAAGTATAAAATAATGTGTTAAATATTTAAATATTATTTTACATATTTAACATATTTCATTTTAATATTTTTAAAAATTTTAACATAAAATATAAACTGAAAATTAAAAAAATTAAAAATTAGAATCTTCAATTTCGGGTCAATTGGTTAAAAAATTTTGATCTGTACCCAATCCAATCCAAAGTCGGATCGAGATCGGGTCATATGATCGAGTTCACGACCGGACCTTTAAGTACTCCATAACAGGATCAAAACAATCTTGTTTGCAGCTGGTAACCGGTCAAAGAGATGACTACCATTATTCTTCTGTTTTTGTTATCATGTAATGGCCTACAACTGCTTTGCATGCGTGTGTGCAGTGCAACACCGTTCAACGACACCTCGTTCGCGGAGTGGGCGGATCAGAAGAGGGCACCCCCTCTGCCGGAGACGCTGCGGCTCTACAGGAAGTTACTGTCCCTCGGCATCAGGCCCCTCTTTCTGACAGGACGATATGAGAGCCAAAGACAAGTCACGGTCGCCAACCTCAGAAGGGCAGGATACAGGAACTGGGAGAAGCTCGTGCTCAAGTAATTCACATACACATGCATGCCAGCTTCCAAATAAGTTCTCCCAACTTCCTCCCCCTCGCAGATAATTTGTTTCTGCATGCACTCTTGTAAACGTAAAGTTGGCAGAAAATCAACAGAAAGCGGAAACTAAAAGATCTATCGTGTAGGAGGCCTAATGAATTGAATTTGTCTCTTTGATTGTGATTTTCTTCTTTTAATTGCAGAGAAAACAGCGTTGTAGGCAAAACCGCGATAGAGTACAAGTCGTCCGAGAGGCAGAAACTGGTGAATAAAGGATACAGGATCGTCGGAAACATTGGGGATCAATGGAGTGATATCTTGGGGTCGCCGGAGGGTGATCGCACCTTCAAGCTTCCCGACCCCATGTACTACCTCCCCTGAGCCGCCCTTCCGGCCCTCCGGTTAATATGCATGAATATATATATATATATATATATTCCTGCTAAGCAACTCATGGAATAGTTTCTGTGTGTGAAATAAATTATGCATCATGGATGCTCCTTGCTTTGTTTCACGTCTATGGTGATTTTAGATTCTCTGGGAATTAAGCATATCTTCTTTTAGATTCCACATGAGCCCTACATATGTAATGGAGGGAGTTCTTTGCTCAGGGACGTGATTCATGTGATCTATTAAGTCGTTCATGACCTCTTGGTAGTATCTTTTCGTTTGAAACAAATTATGATGCATGGCTTGTATATCAAGCTCTTACGTACTCCTATATACTTTAACGGTGAGGGTTTTTTAATCTTTTTATGTCCCCTTTTTAATTCTTTTTGTGTGTATCACCACAAGAAAATAGCGAATTTACGACGGACATTTTTCGAAGGAAATGAATTTTTCTCATTTATTGACGACATTTGTGACGGATATGAAATTTCTTTCGAATTATTAAAAGTCAAAACGTCCTTCGTGATTACGGACGAAAAATACCCGTCGATAAATTATCGACGAGTATAGCCTTCGGAGTTACCGACGGATTTACATCCGTCGATAATTTCGAAAGAAATATCTGTCGGTAATTATATTTATAATAATATATATATAATATAAATATATATTCAATATTTTATTATTAAATTATTATTTTATTTATCGAAGGATAGTGCCTTCGAAATTACCGAAGATCCTCACTCGCCGAAGGTTTCGACAGGCCGAATTCGTCCGCCGACGGTTTCGACGGGTCAAATCCGGTTTTGACGGGAGTCCTCCCATCAGAACTTTCGACGGACAATCCGCCGAAGTCGGTCGCAACTTGGAAAGGGAGGAACACTCCTACCTCCGGCGCGGCGGTCAATACCGTCGAAAGTTCCGAAGGATATCCTTTCCTTCGAAACTTCCGATGAATTTTATCCGTAAAAAATTATGAAGGCAAGTTTTCTATCGGAAGCATTCGTCTAAACTTTCGAAGGATTATTTGAAGACTGTCGATAATTTTTTGCAACGACAAATTTTCCAACTAACCGTATCCATCGAAAAATCCATCGCAAAGACATATTTGCGACGGATTTTGAAGGTTTTGCGATGGATTTATCCGTCGCAAAATCACATTTTTCTTGTAGTGTATGAAAAAATATAATTTGATTTAAAAAAAAAGAAACTGAGAATATTGGAAAATGATGAAGGGATCAACAGTATTCATGCAACGCCACCAAGTAGAATGATGAAGGATTTTTCAATCATTTTATGTGATATTTTTAATGTTGAACGTGAGCAGACATACGCACATGTGAAGTAAAATATTTTTCTATCACTTGAATTATGTCACCTTATCTTTTTTTTTTTGGTTAACAATGACAAAGACCTAACTAATATTTGTCAAAATCCGATCTATGTTGATTAGGATCGTATTCTAAGATTACGATTCTCCTTAAAAGTTGGATAAGTTGGCCCTTGTGTAAGGATTATATTACTTCAATTTCTAAAATTATAACAAATAGTGGGTTCCATTGTTTTTATAATTACGGCTTAAATGGTGAGGTCTTTCGTTTAATTAAATATTAGTAGTTTTTTATAACTCAAATTATTTCCTTTTCTTTTTAATGCATAATTTTAAATGACATAATGATAATAAAATAAAAATATAAAAATCTCTCAAGATAAGAGAAAAAATTAAGGGAAGAGCAACAAACCTTTATTATTATTATTATTATTATTATTATTATTATTATTATTATTATTATTATTATTATTATTATTATTATTATTATTATTATTATTATTATTATTATTATTATTAAATAATAACACGTTGCACAAGCTTTTCTTTGATATATACAAAGAAAGAATACTATAATTATAACTATAAGAATTGAATTTAATATCATAAAATATTGTCTCTCCAATAAAAGTATAGACATTGGAACAATTTTGGGAAATATAAAAATGATAAAATGCTTGTAAAAAAGTTGGTTTAAACTTTAAACTTTAAACTTTAAACTTTTATCAAATTTCGAAATATTCTCTCTCCTCACTTTTACTTCTCTCCAAAAGCTCTCGACAACGGGGCCTACAATTCGGTCCAATCCCTCGAGTCGCTACAGCATGGTGCGCACCTCATATTTAACCCTTATTAAATTGGATCACGTGTTGGACAAGTGTTTTTTTAGTTGATATGGTTCACATTTTTTTAAGGACAATTTGAATATTGAAATCAGAAGAATATTTAATTGAACGAAATTATTAATGTAAAAGGAAAAAAATATATGCAAGCTATCATATGTATTAAATTTGAACAATTTATGAGAGAGGACATAAAATCTCTTCCCAAGAATGAAAAATAGTTTTTTAATTGGGGAGAGGTTAATAAGGGGGAGACTTTAATTTATAAAAGACCAATCCAAAATAAATTATTTTATAATTTAAAAATAAGTTATAATCCACCTCTAATTAAAGTCTGAACTTTATTTACAATCTTTATTAATCAACTTTCATTGAATCATTTATCTCCTCTTTTCTTTTATTTTTTTCCTTCAATTCAAATTCATATCATTTCCCAACTTTTGTCTATCCATTTATTTTAAAAATGAATTTCAAATTTAAATAAATAAATAAATTTATTATTTATCTAATTAAATAATTTTGAATGTTACCTTCTCTTTTGCCGTTGCACCGACACAAGAAGAAAAAGTTCTTTTATCTCTTTATCGATTTGAAGCTCCCCCATTTGCTTAACTTGTGGACATGAAAAAATTAGGACATCTTTAGTAATTGTATTAACTGATCCAATAAGTGTTGCCAAACGATGTTATCTCCAACAAAATCGAATAAAAAATTTTGGTTCACCTTTTTTGCGAAACCAATCCACTATGGTATCATGGCCTTTTTTTCTTTCAAAACCATTTTTTTAATGTGACCTTTATTTTTTTTTTCCTTCTCTTATTTTTCCTCTCATGCATTTCTCACATAAAATAATTTATTTATTAAATATAATATATTTATTATAAAAATTTAATTTAATATTATTTATTACTTACAATTTCATAAAAAATTATTTTGTTAAATATAATTTATTAAAGATATTATTTATCACATTTTAATAATATATTTTAAACCAATTTTTTAACATAATATTTCTAATTTATACTCAATTTTTATTAATTATTAAAATTATATCTCATACCTAGAATTCTAATATTCATTCAAATAGTCATTAAAATAAATTTATCACATCAATTTTTCAAATCATATTATTATATTTTATTCTATTCAAATACACACCGAATTAATTTGTCAATTCTATTATTTATATAGAATTCGAAGTTAGCGTTTGGACAGTAGAATCATAATTTTTTCGACTTCTACGTGAATAAATGAATTGATAGATTAGTTCAGGATGTGTTTAAATTGAGTGAAACGTAATAATAAGGACTTAAAAATTTTGAAAAGATATGAAATAATGTGATAGATCAATTTTTAATGAGTGTTAGAATAAAATATTAGTATTATAAATATAAAATATAATTTTGTTAATTGATAAAAATAGTAGTATAAATTAAAAATTTATATTAAAAAATTTGTTTAAAAAATATTATTTAAATATAATAAAATTATATATTTTTGTAAATTATATTTAACAAATTTTTATTTTTTTATGAAATGATAAGTAATAAATAATAATTTATTCTTCTTGTAATAAATAAATTATTTTGTGAGAGAAATGTAAACGAAACGAGTGGATTATATAAGATAAAATACGCTACATTATATTTTGTGAGAGAAATGTTATATAAATAAAGCTCAACAAGCCAAACTAGTCGATGCTGGATTCATCACTTTGAATGGTTGCCTAGGTGTTTAGCAGTAGGTCGAACCTAATGATCCGAATCGATCCAAATCAGTTTGGATTGGGTTGATTATGTGGTGGTCAGGTCGGACTTGATCCGACCCGACCTCAACTCGGCCTTGGGCTGAGTCGAGTACGAATCGAAATTTTTCGACCCGAGTTGACTCAACCCGAGTCGAAGATCCGATTTTTTTTTAATTTTTATAATTTTCAGCCTATATTTTATACTAAAAAAAATTTAAAATATATTAAAATAAAATATTTTATATGTGTAAAAGAATCTATAAATGTTTAAAAAATTATTTTATGCTTTAAAAATAAATATTATATCATATTTTTTATATTAAATAATAGAAAAATGTAAGAAATTTTTTTTTAAAAAAATGATGATCGAATAACCCAACCACCAAATTCGAATCGGGTCGGATTGAATTGGATCCAATCCTCCAAAGAGGACTAATCCGATCCAATCAAAATCGGACAGATCGAGTTGGATCCGGGGTCACAAATCCGACCCGCGATGGCAGCCCGAAACTTGAAGATTTCACGAAAGAGCTAATACTGAATAATATATATTGCCACCCAATTTTGAAACTTTTTCACTTGCCTTCACCCTCCGTGAATACCCCTAGTTGCCTATTTGGCAGCTCGAAACTTGAAGATTTCACGAAAGAGCTAATGCTGAATAATATTGTCACCCAATCTTGAAACTTTCACTTGCCTTCATCCATGAGATCCATGATCATCCTTGCAGAGAGAAAAAAAAATTAATCCTAATTCCTAACTCGAAAGAATGATAGTTCTAAGTTACTCAATGCTTTAAACAATGCATCTTTCCCTGGCTTCAATTATGATGAATGCACAATACATGTTAGTAGCAGCACATCCAAAGAATATCTCAAGTAGGATTGCTTATGTAGAGAAGACAGGAATAAATCATAAATTAAAATTCCACTATGGAGAGAACAAAGTGTTAATATTTTAAGGCAAACACAATTATACCATTTCCTCGCAGTTCCACGGTAAGTTCATAAAAAAAAGAAATAGAAACATTCCGAAGGAATTTAATATGACACATGCCAATGGGCACCGGAATAATTTGACCAATGACCGGAGACAAGATAATTAGCGTATCTAGAGCATGAGAATTTTGTCTATCAAAGTTAATAGGATTTTTGTGTGAGAATAATACTTATGGAACGAAACACACGAGAAGTTTAGGGTGACAGAGTTTTATTAAATAGAAGAAGAGGATTATAAATGAGATTACATCATGTTTGGACTCATAGAGAATTTATATAAGCACTTTCTTTGCAATCGTAATGCGAGGACATATTTTACTTTGAAGTGTTTTGAGGATGAGATAAATTTTTAATTGTGATAGAATTCAAAATATTATTAGTAATTATAACAATTGATAATGCATTAATCTGAACTAAATTTTAACCTATTTTAGTCAGACGCTAAGATAGTGAGGGCAGCGAAACTATCCGTCTCATGTGGGAGTCTCATTGTCCGGATAACGAACCTAAGGAAATTTAAGAGGGATTCCCCTAGAAGGCTGGAGGCGGAACTCCCGAAATTTAGACGATTTTAGATTTATGTTTCATATTTTATATTAAAGTTTCCTATATAAACTTTATGACAATTGAATTATTTCGCATCCTTTTAATCATCAATATTTCATATAACAAAAACAATCGCCGTCCGAAAATGTAGCTCAATTTAGGATAAACTTCATAAATCTCTTATTTGTTTGTGCGATTTCTCTTTTTCTTTTTTCGTAACAACAACTAAAATAAACGAGTACCTCATTTGAGAATCTTATGTATCAACAAGAAGGACATGCGAACTTCAAGAGGAACAAGTTGATAAAACGACAGAACAAAATACTGAAATTTCAAAATTGTAAGTGGCATCCATCTTTTTAATGGCTGCTTCCAACAAGAATTCCAACAGCAAGCAAAATTCTCTTATAAGAATTTACAGAAGGGGCAGTGAAAGCAAAACAAAAGAAGGTGAAGAAATCTTTTAATTTCATCATTACGATCATCTCCCTGAAATACATTTTCAAGGTGGCATGCATCAAAATTCTGGTTCAACTTCAATCACCTTAATTGCATTAAGGAACTTATTTTGCACACTTGCCCTATAAAAGCATTGACTTTTTCATCCAAACATCAAGATTATACCATAGATAAAAAAAAGTGACTGCCATGAATTATAAGTTTAATAAGCAATATCTCATAAGATGTAAATTATTCTGAATTATAACTATTAATTTTTTATATTATTATAAGTACACATACATATCTTAATCGTCAATCTCCACAAGTTTTATTTGATGTCATCTGAATATTCTAATTTTCTCAGCTCGAAAAGACGACTAAATTTAAAGGTAATATATTAACTTTATTAATTTGTCTAATAATCTAATTTTATTTTAGTTGTATTCCAAAATTAAATCTAATGTGATAACTATCTAGTAAATTAACAATGTGCGGTCAAGTACAAGTATAGAAGAAATTAAAATTTTATTTTATCATTGTAAAATTACTAATTGAATAATAGTTTACAAATAATGTGAAAACCGAAGTATTTTTTGTTTGAAGGAAAGTCCTAATATATATATATATATATATTTTAAACAATCAATATAATAGCAATCATAATATTTCCAGAAATTTATAATAATCATGCAATAATGAATAGCTCTTTAGTACTGATAATAATAGAATGACTAACAATATATTAGCAAAAATGATAATTCTAATAATTTCAGAATTAATAAAATGTCAATGTGGTATTGCCTAATCTATTAAGAACAATCCGTTAGACAAACAAGAGAAATAAAAAAATATGATGCCAAAACTGGTTGATAAATGAACTTTGATAATGGAGATTTGAGAGGAGAATTATAAAATGAGAAATACGAAATTATTTACTCAAATGATTAATTTATAAGAAATATATAATAAATACACAATTATCTACCAAAAATTTTTACTTAACAAATATATAATAAATACACAATTATCTAACAATCATAATTATAAGCACAATTATATTTAAAAATTTTGTAAGAATTGCAACATTGTTAAATAAGCCGGAGGAGGTGGACAACAAAATGGGTTTGACCTTGACAATAGGAAAAAGAAACCTAAAGATTTAAATGGGCTGCAATAAAGTGCCTAATTTTGTAATTAAATAGCTCAGTTTTAACATATCAAGATTCACGAAATTGTAGCAATTAATATTTAACTTTACCAAATTCCACAAATGGCAATTAAATGTTAACTGCTTCCAATACCAAGTGAAGGTTTCAAGACATAGATGCATGCACATTATCCCATGCATGTAATTGTAAGCAATTCACCTGCCATTGTCTTTTGAAAAACAATTAACATATATAAAAACGAATTAAACACTAAAGTATGGTTCATGTTTGTGACGAATGTGTTAAAATAATATATATTATGACCATTAGATTTGTTTTTGTATTTAACAAACTGTGTGTAACTTTAAATGGTGTAAGTTATATGTACATTTTGCTTGCTTACAATATGTAATATATCTAAACAATGTAAATATATGGTATATGACATTGATTTTCTTCTTAATATATGTTAAATGTGGTGTCTTTACTTCCATTGCGCTATGTCATTATGCAATATATTAATGCAACGTCCGGAAGACTTGCAATTCAATTATTAAAAAAATGAATTAGTATATCTATTAGAAAATACAATTTTAACTACACGGATCCAGATTTTGTAATTGTTTTTAAACTAGAATGTATAATATAAGTCTTTGCTCTTGTTAGTTTAACCTTTATAGCAAAAGAACTTAGCACGAGTTAGACTTCTAAGCTTAAGCTCAATTTATTTTAAATTCAACATCCTATCAGCTAGATAATAGCGGATATATAAAAAATTTCTAATATCCGTTTCATTACATTATGTTTGTTCATAAAAATGAATTATTTAATTATTACATGTGACATATATATATATATATATATATATATATATATTATCGTCACCGTGGTTGGGTAACATATTACATATTTTTACCGTAAATTATTTTTAATGATGATTTCTTGTTGCAAAGAATGTGTGTTCAACAATCTTTTCATAATCGGATCGTCAAATCGAAAGACTAATTGGGTCACGGTCTAAACGGTTCGATCGAATTTAATTAGATTTACTCGAGTTTATTAAAATACTATTGTTTTATAATAATCTTGAATAAAAATATCATAAGTAATACAATATAATATATAAATAATAATGAATTAATGCAAAATACCATTTATTATATGAGCTGACTTTCTTATATTTATCTTGTGCTTCAAAAGTTTAATTCTATCCAAAATTAAGGCGACTAATCGATTGTCATTATTTTATTATTAGTAAATTTCTTATATTTCAGCTTTGCTTTCCTTTTTTCCTATTATTTTTTACATCTTTTATTATTCATACTTCATTTCATTAACTATTTTTTGTTTTATTTTAATTTTTAAATTTCCATTTTATATTATTTATTTCCTTTTTAAATAAAAAACTTAAAAAACTGAGTTGAATCAGAATTCTCGATTCAACTCGTTTTTTTCCAATTCATATCGTTTTTTATCAAATCGGTTTTTATATAAAGTCGAATCAGATTGACAACTAGTTCATGATTGAACTAATCAAATCGGCCGGTCAACCTAGTTAGGAGAACATTGGTTTCCAAGGATTTTTTTTTTGTTGAATTGATAAAGTAAGGTACTATGGGTAAAAAAAATCAAGAACATGTTGTCAAGGGTTAGTTCTTCTTGTTTTTTTTTTGTTTAATTGATAGAGTAAGGTATGATGGATAAAAACATTATCAATATGATTTCATATGAGGCTCCTAATATAATGTCAAATAAAACTCTTTATTTTTAAAATAATTTTGATATTATATAATGTGATTTTCAAGAAAAAAGATATAATAATTTGTCGTCAATTTTTTATTTCCCAAATTTAGTTACTTCTAGAGTTGATGTTAACTCAAGAGTATTATATATTTAAGAAATTGTTAAAAGATTTATAATTTTTTATTTTCTTAAAAAAAGTTTGATTATGACTAAATGTATCTCTATTTCTTACATATAAAATATTTATTTATATGTTATCCCCACGTTGTGCTTGTGTAGGTAACATCCTAGTTAAGAAATGAATTACATAGACAACGAGGTTTTTTTATTTACCGAGTTTTAACAACTCCAAGAATTTATTTTAGCCTATTTAAATAGTTATCAACACATAAATAAACTTATGTATTGAGACAATAATTGATGTTAGAAAGGGAATAGGAAGAAAAAAGAAAAATTAAGGCGAAAGCTATAAAATCATGTGAAAGTAAATTTGACAATGCGGCTTTAGCTCTCCACACTTGATATTTTAAAGAAATTTATATAAAAATGTATAAATATCCGTATTCTCAAAACACAGAGCCGTGTTATTTAGACACAATCTTTATTGCATCCAGTTACGAGTCACCTTCGAGACCGAGACATTAATTCGATCAATCCGTTTGAAGTCGCTATCTCCACATTTGATATTAAACTTTAATATAAATAATATATATATATATATATATATGTATATATATATATATATATATGATTTCTTTTCTCGTGCCAGATAATTGGAACCTCGTGGCCTGCGACTATAATGTATATTAAATTGAGATGCTATTAATTCCAAATTAATTAAATGTATGATAAGGTAGATATGTGAAGATATAATTGTTATGGGCGAGCGAGAAATAATTAATGATGTATGGATGAAAAGAATGGCAAGCTATGTACATTAATAATGTTATATATATATATATATATATATATATATATATATATATGAATGAATATAGGGTTTAATGGGGTGTGACCCCTTATGGTGTAACCTTGTGTAACCCTCCACATCACAGTCGTCTGATCTACCGGACGGATGAGATTAGATTGGCAGAATTACTCCCCTCTCCCCTGCTTCCCTCACTGCCTTCCCCACCGGCGGCTGCCGTCATCGCCGTCCAGCTAAGAGGCGATGAACGAGGGTGACGATCGAGGCAGATGATGCAGAGGGCGGCGACGGATGACGCAGCGGTCAGTAGCAACGGACGACACAGCAGTCGGCGGCGGTGGACAATGGGTCGATGGTCGATGATCGATAGATCTAGTGGCGATCATCGCGAGGGTTGCAGGGGGGTCAGGGGCGGGCCGTACGCGGGATCCGTGCTTGACAGCAGCGGCAATCGACAGAGGTTGTCGGTGCTTGCAGAGGATCACGGGGGGCGCTCGTGGCGGCATTCTCGGAGGAAAGGTCCGGCGACAACGCTCATGAGGGGAGGACGGGAGATCACAGGTCACGCGAGGATCGGGAACCTTGGAGCGGTGGGGCTTGCCGGCAACGACGCCGGCCAACGCTCGCGGGGTAGGCAGAAGGGGCCGTTGGCCCCCGGAGGGGAAGGCAGTGGGAGGGAGAAGAGAGAGTTCAAAGTGGCGCTTGCAGGAATCTAGGCGATTGTGCTTGCAAGGCTCAACGACGGTGCTCGAAGGATGGGAAGACGAGGGGAGGTCGATGGGGGCAGCGGTCGCAAGACAGAGGGAAGGGGAGAGGGGCAACAGCTCTAGGCGAGGGGGGGCTTGGTCACAAGCGAGGGCATCACCGAATGTCACTGCGTCGAGGAAGTCGCTAGATGGCGAGCCCAGCACGTCGAGGGCGTCGCCGGTGGCCAGTCAGACAGTGGGATGGGGAGGACGAAGGGGATGCAAGCAAAGAGGAGAAATGGAGAGAAGGTCACGGCCGTTAGATTTAATCTAATCCATTTCATCTGGACCATTAGATGAGATGTTGCACAAGGTTACACCATAATGAACTACACCCCATTAATCTCATATATATATATATATATATATATATATATATATATATATATATATATGATTAATGTAACTCGGCTCTGAAGAGATGTTGAGCGTGATCAGTGTATTATGAATGATATTGTTTTAATTTTGTCCTGTCACAATGAGATTTGAAATATCTTTTGATAATTGATAACTGGAATAATGTATATCACTTCCCTGCCGACAGAACTTTCTTTTTATATATTTATACTTAATTAAAACTTTTAACAACTAATGAGTCATGTGAGTACCAAATAAGAACACATATTTAAGATGTGACCGTTTCAGGCGGATCAAATTGGCCCGCTAATCATTTCTCTTGGCATTGTGTATATCTCTCCCCATGGACTAATTATAGCGGGTTTTTTTTTTCAATAAATATATTTATATTTATTTATAGATGAATATATAAGGCAAGAGCCTTGATCTTAAAATTAACTTCCATTAGTTCCGTAGATGGATGAACTTACACGTTTTTCTATTTATGTTGGCAACCAAAACTGATTTGTCGTGTTAGAATTCTGTTTCCACGTGACGAGGACGATGCAAATAATAATAATAATAATAATAATAATAATAATAATAATAATAATAATAATAATAATAATAATAATAATAATAATAATAATAATAATAATAATAATAATAATAATTATTATAATAATAATAATAATAATAATAATAATAATAATAATAATAATAATTATTATTATTATTATTATTATTATTATTATTATTATTATTATTATTATTATTATTATTATTATTATTATTATTATTATTATTATTATTATTATGGTACCAACCTAGATTCAGTGGTTGGTCTTTGTAACATTTTTTTTCAAAATTACGAATTAAATCAGTTTTTTTAAAAATTATTGAAATATATTCATTTTATTGAGATTAAGATGAGACCCAAATTTTTGCGCGTGTTATTTTCCAATTTATTTTAGAAAAACTTTTAGTTAGTCAAGACATTGACAGAGAAATTAAATTCGTACTGATTTGTTTAATTTTTTTTAAAAATAAGTATTATTATTAGACCCAAGACGAGGGTGGGCAAAAATAAGCAGAACGCGTCTAAACATGCGTGCTATCTGAAGATATATAATTGGAGAGTAGGAAAAAAACATAAAGAAAGATTATCGCTGTGGTGAAAAGAAGATAAAAATAAAAATAAAAAATAAAAAATTTTCTCTAAAACAAATTTCCATTTAGTTTCCTTCATTTCTTTTCATTTATACTATTTTATTTCAATCTTAAATTAAGATGTAACAATTTCCTTCCCTTTTCTCTTTTCATCTTCCCCACATTTCCTCCCTTTATCTTCCCCCGTTCTCTTCCCTTCCCCTTTACCCTTTATCCAAACACACAGTGTTAGACAAGAACACGGCAAATGGCTTCTCCTTCCTCGCACGTCCGTCGCATCTCTGCATGCACCATTAAGCCGACGACGACAACGCCGTCTCCGACGCCGAAGCGCTGCTACCTCACACCGTGGGATCTAACGAAGCTCACCATCAACTATATACAGTACGGTCTCCTCTTCCACGGCCACCATCCTTTCGATCGTCTCGCCGTCGACGACGTACTCGACCGTCTCAAGACCTCGCTGTCCGCGGCGCTCTTGCTCTTCCATCCGCTCGCCGGCCGCCTCGTCAACGAGAACGCCTACGACGACCATGGCAACCCCACGGGCATGTACGTTTCCATCGACTGCAATGGCCAGGGTGCAAGCTTCATCCACGCCATCTCCAATGACATCGCGGTGGCCGACGTGCTGAAGTATGCCTCGGACGTTGCATTAACGATCAAGTCCCTCTTTCCCATGGATAGAGCTATCAACTACGACGGCTGCTCTCAGCCACTCCTCGCGGTTCAGCTCACTGAGCTAAAGGATGGGTACTTTCTGGGGTGCTCAATCAACCATGCCGTCGCCGACGGCACTTCCTACTGGCACTTCATCAGCGCTTGGGCCGAAATGGCACGGGAGGGGGAAGACGTCCGCCTCCTGTCTCGCCAGCCGGTCCTCGATCGGTGGTTCATCACTGGATACGAGAGCGCTCCTATCAAGCTCCCTTTCGTTCATCCTGACGAGTTCATCGACAGGTTCACGCCGCCGCCACTTCAGGAGAGATTCTTCCACATTGCGGCGTCATCCGTCGCTCTCCTAAAAGGCAAAGCCAACAAGGAGCTCGGCACGACCTCCATCTCCTCCTTCCAGTCCGTGGCTTCGCACGTCTGGAGGGGCGTCACGCGCGCGCGAGGCCTGCCGGCGGGGGAAAAGACCAGCTGCAAGCTGTCCATCGAGTACCGGTCTCGGCTGCGGCCGCCGCTCTCTTCGGACTACTTCGGCAACTCGACGAGTAAAATCGCCGCCACCACGACGGCCGGGGAGCTCCTGTCTCGTGGGTTGGGTTGGGGCGCGCGGTTGGTCCATGAAGCGGTGGCGAGCCACGCAGACGGAGCCATACGCGGCGAGTTGAGGGCGTGGATGGAGAGCCGCTGGGTGTACAAGCTGAGCGAGTACAGCAACCGGTGCAGCGTGTCGATTGGGGGATCCCCGAGGTTCGACGCCTACGGCTGCGACTTCGGCTGGGGGACGCCCGTGGCGGTGCGGAGCGGGAGCGCGAACAAGTACGACGGCCAGATCACGTTCTATCCCGGACGGGAGGGAGGAGGGAGCATGGACTTGGAGATCTGCTTGTTGCCCGAGTGCATGAAGGCGCTGGAGGCGGACGCCGAGTTCATGAGCGCCGTTAATAATAACATGCCCTTAGCTGATTTCTAGAACGGTATTGCTTGCCTTCGTTTGTTTCCTCGTTCGCCTGCTTAATATATTTTTTTTTATGGTCTTTCCTACTGTTGGTGTTGTTCTTTTATGTAGACAAAATTTGAATGAGTTGCTTAATTACCTAATGCACACTATTATTCAGTTTATATACTTTTTTACCTTTTTTACCTAATGCACACTATTATTCGTGTTTTAATAAAATAAAATGGACAAGATGCCTGTTTTCTTGCCTACAGAAGTACTATTAAAAAGAAATTTTAATAGATGCCTGTTTTTCTTGCCTACAGAAGTACTATTATTCGTGTTTTAATAAAATAAAATGGACAAGATGCCTGTTTTCTTGCCTACAGAAGTACTATTAAGTATTAAATAAAAAAATTTTTTTTGCATCGTTAAGTAAAACTAGTTTAACCCAATTGCGCTTTGCGCAATTTTAATATATCTAAAAAATAAGTTTAAATATATAAGTAAAATATAATCTATTTTTATTTAAAATTATAATATATAAATACTATTTTTGTATAGATATTATATTTATAAATATCTTACAATTTGAATTAAACAAATATTAGTTAAGTTTATATTTTAAACATTTAAGATGTTTATATAAAATATCATTTATTTTTCATAATATTAGAAAAATCATTATTTTACATTCATGCATGTGTTAAAAATTTATATTACAATTTTTCTATCGATAATTAATAAATATTTATCTAAAATAATATCTTATATTTACAAGAAAATGATATTGATTTTTCAAACTCTACTCTAAATACTAATTAACGATGATATGATTAATATATATGATATTTCAATTTGAAGAATAATTAGTATTATCAGAATAACAATATGATTTAATTAAAATAATATTTTAATATTTTTAATCTAGATGTTGTGGTATTTCTTTACTCTATTGAACACACTGTTGCACTATTTCAATTGAATTAAAATAGTAATATATATATATATTCTGTTAATTTGTAATAAAAAAATAAAATAAAAGGGGGCAAAGCTGCCATTGGCTGCCTGGTGGGCCGCCGCCGCTGAGTGATGGTTGCGTAGATGAAGGCATGGTCATCGCCATCGTGGCCCTGCAGGATCGTTGCCGGCTCTATTAATTTCTTGTTAGTTTTTAATTGTATTGAAATCTTTAGAAATTATTTCATTATTAGTTTATGACTTCTATTAATTTTTTTTTCTTATCTTCATCTTGGCCTCGGATCAAAATAGAAGAGTTAAGTCGATCCAAAGTTCAAAGGAGGTTCATGACCAAGGGTAAAGAAATTAGAGGTATAATTATTTTGAAATGTACGTGTTTGATTATTTTGAATGTACCTATTATACTCAAAATTATGTTAATAAGGATCGCCGAGCATTTCTAGATATATTACTAAAATAAAATCGACATAATACATCCACTCGATTAGAATTGAGAAAATTGTCTCTATTGTCACAAATAGCACACAGCGTAATTAGAAAAAAATGATAATATATATAATATTGAAATATATTCTAAGGTTTAAAATAATTTAGATTAAATTGAACAAATATTTTTAAAATCATTTGTTATTAATTTAAATTAAATATGAAAAAATAAGCTATAACTAAAACAAATTACATAATAATTCATATTATTTATTTATTGTATTAACTCCAATAAAGTAGTTAAATAATCATGAAAGATATTTTTTATTAAATTATAGAGATGATAATTAAATTAATAGTAACATATCTAAGAATAAGAAATAATAATTGAAAGACTATATTTTTTTGGTCAAGACAAGCGAAAGTATAAACACAAGTGAACTATTACATAAAAAATGAGAACATTTTTTAAAAAATCACCAATTATATATTACTTGAAAATGCACTTTTAAATCCTTCTACATATTTTGGAATGAAGAATGACAACTTGTGTCATGTGTCGTGTTTCGCATAAATTTCAAATATTTTCATACTATATCTAAATAAATAGTGAAATAGTTGATTAATATTTTAAAATATTAAGTATTGTTTTCTATTTTGAATCCTATGTGATTGTAATATCGTTAGTTTCTTTTATTGAAATTTCTTATAAAAAGTATTTTTCATACCCATTAGGAGTTTAGTGATCTTCTTGTGATTTGTTGATCTTTTGTCCATTCATTTTTTTCCTTACATAATTCATTTTGAACTCCTAGGCAAGATTATGTTCGTGACAAAATAATTGATTTTTTTATGGCAAAGTGGTACAATAATTTATATATGAGAGAAATTTGATGTCTTGCGCTCACTGTGCATCAAGTGAAATTCATCAACCTATTTATTCGTTTTCAATTATTGCAAAATAGTCAATCCGTATTATGTAAGACTTTGGCATAAATAATAAATAAAAGAAGAAAATAAATGCTAAACTAATAAGCATCACGATAAAAAAATTATTGTCACAAAAAATATCATAGTAAAATGTTCTCCATGATTATGCCTCATCAATTTCACTTGTTGTAGTCACGACAACATGATTCTTTTTATTGCTTATCCATTGTCTGAAAATTAGTTTTCTAAAAATAAATGTAAGAAATATGAAAATTAATATGACAAATATCCAATAAAGTTGGAAGAAAATATGATTAATAACTAACATTGAATATTTTCTTTTTGCAGACCTACTATATATAGTCTTGGTTTTATTTATAGTGTAATGTATGTTGAATTTGGATAATTTAATGCGAACCTTGAAGTAATGCCTAAACTAAATTATATTACTTACTTTAATTTACCAAAGACGAGTCCTATTGATATATGGATCTCCTAAAAAATATCTTAAAGAAAATACAATAAACCATCATGCAGTAAAGAAGAAGAAAATGGGAACTTTTGTAATTTGAGATTGAGAATCACACATGAATAATTGCATAAATATTATCAAACATCACATTCCATGGAGAAGAAATCATCTCTCGTAGGAATGCATAAATTTTGGTATGAAAAAAAATAGATATATAGAGACAAGAAAAATAAATTAACAAAATGTAGAATTTGATGATACAAAAGATATCATGCTCCTCTCCATTGTGCACCATCGGGTGTGTGTAAAACGACCTTGCAGCATATCAAATCTCAAGCCATCAATTCTTAAATTCTTAATTATTGTTCTTATTGAAAAATAATTTTAATTATCATAATTAACATAGTTATGATTTTCGCATGGTTTAAAATAATTAAGTTCCTAATTAACTTCTCGAAGTCACTTTCAATAGAATAATATGAAGCATGACCATCTTAATTAATGAAGAATAAGCATGCCAAGAATAATCAACTGGTTTTAAAATGCAAGCTGTGGTGATTTAACATTAGTGTTATGTTGTACGCGAAGAAAAAAAACCATGGCATTATGATATATCTTAATTCTATATCGAGGACCAACTGCAAGTTGTGCTAATCTAGTAAGAATTTGGTCAAATTAACAGATATAGTAACGGTTTTTCTGATTTCCATTCCAAGCAATTGAGATTGCGACGTGAATGGATGACAATCCCATAATCATGTATAAATACTAAATAGCCCATCGAACTCACATCTCTCCAAACCAAGAGTAATAAATCGAGTTCTACATAGGACGTTGGTCTAAGTGCAATATTTTGAACTCTGAGTTAAATTGCTTTCTCAAGACGTTGCACAATGAGTTGTAGTTCCAAAGTTGTATTGTGCGCCATTATATGTGTCATTGTTCTGGCAGCATCATCCGTCCGCACCACCATATATGGTGTAGAACTACCTCGATGATTATGTGAACGCCCACAACGCCGCTCATGCCGCAGTTAGCATCAACATCTTCTTGGGGGGATGCCGACTGCGATTGGACAGCCCAAAGCGTTGTTGATTTGTGGGTTTCCAAGTAGCAATAATACGACTACGCCAGCAACACCAGTGCTTGGAGGCAGGAATGCGGACGCTACACACAGGTCGGTTGCACCCGCGTGGTGTGCAACAATGATGTTGGCGTCTTCATCATCTGCAGCTACTATCCTCCAGGCAACGTCATGGGAGAGTGCCCATATTGAGGCCGACTCCTTCCTCCTTTACTGCGTACGTCCCCGCAACACGTAGTTGCATGCTCACTCTTGTGTTATCACTCACATATTACTCAACTGCAAATAACAATGTCATGTTGATTGTTGCATGTAAAAGGATTTCCTACATTCTGCTACGTGCATGATTGTATACCGTGCTAGATAAATAAAATTACTCGATGTGATGTTTACATGCTTTAATATTATACAAGAATTCGACGATCACTATACATGTATCAAATTGTTAGAAAATTAATTATGCATGTGAATGTTTAATCAGTCAAAAGCGCATTATTATTCAAAGAAAGAGAAGTAAAAAAATCATGCAAGATACCTTGCATACGATTAACAGAACTTGCAACGCGACCATAGTGACAGGAGCACACTGTTGCTGCAACACCAAGAGAGGCAGCAACGCCAATGACAGGAGTAGCAGAAGTAGCAGAAATAGCAGATGGAGCGTCAATTGCATATCCCTCACTATGCAACTGCATGCTCTTGATCATGTCTTCATCCTCTCCGTTTTTACACCCTTGATTATGCCACATGATGTCACCCCACAGGATCGGCGATGTTAGATCCGACACATGCTGAGGGGCGCAGACGATTCTAGGCAGCTTAGCCGCCGAGATACAAAGATTGCGTGGTCACTGAAAGCAGAAAATACTCACCGGGGAGTCAACTGAGCTGTGGAAGAACATTGGGTTCAGGGAGGTTGTCGACGCTGGAGGTGCGGCGGGGTTAACACTTGTAAGGCCAACAGAAATAGATGCTACAGAGGGTGGTTCTTGTCTGAGCCTGATGACTGCTCCAAAGAGGAGGAAGACGAAGATGCGGCAATACCCAGAGTTACTAATGATCTGGCGACGACATTGCCAGTGCGCGATGGAGTTGGCGCTGGTTATGCTTGCTGCAAGACTTGCGGAAGACATTGGAGTCGTCGACCTGGACGTACTCTTGAAGTTGAGACCAGAGGCGCCCGATAGACGCCGAACAGGGGCATGGAGGATGCGCAACGGATTGGCGATGAGACACGGTCAAGCAAGAATAAAAGGCTCGGCGCGTGGCTTCGGAGAAGGGTCTCGTTACTAGAAAATCGTTGATTATCGACAGTTCGGACCGTAAATCATCAGCTCGAAAATCGTCGATAACGTAATTACCGACGGTTCGGACCGTCGGAATCGATCCGTCGGAAAACGGTCGTCGCAAACGGATTTGCGATGGTTGAAAAAAATTCGTCGAAAATATCGACGGTTCTGACCGTCGGAACAGTCCCCGGCGGTTCGAACCGTCGAAATTTTTCGACGGTTGCAACCGCCGGAAAAGTCCCCGGCAGTTCGAACTGTCGAAATTTCCGACGGTTGCAACCGCCGGAAAAGGCCGGCGGTTTGAGCCGTCGCAACTTTTCGACGGTCGCAACTGTCGAAACTTTGGACGGGCGTCGCAACCGTCGCAAATAATAATATAAATATAAAAAAAATAGCCGTCAGATCGGGCCGCGGCCAGCTCCGGCTGCAAGCCGGTCGATCCGGCCGGATCCGCCGCCAGGCGGCCGGATCCGAACGCCCGACGGCCGATCCGACCGCTGGAGGCCGGATCCGCCGCCAGGCGGCCGGATCCGAACGCCCGACGGCCGATCCGGCCGCTGGAGGTCGGATCCGGCAGCCTGAGGTCAGATCCGTCGCCAGGCGGCCGGATCCGAACGTCCGGCGGCCGATCCGACAGCCTGGAGGCCGGATCCGGCCGCCTGGAGGCCGAATCCAAACGGTCACGGCCGGATCCGACCGACAGCGGCCTTTGGCCGGAGAGAGAGGCCAGCGCAGAGGAGGGAGAGAGAAAGAGAAAGAGACGCCGACGCGGGAGAGGGTCGCCGGTACGGGAGAGGGTCGCCGGCGTCCGGCGCGGGAGAGGGTGCTCGCGGCCGAGAGAGAGATAGAGGAGAGGAGGGAGAGAGAGAGGAGTGGAGGGAGGAGGGAGAGAGAGAAGAGGGAGGAGGAGAATATATATAAAGGGAAAAAGTGGAAAGAAAGCGGGAAAATGAAAAAAAAGCGGGATAACGAAATTTTAATTACCGATGGTTTCGGCCGTCGAAAACGTAAATATTAAATATTTTTATAATTACCGACGGTTGTGACCGTCGAAAATATATTTAGTTATATATAATGTTTATTTATTTTATTTTACCGACGGTTTGAACCGTCGGTAATCGTTATCGACGGTCAAAACCGTCGATAATTGCGACAGTTTGGACCGTCGCTAGTTATATTAATAAAATACTCTTTATATGATATTATTATATATTTACCGACGGTTACGACCTTCGAAAATTGCGGCGGATTTTGCGACGGATGGATATCCGTCGAAAATATCGACGTTCCTAATCGTCAAAAAATTAAATAATAATATAATTAATTATATAATTAATTTTTTTATTTTTGACGGTCGTGACCGTCGAAAAATCCGTCAAAAAATTTAATAATAATATAAAAATACATAATTTAATTTTTTATTTCTGACGGTCGTAACCGTCGAAAAAGTCATCGGAAATTACGACGGATGGATATCCGTCGGAAATATCGACGATCGCAACCGTCGAAAAATTAAATAATAATATAAATTATTTTCGACGGTCATAACCGTCAAAAAATCCGTCGAAAATGGAACCGTCGAAAAATCCGTCGCAAATTGCGACGGATTTAGAACCGTCGAAAATTATCCGTCGGAAAATCACGATTTTCTTGTAGTGTCTGGGATTGTGGAGAAAGATAATGCTGAAACCACCTGCATGAAGCCTCCTACTGTGGATGTGGGCGAGGCCTTGCAGAAGGAGGGGGAGGAGTAGCAGGGGTGTGTGTTCCTCCATTTAAAATGGAGGGAAAAAATGAAACGTAAGACGTTTGATGGCAATGGAACGTCGGATGGAGATTTGAAATGCAAGAGTTCAAACATGCGAGAAAGGGGAAGATGAAGAGAAAAAAAGCGTTTTGAAGGTGTTTTGTGGAAGCGTTTTGAAGGCATTCAATGGATTGAACTTTGATTGAAGGCATTGATTGAACAAAAAAAAGGAGAAAAAAGATAAACGAAATAGAGAAAGGAGAACGCATTTGAAACTGTCATTGGAGCATCAGCTTTATATAATAGGAGGCTTAGAATTGCAGGATTTAACTTTATCTTTTTTTTAAGTGTTATGAATATTTTACACATTTTAATGTTAACATATGCATATGTATATAATGTAACCTCCAATTATTTAATTCATCCCTCAATCGTAACTCCCCAATAATTATTTAATCAATCAATCTATTATTTAACTCTCTCAACTTTTTAAACGTCCGCCTCTTGCTCTAATTCTTTTTTTCCTTTTTTCTTCTTTTTTTTCTTGCGAATCTACAAAATTTCAAAACATTCCATTCTAAGTGTCCAATTCCATTGAAACCTATCCGACGTTCCATTGCTCATTCCGCCACCGTCCTGCCGCCGCTCCTCCTCCTCACAGCCACTGCCGTTGTCATGAACTCCTCGTGTGGGGTCAGCAGGATGGGAAGCGAATGGAGAAGATGAAGGACCTCTGCCATCCTTGTCGCTGCTCCTCCTTCTCCTTACTAGGAGAGCTTGATGTCGTCTCTGACTCCTCTTACGGACAGCGCCCTACTGCTGCTCCTCTTCCTCCTCACAGCCGCCGCTGCTGCCACCGCCGTCATTAACTCCTCTTGCGTGGTCGACAAGATGGGAAGCGAGTGGAGAAGGTGAAGGACCTCTGCCACAGCTGTCCCCCCTCTCCCCCCGGCTAGTGCTCCTCCTTCTCCTCAAGAGGAGAGCTTGCTGCCGCCGCTAACTCCTCCTGCGGACAGCGCTGTCGTCGCCGTTGTAACACTTCCAAAATCGCCCCTCCTGCCACGTAAACGGTCAGGTTGACCCCGAGAGCGCTACACTCTCTATTACTCTATTGACCATGACTATTCAACAATATGGCTTACGTGGCACTAATATAATAATAGTAATAAAATCAAAGTCTTTAATGCGGAAGATTAAACGGTGGAATGTCAAGAATCATTTGATGACATAAATGGTCCAATGTGCAGAAGTTCAAACGTTAAACATGAAAGCGGACACTGGTAACATAGTTCATGATGTAATACAGGAATGCATCAGTTCAACATGCGAAAGAGAAGTCAAATGAGTGAAAGTCATGATGTCTCTAAATCGATTACAATAACACGAACTAGATATAATAAGAAAACTTAGAGCGGAAGATTAGTCATGTGCAGCGTTCTCCAAGCTCTGCGCCCTCCATCCTCATCAGTTGGCATTCTCACCTGCAAAATCTCATTGCAGGGGAATCGAATATCCGTGAGCAAGAAGCCCAGTACAATAGCAAATAGACGGAGAAATAAGGATTCAATGATAAAATATGGAATCAACGAATTAATCTCTTACTGTAACAATGTCCATACTTTATTCTTTACTATAATTATTCTTTGCCTTTACCATATCATGATCCATACTTTACTATACTTTACTCTATGGTTTACTTTATTGTACACTGCTTTACATTACTTTACTTTACAGTGCCATGCTTTGCATTACTTTACTTTAAAATACCTTGTTTTACATTGCTTTACTATGAGTCGCACTACATCTTTTACATTACTATGATGTCCTTATAGTTAGTTGTCCTATGCGAGCTCGACTTTATTAGGTTGGAATACCAGGGGTGCCTCTTTGCTCTGAAGCCAGTAAGTCCCATTAAAGGGAAAGGGGTGGGTGTTAGGACCTCATCCAATTTGGAAGATAGGGGAAAGAATTCCTACAATACAAGAACAGTGGTCAATTTAGAGACCTGTAAGTTCACTGTCTCCTCAGCTAACTACATGTCCCTCTGGTACAATACTTTAATCTTTAAGGGAAGGGGTGTGTCCTCTAGCACCACCCTTCATTCGAGATACAGGTGGGAGAAGATATGAAATCTCAGGAATAGTGATCATTAAAGACAGTAGCTTCGCTGTCCCCAGAGCTAACTACCTATCCCTCCACTGCTATAACATTGATCTTTACTTTAACATTGGGGGCGGCACATAGCAATTCCATATATTTATTTTACAATATTTTTATCTTTGACTAGTATGACAACTATGGTGCAGAATTCAACTAGAAGTTAGTCTCTATTCAATGGGACTCAACCAATATAGGTGAATTGGTTAGAGTCTCAGAATCTGATTTAAAATTTGAGTTGGGTTCTCTGTCGAAACCGGTCGACCGTTTCTGGACCGGTCGACCGTTCTTATGTGATCGATCGACCGGTCCTTTGGATCGGTCGACCGTGTTTCTAGTCGGGCTGTCGATAGGTCGGTCGACCGTGCACATACGGCCGGTCGACTGCTACCCCATGATCGGTCGATCGCCCTGATGGCCGGGCGACCGATAGTAAAAACTGCAGACACGCTCTGTACCTTAGATCAGTTGACCGATTGGAGCTTCGGTCGATCGATTTCGTAAATGGATCTGTCCGTGGATAGATAGACCGGTCGACCGCCATGACGAGGCCGGTCGACCGGTTACGACAACCTCGTGTGAGTTCTACGAGAGGACCGGTCGACCGTTGAGTATATCAGTCGACCGGTCTGAACGATAAAACAGAGCCACCAGAATTCTTTTGCGAATCCGGCGATCCTCCGACCGTTAAATTACCACGGCATGAATAGGAAAAGCATAGATGACAATCTCAGGATCATATTGGACTAATCATGCATATCAAATAATCATTGTTTCTTCGTCTAGGGATTTCGAGTGCCCAGGTACCTCTGTTTCACATTTTTCGGTCGTCGGTCGTTGTTCGAGTCGTTGGGACGATCGTCGGCTGTCCTAGGTTGACGGAGGGTCGCGCTTGGTCCTCACGAAGATCGGGGGAGGTCGCTGGTCATCGTTGGTCGCTCGACTGGTCGCTATTCGTCGTGGAAGTCGCGTCATGTTCGTCTCCGGCGGTCGTTGTACGTCGGCGTAAAAGAAGAAGAAGAAAAGAGGCGGCATCAACAGGGTTCCAAGGGGGGCGCGAGGTCGCCCTCGCGTCCTCCCTTTATAGGATCGTCCGGCCAGGGTGGCCAGCTGATTCTGAACGGGATCAGGGGAGGATTTCTTTTTCCGATTCGTTTCCTTTTTTAATTCGATTCGAATTCTGAATTGATTCCTTTCATTAATAGCATTGATCATTATGATTTGAATTCAAATTTTTGCCATTAATTCTTTTGTTTTCTGAATTTGAATTTTGTTTTCCTTATGCAAATTTCGCATTCGTTACAATATTACCCCCTTAAAAGAAAATTCATCATCGAATTTTGATAAGAGTTAGGACTTACCGAATAATTACGGAAACTTTTCTCGCATCTCTGATCCTACTTCCCAAGTGGCATCATTTCCTTGATGATGCTTCCAAGCTACTTTGACTAGTAACACTTTCTTCCTTCCTTGTTGGTGTTCCTGATACTCCAAGATCTCCATTAGTTATTCTTCATATGTCAGATCCTCCTTGAGGTTTGGTTCCTCAATTTGAATCACATTCGCCTAATCGTGCTTGTACATCCGGAGTAAAGAGACATGGAAGACGTTGTGTATTCTAGCATATGCTGGGGGTAGAGCCAACCTGCATGCTGAGTCTCTCATCATCTCTAATATCTCAAAAGGACCTACGTACATTGGACTCAATTTCATACGCTTACTAAAACGAATTACTCCTTTGGTGGGGGAAACTTTGAGTAGGACTTGGTCTCCTACTTTGAACTTATGTTCTCGGCGCTTCTTATCCGCGTAGGCCTTCTGACGATCTTGAGCAGACTTCATTCTCTTCTTTATTAATTCAACTCTATCTGTGTACTCCTATGTCTGCTTCTGTAGTTCGGCACTCAAGATCTTCTTTTCGCCCACTTCGCCCCAACATGCCGGGGAGCGACATGGCCGTCCGTACAGTGCTTCAAAAGGAGATATTTCTATGCTAGCATGGAAATTGTTATTATAGGAGAACTCAATAAGAGTTAGATGCTTATCCCAATTACCATGCCAATCCAACGCACATGTTCTAAGCATATCCTCCAATGTCTGAATCGTCCTCTCTGATTGACCGTCGGTCTGGGGATGAAAGGATGTACTAGAGCGGAGCCTAGTCCTAAAAGCATTCTGGAGGCTCCTCCAGAATCTGGATGTGAACCTGGGATCTCTATTAGACACAATGGTTGCTGGGATCCCATGAAGCCTAACAATCTCCTGCACATATAAATTCATTAAACTTTCAAGAGATTGTTTTACCTTGATGGGCAGGAAGTGAGCCGATTTAGTGAGTCGGTCCACTATTACCCATATGGCATCATGCCCTTTCTGAGTAAGGGGCAAGCCGGTGATGAAGTCCATTGATATCTCTTCCCACTTCCACTGTGGAATACTCAGACTCTTCAAAATTCCTTAGGGTTTCTAGTATTCTATCTTGACTTGTTGACACACTATACATTTGGAGACATATTCTGCGATCTCCTTTTTCATATCTGGCCACCAAAAACTTCGCTGGACATCTTTATACATCTTTGTACTTCCTTGATGGATTGCAAACTCCGACTTGTGGCATTCATCCAGCACTTCCCTTCGGAGTTCAGTGTTATTTGGTACCCATAGGCGATCACGGCACCTGATGCCACCATCTGCTGAAATCTTAAAGTTGGTGGTCTCCAGACTAGTCTTTATCATCATCGTCCGATACTCGGCATCTTCTACCTATGCCTCAATGATTCTTCCAATCATGTCTGGTATTATACGCTGCATCATCATTAGTGAGCCATCATGCCTTACTCTTGGTGTTCACTTAAAGAGTTCTTCCATCATTTCAAATTGCCGAAGGCGCATAAAGGCAACAGATCCTTCCCACTTTCGACTGAGTGCATCCGCTACCGAGTTTGCTTTACCAGGATGGTAGTTGATAGCAAATTCATAATTCTTTAGAAATTTCATCCATCGTCATTGGCGCATATTCAGTTCCTTCTGTGTAAAAACATACTTTAAACTCTTGTGGTCAGTGTATACCACAAATTTTTCTCCGTACAAATAATGGCGCCAAAGTTTGAGGGCAAACACCACTGCAGCCAATTCGAGGTCGTGGGTTGGATAATTGACATCATATTTCTTCAACTATCTGGATGCATAGGCCACTACTTTCCCGTGTTGCATCAGTACACACCCCAATCCTGTGCCACTAGTATCACTATAACTACGTAACCACCGTTGCCCGATGGTAACGTCATGATTAATGCTGAAGTTAGCCGCTTCTTTAATTCTTGAAAACTTTCTTCACACTTGGGCGACCAGATGAACTTTTTTCCTTTCCTTGTGAGTTTGGTCATTGGCAATGCAATTCTTGAGAAATCATTGATGAATCGTCTGTAGTAGCCTGCTAAACCAAGAAAGCTCCTGATCTCGGAAACATTCTTTGGTTGAGTCCAGTTGGACACTGCTTCTATCTTTGCTGAATCTACTGAAATCCCATCCTTGGAGACTATATGGCCTAGAAACATCATCTGTTCTAGCCAAAATTCACATTTAGAAAACTTTGCATACAACTTCTTTGCACGTAAAGTCTCTAACACTATCCTCAAATGTTCCTTGTGTTGCTCTATGCTTGGAGAGTATATGAGGATGTCGTCGACAAAGACAATTACGAACTTGTCTAGATGTTCATGGAAGGTTCGATTCATGAGATCCATGAATGCTGCTGGGGCATTTGTTAACCCAAACGGAATTACAAAGAACTCGTAGTGCCCATACCTTGATCGGAATATCGTCTTTGGAATGTCCTCTTCTGCTACCCTTAACTGGTGATATCCGCTCCTCATATCGATCTTGGAGAATACCTTTGCTTTGGACAGCTGATCGAACAAATCGTCGATGCGAGGTAGCAGATACTTATTCTTGATTGTGACTTTGTTCAACATCTTGTAGTCGATACAAAGTCTCAATGATCTGTCCTTCTTCTTGACGAAAAGGACTAGTGCGTCCCATGGCAAGACACTAGACCTAATGAAACCTTTGTCCAGTAGTTCTTAAATCTGATCCTTCAGTTCTTTCATCTCTGCTGGAACCATACGATATGGAGCTTTAGAGATTGGTGCTGTGCCGAGTGCCACTTCAATATGGAAGTCTATCTCCCTTCTGAGCGGTAGACCACTAATATCGTCAGAAAATGCATCAGGAAATTTCCTCACAACTTCTATATCTTGAGGGGTCTTGGTTGGTTCTGTTATCTTGGTAATACTTGCAAGATAACATCTACACCATTTCTGGAGTAGTTTATGTGCCTTCATAGCAGACACTATAATCTTTGATTCTTTCTGTGCAATGCCTCTGACAATTACTTTATCTTTACTCTGTGTACCTATAATTACTTTCTTTTGCTTGCATAAGATAGAAGCATCATGGGAGGTTAAACAGTCCATGTCCAAAATTATATCATAATCTCTCATAGGGATAATGATAAGATTAGCAGGGAAGTTCTTTGTCCTTATTTCTATGGGTATATTAGGAAGATATTTTGTAGTAACTAGAGTTCCTTTGTGGGGTCAAGATGTTCATCTTAAGCTCTAGGTTCATTGCAGTTAGCCCTAATGTCTTGACACATTCTTCAGATATAAATGAATGTGTTGCACCAGAATCAAACAATACTGTAGTGGGTAGCTTAGCTACGAATAGCGTACCTCGAATGACATCAGCGTCATTCTGTGTGGCGTCTTCTTCCAAATTGAAGAGCCTTCCTTGTACCAACTGTTGTTGCCCACGTCTTGAGCAGTTCGTTGCATAGTGGCCCATTCCGCCACAGTAATAGTATGCTCCAGACTTCATGCGGCGTTCCCCTGCATGGGTTCTGCCACAGGTGTTGCATAAAACCCGCTCACCTTGTGCGGGTGCTGCTTGAGGAGCTCTGGGAGGCTGTTGCCTTTGCTGCTGATTTGGGCGCCTCTGCGCCTGCTGTGGGGGCCTTGGGTTCTGCTGTTCTTGTTGCTGTCGTTGTTGCTGTGGTGGATGAGCTTGCTGCGGAGGGCGATAGGCCTGTTGCTGTTGAGGGTGGCTGTACTGTTGGGGTGCTGGATAAGGACTGGGCCGGTTATCCCGTCTATGCTGCTGACGGTTGTTTCCTCTAAACTATTGAGGCTGGTGATGGGAACTCTATCCGATAGCTCGTTGAGCCTTTTGAATCTTCTGCAGATCTTGATGATCCTTCTCAGTCAGAGTAGCTAAGGTGATGGCGTCCTCTAAAATCCTGCAATTCCCCGATCTTATATGGGACCTCAGAGTGGAGCTCAGTCCATCCACAAAGCGTGTGGTTACATCCAGTTCATCTATCACCAATCGGGAGTACTTTCTCAGTCTGATAAACTTCGTCATATATTGGTCCACTGATATGGTTCCTTGCATTAGGTCTAGGAACTCTTTCTGTTTTAAGTCCTTTTGAAATTTAGGAAAGTACCGTGTCTCGAATGCCGTACGGAAGTCATCCTAGGCAACAACCCTTACGTCAGGAAAACTAGTGGCCTTCCTTGCCTTCCACCACTCCTTAGCATCTTTCTGGAGAGTGTCTCCAGCGAACATCACCTTCTTGTTCTCGGGAACATCAAGGATATCAAATTTATCCTCTATTGCTTCCATCCATTGTTCTGCCACTACAATGCCTCTTTCTCCATTAAACGTTAGAGGTTTTGACCTCCAAAAGTCTTGCAATGTGCATGTAGAGGGGACTTGGCGTCCCTGTTGGGCTGGCGCTTCTAGTGGAGGAGGAGAAGGTGGAAGTGGAGGTGGGTAAAGTGGAGGTGGGGGAATGTAGGAGGTTTCCCCTTCATTGGGCATTTGGTACACATTCCCACTAGTAGGACCATGTTCCCTTCTTTGGTACGACATCTATAAAAAGACCATGACATTAATTGAGAAAGCACATATAATCAAAAAATTTTAATTAAAATAAAAATCTTAGATAAAAATTGAGACCTTACGGCTCAATATCCGCTTAAAGTAAAAGTTAATATCACTGTAAGACTGTAAGTTAGTCAAAGAAAACAATAAATTTGTTTAAGGCACACTAAGGCCTTCACATAAAAAACATTAAGTGCTAGTCGTTACGTCTAGAAGGTTCTCCAAGTTCATTCCCGAATTTCTTCTTCTTTGGAGGGGGATTCGGGCACTCAGCATCTCCATGACCATCTTGATGACAGCGACCACAGTATTCCTCCGGATCCGTCTGGCTGATGGGGCTTGAATCCCTGAACTCTAATTCCCTTAGTGGTGCAGGAACTTCTTCTTCATCATCAGAAAATATAATAATAGGATTGTCTATACGTCCTCCTCTTGTATAAAAGTGTCGCCTTTGAATTATCCCTTCACGTATCTCCGTAGGGTATAAGTGGCGTGGAGAAAATGACTCAGAATGGTAATCATTAGTTTCTACTCTCTCCATATATGGATACGTCTGCTCCTCTGAAGTTGGCTGCGGTGGAGTTAAGTACTTATCCTCACGTCCTGGTGCATATTCCACGTCCAGAATGAAAGGAGGTAGTGGGCGTGTACTTGTACCAGCTACATGACCCATACCTCGTCGTATAGCTCTGGTCACCACATGCGACGTGGAGGCATCTATAAAACAAGTTAATCCAATAACATAAGTATAATTCACATAAGAATATACTCATTACTTACATGAGGAGTGGAGCCGCAGATGTTTGAGAAGCTTGCACGTGACTTTACTTTGAGTTAAGAAAATAATATGAATAATCAACGCTATGCATGAACGTCTATCCTACTATAATCAATGAGGGAGCCAAGAACTTATGCTCTGATACCAAACTGTAATACCCCCAAAATCATCCCTCCTGCCACGTAGTTGATCCCGAGGGAGCTACACTATCTATTACTCTATTGACCATGACTATTCAATAATATGGCTTACGTGGCATTAATATAATAATAGTAATAAAATCAAAGTCTTTAATGTGGAAGATTAAACGATGGAATGTCAAGAATCATTTGATAACATAAATGGTCCAATGTGCAGAAGTTCAAATGTTAAACATGAAAGCGGATAGTGGTAACATAGTTCATGATGAAATACAGGAATGCATCAGTTCAACATGCGAAAGAGAAGTCAAATGAGCGGAAGTCATGATGTCTCTAAATCGATTACAATAACACGAACTAGATATAATAAGAAAACTTGGAGCGGAAGATTAGTCATGTGCAGCGTTCTCCAAGCTCTGCGATCTCCATCCTCATCAGTTGACATTCTCACCTGCAAAATTCCATTGCAGGGGAATCGAATATTCGTGAGCAAGAAGCCTAGTACAATAGCAAATAGACGGAGAAATAAGGATTCAATGATAAAAATGGAATCAACAAATTAATCTCTGACTGTAACAATGTCCATACTTTATTCTTTACTATAATTATTCTTTGCCTTTACCATACCATGATCCATACTTTACTATACTTTACTCTATGGTTTACTTTATTGTACACTGCTTTACATTACTTTACTTTACAGTGCCATGCTTTGCATTACTTATCTTGTTTTACATTGCTTTACTATTAGTTGCACTACATCTTTTACATTACTATGATGTCCTTATAGTTAGTTGTCCTATGCGAGCTCGACTTTATTAGGTTGGAATACCAGGGGTGCCTCTTTGCTCTGAAGCCAGTAAGTCCCATTAAAGGGAAAGGGGTGGGTGTTAGGACCTCACCCAATTTGGAAGATAGGGGAAAGAATTCCTACAATCCAGGAATAGTGGTCAATTAAGAGACCTGTAAGTTCACTGTCTTCTCAGCTAGCTACCTGTCCCTCTGATACAATACTTTAATCTTTAAGGCAATGGGTGTGTCCTCTAGCACCACCCTTCATTCGAGATACAGGTGGGAGAAGATATGAAATCTCAGGAATAGTGATCATTGAAGACAGTAGCTTCGCTGTCCCCAAAGCTAACTACCTATCCCTCCACTGCTATAACATTGATCTTTACTTTAACATTGGGGCGACACATAGCAATCCCATATTTTTATTTTACAATATTTATCTTTGACTAGTATGACAACTATGGTGCAGAATTCAATTAGAAGTTAGTCTCTATTCAATGTGACTCAACCAATATAGGTGAATTGGTTAGAGTATCAGAATCTGATTTAAAATTTGAGTTGGGTTCTCTGTCGAAACCGGTCGACCATTTCTGGACCGGTCGACCGTTCTTATGTGATCGATCGACCGATCCTCTGGATCGGTCGACCGTGTTTCTAGTCAGGCTGTCGGTAGGTCGGTCGACCGTGCACATACGGCCGGTCGACTGCTACCCCATGATCGGTCGATCGCCCTGATGGCCGGGCGACCGGTAGTAAAAACGTGCAGACACGCTCTGTACCTTAGATCGATTGACCGATTGGAGCTTCGGTCGATCGATTTCGTAAATGGATCTGTCCGTGGATAGATAGACCGGTCGACCGCCATGGCGAGGCCGGTCGACCGCCATGGCGAGGCCGGTCGACCGCCATGGCGAGGCCGGTCGACCGCCATGGCGAGGCCGGTCGACCGATTATGACAACCTCGTGTGAGTTCTACGAGAGGACCGGTCGACCGTTGAGGATATCAGTCGACCGGTCTGAACGATAAAACAGAGCCACCGGAATTCTTTTGCGAATCCGGCGATCCTCCGGCCGTTAAATCACCACGACATGAATAGAAAAAGCATAGATGACAATCTCAGGATCATATTGGACTAATCATGCGTATCAAATAATCATTGTTTCTTCGTCTAGGGATTTCGAATGCCCAGGTACCTCTGTTTCACATTTTTCGGTCGCCGGTCGTTGTTCGAGTCGTTGGGACGATCGTCGGCTGTCCTAGGATGACGGAGGGTCACGCTTGGTCCTCACGGAGATCGGGGGAGGTCGCTGGTCATCGTTGGTCGCTCGACTGGTCGCTATTCGTCGTGGAAGTCGCGTCATGTTCGTCTCCGGCGGTCGTTGTACGTCGGCGTAAAAGAAGAAGAAGAAAAGAGGCGGCATCGACAGGGTTCCAAGGGGGGCGCGAGGTCGCCCTCGCGTCCTCCCTTTATAGGATCGGTCGACCAGGGTGGCCAGCTGATTCTGAACAGGATTAGGGGAGGATTTCTTTTTCCGATTCGTTTCCTTTTTTAATTCGATTCGAATTCTGAATTGATTCCTTTCATTAATAGCATTGATCATTATGATTTGAATTCAAATTTTTGCCATTAATTCTTTTGTTTTCTGAATTTGAATTTTATTTTCCTTATGCAAATTTCGCATTCGTTACAATATTACCCCCTTAAAAGAAAATTCGTCATCGAATTTTGATAAGAGTTAGGACTTACCGAATAATTACGGAAACTTTTCTCGCATCTCTGATTCTACTTCCCAAATGGCCTCATTTCCTTGATGATGCTTCCAAGCTACTTTGACCAGTAACATTCCATTCTAAGTGTCCAATTCCATTGAAACCTATCCGACGTTCCATTGCTCATTCCGCCACCGTCCTGCCGCTGCTCCTCCTCCTCACAGCCACTGCCGTTGTCATGAACTCCTCGTGTGGGGTCAGCAGGATGGGAAGCGAATGGAGAAGATGAAGGACCTCCGCCATCCTTGTCGCTGCTCCTCCTCCTTACTAGGAGAGCTTGATGTCGTCTCTGACTCCTCTTACGGACAGCGCCCTACTGCTGCTCCTCTTCCTCCTCACAGCCGCCGCTGCTGCCACCGCCGTCATTAACTCCTCTTGCGTGGTCGTCAAGATGGGAAGCGAGTGGAGAAGGTGAAGGACCTCTGCCACAGCTGTCCCCCCTCTCCCCCCGGCTAGTGCTCCTCCTTCTCCTTAAGAGGAGAGCTTGCTGCCGCCGCTAACTCCTCCTGTGGACAGCGCTGTCGTCGCCGTTGTAACACTTCCAAAATCGCCCCTCCTGCCACGTAAGCGGTCAGGTTGACCCCGAGAGCGCTACACTATCTATTACTCTATTGACCATGACTATTCAACAATATGGCTTACGTGGCACTAATATAATAATAGTAATAAAATCAAAGTCTTTAATGCGGAAGATTAAACGGTGGAATGTCAAGAATCATTTGATGACATAAATGGTCCAATGTGCAGAAGTTCAAACGTTAAACATGAAAGCGGACACTGGTAACATAGTTCATGATGAAATACATGAATGCATCAGTTCAACATGCGAAAGAGAAGTCAAATGAGTGGAAGTCATGATGTCTCTAAATCGATTACAATAACAAGAACTAGATATAATAAGAAAACTTAGAGCGGAAGATTAGTTATGTGCAGCGTTCTCCAAGCTCTGCGCCCTCCATCCTCATCAGTTGGCATTCTCACCTACAAAATCTCATTGCAGGGGAATCGAATATCCGTGAGCAAGAAGCCCAGTACAATAGCAAATAGACGGAGAAATAAGGATTCAATGATAAAATATGAAATCAACGAATTAATCTCTGACTGTAACAATGTCCATACTTTATTCTTTACTATAATTATTCTTTGTCTTTACCATATCATGATTCATACTTTACTATACTTTACTCTATGGTTTACTTTATTGTACACTGCTTTACATTACTTTACTTTACAGTGCCATGCTTTGCATTACTTTACTTTAAAATACCTTCTTTTACATTGTTTTACATTACATTGCTTTACTATGAGTTGCACTACATCTTTTACATTACTATGATGTCCTTATAGTTAGTTGTCCTATGCGAGCTCGACTTTATTAGGTTGGAATACCAAGGGTGCCTCTTTGCTCTGAAGCCAGTAAGTCCCATTAAAGGGAAAGGGGTGGGTATTAGGACCTCACCCAATTCGGAAGGTAAGGGGAAGAATTCCTACAATTCAGGAACAGTGGTCAATTAAGAGATCTGTAAGTTCACTGTCTCCTCAGCTAGCTACCTATCTCTTTAGCACAATACTTTAATCTTTAAGGGAAGGGGTGTGCCCTCTAGCACCACCCTTCATTCGAGATACAGCTGGGAGAAGACCTGAAATCTCAGGAATAGTGGTCATTGAAGACAATAGCTTCGCTGTCCCCACAGCTTACTACCTATCCCTCCACTGCTATAACATTGATCTTTACTTTAACATTGGGGGCGGCACATAGCAATCACATATCTTTACTTTACAATATTTATCTTTGACTAGTATGACAACTACAGTGCAGAATTCAATTGAAAGTTAGTCTCTGTTCAATGGGACACAACCAATA
The DNA here is from genome assembly GCA_030549335.1 of Pontederia crassipes. Classification (NCBI taxonomy): domain Eukaryota; kingdom Viridiplantae; phylum Streptophyta; class Magnoliopsida; order Commelinales; family Pontederiaceae; genus Pontederia; species Pontederia crassipes. The sequence continues at coordinate 62,385,206 of CM060196.1, read as the reverse complement.
TAGGTGAATTGGTTAGAGTCTCAGAATCTGATTTAAAATTTGAGTTGGGTTCTTTGTCGAAACCGGTCGACCGTTTCTGAATCGGTCGACCGGTCCTCTGGATCGGTCGATCGTGTTTCTGGTTGGGCTGTCGGTAGGTCGGTCGATCGTGCACATACGGTCGGTCGACCGCTACCCCATGATCAGTCGATCGCCCTGATGGCCAGTCGATCGGTAGTAAAAACGTGCAGACACGCTCTGTACCTTAGATCGGTCGACCGATTGGAGCTTCGGTCGATTGATTTCGTAAATGGATCTGTCCGTGGACAGATAGACCGGTCGACCGCCATGGTGAGGCCGGTCGACTGGTTATGACAACCTCGTTTGAGTTCTATGAGAGGACCGGTCGACCGTTGAGGATATCGGTCGATCGATCTGAACGATAAAATAGAGCCGCCGGAATTCTATTGCGAATCCGACGATCCTCCGGTCGTTAAATCACCACCGCATGAATAGGAAAAGCATAGATGACAATCTCAGGATCATATTGGATTAATCATGCATATCAAATAATCATTGTTTCTTCGTCTAGGGATTTCGAACGCCCAAGTACCTCTGTTTCACGTTTTTCGGTCGTCGGTCGTTGTTCGAGTCGTTGGGACGATCGCCGGCTGTCCTAGGTTGACGGAGGGTCGCGCTTGGTCCTCACGGAGATCGGGGGAGGTCGCTGGTCATCGTTGGTCGCTCGACTGGTCGCTGTTCGTCGTGGAAGTCGTGTCATGTTCGTCTCCGGCGGTCGTTGTACATCGGCGTAAAAGAAGAAGAAGAAAAGAGGCGGCGTCGGCAGGGTTCCAAGGGGGGCGCGAGGTCTCCCTCGCGTACTCCCTTTATAGGATCGGCCGGCCAGGGTGGCCGGCCGATTCTGAACGGGGTCAGGGGAGGAAATCCCTCCCTGTCGGCCGTTTCTTTTTCCGATTCGTTTTCTTTTTTAATTCGATTCGAATTCTGAATTGATTCCTTTCATTATTTGAATTCGAATTTTTGCCATTAATTCTTTTGTTTTCTGAATTTGAATTTTGTTTTCCTTATGCAAATTTCGCATCCGTTACAGCCGCCGCCGTCCTCAACTCCTCCTGCGAGGTCGGCAGGACGGGAAGCGAGTGGAGAAGGTGAAAGACCTCTGCCACCGTTGTCGCCCCTGGCTGCTGCTCCTCCTCCTCCTTACGAGGAGAGCTGCCATCATCGTTGACCCGACTGTTGCTCCTCCCTCTCTTTAGATGATACTGGTAAGACATTGATTCATCCAGTCTCTGTTGTTTTCCTTCGACTTCTGAATTGGGAGATATGTGTGCTTTCTAAGAATTTCATCTTAGAGTGAAAAATTAGCATCTTTCTCTCCTTTTTGCATTTAAAGTCAACTGGAAACTATGCTATGTACGTGGGTTTATTGACTTCTATGCATTGACATCTTTGTATCATAGACATTGATATGAATTGAATCATCATAATTTCAATATCGTTCAAAACTCGCTATCATGTTTCATCTATTGGCGTGCACCAGAAATCTATCCTAAAAACAAAAATTATTGTTCATTATCTTTTCCATGACATAATTGGGGGGATTATCAAAATACGTGGGGCATCAGATAGATAAATACTTGACATTAGATATAATGTACAAATATAGTGGTCAAATTGTGGCATTTGAATTGTTATTAACGAAGGGAGTGGACCAAGTGAGGAATATCTACTCCTGAGTGTGAGGGAATAACTATTTGTATTCTCTTTGTGGATGATCTGTCCAAGTTCCCATTCCCAAAACAAATTTAATTGTTATGCTCAGACTTCAGACCAAAACAACTTGTAGCTGTGATCCTCCACCTCTTAAATAATAAGCTGCAAGTAAATATGGTTGCATCATTGCAAGCAAAAGGAAGCAAAAGGTGATTATCATTATGATGTATAAACTAAATATATGAATAGGAGGGGAACTTATATCATGATTGCGTATTAACCTCAATCTGCATTTTCTGTTTAACACAGTCTGATAGTCAGCATATTTTTCTTAACTAGATGTTGTAGAAATTAGCAGAACAGGAGTTTTATTTTCCTTTAAGTGTCGTAGAAGAGGTGAATCTTAGCTACAACTATTAGTTTCAAACTTCCCTACCATCAAGGTTGCCTTTTAAAATACCTACTGTAATTATATTTTCACATTGTGAAATGATTGCTCATTTACATGCATATTAAATGACCTATTATAATTATCTTTTCACTTTCTTTTACATGCCCATTTATTTCTATTTATTTTCCTTTTTTGCATTTCTTTTGACTCATTTCTAACTGAAATTCCAAAGTACATTAAACAATTAATGGAGATTTTAGTGGAAGATGAAGGGATCAGTTGTTTTGGAAAGATGAAGTTTTTTTCTCAAATTGTCATGCTTTTTGCACGCAACTGACATATTATTAAATATTATCTCTCAATTTACCCCATATATTCTTGACCCTTTGTTTCACCACTTAATTTATATCCAATCAGTGTTTTCTGTTATCTATCCTCTATATTACAAAATCAACCATTCCATCTTCCATAGGAAAGAGACAACAAATAACCAAAATCTCTAAGTAGCTATTAATTATTTAATTGTACAAGCAAAAGGCATTAATTAAGAAACAAAAGCAGATGAATTCTCATCACGCTCAAGGTACAACATTACACACTTGAGGACCGCTGCCTCACTCCATCAAATTTCCTTCCTCTAGCTCCCAAATAGCTCAAGGGGTGAAGGGTCTGGCCACAGACTCCATGGGCGAGAAGCAATTCACATCCTTATGTTAATATGCTAGATGTGTTATTTATATTCTTGCATATTTTTTTGAAAGTTATCTTAAATGTTGGTTATTTATGTGTTCAATTGTTCCGGGGGATGAAATGACTCCATCAGTTATTTGGAAATTAGTCAAAGATAAGGTGATTATTCACCATTTTACTTCTCTTTTTTTCACCATTTTACCTTCAGAGTTTACAAGCCATATAATATTTCCTTATCATAGTTTGTTGCTTTTTGGACTTTTGCAACTTATAGTTCCATTTTTGGACTTGGATATAAAACATTATGATATGGGCCTCCCATATAAGATGCCACGACAGAGTTTCAGTAGAAGCTGCAGAAGCTACTCTCAAGTATCTTCCTTAGATTGATTACTAATGGTATACTTCTGAATTCATCTTTAAGTTAATGATAAAAAAGAATAATAAGATGTTAATGATTTGCACATATTAGCCAATGGACTTTCTCAATAGATGCTCTGATATGCCTTGATTTCATTCGATTGTTTTTCTGTTGCTTTATGATGCATGCCTTCTCCTTTCACCATCTCCATTTATCTTTTTTCCTGATTTTTTTTAATTATCTAAATTTTATTTTCTTTGTTTGCATTTTTTATTAGTAGCTCTAATCAGTTATAAAATCATATTTATATTGAATTCTGATTTAAATGTATTAGTTTTCTATAACTTACGGTTACTAAAATTTCTTATATTTATAACAGGTCTCCTTCCACTATGATATGAACTTTAACACCTACTATCTCTTAAGTTTCATTACTTTATCCATTATCATGTTAAAGTCCCGCCCCACCTCTTTTTTCAGTTGTGTGTACTCGCGGCACATTCGTGGCGCACAAGAGTGGAAATCATCCCTCTTCACTGCTCTAGCTCCACTAGCTTCCACATCACCAAGCGTAACACACGCTAGAGGGCGAAGTCAGTTGCATGACAAACACTGTGGGACGACGGTGTGTGGGTGCATGCGTGTGACGGTGCGTGCGTGCGTGCACGATTTGACAACATGGAGCCAGAGAGGGTGGAGTTTATGGCTTGAGAGATCCTTATCTTGCGCCAGCTTAGTCACCCCAATGTTGTGAAGTTGGAGAGTTTAGTGAACATTGAATGTCTTGTAGTTTTGTATTTAGTGTTTGAGTACATGGAGCATGATCTTGCTGGCCTTGCAGCCAGTCCCACCATGACATTCATAGAGCCGCAGGTTACGTCTTCTCGCTGATCATTTTGTTTAAGAGAAAAATACTTTGTCACGTTTTTATCTGATGGATTGTGTTTTGGCAGGTGAAGCGCTATATGAAAAAATTGTTATCAGGATTGGAGCACTGCCACAATAATGACATGCTGCACCGTGATATTAAGGGCTCTAATTTGTTAATTTTCAATGAGGGAGTACTTAAAATTGCAGATTTTGCCAACGGAAGCTTTATTTTTTTTCTTCTCCAAAAAAATTGCAGATTTTGGCTTGGCCACCATTTTTTATCCAAAGAACAAACATCCTATGATGGTCAGATCGACCCCTGAGCTTTTCTTGGATCCACTAACTATGGTGTCTTTGGATCGCTAGATGCATTTTAGAAGAGCTACTGATGGGAAAGCATATTACGTTTCGAACAACTGAGGTGCCTTTAATCTTTTGGATTTATGGTCTATGCCATTTATTTATTTTCATGTACTAAGGTGAGTAACAAACATATTATATGCAATAAGAAAACGCAGTTAGTTATAAATCTTGCTTGCCCTTCTCGAATAGTAATAATAAAATCATGCTTGTATTTTTCCATGTTTAGAACTTGTAACATATATTTAAGTGATGATTTCATTTCTCAGGATGAACAACTGCTGGTTCCTTCACATGACTATTGGAAAAAGTCAATGTTGCCCCATGCCACAATTTTCAAGCCCCAACAACTCTACATGCGCTGCATAAAAGGAGGATATTCTACCTTCGTCATTGCCCTTAATTGAAACTCTTCTTACAATTGACTCACTGAACATTTAATTACAATTGCTACATTAAATAGTGAAGTAAGCTCTTCTTTTAGATATCTCTAAGGGCTTTATGATATATTATAATTAGGAATAGCTATTTTAACACTCGTCATACGTGGAAACTTTTTCTATTGCTTATCATACATAAAAAATAAACATAATATTTATATTAATTGACGATATAATGATCTAAACAAGACTTAAGGTGAAGCTATAATATGAAATACGTATTCCAAAAGAACGGTCTCTTAATGTTATATATAAAGTCCATTTGTTTTTCACAAATACTCGATCATTATATTGTCCCTTAAAAAACAAATTCATATCAATCAAAATTATACTAATGTATAAAGATGCATTTATCTATTATAGAAAAAGATAAAAAAAACACATGTCCATAAATCAAAATCTTGCAAAAACTGAGTTAGCATGAAATTTTCCAATAGAATTTAAAATATATTCATATTTAATCACAAGTTAACTATATATATATATATATATATATATATATATATATATAATAAGATATAAAGCAAGAAATATTCTATCAAAATATCAAACTATTGTAATATAGAAACATTAAAATAATATTTTATAATTAATTATAATTGCCCGAAGTGTAAGTGTGTTCCCTAGTGTTAAATAAGCCGGAGGAGGTGGACAACAAAATGGGTTTGACCTTGACAATAGGAAAAAGAAACCTAAAGATGGGTTTGACCTTGACAATAGGAAAAAGAAACCTAAAGATTTAAACGGGCTGCAATAAAGTGCCTAATTTTGTAATTAAATAGCTCAGTTTTAACATATCAAGATTCACGAAATTGTAGCAATTAATATTTAACTTTACCAAATTCCACAAATGGCAATTAAATGTTAACTGCTTCCAATACCAAGTGAAGGTTTCAAGACATAGATGCATGCACATTGTCCCATGCATGTAATTGTAAGCAATTCACCTGCCATTGTCTTTTGAAAAATAATTAACATATATAAAAAAGAATTAAACACTAAAGTATCGTTCATGTTGGTGACGAATGTGTTAAAATAATATATATTATGACCATTAGATTTGCTTTTGTATTTAAGAAACATTGTGTAACTTTAAATGGTGTAAGTTATATGTACATTTTGCTTGCTCACAATATGTAATATATCTAAACAATGTAAATATATAGTATATGACATTGATTTTCTTCTTAATAAATGTTAAATCTGGTGTCTTTACTTCCATTGCACTATGTCATTATGCAATATATTAATGAAACATCCGGAAGACTTGCAATTCATTGATTAAAAAAATGAATTAGTTCGGCTATTGGAAAATACAATTTTAACTACACGGATCCAAATTTTGTAATTGTTTTTAGAGTTATTTCCTCTAACCTCACCTGAACTATCGCGAAATACTACATCTAACCTCAAATTATGAACTTCATTTTTTGGATATCTAAACTATCACGACTTTTCCAGTTAGATCCTTTCGTTCAATTCCGTGAAGTTTTCTATTAATTTCGAAATTTTTGGACCATCGTACCCATGCCCTAGATGACTTATATTCGTAAACTTACTTGACTTCTTTAGTAGGTAAAATCCCGTGCTATGTCCGATGATGGGATCCTAGGGCTCTGGCGATCTCTGCGGTTCTTCTACGGCGTTAATTTCAGGCGTTCATCTCCGGCGTCCATCTTCGGCGTTCTTCTCTGGCCGGCCACTTTGTCCTACAACAGTCGATTCCTCCAAGAAGTTGGTTTTTTGGAGTTGACCTAACTTTTACCTTTTACCGCGATTCCTGAAGGTAGTGTTTTAACATCTTTAGTGTTTTTGCTTTCTCAATATACGTTTTTGAATCATATGGTCCCCCTTTCGACATGTACATTCTTGTTCTATGGTTCCCCACTCTGCTTTATTCGACACATAAATAGTTTACTGTGCTATGATCCCCCACTACATGTGCATCTTTGTTTTTTTTCTTTACTGCAATCGAAGCACACAAACTCATTTTTTAAGGTTTTTACGATTGTTTATGATTTCTGCAATTTTGTAGGGTTCTGTTCTTAAACCTCCCCTTAAATTTTTAGAGTTCTTTTTTAATGCAGTTGTAGAGTACACATGGAATATTACACATTAGAGATGCATCATGATGGACATTTTATTCACGACCCGAAAAGTTCTTACATATGTGGAAAAGTTGCATGATTTGATGGCGTAGATCGAGATTTGATATCCTACTTTGAGATCCTTGACCTGCTAAAAACTCTTGATTTATCGATAAATGTCTGCATGTATCACAGTAAACCAAGCTCTGATAATTGGATTCAAATTAAAATTGACAATGATGTACTGAACTTATTCGTAACTTGTGGTGGTAGTAGAAAAATAATTCCAATATATGTTGAGTCTGATCTTGATATTCTACCACTATAAAGTGACACTTCCTCAAGTTGTTTTGAGAAATTTGCGAAAAATCAACAACAAAGTGTACCTCAACACGATGAATTGCCCATTGTAGCTGATCATGTATTGGTGTTAGAGAATCTGAAGCAAATCCTAGTATTGGTGTTGATCGAAATTCTTCTGACAGAGAATGTGAAGATGAAAATTATACTAATCGTGATGATGGAGATGAAAGTCTTGATAAAGCTGAGAACATGGAGCAAGCTTATGTGGTAGATGATGAGGACAATGAGAACAATGAGAATTATGGAGATGTATTTGAAGAAAATGGTCAGTCATTCCCCATCTTCAATGAAACAACTGATATGGCAAATCCCATATTGAAGTTGGGTATGTTATTTACAAATGTAAAAACCTTCAGAGAAGCACTCAAGGCTAATAGTAGGAAAATGGGTTATGAATTTTTTTACAAGAAAAATGAAAAATGTAGAGTTACAATTATTTGTGCTAAAGATGGATGCCCTTGGAGGATTCATGCCTCTTTATTACATGGAACCACAAATTTCATATAAAGAGTCTTAAAAAAACATGTATTACATCCAAAAAGGTACAGTGTTAGGAGTGTCAATTCTACTTGGGTTGCTAAGCAATATTTAGACAGGTTGATGGATGACTCTTCATGAAAGGTTAATTCTATGAGAAGAACAATAAAAAAAGAAGAACAGTTGTTTATGACAAACAGGCAAAGGTATAGAGCAAGACACAAGGCAGTAGAAATGATCCAAGGAAATCATCAGCAACAATTTAAAAGAATTAGAGACTACTGTGCACAAGTAGTTAAACACAATCCTGGAAGCATGGCAAGGGTTAGTGTGTTTAAAACTTCTCCAGAATATTCTCCACATTTTCAAAAGGTGATTGTTAGCTTTGCTGCTCAAATTAAAGGATTTGTGGGTGGCTGCCGACCAGTTATTGGTTTAGATGCTTGCTATCTTAAAGGAACATTTGGTGGTCATTTGATGAGTGCTGTCTCAAGATATGGAAATGATCAAATGTTTCCTATAGCTATTTCAGTGGTAGAAGCTGAGTGTAGAGAATCTTGAAGAGCATCTAATTGAGACAATTGGAACTCATGAAGAAAAGGGATGAGTTTTTATCTCAGATCGACAAAATGTATGAATTGTATAGTTCACTTATAAATTACAGCTTATTCCAAATTTAACTTCAAATTTAATGTTCATGCACAAGGACTTCTACAAACATTTGCCAAGTTAATGCCTGATGCAGAACATAGAGTTTGTGTGAGACACTTGTGTGCTAACTTCAAGGCAAAATTCAAGGACAAAGAATTGGAGATGTGGCTGTGGCGAGCTGCTCGGGCATACACTAAAGAGGATTGAAAAGAAGCAATAGACAATATAAGAACTCTAGATTCTGAAGCTCACGATTACCTTATGAAGGAGCCAACTGAGAATTGGTCTAGATCACATTTTGCTAGTAGTTCAAAATGTGATTTGATATTCAATAATATTTTTGAGTCATTTAATCAATACGTGAAGGAAGCACGTGAAAAACCTATACTTTCGTTGTTAGAAACTATACGATGACAACTAATGACAAGGCATAGTGAGAAGAAAGAATGGGCCAAGACTCTCAATACTCTGATATGTCCAAAAATTTTGAAGCTGCTTGATAGGAACAAGAAGTTAGGAATACGACATGAGGCGTTAGTTGCTGGTGATGGGCAGTTTGAAGTAATAGGTGGTAGAGGGCACTATATTGTACACATTGGTTTGAAAAACTGTTCTTGTAGAAAATGGGATGTCATAGGTATTCCATGTGAACATGCATGTGCATGCCTTATTGCTGATAGGAGAAAGTGTGAAGAATTTGTGCATCCATGTTACTCTGTTGAGAAGTATAAGTTGGCATATTCGAATATCATACATCCTGTTCCAGATGAGAAACAATGGGATTACATTGAACAGGAGAAATTGTAGCCTCCTATTATCTTAAAAAGACTAGGTCGACCCAAGAAGTTGAGGAAAAGAAGTCCAGATGAACCTAGGAAGACCACAGAATAGTGAAGAGGTCACTTCAAAATTTGAGTTGTAGGAATTATGAGGAGAATGGCCACAATATTAGAACTTATGGAAGGGGTAAGAAAAGTAGTCAATCAAGAAAGGTGTTATTACTGATTAGTTCTTTGAGTTATTCAAACTTTTTCTGATATTACTAATGCTTCTAATGTGCTATTGTTAGGATGCAAGCACAAGTGGAAAAGGCAAGAGAAAAAGAGATGATGCTTTTAATACTGATACCCAGATAATATTTCTGTTCACTGACTTATATCACATTACAACTACATAGATGCTTTGTTCACTGACTTATATCACATTGCAGACATCTTCATGTCGAACAATTGAAGTTAGAAGAGAAGCTGCTGCAGGAGGTGTGAGCCAAGTGTCCACTGAAATATTGAGGAATGTCAATGTGTATGGCAATGTCATTTTCAGCCAGACTTCTATAATTGCTAATATTTGAGGATTGCCAATGTGTATGGCAATGTCTTTAGTGTCTAATGTGAAAAAGATTTTGTAACCATGCAATGTGATTGCCAATGTGTATGACATATGTAGTAGGAGTACTTGTTATGTAACCATGCAAAGAGCATGTGTGGTGGATTTATATTTTGGATTGTGGTTCAGCTACTCCTATCTGTTGTGTTACAATGTAACTTATGAATTACAATGTCATGTTATGAAAGTGATTTTATCATTTTTTTGTTCCTACCATTTTTGTGCCACTTTATTCATTACAATGTCATCGCATTACATATGTGGAATGTAACTTGCATTGACATATATGAATGTAACTTGCAGGATCAAACAAATGGATTCAAAATACATTTACATATGAAATGTAACTCGAATTATCATATGTTGAATGTAACTTACATTAAAAATACATATCATTAAAAAAGGGCATAGCATTCGATAACATTCAAAGTACATTATATATGGGACTAAAGAAAATGGATTACATGAAATATGCGAGCCATTACAATCTTCACTCAATTACAAAGTACCCCATAGCAATTACAATTACAATAACGATCAACAATACAATACAACATCTTTGTTTCTTCAATTTTCTTTCAAAGTCCCTTGCTTCCACCAAAGTAGTCCTCAACAAATCATTCGACATTTTGAGACCCCTTTGATTTTCTTCAAGTTCATTCTGTAGTCCAATAATTCGTCTTTTCACTAATTCATTTTCTTCCTTAAGCTTCGATATTCTGTCCAGAACCCTACTACTCCAAACCATGCCCCTCGGACAGGTCGGTGGATCAACCCACTTAAAAAATTTGCATCCAGAACCTTGCCCTTTGTAATTGTGACAACCAATGAATCGTCGATCAGGATTGTCCTTAGTAAAAAAATACTTTGCTCGGAAGTTTATACCGCAGTGACACTTTACTTCATCTTCATCTACATGACTACTGTCACTTGTACTTTTTGTATTTGATCCTGACGAAATCATGTCTTCAGTTTATTATTGTGCAAATAAGAAACGAAAAATTGTGACTACAGGTAACACATTCAAAGTGTACGAAACACTACAAGAAAATTGACGATTAACGATGCAATGTAGCACCTCCAAACCAGTGACGCTATAAAGACGCCACTAGCACCTCCATTGCGTACTTAGCGTCACGAGAATCAGACGCCACTTGCCTCTCGATAGCGTCTCATTCGCGTCTTCTTAGCTACTCAGCGAGTTGACGTTAAATGTAGCGCAATCGAGATGCTACGTAGACGCTATTATTTCGCGCGACGAATCGCAAATGCGTGGCAGCATCTAGCGTCGTTCTGGCGTCGACCACATTAGACGAGAAACTAGCGTCTCACGTCTGAAGACTTTAAAGAGACGCTATATGGCGTCTCAATGAAAGAAGACGCTAATGAGACGCTACCTTATATATTTACACACTATATTATATATACTATATGTCAATCAATAAATTCATTAAATATTATATTAGCATTAATTACATGATTATCAACATATTATCAATAGCATAATATCAACATATATATGTATTAATTACATGATTATATATATATGTATTTTTACATGATAAGAGTGTTCCTAAATATATAAATTGTTACCTATATTATTTATGTTATCTATACATATAATATATATAATATCTTAATTATGCATATATCTTCGTTATGCGCCTTCTTAGCTATTCAACGGGTTAACGTTAACTCTCTAGCGCAATCGAGATGCTACGTAGAGGCTATTATTTTGCGCCACGGATCATAAATGCGCGGCAGCACCTAGCGCCGTTCTGTCGTCGACCACTTTAGACGCGACACTAGCGTCTCATGTCTGAAGACTCTAAAGCGACGCTATATGACGTTTCAAACAAAGGAGACGCTACTGTATATATTTAAACACTATATTATATATATACTATATGTCAATCAATAAATTCATTAAATATTATATTAGTATTAATTACATGATTATAAACATATTATCAATAGCATAATATCAACATATATATATGTATTAATTACACGATTATATATATATGTATTTTTACATGATAAGAGTGTTCCTAAATATAATTTGTTACCTATATTATTTATGTTATCTATACATATAATATATAATATCTTAATTATGCATATATTATTATTGTATACTTAATCATGGGATTACGATAGTTGATTAAGTGAGTGATATTTTAGTGTCACAGTAGACAATGAAAGAGTAATATTTTCAACATACCAATGCACATCCGCGGAAAAGAACGTGAAAGCCGCGAATCGGACTCCACAGATTTCACCAAAATGTCAGAGAAAGTACAAGAAAAATGTCGGAGCAGAAAACAAACTTCTCATATGTTCGACCGGAGAAGAACGCCAAAGATGAACGCCGAAGATGAACGACGGCGTAAAATCGTAGAGATCGTCGGAGTCCTAAAGTCCCATCTTCAAAAACACCACGAGATTTTACCTACTAAAGAAGCCAAGTAAGTTTACGAATATAAGTCGTCTAGGGTAGGGGTACGATGGTCCAAAAATTTTGAAATTAACAAAAAACTTCACAGAATTGAACGGAAGGACCACATTAAAAAAGTCGCGATAGTTTAGGTACCCAAAAAATGAAGTTCATAGTTTGAGGTTAGATGTGATATTTCGCGATAATTTAAGAAAAGTTAGAGGAAATAACCCTTGTTTTTAAACTAGAATGTATAATATATGTCTTTGCTCTCGTTAGTTCAACCTTTATAGCAAAAGAACTTAGCATGAGTTAGACTTCTAAGCTTAAACTCAATTTATTTTAAACTTAACATACTATAAGCTATATAATAGTGGATATATAAAAAGCTTTCTAATATCCGTTTCATTACATTATTTTTTTTTCATAAAAATGAATTATTTAATTATTACATGTGACAAATATGTTTTTTTATCGCCACCATCATTGGGTTAAATATTAATAGAAATTAAGTTACTGTAAAGAAAATATAAGAAAAAACGTACTTGACTACAAGGAATAACACTATAACAAAAAGTCTTTATATGGACAAAAAATTTTGGTCCCAAAGTCATCAATTTTGGTCTCTATTTATTTTTGGGACATAAATTTTATTGGCCCCCTTAGTTGTCGTTAAAATTTTAGTAACAAAATTTATTATTATATCCCAAAAGTATCACTTTTAGACACTTATCTATTGATCCCCATAAAATCATTCAATGGTCTCTAATAGTCAATTTTGTTCTCAAATTAAAATGGTTTTTACAACAAAAAAGAAAACAATTGACACAAAAATATTGATTCCTAATAATATATTTTTAGGAACGAAGTTGATCCCTTATAGCATACTTATAATTACATTTGCCTCCAGCAATATACTAGTAGCTAATATATAAATTTTTAAATGCATAAACATTAACCAATAAAAATTAAGATGAAACAAAAATTTCAGCCAAGAACATCATTTTAAAAAATAAAAGATTCCAGCCACAAAATAAAAGGAATGCATCCTAAATATGAAAAGTGTCATTCAACATCTTGAACTAAAATATCTATTACAAAATCAAAATATCTTTAACCAATTCTTTAACTAAAATATATTTAACCAATTCTTCCTTTGTTGTGATTAATTCCTCCTCCAAACGATTATATTTTGTTCCTTCACAATCCCTCATTCACGTCTAGAGGATTTAGGACCTCACCCATCTCCATGCATGTACCCACATTTTGTGCCAAGTACTTGAGAATTGAATATTTTCTCCCTCAAATTCCATTTCCATTTGAAGAGCTATATTTTTTTTCTAAAATAATAAAAATAAGTACTTGATTTGCAGTACTTGCTCATTCGTACCTTAAATTATAAAACAAGTATACGAAGCATGTCAACAAAAGAATCAAAGGTTCATAAGAAAGAATGCGCAAATTGCAAACTGTTTTATAAGAAAATCTAATGCAGCTGGGAGCACTATGGGCGTTGCTTCTTCCTCTTCCACAACTATATCGTGAGAAAACAAAATCTCAGAATGTAAATAATAACACATTGTTGAGGAAGATGAACTAGCCTAGAATAAATATAATAGAAATAATCTCCTACCGATATTTTACTATGCATGCTATGTCAATATTATGTTGACACAAACTTATTCTAGAACTTAGAAGTTATGTCTGCAAAGGGGATAGAAACCATGCCTCGAGAACCAACTATCGATGCAAGGCAGGTGGAAACTTTGTTGACAGTGTAGCGATTTCCTCACTGCCTCTCTTATTCGGAAGTCCTGAATTTGAGGAAGCATCAATTGGTAAATGTCAAGTTGGAAAAGGTACATAACATAGCAATCACATGTGTGAAAAATAATGCATGCATAATAGGCTTAAATAATGCAGTAGAATGGTTCATGATTCAAATATATAATGCAGAATAATAGTTCATTGATTAATGAATTAGTTTTCAGATTAAACATTTTGGTTGGTATTCAAATTAAACATCATAACTTTGATCAAGAATTAATGTTGGTATTCAGCTTCTTGAATGATTTCCCATGCCTACTAGTTTTAATTGATGAATCCGCGAGCCACTTTTGTGTTCGTTTGGCATAAACAGAAAAAGTAAGTTGTACTTATATAATGGGGATTAAGATTTATAGATTACTTGATGCATAATAATACATCTGAGATGAGGATCCTTATCAGAAAACATTGGCAAGGAACATAGAAATGGACATGGCAAAGAAAAAAAAATGATACATTCAAACTAGATAAACACTTAGCACTTGATCTCCTTCAGTCCCAAGGCGAAGTACAGAAATGTTGGATCAACCGCACCCTCCTTGTAGTAAGCAAAAATCAGACTGCCACCATCGTGCATGCTCTCACGAACAAAGCTGAGAAATAGGTACTATTAATAGGAAGATAAATAAAAGCTAACGTCACAAGCATAGAGCTAATCCAATCTCCTAAGCAACAATTCACATAAAATGCGCAGACGTCCCTTGAACCCTACTTTAATACAATTAAAAGATATACAACGAACATATTTTCATTTAAAAGTCAAGCATAAGATTCTGACTATAGGCAATGACATTGGCGCTAGATATCTTTGTTTAGTACTTCCTAAAATGATGCAACACAGTTCTTGCATACTCATCCTAGAGAACCGAGGGATGAAATAAACCAAAACATAAACCAAGCATACAACACTGGAAATTGAAAAAAAAAAACTTCACATGAAATAATACTTACAATTGTAAATCCTTGAGTTTCCCTAACAAGAATTTGATGGCACCCTCAATGTTCTTATTGAAGAGCTCATGATTCCCCTCGTTCAGTTTAGGCATTAAATTTTTTATATACCGCTTCATGAAGGTAACAAACTGCTTCATAAGCATGTTGTTCCGGTTGACAAGATGACATTAAGGATTAATACTCTGATAGTGCTACTACAAATTATCAACAATTCAACCAAATATATGCATAATATAAGGAAAGAGCATCAACATGAAGCCGGAATGCGCCAACAATATCAACCACCTTGACAACAGTGTCATCGATGCCTTCATCTTCTTCCCCACCTTCTGTAGAAGGATTGGCTCCAATGTCCACATCATCAGCTCCTTTAGTTACCCACTGAGAATCAATCACCGAAAGTTAGACCCTTGGAAATCATTTGACCCAAAAATGTTAAATTGTCCATGTAAGCTTGTTTGTCTCACCAGTGTGTTTAGTTTGTTGTGGCAAGACAATAAACTTATCAAGAATAAAGGATGAACTAGTTACAGGTATTTTAGTAGTGTATTATTACAACTAGTTAACTCCGCCTATATTTTATAGCAGTCCCAAGCCCGAATAAAGGAGGAGGATTGTGTTAGGTCCCGACGGTCAGCGTAAAACCATATCGAATCGCATGAACATGGATCAACGAATAGCGTCGTATGATCCATGTAGCCGACCCCACCTAGTGGGATAAGGCTTTGTTGTTGTTGTTGTTGTAGTATTATTACTTCTGTTACACAAGTAGAAATCTTAGCTAATTTAAACAAAGCCTTGCATCAAACACCCAAGTAAACTTTGGTTTACTGTTTATTGCTTCAAGTATCTGCAACATTCTTTTCTTCTAAAAGCCACCAATAAAATGACAAACATTATTTTCTTCCAAAAACACAAGTAGAAAGAAATAATAACGAAAACAAATGCGCTAGTACACATCTGTATAGATACAGTCAAAAGAAACTACCATGAACAACAAATATATATTGAAGAACAATGTATTAGTGATTTTCCATATCCATAGATAAGATGAAAAAACAGAAAACTTGTTATAAGGTAAAGCAAATCAAAATAAGAATATGAAACTATGTTAAATTCCATGTGATCCCCGTCATTGTTCATGTTTAGAAAAGAAGATCTTAGGTTACAAACTTGTTTTGATTAGAAGTTCTGTAGTTATTCAGAACATATCAATTTTTCGGATTTTACTGGCTCACGCCTTCGTAAGTTCAGATGGAGTGAAAAAAACCAATTCCATGCCATCATGTCTCCCCCTTCTCGTGAGCTGAGAGAGAGTGAGTGAGTGAGAGAGTGAGAGAACCTAGGTCAGCGAAAGCAAATCGGTAGTGGAAGTAGGAAGTAAGCGGAACTAGGAGGACAAGCAGCAGTGGGAAGTCTCAATTTGGACACAGAGCATGAGAGAGGCACGATTAGTAGGGAGAGTCACGATTGTGTGTGTGAGTGTCACGGAGCATTTTTCGTGACACGAAGCGTAAAACCTCGCGGCACCAATGTCGCTCAACTTATAACCATCGGTCGCTTAGCGTCAAAAACATGAAACACATGCAGCCGCCCCGCACTGTGTAATATTACGGAGTACCAAGTTATTCGTCCTTAGGGCATTTATCTTGTAAGGTCGTCCTTATGAATGGCCAAGTAGGTGACGTTCTCGTAGGGTACGTCTTTTGCATCTTCAATATGTAACAAGACTCCTATACCTACGGTACACTGGGAGGAGTTCACTAGTGCCTTCCGAGGCCTAATTGTATATTATGTTTCATCATATTTAATACAAGTAAGCTTTCCTTTAATTTTAGTGTCATGGTCTTGAGCGTGGGGTGACAACCCACATCGGTGTCCCTTCGTGGCGTCCCGTGGTCCCTTCGTCGCCCCTTCGGACTCTAAGTGCCCAAGCGCCTACATTAGTGCCGCAACGCGCTAATGTCACGGTCTCGTGACGAGTAGTCCAACACTCTAGTCATGTCCGTGATTGAATGCCTATAAGAGCGACTCTTGGCATAGTCGTCTCGACCATAAAACTTTCGCTGCAAACTCAAAACAGGCTTGGCTAGGTGCCTATCCGCCTAGTCGCCGCACGTGGTCTAGTGTCCGAGAATAATCTCATGACAAGTGGTATCAGAGCAGTTCTTCCTGCTCGGATTACCCAGCGACGATGACTCGCTTGTGTCGTCGCAACGTGCCCTAGCGTAGGAAATGTGCTTCCGCTCAAATACTCCATCACACCCAGACGCACTGGTACCATGGTCTTTGATCGTGGACGCCAACGAGGAATGCATGGCAAGCTTCCTCGCCGCATGCCCAGTCGTGCCCCGCAGCATGTTCCTCATACACACGTGTCGTGTCAAGGAACGTTCGTCATGCATCATGATGGCGGATTGATCGCCCCGCCTAACCGGGACGGTCATGCGTCGCTCACTCGAGCAGATCAACCACCCCAGGTATACAGTCGGGAATCCTGAAGTGTCGCGCTGCGTCAAAGAGGGGCCATATACTCCGCATGATGGTCTTGCGCTGCTCATATCATGAGATCGCTTACACGAGCGTCGTGTAACTCGGAGGACCCGTGTCACATTCAGGGACTGTCAGTCATGCACTATCATGACGACCTGGCGCTGCTCGGTATTTCGTGACGTCGCATCGCATGCCCAGTCATGCAACGTGAAGTGCACAACCGCTTCACGGGAGAAGTTGGCTTAAAGACAAATATCAAGGTTCATGGTCTCTTTTCGACCAAAGAATATCATCCTTTCGGTCAAGGAGCATCAATCACAAGCATCTTGTCGTGCCGCAGCATCGCCTGCCATGCCACGATGATTTTCAGGAATGGAGCAAAGCGTTGATTACTTGCAAACACTCGCGGACGAGCTGTCAGCCTTGCCTGCCTCGTCAAGTGTCGCACCGCAAGCGGCGCGATGTCATCCATCGACGAGTGGGACGAACCTGATACATGCCAACGCAAATCGACGCCTCAATTCAGCGACCAATTTGGCAAATGGTCTGAGCGTCGAGCATCGGCGAACCTTGGCATACTGCTGTCAAGCGTTCTGCCGCCAACCGAAGGAAGGAGTGCCCTTTCCTTTCGGACATCGTCTCGAATAATCGAAGCGGCCTCCAAGGATCACAATGCGAAGGTTTTGAAGGACACATTGGTGATGTCGTCCCTTCGAATGGAGATGGAGGTAAGGTTAGGAGCTCATGCCACGAGTTCACCAACCGTAGTCCGCTTATCTAAGCGGAGCATCTTCACAAGCATCCGCACGGATCAGTGAAGGCCCGGAACAGCTACTCTTTCGCAAGGGTCAAGCCGCCCGGTGGACGAGTATGTCAAAGGTGTATGATCTAGGATGACAAGCACAGTGGCATTACTTTGTCCAAGGTGCGGACGGACGAGCATCTAAGGTGCATCCTCTTCGTGAACGAGCACAATGATCTCGCCCCGTCCATACCCCAAAGGGATTGTCAAAGCTTCAAAGGAGGTCCCAGGATCGGAAGAAGGCATATCCCAAGAATCCTGCAAGATGTGGCAAACTCAGGATAGCGTTGCCATCGCGACAATGTAGAATGTGGCAAACATGCATCCCAGACATGGGACAGAAGAAGTGGCAGTTCATCAATTATGCAAGCCCTGACAAGTTGGGACTGGAGGTCAAGATCGCATTGTTCAGCATCGGCCAGATGGGCATGTTGAAGGAGGAAGTGAAAGGAATCATCGAGCTCCGCCTACAGCGTTCCCAGGAGGATGAAGACCCAGTGTTGGTGTTCTTCAAGCAGAGGGGTTAGAAGCTTTGGACTAGGAAGGAGTTGGAACGATCGGATCGTCCAACCTCCGCTCACTAGTCGATGCTGCCAAGTCAATCAGAACAAGTGCCATACCACCAAAGCCCTTGGACAAGGGCAATGGTGGGAGAGAGAAGCTCAAGTCGCAAGGAGGAAGCTACTTATGCCGAAGATAAAGATCGTCCATCGAAGCAGGGGAAGCGAGTCGAACCACAGGCACATGTGGGGAGACCCTCATCGTCGCTCACTATAGCGACTGGGAGTGGACAAGGTGCGGAATGTTATACCAAAGAACCTTGCTCCACCTCAAACCGTCGAGATATCTCTTGTCCCCCAAGGGTAAGGTGGAGCTGTTCTCAACGCTCGGCGGACGAAGGACTCAACGTTGCAGTCATCTGCAACTTGGAGATAGCGAGTTGAATCACAAGGGAACGTGGGGAGACTCTCGTCGCCCACTATGGCGACTTGGATGGACAAGGCATGGATTGTCAGATCAAAGAACCTTGTCCCGCCTCAAGACTGTCGAAACATCAGGTGATCACCAAGGAGGAGGTGGTTCTGCACTTTTCGTTCGGCAGAGGTATGGAAGACTCTACGTTGTAATCATTTGCAACATAGAGACGTTGAGTCAAGCCCACAAAGAGACCTGAAGCGTCCCAAAGTATCCGTGGGAAGACTCTTGTCGCTCATCATAGCAAACCCAGGCACTCGAAGCAGACAAGCTACAGGCATCGACATCAGAGAGCTTGTGCTGTTTCAAGCAGTCGAAATTCAAGAATGATCATCGAGGGTGAGATGGTCCCGTACTTTGCATTCGACGGAAGGGAGACCTTATGCTGCGGCCATCCGCAACATGAAGGCATCGAGTCAAGTCATGCAGGTCGAATGGCGAGACTCTTCATCGTGTTCTACACGACCCTGAGACAACTCTTCTCCGCGCTATTCCTGAAGGCATACAAGAGTTGTTTCACCCCCAAAGAAGTCAAACCACACAAGTTGACGCTGCGCAAGTCGAAGAGAAGTGAAGCCAACAGAGACTTGATGGACGGATAGTTGCTTGATGAAGTCAGATCGCACATGGCGGACTCCACTGGTGCTGCACAAGTGATGACCCCGGATTGGACGAAGGATCAGCGAGCGAAGCAGGCCTGAGGGAGGAGTCCTCAGCGAGACCCCAAGGAGCGGGCATTCCTGACGTTGCGTGATGCTGGTGAAGTTGAAGTCAAGGCAAAGAAGGCAGAATTGAACGAGATAAAGCGAAGTCAAGACTCAAGACGAAGGCCCCTAGGAAGCCCGGACAACGACGTCGGGGGCGTCGCCGACTTTGGTGGGGGAGAATGTCACGGGGCGTTTTCCGTGACACGAAGCGTGAAGCCTCGCGGCACCAGTGCCGCTCAACTTATAGCCATCGGCCGCTTAGCGCCGAAAACATGGAACACATGCAGCCGTCCCGCACTGCGTAATATTGCGGAGTACCAAGTTATCCGCCCTTAGGGCATTTATCGTGTAAGGTCATCCTTATGAATGGCCAAGTAGGTGACGTTCCCGTAGGGTACGTCTTTTGCATCTTCAATATGTAACAAGACTCCTATACCTACAGTACACTGGGAGGAGTTCACTAGTGCCTTCCGAGGTCCAATTGTATGTTATATTTCATCATATTTAATACAAATAAGCTTTTCTTTAATTCTAGTGTCATGACCTTGAGCGTGGGGTGGCAACCCACATCGGTGTCCCTTCGTGGCGTCCCGTGGTCCCTTCGTCGCCCCTTCGGACTTTAAGCGCCCAAGCACCTACATTAGTGCCGCAACGCGCTAATGCCACGGTCTCGTGACGAGTAGTCCAACACTCTAGTCATGTCCGTGATCGCCTATAAGAGCGACTCTCGGCATAGTCGTCTCGACCATAAAACTTCCGCTGCAAACTCAAAACAGGCTTGGCTAGGTGCCTATCCGTCTAGTCGCCGCACGTGGTCTAGTGTCCGAGAATGACCTCGTGACATGAGCAGGGCGGGCAGAGAGAGCAAGAGGGCAGACGATCCGCAAGTGCCTCACGGCTCCCCCTTCTTGTGAGTAGAGAGACAGAGAGCGGATGGGCAAAACAAAACAAACACAAAGATGCTGAAGCGATGATGGTACTCACCGGTGAGGGAGTTGGGATGATGGTACTCACCGGTGAGGGAGTTGGGAGCGAAGAGGATGTCGTCGGCCTCGAGGATCTTTTGGTGGAAGTCCTTGACGGCGGACAGGTAGGCATCGTTGACCTCCAGATCGGCGGAAGGCCTCGACGGTGGGAAGGAGGCCGCGGATGTAGGAAGCCTGGCGAAGGAGTTAGGGCATGAGGCCTGAAATCAAATTAAAAAAAATTCAGGACCACTAAAATCTGTCCCTACATATTATTTTCAAGACAAAAAGATTTGTCCATCAAATCAGGATTATTAGACACCAATATTTTAATTGACTCCTATAACATTTGTATTAGGCACAAATTAAATTTGGCTCTAAAAATGTGAAGAATTGGGATCAATTTTTTCATTGGTCCCAAATAAATAATTTTTGGAGGCTTAATTATTATTAGTCCCTATAATACAGTCCCTAAATGCTAATTTTATTATAGTAAATTTATTATTGTTTTTTAGAAAAATAATAATAATTGACAATAAATATTATTATCTTAACCTTTTTTACTACAGGAAAATACGTACCATATGATTTGTTGTCGCCTATTTTTGTAGATTAATATGTTGCAAGGAAAAAAAAAGCTAGGAACAAGTTCTTAATTTTAAATCCAAGTTCTTTATTTAGTTCAGCTCCTCTCCCTTTTTTTTAGTACCCACCCGCCGCTGTTCGGGGCGGGGACGCCACCCCCGCCCCGACCCTGACGATCCCCCCTCCTCCTCCCCGAACCCCGTGGGGCCTCGAATCTCTATGGGGAATTCGATTCCTCAAATTTTTTATTAAAAAATATGAAAAAATTAGAAAAAAAGATCACAAAAAAATAGTGCTCACCTCTGTGCGAAATCGCCGCCGCGCGCAGCTTGGACTGCGATCGAGAAGGACTGCCCCCGCCCCGGCTGCCTCCACATCGATGATCGTCGTCGCCGGTGCCGCCTTGAGAAAGATGTCGCCCGCCCCGGCTGCCTCCGCATCGGAGATCGCCGTCGCTGCCTTGAGAAGGATGTCGTCGGCGCCGCCACCAAAAGGAGAAAGGAGATTAGGGTTGGGCGTGGGAGAAAAAAAGAGGAGATTGAAAGGAGTTAGGGTTTTTTATTTTATATATGATGAATGGACGACTAAGATTTAATCTGATGATTGATAATTAAAATTATTAAATATTATGATGGGAAGACGAGAATCCGACGGAACGGGGGCAGCCCACCCCGCCCCAATCCCCAAATGAGGGGTCGGGGGCAGTTTGCCCCCCATCCCCGCCCCCGCGGGGAAAAAAATCTCCGAATGCGGGACCCCGAATGGAGATTCTCCGCGGGGCCCGTTTGGGGGCGGAAATATTGCCACCCCTACTTTGGATCGACAGATTGAAAAAAGATATGATATGAATAACACTAGATGGTCTCCACTTGTCTAAATACTGGAACAATAAAAAAAAAAGCCATTTCTCTTTCCTCTCACCCTCTTCCTCTATCTGGTTTTTCCACTTCTCCCTTCCCTTATCGGCCATTTCTCTTTCCTCTCTTCCTCTTCCTATCTCTCATGTTTCCACTTCTCCCTTTCCATCTTGCAGCGCCTAGATGGTCCCCTTCACTGTTGTCGTACAGCGTTGGTGGATCGCCTGCACCAGGAACATCTCACGACCGTGCGAGGGACATGGACTACGTTGTTAAAAGGTGAGCTCCAGTGTGCTCGCGGATCACTTGCCTGCCGGAGGGACTCTGGAGAAAGCGAAGAAGAAACGAAAGTAGAAAATAAAGAAGGGAAAAGCACAAGAAAGGAGAATGAATCTGAAAAAATGATTCTTCTATTCAATATGAAAAGGTATTACGCAATGATTCTAACACACACTCAACACCTATATTTATACTAATCACCGAGTGTTACAAAGATTACTAAACTGGTACGTCGTTGCTAGAAGGTTCAGCGACACAACTCTGCTTGGCATCTCACAAGACGTGGTGTCTTCCAACATGTCCCCTCGTTGAGAGATGACGAACAGTGATCCAACTGTACAGAATTTGATTACACTAACAAAACACTTAATAAATGACCGTAGCGTAACATAATCACTCACTAACACATGACACTTAAAAGCACACTCACATAGATATCTTCTACACTCACACGACAGACAACACACTATTCTAAGACACTTGCATCATTTTCTCTCACTACAAGAAAATTGTCATTTTTCGACGGACAATTTCCGACGGTTTGAAATCCGTCATAATTTGTGACGGTTCCATTTCCGACGGTTACAACTGTCAGAAATGGAAATAATAGATTATATAATTTGTTATATTATTATTTTATTTTTCGACGGTTAGGAACGTCGATACTTCCGACGGATATCCATCCGTCGCAATTTGTAACGAATTTTGAGATGGTTACGACCGTCAGAAATAAAAAATAAATTATGTAATTTATTATATTATTATTAAATTTTTTGACGATTAGGAACGTCGATATTTTCGACGAATATCCATCCGTCGCAAAATCTGCCGCAATTTTTTACGGTCGTAACCGTCGGTAAATATATAATAATATTGTATGAAGAGTATTTTATTAATATAACTAGCGACGGTCCAAACCGTCACAATTACCGATGGTTTCGACATTACCAACGGTTCAAACCGTCGATAAAATAAAAAATAAACATTATATGTAACAAAATATTTTTCGACGGTCACAACCGTCGGTAACTTTAAAAATAATTAATATTTACGTTTCCAACGATCGGAGCCGTCGATAATTAAAATTTCGTTATCCCACTTTTTTTTATTTTTCCCGCTTTCTCTCATCTTTTCCCCTTATATATATATATATATATATATATATATATATATATATATATATATATATAATACCTCTATTATTATTTCCTCCCCTCTCTCTCCCTCCTCTCCTCTCTCTCTCTCCCTCTCTCCCTCTCCCTCCCGGCCGGCGAGCCTTTGTCGGACGTCAAACGTCGACCGCCGACGATCTTCTCCCGCCGACGTCTCTCTCTATCTTTCTCTCTCTCTCTCTTACTCTCCGGCCGCGGGAGGCCGGATTCGGCCGCTGGCTGCTGGATCCAGCCGCTGGCGGTCGGATTCGGCCGCGGCCGTTGGCGGCCGGATCGGTCGTGGGCATTCGGATCCGGCCGCGGGCGTTCGGATCCTGCCGCGGGCGGCCGCATCCTGCCGCGGGCGGCCGCATCCGGCCGCTAATTTTTTTTATTTTTAAAAAATTATTTCTGACGGTTCCGACCGTCGAAAGATGCGACGACCGACGAAAGTTTCGACAGTTGCGACCGTCGAAAATTTTCGACGGTTGGAACCGCCGAACTTTTTCGACGGTTATAACCGTCGGAAAGCTTTGACGACTGGAACCGCCGGAATGTTTCGACGGTCCAAACTGTCGCAATTATCGATGGTCAAATTAATTTGCGACAAGCGTTTTTCGACGGATTGATTTCGTCTGAAAAATCGTCAGTAATTGTGTTACCGATGGTTTTTGAGCTGAAAATCGTTGCCCGTCAATAATCAGCATTTTTCTTGTAGTGTCTCACACACAAAGTTGGACACTCTTACAAGTAACACTACTTGCTGCACTCTCTCCCTCTCTCGCCACCTTTTAACCTGCTGGACACACTTACAAGAGCTCACTAAAGTGAGTCACAAAATGGGAGGATGATGTCTATTTATAGATGTCTCTACCGAGATAGATTATATTTCTTGACCACAAATTTATTCTGCTGTAGAAAACTCTAAAGACATCATATATGATTTAGATTATTAGCTAAGTGAGTTTGGTTGTATATTATTCTAGAAAATATGAAGTCGATGTTGGCCTTCACACTCCCCCTCAGCATCGACTTTCTCTTCTTCCTCCTTTGCTTTTTTATCAAGTGATCGTACTTGCTGGAAGAAATATTTTTTCATAGTGAGGCCTATTCTTATAAGGGAATTCTTAAGTGTTAAATTTGTTTGCACGCCTTCCAAATGAATAGTCTTTAATATTCTTCTTCTTGTGTGCTAGTTCATATAAAACTAAATCTGCATTTTTCCTTAAGCTTATGTCATCTTCATCGTATGCATCAAAGCCTCGTAGAATCTTGATAGCTAAGTTGTCGTACCTTGAATTTTCTTTCATTTGCTTGATGCTCTTTCTAACTAGTGAAGACTCTTCTTCTAATTTTTTGAGTTGATATTCTTTTAGCACGCGTTCACAAAACCTTTGTGATTCTGAACCACTTTCTTTATCAGCTGATTCTTCTAAGCATTCTTCGATTGCTTGTTTCTCTTCCTTGTTCTCTTCTTTGAGCTCCTTCGTTGACATCACTTTTGTCTCATGGGAATCATCTTGGTTAACTTCATGTATGAAGTCGAACTTCTCTTCATCTTCTTCTATCGTCAAAAGTGCTAGCATATCCCATTCTTTCTCACTATCGTAATCAGCTTCATATTCCTCGATGCTACACATCGCAAATTCCATTGCCACTTCATGATCTCGTTCTTGCGCAAGATCTATAGAAGCTTCCTCAATAGCAAAGGATGCTTCGAAATCTCACTCTTCTTCACTTTCATTCTTATGAGAAGTTGTTGCATTTCCTTCTTCACGTCCAACAATCACGAGCAAAGTGACCTTTCTTACTGCAATTGTAGCAACATCCTTCTTGTCGTCGAGATCTCTTCTCTTGTTCTTCCTTGTCACAATTGTAGCAGCGACTATGTTGTCGACATGATCTCTTCTCTTCTTGCTCTTCTTTATCTGATTCTTGGCCAGCTCCCCCTTGTTGTGAACTTCTATCTCGTCCATGCCTCTGCCAGCCTTGCTGACGTTCTTGTGTTCATCCTTTTCTTCTGGAGCAGAAGAGTGTTTCCTCTTTATTCTTAATTGTTACTCCAGCCATTTACTTAGCCAATGCTTCCTGATTAGCCAATAAATTTTCTAATTCTAATAAGGTTGGTTGAGTAGGCCAACCTTGAATAGCAACTATAAACCTGCCAAGATTGTCAAGATCTTGATCTAGATCTTAAGATCTTATGATTTTATGATCTTACGGATCCCTTTCGATCTTGATCTTATCTTGAGGATCTTATGTGTAAGATCTTAATACGATCTTAATTTTAGTCATACGATCTTACGATCTTATCTGATCATATACGTTCTCATATGATTAATATAATTATTTAAATATTAATTTAAAATATATTTATGATAATAAAAATTAATTTATATGAAGTTAAATATATTTTCTTTTATTTTTAATATGTTTTCATATAATTGGTGTAAGAATCAATAAAAAAATGTCTTAGTGGGGTATCATTTAAGATTTCAATGCTAAAAATTTATCAAAATATATTTATTATTTTAACTATATATTATTTTATTAATAGGTAGGATCTTACGATCCTCGATCCGATCTTACGATCTTCGATCTTATGACCCCCCTCCGATCTTATATAAGATCCCATTCTTAATAACCTTAAATCTCGCTATATTCAGGTCTTAAGTCGTGAATAATTATGCGTCTCATTCTAGCATCACTGACTTTAAAATCATAATCTAATTGAGATATTTCACGACAAAGAGACTTTACCTTCACGAAATATTGGCTAATCATCATATCGCCTTGCGACACCGTCATAAGTTGATTCTCCTACAATTGAAGTCGAGCATCATTCTTCTTGGAGAATAGTGCAGCAAGCGCATCCCATGCAACCTTAGGTGTCTCAGCGTCTTTAACGTGCTCCAGCAACTCTTCCTCTATCATCGTCTTGAGAATGAACATAGCTTTGCTTGCTTTGATACGCCACTTTCTTCGTGCTTCAGCATCCGTAGGTGTTATTGTATCGACCCTGCCGACAATATCCCATAAATCTTGCCCTTGCAAGTAAGTCTCTATGCATGTCTTCCAATAACTATAATTTTGATTATTCAATTTTCTTACTCCACTTGCCATATCGAAAATATCCGCCATGGTGACTTTGTTGAATGCCCCGCAATCAACCAAGTAAGTGCAGTCCCTGACTCGAACACTTCACAATCCCATATTGTGCACCGGCAGAACCTCCTCGTGCCTTGATTTTACACGACCTCAAACTGGCAGAGTCTCCACATACCTTAATCTTGCAAGTCTTCTCACAATCCCAGATTGTGCACCTGCGCCCAGAACCTCCTCGTGCGCGTTCTCGAACTGACAAAGTCTTCGCGTAACTTATCTTCCAAGACCTCGAACTGATAGAGTCTCCCCACGGACCCATCTGCTCTGATACCACTTGTAGAGAATTTGTTTAGACTAATAAAACACTTAATAAATGGCTATAGCTTAATATAAAATACAACACTTAAGTTGCGGCCTCACTCACTAACACATGACACTTAAAAGCACACTCACATAGATATCTTCTACACTCACACGACAGACAACACTATTCTAAGACACTTGCCATCATTTTCTCTCACACACAAAGTTGGACACTCTTACAAGTAACACTACTTACTGCACTCTCTCCCTCTCTCACCACCTTTTAACCTGCTAGACACACTTACAAGATCTCACTGAAGTGAGTCACAAAATGGGAGGATGATGTCTATTTATAGATGTCTCCACCGACATAGATTATATTTCTTGACCACAAATTTATTCTACTATAGAAAACTCTAGAGACGTCAGATACGATCTAGATTATTAGCTAGGTGATTTTAGTTGTAGATTATTCTAGAAAATATGAAGTCGATGTTGACCTTCACACCAACAACGCCATCCTAGGACAACACGTCGACGATGAACACCACTAGCTTCTAGGCAAGAAGAAGATGCACACAAAGAAGAAGATGCGCACAACAAAATTCATCAAACACCTGTGAGGATAGAGATTGGAGAACTAGTTGATGGTAAGCTGGAAATCAGATTCGCAGAACACTTGAAATCAAGTTGCATATCATCGAAAATCTGCTAGTCATGGTTGTTGGAGAGGCCAACACAATCCCTGGCAACAACAGACATCCTTTATAGTAGTAGCACAAGGCAGTGCAAGCATTGCCGGAGTCGCCCCCTCGCCGAGAGATGTCAACCAGCGGACAAGAAGAAACATGCCAAAGAGGAACGACAAGAACGAAGAAGAGGAATAGTGAAGAGAATAGAATGAAAGACAAAAAGACAAAGATTTCGAAGGAAGCCGGAGAAAGAAACACTAAAGTAAACACATGGTCGAGCCCTCAACTTGCTCGCCGGCGGAGGATTGAACAAAAGAAAATATCAACCGATAAAGAGAAGATGGCGTGACACAGGGAGCTAGGCTCTCATACCATGTTAAAAGGTGAGCTCCAGTGTGCTCGCTGATCACTTGCCTGCCAGAGGGACATCGAAGAAAGAGAAGAAGAAATGAAAGTAGAAAACAAAGGGAAAAGCAGAAGAAAGGAGAAGATAACGAATCTGGAAAAATGATTCTTCTATATAATATGGAAAAGGCATTACAGAATGATCCAACACACACTCAACACCTGTATTTATACTAATCACCGAGTGTTACAAATATTACTAAATCGGTATGACGTTGCTAGAAGGTTCAACGACACAACTCTACTTGGCAGCTCACAAGACGTGGTGTCTTCCAACATTCCTGTTCATGGTGTGATCGGCAGATCTCCTTTTCGGCCTAGGATGATCCCGTTGAACGGAATTGGACGTCGGCAATGGTCTTCACCTTCTCCTGCTTCCTCCTGATGTGGCTGTCGGTCGCTTTTCCTAGCAGGCCGCCCCTGGTAGTGTTGTTGGCAAACACGGCCGCCGCCATGGCGTGCATCCTTGCATGCGTCCTCTGTAGATTATGGATTTCTGGTCTGTTTCGTTTACTATGGAACCCAAAACTTTAGGATTGATACAACAATTGAGCTAAAGCAATCCCATTATAATGGCCAAGATTGCTTGATTTCACGCTGAGATAAAAAACACTGATCTCACACTAATTTACTATGTATATAATCATTTTAATTGTTAAATTTAAATCCCTTGATGGCAATGCCATCATTTTTTCACCTATTTAATTTTTATGATGATTTCTTGCAAAGAATATGCTTTCAACAATCTTGATCGGCTTAGGTTCAATTGAATTGAATAATATTTTATTAAAATAATAATATTTTTTAATAATCTTGAATAAAAATATCATAAGTAATATAATATAATATATAAAAAATAACGAATTAATGAAAAATACCATTTATTATATATTAAAAATTAAGGATTATTCAACACAATAAAAAGATATAATCATTATATTTTTAGTAATTATATAATACCAGTGATGCATGTTAATTTATTTTATTATAATTCACTAATTCTCCTCTCATTAATTATTTCTTAAAGTTATCTTTTTCTATAAATAAAATTATTGTATTTTGTATATTTTTTAATATTAAATTGTTATGTTTATTTTAAATTTAGAGATGACTGGTTTTATTTTTTTTATTTTATCTTTTCCTTCAAAAGTTTAATGCTACCCAAAATTAAGGTGACTAATGGATTGTCATTGTTTTATTATTAGACCTAACATTCTTACATTTCACCTTTGCTTTTTTCCTTAAATCTTCTTTGATTTAGACTTCATTTCATTATTTTTTTTCCTTTTAATTTTTAATTTTTATTTGAATGGTTTTCATTTTTATCATTTATTCCTTTTTAAATTTAAAAACTAAAAAAATAGGTTGAACTAGAATTCTCGGTTCAACCCAATTTTTTCGATTCATATCGGGTTTTTATCAAACGGTTTGTATATAAAGTCGGATCGGATTGACAATCGGTTCATTATTTAACCAATCAGACCAGTCGGCCCGATCTGGTTTTGAGAACATTGGTTTTCAAGGGTCTTTTTTTGTTGAATTGATAGAGTAAGGTATGATGGGTAAAAACATTATGAAGAACATGTTGTCAAGGGTTAGTTCTTCTTTTTTTGTTTAATTAATAGAGTAAGGTATGACGGCTAAAAATATTATAAATATGATTTAATACGAGGCTCCTAATATAATGTCAAGTATTAAAACTCAAAAGAATATATATAATAATTAGTCATCAATTTTTTTTTATTTTCCAAATTTTATTACTTCTGGAGTTGATGTTAAATCAAGGGTATTATTATATATCTAAGAAATTATTAACAATTTTATAATTTTGTTATCTTCTTAAAAACAAGTTAGGTTATAACTAAATATAGCTCTATTTCTTACATATAAAATATTTATTTATAAGTTATCCCCACATTGTGCTTGTGTAGGTAACATCCTAGTTAAGAAATGAATTACATAGACAACGAGGTTTTTTATTACCAAGTTTTAACAACTCCAAGAATTTATTTTAGTCTATTTAAATAGTTATCAACACATAAATAAACTTATGCATTGAGACAATAACTGATGTTAGAAAGGGAATAGGAAGAAAAAGAAAAATTAATTACGCAAGCTACAAAATCATGTGAAAGTAAATTTGACAATGCGGCTTTGGCTCTCCACACTTGATATTTTAAAGAAATTTATATAAAATGTATAAATATCCGTATTCTCAAAACACAGAGCGTGCTATTTAGACACAATCTTTATTGAATCAAGTTAGGAGTCACCTTCGAGACCGAGACATTAATCGTCGATCAATCCGTTTGAAGTCGCTATCTCCACATTTGATATTAAACTTTAAGATATATATATATATATATATATATATATATATATATATATATATATATTAGATTGAGACGCTATTAATTCCAAACTAATTAAATGTATGATAAAGTAGATATGTGAAGATATAATTGTTATGGGCGAGCGAGAAATAATTAATGGTTCATGGAGGAAAAGAATGCCAAGCTATATACATTAATAATGTCTTATATATATATATATATATATATATATATATATATATATATATATATATATATAGGGTTCAATAAATATATTTATATTTACTTATAGATGAATATATAAGGCAAGAGCCTTGATCTTAAAATTAACTTCAATCGATGGATGAACTTACACGTTTATCTATTTATGTTGGCAACCAAAACTGATTTGTCGTGTTAGAATTCTGTTTCCATGTCACGAGGACGATGCAAATAATAATAATTATAATTATTATTATTATTATTATTATAATAATAATAATTATTATTATTATTATTATTATTATTATTATTATTATTATTATTATTATTATTATTATTATTATTATTATTATTATTATTATTATTATTATTATTATTATTATTATTATTATGGTACCAACCTAGAGTCAGTGGTTGGTCTTTGTTGAAAATATTTTTGCGCGTGTTATTTTCCAATTTATTCATTTATTGAGATTAAGATGAGACCCAAATTTTTGCGCGTGTTATTTTCCAATTTATTTTAGAAAAACTTTTAGTTAGTCAAGACATTAACAGAAAATTTAAATTCGTACTGATTTATTTAATATTTTTAAAAAAACATGTGTTATTATTAGACCCAATACGAGGGTGGGCAAAAATAAGAAGAACGCGTCTAAACATGCGTGCTCTCTAAAGATACATAATTGGAGAGTTGGAAAAAAGCACAAAATATTGGAGAAGAAAGATTTAGACAAGAACACGGCAAATGGCTTCTCCTTCCTCGCACGTCCGTCGCATCTCTGCATGCACCATTAAGCCGACGACGACAACGCCGTCTCCGACGCCGAAGCGTTGCTACCTCACACCGTGGGATCTGACGCAGCTCACCGTCAACTATATACAGTACGGTCTCCTCTTCCACGGCCACCATCCTTTCGATCGTCTCGCCGTCGACGACGTACTCGACCGTCTCAAGACCTCGCTGTCCGCGGCGCTCTTGCTCTTCCATCCGCTCGCCGGCCGTCTCGTCAACGAGAACGCCTACGACGACCATGGCAACCCCACGGGCATGTACGTTTCCATCGACTGCAATGGCCAGGGTGCAAGCTTCATCCACGCCATCTCCAATGACATCGCGGTGGCCGATGTGCTGAAGTATGCCTCGGACGTTGCATTAACGATCAAGTCCCTCTTTCCCATGGATAGAGCTATCAACTACGACGGCTGCTCTCAGCCACTCCTCGCGGTTCAGCTCACCGAGCTAAAGGATGGGTACTTTCTGGGGTGCTCAATCAACCATGCCGTCGCCGACGGCACTTCCTACTGGCACTTCATCAGCGCTTGGGCCGAAATGGCACGGGAGGGGGAAGACGTCCGCCTCCTGTCTCGCCAGCTGGTCCTCGACCGGTGGTTCATCACTGGATACGAGAGCGCTCCTATCAAGCTCCCGTTCGTTCATCCTGACGAGTTCATCGACAGGTTCACGCCGCCGCCACTTCAGGAGAGATTCTTCCACATTGCGGCGTCATCCGTCGCTCTCCTAAAAGGCAAAGCCAACAAGGAGCTCGGCACGACCTCCGTCTCCTCTTTCCAGTCCGTGGCTTCGCACGTCTGGAGGGGCGTCACGCGCGCGCGAGGCCTGCCGGCGGGGGAAAAGACCAGCTGCAAGCTGTCCATCGAGTACCGGTCTCGGCTGCGGCCGCCACTCTCTTCGGACTACTTCGGCAACTCGACGAGTAAAATCGCCGCCACCACGACGGCCGGGGAGCTCCTGTCTCGTGGGTTGGGTTGGGGCGCGCGGTTGGTCCATGAAGCTGTGGCGAGCCACGCAGACGGAGCCATACGCGGCGAGTTGAGGGCGTGGATGGAGAGCCGCTGGGTGTACAAGCTGAGCGAGTACAGCAACCGGTGCAGCGTGTCGATGGGGGGATCCCCGAGGTTCGACGCCTACGGCTGCGACTTCGGCTGGGGGACGCCCGTGGCGGTGCGGAGCGGGAGCGCGAACAAGTTCGACGGCCAAATCACGTTCTATCCCGGACGGGAGGGAGAAGGGAGCATGGACTTGGAGATCTGCTTGTTGCCCGAGTGCATGAAGGCGCTGGAGGCGGACGCCGAGTTCATGAGCGCCGTTAATAAGAACATGCCCTTAGCTGATTTCTAGAACGGTATTGCTTGCCTTCGTTTGTTTCCTCGTTCGCCTGCTTAATATTTTTTTTTATGGTCTTTCCTACTGTTGGTGTTATTGGAACTAGTCTATATTTGTTGCCTGCATATTTAGGACCGCTTGGCGAAGGAAGACGTTCCATCAAGTTTATGTAATTTTAGTTGTATTTGGGTGGAGTGTAATTTGATGATGAGGAATAAAATAGTTAATGTGATAGAAAAAATAGATGTGATTGATTAATTTTTCGTGATTTTAAAATAAAAATTAATATTATAAATATAATGTTTTTAGTAAATAAAAATAGAAGTAAAAATTAAAAAATTTGTTTAAAAAAATTTTGTCAAAAAATAATTTATTTAAATTAAAAAATCTTTTTTTAATAATTATATGTAGTAAAATATTAATTTTTTAAGAAATAATAAGTAATAAATAATATTATATTGATATGTTATAATAAATAATTTTTATTTAATAAATAAATTATTTTATAACATATATGTGTGTGAGAGAGAATAAAGAAAGAAAAAAAGAATAAGAAAATTGAAAAAAAAACAACACTTGAAGTAAAAAAAAAAAAAGAATGGCGGCTGCTACAGTGCCTAATTCCACCATTTTGGTGGAACCATGACAGGGAAAAAGGGGTCACCTGACTCCATTTTTTGAATCGAATTCTGTCTTCGGTTTCGTCAAACGTCACATCATTTGGCGGAACTAGGCGGAATCAGACGCTGGTTCCAGTTGCCAAATAGCCCCTTAAGGAACTGTGTACATAAGGTATTTGTGCAATATACACAATATTTCTTGTTCCTTCAATTTGGTATTAGAACATCCAAGGGCGATGGCATCACCTCTTACCCCACCGTCCTCTTCATCCACCACAACAAACTCCTCTGAAACAATAACACTTCCTGCTCTTTCGGCCCTCAATCAAGCACATCATTTCATTTCACTGAAGCTGACTCCATCGAATTATTTGCTATGGATAACTCAACTTCGCCCACTTATTACCAGCTTCAATCTTGATGGATTTATAGATGGCTCAATTACTTCTCCAGCTGATGATTCATCACAGTTGGAATGGAAACGGCGCGATCAGCTCCTTCTCAGCTGGATCTTGTCTTCCTTGTCTGAAGAAGTACTCTCTACTGTCGTAGGCCTATGAACATCTTATGAGGTGTGGACTTCTCTCAAACAGGCCTATGGAGCTCCAACAGAAATGCGCCTTTTGCAATTGAAAATGCAGTTGCAAAATCTGAAACAAGGGGATTCCTCTATTTCACAATACCTTCAGCAAGCTAAGTACTTAGCTGATGAGCTTGCAGCAGCAGGACATGCGCTCTCTACATCAAGCTTCAATGCCATTATTTTCAGCAACCTCCACAATGACTACAACAATATTGTAGCCTCATTGTCCTCTCGGCTCTCTCCAGTTTCATTTCCAGAGCTTCAAAGTATTCTACTCAGCCATGAAATACGAGTGCAAGCACAACGAGCAACTAAGAATATGACTCTTGTTAATATTGCAACATCAAACAACCAGAATGTTCAAGGTGGTCGCAATACAAAAGGTCGTGGTCGTGGAAGGGGACGTCACAACAATGTTCCTCGACGTGATCCTGCCTAGTATGTGGACGTCCTGGACATTCTCCGTACAATTGTCGATATAGGCATCCTTCCAGTCTCTCTCCACAGGCATATTCAGTAGTTCATCGGATGCCGGATGTCTCAAATTCTACTCTAAATAGTTATGGTGAATGGTTCCCTGACACAGGAGCCACCCATCATACCACCCCTGACCTTCACATGCTACAACATGCAGAGGCATATCAAGGCACAGAACAGGTTCAAGTCGGAAATGGTATGTCATTACCAATTCACCACACTGGTTCGTCTTCCTTTTCTACTTCTGCTCGACCATTGCTTCTTTCTAATATCCTTCATGTCCCCAATATTACTAAACCTCTGTTATCTGTTCGACATTTGCCAAAGATAATAATTGCTTCTTTGAATTCCATGCTAACCATTTCTTTGTGAAGGATCAAATGACCCACAAGCAACTCCTGGCCGGCCAAACTAGAGATGGTTTATACCATCTTCCAACTCGACCACCTCGTGTCTTCTCTGCAAGCAGACTTCCATTGTCAACATGGCATGCTTGGTTAGGACATCCTCACTCCATCGCTCTACGTCAGGCACTCCGATCGCACTCCTAGCTTTCAAATAATTCTTCTCGACCAACCCGGTGTTCTTCTTGCATACAAGGCAAAGCATATCGGCTTCATCTTCTTTCCACCAATAACTTCAGCACTGCACCATTACAACTTTTATATGCTGATGTTTGGGGACTGGCGCGCAAGCTTCTGCTAATGGCCATTTTTATTTTGTTGTCTTTGTTGATGATTATAGTCTTGGTTATTTCCTCTTGTCAATAAATCGGATGTTGCCACATTGTTCCCAAATTTTTTAACACTTATTGAACGCCAATTTAATTCTAAATTGCTTGTCCTCCAAACCGACCGCGGTGGAGAATTTATCTCCTTAACAAAGTTCCTGTCCAGTCGTGGCATTCAACATCGCCTTACATGTGCCCACACCCATGAACAAAATGGCGTGGCTGAATGAAAAATTCGTCACATCGTCAAAACAACTCTCACACTCCTAATTCATGCAAACAATCCAAAACGTTTTTGGCACTTTGCTGCCGAAATTGCTGTGCATCTTATTAATCGACTACCTTCTCCTGTTATAGCCAATAGAACACCATATTTGTTGCTCCACCATAAGGACCCTGACTATTCTTTTCTGCGCACCTTTGGCTACTCCGTTTTTCCCTTCACCCATCCTTATAATCGTCACAAATTCGATCGACATGCTATTCCTTGCATTTTTCTTGGTTATCCAGCTAATACACTTAGCTATCGTTGTCTTGATCCTTCCACTGGCTGTATATATATATTGCGCGTCATGTTACTTTTGATGAGTTTCATTTTCCTTTTTCTACATCCTCACTTCCTCTCCTTGCAACGTCAACTCCTTCTTGTCCCTGAATGGCAGTCCCAATTCCTCAAATGACAGCCACTCCTGCGCCAATGTCTCCCTCCCAACCCTCTTCCTCTCCTCCCTCCAGCTCTTCATCACTGTTTCCTCCAACTACTACACCGCCACCTTCACCTACAACTCGCATTTTGCGACCTCGACAGAACATCAATTATAGACAACTTGCTGGCCTTCGTGCTCTCTTGACCTCCACTTCCCACTCACCCACTTTTAAATCTGCTTCTCAACAGGATCATTGGCGTTCCGCCATGCACACTGAACTCCAAGCTCTCCACAAGAATGGCACCTGGAGTCTTGTGCCTTGTCATCCTCACGTGAAGGTCATTGGATGTCGTTGGATTTTCAAAACCAAACATCATGCAGATGGAAGCATCGAACGCTACAAAGCTCGACTTGTGGCCAAAGGCTTTCATCAAACGCCAGGGCTAGATTTTCATGAAACCTTCAGCCCAGTCATTAAGTCAACCACCATTCGGGTGGTTCTCTCGCTTGCTGTCTCTAACAAATGGCCCCTCCACCAGCTCGATATAAGCAACGCCTTTCTTCATGGCCATCTCACTGAGACTATCTTCATGGAGCAACCTCCTGGTTTCATCGACAAAGCACGTCCCAACCATGTCTATCAACTTCACAAATCTTTATATGGCCTCAAGCAAGCTCCGCGGACCTGGTTTCATACTCTTGCTGCTGCATTGGTACGCTTCGACTTTATTGCCTCCATTGCAGACTCATCTTTGTTTGTTTATAGTGTTGGCTCTGTTCTTCTCTATGTTTTGGTATATGTGGATGATCTCATCATCACAGGTTCTTCTGCAGTCATCATTCAGAAAGTGGTTGCTCGTCTTAAGTGTCAATTTGTCGTCCGCGACCTGGGTTCTCTCCGGTTCTTTCTTGGTGTTGAAGTTTTACACACACCTGGTGGTTTACTTCTCTCCCAACGCAAGTATATTGATGATATTCTCCATCAGGCTCATATGCAAGACTCCAAACCAGCACTCTCACATATGGCAGCTGCCTCCAAGTTACTCCCTGATAATGCATCGCCTTGCTTGGATATCAGGTTATACAGCCAGATCGTCGGAGCTCTTCAGTACCACAACCTCACGCGCTCGAATATCTCTTTTGTTGTTTAACACTGTTTGCCAGTTCATGGCTGCTCCTTCCAGTGACCATTGGCAGTCCGTCAAACGGATACTCCGTTATTTGAAGGGTACACGTGACCTCTCTTTGTTGATATCTGGTAACTCCCTTCATTCTCTACAGGCATTCTTTGACACCGACTGGGCCGGCAATCCTATTGATCGTCGATCAATAAGTGGTCATGCAATTTTCTTGGGCAACAATTTAATTTCTTGGACCGCCAAGAAACAACGAACTGTCTCCAGGTCTTCCACCGAGTCTGAGTACAAGGCCTTCGCTGACACCACTGCAGAACTCATATGGCTTAGTTCATTGCTGCATGAACTGCGACAACCTCTCGCCCATTCCCCTGTCTTTGGTGCGACAACATTGGAGCTACTTACCTCACCGCTAATCCCATATTCCATGAAAGAACTAAGCACATTGAAGTTGACTTTCATTTTGTTCGAGAAAAAGTTGCCGCTCGCAAGCTCATCGTGTGTTACATATCTACTAAAGATCAGCTAGCGGATATCATGACAAAGCCGTTGTCTGGTTCACGTTACATCTTCATACGAGACAAGCTTCGACTGCGATCTCGCTCTCGTCCTAGCTTGAGAGGGCATATTGGAACTAGTCTATAACCTCCCATAATATTAGGTCATCATCACCTATTTTACCTGGTCCATGATGCCATGTTCCCTATAATTGCACGATCCATATTTGTTGCATGTTTACATGTTACCCTGCATATTTAAGGAACTGTGTACATAAGGTATTCTGTGCAATATACACAATATTTCTTCTTCAATTGTTGTTCTTTTATGTAGACAAAATTTGAATGAGTTGCTTAATTACCTAATGCACACTATTATTCAGTTTATATACTTTTTTACCTTTTTTATTCTTCATATTTTAATTCGTAATAAAATAAAATGGACAAGATGCCTGTTTTCTTGCCTACAGAAGTACTATTAAGTATTAAATAAAAAGAAATTTTTTGCATCGTTAAGTAAAAAGATGGACGTGCCAACTTTCCCGCAGAGGACTCGTTAAGTGATCATGCATATGGAAATTTTAATAAAATACCAGTGGATTGAGATTAAAGAGTCTCGAATTACGTACCGCTCCCGTAGCTCTTAACACTGAATTGAAAAAAAGTTTCGAATTGGGTTTTTTTTCGCATGCAAAATATTTTTATTTGAAATTCTCACTTTATTATAGTGAAACATATAAATTAAATTGATACGAATTAGTTAAATAATAATAAATTAAATCTTTGACCACTTTATATAGTGTGGTGAAAATAAAAAAATTTAGCAAAAAAGAACGCTAAGTAGATATAGTGAGTGTTAGGACAAGGCCTAGGACTCTGCAGGCTCAAGGTGAGGCACTCAAGAGTCACGGGGTTTGGGGTGTTTAAGTGTTGGATTCTTGCTATGGGAATCCGAGTAGCAAAGGAAAGAAAAAAAAATGAACGAATTGGAGTCATATTCTATTCCGAGATGAAGACATACAGCTATGAAAGGACATGCATGAGTAGGACGAAGGGTGCACGGTCGAACATCATAGCACGAGCCAAGATGACAACTTAGGAGGGCCCAAAGGTAGAGTATCAAATAAATGTATATATATGCATGTATATACATTTGATTAATCAAAATTTGTAACCAAATTAAGAAAAAAAATATTTTAGAAGATAACTTATAATTATAAATTTTAGTTTATTTAAATTTTTTTATTCATCATGTATATTTTTGTGTGTGTTTATCATGTTAAAGAAAGATATATGTAACCATCTTTTTATGATTTAACTAACTAAATTTGTTACAGAAAGAAATCAAAATTATTGACACATATGTTATGCATTCATAAACACACAATATAATATAAATCTACTATTAATATACACATTTATTCTCTAATAAATATAATAACATATCATAATTATGCTAATTTACACAATCAGGAAGAATCTTATTATATATATTACTATATAAATAATATTTTTAAAAGTTAAGGGGGGCCTTAATTATGTTAAGTTTACAGCATTAGAGGGGCCTTACTACATATATTATATATATAATAGTAATAATTTTTAGTAATATGTATAATATCTCAAAGGAAACAAAAAAGATAATTTCGTAATTATCAATTCAGCTTTTTTCTAATAATAGGATCATAGCCTAGTCAGAAAAGTGCAAATTACAATGGAGGACAATAATGCCCTAGTCGGAAGCTTGTTCTCACAAGTATTTGGAAGTCTCAAATGAAGGACTACTTAAAATAACATTTATGATCCAATAGAAGGTGATGCTGTAAAGCCTGAGAACAAGGATGATAGAAAGTGGAGGAGGATGATGCATGAAAAATCATATATTAATTTAGGCCATTTGATTAGTACTTTAGAATATTTTTATGTTTAGAAAAGAGGAGTTTTGATTTTTACACAATTTCCTTTAGGAAAAGTGGAGTTTTGATTAGTACTTTAGTAATTGTATCGCCGGAGCGAAAGGGGGATGCCACCCCCCCCCCCCCCCCTCCCCCTCCCCCCTCGCGAGGGACAAAGGGGGGCCGACGCCCCCCGAGCGAGCTCGTTCAGGAGGACGCCGACCCCAGCGAGGGAGATTAGGGGGGCCGGCCCCCCTAATCTCCCTCGCCGTGCGTGAGGGAGAAAGGGGGCTGGCGCCCCCCGGCGAGCTCGTTCAGGGGGCGCCAACCCTCCCTTTCTCCCTCGACGAGCTCGTTCAAGAGGGCGCCGACGACCCCCCTGAGCGAGCTCGTCGGCGCGGGCGAGCTCGTCGGGGGGGGGGGGGCAACTTTCTCCCTCACGCGCGGTGAGGGAGATTAAGGGAGCCGACGCCCCCTAAGCGAGCTCGCCCGCGTCGGCGAGCTCGTTTAGGGGGGCGCCGGTCCCCCCTTTCTCCCTCGCGCGCGATGAGGGAGAAACGAGCTCGCCGGCACCCCCCTAAACGAGCTCGCCGACGCGGGCGAACTCGCCTGGGGGGCGCCGGCCCCCCTTTCTTCCTCACGCGCGGCAAGGGAGATTAGGGCCGGCGACCCCTGGACGAGCTCGCCGCCCCCCTTTCACTCCGACGACACGGGGGGGCACGCCCCCCGAATCTTTTTTTAATTTTTTTATATTTATTATATATTATTTTATATAAAAGTAGACTAATCCTTAAAGAAGGGGTACGATAGTTTTTTCATAAATAAAAAAATTGAAGTTAATCTAAAATTTTACGGAATTGTACGGAAGGATCAAATTAGAAAAATCGCGATAGTTTAGGTACCCAAAAAATGAAGTTCTTAGTTTGGGGTTAGATGTGATAATTCATGATAGTTTATGGGTGGTTAGAGGAAATAACCTTATTTATTATCTTCACAAATTGGTTGTTTATGTTATAGGTTTTTGTATAAAAAAAATTAAACAAAAATTCAATATGTTTTTTAAATAAATTATAACTTTGCCTTAGGCCTTCATGTCCTTGAGACGGTCCCGGTCTACAACTTCATTACAGTAATGTTGTTGTGATCAACTATAAAGAAATCAATTATAAATGTATAATAAATAAGTTAACAAACTATTGGATTTCTTTTAGATACCCCTAGTTTTCAGCTTTCCTTTGAACTTTTTTTTATTGATCCTTTATATATATATATATATATATATATAATTCATCATAATTGATTCAGCATTACTTTAAGAATGTAACTAATTTAAATTTATTGCGACATATTGACAAAGTAGGTATTGTAATAATCGACTTAGGAGTTCATTTTTTAATGAATGTAAAAAATTCTTATTGAAATTTCACTTACCAGTTACCACTGTTAGGTCTGTTAGACTCAATGACAGACTGATCAATGCGTTTTTTATGATTGTGCAGATTGAGAGCTTATTTGGCTAAGCTTTTAAGTCACTTAAAATGACTTATAGTAATTTTAAAAAAATCTCTTTATTTGATAATTGACAAAAAGAATTGATAAGCACTTATTTTAACTACTTATAAGTTAAAAAAAATAAGTTGAGAGACCCCGACTTATTTTGTGTAAGAAAAAAATTAATCAGTTTGACGAAAGAATATATTATTTTGCTCTTATAATGTACATAACTTTTCATATATTTCATTTATCATAATATTAAGAACTTTTTAATTATTTTACTAAAAAATAATAACTTATTTTTTAAAATCAGTTTCAATCATTAAACTACTTATCAGCACTTCAACTTAAAAGCTATTTTATATCAACTAAGCTAAACGGACCTGTGTCATCGGCCATACTCATCACTAAAAAAAATATTGGGTAACAATGTGGAATATTAATTGCCATTATTATTTGAAACACTTTTCCAATTTTTACTCATTTCAATTTGAAGAAAAAGCTATTTGTTACATAGATTCGAGGCTTCCCAATCGTCAAGGTAAAAGAGGGATCGGTTTTCTCCAAAATAAGGAATGGACTTTCTTTCGAAAAGTTAAAAAAGAAACACTCAATCCGATTGCCAACCCAAGGAATCACTTCTTATAGGAAAACCAACTCAATCTGACGTGGATGGAAACCAAGAGTTCATGAGATTAATTATCTTAATTAGTAAAACTTTTAATTGCTTATTCATAGAACCAAGATTTTATTTGGTAATTTAGTTTAAGAAGGATGGACTAAGATGGTGTAGCGAGAGGTGGTAAGGTTGAGTGCGGTGAGTGTTTAATTAAACTATGTTTGAATATAAATTAATGTGATGAGGTGGATTAATTTTCTTTTTGGATTAAAAATCTAATATATGAGTTAGGAGATGTTGAGTTTAGTAAATGTCTTTATTATTTTTAAAAAAATTATTTTCTTATTTGATTGGAAAGAAATATGAGTAAAATGGGGATAATTATTTTTAACCCCTTTGAAGAGTTTAATTTTAAGTTAAGTGATGAGCTTTTATCCTTAGTTAACTTAATAAATATTGTATACAAACAAAAGAGCTTAGGAACACTAATTTATCCTTAGTTAACTTAACAAAAGAGATTAGGAACACTAATCTATCCTTAGTTAACTTAATAAAAATTGTATACAAACAAAATGTAGAATTTTTAAATCCACCCTATCCCAAGAAAACATACTTCATCCTTCTAAATCCTCCATCCAAAGTCACCATATGGGTTTGATAATTAGTCTCCACTTCCACATATCAACAAACAACAAAGCTTGCTTAGTATCAGTAAACTCTTTCCAATAGAGCATGAACAGGTCATCCCATGGGACTTTAACAATCCCAACGTAACACATATTCTTACTGTTGTATAATCCACTTATTATTGTTACTTACAATTTTATACAAATGAGTGTGCAATAAAAGCAGCTTGCAATGGTAACATGTATACAATATTTATATACATGTCCAAGTGCCATGCTACTTTTGTAATTTTTTTTTTCTATTTCCGATTAGGAAAGTTATTAAACCATGAGTTTAAAATGAGAAATGATAAGTTTGGAACCATCTTATAATTTATAATAAGAAATTATAATAAAAAAAACTCCACGACAAAACTGTACCTGGGGGATTAAAAAGGTAAAAAAAAGTAAATAATAAAAACTAGTGCGTTTCCCCGGTAGCTCAGAGATGAAACCACGTTCCCGACGCGTTTCCTCAGTAGCTCGTCAGGGCTCCTCGACCGCCGTCGCGGCGACGGAGGCCGCCGGCACACGCGAGTCGGTCCGGCAGGTCGGGCAGGAGTGGCGGGTGGCGAGCCAGACCTCGACACACTGCGCGTGGAAAGCGTGGCTGCAGGCGGGCATCACGCGGACTTGCTCGCCCTCCGCGAGCTCCGCGAGGCAGATGGCGCACTCGGGCGCGCCGACCACGGCCGTCTTCCCGGCCGCGAACAGGACGGTCGACCCGGGAAGCTGCGTAGCCGACGACGGCGACGCCTTGACAGAAGATTGCTGCTGGAGGTCTGTCCCAGCCGATGGAGCCCGGCGCTGGAAGCGGCGGAGGATGAGCCGCAGGACGGCGTGGAGGGAGAAGGCGAGGACGGTGGCGCAGACGAGGACGATGAGGACGGTGGCCATGTTGGCGTCGAACTCTTTGGCGCTGGAGTACGGCCCCCACCTGCTGCTGTTGCTGCTTTCGTTCCGGAGAGGAGCAGCAGGAGGCGGTAGGAACGACGTGAGAGTTGTGAAGTTGCCGTCAGTTGCGTCGGCGACACCGGCGCTGGTGTTCTTTTGGTGCGAGGTCGGAGTAGCCATGGTGTTTGAGACTATTCCGCAGAGAGCGTAATCCAACGCTGTCCTGTGCTTAGTTTTGTAGCGAGGTGTTGGGAGTACTTCTAGGAACACTCCTCCTCAAAGAAAGAGAAAGAGAAAGAGAGAGAGAGAAGCTATGGAGATGTAGTATTAGTCATAGACATGGATGGAAGGCTTTCATGCATCTCCACGCATCAAAAGTGTAGACAGATCCCTCTCACAGGCATCTGGATGTGTGTGTGATTGATTTCTGAATCATGTCATCATGCATACAAAACAGAGGTGGGCAAGATGTTGGAGGAACACACCTCGTCCTGTTTCTGGGACAGAGGAGGATTAGTACTGCACCTTGAACATGTTTCTCTCTCCCGTCTCTCTCACACTTTCTCTCACCAGTCACCACCCAGCAGCTGCAGAGCTGAAGAGAAAAGAAACGGTCCCCGGGCCCGTATATATCGAAGGCTCGCAGGCAAGGGGAAAGGGCTGCAAGGTAAGTGCTCTGTTTTGCTCTCTCGATGTGGCAAATGTGACTAACATTTTCTGACAAAGGGAGTTGGTGGAGCCATTAAAAAGCAGAAGCTGTTAAAGAGGAATTGCTGGACTCATGCATCAGATCTTTCCGCCACTGTGCATAAATTGCTTTCGAGGTCAGTTTATATTTATTTCTATTGAAAACTTTGATCCAAAAATGACTATTGAAAATAAGATATATTTTTTTCAGTTACTAAAAGTGTGTTTTCAACATGCCATATAAGATCAATTAGATTCAAACCTTTTCTTATTCATTTCAATCATTTTGACAAAAAGATATAAATATATATATATATGAAATTAATGCACGCTCTCGAGTGATGCTGAGTACTTTTAAATCGTTAATCATTGATCCACGATTTACAAATGAAAAAATTTCATCGATGAGATATATTATTTATATGAAATGTTGTTCAATGAATTAAAAATCTAAACACACACAACATTCTTACATCTTTATATAATAGAAAATGCCCTAAAGGCACATTAGTCGTATATTTTTTGAACTAGAATTCATAATTTTAATTCAAAAATATTTAAAATTACATCGAATGATATTTTTTTTAATTCAAAATATTCATACTTGTA
This sequence comes from Pontederia crassipes, assembly GCA_030549335.1. NCBI lineage: Eukaryota > Viridiplantae > Streptophyta > Magnoliopsida > Commelinales > Pontederiaceae > Pontederia > Pontederia crassipes. The sequence goes on along the minus strand of CM060196.1, from coordinate 62,340,668 downwards.
ACGCTGCAGCAATAAAAAAATGATTGGATTAAAATTTAGATCTTTATCATTTTAATTAATGCATGTCGTATTAGGTTACATGCTTAATTGTGATAAATTAATCTCCATACTAGTAGTCTACAATATTATTAGCCCTCTTGCTATAAGCATAAAAAGTATAATAATTAAGAAAAATTCAAAATGAGTGGACATAGAATGTTTCAATATAAATGTGTTTATAATCACTCCACTCTTTTAATAGTGAATATTTTAGATAAAATTACAGTAGTATTTAACTTTTTTTTTGCACGTGACTTCTTTTTCTATATATCCACGTTAAAAGTGACAAGACTTTTAAGTGATAATTTGATATTGCGAATAATTTTGTATTTAGCATGGCAGAAGAGTGAAAGGAGGTTTTCCCCCACTTATTTACTTCATTTTTTTTTCTCATCTCACCTTCCTTCTTTATGACTCCCATGGGTCCGTTAGGTGCGCCTAAATGCCAAAATCATGACCTCAATAAGTAATAAAATTTAACAAACTCAAGTAATTCCATGTCTTTTTCCTTTTTTTTTCCGTCAAAGTCCAATAAATATCCAGTGCCCCTAACTTTCGTCGTCTTGATACCCGGACCCTCTTTTCACTTTTTATGTTACTGTGATGAGAAAAATGCGTATGTAAATTAAAATTTGCTAGATTTGATGGTTAAACTAAAGTTTAATGATGAATTTTAATTTAAAATTTTAAAAAAAAAATTACATAATCGATTTCTTGTTGATATATTTTTAAATATTTATCCGATCATTAATTTATATTTATATTTTTTTTGTTTCCACTTCCTTAGATATATAATCAACCAAATCTACAAAATATTGTTACTCGTGTGACATGAGTATAAATTATATCAATTCTTTGGACAATTTAAGAATGTGCTTATTAAGAGAATTTTTTTTTGGTAATCGATAGAAGTGGTGTACACAATCTAATTTGTGTGATATTAAAAAACACATTAGCCATAAGTTGGAGATCAATTCATTATCGAAACGATCCGATTAGATCATTTTGGGTCGCATATTTGAAAGTGACAGATAAGACCTTCACAAAAAAAATTTACGTTCAGATGACTGGAATTCGAGACTTGCGCGGTAAGTTTGAGAACTTTTAAATAAAAATTTTAGGAAGGCCTTAAACAACTTTCGGGGTATGCAAAATATTGCATAAGCACGAGATGGCGTGCCCTTCGATGCGACAACGGTTGCGCCATGAACGCCGTTGGATGTCGCCCTTTGATATGACCGTCGGTCGCAAACTGCAGGACGTGAGAGGGATATCGACCGCCGAAATGGCGGAGAGGAGGGGAAGGACGATGTTGCCGCAACGGTCTATAATTTTTCTGGTTAATTTCATAAATTTTTCGATTTTTTGGGTTTAATTTTGAATTATGAATTTTCGTTTTTAAATTTTCACTTTGATTTTTCATCAAATTTTTGTTTTCTTTTTTTCATTTATAAAAATTAAAATGCCCTCATATAATTTAAAATAAATGTCTTTTTTTTGTGCTTCAAACAGATGAAAATTTCAAATTATGAGAAGGCATTTTGATCTTCTCATAAATAAAAATTTTAAAAATAACAAAAATTATTAACGGACGAAGATATTAGGACGTCATTATTGTAAATTCATATTTCAGAGTTAGACGTAAAAAATCATTATAATTTAGGATAAGTTTATGAAATTAATTCTAAATTCTTTTGAAGTTATCATTTTAATTAGGATTATTTTACATCGTTCTTTGAATTAGATCGAACTACTAATAAGATTGATGGATATGGGGATCCCCAAAAGCTCACAAGATTCTTACTGTTTTTTCCCTGAACAAATATTACAAATAAGCATCGAACTACTAATTAAATCGGCTAATCGGATTTACGTCCTAATAAATAGATTGAGATCCCTAAGGTGGATCTTAGCTCACTCAACTACCCCACCAACTAACAAACCATTGGTTCTCGAATCACGCATTTGGTAGACCCCTAAGTTCTATCACTGTTCAAAGACTCCAAATAGATACCTCATCACAAAGGACCCGTGATATCTCTCTCTCTCTCTCTCTCTCTCTCTCTCTCTCTCTCTCTCTCTCTCCCCCCCCCCCCCCCCCCCCCCCCCCAAGCTCGCGCCACCTCACAGTGCTCGTCCCGAGTTTAAACACAAGAAGACATTTGTTCCTGCAGGGGCATGGAGGGCCATCTTGTTGACGCCTAACAGCTTATGGTAATCAGAAAAAAGGATCGGGTGAGATAACAAGTGGTGGAACAAGAGGCCAAGTTCTGTTCCACTCCCCACTCAAAATATATATATATATATATATATATATATAAGGAACTAACTCTGTTTTTTATTTCCTTTTCCCTTATCGATGAATATAAGGAACTGATAATATTGACGTGTTCCCTAATTCAACATATTCAGTTTTCAATTGATTGTCCGTGTTTACGTATGTACGCAAATGGTTACTAAATTCATGCACAACTTGAGCTATAGCGACCAACAATATTGTCGCAATTAAAGGGTAGTGTGACAGATGGTGCAAACAATTAAAGGTTGAGATAGAAGCCATTTGGTGTTAATTATAAATTAGAGCAATATAGAAAGAAAATCTAAAATTTACGGTGTTTATTTATTCGGTTGAATATCATCAAACCAATAGAGGAATAATGATATGTCGGTCAAGTTTCGGTTTTGTTGAAACTACCTTAAAAAATTGAGATACCATCCTTTTAATTCACAAAATCTTAGAATAAATTTCAGTAATTGTCATCCAACTTATGAAGCATTTTCAGTAAGGTGATTCAAGTTCATTTTGTAACACGACGGTCATCCAAGTTTAGAATCATTTCAGTCAAGATTATCGCGATCGGTTATAACCAGTAAATCGTTGACGTGGCTGCTTACATGGCACCACGTTAATATTTTCTCTCTCATTCACGTTAGATTAAAAAAATAAAAATTATCACATCAATATTTTATTTTCTGCTCCATCCAATTTTTTTTTTTTATCTACATAGTCATCCAACTTTTCAAAACTCTCAAACAAGGTCAATCAACTTTTCAAATTTTTAATCGTGATCATCATTAAAATTTTCAAATAATAAACATAAAAAAATAAAAAATTGAGGACACTTAGACTATCTCGGTATATTTTTTAGCACGATCCATTCATATCAAGCCCCCACAAACTTTTTATGAGTATTAAATATATAATATTACGATAATTAATTATTTTTAGTTAAGTAAATAAAAAATTTAAAAATAACACAGTTTATTTTTTTTTGCACTAAAATTTAAAATAATAAAATATATTATAATTAGAAAATAAATATGCTTTTTCGTGCGATATTTCATCGGAATCGAGTCAAATTGTAATGACTCCTCTAGCGGAGTGCTGGGCACAACTCGACATTCAGCGGATTGTTCAGCCAAATTATTAATTATCATAATATTAAAAATCAAAATTATTAGTTATCATAATGTTATATAAAAAATCATGTTTAGCTCAGCAACCCGCTAGATGTTGAGTCGTGCCTAGCACCCCGTTGGACGAGCCATTACGATTTGACTCAGTGTTATATAAAAATATCATAATATAATACAAAGATATAATTAGTATGTTATTTTTCTAATTTTTTTTATTTCCATAATTAAAAATTTGAATGGCTCGATCCGAATGGGTCGTGCCAAAAAATGTACCGAGTCAGTCTAAGTGTTTTTAATTTTTAATTTTTATGTTTATTATTATTTTAAATTTTTAATGATGACTATGATTGAAAATTTGAAAAGTTGAATGACCTTGTTTGAAAGTTTTAAAAATTTGGATGACCATGTGGATACAAAAGAAAAGAGAAAAATGCTGCCGTGAAATTTTTTTATTTTTTTTAATCTGACGTGGAGGAAAGAAAAAATACTAACATTGTGCCACATAAACATCCACGTCAGCGTCACGTCAGTGATTTATTGTGTTACTGATTATAACCAATCGCGATGATCTTGATTGAAATGGTTTTAAAGTTAGATGAATATCATGTTACAAAATAAAGTTGAATGATTTTATTGAGAATGTTCCATAAGTTGGATGAGCTGAAATTTATCCCAAAATCTTAATATTTGTATTCCACTCAAACCAATGGATAAGTTTATTCTCACAATTTTTGCCTTTTAAACATTTTTTATTTTTTTTATAATTTAGCCATATATTATTATATTATTATTTTATAATAATACTAATAAATGTCAAGTATTTATAATAAAATATTATATATTTAAAATTTATTCCTTTTAAACCAAATGTAGAAAAGAATAAGAATATTTATATTTTTCTGAATAAATCTTATTATTCTCTCTAAGATATTGTTGTTAATAAATAGATAATTTTTTTTGGGTTAAATGTATTCTTATTCTATATAGCGTTTGGGTGAGATAAAAACGACTAAATAGTATGGTTTTTTTTTATTTATATAATAAAGATGGTTCTAGATAATAAAAAAATAAAAAAATATCCTATTGTAGACGAGAGAGAAATTTTGTATACGACAGTAGCGAATCCAATAGGAGACAATGGTACTGACAAATTTGTTTAAGAGATTTATAAGGCTGGTCATAAGTAAATTAAAAGAGCTTATCAAAAGTTTAAATGACAAAATAGTTAATTATTCTTCAGCAAAAGAGGAAGATGGTGAATGTGTAACAGGATTTCTTTCTTTATATTAGTTGGAATGGAAAAAGTTGATAGTATGTTGGATGGTTGTGATTGAATCTTGTCAACAAATTCTTTTTTTTTTAATCTAGCTTTCAAAATTAATTTTTATAACTTACTAACTCATCATCCCTCTTTGGAGCCTTTTGATCCAACGAGAAAAAAAACTCACATATTAAAAAAAATAAGAATCAAAATATATCGAGAAAATTTTGCTACAAAAATTGTCAAATTGATAAAGAGCAAGCAGACATAAAGAGGAGAAAACAACAAATAAGTTGTGAACAAGAGATAGAGTATCTTAGCAGACCGAGTCCAATAGCTATTCTGGGCGACCTGAAAGCCTATTGGGCCGTTAGCTCGACCTGCTGATTCGTAATTTGTCTTGCTGAAGCCGGATTACTTATATGATTAAGGTTTTTTCATATAAATTTCAGTATTCAAAATTACTAATAATTTGACAGCTAAATTTTTTATCCATTGTTTGATAAATGGAGAGGAATTAATATTGGTGAAGTAGAGGGTGATGAATTATTATAAAAGTTATGTTTGGATATAAATGAATAGGATAGATTTGACTTATTTAAATTATTTTTGTTTACAAAAAATTTGAAGTTAAAACTATGTTAAAAATGATTTAATTTAGATGATTTTTTTTCCATCCAAGAAGTATACAAATTATTTAAATGAATTATTTACTGATACTTTGACAACTAAAATTTTTATCCATTGTTTGATAAATGGAGAGGGATTAATATTGGTGAAGTAGAGGGTGATGAATTATTATAAAAGTTATGTTTGGATATAAATGAATGGAATAGATTTGACTTATTTAAATTATTTTTGTTTACAAAAAATTTAAAGTTAAAACCTATGTTAAAAATGATTAAATTTAGGTGATTTTTTTTCCATCCAAGAAGTATACAAATTATTTTTAATTTTGTATAAAAGGTAAGGTAATAACTCAGTATAAATGCTTTTACCACATAAAAAAACCATTTTGTGGAATTTTTTTTATGAGCTTGAAATCACCCATCCTTTCTTAATTTTGAAAAGCTTCATTCTTAAAGTAACTAGCGTTAAATTCCGTGTGATGCAGAGATGATTTATATTACAACAAATATGTAGTATATAATTGTAATATTATAATTTATAATAATTATAAAAAATAATTTATTAGCATTTAAATGCGATAAATAGGCTAGTCTATCTTGAAAAGTTTAAAATTCAATTTAAATCTATAATGACTCCAACTGATATTTCAATTCGTTTACAAATTCGATTTTCCCGGTTTTTTATTTGTAATATAATTTTTAGCATGTAATACGCAAGCTTAAAAATAGCATGTCAACCTTTCCGTCTCATTTTCGTCAGATATGAAAAAAAAAGCAAAAGAATATCGTTCCCCCAGAATCCGCACATATTAAACAGCTGATGGCGAAACCTGAATATTGTTAACATCTCAAAACCCGGAGCATTTCGTGGCTGGTCAGTCTCCACTTTATCCTCCACACCAAACCTTCTAATCCCCTCTCCTTGGACCGAATCGCAGCCCCGTCTGCCACTTAAAAATATGATCACATCAACCAAAAGAGAAAGAGAGAGAGAGAGAGAGAACAGCTCAGAGGAAGAATGCCATAATAACATGGAGGAGCTCTTTCCTTGCACCAGAGGTCAACTTCATGCAGCCTTCTCAGCTCAGTGACATGCACTTTTGTTCAAGCACCGGAACGGAAGAGGAGACACACAAGAGAGGAGAAGCGAAAACATAAAAGCACAGAGGGAAGATAAAGTGAAGGCAAGTTGCTCAGTGATGAGCCATTGTTGCCCAACTTTCTATAAATTTTTGTTCTTTTCTAGATTGTGTATTATATACGAGGAAGGACCCTGTTTCCCTGCAATTTATGCTCCACCTCTGGATTAATTGGCATATTGTATTCCCATTGTTTCGATTCCTGGGTGATGCATTTGGATGCACGTATGTGGCATATGCGTCGTGCTCTCTCTCTCTATATCTGGCTTCAGTGCATTTGATTTAGCATTTGTTTTGTTGTTACAGAGCTCTGCATTCCATGATCTCTAATTGTTGGTTTCCTTTTGGTGCTCACCTTGCATCTCTTAGTTGCTCTTCTTGTCCTTTTTTCATGTTACTTCCCCGGCACATTCATCAGTCTCTATCATGTGTTGAAGCATTCACAGTTTTGCCTTCGAGTTTTTCTGTGACAGAAAAAAAGTTCCATGTTCGTACTAGTTTCAGTTACTGACAACCATTTGTTTCTTCAAATTTTCTTCTAATTACGTTTGTTAGATCAATGGTCAATTCATCAAGCTTAATTTTCACAGAACACTCTGCCATGTTTTGACTCTAATTTTCAGTCCTTTCGTTTGGCATTTCGAATTGTTCATCGATCTCTGAAGCCAAAGAGCTTGGTATCTTGTTTGCAGATCCAATGGCCAAAGATTATGCTACATCTCCAAAGATCCATCAGTCAGAACCAAAGAGGCAACGCATAACATACATCCTTGCTGTGAGTGGTCTCTGCATTGTCTTCTACGTTCTCGGTGCGTGGCAGAACACTGCCACCACAAAGCTCAGTTCCAATGCCAAGGTCGCGTCCAAAGATGGATGTGACTCCGTTTTGCCGGAGGCCGTATCCCGTGTGCCGTCGGCGTCCTCGTTAGATGCCTCCCTCGACTTCGAGGTGCACCACCAGATCGACCTGAACGAGACGGCCGCAACAGCTGAGAAATTTCCGGCTTGCACCCTAAACTTCAGCGAATACACACCATGCCAGCACGCGCCGAGAGGCAGGCTGTTTGAGAGGGCCATGTTGGTGTACAGAGAGCGCCACTGCCCCCAGGAAGACGAGCTCATCCGGTGCCTGATCCCTGCGCCGCCGAACTACAAAACACCTTTCAAGTGGCCTCAGAGCAGGGATTACGCTTGGTACGACAACATCCCCCACAAGGAGCTCAGCGTCGAGAAGGCTATTCAGAACTGGATCCAGGTGGAGGGTAACAAGTTCAAGTTTCCTGGAGGCGGCACCATGTTTCCACTAGGCGCTGATGCATACATCGACGACATAAATGCGTTGATTCCATTAACAGATGGAAGGATCAGAACTGCATTGGACACAGGATGTGGAGTAAGATGTTGTTCTCTTGAATAGATTTCACTTGTTACTTCTGCGAATCTTACTGACAAATGTTAATGTTTCTGCACAATGGAGGTTGCAAGCTGGGGGGCTTATCTTTTTAAGAGAGACATCGTAACAATGTCCTTCGCACCTAGAGACACGCACGAGGCGCAGGTGCAGTTCGCACTGGAGAGGGGACTGCCGGCAATGATCGGAGTCATGGCGGCGCACCGTCAGCCTTATCCAGCAAGAGCCTTCGACATGGCCCATTGCTCACGATGCCTGATTCCTTGGCAGGCGCACAGTAAATATTTTCTCGTTCCTCCCATATTAAGATCATGTCATAATGCATTCCGAACAATGATCCTTGCCTGACTCGTGGAGCTCTCCCATCAGATGGACTGTATCTAACCGAAGTTGATCGCATGCTGAGACCGGGAGGCTACTGGATACTGTCGGGTCCTCCAATCAATTGGAAGAAGTACTACCAGGGTTGGGAAAGAACACAGGAAGATCTGAAGAGTGAGCAAGATTCCATAGAGGATATGGCTAAACGCCTGTGTTGGAACAAGGTGACCGAGAAGGAAGACCTTGCAATCTGGCAGAAGCCCATCAACCACGTAGAATGCATAGAGAGCAGAAAGATTCTTAAAACACCTCATATTTGCAAGAATGATAATGCTGATGCTGCCTGGTATGAAGCTTTCCGGATCGCAGCATTAGTCTTCGAACCAAATGACAACTTAGATGTGTATTCATGTTGTGCAGGTACAAGAAAATGGAGGCATGCATAACTCCATTACCGGAAGTGAGCTTCCGGGAGGAAGTCGCCGGCGGGGAACTGAGGAAATGGCCCGAGAGAGCTTTTGCCTTGCCGCCAAGATTAAGTAGTGGTTCAATACCGGGGCTAACTCCGGAGAAGTTTGATGAGGACAACAACATGTGGAAGGAGCGCATCGCGCACTACACAAGAATGATTCCACCTTTAGCTCATGGGAGATTCAGGAATGTGATGGACATGAATGCTAATCTTGGTGGATTTGCAGCATCTATGGTGGAATATCCACTTTGGGTGATGAATGTAGTTCCTGCCAGTTCAGAGCGTGACACCCTTGGTCTGATCTTCGAGAGGGGGTTCATAGGTACATATCAGGACTGGTGTGAAGCATTCTCAACATACCCAAGAACGTATGATATGATTCATGCTGATAACCTTTTCAGCATGTACCAGGACAGGTATGATCTACATAACCATCATTCCTCATTGCTTCTCTTACTAGTAACCATGAATTCTAAGAGGCTCCCCTCATAGTTTACTACTAGTTTTAATCTCTGTGGATACCTTGAATCAATACGTGACCCCAAGTTGGAAACTTGTCCCTGAATTGCCAAGTCCGAAGAAAGTACCAACCACCAATAGAACACTTATTTCAGGAATTCATTAACCGAAATTATTTTTCCCCTAACATTAGTGGACTCCAAAAAATGCACAGGGTGTAGTATTTCAATACAGATTCAGTATCAGATGGACAGTTATGTCGTGCCAAAATGTATGTCAATTCCCCACCCTTTCCAATACTACTTGATCTGATAGTATTCTGCCATTTTATCCCTACTTCAGGATTGGTGAAAATATTGTCATATTCGGAGCAAACAAAGATGTTATTTCTGTTATATATACTTCATTCTTTTGTTATACCTCTCTGTTTGCCATCTTGATTGAATTCCAAATGGTGCTGTTGATATGTTGTTCACAGGATGTGAGACTTAGTTCACAGAAGTCTTACAGGAACAGTATATGTTTTGCAGGTGTGACATAACATACATTCTGTTGGAGATGGATAGGATACTGAGACCGGAGGGAACAGTAATAATCAGAGATACCGTGGAGGTTCTTACAAAAGTCAAGGCATTAACTGATGGCATGAGATGGAACAGCCAGATAACTGATCACGAGAGTGGGCCATTCAACCCTGAGAAGGTTCTTTTGGCTGTAAAGACATATTGGACAGCTGATCCTTCAACACAGCTGTAACTGCATCATTCAATTTTGCACTTCGTTTGTTCCTCTTTTTCTCTTTTCTTCCTTTGATGATATAACTAGATGGTCTTGTTATCAGATCATCTGCTTACTGTAGTGTAATAATTATTCTTTTTCCCCTTCTTTTCTGTCCTTTCATTTTTCTCCTGCTAAGTATTTAGTCATTTCAAACTCTCCCTTCGGTAGAAAAAAGGGATCCGAGATAGTTGGCAAGATATACAATAAAGAAGCACAACAATGTATGTGTTCACTTTCTCTTTGAACTGAGATTGTAGTAAGAAAGAAAGTATTTTAATGTGTTTGCCTCTTTTAGTTCATACATTTTAATGGTTTTTTTTTCTGGTATGATAACTTTGATTTTTTTCGACTCCAAAGTTTCAAACTTCAAAGTAGATGTAATCGGATAAATAAGAAGAAAACAATTGACACAAAACTTAACAATGGAATAAAGTGGGAAAAAAAGGATACTCGGGATGCGAAAATTGAAAATAGCTTTTATTCAAAATTTGAAATGAGGTTAGGGAAAAACAAATCTTGTATGTTAGAAACAGTTGTTAGTTGGGAACCTCGCGGCATTTATTATCCATGCAAAGTGCATCTATATGTCCAGTAAAATGTGGATATTATTAGTTAACATGTCTTAGTTACCAGCTTTATCATGCTAAATTAACATGACTGGTTGAGTTAGTCGGCACATCAACAATTCTAAAGGGTTAAACAAACGCACGTCACCAGGAGAAACTAAATTCCTGGTCATGAAATGATCTTAATTATCAAGGACCAAATTCTACAAACAACAAGTTAATCAACTCAAAGCAGTTAATGAAACAATTACAATAATATTAATTGTGTGTTTTCACCATCATCAAGTATCTGAAGGCATAATCTATCATACATATTTTTCCATTCTGAATCCCTCCAATATTTAATGACTCGGAAACAACAAAAAGATCAAACACAAGACAGTAATCATGCTACAGGGGCAGAAGCCAACACCAGATTATGATCGATTCCATGCGGTCATCGCGAAATCTTTCGTTAGATTCCCAAAAGGGAAAACAAAAAAGACCATGCAGCTTAAAACCAATTACGCAGGGAATCGTATATATTCCCCACCCATCAAGCCCCAAAGCATGCAGTCAAATGAGGGAGATGGTGGTGATGACCCCCGTGCATCCTATGGTGATGGTGGTGATGATGGCCGTGGTGGTGGTGGTGGCCGCCGGCTTCCCCGGCGCCGTACTCCCGGTCGATGGCGTCCTTGACGCTGAGGAAGTGCTCGACGTCGCACGGAATGACGATGGCGCCCTTCTGGCTGAACCCGTACGCCTCCTCGGCCTCACGCAGCAGCTGCGCGAAGCGCGGGTGGTTCAGGTGCACCACCGGCACCACGAACCTCCGCTGCTCCTCCCCTTCATGCCCGACCTTGATCGCCATCCACCCCTTCGGCGGCATCCCGGCGCCAGCGCCCTTGCCGTCCGTGCCCAGCAGATGCGGCATGCAGAAGCGTTAGCTCCGAACTATGTTAACTGTGCCGGTGATTCTTCTCACCGAAACAAACAGAGAGAGAGAGAGAGAGAGAGAGAGAGAGAGAGAGAGATCGAAATTATGTGCAGACAGAAGAAGAGGAGGAATAGAACGAGGAGCTAAGAAGAGAAGGGCCAAGGATCAGAGCTGGAGATGGCCAAGCGGAAGAGGGTGAGAGAGGAGTCACAGAGGGAGGTGGGGATGTTGGACATGGCCAAAACCTTAAAGAACGTCGACGAGACGAGGACGTGTAATTGCTATCCTCTACTTCTTGGTCTCCTCCCGTTCCCTGTCGATCAGAAGAAGAGAAGAGAAGAGCTGCAGAGGTTATATGTGAGGAAGGTGGCGATGGATTAGGAAGGGGAGAGACAACGATCCATCCTTGCGGTCCATATGTAATATTAACAAGGATTGATTTGCATGCAGGACGCAGCACAGGGAGTTCTGGAACGGTGTGGATTCCCTTGTGACGACGCAATACATATTGTTTTCCTTCGAAGACAAGGTAGTAATAATATATATATGAATGGTGCGTAGCCTTTGCGGCGAGACAATTGGAACAGATCGAGGTCGGTCGTCGCCATTCCCAGTTGGATCGGATGGCGTCGTGGTCGTGCATTAATGATAGACAAAATTGCGCACTTGCTTCGTATTGTATGAGTTTGGTTTCCAAGTCTATATAACAAAAAAGAACTTTTCTTTTTTTTTTTATTCTCCACCGGATGGTGCCTTCCCCGCGCTTGCACGCGCGCCCCCGCGCCGAGTCAACCGCTCGACGCTTCCCCGAGTCGCGCGCGCGCCGTGAACAGGGAGAGGCGGTGCGACGAGGCGGTGGAGGCGCATCTCGTCTCGTGGTGCAAGTGTGAAGAGAGTTCATGATCAGGTGCACCCTCCTTGAGCAAGTCGTAGACGACAAATAAAAATAGCTCGTGTTTCATTTCCAAGAAAGAAACAAAGTCCGAAACGTGCATGTAAGCCGGCTTTTACTTGGATGATATTTTAGGGTTTTGCATATATGCGCTTGGTCAATCTCTTTAATAATCGATGAATTGAAGAAGTCAAACTTGTACAGATTGGTTTGTCACAGCTTTCAAACAAAAAGAACTCACGACTTTCCGCACAGGATATTGATATGCTCATCATTTTAACAAGCACTTAAACGAGGATGTTGTTGATTCATTTTTTTTTAAATCTCAATAAGTGGGATTGGATTATGGCTATGTTGAAGAAAGAAACTTCAAATCAAGAGGGAGATGGCTATTGTTACCTCTGCCTATCATTCTTTGATAGTTATTGTTCTATCAAAGATATCACTACGTCTTTATATATTTTGCAATTGATTGATTTACCAAAGCATGCAATTTATTCACCTCTAAATAAAACTGAGAGTAAAGACTAGCACTACTAGAAAAACGCTCATTACCGACGGTTCAAACCGTCGGTAATCAGCCCTAAAACCGTCGGTAACGTAATTACTGACGGTTTTTCAGTCGGAATCGATCCGTTGGAAAAATGCTCGTCGCAAATCGATTTACGACGGTCGAAAAAATCCGTCGAAAAAATCGACGGTCAGAACCGTCAGAAACTACTTTTCCGACGGTTGCAACTGCCGGAAAGACCGGCGGTTCGAACCGTCTGAACGTTTCCGACGGTTGCAACCGCCGGAAACACCGGCGGTTCAAATCGTCTGAAAATTTTCGACGGTTGCAACCGCCGGAAAACGTCGGCGGTTCGAACCGTCGAAAGTTTCCGACAATTGCAACTGTCGAAAAAGACCAGCAGTTCGAACCATCGAAAGTTTTCGACGGTCGCAACTGTCAAAACTTTCGACGGTCGTCGCAACCGCCGATCTTTCAGCGGTCGCAACCGTCACAAAGAATTTTTTAAATATAAAAAAAATTAGCGGCCGGATCGGGCCGTGTCAGGATGGGTCGGATCCAGCCGCCAGCGGTCGGATCCAGCGGCAGGCAGCTGATCCGGCCGCCAGCGGTCGGATCCAGCGGCAGGCAGCTGATCCGGCCGCCACGACCGCTGGCGGCCGGATGCGGCCGAATCCGACCGCTGACGGTCGGATCCGGCAGCCAGCGGTCGGATCCGGCCGGAGAGAGAAAGAGAGAGAGAGACGCCGGTGCGGGAGAGGGTCACCGGCGTCTGGTGCGGTGCGGGAGAGGGTCCGGTGCGGGCCGGGAGAGGGAGAGAGGAGAGGAGGGAGGGAAGAATATAAGGGGAAAGAGAAAGCGGGAAAAGAAAAAAAAGGAAAAGCGGGATAACAAAATTTTAATTACCGACGGTTCCGGTCGTCGAAAACGTAAATATTAATTATTTTTAAAATTATCAACGGTTGTGACCGTCGAAAATATATTTAGTTATATATAATATTTAAAGCGGGATAACAAAATTTTAATTACCGATGGCTTCGGTCGTCGAAAACGTAAATATTAACTATTTTATAATTACCGACGGTTGTGACCATCGAAAATATATTTAGTTGTATATATATTTATTTTTTATTTTACCGGCGGTTTGAACCGTCGGTAATCGTTACCGACGGTCCGGTTTTGACCGTCGCTAGTTATATTAATAAAATACTCCTTATATGATATTATTATACATTTACCGACGATTACGACCTTCGAAAATTATGACGAATTTTGCGACGGATGGATATCCCTCGGAAATATCGACGTTCCTAATCGTCGAAAAATTAAATTAATATAAAAAAATACATAATTTAATTTCTCATTTCCGACGGTCATAACCGTCGAAAAAATTAAATAATAATATAATAAATTACATAATTTATTTTTTTATTTTCGATGATCTCAGAAAATTGGTTAAAAAAATTAAATAATAATATAAAAAAGTACATAATTTAATTTTTTATTTCCGACGGTCTCGGAAAATCCGTCGGATGGATATCTATCGGAAATATCGACGTTCCTAATCGTCGAAAAATTAAATAATAATATAAATTATTTCCGACGATCATAACCGTCGAAATATCCGTCGAAAAATTCGTCGCAAATTACGACGGATTTCGAACCGTCGAAAATTATCCGTCGAAAAATCACGATTTTCTTGTAGTGTAGGAAGTTGAACGAAACATTTTTTTCATGTTTTAATAAATTAATAAAAATAACTTTTGCAAGTCAAATATTTTACCATATTATTACCATATGCTTCTAATACACTACGAAAGAAATCAATTATGAATCTTATTTTGTTCTCTAAAAAGAATTAAGATGGCGAACCTTTTCTACCTTTCCAACATGGAAAAAATGCAAACTTTAATTATGATGGATGGAGAATTAGTTGGTGCGCACCACCTTAAAGAAGACTTGACGTTTTCATGACGAAAATCGAAAAATGAAATATCTTTTATTTTTCTATAGAAATTACTAATTATGTTGCATATGCCGTATATTTCACTTTCTATGAAGAAATTGGGAGCACGGTGTGAAAATAAAATATGATTATAAGCTCTTATCGAAAATGGAAAAAAAATGGTCAGAGAGCAATTACATTGTTGGTTTGTTGCAAGGGGTAGAAATAACTAATAAATCAAGACGAGTGATTTATTTTTCATTAATAAATCAAATCTGAATTTAAAACTTAGCATTTTTGTACACGTAATATACTTGTACTTATCGTGAGCCTAAACATTATATTATATTATATTATATTACTTAAACTTTGTTTAGCACAAAGACCGACATTAACTTTAGAGGTTGAACAATTAAAATATATATACAAGTCTTTTGATAAATATAATATTTAAGTTAGTTGATAAATGTAATATTACTCAAAAGTCAAAAGACCTATAGTGATCTAAAGTTTTTGAATTATTATATGCATTTAAAATCAAATTAATTAGTACATTAAAATTATTTTAAGAATAATATAATATAACGATACTGCGCGTATAATTGGCTTGATTAATGTATTACTATTGAATATCTTAAAATCAAATAATCATAAATTTAAAATCATGTTATAAAGAATAATTGTATCGCACAAGTAGTAAATAATAATAAGATTTTCTTAAGGGTATATTTGTAATAAGTTTATGAGGTCTTTTAAATATTTCATAACATTGAGTACAAAACACTCGTCGCTCATATTCATTTAATTTACTTTAGGTAAGAATTTTATCAACTCAAAGCGGTATATATATGAGAAACTATATATTTTTAGTACCAACTATGTTAAAAATTATGACATTTCTTTAATTGAAAAATAGATATGATTAATAACCCATGACTTGTGGTCTAATTTGTTTATTGTTCCTTTTAAGAAAATAACTTGAACGTATTGCTTTAATTATGTATTAAATGGAGTTGTGACTTGTGCAACTTCCATTGGCATGCCCTTGTGTTTTGTGGAAAGAGAAAGGGAGAGAGAATAAAGTTGCCTTCGTTAAGTTCTATTTGCTTACGACTTCATGCATATTGTGACCTCAATGGAGAACGATCAACTAAAATAAACGTGTTTGCCAACAAGTCTTAGGCGTATGAAAAAGGCGTGCAAAGAATATTTATAAAAATGCTTTGTCTTGTTATAATATAACGTGGCATAATATGGACCTAGAGAGTCATTAATTGCTAAATGGTATTTTAACCATGAGCATGACATGGACTATTTAGCGTCAATAAATAAATAAATATATATATATATATATATATATATCATTATTTACAAATAAATAAATCAATTCACCTACCATTCTAACAACTATATCAATAATTATATGATTTTTTTTGCGTGAACTCCGACAATTTTGTTGGTTTCCATTAAATATGACTCTAGCAATAAGTTGAAATTGTAAACCTCACATTTTTTATTAAAAAAATGTTTTAGTTGGTCTAATTCTTATAAAAAATATCAAGAATTCAAATGATATTTTAAGTGTACTTATTTTTAGCTTAGTTATCTTTGTAATGAAAAATTTAAAACGCATGAAAATGTGTATATCTTTAGAACATGAAATAATTTAGAAATCAATTTTATAAAAAAAAATGATCATAACAATAATTTAATAGATCATCGTGACAATTCCTCGTTCTTCATGTATATTCATCATTGTATTAGATACAATTATTTTTTTTATGACTTTTTACGTTATAGAAATATTTTTTTGTTATTATCAATGATGCTTTAAATTATTAATAAATAAATATATAAAAATATAAAGAAAAGTATATATAAAATCATTTTACATACGTTTTACACGATAAGCCCTTGACACTTATATTGAATCTTAATAAAAAAAAATAATATCAAAACTTTATTGAATCAATTGACTTATTGACACATTACGGCATTTCTCATCAATTAGGTCCACCCATGTATTTCACCTTTTTGAAAAAAAAAAAGGAAAGTGTATTACCACTTTAGTATTTGAACGCTTTAAAATTCTAACTTGTTAATAGCTTTGGCAATGGGATACATTTTTTTATCCTTCTTTATACATTTATAATTATACCTAGATTTAAGAGAATGCATGCACCTTTTAATTAGTCCCCCTTGGAATGCAAACCATGCAGTGGAAGGCGTTGGAAAATTGACCTCCAAATTCTGATCTGCCGCGAGATACGTATGCCCAACGCCAATGGCGCCGCTATCTCATCGTTGCTTGGTTTCGTTTTATGCCTTTTCTTTTTTTTTTTTAGACATTGACAAAGCACCTTTCGTTTTGTAAAGATGTTGAACGCATCTTAATCGTTGATTCATTGATCAGCGGTTGAAATAATTGATATTTTTAAATTATGAGATTTAATTACTTTTGATCAGATTTATTGATGAGTGGATCAACGATTGAGATGCGCTTAATATATGAACAGGAGTACCGAGGATCGGATCGAAGGAGTTTAAAAGATAGGAAGGGAAAGAAGAAAAAAAATTAATATTATTATTTCAAAATATATTATTGTCATCTTATTTTATCTTACGAAAATTAAAATGTTCAATACTTTTAACGATTATTTTGAAGTGACAATAATGATTATCTTCGTTAAGCATTGTAGTAAAAGAAAAAGGAAATGAATGGAGAAGAAATCTACTTTCATTTTACCCCATTTGATTTTTTTCTTCTTTCAACTCTGACATGGAGCCAAAGAAGAGGAAGAGAATATTTAATATGACTTTATGTATCGGCCCTTATTTTTATTTATTGTTTGTTATATTAAAAGGACAATATTATCTATTTATAATTTTTCTTCGTTACCTTACTTTCTCTTCCCTTTAGTTATTCTCTTTTCTTTAACGAATCTTTATACAAATATAGTGGTAATATATGCTAATTAGCACCCTTTCTGTCAAAATTAAAATTGGTTATGAATTAGTTTTCGAAGACAGAAAAAATTAAAATAAAATTCCTGAATTTTGATTCCTGCTGATAGGAGGAACTATTACGTGACCTTGATGAAAAATAATATTAATTTAATAATATATTAATACATTATCTTTTTCAGTTTAAAGATAGTAATAATAAGTAAATAATAATATTAATTACACAGTAGCATGTTTATATAACAATATTATTTATTTATTGCAATAAAAAAATGTCATGTGTGTGTGTTAGTTTATGTGTTATTATGGTAACAAAAAAATTAAAATAAGGTAAATTTGACATTAACTTTATGTATTTTTTTATTTATTATTTGAAGTTATTAATTGATAATAAAAGTAACATTGATTAACCATTTTTCTTCTTTTGACAAGATTATTTTAGAATCATAATATATATAATTATTAAGTTTGTATGTTAGATATTAATTTTTTATTATCATTTTACTAAATACTTTATTAATAAACATAAAAATATAACATTAATATTATTATGAAACTAACTTTATTATAATTTATTTTTAGAAATAGAATAGGAATTTGTATTTATCATGTGATAATTTTTCATTAAATAAATGTAGAAAATTTTAAATAAAATCTTTTATAAATAAGATTAATTGATATTAATTATTATTTTATTTTTCCTAAATAGTCCGTGAATAAGAAGAAAAAAGTAATGCAAGTTTCCAACTGCAGCTTTACGTCCATAGACTAAAAGCCCATCTCTCCACGATCCGTTTATAAATGGGCTTGAGCCCATATTAGCGCCGTCCCAAAATGCGATGATGTTTGGTGAGATTAATTTTAATTTCCCATGAAAAGAGGACAATAAAAGTTCATGCGATCATGTTGATCACAGATCCCGTTTTCGCTGTTCGGTAAAATTCCGCAGAGAGAGAGAGAGAGAGAGAGAGAGAGAGAGAGAGAGAGAGAGAGGAACGACTCGCGAGAATGATATCCGCCTCCTCGCCGACCGACGGAGACGCTGCCGCCGCTGTGAAGGCGGGATCCGGGGACTGGGAAGTTCTCCGGCGGGAAGCCCGGAAGCTCGAGGGCGACCTCGACGTCCGTCTGTCCTCGTACGCCAGGCTCGGAGGTTGGCTCGCACCCCTTTTGTCATCCCCTCCCCTCTCCCTAGTTGCCGCTGTTTGGCCTCACGGTGCTGAACTGCTGATTGGCGATGGCAGGTTACTCGGATCCGAGGTCCCCGTCGAGCGATTCGCAGTGGAAGTCGATGGAAATGGAGATCGAGATGCTGCTGGCGAGGCTAACTGACATCAACGAGGCGATGAGCAGGTGCGCCGCCGCGACCACCGCGACGACTTCTGCCGCTCAGAAGCTAACTAGGCATAGGGACATCCTGCACGAGCTCACCAAGGTAACTTCCTTATGTTATTTCCTATTTTGGTTGGCTTCCTCGTCATAGCTTCTCTCCCTGGATCAAGTTGTGGCGATATCAAGTTGCTAAAGTAAAGAAGGGAGTTTTATCCGATTATTTATCCTGAGCAGTAAAATACGTATGTAAGAACTTCTAAAGATGAAAACTTTTCAAAGATTTGTGTAGAAAGAAAAAATTTTCATATGCATTTCGTGTGCAAGGAATAAGTAATGAAGGGAACATAGCAAGTTAGATCTAAAGAATGCAGCATGCCATTGCACTTTAATTTATGGTTAACAATGTAGATTATAGATTTATCTAGGAAGATAGGGCCGCATATTAGACTGATATTGCTTTATGCCCAAATTGTGATGGCGAACCGATGACTAATGGATTGTTCTACTAAAAGCATTTTTCTCATCTGGATGGCCCCTTTAGCGCCTATATTCATCATTCACTATGGATAGAATTGATGCAACTTTGGGGCGGATTTTAAGTTATTGAACTTGCTAAATGAAATCAAGCTTTCTCCATTTTCTCAAAAATTACATTCAAGCTACAAGCCCTGCTCTTTTTTTAATCTGTAACACTTTATATAACAGCATTAATATTATGCATCCATGTTTTTTGAACAAAACGTGAGCTTCAGTAAGAAAAACTTTGTTGTCGTGACTCATGATTACCATCTGAAAAGTTCTCTAATGTGCATCGTATTTCGTACAGGAGTTTAAACGCACAAGAGCAAACATAGTCTCGATGAGGGAGCATGCTGAACTTCTTACATCAGTGAGAAATGACATTAATGAATATAAGGTTTCTCCATAACTAAAACTGATTGTAACAGTTCATCAGTAGTCTAGGCTAACAGTTAATTAAATGAGCAGGCATCAGGCAGCATGCAAGCTGTGCCAAATCTTTTGAGAGAGCGAGCAGCTATACATGGAAGCATTTCTCAGGTTAGATGCTTTTTTCTTTTCTTTTTTTAGGAAGTGCAATTTTCTTTTCAATTTACCGACATAGCTATATGACATATTAGTTACTGTTTCTAGATTGATGAAGTGACCAGTCAAGCTGAGGAAATAAAGGGTGTTTTAGCAGCTCAAAGGAATACTTTTGGTGAAATTCAAGGAAAAATGAAGCAGCTAAGTGACAGATTTCCTGTCATCCGCAATGTACTAGGTATCTCATCACCTAAGAGGATTTCAAACTATACTGATTGCCATAGATTTATGCTGGCCATTTGCTTGCTAAGTTTTCCATGTTTTAGATATAGACTCTTGGTAGATGGAACATGGATGTGTTTTTCTTTTGTAAGGTAGCATGTATTATGGATAAAAGAGGATGAACTTGAAAAGAATGATTTGAAGTTCCTGAGGAGTGGAAAATAAAGGTTTTTCCATAAAACAAGGGCTTTGGTTCCTAGAAGTTACGTAAACCATTGTCATGTACCAAATTGTAGTTGTAGAAGTTCGTTTTATCTTATGGTGACAAAAATATGTAATAGATAGAATAAGTCTCCAACTTACATCAGAGTAGCATGAAAGATCAAGTTGAATTAGAAATTCATTGAATTGTCTCTCTTTTAAGTTAAACATTATGGTCTTCCTGTTCCATTTTGCTTATCTTTTTTTATGCAGGGTTGATCAAGAGGAAGAAATCAAAGGACACCATAATCCTCTCAGCAGTCATAGCAGGATGCACATTGTTTCTCATCATTTATTGGCTTGCCAAATAATGACTTCACAGCTTCATGACGATCATTACTTCAAAAGGTTTTTTTTAGTATTTTCATGTCGATTCTCTATGAACTTTAAAAAAAAAAGAAAATCTTAGTCAGAGAATTTAGTATTTTGTATTTTTCAGGAAGCTTCGCCTCAGGCTTGGGTGTGCATCCGGTTTTCAGGTCCCTTGAGCCTTGGAACAGGCTTTTGCAACAGACCCCGGAACATCATCTTCTCCTTTGATCCTTCAAATGCCTTCTTTGAACATAAGATGCTAAAGTAGAGAATTACTTTGAAGAAGAAAAGTTGGATATCACATAATAGCTCTTTGCTGATATAGGCTGTCGAGGCATATCTATAGGGAATTTTGGTTGTTTCCGTAGTCAGCATTGGATCTGTACTCATTTCAGAATTTTCTCTTGCAGTTGGCGTAATTTTCATTTTTGGGGGAATTGGGATTCTTGTATTTACGCTTGTCCTTGTTTCAGAAACTTTTCTACATTCCTCTTTACTAGGCCTGTTGCAGTTTCCACAAGTCACTTTCTTTTTTTACATATAGTGGAATTTAATGGGTAATTAGTATTCCGTGAGCATGAATTTCATGTCACCAACATTTATCTTAACTCAACAATCCTTATGGCATTATGTTACTAAATGCATGCCAAAGGGAATGGTGCTGTTATATTGCACGAGATAATCTTGGTTTTTTTTCCTTGTACAACCTTTCAAACTATAATGTTTACTTTCAAGCTATCATTTTTCCCTTCCTTAAAAAAGCTATAATTTTTTATGTATTTAATTCTGAATCATAAAGTTTGGTCTCCAAATTTATTTCGATTTGTCACTCATTTCTTGAATTCATAAGATATCTTTTTACTATTTATAAAATATCGTTTTTAGTAATTTACTTAGTTATGCACCATAATAATTTATAATTATTGATTTTTTAATTATTTCTATGTATACTACTACTTTTTGTTTATATATATATGTATATATATATTTCATGGTAAGAGTAA
The DNA here is from genome assembly GCA_030549335.1 of Pontederia crassipes. Taxonomy (NCBI): domain Eukaryota; kingdom Viridiplantae; phylum Streptophyta; class Magnoliopsida; order Commelinales; family Pontederiaceae; genus Pontederia; species Pontederia crassipes. The sequence goes on along the minus strand of CM060196.1, from coordinate 62,318,768 downwards.
AAGTAATTTTTTAACTATTAAAAAAAATTAAGATGCCAAAATTCTGTGAATGTGGAGACAAATTGAGATGAGATCAAGAGTACCTTCAAAGGATTTTGAGTTTTTTCCCTGCATCCAGTGAATTATTCCTCTTTCGTATTTAATATTAAACTACAAATTTGTTGAATTTAGATGCTTGAACTATTCTAAGTGCTCAACTCGTTAATAATTTCGAAGTTCCCCTAAAAAATTTACATTTTCTGGTTATATCCGAGTTCATTATTTACACATATTCTCTATGAACGAAAGTCAGCAAATGTTGAAAATAAAATAATAATAATAATAACAAAAAAGGAGCCAACCAGAGTGGTATATGAATAGGAACAATCACATTAAATGTGAATGCATTTTTCTTTTCTTTTCAGCGCCTGTGTTTCAAGTTCGAATTGCGTATCGTCACGCCATGCAAAAATTTGGTGTAACCAAGAAAACTAAGCTTGCCATCAAAAGGTCTAATCCAATCGCGAACAATAGAATAAGCTGCCGGCTTAAGATTTACTTCCTGCACAAAGCAACATATGAGCATTTTTAAATTTGCTACACAGAGAACAAATCTATCAGAGGTAAACGAAAAGTTCAGCATTTCATACTTGAGCTAATTCCTCTATTGAGATCACTCGGTTGCCATCTTCCTCAAAGTACTCAAAAGCTGTACTTGCAATGTGTTCCCAGTCTTCCAAGGCCTCCAGCTGGTAAGGGCTGATGGTCGCGGCGCAGAACTCTTCAAAGTCCATCCTTCTGTATGAGAGTGCCTCCAGCTGAAACCCAAAAAAAGAAACACCAGGGTTTACATGAATGTTTAACTTCTACATAATTTTAGGAGTGGAAGAACATATTACTTGGAGAAAATGTGGCAGAAAAAACAACACTTTTACCAATAGGAATCATCAGATATAACGATTCCTTACAAGAAAAGGTTATTTCCTGAACCAGTCATAAGCTTTTACTTTTAGTCACAAAGAATGTACAGCTCAGAAACAGTAACAATTCTGTACATGTTCATGCCAATTATATTCCTTCAAGCATAACCAATAGTGTAGGATGTCAAATGCAAACCTAAAAAAAAATAGTATATTTGCCATTATGTGACCGAATTTTAAAAGATATAATGATCATTTCAAAAGTCTTGATGTGATTCTTCTTGAACTCATACTTTCGATTTAGTTCGAATCCAATCTCATATTGTTACTATATATGCGAGAATAGCAAGTTCACTATCTTGCTTCAAAATACATTTCTAGACATATCCAAAGTTATATTACGCCAAGCATACTAATTTTCATTAGTGACAAAAAATTTCCCTGATTTGGCATCCTTTTCCTAGCACCGTATTGTTTAAAATTATGTAAGCTTGTTAATAGCTCAACAATTTATAAGCCCGTTCATCTTAAAAATACGTCTTGAAGACAAAAGCTTGACACTTTTATGTCATGAGATGAGCCGCAGTATCGTCAATGTTTGAAAATATCACACAGATAGTCATTAAAAAGCTATTGGTATTATGTATGTCAATAAAATAAACAAGACAAACTAGGAAAACAAACCAAGGGAACAGAGAAAGCTAAACGTAAAAGACTAGATATGCATTCATACCTCAACCAAGATGTCAGGAACTCTAGACTCCTTCATAGCATCAGTTGAATTTCGGAAAAGTGCCTGTAGGAATTAATGAGAAGGATAAGCATGCAAATATTCGTTTAAATAAACATCACTATTTATAATATATCCCAGTACTTATACTTCTATGTCTAAAAGACAGAACCAAAAGCATAAACAGCTAAATACTTGCATATTTCTAGAAACAAATTAATGCAAGTTCACTGGTTGGGTGGGTTGCACCGGAAAGGAAGGATACCATTTTTTCCCCTTTATTTTTCTCTTAACTTTTTGCATTATTTAATACCAATTCTGCAGTATAAAATAAGTTTTTCAAAATTAAATATTATTTCCACGTCTAAAATATTTATTCTAATATTTTTAAATTAAGTCAAATATAAGCTTAAAGTCAAATAAATAGTAAAAAAATCTAAAAATAAAAGGCAAGTCCTTGGGTCGGGTTGCAAAATTCAAACCCGTATCCAACCCAACCACTAATCAGGTTATGGTCCAGTCGGTCTGACCCAACCTGGATCAGGTAGGGTTGAGTCACCAGATTCATTGGGTGCTTGGGTGGGGTCGGGTCGGGTCATCAAGTTCACTGGGTCGACGCAAAGCTATTACAAGAAAACCTATACATGCTGGTACCCAAATGACTTACCATCCTGAAGTTTTCAAGGGAAATGCGACCATCTTTGTTGGGTTCTAATAAACTGAACTGTGATCTGATATATATGAGCACATCATCTGTCAGAGCCTTTGACAGAGCCTGCAAAATGCAAAAGCCATGCAAGGTATAAATTCCCAAGCTGATTTCAGAAGCACAGGAAAAGACAAATGACATCACTTATGGGTAAATCCACAAGTCGCCCATGAAAAATCAATGAAAAACCTGTCCCATGACTTTTGTCTTTGGTGTACATCCAAAACATGAAAATAATATAGAGAAATAGAAAAGAAAAATGGTAGTGTCATCTCATTCATATATGATTAAAAATAATAGTGGTTCAATTAAAGAATAATGAAAAAGGAAAGTCAGTAGATGGTAGGAAAGAAAATGAAGGATTGTAGAAAAAATTGCCCATTAAAATAATTGAGTGCTTTTACAGATAAACTTGAATTCATAAGAAAGTAAAACCTTTAGTGCTGCTCGTCTAAAAGGAGTGGCACGAAGATATGACTTGACCAACTTATAAATAAATATATCTAGAGGGACTTGATATTGCATGTCTCGCAACCAAGGATGAGCTGCCATCACGAAAGAAAATATCAGTTAAAGTTTAACGCGTGATGAATATATCACTATTTTCCTTCGCAAAAAAATTATGAAAATCTAAATGGATTACTACAATTGAAAAGTTTTCCGTGAAACCTAAAATTACTATGTAAGAACAATGAATCCATCAATTGATACAATAATCTACATACTCAGAGCTTGAACAGCAGTCATCCTCTTCCTATAATCCTTGTTCAGAAGCCTTTTCACAAAATCTTTGGCCTCTGGAGATAATTCAGGCCATGGTGAATCATAAAAATTAGGTTCAGCTCTCAGCACAGAATGGAATATCCCTGATTCTGTTTGTGCCCAGAATGGTCTGCTACCACATAATAAGATATATGCTATAACACCAAGGCTCCACATATCAGCTTCAGTGTTGTATGATCTGTGGAGAACTTCAGGGGCAACATAATAAGCACTACCAACAATGTCATTCAACCTCCCATCTGCAAAAATGTCCACGATCAAGACTTAGTTTGAATAATATAATACATCACAATAAAGTGAAATAAATACAAGTTAAAATCTGAAAGGTTAATGAGCATAAGAATGCATATCACATTTAAGGCAAAACAAGATATCGATTAATGGATCCAATAAGACAACCTTACCTGGTCTAGAAAAATCAGAAAGACCAAAATCAATAATCTTCAAAGGAGCATGTTCATCTTTACTTGTGAAAAGAAAATTCTGAAAAGTTGACACACAATATTAGGGAAATAATTACAAAAACTGGACCTCTGAAAATAATTACCAAAGCTGGAAACAAAAAGATAACATCCATTCGTGTTGTCAATGAATCGAACCTCTGGCTTTAGATCACGATGAACGACACCTTGGATGTGACAAAAGGCTACTACATGCAGCATTTGAGAAACGATTACTTTAGCGCCTTCTTCAGTGTACCTTCCGCCTCTTTTAGAACATGCACAATATGATGATGAGTGGGGTGAAGAAAAAGAAAGAACCTGAACCAAATACGTGAGAAAAAGATACCTGGCTAAGATTCTATCTAACAGCTCCCCACCTTCACACAACCTAATAAAAGAATGCAAAACAAGTATTTAAAATGAAATACGAGCTAAAAGCAGTCCAGTTAATGAGATTTGCCGCTACACAAACTTTGGGGAGATTATGTCATACACTTGCATTCACAACCTAACTATTGTGCATGCCCCACTCTTTCCAAATGAAAAAAAAAAACTACTTGACAGTTCCTAACAACTGAACATAATTTTGAAACACTGCACTGCTGCCATATGCGTCCAAAGCTCGGGTTTAATTATAAGTAATACTTCATATTTTTCTCAGTAGTGAATAAATGATAAAATAAGCAAAGAATGCTCATCAACCTCTTATAAATGTAACTTTAATAAAGTATGCCAACTGGAATGTAAATAAACAAGAGAAGGCAGGAGACACACTCCATGATTATGTAGATGTTAAGGTCATCCTCACAAGCATCATAGAACTTGACTGTATGTCTATGCCCTGATAAAGCTTTCAAGATCTTCACCTCCCTACAGACATCTTCAATTGATATTGCTGTTGTCATCTGCAATGCAAAACCAATGTGTAAAACACAAAATAGGCTTATGTAAAACTGGTCGAAGCAACTTTTTTATTACTCAAGCAAACAGAACTTTGAGGTGGCACAGAACAACAAATAAAACAACGAGAAACAAGAGTCCAGATACAAAGAAAAGTTCAGTTAGCATATATGGGACACATCTTTATAATATTCTCACCAGGAAAACAAAATAACCCAACAGTCATGATTCTTTGAACCTTCTACAATTCAAGAGCAAAGGAAAATCTTTAAATCCTGAATCCAAAGAGAAAAAACAAGCACTTTCAGACAAGTTGAAATGGAACACCATGTGCATTGTGCCAACATATCATGACCTCATATGATAAGGGCATTTTGCTCTGCAATGCTAACTCCCTCTACATACCAAGAAAAATAAGCTAGTAATATGTAATCTATCCATCAGAGATGTTAGGGCCACTGCATCGCACAACATAGCAATTAGCGATTTTGTTTTGAGAAAGCAAAACTGTGTATCACGTTAAGAATTTTTCCAATGTGTGCACAGGATGCGTAAAAAGGAACAGTAAATGCTATCAAACTGTTCTGGAGGACAATATATGTCAACAGAACGATCATACCAATTTGAGAACAAAAAAGGAAGAAAGATGCCTCCTTTAGCACAAGAACGCACCTTTGCCTTGGAAATAATCTTGACAGCAACCAGCTGCCCCTTGATCTCCCCCTTCTTTGCCCTCCCCAGGCACGTGTGCCCGAAGTGTCCCTTCCCGACCTCCTTCCCGAGCTCATACTTCGCCGCGAAGTTCTTCCCGTACCCAAAGTTCTTGTCCAGCGGCCGCTCCGCCTCCGGCGCTTCCCCCACTCCTCCGGTTCGTCCCTCCCCGGCGCCCCCGCCCCCGGCGGCGTCCTCCGGAATCGGGCTCTCCCTAGGCGCGCGCGAGGCGAGGCGCCTGATGGCCGCTCTGATGTGCTTCGCCGGCGATGGCGGGGGGAAGGATCGCCCGAAGACCCGCCGGGGCGTGGACCTCGCGGGCGAGGGCGTGACGCCGTGGGGGTAGGGGCTTGGCCAGGGGCTGGCGGTGGAGGCGCGGGCCGGGGTGGCCCCTTCGGAGGACAGCTGGGCGGGCGGAGCCGCGTCCACGCCATTGGCCGACGTTGTGACATGAGACTGGTCGTAGTGATGGTTGCGGTGGTCGACGGCGTCGTCGCCTCCGTCGACGGGGACGGCGCCGACGTTCCTGGCGTAGCACTGGCCCATGACCTCCCCTTCGCTTCTTTCGACGCTTATTCTTGCGTTAACAAGTTAACTTTTTTTTTCTTTCCTTCCTTTGGTTCTTTTTTCGTCCTTAATTGATCAAAAGATACCACCACTTCAAAAAAAGTGGGGAAGAGGAAAAGAGACGAGTTACTAGTTGTCTGGAACACAAGAAAGAGAGAGAAGGAGAGAGGGGTGTTACTTATTTACAAGGAAAGCGAGAGAGAGAGAGAACATATATTTCATATATGGAATGGAAGAGAATATAAAAAAATTAAAAAAAAGCTTGGAGAATTAGTGGTGAGATGAGAGAGAAGCAATCCTTTTAAAAATCCCAAAAATTGTGTGTAGTAGTAAGTTACTAATATATTTCTAGGCCAATGTCCGGGAGCTCGCCGTCCACCACCGCAGCATCCTCCGGCGAGTGGCGGCGGCGCCGTCATGGCCGACGGCCGGGTGGTACGATGGAGTTCTCTTATAGAGTACAAAATTGAGGAGAGGCCAAATTATTTTTCTTATTTTATTTTAGTTAATAATTGTGACAAAATCAAAGGTGAATAATATTTGGATACTAACGAGTATAATTGCGAGACTCAAGTTTATCCAAATAATTCGATTTGATATTAGGAACGGGAAATTGTAATTGTGGAGAGAGATCAGCGTCTTGTATGTTGTGCCGAGAGAGAGAGAGAGAGAGAGAGAGAGAGAGAGAGAGAGATCTTTGAATATTAATTTAGGTGGATTTGCTTTCTTATGTTTGCGAGGAGGGCGGCAATAAATTAGCTCAACAAGAATTACGTTGTAAGCATATCCATCATCTCATCTGCCGAGGGAATCTTGCGTATATAATTAAATAGAAATCTTGGCATTCATTTTTGCTCGCGTCAAGGGTGGTGAAAAAGAGATTTCAAAGATACATCTCCCACTCTCAAAAAAAAAAAGGTATGAAAACGATGAGGGGGCGAGAAAAATACGGACATCATGATTCAAATTCGATGCATAGGTACGACTTAAATTTCTTAATCATGATGCCTCTAGGGTCATTCCATTTTTTTTATATTATTAACCCTTAAACACACCTCGATTAATTTAGACCCGGGATACAATTTGTTTCTTTTAGAAAATCCGATCTTAATTTATTTTATTATTTTTATATTATTATAACATATATTTGAGTGTATGCATAAGGTAGTCTAAAAAATCAAGGTTGATATAATTGGTTATAGGGGTGAGCTAGCTCGGATCAATCGGTTTTTGAAAAAAAAAGAATTGTCCTAATCGGATCGGACCGATTGCGAAAATATGATTTGTTTCGTATTCGTATCGAGACCGGATCCATGGCTAAAAATGGTCTAATTAAAATAAAATAAAATTATAATAATATATCAAACTTTTTAATTTAAAATAATAAATTATGATAAATCATTAATTTATCCAATTTTAAAATATTATAATATGATTTACCTAAATCCGGTTCTGTTCTAAGTTAAATTCCCAATTCAATTCTCGAGTCACAACTAAAATATAATTATAATAATTTATTAACTTATATAAATTCTAATTTAATTTTAATATTATGAAAATATTTAATTTTAATTGATTTTATTTTCAATTTTTTGGGTCCAACCAAGTTCCAGAACCAGGTCCGATTCTTAATTTTTTTATTCTCAACAAATATTAGGTCTGGATTGAATCCGAATCTGAACCCGATTTTGCTATGTCCTAATCGGTTAATAGATTTGTGTCCCAAGTGATTCGCCGCCTTGAAGCTATTTTAGCTAGGGAAATGCATATTCACCGTTCTATCATCTTTTCTTCGAATTAATTAAATGTGAATATCTTTGAACACGGAAGGCCTTCCTAAAATTGAGAGCGCACTAAAAAAAATCAGTCTAAATGAAAAGAATAATAGGGATAAATAGTAAGATGGCATATAATATGCATGTAGTGATAATGCCGTAGGAATTAGTTGGCGTGGATTGGAGGATGTATTTTCGTCACTGGGATTCATGAGTTTTTCATGCATTTCGTCCTTTCCATATATTAATATTATTAATGATGGTGGCGGACATCACCCCGTGTAATGGATTTCATCACTTGCCCGCATGACATTTGTATTGGGCACATCCATGACGCACCCCTTTAATTCGATCGTGTCATGTATAACATATATATATATATATATATATATATTTTGAAATATTTCATCCTTTAAAACCTTATGGTCCTTATCCACCATAAAGTTTTATGTGGAATTATCATCTTACAATTTGGTTCCTGTAACATCCATGATCGTGACTTTTTTTTTTCCTTCATCGAATGTTCTAATATTAAAATGATTATTATAAATAAAGCACCATAGACAACTTTTACATTTACATTATATATTGATAGATTATTTAATAATTTTGAATATAAGTCCTTGTGCGACAAAATCATATCACTTAATTAAATCAACTAAGAGAAACTTTAATAAAAGAACGGATCCATGGCCCATAATTAAATTGTAACACAACGGAAATCAAGATCTTTAGTCATTAACTATCACTTTTTTTTAAATTTTCCCGTTAATTAACAAGTTGTTGTTATGTATGTTATTACCTTTTTTGTTTAAATATGATTAGTCTTTCGGCTGTTATGTTTGCCTGCACTATTTCTAAGTTAGATACGTCTCGAGCAGACCACCATAAACAAACTAAAAAATTAAGGGGAGAAAAAAAAAAGAGTTGCCATAATGCCTTCATAGGTTTCAAACTTCAAAGGCGTTTGTAAAGGGGACACTCATCTCCAATTTGGCACAAAAACAAGGGAGCATGTCTACTTCCACGGTCCCAAACCCACTGTTCAACCACTCCCCCATGTACCAACACAACAAACCAAACTTAGGAAGGAAACCAGGAGGAAGGACAGAGAGAGAGAAGAGAAGAGAAGAGAGAGAGAGAGCAAAGACCGGCGAACAAACGCTTTCTCGGAGATTAAAAAAAAAGGAAGTAAATGGCCAATGTTGATCTCAAAGAAGCCACTTTGATAATTAATTGTAGTCGTCGGTCGGATTTGTTTGCATCCAGTTTGGTGGTAGACGTTGAGATGAACTAATTATAATCTTATTATGATCGCAACTATTTAACATAATTAGCATCAAAAAGTTCAACTAATCTGCTGTAAAGCCCTCAACTTGAGCTTAAAGAAAGAAGTAGAACTAGCTTGAATCCTGGGAGCTGCTCTTCTCGTTCGTTGAGTGTTTCACCTTCTTCTCAACCTCCTCCTGCTTCGTCTTCTTCTCCTCCTTGCCTTCACTGATCGCTTCCTCCACCTTCTCCATCTGCGTAATACGCACAGCACGCAGTAAATTAACCAGTTAATTATTGGTTTCATGCATTATTCCTAATCAACAGCGACATTAATGCATCACAAAGCACTGAGAACACAACGACGAGACGCTCTGATCAGTCACAGGCGCGCACGTACGTACGTCGTCGACGGACTGCGCCGCGGGCGGCCGTGCGCCGTGCACGGCCGCGCGGTTGGCGCCCTTGGCGACGGTCCCTAGGCGCCTGCGCGCGCGCAGGGAAGTCGCCATCCTTGCTGTCTGCAGGAGCTCTTTGGACAGCATCGATGGAGCGTACGAGCGCAGGCGAGGCGAGTCACAGGTGAGATCACTGTGCACGTCTTTCTCTGATGAGTGGAGATTGCACTGCAGGGAGCATAAGGTCACGAACTAGGAGATTTTTTAGGGAGGGGGGCTAAAAGTAAGATTTGGTGATAGATTTATGGATAGATTGATGTTTCGTACTTTTCGAAAATTCCAAGTACTTCGGCAGTGGACGCGTGGGGTAGGGGCGGAGGTGAGCTGGCTTGCCACGTGGCACATGATCGTGAGAAAAAAAAGAAAGGATTCCCGTGTTTAAAATCCTTATTGAATTGCTTATTTCTTTGAATATTTCACATCTTGAGTTAAATGTGTTTGCGTAATGTACCACACATGCATGGCTTGAATCAAATATGATTACATGGGAATGTGCCGTAAATTTATCAGCATTCAATCTAAACATTTATTAATTACTGGCATTTTACATAAATATTTGTTTTTATTTTAAAAATGTAAAGTATTACTACTGAAATTTTTTATATGAGAATGGTATTAGATTTCTCATGTTGAGCCTTTATTATTATGAACAAAAATAGTGGACTTTCTTAGTTCTAATTAACACGATCAATTAATAATTTAATCAAAACACTATCATGAATATCTTCTAGAGTTTCTATTAATTTTGGTAGAGGGAGACAAATGCATCAGCCATTTTTCCAAGATATTTTTTCTCTAAACAAATTGGTTAGACCTATTACCGAAACGATAATGGATATAAAAAAACTTTAAGAATGACAAAATGTAAGTCTTTTATGGTATAATAATTAACACGTTTTTCTATATATAAATTCTTCTATGAATATAAAAATTAATATAGTACACAAGTATATAAAATGTTTACTTTTGCAGCTAAAACATTGTGCTTGTTTAAATTATGCTAGCCGTAAGGCACCTCTACGTTTTAACTATAAATTGTATTATTTGTATGCTCATTAATCTACAATAAGACATTAGACCTGAACCAAATTCCAAGTGAACTAGTCTAAAATTTTGACTCTAAGAAAAAAATTATCCACAATATTTTCCAACAAAGAAGAGGGAGACGACTCAGCAAAATAATCAAGTAGTCAGCTGGTCTCCATCTGAATCTGTTCTGCATTTTCGTTATCGAATCATGGATTCAAACTTTGACAAATTGCACGTAAAGATACTTCAGAAGGAAGCAAAAAAAGAAAAAGGTAAGAGCACATGAAATTTTTCTATGCTATGAAATCAGGCACACATGGTCTCCACATAGATTAGGAAGAAAAGAAAAGAAAGAGGACATGACCAACTCTGTGCTGTGGAACGTAGATTGTGTGTGCAGTTTCAGGAGTGCATCCGTTTTGTTCACCTGCGAGAGGACAGTCCGTGTAGCCAGTTACGTGATCTTCTAGTCGACTGTTGAGGGGTGAAACTAAGACCAAACATCTCCTTGAGAGCATGACCTTGTTCCACGAGTCCAATGATCTTTGCCACGGTCGATGCGCTCTCTCTCACATGCTCTAGGTCTTTAGTGTTTGTCCATAGTCGTCTGGCAAGCTGCATTCTTCTCTGTTTTGACTCCAACGCAATTCCCCACTTCTTGAAGAGACTATCCCTTTCCTCTGATGACAGCCTCTTATACATCTGCCTGCACAGCATCACCCTCTCCCGTCGAAGATTTCTTATGCTGCAAACACTAACAATTATGAGCTATTAGTACTTGAAACTTGAACACAAAAGAAGCTCATTGCAGCATGCTAAAGGAATCATGGGACAAAACCTTGATTCCGAGGTAGTAACAGGACCAAGCACTGGAGTTTTGTCGATGTTTCCCCTTATCAAAGTGTTCTTCAGGAAGAACAATCTCCTTAGCTCCACCTCCATGTAAATCGAGTCCATTGGATCCCCTTTAAATAAGATGAAAAAATAAGTTCTGTGGACTAAGGAAACATGACATTCATGCCACAAATCAATTATTTCTTGTTGGTTCTTCTCAAACTCCTTCGGCCACCGAGAAGGAGATTGCAGCGGAAGTGGAACTATATCCAACCCAGCATCCTTGGCGTTATCTCCATATTCTTCGTTAGCATTCGGTTTTGTCCCCTGATATCAACAAGACAGTAGTGTAAGGCATCATAAACTATGTCATAGTTTTTTTTTTCTTTTTCTTTTTGCTGGGCAAAAGGCCCCTGAGGCCCCGGGTGAAGAAAGAATGGAGAAGTGTACTTGGAAGAAGAAACTAACTGTAAAAGTGTACACTCTCGGTATCTTAAACTAACTGTAACAGTGACTGATAAAAAGTCAGCATTCACGTTGACCTGGAAGAAGAAAGGCAAAATGTACTCGGGAAAAAGCTTCTAATCAAGCTTTGGGAAGTGCTTTCATTTACAGAATTCCTAGTGAAAATGGAAAAAAGAATTCCACATAATTTATTCAGATTTTCCAAGCTTTATGGACCAAAAAATTAACACCCATGCCCCACTAAGGTAAGGATGCTTGAAAAAGAAAAAACACAGATGAAGTTTAAACTATACACAATTGTTTTGAGAAGAACATGTTATAGCTATTAATTTCAAAGTATGTTGTCTTTCTCATGTTCATTCTGAATAATTTTGCAATATAGCAATGTCATTACTTTTTTGAGGGGAATAGCAACGTCATTACTCATTACCAACACACCAAGGAATCAGACAAGCAAAACAAGATATCGAAAAGATACTGTGCTTACTCCTCATGGTTAAATCATGACAAAAAGTAATAAATACTATTAGCACAAGCCAACTGTTTGTTCATACCTGACCATCAATAATTTGTTTTTGATACTGAACTTGAGCCATCTCCTTTAACTCTGCAACAAAAACACCAATGCCAGTTATCTCTTCTCCTTCAGACATTTCTACCTTGTGTGGTTTCTGTATGCTTGTGAGTGTGCTAAATTTAGAAGATTGGGATCCTTCTCTTGATAGTGTATCTATTTCACCATCATAGTTTAATGCTGGTATTTTACTACGAAATCTGTCAGGTCTTCCTGGAAAATCTTTTAGAAACCTGCTAGGTGGTGTAGTGTCATTCTGTTCTACCTCTTGTGACCATGAAGATAAGCTCATTAATGTTGACCTACAACTTCTACTTCTCCTCAGTGGCAGGCCTCTAGAAGATGATAGATTTCCCACGGAGGACCACGGAGATAGGCCGTCTGGAAATTTTTTTCTAACATTTTGAAGATGTTGCTCTAGTGTCATAGCATTATCATCAATAGGTGCCAATTCTGCTTGCCCGTCAGGTTCATTGTTAGAACTCATATTTACATGAGGAAAACTAGTACTTCCTTCAGTTAAAGAATGACCATCTCTAGCTATCTCATTCATCTCTATACAGCGGACTTCCTTGCAGTGGTCCTCATAATCTGCAGAGTAGTTCTGATCAATATGTTCTTCAAACTGATCTTCAGCCAACCTGATATGAATAGAAGGGCCGTTAACTCGTGCTGGTGTAGTACAACCCTGTTTCTGTATTTCCCGATAATGTTGTTGTTCGAATGTACTAATCTCTGTTGAGGCTGATTCTAGGGCATTATAGATATCATCTGACGGTCCAAATGAAGAAAGCCTATCCTCACATGTGTAAGGTACAATAGGTGTTGAGATATGGCTATACTCGTCCTAAGAAAAACGCAACTGACATTGGTAAGACAAAAAAATAAAGAGAATTGATACTTGAGTTCTTAAACAAGTAGATACCCATTGTCTTGAAATCCTATCTGTGTCCACAGCTTTCAGCAAACTCTCTAGTCTGGAATGAGCTAGATCTCTTTGCTGGATCAACTCTTTTATCTCTTTCTCCATCTACCAAAATTCCATTGTTATGTTTGTTGGGCAAGCAAAAGTATGATGGATTCAAATGGAGATGGAAGGACACATATCTACATTTCTTTTTTTTACCTAAAACTATGTAAAAAAGTAGATGAATCCTTAAATTTAACAGGACTTGACTAGGAGGATCAGTTGATACCTTCTTAATCTGAGCATCTTTCTCTCTTAAGATTGCTTCAACATTCGGGGACAATCCTGGATATCTCAATTCACTCTCCAATCTAGCAAGTTCTTTTTGAAGATGCTTGACTAATGCCTTGTCTGACATGACAACATTGACTTGTGCATTAGTAACAACTTCTTTTGCACAGCTTGCAAATAGAAGGGTATTTCTTGACTGCTCAATATGGCTCCGTGCAGGGCATATTGTGCAAATAATAGCAGTCCTTGCGTTACCCCCCAATGCAGGTTGCAATATCCGTGTGAGTTTTGAATCCCTATAAGGGATGTGGCTGTTTCTTCCTTTGCTGTGTAACAAAAAAAAAAAAAAAGACCACATTAGCAAGGGAACTAATTATGACTCTATCATCCATAAAGAAACTGCAAACCTGTCACCAGAAAAGTCAAAAAGGTCTTATCCCTTAGAATATGATCATATTGAGTATTGATATTCAGCGCTTTATACTCGATACATAAGATTCACTTGATATATAAACTTTGGAAGGTTTTTGAACAATGTATTACAGAATGCTTCAGTGAATGCTGCCCTCATATGAATAACAAGAAGATATTAGTCAATTTAAATGAACCTCATTAACTAAAAATTATTCAAAAAAGTTAACAATTATTTACAACAGCAGGCACAAAAAAATCTATAGCGGAAACTATTTGAAGTCGTTCAGTCAATCCGCTTGAGGAAAACTAGTTTTCATCTGATAAGATCCTAGTCATTTGTTAATTTCTATAAATCCAACCATAGTGCAGGTCACTATGAGAGAGATATTAAGAATGGTAAGCAAAAACTATCTGACTTGGAAGCTAAAAGATCTTCTAAAGTAGTGTTTTGCACAAGAAAGTCTGTTGGAAAATTCAAACAATTTGAATTCGTAAACTTTAACTTGATGGAATAACTCGAAAGTAAAATGTATACTCCAAAAGTTTGCATGTTCCCAGGTGAGTAAGCAGGAATCAATCACATCAGTACTTGAACAACAACAACAACAAAGCTTATCCCACTAGGTGGGGTCGGCCACATCAGTACTTGAACAAAAGAAGGAAAAAACATGAACCTTAGCTTACGAATAACAGTTCCCAGGGTGAGCAAGCTTCGATTAATATGGCAACCTTCTTTCAGCCTAGTACCAGCAGATAATGCCTGAGAAGCTCGCTCACTTCCTGCAAGATCAACAAAGTTCTGCATGCAGGATACAAACTGCTTAGCCATCTTTTCACATCAAGGAGAATTCACATAGATGAAAATTTTCATACCACGTTGGCGACAAGTGTACTTGAATTGTCCTTGCCCAAAAACTCACAAGCAGAACTTTCAACCGTCTGTGATCCAAAATAGGAAAATCACTTTTAGTTTCTCAAGCTCCCAAGAATCTATTGCTTTTAGTTCATTAATGAATTGACAATGCACAAACCAATCTGAGTATTTGATGGGATCTGGAGCTTGCTTCATTAAGAGACGTTTCTCCTATCTTTCTCTGAGCTGAAAGAATTTGAGAATATTTTAGCTTTGCCTTGTTTAGGACAAGAAGGACATTATATGATAGTCCTTGCTTCTTACCTTCACACACAGCAATCAGAGCCTTAAGGTGGTTCCAATCCCTCAGAGTTTCCTCAGTGAGTTTCTCCACTATGGTTCCTTTCTGGAAACAGCATTTTCTCTTCTTTAAGCTAACAAACTTAATCATACAAGAAATTTCATATAATAAAACCTTTACCTCCGGATCATCTAAAAGCCTAAGAGGAGTACTGTCAGTACTGAGTAAATCTTTTACAGCTTCATTATATATCTCTATTGCCGAAAATTTCAAGACAAATGCTCTCTCCTCATGCTGCAAAAACAGAAATCAATCCTTGAGGATAATAAATTACTCTCGGGAATTTAGAACTTTAAAATTTAAGTATATTTATAAGCATGGCATAGTCGCTAAGAAGTCTATAAATGTATCATTACCCTGTTTATATAATCATATATGTCTGCAACAGTATATTCAGTGATCCCGGACATTGTATAAGTTTTGCCACTGCTTGTCTGTCCATAAGCAAATATAGTAGCTGGAACATAATAGATGCATATAGTTAGCATGTTGTTGGCTGTAGCATCTGCCATGACTGAGAAACAAGATCAGGACAAGTGCACTAACCGTTAATACCACTAACTACTGAAAGTGCAACTTCCTTTGCTCCTTCTTCATACACCTTCGTCGTCGGGCAGTCACATCGAAATACTCTATCTGATGGCAGGCAGAAAGTTGGAGGAAACAAATAAAGAGGATATCATAATAATTTTTGTTGAACTTGTAGAAACACTAATCGCTTCATACAGCAAAAATGACATCCTCCGTGATGGTGAACAGAATGGCAACATTATAAATTGATCATGGAGTATTGAACGATTTTCATTTTTCCTTCCCTGGAGGGAAAGATGCAAAACAACAATTGACCAACCAAGAATGACCTAGATAAAAGTACGACAAGAAAACTCAGACACTCAGAAGTTTCTGAACCTGTAGACGTGTAAAATCTCCTGTGTGGAGAGAGGAAGAGAGCGATCAACGGACTGATATAAAAATCATTGGCCACTTGGCATGAATCTGAGTCAGAGTTATATCACAGGAGCCAACAGGACAACAACGGTACGAGTATATGGAAAATCCTACTTTTAAGGCGACAAAAGAGCACGTAGGAGAGAATTTTGTGAATCTTATCAGAAATTTGGACATTATGAATCCAAGGTCAAAGAACAGTGTTTTGCATCCACTCTGTAATTTTGACATTATGGAGTGATGCACAAAATATATATCCCTCGAAAGAACAATGCAATCAATCTAATATAACATCAACTGCACAAGAAAACAAATTCAAATGTCAAGCGGGAGGCAAAAGGGCAAAGCTCACCGAACGTATAAGCAGTGGGAGGCATGGAACGCTCAGACAGACTGTTTCTGTAAATGATGGTGCTGTCGTTGATGCACTCCCAATCGCAGGGATCGTTCGCCGCCAGCTCTTTGGTGCTGAGAGGCCTCAGCCTCACCGATACGAGTATCCTCTCCGTCTTCCCGCTGCCCACGCCGCACGCCGCCGCATCCATCCCCTCCCATCGCGCGAAGTCCTCCGCGCCGACCGCCCCCATTGTTCGACGCTCTCCCTACGCCACGTGCAGCAGCAACAGCAGCAGCCGACACCCCATTTTAAAGGTGGGAAACCCTCAAGGATCGCCGCGAAAACGATCGCCACAAGTTTATCCCTTGGGGCTCCCCCGTTCTCAGAAATCTGTCAGAGCGGAACCGTTGCGCAGTAGCTGTTGAGCGGTGGAGGAGGCGTCGCTGGCTGACGGCACGGGGCAACGCGGAGGAGGAGTGCCTTCCAAAAATTGGTCGATTTCGACCAACACCGCCACCACCAGGATCGATCAACTCCGCGGACCCACGAAAGCGATCGCACAAGTAGCACCTGCAGGTGAAATGTCGGCAGCTTCCGATGCTTCCAATCACACTGTTCGATCCAATGCGCTCCTCTCTCCGCTCCGACCCCTCTTCGATTTCTTCCTGGTCACAAACGAGCCGCACATTGACATGGATCTGGAGGAGAATTTGTGACAAGCATGTTTTGGCATAAAATTAGCTACCTTGAAAGGGACTGAGCAAGAAATATATAAAAAAATGTCATTAAAAAAGACATCTTTGGGGAATTAGTCCACGAGATTTTTTACGAGATGGCAAGCGAAATGTATCTATCAGTTAGCAGCAAAGATCAAGATTTGCGTATTCAGAACGTACTAATGCACTTTTCTTTCTCTCTCTCTCTCCTCCTCCTCGACTCGACTGTGCTGCCTTTGTTACCTTAGGAACCGTGGTGCTTCACATATTCTGTGACTTGGGTGACTTGTGAGTAGCGAGTACTTGGAAACTGTGTTCCTACTTCCTTTTTTCTGAGATCTATTGAGATCATTGTCCCCACCATGCTTTTCTTGTAGTGATTGCTGTTTTGTTTCCTCTCCCCCTCTACCTTTTCCCACCCGGAGAGAGAGAGAGAGAGTGGAGGGAGAAAGCCAGAAAGGTTGCCACTCTCCTCTACTGGTCCTATTGATCACAAGAAACAGAGACGAGATGGATTTGTAAAAAAATGAGATGTTAAATTAGTTTTGGTTGTGGACCAAAGTCGGAGATCTATGCAGTCCTACTTACGATATCTTTGTCGTTGTTGTTAATCCTTTTTTTAAAAAAAAACGTGTTATAAAATCCACAGTAGACAATTATCTCTTAAAATAAAATCTATCAAAAATCTTTTTTATATACTTTTAACAGAAATAGACTAAATAACGCCTAACTAAATTCATTTTTTAAAAAAAAAATAAACTTCAAACCATTTGACTAATAAGAAATTTACAATATTAATAATAGCGTCCCACTAATTCCAATTTTATTTTTTAAAAATTCTAATTTATGTTTGACGAGGAGCGTGAAGCTTGAAATATTTGTCGGCAGTTGAGGTTTTCATGTTGTTCGGCTGCACCGCCACTTCCTAGTTCCTTTCCTTCCCAAAGGCAACCGTTCCAGCAACCGAACCATTAAAAGGTCATTTACTAGTGACATACTGACATGATGTTGCAGTGTCACTGGACCAATTCATCCAAATATTATATCTATATATACACAAAGAAAATGTACCGATAGAGTATTTTACGAAAAAACATTAATTTTTTTAAAAAATTAAAAAATAATTATATATTAGTTTAAAATATATATTAAGTATTAAAGATGATTAAAATTAAGAACACCGGATTATTCATTAAGTCATATTAATAAATATGACTAATTAAAGGATTATAATTTATTTAGCCTTAAATAATATATTTTTTATTATTAAATTAACCAAATAAGTATATGTTATTTCAACTAAGAAGTAATACATATATAATCAATTTAATCATCAATTATAATTATTAAATTAAATAAATAATAAAAAATTTAAATGAGGTGTAACCGTGTAAAACGAGGTGCTTGAGACATATGATAAGAAATAAGCATATATTTATTATAATAATTTTAATTAAAAATTTCTTATTTTTTTATAAATTTGTGAATATTTTGTCTTTATATATTTATTTTATTTTATTTTATTTTTTATTCATAAATTCCTAATTTAACTTCCTCATTGTTACTCCTAACTTTTATACTTTTTATTCTCACATTTTTCCCACAAATTTCAAATATAATTTCCTTATAATCAATTTTCTTTTCTAATTCACACCTCATAATTTACTCTATTTCATAATATCTTATACTTTCTATTTTTCATATTTATTTTATTATTATACCTTCCTTATTATTCATAATTTCTTTCCATATAATAAATTTTTTTATTGATTTAAAAAAAATCACAATATGATTTTGCCCGATGGAATTAGTTCATCCTGATATTTTTTAAAAATAAATTTTCATATTAAATCGGACCAGATCGATCGATTCGTGATTGAACCAAATGGTCAGGTCTGATTTTAAAAATATATTTTAATATTGACCACTTGGGATTCAAAAGAAAAAAAAACATATACCCATATGAACGATATAATTTATTTATTGTTTCATATCTTTCATAAAACAGTTTGATTAATATATCATATGTAATATTAATATTTGGTACGAGCCGTGGGGCCCACTTGATCTATCGTACAATATTGTAATTTGCATCTGCGTTTGGATTATTGAATGTTCGATTCGTTTCTTAAATAACAGATTCGAATGTGGTTGAGGAATATATTATTTTCACACTATCACATTTAATACTATTATAAAAAAAATAAACCTCGGATGAGAAATAAACTTATGAGTTCAAAGATAATAAAGGATGGTATCGCCATTAGAAATATAATAATTATGGCCAATATGAGTATTGAATTTTGCTATATCTAAAGTAAAAAAAAAAACTTATACATCTAAAAATCGTATCCAAACTTCTAAAAATTAAAATTTTGAACTCTTTTTTTTAACAAAGAAAATCACTCGCTTAAGTTTAAATTATCAAAAAAAAAAAAATGGGAGAGACCCCATGCGAATCAAATATTTCTTTTATAAAAAAATATTTATTGCATTTAAAATATTGCTTTCAATTTACATAATATTTCACATTTTTACTCTTTCCTTACGCTCTCATTATGTTAAATATTATTACTGACTCAAATTGTTTTGTGTAATTGAATGTGAACTTTACTAAATTTTTGGTGACTTTTATTGTTAAGCAATAATGATGTTAGCGGTGGCCGTTCCGGGGGATATCAAGGTCATAAAAAGGAGGTAAAAAGCACCTCAACAACAACAACAAATGTTGGTGAGTGTGTGTGACTTGGTGGCGGTGGAAGAGGGGCAAGCAAGCAAGGAAGCCCTCAAGGATAAGAAAAAAGACGTGCCTCACACTCCTCTCATCAATTGCTTTCGGCAACTTGACACCTTTTTAACCCCTTTTACCTAATAAAATATGTATAAAATAATATATATATGATTGAAATAAAAATGTTCCTTACCTCACATTATTAACTATCTTCTTCATTATTAAATTTTCATCCAATAGTGATGAGGATTCCAAAGATAATTAATAATGATCAAATTTAATGATAATTCTTGTGTCTGGAGTCTCGAATTGACTTAGCAACATGATTTACGCATAATGTTGTTTTTTTTCACGTGAAGGAGAATTTTTTTAATATTATATAAATCTACAATAGACTTTTTATTAATAACGTCTTGAATCTGAACTTGATTGTAACCCTATATGATTCTCTCTTTTTATATAAATTTGATGATGACTGAGTTATTTCATATTTTTTATAATTATTCTTATTTTATAATAAAAAAATATAATTCGATTTAAGGTGAATCTCGTAAATTTTTATGTTTATCTATATTCGTGGAATCTATGTCCCTCTTTTCGTAACACTTTCGATGTTAGATCACTTGCGTGTTTAAAGGTTGGTGGGGAGGAGCTTTCGAAGCAAAGGAAAACATCCCTTGCAACATTTGGTGAGGATCCTTTTGCTTTGCCATTACTTCTTTTGTAACGTTCCTTTCGTCATTCTTGGCATTTCTGATCTAATCAGTTATTATATATAATTTTCGCTTCAAAGTACATGTTGTATATCTTTTATATTTATATTTATATTATTCTGATATTTTATTAGAGGAAGGAAACGATTCGCGCATTTTAATAAACAAGTATTTACTTCAAAAAGTAAGATAATAAAGTCCACGTGTGTTTTGGAAATTTGCATGTACTTTGAAGTTCGAAAGACAAATGGACAATTTTATTTACTCATAATCGATATTGTTAAGTTCGAAAGTTTAAATAGTAAACTCATTTTTTTATTTCATAAATTCACATAATCAAGTCGATACATAAATTCATAAAGTTCATGTGCTAAATAAATTTAATTATTTAAGAAATTGTCGTGCAATTGCAACACACATCTATGATGCATAAATAATTAATATTTTTTACCAATCTAAAATAAATATGAAAGTATTTAAAATAAGTGTTATCACTTATAATTAATAAATGTTAAGTCACTGTCAAACAATTATGGTTATTAGTTTAGAAAAAAAATATAAGAAAATAAAAATGAACAAAATGGTTGCCTTAAAATCTCTAACCAAAATACTTATTACACTCTCAATCATAAATACACTAACCAAATAAATATTTAAATTTTTCCATTTTTTATATTGTATAAAATAAGTAGTTTTATGTAATTATATAGAATTGCTTAAAGTCGTGTAAAGTCATGCAACCAAAATAAGAGTTTATAAGATTCTACTTTTTTCTAAATTAACTTTTACATAAATATAATAGTTCAAGTTATCTAAGAATTTATGTATTTAATTTGTTTTACTTATTTATACTTTAGAAGTTGAGTTTAACAATATTGTTCTGGACTTGAAATTAAAAGGCAAAAATACAAGAATGCTTGAATGTGGAAAATTTTGTTTGATGTATGAATAAGTATCATCATATCACCATCAGTTGTAACCTCTTCCAACAACTTCAAGTATGGGTGTGCACCAATATGATCCATGTTGAGTCATATTGATGATCAAGTTGGCTTCGCGACCTAAACAACTCACCCTAAGTTGAAAAAAGACGATAATCCTATTATTTTATTTTTATTTAAAGTTAAATTATATTTCATTTGATTTAGAGCTTTTTGTGTAATCTAAAGTTTAAAGTATATGAAGAACAAATACAAATTAAATAATATCTAAAACATTTTATTATTTAAAATAAAAATAATAACTATATATTCTATATTGAAAATGTAGAGAAACGATAATCGAGTAACTCGTACGCAACTTTTTAATGGGTTATTACCTCAAACCATTCCTAAACTATCACGATTTTTTAGATTTAACTTTAAACTACGAACTTCATTTTTTTGGTCCCTAAACTATCACGATTTTTTTTAATTTGATTCTTCCGTCTAATTCCATCAACTTATCGGTTAACTTTAATTTTTTTAAATTTATGAAAAGACCATTATACCCCTGCGTTAGACGTCTTAAAGTCATATGAAATAAGTAAAGGAAGACTATGCATTTAAAGCGTCTAAGGCAAGGGTATAATGATCTTTTCACAAATCCAAAAAATAAAACTTAATTGAGAAGTTGACGGAATTAGACGAAATGACCAAATTGAAAAAAAATCACGATAGTTTAGGGACCCAAAAAATGAAGTTCATAGTTTGATATTAGATTTGAAAATGTGATAATTTATGAGTGATTTGAGAAAATAACACTTTTAATATTGTTGGTACTTCTTGGAAATATGATATCAAATATTGTTGAAACTAACATCATTACCATGATTATCCCCTCCCCCTCTTCTCTCGCCCCAACTTTTTATTCCACATACAATGCGCAATGTACTATTCAAATTGTTTTAACATAAGTATATGCGTTGTTTGATCTTATGTGAAACCTAATTCTAATTATTAATTTGAACAAGTATGATCATGAATTATAATCATAAACATGTATAAACTTATCCGAAATTAGATTTCTATAGATAACAAACGCACATAAACACTAAACCCAAATATGAGTATAATATTTTCTTAATATGTGTTTCAACATAAAATGATATGGAAGTTATGGAAAAAGTACAAATAATTATAAAAGTAGTTAACTACATCATTGAGATTTGTGATAAGTGATAATTATTTTATCATAATTTTATATTTTGAGTTCAAAATAATGTGTACTTAGAATATTCTTGCTCAAATATCATCGGTCTATAATTTTGATAAATATTTTGTCATGGAAATAGTTATTTTAATTTTTATCCTATCATTATGTGATAATAAAAAAGTAGTAACCAAATATATTTAAATACAATGATGTTTAGTTTCCACAATGTTTTATATCATGGTTGCAACACATCAAAAATTTCACTATAATGTAAACTTTTTTACATCAAATTTCGGACGTCTGAACCATAGAATGGGCATAAGATATCGTGACAATGACCGAAACTTTTTGGGACATACGGAAGTACGACGGATAGAAACGTAAAGAATTGGTTTTGATTTGATTCTTCTCCTTTGCACCACCATAATAACTCCTCAAGATTTGTAACATCTACTACTCATGATCCATGGGATTCAAATGGACTAAATCCACATAGTTTTATGGTCATAAAACTCACTTATATTTTTCCTCACTTTTCTGTAGGATTCCAAAAGGCACCAAGAGGGGGCAAAAATGGTGTTAAATCAAAAAATACCGATTTTACGAAGATCATCACGGAAGCACAAAATCGATTTTTAAAACATTTGCAATTCAGATTATAAACACAATATTAGAAGGAGAGAGAGTGAAAATCAAACACAAAGACACAGGTGGTTGTTGACAAGGTTCGATCACACCTTGACCTACGTTCCTGCTCCGACTTTTCGACCTCGAGACCGCCGAAGATTCCACTAGTCCAAATGGGGCAAGGAAGAAAGCCCTTTACACAATCACCTTTTCTCCGCTTCGAGAGATAAGGCAACCTCTTCTCCTAAGAAGTTAATCTTCTCTTTCACTCAAAAAGCATGATTTGAACCTCTTTTACACAGGAGCTCTCTCTATGTTTCTGAACAAAATATTTCTCTCTCTTTACAATGCTAAGCTCACAAGAGTGGAAGAGAGAAAGAAGAGCACAACTAAAATGATAACTTCAAGGAAAAGATATATTTTTTATTTCTTAAAGTATTGCTTCAATGCTTGGATGAGTGTCTTTGCTTCTGGCTTTGACACTCCTTTTATAGGCTCTGGCATGTGAAAAATTTGTCCAAAATTAATTCCACATTTTTCTCCTTGAAATATAGTCGTTACTGTTCATTTCAGTAATGAACTGGTCGACCGCATTTATGGACCGATCGACCGATCTATATGACCGTTGCGCTTTAATGGTTGGATGACCGCGATCGTCCGGTCGGCCGAACTATCGACCGGTGTCTCGACCGATACAGTCTCGCAGCTTTGATTTCCTCCCGTTGAGTTGATCGATCGACCGATGCATCAACCGGTCTGTCGATCGGTGTAGCCTTGACATGGATTTAAGCAGTTTATGCATCGATCGATCGACCGGTATCTTCGATCGGTCGACTAGACTATCTCGGCGGCCTTCATAGCTTCGACCGACAGGTTGACCGCCATGCACTATTTTGAGCATAACGTTTTGTACAGTTATCCAAATTAAATGATCTTGGAGTCTATAGAAAGTTAACAGAATTCTCTACAAATTTAATATTCAATATTTATCCAAAACTAATGATATAAGTGCTAATTATTTAATCAAAGTGTAGTGCATAAAGTTATCTCTTTTTCTTTAAATTTTTTCAGCATTTTATCTTTAATCATTCGATGTTTGTATAATCAAAATATAATTTTATATGTCATTAAAACTTAGATCCAACACTTTCTTCATCACTCTCATTTTGTCTCTCCCCATTTTTTTGTTTTCTGCTCTTGCTCCATTGTTGGTCTCGGCCAGAGGATGTGATAGCAGTTCTGCATGTGTTGGAGACGCAAGAGAACGAGAAAGAAGGGGATGTTGCTAGTTCCCAATCCATCGAAGATCTACCAAAATTCATTCAAAAAGTGTGTAATTCAGAATCTAGGTCATGGGGTAGCACTCCTATCGATTTGCATGTTTTAAGGGCTACTTTGGAGTTTAGGTTGCATATGAATATGAGTAGTATTATGCTTAGGATTCATATCTATGATTATGACTTATGCATCTGTTAATGGTTATTGTTGATGCTCTTATGATTGATCTTCATGCCATAAATTGTTGCGATGATATAGATCTATTTTTATGTGGTTATTAAAATAGTTATAAGCCTAATTTCGAATAGGATTTTATCAGAAAGTTGCAATAATAAATATGTTTTTCCATACCTATTAAGAGTAGTATGAAGCCTCCCATGACTAAGTCAGGATTTAGTGTCTATTCATGAATGTCGAGGAGGAATGGCTATGACTAAGATAGGTTTTGTCTCTGAATTACACTATGTGACGTGAATAACTTGTATATGTTAGATCTATGATTTGCGTGTAAAAATGGATGAAAATCTAAAGAATTCGCAATAACCTATGATTTTGTCAACCTAAAATGAACGATCCATCCTTAATCGGGCGTCTAAATCTCTTAAAAAAATGTCGTGACCATCAAATCAAACGATCGATTCTAGAGCGGACGACCGATCTGAAATGTAGAGATTGAAATATGATCAAACGGTAGATCCAAGACCCATTCCGGACGGTCGAGGATCATATACCTAGTTCCATTGAATGATCAATCAAATTTTGGATGTATGAAACTCTCGACTAAAAGTCAGTGAACCTTGTATGTGCGATATCGGACGACCACAGACCTATCAGTCAATCAGTACTCACCTTTGAACAACTTAAAGATGAACTCAGAACGGACGAGAATCTTTAATGGACGACCACCGAATGTAAATACAAGCGAGTGCCCGAACTTTTATCGGACGACCGTTGAACACGCTAGAGCAGACAACCATTTGACTTTCGGGCATTCGATTTATAGATAGATAATAACACGACTCTAATTAACAACTATGATCTGATTGATCTCCGTCCACTTTATTATACTTTTTCCTTATAAAATTACATGATGATCTGGAGTCACATTTGCTTCATGCAGTTTTGATTGATCCAAGTGATCAAAAAATAAACTTATAGATAATAAAGATAATAGATAAGGGTTACATTGCCTATCTAGATGGGAGGTTATCAGTCTTGTGGGAGTCACTCCCGATGGAGGGTATAAGTCTTGTATGAGGCACATGTCATGTGTGAAGTCATCCTCCCCTTTTACGGGACACGTGTCATGACATTGATCCTCTATTGGTTCACCATGGTTTAAATAGTTATTTCAACTTATGGATAAGATGAAATAAAATGAATGATTAAATATAAATATAAGGACTATATTCTTATAAATATAAACATGAAATGAAATAAAACAATGATGTTTTTCTAATTGAAAGATGACGTTAAACTAATATGAACAAGAAATGCATTTTTGTTCCTGTGACTAAATGGTCCTCTTGATTTATTCTCACATGTTTAATATGTTCGTTTTATGCATATTGTGATGGATCATGATCTCTATGACATATTATTAATTCACACTTACCTTTATATTGACAATTGAACTTGCCCCCTATGTATTTTTCGTAGGTACCTGAATTATCTACAAGTTAAGTTGATGTGTGTGGCGAATCCTACTCGAATGGTGTGTGCACATGATTATTATATTGAGTCTTTATATTATTAAAGTTATGTATAAGACTCATTGAGATGTATCAAGGCATGGATATTATTGGGATGTACTCTTATTTCTGGATTCTCATATTTAGTTATTATAATATTTATTTTAAAATATTTCATTTATGTGTCATTCTTATTGACCATTTGGATTAACGAAAAGATAAAAAAAAGAACCGAAGAAAATAGCACATCGAGAAGATATTTCATCACATGATGATATTGAATTTCGGGGAGTTATATTTAAATATATTGATAATATTTTTATTGTGTTGAAAATAAATTATGCTGTTCAATATTATATTAATTTCGCTTTCTTTTTAAATTTACTCTTTAAAAGCGAACCGCATCGAGAATGTCATATCATGTTTGGATCCTAAAAAGAAAGACAAATACTAATGTAAGATATATTTTTAAAACAAATTTTAATCAAAAAAATAAATTAACGAATAAGGAATTACAACATAAAATCGTGGATACACATCTAACTAAGTCCCTGTGACGTTATTTTTAAAACGCTCAAAATTTTTTATAAGACGTTGCAAAATATAATTATTCGTTGACGAGATCTTCTTTTGTTTTTTGACATAATATTTAGTTACTTAAAACTATTTTTCATGCCTTGGTTCGGGTTGAATTGTGGCTTGTGAGATAAGAACGATTTAAATATTATTTACAAATGGTTTACATTTCCCACTTGAAAAGGACGAGTAAGGAAAAAAATTTCACATTTATAAATACAAGACGAGTCATCTTTTTTATGTATTTTGTGTATTGCCACATGAATTTCCGCTCTATTAAGTTTTATTTTTCTACTTCTGTCTCTAAATTATAAAAGCACTAGCTTTTATTTTTGAAAATTTTTGAACTTGTCTATAAATCGTCTTTTCATTTAAAATCACAAAACGCTTCAATTTATATGAAACTACATCCATACTTTTTTTTCTCCTTTCTTTTTTATTTGTCTATAACAATAAAGTAAAAAATTACACCAGATTTGCTCAGTGATACCTTTCAACTTCACTTTGTAACACAAATGTATTTCATCTTTTAACGCATTTCACCAGATGCCTTCTTTTACTGGAATAGCCGGTTTTTCGATTTTTCGTCGATGTGACGTTCACATGACCATCTCCTCTCTCATCTACGTAAATAGTCGTCCGACATGATATGCTCCGACGTGACACATAAAATTATACAAATGCCCTCCTACTTTAAGATTTGTTCAGTGATACCCTCAAACTTCACCTTGTAACATAAATGTCCTTCATCTTATAATACATTTTCACTCAATGCCCTCTTTACTTGAGACAATCGATTTTCCGATTTCTCGTCGACGTGGTGTCCACGTGGTCATCTTCTCTCTTCTCCATGCAAATAGCCGTTCGACGTGACATACTCCGACGTGGCACCATATATTAAATAATCGTACTTATCGTAAGTTGACACACTCACTATTAAATTATTTTCTTATTTTTCTCTTTATCGTCGTTCGCGTGAAACATCCTTTGCTGTTCACACTCCTTCGTTGTTCGCTCTCCTTCATCGTTCGCTCTCCTTCGTCGTTCGCTTCCTTCATCATTCATCTTTCGCGTTCGTCGGTCGTCATCTTTGCCTAAATTAGTATAATTTTATGGGCATTTGGTGAGCAAATTTTAAAGTTGAAGGACATTTAGTATAATTTTATGTGTCATGTCAAAGCATGTCACGTCGGACAATTATTTACGTGGAGGAGAGAGGAGATGGCCACGTGGACGTCATGTTAACGAAAAATTGGGAAATCGTCTGTCTCAGAAAAAGAGGACATCAGGTGAAACATATTAAAAGATGAAGGACATTTGCATTACAAAGTAAAGTTAAAAGGTATCGCTGAACAAATCTTAAAGTTAGAGGGCATTGGTATAATTTTATGTGTCACGTCGGAGCATACCACGTCTGATGACTATTTGCATGGAGGAGAGAAGAGATGATCACGTGGATGCCACATTAACGAAAAATTAAAAAATCGACTATCCTAGGTAAAGAGGGCATCGGGTGAAATGCGTTAAAAGATGAAAGACATTTGTGTTACAAAATGAAGTTGGAAGATATCGCTGAGCAAATTTTAAAGTTGAAAGGCATTTGGCATAATTTTTTCTAACAATAAACAATTCAAGTTTAAAGTGACTTTTAATACTACTTTAACATTTTTTTCAAATTATTTGTAATAAATTATATTATAATATATATTACGATTTCTTGTCTTTAGGGGTGTATGGCTTATATTTATGTATTTGATTAATTAAAATAAGAATGCCTCACAAGACTTTGTCCGAATGATGCCTTATATGAGATTAAAAAGCAAACACCATAGTTGAATAATATCTTTAAAAAAACTATAGTGAATTGATTATTTTAATTTGATCGCAAATGTTAAAATAACCATTAAATTAATTATCTTGTGGGTTAGAAATATTTATCTCCATCGTACCCTTATTTCTTTATACATCAAATTAAAAATAAACAAAAAAATGTTAACTCATTCAAGAGTAATAAAAACTTTTGTCTAAATTAAATCCAATAAATTCATGCATTAAAAAAATTACATTCAATAAATCAAATTAATGTAGTCCGTAAATTTACAACCAAACATAATTTTTATAATAAATTTATTATCATCGATATTTACGCAATCACTCTATTAAAATATCAAGTGCTAATAGTCCTGAACACCGATCAGTTTAGATCGAAAAAAAAAGTCAAACAAACAGTAGAGCTTATTGACATATTGTTAAAAAAAAAGGTTAGCCCCTTAAAGCTCCAAATTAACTCAGGCACATATAATAATAAAAATTAAAAGAAAAACCTTATCCAAATAAACGACAATTTATGGTGTTTGTGGCCACGAACAAAATAGCCCTCCATTTTACGCTTCAAAATCCAAAAATCAAAATGTTAAAAATATACATATTACACAAAAGCACACACACACAACGCATGCCAGTGAGCAATATGTATATAAAGCTTAAATGAAAAAAGGAAAAAAAATGCAGAAAAATCCAACCCACAAAGAGGAAGAGGAAGGATAGAACCACAGCAACGGCCATGGCCGCCACCGCCTCCTTTCTCGCCTCAACTGGTGGCCTCTCCATGCACGGCTGGGCCTCAAAGCGCAGAGGAACCAGGGCGCCGCCCACGGTGGTAGCGATGGCTCAACAACAGCAGCAGCAGCAGCAACTGGAACTGGACCAGGAGGAACTGCAACAGCAGCAGCAGGACGCGGCGAGCGGCGCCATTCCGCAGCCGCCGCAGGGGCAGGCGGCCACGGTGCAGCCGCTGCCGCGGCAGCCGATGGCGAAGAGCAAGAACATGGGGAGGGAGTACGGGAGCCAGTGGCTGAGCTGCGTGACCCGGCATGTGAGGATCTACGCCGCCTACATCGACCCCGTCACGCACGCCTTCGACCAGTCGCAGATGGACAAGCTCACCCTCATCCTCGACCCCACCAACGAGTTCGTGTGGACGCCCGACACCTGCCAGAAGGTCTACTCCTACTTCCAGGAACTCGTCGACTACTACGAGGTAACTTTCATTACCAGATCTCATCAACAGAACGAACTTTTTACTATATTAGTTACTGTAACAAGGTTAACATGTTGAGAAGAAACAAAAGCACTTCGTAGATTAATATAAGATGCCGCAGCAGTTCGTATCGGCATGAACTTTTACGTGAAAAAATTAGAGCCTTGTTTAGAGTTGCAGGATGATTTGATTCCTTTTTTTTTTATCCTGTTTACAAAAGGGATCGGAGCTATCGGAGTACACGCTTCGTTTGATCGGTTCGGACGTTGAGCACTACATCCGCAAGTTGCTCTACGACGGGGAGATCAAGTACAATTTGAATGCCAGAGTCCTAAACTTCAGCATGGGGAAGCCCCGTGTAAAATTTAACAGCAACGAGATCCAAAACACACAGCCAAAGTAGAGTATAGATTGAACAATAACAAATAGGGGAAAAAACGGCGTCTTGCGAGGCATGTTTCTTCTGTATACAAGTTCTAATACTTGCACTTATTTGTACTCATGCAAATGAAGTCATAAATTTCATTCAAGAAATAATTGAAGTCCAATCCTGCTACTTGGAGCAAAGCGATATTTTGCATCAACAATAGAATACGACATCGCTCTATCAATCGTTTTTTTTTTCATGTGATTTTATAAGCACTATTATTTGAGGAACATTTTGTATACAACGTGCATCCAAATGAAAGGGCAATATACAAAACTGTGGATGCTGTAATTCAAGAGTTTATGTTCTCGCAGAATGAGCAAGATTGTGCAAGCCTCGTGATAAAATTAAGGCACATGGAAGAAAAATATGGCTTTTCACAGCTTCAATTTATTCCAACATCCAATACAACAAGAATGACTCATGGCAACAGGATTTTGTACGTTCTTATCTGAACATATACAAGCAACATAGATCATAGTCTCTTCCAGCTCAGATAAGGTGTGATGAAACTGTTCCTGTATCACATTGACAAAGAAAATTGCAAGTGATGTTAAAATAATTTACTATGTCAAATTGAGTGCCAAAATTGCATGATAGCCAAAATGCGAATAGGTATCGGGCACACATGTCCGATAAATAAAAAACGTTGGTTACTTTTAGTGAAGTGGCACGTTCAGAATGTGTTCCACAACTTAGCTAAAGCCAAAATTATGCATAATCCCATTGCAGATTATTCAAATATGTGCACAAGCACAATTCATGTGGAACTACTTTGACTACCACTTGCCAAGTTTAACACAAAAACCTGGCTACCTTCTATCTACTATAAACAAGAGTTCTAAAAGATTTTTTTTTTAAAGAGAAGTTCTAAAAGATCTTAAACGTCACATACCTCAGAAGATTCTGGTACCAAACAATACATGCTTTCAACCTATCTTCCTAGCAGCAAGGTGGGCAACGGAATCAGAAGAGGTAGATTGTATGTAATTTCGACCAGCTTTACAACTTCATCCCCCCACTTCTTCAACCTTGGGAGTCTTATGCTGTTAGATTACTCAAGTAAGATTTCTTTAGAGCAAGAGGAACAAGAAAATGTAGGTACACACAATTTACTAATAAAGAAAAAAATAATCACATCCACTCAATGAGAAATCCAAGTGGTGATTGCTACCTTACTTTTCTTGTGCTTGTGATTGTCTATGGAATCCTCATTACCTTCATGCTTTCTCTTCTGAAACAACAGTTTAGAATGAAAATTTATAAAGAATAATGGTCAAGTTTGAGTTGGAAACAAAATATAGAAAAACCTTGTCATGATGCTTCTTTGAGTGATCACCACCAGAATCTTGATGTCCACCTTTTTCTTTCTTTTTCTCTCTATCTTTCTCCTTACTCCGATCTTTGTGACGATGTTTGTGTTTCTTATGCTCCTTGTCCTTGTCCTTATCTTTGTCTTTGTGTTTTTTATGCTTCTTCTCCTTGTCTTTGGAATCTCCATTTGATTTCCCAGAAATAGTAGGTATTCCTTTATCTGCCTGTTGATACAGAAGAAGGTGTCACATATAAAAATAAGAAGACAACAGAAGTCAGTGTGAAATAGTTCTTACAGAAGGCAGATCAATGGGGGCTGTTTCTCGCAACTGAAATACTTGTCCTAATATGTCCATGTCAAAGGGTTGAATGTGAGCAGTAGTCTCTCTAAGGTAAGGAGGGTTCTGAAAAAGTTGATCTAGCTCCATTCCTTCTCCTTTTCGAATTTCAGTGTCACCCACAACATCATCAAGATAGTGTGTGTCTGCAATTGGCAAGGGTAGACTTCTTTTGCAAAAGAAATCATGATGCGCAGACAACTTGTAATGACTTAATAAATCAATCGCACCACTAAGCTCTCTTGGTCCTGAAATTTACAGGATAACTTTCACCACTGAAACTTTCAACAAGAATCATGTTCATAACCAATTAATAAAACCTCAAAGGTACAAAGTTCACTAATCCTAAACAATTTCAAGGTCAATGCCTATTGATTGCCAATAATAGACAAAGCATTCATTTGGTCATGCCGATTAAAATCCTTGCATCTCTCCATGATCATTCCCAGTTTCCCACATATCCCAACAAAAGACATCTGACTATGGTAACAAGAAGAATCACGAAGGGACTCCCAGAATTTAATCATATTTAAGAATACAACAACAACAACAACAAAGCCTTATCCCACTAGGTGGGGTCGGCTACATGGATCATACGACGCATTCGTTGATCCATGTTCATGAGATTCGACGGGATTTTACGCTGGCTGTCGGGGCCTAACACAACCCTCCTCCTTTATCCGGGCTTGGGACCGGCTATAAAACATACACTGAAAATAATTGTAAATTAG
Organism: Pontederia crassipes; assembly: GCA_030549335.1. Taxonomy (NCBI): domain Eukaryota; kingdom Viridiplantae; phylum Streptophyta; class Magnoliopsida; order Commelinales; family Pontederiaceae; genus Pontederia; species Pontederia crassipes. Next base: position 62,286,196 of record CM060196.1, on the reverse strand, counting down.
CCATTAAACAACAATAAATGCAACATATATCCATAAGCTCATTTATTCAGTTCATTAATACATCAAACATTGTTTTAAGTATCAATAACAGAGCCCATTTAAAGTTTGCTGCACAACATATGATAACTAAAAAGATGCAAGGACACAACTACAAAATCAAAGATATACTAAGCAGGAATGGCATGAAGTTCAATCACAACAGCCAGCTTGATATTAAGCACATATGATAATTAAAAAGATGCAAGGACACAGCTACAAATATTAAAAATATATCTAAGCAGGAATGGCATGAGATTCAATCACAGTAGCCAGCTTGATGCTAAAAGCATAGTGTGCTTCATTAAACTAGAAACAATTGACATCTAATCTGGAAATGGCTTATAATGAAAAAATTGAATTCTTGCTGCACTGTTTTGGATTCAACTGGAAGCCAGAATTTACCTCCAGATCAAAACTGGGTTGTTTGTGCAACCAATGATAATCACATCCAAAGCTGACGATGCGTAATACAACTAGATTAATCATATTTAAGAATAAATATTCTAAAAAATATTTGAGATTCGTTTCAAAAAAAAATATTTGAGATGGAGAATTCAAGTCTATCAGATACAACATTTAATTAGAAAATCCCTGAAAAATGCAAATTTGTGACAGATTAGTTAATAGACTTGACTTGTTAATACAATCAGTTCAAATCATCTCGTTATCCAACAAATAACCTGCACTAAATAATTAGATCAATTATATATCATGTGATGACAACCAAATTCCTAATCCACACAACCTTGAATACGTACTCTGCTGAGTTTTAAAAAGACAGAAAAAGCATACGTATCATGATTCAACTTTGTCCAAAGGACGCACTGAAATATCATCTTGAAAGAAAATACATGTTATTGAATGCTTTGGCATACCCTAACACAGATTCATCCTTCTATGAGCATAGAACTCCAGAGGTTAGTACTTCCATTATAATTTCTCTTGATAGGTTTTATCTTAAAAAAAGAAGTATGATATTAAGATGAGACATACATGTAGGGATCTACTTCATTGCGGTTGCTGGCACATCGTACGCTCTAGAAAGACAGATAAGGCAGGTCATAATTTTTTTAGTGGGTAAAGGATGAATGTCTTTTGACAAAGTTATCTCACTAAAGAAGAACCTAATCAATTCTGAACTAATAATCCTCCAAGATGACACTGAATGCACATAAAGGCATTTCACAAAGTTAATATTGTGGATAGCGGTTTGACTAAAAAAATAATGGTTTGCCCAATGGATAGAAATTAGATATTAACATATATCGATCTAATTATAAAATAAAACTATTTGATAAATATGGTGATTTAAATAATTGATAATTATACAATGACATAAAGAGATATAAAGATCTAATTTATTTAATATATACATGACTTTTTTATTATAACATAATAATTAATTTAGGTTATTTTCAAATAATACAGTATATTTTAAAAATATCATTTTATTATGGGCATGAAGAAACGTATTATTTATTTTGATATTTTATATTCCTTCTAAAAGAATATCTTTTTATGTTGATAAGTATGATTAGAGGTGTGAAATATTAGAAATTAAAAAATGATAGGCAAAGTTTACAAATTTACTAGAAATTATTATGAATAAAACTACAAAAGGAACTGGGAATACAAAGCATATATAATGTGAAGCCTCTAAACTCTACAAACTAGTAACCTATACTGTTTTGTCCTGTAACCTCTAAACTCTAATATTCAAGAATGTTTACGAAACCCTCAGAGTTTTCACCAGGTCAAAATTCTATCCGCTATATGAAACTCACATTTTTTCAACATACAAACAGAAACATAATCCCAATCATCTAGCACATTAACCGGCATGAGATAAACCAAAAGGATAATGTTACAATAACCTAAGGGCGAAGTTGATTGAGGCGAATGAAAGGAAATGTAACAAAAGGGGAAAAAACCAACCCCAAATTGAATTTGCACAAACAAAGGGGTTATGGTGGCGAATGGGGAAGATTTTTCTTCCCCTTCTTTGTCTTAATCCAACTACAGTGTAAATATTCATTGCCAAGCTAACTTGATCATCTGCCACATAAGAGACATTAGAAAGAAAAATGCAAGACATGTAATTTCATTCACCTCTTCCAAACTTCTTGCTTTCAGGGTCCATCCTATCAGACATCAGATATTAACAACAAGTGCATTTCTCCATATGATCTGTAACAACCAAAAGAATCTATTGTCAAATATAATTTTCTTAAATTTCAACAAGCTGATGCAATATGCAATATCAGAATATGCAGATAATAATGCAACGATGTGTATTTTATGACCAAAGGAAAGAATAAATGGATGAGATTAATCAACTTGCTCGCTCCTGAGATACGCTTGCGACAAAATATTCACTAACACAACTATTCCCCAATAGTGATATATTGCAATCACTAACCAAAGAGTCCTACATCTTACATTTTTGGATAATATACAAGAGCCTTGGCCCATATTTATTCTGACATCCAAAGACATCAGCCATCATCGCATCAACTTCAAGTTAGACAACCGGGACAAACTGCCTAATAATTGTGGTGCGCAAGCACCATGCACACAACCAAGTAGTATTAGCAAAACCCAAGAAGAATGATTAGATATCTCAGGAAAAGATAATCACTTCCTGATCCAATGCATATCCAGTGTCACTACATACATTAAAGGTCGTATTCAACAGTAAATAAGACATCTATTCTCAATGCTTGTGGCTTTACCCAGTTCGAGAACTACCATTATAACCCTGAAAGAAAATATGAAATAAAATCAATTATCTCATGTTTTTTCTTATTCTAAGATGGAAATATCAAATACTAGTGGTGACGTTCAGCAATTTACCTAGTGGCGTCACATGTAAAGATGAGACTTTTAAAAGATGAAAATGGCAAGGAATACTTGCAGTGACATAAAGTCTAAATACAAACACAGAATATGTGTAAATCCATAGGACGCAATATATCATATTTCAAAACTTGCTCCCCACGACCATTCATTCCATTTATACTCCAAGCTCAATTGATGTGATACATACTCTTGATCGTTAAAAAACTCGTTGAATGAAGAGAGGTGGATCTCCTTCTAGATGTGAGGGAGGAAATCAATAAAAGCCACATAAAGCAGACACAATATTTGCTCAGTGCCCTCAACAACTCTTGTTTAGAACATTAACTCTGTTGCTTCAGACAACAAGAATGCAGCACCGTAGTGATTCGAGTACAAAGAAAGAGGTGCACTCCCAAAGTTTATTGGGGAATATCCAATAGTGGCTGACACATTGACCAAAGTCTTTTCCAGGTTTCGTCACCAAAGATAGTAAGTACGAATTTGACAGCATTCTTGCGTGCAACTGCACAACAGGATCCCTTTTTTTGAGGGGTACAACAGAGTTTATTGATTAGAAACTCAATTACATTCCCTTATGATTGACTCCGATCACAACTTATACAATATAAAAATAATAAAGCAAACATTATAATATACTACAATTGACTTGAAATTTTTAACAAGTCCAAACAGCATACTTACAACAGATAGCATAGTATCTGTTCGCTCTCAGATAAAAGAAAGAAACTACAATGCTACTTAATCGCCCTTCTAAGTAAACAAAACAAAAGAAGAAGAAGAAAAATCAATCAACCTGATAAAGAAACACTGGAGAAAAATCAATCAACCTGATAAAGACGCGAAATTTTACCCTGCACCCAAATGCAACAGCGACAACAGATCGCGAACACGCAATCTGCCAAGGAAGATAAAGACCACGAACATATTTCAAGGTCATTTTCAATGATGGCACAACCATATTTGCATTAAAGACGCACCTGATTAAATTAGATCCTCAGACACCCTCTACCCCCTTTATACACACTACAACGAGCTCGAAGAAACTTCGCAAGGGGCAAATGTAAGTAAAAAATGTATAGGAGGAAACCAGACGAACAGAGGGAACTTTATGCGGTTACAGCGAGCCACCGACGTCTAGAAAAGGAGAAACAAGGCAAAGAGGAGGAGACGATCGCCGGAGCGGTAGAAGAAAGACGGGATCTTTCCGCGGTAACGGCCAGGCGCCGGTGTACGGAAACGGACGAACGGAGGTCAAACTTGGGTGGCGGCGTCGGCGGCGACGACTTCGCCGGCGAAGTCAAAGAGGAGGAGGCGGTCGCCGGAGCAGGAGAGGTAAAAGGAGGAGACTTGTAGGGAGGGCATTAGGGTTGTGATCTCGATCTTGATGGCTCTACCTTTTAACAAAGTGGCTTATTTGTAGCGTGTGAGTCCTATATAGGGAGCTATCCGCTCCTCAGTAGTCGCGACGTGAGCATTATTATTATTATTATTATTATTATTATTATTATTATTATTATTATTATTATTATTATTATTATTATTATTATTATTATTATTATTATTATTATTATTATTATTAAATGTAAAAAATAAATAAAGAATGCAATTTGAATCCTTTTCATTTCTAAAAGATAATTGACAAGCAGAATAAATAAATAAATAATATTTTCCTTTATAAAAATGAATTACTTCAGAAATTAAAAATTATTTAAATAATAATAATTTAATTTTGATAATTATCATTCAATTATATATTATATATTTTCATAGGATTTAGGACTAGTTATTATTAAAAGGAGTGGACTTTACATAATCTACTAAAATACACTGAAACTGATGTTAGTTAAAAATAAAACGATCCAGAATCATTAATTTTTAATTAAATGGACAACCGTATAATTTTAGTTATTTTTTACTAAAGATAATAGTTGCATTCAGATCTTGTTTCTAATTATAAAGCTAATGCATTTTGTAAGCTATTGCGTATTGTTCCCAAGTTGATAGTTTATATCAATGTTATAATTTCCTTTGCTCTAATATGCATGCACAATAATGACTCTTTAGAGCTTTTTCTCTTATAGTACGTTGTTTTTCTTCAATACAAAAAAAAAAAATAAATCCTTTTTGGTAGATAAATCTTTGTTCGCTTCTCTTTCAAATTGATTTTTTTTTACCGAAATTTCTAGGAATAAAGATTTCCTGAATTCATAATCGAAAAAACTTTCTAAAACATGGTTTGGAGTTGCAAGTAATGTATTTTAAGATCCCAATTTCATTGTCCATATTATTAAATTTAAAATTTTCTCCAAGATCCAAATCAATATAGGATCCAAAGGGTACACAATGGTAATAAAGTTGATGACTTGGACATAAATAATTACTAGAAGTAATAAGAAATCTTTAGTTTTGTTAAAGGAAAAAAGGTTCGTTTTTCGTCTTTAATAAACTCAAAATATTTTGCTCATATTTCTACATATTTAAAAAAATAAAAGTTTTTTCCTGAATAATATGTTAAGTTACTATTATCTAAACTAACTAACTATATATCATAAGAAATCTTTACTATAAACGAAAAGGAAAGAAAAGTACATTTGCAGTTGCAAATTTACTACAAATGAATTTGAGATCTGATTTCTTCAATCTCAGTTGCTAGCAACTATTAGTGGTTCTTTCAACTCATTAGTCATTAGACATTTTTTCGGTAGAAAAGGTGACCAAAAGCATGGAGATTATACATACTACAAGAAAATGACCAATTTGCGACGGACATTTTTCGAAGAAAATAAATTCTTCTCATTTATTGGTGGCAATTGCGACGGATATGAAACTCCTTCCGAATTATTGAAGGTCAAAACGTCCTTTCTTACTACGGACGAAAAATCTCCGTTGATAAATTATCGATGGGTATAGCCTTCGAAATTACCCAAGGAATTAGATCGGTCAGTAATTTCGAAAGAAATATCCGTCGGTAATTATATTTATAATAATATATATGTAATATAATATAAGTATATATTTAGTATTTTATTATCAAATTATTATTTTATTTACCGAAGGATAGTACCTTTAAGATTATTGAAGAATTTAACGTTCATCGATAATTTTGAAGGATATTAAGAATAATGCCTTCGCAATTGCCGAAGAATTAACATCCGATTACCGAAGGGATAACGCCTTCGCAATTACCGAAGGATATTAAGCATTATCCTTCAATAATTAAAATAGCATCATTCATTATCAATATATATATTATTAAACATTAGTAACAGTATATATATTGATATTAAGTATATGTGTTAATATATATGATTACAATCATTAGTAATATTATGTTATATTTATATTTATAAAAATGGAAGAAAGATATCTGTTATATTATTAACATTAATAATATATTTATTATTTTACTTACCGAAGGATAACACCTTCGAAAATTATCGAAGGATTAGCATCCGTCGATAATTTCGAAGAACATTACCATCGGTAAATACCGACGGATAATGCCTTCGGTCGAAGGCATTATCCTTCGGTAATTAAAATAATATCATTTATTATTAATATATATATTATTATAAAAGATTAGTAATAGTATACATATTGATATTAATTATATGTATTAATATATATGATTATAATCATTAGTAATATTATGTTATATTATTAATATTAATAATATATTATTATTTTATTTACCGAAGAATAATGCTTTCGAAATTACCGAAGGATTAGCATCCGTCAATAATTGCGTTCGGTAATTTCGAAAGATATTACTCATCGATCGCTACCGAAGGATAATGCTTTCGAAATTACCGAAGGATTAACATCCGTCGATAATTTTGAAAGTATTATACTTCGGTAATTAAAATAGTATCATTTATTATCAATATATATATATATATTATTAAACATTAGTAATAGTATACATATTGATATTAATTATATGTATTAATATATATGATTACAATCATTAGTAATATTATGTTATATTATAAATATTTTATAAAAATGAAAGAGAGATTGTGTTATATTATCAACATTAATAATATATTATTATTTTATTTATCGAAGGATCAAGCCTTCAAAATTACAGAAGGATTAGCATCCGTCGATAATTTCGAAGGACATTACCCGTCGGTAACTACCGAAGGATAATGCCTTCGAAATTATCGAAGGATTAAAATCCATCGGTAATTTTGAAGGCAATATCCTTCGGTAATTAAATTAGTATCATTTATTATCAATATTATTAATAATTTTATTCAAATTTCTATTACTTCTATAAATTTTATGATTATTAATGTTTTTAGTCGTATATGTTAATATATATTATTATTATGTTTAATAAAAAAATTTCTTATATAAACAATGATAAAACTAATATTATTTTATTTACTGATGGGTACTGCCTTCAGAATTACCGATGGATGTCAAATCCTTCACTAATTCTAAAAGATATACCCGTCGTCAACTCAAATATTTTCCCACCCAATTTTTCCTCCTACACCCTCTCCTTCCCACGTCCCCTTTCTCCCCATATTTTCCACCCACCTCCTACTCCACCTTCTAGTTCTCCTCCCTCTCTTTCTCTCCTCCTCTCCATCTCTCTCCCACCACCACGACGCGCGACGACACCGGCGATGGGTGGTGACGATTCCGACCACTCTCCTCCACTCCCTCTCCATGTCCCTCTCACTCGACTCCAACAAACATTGCGGCCGAATCCCACGCAAAGGCTGCCAAATCTGGCCACAAGCATAGAATCCGGGCGCAGGCTGTCGGATCCAGGTGCGAGCGGTCGGATCCGACGCGAGGGCCATCGATCCGGCCGCAGGCACCGGATCCGGCTCACAGGCCTGGATCGGCCGTCCGCGTCCGGATCGACATCCCGCGCGCCGAATTCGATTGTGCTGGATCTGGCGCATGGGCGGCTAGAACCAGCACGCGGGCGTTTGGAACGGCGCTTGGGCGGCCGGATCCAACACGTGGGCGGTCGGATCTGGAGCCCGGGCGGCCATAACGAGAGGGCGGGCGGTCGAATCCGGAGTATGAGCAGCCGAATCCGGAGCGCGAGCAGCCGGATCCGGCGCGTGGATGGCCGATCGCGTCCATGGCCTACTCTCCTTCCCCATTCTCCTACCTCCTCTTTCTGTATCTAGATTCCAGTAGCCTGCTCCGGATCGACTGCAGCCGATCCAGCAACAGACGGCCTATTTTTTCATTTTTTTAAAACATTATGACGAATGTATCCGTCGCACTTCCCCGGTGGTGCGACGGACGTATCCGTCGCACTCCACTAGTGGTATGACGAGAGAACGCCCACCGAAGCTTACACCCGTCGAAGGTTTCAACGGGTATCCTCCCGTTGGAACTCTCGACGGGTTCCCCATCGAAATTCGTGAAAACTTGTGAAGGGGACACTCCTTCCTCCAACCTCGGCCGGCACCGGCATCCGGATTAGGAGCTTCCGACAGCGGAATCCGTCGGAAGTCTCGAAGGATGACTTTTCCTTCGGAACTTTTGACAGATTTTAGCCTTCAAAAATTTCGAAAGTCATTTTTCCGTTGCAGACATCCGTCAAAATTTTCGAAGGGCCATTTGAGGGTTGTCGATAATTCTTTCCAACGGCAAAATTTTCAACAAATCACTATCCGTCGCAAAGGCATATTTGCGACGGATTTAGAAGGTTTTGTCGCAATATTCTTGTAGCGACAATCACTACTAGAAAAACGTTGATTACCGACGGTCCGGACCGTCGGTAATTAGCCCAAAAATCGTCGATAACGCAATTACCGACGATTTTTCAGTCAAAATTGATCCGTCGAAAAAACGCTCATCGCAAATCGATTTGCGACGGTTGAAAAAAATTTGTCAAAAATATCGACAGTCAGAACCGTCGGAAAAGTCCCCGGTGGTTTGAAACGTCGAAATTTCTGACGGTTGCAACCGCCGAAAAAGGCCGACGGTTCGAAATGTCAAAATTTCTGACGGTTGCAACCGTCGAAAAAGGCTAGCGGTTCGAACCGTCGCAACTGTTGAAACTTTCGACGGTCGTCGCAACCGTCGATCTTTCGACGGTCGTCGCAACCGTCGCAAATAATTTTTTAAATATAAAAAAATTAGCGACTGGATTGGGCCGCGGCCAAATCCGACCGCCCGCAAGCCGGTCCGACGCCAACGCGGGAGAGGAAGAAGCAGACGTCGGCACAATTTCCTTCTTGGCCGGCGCGGAAGAGGGTCGCCGGTGCGGGAGAGGGTCGCCGGCGTCCGGTGCGGGAGAGGGAGGCCAGCGCGGGAGGGTCGCAGGAGAGGGACGACCAGTGCTCGCAGGCCGGGAGAGAGAGAGGAGAGGAGGATGAATTATATATAAGGGGAAAAGATGAGAGAAAGCGGGAAAATGGAAAAAAAAGCGGGATAACGAAATTTTAATTACCGACGGCTTCAGCCGTCGAAAACGTAAATATTAACTATTTTTATAATTACCGACGGTTGTAACAATCGAAAATATATTTAGTTATATATAATATTTATTTTTTATGTTACCGACGGTCAAAACCGTCGGTAATTACGACGGTTTGGACCGTCGCTAGTTATATTAAGAAAATACTCTTTACATGATATTATTATACATTTACCGATGGTTACGACCTTCAGAAATTGCGGCGGATTTTGCGACGGATGGATATCCGTCAGAAATATCGACGTTCTTAATCGTCCAAAAACTAAATAATAATATAAAAATATATATAATTTAATTTTTTATTTCCAACCGTCGAAAAATCCGTCGAAAAAATTAAATAATAATATAACAAATTACAAAATTTATTTTTTTATTTTCGACGATCGTGACCGTCGGAAAATCTGTCGGAAAAATTAAATAATAATACAAAAATATTTTTTTTCATTTCTGACGATCGTATTCGTCGGAAAATCCGTCGGAAATTGCGACGGTTGGATATCCGTCGGAAATATCAACGTTCCTGATCGTCGAAAAATTAAATAATAATATAAATCATTTTCGACGGTCATAACCGTCGAAAACGAAATCGTCGAAAAATTCGTCGCAATTTGCGATGGATTTCAAACCGTCGAAAATTATCCGTCGGAAAATCGTGATTTTCTTGTAGTGAATCTATAATAAAAAGACATGATACTTCATAAGTAATATAATACTTTAGTAATAAAACAGTAATTCAATGACTCATGTTTTAGAATTGTTTATTCTGGGTATTTGTTAAAATAAATTAATAGTTGGAGAGGTAGATAGAACCGAGAAAAGTTGTATTTAGTGAAATTTAATCATTTATTTTCCGATTCATCATAATTTCTTCAGTGAAGAGCAGTCCAGTCCAGAACTGTGCCTAATTGATCACAGGATGCATTTGAAGAGTTTTCCGTATTCATATTTATCAAATAGAGTACTTGCACGTCCATTTGATTCATAAGTTACAATTCCATGGAGCAGCATTAGTTATACATAAAGTTCGATATTCCAGTTCCATCAACGCGCAAAAAACAGTCTTCGCCATTGGGGAAGAAGTAATTGAGAACCTATTCGTCTCAAATCTATCTATCCATACAGGAGAAGCAGAGAGAGAAGCGCGCTGCATGCATGGCTCAATTAGTAGACGTAGCCCTTCACAAACATCCCCTTCCTGGCCTCCTCGGACTCGCCTTCGCCGGTGTACTTCCCCAGCTGGGCTTCGGAGTTGGCCTTGGCACGAACCAGGAGCGCATCCTGCGCCGCCTTCACGTTCTCGGGCCTGCCTCCCCAGGTCTTCAGGCAGGTGTTCTGCAGGGCCCTCGCGTACGAGAAGGAGACGTGCCACGGGTTGGGCTTCTGGTTCATGGCGTTCAGGTTCAAGGTCGCCTCCACCTCCGATTGCCCGCCGGACAGGAACTATGTGCAGTTGAATCATATATATCGTTAAGTCGGAAGCAACAACTCAAGAATAGGCTTTAAGGTAAGATTGCAGGATCTGTCTAAGAGAGCGGAGGGCACTTGCCATGATTCCAGGGACGGCAGGGGGGATCCTGCGGTGGAGGAGCTTGAGGGTGTAGTCCGCGACCACCTCCGGCGGGACCCGCTCCTTGCACTCCGCTCCGGGGGTGACCATGCTGGGCTTGAGGAGGATGCCCTCGAACATGACGTTGTTCTCGGCGAGGTAGAAGAACACTTCCGCCCACACCTTCTGCGCCACCTCGAAGGTGCGGTCGATGCCGTGCTCGCCGTCGAGGAGGATCTCCGGCTCCACGATGGGGACAAGACCATTGTCCTTTGCATAGAAAAGGGAATTTTTATCAGACTTCCATGTAGAGTAAACGCAGAACCTCCACTACGGGATCATTACCTGTGAAATGGCAGCATAGCGAGCCAGACCCCATGCAGCTTCCTTCACCGCAAGAGCAGAGGGGCCATTCGGGATGCTCACCACAGTCCGCCTGCACACGACGAGATAATTTAGTGATGTCTCTGCATTCAGGTGCCAGCGAGATGGCGATGCAGGAAGGCTTCCTACCATTTGGCAAAGCGAGCACCCTGCTGGTAGTAGGCGGCAGAGCGCGAGGCGAGCCCGTCAAGACCCTGGCACCAGGACTCGTTGTTGGAGCCGGCAAGCGGCACAAGACCCTGTTCTCGGCGATCGAAGAGTCGTTTTTTATCAGTGGAAAAATCCAAGAAAAATGCAAATATTGAAACTAGATATTGATCTCACAGCGGTTCATCCAACTCACTCACCTTGTCCACCTTGATTCCTGGCACAATGTTCTGGGAGGTGAGGACATCAACAATCTTCTGGCCGTCGATGGTCGACTGGTAAAGGGTCTCCTCGAAGAGGATCGCGCCGGAGACGTAGTTGCCCAGGCCGGGAGCGGTGACAAGCAGCGTGCGGTAGGCCTGGCGGTTGGCCTCGGTGTTCTCGAGGCCGATCGAGGCGAGCCTCTTACCGCACGTCGCGTTGGACTCGTCCATGGCGAGGATTCCACGCCCAGGGGACGCGATGGTTTTCTACAAAGTAGCACAGGCTCGAACGTCAGCATACCTGCAAGGTCCTAGCGAAACAAGCTATACCCGTTACACGTAGCAGGTGCCGCACTGATGGAAGCGCTTACCGCAGTCTTGACGAGCTCGTCAGCGTAGGAAGCGCGAACGGCGAGGGAGGCGGGGGCCGGGTGCGAGCGGACGGCGACGGCGGTCGACGGCTGTCGCAACCCCTGGCCCTTCACCCACTCGGACTTGTCGATGACCGGGGAGGACTTGAGCAGAGATGCTGATGCCATTGGAGCCCGAACAAAGAGACGAGATCTCTAGTGGTTCTGGGATCTGCTCTTTGAGCTCTCCGGCAGGGAAACCTCCCAAGGCACAGGCAATGGCTCTCGCTGGCGCTCCTCCGCCAAGTTTTATAACGTGACGAGATGGGCCGTTTGAGGATGAGATGAACGAGCCAATGGGATGACGCCACATATGCGAGCGAATCCTATGTGGCATGCGACAGACGCATACGTGGACGAATGTGCAGGAGGAGAGCAATCAGCTTTGCAGTGATCCCTGTTAGATCTTAGAATGTGTGGATCCAATTGTTGAGTTGGATGTAGCACAACTAATACCAGCTTATCATCTTGCTCGTGGCAAGTAGCACCGTGATCACTATTCTTATTATCACATTATTAATGTCAATCCAAATAGGCGATTAAAGGAGATTTTTCACGGGGTGGAGTTTCTCCTCCCTTGCATAAGGTTTCGAATTTGAGTCATATAAAAAAAATTTATTATAAGTCTCGCCACTGTCAGATACACTACTTGGGACGACCAAATCAAATTGATTGAGCTCGATGGTGGACCGACTTCTAATTTGCGATAAATTGCACATAATTGTGAGTGTAAGTTGGACCGTTGGTACCGCTTCTCAGACATTTTGGGCTGGCTTAAAACAAAGAGATTTTTCTTTTTTTGACTTTATTAAAGATAAATAAAAAAAGGTTAGGTTAGTAAGAATGATACAATAAGTTTGGAGAATCAAATCTAGAAATTAAGGAGTAAATTTCTATTACAGCTTTAAAATGGTATAAATTTCTATTTCCGACTTAAAAATGGATGCAAATACTATTACATCTTACAATCGTATATCCCACTTGATTATATAAATCCAAATATGTACCAAAATTTCAAGAATTCGATATCATGCATATATAAATTATTTTCAGGATAGTATCTTAATTTTCACTCGAGCACCCAAAAACTAACAAAAAATACTACAAAATCAAGAATTAAGGAGTAAATTTCAACAATAGACATTCAATTTAAGATTATTTTCAATATCTAACATTATAATCATCGAGCTTTATAAGTATTTCAACCATAATCATCGTAATTGATTATTACTCATTTTCATAATTTAATAATATTAATTATTATAGAATTATATATTCATGTCGGGTCGGCGCAAGTGCCTTCATATTTTTATTTATTTAATATTGTAAGTTTTTTATAATGACTATGACTATAATTTTTAAAAGTTAAATAACCATGTGTTACAATTTAAAAAAAATGAATGAACGAGTAGGAGAGTGAAAAATGTTAATGTGGTTTTTTTCTTAAATCTAACGTGGAGGAAAAAGAAAATGTTGTTGTCATGTCACATAGGCATCAAGCGCTACATCGATCAGCAGTGGGTAATAATATGTGACGATGATCAAAATATTTCTAAAATTCGACAATCATAATGTTACAGAGTTGAATTAGATGATCATATTGAGAATTTCTCTTATGTTGAATTATCCTTAAACTTAGATTGAGAAGAGCACATTATTGATCACGTTGATACTAATTTTAGGCATTCCTTGTTTACATCATTAAAATGCAACAGACTTCAAATCGTTTTACCATAGAAAGTTCTCGTTCAGCAGATGTCTCTTCTTCTATTGGTATCTTATATGGTTTCTTAAGAAAACATAATTTTCTTGTGGCAAGTTTAAAGTAGAAAATATGGACATTTAATTGCAATGAAAAATTTTTCAATGATAATATCTATCCTAATAATAACACTTTCAGAGTTTTGAGTATATATTGTCTTTTTATTGAAACTTATGTCCGAGTTTGAATATGCATTCTATATTTTTCTTATTGACTCTTAAAGTCATTTACAACGTGAACAGTCGCCCGTTGGTATTTTCTGATTGTAGTGATCTTGCGAGTCACCATTCCATGGTAGGACGTGGTTGGACGCCGAGTGATGAAGACTGAAGAGGTCTCCAATGGACGGCTCGCATTCGACCTTGTGATTTGGAGTCAATTTCTGCTCTTGGAAGTACACTTATGAGGCTGAGGCGAACTAATAATTTCCCTTTGCACAACATCTCACCAAATGTGTTCCTCAGATCTTTTTGAGCTGCTTGTGAAAGCCATGCGATTCAGGATGAGACAACTTACTGGGGGCTCTCGACCTCACGGCTAGAGAGCTGCCAAGTGATTGAAAATAATATGTACAATGGTTGGGGGATGGTGGATCTCTCGGTGGTGACGACAAATGAGAGATGGCTAAGTTCAAGGCCCCCTGAGGTTAGTGAGGCATGCAGGAAACTTTCCAGGGCCAATCACACACTCCCCATTCTTGCTCCACCTCAGGTCGCATCCAGACATGGAAGAAACAAGAAAGTGATATATTTTGCGTGCATCCACATAAACAGGTTCAGAGATTTGTTACCATCCAAGGGAGGAGAATCACACTTGCATGTTCAGAGCATGTCATGTATTTGAGAGTGCGATGACTTTGGGAACAACACACAAAAGCTCAAGAACAGAGAGCCAGGAGAAAAAAAAAAAGAAAATAAGAGCTGTGCAAAGATAACTGAAAACTGTATGTACATTTGTAAAGAAGTATTCAAGTTGTCAAGCAGCCAAAACTTTGCAAACCAAATGCATTTCCAAAACCGAATGCAAATGTTGCAGTGGCATGCTCCAGTATCATCTCATGTCCAGCTGCAATTAGGGAAATCTTGGCAACTTTCATAGATGTATGCTTTCAGGAAAAACAGCCTCTAGTAGGCTGTCACGGTGCAATTCTCTTATTGTATGTTGTGTTCGATATGGAATCAACCAGCTCGAAATCAGTCAACAATTTTCTTTTTTTTTTTTTTGGCTGAACAAAAAGGGGTGCAACATGAGTCCGGGTGTCAGAAATGCAGCATACGTTGAAACTGATATTTGGTACTGCCCAAACTACACAAGGCCATTGAGTAGTAATTCACATTTTACTATGAAGGGGCTAAATGTCTAGAGCAAGTGAAAAAAAGAGTAGGCTTTGCCTGTATGCCTCTTTAGAGTTAAACACTGTCCATCACAAAGATCAGTCAAAATTGAAGCAAAAACTGCATATGCAAAGGATACAAAATAAAGTCATATATTTCTCTGCTCGGGTAAAAGAGTGCTAATGATTCGAGGACTACTTCAGGTAAGTAGAAGACACCCATAGAAGTACATAGCTCAACAGAGAAGTGCTCACTTCTAAGCTCCTGGGACCCTTGAGCAAAGGCGGAATTACAGAGACCATCAGAAAGGTGCCCAGCAACCATGATGCAAAGAACGATCCAAAGCTGGAGAACCACAAATTTAACATAAAAAAGATGGATTGCAACGATAAATAGATATGCAGCATATCAAGGCCAGAAGTGACATATCAGCTACAATACAAGGATAGAAATATTGACATCCTTGTCATCTCACTAGATTAAGGGTCTACTTGGCTAAACTTATAAGTCAGTCTTATAAGTAATTTTGAAATTTTCTTCATGTTTGGTAACTGAAAAAAA
Source organism: Pontederia crassipes (assembly GCA_030549335.1). NCBI lineage: Eukaryota > Viridiplantae > Streptophyta > Magnoliopsida > Commelinales > Pontederiaceae > Pontederia > Pontederia crassipes. The sequence goes on along the minus strand of CM060196.1, from coordinate 62,270,494 downwards.
AAAGTTGATAAGCACTTATTTTACCTGTTTATAAGTAAAAAAAAAATAAGCTGGGGGACTCCAGCTTATATTGTATGAGAAGAAAAAGTTGATCATTTTGAATAATGAATGTACTATTTTGCCCTTAGAATATACATAACTTTTATTCACATTTTTTTTAGGAGAATTCACATATTTTTTCCATTATAATATTAAGGACTTTTTTATCAATTGACTAAAATAATAACTTATTAGTTTTTTTATTATCACACACGTAAATGCTTATTTTTTAAAATCAGCTTCAGTCATATCAACAGGTCAACTTACAACAACAACAACAGAGCCTTATCCCACTAGGTGAGATCGGCTGAAGCTATTTTATATCAGCTATTTTATATCAACAGTTCAACTTATCAGCTATTTTATATCAGCTAAGCCAAACGAACCCTAAGCTTAGCTGATATAAAATAGCTGATAAGTTGAAGTGATGATAAGTAATTTAATGGCTGAAGCTGATCTTAAAAAATAAGCAATTACTTGTTTGGCAATAAAAAAACATATAAGTTATTATTTTGGTCAAATGATAAAAAAGTTCTTAATATTATTATAGATGAAATATATGAAGAAAGTTATATATATTATAAGGACAAAATAGTACATTTATTCATCAAACTTGTCAACTTTTTTTCACACAAAATAAGCTGGGGTCCCCCAGCTTATTTTTTTTATTTATAAGCAGCTAAAATAAGTGTTTATCAGCTCTTTTTCTCAGTTACCAAACATGGAGATATCTTCAAAATTGCTTATAAGCTTAAAATGACTTATAAGCTTAGCCAAACATGTCCTAAGTTCCTCCAAAGCATTGATACATCAAATGTTGTTTGTTTGGTTTAAGGAGAGGGGTTTATTCCATATTATTCTGCCAAACAAGATAAAAAAAACTTTTAAAAAGTGAAGGGTAAACTTGTCAAAAAAAGTTAACCTCATGAATAGTGCAATAGTTAGAGAAGTTATTCCATTAGAAAGGCAGAATACTCTATTCTTGGCCCAAACTTTTAAAAAGTAACTAATTCATCAGAATATTATTCTTATTCCAAGAACAATTATTTATGGACCAAAAAGCACCTGGCACATATAAGAAACATGCATTCTGGAGACTAGATGCAAAGACTTCCAATAAGGCGCATATCAAATAACAACATAGCATAGGCCACATAATATGCACAAACAAGACGTACAAGGCTAGAAGCATACCCATACAGGAGTGCTCGGATCCAACTCTTAAGCCTGTCATGAATGAAGTATATTGAAAGTATAAGCGAGATGGCCACTTGCAGTGTTGGTCCTTCTTCCGTTGGAAACAACACTGTTAGAACTCCGAGCACTATAAATGCAATGGCAGTTTTTAAGATGACTTTCATTGCTGGAGTTTCAAATCTGCTAGCAACTGCCTTTACAACTTTTGACTGAGTAACATCTCTTACTTTCTTCTTTAGATCTATTTTGGGATTCTTCCTATCATAAAAGCTCTGCATGATTATTTTGGTATGAGCTGATTCAATTGCATCTATACTTGGTTGATGTCCAGCATATTTGTTTACTAAGAAATTTCTGGCAGACTGAATCTCATCTACAGAAGCTTCCTTGCTTATTCCAAGTCGTTGATAGGGGTCCTTCACATGAATCCTGGGAAAGATAGCTGCAACAGGAGTTTTGAAAATATGACTGAAAACATATAGTTTTATTTTTTCAGTATTATTAAAGGAGAGCAATGTCTAATACAACATTGCAAGTAGAAACTAAAGACTGGTAACAGCTCCTGGAAAAAATCGCAGGTGCATTATGTGAAATTTGAATCCTGATATAGTGTCAACCAAAGCTTGGAAACCACTACCAAGAGTTGGTGGGTGACTGAAATATTTAGTAGCCCAGTTATAATTAGAACACGAGCAAACAGAGATATCGGTAAACTAACAAACTATATGTCCAAGTTGTAAATAGCTCCAGACTGCAAAAAGCACATTGTCAGCTACTTCAGTTGACTCACCAGAAACCCCTTTTTTCGATGGAAACAGGAACTTAGAAAGAAACTAAAAAACACATTGTAACTGTAACAAGAATTCTGACTCCCCAGTGTAGTTAATGGACTCCAATAGGTAGGTTCTCGTACATGTATTTTCTTTATGCAAATGTAGATGCAAAAAATATTACGCATGGATGGGGAATGTAGAGTTTGTTTGTCCCAAAGAAACATTGCACTCTCCTGATTTAAAATTAAAAGTGATAGTATTTTCTCTCCAAAAAAGGCTATAGAATCCAAAATCTGTATGACACTGATCAAAATCAATCCAATATTTTCAGTCGTGGGAAGGAACAAGCCCAATTCTTCTTAAGGGTAAATTGAGATCAATATTCGATGTTTTCTAAGGCGTCGTATGATCCATGTAGCCGACCCCACCTAGTGGGATAAGACTTTGTTGTTGTTGTTGTTGTATTCGATGTTTTCTAAGCAATGACGGGCAACAACTTTAGAACCAGCTGCTCTCTCTGCTTAAAGAACAATTAAACAGTCCTCTGAACAAGAGACTTACAATTAATGAAAAAAGAAACTTCTGGAATGAGTCTTCATGATGCCAAACAAATCAATTATAGGAGGGGATTTTCATATTGTTGCATCTTCAGTCGTTTCCAATATTTCCCTAATTTCTAAAGTACAAAAGGCTACAAAACATTCAGCAAAGAATTCTCCAGCAAACCTAGTACTAGTATTAAAACAGGTGATTTCACATTCCAATCCTAGACTCATTTGCTCTCTTAATATCTTATTTTCTCAAAAAAGTAATCACTGTTCATTGTGCTCTGGAATATACTTGTTTTCTCTGCGTTCTTTCTAATAGATGAATTAAGTACCACATCACATTCTCATACCTATTTTATTAATGGAACCAGGTTAGTTAACATTATTTTGGGGAAATGTACAGATTTGATAGATCATGTGGTTCCAGAATAAATAAACCTAGCTTACCGAACTTCTATTAGAACAAAACCACAGGGTCAAGAAAATCCATCTAAAACAGTGTCCGAATGCTGGCCAAATATGATCTATGACACCAAAAACATAAAACAAGTTGATTAAATATTAACAAAATTCCATCACGATACATGATAATCTAATAAACATTAACCATAGAAGCATACAATCTATGTGAAAAAGACTACTTACAAGGTGACTCTTCGGCCATACCACCTAAAGATGCATATATTGAACTTTTAGATCTTTCAGTTCTCTTAAATGCATACCCATGGGCCAGAGGATGTGCATGATTCCTACAACAAAATGGGACCAAAGTAATTGAACAATTAAGTAGCAACTTTGTGAACAAGTACTTCATTTGTCTGTTAGTAAATTGAGGAAACTGCTTCACCTGCTGCTGGAGAACAAAAGTTTCGACGTCTCCTTAAAATTGCGATTGAAGGCTATAGGCAAAACCATCCCATGTTCTGCGTTTGATCGTCTTTTTGATATCATACAATGTGAGACGTTTGGGGGATTACAAGCCAAACAAGATATAGACATCTTGACAAGTATCTGCAGTCAAAATGTTAGCATGAATTTTTCCATGTCAACAAAAAATAAAACACAAGCTGCTAAACCATGAAATAAAAACAATGCTCTTATGATGAAGACATAAGAAGTTTTTTTTATTTTTGAGAAGAAAAAAGATGACCACCAGATTGACATATAAGAAGATAAGTGAGTCTCTAAGACACAAAGAAGATGATCACGCGAAATGAAGGTCAATCCTAAGACCCCTCTGAAGCCTATGAAAGTCTGCGAAGGATGAAGAAGTGACAGAAATATGGTGCTGTGGATGATTATCTGGAGGAATGATATGAATCTGGAGACTAATCCACAAGATCTGCACCACCTGGAGGAAAGAAGCTGTACAGGCCACAGGGGCACAGTATGTGATGGAAAGGGGAAGAACACTCAGGCGGAAGATGATGCAGTATTCTGGTTTGGCACTTCCCATTTCTACATGAGGGACCATGATCAGAGAGACAATGGGAAGGAGGTCGAAACCACAGTGTCCTGTCTGTGAATGCAGTTGATGAGGAACAGCCATGTCCATTCAGAGCGGCTTGGTGGGGAGATATTGTTGTTAATGCGCTGGGCGAAGTGTAGGATACATGATACTAAGTAAGCGTCTCAAATTCTTAGATAATGACTTCTTCATGGTTCAATTTCAGTATAGCGCTGACAGGGAAGTAGGTAGCTCTCACAAGTGGCCCTTGGTCTGTGCTTCGAAACCTTCTTATGGTAAGGGAATGGACGCTCATATTCAACCCTTCAAAAGCCACAGAAGAAAAAGCAGATGGATGGGTTCGTATCCCTCTTCTACCTTCTGAGTCCCACAATGACGAATGCTTGCGATTGATTGGTGATTCTATTGGGGGGAGATTATGCAACTGAATCCCTTGAGAAAGAAAATATGAAACAAAATCAACGTCACATGTTTTTTTTGTTCTAATATGTAGATAATAGCCATGACATTCAGCAATTTACCTAGTGGCCTCACATGTAAAGATGAGAGACTTTTGATAGATGAAAATGGTATGGCATGCTTGAAGTAGCATAAGGTTTTAAACAAAACAGGGAATCTGAGTAAATACGTAGGACAAAATATATCAGATTTCAATGCTCGTGTTTCCTGTGACCCTTCATTCCATTTATACTCTAAGCTCAATCAACGTATTACATACTCTTGATCGATATAAACGTCGTTGAAATAAGAGATGTGGATCTCCTTCTAGATGAGAACCCTGACTGAGTGAAAAGGGACGAAATAAATCAGACACATAACGCCGCGAATACTTGCTTAGTGCCCGTAACAACTCTTGTTTAGAACATTAGTTTTGTGTTGTTGCTTTGTGCAGAAAACTGCAGTGAAATCTTTGGAAGCACCAGTACCATAGTGATTCTAAAACAAAGAAGGAAATACGCTCCCAAAGTTTATTGGGCAATAAACAAGAGTAGCTGAGACGTTGACCAAAGTCTTCTCCAGACTTCGTCACCAAAGATAGCAAAACAAATTTGACGGCATTCTTTCAAGCAACTGCAAGGCAGAGTTTCCTTTTCTAACAGGGCACAGCAGAGTTCAGCGATTAGAAATTTAAATACACTCCCTGCCATCGACTCCAGTCACAACTTATACAAGCAAATAATAATAATAACGCATTCTAATATACTACAATTGACTTGAAAATTGCAACCACTTCAACCACCATACTTAATCAGATAGCATAGCATTTGCTCACTCCGGGACAAAAGCAAAAAACTACAATGCTATTAGGGGGCGTTTCTCTAGAGGTAATCTTTGTAGATTATCAGGTATGTTGTATTAAATTACCTGAGACCACCATATTACCTCGTTCACTTGAGACAGGTGATGGATGGACAATCTGCATTGCCCAAGCAATCCACATGGCTTATGAAGTGGCAATGCAGATTGCCTATGGGAGAGAAGGCAATCCACATTGGGTTGTAATCTTTTCAATTTTACTTTCCGCATTTATCCTTTACAGTTTTATTTAAATAAATTCTAAAACACATTGAATAAATTATAATAATAATTAAATAAATTATAAAATTAATCAAATAAATTTTATAATTATTATGACTATGTTATTGTCATATTTTAAAAATATATTATTTTATAAATTTTAATTTTATGGGTGAAAAAAAAATATAATTTAAGTTCACGAAGTTAAAAACAATTTATATATCTAAACATAATTTTTTTATTAGGGGTATATTGGTAAAAATTGTATATTAATTCATAAATCTTTATTTTTTTATAAATAACTAATATGGATTACCAGTTAGTTTAGTTATGCATACTAAATAAGTTAACGTACATTGTTGACAATTTATCAAGTGGCAATCTACTTAGGTAATGTTGAATGGCAGTGCAACGAACGCACCCTTAATTCGAAGGCCCTCTAAGTAATCAAAACAAAAGAAGAATGAAGAAGAAGAAGAAACTCTAGAGCAAAACCAACCTGATAAAGAAGGGCCTTTTTCCCCTGCGCTCCCAAATGACAGCGACAACAAATCACGCACAGACAATCTGCCAAGGAAGAAAATACCACGATGAGAATAACAAGACCAAGAACATATTTCGGTGCCATTCCAAATGATGGACAACCATTGCATTAATGACGCACCTTATTAAATTAGATCCTCAAAGTCCCTCGAGTTCCTCTTTATATACACTACGACGAGCGCGGGCGAATGTTAACAGGAAAATGTATCGGTGACGTAGGTCGCAAAAGTTGGGATATTTCCACGTTTACGGCGAGGCACCGACGTCTGGAAGAGAAACAAAGCAAAGAGAAGGAGGCGGTCGCCGGAGCAGGGAAGAAAGACGGGATCTTTCCGCGGTAACGTCCAGGCGCCGGAGTCAGGAAATGGATAAACGGAGGTCAAACGGAGGCAGCGGCGACGAATTCGCCGGCGAAGTCGAAGAGGAGGCGGCGGTCACCGGAGCAGGAGAAGCGAGAGGTAAAAGGAGGAAACTTGTGGCCTTGTAGGGAGGGAATTAGGGTATGGGTCTATCTTTTAACAAAGTGGCTTATTTGTAGCGTGTGAGTCTTATACAGGGAGCTATAATATTTGAGGAGCTACATTAAATACACGATTTTTTTTACTCTTTTATTAAGTTCATAATTCATATTTGATTTTAAAATAAAAATAATATTATTAAATTGAAATATTTAATGAAGGTGTAGATTTATGTATAAATCAAACTTTTTGGATAAGTTATCATTTTTTTAAAATAATGTGAATATGAAAAAATATTGGTAGGCAATGTGCAACTTACCTAAAAGATCTCTACATCAATACTAAATTCCAAAATTAATATAAATATTTAAAACTTATTTTATACTTTAAATTAAATATCAAAGAATTTTTTTATTAAATTATGAAAAAATTTGATGATCAAGTGATCCGACCATTCAATATAATCTAATTTAATTCAACCCGAGTCGGGTTGAATTGTTGCAAGCTTAAAAATGGATGCAATTAGACTCAACCAAAATTGATCAAGTTGAATAGGAGTTTGGATTACCATCACTACAAGAAAATAGGTTATTACATACGGTCAGAACCGTATGTAATTTGGCCAGAATCGTCGAAAATGATGTTTTCCAATGATTTTTTCGACGGATAGCATCCGTGCGAAAATGAGGCTTCGCAAACTATTTGTGACGGTTATTTTTGAATCGTCGATATCTTCGATGGTCTAGCTGGTGGGCGCGGCCGTCGAACATTGAAGATTTAAGACGATTTGAGTCGTCGATATGTATCAACGATTTGAACTGTCGATACTATCGACGGTTCAAACCGTCAAAAACTCATATCGACGGTTTGACTCGTCGACTCCAAAGCTGATTTTCGATAACTCAAATCATCGTTAACTTTAGACGATTAAAATCGTCGATGCTTAGTAACGGTTGAGACTGTCTGTAAGTTTGCACGAATGGCATCGATAAGTATCGAAAAAATTAGTTATCGATAATTAATTTTCAATTGTTTCCGACGATTCTAACCGTCGGAAATAAAAAAATTTGCTGAAATTAGTTGTCCGAATAAATAATACAACACAATATCCAAACATTTTGATCCATTTGGATCATAATATGTAACAAAGATCTGCCAGCTATTTCCATCACATAATTATAAATCAACACAACACAATATCCAAACATAATATTCAAACACAGCCCATAATATTCAAACACCATTCCAAACACAACACATAATTGTCCAACACCATTCTAAACATTTTAATGTTTTAGAAACATAAAAATGGTAAGAAAATCAAAGAGAAGTTTTGGTCACGATGAAGATGGACACATAGGCCGAGCAAAGAGATGTCTCGCCTTTTCCGTCGGATCTCAATAGCTTTTCGCAAGGCAATTCGAATATCACTGCACAACACAAAGAGTCGGGAGAAAGTTAGTACCTTTTTCAAAAAAAATAGGGGAATGTGTACAAAAACTAAGGGAAGAATTTGAATTCAACAACTACAGCAGCTTCTTCTAGACACCTTTTAGTTTTAATCATCTATTTGGGAGCAAGTATGACCTACTTATTCAGCAATGAAGCTTTCATAATAGATGTTTCTAGCTCCTCGCTCACTGCATTATCTAGCTAAGATGATATAATTTGCATTAAGTTAAAGGAACATATAGCAGGAGGATTAGTCTCATATGAAACATGATTTTGAATAGGTGTGACACATTTTAATAAATCATGTGTACCAAGGCACATAGCGAATATTATCACGCGACCCCAGTTTAAAACCTTCTCGCAAGTTACGACACAACACGAATGATCAAATTCTTAGTTTAAATTCTATCTTAGAGAAATACACACTAATTCAAACTTACAAACATTTAAAACGAGCGCAACACAACACACAAAAAAACTATAAAACTAAATCTACCTCATCGTCAACTTCGCCACGCATGATGTCATGCCAGATATGCCCGCTGCGCGTCGAGGGCGGTTTCGGCCGCCGGCCAAATTTGCTCGGGACGTGCGGAGGGCGGTTCCAGCCTCCGGCCAGATCTGCCCGTCGCGCGCGGAGGGGCGGCCGGATCTGGGAGGGCGGAGAGAGCACGGAGGGCGGGGAGCCCACCTACGTCGGAGATTGCAGACGCGATGGCGGGTCAACCTGCTGGCAGCGGACGGCGGCGAGCGAACGCAATGCAGGTGACGGACACAAGCGCCAGCAGCCGACGGTCAAGGTGGCATGCGTTTGCCTGAGCGCGGATGCCGGGAAGGTTGCTAGAGGTCGCCAACGGACGAAATGTGCGCGGGTGATCGAGTGTAAAAGAGAGGGAAACAGAGAAAGTGACAGTGAGGTCGGATATTTATATAGTCAGTTTTCGACGATCGTAATCGTGGGAAAGTAGGTAAATATAATATAATATTAATTCAAATTAAGACGGTCAAACCTGTTGGATGAATCATCGAAACATTTGACAGTTCTTCAAACCGTTGAAACTTTCGACGATTTTAGCCGTCAAAATATATAATAATATATGTCAACCGAAAGATAATTATATATATTATAAATTTCCATTTTTGATGGCCAACACCATAAAAAACAATTAAAGTATAATATTTTAATTAATTAAAATCAGTTAACATTTCGACGGGTCTGACCGTCGAAATATTGACGATTCTGTGAAACGTCACAACTTTCGATAGTCGGAATCGTCGAAAAATAAAATATGGATACCCCACCAACGTTAAAATATTTTGACAGCTAAAATCGCTAGAAGTTTTGACGGATAAGTGAATCGTCGAAACTTTTGACGGTCTGAACCGTCGAAAAACCAGCATGGAAATGAATCAGCCAAATTTAACATCATCGACAGTTATGGTCATCGAAATTTTCGACGGAAAGTTTCGATGAATTCTGAACCGTCGAAAGTTTAGACGGCTAAAACCGTCGAAAACATATCCGATGATAATTTCGATGGATTATTCGATCCACCAAAAATTCCGTCAATATTTCAGACGGATTTATGCCCGTCGAAAACTAACTGTCGGAAATTGGACTTTTTCTTGTAGTGCATATGCATGTTATTATTGTTGTTATTATTGATTAGAATGGATTTTATATAATATTCTAAAAATATAGTGAATCTATATATTGTAGTTTTGATGTATAAAAATATAAGTATTTACGTTGGTAAAAAATTAAGTCATTACTATTCTATTTTTTTACTCCGTAGTAGTTGGACGCTACCACGGATGGAGCCAGCCCTATTTAGGCCCCCCTCCCTCCCAAATTTTTTGATATATATACTTTTATATAATTGGCCCCCATATAATCATCCTAGCTCCGTTATTGGGCGCTACTAGCCTTAGACATCAGAGACATATTTCCGTCTACTTGGATCGGCACCCAAAAGGAAAATATAATATTATCTTATTAGGTTATTAGTAGGATCGAAGAGATGGATTCACCTGCTCTAAGGCTGTGTTTGGATGACAGAACTTGCGTAGAACTTGCCCAAATTCTGCCAAACATGGTATGTGATGGGAATTTTAAATCACGTGACCTCCGACTAGAACTTTTGGCCAAAAGTTCTTGTCAAATGCAAGAACGTTTATTTATTTATTTTCTTCTACTTTATATCTTTTCAGCCGCAATGTTTGACTTTTTTTTTCTCACATTTATTTTTTAATTATTTTGTAATATAACTATATATTATTTAGTTATTATTAATACATTATAAGTGATATTATAAAATAATTTATTAAATGTTATTAATTAATAATTTAAAATAATTAGTTATAATAATTAATAAATATTCTATTAATTAAATTATTCAATTATTATAAAAAATTATATTATATTTCGATCTTAAGATGTACGTAAATTATAATATTAATAATATTTAAAAGATTTAATCAAAATAAATAAAAATAATATTAATAATATAACGATTTACGTAAATTATAATATTAATAATATACTCTTATTTACTATGATTTTATACCTCATAAGATAATAAATTATATTCTTAATTCTTATTTTTTATCCAAACACCCAATAAAATTTATCCATCAAATCAATTTTTTAAATCCTCATCATTACACCTTTTTATCCAAATACCAAATTAAATTTTCTATCAAATCGATTAGTTTTTGTGAACTAATTTTTTCTTAAAATTCTCATACGAAAACACAGTGTAGGAGAACAAAAATTCAAGACCTCTTTAAAATTACAATTGAAAACTCAAAGAAAAACTAGTGCACTTGTTCATCTTCTCAATATTATAAAATGTGAAACCTTTCTGGCTTACGAGGCAAACAAGATATAGACATATCGTTTAGTATATACAATTAAAATGCCAGTTTTTTTTCCATATCAACAAAAGATTCTCTATAACAATAAAACAAGATAAGGCATAAAATCTTAAATAAAGATCTTCTTGTGATGGAGATACCTCGCTTAACTCGAGTTCGAGTATTGCGAATGTAAAAAATTATTATTTGGAGCCTCACTTATCACTGTCAGATACGTCACCTAATTTAATTAGTTGGATTCAATGGTAGGTCGACCTCCAACTTATAGACAATGCGCTTTTTAACGCCGAGTCTTAGATAAAGGATACCTATGAAATTCTATGAAGGACAAAGAAGCTTGTAGGATATGAATAATTGAACATGTAGACAACTCTACAAGATCAGAGGAAGAAAGTCATAAATGGACACAATATGTGATGGAAGGAGTATTCTACTTTGGCACTTCCTAATTCTACACGAGGGAACGTGATTTCACAACAATGAGTAGTATGTTCAAGCCACCAAGTTCTATTCGTGAATATTGTTTATCATGGAATTATTATGAAAATAAAGATGAGAAATTAAAAAAATGCATGCTTAAATTGTGGCTTCTTCGCGATTTAATTTCAGCATAGCATTGATGGGAAAATGACTCTCATGAGTGGCCCTTGGTTTTTACTTGGAAAACTTCCTAGGGCAATGAAATGGATGTTGAAATTCAACCCTTAAAAAGTCAACCGATTGTGTGTATTCTCAAATCTCTCATACCTTATGTGCACTACAACCAATAATGTTCAAAGATTGATTGGTAACTACACCGAGAAGTGTTTAAAGGTAGACAAAGACAGAATATATATATATATATATATATGGATAAAATGGGGTGAAACACTCTTTGAGCATTTCACTGTACAACGCTGAAATCCAAATCATTAATTTAGAGTTAATGGCTTAGATCAAAACTATTAGTAAAATTGGACTTCATGGAGTTCATTATCCCCGTCAGGTTTTGGAGAAAAAACACAAATGCCAGCGCAATATCTTCTCCCTCTTGGAATCCCTTGCCTTCGTGATATTCTGCCTGCAAAAAAAAAAAAATGTCATGGATCCATATCACGATCTCTTTCCTACTTTTGCATATCAATGGAATGAGACTTTGATAGTATGCGGGTAATGAAAGAAAGAATACGTATGATTACAAACAATTTAACTAGAAGCCTGAAAATTAGATGCCAGCAACAGAGTGGAAGCAAAAGTCCTTGTTCTTCACATGGTGTCCTAGAAAACGCGATCGGTGGCTGACGTGATAAACGCGATCAGATGGCAGGTGATAAGCGGGATCTGGATCGAAGGTATGTTTTTCCTCTTTTAAGTGCAGGAAGAAACTTTTGAGTTCAACCTAATCGAAAGCAAAATTTTGTAAGACCTTTAAAAATATACCTCCTCATATGACAAGATGTGCCTTCATTATGACAACATACATTAACCTTGATCAGTCAAAAGATAAAATAGCACAATTTCGAATGATTTTTTTTTATAAAAAAGTAATAAAAGAAGATAAACATCTATCGTTGCAAAAAATCTTAATAACATAATTGATCATGATTTTATGTTGCTCATGGCACCATTATCATTATACAAGGTTAACATAGAGGTTTCTTTTCTTTTACTCTTGTGCCTTCGTCATCTTGATCAATGAATAAATCATTACTACTCTATTTTTTTTACTTCGAATTAATTGAAAGCTAATAGTCTCGGACATCGAAAACCTCTCATAGACTCGAGCCGACATAAAAAAAAATTAATAATACGAATATGTGAAAGAAATTTATAGAGTGGTAATGAAAATAAAGAAAATATCATTACTTATGAAAATCTTAATAACAAGGGTTTAAGTCTTATATGATCATTTTAACACTCTTGAAATTATTAATATTTTTTACAATTTGATGTTTAATGATGAAACTAAAAATAAGACTTTAAAGTTCATGTCTAAGGCGCCATGTAGATCATCATTTATAGCTTGTGCCTTGTGCTTCCGTGATTACTTTACATAATTACTTTTTGCATTACTGAATTACAATAGAGTTTTTTTTTTCAAGGGGTACATGATATAATATGTAAGGCAAAACGTAATAGACATTAAAGGTACATTAATGGTAAAAGAATAAGTGTGGTCAAATGAATGATATAACATGATATATTGAATAGATGTGATTTATGTAAGATTACTAATGGGATGTTAGTTATTTTATTTTGTGTTCATCCTATTACACTTAAATATCATTGATTTGAATGTATTTAATAATTACATTTTGATTATTATGTGAGTAGGCATATTAACATTTCATTAATCTTTTCATTTAATATTACACTTACAAATGGAAGGTTTTCAACTTTCTAAAGTAATGATTTTCAACTCCTTAATTGATCTTGACGAAAAAAAAAATGGAAGAACTTTTCATTTAGTAGTTTTACATTTGTTATCTTTTTTTTTTACTTGCAAGTTATCTTTGGTACGTATCACTTAATAACATGAAATATATGGATCATCAAAAGGATAAAGTGAGAGCTTTGAGAACCTCAAATCATAAATAAAATCATTTAGATATGATATTGTATGAAGGATCAACATATCATGCACATGGAGATTAAAATTTAGTTGCATGAATAATGAAAATTAGACCTTCTTCCTACAATCATTCCAAAAGCTTTCTACACCAGGACAATGGCAAAACTCAAGATTAAAATATGGTTTGATTCATGACAACTGAACAGGAATTCATGACCATGAATAAAAATGACTCTTGAATGTCGTTCTCATAAAACAATTAAGATACGATATTTAATGACTCTTGAATGCATTTGTTCATATGAGTGTCTCAAGAGTGATCGCTACTTTTCATTGCGAGTGAATTAATATAGTCATTCTCATAATAAAACAATTAGAATTGACTCCTATTGGACCTACAATTTTATAATTGTGCTGGGATTGTTTAGAACAATAACTTAATAATAAGGATTCTACTTATATATAGACAATCAAAATTCATTGTTTAAAGAAGAATACAATTAATACATTGATGTACTACACTTTAGAAAGCATTGCTTAAATTCTTAATACAAATATTTTTTCTCATAACACGTTAAACTTTTGTCGTCACCAATTCTTATTTCAATTTTGGACTTCATTGTTTATAGTTGTCCGTTTCATTATAATTTGGACATAAAAATGTTACAAAATTCCATTTTATTTAAAGAAGAATTAGCACTACTATTTGATCTAAGACAATCGATTCTAAATATTGCAAGAAGTTTGAACTCTTTCAAGAAAATCAAATTTATAAATAGAAATTATCACCGAAAAAAATATAAAAAAAATTAAAACTAAACATAATATTCGAAACAACTAAACTTAAAAGTTTGTGAACAAATTATAGGATTTAATGCTACCACACATCACGCAGAGACGCACTGCAACGTCTCGGTCGTCTACAACAATAAAGACAACGTATAAGAAAGTGATATGCACCCACCAAGTCCAACCATGCAGACACGAGCGCACTCGTAGTCGTAGCGCGGACGAGTGAGCGGCTCAAACCCGACGGCTCGCGACGTTACGTCATTCGCACCCGAGTCCCATTCCAACTCCACCGGGCGCCGCCTTCTTAAACCACCATCCCAAATGGCGACATAAACGCAACTACAAGAAGAATTTAACGAAACAATCCAAGAGAGAGCGAGAAAAAAGGCCTCCAAAATATTAAATAAAAAACCCAATCCAAGTTGGCCACCCGCTCGTCGCTCGTGTTCCTCGCCTTCTCGACTCCCCCCCCCTCCCCTCTCACTTTTCCCCCTTTCGTTCCACCTCCCAAATCCGCCCGCGGAGCTCCAAATTTCGATCCACGGAGATGGATATGGTCGATCCCCCCGACGCCTACGTCCCCCTTCCAATCGAGGAACCCGGCGACGGGAAGCCGCCAGCTCCCCCGGACGCCGGCGCCGGAGCTTACTTTACGGACGACTCCGAGCTCTTCCTCGGCGATCCGGCGCATACTGGTTTTGACGGCGGGGCTGCCGTCGCGGGACAGTCCGTGCAAGTGGAGGTCGAGGCGGCCGCAGAGCCTGCGCCGCAAGAGCCCCCGGCGCCCGTGAAGAGGAAGCGCGGGCGCCCGCCGAAGAATCCGGGCGGTTCCGGGAGGGCGGTGCCGGCCGCGAAGAAGAGAAGGGAGGATGAGGAGGAGGTGGTGTGCTTCATTTGTTTCGACGGAGGAAATCTCGTGGTTTGCGATCGCCGGTGTGGTTTTCCTTTCTTGACTTTGACTACTTCGCCTTTGATGGTTACTCTTCCTGCTTTCGATGAGTGTGTTTTTTTAAACGACTATTGTTGCAGGGGATGTCCTAAGGTGTATCATCCAGCTTGTGTTGGTCGAGATGACGCTTTTTTTCGCACCAAGGCTCGCTGGAACTGCGGTAAGTTAGTCCTTGTTGTCAACAGATCCTCGTCGACTGAGTACTTGCATATTGATGGTTTTGCTATGTTTGGCGATGCCGTATGCGCTTCCTTGAGCTGAGTACTTGCATATTGATGGTTTTACTATGTTTGTGGATGCTATATGATTTGTATTTCTGTGGAAGTATACTTGTTACGTATGTTACGTCCAATATAGCTAGGCTATTAGACATATTTTGAGGTGAAATTAGAGTATCACTTATTCAGGTGGCGTAGTCCGTGTACTGTTGGAGAATCAATGTTCAATGCTAGTCTGAGCGATTTAAATAAGTTTACGTTTTACTTTCCAAACTTAAAATTTTCTGTTGGAATTGTATATTGCATGTAACTTTGTCAAAATTTTATAGCAAGCCCAACGAAATTGATCTATGGTACATAAACTAGAGGGTTGTTCCCGTATTTGAATGAATTTTCTCATTTTCATGCAAAAGATCCGTCAAAAAACTCTTCACTTCGTTCTAAAAAGCAACTCTCCACTTGTTTTCGGCAAACAAATTCTCTGGGTATTGTGTGCTTGTGTCTGAAAGATTAGAAGTCCATCCAATTTAAATCCATCCACTATTATGAGTTTATGACATATGCGACAAAACTTGGGTAGTTTTCAGTAGTGTTCTCGCCAGTTGCGACATCCAAATGCTGTCTTAGGTTCTTTTTGCAAGCTGAAAGGATGACTACCAAGTTGGTAGAAATCCAAATTTATTATTGGTCAAAAGATGTTACATCATGCATGCATCATAAATCAAATGTACGCAGTATGTCTCCCATCACAATTATTCACACAACCATAGGCTAAATAACTCTACCCCTTTCCGGTTCCAAATATGAGGCTATGGATATAATGACGGCTTTGGGACCAAGGAAAGACGAGCTAATTGTTCAATTGATACAGACTCGATATTGGTAACCAAAGCGAGAGACTATAGACGATAGACGTGAGGGGCAAGTGAGTGAGACAAGAAGGGGAGATGAATAAGAATAAGTTGGAATAATAAAAAAAATAGCAAGTGAATTGAGCAATCGCAAAAGTCAGTACAGTAAGCCAGCCATAACTCATGTTTACAGCCTTTGTTGGTTTGTTACTGTATTATCCATGAAGCATCTCCAGTTCCTGAAGATAACCACATTCCTTTGTAACCATATCACCTATAAAGTAGATATGGTTAGCACTCGGCTCCGCCTTGAGACATGTATCATTCCCCAACACATTTACCTTTTCAAAAGGAGCTCCAGAATGCTTCTATAGGTGATAGATTCAACCACTAACTCTTGTTGAATGTCCATACTTCTTTTGCCACTTCACACTAAAAAAAAGGTGCTTAATATCCTCCACAGCACTATTGCATAAGACACAGGCGATGTCTCCCTCCGGTTGCCAACGAGAGCAATATGATTTGGTGAGAAGTCGCCCATGTTGAGAACCCAAATGAAAATTTTGATTTTTAGCGGCATTGTAGTCCTCCATAGAGTGGTGCAGTCCGACCATTGTTGATTACATCAGTTACACTTAATAATTCCTACACCTTCCTACCTGAGAAAACACCAGCTGACCATATCCATCTGCCTCTTATATCTCATTTGGAGTGTATCCATCCAATTACTTGTGAAAGATAGCAGCCATGCCCATTGAGACCTCTTGAGCTGGACCAGCTGTCTTAGGTTCTTTGCTTCAAAGTATCATTAGCTCTAAATATGTTTAATATTTCCTTTGCCAACTGGTTGCTATTTCACCAGTATCTCCATGTATGATTTGCTGCAGCATGAATTTTCTTTATTGTTCTAGAGCAAGCTTCTTGGAATATACAGAAATCCGTGAGCATTGAAAATAGGCAAATTCATTCATTACGCATTTCTCGGTCCATGAACTTCGGGAGGGTTGGCACATGTGTGCTCCGCCCTCCTCATCTTTTAACAAGAAAATTCTTGAAGCTTTTTCCACTCGTCAAACTCATGGACCTATCAATCACCAAAGGAGCATCAGTAGTGTTGGGTGCTCAACATTTCTCTTGATATTAGATTTAATTTTAAATCAATAAAAGTCTCCTTATCCCTTTCTATTTCATATGATACCTTCCTATGATTTTATTTTGGTCACTCTATCTTTGAGTTGTGAAGCATCCTTTTCTAATCGATTTTTTAATAATTTGTTCTAATAAGAGGGTGTCTTATTTTGACTCTAGGTTGGCATATCTGCAGCAAGTGCAGAAAGTCTGCATGCTATATGTGTTACACTTGTACAAATTCTGTGTGTAAAGGATGCATTAGAGAAACTAACATTTTATGTGTTAGAGGGAACATGGGTTTCTGTGAAACTTGTTATGGCACTGTAATGTTGATAGAATCTGGTGGAGATGCTAAGCTAGAGAAGGTATGTTTTCATATGATATGTATTCTCTTTTTTTCTAGAATGTCGTATCAACTTTGGATTCTCTAAAAAAAATCAACTTTGGATTTTTTTTTTGTTTTGTTTTATTGCATCTGCAGTACAATATTCTTATAATCAGACCGAACACTAAATCCACAGTCCGAATATCTCTTTTGTCATCGTCTGGGTTATTTTTTTATTCTATCTGTTAACATCACCAACATAACTGTTAGGATTTGGAAAATGTTGTCAACATAAGTTGGAACTTATATAAATTATCTGAACATATAATTCCATTCCCACTAACATATTATTTTACAAGAGATGCACATCTCCAAATTATTTATTATTTTAGTATCTAACCATGACATTGACTTTTGTTCTCCCTCAAACAAAAAACAAGATAAGTACCCCTTATCAGTTCCATAATTTGAATAAGTTTCTGACTATACTTTCAGTTCAATCTAAAAATGAAATCACACAAAATACTATTCCCAAGGGTCCTTGAAACTAATGCAAGGTGCCAACATTTTGTGGAAGATCAATTATGACAACATGTACAATCCTTGCTTTAGTACAAAAAATGTGAAACTCCTAATTTAGTTTGTGGCTACAATACCATGTTATGTTTTTATAAAGCAGGCACCTGCAGGGGGCAATGGCTGTTCAAAGAATCTTAGGTTAGCATGTGTAAAAGTAAGATTTTTTTTTATTCACTTAGAACTTCCAGATATATATGAGTTATTTTGAGTCACTCATATGCCTGCAAACTTTTGGAAGTTTATCATTGAAATAAGAATTTATGATTTTATGCGTATTTTTGTAATGTGATGTGTTCAGGAGTTTGCATCTAAAGTAAAATTTGCAGCACATAGGTTTTTTAGATATATTGAACTTCCAGGACAATACATTACTTCTGAATAAACTGACATATCAACTAATGCTACATATGGCCTTTTGTTCAGGTTGATGTAGATTTTGACGATAAGAATAGTTGGCATTATTTGTTCAAGCTATACTGGTTAGCTCTTAAGCAAAAGCTCCTCTTAACGGTGGAAGAATTATCTAAAGCTAAAAGTCCATGGAAGACTTCTGGTGTTTCTGCATGCAATGAGGAATCTTCCGACGAATTATACACTGGTAATGATGAACAAGAAGAAAGCTCTGATAGTTCTTCTGTTCGTCATGAAGGGAATATTTCAAGGAAAAGGAATAGGAGACGTTCAAGTAAACCTTCTGATGTTATGCCTAACAAAGTTATGAGTATCGAGTGGAAATCTCTGTCGGAAGAAAGTGCATGGGCCTCTCCACAGCTCTTAGAATTCACAGCACACATGAGGGATGGAGACATATCTGTCTTGACACAATTTGATGTTCAGGCTCTTCTACTGGAGTATATAAAACGAAATAACCTGCGAGACCCTCGTAAAAAAAGTCAAATTATTTGTGATACAATGCTTCAGAACTTGTTCCATAAACAACGTGTAGGACATTTTGAAATGTTGAAGCTTTTGGAATCACACTTCTTAATTAAGGAGACTTCCCAAGTAAGAACTGGTGAGAACCAAGAGATTGTGAACCCTCATTCAGGTCAATTGGATGCTGAAGAGCACTTTAATATCACAACAAATATGGGCTGCGATAAGAAACGGAAGCTCCGTAAGAAAGCCGATGAGAGAGAACCACAGAATACTGATGATTATGCTGCTATAGATACTCATAACATCAATCTTATATATCTTCGTCGTAACTTATTGGAGGATTTAATTGATGACTCTGATGCATTTAAGGAGAAAGTGGTGGGCGCTTTTGTCAGAATAAGGATTCCAGGTGCAGGCCAAAAACAAGACATGTATCGGCTGGTTAAAATTATTGGTTAGTTTATTTTGTCACATTATTGTATGTTATTAGAGAACCCAATTTACATTGTTTTAATTTATGCTATTTCTTTTATATGCAGGCACACATGTGGTGACAGAGAAGTATAAAGTTGGTAAGAAGACAACAAATGTCGCGCTTGACATCCTGAATTTAGATAAAACAGAAAAGATATTGATGGATACCGTCTCAAATCAGGATTTTACAGAGGTTGAATGTTGTTCCATTGTCGTTTTTGCTTCTGTACTCCTAAAGGCCCTGTTTGGATGGGGAATAAGACCAAGATTAAGGTCTTATTCCCCACTTTTTAACCAAACAGCCAATTTTGATGATGAGATTAAGTTTCATCTGAGTTCTTGGTGTCACTTGGATTTAGGTGCCCCAGCTGTTGGAACATCTATTGACCAACATTCAAACTTCACTTCCCCACGCCCCCATATGCAACCAAACATCTATTGGTGTCACTTGGATTTAGGTGCTCCAGCTGTTGGAACATCTATTGGGTTAACTTTTTCTAACCCCATATGCAACCAAATGGCAGGAGCCAACATTCCAACTTCACTCCCCCACGCCCCCACCGAAAAGAAAAAGAAAAAGAAATCAAAGCTCTATTGCTCTTCTCATATCCATTTCTGTTGCCCCTTATAGTTCTTTCCTGTCTTTGCTCCTGAGGGTTTTGGTGGTATATCTGTTCACCACATTTTTTTGGCACTTTTGCTTTTCTTCTAATACTTCAACAGATAAAAAGTTTTGGGACATTTTTCTACCACAGACTACAGTTTTTCTTGGTACTCGGCATACCATTTCATTTTGAGTAGATTGGCTCTTGAAAATTGTAACACTAAATTGTCATGATGTCAGAAAAAATATTTCCTTACTTGACCTATGCCTTTTGTCCTTTGAGCTTACTATTA
The DNA here is from genome assembly GCA_030549335.1 of Pontederia crassipes. Lineage (NCBI taxonomy): Eukaryota > Viridiplantae > Streptophyta > Magnoliopsida > Commelinales > Pontederiaceae > Pontederia > Pontederia crassipes. The sequence continues at coordinate 62,249,975 of CM060196.1, read as the reverse complement.
ATTTTCTTTTCTCACAGACTTGTAAGCCTTTGGGGAGATACGATGCAACACTTTTGTCCTCTTTTCCTTTTACTTCGCTCATTATTTTTTTCTCCAGGAGGAATGCAGACGCCTAAGACAGAGCATAAAGTGTGGTTTAATTAATCGATTAACTGTGGTAATACAATAATACTGTTGTTAATTGCGAACGGTTTAGCCTGATTTTGTCTTCTGTCCTATCTGAGGTCTTTCATGTTTGTGACCAGGGAGATGTTCTAGAGAAAGCCAAAATTTTCCAAGCAGTTAGAGTTAATGATGTAAGTGTCTGGTCTTGCCAATACATTCTCTTTCATGGAAATCTCAGAATTCTTTTCTTTCTAAGAACATTGATTTCCTATGCATTACTTGCAGTGGCTGGAAAGTGAGAAGTTACGACTAAGTCATCTTCGTGACCGAGCAAGTGAAACAGGACGTAGAAAAGAATATCCTTTTGAATCAGAGGAGGCACACATGATTAATTGTGCAGAACTAGATGTTCTTTTCTACAGAGAAACAAAAATCAAAGCAAAGCAGAATTTGTTTTCTATGCGTAAAAAAATCAATTTAGTTTGCCTGCACGCCATTGTTTTAATATCATGATCTTTCTTTTGTGGATCACCTCTGTTTGATGTGTCTTGCCTAAGACTATATTACATCTCAATTGCATGCAGTGATAAGGTTGATGTTTCTTAAGTGTATCAAAGTAATCTTGTTTCTCCTTCCATCCTTTAGCAAGGATATTGTTTAGTGGGTCATTTCAGGACCACATTAGTAGGAACTGTCTTTGTGATTGGCTGTTGTTACAATAGCCAATGACGATAAGAAATGGACTCTATTCAGTCTCTGCAGAAAGGACAGTCGCACACTGCCAGCGGGTAGAGGGAACAGTGTTCTAGGGCTTAGTAACTTACAGAGATTAGGATATTTGAAATTCATATCTAAAAGACTGCTAGCTCCACATCCTCAACACAACTTGGTAGAGATGAACATGGATTAATTGAGTTCTACATATTATATTCTCTTATGGAGTTTCTTGTTTAGTTGTGTAATGGACATTGGTTACAGATTGACATATTTATATAATTTTGAACTTCAAACGTGATAAACACAAGAAAATCATCCATCAAGTTTTGCACATTAAGATGTTGAAATAAAATAGTTTCATTTAATGTAGTTAGTTAGCCATTTCCAAAACAAGTCAGCTTATCTATGGAATATTAAATTTTCTGCACTTTGAGAGCAGACATAGTGTAATGGCGCACCCCTCAACTCATAGATCAGTAGCGTCTCAAGTTCAAATTCCAACAGTGGGGGTTATGTGCCATTCTGCCCCTTTAGTTTCCAATTTATCCGTTCTTGCATTAGGCCATTGGGCTTCCCTTGGTAACAAAGAAAAATGTTTATACTTTTGAAGCTTTACATCACATCTCTAATTTTCAAATTCTCTTAATATTCATGAATAGTTTCCTTCTGGCATAATCTCATATCTAGATTTTCCGTTTCAAAAAAAAAATTCTAGATTTTCCATGATAAACGTTGCTCTCCTTCATGGATATGTAAAATCATCCTTAACTTCCCTTTACGCTTAGAGAGTGTGTTGAGAAATTGCAGCTTCTAGGCACACCTGAGGAAAGGATGCGTAGACTGAATGATTTACCAGAAATACATGTTGACACACATATGGATCCAAATTATGAGTCCCCAGAGGAATTGGATGTGAAGAAAGGAGGTAACTGTTTATTGTTGTTTATGGATTTTTGTGGTACTCATATTTTTGTTTGATAAATGTATAAGCTTCATTCAATATCTGATTCATATTTAACTGTGCAGATAATTACAAACGCTTAAGGGGATCATTATCTAGTAAGAAAGCAAATGATTTGGTGACTCGAGGGTCAATTTCTGGTTATAGTTGGAAAGAGGGCGATAAAAGCACAGACACTAGTTGGCTTTCAAACAAAAGTTTACCAATTGAAGGCTTTCAAGACAAATTTGTCATTGGTGATAAGCCAAATGGATTAATGGAGAATCGGGGTAGCAGTATGGGAACAATGCAGACATTGTCATCCAATTCAAAAGTGATTTTTTGGAATGATAGCCAACTTGGTAAACCAGAAGTGTCATCTGGTGGTTTGTCTGGATCTCTGGTATCATGTGTGTCTTCTGAATCTATGCTATCTCAAGTTCAATCAAAGACCAATGAGAATGATAAGGTATGGAATTACCTAGATCCATCTGGGAAAATACAAGGTCCCTTCTCAGTGATTCAATTGCGCAAATGGAATACCACAGGTTACTTCCCACCAGATATGAGGGTATGGCTAACTTCTCAGAAGCAAGAAGATTCCATATTATTGACTGATGCATTGATGAAAACTGAGAAAGATGTGCAGCAGGAGGAATTCCAGCAAAGCAATTGTACTAAACTTGAAAATTTTACTGGTAGAATGGATATCTCAGAGAACCACTATGATAGTTTGAAAGGGAAAAATAACTTTACGTCAGTTGAAAACAGACAGGACGGAAGGCAATGGAGTGAAAGCCAAGTTAGTTCTACATCCCCTAAGGCCAATGATGTAGCTATTGTTGACAGATGGGCTCCTCCATCAGCGACCTGTGTTGCATCTCATGGGGAACTTCCTAATACTCGATCGGGAAGTGCAGGCATGGCTCCAAGAGGCTGGGAATCTTCAAATGATATCAAGAGTTGGTATGCCCAACCACAGGGTTCTGGAACCCCCAACTCCATTTCTGCTCCCCATTCTGGGAGTTCATACCACTTGCCAGCTTACCAAGATAGAGGATCTCAAGAAGGGATTACTGAGAGGTGGAGCAAGAACTCTGATCACCAAGGTTTGTGGAATTCAAATGCTTCAAGGGACATAAGACCTAATGGTCAGGTTTCTGGCAAGCAAAACTTTAGCCAGCATTATTCAAGTGAGCAACAATATGAGCAAAGCAGTGAAGAACATAGAAAAACATACTCAGAGAATGATACCAGAAATAAATGGTCAAGTGAATCATTTAGTCTCCCTATTCCCAATAAGCTACACAGTACAAATTGGTCAAGTGATCAGGGATTTAATAATTCTGCATCTACTACTGCTTTTCAATCACGATCTAATTGGCATTCCTCTCAAAATTTGAGCATACCATGCACAAAAAAGAGCCAGTTTTTCGAAAGTGCTTGTCCTAGTCCAACTCCGCAATCTCCTGTCCAAACGAATGAATCTGTTGACAGCAAGAGAGTGACTGAAGCATGTAAAGCTTCAGCTGCTGAAGGTTGGAGTGCGTCTTTTGCATCAGCACCGTTGCCCACTGATTGTGTAGTTAATGAAAGGCAAGACTCGGATTTGCTCTGCGAAACAAAGAAAATCCATGCGATTATGGAAAATAGAGATGAGAAGACATTCAGTATCTCCCCGAGCATTAATTCTACAACTGGATGCAGTGACAAGTCTGTTTCAGACGAAAGACTAAAGGATTCGTCAGTTCTGAAACCAGTTTTAGACTCACAAGAACTTTTAATTGATCCCATTTATGGACAAAATCAAGATGTTCATAAATCTGGTCATTTGACTTCTGGCAATATGATGAAACCAAATCTTCTTGAGACCCAAGAATCCAACTTCCCAGTCCCAATGCACACCGAACTTATTAACTTGGATGATATGGAAAGTGTGGAGTGGTCATTTCCCTCACCAACACCAGCACCCAGAGTTTCTGAATGGGATACTCCTAGTCCTACTCCAGAAAATAGTCGAATAAAAGCCACTGTGTCTTGTGATGCTTTAAGGGCATCAACATCTCCCAGAATAGATGCATCTAGATTGGCCGACTTTGGAGCATTTGAACATGTCACTACTAATGCCCTGACTAGAAACAGAGATCTGGAGAAGGTTGAAAATTTGGAATGGGGGCAGTCTATACAAGATAAGGTGAGCACAAACTGGGGATCTCTAGCTAAGGAGAGCGGTGAAGTGGCTTGGGAAACATCTGCATTTCGAGACAAGAGTTTGAAGACAGGATGGGAAATGGCAGGGCATGGGAACATGAATGCAAACTCAAGTACAGGAACACTAGCACCTGGAACAAATATAAACCCTGGGTGGGAAGCACAGCCGCGAGGAAACATGAACCACTATGGTGGATGGGCAACATCAATTCCTGGGCAGGACATAGTCACAAGTTGGGGATTTGCAGGAGACTCAACTAGTTGGGGAACACCCATCCAGGAAAATGTGAGAATTCAGACTAGCTGGGGAACTGGGGAGGTAGAATGTGCAACAGAGAACATTAGTTGGAACATGCCGGGAAAACAGGGGAATATTAACGGAAGCTCAAATGACATTTGGGGGACTTCATTGGAGAATGCCAACTGGAATTCACATCCTAGGAATTTTGACAGCCCAGGGACGAGAAGGTATGATATGGACAGATATCAGGATGGTAATGATAGGGATTCGAGGCATAGGAATCACCCTAATGTTGGTCGAGGGTCATCACAGCAGGGACAGAGAGGCGTCTGTAAGTACTATGAAAGTGGGAACTGCAGGAGGGGTTCTTCTTGTAAATACCTTCATCCATGATCGAGTAAGATATTGACACGTTCTCACATTTATATACAGTGCAATCAAGCTTCGCATTTGTGATTTTACATCACGAAGTCACTATTCACCAATAGCTTCCAACACGGATCACTAGCACTGTGAATTGTCTGCCAATCAATTTGAAGCTGGGTGGTTTGGTTGCTTATTGCCTGCCTCTTAGAGCCTAATGTCACCTCTGATGTCTGATTTCGGAATTACAGATCAATTTATGTGTCTCGTCCCATCCTTCTCTGTACAGACGAAACCAATAAGTTCCTGCTTCACGTTAGTTTTGTTTCCTTGACACAGATTTAGTCCTAGTGAAATATTCCATTCATCTCTGTCAACTTTTTTTTTGCGAATTTGATGTTTCTTGTTCGATTGCCTGCATGGTCCACCCTCAACCTTTGGGAGTTCGTTCAGTGATCCGGGCAAGCAGCGTTCTTTGGCTTCACGAGCAAGTGTTGCCTATCGAACATCTTGGTGCATTTTTACTCGGAATTGGCAGCTGAACAGGTGATGGAATGCTGATCCGGAGGATTTAACGGCCTCCTACCCACTCAAATGGCTCAACCGCCTGATCATAAGTGAGAAACATAGATTGGCGTAGAGGTCCCTTTGAAATGAAATCCGAACAAAAAAAGGACAGATTACTGAAATAAGAACTGCATTCCTGTGGATCTATTAGCTGACGTACAAGTATCTCTTTAAATAATTAAGATTAACCTCGATAAGTTTAGAGCGGACTTATCACTAAAAACTGCAAATATTTGAAACTCGAGAGAGCTTCCGGAACGCATAGGTGCAAAAAGACTTGCTATGTTTGGATAGTTGAACTAAAGTTTCTCAAACTCCGTAATGTGACGGCGGAGTTCTCACAAGCATTTGCCTATATTCTTGGCAATCGGAATTTGAAAATGGAGGACGCCGCCTTCTCGTCCATGCCAGCCTTCTAGTCCGGGCGCATCGACGACATCGTTCGCTACTCCTCCAAGGTCATCGAACTTCGGCGCCTGGTGGCCAGGTTGGCATTGGGGTTTGGGGGGCCGCGGCGTGGGTCTCGAACTTCTCCTCCTCCCTCTCGCCATCTTCGGAGCCGAAGAAGAACTCGCCGCCTGCTACAATGACTGACGGCTTGAGCGCGGCTAGCGAGAGGGACTCGATGAAGGGCATGACGGGGATGCATTCGTGGCGACGTGCGAGCGGGTTGGCGGAATGGATGTCGGCATCGCACACTGACATAGAGTGCCACGACGTCGGCCTTGTAGGTGAAGCTGGCGGGCATCGTCAATCCCAGCTACGAAGTGCCAGACCTCCCATGTTGTCGCCACCATCGCAAAGGTACCGAGTTTGTTGTAGTCGCTCGCAGACCTCTGATGTAGTTGCCCTTGAGGAGGGCCTCGAGTTCGATCCTAGCAGCGAAGCGCTCAAGGCCGACCTCGCCTCCCCCTTACAATCCTCGGAGTTGAAGAAGAACTCGCCGTCTGTTGCGGTGGCCGACGGCTTGAGCGCGACTGGCGAGTGGGATCTTCAATGCCTCCCCTTTGCCGTTCGGCGCCGAAGAACTTGTCGCCTGCTCCACCTCGCTGACGCTCGCTGCCGACCTTCAGCCTCCGTGGACGAAACTGTCCGGGGGCATTTTGCTAGTGGAACTAGCTGGAACCAGGCCCCTTCCAACTAGTTCCCCAAATACCCTAAGGGGACGTTTAGCTAGAGGAATTAGAATCACTGCGCCCTGGTTCTCAAGGCGAGAACCAGGTCACAATTAATGACTTTGGAAACAGGGTCACGTGGTGGAACCAGAACTTCACCCCTTTTTTTGAAGTTGACGTTTTTCCTTTCTTTTTCAAACTTGTTTTTTCTTTATTTTTTAACATTTCTAATATAAATAATTTATTTATTATATATAAAATACTAATAATAAAGTATTCAAATAATATTATTTATTACTTATTATTTCATTAAAAATTTTAAGTTTTCATTAAATATAAATTATTAAAAACTTATTTTTATATTTAAAATAATATATTTTTAACAAATTTTTAAATAAAATTATACTTTATTCTTTTATATTATTCCTTTAACAATATTATATTTTTTATTTACAATACTAACTTTTAATTCAAAACTCACAAAAAAATTAATCCAACGTATCTACTTTTTTCTATCACATCAACTGCCTTATTTTTCGTCGTCAAATTTCAATTCATCCAAACACTCTTCAAACTAATTTATCAATTCAACTATTCACCTCGAACTCGGAGGAACTCTAATTTTAATTGTCAAACAACCCCAAGGGAACTTGGTTCCGAAGGTGAAACCAAGCCCTCTTTTTTTATTGGAACCAACACCACATGGAACCAGGGTTGTTATCATTTCTTTTTTGCTTTACGTTTTTTATTTGATGTTTCTTTTTTTCTTTTCTTTTATCATTTTCTTTTTCTTTACCTTTCCTATATAAAATTATTTATTTATTATATATAAAATATTAATTATGAAGTAATAATATAATATTATTTTCTACTTATCATTTCATTAAAAAATTAATATTTCATTTAATATAAATTAGTAAAAATGATCTTTTATATTTAAATAATATATTTTTAACAAAAATTTTGGTACAATTTTTTAATATATATTTATTTTAAACTTTTTGTAACAAATTTTAAATATATATATTTATAATATATATATTTAGTTCAAACACTTATAAAATTAACCTATCACATCTATTTTTCATATCACATCAACTATCTTATTTCTCATCATCAAATTTCACTCAATTTAAACACACCCAAACCAATATCTCAATTCAATTATTCATCTGGAACTCGGATTTCCAAACGACCCATGAAGAAGGAAGAGGGAGAAAGAGAATAAGAGAGAGAACTAGGGAGAGGGAAGAGGGAGAGAGAGGATAAGAGAGAGTAATGTTGTCTGCGAAGTTTCAAAAAGTTCTGCCCTCTATTACATGATGGAAACTTTGAAAGTTCTCGTCATTAGAGCTGTTTAGCATAATTTTGTCCAATTCTAAGCAAAAGTTCTCTGCCAAATATAATCATTTAATTTATGCAATGCAATTTATTATGCAAAGGAATGGCAGCCAACCAAATGAAAAAAAATCCAAACATAAGCATCCTTTTTTTAAAAAACATAAGTTAAGACGGAGATATAATAAAAAAATGCTAATATTTGAGACTGCATTTGGCAATTGGTACTAGCGGTACCATCATCTAGTTCCAGCCAAAAGTAGAACCCGGGTTTCAGAACTAGGGGTCATGTGGTCATTATAGTTTCCACTTTCTTGTTCCACCACCAAAATGGTGGAACCAGATACCGTAGGAAGATTTATTTTTTTCAATTTCTTTTTTGAGTTGGCGTGATGCTTTTTTTTTCAATTTCATTTTTTCTTTATTTATTTTCTCTCTCACATTCTCTTATAAAATAACTTATTTATTATAAAAATAATATTATATTATTTATTACTTGTAATTTCAAGTAAAACAAATAATATTTCATTAAATATAATTTATCAAAAAACACTTTTTATATTTAAATAATATAGTTTCAAACAATTTTTTATTAAAAAAATTTTAAATTATACTTTTGTTTTTATTAATTAACAAATTTATATTTTATATGTATATAATCTAATTTTTCTTCAAATGTTAATTAAAATTAATCTATGACATCTATTTTTTTCCCTATCACGTGAACTTTATGATTATTCATCATTATATTTCACTTTATTCAAGCAGGGACGAACTTACACCCCCCTCCCCTCTGAAATTTGAAAATTTAATTTGTTTTATATATAATTATATGTAAATTTTAAAGTTAAAAATCAGACCTCCCTTTAAATAAATTAGTATGCTGTCTACACATGAATTATCTTTTAGTGTACTAGTTGAAGCTCTTACTATTTGGTTCAAAACTTGGTCCCTCGTCCCTGTATTTAAGTACATTTCGAACTAATTTGTCAATTCAACTATTCACTTGAAGTTCGACGGAATCACGATTCCGATTGCCAAACGCAATAAGACTTTCTATAGATGCATAAGAACTTGTCGAGCCAATTAACAATGAGAGTTCATTGGAGCATGTTAATTTTATCAGGACTTGGAAACTCTGTAATTAATCATGGCATTGCCGTCTTCTGCAGTAACATCTAGGTTATTATCCGGACGAGGTAGAGCACGTCGGTGATGGCGAGGTCACGCAGGCAACGATGCCAGGAGGGCGGGCAGCAACGATGGGGAATAGGAACATTGCCATCTTCTTCTTCTCTTTTTCTATACTTTGATCACTGAATTTTGAGGGTCATCAATGTGGAAGAAGAAAAATCGGTAAAACAATATGCAAATAGCATTTACCGTACGTGTGTTGCTGGTAACCAATGTTTTTGTAATATGATCGAATTAGGTCGTAATTAGATCCGATGAAGTTTGATCGAATTGAATCAGATTTTATTAAAATATTATTATTTATAATAATTTTAAAGATATAATATAAGTTATATGATATAATACATGAATATTGCACTGCGATAATATATGCTATATAAATAAAATTTATTTTAAATTATTCTTATTTCTTTTTTTAAACATTTTTCTTTTTATTTCTTTTATTTATGCTCTTTGATAATTTTTTATTTAATTTTAAATACTTGTATTTTTTATTTTAATTGCTATTTAATTTTATGAATATCATTTCTCTTCTTTTAAACTTTTCTTATATTTCTTTCTTTTTTTTTCTTTTTTAACTTTTCTATTTTTTTCATTTTCTTTTATTATTTTCAAATTTTAAATTGAACCAAATTAAATCGGTTGGTCATTTTTTTCTATTGAATCGGATTTTTTCCGATCAAATGTCAAAACATATTTTGACATACAATCAAACTCGATCATGTTTTTAAATATTTGTGGAGTATTAGTTCTCGTCTTGACAAAAATATTATTTAGAGCATCAGTTCCTAGAATGTATTTGTCTACACAGTACAGAACCAAAATGATTCTGATCGAAATTTATCATTTTATTAAAAAAAAGGTCATTCAAATATTTTTCATATGGATACAATCGCTTTAAAATCATTTAGGAAAAAAAGCCAAATTATCTTCTATTATTATTTTTGGATGGTCCTTTTATAGATCTATTTTGATACAATGTATTTTAAAATTCCAAGTAATAAATTAAAAAAAACAATGTAAATATTATAAAAATTAAATATATAAATCTAACACAACATTTCAATTGTATCAAACAAAAACTTAAGGATTAATAATATAAATAAATAAAAAAATGATTTTAATGAACAAGTACTGAATTTGATGTATTCAAAAATAACATTTAAACTTTTTTCTTTCTTTCTGAATCCAATTTTTTTTCCAGAGAGAAATTTTCTGGGATCTGCTCTTGGCTCTTGCTCCCAGAAAATACATGATAATTTTTTTTTGACGCCAACATTTTTGTGTTCCCAATGCGTATCTCGCAGTTTTCCCTCCATATTTCTTCTCCAGCTTCGGGGACAATGCGCACGACCTCCGAGGCGCATGTCTTTTCAAACCTCCCCATCTTCTCGGAATCCAACGACGGCAAAGCTTCCTGCCTTTTCCATAGGCGGCTGGGACTCGCAACATCGGCGGACCCCAAAACAAACCCCGTCAAAACCCACGCCGACGATGACCAAATCCTCCGCCGCCGCCTCCGACTACGAGCAGGTTCGCCTCGACACCATTCGCCGGAACCAAGACTTCCTCCGGAAGCTCGGCCTCCTCTCTCCACCCGCTTCGTCTGCCGCCCTCAAACCCAAACCCGCCGCCGCCCAGCGCCTCCCGACTCCTTCCTCCGCCTCCGGCGACCTCCCTCTCCGCCGCAGCTCCCGCCTCAGAGGGATCAAATTGGCGCTCGACCAAGACCGCGAGCAGGAGCCTCTGGCGCCCGCCCTTGCTACGTCCTCCGTATTCCATTACGCCTGCCACGACGGCGCCCCCCTTGGCCCCGTCGCCGCGACATCGGCGTCCTCCCAGCTCCTGGGATTCAGGGTCGTCGGCGGCATGTTCTGCGGCCCGTTTGCTCCCAAGGTTTACTCGCTGGACGTGTCTTCGGTCAATAGACGCCGGTTCTCGCTGGTCGCCGGCGGCCAGGGCGGACTCATATCTGTCTACGATGGGCAACGAGATGGTTCCCATGCCGGCGCCGAGAGCTCAAAGACAGGGAAGGTAGTCGGGCCTCTGATGCGCTGGAAGGGAAGCCCAACTTGGATCTCCGGGGTGAAGTTTGTGGAGGGCAACCCGACGTTGCTGGTGTCCACATCGGACGACGGATCTGTCGTCGTCTGGGACGTGAAACAGCAACCAGTTTCGCCGGCGGCCCCATCGCCGCCAGTCGTCGCCAAATCGGCGGAGCTGCACAAGGAAGGCATCTTCGGCATGGACCGTTTTGGTTGCCGGATCGCCACGGCTTCTAGGGACTCCTCGGTGGGCATTTCCAGGTTGACGCCGGCAGGGAAGCTGGTGACGGAGCATAGCATCAGCGGTCATCATTCAGCAGTGATCAGAGGAGTCTGCTTTGGGTAACATACTTTGCTTTATGATTTCTACTCGTTTATGGTCGCCATTGCATATGCTCATTTATGATCGCAGTCATCGTTTCCGTTTTCTATCTCAACCTAGAGGTTCGGATGATCGATCAGAGACTTCAACAGCACGCCATACGAGTGCAAGTTGAAATCTTTTTATATGAAAATTTCTCTCAGTTCTACTTCTACTACCTTGAGGATGACAACTCTACGCATTTCTGATTTCGTCGTTCATTTTTCAATTTTTATGACAACAGTCATCCTTTCTCATTTAGTCAGCATATATATATCACATATGGTGTTCTTCAAGGTCTGTGACTTGTAACTTCTGTAAAATCTCTTGCTGATTCCCCAATTACTTCTTCAACAAGGCCTGTGACATATATGATATATCACATAGCGGTAGAGGATTCTCATTTCTTAATTGCTTTTTTCTTTCTTTTTACATTGTCCTTCAGAGAAGAAAATCATTATCTTGCCGACTGTGGAGATGATGGCCGCATCTGCATTCTCGATACGAGGCTGTCCAAGCCTTGCACTATTACCATCGAATCACAAATCCCGTGCGGTGTCAACACTGTAGAATGGAGCAAGTCAAACGGCTTTCTGATCTTGTCTGCAAGTAGGGAACCATTTTTGCGTCTGTATGATATCAGAAGCTCCGGCAGACAAATTCATGAACTCCGCGGTCATGTGGCGAATGAAACTGCAACTTTCCGCAAGTTTTACAGGCCGTGCTTCGTAGGTCGAAAGACGATTGCGACGCCAGGGCAGGGCTCAGGAATGATATCTTTGTATGATGCGGATGAAGGGACCTTGATAAGCCAGGGAGCAATCGGATACGACGCCAACTTAGTTATGTTCGAAGACGATGCAAAGCATCCTAAACTCTGGGCTGCAGGAAGGCAGATAAACCAGCTACTGCCATTGGCATAAACGCAAAACTGAAGTGCCAAAGCAACCTTTTGGTATATGCAGGATAGGCGACTCTTTGGTATATGCATGATAGGCGAGCAACCTTTTTGATATAGTTTTTTGGGGACCCTCCTCCGCCTGTCATATCATTATTCATGACATTTTGGGCGCTTCTAACAAAATGACTAATTATCTGGCCTTTTGTAAAGAAAGTTGTTCATGTTCTGATAGATCTTTGGTTTCTAAGAATGGTAAAGGAGGGGAATGGTTGAGTTGAAGTTGAAAGGAAAAAAAAAGGAAAATGAAGGGACTTCATATATTTTTTATTATAATCATATTTAATTTAATATAACTATATACACAAAGGACATAATTGTTTATAGAGAAATATTATTAAATATTTATTTTCTTCTTTCTCTTGTTCTATCCAAACAAGTTAGAATATTTTACTCATTTTTTCTCTTACTCTTAGGGGTGGAGTAGTGCATTCTATCTCATCGTATCACATTCGGTTTCGATTTAATTAATCGGTATATTATAGTGTTTGATAATTATAATAATAGTTAAAATGGATAATGATAAAATTATCAAAATACATTTTAAAATTATTTTATATTTTAATATAATGTTAAATAAACAAAGAAAAAAATAGAAAAGTGAATATATAAAAAAAATGAGACAAAATTTAAAATTAATTGTAAAAGATTTCAAATAATAAAAAGATGAAGTTTAATGATATTTATTTATTAATAAAATATTTAAAATAAAAATTTAATTAAATGAATATTTTTGCTAAAATATATTTTTAACAGCTGATAATTAAAAAAAACACTTATTCTCTATTTAAATTATCTCATACCAAACTATTTTAGTTTTTTTTTTCCGTCGTTCAAATTTCTCGTTAATGAAACATGCTCTGAATTTATGGTTTTCGGAAACTAATACATTTAAAGACCTATGCTTTTCATGTTGGATAAATTGTTGTGTACAGGGAGAACAGACGAGCTTGTCCTTCGTATGATATGACTGGAAGGATTATATATTATTAGATCTTGATTCTGAACGTATTCTATCATCCGGGGAACAAATATTTATTCTTCTATGCATCCAGGATGAGTGCCAGAAAAATCTGATTCCAGGAACACTTGCGAAATTTATTAATTTGTTATACCCGTTATATGCTTCGTTGATGAATCAGAACATCTTTGAAATTGTTGCATGGTAATTCCTTGAGCTTCCTTTTTCAATGGTTTTTTCTACTACAGCAGCTGGCTAGCTGCCATTGGAAGAGTTTTTTTTTATAAGTGAAGATAGAGGAAAGAGAGAGTCAGGACAATTGGAGCAAGAACACTTTTCTTTTATTTTAGTTGGCAAGAAACCTTTATTGAGGGAAAAAATATCCATTCTTTTCTTAATTAACTAAAATTAATTTGTTTCAAACTTACAGTTAAATAAATAAAAATAATCGTATCCTGCTTTACTCTCCTATTTTCTTCCTTTACTCCTCATTATTCGTACTTGTTAATCTCTTTCTTTCTCCTTGTGTGTTTGGTGAGATTTTTTTTTTTTATTTCTATGAATCATGGAAAGTTTCATGTTTTATCAGAAAGAATAGCCCATGTTTGTGATTTGGAAGTACTCCGAAGAAAATTCTCAATGACAAAAAGCTCTCCGGGATGAAAGCATAGAAATCAAATAGATCGGTTTAAAATTATCCCTTCTAGAGCATATTCTCAAATTTGAACTAGAGTAAAAATACTTTCGTTTTCGACCTAGATGCAAATACACGTACCAATTTTTTTCTCTTTACACTATTAAAAGGGGCAAACAAAACTTACTAGTAATTTTTTCTTTTAAAAAAAGGAATCTTCGAGCACACAGGAGAGTAAGCGAAACAAATCTATTGAGGGCTTATCTGTGATTCGAGCGACAAGCAAGTTCTCGTATTCAGCTGCTTATTAATTTTCTATAACACATTTACAAGTATATATATTATACATAAATATTCGCTATAGAAGTTTACTTTACCAGAACTCAAAAAATTATGAATACATCTCAGGCGGGCCGCAGCAGCAGATTTAACTGTTGTGCTTACCTGTGCCCTGGTCAGAGTTGTTAGGACGGTGTGAAAACACAGGGTAGTAAGTATCAAGTTCGAGTTGATTCAGAATACGGTGGACAGCCCATAAGTATGACGAGTGTCCATCAATGAACTCAGTTATGTCAACCTGGACAATGATGCATTTGAGCATTTCTTATTGTTTATGATCATCCAACGATTAACAAAAAAAATGGCAAAAATGAACTTACATTTTCGATTCCAGGAATATCGATTGGTTGAATTCCAGCCAAGCCTTGTGTCAGCAAACTGCAATAGGAAGTGCCGAAAATTGTCGATTTAATTTTTTACCATGTTTTTAGAGGAGAAAGTGTCAAGTGAAAACTTTGATCAGAGGAGAACATATACCTTGCACGAAAGGTCACACCAAGTATCCAGTCACTTGTTGAGTACACATTTATGAATCTTCCAGCAACCATCTGCAACCAAACAGAGAGAAGAATTTTTAATCCCTAGTTATATTTGGAGCATATTTCTTTCGTTTTTTTTCCCAGAGTTGCAGCCACTAGAACAAAGAGCTAAGAATTCTAATTTCTCCATCACTGTAAACTCGATGTGCACCTCAGGAAATCCTTCTTGAGTTCCCTTGATAATGGAAATGACTGATTAGCAATTTCTGAATTGTTACAAGAAACTTGATTTGGCACAACCTTCGTCCGCCGTCCAATTGCTTTAGACAAACCAGAAACTATGACACCATGAACTCGAGTTCCAGTGACAAGTGCCAACAGTTCTTGAATGTGGTGATGCAAACAAGTTTTCCTATCATGACATATTTTATGTCGTTCTAAGTGGTTGGGCATCCTGAAACCATAAGTTCAAGAACATACTGCGAATTGGGGTTTTCATGCAAGCTTGTCATGCAATCAGTTGAACAGGTCGTCCGTACAGATTAAGTAGCCAACCCAATAGATCACTTTGGCACACTTATAGGAGTACTTTGTAGAACCTTTAACCTAACAGCAGGTTAAAATTAGTTTGGGTAAGTTTTTTTTGTCACACAGCACTATTCCCTATATTTTTTGTTTATCAGTAGAAGGTTTCCTACTGGAGATCACCGCCACAAGTGTGATAGCTTTCCCACATCTAAAACTCATTGGTAGTCATGACTGAGATAATCATTCTCTACGCACAAGTATAAAATGGCTGAGATAATCATTAGTAAAATTCGTTCACATTTAATATTCTTTTTTTTTAGAGGAAAAAGGATGACCACCAATTTGGTTGTCATATATATATATATATATATATATATATATATATATCCGTTGATCCATGTTCATAAGATTCGACAGAATTTTATCCTGGCTGTCGGGGCCTAAGGGGGATGATGGAGAAGTATCGAAGTAGGAGAAGAGACTTACATATGACTTTCATTGACTTAGAGAAGGCGTATGATCGGGTACCAAGGGATGTACTTTGAAAAGCCTTATAAAAGAAGAGGGTGAGTGTTGCCTACATTAAGGTAATACAAGATATGTACGATGGGGCATTGACTAGGATTAGGACACCCGAAGGTGAGACAAATGAATTTTCTATAGGAATTGGCCTACATCAAGGATCAGCTTTAAGCACGTATCTATTTAACTTAGTTATCGATGCTATAACCGAGAGTATCACAGAGGAGGTACCTAAGTGCATGCTATTTGCGGATGATATAGTACTTTTAGCGGATTCAAGAGAAGATATTAATACAAAATTGGAAATATGGAGAAATACGTTGGAGTCAAAGGGTTTTCGTTTAAGTAGGAATAAAACAGAATATATGCATAGCAATTTCACAAATAAACAACTTAGAGATGATTTGAAAGTTAGGCTAGGGGAGGATATAATTTCTCAAGTGACAAAGTTTAAATATTTAGGATCAATTGTAAGACAAGATGGTGAGATTGATGATGATGTTAATCATAGAATTCAAGCTGGTTGGTGTAAGTGGAGGAAAGGCACTGGAGTTCTTTGTGATAGAAAAGTACCCAATAAAGTTAAAGGAAAATTCTATCGTACTGCTATAAGACCAACAGTGTTATATGGTAGTGAATGTTGGGCTATGAAGGGACAACATGAACGTAAAGTGGGGGTAGCCGAAATGAGGATGTTGAGATGGATGTGTGGTCATACAAGATTAGATAAGATTAGGAATGACCATATACGTGAACGAGTCGGAGTGGCTCCTATTAGTGAGAAAATGGTAGAGAATCGTTTGAGATGGTTTGGTCATGTTCAGAGAAGACCATTTGATGCGCCAGTAAGAAGAGTAGATCAAATAATCTGGAGTCCGATTAAAAGAGGGAGAGGGAGGCCAAGGCGGACACTTGGCGAACTAATAGAGCAAGATCTATTGGTGAATAATATACCGAAAGGTTTGATTACTAATAGAGCGGAATGACGTCGTATGATCCATGTAGCCGACCCCACCTAGTGGGATAAGGCTTTGTTGTTGTTGTTGTATATATATATCACCGAAAAGAAACATCATATACAAGTGAAATGCTCTCCCATGGCGAGCGGCAAAAAGACAAGGTATTAACCAAAACCCCACTCCCGAAGATGGTAGAACATGTGGTATACAATACTGTTCACCTGACATATCTCCCCACAAAAAATAACATATGTGAAGTTCATGAACCAAATAGAAGTAAAACCTTTTTTTTTTTTGAGAGAGAGGGTAGAAGTAAAACCTTGTTTCAAGTATAAAATGTCTCTTAGGCTAAAAAGAAACATCTACAGGCTATACCTTTCTTGCAATGTCCCAATGCTCGCCTTTGACTGAGATTGGTGCCCCAAAGAGAACCACCCTTTCTATTAATCCCTCTGCTCAATGAAGATCCTATATGTGGTCAACAAATCAACTTAAACTAGACAAAACCAACATATAAATAAAGAACTAACCATTTCTTCCTGACTCCGCCAATTTCTGCAAACATTTAAAAATAACTCGGGCTCCCAGTGAGAAACCAATAAGAGTTACTGGCCTGAAAAGCACAACCAAAAAGTCCGATCATTTAAAATCAGGTCCATCAACAACTCAGAAAATTACTTCTCCTAAACAACTAGCCTGTTTCCCTGCAATCCTTTCAACAACACTTCAGCCAAGAGCCTTCCTGCTTTGTCTGATCTGCATCAAGCTAATATATGATAAACAAGATACTCCAATCCATTGTCTAAACTATTATTAATTTCATGTTTCAGTTTCATGCATACAATATCCAAATGTGGCCTAGTATGCAATATTTTCTAATTATGGTATGTCTTCTCCTGGTAGCAGACAACAGACAAAAGCTCACTCCAAACAACGAGTTAAGGAATTTTGCAGTTTTACCTATCAATGGCAATGCTCCATTTGCTGTCTATGAAATCTGTAGCAGAAAGCAATGTTGCTGGCCAAGCTAATGCAGTGAGAAGAGAGCTGAGGACAGTCATCATGGCTCCTTGCCTCATCAGCTCCATAGTCAGTCCTCCAAGAATACGCAGATGTCAGAGCATACCATTAAAAGTAAATTACATTACAGTTCAGAAAAGTACTTGATGTCAGCCAATCTTGGATTGCAGTGCTCACTGCAATAATGTTTTTTGATTCCCACTGAACAGCATACCTATTATTTGAGGTTGAATCATTCATCAGCCAAAAGGAAATACAATAAAATAATAGATGTAAGTAAGTGCACAAACTATTTAGCAACCTGTTACTGGTGTAATTATATGACATGATTTTTTTTATAAACATAAGATAGAAAACTGCAGAATATTATTATCAAGAAATGAAATTGCAGTGGTCACAAACATCAGGCACCTGGATTCAATAAAAGAGTATGTATATACACACACATATATATATACACATGTATATTATTGTTTTCGGGTTTAATAGGTTATTTGCAAAGAGAGAAAGAAACCCACAAGTTTTCTTGTGGGGAAAAGCCATCCTGTTATTAGGATATAAAGTCATCACATGAAGAGTATTTGCACAAATCTTAGGGTTCATACCATCACAATGTATCAAAGGTAAGAAGCAACTCGCAAATCTTTCATGATCTACTATTAGAAGAATCAGTTTGTGGTTTCCTTTGCCTTCTCTTCTAAGATTTTTTCCTAAAAGAAGGATGACTGTCAAAAGTTACATGCATCCGCTATTATTAATCTGTATATAAATACATGAATGCCTTATGGCATTCTGCAAACATGGTTTAATGCTGAACTAATATAGTTTCTCCTTTTCTTCTAAGTTTTGTGATCCTAAATAAAATAACTGAAAAAATGTGGACAAAACCAGACATCGGAGGTCATAAATCTTCTATCTCTAACATCCAACAACAGTAGCAGCATTCAGTGTACCTCTCTAAGTTATCTTGCGATCCTTCCCATGGTCTTATGAAATCCTCCTCTTCAAATGCAAAACCAGAAATCAGGATGCCAACTGCGAGTCGCTGAAAAATAAACCAGTATGGAAAAAAGATAATGTTTAAGGGAAATCAGATGTAATCATTTGTCCAGATTACAACATCCATAGCAAAACAATGTAACATGTAGGTTTGGTATTTAGAATCTAATGAAAGTAAATTGCAGAACAAAAAAACTCACCCCTTGATTATGGTTATCACCCATGCATTTAAATTCAAATTCTTCAATTCCTCCAGTTCTTCTAGCCATCTTGCTGCCTGAGAGTCCAGCTCCAGCAGCTGTTCATCAAACTGATTAGTTAACACCTTTCAGAAGGTATGAAAACCAATTATGTAAATTTCATAACTCAGAATGACAATGCATTATAAATGTTAGCTTAATATTTTTTTTAGAAATATATCACTCAGATTAACATGAAATAATTCATATCATGATTGCATCAGTCTATTGCTGCTTCTAGTAGAGTGTGTCACTAGATAGTAACTCAAAATATAAGCAGTGTGACTAAGAGGGAGGCATTTGCTATCAGCATCAAATGTCTTATATGGGTTGAACTCATACATTACCCAACATGCTAAAGCCGCATAGGCCAAATATTGCAGTCATGAACTTGCTGAATTTTTCCATTGTCATATATATGTTATCATGAATGAGTTAACCATCTTTAATGCTACGGAAAAAAGAAAGACCAGAAAAGCAAATGCTGCACTCCTATAGTAATAAATGAGAATGAATACTTGAGATCATCATTTGATGTTGAAATTTTGTGTTTGTGATGTACAAACAATATGTACGAATTGGAGGAAGGATGAAAGTCCACCTCCAAATGATGCAGCTACAGCTACAGAACCAGCAACAGACCCTGCAGCAGTAGCTATTGCAGCAAATCCACTTGCCCCAATAACAGGAAAGAGTGTACCTAATGTGGGAGCTAATGCACCAAAACCTGCTGCAATTGCTGGAGCTGCTAAACCTGTCATTGGCAAAGGAAGGCAGTTACAAACTCTTTTTTCGGAAATGCGACACATCACCAGACTCAAAATCTGAAAAAGCAAGCAAACGGCCAATTGTGACATTTTCATACCTCCAGAAATAGCCAATAGTGTTCCTCCTGTCAATGCAGCAGCACCAATAATGCCACCACGCTTCCATTTAGACCACATGCTCTTTTCTGATTCACCGTCTTGTGACTGTATCTCCTCTTTCGATGCAGCCATAGCAGAGCAAGCGACCATGATCTCCATTGCTTCCTATGAAGCCAATTTTTTTGTAAGAACTTGAAATTTCCAAAATGGAGGAAAAACACTATATGCATTCAACAGTAATGAAGATTATTATTTTTCGACAGGAGTTGACTATTGTTATAGTGTGGGGATGATGGAGAAGATAATGCACATTGATTTTTTTTCCAAGACTCACTGGGTTGAGTTTTTTTTTTTCTGAAAGTTAGCACTTAGCATTTAGGTACACATAGATTGTTACGAAATTGCCCTTTTAGGCTTAACGGACTTTAACAAAGCGTTTCTCAAGTGAGGGTCCTAGCAAACCACAGGATCTTTACATGCCGACGAGTATCATCATGTAATATGGATGTGTGCCTATTCACAAGGGTTCATACCACCATAATTCACCATATTGCAATCTTGGTTTACTAAATCAAAATCCTTATGAGATAATTGTCCCATAATCAACTTACAAATTCCTTTTTTTTTTTCATGACTCATTGGATTGTGTCCTTTTTTTTCCTTCTGAAAGTTAGCACTTAGCATTTAGGTACACATAAATTGTTATGAAATTGTCCTTTTAGACTTAACAGACTTTAACAAGGTGTTTCTCAAGTGAGAGTCCTGGCAAACCATAGGATCGTTACATGTCAATGAGTATCGTCAAGTAACATGGATGTGTGCCTATTCACAAGTGCCCATACCACCATGAAATAGACCACAATTCACCACAGTGCAATCTTGGTTTAATAAATCAAAATCCTTATGAGCTAATTGTCCCATAATCAACTTACACATGTATAATGTAAAGAAACTAGCTATATCTTGCATGAAGAGCATCTAGGACTGAGACTTTAGGAGCATTTAGGTGAGTACCAATGGTCATGTTATGGGTCATTAGATACAACACAATGATACCATCTTCAGGGGTGAAAGATGCTGTCCAGATAACATCATAACATCGTACACCATTGTTCCCTTTTTGTCAAGGAGAGGGAAATGAGTATATGATCACTGATACTATAGTTCACACTCCTGTTGTATCTCCCCTCCACCTCCTTTTGTTTTTTCTTTTTTTTCGCATTTGTAACTTTTATGACACGAGGATTAATACAAATGGATAACTGCCTCCTTTTTTCTTTCAAAAGTAGAAATACTCAGTATAAGAAGCCCACAACCATGAAACAGCGAGAATGTGAGGAAAAAGGAGAAGATTGAAATGAGAACAGAAATTAGGATTTACTAATGTGTGTGTCAGAAGGAACATCTTGGCATGTTAATGAATATTTTGAATACTCGTCAACAACAATTTAATGTTGGTTACATAAATAGACTCTGCAAAAGTACATAATTTTATGTACTAGATTACCATGGAAAACAGATGGGCATTTATGATATCATTGCATAACAGATCTTTTCTTCTTTTTTGTTTTTTGATAGAGATTAAATCTTCCAGGAGGAAAAAGTTAATTATTTTATGCATCAAAGTGGGCATGCAAGAAACAAGAATATCGAGATTGAATAGACAAACCACTTTGATCCATTGAACATTGAGCCAAGTAGCTAACAATCGGAGTGCAACACGATGACGAGCATCATAGCCTTTCCTGAAGTTTGAACCTCTCTTTTCTCCTTGAGATGAATCCGCCACACATGCGGAAAGAAGTTCATACAACACTGCTAGTTTCCTTTGATGATTGGATTGGCTGTCTCCTACAACTGATGTTTCACCACAATCAAGTTCATTAAGCAGATCGTCTGCTCGGAATGATGCCTTGGTGTTTCTAGCTTCTAGCAAAGCACAAGTATCTGATTTTGCATCGACGCTTTTATTACCAACAACAGGATGTATTTTGTCAAGAGAATCTTGTTCTTGTTTGTTATACTTCTCTTCATATTGCTGAACTGAGGGCAAAGAAGATTCTAAGCTCATTACCATAGCATCAACTGCCTTCATCAAAGCTAACTCTTGTTCAGATTTTTCCAAAGAACTTTCACCGTCCTCTTCAAATAATATTCTTAAATACTGCACCAGAAAAATATTGGACAACTAATTAGAGCATGAAACAGTAAGAAATAGTTACTAATATGTAAAATCAATAAAATCTTAATGCCTTACAACTCCAAAATATAAGCTAAACTGTCAATTCAGCTTAACTTAGGCATTAACAAAAATCTTTAGGGTTATTAACAAAAAATTAGAAGCATCTGAGTGCTTCCCAAGCGTAATATGGCCATCATCTACCACAATCATACCCTTGAACACATGTTTAACTATTCCTAAGGTACTACTTTAACGTTCTGTCTGGAAGATTATCAAACATATCACGTGCACTTACCCAATTTTATAAATGAAGCAAAATGCACAGCTAAAGATGTATGTAAGAACCAATAAATCTCACCGCTCCGACGTGATGCTTGACTACAGATGATGCAGCAGTCTCCTCCAAACCCGGCCAAGCCTTCGGATCGATATCCAAGAACCTGAGGGAAAACAAAATGCACCAATGTTCAATCGTCAATCGGCGATACAAGGGAATGGGAGGTAGGGAGGCAGGGGGCGACCTGAAGACGGGGCGGAGGAGACCCCAGGATTCGTGAGTCCATAGGTCTGGGACGAAGCCGTCCGGCTCTCCACCGCCGCCGCTGCCGCTGCTGCTACTGCTGCTGCTGCTGGCGCTACTGGCGCTGCTGCTCCGGTCGCCGTCGGGATGTTCAAGGCCAAGGGGTTGGGTCTGGTGGATCTGGGCCTGACGAAGAGCGAGCGCCAGGAGCGCCCCGGCGGCGTACCGCTGCGTCGGGCTCAGCCTGGAGACGACGGCCATGGGGCGCGAGCGCGAGCGCGGGCGCGGGAGGCGGACGCGGTGCAGAGGTCCTCCTCCGCGTCCGTTGCCTTTTGATCGGGGAGGAATCCGAGCGCGTTGTCGGGTTTTGTTGGTCCGTAACGATGGTTTAATTTGGCAACCAGGGTCAAAATGTCGGACCCGTTGTCGGGTTTCTGTTGCAAACTTGGCACGGTGTAATGAAGTCAATAAAACACCTTTTTACTCCTAAATTATTTATTGTTTCATTAACAAAAAATATTTTTATTTAAACAACATATTTTTTCTATAAAACCTCAAAAATTAACGGTCGCCACCTATGTATTGGCCATTTGTAAATCAAGTACTTCATAAAGATGCTTAATCAGCAAAAAAGAAATTACATAATAAACTATTACAAGGCTGAAAGTTGAAATGATCAATAGTAATACTAATACTAATGCAACATCATAACATATGGCACAATGGCAAACTAATAATATAAACGACATTGTTCATGCATTGTGGCAATCATCATTAATCGGGCATGCATGAATATCATGTATTTGCAAGAGTCAATGTAGATGAGAATGAGATAGCTCTTCCATAAGCATAAAATCTAGTGTGTTAACATTATAAATATAAGTCATGAAATAATTTTCTTTACATATAAGCATTTAATTGACATAAAAATTTAATTACATATTTTTCGAACATTATGATCATATATCAAGGACTAATTGCCTTACATGAAGTATGAAAGCTTTAGGTTACCAAGTTTTGAATTATGATCTATTGTCCATAAATGTACTTATATATGATCATAATATTAAAAAAGATTATGTAATTAAATGTTTGTCAATTAAATGCTCACTATGAACCAAAACATACAATGAACTTTTTTCTATCAAGATTCACCGATATTTAGGGCTACTAACACATGTCTAATTCGACGTTCGATCAAAAGTAGTATGGATAAATCTCGACTAAAGTGATGACTATAAAAATCAAACATGGAAACTATTAGCACTCAACGATCTCAGGACATAATCCCGTTATCCGATTATACCAATCATCCAATGAACTTTTAACGTTGTTTCGTGGTCCCCAAAATCATATCTCAGTGATTTTTTTTATCAAGGGAGCAACATAGGGATTCAAAATCGATAAGTAGTAAAATCACGAGTCTAAATCATATAAATCAATAAAGGCACAAAAACTAACGAGTCACATTAATTGTTGAGATCACAATTAATCATTTATCTAATGGATCGTCAATATCAATCGTTAATAATACTCACAAGTAAGTTATTCTTGCTTTGTTAACATGAATAAATAGATATGTGTTTCCTATTTTGATATCAAATCAATAAATAATTATTCTTTAATTAATAGCATTCATTCATCGTATTCCCATAAAAGCATGTAAACAAAAGATAAAATATAATCATGACATAAAAGTGATAGGCAAGAATAAAAGTTGCATTTACTTATTTAAAAGTAAGGTTTTATCTTAATTTTTTTAAAGAATCTTAATATTATAATTCATCATATTAAGAACATAATTCCTTCGTCATCATCAAAGAATTATTGAGTCACACAAGTCAGGAAATGTTGCGTCACATATCGGTGAAATCATTTTCATTATTTAAGCTGAAAAAGTCACTCAGAATAGAAACAATGACTCACGTTATTTTATTTCCATCGAATCATATAGCTTGACTAATTTTTCTTCCATTAATCATTATCATTTTTAACATGAGTATATAAAATAACGATCCACATTTTTCTTCTTTTGTCTTTCTTTATCTTTTCATCTTTTGGTCATATAGATTCAATAAAACATAAGGGAATAAGACATACTCCACTCAATAATGCACACTAATAATAAGATCAAAGATCAATGTAAGATCAATTAATTTGAAAATTGTACATAAGATCCTTCCTTAAGAAAAGGCTCCAATATATAGCATAAATCATTATGAGGAGTTTAGAATCAAAAGAGATAAAATCAATATGGATTCATAAAACAAAACATGCAAATTCTAGGTCAAAGTTTCAAAGGTTCAAAAATCATACTTAGATGTTTGATCTTTAAGTTCGTGATTGAGGTCATATGTATTTATTCAGGCATTCTGTACAATATCAAACTTTCGATCTTTGATTGAGCAAAAAAAATGGATCTTAGCTTTCAAAATCTTTCAAACATCTAGCCTTGATGACAAGTCATTTGATCATTGATGTTTATGATTGTTCAAGGAGTTATAATTTTCAAATGTCTGAGGAGCCCAATCATTCAATCTTCTTAAAATTCATGTCGATTGGTTCGATTCAAACATTTGATCGCAAGGTTCGAAGAGTTCGGATGTCCAACTCGAAGAATTTAGATGTTTGGCTCGAAGAGTCCGGACATCCATGTCCAGTCTTTTAAATGCGAAAGTTCATTTCTCAATCATGGTTTACAAACTCTCGAGTTTGACACTTAAACTCTTACGAGTTCATGAGTTTAGTCATGAAATCGAGTCAAACTCGGAGTATAATCGGAGTTGATGGTAAACTCAGGTAGACTCTGGTGGACTTGGGTAAACTCGGATAAACTCGGGTAAACTCGATAGATTTCACAAGTAGAATAGTCAGATGCAAAAGTTAAACATTTAACTAAGATTTGAGTTCAAATTTGAAATGAAAATAACATTAAACATTCATGATTTAACAACTAAAATACTTTATATTTTAATTTGTATGACTTAAGGACTACTTTGGTAATTTTATATATAACTTTGAACTCTTTATGTTTCAACATGTATTGCATCAACTTATATATTGTACCAGTAGAGTGCAATGAATGGTTAAAAATAATGAATGATTATGCAATTCAATATGAGTGAGTTGAAATATGACCAATGAACTCATTACATTTGAAACTAACATATATAAACTATTTTTCACAAATATTTTATAATACATAATGTTAAATATATACATAAAGTCATGTAATAAACTCATAGAGTTTACGTCTCAAATTTATGGGGTGTAAAACGAGTCAACATAAACTCTCGAGTCTAAAAACCTTTTTCTCAATAGCTAAACTCAAAAGAATCCAATGTTCAGTCCAATGTTATCAAACATTAGAGTCTAACTCGTAAACTCGTACGAGTACACGAGTTTAGGTCTGGATTTTGAGTGAACTCGGTGTGGAACTAAAAATGTTGCTAAACTCGGGCGGACTCGGATGGACTCAGGTGGAGTCGGATGAAATCGGTTAGGCTCGCACGAGTCCACATGTGAATTCATCAGATGTAACAATTTTGGGATTTGACTAAAACTTGAGGGTAAAGTTGGAATTATATGCAATAATAGCCTTTGTGATTTAGGTCTTGGACGAGCCCTACACCACAAATCTTCCTCCAGCATTCAGCCGCCTTCATTCCTCTTCAGCTTTGGAGTTTGGCCGACTGCCGACGACTGAAGAGCAACATGATAGCACATCATGAAGTCATGGAGTGACTGGAGTCTACTGTCAAGGATTCGAGGGTGAGGGCCAAAGCAGCAAACTGCAACAACCACATGTGAAGATCCATTCAAGGAATCAAAAGCCATCGCGGTGCTATACCATTCAAGCGTGTTCCAGCAACCATTCATCACTCTTGGACTTCTTAGACAACAAATACGTATTATTCTATTTGGTCCTTCTTTCTTAACTTTGCTCTTCTTCTTGGCTTCATGTATCCTGTGGATCTGTAGGCGATTTACCTCTTCTTCTTCATAGTGATTCATGTTTCCTATAGGTGCTTCATGTTTGCAGTAATTTATCTCTTCTTTTTCGTCTTTGTGATTTTATGTTTCCTGTACGTGATTCATGTTTCCTTTGACACTCCTCTTCTTCTTTGTTTCTTATTTGCAGATTTACCTTCTCAGTTCATAGTTTCTCTGTCCTTGAGAATAGAGAATCTGATATCTTACGATTAGAAAATGGTTGTGGATCTCTTATTAGATAGACTTGTACTGCAACAACAATGAATTGGCAGTGGGCAATGCATGAATTGGAATGGATTTGTTTGCTTTGTTATATGTACTTTACCTCCTTGTAGTAGTAAGTTGATTAAGTTATTACTAATTCAAATTTTAGATTATCAAATGGATGATTTCAGCGAGGCAAAAGATTTGTTTGGTTATGAGGAAGTAATAATTGCAAGAGAG
Source organism: Pontederia crassipes (assembly GCA_030549335.1). NCBI lineage: Eukaryota > Viridiplantae > Streptophyta > Magnoliopsida > Commelinales > Pontederiaceae > Pontederia > Pontederia crassipes. Next base: position 62,223,135 of record CM060196.1, on the reverse strand, counting down.
AAAAAAGCTCTGGTAAGATGGTGGAGCTCTTATGGAGTTGATAGGCTTTAACTACAACGATTTGCTATTAGAGTGCTAAGTTTGACGGGGAATTCTTCTAAATGTGAGCGTAATGCATTTGATATGGTAAGTTGGTACTTGCCTACTTGGCAATTATTTTCTTTAATATGAATTATATTATTATTGTAAAGTGTAAATCATATAATGCTTTGATATTGTAGGTTCATACTAAAAGAAGAAATCTCTTGAGTCATAAGAAGATGAGCGAGTTGGTTTATGTGATGTGTAACTTAAGGTTGACAAATAAAACAAAACCAAGAAGGGATGTACCTATATTTGACATTGAAGAAATTGATTCCAGCAATGAGTGGATACGTGATGAATTTGAAGAATCAAATATAAGATGAATTGGATTTCATCCATTGAATGAAAATGAACATGTGGACATTGAAGGCAATGTGTTTCAAGGAGAGCATGTGGAGAGCTCAGCCCCCTTGCAAACCAATGATAATTTACAAATTCTTTTTTATGATGATAGTGATAGTGAAGATATGGAACATGTTGGTGGTGCTAGTCTTTCTTGATTGTGTTGATGAAATTTTATTTGGAATATGCTTGTGTTATTCTAAAATAAACATGTATGGACTTTGAAATGACTTGTATGAACTATGAACACTCTCAGTCTCTCGATTTCAATTTTTGTGGATTATGGAATTTGAATTTGAACTATTGTAATATTCCTTGATGTGTTGATCACTTATTTTGTTTAAAAGTCATGTATGAACTTTGAAGTATGGCTTGAACTCTGAATTCTCTATATTTCAATTTGTGTTAATTGTGGATTATGAGTTTTAAACTATTTATTGTTTAACTTATATACTTTGAACTTGTAGATTGTCATGAATTGCTAAAAATTCACATGTATATATACTCAACGAGTTTATGTTTCGAGTTTATGCTTCGAGTTTATCAAAGGTAAGACGAGTTAACATAAACTTTCAAATTTGAAAATCTTGGTTCAGTCTAAATTTCAGGCATTCTAAAATAGTCAAATTATTTTTAGCCGGACATTGCAAACATAAAAAAAGTTTCAACATGTGCAAATAATTATGAATCATTAGATTTTCGTTGAGTTTTCAAAATATAATCATTCTCTAACTTTTAGGAAAAATTTTTTATCTAACATGTGACATAATAATAATAATAATTTATAATTATTATCATTATGCTAGAAGTTTGATGTTTTTAATTTCTTTGAAAATACCAAGAATATTTCAATAATGAATACACTAAATAAATGAACATTCTTAAGAAGATTTATATTCTTATTTTAAATATCTTACAATTTTTTGCATATGTTATTAAGTTGTACTTGTAGCTGACCTTTGGGAAAGGATATTGACTAGTCTCTCTCTCTCTCTATATATATAATAACTAGTTTAACTCAATCGCGCGAAAGCGCGATTTAAATATATTTAAAAAATATAAATATAATATAATACATATCTTATTATAACGTATAATATATAACTACTATTTTTTTGTAACATACATTATATATATCTTACAATTTGATTTAAGATAAATATTAGTTAAGTTTATATTTTAAAATATTTAAGATGATTTTAAAAAAAAATATTATGTCTTTTATAATATTAGAATAAGTATTATTCTATATTCATGTTGAAAAAAATATATTACAATTTTGCTCTCAATAGTTAATAATTATTTTATCTAAGATATGTCATAAATTTATAGACAATATATTGATTTTTCAAATACTATAAATAATAATTAAAGATGTGTATATGATTAACTTAAAAAGTAATTATGACTCTTTACATCCATTTTAATGGAATTAAATAGATATAAGATATGTGATTTTTGAAATTTAAAAATAATTATGATTTGTCACAATAAACTAAAAGTAATGTATATATTTACGTTATCACATTTTTTAAGTTTATGTATGAAATCATAGAGAAATAATTAAAAAAATAAGAGAAAAAGAAACTAAGAATAGATGAATGATAGAGATGCTTGATGGCTGATGCCTAAAATTGTGAATGAAATTGTGTCAAAAGTCAAAAGAATCCTAAGGTTCTTTCCAAAATTAATCAAAGTCATCCTTGGTAGGATGAACTGTTCTCTAATATCATCTTGATGATCAACATGACCTGGTCCTAACCTGGCAGGCTCAAACCTATTGGGGTTGAGTCATCTATCACGAAGGAAGAACTATAGGCTGTGCTGAAGGTCTTGCAGAACAATGGTGAGAAAGTTGTATGCTTCACACAATTTAAATATATTTAAAAATGTGAATTTATATTTTTATCATTATATATACTAAATAATTATTCTACTCAATTTGCATTCATGCACGTGTCTTAAAAAAGTTGTATCATATATTTAGAAAAAAATAAGGTTGATCTTTTTAATATATTTCATGAATTTGGTATCTTCCTATTCAAAAAGAAAGAAATGAAAGTTATTCTAAACTCGAAGTTATTTCTTATCCAGACTAATTTTAATTATCCAAGCCAATGATATAAATATTTTATATGTCTTGCCAATAGGATGAATTGTGAAAGAAGAAAGGGAGATGTGTGCTGGCAATTTCGTAAATACGTCATATTGCTTCTTCTTTCATCATTCTTATTTGTCTTATATTCGTTTTTCAGAAGAAAAAATATTAAAATTAAAGGAGATTAAATTGGGAGGCAATTGTTGAGGATAACCTACTTATTACTAATTTTCAATATTCTAAGAAAATGCCAAAAAGCTGTAATTATTAGTGCAATATAAATTATTATCATTAGTTTTTTCGCATCGTAAATTATCCAAATTAATGTAGTTGATTAAATGATAAATAATTTCGTAACATTATATATATATATATTGTATTTTGGTTAAATACTTTATTCATCATAATTAAAAAGGTGAAGTAAACCATTACCCCAAATAATTTGCCGTTCGTGTTCCAAGGCTGACACGGGATCCGGGTCCCATTCGCGATCGCCCATTTGGGCGAAACAGCGACTAAACACCTCGGGAAAGATTTGCACAATAAGAAGCGATAAAAGAGACGTCCCAAATAAAGCAGACCGATCCATGGAAGGTGGGAAAGGCTCGCCGGAAGCCGTGAATCCGGCGAACGATGCCGGAGGCCTCGCCGTCGGCGGCGGGGATCCAAGGGGGCAAAGCGCCTGGCAGGGCAAGTCGTGCAAAGGATGCCTCTACTACTCCTCGATCCTCAAATCCAAGGACCGAAACCCTCGCTGCGTTGGTTTCACCAGAACTCTCAAGCACGGTGCGTTTCTACATGATTCCGGATCTCATTTATCTTTGGTTTCTGATCGATATCCTGAGAATTGAATCCAACGCTTCAATTGGAACCATGAACTCGTATTATTCTATCCTCTTATCTTTTTCATCTCTGGATGCAATCTTTCCCTTCTATTTTCTATGTTTAGCAATTGTTGCAGAATGATATGGTTTTAGTTCATTAATCGATTTTTTGTTTTTTCTCGTCACCAGCGGATTACTTTACCTTTTTATTCTTTGGAAAGCTAATATACATATTTCATACGATTGATGTGGTTGGAGATCGGTTCTTATTGTTGCTGTTTTATCATTTCTGTTATTTTTGGGTTACACAGAAATTATCTTAACGTGCACCTGATCTTAGTTACTCAAATGGAGGCAAAGGAATATACTCATGGATTTGCTTTAAAGATCTAAACGTTGACATCATGAATGAGGGAGGCGCCGTAAGCAAACCATATGTTAGACTTTGTTATGTAAGAGTAAGATGCAGGAATGGAGAAATGGCGTCTCTTTTACTTGATGCCTCTGGATACTTGAAGCTTGAGAAGCTTTTAATGTTAAAATTCATGTGCTACATTTAGCATGACCTGTGAGCTTGACAGAGGCATAGTTTCACTTGAGCTGAACATGATTTATTGAAGCCCTCGTTTTCTGGATAATATGTGCATGTAGGTCAACTGCTTAGGATTATTGCTTAATGGAAGATGTCTCTATCATTAGTGTTCCTGGTTATTATGGGATGACTATTCAAGGTTACTTCGATTCTGACATCCAAAATGACCAATGAGAGCTTCAATTTCCATGCCCAGCTCTCTCATATTTTACTATGCATTATAAATATCATATATTTTGATGAATGAGATTCATCAATATGGAAGTCTATATTTCTCCAATGCGTCATTTGGATATCCTTGTGCTGTCAAATATTTTATGCTAGTACGGCCTAAAGTTTTGTTCAACAATTTTGGTTGTGAATTTCAATTTGCAAACTTTTATAGTTACCGGAGCTAACTATTCTGAAAATTTTCTTACCAGTACCTGATCATATTATTGGGGAATCTGAGATGGAAGCTACTAGAGAAGGGCGAGCCCTACTAGACTTCAGATATGCATGTCTTGGTTATTCGATATTCTTAAATAACAAAGATGTTTCTATGGACCAGCAAGGAAATGAAGCTCAACTTCCTTTTTGTGCAGGCCTTGAGGTTCTTTTTTACATTACATCTATCTTCTTTTGTCAACCATTATGCATTTTCTTGTTTTGCTCAGATGTTTGACTTTATTTGAGATGTTTTTTAGGGTTTTTTAAATATTCAAACTAGAGTTTATTGGAACTTATGTTTATGGAATAACTATAACAATTAAGAGATGTCAAATAACAGTATTATTAAATTTATTAACAAATAAGTAGCTCTCACCTGCAGCACGTAGTGGCCATTTTTGCCCCTGCCTGTAAAGCAGGGTTCCTGCTTTTGCTAGCAGAAGTCCTCTCTTTCTTGGACATAGGTGTCTTCTCTTGTGCCAGCAGAAGAAGTCCTGCTCGCAAGAAGAGGGAACTCAATGTTCTTGCGAAAAGAAAAAACTTACAAGAGGAGAGAAATTCACACCAGTTATTGTGCTCATTAGGCTCCAGAAAAGAGGAATTTACATCTGTTTATACCTTTTCTTCTCTGGGTTGAATGGCGTCGTATGATCTATGTAGCCGACCCCACCTAGTGGGATAAGGCTTTGTTGTTGTTGTTGTTGTTTTATATCAATCGCCAGCCTTCCTTTTTTTTTTAAAAGAAAATGAGCACCATTCTTCTCTATAAAAGTCATCCTTCATGAACTGGATTCTTTGTAATATGTTAAACAACTACATGAAAACATGCATGATTTCTGATCTCTAACTAATATGCATTTTCACAATAGAATGCTGACTACCTATCCCCAACCCGAACACACACCTCATCCATCACCACCCACTCAGACACAAAGCTCTCTAGAAAAGGAAAATATTTGCTAGCGTCTCTTTTTAGATTTGTTTCTTTCTCTCTTTTTCTACTTTGCATCTGCCATTCTAGTTGTCTCAACTTAGCAAACACTTTTGTTTACAGTTCTTAATTGATAAGAGGACTGCAACAGCTGACCAGGCAGCCACCCATGTTCACAATAAGGAAGGTAGTTACCTGTTTTTAGCATTCCTAGATATGCTTGACTGCAGTAGTGACACTATCTACAAATATTTTTATGGTGTATACTTTATATCTCGTGCCATGAATTTAAATCCTTACTCTTTGGAGCATCTTACCAGTCAGGTATTGGTGAATCTTATATCATCATATCTTCAGCGCCTGATGATGCTATATTCTTAACTGTACCATCAACTTGGTATCTATCTTATTCATGTGGCAAGAGGCTCCATATCTGTTTTTTATAACAAAAGGAAAGAAAGATCAATCGTTTTGAGCTGAGCATGTAGATGATCAATATAATTCTAACCCAGCTTTGTAATGCTGGTTAGTTTTGCGTATGTTATAACAGGATGTACTTTTGTGGTCACAGATTTAAATGATGCTTTAAACGGGCGAAATTGGCCAGTTCAAACTGAAGTAGAACCATCTTGCTCCACTTAGTCATTTTGTACTTACAAGAAATATCACAGGGAACGGTGTTCCTTTCAGATCTCATCTGTGCCGAGGGAAAGGGATCACATCCATGATCCTCCTCTTCTCTCTTGCAGTCTGGCAGACTGCAATGCCATAGAGTCCAGCTTATTAAAGTTGATTTTCTTTTGCTTTTGTTTTGGCTGCTGAGACAGTCTGCTTCTTGGTGTTTACAAGGGAGACTGACCTCTGTCTCATTGAAGGTTGCTTTTCTTCTTTCTTTATGTTTTTTGGTTCTGGAAAAATATGTTGAAGGATAGATATTTCATATTTTCAGTGATTATTTATATAGAAAGCATTTTAATCCTTGATCATAGAAAAAATAAGAAAATTATAGAAGTTTCATATATATGGATGCTTGGATCCATAGTATTTCATAGATTTCCCAAACTTAAAACTGAATACTGAATCCTAGCTGCAGCCTGACCTGGCTGATTGCATTCTTCACCTGGAATTTCAAGTTTTATTGGCCATTTGAAATTTATTCTCTTAAGCTAACGTTTTGACATGCTGATTTTGCTTGTAGGGATGCAACATATTAATTCCCAAAGACAAGAACCCCAATCAGCACACTCCGCTGAGCGGACCTTCTACAACAAGTTCATCCCTTCAACTTTTCTCTTTTCTAGAATAGACCTAACTTGAAAAAAAGAAATGGTCGCAAAACTTAAGTCCACCCTTGGTGCAGGTTTCGTAAGAGTGCTGGAGTCGTGGCTACTGGTGTGAGTAACAATCTCCTTAGAGCTGGTCGCTTCATAAAAAACAACTTTGAGGACATCTTGTTCGACCGAAATCGTCCCAAGTAGAGAAACTTCCTGACTGTATCCTATTTCTCTTTATGGCGTTTTGCTTGCACCTTGGTTTTCCACACCTTGTAATTTAACCAGAGGTGAAAAAACAAAACATAATTGCATTGGATCAATTTGATGATCTGAAGACTATGAACAGTTTTTCCTCTCTGGTTTTGGCGCACAAAGGACGGAAAGCATTGCCGATGTCATGAATATATCTAGACCCTCTATAAATTGTGATTGCGCCTCAGTTTCTTTAAATTTCCGTTGTGAGCCTGGGAAATTAACATTCGAAACCAGGATGTTGCACACATTATGGTTACCTGCAAAGATTTCGGCAGAATTTGGCAAACCTTCACTTGTGAAGATTTGGATCCTTACCCTCTATGCTAATCGAAACCCCTAGTTCATTTGGAGGGGCTTATCACTTTTGCAGAAAATTTAGACATCAATAATCCACAACAATCACCCAAAGGATGTTTTTTGTGATTGAGAATTGTTATTAGAAGTTGTACAACACCTACACAATCCTCGAATGAAAATTGCATTATCTGTGTCCTAATCTTGTAGGAAGTAATCTTTTGAACGAAAAGTACGTGCCATTAATTCAGGGGCTACTGGAAAGAAAGAAAAAAAAATTGTTGTACAGCCTCCCTAAAATCCGATTATGATCTATATGACAACTAACCTTGGAAGCATTATTCTGACATCACAACCGGAGTGCACTTAACTACACTTCTTAAGGGAACAAACACTTCACACAATTGATGGAGGATTTGGCCATTTGCTGGCAAAAGAAGCAGTGTTCGAAGTTATAAGGACAAGAACTTATGCTGAAGAAGAAGTCACTGTGTTTTGAAGTTATAAGAAGGCTGGAGATAGAAGTCATCTTTGCTGATTGCTGCTCTCTCTGCATGCTCTCGTATGTTCTACTCTATGAATTTGTGTAGTTTTCCCATGATTGTTGCTTCGTGAAGTGTGCATTCTATCGACTTCATAACAAGATTTTCGATCTTAAATAGTAAAAAGTCAGGAGATATTAGAGTATTGCATTAGTTGAATCGGAGAGTCAACGATACGCCTCTGTCCAAGATATATAACTTTAGGGTTCAGTGACTAATGTAGTGGTTATGGTCCGTTTTGAATTACTTTGGAAATATCATTATATTCCTCGAACTACAACTAACGAAAAAAAAATTGTAAAAATAATATGTCACGTTCATTAAGCTCGTAAAAGTATGTTTAAAGGATACAACTCTAAAGTGGATTGCGGGTTAAAGATGACTTTTTTACATTAAAAAAGATTTGATCAATATTTAATGGTAAGTGTTGATTTAAGTTATTTGATAATATCATCATTACATCAAACAATTAAAATTATTGTAACTTTCTATACAAAGATTCATCATCAAAGTTTAATCAAACAATTAGACTACATATGTAAATCGTTTATGAATTTACACATGGATTTTTCTCTTTAATATAAGATCAAGACCTCTTTATGTTCTTTTGGAAATGTTGAAAAAATATGGGTATGGTGTTAGACGCTTTCATTGGGGCCTACCACAAAGTGGGGGGCAAAGTGACGTGTGGAATTCGGCTACCAAAATCAGGTAGCCACTGTGCAATTCATTGCTATCTATGTATTTCTCATGCTCAATTATGTTCATATTGCCCCACCCTTGCTGAGAATCACATTTGCACTCACAAAAAGATTAATAGCACTATACAAAAAGATTAACATTGGCCATCTACTAACTTTTTTGTAATGCCACCTTCCCCTTCTCTCCATTTCCACTCTCCTTCTAATTACTTAAAATCATCCACCTCTCTTTTGCTTAGCAAAGATCCAAGATTTTAATCTCATATGGAGAAAACATTAAAATGATGCTGAACTTGTATATGAATAACATCTTAATATGTCAAGATATGCTTTAAAAATTATGCCGAGGAACGGAACAATATCTTGGTACTACAGCTGAGGTCATATAAATCTTGAGATCCCAACGATATATATATAGGGATTAATGTACCTACAAAGCACCTTCCGCTTTGTAGAGATGTTGAGCGTATCTCAATCGTTGATCCACTCATCAATGAATCTGATTAAAAGTGATTAAATCCCATGATTTAAAAATATCAATTATCTCAATCGTTGATCAATGGATCAACGATTGAGATGCGCTCAGCATCCTTACAAAGCGGAAGGTATTTTGTATGTACATTAATCTCATATATATATATATATTATAACGCCTCCAAAATTAGCCCTCCTGTCACGCTGGCAGTTAGATTGATCAAGGGAGCGCTACACTGTCTACTACTACTTTGACTTTGATCGGTCAACATATGACACATGTGGCAATAGAAATAATAGAGAAATAACGAATGAAAAGAGATGGCGGAAGATATATCATTTTGGAATCAAAAGGTGTCACATTTAAAATAATAGTTCAAGAAAAAAGGGAAATGCAGATAGTTCAACTAGTTCAAGCAAATATCTACATAAGCAGGGTTAAAAAGCGAAAATTCAGATGTTTTTGGAATACAAGATTGAAAGAAACTATTAAAGAAATAATAGAGCGAAAAGATGTAGTATCTTGTAAGTCATGTGCCGCTATCCTCGAGCTCTGCATCTTCCACAATCTCCCTAAGCAGGGTTCTCACCTGCAAAATTTCAAAGCAGGGGCATGAAATGCTCATGAGCTAACGCCCAGTACACATAAAGTCATAGATGATGAAATGATAATTTGATGAAATCTATACTGATAAACAATAATCAATAATCAATTACTTTATTCATTGGTTCCACTATCTTGATCTCTGTAGGCTATGCACCATACATGTATAGTTCTGTACTTTATTCTTTACTTTAACAATGCCTTATACAATACCATACCTTATTATACTTTCTTCTGTTCATTATCATACTCTATTATTCATTACTATATTCTGTTATGCTCTGTGTGATACTACATCTTTTACATTACTATAAGTCCTTAGTGTTCGTTATCATATGCGAGCTCGGCTTTAATTAAGTGGGAAGTTATAGGTGTCTCTATTCCATATGTTGTCAGGATGCCCATGAAAGGGAAGGTGTATGCTCAGGCGTACCCTTTTCGGAATATAGATGGAAGAGGACATGCACCCAAAAACAGTGGTCGTTGCGGACCTGTAGGTTCACTGTCTCCTCAGCTAGGCTACTGTCCCTCTGACATAAAGTAATAAAATCCATATATGCCCCGTGGAAGAAGAGTGCGTCAATATGTCACCCTTATTCAGAGTACAGGTGGGAGAAGGCTTGTGGTCCAGGAACAGTGGTAGTTGATACCAGTAGGTACACTGTCTCCTCAGTGCAGCTACCTGCCCCTCCACTATACAATACCTTGATTATAAAAGTACTTTGAACAATACATAGCTATCGCATTCGTTTATCTTTACTTTACTTATCTTCTTTAACAAGTGTGGGGTTCGAAATCATGATTCAGAGAAGGGGGTAAGGTCTGGTCCCCTTCCTGCAGACGAAGGATCTATTACTTGTTTCACTATATTGGACATGGCCTACGGTGGGCTAGTCGAAGGTTTAGCAATGATTATAGGTGTTCTGGCCGCTCAAGGGCATTTCGATCATTTCACATTGAGATTCTAGATCCTTCCACTCTGGATCGGTCGACCGTCCTAATGGACCGATCGACCGATATGGCCGAATCGGCCGACCACCCATGGGTCGGTCGATCGGTTACATCCTCGGCCGTTTGTTTCTTCTTGATGAACCGGTCGACCGTTCGACATGAATCGGTCGGCCGGTCGTTGTTGCAGGATCGGTCGACAATTCTAGGAATCGGTCGACCGATCTTATGCGAATGGGCTCGATGGCATTCGTCAGATCGATCGACCGATTAATTAAGATCGGTCGACCGGCCCTGAGTCGTGACATCATATGTTGAAGATCGGTCAACCAATATGGGAAAATTGGTCGACCAATTCTTCACACGAACAGAGTCGCCAGTCAGATTTTTCACTTCCGGCCGACCTCTGATCGTCCGATCGTAATACATATAATACGAAAAATATTTCTACTTGCCTCTAGGTCATAATGGAATAGAAATGCGTGACTAATGATATACATTTCTTCATCTAGGGGATTTTATGTCTACGGTATCTTTTCCGTTCATTTTTCGATCGCCGACGGTGTGTTCGTTGATCTGGTCGATCGTCGGACATCCTTAGCCAACGGGGAGTGCGAGTTGATCTTTGTCCGCGTCGAGGGAGGTCAGTTCGTCCGTGCTGGGCTCGCTTGTGCGCTCGACGTCAATTCTTCAGTCATAGGACGTGAAGAAGGAGGAAAAGAAGAGACAGAGGAAAGAGACGACCGTAAGGGGAGTCCAAAGGGGTGCACTAAGCTCTGCCTCTCCCATTGTAATCTATGTCGACACTCCTCTTGAATGGGAGTCGTGGGGGAAAGGAGTGGGGGAGAGTGAGAGAGAGTCTCGTGGGGGAAGAGGGAGAGTGGGATGATCGATTCTCTCGTTTCTTTTTTTATTTTGTTCTTTAATTTTAAATGGTGAAAAGGGCCGGTCGTTACATTACTATCCCCTTAAAAAGAAATTCGTCCTCGAATTTATATGAAAGTTAGGGCTTACCAAAATAGTCTAGGAAACTTCTCTCGCATTTCTGACTCTAATTCTCATGTGGCCTCTTTGCCTTGATGGTGCTTCCACACCACCTTGACCAATGTCACTATCTTCTTTCCATTTTGGACATCTTGGTACTCCAGTATCTCTGTAGGTTGCTCCTTGTATTTAAATCCTCTATGAGGTTCGGCTCCTCAATTTGGATTACGTTGGCATAGTCATGCTTGTATTTTTGGAGTAAAGAGACATGGAAAACGTTATGCACTCTGGCGTATGCCGGGGGTAACACCAACCTACATGCCGAGTCACCAATCATATCTAGAATTTCAAAGGGACCCACATACCTTGGACTCAATTTTCCTTTCTTGCTAAATCTCATGACACTTTTAGTTGGTGAGACCTTGGGTAAAACCTGTTCACCAGCCTTGAATGTGTGCTCTCGTCTTTTCTTATCGTAGACCTTCTGTCGGTCTTGAGCAGACTTTATTCTTTTTTTTATTAGTTCAATTCGATTAGTGTATTCTTGTGTCTGCTTGCGGAGCTCAGTGCTTAGTAGCTTCCTTTCTCCTACTTCTTCCTAGCATGCTGGGGAACGACATGGTCGGCCATACAAAGCTTCAAATGGGGACATCTCTATGCTTGCATGGTAACTGTTGTTGTATGAAAACTCAATAAGAGGAAGATGGTTATCCCAATTACCATGTCAGTCCAAGGCACATGCTCGAAGCATGTCTTCTAGTGTTTAGATCGTTCGTTCTGATTGACCATCCGTCTATGGATGAAATGTCGTACTATAACGCAGCCTTGTGTCGAAAGCATTCTGTAAACTTTTCAAAATCTGACAGTGAATCTTGGATCTCTGTCGGACACGATGACTGAGGGGATTCCATGGAGTCTGACGATCTCCTGCACATACATATCCATTAAACTATCCAATGACTGCTTTACCTTGATGGGCAAGAAGTGGGCCGATTTAGTGAGTCGATCCACTATTACTCAAATGACATCATGTCCCTTCTGTGTTCGAGGGAGGCCTGTGATGAAATTCATAGTGATTTCCCCCCATTTTCACCGTGGTATCCCGAGGCTCTTTAGTGTACCTTGTGATTTCTGGTGTTTCACCTTGACCTGCTGACAAACTATGCATCTGGACACGTACTCTACTATTTTCTTCTTCATGTCAGGCCACCAAAAGCTTCTTTGCACATCTTTGTACATTTTTGTACTTTCTGAATGGATCGCGAATTCGAACTTGTGGCATTCATCCAAAACTTCTCGCCATAGAGCTGAGTTGTTGGGTACCCATAACCGATTACGGTACCGAATGTCACCATCTGAGGAGATGCTGAAATCTTTGCCTTCCAGATTCGTCTTGATCATCATGAGCTAATAGTCGGGGTCTTCGACTTGGGCCGCAATGATTCGTCCAATAAGACCAGGCTCAATCCGCTTCATCATCATGAGTGAGCCATTAGGTGTTACCTGCAGAGCCCAATTGAAGAGTACCTCCATCATCTCGTATTGTCGGAGACGCATGAAGGCCACCGAGCTTTCTCACTTCTGACTAAGGGCATCGGCTACTAAGTTCGCCTTCCCTAAATGATAGTTGATGGCGAACTTGTAGTCTTTCAGGAACTCCATCCATCGTCTTCGGCGCATATTCAGATCTCTCTCTGTGAACGCATATTTCAAACTCTTATGGTCTATGTACACCACAAACTATTCTCCATATAGATAGTGTCACCAGAGCTTGAGAGCAAAAACTACAACTGCTAGCTTGATATCATGAGTAGGGTAATTGACCTCATGTTTCTTCAGTTGTCTTGATGCATAAGCTACCACCTTTCCATGTTGCATCAAAACACATCTCGATCCTGTGCCGCTAGCATCACTGTAAATTACATACCCACCACTGCTTGATGGTAATGTGAGTATAGGTGCAGAAGTCAGCCGCTTCTTCAACTCTTGGAAGCTTTCCTCACACTTTGTGGACCAAATAAATTTTTCAGCTTTCCTTGTGAGCTTGGTCAACGGTAGTGCTAGTTTGGAAAAATCTTTGATGAATCTCCTATAATACCTTGTCAGACCGAGGAAACTTTTGATCTCTGAAATGTTTTTCGATTAAGTCCAATTTGACACTGCCTCAACCTTGGTCGGATCCATTAAAATTTTATCTTTGGAAATAATATGCCCAAGGAACATCATTTGGTCTATCCAAAATTTACATTTGGAGAACTTCGCATAAAACTTCTTCTCATGCAATATTTCCAAAATAATCCTTAGATGTTCCTTGTGTTATTCCGCACTGAATGAATAGATGATGATGTCATCCACAAAGACGATCACGAACTTGTCGAGGTGTTCGTTGAATGTCCGATTCATCAGATCCATGAATGTTGCTAGAGCATTGGTTAATCCAAACGGCATGACAATAAATTCGTAATGTCCATACTGTGATCTAAAAGCCATCTTCGGAATATCTTCCTCTGCTACCCTGAGCTGATGGTAACCGCTCCGCAGATCAATTTTGGAGAATACTTTAGCATTGGCAAGCTGATCAAATAAGTCGTCAATGGGAGGAAGGGGGTACTTGTTCTTTATCGTGACCTTGTTGAGCATCCGGTAATTTATGCACAGCCTCATTGATCCGTCATTCTTCTTGACAAAAAGGATCGGAGCACCCCATGATGAGACACTGGGTTGAATAAAGCTTTTGTCCAATAGTTCTTGAATCTGAGTCTTCAGCTCTTTCATCTCTATGAGTGCCATGTGATACGGAGCATTGGAAATTGGAATTGTGCCCGGTACTAGCTCGATGTGGAAGTCAACGTCTCTCCTCGACGGTAGACTGTTGACATCTTCGGGGAACACGTTTGAAAATTCCCTTACGATGCCTATATCTTGTGTGGTCTTAGTAGGAGCTTCAACCTTAGTTACGCTTGCCAGAAATCTTCTACAGCCTTGCTTAAGAAGTTTCTGAACTTTCATTGCCGATACCATGATCTTTGGTTCTCTACGGTGTATACCTCTAATCGTGACTTGTTCTTTAATATGTGCTCCTATAACCACTTTCTTTTGTTTGCGCAGAATAGAAGCATCATCGCGAACCAGCCAATTCATGCCTAGTATGACGTCATAATCCCTCATAGGTATTATGATTAAGTCAGCACGAAAATTCTTTTTGTCAATTTCTACCGATACCTCAGGTAGATATCTAGTAGTCCGTGGCGTTCCTTGTGGGGTAAGAATTGTCATGCTGGGTTCTAGGTTCATAGCAGATAGCCCCAAAGTTATAGCACACTCTTCTGATATAAAAGAATGAGTGGCTTCAGAATCAAATAAAATGATAGTAGGTAGCTTGGCAATACAAAACGTACCTCGAATGACGTCAGCGTCATTCTGTGGGACATCCTCTTCCAGGTTGAAGAGTCTTCCTTGCACTAAGGGCTTGTGCCGTGGATAGTCAATGGAGAAGTGGTCCACCACGCCACAGTGGAAGCAGGCACCGGTCTTCATGCTACACTCCCCAACATGAGTCCTGTCGCAAGTGTTACATAAGTCCTTCTCACATTGAGCAAGTTGAGCCTGAGGGGCTCTAGGCTGCTGAGGTCTGTGGTGCCGGTCGCCTCACTGGCTATTGGGGTTGCCTCTGGTAGGGTTGCTGTTGTGATGGTGCTTGCTAAGGCTGACGAGGTGGTGGTAGAGGCGGTCGGGGTTGTTGCTCATAACGGTGTCGATCGTATTGTTATGGAATAGGGTACGATCAAGGATGATTATCCCGTCGTTGGTGGTGGTCGTCGTTTCTTTTGAATTGTTCTTATTGGGACCCTGTCCCACTTCTGGCTATCCCCTCTTGGTGCGTTGTAGTTCTTGCTGGTCTCTTTCCATCATAGTGGCCAGCTGAACCGCATTCGTGAACGTCTTATAATTGTCGGACCGTGTTTGAGCTCTCAGGCCCGGGTTCAATCCTTCGATGAAATGGTTGGTTTTCTCTCCAGCTCGTCCATGGTCAGTTTTGAGTATTTCTAGAGGCGGATATACTTGGTTTGATACTGGGACACAGTCATTGTCCCCTGGTTCAAATTCAAGAACTCTTGCTGCTTCAGCCTCCTTTGAAAGGTAAGAAAGAAGCGGACTTCAAACAACCGTCGGAAGTCAGCCCATGATATCAACCTAACGCCCGCGAACTCAGTCGCCTTGGTCACCTTCCACTAGTCTTTCTCGTCCTTGGTGAGGGTATCGGTGACGAATATCACTTACTTGTGGTCCGGACAATCCAAAAGTTTGAATTTGTCCTCCATGGTATCAATCCACTGCTCAGGCACGTCTATATCTCCTTCGTCGCTATAGGTAGGTGGCCTCAGTCTCTAGAATTCTTGTATGGTGCACAGAGGATGAAGCTGTCATTCTTGTCATCCCGGTTGAGGTGGGGGGTTTTGGACCCCTTCAGCATTGCGGTCTTCGACCTCATCCATTGGTTGTTGCATCTTACTTGGATGAGAGATCTCTGAGAAACAACACAGTTGATGATAAGTTATAATGAAAGCTGTTCTTTAAATCCAAATAACTTTCGTTCCTTTATTGCCTTTGCTAAACAAATGAACAAATATGCCTCACACAATGACAAATCCATCATAGTGAGGTCTTATTTCAAAAGGAAAAATAAAATTAAACATCTAAAAGTGCCCCTGATTCCATACTACTCATTGCGTCGTGAAGTCTCTCCAGATTCATCCTTGGAGATCCTTCTATGCTTAGCAATACTTGGGCAATCCCCGGAGTAATGCCCAAATTGTATATAGATTATGCAATAAGGCGGACTTGGAGGGCTGCCCGGGCGTGCTACCGCATCTTTCTGTTCCCGGCTTTGCAATTCTCTTCCTTGTTCGTTCTCTTCAGGCACTTCAGATGGTGATATCATTGGATAGTTGCTCCCCACACTTTCCAAATCAGATTGCTCCCGTACCCCTGGAACTGGCAGTGGTGGGATCGAACTACCACGGCCACGTCTACGGACCCATGCTTGTAATTGCACCTAATCTCGAGCCAACGGAGTTGGGGAGTGCATAATGGATTTAGCTACCCAGAAGACTCTACTTCCGCCACATACTACTTTAGAAGTTATGCGACGGGGAGGCATATATAAAAATAAGTTATCTCAATATAAAAGAATCCATATGAAATAATTCAGTCAGTATTTACTTAAGGATTGGAGTCGCAGTTGCTCAGGAAGCTTGCACGTGACTTTATCATGACTATGAGATCAATGGACAATGAAGACAATGCAATAACTTATACTATACTATGAACAACAATGACTGGTCTATACTCTACTATGAACACTGGGAGCCAAGAACTTAGGCTCTGATACCAAAATGTAACACCCCCAAAATCAACCCTCCTCCCACGTTGGCAGTCAAATTGATCAAGGGAGCGCTACACTACCTATTACTACTTTGACTTTGATCGATCAACATATGACACACGTGGCAATAGAAATGATAGAGAAATAACGAATGAAAAGAGAAGACGGCAGAGATATCAATTTGGAATCAAAAGGTGTCACATTTAAAAGAATAGTTCAAGAAAAAGGGAAATGCAAATAGTTCAATTAGTTCAAGCAAATATCTACATAAGCAGGGTTAAAAGCAGAAATTCATGTCTTTGGAATACAAGATTGAAAGAAACTATTAAAGAAATAATAGAGCGAAAAGTTGTAATGTCTTGTAAGTTATGTGCCGCTATCCTCGAGCTCTGCATCTCTCACAACGTCCTTAAGCAGGGTTCTCACCTGCAAAATCTCAAAGCAGTGACATGGAATGTCCGTGAGCTGAGGCTCAGTACACATAAAGTCATAGATGATGTAATGATAATCTGATGAAATCTATACTGATAAACAATAATCAATAATCAGTTTCTTTATTCATTGGTTCCACTATCTTGATCTCTGTAGGCTATACACCATACATGTATAGTTCTGTACTTTATTCTTTAGTTTAACAATGTCTTATACAATACCATATCTTACTATACTTTCCTATGTTCATTATCATACTATGTTATTCATTACTATACTCTGTTATGCTCTGTGTGGTACTACATCTTTTACATTATTATACTACATCTTTCCTCTGTGTTATCCTATTTGAGCTCGACTTTAATTAAATGAGAAGCTACATGTGTCTCTATTCCATATGTTGTCAGGATGTCCATGAAAGGGAAGGTGTATGCTCAGGCGTACCCTTTTTGAAATACAGGTGGGAGAGGACCTGCACCCCAGGAACAGTGGTCGTTGCGGATCTGAAGATTCACTGTCTTCTCAGTTGAGCTACCTGTGCCCCCGTGGGGGAAGAGTGCGTCAATATGTCACCCTTATTCGGAGCACAGGTGGGAGTGGGCCTGTGGTCCAGAAACAATGGTAGTTGATACCAGTAGGTACACTGCCTCCTCAGTGCAACTACATGCCCCTCCACTATACAATACCTTAATCTGTACTTTGAACAACACATAGTTATCCTATTCGTTTATATTTACTTTACTTATCCTCTTTAACAAGTGTGGGGTTCGAAATCATGGTTTAGAGAAGGAGGTAAGGTCTGGTCCCCTTCTTGCGGACGAAGGGTTCGTTACTTGTTTCACTATATTAGACATGGTTTACGGTGGGCCAATCGAAAGTTTAGCATTAATTATAGGTGTTCTGGCCACTCAAGGGCATTTCGGTCATTTCACATTGAGATTCACAATTCTTTCTCTCTGGACCGATCGACCGTCCTAATGAACCGATCGACCGATATGGCCGAATCGGTCGACCTCCCAGGGGCCGGTTGACCGGTTACATCCTCAGCCGTTTGTTTTTTCTTGATGAACCGATCGATCGTTCGACGTGAATCGGTCGGTCGGTCGTTGTTGCAGGATCGGTCGACCATTCTAGAAATCGGTCGATTGATCTTATGCGAATGGGCTCGGCGGCTTCCATCGGATCAGTCGATCAATTAATTGAGATCGATCGATCGGCCCTGAGTCGTGACATTAGATGTCGAAGATCGATCGATCGATTCTTCACACGAACAAAGTCGTCGATCGGATTTTCTACTTTCGTCCGACCTCTGATCGTCTGATCGCAATACATATAATATGGAAAACATTTCTACATGCTTCTAGATCATAATGGAATAGAAATGCGTGACTAATGATATACATTTCTTCATCTATGGGATTTTACGTCTACGGTACATTTTTCGTTTATTTTCCGGTCGCCGGCGGTGTGTTCGTTGATCTGGTCAGTCGTCGGACGTCCTCAGCCGACGAGGAGTGCGAGTTGATCCTTGTCCGCATCGAGGGAGGTCAATTCGTCCGTTCTTGGCTCGCTTGTGCGCTCGACGTTAATTCGCCGCTCACCGAATGTGAAGGAGGAGGAAAAGAAGAGAGAGAGGAGAGAGACGGCCGTGAGGGGAGTCCAAAGGGGTGCACTGAGCTCTGCCTCTCCCCTTATAATCTATGCTGTCACTCCTCTTGAATGGGAGTCGTGGGGGAAAGGAGTGGGGGAGAGTGAGAGAGTGTCTCGTGGGGGAAGAGGGAGAGTGGGAGAGAGAATCAGTCTCGTTTATTTTTTATTTTGTTTTTAAATTTTAAATGGTGAAAAGGGCCGGTCTTACATATATATATATAATATATGGACAAATTAAACAAAACATTAAAGGTACAACACCTTCTCTTGTGGGTGCCCTCGACCCCTCGTGATCTCGTCACCGGAGAGGGGGCGACACATTCTTTGCGTGCCGGTAAAACACACTTTTTTATTTTTATAATATATTATTTTATATTTTACAATATCGATATGAGGAAAAGGCAGTTTTTTCATTTTATAAATAAAATGATAAAAATTAATGGGAAAGTTAACAAAGATTGACGGATGAACTTAAGTGAAAAATGGCATAGTTTAAGGGATCTGAATGGAATATTTAAAAATCATCGATAGAGGCGAAAAAATGCATAATTCAAGAGAGGTCAGCGGAAAAAACTCTAATAAAAATCCAATTCAATCCGGTTGAACCGGTCAAACTATGACCCAGTTGCTTGATCGGTCCGATGCCTGATACATTTTTAAAAACATTGACAGTAAGTTGAACAGGAGTGATAGTATATTTGATGATATTCTTTTATATTTTCATTAATATGCATTTTTTCTTTCATTTGGTATCACTTACATGTATAAAGAATATACTAATTTATGGTTGATATCAATTTTTATTCAATATATTTTTCTCCTATTATGTATATCTTTTTTTTCATGACATGCTTTCTTAATATTATAGTAATCATGACATTTTAAATAATAAAAAAGAATACTTTTAGGCCTGTGACCAATATTATTCAAAATGGACTGAATCAGCTAATTCGATATGAATGCGTACTTAGTTCCGTTCGATTCACTTTAAAAGTGTTAAAAGAAAGGAAATATTTAAAAGGGATTCCAAAGTTGAAAACTAAAATGAAAAGTAACATTAACAAGAAAGTTAACACAGATAATTAATGGTGAGATAGCAATAAATGAAAATAGAAAAGGGAAAGCATTAAAAAATAAAGTAAAATAAAAAAATGAGAGTGATTTATTATAAAATAAATTAAAATATCATAAATAGTACTAAATGATAGGTAAAAGTTTAATAATAACCAATCAAGATCAACAGATTGAGAATTACTTTCTTATTAATATCAATATTTTAAAATGAATAATAATATCTTTGTATTAACATTTTATTATTAACAAGTTACCAACATTTTTTATACATTCTATTATATATATTGTGTATCTAATTGAAAATATTATAAATAAAATTTTCTAATAAAAAATTATTGAACTCTATCAAACTCAATTGATGCATTCTAGCTGCAGCACAATTGCTAAGTCAAATGGATTTTGGCTAGTGAGTGCAATTTATGATGAGCACATATGTAGAGAAAGTTGAGTTAATTAGAAACTGAATGAAGATCGTCACAAAAAAAATTATGCCAGAGGAAGGAGAGAACAAGTGTTTCAGATCGGCAATAAGGTACTTTTAAGGGTGTCTCCTATAAAAAGAATTTACGATTTAGTAAGAACTTGATTTGATCTTGGAGCCTAAAGATAATTTAATATTTAAAAAAAGATTAAAAAATATAAGATGTAGATTTTTTTTATCTATACCTATGAATTAAGGACAACTAAGTGAATATGTTAAATGAAAGGATATATAGCTTTACGAGCATGTACTCTTGTTCTTATTGTGCGAGACTGTCCCATCCGAAATAATGAAAAGAATTTTTTCACAATTTTGTAATGCAATCCTTCCCTTTAAATGAAGAGTAATGTCATATTACTGTTAAAAAATGGACTATGATGTTTATTCTTAAATTCATGACTATATTATGCTTATTGTCCATTTTATATGGCATTCACATAAAAAATATTCATTGATGATGCTTATACTTAAAAGGATATATTTCATTACTCAATTAAAACAATAAGAATTATTGCTCACTGAATTGTGAATTTTCTCCTGGGTTGATTTTTGTAAGTACTAATTTGTCTACATGATTTGAGTTGATGCATCTGCGGTGTTATGGCTTGAGTAACAGTGTGCACATGGATGAACTTATATTATCATATATTGTGTTACGCTCTCGTGCTAGTTGGACCGTCGAGGCGTCGACATTGCTTTAGGTTGTTTTTGCAGCACGAAACAAATTAAATGCTCCGATTGTTCTGCCAAATGTAATCATGTCCGTCACGTGATTTTGCCGAAGGCAAGAATATTTCTTTTTTTTTTAACTTATGCACCACATTCTTTGACTTTTTTAATTTTATTTATTTTTGATTTTTTTTATAATGTATGTGTATATAATTTAGAATAAATTAAAACATTATTATAACATAATTTAGGGATATTATAACATAATTTATTAAATGTTATTAATTAAAAATTATAAAATAATTAGCTCTAATAATTAATAAATATTTTATTAATTAAACTATTCAATTATTTTTTTAAAAAAATTATATTATATTTAGATCTTAAAATATACGTAAATTATAATATTAATAATATTTAAAATATTTAATCAAAATAAATAAAAATAATATTAATAATATAATGATTTACGTAAATTATAATATTAATAATATATTCTTATTTACTGTAATTGTATACCTCATAAAATAATAAATTATATTCTTAGATTTTCTTTTTTATCCAAACACCCACTAAAATTTATCCATCACATTAATTTTTTAAATCATCATCATTACACTTTTTCATCTAAACACTAATCCAAACTTTTCTATCAAATCAATTAGTTCGAGAACTAACGTAATCTTAAGAAATCGACAGTTGACTATTCAAAAAATATATATTATGTTATGTTGTATGTAAGCTTAATTTATAAAAGCTGTGATTCGTGATATATTTGAGATGACACTCGCATTGTAGGCCTTCACGTTTATTTATTATTATTTTATTCTTTCACATTTATGTATTATTGTGTTTTAACTTCAGAGTTAACATTTTATTATTAATTGTTGTTGATTTTATGATATATAGTCCATGTAATGAGTTTCAAAGAAAACTTTACGCATTTAAGGATGGTTACGTGTGCTTGTACTATATCTCGAATGATCACCAATACGGAGGCAGCACTTTTATTTGAGTGCGTCCATGGAGCACAGCAGGGCCACTTCTCCATTTCTAGTATATTTTGTGCAATTTTTTTTTCTTTCCTTCTTGTGATATGTCATTTATTTATAGAGTTCTTGGAAGTGCTAAATGATGCCCGTTCATAAGTCATTAAATGATGATTTAACGACGTCTCATATATATGAATAAATTTTTACCCTACGTAGTCTTTATCCTCGTTGCTTAAAGGGAATAAAGATTACGTGGGACAAAAATTGATCCATGTATATACAAATAGAAACAATTTAGCATCTTCAAAATATCTACAAATACGCGACTATTTGTGCGACGATCGAATGATGTTTCATATATATGAATCAATTTTTATCTCTACATAATTTAGCAATGGCGATAAAAATTATATAAATAAAAAATTGATCCGTATATATAAGACATCGTTGAGTCGTCATATCAATGACTTACAAATAAGCACAATATATCACTTTCAATATCTCTACAAATGGACGATTATTCGTGGATCATCGGGTGACTATCAAAAGCATGTGGGTGTGTGTGGACTGTGGAGAGAGAGAGAATGGTCAGTCATGATTTATTTTGCAAAAGCATGATAATAATGCACCGTGCTAATGCACATCGTTTTGAGTGCTGATCAAGTTTTTTGAATTGTAATCCCAGGAAATTAAGTATCAAATTCGGAAAAGAAAAATATTACCACAGTTAAAGGTGCTCGATTGCTCGAACGAATTCCATTGTGGTGGATGTGAAAAACTGAAAAGAACAACACAAGTTTGACGGCGAAAAAAGAATGAGTTTCTTTCTTCTTCTTTCTTTGTGGAATTGGATTTATCTTGTAGCCATTGACAGATACAGGCAACCACTAACATGAGGGAGCTTTTACAATCTTTTACCAATTACCACATCCTTTTTATGTACTTACCCACCTGTACAGCACTAATCAAATCCAGAATGTTAATAATCTTGAACATTAATTCAAGAAAATGAATATAAAAAAAGAGTTCTGACATATTAACCTCATGCTTATCTAAAGAAACTTGATTTGATCGAAAGAAACTTGTTCACGCATGACGCAACTGCATGAAATAAAGAATGAAATGGTGGATGAGCTACACATGCCTTTGGCCTCCATCAATCCACATCTGAATCATTTGGCTCACTGATTGTGTGTGTGAGCTACACGTGCCTTTGGCCTCCATCAATCCACATGTTAAAGAAAAAAAAAAGGAGAAAAAGATCGCACGAACGCAAAAAGAACATATAGACTTATGAGATTCACCTTAAATCAAATTACATTTTCGAAAAGTGGCGACTTTTTTTATGAAATAATAATTATTACAAAAATACAAAATAACTTAACCACAGTGGAGTTTATATAGGTACTTTCATTTATATATGATAAGAATTACAGACCGATTGAGATTCTGAATTAATCTTTCAAAATAAGATATATATCTCGTGATAAAAAAATAAATCAATTTTGAATAACAGAATATCCTTAAAAAATTTCGCCAAGAGGCTCCGTTGGAATCCCCCTTGATCCCCCACAAGCTCATTGACCGGATAGCAAGAGCCCCATAGAAAAAATTTGCTGAAGCACCTAATTATATAGGGGGACCACGTAAAATTATAATTAGATTCGGATTAAAGACATTATCAACATCACATTTGAATTATTTGGCTCTGTGTGCGAGAGAGATGGCAAAATTAATGTTAAAATTAAAAATATAATAATAATTTAATAAAATTTGACAGGGAGAAGTACTAAAATTTTAAATATTGCGCGCATATGAGATATACATTGCCTAAAATAATCATTTTAATTTAATTGATGCGACTTCTTGTATGTAATCTTTAATTTCTTTGTAAAAGATAAAATGTCTATATAAAAAAGGTACATGACCCGTACTTTATTTTTTATTTAGTAAAATTAATTATTTGTTATATAAAGTAAAAAGAAGCCCAGTTGCCATGAATTTTGAGAGCAATTGCGTTCAAGATTTCAAACTCAATATTCGTAACTTTGTAATTCCGAATGAACGCATTTATATGTTCTTAATGATCTAAAATTATCACAATACTCTCTTCTTTTTGACATTTAGTAATAAATAAAAGATACTAAAGAAGAAGAGAAAACAATTTGACATATATATATATATGATTCACACCGGAAAATCCAACGCTTGAGAAAATTGATTAAATAGAAGTATAAAGTATAAACCACCAGGGTCCAGTTGTATATTGTATATAAAATAAATCCCCCTGAAAACAAAATTGAAAGAAAGCATAAGCCTGATGCATAGATCGCCATGACCCACTTCATGAAATTATTATTATGGCCAAAACTGTATGCAACACAGGAAAAGGTCCACATCAACAGCACCAACCTGCTCTTGACCCCTCGCACGGACTAAATTAATCCAACACTCTCTCGTGCTCACTGCACGCATCAAACGAGTGGGCAGCTCAGCCTCGGCGTGGGGACGGCCACCAGCCGCACGGCCCTGGGCGCCGTGAGCCCGAACATGTCCCCCATGTCGAGATCGCGCGGGTCCATGCCGCCGGGCATCTCCCAGGAGAAGCAATGCAGGAGCTGCGCCACCGCCAGCTCCAGGGAGTACAGGCCCAGCTGCATGCCGGGGCACGACCGGCGGCCGGACCCGAAGGGCAGGAACTCGAAGCAGCTGCCCTTGAAGTCGAGGCCCTCCGCGTCGCCGCCGGGCGCGAACCTCGACGGCCGGAACGCGTCGGCGTCCTTCCACGCCGACTTGTCGCGCCCTATCGCCCAGACGTTGATCATGATGCGGGATCGCGCGGGGACGGCGTAGCCGGCGACCTCGCAATCCTCGGCGGTTTCGTGGAGGAGGAGGGGGATGGGCGGGTGCAGTCGGAGCGTCTCCTTCATGACGCACTTGAGGTACGGGAGCTTGTCGAGGTCGCCCTCGTGCACCTTCCGGTCGAGCCCCACGACGTCGGCGAGCTCCTGCTGCACCTTCCTCAGCTCGCCGGGGTTCTTCATGAGCTCCGACATGGTCCATTCGATGGCCGAGGCCACCGTCTCCGTGCCACCAAACATCACATCCTGCATAATTTGCATACATTTTTAGCAGTGCGTCAGAATACATGGTCATAAGAGGAGCAGAAGGTTAGCAGCATTACACTTGCTTCAAGTAAACAAAATGTGACATAGTTAGCAGTATGCACTTGCTTGAAGTAACACAAATTGGTACAAAACCTATGAAAGTTATAGTAGTAACTTGAAACATAAGTAGAGATTGGTTTTGACAGTTTGGTCAATGGTCCAGTTATTAACTACGAGTACAAAGTACATCATTCTAGCTAACTGTTACAGTGACAGACAACATAAATAGATTTAATTCAAAAATTATATATATATATATATGAAAAAATGAACGTGCGAAGCGACATATTTTTTTCATTTTTTTTCAATATATTTCTTTACTAATAGCTTAAATGATTATTTATGATAATAAAAAATAATTTTATAAGATTAGAAGTTATATAAAATTCTTATATTCATTATGACGGATAATAATGTACAGAAGTTCGTCAAAAGTAAAAAAATGATGAAAAAAATTATTGTTAATAATTTAAATCATATATTTATTATTCTTAATGACCTTCTAATTATTAATGAAGAAAAATATCGAAAAAAATAAATATAAATATATCTAAAGTCACTTCACACGTGATTCATACAAAAAGTGCTTCACACGCTCGTTTAGATGAGCCACATGCACAGAAAACCAAAGAATACACAGCATTTTTTCCTTAGCATAACAAATATATATAGATAGATAGATACATGACTTGTTTCTACACTAAAGTAACAGTATTCAAGCGACCACTGCTACAGAATTAATCAAATTGAAGTGATATGATGATAACAAACAGTATAGGTCATAATATATAACGAAAGCACGTGGGTAAACTGTGGGAGTCATTTATTAGGACGCCAACAGCTGCAGCAACGCGGCAACGTTAACGGTCTTTTTAAATTCTTTATAATTGACGTCACATGTTTAGTTGCATATTTCTTATCGATTATTTAACGAGTTCAAGTTTCAATGATGCCATCAGAAACGCAGCAAGAATACTTAATCTGTTGAATTAAATACATCTATCCCTAATGCAAAAGTGAGAGCATTCATGGTTCCACAATTAATGCAAAATATATTTTTACACAATATATGCTAATTGAAAAAGTTTCAAATATTCAGATTTCTCGCAATAATTAATGCAAATAGCCAGATTCCACGCTATCCTCTGATAAATGATGTATATCGAACGACCAATTTAATATATAATGTATAAATGATCCTATCATGTCTCCAATACAGGAGACATGATCTCAAATCTTTGCTATATCGTATCAGACATATGCATTGCGTATTACAAATTAAATTGTTTTTTTTATCGATGTAGGAAAAAAAAAGAATGCGTGGTTTATACAAATTAAATTAATTTTATAAAATGTAAAAAAAATGCGTGGTTTATAACAAATTAACATGTAATGTGATAATTGTTTGGAATTTGACAATGGTAATTTTAATTAAAATGAGTTCATTAAGCAGTTAAAATTTGAAGGAAAACGTACCATGATGATGGCCTTGATGTTATCCCTTGTGAGCCTAAAGTTGCCTTGCTGCAGATCGTTTCCTCCTCGCTTGCCGGCGACGTCGCCGAGAAACACGAGCATCTCGTCGACCATGTCGGCGTCAGGCGAGTCGGACTCCTTGGGGTTCGCCATGTGCTCGTCGATGATCTTGTCGATGAACACGTCGAGCGCCCTGCGCGCCGTCTTGAGCCTCTTGTTGACGCCCTGGGGGTCCATCCAGCTGAGCCACGGTATGAAGTCGCCGACGTTGAACGCCCCGAAGAGTTTGGAGAACTCCTGCAGTATGGCGATGAACTCGCCCTCGTTATTGTTGCTCTGCGTGCCGAAGGCCGCACGGAAGATGACGCTCATCATGAGGCTGAAGACGAGCTCCCCGAGGTTGACGGCGGAGCCGGTGCTGTCGGCCACGGCGCGGAGCAGGGAATCCACCTCGTCGCGGACGGATGACCACGACTCCGCGCGCCTGCGGCTGAACAGCTTCATGACGCAGAGCTTGCGTATCTGACGCCAGAACGGGCCGTAGTGCGCGAAGGCCATGTCCGCGCGGTCGTACGTTAGGTAGCTTATGGCGATGGTGGCCGGACGATTGGAGAACATGTTATCCTGGACCTGCGAGTACGCGAACGTAGTGATCGAACATTAGGGACGAAACTATCATACATAAATCGACGGGCGAGGGCAAGTCCGAACCTGCAGCACTTGCTGGGCGATTTCCGGCGTGGTCACGGCGAAGGTGTGGACGGAGCCGAGGCGGAGATAGCACAGGCCGCCGTAGCGCTCACCGAGCTTCGCGAGGCCGCGGTGGGTCAGCTGGTCCATGATCTTCATGTGGCCGACGATCGGGAGCCCCGGCGGCCCCGGGGGGAAGGGCAACTTGCGACGCCGCCGGAGCGAGATAGCAAAAAGGAGGGCTAAAGGTGCAACAAAGTATACAAGCATTTGCATGGCGGCTGGTCCTTGCGGCCACTCCATTGCTAAAGGCGTCGCAGGACACAGCACACGCACGCACACGAACACACACGCGCACACCGAAAGAGAGAGAGAGAGAGAGAGAGAGAGAGAGAGAGAGAGAGAGAGAGAGAGAGAGATTCAGGTACTCTCTCAGTGCTCCGCGTACAGGTGTTTATAAAGGAGAGGAGAGAGATAAAGAAGAGAGTGCGGGGTAGGTGTTGGAGGCACCGATGCAGAAGAAATCAGAGAGGAGAGAGCTTGAAAGATGCAATTAAAGCCGCCAATTAATCAGGCGTTACCAAAAGGGGCGCCCTTCAGCCCTGAGAAAGGAATGGCAAGTGACGAGTGAAATATATAGCCAGCCAATGACAGGATTATGTGATTGCAATTGTAGGATTATGGCCACCTAATTTAATTGGTCTCTCTCTCTCCCCCCTCGATTTTTTTCCTTTGTTTATTCAATAGTCCAAGTCTCACCTACCACCGTTTGGGTTTCATCCATGGTCGGTTTGATTTTAACATAAAATAAAAAAATGACTTGAACCATAATTATGGAGGAAAAAAAATTAATACGAGAAAACTAATGGAAAGATAATAACTAATTAAGGATGGAGAAAAGGAACGGAAATCAGAAAATAAAAGGAAATATATCAAGGGAAATTAAAGTATAAACAAATTGAAGGACAAGGGAGAAATTAGTTGCTCGGGTACAAAATAATTAAAACTATTATAACTAGTGATATATTTTTATGAAGTAAAATCAATAATTTAAATTATGTGTGCTGATAATAATTAATTAATTGTAATATATTGAACTATTTAAACATAATTATATTCATATTTATCTTTAATATTGTTAATTTAAAATGATCAACCGCCTATACTTATAATAATATGATGATAAATGATTAGTAGCCATTTTTTTTTATTTTGCAAGTCATGCAATAATATGATCAAAAATCTGATTTTGCAATTTTATTGATACCAAATGGTGGCCACTTAAAAAAAAAAAGAAAGATATGATTTAAGGTGATTTTTAATAAATTAAAATCCATTGTGCTTATCTGAAAAATTAGGGGTCTGAATAAAAACCACTCAAAAAATCGAAAAAAATTAGGATATAATTAATACATATATTATTAATTTTTTATTATATATAAAATATTTTTTCAATAAAATTTCATATTTTTCTATCACATTATCAAACTCTAATTTAATAACTTTCAAATTTTAGTAGTATATTTTATATTTATTAGAGAACTAAATATTTTATATTAATTTAAAATTATTAAATATATTTTAAAAATATAATTATATAAATGTAGGGTCCGAAAAAATTATTTAAAAAATTTGACTTGTTAAAAGATGTTTTTATTTTTTTAAAATAATTTTAGAGTGATATTTTTAATTTTAAAAACTGATCTAAAAATAATGATTTAACTTTTAAACCGAAAATTCTATCCGAGTCGAACTATTTTCATCTTTACTTTTTTTCATATCGTGCTGCTGCTGCCACAGCAAGGGGAGGTATAAAAAGAAGACGGTACAAAAAGAAGGGGTCTAAATGGTTACACTTCCCCTTTACTCCAATTATCTCTAATAATTACGACACACAGGTCTTTACTTGGATAATTAATGACCAGCTTCGTGACCATTTTTATTAAATTTCGTTGTGGTTGGTGGTGATTAATATTGATGTTAGGGGCAAAAAGATTCGGTTCGGTAATTTTTCGATTTTAAAAAAAATCGTCCGCTAGTTTTCAGATTGATTTTAATCATAAAAATTATCCTAAAATTATTTATAAAAAAACACCTTCTAACAAATCAACTTTTTCGAATGATTTTTGCCAACACATATTTTAATAAAATAATATATTGTTTTATAAAATACATAATAAATTAAAGTTAATACTAATATATTTAATAAATATAAGATATACTATTCGAACTATTAAACTAGAACTTATAGCAACATATTAAATTATATAAAAAATTATTATACCAATATTAAAAAATTGGTCAGCTGCGAATTACTTATATATATATATATATTAAATAGAATGCGGATCCCTATAATTTTTCGCGTGGAATCTTAATTTAAGTGGGTCAATTTGGCTTTATTAAATATCGATCTTAAATTATTTTTGTTTTTCTAATTTTTTATTTTTTGGGTATGATATCTTTCGGGTCAATTAAATTTTTCTTACACTCCTACCTCACGTTGTTGAGAATTAAAATACTTTGTGAATTAAAAAAATTATGTCAATCACGATACACAAAAATAAAAAAAACACATAAAATTTATGTACAAATTTCAATGAAAAGAAAAAAATTACTAGACACTGTAAAAAATAATGTTTTTTGAGGTTAATCCGAATTCCAACAGTAATTTAATGAAATAAATAATTCTTTTATACAAAAATATTAAAATAATTAGTATAAATAATATAATCTTACTACTATCATGTTTTTATTATAATATAAAAAATTAGAGATCCACTTAATGCAACTTTCTTCTTAATTTAATACTATTTAAAAAGATATATTCTTTCCTTTTCTCTTTTTTTTTATCTCGTACTCTTGATCAAAGAAAAAAATCTTCTGTTCTTTTTTTTTCAATCTTCGCAAGAAAAGGAATTTTCCTTTTGTTCTTTTTCCTTTCAAAGGATTGACTACGCCTCCATAAAATGACAAAATAAATAATTAAGTTTAACTAGTTTAAATCTCTTTCTTTTCTAGTGTGCTGGATTAATCTCAAATAGTCAAATGTCTAACAATCTCTTCCTAATGGGATCCTTAGTCAATAATCATGGACAAAGGCGGAGCTAGTGAAAATTTCAGTGGTGTCACTGGGTTCGAGCACTAGCACTCTCGTCTATAAATTGCATGTCTTAACCGTCATGCCAAGTAGATTCTTGTGTCAAAGTAGATTGACGAAGTACTTATTGAGCCTTCCAGTACCTGCACGTGCATCATTTAATTTGTTTCACTTCAACTTGTTTTGTAAATAAACCATCCTCCATCATTTAACTTGTTTCACTTGTTGTCCTTTTGGCATGAACCGTCAACGTGGCGCCCTTGATATAATTTTTTCTCCTCTCCACGCAAGCAATCATATGACGTGACATCAATAAAAAAATATAAATAAATAAATAATTGGAGTCGTCGACGAACAGACACAGGGAAGGGTCATCGGCGAGGACGCCTCGAGGTCGAGGCGGGGACCCCTCCCCTCCTTTCCCTATGCCGACGAGCCCTATGTGACTTCTGATGAGGTTGTCCCCCTCCCTCCTCTACGACTGCGCTCATCGGCGAAGGCAAAGATCTCGCCGGAGGTCGTCGTAGACGGGGCGACTCCCTTCCCATGCATTGTCTCATTTTTGTATAGATGAGAAAGAAAATCATCGTGTGGCTGTCACGCCAAAAGGTCAAAAAGGGTAGTTAGTGAAATAGACTAAATTACATCAAATGTCCTTCAATTTTAATGTTTGTGATACCCTTCAATTTCATTTTGTAACAAGAATTCCTTCATCATTAAACTCGTTTCACCCTGTGCCATTTTTACCTACAATCGGCCGTCTTTCGATTGTCCCATCGATGAAGCATCAACGCAATCATTTCCTCTCACCTCCATGCAAGTAGTCATCCGATGTGACAACTTAACATTCTCTCTTCTCCACGAGATCTCCTCTCTCTCCCTCCCCTCAACCTTCGGCGTCGACTGCTAGTGCGAGCTCGGCCCCCTTGCTTGCGTGTGCCGTCCACACACGCAGGCGAGGGGCGACACACAAAGGCGAGGGGGAGTCGCCCCCCTATGAGCTCCACGTCACGTTGAAGCTCACGAGGGGGCGAACCCCCTCCTTCCCCACCCACCCACTTGCGTGCACTAGTGACACACGTAGGCAAAGGGTGGGGGGAGGGTCGCCCCCCGTGAGCTCCGACCAGAGCTGGGGGTGACCCCCCACTCCCCACCCTCGCCTGCGTGCATCGGCAATGCACGCAACTCCGGCGAGAGCTCACAAGGAGGCGACCCCCTTGTGACGCATGCAGGCAAAAGGGGAAGGGAGGAGGGGGGGAGGATCGCCCCCCATGAGCTCCGACATCCCGACGAGCTCACACCAGTGATGCACCCGGCTAGGGGTGTTCACAGGTCGAATTGGACTCTACACGTGAACAAATTCGACCCGACCAAATTTGGTCGGATCGGGTCAAAGGGACTGGGGGCCGAATCCGACTCAACTCGACTCAATTCGGGTCAGGTGGGGTGGTCGGGTTACCCGATCATTATATTTTATTTAATATAAATAATATCATTTAATATTATTTTAAAAGCATAAAAAAGTTTTCTAACGATTTATTATTATTTTTGCATGTGAAATATTTTATTTTAATTTTTAAATCAAATATAAGCTTAAGTTTGATTAAAAAATAAAAAAATTCAGATTGATCGATAGTGTCGGGTCGACTCGAGTTGGAAAAATCTAACATGTACCAGATCATGGTCGGGTTGAATTTGGATCGGGTCAGGTCCGACCTGATCCAAACCAGTTCGGGTCGGGTTCACGGGTCGATCCGACCCGATGAACACCCCTACAATCGACGCTCAAGGTCGAGGGAGGAAGAGAGAGGAGGAAGAGGGAGGTTGGGGCACCGATCGTCGAAGTGCAAGTCACCATAACCAAGTGAGAGGGAAAGAGTAGGAGACAGGAAAAGTTTGCCATGACTTGGCTCGTGGTAAAGTTCCCACGGGCGTACTTGACAAAACTTTCCCATGGCTCGAGCCTTGAGAACTTTTAATGATTGGCATCATCGGAACTTTCGACAGGTATATGCTTTTCCAACGATTGGGACTGTCGAAAAATTGGTTATCTATTGTATGATATTTTCCGATGACTGGGACTGCCGGTATTTTTAACGGACTTTTCCGATGGATATGATCATCGAAAATTACAAAGGACTTGTATTCATCCCAAATTCTGAAGGATTTGTATCCGTTGGAATTGATGATTTTCTAATAGTATATTTTATCTCCTAATTCAACGGAGTTAAACATAGCATTGAAAAAATCTTCATCTTGGTCGTTTCAAACTAAATAATTAATCAATATATCATCTCGTTAAAATATTTTTCCTCCACTTAATTTTAAAAAAATAAATAAATCTCAATTAATCTTTTTCTCACACTACTTGTTCAGAATTTGGATTATTTTCTTATGTGTCAAGTAAATAATTCAAATCAAGCATGATATACAATAATAATAATAAACAAAATAGACAGATCAAATTTATATTAAACAAAAAAACTCATGGAATAATCACATAGCAATATCACTACCTTCATAATAGAGTATGCTATCTTTCAAATTTCTATGCATGTTTTATTCTAAGAACAGTATTAATATAATTGCTATACATGAATTTATTCTTTATAACTTGACCGTCATTGAAGATTGTCTATCATTCATTTACCGATAGATCGCTATTTATGAATTTCCTTCAATATACGACACAAAAGATGCTAAAATTGCATCTTTGTCCATGGTATAAAGAAAGCACTATATAACATGAACTAATTAGATGTTCATGATTAAGTTGCATGCTATGATCGAAAATTGAAGTACACATGGTCCACATGATTAGAAGATAACATAATCTGCATGAAAGACAAAAATAAAATGAAATTGTTGTTTAAAAACATACTTTTGTGATCCTATCGATGCTAAAAGTAACATTGTATATTTTCAAACATTTACGGATGTCTTTTTCTGTTCTTGTTTCCATCAAATTTCACGGAAAAAAAAAAGACTGACCAACCAATGCACATTCTCTCAACTCTCCAAAGAGGAAATGGGAGAAAGAAAGAAGACAAGTGCTCTATTTGAGATTACGACATTTCTTTAGAACTTTTGACAATATTTGATTTTTTTTCAAGAACAATTTTTTTATACATGGTGGATTATTAGCTTTCTTTATCAATAGGAGTCAACCAACATTTTTTTTTATTTTTCTTTTTTTTAATCATTCAACAACTCAGCATCATCCACATCATGTGAATAAAATGCGATCATACTTCTTTTTCATAATTTTATTCAACGGAAATGAAAGATTAGATAGAGAGAGAAGAAAAGGGCCACAATGGTCAAAAGTAGTAAGGAAAAGAACACAATTAAGTTGGTGTGAGCCGCGTGCACCAAGTGCATTAATGCTTTTTCATTAATAATTGGAGGATATAAAGTCCAACTTGGATTTGTATGTAAAAAATTTTTGTTAGAATTTGTACTTGTTCAAGTTTAAATTTTAAAAGATAGTAGGTTAGTTAGGAGGATGGTATATCATTTTGTACGTAATAAAAGAGATGATTAATCCAAAGGTGTCAACCCAAAAAAATATTGTTTTCCTAAAACGTTTTAAGAAGGCGATGTGAAATACACTGAAGAAGGAAAGAAAAAAAACACGACAAATAAAAAAATGCTTAGTGCAAATAGCACATCTCGTCATTATCCGAGGAACAAGCAAATAAAAGTTAGAATATATATCCAAGGAACAACTTGATTTACGCATATAAGCCAAACGACCCGAGGGACGAGATTAAGTCTTGCAAAAGTTTATGGATTCGGTAAAAAAGTGGATGGCGCTCTCTAAACAATTGGATGGCGCGACGATGATCTCGTCCTCATCCAACTTGGCGACTGCGGCCGAGTTGTCGTGCTGACGGAAGCTTGCCCGCCGAAGTTAACGATGGGTTCACTCGTCGGAAAATATTTTTTAATAAATTAAAAAAGTCAGACGCCTGCGGTGGGTTCGGTGCAGGCATCCGATCTTGCCGTCGTCCTAAGGTGTTGGTCGTCGGAGACACCAGACGACTAGCTTGGCCGCCCTATGGCTAGATTTGGTGGCAAGAGGCCGGATCGGCCACCCCGAGGCAAAATCTCGCCGAATCAATTTACGGATTGAAAGAAAGGTTCAGGATGATTCGAAGCGTAGCATGGTCTTGATGGATTTACGGATTGAAAGAAATGTCCATTATGATGGGGGAAATTAAGTTAGTCGTATGCGAGACACTTCCTCACGGATCACGGTTTGCACTATCTAGATGGGAGTCTCTTCCTTTACGGATGTTTTCATCTTGCGTGAGGTCATGTCGCTCGACATGACTGGCTATGACACTAATCACCCACTGGTCTATGATGGTTTAGATAGTTACACCTAGCAGTGCCGGCAATGATATTCTCTAAAAGTATGAAGAGCTCTTTCAAAGAATGAATGTATAAAAGAATGAATGGCTAAAAGATGAAAAGAATGACCTTATCCTTATGACTATAAATATGAATGATGAATATGAAATTGAATATGGAAAAGAAAAGAAAGGAAAATGCACTCTTACATTTGATTTTATTATCATTTCATGCTTATTCTGACAAAACTAATAGTTGAGCTTGCTCCCCTGTGTGATCCTCACAGGTACATGATGATGACTCATGATGTGTTGGTGTGTGCGATGTCTACAGTTCGGGTGGCACGTGCATATGGTTATGGTTGAGTGTAGTATGAGTCGTATGTTTATATGTTATATTAGATGGTATATCTACTTTGATGCACTTCAAGAAAATGGGTGATTAGCAACCCAAGATAAGCGACGCTAAGGTGGCGCTATTACGTCTCCTCGGTGCAGAGCGTCTCATTCGCGTCTAACAATGCCACAAAAATGAGACGCTGCATATTGGTAGTTACTAGCGTCGCAATAGAGTCAAAGTAAATGAGACGCTACTAACGCCATGAGTTGACGCTTTCTTGACGTCAAGACGCGCGATTTGCAGTTGTGCGTAGAAGACGCATTGCTAAGTCGACGCGCAAGGGGCGCAAGCTATGAGACGTGATTTCGGCGCCCACGAGTCGCTACTCTAGGCGCTAGGAAGGCGATGAAGTGACGCAATATGATGGTGTACGCGTCGCCAACGAAACACGACTATGGCGCTAAGGACGATATATTTAACTTAGCGTCGACAGTCTTTGCGACGCAAATGGGACGCTATGGAGCCGCTATTTACAAATTTTTTCTACCTATTCAATCCTCATTTTTCTCCTTCCCAGACCATACAATTATATAATGCATATAAAAATGCATTGATATTCATCACAGGTAATATAAAAAGCATCACAAACAGTATAAGAGCATCACATGCAATATAAGAGCATCACAGGCAATATAAAAGCATCATAGACATAATATTTAATATAAGAATACGAAAAGTAATAAACCGAACTAACAAACTATATGTATATCTAAATCTATAAGTAACAAAAGCATTGTTTGTATTCATGGGTTGTTTCTATCCTAGGTTTGAGAGTTATTGTTATCATTCCAGACATTCGACCCAGACGTGCTCGGTCCATGGCCTCGCAGGGATGAATTCTGTGTCGGGATCAATCCCTGAATCGTCTGCACTAGCGAAGCCAACTATTGCGACAACTGCTCCGACACTTGCCGCGATATCTGCTCCGATAACTACTGCGATAGCTGCTGTGACAGCTGCGTCACGTCAGGTGCAGCGGATGAGCTCGTAGCAGATGGACCGCCTGCATATCCTCCGATCCTCCTAGGTATCTGAGCGGCTGTGCCGAGGCCACGCAAGTACCCCCCCCCCCCCCCCCTCGTGTCGTACCGACCACCTCCTTCCAAACAGTAGGATCCTCTACGAAATAGAAAAATCATACAATCATTTAATATATAAATTATATATCAAGAAAGACAAATTAAAAATATGACAAAACCAACGAAGAAACATTACCTGGTGGCTGAGTACTCGGATCATCTTCATACTTTTCAGTCATTTTCGCATTATAATCATCCTATAAAATTTAAACATTCTGTATTTAAAAAATAGTGCACTAACGGCAATAACCAAATTACCATATCATGAGACTTACCAGAAGCTTACGAGCAGTGGGCATGATTAGATCGTTTGTTTTCCGACTCTTATGCGTGGCCTCATAGACTACACGAAAGTCTACGGGACCGCCTTCTTTCTCCTCCTATAATAAAGTTTCAAATTTGATAATATAAGTATAAGTCAAAAGTTTGATAAATTGAATTTAAATGTAAATTATCATGCGCCGTCGATACTCATCAAATCGTATCGATCCCCCTGTGTGAATGTGGTCTCGGACTTCTAAAGATGATTAATTCTTGCCTTTTCCGACTTTCTTTGCCATCGTTCATCCGTCTTTTGTGAACATCAAATACTTACACTTTCAAAAAACTATAATTTTCATAAAAATAATGTAAAATAAAACATACTTACCACTTCCTACAGAGGAACTCCCAAACCGAGCGTCTAATATGTCTTGGGCATCTTTGTATGCCCTACTCCAAAGTGAGGTCGGCGGACGTGACGACCTTGCGAAACTTGTATAATCGATTTCGGAGGCGTTTCGCAGCGACCTC
Source organism: Pontederia crassipes (assembly GCA_030549335.1). Lineage (NCBI taxonomy): Eukaryota > Viridiplantae > Streptophyta > Magnoliopsida > Commelinales > Pontederiaceae > Pontederia > Pontederia crassipes. Next base: position 62,186,016 of record CM060196.1, on the reverse strand, counting down.
CTCAAAAGCTCTTCGGATCGTCCATAAACTAAGATCCAGATGAAACTGATTTGCTTCCTACAAATAGAACATTAAAACTTAGTAATTTTAGAATAAATATAAATCAAATTATGTTAACCCAAATAGAAGATCGTACCATAAAGGCTCGAAAGATGTCATCCCACACTTGAATTGTGATATTTTTTCAGGATCATGCCCCTTCCGGCAAGTGGAAAAGAATGAGAGTACTGACATCCCACACGGTACTAGCGAGTATGAAAGTGGTCCTGTCAATTAGAAAAAAAAATTAATTTTCAATGATAACTAAAACTATAACAAAATTTGTATAACTTATTTAACTTACGGTCGAGCAATATTATTCATAGTTACCACCCCATTATCGTGTAACCATTTTCATCACTCGAATGAATCATCATCCAGTATAGCTGAGGTAGGCTGTTAAGGTCCGACGTCATCTTTGTGACCTAATACATAATAAATCGTTAGTGTCATACCAAATTAAAGTTGTGATAATTCATAGATGTACAGTAATGTTCTCACATCAATTGATGTGTACCGCAACATGATCAGTGGCAGTCTACTCGTCTGAATGTGTTGAGCCAGCTGCTTGTGCTATCAGCGACGTAGCAACTGACATTATTAAAAATTAATTAATATAATTAATTAAGAAATGTCAATAACAATAAATATATCACATTGAGTAAGATGTCGCTCACCAACGCTAGAATGTGGTGAAGCGTCCAGTATTCTCGCTAGTGGCGGTGGGGTAGCAACTGTCATCATAAGAAAATACATAAAATTTGGCTCCTATTTAAAATTGTATATCGCCTACAATGTGTCACGTATCTAGAGTGATATGCGGAGCAGACCCACCAATGGATCGCCTACTATGTGACGATCCGGCTACGTGCCCCGTCGACGGCGGAGGAACTGATATTATTAAAAAAATGAAATTAACTGTTATAATCAACTATAAATAAGCTGCTGATAATAATTATATTACTTGGTGGTTGTGATGTCTAACTCATCTGGAGTGAACGCTTGGAAGAGCGAGATGACCCAAATGCTCGACCCCTCATTTTATGAAAAAGAAAGAAACTTCTCTTATTATCGGTAACCATATATAACCTAAAAAAAGAAGTAAAAAGCTTATGTCATTAGAATAACTATGGGATTCATTCGCTTGTTTCGTATTCTGATTCATTTTCATCATCGTCGCTATACTCTTGATTCGAGTCATCGTCAATGAAATTATCAAAGTTCACATCCAAGAGGTCATTTGAATTGAACTCTTCCATTGGCTCAACATCATCGACCAATTGAAAATTTTCAACTCCATCGGCAACATCAATCGTCTCATTCACTCTATCTTCTTGATAGTAGTCGTCCATGTGCACATCATTGTGTATGGATGATGTTTCATTGTCATCTACCATTATTTCTGCTAAGAATAGTCTACTCCTCACCTTGCATGATGCCCACCATTCATTCTTGATTCTTTTCGATGGATACTTAGTGTAGTATACACTTGTTGTGCTTGTTCCGTCAATACGAATGGATCGTATGACTGAAGTCTCGACCGAGGGTTAATATCACCAATTTAAACTTTTGATCGATCCGAACTCATTTCTCTGGATCGAACCAACGACATTTTAGCACCATGACTTTGTTAGATTTTCCCAAATAAGACAATTCTAGGATGTCTTCTATAACACCGTAGTAATCAAAATCATTGTCCCCATACATGCTTCCTAGAACACATATGACGCTATTAATAGTTGAACGTTGTCGGCTATATTCTTCTATATGGAAACGATATCCATTGACTATGACGTCGCAGTAGCTAAGAACTTGTTTCTTCGGATCATGACCGAGATCTCGTATTTTGTTCTCTTTGATTGAGTCATTAATAACCTATAACAAAATTAACTAAAAACTTTAGTAAAAGTTACGAACTTATAACAATTTATAAGAACAAACTAAAAGATTTCTCACTTCACATCTCAATCACTCGGCAAAATGTTCGTCTCGTAGTTTTAATAACTCATCGTTTGAAACTAACGAATTGATTTATCGCTGTAATTCTTCGAATTTCCCGAATTCATAGTTTTCATATAATGAAATCATATAGCAACAATTAACTTTAAATTATATAACAAATTAGAATAAATTATCTTACTCGAGATACGGCGTCACTTCGTTATAATTTGTCAGAACATAATTCTCAACGGCAGTGAGATCTCTGTCATTCAAGATAACTTTGTGTCCTGCACCAAGAAGTCGACACGAGTACTTGAAGATGAATAGAATATTCATGCCAACTTCTCTTTCACCACCATCATCATTTCTTGGAATTTGGGTGTGTCGTGATTGTATGTGTGGCTCAAAGTATTTTGAAGTGAAGTTTGTCACTTCCTCAATGAAATATGCTTCACATATGGAGTCTTCAATTTTTGCCTTATTCTTCGCCTTCCTTTTCAAATATAACATGCACCTTTTAAAAGGATACATCCATCGATACTGAACCGGACATGCAATTTTTGTTTCATATGGTAAATGTACAATCAAATGTTTCATCACATCAAAAAAAGAACGTGAAAATATCTTCTCAGCCTTGCACACGATAATCACAATATAAGACTCTAACGTAGAGATGTCTTCTTTCCGAATGATGGATGCACAAAGCTCTTTAAAGAACATAGACAATTTTGTTAAAACCTCTCATATGACCTTTGGCAAAAGTTCTTTAAAGGTAATTGGAAGCAACCTTTGCCTAAAATGACAATCATGACTCTTTATTCTATGTATCTTCCCATTATCCAAGTTAAAACAACGAGATATATTTAATACATATCCGTCGGGGAATTTCAATTGCTTTACCCACTTGAAAATCACTTTTCTTTGATTATTGCTCAAGACATAAATAGCTTTTGGCTTTTTGCATTTACCATTTTGAAGATGAATGATATCTAACTCTGGTCTTTTGCATATTAATTTCATGTCTTCGCGAACTTGTATGTTATCTTTTGTTCTTCCTTTAACATCCATAATAGTGTTGAAGATGATGTCAAATACGTTCTTCTCCACATGCCACATGCATGACGTCCAAGTTATGACGTACCAAGTTTGAAGACCAGTAAGACAACTCCCAAAAAATACTTTTTTCTCCCAATTATGTTCACTTTCAAACTCAATTTGCTTGTAACTATCGGCCTTCAGTCCGAATGAGACTTCACTAAGCTTATTTACTTGCTCTAGCAATTCTTGTCCCGTCAAATGAGTTGGAGACAAAGTGTTCTCGGATGTATTCTTTTTAAATGAGTTTCGATCACGACGCATCGAATTCTCCAATAAAAAAAATATCCTATGACAATCAAACTAGCAAACTTTCCTACAGTTTTTTAAATAAAATGATTTCATATTCTTTCCACATATGGGACAAGCAAGTTTTCATTTTTTTGCTCCAACCACTCAACATTTCATATGTCGAAAAATCACTTATGGTCCACATTAATACGGCTCTCATAATGAAGTTTTGCTTTTTAAATTTGTCATAAGTAATCACATCATCCTCCCACAACATCTTGAGTTCATCAATCAAATGTCTTAAGTAAACATCTAAAATTTTATCAGGAGATCGAGGATCCGGGATCATACAGGTAAGCAATATATTCTCTCGTCTCATACATATGCTTGAAGACAAATTATAAGGTGTCACAAAAACTGGTCAATATGAATAAGCAGTACTTGATGAGCCAAATGGGTTGAAGTCGCAAAGTCCTAATCTAACATTGTGTGATTCTGTAGAAAAAGCCGGATGAAGTGCATCAAATCGTCTCCATGCCTCCGCATGTGAAGGATGTGTAATTGAATTTTGATCTTCACGTGACCCTTCTCTATGCCACCTCATAAATGATGCAATTTTTTCAGAAAGAAATAGTCATTGTAATCTTGGAACAATAAGAAAGTATCTAAATATTGCATTTGCCACATTCTTTTTCGAACTTTGGAATTCTTTTTCAGTTGAATCTGGGCTCACCACAAATAGAACTCATAAGTGAGTTGTTTTCCTTGTAGTACAACATGCAATGATTGTGGCATGCATCAATCTTCTGATATTCCAACCATAAATATAGATAACCTAAGAATAGTTGTGAAGTAATCATATTCGCGTCTACATAGCATCGTGTAAACGTGTGACGCCAGATAGCGTCTCTTTAGAGCCGCAAATGGTGAGATGTGAGCATAGCGTCGCGTGTTGTCGATGCGAGAACGGCGTTAGGTTCTCCCGCGCTTTTTCGCTCCGCGACGCGCAATAGTAGCATCTACGTAGCGTCTCCATTGCGCCATGCATAACTTCTATTTCTTGAATAGCTAAGAACACTCTAATGAGATGCTATCGAGAGGCAAATAGCGTCTTGTTATTGAGACACAAGGTAGACGCTATAAAGGCGCTACTGACGTCTCTATAGCGTCACCAAATATGCGACGCTACTTTGCGTCGCCAATAGTCCATTTTTTTGTAATGATGGGACGTATCATGTCATGGATGATCGCAAGTGTTTTTATGTTTAGTACTCATGCTTTTATTTTTAAGTAATTAAGTAGTATTAAACTTCATGCATTAATAATTAGCTTAACATACATGGTGGCGGGCTAGTACCTTCTTAACCGGTGAGGGATGGCGGCGAACGGCGGTGGAGGAAAGCGGTAGGCGACGACCGACAGAGGAGCGGTGGCGGAGGGCGGTGGCGGAGGTGAAGGTGGACGTCAACGCGGTGGCGGAGGACGGTGGAGGAGGAGGAGGCAGCAGGAGAGGGCGGACGAGGTGGAGGGAGGAGGAGGAGAAGGAGGTGGCAATGAAGACGGAGGCAGACGTCGGCGCGGTGGCGGAGGAGGAGGCGGCGGTGGAGGGAGGACGAGGCGAAGGGAGGAGGAGGAGGAGGAGGCAGTGGTGGAGGCGGAGGCGGGCGTCGGCACAGTGGAGGAGGCGGAGGCGGCGGTGGAGGGTGGCGGAGGGGCACGGTGGAGGTGGCGGATGGGCACGGTGTAAGAGGCAATGGAGTAGGCGGAGGGACGCGGTGGAGGAGGCGGAGGGCGGACGTCGGAGGAGGAGGCGGTGGAGGCAGAGGGCGGCGGAGGGCGGACGTCGGCACGGTGGAGGAGGCGACGGAGGCGGAGGCGAACGTCGGCGCGGAGGGAGGAGGAGGAGGAGGCGGTGGAGGCGAACGATGACGCGATGTCGGAGGGCAGTGGAGGAGGCGGAGGAGGCGGCGGAGGGGCGCGGTGGAGGAGGCGTTGGAGTAGGCGGAGGGGCGTGGTGGAGGAGGCGGAGGCGGAGGGCGGACGTCGGAGGAGGAGGCAGTGGAGGCGGAGGGTGGTGGAGGAGGAGGCGGACGTCGGCGCGGAGGAGCAGGTCGGGCATCGGGCGTCGGAGGTCGGAGGTCGGGCGTCGGACGAAGAAGAGTAAAATAGTAAAAGTGAAAACGAAGAAAAGGGGTTAGGGATTTAAGTAAAATTTTTAGCGTCTTCCAAGAACGCGACGCTACGTAGACGCAATGTAGGCACCGCTTCTATCAAAATTCGGCTAGTGCGACGCTATAGAGAAGCTAATGTGTCGCTAAGCTAACGTAGTGACACTATGGCATCGTAGGGGCGTCTCCATAGAGGTAGCATCCCACAAATGCGACACCATTGAGACGCTCATTAAAAATCTTTTTCAAATTTTTTAGTATGTATGAAATTTTATTTATCAATATAGCATCTCATTGCATTGTACCCCGTTCCAATTGTTTTATTTTCTTCCGACAATCTATCATGTATGTATATAAAATTATAAATCTAAATGTATATGTACATGTCTACAACAAAATTGTGTATATATATATATATATATATACCTATAATATATGCGTATGTATATGTCTACGTGTGGGAGATTAAGTATTATAAATCTATCATGTATGTATGTCGATATGTATTATAAATATATATGTGTATGTATATGTCTATACATGTGTGAGTCATATAACGTGCATATGTATACATATTCGAAGTGAATATATGTGTATATGTTTGTATGTGTGAGATTAAGTGTTAATAATATGTATATATGTACTTATTATATATAAGTATAAGTATATACGCGTATTTATATGTCTATATGTGTCTGATTAAACGAGGGGGATAAAAAGTCGGCTAAGGAGGCGCAATACATACGCTATTGAGTCGTTAGGGACTTTTAGCGTCTAAAACCTTGTGGCGTCTCAATTTGGCGATATTACAGAGGCGCCAATAGTGTCACCATGGCGTCGACATCACCTGCGGCTCTAGTTAGACGCGAAGGTGACACTATTGAGTCTTCACCATGACGCTAAAATAAGATAATTTGTAGCAAATCACTCTCTTAATTCAACCACCGTAATTTCATGATTAAGTATATATATTTAGTATGTATAGATAACATAAATAATGTAGGTAACAAATTATATATTTAGGAACACTCCTATCATGTAAAAATACACACACACATATATATATAATCGTGTAATACATATATATAATATGGGTAATCATGTACGAATACATATATATGTTGATAATAATAATATAATATTAATACTAATATAATATTTAATTAATTTATTGATTAACATATAGTATATATAATATATAAGGTTTAGGGTTTAAATATAAAACAAATAGCAATATAAATATAGATAACCTAAGAATAGTTGTGAAGTAATCATATTCGCGTCTACATAGCATCGTGTAAACGTGTGACGCCAGATAGCGTCTCTTTAGAGCCGCAAATGGTGAGATGCGAGCATAGCGTCGCGTGTTGTCGATGCGAGAACGGCGTTAGGTTCTCCCGCGCTTTTTCGCTCCGCGACGCGCAATAGTAGCATCTACGTAGCGTCTCCATTGCGCCATGCATAACTTCTATTTCTTGAATAGCTAAGAACACTCTAATGAGATGCTATCGAGAGGCAAATAGCGTCTTGTTATTGAGACACAAGGTAGACGCTATAAAGGCGCTACTGACGTCTCTATAGCGTCACCAAATATGCGACGCTACTTTGCGTCGCCAATAGTCCATTTTTTTGTAGTGATGGGACGTATCATGTCATGGATGATCGCAAGTGTTTTTATGTTTAGTACTCATGCTTTTATTTTTAAGTAATTAAGTAGTATTAAACTTCATGCATTAATAATTAGCTTAACATACATGGTGGCGGGCTAGTACCTTCTTAACCGGTGAGGGATGGCGGCGAACGGCGGTGGAGGAAAGCGGTAGGCGACGACCGACAGAGGAGCGGTGGCGGAGGGCGGTGGCGGAGGTGAAGGTGGATGTCAACGCGGTGGCGGAGGACGGTGGAGGAGGAGGAGGCAGCGGGAGAGGGCGGACGAGGTGGAGGGAGGTGGCAATGGAGACGGAGGCAGACGTCGGCGCGGTGGCGGAGGAGGAGGCGGCGGTGGAGGGAGGACGAGGCGAAGGGAGGAGGAGGAGGAGGAGGCAGTGGTGGAGGCGGAGGCGGGCGTCGGCACAGTGGAGGAGGCGGAGGCGGCGGTGGAGGGTGGCGGAGGGGCACGGTGGAGGTGGCGGATGGGCACGGTGTAAGAGGCAATGGAGTAGACGGAGGGACGCGGTGGAGGAGGCGGAGGGCGGACGTCGGAGGAGGAGGCGGTGGAGGCAGAGGGCGGCGGAGGGCGGACGTCGGCACGGTGGAGGAGGCGACGGAGGCGGAGGCGAACGTCGGCGCGGAGGGAGGAGGAGGAGGAGGCGGTGGAGGCGAACGATGACGCGATGTCGGAGGGCAGTGGAGGAGGCGGAGGAGGCGGCGGAGGGGCGCGGTGGAGGAGGCGTTGGAGTAGGCGGAGGGGCGTGGTGGAGGAGGCGGAGGGGCGTGGTGGAGGAGGCGGAGGGGCGTGGTGGAGGAGGCGGAGGCGGAGGGCGGACGTCGGAGGAGGAGGCAGTGGAGGCGGAGGGTGGTGGAGGAGGAGGCGGACGTCGGCGCGGAGGAGCAGGTCGGGCATCGGGCGTCGGAGGTCGAAGGTCGGGCGTCGGACGAAGAAGAGTAAAATAGTAAAAGTGAAAACGAAGAAAAGGGGTTAGGGATTTAAGTAAAATTTTTAGCGTCTTCCAAGAACGCGACGCTACGTAGACGCAATGTAGGCACCGCTTCTATCAAAATTCGGCTAGTGCGACGCTATAGAGAAGCTAATGTGTCGCTAAGCTAACGTAGTGACACTATGGCATCGTAGGGGCGTCTCCATAGAGGTAGCATCCCACAAATGCGACACCATTGAGACGCTCATTAAAAATCTTTTTCAAATTTTTTAGTATGTATGAAATTTTATTTATCAATATAGCATCTCATTGCATTGTACCCGTTCCAATTGTTTTATTTTCTTCCGACAATCTATCATGTATGTATATAAAATTATAAATCTAAATGTATATGTACATGTCTACAACAAAATTGTGTATATATATATATATATATACCTATAATATATGCGTATGTATATGTCTACGTGTGGGAGATTAAGTATTATAAATCTATCATGTATGTATGTCGATATGTATTATAAATATATATGTGTATGTATACGTCTATACATGTGCGAGTCATATAACGTGCATATGTATACGTATTCGAAGTGAATATATGTGTATATGTTTATATGTGTGAGATTAAGTGTTAATAATATGTATATATGTACTTATTATATATAAGTATAAGTATATACGCGTATTTATATGTCTATATGTGTCTGATTAAACGAGGGGGATAAAAAGTCGGCTAAGGAGGCGCAATACATACGCTATTGAGTCGTTAGGGACTTTTAGCGTCTAAAACCTTGTGGCGTCTCAATTTGGCGATATTACAGAGGCGCCAATAGTGTCACCATGGCGTCGACATCACCTGCGGCTCTAGTTAGACGCGAAGGTGACACTATTGAGTCTTCACCATGACGCTAAAATAAGATAATTTGTAACAAATCACTCTCTTAATTCAACCACCGTAATTTCATGATTAAGTATATATATTTAGTATGTATAGATAACATAAATAATGTAGGTAACAAATTATATATTTAGGAACACTCCTATCATGTAAAAATACACACACACATATATATATAATCGTGTAATACATATATATAATATGGGTAATCATGTACGAATACATATATATGTTGATAATAATAATATAATATTAATACTAATATAATATTTAATTAATTTATTGATTAACATATAGTATATATAATATATAAGGTTTAGGGTTTAAATATAAAACAAATAGCAATATAAATATAGATAACCTAAGAATAGTTGTGAAGTAATCATATTCGCGTCTACATAGCATCGTGTAAACGTGTGACGCCAGATAGCGTCTCTTTAGAGCCGCAAATGGTGAGATGCGAGCATAGCGTCGCGTGTTGCCGATGCGAGAACGGCGTTAGGTTCTCCCGCGCTTTTTCGCTCCGCGGCGCGCAATAGTAGCATCTACGTAGCGTCTCCATTGCGCCATGCATAACTTCTATTTCTTGAATAGCTAAGAACACTCTAATGAGATGCTATCGAGAGGCAAATAGCGTCTTGTTATTGAGACACAAGGTAGACGCTATAAAGGCGCTACTGACGTCTCTATAGCGTCACCAAATATGCGACGCTACTTTGCGTCGCCAATAGTCCATTTTTTTGTAGTGATGGGACGTATCATGTCATGGATGATCGCAAGTGTTTTTATGTTTAGTACTCATGCTTTTATTTTTACTACGTCATACTGAGACTTTTGGGATGTACCTTTTGCTTCCGATAGTATCTTTTGTGTCTGATCGATAGTTGGACGTATTTTATCTCTTTTCCTTGAGCATGTCTCTTTATTGTCGTATTATTTTAATTGTTAACTCTTCCTTTTATGTGTCACTTTCTTGACCATTGGGTCAACAAAAGAGTCAAAGAAATATTGAAGAAAGTAGCGACAGGGAGAAGATCTCGCCATATGGTGGGGTGGAATTTTGGGGCGCTACAATATATATATGTATATATATGGGATAAATGCAACTTCAGAGTGGACATTCTCTGGGGGGATGTGGAGCAAAGCGCTATCGTCGATCTTAGATCATATGATCATCTGCTATTTGCTCGTTTGCTCACTCGCTCGTCCGCCTTCAACCAATGCAAACAAGCATGAGGGAAGAAATCGTCCGACGATTCCACTCTTTTGACGAGTGACGTCCACTCTTCCCGACGACGAGCAATATCTATCCAGCTTTTTTGTGTTCCGATGATGATAGACAAGATATGTTCGGCGGTGGAGGATCACTCACAAGGACGAAGGTCTAGAGCGAAGTAGATGTCACGAGGAGGTCTGTCTCACGAATACAAACGTCCACTACCTAAACCGGACAGAATCGCCGATTGTGAGTTGAAATTTGTCCGACGAAGAAGTTTCGCTCGCGACATTTGTCTCGTCAATCTCGCTGGCCAAAGATGATCGTGGCGAACACAAACATGAGCTTTGTCTCACCAATCTCAGCTCACCGATCGTGAGCTGAGATCTATCCGATGAAGAGGCTCTGACAAGAGCCACCTCGCCGAACAGAGCTGATCCATCGGTTCCGCTCATCCCCATCACTCGTCGGAGCCCTAGGCAGATCGTTGGCAAGGGGAAGACCTGAGTGGAGGAAGGGGCAACACAAGACCAATCGTGACCAGAGGGGAAGAGTGGGGGATGAGGTCCATCGTGATGCAGTTTCCACCATTAGATCATGGTCGTTAGATCGAAGATCGACGATCATGATCCGTTTTGCATCCCTCCAGAGAATGGGCGCTCTAGAGATGCACTTATCCCTATATATATATATATATATAACAAATATATTATGAAGTTATGCTCATTCATAATAGATATAATTATTTTTTATAACTTTTTACGTTATAAAACTATTTTTTATTATTATCAATGATCTTCTAAACTATTCAAGAAGAAAGATATTGAAAACAATTAAAGAAAATATTCGTGAAATCGTTTGACACACGCTTCTCACGAAAAGCGTTGCACATCTATACTAAATATATATATAATTGTTGACGATGAATTAAATCATATTTTTATTATCAATCATCTAAATTATCAATGAAAAATATATCAGAAAAAGGACGAAAAGCAGAGATAGGATAGAAAGGGGAAGAGATGATATGCAGAGTCGTCCCCCAACTTTGAGTCAACATCTCAATGGTCCCCTAACTTTAATTTGTAACTATAATGTCACACTACTTTGATTTTCTTGCACGCTTCGTCCATTTGGCCGCTGATAGTTGGTTCCCGGTCACATTGCTTATATGGCTGCCACACACCATTTTTCATCCATGTCATTTAATAAAATAAAATTTAAATTTAGAAATGAAAAGGGGGTGGGGAGGGGGGGGGCGCAATGCTCCCCTTCTCCATCGTTGTCATGTGTGTGTCTGTGTGTGTGGGGAGGGGGGGAGGGGGGCTTTCTCCCTCACGAACGGCAAAGGGGGAAAGAGGGGCGCCGGCCCCCCTTTCTCCTTTGCTCACGGCGGACGAAGGGTCGGGCCCTTTACCACCTATTGTCGACATGGGACACCGGACTATGTCGCCATCGATGCGTAAATGTCACAACAGTGTCGGCCGATCCTGATGGCGAAGGTCGCCATTGGATGCACGAGGGCCCCTCTTTGTGCAAGATGGTCGCGCAAATGACCATCTCCGCCTCCGCGAACGTCTAGTGGGTGTGGCAGATCTTTCCACTAGACAGCAATGGACGAGGATACACTTTGACGCGTGCCAGTTGCCCATCATCGACATGGAGTATCAGATTACATCATTTCAGTTGCACGAAGGTCGTGCCGACGTGCCCGATCCTACCGTTGCTCAGTAGTTGGTCGCTGCATGTTGGCCGCTGTTGCTGGAGGATGATCGACCGCCGCCACACGATGGTCATGCAGGTTGATCAATCACCTTTCCCCGCGATCGTCGCTACTGCCTCAAATCAGATTAGGCACCTATGCACATGAACGGCCAACGGCGCGCGAATGGTCGCCACCGTCGCTTGCCTAATGCCACTCGATCGTCAGGCGCTGTAGGTCGGCGACTGTAGCCGAAGCGTGGTCGTCATGCATGCACGTAGGGTCGTGTGGGAGAAAGGAGGGTGCCGGCCCCTCTTTTCGAGTAAATTACACGAATGGTCCCCCAACTTTAGGTCAATATCTCAACGGTCCTCAACTTCAATATGTAACTAGATTGTCCTCGAACTTTAACTTTGTTGCACGCATCGTCCTCCTGATTGGTGGTGGTTCCTCGATTACCGTTCCTTGGTTACCTTAATAACATGGCATAATAAAATAAAAAAATATATAATAAACTAATAAAAAATTAAAAAAAGAGGCAGCTGCCTGACCAAAGGGGAACGGTTTCCCCACCCCCTCCCCTCTCCGACGCAAGAGAGAAGAGGAAGGAACATTGGCCCCGTCGTAGAGGGGGCTAGCGCCCCTCTCTTCTCCTTTGCCGGCCATGATGGAGAAAAGAAGGGTACTGACTCCCATACGAGCTTCGCCGGCGCACAGGGGCTGATGCCCCCTTCGTCGAGGCTACAGAGGGGGCGTCGACCCCCCTTTGTACAAGGGGTGCGACGCCCCGCTCCCCCCCCCCCCTTCTTCTCTCTTGCGTGTGCCGACGAGAGAGAAGGGGGGCTTCCTTCTCGAGCATTGGCAATCCGATTCTCGACGACGTTGGCGCCGCCACCGATGATGAGTTTGGTCGCAGTGATGACGAAGGGACGGACCATCTCACCGCCCTGTCGGACACTCTCCAGCTCCACATCCTCACTCTTCCTTTCGCAATTCGCCTAAGTCGTGGTGGAGGGACCTCGAGCGCTATTGTTGGCCGTAGCCGGCTGAACTCTGTCTGCCCACCCTTCTCCTCTTCCTCCTCGTCTTTACCTACGAACTGTGTTGCATGTGCGGACTCTGCTCTCCTTGATCACGAACCCTAAAGATGCCTCGACGCCCTCATTATCTCGCTCCCTCTCGGTCACCGCTACGACGAAGAGCTCAAGCGATGGCTTGCCCACACCATCGCCTGTGGTATCGTGGACCTTTGCATCAACCCTCGCGATCGACGAAGGATAAGAGGGGAGTGATGGGCCCCCTCTGCGATGGGGCTGGCGCTAGGAGTGGCACCCGACCCTATTCGAGGTGGGGGACACTTCCCCCGCCTCGACTCCGTCGACTGGCCCCCTCCCCTGCCCCCGATCCAAATCTCCGGTCCAGGGGAGATTTTATCCCTCGTCCCGATCTCCGCGGGGGTTCAGGCCCCTCTGGGACGCCGAACCCCACAGCCTGGCCTAGTTTGGACCAGATTAAACGGAATTGAATCGATAAAAATTGGTCAAAATCGAAAAAACTGAGTTGAACCATTTTTTTTTGTTCAGTCAAAATTTTTTTATTAATTTTTTTACTAAGAGATAATTTGATAAAAATTATTATTATAAATTTGGAAAATATCGAAAGATGGACTTTCTCCATAAATATTCAATATTAACACATTAGTCTCCTCCTTCATTTATACTTGTCTATTTATTTTCACTTTGCTACTATTATCAATGTGGGACTATTTGTGCACATTCACTTATTCTTTGCGATGTAGGGATTTGGAGCCCCGCGGGGCGGAGACAACTCTCTACGCCCCGATCATCGAAAGAGGGTTCGGGGATAATTTTCTCCATTCTTGACCCCGCGGGAGAAAATTTCTTCGAGTTCGGGGCTCCGATCGGGAATTCCCCGTGGAGTTCCGTAGGGAGCGAGGGATATTGCCATCCTTAGCTGGTGCCCCTTTCCCTCCGACGCTAGAGAGGAGAGGGGGTGGGGTGCCATTCCCCTCCAGTGAGAGGCAACAGCCTCAGGCTGTCGTATCTTTTTTTAAAAAAATATTATTAATTTATTATATTTTTATATTAGTTTATTATATTTTATTACGCTATGCCGTCAAGGTAATGAGGGAATCGCCTATTACCAATGAGGAGGACAATCCGTTCAAAAAAAGTTAAAGTTCGAAAATAATTAAGTTATAAATTGAAGTTAGAGGATCGTTAAGATATTGACCTAAAATTGAGAGACGATCCATATAATTTATCTCCCCCCCCCCCTCCCCCCTCCCCCTCCTCTACTTTGTTGGCCGCTAGCCGACGAAGGGGTGGAGAAGGCCATGTGTCGTGCGGGGGCGCCGATGAGGGGGGCCGCCGGCCCTCTTTTTATTATATTTTTATTTTTAATATTATTTTATTAAATAATGTGAATGAAAGAGAAATTGTATGTGTGGCGCCCACATAAGGATAATAAACCCATTATCAATGGTCAAGTAGTCAAAGCTTGCAAGAAAATTAAAATAGGAGGATATTGATTCAAAGTTATGAGATAATTTAGTAGTGTGAAAGAGAAAGGGGGAGAGAGAGAACAAATCTCAGGAGATGATCTTTGAGATAATGTCACTAGTCTATTTATGTGTAAATAAAGTTTCATGCTCTCAAGTATTTTGATGACAATCTTAAAAGAAAATTTATTGTAAAAGGGGAGCTACAAATGTACCAATGTACTTGATTGAATATTTTCTACGGTGAGTTTTTCCTTCTCTTGTTTTGAATCTTCATTAAATTTATATATATGTATAATTAACATCTGTATTTCTAGTACTAGTATAATATCACATTAGTATTAACCAACATCTATCATGTAAGAGAAATATTTATAACATATATAAATAATATTTATTATGACAAAAAAATCAACGTTTTAGGAAAATATACGTAAAAATGTGAGGTCGAAGCATTATACATTAGAAAAGTTTTACACAAACAATAGCGGCACATTTATTATTTGATAAACATAACAAAATCTATTATGATGCAACAAAGCCTAAAATTTCATTAAAGAAATGGGATATTTTCTCGATAAAGACATAAGTATGATCATATAAATCAAAAGAGATATATCATCTTGTGTAACAATCTGTATTATTTATCAACGAATGAGTAATGTGCACTATAATAAAATGAATGATATTCGTTATGAGATTATAAAATGTAATAATATACAAAATAAAGCAAAATATTTTAACAAAAGTATATATATATATATATATATATATATATATATATATATATATATATATAGGGATCAAAAGTCAAAACCGTGTCTTGCATTAAGAATTCCAACACATTTGTGCACTTGTTACAATTTGTGTTGGCTCCATTTCCAAGTATAGCATTGTATGTTACGTTTCAATATTTCATGATCATATTTCGATTGAATAAATTAATTTATAAGATAACCAACTTTTTTGGTTGGTCAAATATTGGTTAAGTGTTAGTAGTTTAAGGATCGATTTTTGTAGGTCAGAAAAAAAATATTTCTATTCTGTTTTTTTATTCAGAATTAGATGAATGTTAATAATTCTAGACATCGAAGGCAGATATAAAAAAAAATTATAAGATAACGTACTGCACGACTTTGTATCGTTTCGGTAAAAGACAAGATCGCATGCCAAGAGTTTCTGTATTATATAAAACACGAGATTAGGTTTCGTTTGTTCTATAAATTCTCTCAATAAAAAATTTGCAGAAGGGCATATTTTAGGTTTACGCGAATCTTTCATCTGATAAACTTTCGTATAATATTATAATATTTAAATCAAAACTTTGTCGCATTGAAAATAACAAAAATGGTTTATATGCAAATTAAATTTTAGATGCTTTTAAATTAAGGAACAAGTGATCCAAGGCTATTGTCTTGTATTGTGAAAATTTTAAATCTTTAAATCAGTGATAAATTCATGGTTTTCACAAAGACAAATTGGTCCTAAAAATTAAACATCTGAGTTCGTCGTTTTTGGCAGCCCATTTAGTTGAGCAACCTGATTTTGCATGGGCTTGGGCTGGATTCATACTAAAAGTCATGGGCTCTTATTTGTCAGCTAAGCAATGATGAATATCCAAAAAGATGATCAAATGTCTAATAAATTACTTTTATGATTAAAAGATTAAAATACCTGATGGGTAAATATAAAATATTTTTTTAATATTAATATATAAGAAAAAATATCATAATATATATCTTATTATACAATTTAATATCAGTATAAGATATTTCAATGCAATAAAAAAAGAAAAAGAATGAACACGTTCACGTAAGAAAAAAAGATGGGAGAAAAAATTATGTTTATGTGATGATAATAGAAAACCTCAATAGGCGAAACCCATCCCAATAAGTGATTCATTCATTTGGTTCATATCAATTTAAATCTTAACATCTTACGATTTTACGATTTTAGGATGTTACTCTCACTTACCGATCTTGATCTTATTTTGAGCATCTTATACGTAAGATCTTAATACGATCTTAATTTTGATAACGCGATTTTGCGATCTCATATGGTTAATATAATCATTTAAATATTAATGAAAATATATTTATAATAAAATTAGTTTAGATGAAGTTTAATATATTTCTTTATTTTTTATATGTTTTGATATAATTTTACTTAAGAATTAATAAAAAAAATGTACTGAAGTGCAATTTAGTATTTAAATGCAGTAAATTTGTAAAAAAAAATATATTTATCATTTTAAAAAATATATTTTTTATTAATAATAGGATCTTATGATCTCTTATATACGACCTCCAATCTTACGTGGAACCCATCTCAATAAGTTAATGTCATATCCCTATTGCACATGGGAATGGACTGTACACTAATAATAACTTTAGTAAATTGACTAAAGTGAAACAAAGTTACAAAATTGGATGAGAAAATTGTTCTACATCGAATGAGAAATATCATTTTGTCTATTATTCAATTAATCCTAGCCATACGTTCATGTGTCGAATTTGTTTTCGAATATATTGCTGAAATCTTGATTGCATAGAGAGGTCCAATCATTAATTTGATGAACCTTGCAAGCAACATTTAAAGAGAAAAGTTGACGAGGATAAAAAAAATGAAAGTGCAACAATCAGAAATAAGGATGAGAGAGAGTGTGTCTCATGCATTATCAATTTAGTTGATTGATATCGATATTTTAAATTATCATTAATTAAATTATCAAATAATATTATATTATAATGTTAGGTAAATAATGCTAATTTAAATAGTAATTAAAATACTCATAAAACTATATTAAATATTGATCACATGTTATTACAAATAAACAAAGCAAAAAAAAGGGAACAACATACTTAAAAGAATTATTAAAATGTTTTTAATAATTATTAAAATTTAGAATAATTATTAAAATAGTTATTTGTAAAAGATTTCAAACAATAAAAAAGTTGAATCATAATTATTTATTAATAAATTATTTAGAATTAAAATGTTTTTATTGAATGAATATTTTTATTAAAATGCATTTCAATTAATTGATATTTTGAAAAGACATCTTTGGTGTCGATTATCTGAATTATTAGTAAAATTATAAAAATAATTAAAATTATCAATAATCAATTGGTTGTGTGATATAGAATTATTAAAATTCCCGGTCTAAAAAATTTCTCAGTTGAACCCATTTTTAATTGATATTAAAGTATGCTCTATGTGAATATATAAAATAAAAACTTAGATTAAATTATTTCATTATATATATGTGTGGGTGCGTAAGTGCTTCACCGGGACATTTTTAGTGGGTGATCCATCTTCAGAACTTTTTGGGATCTTTTGTAATGGCTGCTCTCATTACTTTTATAATAAATGTTCTAACAAAATACGTCCTAGATAGAATATGAAATTGACCTGATCAACTTTTTTTCTCATTGTTGTTCAACTTATCTCGTGTTACTAATTACACTACTTTGACTAATTTAGTATCCCTCCGAATGACACGTTTAGTTTGGTGAACAAAATTCTCAACGAAATATTTTTACATTCATTCATATTTTTTTAATATCGTTTCGAATATTAACACACGTAACTTGGTGAGTTAAGCTTTCAATAAAAATTTTTACACTTGCAAATATTCAAACTCGAGATGTTTTCTTAAGCGAATAAAAAATTATTATCCATTAATTTATTACTGCTGCGTAAAGGGAAAAGAATAAAATAACGTGTTGATAACTCACACGAAGTTTCCTTCATGGCGGGCGGATTGGTGTCGTGTTGCATGTGAGATTTGGTCAGGTTTTTATTATGCCTGTCTCTGCGACGTGCACCAAACATTTTATTTATTTTTATTTTTATTTCTATTTATTGTTTGGTTAAGATCTCTATTATTATCTGACTCGGTCCAATTTTAATAGTGACGATAGCAACGGGTCAAATAATCCAGAAATGATATGTTTTTTAGAGGTCAATGAATAGAGTTTTTTTAATTCAGTTTAAGTGTTTTTTTTTTCTTTTTGAAAAAAAAATCGTTGTCAATTTTTGGGGCTAATTATAATATATTTAAAGGTCTGATGGATAACGATGTTTTTCCACATTCTATTTTGTAATATTATGTTATCGTATAATATGCAGTCAATCAACTGCGATTTCTTCAAGTGAAAATTTTCGTTGAAGTGATATTTATTATTTGTTAGGTTGGAGTTGAGACTACAATAGAAATATAAGATTTTAAGAGAAAAAGATGACATCATGATTTTTTATATCCATTTGGGACCTCGGTATTCGTGGTTAATAGCTTCTGATTAATTTGAAGTCGAGATAAAAAGTATAACGATAAGAAAAATAATTTTAAAAATTGAACTTGAATCTATTAGAATAATCGGTTGTACCAAATAATTTAGTAATATTTAAATTTAAATAAAAAATCAAATTTGAGAAAGAAGTCAATATTAATAAATTTAAATATCAATCTTTGGAACACTGAATTGAAAACATCATTTGAAATATCTAAATCCTTATTAGGTTTTTATCAGTGTATTATTATTATTATTATTATTATTATTATTATTATTATTATTATTATTATTATTATTATTATTATTATTATTATTATTATTTCATTTGCCATCTGGACTAATGTTGCATAAGCAATAAATTACTGGAATCAAGTAATAAATGCAGATATCAGGTCTTTGGCAAGTCACGGTGCTCTGATGCCTGAATCTATAACCTAAAAAGACATGGAATGTGAAATCCCAGTTTCAATCGACTGATGAAAAAATTTCCTGTTCATTTGAGCCAACAACTCTTTTTCCCATTTGCACACAGGTCATGTGAATGCTGAGTTCTGTTGTGCCTATTTGGGGAGTTCATGAGGCCCCTCCCCCACACACCACACCAATCAGTCCATGACCTCAACTACAATTCTGAATTCAGCTCCACTCAGAAAAGATTCTTCCACAGTATGAGCCAGCAAGGTAATGTGGACATGTAGTCAGAGTTTCAGGGAGAGTAATTTTAGCATTTTTTGCCCCTTTTTTTTTCTCTTTCATGCAAAGTTTGATTCCAATTGTCACTTGCCACAAAATCAAATAAGAGGCCTGAATTGAACTTCGTCTCTTTTATCTCATTGTGCCAAGTGACAGGACATTGCTGATCATAAATAACTACCTTATATGGTCCTTTATGGAGAAATACTTTGTACCAAAATTTTTAACGTCGAATCAGTAGCTGTTTTAATTTTGAATAACAATGAGTGAATCCCCAACAAAATAAAAAATAAGTTAATGAGATTGCTACCTTGGTATCAAATTAGTCGGGTGCTAATAGTTTGGACACGATGGGTCTCAAATTATATCAACAAAAAAAAAGTTAATGAGATTTTCGTATCAGCATACTGAATTTCAGAACAATCATCATAACTCACAAGTCATGTCTAATTTCATTTTTTTATTCTTTGTTTGAAAAAGCTAATTAGTTGGAGGTCAGCAAAAAAAATTAAAAAATATTTGAAGTTTTCATTTTGTTTTCAAAGTGAGAAATATTCGAGCTTGATCATTACTGACTAATTAAAATATTAATAATTTCATGCGTGCATGCATGCAATTGATAATGATGAGGGGGGTGATTTAAACCTTGTTTAAATTTTTGGGGACCAGGTTTTCAAAGTGTCTGATATATATGAAGTCTACCTCAATTCAATGTGAAGTTAGGGGGGTCCTACAGGAGAAGTGCCCACTCTAATTGAATTTGGCGTGACAAATGAGTTGTGCCACATTACATAGAGTTTTAAAAGTCTCCGTCTTTTCTCCAATATAGAAAATGTGAAAAAGTAGTAATGAAAAGTAAAAAACTCAATTGTCATTGTCCGTGTCACCCAAGTCATCCCAGACCATCTTATCAAATTAATTAGGTTCAATAATAAATCGATCTTTTAATCTATGATAAGTGCCCTTAATAACGTCGCATAAATTGAACAATCGACATCGCTGTTCAAATACCGACGATTGATTAAAAAAACTCAAAAAAATAACTTATTCCCTGGGACGACTCAAAGCGAAAAAGTCAGGAGGGACAAAAATGTAAATCAAATATATAATATATATCTATATATCAACATTTTCATCTTAAGTAAAAATTTAAAAAAAAATCTAGAATCAATTGATATTTTAAAAAAAGTATATTATAGTTATAGATATATCTTTTACATACGTAATTTTTTCATGCTTATTATGTTGCTAGCACAGTATACAAATTATATATATATATATATATATATATATATATATATATGCGCGCGTGTGTTATACTTCCCATCAATCACATATTATATTATACACGCATTTATGCATGTTACAAAATAATTTATTTGATAACTTGCCTGATATGCATGTTGTGCATGCAATACCACACGATCCTATGATCATCGTAGGAATAATTAAATTATGAAGAAATACTTGTTTAAATCAGTTTATAAATAAAAGGTATTGTGCGATGGTACGAAGCAATATCACATAATTATATTAGATGGAGAATTAAGATGTGCCGCCGTGACATACCTACTGAATCTTAAATTAAGGGTTCCAAATTGTTGTGATAGGAGTTATGCTACTCGTACTGCAATTTCGGACCTCAATTTGTACAATTATATATTTTTTTAAAAGAAAAATAATATTGTCTCGTGGTTACTCGATGGGAATATGAAACACTTAATTTGTTGAATTCGATGGTTAAAAATAATGAAATATCCTATACTTTAATACTCTCCTTAGGTATCAAATGCTGTTAATTTCGTTCCTCTAATGAAGTATAATTTCGTTTAATAAGGATTTTGGTCAAAGTTTCAATTAAGTATAGGTTGACTCTATTTTAGTATTTTTAGTATTTTTTTCGTTGACCCTCCGAACTATCAACTTTTTTTACGTCTACCAACGACTTTCGAATATTCCGCCGACTCTCCTGAATTATGTCATTTTTTTCACTTAAGTCCATTCGTCAACTTTTATTAACTTTTTTATTAATTTTTTTATTTATAAAATAACCAAATTACCCTTCCCACGTATCATATAATATAGGAGTATTCACGGGTCGAGTTTGACCCAACCCGACCCGAACCACCCGATGTCGGGCAGGTCGGATCACCCCACTTTTTAAGGCCGGATCCGATCCAACCCAACCCAAGGGTTGGATCAGGTTGGGTGGTCGGGTTACCCACCACCATTTTTTCTTTTTTTTTTAATTTTTTCTTACTTTTATCTATTATTTAATATAAAAATATTATATAATATTTATTTTAAAAGCATAAAATAACTTATTCAATATTTAAACATTATTTTTACACATTTAAAATATTTCACTTTAATTTTTTTTACTTTTTTATACATAATACAAGCTGAAAAACTAAAAAAATTAAAAAAAAAATAAACACACTAGTTTGGGTCAGGTTGGATCGTCGGGTTCACGGGTCGACCTAAACACCCCTAATATAATATGTAAAATACAAAATATCGTAAAGTCCCATGTTTTTGCTTATACTTTAGAATTTGATTCGATTCTTTAGTTTTCCGGTGGGCTTAGACGTTCTTTGCGTCGGAGATCGGAGCTTTCCATGGCGATAGTCAAGAACGGCGATTGCAATGTTTCATCTCTTCAGGGCACCGCCGCTGCAGGATTTGGCGCGTCTACTGGTGGAGGCTGCAGGAGTGTCTTCACGGCGGTAGCGACTCGTCCCCATCGTCGTCGACCACGGCTGCTTTTTCGGAGAAGACCAATGGTAGAGACGATGCAGCGCCTCAGATGTTGTGGACTCCAAGATGGAATCAGACGAATTTGATCTCTTAGAGCTCGGGGAGCCGGGCGGTAGGTGCAAGCCATGACATCGCAGCTCCGAACTCGCTGCGGCATTGGCTGATGACGACATGTGGATGGCGCTCGTGATGTACACCATGGGCTCCCTGCTGGTGTTCACAGGGGAGGGGGGACGCTCGCCTCAACAATCTCGTCACTCGTCATCGACGATGAGATTGCGGGGGAGGGGGGACGCTCCCCTCAGGAATCTCGTCGCTCATCGCCGACGAGAGATTGCGGGGGAGGGGGGATGTCCCCGCTCTACGATATTGTGCTCGGCAATGAGATCGCGAAGGGACGCCCTCTACTACGATCTTGTCATCGACAGAAGGGTGCATCCCCGCAATCTCATCGCCGGAGAGGTGGGCGACATCGGGCAAAGCAAACTTTTTATCTTTGTAATATATTATTTTATAATTTTCAAATTAAATGATACGATGGAAGGACAATTTGATCATTTCATTAATAAAAATGATAATTAATGAAAAAATTAAACAGAAATTGACGAATGAATTTAAGTGAAAAAAATAGTATAATTTGGGGGGTCAACGAAATATTCGAAAGTGGTCGGGTCAGCGGAAAAAAATCCTATTTTTATTTATACAAATCTAGAATTGTGTGAACTCCAAACGGATTCACTAATGTCGTAATTTTAAATTTATTATAAATTCATTTTAAAAATTACTTATCAAGAATCGTCATGATTTACGATAGATTCGGTGAATCCATTTTTAATTGAAATTTTCCTTATTTCCTTATTTATATTGTTGTAGTCTTATACAGTACGAATTAAATAAGAAATCCCATCATAGTGATAATCGAATTAAATGCATGTAATAATCCGAGTCATGGCGTTGACTGACATTTTTAACTTCAAGTTGGATTCCTAAAATTTTCAACTTATTATTTGGGCAGGGCCGTCCCAGACTAGTCAGAAGTCTAAAGCCGAAGACATTTCAAATATAAATAAAAATATATTATTTTACTTAATTTCATTTTCAAAATTTTCCTTTTGGGTGCGTATTTTGTAGGTTTTTTTTAAATGCATAACTGTCAATTTTAAATCTCACAGTCAATATTCGGGAACAAGATATTAGGAACGTTGAAAATATTAGAAATAAGACTGTTATTCAATATTTATGTTTTTAGATTTAATAATTAAGGAATCAATCCGGAGAGAAAAAAAGAGGTTTGCAAAACAATTAGTTTGGATATTTTTGAACACCAAAAGAAAAATCAAAACAGGAATGAATAAAAAGGAGAAGGAATAAAAGTTCTTTGAATGAATTGTGATTAAATACATTCATGAAAACATGATGAGAATAAAAATAGCATGCACTAAACTAGTTACTGATATTTTTGTATATTTTTTAATATCAATAAGTAATGCATTAATTGTTAGATATTAGGATGGCCTAAATTACAATCGTGCTTTATATTAAATTTTGTGTAGGTTATAATTTTACCATATATCGGTTGATGAAAATCGACAATATCTTTAAAATAAAACTGACATATGTTCAATAAAATTGAACCAACTTTTATTAAAATAATAATATTTATTTTTTATAAAATTAATATTTTTTATATATACTTCTTATATTATTTTTAGTCAACTTCTGATTACAAATTTTGTGAACGATTTTTCCTTTAATTCATTTATTTCACTTTTCCCCATTGTTTTCTCCACAAATTTCAAATTTAATTTTCTTAATATTTTTTTTCTAATTCGCACTCACAAAATTATTTTCCCCTATTTCTCTTGCATCTTTTATTCTTCGTCCTTTGCTTCCTCATTATATTTTCTTTCTTTTAAATTACTTTTATGTACAATCTTTTTTTTTTCCAACGAAAACCGGTTTGGACAATTTTTCATTCAAAGGCGATTTACCTAATTTGACTAGGCTCAACCCATTTTTTTCAAAATGAATTTTTATATCACATTTTTTTTTCAAAATGAATTTTTATATCATAAACTAAATAACCAGTTATCTAAAATAACCAGTTATCATAAACTAATTTTAGTTATCTAAAACAGTTGTAGACATAAATAACCAGTATAATATTACAAAATAATTGGTGTTTATTAATTATACTTCTGTTTTTGTAAAGGAAAAAATTATACCCCCTAAACTAAAATCCCACCGGCGCGAAAAAAATAAACAAATAAAATAAAAAATTTAGGCGTCGAAATATGTTTTAAAATAAAAATTAAAATTTATCAGCTAAAATCATAACTCCATTAAAAAAATCGTAATGGATCGTGGAGTCTATTTTTTATCTATACTTTTTTAATTACATAATTAATCACAAATTATCAAATTTTTATTATAGATAAATAATTTTAATATTTTTAATTACATTATCAAAGTCTAATTTGCTAATTTTATAATTTTAATAGCGTATTTTACATTTAATTATAAAATTAATTTTTTGCATTATTTAATTTATTATATATATGCTAAAATATAATTATATAAAATTAACTCACTAAATTGTAGTTTCTATTTTTTAAATGATTTTAGGATGATTTTTTAATTAGAAAATGAATAAAAAAATAACATGTGTTTTTTTAATCAAAAAATTGACCTGAACTACTTTCACCTCTGCCACCATTGATATTGAAATTAATAAATTATACAAAATAATGTCAGGCCCAAAGATTAAAATTTAATTTAGAACCTATGTGGCCAAGTGATAAGGAATTATGGCTTAAACATGTTTTGGGTTTAAAATTTTCAATGAGTGTGATAATCTGGACTCTGGAGTGGCAGATATTCATCAAATTAATAATAATTAAAATTCTTATTCGATCGCTCTAACTAATAATTACAAAATAACATTTCGAATATTTGACGCAAAACATCTTAAAACAACCACAGCAAATTATGAACCTAAACAAGTAATTGTCTTCTTATTTATTTCATTTTTAGGAAAAAAATGGACGAATTAATGACGCCATCGCCTTAGAAATTAAAAAAAAACGCCTTTCCCATTTAAATTTCGAAATATTATGCGCCACTTTGCGCCGGGTAAAGTCCAAAATGGGCTCGGTCTCTAACTAGATCACCTTCGCTCGGTTAATCCAATGGGGGGCCTCCACGTATGCGGATCGACGTGGACGTTTACCTCCGCGCGCGAAAGCGACTGGATTCGGTCGCTTCTTTTGACTGGGTAAACATTTGCTTGCCACGTCGGATGGCGACAGCCGCTCATTTCCCATTTTTGCCCCTCACATGCTCCAAAAGGTACCTTGCCGTCACTGAGCGGCAAGGTACGGCCCCCAGGGGGTTCAAGGCGTAATTGCGCGCTTACGCCCTTCGATTTTATTATTATTATTTTCCGTTGAAGAGATAACTCAGTTGACGCCGAGTAAGGAAAAAAAAAGCAATTTTTTCGCTGATCCTTGAACTGCTAGCTTTTTTCACGTCCACCTACAACTTATGAATATTTCGTTCACCTTCCTGAACTTTATCATCGTTTTCATTTACGTCTATCCGACAATCTCTGATAATTTTCTTGTTAATTTATGAAATGACCAAATTACACTTCTCTTGTATCATGTAATATTAGAAACTATGAAATAATATAATATACAAATAAATTTTTTTCTTCACCGAGGGTGTGTGAGAGGGGCAATGCCCCCCATCTCGTCGCCGAAGTCACAAGGGTTGCCGGCAAAATGGGGGCAACTCATGCGACCTCATCGACGAGGTCGCAAGGGGCCGCCCCCTGCGACCTCGTCGGCGAGGTTCCAGCGAGCAACGCTCCCCCCATCTCGCGGGGGAGATGGGGTGGTGGCGATTCTGGCTGGACATGCCCGAGGAGCGCTGGATGGTGTTCGTAGTCATGATGGCAGCTTGAGAGCGGCCATACCCAGCGAAAAGAAATCCTTTTTTTGCTCCCACCATAGCCGCGACATCGACAGCTTCGATGACTTCAGCTAGTCTGTGGCGCCCGACATTCTAGCGACAATGGTGGTAATGCGGCGACTGCTGACACACGATGGGCGCGCCAGGCGAGCAACAATCATGATGCCAACACCGACCTGACTGATCAACGATCGCACGGCCAGGGCGGAGATGGCTGCAAGATCGCGCAGCCGTCGCCAGCCAGGCCTCGCGAAGATCGTGCAATCGTCGTCGGCCTGGCCGCACGAAGATCGCACAGTCATCGCCAGCCTAGCCGTGGGGAGATCATGCGGTTGTTTGCTCAGATGCCGATTTGCTCGTGTGGCAACAACAACTGTAAGCGAGACGATTGCACTCTCTCCAACATTGCGATCACGACGGTTGCCTATGTTTTAGCGACCAACAGAGCCGACCACCACGACAACGACTGCTGCTTGGTCTTGTGGGCGCATCGATCAACGGCGCGACGGAAGCCCCCGATCTGTGAGCGTGACAATCGTGCTTCGACGGTGACTAGGATCGAACCGGCAGCGTTCGGTGACAATCATGCTTCGACAGTGACAGCGGCATCCACGTATTCACCTGCACAACCATCGCTCGATGGCGGCGGAGACCGACGGCGAAGGGTTACTAGAGCCTTTCCGATAAGCCGAAGAAGGCCACTAACCGAACCGGACATGCCCCCGTCGTGCCCGTCGGCCAATATGAGATTTTTATAATATATTATTTTATAATTTTCAATATTAGATGATACGATAGAAGGGTAATTTGATCATTTCATAAAATCAAAAGATAAAAAATAACAGGAAAGTTATTAGAGATTGACGGATGAACTTAAGTGGAAAATGCGGTATGGTTCGAGGGGGTTCGGCGGAGTATTCGAAAGTCGTGGGTAAATGCGAAAAAATTCATAGTTGAAGGGGGTCAGCGAAAAAAATTCTTTCAAATATTAGAAAGTGAGAAAATGACTGTCATACCCCTCGGCAGAAGATGAGTTATATTTTACATATAATCTGAAATTGACTTTAAGTTTGTTAATTTTGTTTAGAGTTTACGGTGAGAAAAATTACAACAAATTGATATTTACATTTTATATGTACAATATATTTTATTTTTTGGAAAAAAAGTTGTACACAAGTATTAACACTTATATAGATTGGATTATCCCATGCATGCAATTATGTTGCCTATTTGGCATTGATTGAAGCTATTGTTAAATCGCATCTCGACTAGAAATGGACAAACGGGCCGTGCTCAGGCCGATCAACTCATGTTTGACCGTGCTGCGGGCCATGTCATGCCACACGGTCTATTTTGGACCTTGGCACGATCTGGGCCCGGCCTGACTGGGCTGGGTCGTGGCAGGTCGGACGATTCTTTTTTTTTTTTTTGCCTTCCAATTTAAACTTTTATAATTTTCAATTTACTTATTAAATTATTATATAATAAATCAGTATTATTAATTATTCTATAATATATGACTTAGCGAGTAGTGACTACTTTGATTATTATATAAATAATTATATAGTTAAATTTTTAAATACATTAAGTCATTTATTTATAATTATTAAGTAAATAAATTTGTAAAATGAATAATTGAGTACTAAGTAATAACTAATAGGTTATAACTTATAACCTTATACATAAAATTAATTGGTAAGTATTTAATAAATATATATTAGTAGTATTAGTATATTAGTATAGATAGTTAAGTACTAATTTACTAATTACTATATACTAAGTTATAACTAGGTTAAGTAAATTAGTACTTAACTATCTTATAAGTTATAAGTTAGTTATAACTTATATATTAATTTACTATATACAACTTAGTACTAAAGTTAGTATAGATAGTCAAGTATCCTTTAAATTTTAAATTCGTACTAAAGTTAAAATCAAATGTGTCTTTTAAAGTTAAAACTTTATAATTTTTAATTTACCATTTATATAATATAATTAGTATTATTCTACAATCTATAATATATGACTTTAGTTTAGTGACAATTGATTATTTTAATTATTATATAATAATTATACAGTTATAATTTTTAAACTATCATTAAGTAATCATGATATCATATTCACAACAGTCGCTATTTAAATTAATTTTAAGAGAAAAGATAGTAACATTAAAAATGAATCTAAGAACGATTATTGTGAAAAATGATATCTTGATTATTCAATGAGAGAATATGAGATTGAGTGAGAAAGGAAGTGGATGTGATCATATGAGGAAGAAGAGAGAGAGAGAGAGAGAGAGAGTATGAGGGAAAAAAAATGAGAGTGATGAAGAAAGGAAAATAAGTGAGGGATGAGGTTCAACACGGCACCCGTTGCTTTAAACTCAACCCATGTTGTAGTCATAACGTGTCCGTGATCGCGTTGTCAAATCGAAATAAACACAGCTGTGTCGTATTATGTGTCAGCACGGACCGTGTTATGCGCTATGCGCGATCCGTATTGATGCCAAAATGGGTCGTATCATGTCGGATACGTGTTCACCGTGCATGAATCGTGTCGTGTTCATAGTGCGAAAGGCGGATCCGACACGGAATGACACGACACGGCCCGTATTTTCGTGCGCGGACCGTGGTCGGGCCGGACGGCCACGACTTTTGGATGGGCCGACGGTGTGTCGGGCCGTACGGCCCGCCCGAAATTTCATTTCTAATCTCAACCTGGATTAGGTGTCAATTGTATTAACACCTTATCCAAAAAAGTTATGCAATTTAATCTTCTATTATCCATTGTGTTAACATCTTATCCAAGAGATGTTGAGTATTCTAACTAGTCAATCCATTTGTACTTATAAGAATTATGTTAAATCTCATAACTTATTTCAAAAATTATATTATTAATTATTTTATATATTTTTAAAAAATATCTTTTGTATATTTATCAAATACAACAGGAACAAGTTCTTTGTTTTTTAAGAAATATTTTGTCGTTCAAAGGTAAATATTGGCAGACGTGTTGTTTTACCCATTCATCGAGGGCAAGCCGACTTGGACCGGTGAGAGTTTGGATTTAGCACCGAAAGATAAGTTTCAACATATTAAAAAAATATCGTAAGAAAAATATAAAAGAAGCATCATAAAATAAAAGAAAATACAGGAAAACAATAATAATAATTTTGTTGAACGGAAAGCTGGTGGCTTTTTCCTTTTCTCCATGGATTTCCGCAGTATTTTTGCTTAAAGTAAAAGAGTCCAAGGAAAACATGTGCTCAACACCTTTTCTATTGTTTGAACAATTATTTAAGCCACCTCCCACTATTATTATTCTTTTCCCAAAGTTTCTTTTAATATGTGCATGAGATTTAATAATAATAATACATATAATAACAATACTATAATCATAAATATATGATTAAAAAATTACAGTAAAATGTTTCGGAACAACGGCCGCCGGGGACATTGTGGTTGTGGATGTGCTTAACTTCAAATCAGGTTTAGTTTTTTTCTTCTTGTTGTAGATGAATTAATTAAGATTAATAAATGGTTGAATTTATTGTTAAATCCAAAGTATTAACTGCATCAGCGATAAAAATACTATTGAAAAAGAAAAAAAATCAACGAGTATAAAAACGCATCCAGCAGCCATAAAGTCGAGAGAAAAATTAATTAGAGAGAGAGAGAAAAAAAAAGAAGGTGGTAATGGAGGGAATATTGAAGAAGGGGGGAAGAAGAGGAGTAGTAAATAGAGGAGGAATTGTAACAGGTGAGGGCCATTTGTTACGCTCACGGGAATTTGGCAGCCATTCAATGTACCACCAAATGCTCATCTCCTCTACTTCCTCTCCTCTTCCTCCTCCTTTCTCCTCCTCCTCCTCCTTTGTTCTCCCTGTACACTCCGCCGCGGCCCCGGCCGCGCCCTCGTCGTCGCACCTCCGCTCCGGGATGGAAGCTTTGAGGAGTAGTTGGCCGGAGGCGGCGACCTCGCAGCCCCCGTCGCAGAACCATGAGGAGGCCGGGCTTTGGGGGACGGAGGCAGAGAAGGCGGGGCTTCTTCCCAGTGAGTTCGTAGATGAACTTCTTAATCTCGGCGACTTCGGGGAGAATGAAAGGGAAAGAATGGAAAACGAGGAACTGGAAGCCAAAGCGGTGGTCGGAGACCAGGGAGTGAAGAAGATGGAAGGGGCCGGAGACCAGGGAATGAAGAAGATGGAAGGGGAGGAACATTCCTCGCCTTCGCCCTCGTCGGTGCTATCCGAGATAAGTCTTCCGGTAAGTTTCTTCTTTGCTAAAAAATCACGTTTTTGTTTTTCTTTCTGGGGTTAAAAATCAAATTTTTATAATTGATTTCTGTGAAACTTGAGTTTTTTAGGCGCACGACGTAGAGGAACTCGAATGGGTTTCTTTCATCATAGACGACTCACTCTCCGAGTTTCCGACCGAAGTTGTTGCCCAAGTTGATAACCGGCTCTCCGTCCAGCGGGAGAGCCGCCAGCGAAACCACGGCGCCGCCGTCGCGACAGCGGCGCTACCGTGTGTCCCTCTACCGTGCGTGGTCTCCACTGAGGCACCTCTACCGTGTGTCCCTCTACCGTGCGTGTGTCCCTCAAAGGCCAAGAGGAGCAAGCGCTCGCGGAGCGTCACCGTCGGCTGGTCGAGTTCCCCTCCGTTAACCGACTCCTCGTCGACCACAAGCACTACCAGCGCATCCTCCTCCTCGTCCTACCTCATCTACGACCATAGCTTCTGCTTCCAATCTCTTCCCCCGCCTCCTCCTCCCCCTTCCAAGAAAGCAAAGCTGCCGAAAAAGCGCGGACGGAAGCCCAAGCAGCAACCACCCTCCGCTGGCGCGTTGGGCGGCGCCGCTACCTCCGGCGAGAGGCGTTGCAGCCACTGCGGCGCCCAGAAGACCCCCCAGTGGCGCGCCGGGCCGCTTGGCGCAAAGACCCTCTGCAACGCGTGCGGCGTCCGCTACAAGTCCGGCCGGCTCCTCCCGGAGTACCGCCCGGCGTGCAGCCCGACGTTCGTGGACAGCATCCACTCCAGCAGCCACCGGAAGGTCCTCGAGCTCCGCCGGCAGAAGGAGGCGGAGCTCGTCCTCGCCGTCGGCCCTCCGCCGGTCGCCACCTTCTGAGCCCGGTTCACACAAGCCGCGCTTTGTCCGGTTCAAATGGCACTGCAGCTGTACATGACTAGGCGTCCGTTCTCTTTTAGAAATTAGTGGTCTACGCCGTTTTAGTGTTATTTTAGGGTGTTTTTCTTAGCTTTTGGCCGTTTTGTTAGCTTAGCTTTCCGTAGTAAAATTAAAATTACCCTTTTAATTATTCTATTAATTATTGCTACGGTAGGATGGTTGGAGAGAGATTGCGATAGAAGTTTTTGGAGCACTTGGAAGTTTTGGAGTTGATCATTAAAGAGCTGACTTGATGGAGAGAGAAGTAGAAGTAGATGTGTTTTAATGGAGGGAGAGAGGGAGGAAGATAGAGGGGGAAGGGTTTATTTATGATGGTTGGCATCTTGATGTGATCATCCAGCAGCATTTATACAAAAGTGGGGTACTAAACAATTTTACGTATCAAATATGGTGGTGGACGGATAGCAAGCAGTAGAACTTAGTAGTAGTAGAAGTAGGAGTCTTTCTCTTTCTCTTTTTATTGTAGTGTGTGTTTTTAGTTGGTTTAATTATTAATGTAGAGAAAGATGGTTCAGACTGAAAGAGGAATTTGGAAATGGAATTTGACTTATCATTTTATTCTCTCTCTTGGTTTCCTGAGCTGGTTCTTTTGCAGTTTTTGCTTGTATCGTGTGCAGTCTTGTTTGTATGTTACTGTGTTTTGGCCTATATAACCTCGTGCACTCCACTCGTGAGCACTTGCTTTGTGGGGATGTATGCAAGGCCACTTCTATGATCCATGACTCTTTTTTTTTATTACAAATGAAAGTAAAGAAATATTTTTTGTGGCGCCACCACCTTTTACTTATCACACGATAATATTTCTTTCCCAACTCTTAACCTAACCAACCAAGCTCAATCAATTGCCATATTTTTTTCTCACTTCTTTCAACAGTGATATGTCTTGGTGGTGGGGCATTTTGGTACCACTCACTACCTCTCACTACATGTACCATGCCAACCATTGGGGCTTAGCTTAGTAATATTTATGCAACCAATTCCTGAAGTCTGACACTCAAAATGTGCAGAGATTGTACCCAACTTAGACTTATCTTCATAAAAAGAGTCGGTCAAACTAAGTAGTTTTAATGAATATAAACATTTGATAAGTAGTGTTTTTAATTCATAAGTTCAAAAGTTCAATAACTTTATAAGTTACTTGGTCAAACTAACTCACTGCTTATACTCTCAGCTTTGTAAAGTCATATTAGCATAATATACTCATTACTTAAACTCTCTCTATGTATAATTACATTTTCATTTAAGTATTCAGATTAAACTAGAATATTTCTTCTGAAAGATACTCATTTTAGAATCAACTTTATCATTTTAAAATTCAGCAACAAGGGGACCTGTTTCTCTATTCCATAAGATTACGCTTTTGTCATAATGAGATGCTGCACATGTTTACTCGGTGCATGGAAGTCTTGTACGCGTCTTTTACAGAGAGAGGAGAGAGAGAGAGAGAGGGGGGGGGGGGGGGGGTGGCACGGCAGCATTTTAAGGACTGGTGGATGCAAGGCATGATGAAGAATGAACCGGTGGGATGCTGCTCACACCATGTCATGTTTCGCGTCGATCACATGTATCGAAAATATTCCTGTACGTTCCCGTGTGAAGTACTTTTGTATCAGCAATGTCTAAGTTTAACAGAATATATTAGATATTCCGGATCTCCTTAATGCTACTCTTAAAATTTTAATATAGTTTTTTAATTCTCTAAATTTTGTAACAATGACAATTTATCATACAAAAAATAAATTATGGGAAATATAAAAGTTTTTGTTTTATTATCTTCTCTCTCTCTCTCTCTCCCTCCACATGAAAGCAATCAATGTTTAACTATTATATAGTAGTTTAATAACAATATAATAAAGTAGGTAAATTAATTCTTAATAATATTACCGACAATACCTATATTTTTTTTATTGCTTTGATAATATATATTTTAAGATGAACTAAATAGTTTGATAAATTCATTTTCTCAACTATTTAGTAGTAAATATAAACAATATTTGCTCAAGTAACAATAAATAACTATTGATAAAAATACAAAAAGATTATCATCCCATAATATTCTTAAAATTTAATGTAATATGTAATTATATTATTATTATTAATGTATATAATAACAATAATTATATTTTCTTATAATTTATGTAGCATAATATTATCTATCTTAAACTATTTATCAATTGTTTAAAGGGAAATTTCAATATAGATACTAGTTTTTTCAGTTAACTATATATTAGTATATTTTAATAATATATTAAATCTTTCATATTTATTTTATTTGTGATTCGAAATTGATTTATTTTATATACAAAATAATTTTTTAAGAACTAATGCAAAATCCTAATGAAAACCAAACAAGCAATATTTTTTTTTATTTTTAACCAAATATAATTTTACATAGCCTTAAAATTCACATCCTTCTACGTGCGAGTATATCCAAATACTTCTTTGGTGGAAAATTTCTGAAGTCCAAATAATATATAACAGAAAATATGGACAGAAATAAAATTATTGCTATCGAAATACAAAATAAATATACGTACAAGTATAACCTACTAGCAAAAAGATAACCAAAATCATCTACGTACTGACTATATCTATACATTTAAACTACACACCTTTATCTATCTATTTGTAATTATTGTCAATAATTAAATTAATTTAGGAGCATATGTAAACTATTAAACTACGTATCTTATCGAATAGAAGCATTTCTAAATTGTTATAAATCTAAAAAAATATTTCCAAATAAATAATTATTATACATACTCTTTTGAATTATATTTATTAATTTCTTTCCTTTTCACCCTCTGATGTACTTGCATATGTTATGTTCTATTGTGGGTGAAATAGAAATAAATTAATAAATATAATTCAAAAGAATATGTATAATAATTTTTTTTTGACAAAATGATAAAATATATAATAATATAACAAGATTCATTTAATGTCATCTGCGCACATGATGTGCATACTAAATATTAAGTGACAACAATATATTTGAATAGTATTTAAAGGATTGATTGAAAAATTATAAATAAACTATCTAAAAATATATCTGAATAGTTCAGATCCTATATCCATATACTATACCAAAATGAGAGATTGAGAAAGTGTAATGCCAGCATGCGCTGAATTCTTGTATGGACAATTCTTCTTCACTTAACAAAAATATGTTAAAAATCCATAGGAAATAATATCTAAGCAATATATTTGAATAATAAAAAATATAGCTAATTATTAAATATAGGCAATGAACATCTGAATAAAGAAAGATATTTAAAGGATACAAAAGTAATCTTTTTAAGAAAAAAATTACTTGTAAAATAAATAATATTATTATAATAAAATACATATCTTGTTATGGAACTTTTATTCTGCACCTTCTCTGATAGTATGTATATATGTGTAGTATATACATTATTATGAATATTTTATAAATTTAAATTTCATGGATCTATAATAAGTTTTATGATTTAAGTTTATGAAATTTAAAATAAATTATACAAGTTTCTAAATTTATTTTTTTTATCATGTATATGCTGGTAAGAAATGCACATTAAGTACTAATTTTTTTTTGTTCTATTATAAGTAATAACTAATATGGATTGTTAAATATATTACTTGGATGACAAATAAAATAAGAGAAAAATATATATGTAGAGCATTTGATGTAAAATGGGTGCAGAACACTCATTTTACTTATTAAATTAATAGAATAAATATATATTAAGTTAAAGTATGTGTTAAATAATAAATATAAGTTTCTAAATTTATTTTTTTTATCATGTATATGCTGGTAAGAAATGCACATTAAGTACTATTTTTTTTGTTCTATTATAAGTAATAATTAATATGGATTGTTAAATATATTACTTGGATGACAAATAAAATAAGAGAAAAATATATATGTAGAGCATTTGATGTAAAATGGGTGCAGAACACTCATTTTACTTATTAAATTAATAGAATAAATATATATTAAGTTAAAGTATGTGTTAAATAATAAATATAATTAAGATCAAGATCATCAGATTATTCGATGATCATTATCAAACCACTTTAACAAATATGATTAATTCAACCATCATAATTTATTTAATCTTAGATAATACCTTTTTATTATCAAATTATCTTAATAAATATACATTTCATCTAAGAAATATATGATTAATCTAATCATGAATTATAATTATTAAATTAATTAAATAATGAGAAATAAATTTTTTACGCTAAGATGTAGAGAGGGGTCCTCTACATACTCATTAACTTCATAAAAAAATGTGTATTGCTTATAATTCAACAAGTGACGATTTTTTTTAGAGGTTAATGAATATGTAGAGCACCCTATAATTTGGTGTAGAGCGCTTATTTATCACTATTTAATTAATTTAATAATCATAATTCATGATTAGAGTAACTATATACTTCTTAAATGAAGAAATATATATTTATTAAGATAATTTGATAATAAAAAGATATCATCTAAGATTAAATAAATTATGATTGTTGAATTAATCGTATATGTTAAAATAGTTTGATAATGATTATCGGATAATATAATAATCTTGATCTTAATTGTATTTATTATATAACACATATTTTAACTTAATATATATTTATTTTATTAACCTAATAAATAAAATAATTACTCTACACATGTTTTACATCAAATGCTCTACATATACATCAAATGATTGTCGATTATTTTAAATGATAATATAATGCCTCAATTTCATGGGAAGTTAAGAGAAACCATAATGTAACATATGAGATCTATTGACCTCATAAAAATATTAATACAATTTGTTAATATATGTTATATGGTGTCACATGATAATAGTTAGTATTTTTTTAGCAATCTAACCCATTATGTTCATTTTTAAGGGGAAAAAACTGTAGATATGTTCCAACATTATTTTTTCATTATGAATAAAATTGGGCACATTGCTTCTAAAAAAAAAATAGAACTAAGGGCTGTGACACCATTCAATCTGGATGGATTATTGTGTATTTTGTTTAAAATTTTCAAGGACCAAGGTATTATATTGTTTGACTGTAATTAATTATCGATAATTTTAATTATTCTAATAATTATAATTTTGATAGTAGATAGGAAAGATATATTTTCAAATAGTTGTCGACATATAATTTGGGAAAAAATATTCATTTAATTAATTTTAAAATATTTTATTAATAAATAAATATCATTCACTTTAATTTTATTTTTAAATTGTTTTTTATAAATAATACTTAATTTTGCACCGTCTTCCTTTCTCTATATTCATTTTTTTTCATTTTACTTCGTTTATTTATAATAATATGTAATGAAAATATAAAATAAAATTTGAGAGTATTTTTTATGATTTGCTATTTATTGTTATTTATATTATCAATACTTGTCAAAATATTATAATATAATGTTATCGATACTTTAAATAATAATAATATATTTAAATGATGATCTAATATATTAGTTAATTAAATCTCTAATCCACTCGCTAAATTAAATATCTTACGTTATGATTAGGGGTGGCAATATTCCCCACCCCCGCGGGGCCCCGCGGGGATTCCCCATTCGGGGCCCCATCTTCGGGGAATTTTTTCCCCGCGCGGGGATCGGGGCGGGGGTAGTTCCCCCCGCCCCGTCGGGGCCCCGATTCCCCGACTTTTTTTCCCTCCTCTCTCTCTCTCTTCCTCTCTTCTTCGTCCGCGCAGTCGCCCCCTCCTCTCTCTCTCTCTTCCTCTCTTCTTCGTCCGCGCAGTCGCCCCTCCTCTCTCTCTCTCTTCCTCTCTTCTTCGTCCGCGCAGTCGCCCCCTCCTCTCTCTCTTCCTCTCTTCTTTGTCCGCGCAGTCGCCCCCTCCTCTCTCTCTTCTTCGTCCGCGGCTCCGCGCAGTCGCCCCCTCCTCTCTCTCTCTCTCTTCCTCTCTTCTTCGTCCGCGCAGTCACCCCCTCCTCTCTCTCTCTTCTTCGTCCGCGCAGTTGCCCCCCCTCTCTCTCTCTTTTCCTCTCTTTTTCGTCCGCGCAGTCGCCCCTCCTCTCTCTCTCTTCTTCGGATCCGGCTAGATCCGCACGGATCCGGCCAGATCCGGCTCTCTCTCACCCCCTCCTCTCTCTCTCTCTTCCTCTCTTCTTCGTCCGTGCAGTCGCCCCCTCCTCTCTCTCTCTCTTCTTCGGATCTGGCCAGATCCGCACGGATCCGGCTCTCTCTCACCCCCCTCCGCCAGTCTCTTGACCCACCGTCGTGCTCTCGCCCGCCGCCGTCATGCCCTCGCCCGCCGCAGCCGTGCTCTCGTCCGTCGCGGCCGCTCTCTCGCCCCACCTCCACCGCGCTCTTGCCCGCCGCCGCGCTCTCTCGCCCCTTTTCGCCGGCCATCAAAGAAGAGATCGGTCGCATTCGAGATCAGCTGCATCCGAGATCCTCCTCCTCTCTCTCTTCTTCTTCTTCGTCCGCCTCCGAGATCGGCTGCATCCGACGCGGATACGGCCAGATCGGCACGGATCT
This sequence comes from Pontederia crassipes, assembly GCA_030549335.1. Classification (NCBI taxonomy): domain Eukaryota; kingdom Viridiplantae; phylum Streptophyta; class Magnoliopsida; order Commelinales; family Pontederiaceae; genus Pontederia; species Pontederia crassipes. The sequence goes on along the minus strand of CM060196.1, from coordinate 62,148,201 downwards.
GCCGCTCTCTCGCACCCGCCGGCTCTCTCTCACCCCCTCCGCCGGTCTCTTGACCCGCCGCTGCTCTCGACCGCCGCCGCTCTCGCCCCCACCGCCGTGCTCTCGCCCGCCGCCGCCGTGCCCTCGTCCGCCGCCGCCGCCGCCGTGCCCTCGCCCGCCGCGGCCGTGCTCTCGCCCGTCGCGGCCGCTCTCTCGCCCCGCCTCCACCGCGCTCTTGCCCGCCGCCGTGCTCTCTCGCCCCTTTTCGCCGCCGTTCTCTCGCCCCCGCCGCCGCTCTCGCCCCCCTCCGCGGGGATTCGGATTTCCCGCGGGAATCGGGGCGGGGGTTAAAATTTCTCCCGAACCGGGGATTCGGGGCGGGGTCGGGGGCGGAGGTGAGTTGTCGGGGTCGGGACGGTGGTGGTGTCCCCCGCCCTGAACAGCGGCGATTGCCATCCCTAGTTATGATTTACTCGGAATTTGAACCACTAATTTCTTCAAGAATGTTCGAAATCCTAGCTAGAAATTGACTGGTAACATATTAATATACAGCAAGATTTGAAAAAAAAAACTAAACAATAAATGTCTCATCCACTTCATTTTCTGAACATGCATTTTCTTAAAAGTTATAAAAAGGAATGAAGAAAATAAAATAAAAACTCCTTCGCATATAATAATAATAATAATAATAATAATACGAAGGCGTTCCTTATCTCACATTGTTCTGTATCTTTTTTACTATCAGATTTTTAATTAACTATGATAAACTATTTGAGATATTCAATCATGAATCGTTGAATGAAGATCGATAGTGTAAAAGATAGAAAAAAAGTGAGGTAGAAAACATTAAAATTAATATATATACATTCTTTTCCTAGATCATAAATTAACATAATCTTGATCAAACAATTGACTTGGTTGAAGGTTTGATTTATAACTAAATATGATTATATTTTAATTCTAACAGTGCAGTTATTTATGAATTATTTTATGTTGATATTATTGTATAATAATAAATTAATTACTAAATTATCAATCAATCTCCAATGCGAATACTAGAAGACAGAGACACAAATGAACGAAAAAATTGAGGATTATTATTATTATTATTATTATTATTATTATTATTATTATTATTAATTATTATTATTATTAATTATTATTACTTTTTGGCAGTGTTTTTGCATGCCCTTGGAGTTGGGGACATAAATAAAACTGAAGAATTTCATGACAATCGTTAAAGTGGGTAATCATTAGTTTACAGTGGCTGAATTTTTAGGGAGGCGTGTTTTTTTTCTTTATTTTATTTACCACCATGTAATTTAAATAAAAAAAAACAGAAGGTGTGCAGTGGACACCACAAAGGAGTACGGTGTGCTTGATGGTGTCCCCCAAAAATGTTGTCCCCATTATTCAAATTATATTTATATACATTTATTTATTTATTTTCGATTGTGGTTTGTGTGTGTGTGTCCAACTTTTTTATGCTCCTTTAGAATGTGTTTTCCGAGCACTAGTGGACTTATAATTTCTAGAAGATGCCGGATTTTATATCATTTATGTGATTCTTCACCCTAATTGATAGTACTAGCTTACACGTACTAAAAAATTCTAATAATAATATATTCCTTTTTGAAGCCTCAAATCAAATTTTAAAAAAGTGGATTGAAGATAAAAAAAATATCGGAATACATAGAAAATAATAAGTTATGAATATTTTTTCCATTGCAAAGGAAAAAATGAATTAAGAAAACATGTACATAATTTTATCGATAATAATTAAATTTAAAGCTCTAGAACTGAACCGAAAAACTCATTTGATCCGAAAAAAATCAAATCGAAAAAATAAAAAATATGAGATCCGAATATGATTTAGGATAATTTTTAATAAATTAAAATTCACCCATTAAAATTAAGGTCCCATCCAAAAAAATCGTAAGAGCTTGCGAAGCTCATTTTTTTATTTATGATTTATTATTTATATAATTAATACATATGTTATTAGTTCTTTTATTATAGATAAAATATTTTTGTATAAAATTTCATACTTTTTCTATCACATTATCAAGCTCTAATTTAATAACTTTAAAATTTTAGTAATATATTTTATATTTAATATAAAACTTTTTATATTAATTTAAGTTATTAAATATATTTTTAAAATATAATTATATAAAATTAGGATTTTGAAAAAACCGACTTGTTATAGGGTGATTTTTATTTTTTCAAAATAATTTTAAAATATTTTATTTAATTTTAAAAATTGATTTGAAAAATAATGATTAATTTTTTTAGACAAAAAATTCGACCCATCCGAAGTAGTTTCATCCCTAATGATTTTGGAGAGGGCTGACAAATTCGATTTCGGTGTGGAATTTTGCGTATCCGCAGCACATGAAACTAGTGGCACCGTCCGTTGCTGCACTCGATTTGTTGTCCTAAGAATGTGACGTATGCGTGTCAAAACCGCATCCAAAGCATGTTATTGTTACTAAACCCAATCTTAACGCCCACGCCAACTTACACATAAGAAGAAGAAGAAGAAGTTATTGTTCATTGTTTAATTTATATAGCGATAAAAGATAATTATTAATAGGAGTGGAAATTTTCTGTTTTTCTTAATTATTCATTTTTACTATCATTAGAAGATGAAATGATAAAATTCATTGAAGAAGCAAATAATTATAAGTTTCAGCATATGTGGATCTTCGGTTCATATATAATAGCATAAAATGATTGGTACTCCCCACCCCCATAGATGCAACTTAAGAGCATATATTTATGAATACTTATTATTTATTATATGTATATTGATATTTATTAATTGTTAACCTTTTAATTTTTTCTTATTAATTGATATTGAATTACTTTCGCTCAACTCGTGATTTTCTCAAAGGTGACTACTATAAGCTTGTGTTAACTTTAAGTTCTCATTTAGTTTTGCAAAACTAATCGATTATGAGTTGTTTGATGGATGAAATCAGGTGAAATCAATGTCTTGGTTCCACCAGATTTCACTAGACGACCCTCACGATTTCAAATTTAGAACCATGTTAGTGACTCTACTTTCAAGTTGTCGGTTCCATCAAAATAATTTGTTGCTTTTTTTTCAAGACTTTTCTCTTTATCATTTTTATAATCTTTGTTATATAAGTTAATTTATTATTATATAAAATATAAATAGTAAAGGATTAATATAATATTATTTATTATTTCATTATAAAATTTTAATATTTCACTAAATATAAATTATTAAAAATTGGTTATTAAATATAAAATATTACCAGATATCCAGAACTAATTAATTAGATGTATTAGTCAATGTATTAATCAAATTAATGAAACTTTAACTAAAAAACTTTCGATATATATATATATATATATATATATATATGTATGTATATATATATATATATATATATATATAAGTAGATTTATCAGACATTAATCAAATTTATCAAAGATATTAAGTAGATTTATCATTAAATTTCGATATATATATATATATATATATATATATATATATATATATATATATACCAATCTGACGTTCATTAATTATATGAGTATGAGGGATGGTGAACGAAAATAATATTACATTGAACCGTGCATTATGAATTCAACAAAAATGATTAATACGACCCTCCAAAATAGAATTGGAGACTCCTAGCTTGAGGACAAAAACAACCATCCCAACCCATGTTATCTTGAAGGTCAATCATCTCCTCATAGATTTTTATGTTATAAACTTAACCTCCAATTATTTTGAGAAAAAAAGTAAAATTATCAGGAATTCATTTTTTCCATAAAAAAACACTGGTTAGCAAAAGAAGGATGGGTTACCGTGTTAAAATAGAAAAAAGGATAAAGGTAAGGATAGTGAGTCGTTATAAAAATTATATTTTAATATAAATTCATGAGACGAGTTGACTTAATTTAATTAATTCTTTATTTCAATACTAATTATGTTGTATGAGTTAAAAGACGCTAAGTTAGATAAATATTTTAATTATCTTTTAAGTGAATTATATTTATTTTTAACTTAATCGAGAAGAAATAAATGGTAGAATGGTATTAATTTAATGACTTTTGTTTTAAATTATGTTATGGGCTTGAACTCGTCATTTTAATTTTAATTAAAATTTCAAAATAAATTGTATTAAAATATGATGTTAGTTTTTTATATTCACTTCATTCCAGCTAAATCTAAATGCTCCAAATAAAATGATGATTCACTAGAACATTTTCCTTATTCACAGTTTCTCTTCTATATAATAATAATAATAATAATAATAATAATAATAATAATAATAATAATAATAATAATAATAATAATAATAATAATAATAATAATAATAATAATAATAATAATAATAATAATAATAATAATAATAATAATAATAATATTCACAGTTTCTCTTCTATCTCATATAATAGTTGATTTTTTTTAATGTATTAACATAACATATGTGTGTGTGAGAGAGAGAGAGATAAAGTCTCTTTATGAGTTGTGAACTTGTGTATTGGACCTGTTCATTGCCCTGCAAAAGGAGTGGCCCCAACTCGTTCGGTGCCCTTCACCTGCATGACGGAAGCCCACCAATAAGCCGCCGCCCGTCTTCAATTTCTCATTTTTTTTCCTTAAATAAATATCGTTTTTTATTAGCCTCTAACTAAAAGATTTTATGAGATTTTTTTTCTCCTGTTAACTTCGAATAGAATCCTACCAATTTGTGGCGTCAAATTTTTTTTTTGTTCCAATAAAAAATATGAATAGTTCATGGGAACAGACATACAAATTAGCCCTTACTAAAGATGAAATACAGCATGAAAGGTCACGGTAAAAAGGAAAAAGAAAAAAAAATAGCACGAAGCATAAGAAACCACTTCAGAGATTGTAACTTATCAAATTTTTTTTTATAGCTCTCAGAATAGGTCATAAAAATACCTCAATATTATTAGTATTTTGAACAATGAAAAAATGTACATATTTCAATATAAAATTTTTAGCCATTAATTACCTGAATCAGACAGACTCATTTAGGCGTCATTATCAGTTGAATAAAAAAAAAGTAACCAAAAACACTTGTTAGTTTACATTTAGGTAAAAATAGTCTACATTACTACCAAGGAGAAAAAAAAAACCATAAATGTATATTGGACTGTGGTCCCTAGGCGTGACATGCATTAATTACCACTAAGACAACGGCTCATCGGCGTCTCATGCACGCCGGCCAACCAGCGTGATCCGGGCACAATGGATGTCATTATTGCTGTCTCTATGGGGCTAGGGAAGGCTTGACAAGGACTCGACTCTCACTCAAAAAATTTACCCCTTGAGAGTTTCAAGCAAAAATAGTGGCGACATTATAAAAGAGGATATAACACGTCAATTGTAGTGCATATATAACCGACGAAATTTTGGCGCAGTCGCAGTGGACTGTGTCTCAAATGGTTCACAGATTAGTAGTCCGAGATCGATCCTTGAAATCGTTGCATTTGTTAGAAGTATTACCATAATTGCTTGAGCCTCAATCATCAAATTGGTCAGGTGCTAATAGTCTTAGATACCGATGAGTTGTGATTGAAAAAAAATTATAGTGCATATATGTATCAGGTTCTATTACCGAAATTTCAAATTTGATCAAATTTTTTTGTTTTCATTACAATGCTGAATTCTTGATGATATCTTGAATTTAAACTTTGTTATAAATCTAGATAAGCCACTACATAATCAGGTGCTTCAAGAGTGACAAAGGATCCTCTGCGAAGGCTCGAGAGCGGAGCCCTCGAACTTAGATGATTTTAGAATTTTTATTTTTTATTTTACATTAGAGTTTTCTATATAAAATTCACGATGACTAGATTATTTTATATTCTTGTAATCATAATTATTTTATAATAAAGAGAACCACCGCCACCCAAAAACGTAACTCAATTTAGGGTGAACCTCGTAAATTGTTCTTACGTGTTTATCCGATCTCTCTCTTTTCATAACATAATGAGATTTGATCTTTATGGAAAATGGGAAAAAAACTTCAGAAATATTCATCATTTTACCTGTTAATCTCGTGTAAATAATCTTTGGACCAAGTGCATATGGTTCACTCGTTGTACTTGAGCAGATCTTCACGATCATATCTGTTTCCATGAAGATTTCATTCATCACCAGCATGACAACATGACAACATGCCAAATGCAATATGGTGTCAGGACCATGTCGCATATGGGTCTCCAACCAAACTTTCAATTATTCTCCATTAGTAAATTACTCCATGTAAGCGCATGCACCGCGCATGACACCACATGCTCGTCATTATTGTGAGCAACTCAAAGACGAGGATACGGAAGAAATTTAAATGTTTAGAGACTAACAGTCTAGATAACAAATTTTTAAAAGAATCGAACAATTCAAGAAATCTTAAAGGAGAGAGAGAGAGCCATTTTGGGCATGAGCTGTTCATGTGCCGACAGTAAGTAAGTGCACAAATTGAATATTCAAAATTGTAAAAGGATGGAAAAGTGGAAAAGGATACGATTTGTAAAGCTTTTAGAGTAAGAAAAATATAATATAGTAGGCACCTAACTAACTAACTCATCTACATGCACTAACAGTGAACATTGGGATCATGTGATGCAACATGCACACAAGTATTATATTTATATAATTAAGTAAAATATAGTTTAGTGAATATACTTATCAACTAACACTGATACTATCAATTTTACTTACCGGTATTCTGTTGAGTCTGGGGTAACCTTGCACTCTTGCAGTGAGAATCCTTAGCCAGTTCATCTTGCTGGCTGAGTGTTAAATGCGCCAAAATTTTAATTCTATCCAAGAAAAAAAATGGTTCATTACAGCTAGAATTTTCTTTTCACATGGTCCACTAATCACGGGCAAAAGTGTATATGTCAAGTGAGAAAAAGAACAAACACCTAACAAAAAAAGAGAAGTAGCATATTAAATATTTCTATAAGCCTCCACGAGCTGGTGAGTATCTTTTCCTATTCCAATCGAGAGGTCCAGTAGGTTTACTGGTATTTGCGTTTGAAGCCTTTCTAGGAGGGCTTTGTACTTGTTTCTTCTTCATCTTGCTAATGCTGGGCCGATAAAGGATAACCGAGCGGCCAATCTGTGCAACAGCAACTGATCCGGTTGACTGCTCTAATTGTGTTACTACGTCCATTAGTTCTCCTGGGCAATTTCCATGAACTTTGATCTGTTTTGCAAATGAAAAGTAGATTCAAACTGTCAGCTATTAGTCCTATATATGTCAACATTTCACAGGGTGGAAATAAGGAAAAGTATCACATAAGAATGCTCAAAAGCACAGATACAAAATGGTGTTTTTCACCTTTTGAATGTCCACACTGTATACTCAAAGAAGTAAAGATTTTTTCGCTAATTTGACAATCAGAAAGTCCACAGTGACATTGAAGACAAAGCATTCTACACCTTACCTGATTAGCTGTTTCACGAGCTTTTGTGACAGATTTGTGGCAATATATGATTTTTGAGAAAGAGATGATAACATGTGATATAATTGCAAAAGCCTTGTTTAATTCTAACTGCGTGCGAGGAATATAATTGTCCTGATTTAGCAATGAAAGGGGACATCTAGATGCAATGATATGGATGTTTAATCTGAGAAAATTCTATCACACACACATCCTTTTTATTTCAAATTCTTTTTCAACATGTTAATATAGTAATTGAAAACATATTACTTCCTGCCAAAATCTCAATGTACATGAATTCTTCGGATTCTTATGTCTCCCTCAGTCTTCATAGAATTCCAGATATCAATCTAAACTTATTTATACGTGTTCTTCCTAAATATTCATCCTCACTTTGGCTCGCTAATGGTTCAGGGTGTCCAAGGGCTGAGCCAGGAGACATTTCCAATTCAACCCTAACTTATTTACATTCTAGAAAACCCAACCTGATTGAACACTGGAAACTAAGTACTAAAATGAATAATCCGGCTGCATACAACCTTTTTTTTCAAAAATTTTCCCAATAAGTGACTTAGGGCATATATGCTTATTATCCATTAGTTTGAACCTTGAAGTCACTAGATACTAAGAATATTAGATATGGAAACCACATTCATGAATCAGAACTACATTTTCAACCGCATACTAATTTCTGAAAAGTGAAAATCAACCATATGAAATGTGAGAAAAAAAAAAGAACAAAAGAAAAAATCAATAAGGAAGGACAAAAGGAAAAATGTGAGGGTCCAGTCCCCGTTTGGACTAAACAGAGTGCAGCTCCAGATCAATAACATATTGCTGTTATCTTTCTAAAACTAGTCAACCTCTCTTAGATGATTGTCTTCTCCATCTGGCGATATCACATAAGCAAGTAGCACATGCATTTTGTTGTGTTCTCTCGATCCTTCTCTCTGCATTCCGCTGCTTCTTAAGCTCATCGGCAAGCTTTCCTGTGCATGTTTGTCATCCCTCCTCGAACTGGCCAGCCTGCGTGCTTACCTTTGCAGGTTCTTTTCTTTCAACAGAGAAGCCTACACAGGCTCTTGCCACACCTTTGAGCACTGCCTGGTGAGCTCCCCACACCTTTGAGTTCTGCGCTAGCAAACTAGTTCCACTCTCAAGCTCGCCGCACCAATGACCACTGCCCAATGAGCCCTTGCTGCCCTTGGATGAGCAGAGAAGAAAGATAATCGTAGAAAAAAAAAATCATCGCACAGGTCAATCCTTAGTCATTCGATATCATTCAATGGCTCAAAATAATGGGTTGCATAGGGTGTAGTGCATGTACGCACTACACATTCATGCTTCTCAAAACAAAAACAGATTGGCGAAAAAGAGTCAGAGATAAGGACTTGCAAGAGAGAACAAAGAACAATTCCTTCATTTTTAGTCATCCAAATCCCAATTGACTTGGACCAATAGTCCTGTTCTACAATGGTAAAATGACAACCATAATATTGCTTACATAATGTTAGTTGCTTTGTTGTTTGGTTCCTTTTTTTAGGGGGCATGTGTTTTCGTTCTATGGTTCAAGTTTCAAAAACCAAGTCAAATTGAAAACCGATCATTTTGGCAATTCTGAACCAATTCAAACCAATCATTTTGTGATAACTGAACCAAAGAAAGACAATAGTTTCAGTTTTGACTTGGAAAGTTATTGGCTTGTTGAACCATCTTATATAGAAATTTTATACACAATTTGCAGATTGATATCATATTGGATAAATATGTGTGAGGTGCAACTAAGACGAAAGTTTTCTACAAATCAAGAGTGGATCACAAAGAAATATTTACATTCAGGCATGTTTAAGAACAAGAAAATAAACTTTGAAGAAAATAGAACTACCAAAATGGGCATCCAATATAAAGTGCAGAAAATAAAAAATTTATAGCATTGCAATTGAAATTGTAAATATAACAACAGCAGACACCATTCATCTTTCCCGGACAAAATACTATGAAATCGATTGAGACAATTGTTGCAGATATTAAAATGGTCATTATAATGAATCAAACTTCAAGAATGATAGCAAATGTACACATATTACCCTGACAAATCTAAACAGATGTATCCTAAATCTAAATGATATCTCAGATATGTTGATAAGAGAGTCATTCCGGAAGTTTCTGCATGGTATACCATTTCTTAACAAAATCTGCAATTGGAGCCAGCATACATTTAGAATAACTAGGAGATGAGATATACATGAAGAAATATGTAATATGAGTATACAGCATTATTGCAATAAAGTACAACATTCTATACTCTTGACCCCTGCAAGAGAAGTCTTCCCACCTGAAAAAAACCGTCCTCCTTACATATCTATCAACTTCAATGTCAATGGACTGCTTATTTTCAAAAAAAAAAAATGCCGTGAACTACTTAGACCTTTATTTTTCTATCATAATCATCCACACCTCCTCAAATACTTTTTTTTTGTTGCCACGTCGTTATCCGAGAAGTAGTGTCGATCATCCAACTCACGCAACTAAGTTCGACTAATCTGGTATTCAACCCAACTTGCACCCATGACTATGGTCATGGTGGGTGAAACTCCTAATGAAAATTCTTTGCATGAATTGAACTGAGACCTGCCTACGCGGTTAGGGACGGCTTACCACTCTCCCAACTTTTCTTCAAATATTTCCGATTTGGCCTGCCTCAACTCACTTTTATATGTATGTAGCAGGAGATGAAGAAAACCAACTGCAAAAGAAACAATGGCTCACAAGGCCGCTCCTAGTTCCAACCAGTGCTTTCTAGTCCTTCATCAGATTTCTATTGAGATTCTCTTATCTGTTACACACTACAGGTATGGAACCAAACAGTATCATGTACATACAGATTAAGGACATATCAGAGGCAACATTTGACATCTTTAACTTCAACCAAATATTATATCTAATATGCGTACACGATCAGTAGATAGCATACACACTAATCCAGTAGATAACAGCACCGAGGTTAATGCGTTCTAATTAAACTTTATCGTAAATATTAGATCCTCATTTGGACAGTATAATCACATCTTCTGTCCATGAATTTCTCAATTTCGAATCAGCGCATTATGCTGATAGAAGGTAAAAAGTTATCCTCGGTACCTAATTGCAAAATTAACTCCATGTTTCGTCAAAAAAAAAAGGGAAGAAGAAAATAGATCCATGCCCAAGACTAAGCAATTAAGTTTACACTATGTTTGGATTGAGGTGAAAGGAGGGTAAAGAGGGGGAGGGGAAGGTAAAAAAAATTTTCCCCTTGTTTGGATAAAATTTTAATGGAGGGGAATCTCCATTTTTTCCCCTCCATTTGTACCATTTTGTTTGAACAATTCCCTTCCCCTCCCTCCCTTTCTCTTCCCCTCATTTTCTTCCCTTTCCCTTAACGAGCCTTTATCCAAACACAGTGTTAAACTACCAAAAGCCCAGGTGTTTGCACTTGAATCAAAAGGGCAGAAGATATAGATAAGATGCTCGTCGAAGTGGGAGAAGAATGACGACCTTGAGGAGCTCGTTGGACTCGAGGTTCTCAACGAAGGAGGCGGCGACGGCGGGAGTCACGCCAGACTTGCCGACCTGCTGGATCTTCAGCTTCTTCCCCAGACTGTGGGCGTAGGACGCCAGCTCCTTCTTCTCCTTGATGCTAAGCTTTGGAGTTGGTAACCGTGGCAACGATAGGACCGCCGGAGCGGGCGCAGTCTCCTCGACGCCTTCGTTTCTCTGGGTTTCCTCACCTAATCCTTCATCAGCTTGCGTCCCGCCGCGGTCCAAATCTTCGGGTTCCTCTTCGCCGTCTAAGTCGTGAGAGAGGTGGAGAAGGGAACTAGAGAGAGGAGAAGGAGAAGAAGGTGGAAGAGAGGAAGAAAGGGAGGTGGCGGAGGAGGAGAAGACACGGCCATCCGAGCGCGAGACGAGAGGGCGGAAGCGAGGCTCTGCCGGCGGTGCGGAAGAAGCGAGCGGTAATGGCGGGAAGTGGAGAAGCGAAGAAGTGGAGACTGCGGAGTAGAATAGAGGAGAAGCGACAGGAGAACGGGGGAGATGGAAGAGGAGGATGGATGAGGCCGCCATAGATGTCGGGGGAAAAAGCAACGTGGAGTGGCACTTGACGTCTGTTTAGACTTAAATACGTGGGCACATCAAGTGTTTGAGCTTGGTCCGCATTGCCTAAGATGGACCATGTGGAGTATAAATATGTCCATGATTTATACAAAACATTATTAGGTGTTCGAATGACAACAATATGAATAAACCCTGATCGATACAAAACTTTTTTTATCGTGCATAATGAAAATGGAAATTGATTTCATTATGTGATATGAAAAAACCATCATTGGTGATATTACCATTGGCCAACCTAATGTTAAAGATAAATACAAAATAAGAAAAAAATATAGAATTGAAAATAAAATAACTTGAGCAATTAGCTCATTCAGGTGTTTAATCCTAGTGACCTTTTTGCAATCGATAATTATAGCTCCATTGTACAATGAGGCTAACTCGAGATCTTCAATCGTTTGTCATAAGAGTCATTAAATGGCAAGTAATGACCACTAACATAAAGGGTTAGTCTTGTTCCGTTTGCAACGAGAGTGGGGGGTCATTTCAACAAAACATGACTGGGCAGAAACATCTTGGCGTCTTGCTTTGCACGAACATTTCATTAACATTGGCCAAGATAAGAGAGCATAGTGCTATAAATAAACAAAATTGGCCATCAGATTACAACAATACTATCTGACTACAGTAAACGAAAAAGAATAGGATCACAAATACACAGATGACAGAAAAGTTTGAGCTTTTTCCTTGAAGAGAATCCTATGGAGCCAAGGAGCATAATGCATCATACAATATCGGCGATCATATCAATCATGGCCAAACTCCTAGGAAATTTGAGCAACTTTACTTGCGAGCACGCGTTCCCGTCTTTCAACATATGCACAAGGGAACCAGCCTGCTTTCCCTCTGCACTCACCTTCTGCCCAACCATTTCCTGACACCTGCAACCGGCCAGGACGCATGTTAAAATGATACATGGAGAAAACCTTGGGAAATCAACATGCATACCTTACGGACAACCACGAAATCGCCAACTGACAAGTTAAGCTCTACATCACTCTCAGCTTCATATGATTGTATGACCTTGCAGTTTAAAAAAACACAATAATTAAGCAAGCGTACTGTTAAAGACTAATTGTTCTGGTCAGAAACCCACAATGCTCATAGAACTGAGCAAAGAAACTAGAATTTAACTACCTCTCCTAAGAAAAAGTCAACAGGATCAGCAGATTCGTTGACAGCTGTGGCAGAAAAGAAACCATTAGCTTCTTCATAAGAGGGAGGTGGTGGCATGGAATTTTCCATAGTTGGACTTGGAGATGGTTCAATTCTTTGACGGTCTGACAGCATCTGTAAATCAAAATGACACTCATCACACTAGTAAAAGTAAATTAAATGTTAAAAGTTTGCTTTTCTAATATGACACAAAATATCAAAATTGCGTTAACGCATGGACAAAGAAATCAGATTCTTCGCACCTCATCCTCAAGTTGTCTGAGAATTTCTAGCATTTTCTCGTGATAATTTCGCTCTGATTTAACCTTGATGAATGGAAAATAGTTAGTACCATTCCATGTTTCAAACGTTCATGCCAAACCAAAATATTGAAAAGGATCAGTGGTATAGTTAGACATGAAGTCCTACCATAACAATGAGCCGTTGTAAGGTCAATCTTTGTTGCTGGGCTTCGACAGCAGTCATAGCTGCAACTGCTTCCTTACCAAGTACTATCATATTTGACTTTAACTCTTGCAGCTTGGCTTCAGCACCTTCAAGTTTAGCAATGTTGTCTCCGTGACCGGGAGTTTCTCTTACTCTTATTTGGCGCTTGGAAACTTCAATAGCCTGAAAAAGAAAAAACACAATGCTCAAACTCAAGTGCCTTTCCTTCCAAATAGAAATACAAATGGTTCTTAACCTATAATTTTACTTTTAAATTAAATAATCCAATTAGGGCAAGAATCTGATGACAAGAAACATATCAACATTAAAGAAGAGAAAACAAGTTGTTTATTCCACCACTAACCAACTGACAAATGCCTAAAACCAAAAGGGAAATTCTAATGGCAGTATTTCTCGAGTCTTGGTGAAATAAGATTTGTTGTAACACTAGGATGCATCAGTTTTTTTCTGAATCTTATTTATAGAATTAGATGAAGAAAACTCATTTCAAAATGCATGACTCAGTGGATTGGTCATTTAGTTGGTGATATCTTCGACGTCGTGGCTTTCCAGACAAATGGATCTCATGGATGAAGAGATGTGTATGGGTTTCCTTTTCAGTTCTGATCAATGGGGGCCCCCCAGGTGGATGGGTTCAACCCCAACGTGGAGTAAGACAGGTGTTACGAAAAAGGGGAGAGAGGGATCGCACGAAATATAGAAGAACACGAAGAGGAAAAACGGCGGCGGCTCTTTGTTATGGAATAATGATGATTACAAGGATAGGTCTCGGTCTAGACCCCTAGGGAGTTTATATAGGCACTCCCTTTGACAGATGATAGGAATTACATACGGATAGGAATTACCCTAGCGAGACCCCCGTAGGGGAATTCTGCTGAAGCGCCTGACTATGTAGGGGGACCAATTGGGTTCAGATTCAAGGCATTATTAACAAATCTCCACCTTGACTTGAATCATTTTCAGAGCACAAAAGTACGCCACGCCGCCGCCAGTCCCATCTTAAAGTTATTACCAAGTATTTATGTTAAGCAAGTCCAAACAATGTTGGAACTTGCCATAAGGAACAGATTTGGTGAACATATCAGCTGGATTATCTTCAGTGCCAATCTTCTTCACCTTGATCCTCTTCTCAGTGCGGATGAAGTGATATCTGACATCAATGTGTTTGGTTCTTTCATGATGTACTTGATCCTTGGCTAAACATATTGCACTCAGACTGTCACAGTGCACTATAGCCTGCTCCTGATGTAATCCGAGATCTCCAACTAAGCCTTTTAACCAGATGCCTTCCTTGGCAGCTTCCGTAAGTGCCATGTATTCAGCCTCTGTGGTGGACAATGTAACTGATGGTTGAAGTGTAGCCTTCCAACTAACAACTGAACTGCCCAAAGTGAAGACATAGCCTGTCATAGATCGTCTTCCATCAACATCTCCAGCATAATCTGAATCTGAGTACCCTGCAACCAAACACTCTTTATCACTTCTGTAGATGAGGCCAATATCAGATGTTCCTCTCAGATACCGAAAAATTCGCTTCACTGCTTGCCAGTGCTCCTTTCCTGGATCGCTCATGAACCTGCTGACAACACTGACTGCATGAGCAATGTCTGGTCTTGTACAAACCATGGCATACATCAAACTTCCAACTGCACTAGCATATGGAACCCGAGACATGTACTCCTTTTCTGCATCTGACTTTGGTGCGAAGGCAACAGAAAGATGAACATTTGCAGCTGATGGAGTATTCAAAGGCTTCGCTCCAGACATTCCAAACCTGGATAAAATCTTCTCAATATAACTTTTCTGAGATAAGAAGAGTTTACCCTGTGCGCGATCCCTTAGAATTTCCATCCCCAGAATCTTCTGTGCTGCACCAAGATCTTTCATGTCGAATTCTGCACTGAGGAGCTTCTTCAGATTTTGAATGTCTGCCATGTCTCTGGCAGCAATAAGCATATCATCAACATACAAGAGCAGATAGATGGTGGATCCGTCCTTCACCTTCTTGTGGTATACACAGCAATCATAGGGACTTCGACTGAATCCCTTACTGATCATGAAGCTGTCGAACCTCTTGTACCATTGTCTGGGAGACTGCTTCAAGCCATACAGAGATTTCTTCAGACTGCAAACTTGATTCTCCTTTCCAGGAATGGAGAATCCCTCTGGTTGGCTCATAAGAATATCTTCTTCAAGTTCTCCATGTAGGAAAGCAGTCTTCACATCTAGTTGCTCGAGCTCTAGATTCTGATGTGCTACAAGAGCAAGTAGCACCCTGATAGAAGTATGTCTGACAACAGGTGAGAATATCTCATTGTAGTCCACACCTTCTTTCTGACTATAACCTTTAGCAACCAATCGTGCTTTGTATCTCGTGCCTTCAACTCCTGAAATTCCTGTTTTCTTCTTGAAGATCCATTTACAGCCAACAACCTTCCTGCCTTTAGGCAACTTGACCAGCTCCCACGTCTGATTCTTGTGAAGAGATTCCATCTCCTCACCCATAGCAGCGATCCACTGTCCAGATTCGGCACATGTGATGGCATCCCTATAAGAGGACGGCTCCAGGGACTCCACCTCTTCAGCTACCTGTAGTGCATAAGCAACCATGTCCTCGAAACCATATCGCTTAGGAGGACCCACTTCTCTGCGAGGACGTCTAGTAGCAATTGACTCCTCTTCAGGTTGCTCATCAGATTCTTCACCTTCTGGTTCTGCTTCTTGATGTGATCATTCAGCATCATCCTCAATTTGAGTGATTTCAACCTCCACCTGTTTACTGACACTCTCTTCAGCCTCCACCTTCAACTGAAGCATTGATGCTTCATCAAAGGTTACGCTTCTGCTGTGGATGACTTTGTGTTCTGAAGGAGACCAGATTCTGTAGCCCTTCACTCCTGCACCATATCCCATGAACACCCCTTCTTTGGCCCTTGGCTCCAACTTCCCTTCACTGACGTGATAGTATGCTGGACAACCAAAAACTTTCAGACAAGTATAATCAGCAGGATTTCCTGACCATACCTCAGTTGGAGTCTTGAGATCAATCGCAGTCGCCGGACTTCGATTCACCAAGTAGCAAACTGTGTTAACAGCTTCAGCCCAGAATGTCCTATTTAGGCCAGCGTTAGAGAGCATGCACCTTGCCCTCTCCAGAAGTGTCTTGTTCATTCGTTCTGCAACTCCATTCTGCTGTGGAGTATCCCTGACTGTGCGATGCCTGGCAATGCCTTCATCTTTGCAGAACTGGTCGAATTCAGCAGAACAGAATTCCAAACCATTGTCAGTGCGAAGACGCTTCACTTTCTTCGACGTCTGATTTTCCACCAGAACCTTCCACTGCTTGAAGGCCTTGAAGGACTCACTCTTGTGTTTCATCATGAATACACAAGTCATCCTCGAGTAGTCATCAATCACAGATAGGAAGTATCTCGCACCTCCTAATGATGGAACACGAGAGGGACCCCAACAATCAGCGTGGATGTAGTTAAGTGTCGCCTTCGTCCTGTGCACTGCCTTGCCAAACTGAGACCTTCGCTGTTTACCGAATACGCAGTGCTTACAGAAGTTTATCTCAGATATCTTCTTCTCCCCTAGAAGACCTCGTTTGCTGAGGATATTCATCCCGTTCTGACTCATATGCCCAAGCCGCATGTGCCACAGCCTGGACCTTTCTGATTCGGATGAACTAGCCACTGCAGCAACGCCAGAGACTGTCTTGCCTTATAATACATACAAGGACTTCTGTCTGACTCCCTTCAGAACCGTAGCATCACCTTTCATGACTGTGAGGATGCCTCCAGCAGCATTGATCTGACACCCTTTAGAGTCGAGGACTCCAAGTGATATCAAATTCTTTTTCAGTTGCGGAACATGGCAGACATCTGTCAGCGTCCTCACAAGATTGTCATGAGTCCTGATCTGCACAGAACCGATCCCAACTATCTGACAGGCTGCATCATTGCCCATGATGACGTTTCCACCATCAATATTCTGATAAGTTGAGAACCACTCTTTATTCGGAGTCATATGATAGGAACACCCCGAATCCAGAACCCAACTATCCGTCAGACATCCTTGATCAGAAGCAGCCAGAACCAAATCATCTTCGGAATTTCCTGTTTCATGTGCCACCGCAGCGACAGGGGCCTTCTTCTTCTTCGGACAATCCTTCTTCCAATGACCTGGTTCCTTGCAGTAATTACAGATGTCTTTCGCAGTGATTTTCTTCTTCTTCGACTTGGATTTCTTTGAATTCGAGGACTGTCCCTTCTCTGCGGTTGATATCAAACCCGCGGCCTGAGTCTCTACAGAATTTCCAGATGCCCTATGCCGAAGTTCACGAGTATGAAGACTCGATCTTACTTCTTCCAGACTTATAGTTTCCTTCCCGATAATCATAGACTGAACGAAATTTTCATATGATGGAGGAAGCGAAACTAACAGAATTAGGGCAGCATCTTCATCCTCGATCTTAACATCGATATTTCTGAGTTCCATCAATAAAGAATTTAACTGATCAAGATGTTCCTTCAGAGGGGTACCTTCCTGCATGCGGAGAGAGAACAGACGTTGCTTCAACAGCAACTTGTTGGTGAGAGACTTCGTCATATATAGACTCTCGAGTCTCAACCACAGACCGGCCGCTTTTTCTTCATCTGCGACCTCGATTATCACCTCATCCGCCAGACACAACAGGATCATCGAGTGCGCCTTCTCCTCCTGTGCCGCCAAAGTTGCGAGGTCGATCTCCTTTTCTTTGCCTTTCGAGTCTTCCTCCTTTGGCTTGTTCTTCGACACGTTTGAGAGCGGCGCCCAGACTCCTTGTTGCTTCAAAAGTGCCCGCATCTTGATCTGCCACAACCCGAAACTGTTTCTGCCGTTGAACTTCTCCACGCTCACGTTGTGCGACGCCATCTCTCTGCTGATCGAGAATCGTTGACAAACCCTAAGGCTCTGATACCAGTTTGTTACGAAAAAGGGGAGAGAGGGATCGCACGAAATACAGAAGAACACGAAGAGGAAAAACGGCGGCGGCTCTTTGTTATGGAATAATGATGATTACAAGGATAGGTCTCGGTCTAGACCCCTAGGGAGTTTATATAGGCACTCCCTTTGACAGATGATAGGAATTACATACGGATAGGAATTACCCTAGCGAGACCCCCGTAGGGGAATTCTGCTGAAGCGCCTGACTATGTAGGGGGACCAATTGGGTTCAGATTCAAGGCATTATTAACAACAGGGATGCCCTCTCGCGCTGATGCTGTTTGTAACAGCAGCAGATGCTTTGGCTCGCTGCACCTTCTTGGCATGTACAATATTTACACCAGGCCAAGGTCAAGATACTCTTATTCCAATATTACATGCTGATGATACCCTCTTCTTTATTGAGAGTACAGTTGAAGCCACACAACGAGTGGCTATCTTGGTGCAAATTTTCGAAGACCTCTGGTTTACGGATCAATCATTCAAAATTTTCTTTTGTTCCATTCGGTATGAGTATTGGTGAGATATCAGATTGTGTGAATACTCTGTTGACCAGCTCTTCTTCTTTGCTGTTTGCATACCTTAGCCTTCAATTTTCAGACAAGAAAATCAAAACGAGGGACTGGACGCAAGTTCTGGAACCGGTGGAGAAGAAGTTAGATGGTTGGAGGGCAAGACTACTTTCAAGAGGTGGAAGATTGGTGCTGCTCAAAACAGTTATCGCTGCTCTACCAGTATATTTTATGTCAATTTTAAGGATGCCTGAGCATGTGCTGAAGAGAAACGACCAACTACGGAGACAATTCCTCTGGAAACATACAAGTACGACTGGACATGTAGCGTTAGTGTCTTGGGACGAGTTATGCTGGTCATTGAAGAAGGGGGTCTAGGCATATTCTCTCGTTGAGGAAAATGAAGATCACACTGCTCTCAAAATGGGTGTGCCGAGTTATGGGATGTGAAATTGACCTTTGTTACTCTCTTTTTTGGTGCTTGTCATGGTTGAAACCTTGATTGGGATACAAGGATGTTGGAAACTAATGGCTGCTCATCCTTTTAGACGAGTGTTACTAGAATTATACCCAAGATCAAACATTTTTTCTCAGTCTCCATTGATGCAGGTAATGATTTTCAGTTTTGGAAAGACAACTGGACATCAAGGGGAACATTTGCAGCAATTTTTGCATAGGTTATATGCTCTGGCATTGGACCAGTCATTAGTTCGAGTCAAGGAGTGACCTGGATGCCTTCTTTTCAGTCCAATCTGTCGGATCAGAGAATGGAGGATTTGCTGCTACTCTTAGCGATTGCTAATGACTTCTCCTTGGATTTTACAAAAAAGGATGGATGGAAGTGGAACTCTGGACAGTTTTCTGCTCCCATAGTTTACAAACTATTACAGGATAGAACTCAGAGTGATGAAGAATTAAAAAAGGATTGTCGGCTGACATGGAAGCTTAAGATTCCTTTAAGGGTCAAAGTGTTTGCTTGGTTATTACGAAGACAAAAGCTGCTTACAAGATCCTCTATGATGAGGTGGGTTACAATCAATGATGCATCTTGTGCTCTTTGCCAGATTGAAGTGGAGGATTCAAATCACTTACTTTTTTGTTGTACTATGACAAGAGAGATTTGGACTGTTATGCATACAACTGTGTTGAATATCTCGTCAGAAAAAACTTTTGGAGATCATTCCGAGGAGGTCATTTGGAAGGGGATGCCTATACATACGTCTCTAACAAAACAAGGATTACTTCAATCTGCTTGCTATGGCTATTGTGGCGATAGCGAAATGCATTTATATTTCCGAACGAGCATTTCTACATTGAAAACATAGTGTCCATGGCATGCATCTACATTTCAGAATGGTCTAAATATAGTTGATATCTTCATTGTACATATTTCTCCTGTAAAGATTTATTGATTAATAAAATGGATGGCAGTCACCATGACTGTCATTCTATTTTCCTTCAAACAAAAAAAGGTGATATTCTTTTACTGGTCATATTTTGCAAATTTTAAGTAGCATTTGTCATCTTGCCATTAATATGTCAATCATCAACAAAAAAAGTTGAATGAAACGTTAACATTTTCATGTTGATATTCTTTCACAATATTGGGGAATGACACTAAGTCACTTGATGGTTCATCAACAAAAAGTTCCTTTAATGAAGACGAGCTCTCTCAGCAATGATTATGTACATCCACATGGTCTCCAAAATGTACTATTTTCTCATTTGACGCTAATTATGACAACTTACGAACTTTTAAGTAGAGGCAAAATAAAGAAATGTGAATGATAATCATAAAATTGAGATTAGAACTTCCAAACTGTATCGCATATACCTTTTCTGATAGTCATGATCTGACAAGTTCTTAGCAGATAATGGTATGAATCTCTTTAGAAAGAAGATCTTTTTTTGTCTCATGGTAGCCCCCAGTATAAATAGTAGCTATCTGTTCTTCCACTGCAAGAGGGTCTGATTGGGAGATCGAGCTTCAAGAAATAGTGAATGGTTTCTCTTTTTTATCAGAATTTTTTTGTACATTACATGAAAGAAGGCTGCGTCTTTCCATTTTTTAATTGAGAAAAAGATTCTATCAATATATATTCAACAACATGTATTCAAGTAATACCTAGTATTTTCAAAAAAGAGAATCACACCCGCTTATTAATAAACAACCCTAACGCTCGGATTCAGTTTTATGAAGAAACATTCAACAAAAGCAAAATGTACATACACTATAACAGAACTACCTGAGCTTCAGCTTCTTGACGCATCCTGTCATATCTCTGAGCAAGATGTCGAGCATCTTCTAAAGGAGCCCCCATTACCATTGCTCTTAAAGGCTCTGCAACCTGGCCCAAGAGGATGTCCATGAGGATAGAAAAGGTAAGAGATTCAATGTGAGACTCAGGCATTAATCTGATTTTTAAGCAAATCTCAGGTGGAGTACAAATGAAATTTGAACTCAATGCATGGCATCAGTTTTCAAGTTCCACAAGCCTTGTGCAACCATTGTGGAACAGATAGAAAAGGTAAGAGATTCAATGCCAGACTCAGGCATTAATCTGATTTTTCCATTCTATTACTTGCTGGGTCAAATAAGAAGCGACCATAAATTTGTGCCCCATAATTCTGACGTGAAATGAAAAAGGGAAGTAATTCCAGTCAACATCTCAGCAGAACTAAACTCTTTTCAAGAGGAAAACATGTTTTCTGAATGACATTACAGAGATGAGTAAAATCATTGTTCATTATTTTTGTACATTATGATAGAATTACTCTAATATCTCTTCTTTTTTCTTAGAATTACATCCATTTGTGCAAAGAAACTTGTTTTGTGGATATTTGTTTCTCTTGCCTGCTTTAACAGCATTCTTGAATGGCTGGATTTGAATATATTCTTAGAACCCTTTTATCATTCTAGCTTACAATGATTATGATTATTGATTTTCGTAAAACATGGAATTTAGCCGCCACAAGTAAAATAATGATAAAATGAGTATCCATAATAAACTGGCATTTATATGTTCAGATATATTTATAAGCACTGGTTTAACAAATAAACTTGGTTCTCAAAATGACAGCAAGAGGAACAGAGGTACAGTCAAAGGAAAACAGAAAGACCTGGGTACCAAGAGCTTTCAATAAATTTCCACGTTCGTATTCCATCTGCGTACGAGCTTTTGCATAGTATGAAGCAGCTTTTGATAAAGTATTGCCACTGGTACAGGTGTTATCAATACCATATTTCTTACTATCTTCAGCCAATTTGTTGCCTACAAATTGACTCCATAATAAGAAAGAGACTACATATTTAATGATGAAAGTGGTAATACACACCATTTATGAAACAGGTATGATGAAGAAAAACAAAAGTGACATAAAAGCATACCAATTTCGACTTGCTTAGATCCAGTAACGATGTAACCTTCTAAACCGCGCACTAAATCCCTTTGAAAATGCTGAAGAGGAATGGAGAAAAATGAGATGGATATAAAAAATAAAAGAATAGTTAATGGAAACGATGTATATGTAAAATATCACCTTTGCAGCACGAGTGGAGGCATAAAGCCTTTCTAGTTTCTGGTGTTGCTGGTATTCTGTTGCATCCGCAAATGCATTATCTGAACCTCCATATCCACCCCCACCAAATTGCTTTAGGACAGCCTGTTACAATTGAAGCTTTAATAAATAATGTCATCATTTTCAAACCATGACAATCTCGATGACCACAAATGGAATGCAACTAACGTGGTTATATTAAGTGTTTTTTTAGGTAAGGTTATATTAAGTGTTTCCATGGCAGGCTCCATAAATAGTATCTGAAGACAAAATCGGGTATTGGTCTCCTTGCACACTAAAGACTCCCATCTCAAGATGAAGTGTTTAATATCACGACAGATCGAGAGTGCCCCTAGACTGGAAGTACACATCGTTCCCCCTCTCTCGCAACAACCTATGGAATAATGGAAGGGCCAATAAATTTGGTGATGCATTAATTTCTGATCTTTCATAAATCCCCGGGAAAGATATCTTTAAGAAACATTATCTTGTGGGCAGAGAATCCACAGTCCTGACTAATAACGTAAATATTACTCTTGCCATGGTTTGTTCTAGACAATGTATTCATCATCTTTTTCATGCTTTTAAACCTGCTCAACCACTTGGAAACATATTCCAACCTGATTAAAATAACCTCAAAGTGAATGGTTCTAATGACGTAATTACAGCCACCGAGGGTGATTTAAATGGCGCCACTTCCTCAATCGATTTCAGTAAAGTTTTCAACTTTACAATCTGCAATGACCCGGAAATACGTTATAATAAACAACTGCGCCCTGCGCCTCTCAGATACCATCAAAGAATGCTATCGACGCAGATGCGTGAATCGCTCAACCCTACGCAACTTACCACAGATCCCCCAACAATTTTGCATTCAGGAAGTGTAACTGATGAAAGATGCACCCTGAACATCAACCATCCAATGATTGAATCCGGACGGAATCGCACTGGGACAGAGGAAAAGGCGGAAAAGAAAATTCTCGAGACCTGTCGACTCGAGGCAAAGATGGGAATGAATCGGAAGTTCGGTAATAGCTTACTTGCTGCTGCCTGGCGACCTGCTCACGGAGCTTGGTGGCCTGCTTCCTGAGAGCCTCCATTGGTCGGACCGTCGCCGAGATCGGAGCGCCGGAGGGGCCTTCGCCGGCGAAGGGGAGAACGAAAGAGATCTGAAAATAAAATTGGGGCAAGAAGTGGTCTGCATGTATTTATATTCGTTTTTGGGAAAGGGGGATATATTTCAAAAGAAAAGGTAGGAAACAAAGGCAAAATAATAATAATAATAATTGATTAATGGAACTCTTTTTTAACCCTTTTTATGACAACATAAATATCTTACTCAGCAGTTCATTTTGTTGTTATTAATTAATTATACTGTAATTATATTACATGCACGGAAATTATATATTTTATCATTTTATGAAGTGATTCGTGTGTTTGAAACGTGAGAGAAAAATCGTTCAATATTTATTGCTTTTTAATTCAAAATCCATAATTTCTTTGAAATTAATATTATATATATAGACATTTGGGTATAGTAGAAGTTCATGGGTCGGGTTTGACAAATCCGACTCCGAAACTAATTCATCTCACTTTTGATTGGGTCAGGTCGCCTCTCTTGGATTCGATTCAATTCGATTCGGGTTGGGTCGAATTAGACTGGATCGGTTGATTAGGTTATTCGATCATCATCTTTTTTTAATTTTTCTATTATTTAATATAAAAATATAATATAATATTTAAAAGCATAAAATAAATTGTTAATATTTAAATATTAATTTACACATTTAAAATTTTTTATTTTGATGTTTTAAATTTCTTTATATAAAATATAAACTGAAAAGTAAAAAAAATAGATATTCTCATACCCGAACCCGAATTAGTGAGTCGTAGGTAGTTCCGACCCGCTCAACATCCTCATGACGTAGAAAGAAGAGTACTTGTATATTTCTAACACGAAGTAAATATTTGTACACCTTTTGAAATTTTGTAATGCTAATTGGCTACTTGCTGCGTGTACTTTGAAACATGTGCTCGTACACCTTTTGTTTTTTGCGCATTTCAACTTACGAGAGGTTATCAATGTTCAAAATTTTTAATATCTGATTAATTCAAAGTAAAAGAAATATAGGTAAATCTGCACTTTTTTAATCAAAGTGATAAGTTTAAAAATCAAACATATAATTACTGGTACTAATGAATCATTTGAAATATAATTTCGCTAGTAGTGTCAAATATTTTGAAACTCACCTACAAAAAATTGCTTATTTTTTATTTGATAATGGCAAGGGGTAAGGAAAGAAAGGCAGTGCCTCCTCCCCATTCTCAAATTAAAGAAAGGTCAATTTTGAATTTAGAAACAATAAATTCCAAAGTAACTTGGATGCTCATGTTTGCCCTTTTCTAATTTATTGTTCTGTTTTCATTTATTTTCTAAAGAAAGGTCAATTTTTTTTTCATTTGCCCTCCTACCCATTGTTTTCATATTTGCCCTTTACTAATAATATTATATTAATTTATAACTTGGACACTTTTTTTCTAGTTTCTATTTCTCTTATAAAAAATATTTAATAGATATAAAATATTTATAATAAAATATTATATATTACTTATTATTTCATTAAAAAATATTTCATTAAATATAATTAAGTTGAAATTTTTAATATTTAAATAATATATTTTTACAATTTATTCATAACTTTAAAATTTATAATTTTATTTTTATTAATAATAAAATTATGCTATATATTTATAATAATTATTTTTAATTCAAAATTCATCAAAAATTAATTCATTACATTTATTTTTTCTATAACATCAATTTTATTTTTTCCTCATCGTTACGTTCTACTACGTCCAAATACATCACGGACTAATTTATTAATTTCCAAATGAGTCGTAGAAAATTAGTTTTATACCTTGAACTGAGTTTTTAAAAAAAGAAAAGAGTTGCCCAGAGAAGATGTATAACATTTTTTTAGTAATGGAAACACTCGTATCATTGTTGATTTCGGCTGAATTTTTAATCTAAGTTTTAGTTCAAACAAAATGAAAATAAACAATAATATTAGGAAAATAAATCTAACATTAGGAAAATTATACAGGTATTATTCTAAAGATATAAACAATAATCAATATTACATAATGAATAAAAATTTAATCATAACTTATAGTTCATAATAATATATAATAAACATATGTTAATTAAAATTTGATATCTATAAAAAGACTTTAACTTATTGGTATTGATATACTATATTATTATTATTATTATTATTATTATTATTATTATTATTATTATTATTATTATTATTATTATTATTCTTCTTCTTCTTCTTCTTCTTCTTCTTCTTCTTCTTCTTCTTCTTCTTCTTCTTCTTCTTCTTCTTCTTCTTCTTCTTCTTCTTCTTCTTCTTCTTCTTCTTCTTCTTCTTCTTCTTCTTCTTCTTCTTCTTCTTCTTCTTCTTCTTCTTCTTCTTCTTCTTCTTCTTCGGTACTATTTTATTATGATAATATATTAATTTATTTTGTAGGCTTACTTCCTTTTATTTTTTTACTTTCATTTTGATACCTTCCTTTTCCTATTTCCATTAATACCTCTCTTTCTATTAATTTTCCATATTTATTTTCTTTTTTTTTTCACTTGTTCTTAATTTAAATATTTTCCCATTTTTTTTACTATCCTTGATTCCTTTCTAATTTTTTTTCTTTTCTTTTTCTTTTTTTACTTTTTTATCGCTTTTAAAATTGAATTGATGTTCCTATTCGACGGGATCTCTTATTTTCGATTTTACACATAAAAAAAGTGAAAAGTAAAAAAATTGAAGGGTTATCATTGAATTTTTTACTTATGTTAAACATGTAAATATCTTTTTCTTTTACGATTACATTAATAAATAAAAAGTAAAGTACACAATTTTCCGATTATTATGTAT
This sequence comes from Pontederia crassipes, assembly GCA_030549335.1. NCBI lineage: Eukaryota > Viridiplantae > Streptophyta > Magnoliopsida > Commelinales > Pontederiaceae > Pontederia > Pontederia crassipes. The sequence goes on along the minus strand of CM060196.1, from coordinate 62,121,992 downwards.
TTATATAGTGATGTTGTCACATCAACAGCTCGTGTACTTGAATTGTTATATCAAATTTAAAAAAAAAACTTATGAAATAAACATTTCATAGCCTACCGAGATAATAGAATTGATCTATTTCACTTGTTTATACCTAGTACTTGACTCCTTAATGTGGTATTTCATTTTTGGCCATCAAGAATTATTTGTTATAATGTAAATTTGAATTACGATGAAATGAAGAAAAAAAAATGTTAATTACTATTCTTGACATATTTTTAATTTGACTGGTTTTTTATTCGAGAATGACACAATGTTAAAATAAAAAACTTATTATTATTTTTTTAATAAATACATGACATTTATTAACATTATTAATATAAAAAATACTAATATAATGATATGTGGTAAAATTATAAAAAATAAAAACAAATAATTAAATAGTGAAAATGATTAGAATACGACTATTCATGCCATTTCTCATAATAGGTATATTCTTCTTCACAACATAAAAATGATGATTTCATGGCTATCAAGATAGTTTCACTTTTTCCGACATTTGATCGTAAAAGGATTATTCTAATTCGTGTTTGTCTATATTTCCGAAATATAACATATTCTACGATTTTTTTTCGAACCAAACCATTCTACCACATTGATATCAAACACTTAATAATAAGCCACCGGAGAAACTAGAAAATAAAGAAGTATATAAACTATTTTCATTCTTTTTTAAATATTCGAGTTCAGAGATGTCTTATTGCATCACGTTGGAGACATTTATCAATAGTTTCTCAGAAAACTTGGACCAATATAATTAACAATTCCATCCGTTCTATGGCTGTAAAGAAAAACAAGATATACGTAAAAAAATATTCTAGAGAAAATTTCGTTCATCGTCTCTTAACTTCTTGTTAAAAGGAATGAAACAAAATTGTAATATCTAATACTATATTGTATATTACAGAATACAACATAAAAATGACTTCTTACTTCTTATAAAGTAATATTATTTCAATATCGTGGGGAATAATAATAATAATAATAATAATGCGACGTGCGTGTTTTAATACAATTTTGCCAATTTTTTTGTACGAACGTCAGAGAGAAATAAAAAAGTGTTAATAATGTCTTGAATTATATTCCAACCCAACTAAATTCAAGACATTTCGAAGTAAAAGATGTCTAATTTTCTAAATATTAATTTAGAGTCTCAATTGATATGAAATTTTTATCGTCTAAAAATATCTATATAAATTCCATAAGGATCTAAATGGATAGTACTATGTCTAGTAATTCTCTTCTATTTTTTTATTTAATAAAGTTCTGTGTCGTCTTAAATTTCTCAAATTTTTTTACGGTACATAATTTTTCTCGTGCAAAAATTTTAATAAAAGTGAAATTGAATAATGTTAAAGCGATGCATGACAAAGTAGCTACACGATCATAAGTATTATCAAAGTTATCAAGATCTCGATCTCGATCTCGATCTTAAGATCTTACGATTTTACGATATTACGGACCACTCCCAAACTCGATCTTATATTGAGGATCTGATGTGTAAGATAAAATGATTTAAGTACAATAACTGCACCAAGAAATCGATTTCAGTTATTTCAAAAGAAAATAAAAGACTATTTTGGTTCTTATATATCTGAATACGAATTTTTATTAGTAATGGAAACACTCGTATCATTGTTGATTTCGGCTGAATTTTTAATCTAAGTTTTAGTACAAACAAAATGAAAATAAACAATAATATTAGGAAAATAATTCTAACATTAGGAAAATTATACAGGTATTATTCTAAAGATATAAACAATAATCAATATTACATAATGAATAAAAATTTAATCATAACTTATAGTTCATAATAATATATAATAAACATATGTTAATTAAAATTTGATATCTATAAAAAGACTTTAACTTATTGGTATTGATATACTATATTATTATTATTATTATTATTATTATTATTATTTGGTACTATTTTATTATGATAATATATTAATTTATTTTGTAGGCTTACTTCCTTTTATTTTTTTACTTTCATTTTGATACCTTCCTTTTCCTATTTCCATTAATACCTCTCTTCCTATTAATTTTCCATATTTATTTTCTTTTTCTTTTTCACTTGTTCTTAATTTAAATATTTTCCCATTTTTTTACTATCCTTGATTCCTTTCTAATTTTTTTTTTCTTTTCTTTTTCTTTTTTGACTTTTTTTATCGCTTTTAAAATTGAATTGATGTTCCTATTCGACGGGATCTCTTATTTTCGATTTTACACATAAAAAAAGTGAAAATTAAAAAATTTGAAGGGTTATCATTGAATTTTTTTCTTATGTTAAACATGTAAATATCTTTTTCTTTTACGATTACATAAATAAATAAAAAGTAAAGTACACAATTTTCCGATTATTATGTTTTTATATAGTGATGTTGTCACATCAATAGCTCGTGTACTTGAATTGTTATATCAAAATTTAAAAATAAATAAATAAAACTTATGAAATAAACATTTCATAGCCTACCGAGATAATAGAATTGATCTATTTCACTTGTTTATACCCAGTACTTGACTCCTTAATGTGATATTTCATTATTTGGCCATCAAGAATTATTTGTTATAATGTAAATTTGAATTACGATGAAATGAAGAAAAAAAATGTTAATTACTATTCTTGAAAAAGTAAACATATTTTTAATTTGACTGGTGTTTGATTCGAGAATGACACAATGTTAAAATAAAAAACTTATTATTATTTTTTAATAAATACATGACATTTATCAACATTATTAATATAAAAAATACTAATATAATGATATGTGGTAAAATTATAAAAAATAAAAACAAATAATTAAATAGTGAAAATGATTGGAATACGACTATTCATGCCATTTCTCATAATAGGTATATTCTTCTTCACAACATAAAAATGATGATTTCATGGCTATCAAGATAATTTCACTTTTTCCGACATTTGATCGTAAAAGGATTATTCTAATTCGTGTTTGTCTATATTTCCGAAATATAACATATTCTACGATTTTTTTTCGAACCAAACCATTCTACCACATTGATATCAAACACTTAATAATAAGCCACCGGAGAAACTAGAAAATAAAGAAGTATATAAACTATTTTCATTCTTTTTTAAATATTCGAGTTCAGAGATGTCTTATTGCATCACGTTGGAGACATTTATCAATAGTTCCTCAGAAAACTTGGACCAATATAATTAACAATTCCATCCGTTCTATGGTTGTAAAGAAAAACATATATACGTAAAAAAATATTCTAGAGAAAATTTCGTTCATCGTCTCTTGACTTCTTGTTAAAAGGAATGAAACAAAATTGTAATATTGTATATTACAGAATACAACATAAAAATGACTTCTTACTTCTTAGAAAGTAATATTATTTCAATATCATGGGGAATAATAATAATAATAATAATAATAATAATAATAATAATAATAATAATAATAATAATAATAATAATAATAATAATAATAATAATAATAATAATGCGACGTGTGTGTTTTAATACAATTTTGCCAATTTTTTTTGTACGAACGTTAGATAGAAATAAAAAAGTGTTAATAATGTCTTGAATTCTATTCCAACCCAACTAGATTCAAGACATTCTGAAGTAAAAGATATCATCGCACTACGGGAGTCTCGCAAAAATTTATAGGGTATTCTATATGTGATTCGAAGATAATTTATTTTCTTATCACGAGATATGTGTCTAATTTTTTAAAAATTAATTTAGAGTCTCAATCGATATGAAATTTTTATCGTCTAAAAAAATGTCTATATAAATTCCATAAGGATCTAAATGGATAGTACTATGTCTAGTAATTCTCTTCTATTTTTTTATTTAATAAAGTTCTGTGTCGTTTTAAATTTCTCGAATTTTCTTACGGTACATAATTTTTCTCGTGCAGAAATTCTAATAAAAGTGAAATTGAATAATGTTAAAGCGATGCATGCCAAAGTAGCTACACGATCATAAGTATTATCAAAGTTATCAAGATCTCGATCTTGATCTTAAGATCTTACGATTTTACGATATTACGGACCACTCCCAAACTCGATCTTATATTGAGGATCTTACGTGTAAGATAAAATGATTTAAGTACAATAACTGCACCAAGAAATCGATTTCAGTTATTTCAAAAGAAAATAAAAGACTATTTTGGTTCTTATATAATTCTTATATATCTGAATGCGAATTTTTATTAGTGTTTCTTCGTAAACAATCTTCTTATTTACCATTAACATATTCTGAAGTCTTTCTTGAGCGAACATATTATTAATACGATCTTAATTTTAGTCATACGATCTTACGATCTTATCCGATTCTATACGATCTCCTATGATTAATATAATCATTTAAATATTCATTTAAAATATATTTTTGATAATAAAAAGTAAATTATATGAAGTTAAATATATTTTCTTTTATTTTTAATATGTTTTCATATAATTTGACTTAAGAATCAATAAAAAATATCTTAATGGGTACTGCTTAAGATTTCAATGCGAACAAATTGTCAACAATATATTTATTATTTTAAAAATATATTATTTTATTATTAGGTAGGATCTTACGATCATCGATCCGATTTTACGATCTTCGATCTTATGACCCCTCTCCGATCTTATATAAGATTCCAATCTTGACAACCTTGAGTATTGTCATAAGTTAATTATAATCATTAGTCGAATATAATTCGAAAAGATTTTTCTAATATTCTCTCGAAGAAGTCAGGGCAAATGCGTTCAAAGGCCTATTTCAAAATAGAGGCCCGTTGATTTCTTATATGGATTCCTAATAACGGGCCGAAGGATTACTCATGCAATAGGCCTTGTTACGAAACACGTTTTTGGAGTGAAGCGAAATAGCTTCTTTACACCTCACACGAGGACCATGTAATATTCGATAAATGCTGTATATTTATTTATTACATTTGAAATTTCAAACCTCTAATTTTTTCTTTTAGGTTTGAAAAATCATGAAGAAATTAAGGAGGCCGTCATTTTCCATTATAATACAATACATCATCATCTTACAACATCTCTTAACATGGTGTTAATTATAAATTTTGATCTATCTATACGTGGAAGGGGACAAAACTTGCCTTTTCGATCCCTCCCCTTTTTCCACAAGAAGTAGACATAAAAACATGGCGTTGCCTTTTCTTTGTGCATCCAAAGTCGATTGTGAATGCATTCAATGCCGAGACATGGACTTGCATGATCTACTCACATCACGTCATGCATCTTTATCGGTTATATATATATATATATATATATATATATATATATATATACATTCTCAAGCAATTAACTTGTTAAATCTTTGAAGCTTGAACCCATAATTTATTCGGACTTTATCATTTTAAAACTTGATTTTGTTTTTAAAGGAGAACAGTTAAAATATCTCAGATTATTCGCAATCATGGACCTTAAATCCGGCTGTTAAATTTAAAATATACACACCAATATTTAATCCATTATAACCCAAGAAAAACTAACAAAATACTATTAATTGAATTATATATATATATATATATATGTATATGCTTGTGTGTGTGTGTGTCAATTGACATTAAAATGTGAACGACTTAGGTGCCGTGAACGGTCTGCAAGCCGACTATATTATTAGATGGTTACATGCCTCACATCAAATAATTACATACACATGCTTTTACAAATGTGACACGCATAGTTTAATAATTATTATATTATCTATATAATAATTAGATGGATTAAGAGTGATGGAGAAGGGAAAACGACAAAATTGGCCTTTTTGTTATCTCCAATTATTAAGTCATATAAAACGAGGCATATTTTCTTTTTTTTTTTAAAAAAAAAATCTAGATGAAAAAGTGACATCGAAGAATAGCAATTAAACTTCCAAAGAAAGTAAGATCTCTACGTGGTCAACTCTCCGAATCGGCCATGGAAGGCCCCTAAAAATAGCATTGAAATAAGGAGGCGCAAATTTGACTTATTGAAGGCATAGCAAATTAAAATAAAATTCTTTTTTGTTCTTTTTTCAACTTGCAATATTTAGTTGAACGTAATTGTACAATTTTGAAATGATATGAACAGTCCATGTAATTATATTTAACTATAATTTATGAGCATAAACCCAAATGATATATAGTTGTTTATTGCTGTTGATGCAGTCCTTTTGGCATCACACCCTATGTAAGCTAAGCTATTGGCAACAGACATAAAGTCTCTAAATTCACACAATTAATTAAGGTGTTCGACTCTCTTTTCAATCATGAATCTAACTAAAAAATTACGAATAATATTTCACCTATTTTTATTTAACAATTTTGATCTGATTCGTGATTTTTTTTAAAATACATATAAAGAGTAAGGACCTTTGAAGGTGTGATTTAGTTGCATCGTGGAAAGATTAGATCTAATTTGGACTTCTCATTTTATTTTGGAATGGCTCGTATGGATAAAATAACGTATTATATTGGACATAAAATTTGGATTAAGATGAAGGGTGATGAAACATGTGAATTAACTAATTATGTGCATTTAACTAGCTAGCTAGGGTTGAGATGGAGTAAAATAAAGCTTTAAAACTTAGAAACTTGGCATAGATTATTGCAAAGGATAACATGCTAGCTAGAAATTCTTGCCGGTGACTGTTGTTATACATATATTTCTTTACATAATAATATTAATAATAATAATAATACGTTAAATGCATGCAGTGAGTGCTCTACCCCTATACATAGCATCTACACGTTATTCTTCTTGTGTGTGTGTGCGTGTATTCAAGTTCTCATGAACACATTTCACTCCTCATGCTACGTAACATGCAGGACCTCCACTAATTTAGGGCAATGCTACTGACTAGCACGAGCACAAAGAAGTGTACTTAAAACTATATAATGTCATGAATAAAGTACATACATGAGATAAGATGCCTCAAAAAGAAAAATAATTAATGGTGATAACTTTGTGTCTTGTGACACTGCAAATTGCGAGTCGGAGGGAGGGAAAAAAAAGGAAACACCTCTTAGGGCTAAAACATATTTTGCAAAAGTATGACATGTATATATATATATATATATATATATATATATATATATATATATATATATATATGAAATATCTTGGCATTGCCAGGTTGACCCAAGGTGGAACATATGAGACAAACCCTCCCTTTTTTTGCTAAAAACAATTTATTTGCCGCCCTAAACAACCTCTCTCTGTCTCTCTCTCTCTGTCTCTCTCTCTCTCTCTCTCTCTCTCTCTCTCTCTCTCTCTCTCTCTCTCTCTCTCTCTCTCTCTCTCTGCGTGTATTATATGGAAGAAGGCAGGAAAAGTGGTACAAGTAATTGCATAAACAAGGAGATGAATGAGTTGGTATTGATGCCAATATGAATATTATACTTTTTTCATTAATGGAATAATAAGATAAATAACATTGGTGGGGGTTTTCTATTAAATATATAAAACCACTTGCATGCTTCTCCATTATTCAAGGACATCTAGTGGACGTTAGGTGTGACAGCTAAAAGTATTCTGACGATGCAATGGGTGTGTGCAAGTATGCAAATAGATATGGAGCCTTTGTCACATGTTTAATTCTTGTGGTTCTTCTCGGTTTTACATATTTGATCATATGACCAAAAAAAAAAGAAAGAAAATAACCTCTTGTCCATATAAAAAGATGGGCACGAGATGGCAACTTTTGAGTAAAAATTAGGGGATCATAATGAACATGTGGATCAGATTCCTCAATTCAGCTTATACGCTTAAATCTGATGATTAAGGTAAAGTTTGACCTTAACTTTCTTTTTGCAGAATCTTGAGATGTTAGAGCTAGAGTGCTCTTGCATTTGGCCAAACACAAGTTACATCACTGCCTTCAAACTCACTCTGTTCAAAAAAAAAAAAAAAAAGGACCAAGTTAAAAGGATTCATTTTGATGGGTGCATGGTTTGGTAGCTGATAATTGTTGATAATTTTTGTGGCAGATCCAACTTTTACTTGCTAATAAAACAAAGAAGCAGGGTGTTCATGTGCAGCTCCTGTAATTTGTCCTTAGCATTAGTGTACAAGTGGGGGTGTAGATAAGGGTATCATACATATCGTATATAGGGCATGCAAAAAGATGCAAGTTGCATGCAGTGCATTTAAATAAATGCAATATGCCCATGATGTTTTGTCCATGATCGACCCCATTCCCAGCCCATCTCCTGCACACATCCAACCAAAAGATTTATTATTTCAGAGAGAGAGAGAGAGATTTATTATTAAATAGTGCGTGGGAGAAAGTGAGAGGGAGATCAGGGAGAGGGAGGTTTTAAATGAACAATGGAAATAAATGTCAGATATAATAAAATCTGGATCTACCCCGAAACAGTTAAGATGAGAGTGAATTAGGTCTCCAAAGCTCTAGTGCCACTTGCTTTATACTTTTGAATGCTTGTTGTGCTCCCCCAACATTTCGTCAACGATCTACACATCTAGATTTGAGTTGAAGATAGCTCAATGCTTCTAGTTTATAGGCCTTAAAATTTTACTGGTTGAGAAAGAGTTCCAACTTGATGGAGAAGAAGAAGGCAATCATTTTAGTGATGGATGCATGATTTCAGTTTTCATCTTAAATTAAATGTTGTGTTGGCATGCATGGATAATGAGTTGAGTAATAACCCAATTGGAAATTAATTTATTTCTCAACTATAGTTAAACACACTCCACAACTAAAGGCATTGTCGCACTATGAAGGTCACATAGTACACCATCAAGCTAGATGACATTGATAGAAATTGCTAAGAAAGACATTTAATTGAAAGATTTATTTAAAAATATTAAACTACAAGAATAAATATCATGATCATCCGACCGTTTAAATGTAATATGCTTAAATTAAGGATTAAATTAAATGCATTGAAGTCAAGTATTTACTTCATACGTATTGAGAAGAGAATGAAGATTAGAAAGATCAGCACAAAAGATATCCTAGTTGACATATTTACTAATTCTTCTGAGTTGTTAAACATTGATGATTGACAGTAGTATCAATATTAAGACTTTATTTGGATGAAGAATTTAGTAGGAATGAGTTACGTTTAATTTGAATATGTTTGAGTTTAAAAAGTCACACCTCATTTGGATAGTATTTTTTAAAAAATTTAACTAAAATAAACTTTTACATATCACTCTATAAATGGTTGGCCAATGTAGTCCACATTCAAGTACCTTAGCCATTGTTCGATTTGGTCCAAAGTGACTTCCAGCTTGTCCATCATGACAATGACTAAGGATATTCTCAATCTCATCTTCGTGAACACATTTTCGAATTACTTGATTTGCACATAATTTAAAAAGGTAAGGATCTTTCCAATGATAATTCCTGACATCATATAAGAATTTTCTTTTTTTATGAGTGGTCAATGCCCTTTGGAATGTAATCTCCTGCAAGGTAATTAGCCAAATCAGCGAACCCATTATTTACAATCTACCATTTATTTTTTTCTCAATCGAATTGAAAAAAAAATAAAATCTTCTTAAGGGTAATAAAGTATTTAACTAAATTAACAATTCCTAATCAAAGCATTAGAATTTATATGAAAAAAACAATTGATTTTAGTTTATATTTCAACATTATTTATATAAATACTCATTAAACTCCATTTCACCAACCTTTGTTCTACTGTCTTTAAGACATCCTAACTCACCCCTTAAATATAAGGGTGGAAGAATTTGACAAACATGTCGTAAGGCGATTCAATTTAAATTGCAGATTTATTGATAATGTCTTGAATTCTAATTCGGATGAAATGAAAATCTTACTGTCAGGATGGCTAGTCTGGGAGAGATCAAAATGGAATTCAAAAGGCCGATCTTATTTGTAATTCCCAATCAGTGACATATATTGAGATAGATAATATATTTTTTACAAATTGCTAGAAAGTTCTAATTAGAGAAAGTGCTTATATAAATAGTTTATAGTTAAAGGTATTAGAGGGCATAAAGTTGTTAAAGGATTTTATCCTGGGCGGTCGGGTGCTAATAACATCATGTTCGAATTTCAAAGCCCTCATGTTGAATAGAGTAGTCAGATGCTAATGGTTTCAGATAACCATGAGTCATCGACACTGACCTAAAAAAAAGTCAATAGAGGGCATAAATATGTACTTTTTTGAATTATTTATATCTAAGGATATTCTACCATTAATAAATCTTATATTTTTTTTAATGTATTTCTTCGTTTGAAATATATCTTTGACAGGAAATCATCAAACATGTGTGTCCCTATTTTTCACAATCATTATATCTGAACATATCACTAGAAAGAAAAAGAAACCTATGAGAGTATTTCCCATGAAAAAAAGGAAATATGTTGTGCATTAAATTTAATGTTGTGTCACATTGTGTATCATAGTAGATAAATATATACTTATTATATAAAAAAATGAAAATTTATCTCTACAGCAGGTCAATAGATTTATTATATTATACTCCGTACCTAAAAGTGTTTTGGCTTGACACTTATGAAATACTTATTGCAGCCCCATCTCAATCTGAAACAGTACTTGCACGTTTTGACATTTCTTTTAATAATTCGAACAGTTATAACTTGCAAACTAAAGAACAGCTTCTTATTTTTAGGTAATCGATGCAGTCTTTGATTGAGATGTCGGAGTCCATGGCTAATCCTAAGACGAAGCCCTCCTTCCAAAACATCTTGAAACTAGCCACGAGTTCAAGGTCGAATTGAACTCTATAAATCACATTGAGTGTTCATCCTTCAAAAGTTTGAAATTATATTTGCTTGCCGTCTTTCTCAAACTTTGACTCTTAGAAAATGATAGATCGAACTTATCTAATTTAATCACATATCATTTTTTCTCGGTGATGCACTCATTCGTATTGAGAACTATTAGCATTCGATTAATTCGATTTTCGAACATGGATGGAGATGTAAAGAAAGATGAAGCTGTGAGCAAATTTGAAACTCGGCCAATTGATATATAACAAATAATAGGAACATCTGTCAAACCACTGACTAACTCTTTAAACTTAAAAAGAGTGCAATTGTGGAACTATGGGAAGACAAAAAATGCAAAATATAATATGTGTCGCGAGAAATTTGCGATTTGGTGTTAAAAATATAAAATTATCGATGTTGCTCTTTCTAACGACTTAAGATTTTAGGAAAATTGATTAGCACATCAAATTGAATATGATATCAAAATCAGAGGTAAGAGTTCAAATCTTATTAAATTCTTATTAAAAATTATTTTTCTCCCTTAATTATTGTTCATGTGATGTGTTGAATTAAATTAAAATTGTCACCGGCCCACAAGTGTGAAGAATATAAAATTATTAATGTCATTTTTCCTAACGATTTAAATTTTTAAAAAAATTAGTTGACACGTATTATATCACACTTTTAACATATATAGAAACAATAATTGAAGATGAATAAGGATGGTGATCATCGTAAGATAGCCTTTTAAGTGTCATGTTCAAGAAAATTAATAGGAACGTGGATCCCGGGAATTTAGGAATACTCAGTTCAATTATTTTGGTCTTCTTCTTTTTTAAAAATACAAAGTTCCTAGTACACTTATATAATTAAGTATGTATCAGCTCATCCATGGCCTACTGATTAAAAATAAAAACAAGTTGGAGCCCTTAAAAGGACACGGCACGACTTCTCTCTCTCTCGATTTCGACCTAATATTAGTAAAAAAAAATGAGGAAATAAAAGAGTATAAAAAATCAGTAAATAAAGAGTGAAAAATGTATGATATATATGAATATAAAACTTTTAATATACGACGAAATTAATTGGGACCATGAAGTGTTCCATATCATTAGATGTCAAAAGATTTCGATCCAAGGACGAAATCCCGAAATATAGATGTTGTTAGAATTTTTATTTTATATTTTATACGATTATATCAACTTGTTGAAATTTGGATCATTTGATGTCTTTTAATCTTTCTTATTTTATTTCACGTAAAAGAAAAAAAAATATTGTAATTTGTAGAATAGACCAGTTAAATAATTCCATTCAAAAGTTATGTTTGAGAATTTTTGTAATTCGACGGTGAACTATTTTGACTAACGAATAATATGGATTCATTATCGGATAGCAATTAAGGGATGGATATTAACATGTAGGTGTTTCATTAGGAGATGTGTAAATAATTTCTTCCTTAACTCATACGTTGAATGATTTTTTATTTATATAAAATAACATAAAATGGGGATAAAGATAATGGATTATTCAATTACGAATATTATGTAAACTTAAAATAACTTTTTAATTGTGATGTAGTAAATATTTTTAGAATTTTTACTACAAAATATCTATTCATGAAAATATAATAAAATTTTAAGTTAGAAGCACACTATTCATTTTGCATGATCTATCAATTGTTCAAACAATAAATATAAAATTGCAACCAATAATTTTAATACTGGAAGTAAAGTGAATAATTAATATAAAACCTCTAACTTTTTTTAAAAAAAAATAAAAGGTGTCTACTGCATTAACTTTCCGTATTATTTAGCAATCTACATTAATTTGTCATAAAAATTATCTCTTGTTAAATTATTAACAATGCGAATTATGTTGTTTCAAGTTAATTTTATATAATCCGGCTAAAAATTAATTAAAAAATCATAAAGTAATGAATTTAATAAATATAATTATAAATATTTTATATGTTTTAAAATGGAAATAATGATAATAAATATACAATATTCAAAATAACAATTGATGATAATATGCAATTGGTTGATCATAGTTGTCAAGATCGTGATCTTGATCGTGATCTCATGTTTAAGATCATTTTTATAGGATCGTAAGATAGATCCTACTGATCCTACTAATATTGTTCCATTTTTTTAACAATTTTTTTAAATTTTGACTAAGTGCAACATGATTTTTGGAGAAATAAAATTAAGAATAAGTTGATGATCGGTTATAACTAAAATTTTAAAGTTGATTTTAAACAAAATAAATATAATATCAATATATATTAAAATTTATTTGATATAATTTTACTTCATATTATATTGTTATCATTTTTTTTGTCAATTCATATTATATTATTGTTAGATAAGTAATAAGTATACATGTGTAAGGAAATCTTAATAGAATAATAATTAATTTAATATTATCAATAATCTAAATAATTATGGATTTATTAAAAGTTATTTTTAATATAAATTTATATATTAAATTAATATTTTAATATATATGTAAGATCTTACAATTCTCGATCCGATCTCACGATCTTACGCAACCCTTTCGATCTTATATAAGATTCCGATATTCACTACCTTGGATTTGATGCTCGGAAGAAACGTTAGCTATATGCTTGTCAATTATGATAATAATATATTTATTATTGTTGTTATTTTTTTATATAATTCAGGTTTTATTTGTTTAAGATTAGAAATGTAAGAAATATTACTCACAAGAAAATGCCCCCTAAAATTTTAATATATATTATTCACTATCTAAATAATAATTAAATCAGAACGCGTTAAAATTTTGGGTCAATTTTTTTAAAGCAATTTATAATTTTTAATGTAAAATTTTCAACATTGCGTGCATACTAATTTTAATTATAAAGCACTCTGTCCCAAATGATAGAGCTTTAGTAGTTTCGGAATTGATCATTAGAATCATAATATTGATCAAGAAATACGATTTCGGATTAGTGGGATATTAATAAATGCTAAATATTACGACCCAAAAAATATATATAAAGACCTCCCGTGATTAAGACCTTTAACAATCGATAACTGCGAATTAAACTAGCGAAGTGTTCCTTGAATTATTGAAAAATACAAACAGAATTATTGGATTATTCTCTACTGCAGCAACAGAAGAAGTCCCTAACCACATAAATTTCGATCGAGAAATATCAAGAGATGTTGTAGTTCGTACGGTATTCTATATATATATATATATATATATATATATATATATATATATATATATATATATATGTATGAAGATGTGAACAAGACTCCAAATCGAGGGGCCCACCGGGGAAAAATGTGCAGTTGAAATCAGGAAAAAAAAAATCTCATGAAAAGAGAGGATCAGATCGAAATATCGGCCGAATCAGGCCTATACGAAGCGCGTGTCAAATAATTTTACGCGTAATTTAATTTATTTTTTTATATCTTTTTTCATGAATAGTTTAAATAATTAATGACGATAATAAAAGTGTAAGTCAAATCATTGTCAATAATTATATTTATCATTTTCAAAATTTTTCAAACTTATATACATTATTGTCATTCATAATAGATATATGTGTTTTCATAACTTTTTACATTATAAAACTATTTTTTCTTATTGTCAATGATCATTTAAACTATTCATGAAGGAAGATATCAAAAAATAATTAAGTAAACTATGCATAAAATCATTTGACACACGCTTCACATGTAAAGCGTTCAACATCTACATTAAACTCATATATATATTAATGATTTGAATCATATATTTGTTATCCTCAATGACCCTCTAAATTATCAATGAAGAAAGATGTCGAAAAAAAATAAAAGTATGTCTAAAGTCGCTTCACACATGCTTCACACGCTCATTAAATCATATATATATATATATATATATATATATATATATATATATAGAAAAATGAACGTGTGAAGCACTTTGAAGCGACTTTAGATATATTTTCTTTATTTTTTCGATATTTTTCTTTATTAATAACTTAAAGGATCATTTATGGTAACAAAAATAGTTTTATAAAGATCATAAGTTATATAAAATGATTGTATCCATTATGACGGATAATAATGTGTCGAAGTTTGTCAAAATTTAAAAAAATGATGAAAAAAATATTGTTAATTATTTAAATTATATATTTGTTATCCACAATGACCCTCTAAAAAAGATGTTGAGAAAATAAACAAAAATATATTTAAAACTGCTTCACACCGAAGACGATTGACACTCATTAAACTCATATATATAGATGTGAAGCGTTTCCCTGCGATCCCCGTGAAGTGTTTCCGTGTGATAATTTTATACACATATTTTTTTCAATGTCTTTCTTCATCAATAATTTAAAGGATCATTGATAATAATAAAAATAATTTTATAATATATATAAGCATTGAATATATTATATTAGTTATAGTAAATCGTTGTATAAATATTACTATTTATCAAAACATTCGCTCGAGTTAAAAACTTAAACGGTAAGCGAATAATCATTTTTTTTTAAATTCCTAAGTACTTATAATAAATCAGCAGAATGGATTTTAAGATCAAAATGAGTGATTTCATCTCCCAAGTCATTTTTTTCCATCACTGTAATTCAAATAAGGGAAAGATAAATTAGAAATAAAATGGGCATATAAATTCCGCTAAAATAAGTCCAACTCGTTGAACACATTAATTAAGATGTACCTTTGTTCCCTAAAATCGGCCACTGTTGCCACTATTGACTAAATCCATGTTTAACTTTTTCTCTTTTTTTATCAAACGATTATTACGGATAACATTATAAATTAATGTCGTGTGATTATTACGGAAAATCTCCAAAACTTCGACTGTTTTTTAGGTTTATTTCTGACATTGAATTATATTTTATTACAGGAGTGTGTATATATATTTGACACTGTTGCATAGCTGTACTTGTTATCATTATCATTTTAAAAACTATAGAGTGTACGTCATTGTGATTAGGGGTCATCCAATTTTGTAATTATCGCATTACCTCTCTCTCTCTCTCTCTCTCTCTCTCTCTCTCTCTCTCGTCTACGGCGACAACTGTTTAACTATTTTTTTTATGTACTTCTTGCTGACTATTCCATATATTTAGGTACCACTACACACTGTAATGGACCTAATGGTATCATCATCTTGTAAATGACAAATCTAATACTCTCTCTTAGAGATTGATGTCCAACAGTGCAATATCAACGTTTGTGCATGCACCATGCATATGATATATATGCCCTTTTATTATGCATCAATAAATTTAATTCGCCGAAATTAAAATTTGACTTAGCACGATTTTCGACTCATAATACTGAAAAAAAGAAATTAACAGCATAAATAAATACAACAAAAATAAATATACGTGACTTCATTGCATGTTATTTAAGTAATTATCGAAATCACATTTATGACTAAGTATCATGCTTTAGGTTGTGTTTTTTGTCCAGATTTATCCATTTTTCGTGCTATTAGCAGCTGACTTATTCGATGTTTGAATCCGTGTTATATGGATAAATTTTGAGAAAAACTTTTATACCTCAAGCTACTAGCATCAAACGCCTTCAGAACAAAATGAGGAAAAAAATCTCACAAATACAAAAGAAGTCTAAAAGATATGAGATTCACGAAGTTCATCATAAAATAAACTACGCCATTGAGTTTATATAGAGAATTCTAATACAGTCGTCAACAAATCCCCAAATGAGACGGACGACCTCACCGCCCCCTTTGCTTAATCGCATGATTACATAAGGGTTCTTCTAAGATTAAAAATTGGGTTTAGATTTAAAATAATATCAACAAATCTCCATTCGACTTGAATAGCACATATATCTTCAATGTCATGTCATGTCACCGTTAGCCCCGCCTTGGGTCTATAACCACATGTTGATGTTTAACAAGTCCAAATAATATTAGAATTTGCTACAAAAAATATATTAGCTGAATTATCTTTTATGTCAATTTTTTTCACTTTAATCCTCTTATCAGTACGAATGAATTATTATGAAATGATTAATTCTCTCGTTATACACTTGATTCTTGACTAAACATTTGCACTTAAGCTACCACAATATATTATAGCCTACTTCTAATGCAATACTAGATCTCCAATCAAGTCTTTCAACCAAATACTTCCATATGGGACGAGCAGTGCTTAAGCGCATTAATATAGGAGTTCTTCTATAATTATAAATTGGATTGAGATTCAAATATTATCAATAATTTTTTACTGTTAAGGAAGCAAATATAACGTGTTTGTTGTATAGTAAACAGCTCCCTAGAGAAATTGTTAGCCCCCATTGCAATTAAAAGTTCGACAAGGTTGGTGATCAGGACGTAACTCAACTTCTCAGGACCCTTTCAATTCAGCAGCCACCACATCACCAGGCCCCCCTTCCCTCAGCTTCCACTTGCCCAACATATTCAAATTCTCTCTCTCTCCTCTCTCTCTCTCTCTCTCTCTCTCTCTCTCACTCATATTTTGGCAGTGTTTTCTCTGCTTCTCATTTCGACCTTCCTCTACAACTCCGCAATAAAACCATGTCGCAATGATCCACATCAAAATCACAACAGCCGCAATGTGCTCACTCTCATGCGATTCTTACCACCAATTATTTTACTTATTAATATAATTACCTTTACAATTAATTTTAATTATTTATTATTATCTCCGTCCTCCTCCATATAACCACCACCTCCCCCTCCCTCCCCCAACCCCCTCTCTGATTCCTCTGTCCTCTTCCCTCGTCCATCGCCTCACATCCCCCTTCCAGTTCAGGAGTAGCATGAAGGTCCAGTGCGACGTCTGCGCAGCGGCGGCGGCGTCGGTCTTCTGCTGCGCGGACGAGGCCGCCCTCTGCGACCGCTGCGACCACCGCGTCCACCGCGCGAACAAGGTCGCCGGCAAGCACCAGCGCTTCTCCCTCCTTCACCCCAACTCCACCTCCCACTCCCCGCCGCTCTGCGACATATGCCAGGTGCTTGTCCTCGGCGTTCGTCCTTCTTCCCCTGCCTGGTGTTTTTTTTTCTTTTCCCGACGTCTGTAATTGCCGGGTGCTTCCGCAGGCGAAGAGGGGCTTCCTCTTCTGCACGGAGGATCGCGCCATCTTGTGCAGGGACTGCGACGTGCCGGTGCACAGCGCCAGCGACCTCACCATGAGGCACAACAGGTTCCTGCTGACGGGAGTCCGGGTTTCCGCCGCGGAGCCCATGGTGCCCCTGCCGGAAGAAGCGGCGGCGTCGGGAGCGGACAGCAAACGCGGCGGCAGCATCAACGGCAGGAAGTCCAATAAGGCCAATAGCGGGAGCACCGCCACCGTCATGTCCGACAGCAATGGCCACGTTCACAGCAGCAGCAGCATATCGGAGTACCTGATCAACATGCTGCCCGGATGGCACGTCGAGGACTTCCTGACCGACGACACCGCCACCAACGACGTCGCCGGCGCCGGCTGCGCTTTCTACAAGGTCCGCCTCGTATTCACCTCATACTTTTTCTTTGCCTTATCCTCCCCGTGTCGAAATCTGAATGCCCGTTGGCGCGTGCCACCGCAGATGAACGACGTCGCTCAGCTCCTGGATCAGGGCGGCAGAGGGGGCTACGGCGGAGCGGAGTGGAACTGTTGGGTGTCGCACGGGGGAGGCGTCGGGATGAGGGAGGTGAAGGGGGGCAGGGGGAAGCAGCAGCGGAGGAGCGAGGAGTCGGTGACGGTGCCGCAGCCGACGGACGGCGACAGGGAATGGGTATGGGACGTCGACGGCCATAAGAGGTCGAGGGTCTCCATCAGGTACTTGTAGGAGGAGGATGTGAATTGCACGGCGGCGACCGGAGAAGAAAAGAAACGACTTGGTTTCCGATGGGGTTCTGTTTATTTTTTAATGCTGTTGGGTTCACTTTCTAGCAGCTCTTTTTGCTCCTTCTGAACACCATCAATTCATCATCCTGTGCAAGATCAAATTTTCCTTTTTTTTCTTTTTTAATTTACTACATTTCAGTTTTTTTTTGTCATCTATTTTTCCTACCTTTAATTGTAATGCAAGGAGGGAAAGAAATGGGAGACATTTGATATGAAAAGCAAGTTAATGAGTTTAAATTTTTTAAAAAAAAATAAAAGGCAAGCAAAAGCTTAAAATGGGTAAAATAAGAAGGGACGTACCAGTAGCTAACATTTATTAGAATGTTTTTTAAAATTTTTTATAATCAGTGTCGGTTAATCGGATTGCACTAGTTATGGGTAAATTGTCTTGTAACTTAAAGTTGCCCGTATAATTCTTCCACCAAAAAAAGGTCCGTATAATTCAAACTTTGATTGATTAAAGGTAAATTAGCACTCTTAATCATTAACATTTATCGTGCAAGTCAAAGAGATTTAGAAAAAAAGGAATATTACGCATGAATCCAAAACTACTAATTCAAAAATAAAGTAGTCATCAGCTGAATTGAAGGTAAATATCCCAAACACTGCATTAACATTTCATTAGGAGATATAGTTAACTTGTTGACATTTTCTATTCAATCTTTTCTTGTCTTTTAATGAAGGCCTAAATTCTTGCTACAAATATAGGAAAAGTCCAAATCTTGGTCAGTTCATGACTGGGAAAAAAAGCAGCTTGCCTTACTTTAAGGGTGTAAGTTGGTCGTGACTTGGCTCAACTTAATTTGTTTATTAAATCATATTAGGCATAGACCTAGAAAGTGGCCTACTTGAACTAAGTACGTTTACTTCACTAGTTAATGTATGAGATTTAATATAGCTAGTGTGTGTTTATTGTACATTTTTTTAGACATCACTTTATTTTTTAAAATTTAATAATAGTAAAATATTATATAACATAAGCATAAAACTGGACAGATTCGGGCTGTTCCAGTATGTGCTAAATCAGACCTCGTTGATGCTCTCGGCATCTTTACACTAGGCTTATAAAAGAGTTAAGACTAGAGACAGGAAGGGAAAAAGGAAGGAGTATATTCACAAACAACCAATCACCTCGGTGACACATCACAAATAATTAATTGCACTTACCAAAAGCACCAGCTAAAGTAAATTTTGATGATATTATCTTTTCTTATCCATCTGCAAAAGGTTATAGGCTACAATTACATTAACACCAGATTGTTTTTCCATCCGGGGTCTTTAGAAAGCCACGAACTTTTAGTTAATTCAATTGGAGAGCTTAAAGAATTAAATACCTTCCCAAAATAAAATAAAGTCCGACGGCTTTTTGAGGTATGTAAAAACTCCAAATTCATAAGATTGTTTCAAGCCTGACACGTATTCATAAAAAACTGCAAAAGTTTTTTATTTCAAAAGAAAAGGCATAACCAATGAATTAATTAGTTACACGAATGCAAAGAGTTTTAATTACAAAACAAAAACACCTTTTTTTTCAAGGAAACCCACTTTCACAAACCAGTCCGTTTCCAATACAGTCGCGTTAAAAAATGTTCATTATGGATAACATCGCAATTGTGACTCAAGATACATTAAAAGTCTCATGTTTCAAGATCTGACTTCATTTGTGCAGGAATTGTAAACGTTTGGTCTCCAATATGTACACAAGCCTACGAAAAGGTACATCAAGACAAACTTGCAAAAAATAATGAACTGCATTTAAAACTTTTGAACTATGAAATTGGACTCTGCGATCCTCAATAAATAGAATATAATAGAATGAAAAGACGGTATAAAACCACATCAGACAGCGGGACACATTGCGAGCAAAGATATACAACGAGATACTTAATCAGTGTATGGACCAATCATGGGCATGGAAGGTCACTTAAGAGTAGCAGTGTTAGCGTAAAAACACTTGTAACTGACCTCGTGTCGTGATACATCATTTCAAAAAAAAAAACTAATACAGAATATATAACGATTAACGTGATTGTTTAAGAAATGATGTTAGCCTAAACATGGATTACAGTGAGTCAAACCGAGGACGGTGCAGATATTTAAATTACAAGGAACAGGGGGTTCCCATTTGCATGTTCTTTCTATTCTAATAGAGAACTCGTATACACGCTTATCAGGAAAACAAACAAAAAGAAAATGAAGGCATTATTGCCTTTAAAGGAGAGGGAAGAAATAAAAAACAAAGGACATCACAAGGATGTCGTAAGTGACAATATATACCTCCTCGCACAGATAAAAGAATAGGAGAAATGACTTCAAAGAAAGGGAAGCAACTGAATGCCGATAGTCAGCCTGAAACAAGTGCAACTATGTTAGATGTTTCTCAAGTAAAAAAACCAAAGACACCTGAAAGTCACCAGAATTCAAAAATGTTCTCACCTTTAATTATGCGGCTCATTACTATGACGTGAAAGTAATGATCCTATCAGCGATCTTTGTGCGGCAAAGTGGACACTCCAAACAGGCAAGAGAACAAGGTTTGCATACTAAGAGGATGGAAAAAAAATAGATCCATTAGTATAAAGGCAGAGAATGACCGCAACTGGAATATATATTTGCAAAGTTGATCTATTAATACTTACGGCAAAAGTGACGGCATGGAAGAAGCACCGCTGCTGCGGGAGACTCGAAGCATACTTTGCAGACATGAGAATTTGAATCTATGATTGCGGAAGAGTCAAATTCCTTTTCCTTCATTTCTTGTATTCTTGCCTGAAAGAGAAGCAAGCTAATAAAGAACTGAATGCATTATTTAATACATGTAAAGAAAAGATGTCGCCAGCTAGTAAGGACTATAAATACATCTCATAATGTTTCTTCATGATATATTAAGACTGCCAACTAGATTCAAACAGAGTCCTTTTTTTTGGATTTTTTACGGACCGATGAAACCTCACTAGTCAAACTGCATTTTGATATAATTTCATCCCCATAAATGGTTCATATCAACTTAACCCATCAGCATTTGTGTGGATGATTTATCATCTATGCATGAAGGGAATAATGCTTCAGTAAAATGGCATTCTACATGTTTAAATTTAAAACATCTTACTGTTCTTTGAACCATGAATATGATTGAAGATACAAAGATTAGTAATGTTCTGATATGACTATGGAAAATATAAAGTATATGTTATAAAAAAATCATAAAATCTTAACAAACTGACAGCATGCGAAAATTTTTAGTAATCCAACAAAAAAAGTAGTATTAGTTAGTTACCTTCAACCTCACGAGCAATGGTTCTAATTCCGGATTCCGTTTCTCTTGTTCCACAGCAGGTTTTACCAGCAAATCTGACACTTGACGTTCTTTAAGAAGAGAGTCACTATATACATTCTCATTTTCTTTTTGATCATTGATAATGTCCATGCCAACTGCAGATCTATGGTCAATATTCAACTCTGCTGTACTCAAAGTTCCTTTCTTCAGCTTAGCAACAAGAACCCACATACTTGCTAAATCACTTTCCAAGGCCATTTCTCTTTTCTTTGCATCATCAAACTTTCTCTTGTATTCTTCCTCAAGAATCTCTTTGTCAGCTAAAGCTGCTTCCAGAGTAGCCTCCCTTTGTTTCTTAATCTGCAACTCCATCCTTAAGTCATCTTGGGAAAGATTCCAGATGTCAGCATCGTCATTAGTAGCTCCTCCAAGTTCAGTACCCCTACTAACAGGCCGACTTTTTCTTCCTACCCTTGTGCCGTTGGCTTCCATGTTTCTACGGATTGTTCCAGTGGCAGATCCAGCATGTGCCATCTCCTGAGCAGACAATAATTCTTTAGCCTGCCTTGCATTCTCAAATGACAATCTTGTAACTTCCTCAGCTAAATTCTTAAGTTCGACAGCAGCAGAAGAAGCCAACTCTTTTGCATAAGAAGCTTCATCAGACAAATTCTGGTTTTGAGCAATTAATCCACGATTCTCATCAACGAGTTTAAGCCGTTCAATATTTAGCTTCTCAATCTCAGAGACCTGCCAAAGTGCAGAAATTAACAAATAGAAAAAAAAGCAAACAAAGGGAAAGTGCAGGACATGTCAACAAAATCAAGATTTAATACATGACATAGCAAACTGAAAATTGATGAGCCATACAAGTCGTCTTAGTCAGATGGTTTACAATAACTCAAACTGCAAGGAAAGTTTACACAACCTCAACAAGAGGATGATAGATGTTTAGAAATAGATGAAAATAGCAATTGAATAATACCTAAAATAAACATTCAGGATTCTCTACCTATTTCCTTTAGCAGGAATACCCAATCAAATGACAGCATTAAATTAATTGAATAAACCTACCAACCTCATTCAAAAGACAAGAAAATTACCTGGGAATGAAGTTTGCTTCTCAAATCAATTAATTCCCTGGAGGCAAGATTTTCCATAGGCTTTTCAATCTTTGCAGATGATTGTTGAAGCAGAAGCACTTTCTCTTCCAATTCCTTGATTTCAGAGCACTGTCATACACAAATAATACATTTAATCATAGCAACGAATTGACGTTAGATTTTGGGTTTTTTCTTCAACAGAACATTATAATGTGAGCTAATCCTACTGTTTAGATTCAGTAGATATGCAACAAAAAATTTGGACAAAGCACCAAAGATATACAACACTGACTTTCTGTTGAAGTTGCTCCTGGAGAATGCGGTTGTCAGCTGTTTTTAGCTGTAGAGGATAACACAATGAAAGCATAGGAATATAAGTTAGATTGCACATACTAGTGAAACAATATCATACAGAACTATTAGGTGCAAGAAGAAGCAACATATGTACAATATTATACAAACCTCTAGTTCGAATGCTTTCTCATTGCATTGGGCCGTCAACCTTATGATAGTCTGTTTATCAGAAAAAAAAAATCACTTTTAAATTAAAAACCAGAAGAAGGTTTTTCGAAGGCATTAACAAAGAAAAACTACCTGCTGCATATCAACCATTGAGGCAGTAGACATTGAAGTTTCACCGCTCTCAGAAATTTTTTGTTCTAAGAGCCTCATTTGTCTTCGTTTCTCCTGAATTTCAGACTCCAGGTTTTGTATCTATAACAATGAACGTATATGAATTAAATTTCAGATAACTAAACTAAACTCAAACTATAAGTAAAGTAGTACAAAATAGGACAAGTCACATCAATACAAAGTCAATTATTCATCATTCTATGTTGTTTGTCGCACAAAATAGGTTAGTCAACATGAACACGCAATTTATTGACTGGAAGTATAAGGTAAAAGTAGGGAAGATAAACTCTTTCCAAAAGAGAATTCATTTTTCTCTCATGAATCATCTTTTATATTTTTTCAGGCCAAAAGGATGACTACCAAGATTGTAGGCAATTCCAAGTAATCCAGCAAACACATAAATAAATCACTTTTCTAGAATTTATTTGCCTATAAGTTTTATTTTTTGCATCATAAGGGAAAATGAATTATCTAAAATATCCACAGTTTTCGCCACAGAAAATTTGGACGGCATGAGGGGTTGGCAAGGAATACATACAAAAGGTCATAACATAAGCATCAAGCTGCAAGATGACAAAGACGGCAGGAAGAGAATTAACTGATAGTTGACAAAAAAATCGATGAAATTGTTTATCCAAGCATTCTTCAAGCAAAATATTTCGTAGGTATTAAAGGCTCTACCTGAACCTTTGTTCCATCAGGGTCATTTGGAGATTGTTCCAACAGTCGTTTAAGGGTACTGGTGCTGAATGCAATTTCACCAGCCAGCATCTTCACTTGTTCAACAAGTAGATCGATTTGATCTGATGCAGTGATTCCATTCTATAGATGCAAGAGACAAATGTGACAAAACTCAAATTAGTCACCAACTCGCTGTATACCAAACATAAACTAAGGTAATATCCAGAAAAAAGAAAACTGGATGAATATGAGATAAATAAAAATATCTGAAACAATAGAATCCATCAGTACTTTCTAAAGAACATTTATTTGTTATATAATGGGAAGGCAGGAAGTATCCTACTTCTGGATAATGGTTAAAAGGTCCAATTTTTGCATTATAAACAAAATTTGATTTTCAAAGAACAAGCAGTTCCACTTATAACAAACAGAAAGATATGTTCTTAGCAGAGTAACACAACATTTGAACCTTCTATATTGCATGTTAAATTTGATCAACCAGCCATCTATCCGAAAAGCTTTATCTGTTAGAAAGATACCCATGAGGCCATGATTATATTTATAATCTTAAGTCTTAACATTACATATTCAACATTTGTTGACTCGCAATCTTGGAGTTAAATATCAGCAGAAATTGCATTCTAGCAAACATTTACGAATAGCATTTTAAGCCAACAACTGAACATTAAAATGGCCATTCCACTTATGTTCTACCAATACTGCAGCTTTTTTAGTTTTTTTTTTTTATTTTATAGCTTATCCACATTAGGTGCACAATTGTTAACCCTCTATAAACTTCCACATGTTTACAACAACAACAAAGCCTTATCCCACTAGGTGGGGTCGGCTACATGGATCATACGACGCCATTCCGCTCTAGATGATTCACATGTTTACAGTTGGGTCGGCTACATAAACTTCCACATGTTTACAGCCTATAAATATGGCCCCCAGAAATGCTTCAGAATAAAGGAGATCTTTTGAATGAAAGAATGCAAGTCTAATTCTCCATTATACATGGAATGATTCACATTTCTTGATTTTGCAAATCTGATGTCATTCAAAAGTTATATGTACAGATTAATTACTTAAACAGAAAAAAAACACATCAAAGGAAACTAATGGAGAAAGAAATATCACATATGAAATATAATTGCACCTGTATTTGGTCTGTGATTGAAGAATGTTCTTCGGCAGACTTGCTGGATTTTAGTTGTATAGCACTAGATGATGAGCCCACCGAGTCCAAGAGAGTCAAGGAGTCAGACTCTTTCTTGATACTTCCATTTTCAACAACTGGAGATGCGTCTGATTTCTATAATTAAGGGAAAGGGAAAATTTCATGTAAGCACAATATCAATCAAACATGTACATATTTCTGAAACCACAGCATATAATATTACTTGAATGCCTACAATAACTCAGTAGAATCCTTTTATCATTTAAAAAAAGACAACAATTGAAAATGTAAAATAAATTTACTTAATCTTGCAGGACATAGATTAATATCCAAGACAATCAAGGAAAGAAATTAAAATTAAAATGGATGAAAATAGTTTTCTTTAAGACATAGAGACGAAAATCAAGCAACATAAATGTTTGAATTTTAAGATAACAAGAAGAAAAAGCAGGAAAGAGAAATCATAAATGTGGAACATAAAATGACCAGTCTGTTTAAACACCGCCATAACGTAGTTTTTTGAGAAACCAACATAATGTCTTGCATAATATAAAATTGCTGCTGAAAAGTTAAGGATGTCGAAGAGAATTAATAAGCTGCATATCAGAGCTACACAGATGGAATTTTAAGGAAACAGAATACACAAATTACTGCTGAAAAGTGAAGGATGACAACATGAAGGAATGTGTAACAAAATATAGAAGTAAAATTAGACACCATAAAATAACTTTAAAATTATTTCTTTATTTTAACTTTAAAATTACTTCTTTAGTCATGAATATCAAAGAAACCTAAATGCACTAGCAATAGAAAAGATGGCAACATCAAGGCAAAGATTCAACAAAAGAAAAAGCCCCTGTATGCAAAAGGAAAGTGGTAGAACTTAAATAAAACAACAAGTTGCAAATTCAAACTCGCAGCTTACATTGTCATCGCCTAAAGAAAGGCCACGTTGATGTCCAGGTAAATCCGTTAAGCACCCAGGAATTGTGTTCTTGGTCGAAACCAGTATCAGTTTGGTTAGCCTCTGAATTCGACTCATGAGCGCTGCTTTTGCCTCCTCTTCTTCCTCTAGTCGAGATTGCATCTTTACTTGACCTTCCTCCAGCTACAGATACAACGAAAAACAGTTTGCACATAAGCATTCTGAGTAACTAATATATCAAAGGCAGTTTAGACTGAAAATAAATCTTACAAAGATGGATTCAGAATTGAATATTGCAGATGAT
This sequence comes from Pontederia crassipes, assembly GCA_030549335.1. Taxonomy (NCBI): domain Eukaryota; kingdom Viridiplantae; phylum Streptophyta; class Magnoliopsida; order Commelinales; family Pontederiaceae; genus Pontederia; species Pontederia crassipes. Next base: position 62,095,274 of record CM060196.1, on the reverse strand, counting down.
GTTTAAGTACCTGCTGACGCAAACTCAATATTTCATCCTGGTTCACCCCAACAAGTATTCCTTTCTTAAGCTGGTCTAGCTCTCTTTTCAAGACTGAAATCTCCTTTTGGTACTTCTTTATCAATGACTTCTCATCAATAATCTAGTTTAAAAAATCCAGAACTACTAAGAATACTTCTACAAATAAATTAGTCACTTTATTTAAGGTAATAATCAATACTTACCTTGTTACGAGAAGCATAAATCTCAACCCGCTTTGCCCGACTGGCAAACTTAATTGTATTGTGAGTTTCTTCCATATTGCTAGATGCAGGAGTAACTGTACAAATAAGCTGCAAATAAACTATTAATGTCTCATATTCTGTCAAATAATCGACAAATATAATCAGCAAACAAAGAAAACTAGTTACACAATTCACAGCTAACCAAAAGAGTAATAGTGTCTCACCGATACAAGCCCATGGCCACTTAGTGAAGACTGGAGAAGCCGTGTCAACTTAGAATCACGATAAGGTATATGAGATGCCTTCCCTTCACTTAGCTTTCCAATAACCTTTTACAGTTCAGCAACAATATTAGTTACAACACAACAAGTAATGTTTTGAAGAATTGTTGTACTACTTTTTTTGTGTTGAGGGTAGAATTATTGCAGTAATGAAATGAACCAACAATAGTATGTATAGAAAATAAGAAAAATAAAAATACAGATAATAGCACAAAGATAGTACAATCTAAAGCACCAAACTCAACAGATACCCAACGAACTAATGCCGTCCTTAAAGATAGTGTAAAAATGAAAAACAACATAGGCAAAAATGCAGGAGGAACAAATTCCTGGAAAACTTTATAAAACAGTCTCATTACTTCTGAAGACTCATTTCTTTTAAGATACTCAAAATGAAAGGACAACTAGAATCATGTAAGCCAATGCAATTAAGTTCGTGAGTCCAAGTAAACTTGGTCAACCTCTTTATAAACTCGAAACTAGATTATTCATAAATTCATAGAATCTATGTGCACATAAAATTTAGTTATCAAATTTTAAATATATAATAAATATAACATAAAATTTAAATTCTTTAATAACTTAACATTGTATATTTAAGATAATCATAAAGAGCTACAATAACCGAACCATCTAAAATTCTAATTCCAACATAATGCATATATTATTTAGACTTAGCAGTTGAACTTTACAAAATAACATAAGCAACCATACTTTTTAAAAGACAATTTCAAAAAATAATTCCTACATACTCCATAATTAGACTTTTTTCATCACAATCATATATTCTAACCATTTGTTATTGTTGTCAATTTGTCACTTTTTTTATTTGGAAAGTATACAACAACAACAACAAAGCCTTATCCCACTAGGTGGGGTCGGCTACATGGATCATACGACGTCATTCCGCTCTATTAGTAACCAAACCTTTCGGTATATTATTCACCAATAGATCTTGCTCTATTAGTTCGCCAAGTGTCCGCCTTGGCCTCCCTCTCCCTCTTTTAATCGGACTCCAGATTATTTGATCTACTCTTCTTACTAGCGCATCTAATGATCTTCTCTGAACATGACCAAACCATCTCAAACGATTCTCTACCATTTTCTCACTAATAGGAGTCACTCCGACTCGTTCACGTATATGGTCATTCCTAATCTTATATGACCACACATCCATCTTTTATTTGGAAAGTATAATCAAAGAAAAAATTATAGAAAAAAGAAAAAGAAACAATAAAAGAATATAGTAACAATGAAAAAATGTGAATAAACACCAAGAAGAAAAACTAGCCTGCAAGGCTTGAATCCGTGACCTTATGTTATTCAAGAAAACCAAAAAACCTTTAAGTTACATGCGTTTACTGTCGACGCGTTTAAGATTTAATGAGTACAAATTTAACTATATTAACTATTCTATAAACTCGATTCCTGATTTCGTTCACAATGCAAGTATGTTCTTGCTTAATTTGCTGTGTACCAATAAATTCTTAAACTCCTACAAGTTTATAAAACACGAATTTTAACAACCTTGATGTAAAGAGAGGTTTCTGATTCACTTATGCCAATGTAATTTCCACAGCATCATAGCAAGCTATCCACCAAAGGTATTACCAGCTTGGTCACAGGCCATTACCAAAATTAATGGCCTAATGCTCTAGATGCCATTCTACAATGATATACAACTGTTCTATTTTTTCTTTTGAGCATCAATTAAGTTCAACACATGACTTAGTTTGTCAAAGTTTTCATATGTTTATGCATGACAGAAATAAGAACAGATTTTTATCCCCAAAAAGAAACATATTTTACTTATGGCAAATTGGCATATGCCAAAAACAAAAAGGGATGTGAAGGAAAACTTTAGGGAACCAAGATTGGCTCTTGAGAAACTACAATATTTGCAAATTCTTCTAAATCGGAGCTATCTTAGAATATAAACAAATTTCATCAGATGTTGGTGAGTTTACTGTCCAGATTGGTGACTAATCTTCTCCCAAAGCAACCTACGATTCCGAACCATACATAACATGCAGAGATTACAATCATCATGGAAATATATCCCATATTTTGAAGAAGAATAAGGAGATTGACAAGGAACCTTTTGTCAACAGATATTTAGACTTCAGATAACAAGACCTAGAAGTGAATTCAGTTATATTCAACAGAAAATTTGACATACTTGAAAGACAATTCCTTGGAAATAAAAAATACTTACAGTCCCAAGAGTTAGAAGACTTTTGTTGATGTATGACCCCTCCTTTCTTCTCAGTCCAGTTGTCTCGGTTTTGGAACTCTCCGACCCTGCTAAATCAATAAGATTCTGGAAAAAAGGACATCAGAGGTTAAGTCAAATAGCACAAACTAAAATAGATGGGCAACTATAAAAGTATGGATAGCATACGAGTTGAGAGTACATAACGCCATCATACTCATCTCCACGAGCACTGCTTTCAATCATCTACAAAAGCACGTATTCCATATTGTTAATTATGGAAGACATTGCAGTACTATCAGAGAGAAACGTAAACGATCTTTAGTGACAAAAAATAAAAGAAATTTCTTGCAAAAAAACAAACTGATTCACGAAGTTCCCCAAATAGAATAAGGATCAAAATCAGCTGCTAAAATGTCATTTAAGGTTCACAGTTCATCACAGAAACATGAATCAACATAAGCACAGATGTTTGAGTGCGAAAACCAATGTGGGTCAAGCAAAGACTGATGTGAAGTATCAGGTAAGGCATTATGAATCAGAAAATTCACACCAACCTACCAAGGTAAAGATGGTGTGACTTCGGCTACTGAAAAGATTGAAGTTATTTGAGCCAACATGTCGATGCTCTGCATATTCAAGGACACAGCATTACAATCAGGTAATAGAGGCTCTAACCATAAGCACAAGTATCAAAGAATAAACCCAGATGCTACAAGAAAAGTTAGATGCAATTATTCATGATGATATTGTTACTTGTTAGAGATGTATAGCATCAATTGTCAAGAAACAATTGCCTTTGCGATCAGCATTTTCTAGACCCCATTGAAAACCATAATATGCTATGGATAATGAGCAATTATGGACTTGAGAATAAAAAAGGAAAAGGCTACTTTGCCAGCCATGCCGATCATAATAGAAGAGCCTGTTAAGCTTAGAGTAACATAAGATATTCAACCACTGAATGTGTATTCGTCTTTATCTTATCTTTATACTTCTATCTTTACATTATCAATTTTTTAGCAATTTTTTTAGAGGGCTTTACATCACCATTTTCTCTGAGTTTAATCTCAGCCAGCCAGAATTCTAATTATCTGCTCTCAAGGAGAAAATAATGAGTAGATGGGGTTGATCGTCCACTTCTATTAAGAACCATGGATCAAACGTACAAGTGGGAAGAATCAAAATAGTGTAAAAGTGGAGGGCAAAATAATGAAAAGGACTCTTCTTACAGAATCAAGATGTATTACTTTCTCATTCAGAAGATGAATAAAAATTAACAAACTGAAGAAGCCCCTGTCAGACAAATAATTAAGAAAGAAAGACACAACATACAATTCAAAAAGTTGAAGCAAATAAAGAATTATAGCAATAGATAGTCAAAGACTCACCTTCCCCAGCAGCAATGAAAGAAAGGGCATGTCCAGGAGATAAAACAACTTCCTCCTTTATGCCTTCCACATAGGTACCCTGCAAACATTATTAAAGAAGAATAAGAAAATGAAAAAAAAAGAACATATAGCTGAAAAGAAAACTCCGAAGAATATAATCCACTTTAATTGAGATTCCCTTAATAGTATTCAACCATATTATTGAATATAAAATACATTACAGGCGTACAACAATCATTAGCAAATGATAAATCTTTAATACTTCTATAAGAACCACATAATTTTTTTAGGCATAAAAAAACCACATAATTAAGGCATATGGCCAGTTCCCATAAACACATATCGAGTCTAAATACTCCAAATTACTAAGAAACATATCTCAAATGACAAAAAATGATGCAATAAGCTCTTTCCTACTCAAAACCCCCAAGTAAGGGATATATCATCCCAAGGCATCATAAATGCAGGAATTCCACATCAGCTTTTCATAAAAAAAAACTATTTGTCATAACCACAGGAGTTGTTCATATGACCAATATGAATATTGTCAATGTTACTAGCAAATATTTGGAACCAAGTTCATTAGTAGTTATCGGGTCTGCAAAAGAGATTTTTACAATTTCCATATAAAAAATATACATTAAATTTTATCTTGGTTTTAATATGTATTTTATACAGGGCATCTGGATGTACTCGTCTCCTGATGACTCAAACCCGTTCAAAAAAAATAACTAAATGAAAATAAAGAAATATATGGAGCATTAAGAATGATGTCATAGAACAAAATGAAACAACACAAGTAGCATACTTCACACTACAACTCCCACAATTATGCAGACCTTTCTCAACCAAGTAAAAATAGGCTAAATAGCTCCAGCACATCTTTTCTACCCAAAAAGTGTCATAGTACATCAAATGAGAACATACAAACCTGAGCATCTTCTCTAACACGCAGATTTTGCCCAGTAGGATCGAGCAAGTCATTTATCACCTGCAAACAATCACAAAAGAAAAAAAAATTGATTTTAAGAAACATGGCGAACAAGACTGTTTGGATAAAAGTAATTGATAAAGATAAGTAATGATGAATATCTAGAGGCTTTGAATGTAAATTTTCATTCAATGTGAAAATACGGCCACAAAAGGTTTGAATAAGCAACAACCAATGAAAGATATAGATGAAGACTATAGTCATAACAAAGTTCTAGTCAGAAATCATATACCTCATTATAAATTTCAAGGTACGACACGCGCAGTAGAAATTCTCTACCTGGAGTCTGCCAAAGAAGAAAAAAGTCAAGCTCCTCCTTAGACATAAAGTTGGTTGTAGCATGTCAGAAGTAGCATTTCAAGAGCTGGTTTCAGTGAGAAGCAATTTTGAGTGATGAATAAAGAAGGCCATGGCTTCTATTAATGGTTGAAAATGTTACATAAAAGACATCATTGGAATGTTTAAATTTGAAAGTCAAACAAACAAAACCTTCCTCGAATCGAGAGAGATTAATAGGTAAGAAGTTAAAAAAAACTACTGAAACAGAACTTATGCTATTAGCTTCCCCCTGTGGAACTATTATGGAATTTGGTCATAGAACAAAAAATCCACAAAATGATTGAGCTTTTCTGTCACAGTATGGCCCCAATTCTTAAGAAGCAAAATGAAAGCTTCGGAACAATATAAGCATAACAATGAAAACATCAGCACATTGTTTTCAAGATACAAGAAAAGAAAGAGCATTTACATTAGGCAAATGATTCCTTACATAAGAGTTAAAGCTTCATACTTTATCAAGGAGTATCACAAAATTTCCAAGCACAACAACCTCGGACTTGCAGAAAGAATCTTTCTTTCTTCTTACTTCATACAAGGTATATGAATTATGAAATATTCATGGTTCTCTTACTTTGAACTAGAATCTTTAAATTGATGTGATTAGAAGATTTTCTCTTAATGCATAAAATGTAAATAGAGAACATATGACCAACTACTTGAATGTATCGTTTCAGTGAACCATGTAGCTTTGCAGGTGCACATTTAAGACACGGTGACAAGCCATATTTATACCCATGTGAAGTGAAACGTACGGCTTCTCACCTACATAAAACCTAATAGCACAAGAGATTTTAATAATCATAATTCCTAACCAAAGGAATATACACGCTGCTGATCCTCGTGTAGACAAAACTTTCCGACAAAATTTAGGATTATACTTTAACGCTCAATTCTTACTTTTATAAATCCTCGCATCAAAGAGTGATTTGGTCTAAACAGTTGTATGAATAACAATAGGAAGATATCTTCAAAAGCGCTTGGCATAAACTTTTACAAAGTAAAAATAGATCTAAAAGGAAAAAGGGTATCCTCAAAACTCAAATAAATGGTATGATTTAGTTGCATGAATAACACTAGGGAGATCTTGAACTTAACATAAAGCAGTTGTATAAAGCAAGCATACATTTAGAAGGAAAAAAGGGTATAATGTTATGATTTAGTGCATACATCTTGTATAATGCTGAAAACATCCTTGATGGCTTGAGGAATGACTCCTGGAGATTGAGGATCTCCCTGCAAAGTAGAAAATATCAGCAACAAATAAGGAATGAAGACTCATCATTAAACTGCACTGCACACTGCCACACTAAAATATCAAAATGTGGACGAGTGAAGTTATAACGTGAAGGAGATATTCTAAATGAAAATTTTGAATGAAAACAAATTGCACAGAAATGCACTCTTCGAACATGTAGTGAAGGAAAATGATCGATCCTTTAGAGTGGAAAGATGACTATAAATTTGTTGACACCGTAAAAATTGAAAAAAGCTAAAACACTACTCTGGTGGGTGATGTAGAACAACAATAATCTATGGACTTTCTGCCCATGGATTAGTGGTCTTTATCAGTGAACCTTCTAGGCTCTAGCTATAATTTAATGAGGAATGCATTATGAGGTTTTCCTTATATTAAATTTTTAAAATTTTCCTTCATGTAAATACTATTAAAGCAATTAAATATACTACTCTACTCTCGGCAAACATTCTTCAGAAACTAATCATGTCAGATAACTAAACACTTACATGCATGGTGTGGGTCTTCCCACTGCTGGTGACACCATATGCGAAAACAGTCCCTATAAATTTATCAGTGTTATAATATGAGCATAGAGTATATTCAATTAGTTCTGCAGTGAGATTTACCGGAACAACAAATTAAAGCATGATATTATAGAAACTAGGAAAAGAGCGAGCAATATAAAACATGCACTACAATGTAGGTTGAACTCTTAATGAGGTGCAAAGTTTGGTCACACATGCCAAGACCCTTATAGTGAAATTAATACAGAATTCCATGGGAACTATGCTTAGTGAATTATTGACATCAGTTTGAAATAAGAACTTTACAAAGTTTTAATCAGGACTGTATTTATCAAAAGCATCAGCTCAAAACATTGAAACACCAAAGTAAGGGAATCAGTGTGTCAAAGACAATGCACAAGGTAGGTAATCTGACAATTCAACAGTAAAGAAAGTTGCATGATGCTAATGAGGAGAAAAAACATGATAATTTTTATTTCTTAAATAACATGATATTGAACTCCTGATGGGGTCATGAATTTGCCAAAAGAAAAAAAACACCAACCGAAACCTTGGGATAACAGTTAACAAAATAACAAAGGGAAATACTGTACCATTTATCCCTTCCATCGCAGCCCTGACAACAGGCCGAGCAGCAACGTCATAAACAACCTGAGAGTTTGTGGCAGGACCAAATACACGATCTATAACACAGAAACCAAAATTCCATACGTCACTTTATATGGCAAGAAGTCAAACTTGCAATGAGCACTAATCTATAACTTAAATTTCCGTTCACAAATCGCTATATTTTAGCCACTACAGGGTTGCTCGGGAAGCTTAAATAGCATGCATGTAGTTCATCAGAGATTCACATGTCATAGCACCCCAATTTGCAATATGTTGAGCAAAACCAGCAAAACGGCAATGCATTTGGGAAATTACAGACGGATATTATACAAGTATATGCTACAATATCATATGGAACGCATTCCACTAAAATTACTCCCACATTCTACGAGTTCCTACGGAATACGGCAAGAACAATTTGAAGAATCGCAAGGGAGCTAATGAATTGACACATTACCAAATGCGTAAAATGTGGCCGGATTATATTCGCTTCGAACAATCTTATCCCCATCAGCATACCAAGCAATCTCATCACCGCGTTGAAATTCTCGTTCACTGCAACAGTCAACGACAAAATTCGTCATCAAATCCCACCAATATTAACTTTCTGCCCCAAAAAACCCCAAACACATCCACGCCCTGTTCGAATTTCCACCCCTACGCACAGATCTACTAGGTACAGTAAACACATCGAGATCCAGTGTACAGCATCCCCGTTTCCTTACCTCAAGGGCCTAAACCTAATCGTGACCGATATACTATCGGCCCCGGATCTCGGCAGGTCGGACGCCTCGAGTGCCAGCTGTTCGTCGGACGCGAACGCGACGGGGGCCACCTCCGCCGCGCGGGACCTGGAAGGATCGGAGCGGCCACGGTTGGGTGTGACTGATCTCCGCATCCCGCCGTTGGAGGAAGGGTAGAAGTGGGAGGAGACGGACGAGGGAGAGGAGCGAGGGAGGAAACGGCCGTTCGCGAAGGAGGACGATGCCGAGGAAGAGGAAGAGGAGAAAGACGACGGCGGCGGCTTCCGGTGGCCGAACGGCGAGCTGCTCCTCCCCCTCGACGAGGATGAGGACGACGGCCGCCCCGCCATTGCCGGAGGTCGAGGAGAAGGAAACCCCTACCACTCTAGAAGAAGAGGAGAGAGAGAGAGGTAGGAGAATAATGGCGGTGGAGTGGAGCGGAAGGGTAATCCAAAAGAAGTGGCGGTCGTCACATGAGCGGATTCTAACGGTAAGAGAGGAAAAAAAAAAGAGGGTTTAAATACTTTCTAAAGCAATGGGAGCGAGGACGCCGGAGAGGAGAACGAGGGGGAGAGAAGGCAGCTGAGTCGAAGTCGGTGGACAGTGAGGATGTGAGAGAGAGAGAGAGAGAGAGAGAGAGAGAGAGGAGTAGAATTATTAGGAGAGATCAAAAATTTAATGGGACTCGTTGGGTTTGATAAATTATGTTGTGGGATGGTTTAAAACCCGAGAGGAGAAGGAGGAGGAAAAGGCGCCCGGAATTTCACCCTTGAGACTGTGGGACCCATCTCTGAGCGCATCTCTGCCCACAGCTGTCGATGGCTTGATGCCACCGATCCGTGGGTCCCTGGTTAGACTTGCAGTAGGGGTGAGATTTAGGGTGTCCTTTCGGGGAGGAGTGGTTGATGTTATTGGTTGGAATAGGGATGTGGAGCCCACGTGGAGCGGGTGGTGGAGTGGAGTTTAAACTTGGGGAGGGGAAAGCGAAGGGTGGGGTAACAAGGTGTGGGAACTGGGAAAGAGATGAAACTTCAAAACTGAACTCGGGGTGAATGGGCGGGAATAAAACCCCAGGGATATGGTCTTCTTTTTAAAATACAGAGAGTAAAAAAAAATGGTTATGTTTTTTTTTTCCTTTTAAACTAAACGCATGTCTTCTTGTATCATATCAATTATCATAGATTTAAATAAAAAATTTAATTGTTTTTTCGTTTATAAATATGACCTGTGCGCTTAGAAAAAACCCTTCTTTTTTTTCTGGCCGATGAATGTTAAAAATGGTGAAAATTATGAATTCACGCGCAAAAAAAGTTATACTTCATTGGAAAAACGAGTCCGACGATTCGATCTCACGTGGTGACTCGGACGTCTGGATGAATCAGCGAGTCGTTGTGGGGGACCGAGGGGTACAAGGGAAGGCTGCTGCTGGACTTCGTTAATAATGTGGCAGCTTGTTTCGATCTCGTTGGTGAATGTTTCATGGAGCTCACGAAGGTATTTTAAAATTAGAGTATTTGTTTTTTTTTTTACCTGAAGAAGATGATAATATAACTATCGAAAAAAAAATTTATTAAAAGAATTATGTTTTAAGATTGACAAAAGTTTATGAGCCCTCGAATTTTTTTTAATCATCACTTTTATTAAAATTTATTATTTTACTTTTATTCGAATACCAAATTAGTGGACCGTTGGATCTTTATAAAATAACTGACTCTTAATCATAGGGTTGAAAATAAGTCGAGTCGCTCGTGAACTTATTTTTTTCTAACTCGGTTCAGCCTATTATCAAAATAACATAAGCTGAAATACTAAATAAAATTTATTTTTTTAAAAAATGCTTAGTCTCTTAATAATTGGTCTAACATTATAATTTATGAGGTCAATATTTATTAATATTATATTATATATTATATATAATTTTTAATCCTTCATTTTTTAAATCTTCAATTTTGAATTTAATATTTTTATTATATATTTAGAAAAATTATATTAGGGGTGTCTCTTTTATTTAATTCATATCTATTATTTTTTTAATAAATAATATTTATTATATTTAATCTAGTCGATCATCAAAAAATATATCTAATTTAACGGACTAATAAGTTAGGTCAGATATTAAAAATTAATCAAATAAATCGTTTATATTCATGACTTGTTATAAGCTATAGGTCGAGCTTAAATACTTTTATTTTATAACGGCCTGACTTATTTAAGCAGAAGCTTAACTCGACCTAACTCGTGTCCAGCCGTAGACTTAATAGTGAGTAGAGACTCTTTTTCTAGTTGGCAAATATAAATGTTGAGATTTTATAAGACCATTCTTTGGGCACAAAAGTTTTAAACTTAATATTTATACGACCATTCTTGGTTCGTCTATTGGTGAATTTTCAATGCTGACACATGAAGTAAAAAGTTCATAATCCAATCAATGCAGAGAAGTTCCTAATCCAAAAATATATACTGCATCTTTATTTGTGTACTTCTTGTCATTTTTCTAAACTTAATATTTATTCAATTTCTTTCCAGTTGTTTCAGATAAAATTTGTGGCATTCTGTATATTTCATTTAACTATTACGGCATTTCTGTTTCTTTTGTACATCTCTTTGCAGTTATTTCATATGTGTAGTCCATATATTTATTTAAAATATTAGTGGACTATTATTTTATATTTTTTAATGTAAAAGTAATCGGCAATTCCTATGTTAAAATCCACATATGTGAGTACTAAAAACAAAATATTTCAACAGTCCGTGGATTGTGATCATTTATTGTTTGATTACAACAGTCGTGGCCCTATTGTAATAGAGTGTGGACCCTATTCTTATTAATGTGTTTTTTAATGATATTTGATTGCATAGTATTAACTGATATCTGATTGACAACACATTTACTTAATCATTTATTTTATGCACATAACATAAAAAAAGGTCGATGTCTTTTTCCATTCGACCATTATTTCTTAACAATATTTAACTGCAAATGCTAAATTAAAATATACATTAAAATTATGATAATTTACAAATTGTGTCACCAAATGAGTCAAACTCAATTATAGATCGAAATCATAGGGCATCACACTTTTGCTTTGAGATAAATTCTATCTACTGCGATAAAAAAAAAGCAAGAAAAACACATCAGTAATAGCATAAAAATGAAATATTAAATTAAAATTTTAATATAAAAATATTATTATTATTTAAAACAGTAGCACAGAGTCTCCACTTTTGAAAATGGACTATAATTTCTCTTTGCTTTTGTTTTCTTGGAATTAATAGCAGATGCACTACCTTTTTCTATTAGGTGTTCTGCAGTGTAGACGTGACTCCTCTGATATCCAAGGATCAAAGAACTTAAGAATGATCACATTTTTTTCAATAATAAATTTGAAAGTGACACGTCATATCTCGTAGATTAAAAGATTTCAAAATCAAAAATTATTTATTTATTTCTGTTTTATCATTACTTGCATTAGGTCCTTGAATATCTCTTTAAAATGGAGAGAAATGATGATAACTAATTTGTAGATATTTATGCTAAATACATATTTATAATTTTGTATTTAAATTATAGTGAGTAGAATAATAGGGAGGAATAAGAAGAACTCAGTAAGAGAAAAATAAACGGAAGCTTTTCTATCAGGAGAAGTCATCCACTCAAAGTGATTAAATTGCATGAATAGTTTCAGAGAGGGAGAATTTGAGGCACATTGATAAAAAAAACATTGATGGAGGAAGAAAGGCTTGGAAAACAATAACTTGAGACATTTTTTTCCAGGATGAGTGAAAAGGAGGTTAAAAAAGATAGTAGAAATGAGATACGAATGTCCCGTGGATTTGTCACAAACGAGTAGTATACGCATTGTATATATAAAAAAATTGCCCCATAATGGTATTAAACCCTAGAAAAAATGCTACATCCTCCTACATGATTAGCCTAAAAATCCTCCTAATACTCATATTTTTCATTTGTCCCAAAAAGTTAATAAAGTTACATTTCATACCACTATGAGAGAGTTAGGTGGATTAATCCTCCTAATTTAGAAGGATATAACATCTCCCTAAATCCTAAATAGTTTTGTTATTGTTTTGATATATGTTGATACTATCACTTCTATGATTATGTGTCCTCTTAAAATTTTGATCACATTAAATATTCTATTGGAGATTTGGATCAAGTCGTTCTTCCTCTTGTCATTTTTTCCCTTGTTCTCGTTGGAGTCATTCGGCAACAACAATTGGAGTTCCACCGAATTCTCGTGAATAGTTGAAATGACAAATTAGTTCGAGTTGTGTTTGGATGAAGTGGAATTTGATGATGAGGAATAAGATAGTTGATGTGTTAAAAATAAGTAAATGTGATGGATTAATTTTAGTGGGTGATGAAATTAAAAATATGTATATAAATATCGATTATAAAATTGTTAAAATTTTGAAATACATAATATATTAAAAATTTTATGTCAACATTTTTGTTAAAAAATATATTATTTAACATTTAAAAATCAATTTTATAGTAATTTATATTTAATGAAATATTAAAATTTTATAATGAAATAGCTAATAAATAATATTATATTACTCCTTTATTATTTATATTTTATATATAATAAATATATTAAGTTGTATATGAAAGGTTAAAAAATAAAATGATGAAAGAAAAAAAGTTTGAAAAAAAAGGTGAAACATCAAATAAAAAAAATTTAAAACACAAAAAAAAGGGGGCACTATCGATCCCACCAAAATGGTGGAACCGGTAGTTTGGAAGGAGGGTCACGTGCCCCTAGTTCCAAACTGAAGCCCCAAGATAGTGTTTGACGAAATCGGATGGAACCAGGGGGGCTGATTCCAATTGCCAAACACTCTGATTAAAATTATTAAAGTATCTATAATTTTATTATACACGTGAATATAAGTACATATATCAATAAAGAAAGATGGAAAGAGGGAAGACTCCACAATTGAATAATGTACTACGAAGGCTCTGTTTGGCATTAATAGCGGTTTGATAAGCGGATAACGATTCAATTAGCGGATAGCAGATAACAGATGATGATTAGTGGTTACAGGTTGCAACAAATAAGTGTTTAGTAAATATAGCGGTAGAATTAGTTGATGAATATAAAATGACATAATTAAACATATGATAAATTACTTAAATTAAACATTATATAAAATCTATTATAATATAATAATTAGTTATTTATATCTTAATTAAATAAAATAAAATTTCCTAACTACTTTTTTTGTTAAAATATATAGAAATTTATATCGATAATAAATTTTATATAATGCACTAATGATATGAAAATATTAACTGTGAAATAATTTTTATTCATTTTTAATATATAAATAACTTGTAATTAATTAAACATGAATATGAAAAGAAATATACTTAAATGATTATAAAATAAAAATGAGAAAATAATAAGATAAGTTAGGAAGAAATAATATATTTGAATAAGGGTAAAATTGAAATAAAATTATGAAACGTTAAACTCTAATCGCTAAACGCTTAGCTTTTCAATATTTTTGTATGAAACGCTAAATGTTATTTTTTTGTCATTTACAAAAAAAAGTAGCGTTTGAACCGCTAAACACTACTTGAAACGTTAATTTTTGTATTGCCAAATAGAGTTGAAGTTCAACGGCTTTATTCATGTAGAGAGATAGGAAATAATGTCTTGAAAATCATTGATGAGGTTATTAAAGATTATAACATTGAAGTTGAGCGTGGAGATGTAGTGATCTACCAATTTATCAGCAATGGATTTGGCTTCTCGGAGAAAAGAAAAAAATAGAAGAGTTTCTTTTCTTCATGTGTTTGTACCTGCACGATCAGTTATAGGTAGAGCTGAACATGAGCTAGATTGAGTTAGGCTTCAACATAATAGGTCAAATTTGCTATAAAATAAAAATATCTAAGTCCAATCTATAGCTTGTAACAAATCAAGAACATAAACTTTGTTTGTTTGATTAATTTTTAATACTTGACATAGCTTATTAGTTTGACAAGCAAATATATATTTTTTGATGATATACTATATTAAATATAATAAATCTTATTTATTAAAAAAATAAATATGAACTAAATAAAAGAGACATCACTAATTTACTTTTTTAACATATAATAAAAATAATAACATTAAATTGAAAATTGATTCAAAAAATAATTGTATTTTATAAAAAATATATATAATATAATATATTAATATATCTTGACCTCATAAGCTATAAGACTAACTAATAGGTTAAGCTTCCTTAAGAACATAAACTTATTATTTATTTCTTATGTTGGCTTATTTAAATAAAAGTTTAAGTCGAGCTAGGTAAAAAATAAGTCGAATCATGAGTGGCTCATGAACGACTCAACTTATTTTCAATCTTAATTATAGGATCATGGAGTGCATCAAAATATGAACTTAAAAGGAAGAATGTCCTCGAAAAAGTTATCCAACTTAAAAGGAGTTATTCTTTTGAACTCATGTGGTGCATTCAGGATTGATAACCATGAATGATGGAACAACATTGAAAGAAGAAACATTTTCAGGACAGGATTGCTCATTTGTAAAATGAAGCAGTCCAGGAGGGAAAAAATAAAAATTAGAACCATCAACAAATCTCATAACATCAATACTATATATGCAGAAGTGAAAGAAATTGTGTAATTGGGAGGAGGTAATTTGTGTCAGTTAAGCTTAAGAAAAGAAAAAATGATAAATTTGATTAAAAGAAGGACAAGCCCAAACATAGCTTCTAGAAGTTTTAACCAATTTTTTAAAAATTCTCCTACATTATATATATAGTTTTTATAGAAAAAAATACAAAGATGTAAATATTTATATATACTTGTCCCCCCCCTATAATTTGATGTTGGCTCCGTCAATGTATATTGCCCATATTAAAGTATATATAATTTTGATATCATTATACACATGAACGGAGCACGACAATATACAGAGATTAACAATGAAAGAAACAACAACTTTTGTTCCAACAAAAAAAGAATGTTAAAAAAGTAGTTTTTTTATTAAAAAAACACCATGTGTAGGGTTTTTATTGATTACATTTTGTCCTAAACTATCTTATTATATCCGTTAGCATTCTTATATAAATTTACAATTAACTTGACCATTAGTGTATATTCTTTTTCATTTGCACGTAAAAAAATAAAACAACAAATTGAATAACTTAGGAAAAGTCAGAGAATTTTGAGGGCAAGAATTTGCAGTCATTCCTATTTAACTCTGGCTAGCCATTCATACATGATCTCAATTTTAATTAGGTGTCTTCAATTGAATGAATCGACTCTTATTTGTTTGTACTTTGTAATCCTCACATTTAGTGTGTGTACACGTGTATTAGATATCTGTTAGTATAATAACGTGTGAAAAAAATAGGTGACAACCATCCAAATTAGTAAAAATATCTGCCGCTGCTATGAGCCATAATGGGGAAAAAATAATTATTACAAATGAATCACTTGTTGAATTTCACACGTATTACAAAACAAATTAAACGAGATGAAAAGTTTTGTGAGTTTTGTTTCAGCCACGTAGCCGAAATTATTATATATATACTTAAACTATAGAAAGTTAACATTAATTAGATAAAATAAGAAAATTATTTGTTAAAAAAATATATGACTATAGGTGGTACATGAAATATTAGAATGAATAAGAGACATTAAAATTCTCATCACACCAATTTTTTGACATCAAAAGTGAATATATAGCAACATTAACGCAAGTAATAAGTATGCAAATTGGTGACATAGTAAAACAAAAGAAAAATAAATTTGGGAACATTGGTGACATGGGTTGAATAGGATGCAATTATTACATTTAAATTTATGGTAGTAAAAAAAGGAATTATACTGTGTAGAGTTTGCTATAGAAAAAAAATATGAAAATGGTAAAAATAAATATTACAATGAAATAAAGTTTGTAAAATATGTCATAAGTAAAGGTTTAGCAGATTCCAGAGAACTCATGTAACAATGTGATCAACGAGCAATCTAGATGTACAAAATGCTCCACTACTAATATTTATATAAATTTTCGGCGAGTGCATTTGCACCCATATAACCCGCTTTGATGTATAGTTAGGGGTGTTAATTCAACTCCATCAAGTTTGAGTCATTAAAAATTTTAAAGTCAACCATTTTAAATTAATATAAATTATTTTGTTTTAAAAAATGTAAATTTTTTAACACGTTTCTATAAAAAAAAATTTAATTATAAAATAGATAAAAGACTTAAACTAAATGAAAATAATTTTAAAAAACTCAGATCATCGGGTATTTGGTAATAACCATATGTATAGTAGTCTACAATTAGTTGGTAGATGAGTTATAATTAATATTTTTATAGTTAGTCTCGTGTTTGGGAAGTGACGCCAACAATTCAACTCGTGCAATATTAATGATTATGAGTACAGTTCAAAGGAGATCGGAGATTGACTCATTCATCAAATTCAATTAAGATTTGGGTTCTGATAAAGGAAAGAGGAATCACTTACCATTGTATTTTGTAATAGAATATTTTATTATAATCTAATTGGGCAAATTAGATTATTAAATACGGATTAAAGAATTTGGATGGAGAGATAAATATTTGCAATTTCTAGTAAAAAAATTTGTTAATAAATTACTTATTATTATAATATGAAGTTAAATATTTAATTCATGATGGGATTAATGATTGTGTGGATGTTGATTTATAAATTAATGATCTTAAATTTATTTTAAATTCATTCTTAAAAAAATGCACGTTGATGCATTTGAGGTTGACGCCACCCATTAAAACTCATGTGGTGGTGACTGCTGGTGGAGTGGATGGAGTTTAAAGTTTAAACCATTTGATGTTGACGCCGCCCATAAGTCATTTTATGGTTACGTTTCCTGATAACTAAGCAAAGCCAACTCTCATCTGCATGCGGGGTGTGTGTGTGTGTGAGAGAGAGAGAGAGAGAGAGAGAGAGAGAGAGAGAGAGAGAGAGAGAGAGAGAGAGAGGCTTCAGTAGTCGCGCTCGTCGAGGAATAAAATAATTGTGTGTACAAAGCCAATCACAAAAAAAAATATATGAAATTAATGCGCGGCTACGTTTAACGCAAGCCGTTGGATCGCGCATCAACGATTCACATTAAGCATCGCACCATTAGACGCGCTGAAAGAGTTGCACCTGTATTAAATCCAAGAAATATATGTGCATAATGGCGATGCTGTCGCGCCTTGATATACAGATGTTATTTTCCTGTTTATTCCTTTTATCCAATTAATTTTTCCTAAAATAACTTTTAACTATTAATGGTCTACCCTAATTAATAATGGGTGTCAAAATAAATTTTCCTTTTATATTTATCCCGATATAGTTACACTTACAAAACAGACAATTAATTATGATATATACTTTATGTCATGAATGTCCATTATGAACTTTGTCAAATTGAGACGTATTATAAATTTATTTGTAGATGTTTTGCTTTTAAGAAAAGTGATAGCACATTTTATTGCTCATTATCTATGAGTTCGAAGTTATTTTTTACAAAATTACAATTCATAATATACATTTTTTTGTATATTTATTATTTGTTGTAATTTCTGTTGGCCCTCAGTGTAGGGGTTGTCCCCCTCTTTAGTGCATCTATCATAATACTTAAGTTTTGATATTTTATTTTCGGAGACTATGAGAGTACAACTGTAATGTCCCTAGAATCGCACCTCCCATCACGTAGGTTGTCAGATTGATTATGAGAACGCTACACTGTCTATTGAATTACTGACCTTGATTATTCAACAAAATAGCTTACGTGGCATAAATATTAAAATAATAAATATAATAGAGAACTTTAAATGCGGAAGAATAGTCAAAATATCATGATGAAGAACTTTAATGCAGAAGTTCATGATGTCACTTGATATAAAAAATATGCGGAAACATAATAAGACTGGTCGGAAAGTTCTATGAGCGGAAGTAACATGATGTCTCTGAATGGTTACAATAATTAAAAGATGTGGGGTAAGAAAGCTTGAAGTAGAAGCATCAGTCATGTGCAGCATTCTCCAAGTCATGTGCTATCCACCACTTCGTCAGTTGGCATTCTCACCTGCAAAATCCCAATACAGGGGAATATAATATCCATGAGCAAAGATGCCCAATACAATAGCGATAGATGATGAAATAAGGATCAATGATAAATTACGAATCAATGTATCAATATCTGACAATATCAATGTCTATGTGTTATTCTTTACTATACCATGTGCTTTGTTTTGCAGTACTCTACTTTACATTGCTTTACTTTACTATGCTCTGCTTTGCATTTTTTTATATTACATTGCTTTACTTTACGGTACTCTGTTTTGCATTGCTTTACTTTACATTGCTTCGTTGTGAGTTGTACTACGTCTTTTTACATTACTATGATATCCTTAAAGTTTGTTGTCCTATGCGAGCTCGACTTTATTAGTTAGAATATCAAATGTGCCTCTCTGAATCTCTGATACCAATAAGTCCATAAAGGGAAGAGGGATGGGTGTTACTACCTCACCCAGTTTGAAAGGTAGGGAGAAGAATTCCTACAATCCAAGAATAATGGTCGATTAAGAGTCCTATAGGTTCACTGTTTTCTCATCTAGCTACATGTTTCTCTGACATAATACCTTAATCTTTAAGGGAAGAGGTGTGGCCATCGAGATACAGGTGGGAGAAGACCTGAAATCTCATGAATAGTGGTAATTTAAAACAGTAGCTTCGATGTCCCCTTAGCTAACTACATATCCATCCCCCGCTTTAATTTATGATCTTTGCTTTAACTTTGGGGGTGACACATAGCAATCCCATGTCTTTGACTTTACTTTATTTATCTTTAGTCATCATGAATCTATGATTAGAATCCAATGGAACGTTGATATTTGTACAATAGGACTCAGCTAGTGTAGGTGAACTGGTCAGCGTCTCAGTTATGTTTGGGAGTAGTTCAGTCCGATTAAATCAATTCAATGGGGTCTCTGTTGAATCAGTCGACCGTTTGTGGCACCGGTCGACCGGTCCTATGGGATCGGTCGACCGTGTTCTTAATTTGGGTATGTGAATCGGTCGACCGTTCTGGGCGTCGGTCGACCGTTCGTTGGGCCATAAAGATACGCATTGCAGATCAGATCGATCGACCGTTCGATGAGACCGGTCGACCGATCGTGAGTTTAGATCTGCCCGTTAATAAATAGATCGGTCGACCATCGTAGTGAGGCCGGTCGACCGATAAGAAAGATATATGAATTATGTACGCAGATCGGTCGACCGTTTGACAAATCGGTCGACCGATCCTTGCAATAAAATAGGGCTGCGGGACTTCTTCCTCGATTTCGACGGCCTTCCGGTCGTCAATTGACGTCGACATCAATATGAAAAATGTAGGAAATCACCTCAATATCATAATGGACCTATCTTACGCAATTAATAATCGTTATTTCATCGTCTAGGAATTTAGAACAATAAGGGTACCTCTTTCGTCAGAAATTTGGATTCGTCGGTCACTGTTCGTCGTCTGTGGGTCGCCGGGCGTTCGCTGTCGCCTGGCCCTCGCACACGTCGAGAAATGTTGAGATGCGTCGGAGAGGGATCGATTCATTCGCTGTTCGTCTCGGCTCTGCTTCGTCGTTGCACGTTGTCGTTCGCCGGACGAGAGGGAGATGAAGACGGTGGGAGAGGTTGTCGGCCAGGGTCCAAGAGGCGCAAAAGGGCGACCCCATCACCCTTATATACAGCCCCGGCCGACCCTTGGTCGGCCGGAGACGAAACGGCCGGGAGATCAGGGGTGGCATTTCGCCTCCTATTCGTTTCGTTTCTCTTTTCTTTTTTTTTTTGTATAATACGATGCGTCACAACAACACACTATAATATAAACAAATAATTTTATAATATGTCTATTGATTTACTTCGAATGTTGTAAATTACGACTCAAAATGGTAATGTGTATTCTTTTTATCCTTTATGTCCGAGCTTGGGTTTGTATAAATGAAATTAAAGGGGAAAAGCAAAAAAGAGTATGCTCGAAGAAGAAATAGAGTAGCGATGACTCATTCAACTTCTAAACGTTTATCTTCAAATAATTACTTGAGTGCTCTGTTTGGTGTAATTCTCATATTATTTATTTAATTTTATTAAAATAGTATAAAATAAAATTAATTTTGTGTAAAGTCTTTGTTGGAGCTTTGGATTTCATCACATCGTGATCTTTTATTCTATTCAGTTCAAACTATTTTCCACGTTAAAATTTTTATTGAATTTGTATATTTGGTTGTATTTTTTTATTAAGATTAATGAGTATATAGAGCACCCTGCTCTACGTCTTAGAGTAGACTATTTATTTATTATAATTTACTTAATTTTAAAATTATAATTCATGATTAAATTGATGATATATTTTATAGATGAAATAATATATATCTATTTGAGTAATTTGATAATAAAAATATATTATTTAAGATTAAATAAATTACAACTGTTGAATTAGTCATATTTATTAACATAACTTGATCATGACCAATAAATAATTTGATGATATTAATTTTAATTATATCTACTATTTATTATATACTCTATATTAATATATGCCTATTTTATTAATTTAATAAGTAAAATTAGTGCTCTGCATGTTCTACATCAAATGCTTTACTTATACATTTTTCACTTTTTTATTTATGAAAATTATAAACTTCCATATGTAAAAAGAAGGCAGAGTAAAATAAGACTATCTAATATTTTAAGAGTAAATAAAGTAATGTATTTTTACTCTATATGTTGTCTGATTTACGGCTTCAATTTTCATAAGGTGAAAACATTTTCAAAATATTTAATCGTATGAATATATATATATATATATATATGTATTATTCCTTCTCCTTCTCCGTCTGTGTATAAAATCATATCGTTACAATACTTTTTATTTATAATTTTAACTAAATAAAACTGACACACTTTAATAGAAATTTGTATATTTTGATTATAAAAATAACATATTGAATAGAAGACAACTTACACATTTAATCCAAATGCATAAGTACTTCTCGTTTAGAGTGACCTTCCATATTTAATACTTATTATCACTAAGTCTAGAACTATTAATATTTTTAAACAAATAAAAATATTAGAACTATTAATATTTTTAAACAAATAAAAATATTAGAACTATTAATATTTTTAAACAAATAAAAATATGTTAGAAGTTAAGGAAAAATAAGCGACTAATATGAAATTTATATGCTACTATGAAAAAATTAATATGTTCGTTGGTCGTACTCTGAAATTTATATGCTAATCTGAAAAAAATAATAACTAGAACTATATTTTATACATAATTATTTCCCGAGTATATAATATCTGACAATATTTGACAATATTAATAATATAATTCACGGGATGTATCCTGATGTTACTCTTGAGTTCGTTCTCAATTTCAGAGTGCTTGACAATATTTGAGAATGGATATAATAATATAAAAGTTAAAAAAATCACCATTAAGAATATTCTGGGAGAAGAAATTAAATAAAGATAAATGAAGATTAATTGATATGATTTATGCTCCAAGTATATACTGATATCGTACTCAATGTATCTTTTACCGTTATTAAAGAGTATTGAAATATTATTTTATTTGAATTTTATTATTTATTTAAGAGTAAGTAGTTTTAAGGGAATATATGCACGAGTGTACGTCATGATATACACTGTAGTGCGGATAGTAACATACTTGAAATTTTAAGTTTTATTTGAAAGAAATATCTTTTTCCTTTTGGTATAGTCTCCGGATAATTTTGACAGACTAATTTCAAATCGAAAAAATAGAAAAAATAATATATTCCTCGAACAACTTTATGACTTCATGATTTGAACTAAAAAAATATCTTTACGGCAATGATTTCAACATTTTCAACGTGGTGCGATCTTCAAGTTAGGAAAAAGTTGACAAAATAAAAATATAATTAACCTAATTTTTCTCCCACACCATAAGTACCCCCAATGCCAAACAAAATAAGTAAGTTACATTTCATATACTTTTCGTAATCAATGAAAATGAACAAAGAAGTTTCATTTATATTTATTTATTTATTCTTTCGGTGTCTAGGAAGCAGTGCTTATGACCAACTTGCGAGACGTTCGCGATTATGCATAATTTACCATAAATTAAAAGTTAGACCACTATTAAGTTCAATTAATCTGATTAGATCGTTTCGAGTGATATACTTGACAATGAGAGGTGAGACTCTCAACAAAATTTTTTATATTTATAAAATTTGAACTTAAAATTTTATTTAAACGAGAATGAGTCACTTTCCACTTCACCTATCGGTATATTTATTTGCTTCATCGTAATTTTCGCTAGTTATGACTCACAATATGTTCATGATGTTGCAACATAGGTGATGGATGCATCCGCAAATTATTAAGAGCATCTCTTAACATATTGCTTAAAAAGATATACCTTTTTTATTTTTTTTATGCATATCGATGAGCATAGAAATAAAAAAGAAGAGTATCATATGTGTGTCCAAAAATGATGGTTCCTAATTTTCGCTTTTGCAAATATGAAACTGAAAGAAAAAAACGGAAAACATGTTGTATAAAGTTCCCTTATTAGACCGTGTTTGAAACGAAAATTTAAAAAAAAAATTAGTTCGATTTGATAGAAAAGTTTGAGTTAGTGTTTGGATGAAAAAGTGTAATAATGATGATTTAAAAAGTTAATTTTATGAATAAAATTTAGAGGGTGTTTGGATAAAAAATAATAATTAAGAATATAATTTATTATTTTATGAGATATAAAATTATAGTAAAAAATATATATTATTAATATTATAATTTGCATAAATCATTATATTATTAATATTTTTTATTTATCTTGATTAAATCTTTTAAATATTATTAATATTATAATTTGCATAAATCATTATATTATTAATCTTATTTTTATTAAATATTTTAAATAGTATTAATATTATAATTTACGTACATCTTAATATCCAAATATAATATAAATTTTTTAAAAAATTTGAATAGTTTAATTAATAAAATATTTATTAATTATCATAACAAAATATTTTATAAATTTTAATTAATAATATTTAATAAATTATTTTATAATCTGATTAATAATATATTAATAAATAACTAAATAATATATACTTATATTACAAAATAATTAAAAAATAAATGAAATAAAAAAAAGTAAAAATGACGACTGAAAGGACATAAAGTAAAGCAAAAAACAAAAACGTTCCAAGAACTTTTGCAAAAAGTTGTGACCGAATGTTACGTTAAAGTTCTCGTCACATAGGTTATTTGGTATAATAAAAGGTTGTTCTATCATTTGTTCTAATACCAAACATAGTCTAAGAGTGTGTTTAGTTGGGAACAAGGTAGTCAAGATTATGATCTTATGTAAGATAAGTAGTCAAGATCAAGATCTTATGTAAGATCGGAAGGGATTCGTAAGATCGGATTGGGGATCATAAAATTCTACATATATATTAAAATAATAGTTTAACATATAAATTATGTAAAATAATATTTTCTTAAAAAAATTGTAATATTTTAAATTATAAATAATATTATCTTTAGCACTATCCTATTAAGACTTGTTGCAAACGCATATATATACTATTTATATAATAATAATTTAATATAAATTGACAAAATATGGCAATAATATGATGAAAATGAAATAGAATTATATAATAACTTTTAATATACATTTATAATAGAGTTATTTTGTGCAAAAATATTTTTAAATTTTTAATTATAACCAATAACCTTTTTCTTAATTTTATTTCTAAAAAAATCATGTTGCACTTGGTGAAAATTTTTTTAAAAGGAAAATTGAATTAGTAGGATCGGTAAGATCTTACGATCTTGCTGTTACGATCCTATTGATCATACAAAAATGATATCAAAGTTAAGATCGAGATTGTTGATCCTATGTAGGATCGTAAAATCGTATGATCAAAATCGCGATTTTAATAACCTTAGTTGGGAATAATTGATCAAAACAAATGAATGTTCTATCAAATAGATACGAAAGTTCTCGCGGAGTCCGTCAATTATTTTGTTTCGGTCAGAGCAAAATGTTCGCGAACAAAAGCTGTTGCGTGAGGCAAAAGTTATTGCTCGGCCAAGAACCGTCTCGAGTCCCACATTAAAAAAAGGAGAAAATAATCTCGACGGTTTCATTTCTGATCAAATCAAAGTCGAAGTTCCGGTGCAAAACTTCACTAAATGGATGCGTTGGACTTCGACTTTGACGTAAAATCGATGAGTTCGTAAGAATTTCGATTCCGCGGTTCGCCATACGCAACCTTAGCATATTTACTTATATGTCGATGAGCATAAAAGTAAAAAAAGAGTACCATTTGTTCTTTTATCCACTTCCGCAGATATGAAGCTTAAAAACCAAAAACAGGTTGCTATGAAAAAAAATGATTACAGAAACACCTTTTTTTTTCGTTATGGAATAAATCGTCATATCATCACAGTTGTGTAACATCGTTTTTATTAAAATCAAATTATATATATCAAATTAAAATTAATTGTAAATTTAACCATAAATAACTATTTGATTTGAAGGGAAGACTGTCTCATTTATAACATGTTAATGTGTAACGTTGTATATTTTTAATTTTTTATTGCTAAATTTAGTCGTGTGATATTTATTGGAATATGATTTTTATTATATATATTTTTTCTTATAATGTTGGCCCCTTGGTTTTTGGTCCTAAGTACGCCTCCTGATTAAGACCCCCATAAAATGAGCATTAATCATTTTATATTTCCACATTATTTTTTTGAACATTGTTAAATCTTATAGGACCCGTAGCAGAGAATAATAATAAAATAGGGAAAATGAGTATACTGTAGTATATTTTATAGAAAGATAGATCGTTCAACTTAACATACAAATATGATTTGAAGGAACAATAATATATATCAATAGGGAACGAGGGTCTAGCGCCACATCATCACTCCAAAATTTAAAGATTATTAATTTGGATTCCAATAGCGAGACATATCTACTTCTTTATTTTAAATCTTTAATTTGTCTCCGCAACTAAATAGATTATATAAATATAATTATATTGATCATCATTATTAATAACGTCTAAAAGTTTCATATTTTTTTTTAAAACGAGTAAAGATAATTATTATGGATGATTTGACTTTTGAGTAACTTTTTATATAAATTATAATTAAAGAGAATCATTAAAAAAATATTCGTTTTCACTGACATGCACTGATAAAAGAAGACGTGACTGATTCATATATATGTACATATTATTTTCTGTTTTGTTAACAAAACTAATGCAGACTTGGGTTTCTTAAAACCTTGTAAAACTACCATGAATTAAATATACATGTTGCATATCATTATTTTCCCCGTACTATTTACATTTATGACTATCTGAATGATTTGGATTGGCGATAATGTAGAACAATAATATTGTTTCTTTCATGGGCCAAAAGATTCTTAATCGTTTCTTTTTCTCTTTTTTTATTGGTTTCGTGTAAAACAAGACAAACACACATATATATATATATATATATATATGTATATTATTTTCCGGGTAAAACAGACACCCGTTTAGTTATTACATTAATATGATAACGTGTTCACCAAGTATATTCCAACTCCCCCCTTTTTTCTGTTTCTTTTTAAACTTATCTGCATAATTCTTGACCTTTGATTTCAAAGGGATTGATGATTGATTAATGCAACAGTGCTACGCATCCAGTGTACAAAAAAAAACAGAGAGAGAGAGAGAGAGAGAGAGAGAGAGAGAGAGAGAGAGAGAGAGACGTTTTGGTCAGACGTCTCTGTTCTTGGACAGCGGCATCTGCTAAACAAACCAGAAACAAATGTGGCCGAATCATTCAATATTAAGGCCCTTGGAAGCGTGCGTGGGTATATGGCGAATTGTTATAAGGGGAACCCGGAGGCAAATTGGGCCAAGCCGCAACAGACGAAGAAGTAAAATTCCAGGAACAGGTTAGTGGAGAGAGAAAGAGAGAGATAGGTCATGTCATGCATGCTTTCTTTACTCCTAAATCTTCTCTGGCAGCGCTGACAAGACGGAGCAGCAAACTGCAAAAGAAATGAATAAGATGAGCGTAACAGACAAGAAAAGGTGGAGGGGAGAGAAAGAGAGAGAGAGAAAAAAAAGTTTGACTAGAGTAACGTGAGGGGCAACTCCCACATGGTATCCCAAGTTCCCAACTGGAGGGGCTCATGTTCATCTTTTGTTCCTCTCTCTTTTTCTCCTCCTTTTTCTCTGTTTTTAACATCCATTTGGTGGGTGATCCCCTGGACGGGTGAGAGACAGAGAGAGAGACACTTGGTCCACGGATTGATTGGTTTGGTAAGTCCAAGTTTCCATCATTGACGATGGAGAAGTACAACCAGTTGATGCAGAGGATCCCAAACTCAAGGCCAAGTTGGGCAGAACAACGAAAAGAGACCTCCCAACAATCTTTCAATTCTCAGGCCTCTGTTATAAAACAAATTGGAACTCGATTTGAATGGCTGAGGTGTTATTCCCCGTTCCAGCACCGGAATAAAATATTTTCCTCCGATGTACACAGGAGGCCAATGTGCATATAACAAGAATATAATTAAAAAAATATGAATGAGAATAAACTCTAGTGATCATTATTAACAACAAAATCCGCCAACCAGTTGAGCAATATGTGGTTGCATTCACAAAGAGGCAAACTCCTTGGACAACTGCATTAATTGCACAGTTCCTGCTTTGTGTGTTTTTTAAGTGTTAGAACAATCCTTGTACAGTTCCTTCTTTGTCCCAGGCTTGATGCCCAAAAGATGTGTAAGACAACTTTTGGTCATTTTTTAAGCTAGAGGTATTAAATGCCAAGTCCTCGTAGCTAAATGGGTTTAGGTTAAACACACAATGCAGTTGGTTCGGCATACTTTTGGTTGGGTTAGGTCTAAAGAGAGGTATATTTTTCTTTCAATGTAATACAAGGTAAATAAACTGGGAAAAAAATGTAAACTATAATCCTTGACATTTCGAGAAGACATTATAATTCTTCATCGGCCATTTTTTTCTGGGCATGAAGAAGCTTCATTAGTTCAGTGTGGTAAAGATAGGAAGTTGTTATGTTTGTTCATTTAAATGCTCAATAAGAAAATGGAAATATAGGAAAAAAAGTGCTATTATGCAGTTGCAATATCATGATTCAGTAATGGGTAAAGAAATTTTTCCTATATTCCTTTACATAATTTTGCATCTATTCAGCCTATATATAAAAGAAGAAAAGAAAGAAGGATGCCACTAATGGTGGTTAAATTCGAGTGCTAAGAATTTTATTCTTGTTGAAACAATTTTTTATTTAAAATATCAAATCTTTATTCGACTGATAGAAATAGTAAACATAAAAAAATATTGTCCACTGGTCCAAAAAAAATATTTTTCATTCGGATATTAATTCAACCATTTTGAATATTGTGGTAGCAAACAACAAAAAAACTGGTGCCAAAAAAGCTGTTTCACTCAGCTAGAGGACGGCTAATGGGCTACTCCTTGGCCCAGTGAACCCAAATATTATATGGGGCAATTGTTATTGTTCGGCCGCTTTATTCGAGCCCAATGAAGCCAGCCCAAAGTTGTATATACAGTAATTGAATTTTTGGGTTTAATTTATAGTTTATTTTACGAGTGCTTAAATTGTAGAGCGTATTAAATTTATATATTCTATATTCCTTAAAAACGCTGACTTATAATTTTTTTATAAAACTAATATGATTCAAGCCAATTTCAATCCTTTGAATTTTAAAACTTATTTCATATGCTTCAAATTGAACCAAAATAGACGTCTCGTAGCATTTGTGTTTTTCCTAAAGAAATGAGAATTACATTTTCTAGCAGGAAAGAGACATTTATAAATGGAAAATAAACCGGATGGAGCTTATCAGCATATGAAATTAACCTATCATTTGACGCAAAGTGAGTTGTCACGTTTATATTTGGTGTTCATCCATTTGTTGTCAAACATGGAAAGAAAGAAAATCTTGAGACACTGTAAAATTAGAAAAATCAGATAATGCAGCATTCGAGAAGTAAATGTGAATTTTTTTTAAAAAAACACCCATTTCTATGCAAGATAATATTATAATCAGCAAGCAAAAACACTAGAAACATGAAACCTTATTCACTTGTCAATTAATGGTAGTAATTCAATCACCATTAGATAAGTAGAATTTATTTGCACACTACTACTAAAGGGAAGAAACAGTATGCATCTAAATATTGGCTATTTAATAAAAGTTTAAGTCCTCTGATACACATAACTATAATTTGGGGGAAAAAAGAAGGGTCCCAAAAAAGAATGATTGCATTTTTTTAATAGAAGATAACCCATCTCCTAATTATACTGTTTTATTCTTATGTCTTAATCTTGAGTGTTAATGTTGTTTTCTCTTTTTTTTTCCCTATTTTTAATTTTGAGTTCAATTTGGTGGACTCCAACAAATGTCACAGAGTTCCACTTCGATCTTCTCGTCCAACGGGGACCTTCCACGTGTCCGATCCGACCCGGCTCTTTCCCTCCCGACGCTGAAAACAAACGGACGAATAGCTCATCGAACTCGTCGCCGCCAGTCGCCAGGCTTTTGCACCCGGCCACCTCCCCACGCGCATCGCCAACCGGCGGCCTCTGTCCGCTGCCGCCAGCTAATGGCAGTTCCGGCAACAACGCCGCGCAGGTGGCGGAGACGTAGTTGTAATCTGACAACTCGATCCAAATTTGGCCAACTAATGGGGCTGCCTTTTAGTGCATGCATACTGCCACTCTCTCCATCCCTCCCTCTCCCCAAAAATAGCTGAAAAAGAGGCTGCAAAAATAGCCTCCGTCGTCACTGTCACGCTTCTCTTGATCGCTTCTGCTGCTGCTGCTGCATGGTGGTGCAAGTCTAGTTCTTTTTCAAGGAGGACGGGTCCTGTGGTTGTGACCATGGCGATGCGTTGCAGAAACCGGTGCCAGTCGCCGGCTTTGTTCTTTCTCGTGTTCGTAATCTGCGTTGCAGTTTGGTCGATTGATTGACCTCGCTCGCTTTGTTTTCATTTTCGATCCGTTGTGTTGCAAATAGAGATGATTTTGTCATCTGCCGACGATGTTGATCAGATGCGTATGATCCGGTGGATCCTTTCGGAAATATCACTATCAAATGGGATTTTATAGGCGGCGACACGCAGCATCCGACGGTGAGACCATCCGTTCATCTCCCTTTATTTTCTGACATTTGATGCATTACAGAGCGCATTCTGAGTGCAATAATTTTGTGGTCAAATGATTATTTTTCCATGCCTGCTTTCTTACATTTTTGTGAAGATTTCATGCACTTTCTAGAATCTGTGTGACATCCTACTAGCAGACGGATTTCTTGGCAGTTTTTTTTTAAAAAACTAATAAAGATAATTATCTATTGATAAAAGAGCTTCAAGAGTCTTTTAACAAAATATGGAGGATGCTCCTATCAAAAAGTGTCAAACAATCTAGTATTTCCTAGTACAATGAGTACATTCGGAAAGATTAAAGTTTTGCATTTTGCTCAAAGGTTCCAGAGATCTTACATCATGCTCCAAAGCTTCCATTTGTACAAGATTGGTGATTTGGTGGAGTCTGATTCCAGCTATGCATGCATAAAACTCAACTGAGTGCACTTCTGGATACCACGTAACGCTCCGTATACTTGAGCAAGGAGAACGGACTCTCCATGTCATTCCTAAACGCGTCTGCAACAATGGAGTTTTCATTAGAGGATTTGATTATATAGGATAACAAGTGAAACTCAATTTCCCTCATCGGACTTATTATTAAAACGATTAGAAATACTACTCTACTCTAGGCAAACATTCTTACAGAAACTAATCAAGTCTAGATAATTAATTCCTGCTAAAGGCATGACACCATATGCTAAAAGCCTTAAAACAGTCCCTATAAATTTATCAATGTTATAATTTGAACACAGAATATATATATGCAATGAGATTTATCGAAACAACAAATTAAAGCATGATATTACAGAAAACTAGGAAAAGAATCAATCGATACATGCACTACAATGTAGAAACAACTCCTAATGAGCTGCGAAGTTTGTTCAAGAAATGCATACGTGATAAGACCCTTATAGTGAAGTGAATACATAATTCCTTCCCTGGGAACTGTGCTTGGATTTATCAAAAGCACCAGCTCAAAAACATTGGAATGGCAAAGTTACATGATGCTGATGATAAGTCACCAATTGCAAATCTATAGCCGCTACATGTTTGCACAAGAAACTTAGATATCATGCAGGTGCATGGACCATCAAAGACACACAGGTCATGGCACCTTAGTTTGCAGTAGGTCGAGCAAAACCAGCAAAATGGCTGTGCATCTGGGACAATATTGTAGCAGTATATGCTAAAATATCATATACCGCCAAAATTACTCCCAAATTCCGCGAATTCTCCGCTTCCTAACCTCAAGGGCCCGTGCTATCGGCCCCGGTCTCCGGTGCAAGCTGCTCATCGGACGCGAACGCGACGGTGGCCGCCTCCGCCGCGCGTGGCCTTGGACGGATCGGAGCGGCCGCGGTTGGGGGTGGCGGACCTCCGATCTGACCCGGCTCTTTCGCTCCCGATGCGGAAGACAAATGGACGAATTCAATTTGAAGGCCAACAAGTATCGATTTCTATCTCGTCCTTCGGGGCCCTGCCACGTGTCGGATCCGACCCGTTCTTTCTCTCTCCCGATGCGGAAAATAAACGGGCGAATGGCTCATCGAACTCGTCGCCGGCAGGCTTTTGCAACCCCCCGGCTCCTTCCCACGCGCATCGTCAACCGGCGGCCTCTACCCACTGCCGCCAGCTATTGCCAGACGTAGTTGTAATCTGACACCTCCATCCGAATTTGGCCAATTAATGCGGCTTTTAATGCATGCATAATGCCATATTTTGCTCAGCCAAAGAACCACCATCACCAATACGCTTCTCTCTCTCTCTCTCTCCCCTCTCCCTCTCTCCCTCCTCCTCTCTCCCCCCTCCCCTCGCCCCAAAAACAGCAGAAAAGAGGATGCAAAAGTAGCCCTCTCCAACCTGCCGTCACGTCACGCTTCTTTTCATCTCTTCTGCTGCTGCTGCCGCTGCATGGTGGTGCAAGTCCAGGTCTTTTTAGAGGAGCACCGGTCCTCTGTTTGTGCGGTGCGCTGCGTGTGACATGGCGATGCGTTGCAGAATCCGGTGCCAGTCATCGGCCTTCTTCTTTCTCGTCTTCGCGATCTGCGTTGCAGGTTCGTCGACGGCCTCCTCGCTCGCTTGCTCGCTTTTGTTTTAGATTTCGATTCGTTGTATTGGAATTGAGCGGATTCTGTCACCTGTCGTCGTTGCCGATCAGATGCGTACGATCCGCTCGATCCTTTCGGAAATATCACTGTCAAATGGGATTTCCTAGGCGGCGACGCGCAGCATCCGACGGTGAGGCCGTCCGTTTATCTCCATTTATTTTCCGATGTCTGATGCATTATGGAGCTCTTTCGTAATTTCATTCGTATGAATTATCATTCTTGGCGTATTTTGCAATGTTTTGAAAACAAAATGGAAAGAAATGAGAATGGAAATTAGTAGTATAGAAATTGAAAACTTTTATTTAATAGAAAAAAGGAAAAAAATGATGAAAGGAATCCATCAAATTATAGGAGATAAGAAAACTAATAAAAGAAAAAAAGGAAATAGAATAATTGATCAGAGGAAGATAATAAGTAAAAGGAAATAAATGGAAAGAATGTCAATTAAAGTTAAAAAAGGGATGGAAATAAAAAGAATAAACACACTTAAGGTGATTGGAGAAATAAGAAATTAAGGTGAAAAATATTGCAAAATGCAAGAATTTTGTTTTAAAAAATAGAAGAAAATAAATGGAAATAGAAATGGGAAGTTGGTGAAAAAAAATGCAACAAGAATTTTAAGAGTGAATTATAATAAAATGAATTAATATCGCATTAGTACTATATTAAAAATATAAAATATATTTGTCATTGTGATTTTGAATAAGCATTATCTTTTAAAATATGATAAATGATATAATTCACATTAATATGTATTCACTACTGATTTATTATTATTATTTATATCTGATATAGTATTATTTGTGATATTTATATTGAAAATTATTACAAAATAATATTGTTTTAATAAAATCTGATTTCATAATTAGTTGTTAGATCCGATCTTTGATCCACTTGTGAGAACATTGGTACTTTGAGTGCAAAAGCCCATGACTTGTTGCAAAATGATTATTTTTTCATATATGCTTTCTTACCATTTTGTGAAGATTTCTTCTGGTCTTCTCGGCTGGAATCTACAATGGGCTCTCCCGTTGTTTGCTTCAATTCTCAGCTTTCTAGAATCTGTGTGACATCCCAGACGGATTTGTTATGTTCTTCCTTGGGAGATGAGTTCTTTCTCAGACATATGTTTCACACTGCAGGAACTGTCTATCAGAACACATTAATCTCCACGCAGTAATCGTCAACAACCTTTGTTTTTCCTCCTCGTTTCTTTTACTGTCCAAGTCAGGTCCATGTAGTATCAAAGTTCTTGATCATTCCCTGGGAGAAAAATGATTAATGTTCTCTGCTCATCAGATACTAATTTTTGTGCAGCCAAAAAAACAGATTTGTTTGTGCTTATATATGCTGCTGCTCTTTGAAAACTGTGTGGTTTGCCGCACATTTATCTGGCCCTTCGTGTCTCTAAACCTAGTTAGCTTGTAAAGTCTTTCTTAAGCACAGGCAAATGCTGGTGTTTTTGCTGATTTTTCTCATAGCAATTAATCTCTGTGACGTTAATTATACTCCTCCAATCCATTGTTTAATTTTCGTGCACTCTATCAAATTCACCACACCAAGATGTTATGCTCCTTCCTAACATTGCAGATTGGGGTGAGCATATACAACTACCAGCTATACCGGCATATGGCAAATCCTGGTTGGAGCCTGAGTTGGACTTGGCCCGGGGAACAAGTTATTTGGGACGCCATGGGCGCAGAGGCCACTACCCAGGGAGACTGTTCCAAGTTCATAGGCCAAAATTTGCCACACAGCTGCGAGCAAACGCCGACCATGAAGGACATGATCCTGGGGACTGTTCCTTACAACAGGCAGGTCCAGAATTGCTGCAGGAGCGGCGAACTGACGTCGCTGATCCAAGATCCTTCCAAGTACATGTCATACTTTCAGATGACCGTCGGCGGTCTTGACACCAACACCAGTGACATGAATGGCGTTCCAAGGCCGTTCAACTTCAGCATCGGCCATCCTGGTTACACCTGCAGCAATGCCTCTGTCGTTCCACCCAGCATATTTCGGCAAGACCCTCAGCGAACTACCTCGGCCATCTGTGAGTTGCCAACACCTTGATCCTATCTTACTTGCAGATACAAATGCTGTTTTTGTTTGATGGTATGATGTTGCAAGTGAAACTTTGGTCTCCATTTTGTCTGTCATTTTAACACCTGCTTATCCCGCCAGTTGCAATGAACTCGATCTCCGCTTTGAATAATATGCCTTGTTCTCACAATTTGCCTCTATAGTGTCAGTTTCGTGTAATTGCATCTGACAAAGATTGGTGCCCAAATTTTTTGCAGTGACTTGGCAAGTGACATGTACTTACTCCCAGATCAGGGAATCGCCCACGCCGATGTGCTGCGTCTCCTTGTCTACCTTCTACAACAGCACCATTGTTTCATGTCCTCTCTGCAGCTGCGGCTGCCGAGGATCACCAACGGCACCTCAGTGTGTGAGGTAAGCGCAAAAATACCCTGCTCTTAAAGTCGTGTTGATCTCGTCTCAAGCTCTGGTTGAATAGCATGCGTTGTAATGTCACAGTGAAGGGGTCGACCCCAGTTTGCTACAGTTGCCCAGTGACGATGACGATCCAACAGTCTCCACATCCATTTGCACGGATCACATGTGCCCCATCAAAGTTCACTGGCATGTCAAAGTAAGCTACAAGGAGTACTGGAGAGTCAAAGTCACAATCACCAACTACAACCTCTACAAGAACTACAGCAACTGGAACCTGGTCACGCAGCACCCGAACCTTCGAAGCTTGACGCAGCTCTTTAGCTTCAACTACAAACCACTCATCCAATACGTCAACATAAGTGAGTGACTTCTTCCTATTTGCACACGTCTCTGGCATGTCCTCGTATGCCATGCATTGAACGATCTCGACGCTTTTGCCTTCAGATGACACTGCAATGTTCTGGGGGATCAAGTACTACAATGAGATGTTGCTGCAGGCCGGGAACGTGCAGACGGAGATGCTGTTCCACAAGGATGAAGGGGTCTTCACCTTCGAGAACGGTTGGGCCTTCCCCCGAAGGATACTGTTCGACGGTCACGAGTGCGTCATGCCGTCGCCGGACGTGTACCCTGCTCTGCCCGATAGGAGCTCCAGCGCATCCCATTTCGTGCAGTACTTGTCCTCGGCATTGTTGTTCTGTATCGCCCTTCTGTTCTTTTAGACAGCACTCAGCCATCTCGACAGTGAATACTTAAAAATATTTAGCTGAATTTTATCGCCATGAGTCTGGAAGTGAGAATGGAACACTTCCATATTTCCATGCAGTTTTGATGCGTGTTACTTTTGCCTTCATCTTTACTCGCCTTGTAGTGTTGTATTAAGGTTTGATATTTGATTAGTTCGTATAACTTGTACAATAATAATATGATATACATGTCTACTTTTTTCTGTTACATAAGCTTCTCTGCTTGTAATGTCGGCAACTGCTTTCATGTCAGTCTGCAGTCGCATCAATTTTAATCATCTTTGTCGACATGTTGAACAAATCACATGTAGTTAAAAGAAGCATTTAATGATTCCTGTAAACGTATCATTGGATCCAATCTTTTTGTTTGGCTTTGAGAGGGACACCATTACTGCGAGTTCCACAGAATCATGATATTGGTAATAAAAACTTCCAATAATTGACAGATTAAATATGTCATTTCTTTTTATACAGAGAAGGCTTTCATATGGCATAATAAGATAAATTACAATTACAACAGAAGATTAAGACGATAAAAAAAAAATAATGAGTTTGCATCCATGAACTAGTCCCAAGCTCACTCAATGGACGGATTCATTTCTTATTTCTTGAGGCCTAGAAAGAGAAGAACCAGGCCCAAGTAGTCATAGCGATAAAGACGCCTCACGAATTCCAACTTGTTGTCGTTCCACGGGGGGTATCTGAAGTCGAACTCCACCAAGTAGTTTCTTCTGAGCACTGCTTTCTTGTGGCTGAACACATCAAAGGAGTACTTGCCATGATACCGCCCAAAGCCACTCTGCCCAACTCCTCCAAATGGTAGAGTATCAATCAGGTACTGCAAACAAGAAGGAAAAAACAAAACAAACATTTGCATGGTTAAATTTTGATATGTTAAACTAGGGGAGTTAATAACTTTGTTTTTAAAGAAAATGTCAAGAAGTAATTGCTGCATTTCTTCATATTCTTTTCAGATGCTTACATTACCAATATATATACAAACAAACAACAACAAAGCCTTATCCCACTAGGTGGGGTCGGCTACATGGATCATACGACGTCATTCGTTGATCCATGTTCATGAGATTCGACAGGGTTTTACGTTGGCTGTCGGGACCTAACATAACCCTCCTCCTTTATTCAGACTTAGGACCGACTATAAACATAAGCGAAATTATATGTATAATATATATATATATATATATATAATATTTTCATCCTTATGCATGTAGAGTATGGCAATCATTAGCTATTCATTCCCTCTTAAGTCGATTCCAAATCGTGCATCTAAAAGAATTTATATTTTGTTCATTTATTATAATCTTACAATTTAAAACTATTGCCCATTTTTTTTAGACAGAGAAATTGTGTGGTGGATTATGGTTGATATGCAGATCAATAATACTCTTAAATTTTTTTTTTGAAATTCCTTATCAAGAACTACCATTCATTTATAAATCAATGATCGATGAGCCCGTTGACACCATTTTAGATCAACATATTCCTTAAACTTACTTTTTATACACTCATAAGCTTCTTATATTGGACAAACATGAATTATTTAATAGGATTTCTTGATAATTAAAGAATTTGATGGTATAACTGAAGAATAAATATTTTTAACATATGAAAACAATTATATAATATTAATTGTACTTAAGAGCACCATGTCAAAATAGTTGTCCACAGTTGAAGGAAAATAATAATAATAATTAAAACATTACCTGTACCAGGGTGTCATTAAAGGTAAGACTCCCTGATGATGTTTCCTCAATGATCCTTTTCTTGAATTTTTCCTGACAGGTGAAGGCGTAAATAACTAGCGGTTTTGGCCTGTTCCTTATGAATTTGATGCTGTCTTCTATCTCCTTCACCTACAGATCACCAAAATCCCTCACGTTAGAACGCATCCAACTTTAACTGGGGAAAGAAAAAAGTGCAGGCACCCTTCTGACCGTGATGACAGGGAGCAGGGGACCAAAGATTTCTTCCGTCATGACCTCTGCGTCCAGTGGGGGATTCAACAGTATCGTCGGCTCGATGCGCCTGCAGCCATTGCAGCGTTTCACCACTTGCTACAAGAAAATTTAAGACCCGTGAACCAGGAGAAGATTTGAGAAATTTACAGCTTCTCGGAATCCTGAGCACCGCCATGAACGACGGTAGCAGCAACAGATGGGTCGTTCAGCAAGCGGCAGAGCCTTCGGAATTGCTGATCGTTGACGATTCTCGAGATCTCTTCGCTCCTAACGAAGAACTTGCTGATCGTGGCCTTGAGCAGCTCGACCTGCAGCAGAGTATCCAAGTTGCAGCCAGTGAGAGACTCGAGTTCCGAGCTCACTATTTGCAGTATAAATCATGGAAGAAATTTTACCAGGGCAGGTGCAAACGTCTCTTCCACAATCACATAATCCACCCCTATGCAGGCTTGCCCGCAGCAGGCACCCCATTTCGCTGCAACTAGTCTTGCTGCAGCCACCTAAAATTCAAAGAAACAAGGATTGAAATTTTTTTTCCCTTGTAGTGAAGTGAAACTTGCTGTCGCAGTAGAACGCTAGGTGATTTGGTACCTCTCTGTCTCTCGAGCTCAACCGGGAGTCGAAGATGGCAGGGCACTTGCCACCTAACTCGAGAACGACCGGTGTGAGATGTTTCGCAGCAGCTGCCATTATGATGCGTCCAACTCGAGGGCTCCCTGCTCATAGGGTGTTCAGAACACAGATTAGATTGGTGAAAGAACACAGATTTGTTTTGGGGCGTTTTTTTCTTATTACTTCTGATCATTGCTGATCACAGCATAATCCCTGTTGCTATGTGTACCTGTGAAGAAGATCTTGTCCCATTTGTGCTCCAAGAGTTGCTGCCCGACCTGAGCGTCGCCTGTGACAACTTTGACGGCTTTGTTGTCCAAATACTTGGCCACGCTCGTCGCCAGGAATTTGCAAGACGCCGGGGAGAACTCCGAAGGCTTGAGGACGCAGGCATTGCCGGCGGCTATCGCTCCGATTAAAGGTTCCAAAGACAGCCCTACGAAAAATGAAGTCACAATTAAAACTTAAATGCAACAAAGAGAAATCGGATAAGATCTTGAGACATCCAACCCAAAAGACAAAGACATGCATCTAAATTTTTAGTCACATCAATCAAAGCCTAAAGTTCGAACATCAACTTCTGATAGAGCTGTGATTTGTGCTGACCTATGGGAAAATTCCAAGATGAGAATATAAGCACTACACCGAGTGGCTCCGGGACTATCTCGCCGCTAGAAGGAAACGCCGGCAACGGTAGATCAACCTGCAATTAGTGGGGGGGAAATACTATTCTAAAAATCTCATTCATGGCGAAACCATATCCACAGAAATATTATTAGTTAACGTGAGCTGATCACCTTCTCTGCAGCCATCCACTTCTTGAGATTTTGCAGAGCGAAGTTAGCAGACTTGATGACCACTCCCACCTGCACTAATTGACAGCAAAGTTAAGCGAAACTCCGAGCTAAACTTAAGTTACAGGGCACTTATGAAACTAATAATTTACTTCATCTCTGAAGGCTTCGACGTGGTGCTTGCCGAGGTCCTCCTTGAGGGCGTCGCAGGCCGCCTCCTCCTGCTCCTGTAGAATCTTTAGGATGCCCTTGAGCTGCGTCTGCCTCCATGCCAGACTCCTCGTCCTCCCATTCCCGTAAGACTCTCTGAGCTCGCTCAACACTCCTTCCCATTCCATCTCTCTCTCTCTCCAGCTACAGAGTGCAGCGCAGTGAGGAGAAAGAGGGGGAAAGAAGGCAACTAAATACCCTGCAATGTAGGCATTTGCCCGGCGGCTACATGCAATGCAAGTGAAACTGAAGGTGGCAGGGAAGGCGTGCGGACCCGCTGGTTGGTTGGTGGACTCTGTTCGCCTGCGACGCGGGTAGTTGGTCGCATTTACTCCTCCGAACGTTTGCCAAATTAAGTTGGTATTGAAATGTTAGGCCGTGAGCTCTGATCACTGGCACAGTGGTCGACAAGTTTGCCTTTTTTTGATGTTTTTACGGTCTCAATGTTTATAGTTAAATTTCACAATGCATGCTATTGATCACTTCACATATATGCATCTTGCAATCTCTCGTTGCAATGTGTCACGATTCAATGCTTCCTTGCTTGCTAGGCAGCTTGCATGGCATGGATCATGGATCTCTAGCTACTACCGATCGAGTGCTACTTATAATTTTGTTGTATTTGCACGTCCAATCCGCTAGAGAGCATTATCCAATAAAACGTACGTATTTAAAATTTTATGGTCCGAGGAGTGCACAATGCAACTCACGTTGTACACTGAACTGTATTCAATTAACTTGTTATAAAGTACTTCATTCAATAAAAAGTGTAGGCACGTCCATGGTGCCTTATAAATCGTGGTTCCTTTACCTAGCTAGCTTATAACATACATTCGTATTTAAAACATTGGTGCTAAATTTTAGGTCGTTTTAAGTTATTAGAGTGTAAGCGAGTGAAGTGATAATTAATTTATTTTCGTTTAAGCAAAGTCTTGATTTCGAATTTTTGTATATGCGAAATATTTTTGTTAAGAACTTGTCAAGTATGCCATCGGAGCGAAGGTATGCGATCAGGAGTGAATCTAACTAGAATAATTGAGGATCGATCGCGGGTCGACCTTCAACTTGTGGATAGTACATTTTTTAGCGCCGCGCGAGTTGAATCGTTGGCACCACTTCTCAAACAACGAGAATTAGATAAAAAAAAAGATGGCTAAATAATGTCTCAATTGTTAATAATGTTTTGAATTGTACATATATTTCTAAATTCTTCAAAGTAGAAGGTCAGGGGTGTAGTCTTATTATTATTCGAAATTAATTTATTATCTTATTATGAGATAGGTGTTTTAATTTTAAAAAATTAATATAGAGTCCTAATTATTTTTAAATTTTTATTTTTTATAAAATAATTTATAAAGGGAGTACTTACATAAATTTTCTGAGATCCAAACACAAAACACTCTAAATAATATTCATCTTTTAATTTCTATCTAATAAAATTTTACGTAGTTTTTAAAATTAAGCTTTTATGAATACGCTGATAATATATATATATATATATATATATATATATATATATATTTACAGCAGATAGAACATGAATTAATTCACGACCACCTGGCACACAGTCACAGTTTGTTTCTTTGTTTCTGCCGACAAATCATTCTGACTTCGATCAAGTTCCATGAACCGTCTTCGTTGTTCGACTTCGATCGATCTGAGGCGGGTCGAGCGACAGGATAAGAATATAGAACAAAAGGTGGCAGCACAGTTAATTCATTATTTATATAGTTCCATGCCATCAATTAATGCTTTGTTTTTTTTTGCCATTATGCTTCCATGCAATTTGACTCCAAAGTGGAGTTGAGCTTCTAATGGACAGTTGAATATTGCACTCCTTTTAAACTTGTTGATAGATTTGGCAATTTGCCCACTCCATCATTGGTACACTTCATATATATATATATATATATGAATACTCGTTTCAGTATATATAATAGGACTTCTAATTTTTAATTCTGTACAAAGTCGACAAAATAAATCATGTGATTCATCATAAATATAATGAAAATATAGTGCAATATTGTGTTTAAGTTAAGGTCATTTGACTTTCCTGATTATATTTTCTTGGGTAAGATTGAGATTATTTTTCTATGAAAAGATAACATGATATTATTTTTTGTACATACATTAGTCGATAATATACAGTATTTTAATATATAAAATATTTTTGACACTTCATATATATATAATCTTATTCATTAATCATTACAATATAATTAATTAAGGTGTAAAACTTATGTCTTAATATTGTTACTTATGAGTAGGTATATCCATGCGTTTAGAGTGTAAGCGGTTCAAGTACACCACTTTTTGTTGCAGAACTAATTCTACGGATATTAATAAATTGCTTTAATATCTATATATTATGGCGAAACTAAAGAAATATAAAAAAAAATCCTTAATGTTGCGTGCGTGAGAGAGAGAGAGTAAAAGTGTACAGCTGGCGTGAGACAGGGAAATTGATTGCCAACTCTGTTGGGAGGAGGATATTGGTGATTATCATATAGTTGCAACTTAAATGCCAATCCATTAATCATCACCTCCACATGGATGCAAAACCCTATTTTCAGGCTAAGATTCAGTGCCATAAATAATGTACCATTAATTCACAAAATTAATTTCTTTTTTAACGTATTATATATATATATATATATATATATAAGAAAAAAGAGCATGTGATAGTTCAACATCTCCAATTTTCATTTCAGCTTTTTAGTGCCATCTCAGTGTCGGAAATAATATGGTTTCGTTCTGAATGCCACGCATAATTACGATAATGAAAAATTATATAAAATTTAATGCCCCAAGGTCACAGTCTTTTGATTAGGGATGAGTAAAACCGGGTGAAAAAAAAACTAATTCCGATGGGTCCGGGACCATGACGTTGCAATCAAACTGAGACAAAAAAATAAATAATTCTTGATTTTTCGATGTGATCATAAAATATAAAATAAAAATTAATATTATTATATAAATATGATAACTATAAATTAAATTATATATATGATAATGATGTTAGGTAGTACGCAATCAAAAGTTGTACAACCAATATGTAACTAACAAATCAGGACCATTAGATCATGATTAGATGGTTAAGATTCAACCTCTATTGAATCTAATATTAAATTATTATATTTAGTTTCAACCATCTAATTATTATCTAACGGTTCAGATTCATTAGATGCATATTAGTTATACAACTTTTGATTGCATATTATTTAAACCCATATGATAATATAATATAATGTATATTTAAGATATATATCAAATAAAATATATATTTTTATTTAAAATATACATAAATATAATATTTAAAATAATTTAATACTAATATAATATATTTAACCGGGTCGAGACCGAATTCGAATTACAATAACACGGACTGATCCGGGCCCGATCCCAATCGGGTCTCAAGGAAATGAGATTCGGTCCCGACATGGTTACCCAATGGGTCGAAAAAAAAACTCAAAAAATTCGGGTTGGTTTGATGCACGGATGTGAAGCACACTAACACCATTGATGTCATGATCTATGATCAGCATTTCAGATGGACAACCTGGATTGAACATCTGCAAATTGAAAATCCTAACTTGTGCCAAGATCTCTCCACGACGTGTTCCTCTGACTTGAAAGTCTCAACCCTCGATCTCTTTGTTGAAGTCCACCATGTCGACATCGCCACTGGCTGCTGTCGGAAGGGATTTCGAGTTGATTGCAGAGTTCATCGTGTTTGATTTGCTAAGTTTGTAGCAGTAAGAATATCGATTTATCCGATTTATGTTCTTTAATATCTGTTAGAGAGTACTATAAATAGAAAGATTGAGTATGGTGTAATTGCGCCCCATATACTTGTAATGTTATCTACTTTTGAATAACCATATACTTGTAATGTTATCTACTTTTGAATAAAAATGTAGCGTCTGTCGGTGATCCATCAATGATCTCACAGACTTTTAACACTCTTTCCTGGTCGCCTCCTAAGAGTAAACTGTGAGATCAAACTTTTGTTTCAATCTAAATCTTTTTTTTATGATTGCCTGGTGTGAAAATTAAATAAGTATTGCATACCCAATTAATATTAAATAATTAAAAGGTTGTCTACGTCTCTTATTTCTTCCATCACTTGTATGCCAAATTTTGAATGGTTATGGTACAACATCAAAATGGAGTTGCCATGAGATCAAAGGCCATCTTCGCAGTCTACGCTATATAGTTCAATTGATAGAATTGATGATGGCATGATGTAAGAGGAGGGAAAACTAATCATTAGGAGGTGTTTGGTACGAGAATCCAATATTACTACATTAGGAACATAATTGGTGAGAATAAATTATTCTTGTCTTAATTAAGAACTTGGTGTTAAACTTTTTTCTTTTGTCGTTGCATATAAAGAATATAAAGCAATGATGATGTTTGACAAAAAAAATTATTTGTTATAGTATTTGATTGCTATCATTGAAATAAATCTTTACTCTTATCATTATTCTCATACCAACACACCCCTAGGAGATTATGAAATAATTGCAAATATATGAGATTATGCATATATATATATATATATATGAGGAAAATTAGGGTGAGATCTTGATCTCACCCTGAAATCAGTCCATCTCGGCTGTCGAACTGGT
Source organism: Pontederia crassipes (assembly GCA_030549335.1). Lineage (NCBI taxonomy): Eukaryota > Viridiplantae > Streptophyta > Magnoliopsida > Commelinales > Pontederiaceae > Pontederia > Pontederia crassipes. Next base: position 62,051,899 of record CM060196.1, on the reverse strand, counting down.
TGAGGGCGCACATCTACGCTCCGGAATCACTTAGTGCTTGAACCGGTCTCCAGGGGTGAAAAAAAACACTCAAACCGGCTGCTCCCGACCTATATGCACTTGATGCCCAAAAAATAAACTCAAACCGTCCCGTCCCTCTGCCCTAACTTCCAACATTACGCTTGCCCTAGATCGCGATCTCCAGAACGAGTTCGCCGGAGAAGCTCTCCCGTGCGATCGTTCTTCCTCTTCTTCCGCTCGACTTCCTTGTGATTTGATTCACCCTCTCTCGATCATGAGCTGATTCGACGGAGAAGCCCGCCCGTGTGATCGCTCGACTTCCCTACGACCAGATCACTCTCGAACAAATGATGCCAAGCGAAAGAAAAGGTCTCCCTCCACCTCTCCCTCTCTCTATCAAGATTTAGGTGCAGGATTACCCAAACGCTTGGCAAAAGGTTCGTGTTGTAACTTGTGTTTTATTCATACTTTATGGTGAAATTTGGTTATTTTGTTTGATTATTTGGTTTGGGCGTTCTTCTTTTTATTGACCAAGGTGCACGAATTCGAGGCGAAAGTTCGATCTCGATCGTGAGTGCTAGGCTAGAGGTAAGATCCTATCTTTTTTTGTCTATGTTGTTCCGCTCTTTCTCCATTTCATCCAAGCATAGTTGTCTTTGACGGTGCGCATTCTACCTAGGTCACAAACTCATGGAAGATGGTCGTGAAATGAAAGGTCAGATAAAGCTAAATCATATCATAGTGTCATATGCATCTTCTAGTTTCTGCCGTAGTGCTTTTTGCCATATCAATTTGGTACTGCCATATTGTCATATCAAATGCTTATTGTCGAAATTGCATTCTAATACTAATGATGGAGCTGTGGTGGTATTGTCTTCCATATGCTTATGTCATATGGTGATTCATAGTTTTGTAATGACCTATGCCATATTATCTTCCATATGCTTATTCTACTTTCTGTGATAGTACTTTTTGCCAATAATGAAGATGTGGTGATATTTCTTATGTTTAGGTAAGATGAAATTCACTATAAAATGCTACTGTAAAGATGAAGCCATCATTAGGACATCATGGACTCAAGGTGGTAGATTTTATAGTTGTCAAAATTATGAAGTAAGAATTACATTTTTATTTTTTAAAGTGTCCTTAATGGTTATTTTGATTTCACTTACTATTGCTAATATGTTAAATTTGTCTTCATTTTTTATAGGAAAATAGATCTTGTGGATACTTTCAATGGTTGGATTCTGACATTGAGCCTCAATGCATGATTCTTATTAATGGTTTATTACAGAAGATTAAGCTATCGGACTCCGAACGTGAAAGTGAAAGGAAAGAGGAGAATAGATGGAGAAAACCCTAGCTTTTAACCCTCAGCCACTGGGAGAGTAGTTCTTCCTTCTCCGGGGAAGTCTTCTCTCCTCTCCTCACTTCTTCCTACCTCCCCGACCCAAAACCTCCTCCTCTCTAAACCTCTCTTAACCTGCCTCCCTTTCCAAAACCCCAAATCCTTTTTCTCGCTCTTTGACTTGATGGATCAGTAGGGCTCCAAAACCTCATGGTCGGATATCGTGAAGGGTCGTCGTTCGGTGCCGAAAATATCTCCACGACAGTGGCGGACCCTCCATGCCACGATTACTGAGACTATCTCAATCCCATTGGAGAAGGTGGAGCATCGTATGCATGAGGTCTCTAGCAGCCTGGTCGGCCATTTTCTCGGCGGTGAGCAAGACCTTGCTGACCTCCGCACAGATCTCCTGACCCTCTGGCACCTCCGGGACAATGTTAACATCACGGATCTAGGTAACTCTTTTTTGCTCTACACATTTACTAACTTGGAAGATCGTCTGCAGGTGTTGACAATGTCGCCGACAACTTTTCGCGGTCATCTGCTCTCGGTACGGCAGCTGAAGCCCTTCTCTCGACCGAGCGTCGAGCGGTCGGCTGCGCTACCTGTGTGGATCCTACTACCAGAGCTGGCGTATGAACTCGCAAATCAGGCCTCTGTTCGACGTATCGCGTCGTGCATTGGGACCCCCCTCATGATTGATTTGATCCGTCCCAGGGCCGCCGTCGCTCGGGTCTGTGTGGAGCTGGATCCGGCGTAGCCTGTCAAGCAGGGGCTATGGGTCAGCCTCCCTGGCGGCTCCCAGTATTTCCAGCGTGTTCTATACGAGAATCTGCCACTCTTTTGTTACCTCTGCGGAGTGCTGAGACATCATATGGATGCTTGCACCTCCGTCCCTCCTGCGGCGGTTTCTGGCGATTCTTTGGAGGAGGGGAAGAGTGTACTGCTCTACGGGCCGTGGATGTAGCGTCGTCGCCCTGCTCCGCGAGGACATGCTTCTCGCCCCCTACCTCGCCGTGCTGGCGCAACTCCGATGGTGGAACCGGCGGACTCGGCCTGTGCGTCGGCTACTACGACGGCCCTGCCGGTCCAGGCCGATGAGAGCTCACTCCTGGCGGCGAACCCTTTCCTGGCCCTCGCATCGGTCGAAACCCTAATCCAATCTCAGTCGTGCGATGAACCTCATGACTCTCGGATGACGCCACGTGGCGAGCGAGACAGTATCAACGGTAACGATAAATCGATTATTTTAAATGGTCCAGATCTAACTCGTTCTTCTATGCAGGACCATCGTCCGCCACGTGTGCCGTCAAAGCCCACAAATAACCCTTCTGGATCCCCCTCGCCCTCCACCTCGATTTCTCCAGATACGACTTCAGATGGCCCGGTGAACCACGGTGATCTGGTGGCTAAGGTCACTCGACGGATGCAGGCTGTCACCGAGGAGCTGGTTGCCACCTCGCTGTCGGATGGCGAGTTGACGGACTTGGATCTGGGTTCGTCTGTGGCCGAGGGTGTTACCAGCGCCCGGCGGCACCGCCCTTCGCTCATCCCTGCTCCTACCCTTAAGCGCAAGGAGAAAAAATCAGCAAATCCGAAAGGTAAAAAATAGTTGATTACTCATAAATCTAACACTAATGTTTTGGTGCAGGAAAAAGTCGAGACGATCTCCGGTGTTGACCTTCCACCCCTTGACCTAAGCACATGAAGCTCGTCACTTGGAACTGCCAAGGGCCTTCCGGAGTCGTATTCGTGACCGCCTCTCCGACATCATCAAAAGCCACCAACTAGATTTTCTTATTCTTCTTGAATCTCATACTTGTCCTCGGCGCTCTCTTACTGTCATTCGTAGACTCGGCTCTTCTTGGCACGGCTCCTTCCAGCCTGGCTCCGGACATGCAGGCAGTATCATCCTCGCCTGGCGGGGGGATGATTCATCTATCACGGTGGTCGGTCAGGATGCCCAGTCTCTTCATGCGGTAGTGATGCGTAAAATGATGTAGCAAAATAAAATTGCTAGCAAGTGCATTAGTCGCTCAAGTAATATAGTAAAAAGGAGTAAGAGTGTCGAACCCACGAGGAATATTATTAATTCAATATCTGAATTTATAAATTAATAAGATAGAAGAAAAACATGAAATTTTGGAAAAAAGGTTTTATAAAATAAAATAAGGAAAATCAGATAAAGATAAGATAATGGTGTTGAAGTTAGGCCTTAGGATGAAAATAGATTAGGATAAATATTTGAATCATAAAAGATAAATTTAATCTTTAAAGACGGATTAGAGTCTCCCTAAAGTAATCTAACATGAATATCTTGTGGTCTCCACGACTGACATCTCTTAATCTAATCATATAGAACTATCTTAATTTAATAAGAATTGAAGTCTCCATGATTGGTATCCTCAAAATCATATTAAAATTAAGATGCATTAAATTAGATTCCCTAGACTATTAATCACTCCATAAACTTGTATAGATTAATAGACCACACAAATTTGATTTTTCATAAACTAGTTATAAAATTTATGTCAATTATTAATTTCAGATAAAATTAATTAAAATTAGTATCATGAATTCTAAAATTAAACACTCTACAAACTGGTATAGCCTAATTCAGAAATCCAATTAACTAGCATAAAAGCATTAAGCACAATTAATAATTGATTAGAAAAAATTAAAACAAATAAAATAGGATTCAAATATTTCCCTTCAATTAATAATCTCCTAAAATAATAATCCTGAAAACATGAAGTTCATCCTAAAAATTCTGGAGAGATAATAATAAAATAACAATAATAATTGGAAGAATTACACCCAAAATAGGAGTAGAGCTCTCGAATTGGGCAGACAGTCGGGCAGCCTCTCGGACTTGATCAGGGTCGCGATCAACCTCCAGTCGTCCTCTCTTCTTCTGGTCGTAGCCTGCAGAGCTCATGACTCGCCGTGGAAGAAACCTGAACTTTAGAGCACACCTTTTGAACGACGGATTCTTCACGTATTTATAGGTGCGGACGACCTTCAATTTGATCCCGGCCGTAACATCGTGTGATCGACTTTAATTTCGCGAGATAAACTCAAGTGGCTTACAACTCTATCCAATTTGACGATAAAAGTTTCACGGTCGATAAACTCTATCCACTTCATTTTGCACATAATGATATCCTCTGTAAATCTCGGCCACAAAATCTAATTTGCACCCAATGATTGAAGTTATCGGCCGCAAAGCTAAAATTGGTTAAGGATAGGATAGGATTTTGCGGTCGATAAACTTAATGGATATGGAGTTATCGGCCGATATGCTGCTTTGTATTGGCCGATGCGTTGGAGTTCTCGGGCGATAAGCTAGAGTTCCCGGGCGATAAGATAGAGTTGGATTTATCGGGCGATAATAGCTTCGTATCAGTCGATAAACTTTATATTCCTTCCGAATCTCGGCCACAAAGTCGTTTGCGCCCACAAATCTCGGCCGATAAAAATAGATCTTTGATTTATCAGCCGATATGATCTTTGGAGTTGGAATTCTCGGTCGCTACGTCCATTCTTCCTGCAAAACAATTATCAAAATTTCATTAATCCATCCATAATTAAAATATTCAGAGAATTAATAATTAAAATCGATAAATATGGAATTATGACTAAAAATAATATAAAACGATGCATGCTATGATTAAATTATAGAAAAATTAATTAAAATAATAAACTTAAATATGTTGTATTTTGCATGCATCAAACTCCCCCAAGCTTAAAGTCTTGCTTGTCCTCAAGCAAAAATTCAAAGCAAGGCTCAAGAAAGTTCCATCATAGTCTCTACATTGTCAACTGACTAATTTTCTCACATAATTCTTCTGCACATCTACTACTCAGCATCTTATCATTTTCCATGTACTTAGCTTAATAGAGGTTTTGAATGTTACACAAATTTAAACAATATCAAATTCAGCTTTGTAGAAAAAATAAATTGTCTATCAAATAATAGCATTAATATTGAACACATAAGTACTAATTGAGCTTAAAACTATTTTCTTTTTCTTTCTTTTTTTCTTTTATTTTCAATCATTTTAAAAGTTTTAATCTTCAAGCAGGATTGCACAAGGAAGTCCATGTAGCGGGCTTTGAACTTATGACTCCCAGACCAGATGGCCTTAGGGCACCAGGTGATAAAGCACCCTTCAAGTTTACTTGCCCGAACAACCAAGGTTCTGAATGAAGAGTTCAAACTTAACCATGATTCAGTACTCTTGTGCTTCTCCATATTCCACAAGATGGTCCATGTAGCAGGCTTTCGATCGACAGATCCCAGAGCAGTTGCCCTTAGGTCGCTAGGTATGAACCTCTACGGATCTAATTACCCGAACACACCTTGGTTCCGGATAACACTTTTGTACCTACACATAACTTTATTCTTTTTTTCACTATTTTTTGTTCACTACTTTTTTACATTTATATATATATATTTTAAGCTCAATGAGTACTTAATATGGTCAATAAAAAGGCTACTACTATCAAGACTTAAAAAAAATAAAAAGGCCTGAATATGATTTTGTCGTCTAGTCACTCATAATTCTACTTAGCATAGGCACATAGTCCATAAGTTTGATACTAAAATAGCAAGTGATAAGAAAGAAAAGCATTCAAATTTCATTAGCTAACGACATGTCTTCGAAATTTTACTTAAAGATAATTAAAACAATAAGACGAAAGTTAGTAAGATGGTAGCAAAAATAAATGCATACAATGGTATTTTTGGGAAATTTTTCAAATTTTCAATTTTTTTTAGAAATACATGCAAACATAAGCAAATAAAAATAGAAATAAAAATAAGGGAAAATGCAATGCATGAAATGCAAACTCTCCCAAGCTTGAACTAGACAATGTCCTCAGTGTTAAACCAACAAGGGAAAGTGATGCATACTCAATAAAAAAGAAAAATAAAGAAATGAAAATAAAGAAAAGGGAAAAGACACAACCAGATTTACTGTCTGTGAGGTGGCATGGTGGATGGTAGCTGAGATGTCCTTGGCGCATATGATACTCATGGATGCGCCTCGTCATGCGAACATGTTGATTCTGAAGGGATACGAAGTGACCCTGACGATCATCCATATTGCTAAAGTCAGCTCAAATGTTGGTCAACTCCTGAGCCTGTCGATGTTGCTCTTCTTGAATAGCGTGCAGCTCTCCTGCTTGACGAAGTTGCTCTTCCTAAAAAGCATGGAACTCCCCTGCCTAACGAAGTTGCTCATCATACATGGATTCCCATAAGTTTTGCATGGACACATAGTCAGGTTGAGGTGGTGGAGGTGGATAGTAAGTCTGCTCTGGGGCTGAAATAAAAGTGGGCTTCGGTGCTATATAGTGATTCTGTCCAGTTCTTGTAAAGGGCAGATACTTCTATCGGATCACGTTCCTCATAAGGAGTGGCCGGTATAAATGAAAAATCAAGAGAGCTCTCATGTGCAGGATATGGAATCGACGAAGGCACTGGCATATAAGGTGAATGGACTGATGTGGCATATTGGGAAGCTGCCGGTGATGCAGCCTGGAATTCCTGAGGCTGCTGAAAGTAGTGTTGAGTTGCCGCATAATCAATAGAATCAAACCAAGGGAAGGTTTGATCTTAGTGTTGCTGTCCGACAGAGTTAGATTACTGGAGATATGGCCTGCCTAAAAAGTAACCAATTATCATGATTAATTGGTGTAAAAGCATTTCGATCACTACAAGACACCTCCAAATCACTCTTAAAAATAAAAACTTTAACCCCTGCATTGTTGATCTTGATGAGGCCCATGGCCAGAATGGTTCGTCGATTGAGGTGGGCAATTCCCGGAACAGCTTCAAGATCATCCAGGTCCAGTATGAAATGTTGAGCTATTGGCGTGATAAGGGCGCCCATACTGATGCTACCGCTCTGAAGAGTAGTACGGCGTTGAAGACGGTGAATGAGGAAGGCGCCAACATTGACCTGTGTCCTATGGAGCATGCTGTGGATCAAGAATAATTCCCTCTCTGAGACGGCTCCATCACTATCACTTCGTCCACTAAGGGTGTTATTGAGCATGGACAAAGCGCAGGACAGGATTTTGGATTGTACTTTCTTTGACTGTACTCCAGACCAATCGATCTTCTTCGGTTATCTATTTCCAAAAAATTTCAGCATGAAAGTCAGTAGGAACAGAACGAGCCCATAGTTGGGAAATCCATAAATATTATTAAAATCTTCTAAAGTTAATGTGAAGGGTCTCCCGTATAACTGAAATGAAATGCGGGGTTGATCATACTGTCTACCATCCAAATTGAAGACCTCGAGAGATGATAAGAATTCCTTAGTAAGGACTTCATAAGTCAGCCACCACTGTTGAACAAAATATGAAATTCCAATATGAGAAAATAATAAATGAATATTTGCAAATAAATTGTACTCCCTCAGTATCTCAATGTTTGGAAATTTGGTGGCATTGACTCGTACAGCGGTCATTCTTTTCAAACGATCTTGGTAAGCAGGCTTGGTCCAATAATAATCTCCCGGATATGAGATTAACTGTGAAGATTGCGGTGCGGGCTGGGCGTCCGGATGTCGTCGATCGCGACGCCCCCTCCATATATTAGCAAAATGCCTCATCTAAAAAAAATAAATTTGCCCAAAGTAGAAAGTTGGCTCTCGGCCTTGGTGAAATCGTCGGCCGTCAAACGTCTCGACCGATATGGGAGTTCTCGGCGAGTATGTCGGTGAAGATATTGGCCATTGAAGGAGGTTCTCGGCCGATTTTGGAGTTTTCGGCCGCAATTGACGGAGAGAGGGTTTGGCGGTGAAGTTGCGGACGGTATAGAACTGTCGATGAAGATCTCGTCCGAGATTAAAGTTGTTGTAGTGGCTTCTTGGCCACAAATGGTGTCAGTGGAGAAGAGGGGGCTTGGCGGTCGGAATCGTACAGAGGGAACGTTGCGGCCACAAAGTTGATGGTGAAAGCTTCGGCCACGTACACGCCGGTGATGAGTATCGGCCGAGATTGGAGTGCTTCTGGTGTATCTCGACCGTAATAAGGAATGGAGCTTGGGTTGATATGAAGATGTCCACCTCGTTTCCGACCTGCAAAGGAAAAGAAAAGTAAGTATTTATAGATGAAGGAGTGCAGTTCGATGTCGATTGAAACCCGGGCGCAAACAATATGCACCAGCTGAAATGTCACATCGGGTTTCGAAATTATTTTCTTTTCTTTTCTTTTGCGCCCGTAAGGTCATGTCTTGTCGGATTTCGGGTTCCGAATTTTTTTTTCACTTTGCGCCCGTGATTCCCTAGTGTTAGAGATTTCGAAACCTTTTTTTTCTCTTTTTACGCGCGTTCGTGGATGCATGTCTTTGCTTCATTGAAAATGCCCAATTTCTCTCCTCGCACAAATTACATATTAATTAAATTAGAAGACTCCATCTAAAATAAAAATAAAATGCCTAATTAAAATAAAATAAAACTATCACCCAAACTAATTCTATCTAACTAGAATATTAATTAACAACTAATTAGACTAATCCAAAGAAAAGAAAAAAAATAAAAAGGATAGAAATAGTTCTGATTTATAGTCGTCAGCTTGACTTAATCCTGATGAAGATCAAGGCCTATTCTGCTCTTCTCCCCTTGGATTTTTCTCTGTGTGGCTTGGGAGAGAGCCCGGTGTACGTCCAGTCAGTTGTGCCGCCATCTGGCCCAATTGTCTTTTCAAATTTTGAATTGATGCATCCTGACTCATGGCTCTAGATTTCATATTCTTTTGCAACGCTTACATGGTGTCTATGATCTGTGCCATCATCTCCTGCATGTGATTTGATGATTGATATTGGGGAGCATCAGGTTGCCTTTTCAGTATATAATCTTTTGATTGACCAGAAGGTTGGCCTTGATTCTGATTATGGGCAAACTTCGGATTGTGTCTCCAACCATAATCGTTGCTCCTAAAAAATGGGTTGGAAATAAAGTTAGCATTTTCAATTTGATTTGAATCTGAAGTGTTACATGTAGGGCTATAATTGCTTAAATTTCCTATTAAAGATTGTATTCCTTGCGCAGCATGTACATCCTGTGTTCGGCGAGATGGTCTCCTTTCTTGGCTTAACTTGAGGGCTACAACTTCAATAACATCCTGTATCTCACTAGGACGTTTAGATCCCAGCACTGTCCCTCATTGGTCGAGCTTATCTTGTTCTACAGCTCGCAATCGATGGTAAAAATCTTCCATCACTTACCACTTTGGAATTCTATTGTCAGGAACTCTAGCTAACAGTTCCTTATATCATTCCCAGGCCTCATATAATGTCTCATTGTCATCTTGAACAAATGCTCTTAACTCTTTTCGATATTTTTTTGCTTTTTGTGATGGGCAATATTGATGCGTTTAGTTTGTAACAATAAAATTTGCTAGCAAGTGCACTAGTCGTTTAAGTAATATAGTAAATAGGAGTAAGATTGTCGAACCCATGAGGAATATTATTAATTCAATATCTGAATTTATAAATTAATAAGAGAGAAAAAAATATGGATTTTGAAAATGAGTTTTAAAAGATAAAGAAAATAAGATAAAGATAAGATAGTGAAGTTAGGCCTTAGGATGAAAATAGATCATGATAAATATTTGAACCATAAAAGATAATTTTAATCTTTAAAGATGGATTAGAGTCTCCCTAAAGTAATCTAACATGATTAACTTGTGGTCTCCACGACTGGCATCCCTCAATTTAATCATATAGAATTATCTTAATTTAATAAGAATTGAAGTCTCCACGACTGGTACCCCAAAATCATATTAAAATTAAGATGCATTACATTGGATTCTCTAGACTATTAATCAATCCACAAACTGGTATAGATTAATAGACCACACAAACTTGATTCTCCACACACTAGTTATCAAATTTATGTCAATTATTAATTCCAAATAAAATCAATTATAATTAGTATAATGAATTCTAAAATTAAACACTCCACAAACTGGTATAGCCTAATTCAGAAATTTAATTAACTAATATAAAAGCATTAAGCACAATTAATAATTGATCAGAAAAGATTAAAATAAATAAAGTAGGGTCCAAACATTTCTCTTCAATTAATAATCTCCTAAAATAATAATCCTAAAAACATGGAGTTCATCCTAGAAATTCTGGAGAGATAATAAAATACAAACAATAAAAATTGAAAGAATTACACCTAAAATAGAAGTAGAGCTCTCGAATTGGGCAGACAATCGGGCAGCCTCTCGGATTTGATCAGGGTCGCGATCAACCTCCAACCGTCGCACATCTCTCCTCTTGGTCGTAGCCTGCAGAGCTCACGACTCGCCGTGGAAGAAAACCTGAACTTCAGAGCACACCTTGGGACGATGGTTTCCTCATGTATTTATAGGGTGCGAATGGCCTTCAATTTGATCTCGGCTGTAACATCGTACGGTTGACTTTAAAATTATAAGATAAACTCGACCGATAAATCCTTTTTATCATTACGCCTAAAGATAAATCTTTCTTATCTTTACCCCCTCTGAATCTCAGCCAAAACAACATTCTTTTATCTTTACTCCCTTCGAATCTCGGTCGTAACAAAGAATTAAATTTTGTTACGTCCAAAAGATAAAATCATTTAATTATTACTCCTTTTGAATCTCGGTCAAAACGTCTTCATCTTCATGCCATTACGCCCAAAAGATAAAATTCCATTTATCTTTACCCCATTTGAATCTCAGCCGTAACAAAGAAGATTCCTTATTATTACCCCTTGGAAATCTCGGTCGTAAGGAACTTTTTTTTTTGAATTTCGGCCGTGTTTTGAATTTTCCTGCAAAATAATTATTCAAATTTAATTAATCCATCCACAATTAAAATATTCAAAGAATTAATAATTAAAATTAATAAATTCAAAATTTGATTAAAAGTGACTAAAAATGATGCATGTCATGAACAAATTACAGAAAAATTAACTAAAATAATAATCTAAAATATGTTATATTTTGCATGCATCAAACTCCCTCAAGCTTAAAGTCTTGCTTGTCCTCAAGCAAAAATTCAAAGCAAGGCTCAAGAAAGTTCCATCATAACCGCCACATTGTCAACTGATTAATTTTCTCACACAATTCTTCTGCACACCTACTATTCAGCATCTTATCATTTTCCATGCACTTAGCTTCATAGAGCTTCTGAATGCTACACAAATTTAAATAATCTCAAATTCAGCCTTATAGAAAAATAAATTGTCTGTCAAATAATAGTATTAATATTGAACACATAAGTACTAATTGAGCTTAAAACTTTTCCTTTTTCTTCTTTTTCTTAACTTTATTTTTAATCATTTTAAAAGTTCTAATCTTCAAGCAGGATTGCACAAGGAAGTCCATGTAGTGGGCTTTGGACTGATGACTCCCAGACCAGATGGCCTTAGGGCAACAGGTGATAAGGCACCCCTCGAGTTTACTTGCCCGAACAACCAAGGTTTTGAATGAAGAGTTCGAACTTAGCCATGGTTCAGTACTCCTGTGCTTCTCCATATTCCACAAGATGGTCCATGTAGCAGGTTTTCGATCGACGGGTCCCAGAGCAGTTGCCCTTAGGTCGCCAGGCATGAACCCCTACGGATCTAATTACCCGAACACATCTTGGTTCCGGATAACACTTTTGTACCTACACATAACTTTATTCATCATATTTTTTTTTGGGGGTTTAACTAACCCTTCTTTTTTATTCACTTTCAATTATAAGCTCAAAAAGTACTTGATATGATCAATAAGAAGACTACTACTATCAAGACTTAAAAGAAATTAATAAAAAGGCATGAATATGATTTTGTCGTCTAGTCATTCATAATTCTATTTAGCATGAGCACACAGTCTATAAGTTTGATACTAAAATAACAAGTGATAAGAAAGAAAAGTATTCAAATTTCATCAATTAACGACATATCTTTGAACTTCTACTAAAAGATAATTAAAACAATAAGATAAAAGTTAGTAAGATGGTAGCAAAATTAAATGCATGCAATGATATTTTTTTTAGAAAATTTTTAAATTTTTAAATTTTTTGGATTTTTTTATAAATAGATGCAAACATAAGCAAATAAAAAGAAACATGCAATGCATGAAATGCAAACTCCCCCAAGCTTGAACTAGACACTGTCATCAGTGTTAGGCCAACAAGGAAAAGTGAAACATACTCAATAAAACGGAAAATTAAAGAAACAAAAATAAAGAAAAGGGAAAAGACACAATCGGATTTACTGTCTGCGGGGTGGCGATGTTGGATGGTAGCCGAGATTTCCTTGGGGCATATTATACTCATGGATGCGCCTCGTCATGCGTGCATGCTAATTCTGAAGGGATTCGAAGCGACCCTGACGATCATCCATATTTCTAAAATCGGCTCGGATGTTGGTCAACTCTTGGGCCTGTCTAAGTTGCTCTTCCTGAATAGCATGCAACTGCCCTGACTAACGAAGTTGCTCTTCTTGAAAAGTGTGAAACTCTCCTGCTTGACGAAGTTGTTTATCATACATTGATTCCCATAAGTTTTGCATTGAAGCATAGTCAGGCTGAGGTGGCGGAGGTGGATAGTAAGTCTGCTCTGGGGCTGAAGTAAAAGTGGGCTCCGGTGCTATATAGCGATTCTGCACAGGTTCTTGTAAAGGGCCAGATACTTCCATCGAGTCGCGTTCCTCATAAGGAGTAGAAGGTATGAACGAGGAATCAGAAGAGCTCTCTTGTGCTAGAGATGGAATCGGAGAAGGCACTGGCATATAAGGTGAATGGACAGATGTGGCATATTGGGAAGCTGCCGGTGATGCAGCCTGGAATCCTTGTGGCTGTTGAAGGTAGGGTTGGGCTGCCGCATAATTAGTAGAATCAAACCAGGAGAAAGGTTCATCCTGGTGTAGCTGTCCGACAAAGGTAGATGGTCCTGCAGGTGGGATTACTGGAGCTATGACTTGCCTAAAAAGGAGCCAATTATTTGGATTAATCGGCGTGAAAGCATCTCGATCTGAGCAGGGCACCTCTTGATGGTGGCCTTTAAAAATAAAAACTTTGATCCTGAGTTGTTGGTCTTCACGAGACCCATAGCCTGAATGGTCCTACGAGTGAGGTGAGTATTTCCGGGCACAACTTCAAGATCATCCAAGTCTAGTTATAGGTGCTGAGCAATAGGTGTAAGAAGGGCGTCCATATTAATGCTACCGCCACGATGAGTAGTGCGGCGCTGAAATCGACGAATGAGGAAGGCACCCACATTAACAGGAGTTCTGTGAAGCATGCTGTTGATGAGATATAACTCTCCCTCTGAGACGGCACCATCATTATCACTGCGCCCACTTATGGTATTGCTTAGCATGCGATGGACGTAGCGCAGAACATAATTCTGAATTGAGCTATCTTTAGCAGTGTTCCAAACCAATCGGTCTTCTTCTGTTATCTGTTTCCAAAAAGTTTCAACATCAAAGTCAGCAGGTACATAAAGAGATCCATGGTTGGGAAATCCATAGATATTATTAATCTCTCCTAAAGTGAGAGTAAATGGTCGCCCATAAAGTTGGAATGAAATGCGGGGCTGATCATAGTTCCTGCCATCTAAATTAAAGACTTCCAGGGATGAGAGAAATTTCATAATTAGTACTTCATAAGTTGGCCACCAAGAATGCACAAAGTCAGATAGTCCAATTTGAGAAAATAATAGATGAGTATCTGCAAGTAAATTATACTCCCTCAGCAATTCAGTATCTGAAAATCTGGTGGCATGAATTCGAATCTCACACATCCGTTCATATCGAGCTTGATACTCCGGCTTAGTCCAATAATAATCTCCGGGGTAGGAGATTAATAGTGCGGGCTGTGAAGCCGGTTGAGCATTCGGATGTCGTCGTTCGTGACGTCCCCTCCATATATTAGCAAATCGCCTCATCTTGATGTGGACAAAAATCAACAAAGAAAAGGTGCTGGCTTGGTGGAAGCTCGGCCGTAGTATGTGTTGAAGAGTTGATTGTTGATGAAGTACTTCGACCGTAATTGATGAAGCTCGATCGTAAGAAGTAGAGGGCACTTTGGCTTCTCGTTCGTCTGTAAATCGATGAAGAACCTCGGCCGTAAGAAGTAAAGCTCGGCCGAAGATTGGAGTTTGGCCGTAAGAGAGCGGCGGTGCGCGGTGGCTTCGGCCGTAAAGAAGATGGTAGGTGCGCGGTGGAAGACCGTATCGCACCCGGGGTGTAATGGGTCATCTCCGGTCCGCGTTATGGAAGATCGGCCGTAAAGAATAGGGGCTCCGGAGACTTCGGTCGTAGAGGCTTGGCCGTAATGCACAGAGGGCGGCGCGCGATGTTGAGGCTCGGTCATAACGAAGAAAGGGCGTAAGGATAGCGCTGGAACTTCGGCCGTAAGGAGTTGGAGACGTGGCACTTTGGGCGTAAGGGAGCAGCGGTGATGGCGTTGAGACTTCGGCCGTCCATGTGACAGCTCGACCGTAATGCAAGGGTGGCAGGGTGTAATAGCCTCGTCTCGTATTTTCTTCGGTCAGGTGGCGGCCGGTGTGGCATCTCGGCCGTAACGGAAATGGTGCTGGTAGCAGGGCGTAACGAGGAACCAGCAGTTCGTCTTGTCATGTCCGAGCTTCGGTCGTAAAGAGAACAGGTGGCAGGGCGTAATCAGTTTTTTTTTGGCCCGTGATATGTCTCGTCTTGTCGCGTGGAGGGAATCAATTCTTGGAGTTTACGCCCATGAGTTTACCTCCGAAGTCCTTTCCTTACACACATTAAATATTAATTAAATTAAATGACTCCATAATAAAATAAATGTCTAATTAAAATTAAAACTAAAACTATCACCGAAACTAAGATATTAATTAACAACTAATTAGACTAATCTAAAAAATTATAAATAAATAAATAAATAAAAAGATAGAAATAGTTCTGATTTATAGTCGTCAGCTTGACTTAGTTCTGATGAAAATTTCACACATCATAGAGAGTGATCATAGAAAGGTTATGATAATAAGTGCCACCATGATAAAGTTTCAATCTATGTCCATTCACTTTGAGTCTTTGTTTTTTGTCTAATGATTCAATCTCAAAAGTTCCATAGGGTGAACAATTAATTATAACATAAGGTCCGGTCCATCTTGATTTAAGTTTTTCAGGAAATAATCTGAGTTTACTATTATAAAGAAGTACTTGTTGACCAGGTAAAAATTTTTTATGTTTAATGTGCATGTCATGTAAATTTTTTGTGTGTTCTTTATATAGCTTGCTGTTTTCGTATGCATAGTGTCTAAATTCATCAAGCTCATTTAATTGTAATAACCTTTTAGATTGTGATGATTTTAGATTCATATTTAAAAATTTTGTTGCCCAATAAGCCTTGTGTTCTAGTTCCACAGGAAGGTGACATGCTTTTCCAAAAACTAATTTATAAGAAGTACCTATGGGTGTTTTAAAAGCAGTCCTATATGCCCAGAGTGCATCATCTAATTTTAAAGACCAATCCTTTCTAGATGAATTTACAATTTTCTCTAGAATCCTTTTTATCTCTCTATTAGAAATTTCCACTTGTCCACAAGATTGGGCATGATATGGTGTACTAAAAAAATATTTGACTCCAAATCTATTAAGAAGAGTTGACATTATTTTATTACAGAAATGTGTTCCATTGTCATTTATGATAGTCCTAGGTGTTCCAAATCGAGTAAAAATATTTTTTCTTAGAAAGTTGGCAACTACCTTGGCCTCATTTGTTGGTGTGGCTACAACTTCTACCCATTTGGAAACATAATCAACCGCCACTAAGATGTATTGGTTGTTAAAGGATTTAGGGAATGATCCCATAAAGTCAATGTCCCAAACATCAAAAATATCACACTGTAAAATATTTGTGAGAGGCATTTCATCTCGACGAGAAATATTACCTGTCCTTTGGCATTTGTCACAATACTTGCAGTAGTTTCTTGCATCTCTGTAAATGGTTGGCCAATATAGTCCACATTCAAGTACCTTAGCCGCTGTTCGATTGGGTCCAAAGTGACCTCCAGCTTGTCCATCGTGGCAATGACTTAGGATATTATCAATCTCATCTTCGTGAACACATCTTCGAATTACTTGATCTGCACATAATCGAAAAAGGTAAGGATCTTCCCAGTGATAATTCTTGACATCAGATAAGAATTTCCTTTTTTGATGAGTGGTCATGCCCTTTGGAATGTAATGTCCTGCAAGGTAATTAGCAAAATCAGCGAACCATGGTGTATTGTCAGAAATTTGAAAAATTGTAGAGATAGAAAAAAGTTTCTTGTCTGGAAATTCTTTAAGTATGTCTGTGACTTCTCTTGGAGATGGCTCCAAACAAGATAGGTGATCAGCTAATAAGTTGTCAGTTCCTTTTTTGTCTTTTACTTCTTCATCGAACTGTTGCAAAAGTAGTATCCATCGGATTAGTCTAGGTTTGACATCTTGTTTGGTCATCAAGTGCTTGATGGCTACATGATCTGTGTAGACAATAATTTTTGAACAAATTAGATATGATCTAAACTTGTCAAAAGCAAAAATAATAGCAAGAAACTTCTTCTATGTTGTTGCATAATTTAGTTGGGCAACATTTAATGTTTGGCTTCCATATATATATAACATGAAATGTTTTATCTTTTCTTTGCCCTAAAACAGCTCCTACGGCACCATCACTCGCATCGCACATCAACTCGAATGGTAAAGACCAGTCTGGTGCTACAACAACAGGGGCAGAAATTAGCATTTCTTTTAACAAATTAAATGCAGCAAGACATTCTGAATCAAAATCAAATTTTGTGTCCTTAGCAAGAAGATTAGTTAAGGGTTTAGCCATTTTCGAAAAATCTTTGATAAAATGGCGATAAAATCCTGCGTGCACAAGGAAGCTTCGAATGCCCTTCACATTGGTTGGAGGAGGCAGATTTGCAATAACATCTATCTTGGCCTTATCCACTTCAATTCCTTTTTCTGAGATTTTGTGGCCAAGAACTATACCCTCCTTGACCATGAAGTGACATTTCTCTCAGTTAAGGACCAAATTCGTTTCTTCACATCTCTGCAAAATTAGAGATAAGTTATCCAAACAGTTATTAAAAGAGCTACCAAAAAGTGTAAAATCATCCATGAAAACTTCGAGTATCTTCTCGTTCATATATGCAAAGATTGACATCATGCATCTTTGAAATGTTGCTAGAGCGTTGCATAGACCAAATGACATTCTTCTATAGGCAAACGTTCCATATAGACATGTGAACGTTGTCTTTTCTTGATCCTCAAGTGCTACTGCTATTTGATTGTATCCAGAATAGCCATCTAGAAAACAATAATAGCTATGACCTGCAACACGCTCCAACATTTGGTCAATAAAAGGTAATGGAAAATGATCTTTGCGGGTAGCATCATTAAGCTTCCTATAGTCTATACAGACTCTCCAACCTGTAACCGTTCTTTGAGGCACAAATTCATTATTTTTGTTGCTTACCACAGTGATTCCTCCTTTCTTAGGGACTACCTGCATAGGACTTATCCATGAACTATCAGAAATGACATATATAATACCTGCATCAAGGAGTTTGATGACCTCCTTTTTCACAACTTCCCTTAAAGTTGGGTTGAGCCTTCTTTGATATTGAGCAATTGGCTTGGCATTATCCTCCATCAAAATCTTGTGCATGCAAATGGTAGGAGAGATGCCCCTGATATCTGAAATAGACCAAGCGATTGCTTTCTTGTGTTGCCTTAATACTTCCAAAAGTTTATTCTCCATGTCATCTGTCAAGTCAGCAGATATGATAACTGGATAAGTGTTATTTCTAAGAAAAGCATATCTTAAATGAGATGAAAGTTCTTTAAGTTCGAATTTTGGAGGACAATCCAATTTTTCAATTTCCTCCTCGAGTGTCTCTGTTGTTATTGGCGCATTATCCTCTCCCACAATTTCTCTAGAATCCTCCATCATTTCCAAAGCTTCCTTAGCATATGGATCTGAAACAAAATCTGCAACAATATCATTAAAAGCATCAGTCGTGTCATCTTCTAGAGAACCAATAGCATAACAGGATGAGTGATAAAAAGGTTGTTTGAGAGAATTTTTTATATTGAAAGTGATGTCTTCGTTGTTGACGCGAAGTGTGAGCATCCCTTGTTGAACATCTATAAGTGCATTTCCTGTGGCTAGAAATGGTCTCCCGATGATGATAGGGGTTTTTTCATCTGCCTTCATAGCTAGAACAATAAAATCTGCAGGAAAAATAAATTTATCAACTTTTACCAAAACATCTCTTAATATTCCTTGGGGTCTCTTGCATGAAGAATCTGCAAATTGAAGAGTCATGCTTGTTTCTTCTAGTTCTCCATAACCTAGTTGCACAAATACAGAGTAAGGCATTAAACTTATACTAGCACCAAAATCACATAAAGCTTGTGCACAAAAGAATTTTCTTATAGTGCAAGATATGATGAAGGTTCCCGGATCCTTCATTTTTCTTGGTATATCTCGATCATAAATGGGACTACACTCCGATGTCAACATTACTCTCCCAGTGTTTTCAAACTTTCTTTTTGAGGATAATATATCCTTCATGAATTTAGCATAGCTCGGCATCATCTATAAAGCTTCATGAAAGGGAATGTTAATAGATAATTGCTTTAGAATATCAAGAAAGCGAGAGAATTGTTTATCTAACTGTTCTTTGCGAAATTTCTGTGGATAGGCAGATCCTTTATGTTGGTATTTTTTTAATTGTCAGTTTCTTTTTTCTTTAGATTGATATCTACAGTAGTCTGATCTTGTGTCTTTGATGCTTCAGTTTCTTCTTTATGATCAATTACTTTTAGCGGGGAATCTGATATCAGACTTCTCAATTGTTTCCCACTTTTAAGAGTCACAGCTTTGGTCTCTTCTTTAGGATTTTTCTCTGTATTGCGTGGAAAAATCCCTGGTGTACGTCCTGCCATCATATTGGCCATCTGCCCTAATTGCATTTCTAAATTCTTAATTGTTTGTCCTTGTTTCCATTGTCTTCTTCATGGTTTGCATAGTATCAATAACTCTTGCCATCATCTCTTCCATGGGATTAGTCGATTGTTGGACATGAGCTTCTTGTTGCCTTCTTAAAAGTGTATAATTTTGTGGATGAGCTTGATTCTGAAATTTCTCAAAAACTTGCCCTTGATTTGACCTATAAGGAAACTTCTGATTGTTCCTCCAACCATAGTCATTATTCCTGAAAAATGGATTGTTGACAAAGTTAACATTTTCAATATGATCAGGATTAGAAATGTTACCTTAAGGATAATAATTGCTCGCATGTCCTCCACAGTTGTTACACACCATTAATGACATCATCTGCTCAAATTTTTGATTAAGTGACTCTAACTGAGTCACTACTTCAGAAGAATTTTTACTTTCTGTAGCATGCACATCATGAGTTCGACGATGTGGTCTCCTTTCTTGACTTGACTTGAGGACTACAGCTTCAATAATATCTTGTATCTCACTAGGACGTTTAGATCCTAGCACTGTCCCTCCTGCTGATTGGTCGAGTTTGTCTTGATCTGTATGTCGTAATCCATGATAGAAATCTTCCATCACTTGCCATTTTGAAATTCTATTATCAGGAACTCTGGCTAATAGTTCTTTATATCGTTCTCATGCCTCATATAATGTCTCGTTATCGTCTTGAACAAATGCCCTCAATTCTCTTCGATAGTTGCCTGCCTTTTGTGGTGGACAATATTTTCCAACAAACTTTTCTACCAGCTCCAACCAAGAATGAATCGATCCTGCAGGCAAAGTTTTAAACCAAGTGGAAGCTTTGTCACGTAAAGATTGAGGAAATAATAATAAAGGAATAACTTCAGAAGAAACATTATTATTTCTAAAGGTGCTCAGAGTAGCAAGAAATTTGTCAAGGTGATCATGGGGGTCTTCATGAAATCCTCCTCCAAATTGGGATGCTTGTATCATCCTCACGATTGCGAGATTTATCTCAAAATTATTTGCGTTAATATCAGGTAGCACGATACATGATTCTCGATCGCTGTATCTGGCCGAGACATATTCTCTCATAGAAAGCTCTACTTCATCTTCTCGCTGATTATTATGTGGTGGAACCAATTCATTTTGTTGCTCCAGTCTCTAATTGTCGCGTGCTTGTTCCGCCATTTTTCTTATATTTTTTCGTAATCGACGATAGGTTCTTTCAATTTCAGGATCAAATTCCAACATTGGATTTGAACTCCTAGTGCGCTTATCAGAAGATTCTAGGATTGATTGTGATTTAATTTTCAATTAGTACCTGCAACAACCAATTTTCAGTAAGAAAAAAGAATAAAAATATATACAAGAAGGAAGAAATATAGATAATAGGTCACGAGAAATGAGATTTTAACAAATAAAGTCTTTCGGCCTGATAGAATTTCAAAATTTGTCATTAAAATTAATTTTCGAGAGGAACTTTTCAGAAACCTAATTACGGCCGCAAACGGAGGTTCTTCAAACCAATATAAATACCAAATATTAATATCTACCGAAAGAATTTATGATGATGTAACAAACCGCACAAAATAAGTCTGAATTAATTTGCGACCGTAAAGTTAATAATCAGACATAATCAAAAATTATTTTCAGAGAGGAAATAAGATTGATCGGCCGTAATATAGAAATAGATTTACGACCGAAATTAGATTAGTAATTCGAAGCTCGTTCGGCCGTAAAAATATTGAAACAGTGTCAAAAGGATTCAACGTGAAGGCGTAAACCAATTAAATTACGGTCGTAACAAACTAGTTATCATGGAATTTCGGCCGTAAGACAGAAAACTAAACAGGGTGTTCGACCGAAATAAAAAAATCGAACGCAACATCGACGATTTAATCCTTTACGGCCGAAGAAGAGTAAGATTCATATCGGTCGTAAATCGATGAAAATTAAGTCGAACGTGAGGTAAAACATCAACACATATAAATCGGCCGAAATGAGATTAAATCAAACTTATTCGTTCAGAAATATATTACGGCCGAATTGAAGTAAAATCCATGAAGGATGATCCATTACGGCCGAGACAGACTAAATCACTTTGGCCAAAACAAAGTCAAATCAAAAGTTCAAACTATTATAACGTTACGGTCGAGAATGAAAATGTCACAAATAAATTGGCTGAAAAGGTCGTAAGATGGCGTAAAAACAAATGTTCAGAAATTTTACGGCCGTAAAACAATTCGATAGTGAAGTTTGATCCGTAAAACTCAGATTAAATTTGCCAGCCGCAAAATATAAACAAAGACTTCAGCGGTGTAAAAGCTTTTTTATCGAAATTATTAAAGCCGAAAGAGGTCAAATCAATAATAAAAAGAATATTACAGTCGCAAAACCATGAGATCAATTCTCGGCCATAAAAAGAACACATGAGATCATTCTCGACCGTAAAGATAAAAATTGTCAATTAAGATGAGGTCACATCGATCGAGATGAAGTCAACACGAGGCCGTAAAGAAAAATAGGGTTTCGGCCGAAATAAAGTCGAATGAAACTTGAGAATATTACCCCACTCAAATGTCGAAAATTGAATCATTACGGCCGAAAGTGAATTGAGTTGATTTTTTACGGCCGTAAAACAATGAAATCAAATCAAATAGAACAAACCACTTTGGCCAAAACGAAATCAAATCCATGGCGTAAAACAACGTTCGGATAAAATTACGGCCATAAAATAGAAGATTAAATTTCAATCGATATTGCGAGCCGTAAAACCAGTAAAGCCGACAAAAATCAATCTCGGTCGTAAAACCATCAGACGACGACAGAATTTTAAGCCGAAAGTCGACAATTTAAAAAAATTGTCGTGATCTTTATCTGCAAAAGAAAAGTGTTAGTTTATTCACAAAAAATAATTAAAACAATTAATACATATTTATAAAGAATTATTTACAATTTATTTACATCTCTTAATAATTCATAAAAATCAGAAATAAATTAATAAAATATTCCCCGGCAACGGCGCCAAAAACTTGATGCGTTTAGTTTGTAACAATAAAATTTGCTAGCAAGTGCACTAATCGCTCAAGTAATATAGTAAATAGGAGTAAGAGTGTCGAACCCACGAGGAATATTATTAATTCAATATCTGAATTTATAAATTAATAAGAGAGAACAAAAACATGGATTTTGAAAATGAGTTTTAAAAGATAAAGATAAGATAGTGGTGTTGAAGTTAGGCCTTAGAATGAAAATAGATCATGATAAATATTTGAACCATAAAAGATAACTTTAATCTTTAAAGATGAATTAGAGTCTCCCTAAAGTAATCTAATATGATTAACTTGTGGTCTCCACGACTGGCATCCCTCAATTTAATCATATAGAATTATCTTAATTTAATAAGAATTGAAGTCTCCACGACTGGTACCCCCAAAATCATATTAAAATTAAGATGCATTATATTGGATTCTCTAGACTATTAATCACTCCACAAATTGGTATAGATTAATAGACCACACAAACTTAATTCTCCACACACTAGTTATCAAATTTATGTCAATTATTAATTCCAAATAAAATTAATTATAATTAGTATAATGAATTCTGAAATTAAACACTCCACAAACTAGTATAGCCTAATTCAGAAATTTAATTAACTAATATAAAAGCATTAAGCATAATTAATAATTGATCAGAAAAGATTAAAACAAATAAAGTAGGGTCCAAACATTTCCCTTCAATTAATAATCTACTAAAATAATAATCCTAAAAACATGGAGTTCATCCTAGAAATTCTGGAGAGATAATGAAATACAAATCATAAAAATTGAAAGAATTACACCCAAAATAGAAATAGAGCTCTCGAATTGGGCAGACAATCGGGCAGTCTCTCGGACTTGATCAGGATCGCGATCAACCTCCAACCGTCGCACATCTCTCCTCTTGGTCGTAGCCTGCAGAGCTCACGACTCGCCGTGGAAGAAAACCTGAACTTCAAAGCACACCTTGGGACGATGGTTTCCTCATGTATTTATAGGGTGCAAACGACCTTCAATTTGATCTCGGTCGTAACATCGTACGGTTGACTTTAAAATTATGAGATAAACTCGGCCGATAAATCCTTTTTATCATTACGCCTAAAGATAAATCTTTCTTATCTTTACCCCCTCTGAATCTCGACCAAAACAACATTCTTTTATCTTTACTCCCTTCGAATCTCGGCCGTAACAAAGAATTAAATCTTATTACGCCCAAAAAATAAAATTATTTAATTGTTACTCCTTTTGAATCTCAGCCAAAACGGCTTCATCTTCATGCCATTACGCCCAAAAGATAAAATTCCATTTATCTTTACCCCGTTTGAATCTCAGCCGTAACAAAGAAGATTCCTTATTATTACCCCTGGAAATCTCGGCCGTAAGGAACTTTTTTTTAATTTCGGCCGTGTTTTGAATTTTCCTGCAAAATAATTATTCAATTTTAATTAATCCATCCACAATTAAAATATTCAGAGAATTAATAATTAAAATTAATAAATCTGGAATTACGATTAAAAGTGACTAAAAATGATGCATGCCATGAACAAATTACAGAAAAATTAACTAAAATAATAATCTAAAATATGTTATATTTTGCATGCATCAAATATTTTCAAACAAAATTTTCTACCAGCTCCAACCATGAATGAATCGATTCTGCAGGCAAAGTTTTAAACCTTGTGAAAGCTTTATCACATAAAGATTGAGGAAATAATAATAAACGAATAACTTCAGTAGAAACATTACTATTTCTAAAGGTGCTAAGAGTGGCAAGAAATTTATTAAGGTGACCGTGAGGATCTTCATGAAATCATTCTCCAAATTGAGATGCTTGTATCATCCTTACGATTGCCGGATTAATCTCAAAATTATTTGCATTGATTTCAGGCAGCACAATCCATGATTCTCGGTCATTATATCCGGCCGAGACATATTCTCTCATAGAGAGTTCTGCTTCATCTTCTTGTCGATTATTTTGTGGCGGAACTAGTACATTTTGTTGCTCCAGTCTCTAATTATCGCGTGCCTGTTCAGCCATTTTTCTGATATTTCTTCTTAATCGACGAGAAGTTCTTTCAATATTAGGATCAAATTCCAAAATTAGATTTGAACTCCTCGTGCGATGTCTGGAACTATCAGAAAATTCCAGGATTGGTTGTGATTAAATATTCAGTAGTACCTGCAACAACCAATTTTTAGTAAGATAAAAGAATAAAATAAAAATATATACAAGAAGAAAGAAATACAGATAATAGGTCATGAAGAAATAAGATTTTAACAAATAAAAAGTCTTTCGGCCTGATAGAATTGAAAATTCATCATTAAAATTAATTTTTGAGAGGAACTTTTCAGAACCTAATTACGGCCGCAAACGGAGGTTCTTCAAATCAATTCAATTGCCAAATAACTCGACTGAAAGTAAATCAAATAGATAATCGTAAAAATCATGCACTCGTTCGGCCGTAAAAACCATGAAACAGTGTCGAAAGGGATTAATCGACATGAAGGCGTAAAACTCATTAAATTACGCCCGAAACAAAATCATCAAAGTCGACCGCAATACAAGATGAAGAGAATAATTCGTATCATGAACAAAGTGAAATTTGGGCCGTAAACTTATGCGCCAATGGATTAGAAAATCCAAGGCATAAAAGAATAACACGAACGAGATTTTACAAGGCAAATTTCAATTTTACGGCCAAAATGAAGTCAAATCAGTATGGTGGCATAAAAATGAATGTTAAAAAATTATCAGCCGTAAAACATAAATCAATTCTCGGCCGCAAAAACCATGAGCTAATGGGTTACAAAGATTTAAATTATCGGCCGCAAAAACCATGCATTGATCGAATTCTTAATACAGACAGAATTCAATTCGATATCACAGATAAAGTCAAGTTTCGGCCGTAAAAATTGCTAGCTGCACATATACGGATATGTTCAGAAAATACAAACATGTCGACCGCAAAATAGAAGATTATTATTGGCCGCGAAAATCATGCACGACTGGATTAACGAGATGAAAATGCAAGGCGAAAAATGACTAACATGAGATATTTGCTGGAGATGTGTCGCAAAGAGACTTCAGAAAATTATCGGCCGCTAAACTTCTTAATCATAAAAAATGAAACAAGGTTAAAATTCTACGGTCGCAAAACCAAATAAAATGTACTTCTCGGTCGATAACCAAATCAACAGAATTGAAATCAATGTTGCGGCTGCAAAATAGAAGTTTAGAATTCGGCATTGCACAGGTAATTAATCCGATAAAAAAAATCCGATCGCATCAGAATTTTAAAACAGAGCGGCCGAAATCAATAAACTTTAACATGTCGTGACCTGTATCTGCAAAAGAAGAAATAGTAAATTATTTACACAAATAAAAATAATTAAACAGATAATACAATATTACATATTTACAAAGAATTTATTTACAGAAATTATTTACAATTAAATTACATCTCCTAATAATTCATAAAATCATAAATTAATTAATAAAATATTCCCCGGCAACGACGCCAAAAACTTGATGCGTAAAATGATGTAGCAAAATAAAATCGCTAATAAGTGCACTAGTCGCTCAAGTAATATAGTAAAAAGGAGTAAGAGTGTCGAACCCACGAGGAATATTATTAATTCAATATATGAATTTATAAATTAATAAGAGAGAAGAAAAACATGAAATTTTGGAAAAAGGGTTTTATAAAATAAAATAAGGAAAATCATATAAGGATAAGATAATGGTGTTGAAGTTAGACCTTAGGATGAAAATAGATCAGGATAAATATTTGAACCATAAAAGATAAATTTAATCTTTAAAGACGGATTAGAGTCTCCCTAAAGTAATCTAGCATGATTATCTTGTGGTCTCCACGACTGGCATCCCTCAATTTAATTATATAAAACTATCTTAATTTAATAAGAATTGAAGTCTCCACGACTGGTATCCAAAATCATATTAAAATTAAGATGCATTAAATTGGATTTTCTAGACTATTAATCACTCCACAAACTGGTATAGATTAATAGACCACACAAATTTGATTCTCCACACACTAGTTATCAAATTTATGTCAATTATTAATTTCAGATAAAATCAATTAAAATTAGTATCATGAATTTTGAAATTAAATACTCCACAAACTGGTATAGCCTAATTCAGAAATTCAATTAACTAACATAAAAGCATTAAGCACAATTAATAATTTATCAAAAAATATTAAAACAAATAAAATAGGATCCAAATATTTCCCTTCAATTTATAATCTCCTAAAATAATAATCCTGAAAACATGGAGTTCATCCTAGAAATTCTGAAGAGATAATAATAAAATAACAATAATAATTAGAAGAATTACACCCAAAATAGAAGTAGAGCTCTCAAATTGGGCAGACAGTCGGGCAGCCTCTCTGACTTGATCAGGGTCGCGATCAACCTCCAGCCATCGCGCCTCTCTCCTCTTGGTCGTAGCCTGCAGAGCTCACGACTCGCCGTGGAAGAAACCTGAACTTCATAACACCTTTTGAACGACAGATTCTTCACATATTTATAGATGCGGACGGCCTTCAATTTGATCTCGGCCGTAAAATCGTATGGTCGACTTTAATTTCGCGAGATAAACTCAAGTGGCTCACGACTCTATCCAATTTGACGATAAAAGTTTCACGGCCGATAAACTCTATCTACTTCATTTTGCACATAATGATATCCTCTGTAAATCTCGGCCACAAAATCCAATTTGCACCCAAGAATTGAAGTTATCGGCCGCAAAGCTAAAATTGGTTAAGGATAGAATAGGATTTTGCGGCCGATAAACTTAATGGATATGGAGTTATCGGCCGATATGCTGCTTTGTATTGGCCGATACGTTAGAGTTCTCGGGCAATAAGCTATAGTTCTCGGGCGATAAGATAGAGTTGGATTTATCGGCCGATAATAGCTTCGTATCAACCGATAAACTTTATATTCCTTTTGAATCTCGGCCACAAAGTCGTTTGCGCCCACAAATCTCGGCCGATAAAGATAGATCTTTGATTTATCGGCCGATATGATCTTTGGAGTTGGAATTCTCGACCGATACGTCCATTCTTCCTGGAAAATAATTATCAAAATTTCATTAATCCATCCACAATTAAAATATTCAGAGAATTAATAATTAAAATTGATATATCCGGAATTACGACTAAAAATGATCTAAAATGACGCATGCTATGATTAAATTACAAAAAATTTAATTAAAATAATAAACTAAAATATGTTGTATTTTGCATGCATCAGGTAGTAACGTTTAAAAATTTTTCTTTCTTGCTTACGTGCATTTACGCCAGTGTTATCCCTTCCCTTAGGAATGCTCTCTAGCGGAGGCTGTCGCAGCTGGACGCTTCTGAGCTTCCCTGGATGCTCGTGGGCGACTTTAACTCTATTATCTCGCCTTCGGAGAAGCTGGAAGGAAAGCCTTTTACGTATACAAATTCAATTCTTTCTCTTCTAAATCTTATTAGTGTGCAGGGCCTCATGGATGCTCATAGCTCTGGCAATCTTTACACTTGGTGCAACAACCGCCTCGGCCAAGCTAGGATCAAATGTCGGCTCGACAGAGTGCTCATTAACTCTAAATGGTTGCTGAAATTTCTGAATCTATCTGTTAATTCTCTAATTCGTTGTGTTTCTCATCACTCTCCATTATTGTTTGTTTCAAATAATTCCATTAGGAAACCTAAGGCTTTTAAATTTGAGCACTTTTGGTTCGAATATGAAGAACCTAGGAACATCATTCAGAATGTCTGGTCCAACCGTGAGCCAAATTCTGACATGTATCTCTCATTCCATAAAATTAAAACTCAGATTCTTAAATGGAACAAAGAAACCCTTGGCTCCCTTGACTATAGGCTTGCTGTGGTTAAACAAGACATTTTCCATCTTGAGGCTAAGGATGATAGTGTTGGCCTTCTGGACCAGGACATTAAAAAGCTTAGATCACTTTACCATTTCCATGCTGCCATTCTCTGCCAAATCACCTTGAAGTGGTAGAGTAAATTCAGAGTCAAATGGCTCGAACACGGGGATAAGAACTCCAAATTGTTTCACCTCACGACTAGCACTAGGCACTTGAAGAACAAGATAAATCATATTATTAAAGTTGTAATCCAAATAGTCCTTTCACTGAGGAAAGTGTAATTATTGAGAAATTTGTAAATTTTTACACTGATCTTTGGAAGCCTACATTAACTCTTGTCATTCCCCTTGATAACTAACCTGATCTGCCTCAGTTATCTCCCACCTGGCATAATCATCTTACCATGCCTATCTCTTCAAAGGAGATCCGTGAGGCCATCTGGCATATACCCCCTGACAAGGCCCTTGGCCCAGATGGGCTTACTCTCGAATTCTTCAAAAATTACTGGGACATCCTAGGACAGGATTACTAAGGAAATCATAAACATTTTTTATACTGGACATCTGCCCCATAACTGGTCATCTACAAATTTAATCTTCATTTCCAAATCTAAACAACCTAAAATGGTCACTGATTACCGGCCTATCGTCCTTTGTAATGTTTTGTACCGTATTACCTCAAAGATTCTTGCCAATAGATTGAAGCCTACTCTTAGCCATCTTATTGATCATACCCAGACCTCCTTCATGTCTGGGAGATCCATAAATGACAACATCCTTACTATTCAAGAGATTGCCCACTCTATGAAGAAAGGTAGGAAAAAATACATGATTCTGAAAGTCGATATGGCTAAGGCCTTTGATAGAGTCTCTTGGGATGCCATCCAAAATGCCCTCAAAATTATGAACTTCCCTTCTAAGTTCATTTCCTGGATTATGATGTGTGTTGTATCTCCTACTTTTCATTGCCAAATAAATGGCACCACCTCTGCTCCTTTTGTTAGCTCGAAGGATATTCGACAAAGGGACCCTCTCTCGCCTTACCTCTTCATTATCGTCACACAAGTCATCTCCTCTATCTTAAATCAAACTATGACAAATAATGATATCCGTCCTTTTCAATTGGGAACATCTACAATTAGTCATCTATTGTATGTTGATAACCTTCTCATATGTGCTCAAGCAAATGTTAAAAATTGTAGAAATATCAAGAAATGTATGCATTTATATTACTTGCTCACTAATCAGCTTATAAATCTGGACAAATTCTATGTTTATCTTCCACCCACCTATCTCCCCAGAGGAAGCAGGCCATTATCTTCCACCCACCGATATCAGGCAAGGTTTTTTCCCATTTGAGTATCTCGGGGTCCCGATTTCTATAACTCGTGCTACACATAGACAGCATCTCGCCCTTATTGATAAGGTGCAGATTATCTGGGTGGAAAGGTAAGCTCTTAAATCAGGCTGGTAGGTTAACCCTTATTAAATCTGTGCTGAACTCCTTTCCCTCTCACATTTTTGCATCTTCATATGTTTGTAAGTCAACAATTGATTTGCTTGAGAAAATGAATAGATCTTTTTTATGGTCCTCTCATGGTACTAAAGGCTCCCACCTTCTTAGTGGGAACACTACAACTACCTCTTACTGCTGGTGGTCTTGGTATAAGGAACCTCAAACTCATGCGTACCTCTTTACTTGCAAAAAGTCTTTGATGTTCTAAAATGTTCCCCAAACCTTTGGGCAATCCTTATGTTAAACAAATATGGTCCCCTCTGCATTTGGTCTGCTAACTTCTCTTGCAAGTCTGCTGCTTGGTCTTGGTGCTCCATTTTGACCTATGGGAATGAGATAAGGGATGATATTAAAAGACATATTAGTAATGGTAAAACTATTGATGTTACAAATGAGCCTTGGATTTTTTACGACCCCCTTATGTTACAAGCCCACTTATATTAATTTTAATTTATCTCTATCATCGACTAAGGTCTCTTTCTTTATCTCAAACAGTATGTGGAACCTCCCCCTGCTTGAAATTTATTTTAGCCTTACCCTTGTGTCGGCTATTTCCTCTATTTGCTTGCCTCCCACCGCCGATGAGGATCTCTGGTTGTGGGCCCAACACCCCCGGGGTGTTGTCACGGCCAAATTAGTCTATAATCATTTAAGTGGCCGAACAACTCTGGCACAGGATCTCAGGCAGCCTGCTTGGACTGATATCTGGTCTGTGTGCATGCCGCAAAAATTGAAAATTTTCCTATGGAAGCTTAAACATAATCGTTTGCCTACTATGGACTCGTAATGCGTTTTAATTCAAATGCTTCTTTGACATGTGCTTTGTGTGATTTAGCCCTGGAAGATATTAATCACTTGTTTTTTTATTGCTCAATTGCAAATGCTATTTGGAATCATTTTCTGGCTTTCACTCGTTACTCTTTTCGCTATCGTTCCTCTTGGCATACTGGTGATTGGATCCGGGAGGGGGATGACCTAGACTCACCGTCTAAAGCGACATTGAGATTCCTTTTTGCTTTTTGTTTATGGAATATTTGGCTTATCCGTAATGACGCCCACTTTCAGTCCAAGCATGCTACCATTTCCGTGACGTGGGAGAGGATTCTGGCGAACCATAATGAATATGTTAGACATAACAGATTTGAGGCAATTCCTCGCACTACCTCCCCCCGCGACCTTTTGGTCAAGTTGGAGCCTCCTCCCCCGGGTTGGGTTAGCCTTAACTCGGATGGGTCCTTCAGCGGGCCTAGGCAAGCCAGAGGTGCCGGTTACATTATTCGGACTGAAGCGGGTCTTTTTATTTCTGCAGGTGCGTTAAGGAAGGATGTTGACTCAGTCTTAGAGACGGAAGCGTGGGGACTTATGATGGGCCTTAGATGTTGCATTCGATGCGGTCTGCCGAAAATTGCTTGTCGCACTGACTCAGCTCTCTTGGTGGATGTCGTTCTCAAGAAGACTCACTTCATTTGGAAAATTTTAAATGTTGTCCGTCATATCTGGCATCTTTGGAATTCTTTTGAGTCAATTACTTGTAACCACACCAACCACGAAGCCAATCGTGCCATAGATTTTTTGGCATGTTATGGTCGGAACTCCGTCTCTAGCACCTTTTGGGAGGATGACCCCCCTCTGGGCATCTTCAATATTTTGTACTAGGACTTAACTCCTTAATTAATAGTTAATGCTTTCTTTAAAAAAAAAGTGAAAGGAAAAACTTTGAAGCTGCTATTGAATTTGAGAGGCAGAAATGTAGACTATTTAGGAATGTAGCAATGTTTATGATGATATTAGTATTGTATCTTTTGAAGTGATTTGTAATAAGATCTTCATGGGTTTTGTATGTGTACATGCAAAACTAGTTGTGTACTTGCAAAAGATTAGTAATGTTTCAATTCTACAATATGTGCTGCAGATTTGTGTGTTTAATTTATTCTTGTGAAGTTAACATAGCAAAATATGTCATTGTGTCAGATTCGTGATTGTTGGCCGCGATTAACATTTGTTAGTAGTCTCTATACAACATTTGTTTATTTATACTTTGTGCAGTGATTCAATAAAAATAGTAGAGACTAGTCTTTATTGAAACTACCTTCATTTTCTTCATATTGCAACAGTCTGTTCAACCATAGTTCTCAAATATGTGTAAACATAACGCTTTATTTGTGTATAGTCTGAGAAACATTCAGCAATACAAAATGAAGGTAGTTTAGTATCAACTTAACATAGACGTCAAACTTTCAGTCTAAAGAGCTAATCATGGTCACCACTTTCATGTTTAAAATGAAGGTTGGATACATTCCAAGAGCAGATTGATGGCAACTTTGACAATCAATGAACATAAATAATATGGAATTAAATGAGTAATACTCTTGAGTGTAAAACGTTTAGAATAGATACAAGATTTCTTTATCCGCAGCTAAATACAAAAAAAAAAAAGAAGAAAAAACAACAGACAGCTTGAACTCCACTTTTAATGACAGCAAACTCCAAAAGATTCATTTTTCCACTGCTCATGTATAGGCAAACTGCAACCTGCAACCTGCATATTTGTAATAGTGTAAAGAATAAAATATATGGAACATAAGAGTGTAATTAGTTAACTAAAAGGTCATAAGAGTGTAATTACAAGACTAACAATGAGTAATTAGTCGCCACATTCATCCTTATCATATTCTTGCACATCATCCAGTTTTGTCTTGTTCGTTGCCTTATTTTAGACGAGAAGAGAAATAAGAGTAAATAAATGACACTAATAAAAAACAGTTAAATAATTTAAAGTGATTCTCATCATTTTCCTTTTAGCTTTTGGACAAGTAGTTTTATAATGACCTAACATGTCACATTCACCACATGTTCTCTTTTTAACTTCAACTTGTGACTTTCTAATCTCAATCCCAGCTTTAATTCGTTGGATTTTCTTGGGTCTTCCTTTGGACTTCACATATGATGGGTCATTAATCATAATCTCTAATTCCTCTTGATCTTCATTTAAAGTTGATTCTGTTTAAAATGGGATGCTTTCATGTGAATCCGTAACTTTAAAATTTTCATATTTCTTAAGAACTTCATTTATAAGAGACATTCCAAAATTTAAATGATCATCTGAACGCAATCCAAAAGTATGAACTCTCCAAATATTTGATTGCCAAGCCCATTTCTTTAGATGTTGTCCATCTTTAGAAGTACTTCCTTGGTCACGAACTAAACATGCTTTCGAATACCTAGCATCAAGTGTCCAGCGATGGATAATGTATTGCTCCAGTAGACATGTTATCCCTTTTTTATTGAGGATATTCAAGATGTGGATGCAAAATATACCTTCTTATTCAAATTTTCTACAAGAACACCTTACCAAAATCGTTCCATGATTACTATATTCCACCATATACCTTCCTTGATCTTCAGTCCCCATTAAATAAATAGAGTACACCATTTGATTTGCATCTTTGACATTTTTTTGTGATCGGTAGTCATTCACAATCTTGAACTCCTTTTGAAATTTGTCAAATACACGCTGCGTATACACATTTCCTGCATGCTCTTCCAAGAAATGTTTAATGCAGGTTTCGTGTTTAGATTTTTAAAATCCTCACGTTCCTCAACTTCACGATGACAGTGAAGGGCTTGATCATATTGCACCACGAAGTCTATTAAAGAAGTGTGAGAATTTACAAAACCATCAAAAAAAGTATTCATACTCTCTGCTCTCTGGGACGAAGTCATGCTTGCAGAAAATATGTCATTGAAATATACGGGCACCCAATAATGATGCTTACTAAACATGTTTGCTACCCAATGATCCTCTGGGATGCCATATGCTTGCTTCAATGCAATCCATTTCTCTTCACATTCTTTGATGGAAATCGAACCATATATTCATTTCTTAAAATCTCTCATAAAATTACCGTGTGCACATAAATTGTGTGTGTTAATCAATGCATTTTTTAGAATATGCCAAATGTAAAATTGATGTCTTGTATTTGGAAATATTTTACGTATGACATTTCCCATGATAATGTCTTGATCTGTAATAATGCATGTAGGTTGTTTCCCATTCATAAAATCTTACCATGTCTGAAATAACCAGACGAACGTGTCCTCTATCTCGTCGGCTAACAATGCACATCCAAATAAAGTAGACTGCATATGATGGTTAACACCTGTGAAAGGAGCAAAGGGCATGCATAACTTGTTAGTTCTATAAGTAGTGTCAAAAACTACTTCATCTCTGAAGGTCGAATAGTTATCCCTTGATCGACTGTCAACTCAAAAAACATTTCTTGCGGTGTTACTATCATCCAACACCATTTCAAAATAGAATCTTTATTCTGTTTTGTTGCATTCAGATGATTTATACATTCTTGTGTTGTCACTGACGGAGCACCGGAGAAATTTAGAATCTTAGCAATTTTTGAAGGACCAAGACCAACTTCATTTAATATAGTAACAACATTCTTGGAACCATCACAAAATTTAGTATGAGATCGCAAATTCAAAACCTTTGAAGGAGTGGCCAACATGTGATTATGTTGTTCATGAAATCTTTTTATGATCCATTTTTGGTCACATGTTTCACCAAGTAATAAGCGAGCTTCACAACCAACTTGATTTTTCCTTCTCCGTTTGACATCATTTCCAACATTACGATTAAGATCCTTGTAACCTTCCTTCGAACTAACAAACAACCTACTGGAGAATTTTCTACTTTCACTTACCTTAATAAAAGAAGCTTTTCGGACTGAGAATCCAATTGCTCTAGAATATACATTATAAAAATTATATGCTTCTTCATGTGAATCAAATGTCATTCCAACACATGATTTTATATTAATGTTTTGCGCCACTTGTTGAATTTCGTTAGTTTTGTCAAAAAAATTGTCATGACATTCGGATGAATTGTATCCGTATCATTATTCACATTAGATGTCATTGGAGT
This sequence comes from Pontederia crassipes, assembly GCA_030549335.1. Classification (NCBI taxonomy): domain Eukaryota; kingdom Viridiplantae; phylum Streptophyta; class Magnoliopsida; order Commelinales; family Pontederiaceae; genus Pontederia; species Pontederia crassipes. The sequence continues at coordinate 62,017,175 of CM060196.1, read as the reverse complement.
TTTCAAAGACAGCCTGAAATGCAATAATTAAACTAATTTATATACACTAAGCGGCATATAAATTAAGCAGCATATATAAGTTTTTAACAAGCAGCCACATCACCTACTCAAACATATCTAACAAACATTATAAAGATTTCGATATCGGGACCATAGATGACTAGACCAGAGAAATGAAGAATCAATCTATAAAATCTAACAAAAATGAACAACCACAAAAGGAAATCATTCTGGAGAATTAACTACTAATCATTCCTACATCAAGAAATAAATCAACTAGTAAGCCAAAAAGATTATTACCCTCAGCACGCTTAGGCGGTCGATGTCTATGGTCATCTCAAATGTCTACGGTCGGGCGTCGGCTGTCGTGAGTGGGTGATGTCGCCATCGTTGTCTCGAATGGGCATTGGGCATAGGCTGTCGCGAGCGGGCAATGTCCCCGTCGGGGTTCGATGTCGCCGTCGGGGGTCTCGAATGGCTTTGGGCGATCGGGCGATGTCGCCATCGAGGGTCTCGAATGGGCGTTGGGCGTCGTCCGTGGCGAGTCGGGGGTCTCGAATGGACGTTGGGCGTCAGTCGTGGTGAGTCGGGGGTCTCGAATAGACGTTGGGCGTCGGCCGTGGCGAGTGGGCGAAGTTGTCGTCGGGCGTCGGAGGACTCAAGCGGACTTGAACGGAGATCTAGGGCAAGAGCACAATGGTTCTTCTCCCGGTCTCATTTTGGGCATCAAGGTAGGGAGCAGCCGGTTTGAGTGTTTTTTTTCACCCCTGGAGACCGGTTCAAGCACTAAGTGATTCTGGAGCATAGATGTGCGCCTTCAACTAGCTCGACGGCCGAGATGGACTGATTTCAGGGTGAGATCCATATACTTGATCTCACCCTAATTTTCCTCTATATATATAAATATATATTTGTGTGCGCGCGCGCGCCAAATCATTATGGAAGGTGCTCGTTTGTGCATGTTCGATCTGGGTCGTAAAAAATGCTCACCATAGATCGCAATATCAATGATATCATTAAATTAATTGTAATTTAGACGGATCGAGTCATAAAAAATTATAATAATAAAATATTAAGAATAGACTTTATACTATATTATTATTTTCATTCTAATAAAAAATTATTATGGTAAAGGACTACAAATTAGTTACTATTGTTAAAAGCATTCAAATAATTAAATAATCCTACCACATAAGTATTGTTCTTTTTGAAATGGCTTAAACAAATGGCAAACTTGTAAACTTATAGTTTTTCCCTCGTTTTGCAATAAATACCTTGTTTCCAACTAAACAAGAAATAATCTTAGAAGATAATAGTTTTCTTTTATAAAGTAACATTATCTATTTGACGGATAGTTTTTTTTTATAAATAGCATCCTTTGACATTTATTTTAAATAACCTATTATTATTATTATTATTGTTGTTGTTGTTATCAAAAGTTCTCAATAACTCAATGTGATATAAAAATTTTGGCAATATTTAATTATATGCATATGTTCCGACCTTTTTCATTTACGCTACATATAGACTCATTTTTTTAAAACAAAAAGTTGAATTCTTTTGGCATCATCGTTATTTTCTTATTTCCAGTAAAATTATACAGTTTACGATATCCTACAATCATTTCTCAAAATAATGCGCCCATCATTGTTTTGATTAATAAATAATTGTAAAGAATTCCATCATGCATGTATTTTTTATTATTATCAAATAACTATCAATCATGCTTAACCGTCCACATATAATTTTTTAATTACTTATTATTCTCCATTATAACAATGCATATAATATCTACTTGATTAGTATACTTTGTTAAGAATCATAGCGCAAAATGTTGAGTGAAAAAGAAACCAATAAACATAATTCATAGCAGAATTGTGAATTATTTTGGCAAATGTCTTAGAATAGTAATTATTTTGCTTTTAATATCGGATAAATCGGGTGATCACTTAACTATTTTGGTTTATTTGAAGTATTTCATTAACTTATTCTTTATTATGCAGTTGAAAAAAAAACGTATACCATTTTTTTCTTAGGAGTGAACCCAATGACCCGACTCGACCCGATGGATTGGTGGTCTGGTCGGGCTCGATCTGATCCAAACTCGACTCGACCATGGTTAGGTGCGGGTTGATTTTTTTCAACCTGAGTTGATCCGACCCGATCTGATTTTTTTTCATTTTATTATTTAAACTTAAGTCTATATTTACTTTAAAAATTTTTAAAAAAATACTTTAGATGTAGAAATAATATTTAAATAATTAGATAACTTATGTTATGCCTTCAAATAAATATTTTTATATTAAATAAATATAAAATAATAAAAAGAATAAAAATGGGTGGTCAAATAATTTGACCATCCGACTCGATCCGAATTAGGCTTGGTTTGGCCGCCAAAAAGGCCTTAACCTGATTTATAATTGCATGTTATGGATGATTTTTTTTTATGCTAGCCCGAGTCTACGAAAAGTCTTTAGTGTCCGAGATTACTAACACTTGACTAATTCGAAATCGAAAAAAATAAAATAATAATAATTTATTTTTTAACCAAAGTGATAATTTCAATATTCGAACATGAGACTACTAACGTCGGACGAGCGTTTTGAACTCAATACCAATTGAGCCAACACCGTTGATTGCACGGATGATTTATTGCTAAGTCTAAGAACTATCGAACATGAGTGCACTTTTTAGTCTATCAACAATAAGGGTTGCCTTTTCCTTATATCACATTAATCACGTAGTACTAGCTATCCATCTCCTCAGGAATAAGTGAATCAAGAATTTTGTACTTCAAAAGGGGTCACCAACCTAATTTATAAAGGCATACAAAAATTCAGCACTGTAAAACACACCAAAATGAACTTCTGCTAATTTAATACTCTCACGTTATATAGTAATCACAATTTATTACGAAATGCAATGATTAACACTAAATCAAAGTTGGTACGATTAATTAGTAGAGTTGTGTCTCAAATAATTCGAATCTATGGAGCGACCATTTTGTCAGTGCATTATCTAATTTTATTTTACGATTGTATGGTCATACAATTTTAGAAATATTTCAATGGTGGGATCATATAAGCATTTCCTATCTTTGTTATTATTTATTATTATTTCAAGTTTTTTTGACAATGTGATTGAAACTTTTTGAAAAGATGACTGACCCATTAATTTAAAAAAAAATTGAATCATCATGCGAATATAAAATCATTTTTGAATGAAAGATGAAAAAAATTTATTAATGTGATATTTTCTAATCTTTAAAACTCTGTCGTGACAAAAAAAGAAAATACTAACATGATACTATATAAATGATCCATCATCCAAAGGATTTTAAAGTTCATGACTAAGAGAAAATCATTTTGTGAATTTCTACTAAGTTAAATGATCAAATTTAAAATTTATTTGGTGTATTGAATAATTTTACTAAAATCCCAAAATCCCATCACAACTACAAAAAAAATATATTAAATTATCAATAATATTAACTTAATAGTGTTGGAGTAGTATAAATTACAATTCAAATATATGAAGAGAAAATTACTAAAATTTTCCTAAAAAATATTTAAAAATTTAATTGCATCTTATTGTAGATGAAGTAAAAAATAGGAAAACAGTTTTGATAAAATAATGAAAATATGTCATATAGATAATTTATTATTAATAATATTATTGTGATTTCAAAATCATTATTAATTCATCGTCACGTGAATTGTGGTTTTTTTAAATAAAATGAAGTAAAAATAATATATTATGAAGTGACTGTTACAATAAAATATATAATTTAGTCGCTTTTATATATTTTTTAATAAACTAGTTATTAGTAACATGGATAAGTTGCTTTTAAATTGGATCAAATCACCCTTATTAATATTTCTGTAGCAAAAAGTTCATTAACCTCAATCTCCCCTTCCTCACCTCGAAATCAGCACTGATGCACCCTTCAAAGCGTAAGCGTTCTAGCACAAAGCCTCGCTCCCTCAGTCCCTCTCCATCTTTTGCAGCTCCAATGGCTTCCTCTCGTCGCCTCCTACTACCGCCATTGTTCCTACTGGCATTTGCAGCTGTAACAACTGTGACCTCCACGACGCACCCCGCCGACCTCCGGGCTCTGGAGGACGTCCGGCGTTCCGTCGACCGAGCATCCATCCCTCCGGCCTCCTGCCTCGCCTCCTGGGACTTCTCCCGCGACCCCTGCGACTCCGCCTTCGGGCCCTTCTTCACGTGCGGCTTCCGCTGCGACGCCGCCTCCGCCGACGCGTCACGGAGCTCGCCCTCGACGCCGCCGGCTACAGCGGCCGCCTCTCCCCTTCGCTTTGGTCCCTGCAGTTCTTGGAGTCGCTTGACATCACCGACAACCGCTTCGCCGGCCCCATCCCTCCTCCGCCACCAGGCGGCCTGCCGCCCCGCCTCCGTGGGGTTTCGCTATCCCGCAACGACCTCTCCGGCACCATCCCCTCGTCACTCTCCCCCGCTGCGGCCATCCAGGAACTGGCACTCGACGGCAACCACATCTCCGGCACCATCCCGAACTCACTCTCTGGGCTTACCTCCCTCCGCCGACTCGAGCTCCAATCGAACAATCTCACCGGCGAGATCCCCGATCTCAGCCCGCTGCTGGAGCTCTACTTCCTCGACGCCAGCGAAAATGCTATCTTCGGCGGATTCCCCTCCGCCGGCCGGTTGCCGGCCTCGCTGGTGGAGCTCTCCCTCCGAGACAACCGCCTCTGGGGGATGCTCCCGGCCGAGGCCATCGCGGCGCTGCCCGCGGTGGAGGTGCTAAACCTCGCCGGGAACGAGCTCTGGGGCGCGGTGCCGGGGGCGACATTCGCGCACCCGGCGTTAGAGCAGCTCAGCCTCGGCCGGAACCAATTCGAGTGGATCGAAACGCCCGGCGACGGGGGCCTGGGGAGCCAGCTCGTGGCCGTCGACCTCCGCCGCAACCGGCTCGGGGGCTTCCTGCCGCTGTTCTTTGGCCTGATGCCGCGGCTGTCCGCAGTATCGCTGGAGTACAACCGATTCACGGGGATGATTCCGGCGCAGTACGCGGTGCGGGCGGCCGGGATCGGCGCCGGCGTCCCTTTCGGGAGGCTCACACTGGCTGGGAACTACTTGTTCGGACCCATACCGAGCCCGATGGACGGGATAAGGGAAGGGAATGCCGTGGTGAGTCTGCAGGACAACTGTTTGTTCCAATGCCCCGCCGCGTTCTTCTTCTGCGGCGGCGGGCGGCAGAAGCCGCAGAGCACATGCCGCCAATTTAATTCGACGATCCCATGACAGCCCACTTTTCACTTGTGGTAAATGTTAGGAGGGGAAACGGCGGAGTAAAAAAATTACTACACGGCAAAGGGTTAAAAAAAGAGAGGATAAAAATAATAAAGGAAAAGTGAAGAGAAGAATGACTCGTCACATCACTCTTTTTGGGTGAATGCCAAAAATGGTGGGATAAGTTTGATGTGAATTTAAATAGGCCAATCAATGCGTTAGATCTGGTGGTTTAACGTTGTTCACATCTCGCAGGGTTTCGATAACGACGATAATTCTAAAATTTATTTATTATATTCTATTATATTTCTTTATTTTATATTTTAAAAGTAAAAATGTTAAATCCTTCTAATTCATCCTTTAAAAATTTTTCTAACACTCACATAATTATTCTACCCCTAAAAAGTTGATAAAATTATCCTATATGTTATTGTGACTTTTTAGGAGGATTATTAGGCTGATTATTATTAAAAAAATCTAAGCCCTTCTCCCATGCAGTCATTGTACATTTTACTTATATATAATCTAATTTTTAAACGGAAAAATCAACATTTCTCCTACCTCAAAATAATATTATCATTATTAAATGCACCCATAAAAATTGGTAAATTTGCATTCATGTTATTTTAAGAAATCAAAATAGAGAAAAATTGTGACGTCGAATATTCATCCCTCTCGGGCGGTGGGAAACATTTTTTTTTAAATTATTTTTCTTCGATCTGCCTCGCGGGCGTATGGAGCTATTATTAGTTTTGTATTTGAGCTAGAGCGTCATCTTAGTTTTAAAAATTAAAATAAAAAGCTTTGGGCATTCCACGTATTATTATTGTTTTCATTTGTCTGAATACAAAAAATATTAATAATGCTGAATAAAATTGCCATAGGAATATATATATCACTCTGGTGCATATATATATAGTTTAACTAGTGAAGACCCTAAGTTTGATATTTTTATACTTAAATTTAAATAATTTTTATAATATTTAAATATATATTTAATAGATGTAATTATTAAAAAATATTTCATAACAACATGAACTTCAAATTATGCTCACAATTTATTTTAAAAGATATGAATATTTTTTAAGTTCTATGTTTTTATTAGAAATAATATTATGATTAAATTATTCATTTTTATATAAATATGTATATGTAAGCAAATGAATAATTTTGTTGTAATTGCTTTTTCAAAGTCTCTTAATTTATTCTTGGGTATTACATATGTTTAATTTTAAAACAATTGAGAACGATGTAGAATTATTTAATTATAATTGTATAAATTTGTATGCAAATGCATATAAAATTTTTCTTCTTCTTAAGCTTTTGGTGATTTTGTCTTGCACATGTTAAAATGAACTTATTGATATGAAAGTTAGAAAAAAAGAACATAGACAAATTAAAATTAAAAAAATTATTTGGTTGAATTTCATCCTTATTATCAGAAAGTAAGTCATTGTAAGATAGATGAAATAGAAAGTTAAAATTAAAAAGTACATATCGTTGATGAAGTCAAAAGTATGATAAATTTAAAGAATTAAATGTACGCATTAAAAAGTTCTCTCATCCCAAAAATAGAAATTGTGTAGTCACCTAAAAAGAATTTTAAGTATATAATAGGCAATGTTATTAAAAATTAATTTTTAATTATTAGTGTATATATATATTAATTATTAATGTGAAATTAATGAAATAATAATTAGGGGAAAAAACTTTTTGTGTGATTAAGTAATTTCATAATAAAAAATATTTACACTTATATTTAAATATGTTATAAGACTCATCAAGAAATAAATTACTTTAGGAAAGAAGAAAATAATAATAATGAAATAAAAGAAACATATGAGATAATCACTTCGATATATATTTATCTAATGGACGTAACACATTATATTGTTGCAGAACAACATTGTGATGAACATATAACATGATATACATGCACAAATAAGTTAATGATAAGATAAATTTAAAAAATGACATCAATATAGGAAAAAAACATCTAAAATAACATATAAGATGATATACATGTACAAATAAGTTCGAAAAAAGATAAATTTAAATATTAGCATTTATTCGAGTTAACAAAAGTTTCATCATAATTCTTTATTTTTTTTAGTGGATCTTCATTCATCTCATCTTTTAATGACTTGTTATGTTCATCATCATCCTCCTGAATTGGGTAATATGAGAGAAATACATAATAAGAAAGAACAATATCCAAATAATTTTACATTCTCTCATTGTTGTCATGGATAATATCATGCTGATCATTATTCACAAATTTTCCCTACAAAAACAAAATTAATAGAGAAAAAATATATGATAAATAAAAATGGAGCAAGAAATAACCTTATCATCAACTAAAATCATATCTAAGCTTATTAGCTCTCCATCTTTTTTCAAATTTTTTGTTTCTCAAATCCTAACTATAACTTACCAATCATCTCACTTTTTTTAATTCTTCACGCCCAGGATTACGTCCTGGATTGGACGAATTATCCAAAGAAGATCATTTAATTGTAGCATGAGCACGAAAAATTGAACGTTTCTTATCACAACCTTTGTTTGTGGCAGAAGTTTAACATTGCTAATATCACTAAGTAGTGAGTAATTCATTTTGATATGAAAAAAGTCATAGAATAAATTTGAAGAGAGGATGATCTTAAATAGAAAGAATGTATTGTGTGGAAGAAATAAGTTAAACGTCTATAAATGAAATTAGTTATTACCACTGGTTAGTTGGGTGGTGGGATAGTTAACATGAGTATGGCGGGAGTTACCAAATGTATTATTTATTATGGAAAATATAATAGAAGATGGGGGGAATTCTCTTCAGGTTATGGAAGTTATAATAGAATATAACGGGGGATTTTCATGTTGTGTGTGCAATCTCATAATTTTGGATCGCTAGGTAACCGTTCAAAACACAATTAATTTAGATAATTGAATCAAAACACTGCCAATGATCCAAAAATATGAGATTGTACGACAAAATGTGATAAATATTATATTGGTATATAAAAATTATTATGCGACCAGCATATTTCGAACATGGTCGTATGTATGATTGAAAGTCAATTTCTATTAAATTCATTGTTAGGTTATTAAATTTGATTTAACCACATAATCATGAATCCATATTTGTTGAATGTATTCGATTGTACAATTTTTAGTCGAATATTACTTAAATTATAATATAATTATGTGACGCAGGAATTCAAGAAAAGGTAACATTTTGTAGTTGTACAAACCAACCAAAAAAATATTTAACTAGTACCACATTTGTCTTTTGTTGTAATAAAAGTGTACCCTAATGGTAGATGAATCTTTACTGGATATATTTGAAGAAAAATAAACTATTTATCACATCAAATGAATCGGCTTGAGTAAAAACAATTTTTATCCAACCGCAACACTTCGTGTTGCATCAGTTGGCGGGTCCATTAATAGAACATTTAATTCTTCTCAGGTCCCCTCAGTGCTCATATTTAGAACATTTCCTCAATCGAGTGCGACTTCCTGTTTTTGTTTGCTTCTTCTTGGGACTCACCACTTGGGCTGTTGGACTCCACTTACTGGGTTTAAAATTCTTTTTGTTTAGTTCATGAATTAATATCAGAATATTTAAATTTTCTAAAGGATGTAGCCAAACCCCGTGTAAAATAGGATTAAGTCGATGGAATTTTGATTTTTTGCAAAATCATTTAAGATATCATGAAATCGCTATATATAATTCGACTTGAAAAATATCTCCATTATTCTAAAATTGTATAATAGAAATATTCTATTTTTTCATTTTCACCATTTTTATCTTTCATTATTTAGCTACATATTATTATATTATATTTTTTGTTATAATAATGATAATAATAAATGTAAACTATTTTAATTATAGTAAAATATGAATTGTTTTTAACTAAATAAGAAATAGAGTAAGAATACTATATTCTCTACCAAACAACTCCTTTTGTGTTGGAAATATGGACGGCTAGGATACGACCTACATTATTCCTTGTACAAAATTTTGAGAAAAATAAATATGGTTTCTTAGTTTTATTATGTTGACCAAATGATTTAAAAAATTAGATGGTCAATCGATTTGCATATGCTGGCCTACTCGATAATCGAAGTATTATGGGTGATAAGTTGTTTCTTCTTTAAAGAATATATCAAGTTCAATTTTTTATGAATATAAAAATAAGTGTTGACAACTTATGTGCGATTTGAGATGACCTAACGAAATTAATTGAACTTCATGATAGTCGATCATCAACTTGTGATTTATTGCACTTAGTTTAGCCGTCGATACCGCTTCTCACGGACAAATAATTGGGTACCCTATATATATATATATTAAATAGTGCATCTATTATTGCTTAAAAAACAATTATTATTATTTTATTTATTAAATTTAAAACAAATATTGACACTAATAAAAAAATGTGACATTAATATTTTTAAGTGACAATAGAATCATTCTTTTTTTAAGATATATAAATATATTTTACAAAGTTTTTAATGTAAACCTGGATAGACCGTGATCATTAATTTATTCATTAATAATATATAGTGGTTACTTTTACTTAAATGCATAATTGCTAATTAATAACAATTGGTGATTAGAAAATATTGTCATGTGTAAGAGTAATAAATAAGTTATCCACTACTCCAATTAAATTATATATTATATATGTAATGAATCTTGTAATCAACTCTCATAAATTAATCAGTAAAACGATATGTCTACAAATTATATTTAATACACCAATTAATTAAAATGATACTATAACTAATAGATAATAAATTATATTATTATTATTTATACTCATAACTGTTCAATATTTTTAACTATTTTTTAATGACACTTGTCACTACATAATTATGGCAACTGTCAACTTTTTTTGGCATACTATTATTCTTTTAATATAGTATAGATATGTATGTCAATAAGCAAATAAGAACAAGGAAAATAAAATTTTTACATAATACTTTTGTGGCCATGCTATCACCGTTGTTTTTTTGACAGATTTTTAAATTCTATCAAAATTATATTCCTTTGGATTTATTTGAGAAAATTGTCATGACTATTTAATTAGAGCAATGAAATAAATATAATACATGATTATTGTATCATGAAATTCGCATAGATAGAAAATAGACGAACAAATTAATACCACAAACTTAAATGGATATATTATTTTCTAAGAAGAGAGAAAAATAAATGGGACAAAAGAGACATACAAACCAATAAATTATTCCTTTATTTTATAATTATCATATTATTTAAATATTATTTATTTTATAAATATACGATTCATTTAATTTTTTATCATCCGCATATTGTGCAGGCCATCGCATTAGTATTAGCTACCGAGTAAATTTGACGAAGATCGAGATCATTTGATTATTTGCGTGATAAGTCATTATGGCAAATATGACTAATTTAACAACTGTAATTTATAACTTACACGATATTTTTTATTAACAAATTAGTTCAATAAATATATGTTACCCAAGTATGATTGCTTTAATTATAAATTATAATCACTGATTTAATTAAATTAAAAAAACAAGGCTCTACACTAATGTGTAGAGTTAAGTGTTGTACATACTCGTTAATCTTTAAAAAAAGAATAAAAACTTTTATATTAAAAAATAGAAAAAATATATGTAGAATATTTGATGTAGGACAAGTGTAGAACACTAATTATACTTATTAAATTAATAAATAACTATATATGTATTTATTTATAAGGAATATGATGATTAAAATTAAGATAATTGAATTATCCGATGATCATGATCAACCATGTTAATAAATATGACTATTTGATTATTATAATTTATTTAGTCTTATATGATATAATTATATTTTCAAATTATTAAAAACAAATATATTATTTTATCAAAGGAATATATAATCAATTTAACCAGTAATTATAACTATTAAATTGATTAAATGATAAAATTACATGATGATTAAAATTATGATCATTGAATTATCCGATGATCATGATCAGCCATGTTAATAAATATGACTATTCGATGATTGTAATTTTTTTAGCCTTATATGATATATTTATATTATCAAATTATTAAAAACAAATATATTATTTAATCAAAGAAATATATAACCAATTTGATAAGTAATTATAACTATTAAATTAATTAAATGATAAAAAATAAGCTTTCTATACGAATGTGTAAAATGGGGTGCTCTACATATACATTAACGTCTAAAAAGATAATGTAGAGTAGTCATTTTGCAAATATTAACAAAAATCCAATCCAAAGAATGGTTGGGTAAAAAAATACATAAGTGTAAGATAACATGGGGTGTAAGAAAAATTCGGCAAACCCGAAAACCTACCCGATCCAAAAAAAAATTGAATAAAAAAATAAAAAAATAAGGGATCGAATATGATTTAGGGTGATTTTTGATAAATTAAAAATCACCCGCTGAGTTAGGACCCCATCGGAAAAACTCAGGGCCTAGGAAAATGTTTTATTTATAATTTATAATTATATAATTAATTCATAAGTTATCCAATTTTTTATTATAGATATAATACTTTTTATATAAAATCTCATACTTTTCTATCGCATTATCGAACCTAGATTTGATAACTTTAAAATTTTAGCAGTATATTTTATATTTAATATAAAAATATTTTTATATTAATTTTAATTTATTATATCTATTTAAGATATAATTATATAAAAGTAGGTTCGAAAAACTTGTCCCGCTAAAGGATTATTTTTATTTTTTAAAATAATTTTAGGATGTTTTTTTAATTTAAAATTTTGATCCGAAAAATAACAGATACTTTTTTTTGAATAGAAATTTGGATGCTACTTTTACCCCTTGTTGATTATTTTTTTAATTAAATGTTAAATACGAAAGTTCGTGATGTTACGAGAGAGATTAAAAGAAATTAATCATTTAAAAAAAGTGAGTCATCTTTTGAGCAACTAATAAGTATTCTCACACACAACGATTTAGGCGTTGTTTGGTTGTTAAATAAGGCGGAGTGGGGTTAGGTGATTTTAATCCGAAGATAAGGGGATTATCCTAAAGGCACGGTGCCATATTCCACATCATGTTTGGTTGACATCTTCCACTACTAATAGTCTTAATCCTCATATTGTTCGGATGGAAAAGTAGAATGACAGGCCGAAATGGCCACTTCACCTTCATCTTCTAGAATTAAAATCGAGTAAGCTCTTTTTCGTGTTCTACCCTAGTTTGCTCATGTCGTTCGTTGTGTTCACATCCTCCTATCACTGACATCCTCTAGATGTATTCACCGAAAGTTTTTAACCATCTCCCCTCTCAATTCGTCAACTGAACCGACGTTGAAACTCACAATTCATCAAGTGTACCAACATTGAATGGTGAGTTTCTCTTGTATACATTCCAAAGATGAATGACTGTGAAAGGGGCCTTGGTAAATGTTATTATGGAATTTTTACATAATGTTCCTACTTTCCATATGAAGAAAAAACTTCTACTTGAAGCAATAGTTCATACTCTCGACACTACTTCATATTATAGTTGCTGTGATATTATGAGATTCATATTATTAGGTAAATTTCTTCTATTTTCTAATGTATTGCTTCTTGACGAAACTTACTAATATGGTGTCAAATGTACTTAGAACTTCTTTTATTATGTAATCCATCGTCTCATTCAGCTACGAACCCACATCTCGAAAATGAAGGTGGACACCCCTTCGTGTTATTGCCATGACACGTGTACATTGAAGACATCATGGATGACCAGTAATACTAGGAGGCGATTTTGGAGCTGCCCACATTTCGATGTCAGTATTCATGAAATCATTCTTCGATTGACTGAAGTTAACCTCTTTTAATCTCATCGGTGTAGGATTTCTTCATGTAGAAAAAAAAATCCCAGAGGGAGTTTGTGGATTCTTCCGCTGGTGTGATCCTCCAATGGAAAGCCATGGAGCGATGGGTATAACTGGACTCCTACAGAAGTTGGAAAGAGCAGAAGAACATATCAAGTGTCTCAAGAGGGGAAGATCGATATATTTCTTCATAGGACTGACATTGGGTTGTATTTTAGCTAAGTTGATGTAATGTGATAAGAAGTGCTATAGTTCGAAAGATGTCTTTTAAGCTAAGTTGATGTAGTGTGTCCGTTGTCTTTAAACTAAGTTAATGTACGATAGTCATATTATTATCCTCGTCAACACAATTTGAAGTGTTCACATTATGTATACTTTTGATTATGAATAGATGAGCGTTCGGGGCTCAAGTGCTCGACCTTAATTACTTTGCTAATAGAGGAGGCTTTGCCGACAAATATTCAATTCAAATTCGATAATAAATTGACTCTTGATAAAATGGTCCTGGAACACCAATTTTTATACACTTTCTATGACAATTGACCAAATTGACAATGACAAATGGAAAATTGTCAATATAGTTAAGTGAATGTCCAATGTATTGAGGTAGGAAAACTAAGGGTTATTTCCTCTAATCATTCCTAAACTATCACGATTTTTCAAATCTAACCCCAGACTATGAACTCCATTTTTTTTTTGTCCTTAAACTATTATGAGTTTTTCAATTTGATCATTCCGTCCAGTTCCGTCAACTTTTCTATTATCATTTATTTTTTCACATTAAAAAGTTCATTATACCCATGTTACAAGTGTTACTCTATTTTTCTTAAAATAATATATAATAAAAATATAAAAAATAATTAAAAAAATACATTGCTTGCGCGGGGCCGTGTTGCCGGAGCGAAAAGGGGCCGCCGACCCCCCTTTTCTCCCTCGCGCATGACGAGGGTGAAAGGGGGCCGGCACCCCTCTGAACGAGCTTGCCGACGCCAACACGTGGAACCAACACACCAACTCCTGAAGTCCCCCCTCCACTAAAATTGATATACCTCGACGGCGGCACAGACGACTGCTGATGCTGGTTTTGCAGTGATGGCTGCGGTAATTGCTGCTGCTTGTGCAGATGAAATTGACCCTTACTCCATTGGCATGACCATTGCCTTCATTGCCACCAATAATAATGCCATGACTGAATTTTTATTGATGGGAGGTCAGATTCCGTGCATGATTCCAGCTATAATTCTGAATCCTTTTTTTAACATTGGAGAACAACATCAGTTCAGATCCCCGGCCATCGCATCCGCCACTAAATTGTGTTGCCCAAGACTTATCATCAAGCTTTGTGATGAATGCCTTGTCGTTAATTCCAGAAGTCCCGAGATTCAAATCTTTTCCCAAAAATTTTGGTCCACTCTCGGCGTCATTCTTCTCCATTGTGGGCGCCATCAGTGCTTTCGTTGTGCCCATGAAGATGGATATGATCATCTGCAAGGCACCGAGACTCTCATCCAGCTTCCTAACCGAGCCCAATTCGAGAACACCAGTCTCGAATGGCACGAGTACGATGGTGCGAAAACCCACAGCTGTAGCCAAGAATCCTCTGTAGCAGTAGTCGGCCGGCGAGAGGATCCATAGGTGCTTTCCCGGGGGTGCCCTTTCCCCGAGGGAAATGAAAGTACATGGAGACCAGGAAGAACATCTCAGTATCCATCGCCGAAGGCCGCGTTGAGCTTTTGTAGCATGACCTTCCGCGTCCTCTGTCGAAGCACATCATCGTCGTCCCTCGGCCGCGGCAAAGCCTCCGTGCCGCTACGGCGATCTCGGCCTCCTCGCCATCGCATGGCTCGCGGCAGGACCTGTCACCCCAGCTGAGGACGAGGTCGTCGGACCTGGTGGAGCGATAGATCTGCCAGAAGATGGCGTACTTCCACCCAAGCCCGGGGCCAACTGGCCCCTCCACGAGGAGGCGTGGGTGACGACAAGGTAGTCGAGGGCGTCGTGGCCGAGGGTGGCGATAGCCAGCACCCTGTCTTCGTTGCTGCACCACACACCCCCCCCCCCCTCGGCGAGCTCGTTCAGGGGGCGCCATCCCACCTTCTTCCTCGTCAGCGAGCTCATTGGGGATTCGCCCCCCTCCTTTTACTCCGGCGATTCGGGCCTCTCGCAAGCAATGTATTTTCTTAAGTATTTTTTATATTTTTATTATTATATTATTTTAAGAAAAAATAGAGTAATATTTGTAATAGGAGTATAATGAACTTTTCACAAATGTAAAAAATGAAAGATAACAGAAAAGTTGACAAAATTGGACGGGAGGATAAAATTGGAAAAATCGTAATAGTTTAAGGACCCAAAAAATAAAGTTGTAGTTTGGGATTAGATCTAGAAAATTGTGATAGTTTAGAGGTGGTTAGAGGAACTAAATCGGAAACTAAAAAGGAAGCAAACATTCTTCTCTGTTCATAGACTTATTACCCATGACAAAGTTCTTAAAAAAGTTGTTCTTACCCAGTTCAAGACTGGATAAATGAACAATATGAGTTAAGTCTCGAGTGCTCTGCATATTACAATATCTGAACTACAGGCCTTGTGCAATGAGGTAGTTGCCCATTCTCTCCACGACATGGTTCACTAGCTTGGGATCATTGGATCCATAATTTCCAAAGTTCATTGATTGGTTTGTCTTCTCTACAGTGAATCCATCGGATCCCTGCAAACAAAAAAGTAAGCACTTGATAAATCTCTAATATTGTGTAGAAAATAGTTTAATATGTTACTCTAAGAGAATTTCAATTTAATTACAAAAAATCATGAGGCAAGAAAGGGGATACACAAAGATAATGAAGCTCCAAACACTATAACTACATAATGAAGCATCATGTTTCAAAAAGATAATCCTTTTAGGCACACTTTGCAATGAGTGATTGTAGAGAAAGCAAACATCAAATAAAGATTAGTGATAATGGGAGCAAGAAGTAAGTCTTAAGCAATTAAAAAATGAGCTTCTACATAATCATTTTGCTTACATGAACACATAAACATGCTTACATGAACACAAGTACTATTGCAATAAGCCATAATATTGGAGTCATCATCACACACCACAATTGAATACACAAGTAATATTGAAACTTAATACAATCATCATCACACACCAGAACCGAGTACACAGCAGTAGGATGGAAGCTCATGTGTTGATAATAGGTCATATAATTGAAACACTAGCCATAGTAAAATTTTACGAAATTAAAGTAAACGTGTTCATGGGTATTTTTCATGCTTCCATAGCTTCAGGGCATTTGTACAATCCCTATAAACACAATAACTACAATAGTATACATCATGTCTCAAAAAGGTAATCCTTTTAGACACACTTCACAATGATAATAGAAGAAGCAAACATCGAATAAAGATTAGTAATAATGAAAGCCAACAAATAAGTCTCAGGCAAATTTTAAAAAATGAGCTTCTTCATAATCATTTTGCTTACATGAACACATAAATGAAACACTGATCATAGTAAATTTAAACAAAACTAAAATAAATGTGTTTATGGGTACTTTTCATGCTTCCATAGCTTCAGGGCAGTTGTACATTCCCTACAAACACAGTAACTACAATAGTATACTTCATGTCTCGAAAAGATAATCCTTTTAGGCACACTTTGCAATCAGAATTCTAGAAGAAACAAACATCAAAGAAAGATTAGTGATAATGGAAGCCAAAATGTAAGTCTTAGGAAAATTTAAAAAGTGAGCTTCTTCATAATCATTTTGCTTACATGAACACATAAATAAAACACTGGCCGTAGTAAATGTTGGATTCACGTTGTTGTTGTCATCGGGTTGGAATCTCGGCCCGTTGAAGTACGCATCGCTTCCTTGATTACGCTTAATGAAATTATACAACACACAACATTCTAGTACAATGCGTTCTTAGGTTGCTATAGGATAGTACATTGTCGAGCGAAAAATGCTGGGTGATGATTTGAAAAACCAAACAAAATTTTGACACAATTTCAAAGTTGAGCATGTCTATGATTATAGAGTTCCTTAGGACTTTCATATCGTGATGCGTAAAATGATGCAGCAAAATAAAATCACTAGCAAGTGCACTAGTCGCTCAAATAATATAGTAATAGGAGTAAAGAGTATCGAACCCATGAGGAATATTATTAATTTAATATCTAAATTTATAAATTAATAAGAGAGGGAAAATGTGGATTTTTGAAAATATGTTTTGTAACAATAAAATAAAGAAAATAAGATAAGATAATGGTGTTGAAGTTAGGCCTTTGGATGACAATAAATTAGGATAAATATTTGAACCACAAAAGATAAATTCAATCTTTAAAGATGGATTAGAATCTCCCTAAAGTAATCTAACATAATTAATTTGCGGTCTCCACAGCTGGCATCCCCTCAAACTAAGCATACAGAACTATCTTAATTTAATAAAAATTGAAGTCTCCACGACTAGCATCCCATCAAATCATATTAATATTAAGACGTAATAAATTGAATTCCCTATACTATTAATCACTCCACAAACTGGTATAGATTAATTCTTAATTCTTCACTCACTAGTTATCAAATTTATGTCAATTATTAATTTCATATAAAATCAATTAAAATTAGTATAATGAATTCTGAAATTAAACACTGCACAAACTGGTATAGCCTAATTCAAAAATTCAATTAACTAACATAAAAGCGTTAAGCATAATTAATAATTGATCAGAAAAAAATAAAATAAATAAAATAGGGTCTAAACATTTCCCTTCAATTATCTCCTAAAATAATAATCTAAAAGACATGGAGTTCATCCTAGAAATTCTGGAGAGATAAAATATAAATGATAAAAATTGAAAGAATTATGCCAAAAAAAGAGATCTCGAATCTGGGCAGACAGTCGGGCAGCCTCTCGGACTTCCAGCCGTCACACCTCTCTCCTTTCAGTTGAAGCCTACAGACTCTCGACTCGTCGTGGAAGAAAATTAGAACTTCAGAGCACAAATTGGATTGATGGTTTCGTTCTCTATTTATAGGTGCGTACAGACTTCAAGTTGATCACGGTCGTGAATATCGTACGACCAACTTTAAATTCACGAGATAAACTTTACCGTGTCGATAAAACTTTTGTTAAAGATAAAAAGGTTATCCATTTTGTGCCTCTTCGTTCCCAGCCACAAAATGATAAACTTCTCTTCGTTCTCGACCAAAACATAGGTCATTATGCCCAAAATGTATGGATTCTTCTTATCTTTACCCCTTTCTTGAAATATCGGTCAGAATGATAAACAATTCTTATCTTTACTCCTTTTCTTCTAATTTTTGCCAAACCGATGTTCTTGTCATTACGCCCAAAACGATAAACTCATCTTATCTTTACCCCTTCTTCGAATCTTGGGCGAAACGAAGATTCCTTTAATCATTACGCCCAATTATGCATGTCTTGCATTACTTTTACCCCATCGAAGTCAGATGCAACTTTATCAAAAAGGGTGATAAACTCAATTTTACGCCCCTCATGTGATCATCTCGGTCATAAGATCTTTGGGTGTAAAGATCATTCTTTCATTCCTATTTCGCCCAATGATTTTCAGGCCGTAATGATAAATCTTTTCAAAATCTTCTTATTTTTACTCCTTAAGATAACATCCGATATATCTCATTCGGCGTTAATTCGACTTACATGCAGAATAATTAAAATATGAAGTTAAACCATCCACAATTAAAATATTCAAAGAGTTAATAATTAAAATCGATAAATCCATAATTATGACTAAAAATAGTCTAAAATGATGCATACCATGATCAAATTACAGAAAAATTAACTAAAATAATAATCTAAAATATGTTGTATTTTGCATGCATCATATCACCTTTGACTATTGTTGAATTTCAACAAATGATACTTAATACCACGGTGCGGGGCAAGAAATTTCTCACTATTAGCATAACCGGATTCAACGAGATACAAAGATATTTTTTAAGAAATGCAATATGTTAGAAACATAAGAATGATGATTACACTATAACCATTACACTGTCGCAGGTAAAACACATACCTTCCGGAACCACTAAATTAGCATTCACAATGCACCAACGTAGAACCCTCGTGTCCGCGGCGGATCCCTCCCACCTGGTGCAGACATATAGGAAAGAGTGATCGAATGATGTCACAGCCATGCCATTTTGAAAAAATTCCCCATTTGCGATTCCTATAGCGAGGTTGATAAATTTTCTCATCAAGGCGGGAATATGAGTTCCATCAATTGCACCAAGTGCATTCTAAACAAAAAGGGCAACTTCACATCAGCATTAAAATAATTCTAAGCAACTTTATACATGAAAGCTGAAAGGAAATTGTACTTATCGCAAAATATGAGAAGAATTTCTCATTGTTTCGAATGTGTGGGTGCATGTATGTTTGTCCACTAGGTAGCACTATGAACTTTTGAATAAGGGAACATATAACCCGAATCACATGATTAAAATGACGAGAAATAATTTGACCAGAATGTTAGAATTTCTCTGCTATGGTTCTGTGGGTCATGTTGTGTCCTACACAGTACAAGAAGAATGCTAATTATTCGTATGAACTCACGTGTTGTGTACTACTAATGAGTCCCTCGATGTTAGTAACTCATCCAATTTCGTAAACATTCTATGAGACATTTTATACATGTCATAACATCACTGTGGGTGACCTTTTAATATGTCCAAAATGAGGTGATGGCCCGTGAAAGAGCATGTTATGCATGGAACTTTCAAAATGGGCTCCCCGAACCCTGTTTCAATTACACCACTAGCCATTACGATTTTGATGACATCCTCATGGAATCTCTCCTCGTCCACTAATAGTTGTATAAGCGTGCTTCTATTTATATACACATAAAAAGTACTTGAAACTATCATTTATCATATGTGGTAGAAGATGGCACATGAAGTTAAAAAAAGTATACACAACACTGAAAAACAAATAGGAAGAAAAGTATGCAGAATATTTGATGAACGATATAAAAAGAAGTGTTTACAATTACTTGCATTCAACAAACAAAGAATGTGACATTGAAATTACAAGCATTCATATAACATATCAAGTCAGCAACTTGTTCACAAAAGGGCAATGACAAGTAGCATTAGAAGTACAAACTGCAAGCTCTATAATACTACCAAAAGGAGATGCAAGATGTGTTGTAATCAGTAATAGCTAAAATGAGGCCAAAATAAAGTGAGTAGCTACTTCATATATATAAGTTAGTCTGACGATGAAGCTGCTGCAGAACTGGAGCCTCTACTTGGTGATGACCGAATTGAGAATGGCATGGCAGCAGTAGTTGGTCTTGAGACAACACTTGACCTTGAAGTGAATTGAGTGTCCAACACAGGAGGAACAAAAGAACTCTTCACAGAGAAGGTCGTGGCTGATGCAGCAGATAGTAGTGATGAAGATACTGAAAATGCGAGGAAACAATGAACCAAATGCAGTGGTCGAAATAGACGAGTTAGACTCTTTCAGGATGTCACTTGATGGTGAATCCGAGGAACCAAGAGTGAAACTAAGAGTGGTGCTGCCTAAATAGCAAGCCGATTGTCCTTTATGGGTGCGCTTTCTTCGATAATCCTCCAATTTCTCCAAAAATCATGGTTTCATCATTCCTCATCGCAAGTCATAAAAGCCCAGCAATCACTCTCGTCTTTGAACCAGCTTGAATTTTGGGGTGCAATCTGATACTGTCTGTCGTAATTTTGCCCAACATTAATTCCTAGAGTATGAAGTGGCTTCCTTGTCGCGTTGCACTACCTCATCAAGCAATAGAAGTTTTTTTACCCTACTGTGTTATCTCATACATAATTTCTACGGCTTCAGCATTGTTTCCCTTATATTTTCGTGGCTTCGCATTATGCCCACTGGTTCTAGCTCTTTTTTCAGATGAAGGTGTCTTCGGATGCAGCAACCGATGAAGAACTATCAAATATGAAATCTGACATACCAAATACACTTTGATAGTTGATTCTAGCCGAGTGAGAAATTTATACCATCCAAACTAATGTCGACATCATCACCGCCATCGTCATCGTTCAATTCGACATTCTCAGAAGGCAACTCAGACATGGTCGTAGCAAAGACTCGACTATCAATAGCGGTGTTTTTAAAAAATATAAATAAGAAATCGTCATAAAGAGGAAATGACTTGTCTTTGATTCTGGAGTACTCCTTGTTTGCTTATTAGTAAAGTGTACTTTAACGATAATAAATGAAATTTGCAAAATACAGAAAATCATTGAAATTAAGAGAATAATTACACTTACCACTATGACATCTTCCCACATGCGAGGTTCGTCGAGAGTAGGTAATTTTTTTCTTATGATCCCAGCCTCATCCACTGTGATTATTGAGACTTTGGTACAAATTGAACAACTTCTTCAAATTTTTGTGCCCATTTTTTAAGTTAGACATATCATAATCCTTCTTTGTTGTCTCATTATATCTACCAAGAATGCGCTTCCAAGTATCAGTCGAGAATACGCCATTTGCAAGATTCCCATTCAAATATTCAATTTTCATAATTTCAATAAACACTTCATCAAACTCATCATTCCAATTGCTTAGATGCCTTTTCCTGAGTGATCCAACTCTGTTTCTGGTGCCGACCTCTTGGTTCTTGGTCTAATTTTGGGTTCACATTAAAATTGGCAAAAATGTACTAATTGACGTGTTTGAATGCCGCCTTTTGGGGTCCTTCCTTCGGGTCCCTCTCTGCCTCGGTAAGAAAGATAAGGTAGTCATATCTGCCTCGCTGCAGGTCAGCACCTCCGAAAGAAACGGAGGACTTCATTCAGTGACTCCGCGATCGCCCTCTGAACGATCAGAATAACTAG
The DNA here is from genome assembly GCA_030549335.1 of Pontederia crassipes. NCBI lineage: Eukaryota > Viridiplantae > Streptophyta > Magnoliopsida > Commelinales > Pontederiaceae > Pontederia > Pontederia crassipes. The sequence continues at coordinate 61,995,148 of CM060196.1, read as the reverse complement.
TTATAGTAAGCATGAAAGAGCTAAATTAGATATGTTCAAATATAGGAGACAAACTTAGGAGGTCTATGTAATAGGCATGTGCTAAAGTCTTAGCCAACCAAAGAAGCATGTATGGAACAATAGATAGATATGAACTTTCTCTCCAGATTGCACGAGACTAAAGTATGGGAAAGGAGGCATGGACAACAAATATGAGTTCAACAAAATGCAACAAAGATACTATCTATTTATTCCACTAGCAGTAGATAGATAGGAAGAGACATCCTCTAGAATATTTGTTAAAAAAAGAAGCATGAATGAAATGACATAAATATGGTACACACACATGTATGCATACACTAGTAACAGAATTAAAGGAAAGATCATTTAGTCGAAAATTAGGATCCGAACATGTAAAACCATGTATATGCCCGTGCAACATAGAAGACATGTTTTGCACAACAAGCAATAGAATATAATGAAGAGAAAAAAAGGGGAAGACACCAATAAGCAGGTGATGGTGAAAGTTTAAAAGTACATTGATTATTATCTTCGGATGTTGTTGGGCATGAACATAGAGCAGAAGCCCTTCCCTACTTGTAACAGACAACCCCTTTCACTACAAGAAAAAGTCGTATTTCCGACGGTCCATTTTTTACGGTCCGACATCCGTCTAAAATATCGATGGTTTTTTCGGCGGATATTCCAAACCGTCGATATTTTCGTCGGATAATTTTTGACAGTTTTAGCCATCTAAACTTTCGACGGTGCTAAATTCGTCGGAAGGTTCCGTCGAAAATATTTATATTTCGACGGTTATGATCGTCGATAATTTCGACGGTTTATCTAACCGTCGAAACTTCCAGCGGTCTGAATCGTCGAAAAATTTCAACACTGGTTGCGTACAATTATTGAACTTATCGACAGTTTTGACCGTCAAAATTTGCGGCGTTCAAAGCAACCGTCGATATTTCGGCGGTCATACCCGTCGATAGTATTTAAATAAAATATTCTAGCTTAATTTTTTTCGACGGTCTCAACCGTCGAAAATGGAAATTTATAATTTACACAAACTATAGATCTGTTGATGTTTTGAAAATTTATTATTATGGGAATCGACGGCTAAAACCGTCGATATTTCGACGGTTTGAAGAATCGTCGAAACTATCGACGGCTAAAACCGTCGATATTTCGACGGTTTGAATAACCGTCGAAATTATCGACGGTTTTTCCAGTGGATTCGAGCCGTCGAAACGTGAATTAATATAATATTATATTTACCTATGTTGCGGCAGTTTCGACCGTCGAAAAGTGGTTATATAAAAACCCGACCCCACTCTTACTTTGAACGTTTTGAACGTTCGTCCGGCCGACGCGCATTTCGTCCGCTGTTCGTCCGGCCGCCGACCACCTCCCGCCCGAAGCTTCCGCCGTTGACTGGAATCTCCGGCGCAGGTAGGTTCGATCCCTGCCCTCCTTGGATATATAATTTGTCTCTCCGGCGGCTAGATCCGACCGCCCTCCGTGCGGCGGCCAGATCCGACCGCCCTCCGTGCGGCGGCCAGATCCGGCCATTATTCGCGTGCGGCGGCCATATCCGGCCGCCATTCGCACGCGGCGGCCAGATCCGGCCGCCATTCGCGCGCGGTGGCCAGATCCGACCGCCAGTCGCGCGCGGCGGCCAGATCCGGCCGCTCTTCACGCGCGACGGCCAGATCCGGCCGCCCTCCGCGCGCGACGGCCAGATCCGGCCGCACTTGCGCGGCGGAGGCCAGATCCGGCCGCCCTCCATGCGCGGCGGCCATATCCGGCTGCCCTTGCGCGGCGGCGGCCAAATCCGGCCGCCCTTCTGGTCTCGGCCACATCCGTGAGCAAAAAAGCTTCCGCGCATAGGTCCATGAGCAATTTCAAATATCAATTAAGCCACGTGACTCGGTTACAATCATGATAGTCAGGACCAAGCATGCTTCATAGCTAGACAATTATGTTATATATACTTATTATATCAAAATAATCTTATAATCTTTCATACGACAGAATAATTTATTCTTCCACCCTGAAAGATAGCGAAGGATTTTTAGCTTCAAATAAAAATTACATGAAATTTTATCTATATATATTTTATTTCGAAAATATGTTCATAGGCAAAGTTATCATAATTTTCATTCTCAATCAGACATTGAAAATACAATAATGACACAACTGAGAACACATTGATGAAGTAATCCTTTGACGGGAAAATAGTAATAAGACATTGCCACTAATGAATGTGGGCCCATCTCAATGGTTCTTTCTGAAGATCGACACAGAATCTGTATTCTATGTTACACGTCCTATCTAAACCAGGAAGTATTTTTCTTTTTAACGAAAGAGTTAACTATTAATTTGCATGCCAAAAGACATCTTGATACAAGATACTAAGAAGATTACAAGGAAGATCCTCCTTACAAAACATTTTGAAACCCTGAGATTTATCAATATCAACCAAAAGGTCTGCAGCCTTATTACACAATCTATAGCAATGTGTATGCTATCTCTATACCTAGCAGTATGATTAGTAAACATTAGCTAAACAATCTGTTCTTCCTCAGTTGTTTTATAAATTTTTTTCTTTCCTTATACAATTTTGTATCACTGAAATTTTTTATGATTTGAAAATAATGCAGTCATTATGTCATACTTGAACGATCGTCGATGGATGTACAAAAGAAATAATCCTGGTCGTAGAGGCTTGACACAAGAATTTATAGATGGCGTTGACTATTATGTTACTGTGGCTTATCAATCTTTACTATTATGTTACTGTGACACAAGAATTTACAATTGGAACGTAATATTCCGATAACATTATGTAAGTTGGAACGAATATTTTCACCGGGATTCTTTGATTCCATGGAGCACTTACCTATTCATCTGCCATATGAGGCAAGGGTAGGTGGACCAGTACAATATAGGTGGATGTATCCTTTTGAAAGATATCTCAATCGAATAAAAAGGACGATTAAGAACAAAGCACGTGTCGAAGGATCCATTTGTGAAGCGTATATGATTCAGGAGATTTTATACTTCTGTTCTTACTACTTCGAGTCCCATGTTAAGTGTGCGAGGACCAGAGTCCATCGAAATGATGAAGTTCCAGAAGAACAATCTGATGTGGCATCTTTGTCGCTCTTCAATCAGTTAGAATGACATTTTGGGAAGCCAAGGAGTAGATGGCTAAGTGATGCAGAATTCAAGTCTGCCACGAATCATGTCCTTCTAAACACGTCGGAGGTGCAATGCTACATTAAGTAAGTTTAATATCCATGCGTTCTTTTCTTTAACGTCTTCCTAAACATCATTTTGATTTAGCCATCACTTCGTATTTAGTGCTTTCTTGCAATACTACATTGTCCCTGAAGAATATGTACAACATAGAATCGAGAATGATTTTGCACCGTGATTTAAGGAATATGTAATTCTCAAAATATTCTAAACAATTTGATGTCTTCAGCGTATACTATACTCATTTATTTTGATATTAGGTTCTCAATACCGGCACGGCGTCTGGTCTCCATAATTTGGCATGGGGACCGGCTCGAGAGGTGAAAAGTTGGCCAGTGTATTTTGTGAATGGTTATAAGTTTCACACTGAAACTTGGTCGATCAGGAAGAAAACCGTGAACAGTGCAGTATGTGTCGTGGGATCCACGGACGGAGAAAATGAGCGTGACTACTACGGTGTTCTCAAAGACATTATTCAGCTACAATATACTGGAGGTAATAAAGTCACATTATTTGAGTGTAATTGGTTTGATCCAAAGGAAAGGAGAGGGATGCGAGTTTACAAAGATTTCAAAATAGTTGAAATACGTCACAATAGGTGTTATGATCATTTTGATCCTTTCATTATTCTGTTTTCTATAAGACAAGTATATTATGTGCCATATCCGGAGAAGACCAGGGACAAATCACAATGGTGGGTTGTAATAAAGACGAAGGCAAGAAGCAGGATAAAAGTTGATGGTGCATTGCAATGTGCCTTTCAAGATGACTCGCAGACATCTGTGGCCCCTATTGTCGACACCGAATTAGTCGACGCTCTATAGGATTCGAAACACGTATTTGAAGACTTCAATAACGTCGACATACAAAATGATGAAAAGGATTCGGACGAAGATGAATTTGAAACTACGACGACTTCTGATGATGATGATGATGATGGGTACCAGTCATGTGAAAATTCAGATGACGAGTAAAGGTGTCTTTACTCGTCGTCACGAATTATCAATTTTTTTTACCTTACGACTAGGATATTTTATTACGAATGTTGTCATCTTGGATTGTTCATTTACGACTCATATTCATTTTGTTTGAGGCAATAGTTTGTTTGAGGCGTTAGCGATGCATGTGGACAAACAATCGGATCAACGGATGCCTGACGCGGACGGCGCATTCTTATATTCGCTACCATCTCGTGAGTGTTTGAAATAATGATCAGAAGAAGTCATTCGCAAAAGCTTATTCGAATTAATTTGTTTATTTTTTATAAGCGCCTCCGGATATTAGGAATTGGTTCTCGAGTTATACGTACAATTCCGTTCCTCAAGATGCAACACAAGACGTAGTTGAACATAGTCAGGTCGAGACGTTGTGACATTTGAATTTTTTGTCAATTGTGAATTTGACTTGGAATAAATTTTGTACTATGCAGATGTATCTATTTGTTAAAAGTAAAAACAAAGGAAAGGAGTCGGTCGTCCCTAGAGCTCTCAGTACTCCGTCTGCTCCTATATCAGTAACGGGCATTCGCATAACAGAGCGTTCTTCTCCTCCGTCAGCTCCTAAATCAGTCACGGGCATTCGCATAATAGAACATTCTTCTCCGTCGGGTCCTTCCTCTCACGCTGATATTGCAGACTTGGATATACAATTGCCACAACAACCCGTCAGAGCTCATTGTTCCGTGGAAGACTCGGACCAGGCTTCGTCAAATCGTGTTTACAAAGCATACGTGCAGCCAGATGGGAATTTAGGGTAAGTGTTATTTTATGTATATCAAATCCTTATTCATGCTTTGATTCAGCCATGACATTTTATAATTCTGTGTCCTTCCAGATTTGTACCATCGAAACCAGCGGCTGCAGCAGTTACTAAAGTGTTGCGACATAGGTATACTGAAGCGTGGCTTACATGGAGGGAAGTTCCTTATGCCACGAGATAGATGTTATTTAATGAATTTCAGGTATCATTAGAAGCCAACATGATCATTAATATTTTTCTTCGTAATACATTAATTATTTTTAAACACTTATAGGCTGATGTGTGGTGGAAGCCCGAGCATACGGAAAAATTGTGGAAGGCTTTTAACTCTCGATGCTCGAAGAGATTGTCCGCGATGTTTTCTGAAGCTCGAGCTGATGGAGAACGACCCAATTGGATCCCCGAGGTCGTTTGGATCGATTTGCTAGGAAAGTGGTCCACCGAAGAGTACAAAGTGAAATGCGAAAATGCAAAAATCAGTCGAGAGTCCGACCAGGGAGCGTGCTTGCATTCGGGCGGATGTCTATCCACGAGCACGATTGCTAAGAAAATGGTAAGGTCTTTCTCCGAACTCAGGATGAAATATTATACTTTAAGAAAATGGTAAGTGTCGAGAAAATATTATACTTTAAGTTGCAAATTTTAAAATATTATCTCATTGCAGGAGAAAGAGACGGGTAGACCACCTACTCAGGACGAAATATTTCTCCGAACCCATCAGAAGAAGAACAAAGAATGAGTTTCGAATTATGCCCGGGAGACATATGTATGTAAATTTTTGTGCCTTTAATTTTTTCTAAATTGCAAGTTAATAATTAATTAACAAAACTTTGAAGTCGATCACCTAGTTGTCGTTTGTAGTTAATTATTTTCTTTATATTTCAGGAGTCTTATAAAACAAAAGAAGTTGATCATATTACGCAAACCACGCAGGAGGGGACCACACCGTTGACCCCAAGACAACTTTGGACGGACTACGTCGGCGTGAAGAAGGGTCGCATTTACGGACTTGGATCTTCTGTGAGTGACACAGATATTGGATATGGTCGCCGAAGTACTTCAGGTTCATCTCCTTCTAGTATGCAAAAAATTGTGGATCAGGTGACCATCAAGATTAGGGAAGAGGTCAAAAAGGAATTCGAAGAACGTGAACATCGTAACAGGCTTGAAATGAAGAAAATGATGCGTGCCTTCATGCGTGGCGAATTGAATGACGACGACGCCGAGGTAGATTCATATATAATACATAATTATTTTTGGAATTTGCTTTAATCTGATGGTTCATTGTACTCATTAGATTCATATGCACTTTGACATCAACATGGGTACTAACTTAGATTTTACTCTTCATCCCTTTCAGTTATATCTGTAGACTTTCAAAGTTTTCACCGGAAATAGAGTGCAGACAGCTGGATCATGTAAATGTCAGTACTTAGTATAAATAAATATACTTGTAGTTTATGTTTTCTATTTTTTCCTGATTGGCCATGAACTTCAACATACTTCCTGATCACCGCATGAAATCATAGGAAAAAAACTTAGCAACCTTATTTTAATGATAACTTTGGCATTTTGGATTTAAATGGTAATGATGATTAAAAGTCATATGCCTCTTTCTATTATTTTGGATGATTATGCTCGATTTTGCTTCAATTTTGAGATTCGGCATTAGCTTGTTAGTTTACTCTATTTCAGATTATGTTGATGTTAAATTCAAATTATGTTTTTATATTTTAGATTTTAGATTCAATTAGATTTTGATTTTGCTCTTCAACACTTAACAAAACTGAATTCATGTTTTTTTGCATTTTCATATGTTATAACTTTTACTCTATTTCAATTTTGTGCAGTGATGTTTTGCGACGAAGACGTTATGCGAATTGAACTTCAGCTCTTCGTCGTGACGAAGATGTTATGCCGTTCAATTTGTGAATTCATGTGATATTCAATTTGTTTCATGTTTGGATTATGTGAATTAATTGTGCCGTTCCATTATCTCGTTCCATTATGGATCATGTTTGGATTACGTTATGCCGAATTGAATTATCTGTGATGTGATGTAATTGAATCCGTGATGTGATGTGAATTATCTGTGAATTACGTTATGCCATTCCATTATGGATCAAATGTGTTGTATTATCTGTGAATTATTTGTGAATACACTATTTTTTTTATTTTTTTTATGTTTCCGACGGTCCTGACCGTCGAAAATAGCTGAAATATTACAATTTTCAGCGGATTTTTTCAATACTTACCGACGGTTATATCCGTCGGTACACAATTATCGACGGTCGTAGCCCACGAGTAAAACCGTCGATACAAGATTGTCGACGGTTTGAACCGTCGATACTATCGACGGTTCAAGCCGCTGATATATATCGACGGTTAAAACCGTCGATAGTATCCACGGTTCAAGCCGCCGATAGATATCGACGGCACGAACCGACGATACTATCGACGGTTTAAGCCGCCGATAAATATCGACGGCTCGAACCGTCAATACTATTGTCGGTTCAAACCGTCGATATATATCGACGGTCCTAACCGTCGATAATATTGACGGTTCGCCCCGTCGATATTTAACGTTCGACTATCGCGCCCGCCAGCTAGACCGTCTGTAATACCGACGGTTCAAAAGAAACCGTCGCAAAATATTTGCGATGCCCCTTTTTCGCACGATCATTGTCCGTCGAAAGAACCGTCGAAAATCGTTATTTCCGACAGATCTGGCCATTTTACCGACAGTTAGGACCATCGGTAAAATGCAGTTTTCTTGTAGTGTTTTAATATAGATAAATGAAAGTTAAGAAGGAAGAAGTTTCAAAACAAAATCAAATGATAAAACATATGAAGAACCTTCAAATAGCTTCCTGTAAATTAGGAATGGGGAGCAAACTTCTGAAACAACACACCTATTATGTGGATGAACAAAGATGTTAATTTAGCATCAATTCATCACATTAATAGTACAACTGAATGAACAAACAAAAGTATAACATAAATAAATTATGAAAAGTGTTGAACTATCGAAAGAAACAAGTTGATATAAACAAAATTGTGACATAAGTGAATAACATTCTGACCTAAATTATCGACCATTGCAAAGAAAAAAGAAGAATAAAAATTCCCTATGGCTTATGACTCCCTTGCCCACAAAAAGGAAGAAACCTCGCAAAATGGGAGCTATAAACGGTAGGCTCCCCTTGTTTGTAGAGAGAGAAGAAGAAAAAGTGACGGAGGATGAGAGTGTTGGTTCATCGCCTGCTCGCGAGTGGAGGAAGAGGAGAGTGGGAGTTATGGTTCATCTCTCGCTCACGAGTGAAGAAGGAGGAGAGTGGGAGTTGTGGTTCGTATCCTGCTCGTGTCACGGGGTGTTTCCCCGTGACACGAAGCATGAAGCCTCGTGGCACCAGTGTCACTTAACTTATAGTTCTCGGCCGCTCAACGCCGAAATCATGAAATACATGCGGTCACCCCGCACTAAGTAATATTGCAGAGTACTAAGTTATCCGCCCTTAGAACATTTATTTTGTAAGGTCATCCTTATGAATGGCCAAGTAGGTGACATTACCCGTAGGGTACGTCTTTTGCATCTTCAATATGTAATAAGACTCCTATACTCATGGTACACTGGGAGTAGTTCACTAGTGCCTTCTGAGGCCCAATTGTATGTTATGTTTCATCATATTTAATACAAGTAATCTGCTCTTTAACTCTAGTGTCATGACCTTGAGCATGTGGTGGCAACCCACATCGGTGTCACTTCATGGCGTCTCATGATACCTCGACTGCCTCTTCGGACTTTAAGCACCCAAGCGTCTGCATTAGTTTCGCAATGTGCTAATGCCACAGTCCCATGACGAGTAGTCCAACACTCTAGTCCGTGTTTGAATGCCTATAAGAGCGACTCTTGGCATAGTCGTCTCGACTATAAAACTTCCGTTGCAAACTCAAAATAGACTTAACTAGGTGTATATTCGCCTAGTCGCCGCAGGTGGTCTAGTGTTCAAGAATGACCCCGTGACAAATGATATCATAGCAGTTATTCTTGCTTAGATTATCCAGCGACGATGACTCGTTTGTGTCGTCGCGTCGTGCCCTGGCGTAGGAAAAGTACTTCCGCTCAAAAACTCTATCACGTTCTAGTGCATTGGTACCATGGTCTTTGTTCATGGACGCAAACGAGGAATGCGTGGCAAATTTCATCGCCGCACGTCTAGTCGTGCTCCGCAACATGTTCCTCATACATTCGTATCGTGTCAAGAATGCCCATCATGATGGCGGACTGATCGCCCCTCTAACCGAGATGGTCATGCGTCGCTCGCTCGAGTAGATCAATCATCTCAAGTATATAGTCGGGAATCTTAAAATGTCGCGCTGCGTCAAGAGTGACCATATGCTCCGTATGATGGTCTTGTGCTACCATACAAATGTGTCGCTTACACAAACGTCGTGTAACTCGGAGGACTCGTGTCACATTCAGGGACTATCAGTCATGCACTATCATGATGACCTAGCACTGCTTGATATTTCGTGACGTCGCATCGCATGTCCAGTCATGCAACGTGAAGTGCACAACCGCTTCACGGAAGAAGTTGGCTCAAATTTAAATATCAAGGTTCATGGTCCCTTCCGGCAAGGGAATACCATCATATCGGCTAAGGAGCATCAATTACAAGCATATTGTCGTGCCGCAGCATCGCATGCCACGCCATAATGATTTTCATAGATTGAGCAAAGTGTTGATTACTTGCAAACACTTGGGGACGAGCTGTCAGCTTTGCCTGCCTCGTTAAGTGTCGCCCCGCAAGCGGCGTGATGTTATCTATCAAGGACTGAGATGAACTTTCTACCTGCTAACACAAATCGACATCTCAATTCAACGATCAATTTGGCAAATGGTCTGAGCGTCGAGCATCGGTGAACCTTGGCATGCTGCTGTCAAGCATTCCGTCGTCAATCGAAGGAAAGAGTACCCTTTCCTCTCGGATAGTGCCTTGAGCAATCGAAGCGGCTTCCAAGGATCACAATCCAATGGTTTCAAATGACACACCGACGATGTCGTCCCTTCGAATGGAGATGGAGGTGTCGTTGGGAGCTCATGCCATGAGTTCACCAACCACAATCTACTTGCCCAAGCGGAGCATCTTCACGAACATACCCATGATTCGTTGAAGACCCGGAATGACTATTCTTTCACAAGGGTCAGCCACTCGGTGGACAAGTATGTCAAAGGCGCATGATCCCTGTCGACAAGCTCAATGGCATTATTTCATCCAAGTTGTGAACGGACGAGCATCTAAAGTGCATCCTCTTCGTGAACGAGCACAATGATCTCGCTCCGTCCATACCCCAAAGGTGTTGCCTAAGCTTCGAAGGAGGTCTCAGAATCGGAAGAAGGCATATCCCAAGAACCCTGCAAGATGTGACAAACTCAGGGTGGCGTTGCCATCGCGATAATATGGAATGTGGCAAACATGCATCCCATTGAGACATGGGACAGAGGAAGTGACAGCTCGTTAATTATGCAAGCCCTGACAAGTTGGGACTAGAGATCAAGATCACTTTGTTCAGCATCGGTCAGATGGGCATGTTGAATGAGGACGTGAAAGATATCATCGAGCTCCATCTTATAGTATTTTTAGGAGGATGAAGATCCAATGTTGATGCTCTTCAAGTAGAAGAGTTGAAGCTTTGGACTAGACGGAGTTAGAACGACAGGATCGTCCAATTTCTGCTTGCTAGTCGTCGCTGCCAAGACGTTCGTACCAAGACAAATGGCATACCACCAAAGCCCTTGGGCAAGGGCAATGGTGGGGAAGAGAAGTGGAAGTCGCGAAGAGGAAGCTATTATGCGAAAGGCAAAGACAATCCATCGGAGCAGGATGATCGAATTGAATCAAAAGAATGTGAGGAGACTCTCGTCGCTCACTATAGCGACTTGAAGTGGACAAGATAGAAAATATCATATCCGAGAACCTTGCTCTACCTCAAATCATCCAGATATCAAATGACTGCTAAGGCTAAGGTAGCCCTGCACTTGACACTCGACGGATGAAGACTCTACGTTGTAGCCACCTGCAACATGGAGACAATGAGTTGAACCACAAGAGAAAGTAGGGAGACTCTCGTCGCTCATCATGGCGACTTGGAATGGACAAGGCATGAATAGTTATATTAAAGAACCTTGTCCCACCTCAAGATCGTCGAAACGTCAGGTTATCACCAAGGAGGAGGTGGTCCTACGCTCTTCACTCGGCAAAGGAATGGAAAACTCTATGTTCTCTTGTCGCTCATCATAGCGATCCAAAGCACTCGAAGCAGGCAAGCTGCAAACGTCGGCATCGAAAAGCTTATTCTGTTCAAGCCGTCGAAATTCGAGAACGATCATCGAGGGTGAGATAATCCCGTACTTCGCACTCGACGAAAGAGAGACCTTATGTTGCGGCCATTTGCAACATGAAGGCGTCGAGTGAAGTCATACATGTCGAATGACGAGACTCTTCATCGTGTTCTGCACGATCCTGAGACAACTCTTCTTCTGAGCTATTCCTAAGGGCATGCAAGAGTTGTTTCACCACAAGAAAGTCAAAACCACACAAGTTGACGTTGCACAAGTCGAAGAGAAGTGAAGCCAATAGAAACTTGATGAACGAATAGTTGCTTGATGAAGTCAGACCGCACATGGCGGACTCCACTGGCGCTGCACAAGTGATGACCCCAGATTGGACGAAGAACCAATAAGCGAAGCAAACCTGAGGGAGGAGTCCTCAGCGAGACCCCAAGGAGCGGGCATTATTGGCGCTGCGCGGTGTTGGTGAAGTAGAAGTCAAAGCAAAAAAGGTGAAATTGAACGAGACAAGCGAAGTGAAGACTAAAGACGAAGGCCCCGAGGAAGTCCAGACAATGGCGTCGGGGGCGTCGCCGACTTTGGTGGGGGAGAATGTCACGGGACATTTTCCATTGACACGAAGCGTGAAGCTTTGCATCACTAGTGTCACTTAACTTATAGCTCTCGGTCGCGCAACGCCGAAATCACGAAACACATGCAGCTGTCCCGCACTGCGTAATATTGCGGAGTACTAAGTTATCCGCCCTTAGGGCATTTATCTTGAAAGGTCGTCCTTATGAATGACCAAATAAGTGACGTTACCCGTAGGGTACGTCTTTTGCATCTTCAATATGTAATTAGACTTCTAAACCTACGGTACATTGGGAGGAGTTCACTAGTGCCTTTCGAGACCCAATTGTATGTTATGTTTCATCATATTTAATACAAGTATGCTTTCTTTTAATTCTAGTGTCATGGTCTTAAGGGTGCGGTGGCAACCCACATCGGTGTCCCTTCGTGGCGTCTCGTGGTACCTCGACTGCTCCTTCGGACTTTAAGCACCTAAGCGCCTGCATTAGTGCCGCAACGCGCTAATGCCATGGTCCCATGATGAATAGTCCAACACTTTAGTCATGTCCGTGTTTGAATATCTATAAGAGCGACTCTCGGCATAGTCGTCTCAACCATAAAACTTTCGCTGTAAGTACAAAACAGACTTAGCTAGGTGCCTGTCCGCCTAGTCGCCGCACGTGATCTAGTGTCCGAGAACGATCCCGTGACACTCGCTAGTGGAGAAGGAGGGAGGTAGTGTGAATCTACAATATGACTGCAAACTAGGAGAGGGATAAAGGGAGGAAAAAAACAAAAGAGATCAAGCGAGGTGAACCTATTTAGAAAAGCAAGCAACAATGCTGGAGCAGGTTAGCGCCAGTCAACAAAGATGTGCTTGGAGATCTGACGAACAAACATCACAATGAGTACAAACTAGTGGAAACAACGCAAATCCTATTAGTTGCTAGGAAAAAGAAAGGATGAATACCTTACCCGTTGGATCGAATTGCAACGGAGACGTGCAAGAAATTTCTTCTGCCCTAGTTTCGTACAAAACGGGGAAGAAGAAGGTTTGGCCGTCGAGCTTCCTTTGTACCTTTATTAATTTGTTGAACAGTAAAATGACTGTCACCGAAATTGAAGGATACTATAACCCAAAAAGTAGTGGCATGACCGGATTAAACATCCATAGTGAATTGTGTGTCTCCTCTTAATCGTAATCCACTTAGCGTTTGATTGTATTCCGACGATTATCATCTTATTCCACTGGTTAATCTGCAATCAAACAATGCCTGGGCCCGTTTGGATGATGAAAAGTTAATTTCTGATAAGGATTATCAAATCCATATATTACGATAATCCTCTGCTTGATTATATGTATTCCACCCATTTTATAGAATATCATAACACTGAAAATAAGCGGCCGACAAGATTAAACATATATTATAAAATATGTGCGCGTTGTCTCCCACTAATCTTAATCTATCTCGCATTTGATTGTATTTCATGGATTATCTACTTAATCTAATATATAACCCAGAACCAAGCAGCGCCAGACCCATTTGGATGAGAGTTAAAATAGGTTGGGGTTAAGGTATATATTCCATCGGATTAGATGTTTTGTAAAGTTTGCATCCGATTAAGTGTATTCCATCTTTTTTAAAGAATACGACAACTCACATATTTTCATTATTTATAAGGTTAATTTTTTTAAAAATGACAACATTGTCCTTTATACTTTTTGCAGAATAAAGCACACGTTTGACAATAACCCAAAGAATATCCATATATTCTCCTAATTAACCTCTAACCAAAGGTCACCTTAAGGTTTAGGGTATATCTTTTTGTCTCCACTACGATACATATTAATGGGATTTAGTTTCCTCGTATTCAATTCATTAATAATTTAATTGAGATTTAATTTTTCACTCTTACCCAAATAATTAGATTAGTTTAGTATAATAGCCCTGCACTGTTGAATTCCGATGCGACTTTTTAGATGATTACAAATGGTAAAAGTTCCATTTTATTTTCCTGGTAGGAAACGAGTCTCCAGAAGATTTAGATCCATTTTTTTTAAGGGTAAAAGGAACATAGAGAGCAGTAACTTTTTTGCATCCCTGCTGAGCGGGCCATCCACCGCTGAAAAGAAGATCCGTGGCCAAGATTAATCATGACCATTGATTGCAAAGAGACGACCCATATTTGAAGACATGTTTAAAGAGGATGATAAATTGAATCCCTAGCTGCCACAGCCGGAATTTGCTGGACGGTATTTGTTGGACGGCCGGAGTTTGACGAAGTTCTCAAAAGAGTCGTCTCCCATCTCGCTGTATATGAACCCTTAACTCTTTTCTTCTAATGATTGAATTCCATCTTTGTTTTTTGCTCAACGGAGCTGTCCTCTTCAACGTAGCAAATCGCTTCATCATTCCTCCATTTTTTTCCGGCACCACTGACACCACTTGTTGCCGCTTCTCGCTGCGAAGCCTGTTGTGATCCTGCGCCGCTTGCCTTGTGCTGTTTGCTGAACCGCTTTCTTGTTCGCTCCATCGTACTGCTCTTGCTGCCCCTCTAGTTTTGCTTGCTCCGCTGCCTATCGTGCTGCTGTTGCTGCCCTGCATTGTTTCTCTATTGTGCTGTTGTCGCTATCCCAAATCCCTCCGCTGCTCTTCGCACCAAATCCCTCGATGCGCCCTCACGCCCTGATCCCGCTCCACTTCTTCAGTTGAGCCAACCCTCTCTCTCCTCTTCGCCCATGCACGACGCCCACCTTCTGTTCGTGCGCATGCCTGATAGACTTTCTTCGTCCCTAGTTGCCTTTCGCCCTAACCCCTAATTGCCGCCTTTGGCGAAATTTCAAGGGAAATCTGGTGGAAGCTAGATTTCATCCACAGAATCCACTACTGACCTTCGCTGTTCGCGGCTGCTGCTGTCTCTCTTACTGCCGCTTCTGTCTCTGTTCGCTGCCGGTCGCTGCTGTTCTTGCAACCCACTCCCACTCATTCGCCCACGTGAGAACGCCACTGCCTTTTTCTCCCAAATCGCAAAGCCCTAAAATCCTTTTTCGTCCGCTACTCTCTCTCACCACCACGACATCGCTGCTGGTGTTCGCTTCCGCAGCCCCCCTTTCCTGCACTGTTCGCCGCCTACAGCCCCGCCCCCGTGCTGCTGCTGCTCGTCATTGTTCGCCCCTACTTGTGCTGCTGCTTCTCGGCGTTGTTCGCCCCTGCTTGTGCTGCTGCTTCTCGGCGTTGTCTCTCTCTCTCTCTGTATGTGGCTGCTCACTGTGCCATCTTTCTCCTTTCTATGTGCAACCCACTGTTCGCCGCCTAAGGACGCCCCCGCTCATGCTATTCATCCCTGCAGCCACCGCTGACCTCCTGCAGTCGTCCACCCTCTCTTTCTACTGCTGCCGGTACGCCCTCCCTCCCTCTTTCTCTAACAGAGGCACTCCCTCGGTTCCTCCCTCTTTCTTTGTGTCTTTGCGAACAGCAAAGCCTCCCTCGGATCCTTCCTCTTTCTCTGTGTTTGCAAACAGAGGACCGAGGTGTGTGTTTGTGATTAGATGAACCATGGGGGTTGGAACTCAGAATGTTATATTTACTCTATTTGCGTTGTAGCCTGTAGACATATGATCATTTGACAATTCGTTATTTTGTATGAACTTGGTTGATGATTTGATGATTTTAAGTTGAAAATTTTGCTTCATTTAAAAAAAAATGATATATATTATTTCGATCTATGCTAGTTAATATGTAAAATATTTTTCTGGTAGAATCGAGTTAGATTTCGTGTTTTCCCGACTGCTCCGTGCCGTGTCCGTTTTACGTGTTTGACAACATTGCCGCGGAGCTTCTTCAAACCAACTTGGGGCGCGCAGAGTTACGAATTTCACATGGGTTGGTGTAGTCACTGCGAAGATGATTGTCCTGTCATAAGAGACCCCGACAAGGGATATATGTGAGCGATTGTATTTACCTAGTCCTTCTTCTTCTCATGGTTCAATGTTATTTATTATTTGAAGGTTATTTTTCTACTTTCACATGCCTGAAATTTCTATAATGGAACTGCGAATAAGATATGCCAAAAGCAATTGTCTTTTTGTTGATATCAGATGCTGTGCTTTGTGTGGAAGAATTCTTGATCAAGATGTGTACTTTACTGGTCCATCTTTCACGAAGGACGGCAGCGGCCAGGTGACCCGGATGACTTGTGGGGAATTCTGCTGTGTTTATTTATACTTTAACTTCATTCTTATACCTTCGTGGGTACTTGCCTTGCAGAGCAGATTGGCAGGAAGCATCATGCAGAGCGTCCAGAGTGGATATTCTGCGTCGCATGAAAGGACATTGATGAAGGGTATGATGCATTTTTATGTATCTTCATAATGGTAAACAAGGATATGTGTTTTTTTGGGAAAGAGAAAATGAAGATAAGTGCTGTTAATATGTTATCCAATGCTTCCTAAAAAAATCTGTTAATATGAGGGTACAACTCTTGTCAAATGCATTAGTTGGATCAATATCATGATACATTTAGTTTGACAGTTAAGCATCAACTCAGGGAGATGTATTGCAACTAAAGGTCAAAATAAATGTATCATGATATTGATCCGATCAACTAAAGGTCAAAACAAATGTTTTTTTTTGTTCTTGATAGTGAAAATGAAATTGTTGGTTTTGTTAATGTAAAACGATTAGCAACCACTAAATGCTGGCAAACACTGCTGAAGCTTATTTAAAAAAAAATAATAGTTGTGTTTGGATAGCAGTGTTGATGTGTTATTTCAGGAGAAATTATGAAAATAAAACTAATCTAGATAAAAAATTAGTCTATATGTAAAACAAATTTTTAGGGCTTATTTGAAGAACAATTAGTTTCTGCATATCCTGAATCCTTAATTTGAAATCGAGAAAAGGAAGAACAATTAGTTTCTGCATATCCTGAATCCTTAATTTGAAATCGATAAAACTTTCTTCTTCATCGTGAGTGCATCTTTAGTTGATTTTTCTGTAAGTTCTTCTGCTTCATTTAGTTTTAATGTTAAGTTTACTGAAGTTAACTTTTTTGCTATACAATTTTCCTGTCATGTATAATCCCTATAGGAAGAGATGAGATAAGTTACATTGTAAGTAGTCTCGGCGTTGGTGGTGGAGATTCAATAATCAACAAAGCTCATGCTTTTTATCAGGTTTGGGAGTATAATTTTGATACATTTATACATGTATTTGTTTTTGTCCTTCTAAAAAATGTATGAATATATGCTGCCTATAACAAAAATATCATTTTTCGTTTACATAATGCAAGTTGTATATTTTGATCTTGAAGATAGCTGTTGGCAAAAACTTCACCAAGGGACGTAGAACAACTCATGTTGCAGCTGCTTGTCTCTATATTGCATGTCGGTGAGAATATGACCATGAAATTTAAAGATACTTATGCTTAATATTCTGTGAAGTATACATATGGTTCAAACATTAAACTTTGCCATCTTATTTTGTCACCTTGCATCTATACTTAAAATTGTTTTATACAAGTGGATGACCAACCCATTTCCCTAATTATCATTCTCTTTTGGGAACCGTTTGGCAAGTAGAACCAGACTGAGGTGACGTGTGATGAAAATTGGGGGGGGGGGGGGGGGGGATGAAGTGCATGGAACCAGGTATCACATGACCTGATTCCACGCTGGAAGGGATTAAACCTTCCCTTTCTGCCTTTTTTCTTGACATGACCACTTTTTTCTTCCCTTTATCACTTTCTCAGATTATTCTTTTTCATTTTCCTTTTCTACCCTATTAATTTAGTTTGAATTTGATTTTTTCTATTAACCCAATCATATTATAAAACTTTTAATGAACTCCTCATTTGTCATTAACAATATTAACTTATTGGGTTAAGTTAGCAAAAATGCTAACCTTATCACAAAATATATTTATGAATTAACCAACTAATCAATAACGTAATGTACATAATTTTATAAATAAGAGATATTTAATAATTTTTTATTACATATAATATGTTTATTATAAATAAAATTAATTTGATATTGTTTATTATCTTATGTGATTTCTAAAAAGATCTTATTATATATTTTATCAAAATCATTTATCGTAAATTTTTAATTCAACTTAACATTTATCTCTTTTATAAATTACACTTTACCTTTATGATTCTCATATTTCGTCGAAACATTTACTGAAACTAATTTGTGAAATCAACTATTTGGGTGCTAACCACGGTTCCACATGCCAAACACTACATTACATGTGAGATATTGTGACATTGGAAAAGATGCCTTAGAAAAGGGAAATCATTTTTCCCATAATTGGATGTAACTCTTTGATCAACCACAAAATATTTTCTGTTGATCAAGATGATTTTGGTTGTCATACACAAATAAACAGAGAAAAATTCCTCTTTTCTCTTATTTCCTTAAACACACACACACTTAGAATGTTGTTGCATATGCTTTTCATAGAATGTAGCTTCATATGTGTAACAAGATCAAGAATGGTGGGGATGAGAGAAGTGGGAATGTGCTAGAATGCAACTTCAACATTTAGTTTTCATGCTGTCCAATCTTTTCACTACTGAATGCACTGTAAGATATAGTCTTCAACAGCATGTGTCCTCTAAAAACATGTGCCACTTCTATTAAGTGATGTACACTTTTGATTAAAATATGTAAATGCATCTTACATTACACACACATAATGGTGGAACATTGGATAACATCAATGGTCAAATACAAGGATAGTTCATTCTCATAAAAAAAATTGCTGACCATGTCATACACACTAACCTATATTGTGTATATGTGCATGGTAAATTTTTTCATATGGTTTGATCTTACGTCTCCATAGTTAAATGATTAGAAACTTCCTAGTCATCCTTCTCTCCTTAAAAAATTTGAATGGCCTGAATTGTAATTAATTTTGCTTTGATCTGATCATTTTTTATGTTTTATGTTCTTCCAGTCAGACTGATAAGGCATACCTCTTAATTGATTTTTCAGACTACCTGCAGATAAATGTGTAAGATATCTTTTGGGTCGTCTCAGTTTTATCACTTTTTGCAAATTTTCATAACTTGGATTATCAATTTACAATCATGTGCCAGTTATGTGCTAGGTGCTGTATTTTTGCAGCTGTGCAAAACATTAAATCTGGCAGAACATCCATTTGTTCAGAAGTTAGTAGATCCAAGCCTTTTCATCCATCGTTTCACAGAGCGTAAGTGCATAATGTCCTTTTGCTGTTCAGTATTATGTTTTAACTTCATTCTTATATTTTGTGCATCCTTGGAATCAAAGCATTTTGGATTTTTTAGTAAATATCGGTTAGTTATTTCAGAAATATTTTGTTTCACAGAGCGTTGTGCTCATTTGCCTCGTTCCTGCACTGTTTTGGTAGTTGCCCAAAACATGTGTTACCGCTTCTGAAAAGAATTGTTTGATGCACAATGTCATTTGCAGTTTGCACTGTGTATGATGGATATTATCTCAATGGCACATTAAGTGAGTTTAGTCTTGTGGACAAGTGAGCGATGCAGATGAGAGATTCTTTTGCTAGTTACATACTTACATGTCCACTAATGTTTGATATATTATTCAGCTCGTCCTTTCACCAGGCTATTCAGTGGCTTATTTATCAGTAATGATGCAAGTTGTCTTTCTTAGTAACCTTCTTTGATAACATTTAAAAGTTTTCACGTGGATGGCAATTTCCCATATACTACTTTCAAATGAGCTTTTGGTATGCAGGGTTGGTTTCAGATCATGTTATGTCCCAGTTTTCATTGTTATGCAACTACCTTTCTTCTGTTCCTCTGAAGTTGGTAGTATCAGTGTCATACATGATATCTAAGAGAAAGGTTCGCAAAAAATGTTTCACAAATTCGATGGCCAAGGAATTATTTGTTTTACAGCCCATTTTATAATTAATTGTCAATGATTTGTTCATGAAGTAAATTGATGCTTCAAGTATCCCTTTCTATTTCCTTTATTACATAAACTTTTATCATGATTATTTCCATTTTCTGTTGTAGTATACGATATATGCAGATGACTAACTCTTCTTAGTTATCCTTTTGCTCAATAAAATATGTTTGAGCATCTAAAAAGAAATGTTTGATATACTTAGTTTTTGTTGACATTATAGGTCTATTAGGCAGAAAGAACAATGCAGTATCTGAAACAGCTCTTCGTATTGTTGCTAGCATGAAGAGAGATTGGATGCAAGTATGAATCTCATGATTGTTTTCCTGGTCTCTGTTAAATTAAGTTTGCATTTGAACGTAAGGCTATTAAACTTGTTATTCTTACCTTTTTTACCACTGTAGACAGGGAGGAAACCCAGTGGATTATGTGGGGCAGCAATCTATATTGCTGCACTTTCTCATGGCCTCAGTTACACCAAGTCAGATGTTGTAAGTGATGTGCCGGAACTGTTTCTTTGTAACATTTTTCTATTGAACAGTCAGTTCCCATGTTAAAATTGCATGCAAATAATAGCAAAAATATGTCAATTTCTGAGATTATTTGAACAAGATGGTACGATAAACAATCAGATTAAAATATTGTTCAATCTATGGTTAAAATTCCCATAGCTTGCATGTAGAGGTTAGCTTATGTGGGAATGTCCCTGCTGTTCTAGCCTTGTCTGGTCTACAAATTTGAGAAAACTTCATCCTGATTAAATTCCAGGCCAAGAATGTTACAGTTTAACGTGCCATTTGAACTGGTACAGGAACAGTATAAAGCGTAAAAAAGTCAGGCCTTCAGTCCCATCTTATTTTATGGAACATGTGTGTTGTTGGCTGAATGATTTATCAGTTGCTTATTCAAAGGGTGTCGTTTTCTTGTAGTTCAATCCAAACAAAATCCCCAAACCACATTCTCCAATTGTTGTAGGGGCCCATTCAATTCCCACTTTTCTTTTGTTGTTGCGTCTCATGCCATTTTGCCTTCACTTCACGAATGCCTCCAAATTGCAGCTAAAGGGGAAAAGGAACATGAGACTAGTTTTTTTTCCTCTTCTTGCTTGATTTTGGTAGTCTTAGGAGGTTAAGAGCCTTACACAAATGGGCAATCCTTGATCTATTTGAGGGAGATATCTCACCCTCCTTCGTTCAAACTGAGATCAATTGGACAAGTACACCCCGAATTCTACAATTTTGGCTTTTCCCTTCTTTTGGACTTTGTTGAGTTTTCATTCTCATATTTTCACTCATGATCTTCTCAAGAAGAATATTTCAAGCCACCATATGTGAATGTGTTTGCACATTTTTTTGTTTCAAAATTCTAATGGAATTGTATCTGAAAGGGGGATGTTTTCATCCCTGTCCCGTCCAAGTCAAATCCTGAAAATTTCAAGATGATAAGAAACTGTGACTGAGATTTGGATGGATGTTGTGTCCTGGACCAAAATTGGGAGGAGAAACCAAATCCTTGGTACGTTATGGTACTAGGTTCTTTCTATTTCCTACTTCTCTAGAAGGATGCATATTGCAGGATCTACTATCATGTACTGCCACACCTGACCAATAATTTGAAAATTGTTCTTTTCTTAACTGAACGGGTTGGCTGATGCCACATAATTTTGGGTAGTCTGAGTGAGTGGCATCCCTTGATGACTAGGCCTTCAGTTGTGTGCCATCTGTCTCCTGACTTGGCCTTTTAGTTGCCTCCTGAATATTGGAGGCATACCAGACTACGGAGTGTTGGATATAGCTTTGACATGGCAAGCAAGCAGACTTGTTATCTATAACAAAGAGTTCTTTATTTGAAAACCACACATTTGAATAAAGATTGTAAATTTGTTTATGGCACAATATGAAAATATACTTTTCCTATAGTTTATGTATTGACAAACCCAATACATTCTAGTATATTCTTTGCTTATTATAAAAGGGGCCTTTAAATTTCTTTTGAAATGTAAGCATTTATCATTGGCTTTGGTTTATTTGTTTGTATATCTACAGCATGTCCCTCTATCCACCCTACAATATATGTGTGTTCTTTTACCCTCAAAAAGTTTGAATTTCATGTGCTGACAAACATGATCCATGTCTATGTTCGACTCCTCTATCCATGTCCAAATAACATAGATAGCTGACAGGTAGAAATATTGTATTCCTTGGTAAAGTTGTTCAATTTGTCAAATTTAGGACATTGAAATCATACCTGAAGTAGGAAATAAATTGTTGATTTCATCTTATAAAAGAATTTTGCCTTTTATATATTTCTCACATGTAGCCGACCCCATCTAGTGGGATAAGGCTTTGTTGTTGTTGTATATATTTCTCACATATCTGCTTTGACTTTTTAATATAACTCATCCTGGTCATGGTGATTATCATGGTGAATTAGGTGACTGTAGTTCATGTTTGTGAGGCAACATTGACTAAACGGCTGATTGAGTTTGAGAATACAGAATCTGGTTCCTTGACGGTAAGTTTACTTTGATAAAACGTGATCTAATTCAATATGCATTTGTGTTCCATTGTGTTCCTTGTTTATTGGAAAAAAATAAAAGGATAAATAGCATGAAAAACAAAAGATAAGTTAAAAGGCTTATTTCAACGTCTGAAGACATTTTACTCTGGTGTCTGTAGAATGACTGCGGGAGGCAAAAGAGAGAAGGAAAAAGGGAAGCTAGTCAAATAATTATATTAAGAATGATTCAATTTCTAGCTTCTTTTTTCCCTTGAAAAAAAAGAAAATGATGTTGCCTCAGAAAAAATAAGGGAAAAGGACTAAAAGGGTTCACTAATCATATAAATGTGTTAATACAAGAAAGGAATAAACAAGTTTGACAGAAACATTTTGTCACAGATCCCAAGTATGTCTTAAAATGTGTACTAAAAGACAGTTTATTTATGTTAAATCCTATTTCTAAATAAGTAGCATTCTGGACTCATGTCCATTTAAATTTTGATTCTCATACATGCTCATAAATATTCGTGATTAAGCTGCAGTGGAGTTTTAAATAGCATGGTTAACACTTATTCCCAATGCGTTTTTCTTGTAAGCTCGAATCTGTTAATCCTTTCTAGATTTCAAATTTTTCTCACTGTATTTTCTGCTCTTTTCAGATTGAGGAGTTTCTTGCAAGGGCAGATGAACTAGATACTGGATCTGAATCAAGCCAATTGCCGAGATCTGGCAAAGTCTTGTGTGAACACAAAGATGACAATGTGACCCATTTTGCACATGGGCTTTGTGAAAAATGTTATACAGAAGTAAATGTTCTTCCTCTCATAATCTGCACATTAGTACTTGTCTAGTATATTGTGATGTTTATCTTGTGCTTTCTAGTTTCTAAAAGTATCTGGAGGGCTTGATGGTGGTGCTGAACCTCCAGCCTTCCAGCGCGCTGAAAAGCAAAGGATGCTAAAAACAAAGGAGGAAGAGAACAGAAAAGAGTCCACCCAGGATACTCATCAATCAGACAAGGGGCAAGAATCTAGTTATGTAAGTTACTTTCTCCCAGCAGGGTCGAAATCATTAAAGCATCCTTTTTTTTTCTTCTCCATTATCCTCTTGTCACTTTTTAACTTAAGCATCCATAAAGGCAGCACTTCATTGCAAATGCTGAACATGCAGACTCCATATGCTTGCTCTATATTCATTCTAATTCTTGTAGATGCATAATACCTCCTTCATGCTTATTTTCTTCTGGTTCCGTGTTTGCTAAGTTCATCCTTTTTCCAACTTGAGATGCAATTAATTAGTGGTTATGAGATGGTTTATGTACAACGGAAAAGGAAAGGAGTGTAAAGGCATTGTCTGCAGCATATTGTCATGCTCCAGTGTTGAGGCTTCCACAATGGAGGTTGTGCAGTCTAAGTGTTCGCCAGTGCAGGCTTTGGAGCACACAGGAGCGACCAGTGGTTTCTCACGCCCATCTGAGAACAAGTGTTTGGCAGCAGAGGAAGGCACTTGTCTATACAAGTGAAGGGACGTGCGAGGGAGAAACATATAGAAGGTCAAATCGGAGGATCCAAAGATAGCAAGTAATGCCTCCTCCACTACCTCATATGGAGTGGTGCTGGTACTGTGGGTTGCAGACAGGGAAAAGTCTGAGATGCTAGGGTGTTGTGGGCAACAAAAGCAGCAGATGAGCTTTGGTGTTTTCTTTCAACTCCTACGAGTAGGGCTCCTACATGAAGTAGGACTTGGCCACATGGGTAAAGAGGGGTTAGGAGGGAGTGTTGGTCTTTGGGGGTTTTTCAGTGGTGAGTAATTTTGTTGGACAAGTCCATAAGTTAAGGAACTCCGCCTATGTTTTATAGCCGGTCCCAAGCCCGGATAAAGGAGGAGGGTTGTGTTAGGCCCCGACAGCCAGCGTAAGACCTTGTCGAATCTCATGAACATGGACCAACGAAAGAACGGAATGGCGTCGTATGATCCATGTAGCCGACCCCACCTAGTGGGATAAGGCTTTGTTGTTGTTGTTGTTGTTGTAAGTCCATAAGTTAAGGAAGTCAACAAGATTTAGGAGTCCTGAGTCCATGATTAATTGGGACTCTAATTTTTTTTTTCTTTTTCCTGTTGGTGTGGGTCTCTTCTCCTATAAAAAAAGAACCTATCTCAAGATACCCTTCCCTTTTCCCATAGATTTCTGGTGTTCTTCCATTGGTGCACTTTCTTTCCTTGTGCAGGTCCGAAACCCGTGGCAATATACCCTGTAGATTAGTTAAAAGTCAACCTATTTTGTTGGGTGTTAACAACACCTTAAATTTTTTAGCTGCTGAAACTTTTGGCTTGTGCTAGTTTGATATTTTTTGTTTTTGTTTTTAAGATAAAAAAGCAATTATCTTCTGATATGGCTCGAGATGATGTCATGAATGGCTCTAACATGGAAAGGGAAGGTGTGTTTGACTGCCTTTCACATGTCCGTTAAGATCTTTCTTTTCTTGTTTCTTTGTTATGTTACATAAATAGCCATTCTTTTTGCGAATTCTCAAGTATTGTTTTACAATCTTCATGCAGGACATGAGCCTGTTAAGACATCTTTTGCCCCTGAAAAGGAGGATGTGGTAGGAACAACAGATGATGAGTCAGAAAGACTATCGGATATTGATGATCTTGAGGTACAATATCTTTCATGCTTGGACCTTCTCTGCATTTTTGCTCAAGTGCCCTTTTTCGTTATTGTGATAATGATATTAATCTCATGAACATGGATCAACGAAAGCGGAATGGCGTCGTATGATCCATGTAGCCGACCCCACCTAGTGGGATAAGGCTTTGTTGTTGTTGTTGATAATGATATTAATCATTCTCATTTGTCATTCTTCGACTTGTCAGTTACCTATTCTTGTATCCAAGGTTAAATTATTTTGAGTTTTCGTTGGACTAAAGTATTACTCCTCTAGGTTGACGGTTACCTTCACAATGAAGAGGAGAAGAAGTTCAAGAAAATCATTTGGGAAGAAATGAACAAGGAGTATCTTGAGGTGGTTTAGGTGATTTGGTCTAGTCATGTTTCTTTCCCCTGTTTTTTAATGATTGTTTGACATTAATATTATAGGAACAAGCTGCCAAAGCAGCAGCAGCAGCTAACTCAACTACCGTGAATTCTGCCAAGTCCAGAAAGGTATTCAATAGTCATAGCATAAATATTTTACAAGGAAACCCGAGATGGAGTTGATATGATAATTAGCTCCTCATATTTTCTACACCAAAAAGGATTTTTACCTTAGTGATTTTTTACCTTAGTGATCCATGTAGCCGACCCCACCTATTGGGATAAGGCTTTGTTGTTGTTGTTATACCTTAGTGATTTTTTTGCTCTTCTACAGTAGTTGTGAAATCTTCTGTTTGATGTGAATAATTTAATCTCATTCTTTATAGTTTCTTGCAAATTGTAAGTATCCTTGTATCTTAAGTTTCTACTTATGGAATTGAAGGCTCTTGACGCTGTGAAATAATTCGTACTTTGATAATGTAGAGCTTGATTGCAGGAAAGAAAGCAAAAATGTGGTGAAGACAAAATGTCTGATCCTGCTCAAACTCCTCTTGAAGCTACTCGTCGGATGCTCAAGAAAAAGGTATTGTTCAATTGTGGAGTTGTACTAGATATGTTCCGACTCTAGCAAGTTTTATTTGACCTAATGCATCATTGATTATGTTTTTGCTTTCGGCAATCTCACTTTTTTTTTTCTTTTTTATGGATTCAGGGGTTCAGTTCAAGAGTCAACTATGAAGCATTGGAAGATCTGTACTCCGTACGTACCTCTCACTTTATATATGATTTGTATAAATAAACACAATCCAAACTTGTTACTTGCATGAACTCTTCCTCTTTCAACCGTGCCTCCAACTGACACAAGTTACACTTGCTTCTGACCCTAAGGCTAGGGCTCAAGGTTCATGAGTTTCTCTACTGTGATTTGAATATCTCTTTGATTTTTTAATTCCAAAATATTGCTCTGTTTCAACCAATTGTTCTTAGTTTAAACCCAATGCTAAATGAAAAAGGTATCTGAATCCATTTCTATTGGAATTTTTAAATAGTTTAATTTCTCACTTTACTGTGATACATTTAGAAGAGATAAAATGATATTTATGTGCATTATAGTTTCTTGTAGCATAATCCAAGAACGTATTTATGTTTGATGAAATAGATATGATAGCTGGTTCCGCTAGATGCATGCATAGAATAAAACTTATATCATTCATCCAAAAGTGAACAATCGTGTCAAAAGTTTGTTTCCTTTCAAGAAGTTGAAGTCGCTGAATACTCTCCAACGAGAAAAGTGGAGAAATCGGCACGTTCCTGGAAAATGCACACTGATAATAGAATGTTTTGGACTTAAATTTCATCTGGACTTCTATCCTAATATGTCCCAGAAGAACATTTGTGTGAAATATGAAAACACAATGATGAAACTATCACAAGAGTGAGCTGTGTCGTAAGCAGTAAAAGTTGGTATCACTTTCTCAAAATTGATCTTTCTTTTCCACTCTTTCCACTCTGGGAACTTTCCGATACTGCGAGCCGAAACACTGATCAATTCTGTTCATAACTTTATCCGTCTCTTTTGCTATTCATTTTCAACAGGCTGATCAAGGAAGTGCCAAAAAGCAGAAGGTAGAGTCTGATGCCGCTGGTGAGGATGACCAAACAACTCATCCAAGGGTTACCGAGGATGGTGAGGAGACGGGGGGTGCATATGACGACGACAATTATGGTGAACTAAGTTACGATGGTTATGATGGGAATGGATATGAAGATTACCCGTACGATGACTTTGATTTTTCATGACGTCACTGCATGCTGTTGTTGCTGCTGCTGCATGTCTCCATTTTTTTTTACCAGATGAAAAAGTTGAATGAGTCCGTCTTTGAGGTCACGTCAAAGTTCGGCATTTCCTGTATATTTATTTGGACATGTCAAGCCACTAATAAGTTAATTTATTCTACTGAAGTGAGTTGATTCCTGTTTAAAGGGCATCTGGCTGGATTATTCATGTTTCAAAATCAAAACAATGATTTTTTCTTCAACTATTTTTTTTAAACTGAGAAATCAGCTATTTACCTCTCCTAAACTCTCAGTCAGTTCAATGCTGTTTAAAGGGCTGTATTATTTATGTTTCAAACTTAAAGTAAAGAATCTTTTTAAATATAATCTCATTTTCTCTTCAACTTCTAAACTCATAAACTAGCTATTTACACCTCTCCTATACTCAGATTTTTAAATTTCTACTACCTTTATATTTCCTATTAACTTTTCAATTTTTTTATTTACCTAATTACAATTTTATATAATTGTATTTTTAAATAAATCTAAAGTATAATTAGAAATTAAAGAATATATTATTTACGATCAAATTGTATTTGAATTTATTTTCTATTCTTTTCGAATGATAATGAATAGCTATAAATATAATTTGGCAAATTAAAAAAAAACGGAAAGAGGATAAAAAAAAGGCTGCGAGAGTGATTTTTTTAATGATTCATAGAAGACACACAAGTGACATTTAAAAAAAAATAGAGTTTGGATAAAAAAAATAAACCATATTGTGATGGATGTAAAATGGCAATGACGGCCACCTTTTCTTTTTTAGCCCAAATGGCAGCCTCTCCGTTAAAAAGCGTCACGGCCATCAAACCACTTCCATCTTTTGCTCTGCACTCAAATTGCACCCCTCCACCGTTCCCTCTCCCTCCCACCCCTCTGCAGCATGAACAACAACGATAAAGCTCTCGTTCCTCCTCATCGCCCCGCCACGCTTCTCCTCCTGCTGCATGCCGCCGTCATCTTCCTTCCCTCCCTCGCTCTCTCCACCTGCTCCGACCGATGCGGCGATCTCGACGTCCGCTACCCTTTCGGCACCGGCTTCGGCTGCGGCTCCCCGCACTTCTATCCTTCCGTCACCTGCACAGGCGCCGGCGCCACGGCCGTCTCCGCCGACCAGCATGACAACAACACCTACAGTAACAGCGACAAAGAAAGCGGCGGCGACGACGGCGACCGCGTCCTCGTCCTCACCACCCACACGGGCACGTACCCGATCACCTCCATATCCTACTCCACCTCCACGCTGACCATCTCCCCTCCCCTCATGTCCACCTGCTCGTCCATGCGCCCCTCGGCGCCGCGGTTCGGCCTCGACTGGTCCGCGCCCTTCCAGCTCGACTCCTCCGTCTTCGTCCTCCTCGGCTGCCCTCCTCCCACGTCCTCCCTGACCATCCGGGGCAACTTCATCTGCGACGCCGCCTCGAGCCCCCGCCTCTGCGGCGCGCTCCTCGAGTGCCCCTCCGTCTACACCCTCGGTCTGTCGCTCTTCGCGCCGACGAACACCTGCTGCGTCTACTCCCCGGCGAGCCTCGGCCCGAGGGGCGAGCTCGACCTGCAGTCCCTCAGGTGCGCCGCGTACGCGTCCGTCATGTCCCTGGGGGTGACCCCCATGGACGCGGGGACGTGGCAGTACGGCGTCGCGCTCAAGTACGAAGAGGCGGACATCGAGGTGGACGGGGTGAGGGAGGCGTGCTCGGCGTGCGAGAGCAGTGGGGGTGTGTGCGGCTACACGCCGCCGAAGAACTACTTCGTGTGCGTCTGCAAGAGCGGGATGAATACGAGCACCAACTGCTACGGGCAGGTCGAGGACCTGAACAACTTTTGGCTATCAGCAGGCGACGCCTTGAATCCAAACCATGGTAAATTTTTACTTCTAAGCAGCTTATTATATAACTAGACTTGCAAATTAATGTGAAATAAAGGTTCCTTTAATTAATAGCAATATATATATATAATTGTGAATATAATATAATACTATTTCTAATTTTTAACTTGTTTGATCCTACTGATGTTCAAGTATTAATAGGGATACTGAATATGTTACTATTGATCAAATTTATTTATATAATAAGTCGATCGATCTACTATTTTACGTAACAAGAGCTTTGTTCAAGCTTTCGAGCTTGTCACGGATCAATTCGTTTGACTTGGTAGATAAATTTTCTATAACTTTTTTTCAAAAAGACTAAATGAGGGAGCATTTAATATACTCTTAAATTTCCACATATAATTTATTGTGGTCGCACTACTATCTTTAAGAATTGATTAGTAAGCATGCATGCATACATTATTATGCTTAATAAAAGCATATTATATGATCGATCCTACCGGATTGCATCCCCTTTTATTCCTCATTTAATGTAGGGATTCCTTCGTGGAGGCGGTTCATGGTGCTGATGTTGGGATGCTGGTGGTTCATGATATGGAAAGAGGGAATGACATTGGCGTAGCCTTCATATTCCTTTTATCTCTGCTTTATTGATTGCTTTAATAGGTTCTTCAGAATTGAGGGAAGCTTTTATTCGCTTTGGATGTAAAGCTTGCAATGGATGGCAGAGAAAAAAGGTGCCATGTCTTTTGTGCATCACTACAAAGGAGAGGGCGAATTAAGTAGATGCCGCATGTGTTTGTCATATGATGGAGATTCTCGTTGAAGCTATCCAAATTGTTCAATCTTGATGTAATTAGATTAAATAAGTTCGTTGATACTTGTTTTGTTAATTATCACTATGATGAACTCTCTGACTATATTTTCCGGAACTTAGGGTTGTTTAATATGGGATAATGCATCAGAACAAAGTCTTGTTCTTATTTTTATTGTCAAACACTAATTTTACAAATACGAGGATCTCACATTAATAATTGCAGAACAAGAAAAAAAAAGTAGATGAATTTGGTCTTATCCTACTCAAAAACATTATTATTCTTATCATAGAAACAAAAATGAGAACAAATGTGTATTGTTTTAGAACTCATTAACATTTTTATCAAACATGACAATAAAGTGCTATTATCTTAGTTCTTCAAATTTAAGAATAAGTATATATCTTAAATTAAATTATAGAAAATTATAAAGAGAAGGAATTTTTTCGATTGAAACCCAGCAGGGCTATTAATTTTCTACTAATTTGATGTTCAAATGCAATATGGATAAATTCTAATATGACTCTGAGAATCAAATCTAGAGCCACTAGTACTTAATGATCTCACAATACAATCCCACTATCTAGTTGTACCAATCATCTTTAGTTAAAGAGAGAGGACACTCTAAATAATTTCTCCAAATAGTTTTTCAATTTTGAGTCGATCTAAATAACATCCTAATTTATTTTCTAACCGATGAATATTTGGCCAATTTGAAAATGAGTGTTCCAATGCAAGCCTTAATTCCAATGATCAGAAGAATACCTACATCAATTTTAATTCCAATGCAGTTAAAATTACATTAGTAAACCTATTACGCAGTATATAGTATATGCTTATAGTTAACGTGACTATTTGATCAGAAGAATAATGCCAAGACTAGACTTTATTTGTAGCGCCCCGAGGCCCCGACACGCGGCGCGACCTCCACCCGCAGTACTACGTTGACTCTTTGACTCTTTTCTTCTTACTTGATTCTTTTGTTGACCAGACGGTCAACATCAAGGAAATGCAAAGCGGAAAATTAAATTAATATAATAATATAACGGAGGACTTAATGAATCTGACGGAAGACTTAAAGAAATAGAGTAATATAATAATACGAAAGAAATACAGAAGCCAATTAGAAAATGCCAAGAGGCATATACAAATTCATGCCAAAAGTACAACTCTATAGGTCCCATCTAAACTCTAGGTAACCATGTGCATACACTTCCAAGCTGTAGTCGTCGCACACACATCAACAGCTCGCGATCGTCATCAAATACTTGTGAGGCTCACACAGGGAAGTAAGTTCAACCATTAGCATAAAGCTAAGTGTGAGTTCATATAAATCATAAGTCAGTTCTATCAGAATTTAGCATAAAAATTAATATAAGGGAAATGAAATTGAGTTATCATAATTGGTTCTAATCAAAATATGGCATGAGAAGAGTGTATAACTTTTATAGAAAAATCACAATAAATATGTCCTGTCAAAATGGTATAAAGGAGATTATAGCACCGGTATCAAAGTAGGATCAGATTTCTCGAGAGGAAGAGAGAGAGGTCGTCTTTTCATAAAAAGGGCATAATGAAGATCATAGCATTAGAATCATCACATCACAAGAAAGAGAGGGAGAACATATTTTCTTCAATCAAAGTATGACATGAGAGGAGGTGTAATCAGCATGAGAGAAAGCTCAAAACATCATTAATCGATATGAAAAGAAAAATGAGATCAATATGAAAGAAAGATCAAGTCATCATGAATCGATGTCATTAGTCATGACAAAAAATGGAGATCATAGCATAAGAAATCAGAACCACCAGAGAGAGATCGTCTTTCCATAAAGTGGCAAAAATGGAGATCATAGCATTTGTTCATTCATACATGCATTCATTCATTCATTCATTCATTCATTCAATCATGCATTCATACATTCATTCATCATCCTTCGTCTTTACATCTTTACATTCATCTTTTGAAGAGATCTTCATCTTTTAAGGGAGTACCATTGTATAAAACTGATGATACAACTATCTAGACATCATGTGCACGTGGGGGATCAGTGCCACGGCAAGCCCCGTCGGGCAGAAGTGGATGACCTCGCACTAGGCGAAAACATTCCTCAAGGAGATGACCTCGCACTAGGCGAAAACATCCGTATGGAAGAAACTACCGCCTAGATAGAGCAAATGGTAACCCGCGAGGGAGGGTCTGTTACGAGGCTAGAACATCATCCCTCATCGTACCTGCTCTTGTCTTTCGATTCATGGATCGATCAAGGCAATGACAGGTCTTCATCTTACGATGGATCTTTGTTTGCTTAGAAAATCCAGTGGACGTAAGTTTATTTAGAAATCAGGTTTAAGATAACAAGGTCATGACTTCCGATCCACGCGACGGATGCCCAGAGGTCACGGGTCGTCTGTCGAAAACATTTAGGTCGACCGAAGGAGTGCGGTCGCCGCTTTTCATTGTTCTTATTCATCATGTTATAGTTCATAATCATACATCATCAGAATTCATACAAGTCATCATATTCATAATAATGTTCATAAGAGTCATAATCATTCATTGATAAAGTCGAGAGGAGTCATTGTCATTCTTGACGTAAAGATCATAATCATAATTTATTTACTTTCCGGTGAAAGATTAACAATCATACTTGTGTGAAAAGCATGGGTTCGTACATAAATAAGAGAATCAACATCCATGAGTCCAACATGGTGACAAATCTAAAGGTTTCATATTTCATTCGGAGTCGAAAATCGTAGATGTTGTAATCTGTGGCCGGAACACAGGCCGGGCGAAAGGGTACCCGGACCGAGTCCAATCTGGATTAGGCTCGATCTATCAAGGCAAAAACTGAGAGGAACCCGGGTCGGGTGTGGATCATATCCGGGCCGGATTTGGAGGACGATTGAGTCGGGAGAGTCGTCTCTCCCGATCGTCTTCTCCGTGGCGAACCCGGGACGAGTCATGGGTGACCCGGTCCGGGCACCTAGTTCAACCCGAGCGCGAACTCACCGTCCATAGCGGACTCGGGCCGTGCTTGGAGTAACTCGGTGCGATCGGACGAAGCCCGGTCCAGGTTTTGGTGGACCCGGATCGAGTTCGGTCGAGTCGCAAAATAGATTCGAGTGTTTGTTTTCTTCGGCGATCGACAACATAATATGACTAAGTTAACTAAGCTACTAACATTACAAAACGCACATCCACAGAGCATTCAAACTTTAACAACGCAAGAATCGTGTTAAGCATGGAAACTAGAAAAGAAGGCTTCGATAATCGGTTCATACTTCTTTCATTGTAACATCAGTTCAGTTGCACATATAGATCATGACATTAGGACATGTACAAATTCGTTCAAAGGATAAATCATGCATCAGTTCGTTCATAGTAGAAAGATCATCATGTAATCATCTTAAGGGGGCATCATTCATGCATCTTTACTGGTTCTATTCATGGCATAAATCATGCATGCTTAACTCATCGAGAAACTCGACCTATGAAGAAGATCCCAAACGTACACACCTTAAAGCCTACGATTTTGAGGTTGTCCACATTGCTCCAGTGTCATGCTCCTTTCTCGTCATCCATGTCAAGGACAAACACCGGTTCTGCCCTCTCACTCCTTGTTGTCTGTGTTCGTCGAAGAAGAAGAAATGTGTAAGAGGCGAGCGAGAGAATCAGAGGGGCGCAGGGGAGAACTAGAGAGGGGAAAAGAGGGAGGTCCTAATCGTGGCGGAGTCTCCGCTGTCCGCCTCCCGCGTCACCAACGTCAAGGACGTTCGCCGACGCTCGTCGTTCGTCCACCCTTTGTTGTCCGTGCGCCAAGGAGGGGAGAAGAAACGAAATACGGACGAGAGAAATAGGGGCAATAAAGGGGGGACACGGGCTTCATATAGAGGAGGAAGACAACCTCTTCCTTGGTGATGAAGGAAGATCTCGATGGCCAGCTGTTTGCTGTCAGGTGCTGAGATTTCCTGCCATGGCTGCTCTAATCATTGAGGGAGAGAGTGTTGAGTGCAGTAGGGCATGTAGCAGAAGAAGATAAGAGAAAGAAAGAATTAGAAAGGGGTCAGCAGGAAAAAGACAGAGGAGGAGAAAAGAGGGAAACTTGTCCGAGACTTTTCAAAAAAAATTTTTTTTTACAGTGGTGTTACATTATTTTACACCATACCATAGAACAACAACTTTTGCACCTCAAAATGATGAGGGGATTTAGGGAGTAGATGAAAAAGAAAGAAAGAATCTCTTTGAACAGAAAAAAAAAGTGCGATAAGTAATTCAATCAAGAATTGCTTAACTCCAAGTTCTAACTCCCCAAAACTCATTCCATGAATAGGAAAGAACAGTCAAACAACAATTTATAGTATGTTTTAGTTCTCACCTTTATATTTATCAGCATGATTGTTTCTAATACTTATTATATATATATATATATATATATATATATATATATATATGCACCATTACCATTAGTCTATTACTTGTCAATAAGACTGTGTATCCAATTATCTATAATACTACATTAGGTATATATGAACGCATAACGTGATTTATGCTTACTGCTTAGCATGTAATATGTATGAATTACTAAATTACTACTTCACTAAGTGGCTGTTCGGTATAAAAACAAATTCTTTGTTCTTGCCTTTTTCGACAAACACCCATTTTTTTCATATGTGGGTCCCATTTTATTAGTTCCTTGTATGACTTCGAACTAGGCTCCCTCACTATTGAAACAACTTGAGATAAAAAAAAAAATATTAACCCAGTACTCATCCAAATAGCCCCTAATGTTATATATATACTACTGTAATGCATAATATAGTATATAAGTTAACATCGTAAGTCTGTAAAAGTTTTGAAGGACAAAAAAGAAATAGCCATCTGTCTGGCCCAATTAGCCTGAAAAGCGTTTGGGCCGGGCCGGCCTGAGGCGATCCGGTCTCTTTGGGCATACCTGCACGGATGCACGCACAATGTACGTTTTAGATGCTGCGATTTGGTTGGTAAAATTAGTTAACAAAGTCACGCCCTATATAAACTTAACTTGAAGTTTCGATTTGATTAAATTTATTGAATCATTACTTTGTTGAAATTAAAAAAAATCCGCACATAATTACACATTGAGGCCTACTAACGGCCTCGCCTTAGCTGCCCGTCTTGGCCCACTGGTAACACGAGCACGCACATGCGAGTCGACCTAAATACTCAATAGTGGTGAGCAATTGAGCATTCTCTGATTCACAACTACATTAAGCTGAAAACATTAATAAGAAATGTTTGATAAAACCCCATCAAAGATCGCCAAAATTATCACCACACGCAGACAGGTACATGTGTTCTGGTAACATCATTGTATAGCCGAAAAGAGGTCGACAGTATAGGTATATGCATATATTATATACTATATATAGAAGAACGGTAGAAAGGATACAAATACAATATTAATGAAGCTTAAACGTGATTTTAGTACATAATAAGTCGACATATTACAGGAACATACACGTGCATGCTAATGCTATGATCCCATATTATTCCAAAGACCACTCGCGGCCACGCAGGCGAGGACGAAGACGAGCCATGCAGCGCGCTCCCCTGTACGAGATTCCAACGAGTGAGAGAACACTCGATCACATAAAATATAACTTTAACAATATTTCAACAAGCAGACAGACAGACAGACAGACATCACACAAACACTCACATCAACAGCCCCCATCGATCGCATCGCCGGCAGGCAAAGCAAAGCAAACGTACTCGATCACACGAGCCGTGAACGTGCCGGGAGAGAGGTTTCATGCATGTCACCTCCTCGCGAGCTCAACTCCACACGTCAAGGTGACGAATTTTTATTCGCACTCAGTAAATATAATAATAAGTTTACGCAGCAGTCGATCGCACTCAGTTGTAAAAGCACCGTCGACACGCCCAGACAACATCTGATATGTATTAGCGGCGGAAGCTCCTGACCTGCCGCGCCGCCTCCAACTGGTCCTCCCCCTTCAGCTTCACGATGGTGTACGTCGCGGCCCCGGTGATGGCCCCCGCCGTCGGCGCGATCAGGTAGATCCATATCTGCTTGTAGTTGCCGGCGGCCACCGCCGGCCCCAGAGTTCTCACAGGGTTCATCGACCCACCACTAGACGGCCTACATCAATTAATTAAACATATAATTATGATCGAGCCTTTTAATTCATTAATGCTTAGTGTCTAATGTATATTTCTTTGTTAACTAACCCGGCAATAAGGATGTTAAGCATGACCGTCGCACCGACAGCAAGTCCGGCCAGTTCTCCGACCTGTTCACGTACGCGTATGTCATGAGAATGACATGCATGAGTTTATGTATGTAGATGTAAGATGTATGCGATGGGTTACCGCTCGGGTGTCCGTGGCGACGGCCGTGACGACGAAGAGGAGGTTGAAGGTGATGACGAACTCGACGAAGAAGGCCTGCGCGGTGGTGACGGAGGGGACGGTGACGCCGCCGGAGAGGAAAGGGTGGTAGATTCCCTTGAGGGCGAAGGAGGCGCAGATGGATCCCGACACCTGGGCGACCACGTAGGCGGGGACCTGCGCCCAGGGGAAGTGGCGGAGCATGGCGAAGGCGATGGTGAGGGAAGGGTTGAGGTGGGCGCCGGAGATGTGGCCGGTGGAGAGGATGACGGCCATGACGGCGAGGCCGGCGCACGCGGCGTTGCCCATGAGGGTCTCGGCGCCGTCGTACTTCTGGTTCACGATGGGGGCCGCCGTGGCGCCGAAGATGAGGATGAACGTGCCCACGAACTCCGCCCCTAGCTGCATGCAATGCATGCATGTCATATTATTAATTTTATTTATTTATTATTATTAGCATCTTATACTTGGATTAGTAATAAAAAGTGCACATTAACAAAATATGAAGCACGCTTTGTAATTTGTTAGTTCAATTGGCCAATTTCAAAAAAATTATTTGCATGAAATCCAAAAGAGGGAAAACAAAAGAAGTACTGGATTAGTGAAATTCATTAAAATAAATGCAAGGTACGTAACAATATTACAATAAAGTAAAGTTATTACTAAAAAAATGAGACCTTGTGCTCGATCCGTTTCCAGAATCGCATATAAAAGTAACGCTTTGGTTGAGATTTGAGCTCGCAGGAACACAGGAATTAGCTACTGGTTCGAAGTTTAAAGTTGTCACTTGATCATTCAATATTTTATAGGCGAAAATTAATTGTTCACTAGCTTATGTTAATTTTATTACAAGAAGAAGAAGGTGAAAAAAATTGCGCACAAAAATAATAACAAAAGAGTAAATACGAAATTCATTCTAAATCGATCTACGTCCCGGGGCTACATCCTCGGGTGAGACTCCGTAGGGGACGGACGATTTTGTCGCCCCCACTGCTGAAGCACTTAGACTACATAGGGGCATATAGTATCAATAAATTTTTTAAAATATTAGTTTGATGTTATATGGATCATGATGTGCCGTAGATGTGAGTCTTACGTAGCTGCACGTCTACGCAAGAAAACAAGTTTGGGTGAGGACATCACATCTACTACATTACATTTAGTCTGGAAATAGCAGCTGGGATGCCTAGACAAGGAAGAAGACACAGCAATCTCTTTATCTTGTGTTGGCTCATCATGTAGATCTAAGTTAGATATGTCACCCTCTTCTCTGTCCTAATTAAGGTATGGCTACTAGGCAATATCGTATTAGGTAAAATTCAATAACTTCAAACATAATTAAGAAACAAAAACCCAAATCCATATATATATATATATATAACTATGTATATGTATCAAATGACTCGATCATTGTGTAAAGATGTAAAGTTAGACATGAATAAATTGAACGATTTAAAAATTACAACTTGTTTGTAATCGAGAAAAAAGAAAGATTTACATGTTGTTGTCAGGCAGTCCATCAAAGCAGAAAAGCTTCACAATGACATAATTAGAGTATTAGCAATTAATCAACACCGGAAGGATCCAAAAAGAGGAGTCAAATTGGTTTGGTTGGGAAACAACATGGCGCATGCATGGAACCAGGCAAGACAAATCAAGAACACCGCATTCAATACGTTTTATCAAACCTTATCTTTTTGGCTGCTCCAATTAATTATTTTAAGTCACTTGAATGTCAAGTTTCAAAAAATAAGATAATAATTTCTAAATTATAGAATTAACAACATTTCGAATTAGAAAATTATCAACTACTATATCATGGGATTATGAAAGCATTGAAAAAAAAAACTTATCTTTCAGCAGGACACGCCAATCATACGGTGGGCGGCCGAGCCGAGACAATAAAATAGAAAGAAGGCAAGGCATGCAACACAGTACCTTTCACATATTAAAACAAAGCTTATAATCTGAGTTTAATTAATGGGAATGATATATATATATATATATATATATGACAAAAATAAATATGTGAAGCATTTTTCGTGTGAAGCGATTTTAGATATTTTTTTTATTTTTTATATCTTTCTTTACTAATATTTTAAAGGATAATTTTATAAGATTATAAGTATATAAAGTGATTATATTCATTACGACGGATAATAATATGCATAAATTCGTTAAAATTTAAAAAATGATGAAAAAAATTATTATTAATAATTTGAATCATATATTAAAATATCAATGAAAAAAGATGTCGAAAAAAATAAACAAAAGTATGTTTAATCGTTTCACACGTGTTTCGCACGGAATCGCTTCACACGTTCATTTTTCTATATGTCAGTAAAAAATTCTTTCATTCTTTTTTTACAAAAAGGAGAAAATAATCTTTTATTCATATCCCAAATAGCTACGACATCAGTCAAAATTGAAAAATTAACGATAGATCTCTCTTGTAATCTTGCGAGATAGTTTTAGAACATGAATTCAATTATCGCAATGCCTTTTATATTGGGACGATACTTATGATCATTTGCCACCAAAACTTGTTGTCTTTGCAAGTGAAGCGATTTAATTAGAAATAAACGGATGAATTGTTAATTAATTCGTTTTTTTTTCATGTGGTGAGCTTTTGTTCGTGAATTTTTTTTAATTGAACTGCGAAGCAACTTATTAAAACGCGTAACTTAGAAGTTAATTAGGAGACAACTTAATTTACTTTAGTGGATGCGTAATATATCAGGCATGTATACGCCGATTATTATATTATTAAAGCAAGTTATTTTCTGACTTGGGAACTAATATAGGAATAGGAAGAAATTAAGGAATAATTAACCATTTTAAAAACATTAAAAAGCTTAAGAAGAATTTAGTCACTGAAAACTATGTCTTACTATATTTACCACAACAAATGTGAAGCAGAGAAAGCAAACTTAGATCTAACTGTGCACATAGTACAAGAATATATATGGCGTAAAATGTACTTTAAATCTTTAACAAAAATCAATGCTCAATTATTTGATCCCTCCTTAAAGAAGAGTAAGACACACCCACAAGCATATAATTAGGCATGCATGATGCATCGGTTGTCCTGCCATGAATCATATATTACTCATATGCAAAGTTTTTTTCATTAAATATCACACAACAGAGAGTAAACGAAAAATAAATAATAATAATGTTTTTAAGTTAATTAATCGAGCTGGCACGTGCGTACCTTCTGTGCAAGGGAGATGTCCGGCGTGGGGATCTCGGTGAAGCACGTGTGAGGAGAAGCCCAGGAGTTCACCGGCAGGCACTTGCACCGGGGCATCGAGTTCCTGTTGTAGGACAGCGAGTCCACTCGGAGCGAGTTGAACAGCGGCGCCCCCGGGGTGCCCGGCGTCGCCGGAGCCGACACGTTCGGCGTTTCGCTCTCCATTCTCTCCGACTAATGGTCTCTTCCTCTTTTTTTTTTCCTTTTTTTTTGGGATTTTTCAGAAATAGAGAGAGAGAGAGAGAGACGTAGGTGAAGAGAACGGACCCAAGTTACATGATTTGGTGGTCTTTTATAAAAGTATTGCTATGAGAAAGGAAGGAGTGTATCCAGGATGATGGGATAACAAAGAACTGTAATTACCAGTGGAGATGCATGAGAAGTTGTATAGCTAACCTTTTTTTTTTTTTGGTTTTTTTTCTCGGATGCAAAGAGATAGAGAATGCAAATATTACATACTTTGAAGATTTTTATAAAAGTTTTTCTAAGGAATGAGGAGGGGAAGGCAAGCCAGCTGCTTGATGCAAGCTTTACTAGTTACAGATATGATTAAGATATTTTTTTCCTCTTTTTTTTTGGTGGTTTTTTTTTTTGGGGGAGAAATTGATTGGATGAAGAAGAAGCTAAACTTACATGCTTGGAAGGCTTTTTTTTGAGGTATGATCAAGGAACAAGAATAAAGGTATCCGGTGCGTGATGCAAAGGTGGGATCTTTGGAGGAGGAAGAATCAGAAGAACATATGACCACAACTATGAAATGCTGATCAAATCAGAAAATTGCATGCACGAATGCTAGCTAATTGGAAAGGGATGCAAACTAGAAATGGAGGGGCGATGAGTTGCAGCTACGGAAGTTGGAAGAGCTCCTAAATTTCTCAGTGCTTGTGTGCAGAAGAGAGAGAGAGAGAGAGAGAGAGAGAGAGAGCAATCAGTGTGGTGTTTTGGAGTACGAAGCTTGGGAATATATGGGGATGAGTGGGGGGAAGGTCAATGCTTCTCAAATGACAGCTACCATCTGTCTCCCTCTCTCTCTCCCCAAATAATTCAGTAAAGAAGTGTTCGTGACTGGACTGGACTTAAAATAATAAGGCACCAGTTCACTAGCACAATTTTACTGATTCTGTAGCTGATAGGTTGTAGAGTTCCAGAGCCTTTGCTTTATATTAATTATTAGAATAATAATAAAATAAAAAAACTAGTATGTGAAACAAATCTTTTTTATACCCTTTTATACCTTTTTTAAAATACCCTTAGTTTTATACCTTAATATCGTCAAAATGTTACGTAATCTGTTTATACCAATGCCATCAATTATTCTTTTTATTTCAGTTATATTGCCAACAAATGTGATAAAAAAACTCGAAGGGCATGTAATTTATTCAATTGTATACATATCATATGGCCGATTATTCCTTTTTTTTGTTTTTAATGGGATATGATTATCCTCTTCTTTAATTAGTTTGATTCAAACCGGACTTTTGTTCTCTATTACCAACCGTATTATTATTATTATTATTATTATTATTATTATTATTATTATTATTATTATTATTATTATTATTATTATTATTATTATTATTATTATTATTATTATTATTATTATTATTATTCATGAGAAAAAAATTCGGAGAAACTATTATCTACATATTTATACGCATGTTTATATAAATTTTTAATATCTAATAAGTGGATTATCTCCATAGAATATTCTCCAAAATTATAAACAATTGTAGGGAAATCAAAATTAAGTATATTTCATTGGTCAAGATTATATACAAAAAAAAAGAAAAATATTCCTCCCAACTAAAATAAAAATATTCTGAATATTTAGTTGGTGAATATGCATATATAATCGTGAATTTAAAATTATTTTACAACGACGCATTTATTAATTGGTAGAGACCTTAAACAATTTGTAATCAGGACTATAATTGGTTGATGATTGCTCAATTTGCATATAATGGCCGGCAGCGTGCATGGCGACGACTTGTAACATTTTTGTCATTTACGCATATCAAGTGCATGCATATGTGATATGTTGTCAATATGCCTCCACGATAATGCGAAACGTGTGCAAATGTTTTTGTTAATTTTCATCTTTATAATTATTTATTTATCCCATAAAAAAGTCATGTTTATATATTAATTTGGCTGATGCGTGCACCTGTAAATAATTATTTTTAAACATATATACAGCTTGATAAGCTTGAAATCAACTTCCAATAATTTGAAAAAAAATAATGCAACTAGTTTCAAGTTTCATAACATGTCAAGTAAGATATTTTAATTAATTCATTGGTTAGTACAAAGCGTGACATAAAAATAATAATAAGTACAAGTTTATACTCAATGACGCGCTTGAACTGGACGTCGACTTATGCTATTTGTTAACATTTAATAATAGAAGGTTGAGAAGAAAAAACAAATGTAAACTATAATACATCAAAATTAATAACAACTCTGATTCAAAAATTACTATTACGCTTTATAAGACCATGATCAATATTTTAAACAATTAAAATTAAGATTATTTTCATAAATCACTCTTAAATTATTGAGATTTCTCACATCTAATCTCAAACTATGAATTTATTCTTTTGAGTTCCTAAATTATCGTGATTTTTTCAATTTTATATTTTCGTCCATTTCTATTAATTTTTTTGTTATCTTCGATTTTTTTTCATTTGAAAATATCCCTCCATGAAAAGAGGGAGGAAGGAGGCCGCCACCCCTCAACGACCTCCGTTGGTGTGCGCTGGAGGTTGCAGAACAGAGAAGGGATCCCCCCTTCTTTCCTTGCGTCAGCGTTGCTCCCGGCACAAGGAAAGAGGGAGGGAGGGAGGGAGGGGGCTCCCCTCTCTCTCAGGCGAGGGTCGCACTTGCGCACACTGACACAAAGAAAAAGGGAGGGAGGGGGAGGGGGATCGCCCCTCTCTCGACATTCGTTCATAGGCGCAGGGAGAGAGGGAGGGAGGGGGACGGCCACCCCTTTGCTCTGTGTCCTCCTACGCACATCAACAGAGGTTGTAGAGGGGGGCGGCCTCCTCCCTCCCTCTTTTCATGGAGGGATGTTTTTTATTTTTTACAAATGAAAATAATAAAAAAATAATAAAAAAGTTAACAGAATTCATTGAAAGAATCAAATTTAAAAAATCACAATAGTTTAGGAATCTCAAAAAATAAGTTCATAACTTGAGGTTAAACGTGAAAAATTATGATAATTTAGAGGTGATTAATAGAAATAACCCTTAAAATTACTCGTAACTTTCGTATATATGGTATATATAATTCCCTCGTCATAAAAATATTTCATGCGGTATTATAAGGGTAAGGACAAAGGAGCATATAGCTAAGCTTACCATTTACCAAAGCTACTGATAATTTTAAAATGTATCACACAATATCCAACCAAAAGATGTATCATATAGTAAAAACTAAAAATGATTTGTTCAACTGTTTGAGAATTCACTTTCTCCCTTTTTTATGACGTCTTTTACTATATAGTAAATTTTGAGTTGCCAAGATTCTTTTCAAATAGTAGTAGACTCTTAATCTCTATTTACCTTTGGCTTTATTGTTGCAAAAAAAATAATAAGAAAAAGACTCATTCAAAATGTATGCTTCTTCAATAACTCATTTTATGCAAAATGAAAAAAAAAATCATGTTGTAAAGTCCTTTTGCAGCATGATTACTAGATTATATATCATAATATGTGAAGTTTTAACTTAAAAGGAATTGTGTTTGATTGAGGGATACATCCTTCACTAGGAAGACCTAATACTTTTGTAGTGGAGGTGGGACAAAAGTAAGCCACATAAACCTCAGCCATCCATCCATCTTTTGGACGCTCGTTCATGTGATCTTGATGTGTCCGGTCATGTCACTCGGATCGACAAACACATGAATGTTGGTATGTGGCCACGCCAAGCCATCTCCAAATTGCTTTAAATTTGGTTCGATACCTTCCCTCTCCTTTGCAAAGAGACAGACTTTGTCAAGTTTTTTTTTATTAATCTCCCTCGTTGAGTCACCAGAAACGTTCCATCACAATTCTTGATCACAACTTTCAGAAGTTAGAAGGCAAAGAGGCATCAAGAGTCTTTTCACAGCGTAAATTAATACTTGTTTGTTTAGCTGTCTAAATGGCTATTCTTTTGTTGACTTATACCTACTTGAATTTTAAGTGCCCAAGTTAGAGTGGTGATCATGAGTTCTAAGAATCTGCCCATTTGCTTAAGTGCACATGATTAGCTTAATGACCTACTAAGGATTCAATTATGTATTGTTTTCCCTATGTTCTTTCCTCGTCTTAACCTGGC
Organism: Pontederia crassipes; assembly: GCA_030549335.1. Taxonomy (NCBI): domain Eukaryota; kingdom Viridiplantae; phylum Streptophyta; class Magnoliopsida; order Commelinales; family Pontederiaceae; genus Pontederia; species Pontederia crassipes. Next base: position 61,951,340 of record CM060196.1, on the reverse strand, counting down.
TGTGCTTTTCTTTTTCTGTCCAAAGTAACACAACAGTCACTCACTTGGTTTGTGGAGTGGATCCATGGCTGTGTCACCAGCACCATGCAGAGAAATGGAAATGTGCTTGGAGATCGAATCTTGTAGTAGCTCTAGCAGTTCAAAATGCTAACTTCTTCCCCGGACAGTGTCATGTTTGCAGCTCCGTTGCTTGTGATCAGTTATGTCAAAAGTTTCATGATGTGTTGATGACCTATTGCTGGAGTTTTAGTACCACCAGTTGAATCTGTCAGTGTTCTTTTGTGCTGGCTTGGATTGGTATCATTGTAATGTACGTAAAAGGAATCAGACTTGTTTATCCTTTTTTTTTCCCTGGGAATTACCAGCATAAGAGTGTTCAGAATGTGTAGCTAATCGGAACGTGCCATGGTGATGCCCTGATGCTTTTTGAGAACACATCAGCAAAGGAGAGCTTGATGACAGTGGAGGTGCTTGCAGAATGCAGAAGCAATGACTGCTCACTGGAAATTTTTATCCTGGCAGATGTAACATCATGTTTTTTTTTTCTCAGACAAGATTTCTCCAGTCTCTATTGATCCAGTTTTCAGTGCCACTTCCTGGCCCAAGGAGACGAAGGGAGGGAGAGAGAATAGTGCTCCCATTATCAAGATGGACCCTTCATTGTGAAGTCAATGCAAGGCATAGTTGTGTCACATGGAAGCAAAAAAAGCAAATGGCATGAAAGAAAGCAGTGCAGAAGAGGGGCAAAAGGGAAGCTTTGATGCAATGTCGAACCCCCTGATACCTTTTCCCTGTGCATACTTGGAGACAAGGTCTTTTGGTGGTCCTTTTATTAGATGCTCAAAATTAATGATCAACTGAGAGAAGAGTTCTGCTTCATCATTACTTCTGCACTTGGAGCATCACATGTTTTCCCCTTTTATAATGTGATAATCCCCTTTGCTCTAAGAGATGCTCCTCAGCTGCCATCAAAAGAGAAGCAAGTCATTCCCGTAAACCTTGGAAGGATTGCAATCTGAGATGCAGCAATTGCATGAGAGACCTCATGGCTCATGCTTTAGTGGACAGCACACCTTTGCTTCATCTGTGGAATGCTTTAACATGTGATCTCCAAATGATCAGCTTAAATAAACTACTCTCTGAATGGGGAACTTATTCTGCCTCTGAAGCAAGACAACCACAAGCTCATTTCCCTTTTCTAATTGTCCACCAAACTTCCACAAACACATGCAGGTGCAGCGCCAGAGAATGCCATAGAATTAGTGCTGGCACATGAGGGGCATTATGAACCTTCCAAATGGGATTCTGTGGTACAGGAATCGATCTCATTGCATATTATAGTTGATCTTTTTGGAAAGAAGAATCAAACACCACCACATAGCATGAGGATTTTAGCATCATGATGTCTTAATTAAGGCATAATGAGAATGATTAGCAGCATAATATTCCTACCTAAAAGTTGAATACGAATGAGTGCAACTGCAGTGCCATGATCACATCATTTTCATAACAGTTCCCTGCTGTGAGTTGACCACCAGCTATATATAGCATTGTGAGCAGGTTAAAGACAAATTTTTACTAATGATTTCACCATGAGAGTCATCTAAAGTCTCCTGGTTCATGAATATTAGGAATTTGTAATAATTGACAATGGAATTTTTAGCGCTATATATCTCAAACATTTTCTTATATTATAATTTGAGTACATAAAGAAAAGGGGGAAAATATTTTGTTACATTAATTGCAATCATAACTTTTTTTTTATGTATAACTTTGACATTGGTAATCGTTTGTTTGACAATAGGCATATGTGCTATTCTTGTTCTTATCAGCTGATGAGGCAGCAAAATGGATGTTATTATTATACAATTAGTTCAACTACATGATCCAAGTCAAATTATGTGGCTGCCTTCAATAATGCATCAAAACCATGGACACCTTTTGCAAGCTCAACAAGAGACACGTCTAGCTACCTAGGGCTAGTAATTTGCCCTAGAGGTTATAATCCATTCACGTATCCCTGTCAAATTTTACTTTTTATTTTTTTTAAAAAACAAGTTTAATATAAAAGAATTGACGTCTGAATCAATGTTTCTGCCTTTTTTCCATTACTTTCTTCAGGTTCATGTCAGTCGAACTCAATATTCTTATATGAAATATTGATATATAAGGGACAACATGGGTTTTTTCCGTCGTCAAGTGAATTTTAAAATATGATATAAAATTAATATTTTCTCTTTTTTATTGTCCCCAAAATTAGTATTTATTGACGCGACCTTAGATTCGATCTCCAAACTGCGGGCTTGGCCCAAAGAAAGAGCCCACTAAACCTGAATTCATTTCCAAATATTCAATTTGTCAATTTAAAAAAAAAAGTGTTACAATAACAGAATAATCATATCGTATTTTATCCAGATTCTAAATTAATCATAAAGTGGATAATAAAAAATTTTGACAGTAGAAGAATCGAATCTTCACAAAATGAAATTAAAGTTCCAACGATTTTCTAACTTCTTTCTTTTTTCCCCTTTCTGTCACGGTAAGTAATTTGAATTTGGCACGTTGTTTACGAGGGCATTTCGGTTGTTGCAGTGATATTTACCGATCGTAGAAACAGAGGGTGAAGTTCACATGCGATCTTTAATTAAACATTTTTAGACCCGGACAATGAAGATTAGAATCCTAAACACACTAATAAACTTTCTTTAAGTGTAATACAAAAAACACGATCAAATCGAAGCAATAAAATGATCTTCCTTTTTTTTAATTATCAAAGGAGATATAATATTATAACATATAACTATTTTGAGTCACGACATGGACTTTTTAAAAAAGGGTTTAATGCACGTCCATCTCATTTTAATTGGGGTGGACTCTTCTCCTATGTTAGACATTGTTTGATTTAGATCTGACACATGAGTTCGGAAGCGCGGTTCATGCATGTTTTGGATGGGACAAAAAGAAAAAAAATTGCATGATTCTTTCATGGTAGTTCTGTTTGTTGCCCTAGACACTCTGTTGATCCTTTGACGTCGTCCCTCATTGTCGACGACATTTCTACTCGTTGGCAAGGTTGAGTGCGTTGATGTTCTTGTGCCTTCGCAAGGCTGATCATGACGCCTTCAACAAGGCCGACGTCGCCCTTGACAATCTCGATGCCTCAACGAATCCCTCGATTATCTCGCTGCAATAGGGTGGTGAGGGCGAGAGGCGCAAGGTTAAGGGCCGAGGATCATCAGTGGTGGCTGAGTGTCGACAACGGTGGCGATGAATGCGGACGACGTTGAGGGTGGATGATGGCGAGGGCGGAGTTGATGAGATCGATGGCAATTCGAAGGGGGCAGAGAGGTCGACATGAGGGTGGCATTTCAAAGGCGACAACAAGGGTCAACGTGAGGGCGGAGTGCTCGAAGACGGCAATAAAGGCGTGAGGGCGGTCACGTTCAAATAGGGCAACGAACATCGAAGGTGGAGAGGCATGTCGAAGGGAGGTTTTGGGGTTGAATCGCACATTTGCATCACTGAATCGACCAACTTTTATGACTGAATTATGTGCGTCTGCATTCCACCAAATCCTACGTACGCATGTAGGGGAAGCGTCCACCCTAGTAAAAAGGGGTGGACATCCATTAAACTTTAAAAAAAGGAAAATGGAATGTGTAGTGTATCTATGTTAATACACAAATTCAACCATTCAATTTTATTTTATTATTATGATATTAGCTCTTAGTTAAGTTCAATAAAAAAATTTTACGCGACAGTTCGATTATTGATTGGTTTCTATATCAGAATATTTAGTTTTGTTATATCTAAATCATCGAATGAAGTAATAATAAAAAAGATCAACTTTTAAAGAAAAAAAGAGAAAATTAAAATTTAAAATGAGGGCCCCAAGTGTGCGTCTATCTTTAATTTTCCTATTCATATTTTGTTTTTTTTCCTAGTGGGTCTTGTTAATTATCCAAGGCGAAACTGCTATTTCTTTTCAAATCGGCAATGGAACGCGCTAATAAGACCCGACTTTTGGCTAAAAAAAATGCAATTGGATAGATACATGTTGCAGCTTCCATCACACGTTATAGATGCGTCTCAATTCCCCATCAAAGGGTCCATGTTCTTCTCAGTTAACTAATTAACTAATCAATTAACTTTAACCTAATTTTAATCATTCAGATTCCAACTGCAAAGCCAATATTATCAAAATGTTCTTCTTAGTTAATTAATTAACTAATCAATTGACTTTAACCTAATCTATATGGTACCAATTGACTTTAAGCGTATGTTTGGATCGAGACGAAGAAAAGAGAGGGAGAGGAGGGAAAAACTAATTTTCTTTTATTTGGCTAAAATTTTAAAAGAGAAAAAACAAAGAGAAATGAAAAGTAGGTTTTTCAACTTTAATTTATTTTAAAATTGGACGGTTGATTTAATAACGAATCGACGACTAATTTAGTTGGATTGAGTGTTAAAATCTTTTTGAATGATAAAAATTGGTCGAATAAAAAAATTAGGCCCATTTAATTTGGTTCAAATTTTAATTTAAAAAAATAAGAAACAAAAAATTTAAAAAAAGAGTCTCTCGGACGCACAAAAAAATTAGGGAGAAACTCCTACTTGGGACACGTGTTGGACGACGAATCGGTCGATTCCCCTGTCGCATGTCCCCGAACGAAGGCGTGTGAAACTTTCTGGAGGCCGACGGGACATCGCAACCCTTGCAATTTCTCGGCAAATTTACGCGCCCTCTGCGGATAGGATAGAAAGGTACGAGTTCTTCGCTGTTCTTGTTCCTTCTTTATTCAAGTTCTTACATTCCAGATGCGTTTGATCGATTCAAAGTCTTCGTGTCGGATAAGATGGGAACCGTTGTGTTACGTCGGGCTGCGAGATTTCTCTGAAAAGAATCGTAACAATCGAGTCGTGGATTTATAAAATGGTCAGCTACGTAGCTATATATCGATCGAATTGGTGTCTTGGCGTCCCTGCTGCGGATAATGCTGTTCTCGATCTGAGATTTGGGCGTTTTTTTAATCCTTTTTTTGTCGCCGCATAAATCGTCCGACCAACAAGGGGTAATTGCTTCGAGCGACTTGAACTGGTTACTTTTCGTTGATATGGGTTAAGATTGATCTTGTTAATAGCTCTGAATACAAGGGGCTTGTCCGAGAGGTCTCCTTTTATGTTTGGATGATTATGTTGGTTGCTGCTTAAGATTGATCTTTTTTTATTTTCTTTCATCTGTATGTGCCATATATATAGATGATCTCTCACTTTTAGTTGCTCAGTCTAAACATAAGGTAGTAGTTTAGGTTGATTTTAGCTGGTTGTAGTGCAAAATGGAAATATTTGGCAACTTTGAGGCAGTAAAATGTAGTGCAAAATGGTTGCTACTTGAATAGTGTGACATTGGGCGACTAGTACATGCGCGAATTATGACATCCATCCCTAGAATGTAAACTGACTTACTTTACTGCATGCGAGCATAGATTGAAATTGACTGCACATGGAAATGTGTTGGTGCATTGCTTCCTTTCATGCTGTAGTTGGGTTTTAGATTTGATATATATCATGTTGAGACCATTTATGTCTTTGTGGTGCCTCACTTGTGAAATTATTTGAGATATTCAAAATTTAATGTATCTTTTTACGTCCATGTTTGGTTAATGTTAACACTTTGTTCTTTTTTATCTGAATGAATAATGTATAAACTTAGCAAATTGAAGGCTTGCAAATTTAAGTTACCAATAAAAGAATATTTGATTTTTTTGGTGGATTTTGAAGACCTGAATGATGTATGAACTTATCAACTTGAAGGCTTGCAAATTTAAGTTACCAATAAAAGATTTTTTTTTTTTTGGTTGGGGGTGGGGATATTTTGAACACTTCTGATTGCTCAAGTTGTAAATTGTGCCTGAGAGAAACTATTGATATCATGAAAAGTAATTGAATGTTTAGCTCCTGCCCGCTCACCAGTTTGTAACATTTAAAATTCGTAATTCTTTCTGTAGGCAGTTGAAGCAAAATGAGTCGACCACATGATGGACAAGGGGCTTTCTTCCTCTTTGGAAATCCTTTACGTGGTATCTTTCCTAAGGGATCACATCTTCCATCGAAACTTCATCTGTTGTTGAATAGTTTTGAACAAAACCTTGCGGATAAACTGAGACTCAGACCTGAGGATCCGTCAGACATTTTTAGTTTATGTTGGACGACACAGGCTATTTTGACATTGCAAGAAGTCCACAAAAATGTTAAAGATTTAATAAGTGAGTTCTTCCCTGTTTCTGACTGGGATGAGAAGTGGATTGACATATACTTGGACAGCAGTGTGAAATTGCTGGATATATGTATTGCGTTAAGCTCCGAGCTCTCTCAATTGGATCAAGGTCAACTTCTACTTAAATATGTTTTACGCGTTTTAGAAAATCCTTCCTCTGAGCAACTGATGAAGGCACATGCAAGTCTTCATGACTGGAGAAGGAAAATTAGCTTGAAGAACCCTAAGTTAGAAAGCTGCTTGGCCCTCCTGCAGAGCCTTCAAGGTTCTCTCTGTTTGCCAAAAGTAAAAAATTCAGCTAAAGGAAAGGTATTAATGAGAGCCCTCTATGGGGTGAAGGTCATAACAGTATTCCTCTGCAGCATCATTGTGGCATCATTATCTGGTTGCTGCAAGCCATTAATAGACTTGCATTTGCATATTTCTGATGAGTGCTTATGGTTCGGGGCCTTCAGCAACTTCCAATCTGTTGTGAATGAAGAAATAAGAAGGCATTTCTCTAGCAGTAAAGGTACTATAATGAAAGAGATCGAAGCAGTTCAAGTGTGTGTGTCAAGCATGCAAACTTTGACAAGTAGTAAATGTGGGGATTGTCAGAAGGAAGAGCCAACGTGTCAAACAATCAACAACAGTGAGAAAGTAATGGCACCAGGGGAGAGTAGTGATTTTGAGGAAGAACTAATGTTGAAGGAGTGCATGACTAATTTGGCTGATCGTGCAGTAAATCTTGGTCGGGAGATAGATTCTCTCACTAAGCACGTTGATGACTTTTTCCACGTTGTTCTAATGGGACGTGATGCGTTGTTGTGTAATTTTGTATTGCCTCAGGTAACTGAGAAGAGCAATATTACTAGGACATGAATGATTCCAATACGAAGCGGACCGATACAGTGTATCTGTCATCAATTAGTATGTTGTATTTATCTCGTATCTATCTGTTGTATCTATCCAGTTTCTAATGGCCATATTTCAAGCATGCCATCAAACAATAAATGGGTTTTATATTCTAGAAACTCAGAACAGTTCCTGACTTGTTAAAAGATGTCGTATTCAGAACTACTCTCATAATTCATGTATGGATGTCGGTAAGAAGTCTTTATCGCTTCGTAATACTTATCATCCCGAGGACGATAGTTCTGTACGTGCGTTAACATGTTTTCTGTAACATTTCTGTAGTATCATCGGTTTTGTTCTGTTAATTGAACCCAATTCCTTGGTGGTACCAATGGTAGATATCAGTTATTTGGTTCTCTGGTTAAAGGGGTATCCTACAGTTTGAGTGGGTCATCCTATTAATTGTTGATGGCGATAAATAATTCATTCTGCTTAATGTAATTTAGCTCGAGTTAAAGACTTGAAATCCTCTAATTTCATAAACGAAGGAACCTTTAGTGTCATTAGCGAGTCTAAGCTTCATTCGAAACACTTACCAGGACTTTTATGTCGTCAGATCAAAGTTTTGGTAATTGTCATTTTCTTTTAAATCCAGACCTTTGCTTTCCAATAATTTGGATCGTTTGGAGGAAGTGAAGAACACATGCATATTTTTCATGAAGGAGTTCATTTTCGGTATATATTACAGTCGGATAAAAAATTGCACTCGATGTGTGGTACGTTTAGCAAGTGCATCATGGCCTCTCGAGATCTTGGCCAGGCGTGGGGTCTCCCCATTGCACTTGGTTGGTTGCCTTCAGCATTCATTTCCTGCTTGTACTTGCGAAAACATGGAACATAACAATGAACGCGGCGTGGCCTGTGGAGCCTTTACTCTGCTTAATTGTCTCTTCTTCTTTTTTCACCTTGCTATTACTTTTTTTCCCCCTTGGCCACTCGATGCAACCTCTTTCTTCTTTTTACCGAGTTCTTCCTTTTTATTCTTCTCTGTGAAGAAGCATTCACAGGCTCCATGCTTTTAAGATCAGTTGGAGTACTAATTACACATATGAACAACTGGACTGAATGATGTCCTGCAACTTGCCAAAATGCATACGTGAAGCTGAACTGTGCTTTCTCTGAATACAAAATTGAATAAGGTGTAAAAGCTCAGAGCAGAGGTAAAGCAAAAGCAAAGGTCCGCGAGAAAAAAAAAAGGGAGCTATCAAAGGCACAGTGGCATGCAAAGTGGGGGAGAGCACAGAGCAGCACGCGGATTAGGATTCACCGGCCGAGTTGACTGCAAGCCGATGACTTTGGCCCCACATGAATGATGACATTGGCGGATATCGCCAAGCCAACATTGCATGGTGTGTTATTCTGTGATCAGAAGCAAGAAGAAATAAAACTCCTTGTAGGTAAGCAGTCCAGTCCCGGGTGTTATGTGGGGAGTTTGAGATGTGTTGTGGGGGGAATTCCACGGTGGCTTTTGTGTGTGTGTGTGTGTGTGATGAGATGTGGCATTCATTCCCTCTCGTCAGCCATTGACCCTCTCAACATGCCCCTACGCAGAGGCTGTAAAGCAGGGAGGTTCATGTGGCTTTTTTGAGCTGTGCATGCAAAGTCATGGACTTCCTCACATGTCTTGCCCTGGATGCCTGACCCAATTATTAATACAGCAGTTATGGGGTGGTTCTCCTTTCTCCGATCCTTATCTTCAACCTCGTCGCCCCTTAACTTTGGAACATGTTATCCAAAAAATAAAAAAATAATTTGAGTTGACTGTTATAACTTTTCATATGCCAGAATCATTATCAAGGAATGTACGATGCACGGTATAACATATTTATAGAATTATCCGAGATCGTATAATCAAAATTTGAAAGTAAACACAAATAAGTTTCGATCTTTGAGGAGCATCTCTGTGCATGAAATGTTTTGAAGTTACTGTTCAAGTTTATCTCAAGAGTGTGCCAGGGCAGTGAGCTGATCATACAATATATACCCTGATGAGCTCACGTACAGTAAACATAAAAGAAAAGTATACTACTCTTAGTATACCTCGAATACTAGACGTAATGTTGTATTGGAAATAATTAATAGTGCGTGTCATTTTCTAAAAGCTTAATGCTGCTACTGTTACTAATACTGCTTCCAATCAGGAAGAATGTCAACATGCCTTAATGGATGGGACCAATGCCAACTCATCTTCCTCTAAAGAAGCACAGCATCTTTGAGAGAGAGAGAGAGAGAGATAATGGAATGTCTTAAGACTATTAGTTGAGCTCGTGTTCTCATTCATCATAATTGTATATTGATTTTTCCCCCTGTTTTCTACAAAAAATGATGTGAGACTGAAACAAGAATCGGGAGGGGGGGAGAGAGAGAGAGACAGAGAGAGGAAGCATGTTCTCACATGCTCTTCCCACATGCAGTGGCTCCCCTTTCCGTTCTCATGGCCATATGGGCTGTGTGTGATGATCAGTGAGGTGTGAGAAACAAATAATTTATGGTGGCAGGAGAGGGCGCCAAGTGTTTAAATTTGAAAGTGATGCTTCTCTGAGGAGCGCCAGAAGGGGAACAGCAAGAGAATGGGTAGACTGCCTGTACTTTGGAGACTATTCAATTTTTGCAAGAACAAAAGAAAAAAGAAAAAGGAATCCTTTTCCTTTTTTTAGCTTAATTAATCGCACAATTCAACAAAGTTAGGCTCTTTGTTTGGTCAACCACATTAAATGATTGCCTGGTGGTAGACAAACAAAGCCTTGAAAGATCGAAGCAGCAGTGAGTGACCACTTAATCAGATATTGATGTTTTCTTTCTGTTACTGTACTTTATAAGATATTCTTGTTTCCATCGAACTGGTCAAGATCTAAGACTCAGAAGTCTATTTTCGTACCTCTTGAGATAAAAGAAAAGTAACTGTGGATCAAAGTCTGTGTTCTTAAAATATTCCAAAACATTCCGGTCGAGTAATTAGTTTCATAATTTTGAGTAGGTAAAAAAAATGAAATGTTTTATTAAATTTGGGACTATTTGGTCTATTAGCTCTCTTATTATCAACTTATCCGAGATCCAACTTTATCTGGTTTAAACAATTAGTTGTTGCATGCATAATCATGTCCTAAATAGAGCATATTTGGTTAAAAGAAAATAATTGGATGCTAAAGTAGAAGGGAAGAAAATAATTGGATGCTAAAGTAGAAGGGAAGAAAATAATGGAAGATGAAGAATCCCAACTTCATATTAGGCTAGGTAAACGGTAATGATTGAAGTACTAGTAGCTCTAATACCGAAGGTTCGAATGGGTATGAAAAAAAAAATAATGATTGAAAAAGGAAGGCAACAAAGTGAAAATATGCCTTCAAACAATCACAATGCAAAGGAATCTTTTTTCTTTCACTTGTTTGCTCTCCTTAACTCTAATCCAATGTGAAATAACATGTTCTTTGTTCATTTTTCATAGACAACAGAATTTGGTAAATCCATGTTTGAACTTCTGAAACAAAACTCAAATTGCCTAAACATTGATTCACCAATTTTTTTTTTATACTAATGAATTAGCTTTTGAAAATAAAATTTGATCTGTTTATGAAAAAAAAATAAAGAAAATATGGATGTAAGGGTAAATCAATGTCCAATTCTTTCCTGATGGGTATTTTTTTCTTTTGAAAATTGGAAAAGAAGTAATTTCTTCTAAAGGAATTAGACAATCTGTCTGTCCTCTCATTGGTGCTCCATTGGTTTTATCCAAAAAAATGTTACATTAATATATGCCACCTAAGCATTCTGTGTAGCCATCTGCACAGCCATTTGCTGGCATCCAAACAATAAGATGAGATCTCTGTCCATCTGGAAGTCTGCACAGCCACAGCTGCTTGCTACCTGATGAAAGAAGGTAACTGAGATCCACCATATAAAAACATAGTAATGTAACAAGCAGACAATTTTTGCCTCCTCTACCTCCCTTGGGAAGCCCAACTACCCCTTCATTATTAGCCATCCCACAAGAACTCCTCTTGACTTCCTCTTCACACATTTCACACATAGGAGATGATGGGTTATGACAAATTTGAACACAGATAATTAAGGGGCAAGATGCCAATGGTAGACATGGACCAGCATTAAATTACTATTCCCTTTTTGCCTTTGCAAAGAGCATGTAACAACCTTTTTGCCTTTGCAAAATGCAAAGAGGAGAGTAAGTACAAAAAGGTAGGGCATGCCTCTAAAAAGAATTGTTACACTGCATATTTAAGGTAAAACTTGACTGTGAATCCATCTTGGGTCTACATGATATAAGACTTTTGTTATTGAATAAAAAAACTGAAATTTCAATAAAAAATAAATATTTGCCCGATTTTTGCCATTGTTAGACTTTTTTTCTCAAAAAAACTTTTGCTAATAGTCCCATTATAATTTAGGACGGTTCAAATTAGTCAGGAATGAAGATTTTAAGTTATGAATTGAGTCGGTTAATGATTTATTAACATTTTTATAGTGCCACAAAAAAAAGCATAAAATAAATTTAAAGATTTATAAAAGAAACTGATAAAATAGTCCCTAAAAGTTAGAAAGATCTTAATTACTTGAACTAATGTAAGAGACAAAATCCCTGCCACTTTATGTATAGAAACGAAAAGTAAATGCTAAGGAAGAAAAAAAATCAAGCATACTTTGAATTCTCAGAACAAACTTTACAAAAAAAAAAACAATTAGAAAAAACAAAAAGCAACATCAACACTTCCCTCGGCAGCAAGCACTTGCCACTCCTCTCACTTGCACACCATGCAAAGTTTCAAACCAGAAACACTTCCTCCACCTCCGAATTTTAATAATAAACAGATAGACAATGCCTTTGCGTGGAAACCTGTCACATTCCACTTCCTTCTCATTTGGGCAACCTTAAAAAATATGCGTGTTAAAATATTGCTCTTTCTTCTTCTTCTTCTTCTAGTTGACATCAAAACTTCAACATCACGTTCCAACCTCCCTTTCTCTTCTCTTCTTTATCCTTGGAAAAAAGAAAAAAAAAGAGAGAATGTGATCTCCTCCATTTTCTGGTTGTCACATTGCCCTGCATTTAACGCTCTTCTTAAACTTTTCAACAACCCTCCGCAGACTTCAGTCGTGCCACCCATTTGCTTTAATTTGCGCGCAGCCGCCCAACTTTCCAAGCAACAGATCCGAACCGTCCATACTCCTTGAGGAACGAAATCCGACCGTCAATTCTTTTATTCCCGAGTTCTGAGCAGGGGGGCCCTGCTTCTTCAATTCCGGGTCACGCAAGCGCTCTCCTTTTTTGACGTCATAATTAGGGGCGCGTAATTTACGTATCCGGAGAAAAAAACGAATTAATTTACACGGTCTATTGCGCCGTCCGATTCGTAACCGAGGGTGGAGATCGAGGACGACATCTTCTTCCGCAAGATTCGGACGAGCTCGGCCATCGACGGCCGGAGGCCGGGGTTATCTCCGACGCACATCGCCACCACTTCGGCGGCCGAGGCCGCCTCTCCGGCGTCGTACTCCCCGTTCAGCCTCCCGTCCACGACCCACCCCAGCCGCTGGCCGTCGGCGGCTTCCTTGAGAATCGGCCGCATGGCCGCCACCAGCATCTGCTGCTCGCGCTCCGAGTCGTACGCCACCGACCCCGTGACGAGCTCCAGGAGGAGGACCCCGAAGCTGTAGACGTCGCTCTTCTTGGAGACCATCCCCGAGCGGAGGTAGTGCGGGTCGACGTACCCCGGGGATCCCATCATCTGGCGGGAAGCGGAACGGACGGACGTCGGCGGCGGCTGGACGGCGGCGGAGAAACCCGCGCGGGCGGACCCGAAGTCGCAGAGCTTGGGCTCCAGGTGGTCGTCGAGAAGCACGTTCGAGGCCTTGACGTCACCGTGCACGATCTGGGGGTCGCACCCCTCGTGAAGGTAGTCGAGCGCCTGCGCTACTTGGTACGCGATCGCCATCCGCCGTGCCCAAGGCAGCGCGTCGCCGGCGGTGCGACCGTGGAGCTTCTCGTGAAGGCTTCCGTTGGGCACGTACTCGAACACCAGAACCCCTTGCTCTGCAGAGGGGAACAAGAGAAGGCCAAGTCAATAACGAAACAAAGCGAAATTGGAGCCAACAGACGGCTACTTCGCAGGAGGCCACGAACCGCAGTCGTCGCAGTAGCCGAGGAGTCGGACGACATGGGGGTGGCGGAGGCGGAGGAGCACGTCGAGCTCCTGGCGGAAGGCGCGGTGGAGGCGCTCGCTGGGCCGGTGGAGCTTCACGGCGGCCAAGGCGGTTTCTTCCCCTGGAGAGGAGGAGAGGCGCGCGAGGTAGACGGTGCTGAAGCCGCCTTCCCCGATCGCCGCCGCCGCCGCGAAGCCGCCGGTGAGCGACTCGAGCTCCGCCCACGCGAACCGCCGGGGAACCGCGGGGTCCTTCTTGGACGAGTCCGGGTCGGCTTCCGGCCCGACCCGGGCGTCGGCCGGGCCCAACTCGAGGTCGACCGGGATCCGGCACCGTCCGAGCAGCGGTATCCTGCACCCGCGGAGCAGCCGGAGGCAGGCGAAGGAGAGCAAAGCTGCGGAAAGGAGACCGGCCACGAAGGCGAGGGCGACCAGTAAGTGGATGTCCATTTTAGTTTCTCCCTGCTCCGTCGACGTTTACGTCTTCTCTTCCCCCCTTCAACTTGAGGCTTAAACCCAGAGAGAGGAGAGAAGAGAGAGGAGAGAGAGAGAGAGATGGAGCGTAGGGTGAGAAGACTAGTAGTAGATTGCGTGCCTTATATACATATATCATATGTGTGTGTGTATGGCATGCCTACTTCTCTTTAGCTAACAACAATTAGTAGTGGTGTACGTGTTGATGTGTAGTTGTATACACAACCTACTAAAACATGGTTCTGATGAGGCACGCAAATGCAAGCTTTTATTGGATGATGAGTTGTGTATGTTATTATTTGAGCACATTTCTGGTGTGTGTGTGTGTGAGAGAGAGAGAGGTGGGTGTGGGGTACGACTCCAATGTGGCATAGTTTTTGATGTAATGATGGTTTGGATTGGCTTGATTTGATGAATTATGAAATTGCATGTGTGATTGATGTGATTTTTGGTCATTGGTCGCCGTCCTTGGACTTGGACTCCATCATGAGGAGATTAATGGGAGGTTGGAAATGAGAGGAGGATTGGGTTTGATTGATGGCCCGGTCGGTATTGTGACTATTGTCCATGCCTTCCATAATTTCCATTCCATGGGAAAAAGGCATCATGTTTTTGTTTTTTTGATAAATCATCATTTACTACTACTATACAAGGAAAATATATGTCGAACATGGAATGGAGCTTAGTCTTCCACGTTTCTCGATTTCTTTTCACCATTAATTTCTCTGAACTAATGATAATTATTAAATCTTATCCACTTTGTGGATGTTCAAATCTCATAGCCAATCAGATGGATGATCTGATCATTTCTTGTTTATTAAAATTTCCAAAATTATAGATATTATTTTTTTATAATCTATTTTTTTAGAAAAAAAGTTAGTCAGCACATCTATTTTCACATTATTTAAAATTATATTATTTTTTATTTAGTTTAAAACCTTCATGTAACTTAAAATTTTGAATATAGAGAAAATATTTAAACGTAAACTCTTTTTATGTTTTAAATAAGATATTAAATTTATTTTTTTCAAATTAAAGAATGGAAACAAAAGAGAAGTTGTTCACTAAGTAGCCGTCCATTTAATCTGACCAAGAACATGTTTAGTTTAACTGATAAAAAATAAATGTTGATAAATAATTTATTACCTGAAATTTATTTTCCAAAATAAACAGCTATAAAATCAATAATAATTAGTTAATTATGATTAAATTAAGTAGTTTGTTTCTCTAAGAAAATAATCCTCCTTTTGCTTTTTTTCTATTTATAAGTATATATGATATCTCCTTATCAATCACGCGGACTTATAAATTACCTTAATCAACAGATAGATGTACTCATGCGCAAACTTAGAACTATCAATTAAAAATAATAATTATTGATTGTAATTTTTTACTATTACAATTTACGTTCACATTCTAGCCTTTTTGGATTTTTTCCCTACGATATTTAGGCTTTGAGTAGGAAGAACAAAGCTTTTGAAGAATAAATAATAATATATTATAAATAATAATATATTAAGTTTTTTAGATGTACCTTTTTGTTATATTACATGACAAATACATTGTAAAAATATCGGGGGTTAATGCATGGACAATTAAGCTTGACATGAATTTGCCTAACTAATCATTTACTTATTCCTCTACTTGCCTTTGTTTAAATGACTTTAGGAGTTCACCAATATCATAATAAACATCTCAATTGAGCAATTTGATCAGATACATCATAAAAGAGTAAAAAAAGATGGATATTTTTTTAAAACAAAGATTCATATTGATTAGCCAATGGATATATCATTACATAAAATATGGACAAACCGGAGGGGGGACATCCATTGCATCAAGAAATGGATATTGCTCACTGTTAATTCTGAATTCTGATCAAAGTGGAAAAAAATGTGAAATTATCATGCACATCATTTTCCTTGCCCTAATAAAAAAAATGCATCAATATGTTAATTGAAGAAGTGACGTGCAACTAATTTGGCCTGCCATATCTAAAGAATCCACACTTATGATTTAATGACCTGATACCAATAAGAGGTCACAAGGTCAGTCTGAAACCAGTGCAAATTAACTTGACTACAAAACCAAACCCCAAAACTATTGAACATGAGAAAGACTTCATACCTGCTTCATAAAAGAACATGACTTAAGCATTAGTTCGTTCTTTTCTTTGATAAGAACATGCCATGTAAATCTTTAACAACTCTCACCTACAAAAATGTTTGAAAAGAAGGACAAAAACCAGACTGAGAAAAATAAAACAAAAAAATTCATATTCTAATTTCTAACAACTCCCACCTACAAAATGTTCATACTTTACTTGCTTCGATAAGAACGTGTTTTGAAAATTCAGCATATAATTTAAGTTTGAAGAGCCTCAAGAACTTGACAAAGTAGAGCTCTTGATATATATTATATTATACATATATATATATATGTATGTATGTATGTATGTATATATAATATAAAAAAACGCCACATTATAAGTATATATAATTATTATCAGCAAGCTGTAAAAAACGGCACCTTAATATTCTTCAAATGCATCATTGCATGCATGCTTTGCCTTGGATAATAACATATATATTCATACGTGGCTACTTGAGATAATTAAATTACTGACGCTTTAAGTAATCTAAAGTTAAGTGTTTTATCCACAGCCACATTATTTATTTTCTACACGTTAGCGGACGCTCGATGCCAAAGATTAACACTATTTAATTTTCCAATCTTAAAATGCTTGAAACCTAACTAGATATCAATGTGATCGAAAAGTTTATCACTGATTAATGAAAGACTTGTTCTCGATATGTAATTTATTTTGAGTGTATACTTGAAAAATAACAAATTATACGTGCCCACCAAGCTGTTTCATCCAACTTTGTCAGACAATGAATTAATTATGTATAAAAGCATATCAAATACATCAAAACAAGGTAAGGTATAATGTCAAAAGGATTTATTAATTGGGATGTGGAAGGTGCATGCGTCCTTCCCTTATTATATATATATATATATATATATATATATATATATATATATATATGAGTTCGTTAAATGTAATTATATATGAGATGACTAGCTACTTGGACTCTAAAAATGAACGCAAACTATATGCATTTGACAATTGTGATGATAAAATTAATTAATTAGATATTGAGACGTGTAACTAATATGAATAAAGTTATCACAATTGTGATCTTGTTCTTAAGATGTTATGACTTTGCCAATCTAAAATTTCAATATGATCTTCGTGATGATCCCGTATTATAAATATAATCATTTAGGAATTGATTTTTTTATGAAATGATACGTACTTTATTTATTTATTTATCTGCATTTTGACATTTTAAGAACCTATCATAAAGATCTTATATTTTTAAGGCCCTTTAGTATTTATGATCTTGATCTTGATAAACTTAGTCATACATAGAAAAATATTATGATGGATAGATAATGACAATTATTCAGATATAAACGTAATGATAATAGTAATTTAAAAAAATAATATTACATGAGGTGTATACTTATTGACTTTGCATAAACATTGGTCCCTAAGATCATTCTTGGATTACTCATATTAAATTGTATGTAGAAAATTAAGAGGCTGACATCCAACCTAATGAAAGCTTATGTTCTAGCTAACTTTAGTTCATAAAACAAGTTTCACGCAATTTTTAAGGGCCACCTCCCATATAAAATCCAATATTTTTGGTCTAAATCCCATTTACACGACGTTAAGATATTTCAATCAAATCATTGCAACAATGAGAACTATGCATGGAGTGTTAAGACTCTGCTAATTATGCCTTAAATGCGACGCTCAATATGTAGTTTAATCATGTACCTAATTTGCCCGAGAGGTGTTGTGAAATAGTCAAATTGGACACCCATATATATATGGATAACGATCACAAGATCTTTACCTACAAATTAAAAGAAATCTTTAAGATATAAAATATAATTATATAGTTTACTAATGTTTTGATTTTAACTACTTTTTCCTACTGATATATAATAGTTGTACACAAGTGTGTTCTAACTCGGGTTGAACCAACCCAGGAGGGAAAATACTATGGTTAAGGTGAAATATTGCTTCTTTGTCATATATTTTTTTAACAGTTACATATGCAATTTTTTGTTAATTTTTTTTAGGTGATTAGGTCCGATGTATTCCGGATCATTTGAACAAGGACATAGGTGCTATGGAAAATAGCAAAAGAGAAAAAAAAACATGTTTTTCATAATGCTATTTGTCTGGCTTGTTTGTACGGCCTAATCCAAAACGTCTCGGGCCCAAATCCAATGCGCTGACCACAAATCACCCCCCACGCAAACAACAACAACAAAGCCTTATCCCATTAGGTGGGGTCGGCTATATGGATCATACGACGCCATTCCGCTCTATTAGTAACCAAGCTTTTCGGTATATTATTCACCAATAGATCTTGCTCTATTAGTTCGTCAAGTGTCCACCTTGGCCTCCCTCTCCCTCTTTTAATCGGACTCCAGATTATTTGATATACTCTCGTTGATCCATGTTCATACGATTCGACATGATTTTATGTTGGCTGTCGGGGCCTAACACAACCCTCCTCCTTTATCCGGGCTTGGGATCGGCTATAAAATATAGGCGGAGTTTGGAGAAAATTTGGAGAAAATGTGAAGTAGTATGTTCTGATTTGGAGAAAATTTTTAATTAAAAGTAATCATATAAGCAATTACATTATATGTGTTAGAAAAGATGGCATCAACACGGAAGAACACATGAGAAAATATTGATAATTATAATGATGCAAAATAATTCATGAAATTTATATAAAGAGCTCTAACACAAAATAAGAAATAAAAATTCTACCCTAAATCTCCTCTAGATCCCCCGGGCAGCCAAACACTCTAGAGGACGAACGGCTTCATCGCCCGTAAGATTATAATTGGATTGAGAATCAAAATATTATCAATAAATTACCACTTTAATTTGGACCATCTTCATATCATAAATATCTTCAATGTCGATGCAGTACCACCATCAACTCCACCTTAGAGCTATAATTGATGTTAAACCCATTAGCACTTACTATGAGAGACAGACTTGACGAACATATCATATAGATTATTTTCAGTGTCAATCTTTTTCACATTAATCATTTTCGAACAAAACCTTTTCATCTAGATGTCTTCCTTAGCAACTTTTGTTAGTCATGTACTCAACCTCTATAGTAAATAATATAATTGATGCTGTAGTGTGACTTTCTAACTAATAATCAAATTATCCAAAGTAAATATATAACTTGTCATAGATCGTCTTTCATCAATATCTATATTATAGTTTGAATCTGAATGCCTTGAAATCAAACACTCTTTATTATTTATCCTATATTGTATGTTCATCTCAAATGTCGAAAAATGCACTTTACTGCTTGTTAATGCTTTGATCCTATATTGCTCATAAATATGTCACACTAACTGTATGAATAATGTCAGGTCTAATGCAAACCATGACATATATCATGTTGAAATGTGATTAAAAAAATATCCACATTATTTATTATTTGAAAAAAAATTAATTATACAGTTAGTGGATAGTTGTGGTGATGTGTTAGTTATGCTTACGGGATAATATAATTAGTGGTAGTAGTATGTTAGTGGTGAAGTGTGTGCATGATCTTTCACTTTTTTAGGCATGATCTCCATGTTATCTTACAGCTTATGAAGTTGTAAGTCTATTTATATGTCATTTTATTTTGAATTTTAACATGACAAAATATATCATGCAATAATATTTTTTTCTCTAAAAATTATATGATTACTCTCTTTTAATTTCAACAAATTTGACATCAGAGCAGGTTTCGAAATACTCGGACATTTACATATTTAAATGTGAAGTAAATTATCACTGCGAACGGTTGTAGTGTAAATTTCTCTCAACCATTGATTTTTATTTTCAAATATGATAATTACGAGTTTTGAAATATCAAATTGAAGACAATAATATGTCAGACCTTTAGAATTTGGTTGACAATGAATATGCATATCCAAATGAAGGGAAATTAAATGAAACAAAAAGAAAGATGCAAATGCATTATTTCTTATTCAGCAAACTATGCACGAAACTATTTTTTTACAGAATTATAAGTGCAGGCATCTCAAAGCAAGCATGTGGTATATTACAAAAAGAGTATCGAGAACACCAAAGGTAATCACAGTTAAATTAAAAACTCTTCGTCAATATTTTGAAATTAGTCTCTTCAAGAATTTTTGTCAAGAATAACTAGTGGGGTTAGCCAAATGAGATCTTATGAAGAAAAGATTGATGACAGAATTGTTGTTACTAAATTTTTTAGGAGTTTGATCTCAAAATTTGATCATGTAGCTGCTGCAATTGAATAGTCTAAATATTTATTTATATTCTCTTTTAATAAACTAATGGATTCTTTGCAAGCATGTGAAGCAAGAATTAGCAAATTTATAGAAAAAGCTTTTCAAGTTAAAGCAGAAGCACCCCGATCTAATTGTAATAAAGGTCGTGGTCGTGATGAATTTCGTGAAAGGGATTGAGAAAGAAACCATAATAGAGCAAGATTTGATGGACAAATTAAGGAAGGACAACAAGTGAGTTCAAAAGCAAAGTTCAATGCTACTATTCTAAGAAGCGTGAGTATATTGAGCAAATTGCTGGACTAAGACAAAGCAATTAGTAAATGTTGTTAAAGAGAAAGAAGATGAAAGTAAGTTATTTATGCTCTATTATCATTCTAATGGTACAAATAAAATTTTGTTCTTAAACAAGGGTTGTTCTAATCATATAACTGGAATGAGATCATTGTTTAAAGTATTTGATGAGTTAAAGAAAAGACAGTTTATATTTGAAGATGATAAACATATGCAAGTTGAGGGAGAAAGTACAATTATAATTCGGCATAATGATGGAAAGAAAACAAAATGTTATTTTTTATGTTCCTAATTTGAAGAACAAACTTTTAAGCATTGAACAATTGATTGCAAGTGGTTATTTTATTTTGTTTAATGATGATATTTGTTTGGTCAAAGATAAGAAATTTAGACAGATTATTGCAAAAGTTGCTATGACAATAAATCACATGTTTCTATAAAATTTTCATATTCTTGTGCATTTTTAGTTTATCCAATTTTTAAGTTTAAACTTTGACATTTGAGATATGGTCATCTCAACATCAATGGACTGAAATTATTGATTAGATTAAATATAATTGTTGGTCTTCAAAAAATTGATTATCTTGATGAAGTATGTGGAGAATGCATTTTTGAAAAGCAATGCACAAAGTCATTTCCAACAAGAAAAATCTTATAGAGTAAAATATCCTCTTAAAATTATTCATGCTGATTCATATGAATCTATGCAAACAAAGTCTTCAGTGGTAGTCAATATTTTACATTATTTATTGACGATTATTCTCGCATGAATTAGATATATTTTAAAAAATAGAAATTCGAGACATTTGATATGTTCAAAAATTTAAGATTGGTGGAAAATGAAAGTGATTATCACATAAAAATTCTGCGCACGGATAGAGGTGATGAACTTTTATCAAATGAATTTAACATTTTTTATGAAGAACAAGGAATTCAAATGTAACTTACAACTCCATATACACATCAGCAAAATGGCGTTGCGAAAAGGAAGAATCGAACAATTATGAAAATGACAAGAAATTTGTTAAAGGAGAAGAATGTTCGCAATAATACTTTTTTTGCTGAAACAGTTGCAATTGCAGTATAGCTATTGAATATTTCTTCAACAAAAACAGTGCAAAATCAGACTCCTTATGAAGCATGAAAACGTTGTAAACCGAAAGTAAGTCATTTGAAAGTTTTTTAGTGCATTGCATATGCTTTGAACAATTCTGAAAATTGTGAAAAGTTTGATGACTAGTCCTTCAATCCAAAGCTTATCAATTATACAATCATTCTAATAACAAATTAAGTATGAGTAGAAATATTATTTTTTATGAAATATGTGGTTGCGCATGTGAAGAGACAAATATAAGTAATGTGGCTCATTTACAATTTGAGTTTCGTACAAAAAGTTAAAAAAATATTATTGCAGTGCAAAAAAGAAATGAATGTGTTCTAAGTAGTGGAAATAATTCATCAGAAAATTCACCTAATTCAGTGCTAATGAAATTTCATTCTTTGCACGAAATATATGATTCGTTATTTGTGAGAAATATATAATTCTGATCAATTTACTTTATTTATCTCAGATTCGACATGCTTTGAATAAGCAATGGCAAAAGAAGAATGACGCAATGTAATGAAAGAATAAATTGTGTCTATTGAAAGAAATCATACATAAAAGTCAGTTGATTTGTCGGATAACAAAAAATTGATTGGTTTGAAATGGGTGTTTAAAACTACATATTGATGCATGTATTTTACAACATATAACTAGACTTGTATTTATGCTTATTTTGTGTAATTTGCTCATAGCATGCATATTTTTGCATTTTTTTAAAAATTTCATTAAGTAGTCATCTACCTCTAGTTGGCGTGATTTTACAAAAAATATTTATGAAAATGGTGAAGGAACGAAAAAAGAAGGACAAAGTGAAATAGAGTCTAACCAATTGCTGAAAATTCAAAAGAATATTCTTCACGAGTCGTTATACACTTATCACGGTCGTGAAAATATTCTTCACGGGCCGTTATGCACTTATCACGACCGTGAAAAGTATATGTGATGCCCTCCCATCCGACGCTCACGACTTTACAAAATCGGCTTGCAGATAAAAATGAATTTCACGAATCATGAATATTGGCTCACAGGTCATGAAATATGGTTTAACGCTCCAACTGCTCATCTTCACGGCTCTGGCAACACTCGAAGGAAGAAACTCATATTTCTTGGGCCATTAAATACTACTCACGATAGTGAAAACTAAATTTCATGCCAGGTTCTGCATTTCACGGATTGAACATCGCCTATTTCACCCGAAGACAACTTACAGGTCGTGACAGGTTTCTCACGGTTGTTATAGTGGATTTTCATGAGTTTGACAATCTACACTTTTCATTTTATTACATGAACGACTAGTGCACTTTATAGCTTTATTCTTATCGATTTTCGTATCAAATATCCTGCAGAAGAAAGCATTCAGAAGCGCAAAGCAAGGCTTGTAGCAAAATGTTATGCACAATAGTAAAGTATAGATTTTGAAGAAATTTCTTTTCCTGTTGCTCGTCTTGAAATAAATTACTTTTAACCTTGACTGTTTAATTGCAATGAAATGTTTATCAACTTGATATAAAATAAACTTTTTAAAATGGTGATTTGAATGAATATGTTTATGTCAATCAACGCTTGTTATCAATACCAAAGAAGACAAAGTCTATAAATTGAAAAAGACTTTGTATGATCTAAAGCAAGTTCCTCGTGTATGATATTGATTCTTTTTTTTTATTGACACTGATTTTCACATAAGTGAAATTGAGTCAACACTCTATTTGAAATAAAAAGATGCTGAATTTATTATAATTTGTCTATATGTTTATAATATTTTATATATGAGATCTTCTAAATTATTTATGACTGATTTTAAATCGTGCATGTTGGTAAATTTTGAAATGACAGATTTTGAACTATTGAACTATTTTTTTTGTATAGAAGTGAAGCAAGGTGCTGATGACATATTTATTTTTTTAGAAAAATATGCTAATGATGTGAGTCCTATGAATGTAAATGAAAAGCTCAAACTTGATGACGGTACATGTCATGTTGATGAAAGAATATTTAGAAGTTTGATTTGTGACTCAATTTATTTGACTCGTACAATATTAGATATATGTTTTTCTGTTAGTCTTGTATCTAGATTTATACATTCTTCAACAAAAGATTATTTTGGAGTAGTCAAGCGCATTTTGTGTTATATTGCTGGCACAATTGATTTTGGTATTTAGTATTCTAAAGTTTCTAATTTCAAATTGTTTGACTTTATTGATAATGATTGAGTAGAATCTTTTGATGATAAAAAGAGCACTTCGAGAAGTGTTTTTAGTCTTGAATTATGAGCAATTTCATAGTGTTCAAAGTAGCTAGCAACTATTGTTCTTTCATCTTTTGAAGCAGAGTATATTGCTATTGCTAATCTGCTACATGTCAAGCAATGTTGTTAAGAAGAATTTTATTTAATCTCCATCAATTACACAATGAAGCATCAATTATTTTATGTGATAACAAATGAATAATAGCAATGACCAAGAATCTTATTATGCATGGACGAACAAAGCATATTGACATACACCATCATTTTATTTGTGACTTAGTGGAGAATGAAAAAATTAAATTAAAATTTCGTGGCACAGACGAACAAATGATAAATTTGTTCACCAAAGCTCTTACTATTTGCAAGCATACATTTTTCACACAATTGCTTAGAGTTTGCAGTTTTGAATCAAAAGGGAGTGTTGAAATGTGAATCAAAAAATTATGAAGTTAATGGATAGTTGTGGTGATGTAGTAGTTATGGTTAATGAGTAATATAATTAGTGGTAGTAGTATGTTAATGGTGGAATGTGTGCATAATCTTTCACTTTTTCAAGCATGATCTATATGTTGTTATCTTTCATCTTCTGAAGTTATAAGTCTATTTATAGATAATCTTATTTTGAATTTTAACATGGTAGAATATATCATGCAATGATATTTTTTTTGTATAAAAAAAATGTTCTTTAATTACTCTGTTATGTGATGAATTATTTTTTTACTTTATCCTTTAATTTTCAACAAGAGCATATAGACGATGGACTTGTCCTTCAACTTTTTGTTATATACACAATAATCATAGGGACTTTGGCTGAATCCATTGTTTATGAGACTGTTTCATGCCACATAAAGATTTTTTCGGTTTGCAAATTTAATCCTCCTCCTCCAAAATGGATAACCCCTTTGACCGACTCATAAGAATGTCTTATTTTAAGTTCTAAATTTTGACTAAAAGAAAGTTGTATTCATATCTAGTTGCTCGAGCTCTAGATTTTGATGTGCTACAAAAATAAGCATAAATATGTTTGACAATATGTGAGAATATCTTATTCTATTTCACACCTCCTTTCTAAATATAATATTTAGCAACAAGTCGTGCTTTGTATTTTATGTCTTCAATTCTTGCGATTGCAGCTTTCTTTTTGAAAATTCACTTACAGTAAAAAACTTTTTTTATCTCTAGGCAATGTGATCAGTTCTTATGTCTGATTCTTGTAAAGAGATTCTATCTCCTCATATATAACATGAATCCATCGTTAAGATTTTGCACATGTGATGATGTCCCTGTAGAAATACGTCTCGAGGGACTCCATCTCTTCAGCTACATATAAGACATAAGCAAGCATGTTGTAAATCCATTATTGCTTGGGATAATTCACCTATTTGCGAGGACATCTAACAAAAATTGATTGCTGCTCTTCGTTCTTTTTCCTAATTTTATTCTTCAGCATCATCCTCAGTCAGAGTTACCTCAATCTCCACAAGTTTGTTGGCACTTTTTTCAATCTCCATCTTCAACTAATAAAAGTAGGGCAACGTCTTCGTCATCAAATCAACAATTAAACTGATCAAGATGTTCATTCAGAGGAGTACATTCTTGCATGCGTAGAGTGAACATACGTTGCTTCAACAACTTGTTGGTGAAATACTTCGTTATATACAGTCTCTAGAGTCTCAACCATAGACTTATCATCGTTTCTTCATCTGCGATATCAATTATCACCTCATCCGTCAGGTACAATCAAATCATTGAGTGCATCTTCTCCTTCTGTATCGTCAAATTAGCGAGGTCGATCTTTTTTTTTTTGCCCTTCGAGTCTTCTTTTTTTTATTTGTCCTTCAACAAGTTCATGAGCGACGTCTTTCGTGTGGCACCCATACTCTTTGCTTTAGAAACATCGTCATATTGTTTTGTCACCATCCAAAAATTGTTTATGCCAGTGAACTTCTCCACATTCACGTTGTGTGACGTCATCTCTATGCTTGATCAAGAATCGGTGACGATCCCTAAGGCTTTGACATTAATTTGTTATTAAAAGAGAAAGAAAGATCGCATAAACACAGAAAAGAAGTTTATAAGGTTCACCATAAATTAGATTAGGTCCTCGGGCGGCAGCGACTTTTTTGTTATGAAACATTGATAATTATAAAGATGCAAAATAATCTAGCCATCATAGAGTTTATATAGTAATTTCAAATAAAAAATAAAAAATATAAACTCTAAAATTATCTAAATTTCTCCGACCTTGAGCCCCCGTAGGATCCCTTGGATCTCCCCCTAAATCCTCCGAGCAGCAAGACTCTCGTAAGAAACAAGTCACTTCGTCGTCTCCATTATCTTAACACTTGACTAATAGGGTTCAACTAAGATTATAATAAGTTCAAATTCAAGACATTGTCGACAATATGAATAATTTCAATCATTAATCACAACCGTCTCTTTCTTGATAGTTGACCCTCCGATGTTTACAATTCTTGTTTAATCCGCTACTGAATTTGATGACATATAGAATATGACGGATAAAGTTAGGTTTAAAAAATTTCTACCTACACAGAAAAATTAAATTTAAAAATATTTAAGTGCAAATAAATTTAATATATTTAATTTAATTTTATGCGTAGGTAGAAATTTTAATTTCTAAGTAACTATAACTATAACTATAACTATAACTGTATATATATATATATATATATATTTAAGTTGGATGATTGATAACGGTACGCAATAGTAGCATAGAGAGCATATAATGTAGCTCGTGGTGATTTGTACTGTCCTCCCAAGTCCCAAACTCACTGGTGATTTGGAGTCTGTACTCATCCTCTGACCACCTTCTCAGGAACCATGTACCGCTTGTTGTGCGCTTCTTCCTCCGCCAGGTACTCCAAACCCTCGCGCTTCCGCTTCCAATTTCCGGTCCTCTCGTCGACCCGCGACCCCCTCGATCCCGATCCCCATCCCCATCCCCATCCCGGTCCGTCCTCTCCTCCTCCCCGGCCGCGATTTCACGGTGTGTACAGCGCGATCGTCGGCGGATGGCGGGGCTTTTGCGGCGCATCTGGCGGCGGCGATCGGGAGTCCATCGAGTACGACGTGGTCATCGTCGGCGCCGGGCCGGCGGGGCTGTCCGCCGCGATACGGCTGAAGCAGCTTTGCCAGGAGCGGAGTTCCGATGTCTCCGTCTGCGTCTTGGAGAAGGGTCCGGAAGTCGGTAAGTTTTGAATGGAGATTGCGTTGTCTGTTTAGTGTGTAGGCGATTGATTACTCTCGTAGAACCTGGAACTCCTAGATTTAGGAAGATTGCTATGACTTCTGTTAGTTGTGAGTTTTAAAATTTTTTATCATGTGTTGTTATTTGCTTCAGAACATAGTGATTCTTTATGTTATTGTCTCAGTTATGATCTAATTGGTGGCTTTACATGATGGCTATGAGATCTCTACTTCATTTCCGAAAGAGTTTATAGTTTGTGTTGTTCTCCATCTTGTTTCGGCACATTTTGGACACTGAGGAGCATGCTATTTCGGCGTTTATTTATTAGTGGTGGCCAAGATTATGTTTCGTCTCTGCTATCCTGTGTCAACTTTGTCCTCTTTTTTAATGACATTTCATATTTTATTTATGCTTTTCTGATGCGGTCCACGGTGTTGCAGGTGCTCACGTCCTCTCAGGAAATGTTTTTGAGACACGTGCATTGGATGAGCTGTTCCCAAATTGGAAACACGAGGGTGTAAGTTTTCCCAATCAAAATATTCTTATAGAATCCATTTTGTTACCTGCCTTTTCTTGTGTGTTTGGAAACCAATTATCAAATTGGAATCTGTTCTGTTGTTTCTGAGAGGAGTCCGTTCTGTTGTTCTCATACATTTTGTTCATGTCAACTATATTTTTCTAAAGAGATATCATGTGTTAAAACTTAAAGTAGTAGTCTTCATACAAAAAAAAAACACACTGGAGGGGGTTGCGCCAGGCACAAAATATCAAAATGACTGGCACATCCTAGATGAGTCAAGTGATCCACTGATTGATTTGCCCCCTCAAGACGTGATGTATTACAAAACATGGAGAGAGCCTTGACTTGCCTTAATGAATATTTATGTCAACTATAAAAAACCTCTTTTTGCGAAGAAAAGAAATTGACACAGCAGACTGGCAGTAATGAGTTTCATTTTAAATTTTTTATCACACTGTCTTGACCTTTGCTATATCGTTTTAGAAGAACAGAAGGAAAATACGGGGTACTAGGTAGACTTATTTCAATACTTATTTCATTTGAAGACAACTTCCAACTTTGCCAAAAAAGGATAACTTCCAACTCTAGTTGAAAAAGCAGCAAGGAATCTTTATATCATGTGAATTCTCATTTTCGACCATTTTATTATGTTCTGCTTGTTTCGATTCATAAGAACACACATTTAACTGAAAAGAGTTGGTGATCATTGTCAGTAGAATTGATAATACTGTTTTGTAATTTTACCTTGTTCAGGAAATGATAATTCTGTTCCATTTCTAAAACATTTTGTAGGCTCCAATAGATGTCCCTGTCACTTCTGATAAATTTTGGTTGCTTACAGAAAAACGTGCTCTGCCACTTCCATCTCCTTTTGATAACCAAGGAAATTATGTGATAAGGTATATCCCCACTCACCTTATATGTTTGAGAGAAAGAGTTACAACGTGTCTTTTTACATTTAGTTTCCATGTTCATAACTAGTAGCTTATATCCATACACTATTGAATTGGCAGTTCACCAATAACCCATAATAAAATGGCTGACTCCTTTTACCTTTTAGAAAGCCTTTAAAATTGCCATAACTCCACCGTCACCTACAAATGATGATTCCATTTATCATCGCACTTTTTTACTTGAGTTTTAATTTGGTATAATTAAGGTATAATCTCTTCGTTGTAAAAACTTATTTTGACAAGGTTTATTTGTTTGTGTTTAATATACTTTTTGTCATCATTAAAGTTTCTGCTGCTATAGAGTGGTTGAATGTGTTCAAACTTTGAAGAAAATCATGGAGCCCCAAACAGGATTCTTGGATGAGATTAGGGTCTAAACAGGGTTATCGGTTTCCTGGAATAATTTGAACTATAATGAAAAACTTGTCTCCTTATATGTGGTAATCACTCCATTTATCAAGTTGTAGGCTTGTTGTCATTATTTTGTAATGGTATCTTCAAGTAACCAGGTTTCTTCATATTGAGCACTTCCACACGAAACAAATTTTTTTTATGCCTCTTAAATATGTTGTTTCAACAAGAGCCTAAGCAGGCCCTCGAGATAATGAATCATTAAGTAGCCCTTCATAGTCAAAATTCAAGGCCCCCAATATATTGTCCATTCCTCCATGAAGTTCAAAATAGCAATTGGGTGTTATTTGTTTTGAGGCCCCACCTTCAGAAACTTTGTTGATACACCCATCAGTATCTGAATCATTAAAAATATAGAATTTCCATGGAGCTTTTTGTTAAAAGAGAACACTCCTTTTGCTGTTTCTAACAAGAATCATGCTGCTTTCCTATATGACTTTGCAAAAGGGGGATAGCAATGACCACACTCTCATATAGTTTTCCTTTGTTCATTAAGACTTTATGATATATGTTTTTTGCTAAAAAAGACAGTTCTTCTCTTGAGCTCCTAACTGTATCTAGGTTGACTTTATATCTAGTAATCAGTCTGGAATCTTGTTGTTTTATCTTAGATACATTATAATTTAAGCTTGTTAATGCATGTTCTTCTAGCTTGAGTCAGCTAGTCCGCTGGATGGCAACAAAAGCTGAAGAGCTGGGTGTTGAACTTTATCCAGGCTTTGCTGCTAGTGAGGTATACCATTGATGTCTTTATTGTGATACCAACATCGTGGCTTTACTTTTATTTCAAAGCTTGATAATTGGACAGATTCTGTATGATGCAAATCACAGAGTTATTGGAGTTGCAACCAATGATATGGGTGTTGCTAAAGATGGCTCTAAAAGAGAAAAATTTCAGCGTGGTGTGGAACTCAAAGGTATACAGCTTGTTTTTTTATTTGTTTCCAATGCTTCAATCAAACGATCATGTTGTTTCGTTGAACATAATCACATTTCCTCCTTTTCCTTGTCACCTACTCTTTAACTACAACATTGATGCCTAATTTTTTTTTATGATGCGCCATGGTGTTTACGTGAAACGGAAGTATTTTTTCGATCAAAATGTTTAGCAGTAAATAATGTCTAGATTGCCATTCGTAGATGCCTAAAAAGAATTGGATTCATTGTAAAAGTTGTCATGGCTTAAACCTAGAAAACAAGTTGAGATGGATGTGTGGTCATACAAGATTAGATAAGATTAGGAATGACCATATACGTGAACGAGTCGGAGTGGCTCCTATTAGTGAGAAAATGGTAGAGAATCGTTTGAGATGGTTTGGTCATGTTCAGAGAAGACCATTAGATGCGCCAGTAAGAAGAGTAGAGCAAATAATCTGGAGTCCGATTAAAAGAGGGAGAGGGAGGCCAAGGCGGACACTTGGCGAACTAATAGAGCAAGATCTATTGGTGAATAATATACCGAAAGGTTTGGTTACTAATAGAGCGGAATGACGTCGTATGATCCATGTAGCCGACCCCACCTAGTGGGATAAGGCTTTGTTGTTGTTGTTGCTTAAACCTAGAAAACAAATAAAAAGGAAAGAAAAGTCATGTTGATTTTCCATCCACAGAGAACCAAGTCTTTTAGCTATTGTAATTAGCTTGTTAAGAATATAAAATCAATGAAGTCGCTCTTTCTAATGACTTAAGCTTTTAGGAAAATTAGTTAGCACATCAATTTCAACATGGTATCAGAGCCAAAGGTCCTGAGTTCAAACCTCGTTAAGCTCTTATTAAAAAAAATGTTTTCTTCCCTTTGTTGTCCACGTGGTGGGCTGAGTTAGACCAAAGTTGTCAGCAAGCCCACACGTGAGGGAGAGCGTTAAGAATATAAAATCTGATGTTGTTCCTAATTGCTTAAGCTTTTAGGAAAATTGGTTAGCACATCAATTTCAATACAACTATTTTTATTCTTGTGCCTTTAAACTTGGTGAATTATGCAACCATGTTAAGTGCTTCTTGCTGCAGGACGTATTACACTTCTTGCTGAAGGATGTCGTGGGTCATTGTCAGAGGTTTGCTCAAAGTATCCTATTTTTCATTTCCTTCAGGTTCATAATGTTGATTGTCAATGCTGTACAAGATTCATCTGCAAAGAAAATGTGTTTTTTCACATAATTAGGGATCATAGCCTACGGGAAAAAGGACATGGTCAACATCAAACATATGCCTTAGGTATTAAAGAGGTGCGTCATTTGATTTATCATGTTGTCTATATCTTCGTGCTATTTATTTCTATTTAGGTTCAGTTCTTCATTTTTTTTATTTTTCCTTCAACTTCAGTTCATTCATATTTTTAAATCTATTGCTACTTTATGTTGGGTTTAGAACAAGACCTATATGGACCAGCAAATTGATTTATTAAATTCTAAGCAATCTTGATATGTGATTATTTATTTGTAATTTTTTCTGTACAATGTTTAAGAAGATCTATTTTACGAAACCTAAACTAAGAAATCTGTCTTCTGCACTGAAGACACTTGTCCTTTTCATTTTTGTTCTCTTTTTTCTTTGACGGGGGCGGGGTTCTTTCTTTTTCGGTAATGTTTTGTCACAATGTTAAAGTGGTGAAAGATCATCCTAGTTTTGAGGGAGCTATTGGATCAAGTTGTTTATGCTGCCATCTTAGGCCAATATAGAGCAAATAGTTCATCATTTATTCTTTTAAGGGACTGTTTGGTTGGGGAGTAATGCCAATACTGAGATCCCGTATGAAACCAAACACTCAGTGTTGTGACAATGACCACAAGGTTAATTATTCTAGTAAAAAACAATACATTACAATAAAGGGCCCCTACAATGACAAACTCTAACTAATCCAATCAACACAGCATAATACTAAACTTTTTACAACAACAACAACAACCTTGTAAATTACAACAACAGCATAATAGTAAATTACAACCTTGTAAATTACTTTTTACAACAACAGCATAATACTAAACTTTTTATTTTAAAAAAATGTTAAGCTCTTTTATTCTTGTAAATTACAAATATTATAGAATATTATTGTTGGATAAGGCTTTGTTGTTGTTGTTGTATAGAATATTATTGTTCATATTCTTTGAAGAACAATACTTCAGACAAACCGCCCTATTAGAACAAATCTAGGTTTCAAACATCTCTCCACTTCTTTAGTAGCATATTCTGATTTTTTTTGGCACATTATATTTGACATTGTCCGACCTTAATAAGTAAATTTCCTGTGCTCTGCTTTCTCCTAGACTTAACTGCTCGATTTTGATGTCGTTGTCTTTTGCCTCGTTCAGGTATGGGAAATTGAAGAACTGAAGCATAAACCTGGGCATGTTCTTCATACAGTAGGATGGCCATTAGGCATGCAAACCTATGGTGGCTCTTTCTTATACCACATGGGTAATAGGCAGGTATTTCATGCTTAATATCATTGAAAACCAAACTAATAATTTAATTGACGGTATCCATTTTCCAAATGACCAGCCTATGTTTATTGGCCTAAAAGATGTGTAGACTCTTTTTGAGAAAAAAATAAGATTATAAACCTTTAAGGGTTCATGCCTTCCTTACAGATTACCCAAATAATTATCTCTTTGTGATTTGTACAAGCTGTACTTGATTGCGTTTTGTCTACTATGTAAACTCTAAACTTGATTGAAAAGGAAAAAGAGGACTTTATTAAAAGGTTCCTCTCATGCTATTGGTGATAAGAAAAACTATTCTAATCAACTGTTCACTTTGTTCATATTTTGTAGATTATGTTTTCAGTACTTATGTATGCTTCAATGCTTGTACTAAGTAATTAGCGTATAATATGCAGATCTCGCTAGGATTAGTGGTTGCATTGGATTATCACAACCCATATCTAAGCCCTTACGATGAATTCCAGGTAACCTGCTTTCATCCTCATATTACAGTAAAGAAAAATCCTTGCTCATCATTGTTGGCCATAGCATTTAAGTTTTGATGAGCTACTGAAATACAACAACAACAACAAAGCCTTATCCCACTAGGTGGGGTCGGCTAAGCTACTGAAATACAACTATCATTTCTTAATTTCCTCTGCACTTTTCCACATTATTGCATGATATCCAACTTATGCTGAGATGCCAAGCACATACTTTCATCCTATGGCTAATACAAAAAGTTGAGAACACATGGTCATATTACATGGTTTACATATTTGTTATTAATTTATTATTTTATGACTTTTTCTTTGCAACCTTTGTGAAATTTCTTCATGTTTCCACAGCAATATGGATTGTTTGGTGAATCATTAATCTTCAAATGTCCTTGAGAAGTAAGGCTTTGTTGTTGTTGTTGTCGTCGTCGTCGCCCTTGAGAAGTAACTAATATGCCGTTATATATTATGGTCACACTGCATGTTTTAAGGGAATAATTACATTGCCTTTGCACAGAGAATATTTTCAGATGAGTTTCTTTACAGAGATGTGATCTTTAGAAAGTATGAGCTAACTGGTTTTCTTGAAGTTGGAATCTCTATTTGGGTCATTGCTGCAATGACTCATTTTACCACTTGATCTTTTGGGTCAATGTATTTTTAAGTTGATCGTTGGTCCTTCAATGAAACATGTTCACCCATTTCTTTTTCTATGCTGATACTGTGGTTTGTGTAAAAGACTTTTATCATTTTAGATTGCTTCCGCCACTTCCAACTTCCACATGAACGTTTAATTTTGAACCATTTGTTGGCTTTTAGAAATTCAAACATCATCCTGCAATCAAATCACTTCTAGATGGTGGAACTGTTCTTCAATACGGTGCTCGGACATTAAATGAAGGTGGTTTCCAGGTATGTCTGCATTCTTAAATATTCTGAAGTACTAAACAGATTATAAGGGTAATTCAAATGGAATATTTAGAGCTCATTTTTTGCCTCTGATTTTAATTAGGTCCTGCCCAGTGAACTACCTTGTCTTGGACAATTCTTTCTGGCTTATTTCATAATCAGTCACTGAACGAATACTAACATACTATCATGTTTGTAATGTCTCAGTCAATACCTTATCCAGTTTTTCCTGGAGGTGCGATCATTGGGTGCTCTGCAGGTTTCCTGAATGTGCCAAAGATCAAGGGAACACACACTGCTATGAAATCAGGTAGTTCTTCTACTTGTTTGTTCTGAAGTCTGGTTATAGTTTATGGGTTTTCATTCAACTTGGTATTTTTTTTTTCTTTTGAAAATTTACTTGATGTCTTATTTTGCTATATTATTTATATAACTCATTGTTTTGAATTATATTGATCGAATTGCCCTAGAAAGGTATACTGCTATAAGGCCAGCAGTGTTATATGGTAGTGAATGTTGGGCTATGAAGGGACAACATGAACGTAAAGTGGGGGTAGCCGAAATGAGGATGTTGAGATGGATGTGTGGTCATACAAGATTAGATAAGATTAGGAATGACCATATACGTGAACGAGTCGGAGTGGCTCCTATTAGTGAGAAAATGGTAGAGAATCGTTTGAGATGGTTTGGTCATGTTCAGAGAAGACCATTAGATGCGCCAGTAAGAAGAGTAGATCAAATAATCTGGAGTCCGATTAAAAGAGGGAGAGGGAGGCCAAGGCGGACACTTGGCGAACTAATAGAGCAAGATCTATTGGTGAATAATATACCGAAAGGTTTGGTTACTAATAGAGCGGAATGGCGTCGTATGATCCATGTAGCCGACCCCACCTAGTGGGATAAGGCTTTGTTGTTGTTGTTGTTGTTGTTGTTGAATTGCCCTAGAAAAACCATCATCCAAACTTTTTGTAAATCATGCTTGAAGTATTCTCTTTTTTTTCTGAAGTTAACATCCTTTTTCTTTTTATTT
Organism: Pontederia crassipes; assembly: GCA_030549335.1. Classification (NCBI taxonomy): domain Eukaryota; kingdom Viridiplantae; phylum Streptophyta; class Magnoliopsida; order Commelinales; family Pontederiaceae; genus Pontederia; species Pontederia crassipes. The sequence goes on along the minus strand of CM060196.1, from coordinate 61,916,568 downwards.
CAGAAAAAAAACATCCTTTTCCTTTTATCCTTGATTTTCTTTGTGAGGAACCGTTACATTCAATGTAGCAACTTCTGACAATTTATATTCTGAAGGTATGCTGGCCGGAGAAGCAGCCTATAAAGCTTTAATTGAAGGAGAAAAAATGGAAACATATTGGGACAGTTTGAGAAAGTCGTGGATTTGGGAAGAACTCAAGAAAGCACGAAACTATCGACCTGTCAGTACCTTCTTCTTTTCCCACCTTAGACGAGAATATGCTATAATTGGTTTTGAGCTCTTTATACTGCATAACATGAACTCCAGGACATGTTGTGTCTGTGCATGGATTTTTCACCCGTCACCTTTACTAATATATATTTTTCAAAGTAGATGAGGAACATTATTGCATCTTATGAAGCTTTATGTTCATTTTTTTGTAAGTAACTATTAACTTGATTTCTCCTCCATCTTTGTAATAGGCATTTGATTATGGACTTATTCCTGGTTTGGCATTATCTGCATTAGAACGGTACAGATCAAATTGTTTCCCACACTATATTTCTAATACCAAGGTTTCCTGTATGGTTGAGAGATAGTTGTGTTTACTGTAGTTATGTATTTAGAGGAAGACTTCCTTTCACATTGAAACATGGGAAACCAGATCATGAAGCCACTGAGGTGCATGTATACGGAACCTGCACTCTGCAATTATGAAGATTATGTTTTGTTGATGGCCACTATAACTGGGCAAAAGTTTATATTCATGCAGGTTGCTAGTTTGCATACCCCAATTTCATATCCAAAACCAGATGGTCAAATTTCTTTTGATGTTCCATCTTCATTATACAGGTTTTGCATTATTTTTCTCTTCCTTGAGTCATATCTAAGTTTGGATCTATATTATTGTTGTCCTATATGTCTACAAACATAAATATTGATCACAAACAGAGGTTCAAGATCTGTCATGATTACTTCTGCATGAATGAATGATCTCAATTATTTTTATTCGCTCATGTCTCTTTGTTAACCTTTCCTAGTCTTTTATGACTATGCATGGTTGACTCCACTTTTCTACTTATGAACCCACCAGTATATCTTATAGCATTTTCTTCATGGAGCATTGTTATCTTAGGGGTCGTTTGGAAACAGAATCGCGGTTCCTCGTAAGTTCTCAGTGCATAGTTGAATTGACAGATTAGTTCGAGATGTGTTTGGTTGAAGTGGAATGATGTGATAGGAAAAAGTAGATGTGATTTGATGAATTTTGGGTGGGTTTTGAATTAAAAATAATTATTATAATTATGAAGTATAATTGTATTATTAATTAAAATAAAATTATAAAATAAAAAATAGGTAATAAAGAATATTATTTAAATATAAAAAATTATTTTTAAAATTAATTATATTTAATGAAATATTAAAATTCCTTAATGAAAAAATAGGTAATAAAGAATATTATATTAACCACTTCTTAAAATTAATTTATTTTAGAAAAGATATTGTGTGAGAGAAAAGAAAAAGAAAAAGAAAAAAAGAAAATGGATTTTGAAAAAAAAATAAAAAGTCACGTCAAAGTCAAAGGCAAAGAAAAAAAAGGGTTTGGCTACCGGTTGGTGGAACCGGAAGTGTGGGCGGTGTTTGGCGAAACAAGGCCGCGGTTCCCGCCCAGTTCCGCAGACAAACGAGGCCTTAGTTTTTGGCACCATGTGACCCCGGTTCCACCAATCTTGTTCCCGCCCCGGAACTTAGTTCCGGGCCGGTGTTTGGCGGAACAGGGCGGAACAAGGCCGCAGTTCCCGCCCGGTTCTGCAAACAAACGGAGCCTTAGTTTTTGGCACCATGCCAGACGATCTTGCTGTCTGTAGCATGGGTGCATTTATTGCAACTCCAAAAGATATTTTTGTTGCTCGATCCAATTACTTTTAAATAATTTTATCCATAATAATAGTTAACTTTATTATTAATATATCTCATTATTTTTTATTTTGAATTTTAAACTTCATGATAATTGGCGCACTTAAATGTTTCGTTGTTTTTTTATTGTAAATAATTTTCTTCACATAATAAGTAAAGCTATGCTACTAATATTTTAATTTTTAACATATTTTGATTTGTGTTCCACGTCTTGTATATTCTAAATGTTTTCATTTTAAACTAGTTATAAAAACGCTTTTTAATAAATTTTAATTAAAATGCTCAATACATTAATAAAACCTTAAGAAAATCCCAAATAAATAAAAATGTTATTTTTTTGAAAAATCTTACTTTGAGATAAAAGATACATGGAAGGAAATTTGTGACAAAGATTAAAACAAAACAAACAAATAATTTAGAGTGATAATTGTTTTTTTTTCTGAAGTTTGGAACGAAAATCCTAGTTAACTGGACAATGAATTGTTTCTTCAAGTAGATTAATATTCCTATTTAAAGTAATTATCAAAAGGATTTTTCAATAGTTTGTACCTTACTAGTGTAACTCCGCCTGCCTATGTTTTATAACTGGTCCCAAGCCCGGATAAAGGAGGAGGGTTGTGTTAGGCCCCGACAGCCAGCGTAAAACTCTGTCGAATCTCATGAACATGGATCAACGAAGTCGTATGATCCATGTAGCCGACCCCACCTAGTGGGATAAGGCTTTGTTGTTGTTGTTGTACCTTACTAGTGTCCAACAAACTGGCAAAATAGCCGATGTTCTCAGTCATAGTTTCACTGGATGAAATGTGTAGCGAAATGTTGTTGCAATCTTGAACATACAGGTTGCTTGAGCATGCGAAGTTCTTGCTGCAGCTGTAGTTAAAGAATGTTGTCGTCCCCTTTTATAATCCAAAATTTGTCACTTAATATCTCATCATTATAGCAATCTAAGGGATATGGCTACTTCATCCTTCCAACCTAAGATTTACTTCTCTGTTTTTATCCTAATGCACAGGAGCAACACAAACCATGAGCACAATCAACCATCTCATCTCCGATTGAGGGACCCAAAAACACCTGAAGTCGTAAATTTTCCACTATATGCTGGACCTGAATCACGCTATTGCCCAGCACGTGTATATGAGTAAGTGTCTTCGTTTCCATTTATATTAGTCAAGATTAAGGATTGTGGGTGGCAGTAAAGGACAACGCATAAAGCTCTCTTTGAGTTGGTGGGTTATTATATGGTTCTTAACTCATCATTCCCTTGGTTGGCAACAAAGGTACTTAATGGATGGTGATCATGGTCCAAAGCTCCAGATCAACGCCCAGAATTGCCTACACTGCAAGGTATTGCTTGCCATCCTGAATCCCTGATCTCCTATCTCCGAACAAATACAATCCTTTTTTTATTTTGACCTTTATTCTGCGTCATGCACTGTAGCTTATGTTTTTAACACCTTGAATGTGTCAGTAATATAGCTTGAATATTTTACCAATGGTCTTGAATGAAAAATGGAAAGTTTTGAGTTGTTCATGTTGCTGAACTATGCTCAATGCCGTCATAATTTTTATATTTTAATGATGCAGGCATGTGATATCAAGGATCCAAAGCAAAACATCGAGTGGACAGTTCCCGAAGGTGGCGGCGGTCCTGGGTATACTGTTATGTGATGTCACTTCGTTCAGGTTCAACATGTTTACCACATACATGGCAACTTCAATATGGAACCTACAATCAAGATGAATGCCAAGTTGCTGGCGATGACACGGCTTCAAAACATCATTTGCTTCATGTCAAAGAGGCCATCTTAGTTCTAATGCCATATAGTTTCTGACGTGCAGAAAATTGAGCTGCTCAATAGATTGAATCTACCTGGATCCTATGAAAGAAGAAATAAAATAAAACGATAACAATTCTGCTGATTCCAAACTTGGTTGTCTTTGTGAAAGGATATTTCATGTAAATAAACAACCAAACAGGTTGACGCTATATGGGACTTTACCTGCATCTGAATAAGATATAAAGTCGATCATTTTTTGTAGTGATTGACAAATTTAATCGTCCTCTTAACTATGCTATCAATGTGGCAAAGAGATCTATTTTTTCCCGGTTTGATCAACTGATTTATTCTCCACGACTGAACACGTTTCGGTCGCCGAAATATTATTGTGCAGTAGTATAGTAGTAGTAGTAGCATCATAAGCCTAATTTTTCGGTCTAAACTTATTACTGACTAATTCAATTCGATGTTCTACCGGAATATTCATTTCTTTTCTATTTACAAAGGAGTGTTTGAAAAAAAAAGACTAAAAATAAAAGATATATACGCAAAATTCGAATTAATAACCTCTCAATTTTTGAATGGATGCGTGCACCAATTCGCTATACTCTTTTTTCTTCACCCATAAGTATTCAAACTTAAATATAAGGAACTCTTAACCAAATGAGAACAAAGGCCTTTTTTTTAAGATCGTCAGTATCAGGTGTTTGGAAAAGCTAACGATTTAACTTGGACATTTCATAAGTCGAAGGTCAATTACTATGGAATTCATCTAACCTAAAATTTCTAACAAAAATATTTTATATTTATAAAAAATTAAATTCGAAATTTTTTTTTTACTTAAATGAGTTAAACGAGTAGGAACCGACCAGTCCACTCCAAAACGCCACAATGCCTATATTGCAATCTTTTGGAGCAGGCACGTGACAAGGACTTATATCATTCTATGATGGATACTAATCAGCAACACCCGGGAGCCCCGCCCCATCGGTGACAGAGCATCTTCACACAGCCGCGACGTACTTGGTGACCAAACAGTCCGTTAAACCCTAGAACAGGTTTAAACCCCTTTCGTTTTTTTTTCTTGTTCTAAACATTTGTCGACGTCGTTGCGAAGGGCGGAAGGAAGAGGCCTTTTGCTCTTAACTCTTGTCTTCTCTCTCTCTCTTCGTTGCTCATGGCGGTCGCCTCTGCTCCCGGCGCCTTCATCAAATCCGTCGAGCTCCGTCTTCTCCGTTGCACTCTCTCTCGTAATCCCTCTGCGGCGCCCTCCGATCGACCTCTGCCATCTGCCTTCACCCCCGGGGAAAGCTCTCTCCATCCTATCGTCGAACATCTTGTCGTCTCCATCGTGCGAGGATGCTACGCCGACGCCCTCGCATACCCTGACGCCTCCGGCCTCGTTTTTGGCGAGCTCCTGGACTGCTGGGAGTTCGAGGACACTGTGGACTGCGCCGCGCGGTTCTACGCAGACGTCGAGCGGCGTGTGGACTCCTTCTTGCGCGAGGGCGACGCTGATGCTTGGCTTCGGGTTCTGGATGGGGAGCCGGATGTCGACGTCGAAGGCCGGAAAGCCCTCTTGCTGTGTCTGGGTGTCGCGGCGCTTCTCGCCTTCACGCAGCAGAACGTCACCGGGTGAGTCTTCTTTTGGGTTGACGAAGAATGTTCTTAGATGGATTTCTCTGATCTTTGTTAATGTTTTTGAAGGCCCGTTTCAAGTTTTTCTCCTTTCCCTTTATTTATTAAAGGGTCGAAGAAGGTCGAGAGCACAAATAATGGAGGAGGACAATGGGACATATGGGCTCGGAATCAGGTTGCTTCCGTGGGCTCAGATGTGCAGGGAAAGTTTCAACTCTTTCAGGTATCAAGTTTCTATGAATTGCTCTTTTACATGCCTTGTTATTCAAGCAGCATTTGTTTGATATGCTTTGGGTAGTGCCAATGTGAGATAAAGAGGGAAATGGATGGATGATAATTAAATATTAATTTCAACTCTCATATTATTCAAGTAACGGAGCACCTGTGGTTTCATGTAATTATTCAAGCAGTCGAGCTCTGGTTTGACATTGTTTCATTTTATGACTGCAGTAATAGTCAGTTTGCTTGTTGAATATAAGTATCCTGTATTTGGTTGTTGGAACCTCGTTGTGCTGTACTTGATATCTTTGAGTTTTTTTTTTTTGGATTTATAAATATACCAATATAGTTTGTAAAAGTATTCTCTACAAGTAGGATTCATTAAGTGCCATAACTAAAATGTTCTCACTCTCTCAAAAATAAAATAATAAAAATAACCATTTTTCTCTCCTCTTTTGTTTGACAGAAACTTGGTCATTATTTACCAAGATAACCTGTGCAATGCTCTATTTTTATTTTGCATAAATTATCAGGAAGTTGTCTTGATTATGCTTTAAACTTTATTTATTCATTTGCAGTTCATTGTTTATGCCAAGATATTGTTAAGCAAGATTAGGGATTCTCTTACAGTGGGGGAAAAAGCTTGCCAGAATTATTGTAAAAGTGTGCATTGGTGGCTCTGCAGACTCTTGCTCCTTCAGCAAAGGATTTTGGATATGCTCTCATCATCTTTGTATGAACTTCTACAACCATTGAAAGATAACATGCTGCTTCATTTTGGCGTTCCCGATACTGTTGCCATGTATTGGGAATCTGGGTTATATATTAGAGAAGCTTTTGAAATTGCATCACTGGCTCAAATAGAAGCAGGCATTGTTGAATACAAATATGGTCGAATTGATTCTTCAAGGTGAGTTCCTAGGTGCTTTTGTTAGGTATCAATTTTAATTTTGATATTTGAGCAGCTTCTTGTTAGTCCTTTTAAGCATTTACTTGTTGCTTCATACCAAAATCAATTTGTCTGTCATGTGTTTGCTTAGTCACAAATTCATATCCGGACCATCTCTGGGTTTTGGCTTCACTTGTTTGGTGTAACTAGACTTAAGCTGGTAATGTTTCTTCCCTTATATCTACCAGATGATAGTACCTCATCGTGCCACTGTTTATGTAGTTAGACTTACAATTCTTCCTTTTACAAGAGTCAACTGGACTAGACGATGTCATGCTAATAACATTGTACACCATAGTTGTTTCTTTGTTTCAAGAGTGGGGTTTCAGGTAGCATACAATGGAGGCGCTCTCAATTTCTCTAATAGGTTTTTCCTTTTTCTACTCGTTGTACTTTCTCTAGTTTTAAAGTTTTAATATATTCCTGGATGGCTACCACAACTCTATAGACTTCTTTTCTTCTCCCTTGTAAAAAAGGAAAACAAAACCAACTTCCTCAAAATTACATTATTAAAAAAAGACAAGTCATCTAATTGTATTCAACCTCATTTTGCGTAGGCCAAATGCAACTTGCAGATAATTTATTTTCTATTTGTATTTACGAATATTGCATATGTTGTATTTACGAATTAAAGGTATGGCTTGTATTTTCTCAAAAAATTAGTATGACTTGTAGATATTCAAAATGCCAGAGTTGAATCTCAGTTTTTTTGGCTTAGTTTGCAAGTCTCTTTTTTTGTTCGAGCCTCCCAACTAACAGTATGTGATATGCAACAGTACCATGTGTCGCCGTGTGCTGTTTTAGATTGCTCTCTTCTTTGTTTGGATACTTAGTTTCTTTTATTCATAGGTTGCATATCAATCGTGCAGAAGAAACTTGTGGTCTGCATTTTGCTGTTACTGGAGCTCTTGGGTACCGGACAGTACACCAGGTTTTTCTTTTGTTAATTTGCTTAGTTCTTGGAACTCTACTTGCATTCCACACAAAGTCACACCAGATACTTGCTTTCCCAAAATAGGTGGATGCAAAGCCTCAGCTGGTATTAGCCACAAATACAGAAGACATTGAAGATAGTAAAAATACAACAAGACTGGTTGAACACCAAGATGATGATGCCATTTCTCTAAGTACCAGTTTAGATGGGCCTGCTGCAGTTGATGATTGCTCTGATATACTTCTGATTCCAAGATTGGTGGAAAATCAGGATGACAGTAGAATTGGTGGAGATCTAACCCACATAACTGAGGATATAAAACTAACGCCGATTCAGCAGGCTGTTATCCTTGGTCAATGCCTGATTCTTAAAAGGAGAAGTCGTGACGACGAATTGTCGAGTAGGTTATCTTTTGCATTTTGGTGTTTCTTTGTCCCCAATCTAATATCTGTTGTTTTATTTTTCATATTTGTTTAATATGCATTTTTAGTAACAATTACAGATCTTAATGTTTTGATTACTAATTGCCTTCTATCAGTTTTTTGTTTGCGTCATTTATTCACAGTCAAATTTGGATTTTGTGGACCACCTTGGATAATTCTGGAAATTTTCTTCCCTCAGAAAAATGTGGAAAACTATCATCCTTGAATATATCCATGATCTGTCAAATGCTTCCTGGTCAAAACAAAGTGGAAATGACAACTGACAAAACTCACTCTAGGACTCCTCTTTAGTATATCTTACAATTAATTGATTGTAGAACCTCTCGTCAAGATTAAGTTTTCTGTAAAATTTGTGGATGGGGTGTTGTGAGTATGGTTCTTTAACTGTATGTGTGTGTGGCTAGTTATTTTGCTTTTTTTATCTTGACTGCGTGTCTAGCACGTATTCTCCTTCTCACTGATAGTGTAGTTAAGGAATGTGATAACTTCTGCATGTTTCACTTCATGAATCTTTATAATAAATTATGTTGTTTTTTGATGTGTTGCATTTTTCACAAACCACTAATTCTGCACTCATTTTTCACAAACCACTAATTCTGCACTTTTTTTCTCTTTGTACTATATGATGTAGACTGGGAAATGGCCCCTTACATCGAGGCTATTGATTGTCAGTGCGATTCTTACTATGCGGTAAGCATAATTCTCCATGGTAGATCTAGCACTCATGTTTGACATGTATCTGTGGCATAATCATTTCATCAACTCTGCAACCATGAAAAAAAAATTCAATATGCTTGCATATATTAAGCTTGTTACCCATATGTTGTGAAGAGTAAATTTTAAATTTTCCAACACATGACATAATGAGAACATTTTTGACAATTCTGTAAATTGGATCTTTCTGCAATGAATTGGGTTTGAATTCTTGGAAAGTGCATATGCCTAAAAAAGTTCAAATAGATAATTTACACATAAAGTCCTGTAACTTTGGGCCTTATACCCTTGTAGCCCTTCACCTTTTTTTCTCTGCACAAATAGTCCCCCATCTTTGGCAATTTTCCCTGTTTCATCCCTTTGATCGGTTATAACAGATTTTTCCTTAATTTGACTACAAATCAATTTTATGCCATATCATCCAGCATACACAAAGGAGAGGGAGAAGGAAATTACACAGGTATATTCCAAGATATTACTTATTTCATAGATAATTGTTTATGCTATCCTTGTGGACTAAGAAGGAACCTGGATGTAGTTGGATCGAGATCCAGGGTGAAGTCCATTCCTTTTCTGTAGGTGATGAATCTCATCCAGATATGAGATTGATAAAGGCTGTGTTACAGTGGTTACAAGTTAAGACTAATAAAGCAGGCTATGTTCCTGAAACTGATGCTATCCTTCATGATCTTAGTGAGGACCAGAAAGAACGTTTAGTGTGGATGCACGGTGAGAGGCTGGCTTTGGCACTAGGCCTTGTTAGGGTGCCTTCTGGGAGTCCAATCCACATAATTAAGAATCTCCGGTTCTGCTTGGACTGTCATGGTACATTCAAAGTCATATCTAAGATTCTTCAGAGGGAGATAATTGTCAGGGATATCAAGCGCTTTCATTGTTTTGAATACGGAATTTGCTCATGCGGTGATTATTGGTGATGTTGTGCATAATAAAGAACTCCGCCTATGTTTTATAGCCGGTCCCAAGCCCGGATAAAGGAGGAGGGTTGTGTTAGGCCTCGACAGCCAGCGTAAAATCCTGTCGAATCTCATAAACATGGATCAACGAATATATTGTGGCGTCGTATGATCCATGTAGCCGACCCCACCTAGTGGGATAAGGCTTTGTTGCTGTTGTTGTTGTTATCATCCAGCATACAAATATAAATGTAGTGATTGTATAATATAATTAAAGGGAAAAATAAAAGGTGGTGGTCCTCCCAGAAGGGAGCGTTGCCTCATGGATAAGTAACTAGCTTCATTTATATTTCTAAGCCATTTGGATATATTTCGTAGACCATTAGATACTCTTCTTCAGCTGGATAGTTTGCAATCATTCAATGAAGTTGTCTTCATAGGTTAGAAGCTTCTGTGACATTCTTCGCATTAGGTGGGAAGCCACACGAAGCCGCACAAAGCAACGGGCTATGCTAATGATGGATAAGTTGGTAAGTGAAGATCAGATATTATACAAATGCTTTAAGTAAACTCAAATCCTTTGTAATGAAAGCTCCTTTTCATATTTCAATTTGGATTACTTATCTTCTATATTTCTTCAGGTGGAAGTTTTTCATGAATCATCACCTGTGGCTATTGAAAGGGGGTGGTTGGCATATGGAGTTTATATCCCTTCCATCCCTGCATTACGAAAGTGTGTGCAATCTGTTCACCAACTGATATTGTATTATTGTCTAAAGTTCACAAATGCTTACTTCAAAAAAGTTTAGCGCATGAGTGATATGTCCCTTTGGCATGCAAATAGGTATAGTTATTGGTTGACTTTATTTTCATTTGGATTCTCAGAGAGTACGGTGAACTCCTGGTGAGTTGTGGAATGGTTGGTGAGGCGCTGAGAATATTTGAGGATCTTGAACTATGGGACAATCTTATCCACTGTTATCAGTATTGCACTACACCCGTCTTCATTAACTTGTGCTTCTTTTGATGTGACATTCATGCCAAATAGGTAGATCTAAGATTTCCAATTTGGTAGATTACTGGGCAAGAAGGCTGCAGCTGTTGATCTTATCAAGGCACGTCTCCAGGATGTGCCTAATGATCCAAGATTATGGTAAGTTATGCATAATTTTCTCAAATTTCTTGACAACTGAGTTTAGGTATGAGTTCACAAGACTTAGTGGCTTATATCTGAATGTTTCTTCAAATGAAGTGATCTGGTTTTCTATTTAAAAAGTCATCTACCTTCTAAATTGATTCTTGAATTCCAATCAATTCCACTGACGGTTGTTCTTAATCTGCTTTTGTGATGTTTCTGGATCATTTATTTTTGCTCACTATGTGGTGCCTCTCTATGCAACATCCTTCTTGAGCTCAGTGTGGTATATCTATTGTGTAGTTTGATAGCTTTCGTGGTGCTACATGATCTTAAGAAAGGATAAGATTTTAGGCTGGGTTTATTTTTTATTCTTTGAATATTCGTTCCTAATGTCACAGTTCAAATTTTGTTTTGGATGGGTGAATTTTGATGTTCTTCCTTCAATTTTGTTGCAGCTGACATTGTAGTGTTTTGCTCATTCTTCACAATTCATATTTGGTAATGAGTAATTCCAAAGTCTTAAGCTCCTCAAAATGTTCCGAAGTTTTAAGCTTCTAGGAAGCCCCCTTAGCATTTATCTTCTTGATCATATCTCGTGGAAACTCAATAATTTTGGAGCTTAGTTAGAGTTTCCATAAGTACTTAAAAAAAGTTAAAGAGTTTCCATAGGTCCAGTTTACTAAAAAAAGTGGTTATGGCATAGACTATCCGGTGAGAAACTCTTATTGCCTTTCGCTACTATTTTTTCTCTAGGTGTTCACTAGGTGATGTTACAAACGATGATGCTCATTACGAGAAAGCACTGGAAGTTTCAAATAACAGATCTGCTCGAGCTAAGGTGAAGTATACCTTTTCTTCTAAAAGTAATGTACTCTAAGGTTCCTACTACATTATCCTTGGATGTCATGCAACGTTCATGTGGCTTTCCTTCTTAAAAGACTATCCTAGGAGGTCATGCAATGTTCATGTAGCTTTTATTTTCTTCTGACAGAGATCTTTGGCTCGAAATGCATACAATAGGGGTGATTATGTTGCTGCAAAAGATCTTTGGTATTACTTCTACTGACCTTCAATTTTGCAATTCTGGGATTCTAGCATCTGAATTTTTGTGTTTATGTTCTTGTCAACTACCCAGGGAATCTGCATTAGCACTAAATTCTTTGTATCCTGATGGTTGGTTTGCGCTTGGTGCAGCTGCGTTGAAGGTAATAATAATTATCTTTTTCCTTCAATTTGTTACTTGGATTCTGATGCATCTTGCATGGGTGGTGATCTTGAGTACTGTTAGGCTGCCGGTTTCAGCTTTATGGTTAACTCGGGTATATTTTTTTTGGAATGAGGAAAGGATGCTACCGAATTATGGTAGGAATATAAGTTATATTATATCTTTAAGTTTGAAAAATATGTGTATAAGAAGTGGGCCAGATTTTGTGCTATATCACTGAATTTGAAAACAAAAGAGGCCCCCACGGGCCAGAGTTTTGATTTATTATGATCCTGACTTGAGAAGTAACTTTCTAATTAATTAATACTTTCTAGTTTTGATGATTTTTGTATTCCTCCATTTGTCATATTTTTTTAGGGGATCTCTATTTGTCATATGCAGGCACGAGATATTGATAAAGCGTTGGATGCATTTACTCGTGCTGTGCAGCTGGACCCTGATAATGGCGAGGCTTGGAATAATGTTGCTTGCTTGTATGTTCTTGTTTTTCCTTGAGTTGAATTCCCTTCAAAGAGTTTATGTCTTTCTTTCCATCTTCCTTTACACAAATAGCTTTAGCTTAGAGACATTAAACTACAAAGTTCCCCATGCTATTCTTTCCAAAGTCCAAACAGTTTTTGTATTGACGTCGATGGCATTGTAGTTAAAGTTTGGGAGAGATACAACAACAACAAAGCCTTATTCCACTAGGTGGGGTCGGCTACATGGATCATACGACGCTTCGTTGATCCATGTTCATGAGATTCGACAGGTTTTACGCTGGCTGTCGAGGTCTAACACAACCCTCCTCCTTTATCCGGGCTTGGGACCGGTTATAAAACATAGGCGGAGTTCTTCTCCTAAATACAACAACAACAACAACAACAAAGCCTTATCCCACTAAATGGAGTCGGCTACATGGATCATACGACGTCATTCGTTGATCCATGTTCATGCGATTCGACAAGGTTTTACGCTGGCTGTCGGGGCCTAACACAACCCTCCTCCTTTATCTGGGCTTGGTACCAGTTCTTCTCCTAAATATAACAGTAAAAAGGTAATAAAAAAGTAATATGAAATTTGATCTACAGATTAAATCTGGATTGCATAAAGGGAGAGAATTTTTTTATTCTGTTTTTAAAGAAAACATAGATAAGAGTTTAATACATAATCATACTTTCTTTCTCAAAAGAAAACATAATACTTGCAACATAATTGATCATTTCCAGCTGCAAAAAAAAAGAATACATAGTCATGTCATCAATGTATATTTCCTATTAAGATACCTCAAAGAAGAATTCTTATGGTAAGATTTTTTAAAGAATAACAGTTTTAAGTTCAAAACATGTAGAGGGAAACAACTATAGAGATAATGATAGGACAATGAAAATGGATCTCCAAATATATAGTTTTAAGTTCTCTCGAAAAGATTAGCCTGCACAATTGAAGCTCTGTTTGTAATATGTAGTGATAAGAATTCAAAAACCAAGATACCAACATATTACTTTCCAGAAACCACAGGAAAAAAAAAGCTATTGGAATATCTTATTACCAACTTTGAGCATCATCAACCCCAGCCAAGAAAGACTCAATTTTGTCTTTCCTAGGCTGCTTCTTGATCTTCTTTCCAGCAATGTCATAACCAATGTGCTCCTCATCCTTGTACCATTCCAAAGGAACATCACCAATCGTGTTTCTAGGTGCAACCTCATCTTCGGACGAATCACTCTCCTCGACATGATTGTCTTCATCTTCGACGTCATCACCGCTGTCTACAGGAGACCCTATCGTCTCATCTCCTGAAACAATTTTGACATAGTGTTTCCAATTAGAAATGAAGGATCCATCAAGCTGCACCTAACCAGCTTGTAGCAACTTTAGTTGAATATACTCTAATTATTGGATGATAGAGGTTGTGTATCATATTGCTTTCCAGGATTATTGCTTAACAGTTTGGATAGATGGCTTATTCTATATTTTATAATTTTATAATTCTCTTTATCTGACATTTTATAAGTTTGTTTTCTTGTATACTCCTACACAATATCATTTAACCAGTTTTTTATGTCTCACAAGTTTTCAAGTCTCAATAGTGTTTTTTATTGTTAAGATTTTCTTATATTGTTGTTATCCTTCTAATGCAATTGTTTATACTTGATTCTCACTTTAGACATATGGTGAAGAAGAAAAGCAAGGCATCATTTATTGCTTTCAAAGAAGCCTTAAAATTCAGGTTACTTTTTTTCCCTAAATGATCTGCATTTGACTTTTGTATGTGTATTTAATGACCAATTGAAGCTGTTTACAGAAGGGACAGTTGGCAACTGTGGGAGAACTTCAGTCATGTAGCTTTTGACATAGGAAATTTCCGCCAGGTGCTCCCTGGCCTATTGTGTTTCTACTTATTCCACCATTGTTGATCAAATGCATTTTGAATCTCTGGAATATTTTTAGTTGCAAATTTATGTGCATTGATAGTCATCCTTTTACTTTCAAAGAAAAAAGTGCATGTTTCTCTCATCTGCGGATGAAGTTATCCTTTGTATTAGTGTTAGTTTGCACAAAGGTAGATGTTCATGGCATTGTTATCACATCGATGTTTGTTGGCTATATCATGCATTGCTAGTAATGCTTTTTTAAGCATTGGAGGCTTCTTGCAAATATTTTGCTTGTTTAATTGCATTCTCAAAAGATTGATGCAATGGAATTAAGGATTGATGAAGAATGCCAATTTGACTTGTAATAATGTTAATGCACTGCAGGCTCTTGAAGCTACTAAAAAGGTATTAGAACTATCAGGAAATAAGAGAACAGATATTTCCCTCTTGGACAAGATTTTGAGTAAGATTGAAGACGGAACTAGGTCTCCTGTTTCAACTGAAATACATCCACCAACTCAATCCTTAAATGATTCTGATGAGTCTGGGAATGAAGAAAGTGTTCTTGCAGAACCACGTGAAAGAGATCTCCTATTAGACATGCTTGGTCATATTTTGCAGCAGGTGTGGAATTCTTTGTTGGATGAAAGTATCAACTTTTAGAATGGCACCATGTATGCTTGTCTTATGCTTTCTCAGATATTGTAAATTTCACATTTTGGTATTGATCCATTGCACTTTTTCCACTTTGTTGGTTAGGTTGTTCGCAATGGTGGCCAAGGAGATATATGGGGTCTCTATGCGAGATGGCACAAGATCAAAGGCAACCTCACTATGTGCTCTGAAGCTTTCTTGAAGCAAGTTAGATCCTTCCAGGTCAATCTGCTTATGAGATTCTTATAGCTTGTGGCATTTGGTTCTTTTTCTTAATTGTCCTTTTTCAATACGTAGAAACAGCTTTAGTTTGTTATTTTTGTTCTCAAATAGAAAATGTTATCCTACTATTTCTCCTGACATATTTTCGATTTTTATTAAATGCAATAAGAATTGTGATCTAAATTTCAGTGTTAATCATTCAATGATTATTTGGAACCATAATCTTGTTGAATCTACTATTACGGTAACATTAAAAGCCTAAGCCAAATCAGTATAATTTGAATCAAGAGTTAATCATTGGGTACCAAGAATATATTATTAAACCCTTATAAAAAAATATATCATTAAACTTTGGATTTATTCACCATGCATCTGACTAAAGTAATTTTATTAATTTCTGGTGAGAACCTAATTTTATTGAAAAAACACCATGTTAGTAACATTATGACACTGATTTTTTTATATTTTTTTCTGTTAAATGCATAATTTATTCCATTCTCTTTGTTTACTTTAGGGTTATTCTTTTTGAAAGAGCGTCTGAAGCACCATAGGTTAAACAACTTTTGCAGATTCATTTATAGAACTCCGCCTATATTTTATAGCCGGTCCCAAGCCCGAATAAAGGAGGAGGGTTGTGTTAGGCCCCGACAGCCAGCATAAAATCCTGTCGAATCTTATGAACATGGATCAACGAATTCGTCGTATGATTCATGTAGCCGACCCCACCTAGTGGGATAAGGCTTTGTTGTTGTTGTTGTTGTATTTATAGATATTCAAGTTTTATTTTCAGTATCTGGGTTACTCATATTGTCTAAAAAGCAATGCTTAAGTCACTTGTCCAATAAAATCTTCAACTTTAGTGATGTACCTAAGATAATCTATTTGGCAGTTGAATTAAACTTTTACCCTCATTATAAAAAAAAGATAATTTTTCATGCACTTTACTTTTTTCTTTTCTTTTTTTAGGAGAAAAAGGATGACCACCAGTGTTTGTGGTTATCATCCATGTATATGTGTGTATATATATAAAATGAAGATCATGTACAAGTGTGGGCTCTCCGGGAGAGCGGCAAGAAAAGGGGAGATGTACAGCAACTAACCGAAACTCTACTCCTAAAGAAAAGAGTTGTGTACAATGTTCTCGACATGACGACTCTTAACACGAAAAATAACTTGGTTACACTGGAGCCATATGGGCCTAGGTACCGGCCAAGAATGTTGCAAACTTCTATTTTATTAATGGTAAACAATAATTTTATTATGGGCATGACTTGACATTGCATATCAATGTATTTGATTATTTTCTGTGTGGAGTGATTTTAATAGTGAATTTAAAAAAGAGAGCTATTGCCAACAAAGATGATGAAATAATTTTCCAGAGGCAGTAATCCTATTTTATATAAGCCATGTGGAGTTGATAAGAGGTTTGTAATGCATTAGATTGTGATTAAGCAAACTATCATACATATGAACTTCGCTGCCTAAAGGATCTGCTAGCATGAATCATATTTAATCTATGTGGCTGTTTGGGTTAATGTTAGTGCTTTATTTTATTTCGCTTCCATGGTAACAGGGTTCTGAACTCTGGCAAAATCCTGAGCGGTTTAAAAAGTTCGCTCATGCATCCTTAGAGCTGTGCAAGGTTTACATGGAGATAGCCTCCTCGACCGGAAGTCAGCAAGAGCTTGTCATGGCTGAAATGCATTTGCGAAGTTCAGTGAGACAGGTAATGTGTTGTAAGCCAAACAGTGTGTGTTCAGGCTTTTGTATATCATTTGTGACCATGTTTCTCTTTTAAAAAAAATGTAGTGTAGATTTTTAATTTCAACCTATTGTGCACTTTTTAGTGATTATGATTAATGTTCTAGCTTCCATTTCTCATAAGAGTATGATATCAAACATGAGAAAATGGAGCGCAATAAGTTTTCTTGTCCACCCCAATGTTTTTGAGATTAGCATCAGCTGTGCAACAGCTTGTTTACAGAGCCTGGTGATATTCTTTTTCTTTTGAAATAACGATCATGGTTATTTGAAATCTTATGCACTCTCTTTCCTTCACAGGCTTTCAATTTCTCAGGCATCAAGGAACTAAAAGATCTTGAGGACTGTCTCGATGAAGTTAGGAGGCAGCTCAATGCCATCTCCAGTGAAGCTGCCTAATCATATTGTGTACTAAGATAGTCCATATTCAAGGCAAATGTTGGATGGCTGGTTGACATCTTAGTTGAAGTTAAAACAACTGTTGCGACAAACTTTTTTTTCCATCCGACATCTGGTATGGCTGATCTTCAGAGTTGGGATGTGTTGTACACTTGTTCTCCATCAGCATCTCTTTGGGTAGCAAAATACAAAAACAACAGAATGGATTGATTTCTCTGTTGATTGGCTAATAGGAGGTGAGGTGATTATGTGGCTATTTAAGATAGGTGTAGTATCCAGTATGCTGCAGAACATGTTGTAACATATAAGTTTTTAAAAGAGGAGCAAAGGTAACATTTTGTATATCTTATGCGTTAGCTTGTGTTTTTTGGAATAATGACTTCTGGATAAATTTGAATTTTAGAATCATATGAGAATACATTGTTACGGAGCTTTTATTTTATCAATCTGCATTTTCAAACTAGCATCATTTTACCAGATTGGGGTTTCCGATTATTGGTTGGCTGCATGTTTTCAGTTCAGTTTAGTATATTTTCAAACCTCTTTTGTTGCTCTCTTCTTGAGAGCTTTCACTTAGTACATGTAGTTCTTTACCACAGCTATATATATATCTGGATGACAACTTCAACTTTTGGTTGTCATCCTTTCCTCTCTCAAAAAAAAAAACCTATTCCCTCCGCCATTGACTTGTTGATCATAATCCTCCAGCATTCATCTACTTATGTCAACCCATTTTGTCACATATGAAGGTTGTGTTGTTAAATCTAGAGCAAGAGCATTAATTGTCAATGGATCATGGTAGTTAAATCTGATCTATCATCCATCATTGATCAGCAGTTGCAATATTTTTTACTTCTGGTTGAAAAGGCTGCATCTTTCTTACACAATTGACCTGAAATTACATTAATTGCTTATCTATGGGTCTGGGGGGAGCAACTTGTCTTTGAATGGTTATTTTGCATCCGTAGATGTTCAGTATGTCAGACTGTTAATGTAACTAAATGCAATTCCACCTCTACTTTTATCTGTTTCTTGTAATCTAATCTTAGATCTGGTAAAGCATAAGGCTAGGATTCATCCTATAAAATTTAAAGGACGACAACGGCAGGGTAGAAAAGAACATTATTAAGTATGTGAATGTTAGGTAACTTCTTCCATTGTATAGGGCTTGTCTGAAAATGCTCATTCGTTCTTGTTTCTTTAAGCACTCTGTTAAAGTGATGACATGTCACGAGATTTCAGGTTGCTTAACTATTTATCCTTTGCATGAGCCTCCTGTAGCTTTGGGCGTAATAAAGGTTGATGAGGTAGGCTCTTCCCCGGATCACAGTGCCTTGGAAGCATGCCTTGCTTTTGTTACAGTAACTCACATTTTAATCATCATGCCGTAGAAAAGTCATGGGCTTGTTTGCACTTTTCTGAAAAGCTAACATTTGTTTATTCCGTCCATGCCAGAGGAGGAGAATATAGTGCAAGATATATGTCCTGGAAGAGATGGCGTGGAGGCAGCAGCAGTAAAGGAGAGAGGTGAGTTGGAATGGGGCCATGGTGTATTGTTAATTGGTATATTGTGGTGTGAGGCCATGTGCAGAGGGTATAAGTGGCGAACATGGAGTCAAGGGGGATAACATGGAGCAATACAAGGTGTCCAGTGTTATTCCTTTCATTCTGGCTGGACAACTCTGTCATGAGCTATAACTGCAAAACTACCTCCACCACCCCCAAATCTCCACTTTACCTAGAGACCTTCCTTTTTCTTTCCCTTTTGAGCCTCGCCACATTTTGATGGATCTTGGTGGGTGGTCTAATTAGATGGATTTCATATTTGAATTGACCTGTTTTCCTACATAAAACAGAAGGGAAAGGATCACATTCCCTTGAGGTTTTAGGCAATAGGAATCCAACAGTTGGAAAGTTGGCTGCTTCTTCCTGCAAGAATAAACGGATTTTACAGTCTTATCCTTTGACATGGCTTGCGACATCCCCATGGACCTTGGACAGCCACATCCTTGAGGCTATGTTGAATGCCCTTAGGAAGGAATGTGCTAAAAGTTTTGAGTGGTCTTGCATATTGTGTCTCATCATGATGACAGGAACCTTGTAGGCAGGTAATCAACCCAATGTCTTTTTTGAACACCATTATTAATACGGAGTAACTAGTAAGGTTTAGGATTGCAAATCCTCTCACAAGTTAAAACTCATTTCTTAAAGTACTTGTAGAGTGACAGGAATCTTTTTTGTCAAATGCAGTCCCTCCTTCCCCTCCCCTTTTTTATACAGACAAGTCGCCACTTGTGAAAAGGAGCTGGGTCATGGGTGCCTAAGATCTAGGGTTTTTGGTTACCAGAAAAAAAAATCTCTCGTGAGCCCTAGTTAGGTTTATGTCATAACATGGAAGTCAGTGCCATGGTCTACTGGGTGCGGATTAGTTAAAAGTTGTCATGGAAGGCTGTTGAGATTTGAGGCTGTGGGTGAGCTACAGTTGCATCGTGTATCGTACTCGGAGACTAATGGAATATATCTTGGTAGGTGTAATTACTACGTGCATATTTGGGTGTGCAACAAATGTCGATAACGACATTTCACATTCTAGTCTCAGACTATAAATGAATAAATTAGGTTCACCATGGAAAATTCATCGATCAATAGTCTACCAAGTATTGTTTCAGTTTATTATACACTGGAAGTTCCACATTATTGTGACAAGGTTGCATGAACTAGTGCCTACATAGTAATTATATTATGATATTCTTTTTTCGATTGTCAGGGATACAAATTTGAATGGCTATCATTTCGATCAATGTGACATCCTAGGTCATGTTCTTTATTTTGATCAATATCATTATTCCCGTTGATAAAGTGATATCAAGTAATGATATCTTGATCCACATGAAAAGGAAATGAATGTGTTTTCGGTCACATCAATGGTCACATAATTTGTTCGTCCTGTGTGTTGCCTTTGGTCAGATACGGATGGATAATTATTCGTTATTTTAGGGCTATAAGTTGGAAGTGAAATACAAGCGGCCTTGGAAGTTCAAAATAAAACGATGTGCAAGTGAATTTGTTTGCTGCAGTTCGACTAGGAAAAATTGCAATAAAGCACAACCAAGTCACTAAACACCAGTTCAAAACTATCGCTACAATAAAATTATGATTTAGAGATTATTCTTTTAAGAATCAATTATATTTGATTCTTAAAAATATAAATATTAGAGACTAATGTGATATTAGTCCCAAATTTTTATTCATTTAAAGTTTTTTTTTGTGGTCATTAAAAAACCATTCTTTCATTGAATGAAAAAATTTTGGTCGATCGGTTTGGAGGGACCATGGAGAATCAAGATGTAAAATTGAAATTTTAGATATTAATGTGTTTGATTTCTAAAAACTTTTTTGACGTAATGTATTAAGTACCCGATCATTAGGAACTTGTGCAGTAATTTCTCGCCCCTAAGTTTTTGGATTGGTACAAAATGCATAATGATATTCTTCTGATTAAATTGACTATTGCAAAGATTGAACTAGCTCCAGTGGTTATGAGACACATTTCTTTTATTGGATTTATCATATTGTGAAAATTAAATTAGTAAGTGGGAAACATTCATCCTTGAATTAGACCCAACTTTCCACAATGTATTGTTACTAAAGTTTCTTTGATTTGTGCAGTACTATATGCTAAACCATTAATTTTATACATTGCTTGATAGGGATTAATGGATCGACGCATCAAGCACAGCCCTGATGAGCATTGTAGGTACAACTGTTTAACAAAAATAATATGCTCTAGGTTTTATTACAGTTTTTGGCTTAAGTTTATCCATAACTTGTAGAGTCTATGTAAGCATACTAAGTAGTACACACATATATAGGAAAAGGAATGTAGAGCTCAAGACTTGAGCTATATATATACATATACAAAAACCTTGACTAAAGAAGTCTAGTTATATAAATGATGACATACTCATCAAGTTCATATATAATATATTCGAATATCTTTTCGGAAATTAATATTTAAATAACTTGAACCATACCAAGAAAAGGTTAAACTAGGACCACTTAGCTCTTCCTTATTAATGATGCCCTCCTTTCTTTTGATAAAGCCAGCCACCCCACTTATTTAAGTTGGCCTCATGGAGAGGGTTATGCTGAAAATGACCTACTATTATAATAGCATTTCATCCATACCTTGCAATAGTTTAGATCCCTATGCTTAATTAAAAAAAAATAAAGAACATGTCAATCTCTTCCATTTTTTTAATAACCTAATGACCACATCATCTTGTCTTACCAGGCAGGGACATGATATTTAGTCTATACAAATAAGTGTGTGGGTTTTTTTTTTAATCCCATCATGCATTTTTCTCCATTTCACCGGTTATTGAACCAATCCAAACTCAAGGCATCAAGAATCTACTCTAATTCCTAATTACTACATATAAATATGGTCCCAATTTTGTTGGCGATTTATAATGGGGTGGTGTTCTTTTCAATGAGGAATGAACGAGTGGATGTTACCCTAATTATAAATAATTCCATAAAAGCCATTCCATGTTATATAGTTTAATTGTGATGAGCTCATCTAATTCTAGGACCTGCAAATGAACTACTAGACCCCCTTTTTTTTTCTCTTTCCGCATCACATCACCAGTGGCTCCTGAGAATTTAAATGCCCCATCTTGACCTTAATACCCTCTTCCTCATTCAAGAGACTAGCAATATATATGTTTCGGATTATTGTTGGGGTGTAAGTTCTGAGATTTAAAAGTACAGTAATTCTTAACTATTTAACACAATATTCAAGATACTCCCAAATTTTGATTTATGTGAATAATTTATTTATCTTGTTGTTTAAATCAACTGGATTAATGATCAGAGGATCTGAGTTTTGTATCCTCTTAGGTATCCCTGGTAAAAATAAAAGAAGTCAATAAACTTAGTTAGATATTAGAGATTACTGATGCTGTAATAAGTCTCCAGATACAGGGGGCTTATGCTAAGCTACTAATTAAATAGGTATAGGCAACATATTCATATACAGTGGCGAGGACTTGGCCAAAACAAAATTGCAGAGTGATATTCGAGTATGAAGAGTTTTAAATTTGAATTATCATATTCTTGATTTTTTTTGTCATGCTATAAATGACATTCTCATAAGTTAAAAAGATTGGTGTATCGAGTTCGACTAATCCGATTATCGTCTTTAGTTATCAGCATATGAGAATTTTGATTTAAATTTTTTACATTTTTATAAAAAAAAATTAAATTCGAAATCATAGACAGAAAACTACTTACAACTTCATTTGTGTCCTTAGAGATCTTGATATCAATGTTCTGATACTAAAACTCTGGCATGTGATTTCTTTACTCGTGTTCAATTTGAGCTGCATTACCTGTGCCAATTTGCATTGTTTATATAAGGATGTTTAGTTGTCGTGCGAGACGAACAACGCAGCCCCGTGGCTTGCACCAACCGGGTCGACTTCTGCACCTTGTTTTTGACAACAAGAATAAATTCACATGGTGGATTCCTCAACACCACTCTAAGATTAAAACATATTTGTAGGCTGCAATTTACCTGTAATGATCTGATTCCGGATATAAAAACTAGCAACTATATATTATTCGATTCTCATTTTTTGCGATTTTTTTTGCATCGTTTTTAATCTATAAATTATCTAATCTCGAGTTCAATAATTAAATATTTTAATGTTTAAAAAGAATAATATAATAATAAATATTTTTTTAAAATGATTTTTTTATATTATTAACTTGTCAAAATATTTTGTTTTATTTTCACTATCGCAACTCACAAGAGAGAATATTTCGTGAAAGAGTATTTTAGTTTTTCTATAAATTAAAAAAATTTACGTAATCGGAAATTACAATAAGTTCATATATTATAAATATAAAGTAATAGAGCCAGTTGAGCACGCTATCCATTACGTCACGTCACCATGGAGGTTGGCATGGAGACTCGTGACACGGATTGATAGATACGTGTCGGATCCACTTGGCCTTACATGGTTTACGTGGAAGTCATCCCAACGCCAAACCTCGACTTAACTTAATTATTGTTTTTGTTACTTGTCGGCCTACCGTCTGCTACAATAAGGTAATTGTAATAACTATTTTATATGTATATATATATACACACACATAAAGGATTAATCAACTACAACAATATTAGTATTTATGAGAGCCCTTGTGGATGTTAAATCTTCAGTTCGAATTACTTCTGGTTTTCAAAGTTTCAATCAAATATTAGACCAGTCAGATATTAATAATTTTAAATATGATAAAAAAAACATTTATATTATATATAAATATATAAATTGAGAAAAGATGGTCCAAGTAAAATACAAATATTAAAGAAGACTTGGAATATTGATAACAAAATAAATAAATAAAGAGTTAAATTTAAAATGAAGTTTCCACAAAAATGATAACAAAATTTGCTAGCAATCTATTTTTACAACCACTTTTCTCAATCGCCTTCTTTCCATTTCACAGTCCTTTACATCTAGTAGTAAACAAAAACAAGAACTAAATTGTACAAACATGGACACGACAAATTTATATAATTCGTCTTAATTATTTTTTTCTATATATAATTTACTGTTTTAAGAACTTCGTTCATGCAAAAAAAAAAAGAAAAGAAAAACAAACATTGAGTCGGACATATATTTTTCAAAAGCATATTCCCAAAAAAGAACAAAGGAAAAAATTTTTGCAACTCCATGACTCGAATCTTCCTTATACACATAGACAGACCCGGATTAAAAATTGAGTAGGAGGGGTCAAGTTAAAACATGTGACAGAATTTCATGCATGATAATCACAATGACAATTAAGTTTTTTTACATTTTTAATATCATAATACAAATACTTAAGAGTATGATTAAATTTTGATTTTAAAATTAACACATTAACACGTATATTATTACATAAAAATCTTGAGAGGGGAGAGGGCAGGCTCTCTCGGTTTGTACTTGGATCCATCCCTAATTGTTAAATTTATAAGTATAACATTATTATTATTCTTCATTGTTTAAGCTTTATATAATTCTTGTGAACAAAATTCAACCTGCAAAATTAATTATTATGTTACGCATATAGCTATATATATATATATATATATATTATGATGGGGCTCGTGCATGCACCTAGGAAAATATATGCTAATGCATGCATGTGTGTGTGTGTGTGATTATTATATTATCCATGAAAGGGGGGTTTCATGTACGTGCGTTTGGAAGGGCGCAAGAGACGTTGATTGATGCCGTTGCAAGTGCCACTTAACGACGTGCATGGCGGGACAATTGACATGCATCAGCTATTCAGCTCAGCTCGCCATTGGAGTGTGACCCGCGAAGATTTCCATGCCTAATTGGTTTCATATATGTAGGGTAGAATGGAGGTTAATTGTCCTTCACACCCTGCCAAGCGGATCCGCAGTCATCCATATCAGATCTAAATCTAATAGCTCGTATGATCGAATGTGAAATTTTGGAGGGCAAGACGAGACAAGGATGAGGGCAAACGGTGAGACGATGAAGATCGATAAGGGGACGACGTGAGCGATCGATCGTCGGTACTTCAACTCGATCGCGGGCGCACATGAGTCCGGTGACGTGAGGCGCAAGTTAGGATGAGAGCATCGGAGATCGATCGAGGCGCGAGTTTGATTTGAGAAAAAAAAACGAGAGGCAGTGCGTCGAATGTGAGTCGCTGGATCAGATCTTGATGGCATCATATTAGATATTACTAGAGCCATCAAATTTGGACGATTGTCCATTTGACAAGATGTGAAGCAAAAGGCACCTCTATTTTACCATGGGCTCCAAGGAACCACATAGTATCACGTTCGAGTTTCAATTATAAACGTAAAAATATTATTCTTTATGAGAATTTATTTTTTTTTAAAAAAATATGGTACATTTAATTTAACATAATATTGGAGTCTTCATATTCATTGAGGAAAAAAATGATATCTTATAAATATTTAAGAAAATTTAATGTTGACGTAAATGCATATATTTTTTAGAAAAAAAATAAGTTGTAAGTGTGTACATTTTCATGAATATATCTATGGATATACACCTTATTAAGTATATTAACAAAATCAATACTTACTTAAAAAGTTTGATTTACAACATAATTTATCTCTTGATTTTTCCCTATTAATGTTTTAGTACTATATAAAATATTATTTAACCAAGAGGCAAAATAGATTTTTTTAAAAGAAAAATAATAGCCTTAAAATTTAGGGGGGGTGAACCCCAAGAAATAGTTCAAATGAGTTTGTTGACTTGTTTTGGCGTGACCACGCCCTCATCACCCGCACATGCTGCCGGCCAAAACACGCAGTTTTTTTTTTTTTTTGTCTCCTCCTCGCACGCTCACCAGTCACCCACCCACCCCCCCTCCCTCCACCAAATTTTCCCGGTTTTTTCTATATATTATTTTTTTATTTTTTTAAAAAATATATTAATCAACATATTGAATGCCAAAATAAAAAAGCACTTTGTTTTTTTTTCTTGAAAAGATTGGAGTGGTGAATTATTTTGACAATAATATATCACGAGACTATATATTAGATTCGCAACTTTATGATTTCGAGATTCTCGTGCGATTAAATCGGCCAAATTATTATATGTACGTGTAATTATAATTTTAGTGCATTAATGGGTCTAAAACCTCGCCGAGTAATTATTATATGTATGCGTACGTCATTTATAAGTACATTAATTTTATCAGCTAGTAAAATCAAAGCCGCAGTAAAAGTTACATTGGTCATTACTATTAGGAAATTAAGATGTTGACATCAAAATTGCTACTAGTTACTAAGGTCTTATGGAGTGAATAGTAATTTTTCATCGCTTAAGCAGCTATTTCAAATTTGAACATTTATGAACGTAAAAAATTTTCGCCATAGCTTATATAGTCAAGCATGCTACCGGAGATAACACCAAAATAATTAGACTAAATGATGAGTTGAAATTTTAATCCATGACCAATGCGTATAATTCTTAACGTCAACCGAGTTGGAGGAATAGGAGAATAGAATTAAAATAAGGATCTTGTTCTCATTATTTTATCTAACATTATTTTTTTTATTTTGTGACTACCATTCGTAACGATGGCAAAAGTTAAAGATTTTAAATTCTTGGGAGCGTTAAAAATTTTATTGTTCTTGTTTTGAGAACAAAAATGAGATGAAGATAGATTTTTTTAAAAAAAATATTCTGAAATATTCGATGTTCATCCAAATAGGGCCTAATGGGATAGTGGACACATTTAACTTTTTTCATGTTTTCCACTTCACTAAAAGTCAATTTTTATGTTAATTTATTATTTCTTTTCTTGTGCAACTGTGTTTATACCAGTTTATGATTATTTTCATGAGTTTTTTTACTATAATTTTTTTTCACATCTACTTACGTCTTTTGAATATTCCGTTAACCGCTCTTGAACTATATCGTCTTTTTCACTTAAGTTCATTCGTCAACTTCTGTCAACTTTTTCATTAATTTTTATTTTTTTTATTTATGAAATGACCAAATTATCCTTCTCTCTAATATTGAAAATTATAAAATAATATATTAAAAAAATAAAAAAGTTTACTTCGCTGGGGCATCAAAGGGGCAACACCCCTCCTCCATTTTTATATTTACTATTTATATTATTTTAAGTTCTTAGGATAATTTGATCATTTCATAAATTAAAAAATAAAAATTAATAAAAAAATTAACAGAAATTAACGGATGAATTTAAGTAAAAAAAAGATGGTATAATTCAAAGAGAATCAGTAAAATATTCGAAAGACGTGAGTAGACCTAAAAAAAAAGTTCATAGTTCATGGGAGAAAAACCAAGGCAAAGAATATTCTAAATCGAACATTTGATTTTTACTTTTAAAATGATAATGGAAGAACTAGTGTAATCGGATAAAGTTGATACTTGATAGTAATTAGGTAAAATAAAACCAAGTTTGGGTAGCCACCAGGCACTTGGTTACATATGTATCTACGTTTATTATCAGATAATGTATAGTCAAAATAAAAATAAAATTTATCAAATTTGAGTTTGAGTACATTTTTCTTAGTTAATAATTAAAGTGCTTTAGATTGGAATATAATTATATTGATTTAATTACATTGGGTCAATAGTTTTACTACTATTGGAAAAGTATAAATAATAGAAATAAAAAAATTCCTTTTACTATTTCTCCCTCTTATTCTTTTTTCTCTCTCCTAATTTTATTTCACATTGATAATTCAGTCTGCTGGGAGCTGGCAGGGAAGAAAAGGAAGCACAGAGCTAAAAGGCGAGAGAGAAGAGTGTGTGCGAGAGAGAGAGAGAGAGAGAGAGAGAGAGAGAGAGTGCGAGAGAGAGAGAGAGAGAGAGAGAGAGAGAGAGAGAGAGTGCGAGAGAGAGAGAGAGAGAGAGAGAGAGAGAGAGAGAGAGAGAGAGAGAGAGAGAGAGAGGTATGATAAGAAATGATAAAGAGAAAAAGGTTGTAGAGTGGACAAAAGGAGGTTGGCCATCTCAAACGGCTGCTGCAGCAGTCCCCCCTGCAACCTCCACGCTCTCGTAAAAACCGTTCTATAAAATAATCATAATTATAAAATAATAAATTGACACTTGGAATCAATTAACTCACTAAGTTAAAGTTTAATGAAGATACTATAAAGTAGGATATACTACTTGTATTAGGGGGTCATTGGATTTGAGATCAATAATGGATATAAAAAAATAAATGTTAAATCCAATAATGCTTAATATACGTAGTATAATATTGCCTACTTAAGTAGGTAGAAAATATATTAAATTCTTAAATTGATGAATTAGTTTTTTTGTTTCTTTATATCCAAAACGCGACATCTGTAGCTATTACATTTATCGTCGTCTACTAGAGTTGTAGATGGAGTATTATTATTAAATATACACAATATAACTATTTATTAACATCATGTAAATTATTTATATTGAAAATTGTGATTGTGATTCGTAGTTAAAATTATTCATATAGAAAATTGTACCGGGGACTATATATTACATAATCTATATGCTGATAGTTCTATGTCGGTTGATTTAAAATTCAATGGGACATAAAAACATTGAATAATCGAATAATTAAGTTATGTGCTAGTGGATAATTTATTTTTTTGCCAAGAAACTTGGCGTTTTGTATTGTTATATATAATAATATAGTGATTTTGTTTTAAAAAAAAAGTGTGTCAAAATTCCTTCCTTGCCACCTTTACTGTTCGGCTTTGATATATACCTTGCTCAAATTTTACTGCAAACCAATAGGGTAAATTTGAAGCTCCACACGCAACGTATATGCACACAGTTAATGTCAAGGTGTCCACATATGTGTTTATTTATTAATTTATATTAATAATTCCCCTTTGTGACCTAAAATTTAATAATAAAGAAAAGAATTATTATTTCCTTACCAAATAAGACGAATCTGTTTACAGGAGAAACTTTTGAAGACTCGAACAATGATTAATTAGAAAAAAATTATGAAATGTACAATTTAACAGTACATGAACCATAATTTAATTTGAATGATGGAAGAAGAACAAAAGAAAAATCCCTGCCACAAAACACTCATTTTTTTCCCATCTTTTCTAATGTATTGGATCGACTGGTGGTAGTAAGATAGTAAAAAAACAAGAAGAGGAGAGAGAGAGAGAGAGAGTAATAACTTGGATATAGTATATAGAAGAAACAGTACTAAGCTGTGGAATTTATACAAGTGACCTGTGCCTTTTGTTTTTACCACGTCCACCTCCTCCCTTTTCTCCGTATGGTGTCCTCGCAGATGCAGTAATTTTGTACACATGATTTACGTATAATGCCGGGGGCATGTCGATGGGCCTCCTTCCCCCCCTATTAATTTATCCCCACCACCTTTCTCTCTCTCCTCCCCTCCCTATCTTTCTCTCTCTTCTTTGTGCATGCGACTTCCCAAACTCTCCTCCTCGCCCATATGATCCATCGGTGGCTCCCATTAAGAAATGCCTCAGTGCACGCGATGCTGCGCTTATTCTTCTGTTTGCTTCCCCCCTCCCCACCTCTCCCACAGAGGACTAATCTTCTTATTCCACAACAAATCACAAAATCTCTTCTTTTTTCTTACGTCGAGCTTCATATTGATGTAATGTAATGTAACGTAACACCTATGACGCAACTAATTGAACAAGTAGCAGAAGAACATGACAGGAAGGGAAGGATGCAACGAAGAGGATGATGACTGTAGCAATGGTGGATTGCAGGCGGATTGGTGTGCAGTAATTAAGGAGATGGAGAGAAGTGGATGGTGAAAAGCTTCGGATCAATGCTGCTGGTAAGAACGATGGTAGTATGGTACAGAAGAGAGAAAGAGACAGTGAGAAAGGAAGCATGCATATACGGAGCTGTGTAAGTCTACTTGACCATGGTCATGCCTCCGCTGCCACCGCTCACGTTCGGTCTCTGGAACTGTATCTTGTACTGCATCTTACGGGCCTCGTCGTCCTCGTCCTCGTCGTCGTCCTCGCAGTCGTCGTCCTGGTCCATGTTGTCGCTGTCGGCGGCGGCGTCCAACTTGTCGTAGTCGCCCATCGTGTTCTGCGGGTGCCTTTGCTCCATCAACTCCTTCACAATGTCTTCTGGCTTCAATGCAATAATCGACATGGTCACGTTTGGGGCAACGCGCGCGTTATAATTGATTAAGTAGCGGCGACTAGAATGACGCCGTAGCATGCACGGCTTACCTTCTTCAGCCCTTCTTCGAAGTAGCTCGACGGCAGGCCGCCATTGCTGCTCGGAGCTTGTGCGGCGCCGCTATCGCCGTTCGGTTTGCTGCTGCTGCTGCCTCCGGCGCCACCGTGGTTGCCGTTCTTTTCGCCCTCCGGCGGCACCGGAGCTGGCTGCTGCGTTTGTTGCGGCGATTGCTCTTGCTGTTGATTGGTACTGGGATTAGGTTCTTGCTCCTGCTGCCGCGGAAGTCCGACGGCGTTGGTTCCACTGCCGCCGCCGTTGTTGTTGAGGTGCTTCTTACGGTAGAGGGCGTCAAGTTGGTGGAAGTAAGGACAGGTCTTGGCGTCCTCCGGGCGCTTCTTGTTGCTCTCCTTCACCTTCTTGAAGTACTTGTTGATGTTTTCCCACTTCTCCTTGCATCTCTTGGCGCTCCGGCTGTAGCCGAGGTTCAGCATTCCGGCGGAGATCTCCTCCCACAGCGGACCTTTGGGACCGGCCTCCTGGTATCGCGAATCCAGACCACTGCGGAGTTGAATGAGCGCATGCACCTCCGCCTTGGGCCACCTCGACGACGGAGACATTGGCTCGAAACTGACCATCCCGCCGGCGTCCTGCAAGTCGGCTCCTCCGATCACCTCTGTTGCCGACGGCTGGCGACGCACGATATCGGTGCTTTGGTGGTTCTGCTGAGATTCGTGATTCTGCTGCTGCGGCTGTGGAGGAGGTGGAGGGTGCTGCTGCAATGGTTGTACCGTAATCGGAGGCGGCTTTTGCTGTGCCTGCTGCTGGTGCGCAGGCTGCGGCCGTTGCTGGGCCTGCAGCGGCGGAGGCGGCACATGTGGCGTCTGTGGCGCGATCGTCGTGATGACGATGTTGCTGACGGCCGGAGCAGTCGGTATTGGGATCGTCTGGCCGGTGATCTTCTGGAGATAAGAGATCAAGGCGTTGTCTCTGTTGGCCGCCATGGATCGCTCCTGCGCCAGGAGCTCCTTCTCGTGGTTGAGGCGCACCACCTCCTGCCGCCGCCACGCTTCCTCTCGGATCATCCTGTCCTGCTCCCTCTTCTCGATGGTCTCCAGGAACCTTTGCTGCATCGCCTCCTGCCGCTCCATCACCTGCTTCATGAGCCCCTCGAAGAACGCCATCATCTTCCTGCCCGACCGGGACCCGCCGCCACTGCCTCGCTTCCTCTTGCGCCCGCCTCCCTCGTCCCGGCTCCCGCCGGCGTCCTCCGTGCCTTCGTCGTCGGAGTCCGACGACGAGGACGAGGAATTGGAGGAGAAGCTGAGGCCCACCACCGCGGCGACCGTCGCAGCCGATCCGGATATCCCGTGCTGCCCGCCGCCGATCGTGTTCGTCGGCGCGGCGCCGATGGGAGGCGGCGCTACGGACGAGATGGGAAGCGGCTGCATCCTGCCACCGGCCGGCCCGGCGGCCGCCCCCGGCGCGGAGAAGCTAATCGGGACGGGCGCGGACACGGAGCCGCCGCCGCCGCCGCTGTGGAGGGCCTCCAGCTGCTTGAAGAAGCGGTAGCTCTTGCCGTCCTGGCGGCCGGCGCGGCCTTCCTTGGTGCGCTTGTAGTACTTGTGGACGTTCTCAAACTTCTCCTTGCACTTCTTGGCGCTCCTCTTGTACCCCAACTCCGCCAGCTTCCTGTCAATAAATACAAACACGCGACGCCCCAGAACAAAAACGCCACTGTTAAACCATTAATTTATTTACTGTGACCCATGGCAATAATTTAACAGCATGCAGAAGGGGATAAAAATGGTAAGGACAGGGAGAGGGCAATGAGATGGCCATGATTGCTTACGAAATGCAACACAAAGAGCATCTAACCTTACAAACACCGTAAATTATGTCTTTATATATCATTTTTGGTTATTATTGGAACCCCCCGAAATTAATAGTTAATTTTATTTGTTTCTTCCACAAAAGAAAGAAAAGGGAGGAAATTACAGAGACGAAGAAAAAGGTGGTGTCCTAAATGTGGGGGTGTGAAGAAGAATTTATTAGAAGAAAAAAAAAAGGATGGACAGCAGGTGGTGAAGTGGAATGCATGCGTTTTGTGTCACCTTTTTTTCCCTTCTTGGAGTCATCAACTCGAGCTCTGCTCCAGAATTAGAAAAATAAGGACTGGAGCTTGGGATTGATGCGCCGGATCTGGATCACTTCTTATCGAACTCAGCGATATAATGTGGAAATTATTATTTTTTATAATTATAACTCCTTCATATAATATATATATATATGAGAACAAGAAAAGGAAAATAAAAAAAGTGGAATATATACTGTGCTCGTGAACAAGGTACTGAAAGAGAGAGAAAGAGGAATAGGATCTGAGGAACTTTTGTGTGCCTGAAGAGAGAAGAAGAAGGTGAAAGGAAACGAACAACACCAGTGACATTAACAACTTCTCCCTCTCTCTCTCTCCCCTCTGCTGAACTTTTATCTCTCATCTTCTTTTTGTGTTTGTGCGTTTGTGCGCAAAAACTGACCTCATCATAAAACACACGGCAACAGTAGCAGAGGAGGGTGTGGCAGCTGCGGCAGCCACCACTAGTGCATGCAGGCTCCGTGGTACGAACCTAACCACAGATCGTTAATTTACTCCCGCTGTCTCTCGCAATAATTAAAAACTCCTCCTTTGTTCTCCTCCTCCTCCGGGTGTACATGCATCGCATGGCATGGCATGGCGATGGAACTGAAACAAAATCCCGAGGAGAACTGATACGGGAGATGGATCGAAGAAGGAAGACGGGGAGTGGAGAAGAAAAAAAAGGCGGAATCTTTCTGCATTTTGGAGGGAGTGGGGGAGAAGAAATGGCGACAATTGAGAAGAATTCGATCGAGTTTTGGCGACAATTTACTGGAGCTTTTTGTTTTGCAAGTTTGATTTACCTGGAGACGTCCTCCCAGAGGGGGGCCTTGAGGGTGGCGTCGCGGAAGGTGGCGTCCATGTCGGACCGGATCTTGAGCAGCGCCAGCGTCTCCTGGCGCGGCCACCTGTTGGCGCCGCTCGCGCCGCCGCGTTCGGCCTCCTCGCCGGCTGCCGCCGCCATCGCCTCGTCGTCGACCGGGAAATTCCCCGCGCCCACGGCCGGCGCCAATTCGTCGAAGCCGGACGGGGGCGGGCGACTGTTGATGGGCGACGCCGCCTCGGCCAACGGTTGCGCAGTCGCCGGCGTCACCTGCTGCTGCTGCTGCTGGATTGGGTCAATTGCGAGAAGGTGCGGTCGAGCACCGGCGCCCGGGGACGAGAATGGCGTCATCTCGGAGGGGGGCAACCCGAATTGGGATCCTCCTCCTGGTTGCTGCATGCCTCCGGAGCTCTTCTCCCTTGCGCCCACAATTCACACACGACAGAAGGTGATTCAAGGCTCTGCGCTGACCACTGCTGACGACCAGCAGTACCAGTACAACTGTGGTGGGGGGTCGTGCGCCTGATGGCCCTCGTCCTCTCTCTTCCCCCTTGCTCAGCGGGGGAGGAAGGAGGAGGGTGGAGGGAATGAGGAACGCACACGGAAAACGGAATCAGTAGATGGAGGAGGGGGCGAAAAAGATGGGAGTTTGCATGCACAACTGGAGAGAGAAAGAGATGGATGGATAGTTAGACAGAAGGAGGGGGGAGAGAGAGAGCGAGTGTACAGGATGGAGAGAGATTGGAGATGCTGAACCCAAAAAAGCCTAAAAATCGAGCATATGTTATAAGGATTACATATATAAATATTAATGAAAAGCGAGGAATATTGTGGAGAGAGAGAGAGCAAAGAGGCGAGGAGGAGTGAGATGGAAGGGTAGAAGAAGAAGAAGGAGAAGGTCCTAAAACAGCTAGGAATAGGAGAGAGAAAGGGAAGGAGGGAGGGAGGGAGAGAGATTAATACATAACAGTGAAGGTAGTGGAGAGAGAGAGGAGGAAGATGACGATGAGACAGAGGGGAGGTGAGAGATGGGAAATGATAAAACAAACGAGATGCCGCGCTGTCAGGGGGGCTTACTTTGCTGCCAAATAATAGTTAACACAACTGATGAGAGAGAAAGAGATGGGGGAGGGGGAGAAAGAAAGAAGAAAGGAAAGAAACAAAGAGAGAGAAAGACGCAAACTTTGTAAGAGAGCGATGAGAGAGATAGGGTAATAGAGGAACAGTAAAGGAAAAGATAAATAAGGAGAGAGCGAAAGAGGGGGAGAGAGAAACATTGTGATAGAAGATTAGTGGGCTAGAACTAATGTATCTGGTGTAAAACCATTAAGCACATGCAGTTAATTAAGTGGAACTCAGTAATTTTCTAGCACTAATACTAATAGTAAGTTTAATTAAGCCCACTTTAAAGAATCAAATTCCATGTGGTACTTTTGTTCGAAAATAAAAGATACATAAAGTTTACCTGAAAAAAAATTAAATTTAACAATTTTAAATTCTGATTAAGCTATTTTATAAAAAAAAGTGAGACTTTAAACATAATACTCACAAGGCATGTAAACACGACTGCAAGTAAATATGCATTTATCTAACTTTAAATCATACAAAAGATTAAAAATATATATTTTGATTAAAATTTAGGTCAGTTTCTTGGAACACCTATCATTCATTTTAAAGAAACCTGACATGAATTAATTTTTTTAAAAAAGTATGATATAGTTAAAATATTATCTTGACTTACAAATAATATTTCAAATTTTTACTTTTTTCTCTTATTCATGCCAATGTAATTGAACGTGAACATTATAAATCTACAAATATTTTAGTGAAGTTGAATATGAAATTAATTGGAATATGTAACTTTGATATAGTTACATCAGAAACTTAAATTTTAAAATTCAATTTTGAACTTAATTTCATTTTAAATTTTAAAACCATTATTATTATTATTATTATTATTATTATTATTAAGCAATAATCTCGACCCAAAAATTTGAGATCCTCTAGGTCTTTTTTTTTTTCCTTATCCTTAATTTTTTTTCAGAATGATTGTTCACATTTCAAAAGGAATATCCAAAGTTTACTATCTTTTTTTTAGTAGTTTCTTGGATGACAAAAAATGTGATCTCTAGCTGACAGTAGGTTGAAAAAATAGATATAATGGAGAGAAAAAGTTGAACAAAAAATCTTTAATTAAATTATTTGAAAAATTAATTTCCACGTACAGATCTACGTACATGACCATTAAATTTTATAATATATTGCATACATATATATATATATATACATACATATATAACAAGGAGATGGTGAAAAAAAAGGGAGGCGGCGGTAAAAAAAAAGGAAATAATCATTATAGATGTAATAACTCAATTTTGTGGTGTGGCGAGCGAAATAAACTTATGTAATTAGAAATTTATTTAACACACAGCGAGGAGGAGAGAGAAAGGAATCCACAGAAAACAATTACAACCAAAATAAAAAAGCGGTAGGAACAGGAGAGAGAAAGAGGGAGGAGGAGGCGGACAAGAACACATTGCACCAGCTGTAGAGTGGGGTCCCACAGTGGGGAAGGAGGGTTAGAACGTGCCGGGCGATTATCGCGGATCCCACGAGAAAAAAAAAAAAAGGGGGGGGGGAGAGAGAGTGAGAGAAAAACTCAACTGCCATCTTCCAATTGAATCCCCCCCTCATCAACCATATTTTTCCCCTCTAATTAATCCCCCAATAACTTGAGCGATTTATAAACCTCACTTTCTCTCTCTCCCTCTCCTCCGCGACGTTATTTTTTTCTATTTATCAAATTAATTTTTTGAGAAAAATGATTCTATTATGAACGAAAACTCTTACCGACACACGCATAGTCGTCATACGTAAACGTAATATATTTGTGTTTGTGCCGCATATTACTTTCATGATTAATATGCCTTCAAAATTAAAACAAAAAAAATGTCCGGACAAATATGATGACGCCATAAAACTACACTAATTAAATTATAAATTAGTAACCTTTTCGTATGTTTCGAAAAAATCGAAAAAAAAAACTGATAAGTGAATAAAACTAAAATTAGATAATATAATATAAGATACATAGTTATGCGTGTTTGTCCTACTTATTTATTGTAAAAAAAAAAAAGTGGTGAAGGAGAAAACAATAAAGGGATCTGTAATTTATTGATTAAGGAAGGGGGAATCCAAAAGTAATCTCAATCAACAAACTCAATAATAGAAGGGGGAATAATAGCGAGGACGTGGAGGGCCATTTTGCATAAATATTATTAAATATATAATAATGTTTGGTAAGAAGGAAAATAATGTTCGCTATTAGACATGACAGGTAATGTATTGGACTTTCTACTCGAATGGATTAATTAGTACTAATTACCACTAATATTGCATGTGTTAGGTTTAGATTTTATGATGATTATGGTTGGCACTTACGTGCTTAATTAAACTCCTAAATTAACTTTTTAGCTACCATTAATTGGATGCTGGTTGTAGTTGCATCCCATATGCATGCATATAATCAATTGTTTGGATATAATGAAGGTTTACTATTATATATAAAAATAATTGTTATAACGAGTGGCACTTTACATGGTTTGATTTAAATAGAAGATGCATCCACAATTTTAAATTAAATTTTTATAATATCAATATTGTTATATGTTAATAATATTTTAAATCATGCTCGATCCACAAGACACTCCGCACTTCAAAGTAAAAGACGTTCGTGAATATAAAATTAAGAAAATTAATACAGAATCTCAATCCTATATTGTATAAAGAGAGTGCTTATATAAACTCGTGATCTGAACAAAAAACAATGTCAATTATATTTTTTATTTTTACGATAAATATATTAAGAGGTGAAATCAAATACTAAACTTGAATTCCATGCACTCACTACCCTAGAGAATGTCATTTATTTTTTATTTTGAAATTGTATCATAATATAAATTTGAAAGATAAGGACAGGATCGCATCTCCTAATTAAATTTAATGATGGCATCATTTTTTTTTTCAAAGGAAAAAAATATAGTGCATTCTATCTTTTTACTCATCAAATTAAAGGATATATAAATCAGACTATTTTTTTCAAAAACTAAAAAATAGATCTAATATTTTTTATATAAATATAATTTGACGATTAGAAAAATGTAGGACATCTTCATTTTATCGTATATATACCAAAAGTTGCCAAATCGATTCAACAATTATATATCATGTTTAAAATTTCCATTTACACTTTTAATTAATTAATATCTTTATGTATACACTTGACAAAAAAAACATGCAATTTTATTTATATATTGATGTCAAAATATACTCACGAGATTTATACTATTTATCTGCAATAAATGGGGGTTTGAAGAAGGGACGGATCGGGGTCGAGTTATTACAGTGGGGTCCATGATCGGATATGGATATTACTAAATTCCACCATTTTTTAGGCTATTATAAAGATATATATATATTATATATTTAAAACAGTGAAAAAAAATAATTAAAAATTTACTATACATCTCGGTAGCATAAGCAAAATCGGACTCCTTAATGTAGGAATCATGTGAACACTAATTTCATATGGTTCTAAATATCGTAATTCATTTTTTTATTTATAAAATAGTTTCTTTTTTTTTGTTCTAAATGGATCAAACTTATCTTAATATAAAAAGTTTTATAATCGGTGCATTATTATTTAATTCCTAGCATCACTTGATGCCATCACCCATTAAATTGATTCATCATATTAGGTACAATTATTATTTCTTCTTAATTATTTGGTAATTTCTTACCGCCATCAATTTTAGGACCTTCTTATAGTTGCCACCATTATTCACCGTTATTTAAGGACCAAGGAATCGAGACAATTAACATGGAAACTTGGATTCCTTGGTGCACAATGGCAAATATGATGTGCATAATGCATATATGCACACACGACACTCTTATTGAGGGATCAGAGAGAGAGAGAGAGCATTCTCTCTCCTCTAAGGTAAAAAAAAAGAAGAAATTGACAAGGCCAACTGCGACCCCCTGACAAAAACCGTTGCAATTATTTAGGGATCGTACGCACTCGCTTTCATCTCAACATTAAATTAAGAAAATTATTAAATCCTCTTAAAATTTCAACTTAAAAATTCTTCTAATATTCACATTTTTTAATTATCCTAAAAAATTGACTAATTTATATTTATGCCATTGTGACTCGAGGTTATCCTTCTGAATTAGAGGATATAACAAAATCCTTAAACTAATTAGTAGTTTTGGATACGGATGAGTTGTTAAAAAAAAATCATATCACGCATTTTAAAATTATAATTCTTACCGATGTGGAACTTAATTAATTGATTTCTTTCATTTTTCTTTTCTTCTTTAAAAATAGATTTTTTTTTGTGTTTTTCACAGTACGCAAGTCGCTTTTTGCTAAAAATAATACTTTTTCGATCTCACATCCTGCCGCACATAATATAATAAAAAAATGATTAATTTGAAATTTTAAGGTTATATTATTACCAGACAACATGACGGGAAAAAGTGAAACATAGCATGATTCCTGAGTTATATAAACGACAACATTTCTTGATGGCAATTTTTTATAGTTCGTCAAATGTAAAACAAAGTTTAAAATTGGTTGGCATAGACAAAAGCTAATAGTATCAAATTGATCGTCAATTTGATTAAAAAAAAATCCGCTCGTATTCAAATAGTTTTACATACTATATATATTTAAAAAACACCTATGAATCTAGATCCATACTATATATATATATATATATGAGGTGTATTAAGGTGAAAAATAATTTAGTGTTGTACTGTGCAATCTCATAATTTTGGATCATCATATTAGTATCATTTTAATTTAATAGTTCATATTTTTTATATTTTGAATCGTCAAATTAAAATAATGTTAATCTAATTGCATTCTAATTAACTATATATATAGTTAAATTATCATGCAAAAACACGAGTTGTGGTCGTACCGTGCAATCATATATACTGAGCTTTTAGATTAGCATCATTTTAAATTGATGGTCCAATACACAAGTAATCTATATAATTAGATCAAAATGATGCTGATTTAAAGACTTTTGCACAATGCGATCACAGCTTATGGTTGCACGTTCATATATATATATATATATATATATATATATATATATATATATATATATATATATATATATATATTATGCAATCAAAAGTTGTACAATCAATATGCATTCAATAAATTTGAATTATTGGATGATGATTATTTAATAATTTAATATTATTTTTTTATTTGTTAATTACATATTGATTCTACAAAAACCTCATATATATATATATATATATATATATATATATATGTATGTATGTATATATATATATAGAGGGGGAGGGGGGGAGGGAATATTAGGATGCATACACACTTAGGTGCATACACTCACTCATAGTCATTAGATCAAAACTATTTTACTTATAATGGCTCAAATTTAATCATCATTTATAATATTAATTTAATAAAAAAATTGGTTTTAAAAAAACCTGCAGCAAAAAGGGGGGATCGCACTCGTCGGCGTGGCAGCAGACGTGCTTTTCGGCGCGACGAGGTCGCAGAAGGGGCCGACGCCTCCTTTCGCGCTCGTCGACGCCACAATAGAAAAGGGGGTGTGGCGCAGCAACAGACGCGCTGGCCGATTTTTTTTGAACCAATTTTTTTATTAAATTAATATTATAAGTGATGATTAAATATCAGTCATTATAATTAAAATAATTTTGATCTAATGGCTGAGAGTGAGTGTATGCATATGCACCCCAATATTCCTCATGTATATATATAAGTTAGGTTAAGAAATACGTTAAGAAACAAATATGTTAGTTTCATAATAAAATCAAATATGAGGTTAAGAAACACGTTCTCAAGAGTGTGAAATTAAAGTCTTAAACAAATTTGCTTGTATTATTTATATATGTGTTCTATTTGGTTTCCTTTACATCAAAACATGAACGGATTAATTGGGAGGATGCAACTTGGGTGAAGAATCAAATTAAAATCCAAATCCTTTTTTTGGCCATTTGATTTGATGCCAAAATATCGAGGTAAGTGGTAAAGACCCGTCCAAATCTTCCTCTTGGACGCAAATACCCTCTACCTTATACATGTAAGGCTATTTTCGTAAGAAAAGTCCAATTTCCAATTTATTTTTCATTTAAATTAAAAAAACAGCTCATTTAGTTCCTCAAGTTCAAGATTTTTTTAGTTATAACTTTTATTTGCTTATATGTAAAATAAAAATTTCTATGTATTCGATCTGACCTACTACTAGCTCACATCATATTTATATATCTACTAAATTCTTTATATAATCTCTTTTAGTTAGATTACATTATGTAGGCTAGACATTTTTCTCCCTATATAAATTATTAGTATATGAAGTAGAGTCAAAATTCAACTACTAAAAAAATGATACTATAATTTATACTATCCATTTAATTATATTATTAATAGCATTAGAAATAATATTAATTATTATTTTACTTTGGGGGATGATTTAAAATTAAATATGAAAGGGGACCAATGAAGAGGTGAAAAATATGGCAGCATCATGTGGCCAGTGGTGGCGTCGTGGGGGCGTACAAATGCATGGTCGCCATCTCTCTCTCCTCAATGCAATGTGACCCCCCCTCGACTTGGTCGACTCGTATTCCATTTGGACCACATACACACACATTGCCACTCACTAATTCAAAGTAGGAGAGAGAGAGAGAGTCGATTCGAAATGATAAAGCAATACATTATTTCTTCAATCAGATTTCTCGTATTTCGGTTGGAAATCTTATTTGTCATAATCAGATTTACATTTAATTTATTCCACGAGAATATTTTTGGTAAAAAAATATTCGATTTATTTTATGGAGAGAGAGAAAGAGAGAGAGGGAGAGGAGGGAGAGAGTGATGGAAAAGCTGCAAGAACTTGCAATACAATAAAGAATTCATTGTACCCCATCCTTGATATGAGATGAATCGATTTTGACAATGCAAAAAATGTGTGTGTATATATATATATATATATATATATATATATATATATATATATATATATAGTGAGTTCATAATCTCCCATTTTTTTCTATTATTTATCTATATAATTGAATTAATTATGTCTCAAATTTCCTTTCTAACCTTAAGGAATTGGGAAATTTCCTGTTTGGAGAGTGAGGGCCATTATGTTGATCAATAAGAAGGCGTTAATAAGTGTAGGATTAATGCTCTTTTCAGTAATCAAAATTTTTTTATTTGTTTTTTTAATTGCCTAAATAAAGACATGGATCGAAATTGAGTTGATCGTGTATTCATCCTCAATTTGGTGCTCTAGAAAAAAAAAAAGATTTGACCTTATTTACTTTGCTTCCTAATTGCCACCTAATTCTTTGAATCTTCATTAGGAAATTAAGGGAGCAAGTGATTGATGATGGATCTATTCACACATTTTACAGATTTTGCAAGAACTCGGAAATTAATTGCGTGCAAAAACGGATGACATCTACCGTCAAGCCTCGTCATGCCAATAATATATATATATATATATATATATATATATATATATATATATATATATGTGTATATATATGTGTGTGTGTGTTTGTTTGTGTCGTAACTTCTATTCTTTGTGAAGAAAGAAATTAAACATAGTATATAAATTGATGCATATTTCACTATGCTTGTCTTCTTCTAAAAAAAAGAACAATTAGTTCATCTAGTACTTCCAATGTCTTGATTGAAAAAAAAAGAGGTGATTAATGAGGATGCATTCGAGTTAAGAATTTGAATTTAAAGGGGCATCTTTTTTTCTTTTTAAAAATATTCAATTATATGAATTCACTATTGAATCCAAATTATTTTAATATGAACACAAACAATTCTATTTTGGCAACATTACTTCACATGTTTTGTTTCTTTTTTTCCCCCTCATTAAATTTTTATTTACTAATGATATATCACCCTAGTAAAGTTCAATATAATTCTCTCACTTTGTTAATTATGAAACGTGCAATTGATGCTCGCGCACCAACAAAATGCTCTTTTTGGTTTTACTTGAAACTTGAGAGAGATTAGCTTCTTAATTAATCGGACGAGATTAATTAAGCACAACTAAGAGCGAGAGGAATCAAAAGGAGCGTGTCCTCCCCAAAATTAAGCATTGTACTCACTCTCTCTCTCTCTCCTCAATCCTCATCCCCTAACTCAATCCACAATGACAAAACCACCATTTTGTAGGGCAACCCTCTCTCCACACCTCATCATCACATGCTGCCTAGCTAGCGTCATTAGGGTTGGGGCAACCCAATCATGTGAGAGAAACACCATTTTAACACATAAACACAAATAACTAATAATAACAACAACAACAACATGCAAGCAATTAGAGCATCCAAGGATCAAAAGGAATTAAAAGGTTGCATCCATCTGCATATATGCCCATCCATGTTCTTGGCACTGCCCCAACTTACAAGTTACAGGACCCCCTTTCTACCATTTTTCTTCCTCTCATATTCAACGGATTAAGACGGAGAGTGCGCGAGCAGCTGTTTGTGTGCAAAACTCTTTAGCGTGACATGCTAATTCAGTTTGATCAATATTAGGAGTGTGAATCACGTTACTTCTTAAAAGTTATATATGAGTTTAGTTGAACTAATTACTCTTTGTAACAATTATCTATTTCTTAATTCTTATGCATCTATATGTGTTGTAAACGAACTTGATGCTATAGTCTCTCTCTCTCTCTCTCTCTCTCTCTCTCTCTCTCTCTCTCTCTCTCTCTCTCTCTCTCTCTCTCTCTCTCTCTCTCCCTCCCTCCATATAATGATCATGATGATGGCGATGACTACTTACTTACATAACTGTCCTGATCAATTAAGGACCACGGGGGGTACTAATATTCTTTCATATGTACTAAATCAGAGACAGAGAGAGAGGCCCTAGTGGAATAAGCAATTTGCTAGTGCTGGCCAAGGGGGGATGTTTTTGGGGCTGCCACTAGGGAAGCTGTTGTAACGTCTATTGACGGCCCATTATTAGTTATGAAACTTCACTTTTTCCCTTACTTTTTCATCCATGCTACTTGAAATACTTCTCAAGAAAGTTTGTCTAATTTGTGCCGTCTCGAATCGCATATTTGATAACCATAGAGATTATGGATAAAAATATTTTTCAGTGCATTTGGTAGGAAAGTTTATTAGATTCTAAAGAGCGTAAATAATTTAACCTCTTCGATTAGTTCATGTTTATTGGTAATTAACGTTGCTATATATGAAGTCAACCTTAAATATTGGACACCTTGAGATATATAACATTTCATTAATTAGTGGATGCATTTAATATTTATACGTCGTCGGTTTGATCAAACCAATTTCGAAAACCAGACCCAATTGAGAAGTGATCCGGTTCAGACCTGAGTCATAGGAGCAATTTGTTTTTTCATTTTTTTTAATGTAGCAAATCAATTCGGTTCCACGTCATGAGTTCTTGCATCTGTGTAGTTCCTACGCAATTTTAAAATAGTATAATACATCCAATGATGAAATAATTTAATTATTATTTAATCACCATAATAACATAAATCTTATTAACCCCATATTGCACCAACACCATACACCTAGATTTTAACCTATCTGACCCATGAAGTTAATTAAATAAGAGATTGATATACCTCTGGAGCATCTCATCTCAATAGTTGATTCATTCATCAATGATTCATAATTAAATCTTATCATTTAATAGTTATTAAGTGGATTAACGATTGCAATGCATTCAACATTCTTTCAAAGGAGGAGGAGCTCTGAAGATATATTAGTTCATGTAAGTTATGATTAACTATTAGGTTTTAACTTTATGATTTTTTAAAAAAATAGAGGGCAGACAGAAAAAAATAACAAGGGAGGCAATTTTGAAAGCCCGTCCTCTTCTCCGACCTTATTTTATGTTTAAATATTATACTAATTAAAAATATTTAAGGGGGAGACAATTCAAAGACATTTTCACTTGGTCCTTCGAGGTGAAGTTTGGAGCACACACCGGGGACTGCCAAAACCAATGTTATTCAATTGGATCGGATTAAATCGGTTCAATCATCGACAATTGATATGGTCCGATGTGGTATTAAAATTATTTTTGACTTTGAACTAATATAAAACTGATAGAATCAAAATAATCGACAAACTGGTTCAACTCGGTTTGAATTAAAAGTAGTGTTGAAAGGAAAGGTAAAGAGGAGGGAAAGAATGAGATGTAAAAAAAAATGAAAAAAAACATAATATTTTGTACTCAGAAATCAGAATTATGTGTTACTTTGGCACATCAATCAGTGTCGACTTTTTGACACAAAATTCACAAAAAAAATTGGATAAAAAAACACACACACACACAAGAAAAAAAGAGAGTGCCTTTTTTTATTCTTCTTCTTTCTTCTTTAGAGAGAATGGTGAAAGCATGGCGGCGACAATGGTGATTTTATCAACAGGTTTGAAATGGACGGCGCGGCCGCATGCCACCACCTCCCCCCTCCCTCCATAGGAGAGAGAAAGCGAGCCCTTTTCAAACTCGTGGTTGATACTTGATATGCCAATAACTTTCCATGGTACATTACACAGGTCTGAGTTTTTATTTATTTGACCGTGGACTATATATATATATATATGATCATTGGCTTTACGTAAGAGTACTTTTCCTTAAGCCATTGGTAATCTCTATTGGTTGTAAAACAAGAATCACGTGCTACACGATGTTTTGAACTAAATTTATTCATAATTTTGTGTAAAAAAGAATACTTCACAAGTTCCTTTTTTTTTCTTCTCCCTCTGCCCAA
This sequence comes from Pontederia crassipes, assembly GCA_030549335.1. Classification (NCBI taxonomy): domain Eukaryota; kingdom Viridiplantae; phylum Streptophyta; class Magnoliopsida; order Commelinales; family Pontederiaceae; genus Pontederia; species Pontederia crassipes. Next base: position 61,871,793 of record CM060196.1, on the reverse strand, counting down.
CTCTGAATTCAGGTGCATGATGCATGAAACTGTCATTTCGTTAGAATTCTCCTGAGAGATCCATTCTGAGCGGAGTCAAAAGTTACTTTGGCTTTTGCAGACGAATTAAAGTGGATGCAATTTGCGGTCTGATTCGGATCTGTCAGGCTCTCCAAATTCCAGTGCTGCTGGCCAAATGCGCCGAGCTGAAAAGAAGCAGCATATGAGGACGCCATGATCGCAGCATCAGCGCTGCAGAAGCCTGCAACTAAAATCCAGCTAACTGTAATATGCAGGACGCGACCCTCAGAAGGTGGTGCTGCTGCCACCAAAAAATCTGTAGAATTGGAGTCAGATGAATGAGGTGGATTGAGCTCCTCAGGAGTTTGGAGGGATCTTGACATGAAAGTAATTGCTTCCAATTCAAATCCTGAAAGGGAATTAATCAGCCCAGTACGTACTGGAGCACGCATGACAAGGTTGATAAGTTTTGTACACATTACATAAAAGCACATCACCTAAAAGGGCATGCTGCATGTGGAGAGAATAAACTGGGTGCATGCATGGGTGCATATGCGATTTTAAAGAACTTTTTGTACACACAAACTCTCTCTCTCTGCTGCATCATATATGATTACATCAGTGCAGACAGTTCTTTTTTTCTTTTTCTCATGTGAAACTTCCATATCCGGAAGGGCCGAAGAATGCTGATTATTTCAGTTTTGAGGAGGAAATAAAAGTCAGCTTCGGCCTCATGCAATCACGAGTTTTTTCTCTCTCCAGAACTCTTTATAATTTAGTGATATTTCTGTGTTAATCCGTGTTTAATTATCACGTCCACGGGATATTTTGTATGTGAAGCACGAAAAGAAGAAGAAGAAGATAGGATTATAATCTGAAACAATAGTCAAAATGTTTACTTTTTCTCTTGTTTCTTTGATTGCAGAACAAAGAACGGTGGCCTTTTTTCTTTTCCTTACAAACTGAAGCAAATTACAAGGCAGGTTTTGGCATTTGGAATGGTTCAATTGGGCAGCCACTTGATTGAGCTTTCAAGAAATGGACAACCAGCTGATCCATGTGAATCGCATGAAGAAGTCGATGTCAAAACCAGTAAAATGTGTCCATGATAAAGGACTTGTGAAACATGGAGATAGAAGAAGCCATTGCATTTCATGGACTGTTTTTTTTTCTCCTCCGGAACTACGAAGATATGAGAATTAAATTCATGACAGAGCAAATTTATTTTATTTTAAATTAAGATATTTTTTTCTAACTTTTTGATTGAGATGACAAACAATATATTTACACTCAAGTAAAATCTCGATTTCGATTCATTATGCATGCAAAAAATTATTGTCGGAGCGTGAACCCCGGCCAAGGGCGACTCAAATTAATTGAAAATAATGATAGATAGATATATTGTACTATAAACATTTCCCCAACTCTTGTTTGATATTTGATCTTTCCTGTAGAAAAAAAGCTGATTCACAGTGAAAAATACACTTAATGCAATTTGAACAGTAAGCTGGCCATGAAAGGATCACATATCTACCAACCTTCAATTCATATTATTCCCGAAAACCAAAGAAAATAAGAAGGAAACAACAACAACAACAATTACTAACGAATCAATTCCCAATCTCCATGTGCAAAAGAGAATATAAACAGATCATTTCAATTTGTGCCAACTGAGAGAGAAAAGAAAATGGCATCCCCAAGTTGGTTGCAACTGTCATCCTCCACATAAAGCATGATAAATGTTGCCCCGTCGCTCTTGCTAACCTTCGCTTTCATCAATGAGAATTGGTCCCTCGCAATTAGCACATTGCTTTAATTAATGGACAGAGAAATTTAACTTTATGAATATATATATATATATATATATATATATATATGTTTTTAGAAACAAAGAAATCAAGATTTAGAATATGATTATACAGTCAAAGTTTCTTTTTTTTTTCTCTTTTTCATGAGCTTAGCCTACTTTGAGCTAACTTGACTTAAGCCTAACAATATTTGGTAGACTTAAGGCTAGCAATTAGCGAGATTGTTCAGAGCACATCCTACTTTGACCTAACTCGCCTTGATTTATTTTGATAAATAAGTCAAGTTATATTTTTAAAATATCGTATAAATAGGCGCATCATATTATAAATGATACAATCTGTTAGTTTATAAGATCGGTTTAATAGTTAAAATAGTTTTTATTTAAATTATAATATTTATTATATGTTTCTTATTTTTGGCCTATTATAGGAAATAAACATAACTTATCTTTTTATATATATATATATATATATATATATATATATATATGACCAAAATATATATGACAACTAAATGAACTTCTTATTGTAACTTCCTTTAAGCATTTTTTTTATTTTGCTATATTTTTAGGCCATATGCGTTATTTTGGTAAATAATTAGAAAGATTCAAGGGACAATCCGCCTAATAAAAAAAATCAGAAGAGGAAGATGACCCATTTCACTTGGTGAATATATTAAAATCAATAATCTTTTTTAAAAGAAAAAACACATAGACTTGATGATTCGATCGATTAAACAATTGAGCTTCGAAATATGCTGATCGAACTAAAAATTTCAGGCACTTAATTACTTCCTTCGCATCGAATTGAATTAGCCATTACGATTAGTATTGAAAGTTGTTCTTAGGGTTCGATTCCATCTATGTAACATAATTAACATCACTAATTCAAGTCAACCAATTCTTATATATAGAGGTATGTTGGTCGGATAATTACTATTTTTAGATATCGTTCAAGAATTTGTTGTTATTTTTTTTCTTTTTCTTTTTTTTTTTTTGTCGATTGCCACCGTAGTATTCGATCTGATCGGATAAAGATTCGATTATCGCATAACTATAGTAGGTGGAGCTCCAAGTGCAACTATTCTGCATACATACGACCGATTTTGAAAACTCTAGGCGTCTTTAAACAAGTACAAATTGCTTACCACTCGACCCTCCGTTAGTATTTTTATTTCGAACTTTATTCTCGATTAATCTATGTCAGACAGAGTCCCACTTCAGAGATATGAAGATACTAATTGTGGAGGGAAAAAAAGAAGGTAACAGAAAATTTTTCAATGACTAAATTACCAAGAGAGGACAACAAGGGCTCCCACATTGTTGGGATTGGAACAAGCAACTTATAGTGACCAAAAAGTTTGGGTTCTTTTTTACGCTGGTCTTGGAAAAGAATAGGACTGGATATGAAGGCAGGTCATCTAAATTTGAAGCATGGATTTTTTTTTCTGCCGGCCAGGTTTATAGGAGCCCTTCGATGTTCGAAATTACTAGCACTCGACTAATTCGAAGTCGAACTTGAGACTACTAGCATTCAACGAGCGCTTAGAACTCAACTCTGCTACTAGTTGAACCAACCACGATTGGCTTGAAGTATAATTTTTTAGTATTGCAATGTTGCAGAGGGGTGATACAAATAGATGCACCGAGGAGATTGCATTGTCATGTGCCTCCTTTGTTTGGTGGAGGAACTGGTTATTATTGATGTGAATGCAGCCTTCACTTATTCACTCTCATATCAGAAAAAAAGAAAGTGAATCACTTTGACGGGTTCCCCAATCAGAGCGGACAGTAACTTGTCCCTGTCTTGGACTTTTGAGTGTCTTGAACACCCAAAAAATCAGCATTCAACTTCTTCAGTCATATACATGTGAAAAAATAATTAGTTCATACACACATTTTATTCTGTAGATGAATAGTGAAAAAAAAAATGTGAGAATCATTTGTCAATTGCTCACTTAAAAAAGGTGAGATCAATTCGAAGCCTAATGTCTAAAAAGTTGTGACACACTTTATTTTCATTTTATTGTATTTTATTGCCCACTTTAAGTGACCCATCCAATCTTTGTCCAAATGATGTAAGCATCGGAAGTATGCTGCAAGTGTAAGTGTCGACTTCCGATTTATAGTAAATTAAGCTTTTGTTAAAGTTAATAAGAAAATAAAGATCACAAACTGATTAAAGATGCAAGAACCAAAAGCAATTACATTGAGGTACATTATAGCCAAGCACTCATACTGAGAAATCACTTCTTTAACATCAAACTCACGATTCCAGATCCAGGCCACAACGAATATTTTTGAACTTATCACTTAAGAAAACAAGAACAATGAATCTGAAAAGCAGAAAAAAGAATATGACATTAATCAACCAAAGATTCAAAGAAAAACAAACAAACAAAGCCGAAAGAAACTTCATTACAGAACAGACAGTTGAACCCTAGAGGAGAATATTAGGTTGTACAAAGAAAATTACAGTAAAAGAATTGTGCGAGGTGAAAACAACCCCTGTTTTGTCCTTCATATTTCCCTCTTTGGCACAATGCTTCCCCTCTTCTTTCTACTACACGCATGGCTGTCTGGGAAACTTGCAGTAAAGAACAAAAGCTGATTTGTGTCGGCACCTGCCACACTGCATGCATGCACCACTATGAAATGCATCATACTTCAATCGAAAAAATAGATGGGCTACAAATGCAATTGATCTCCGAACTTGGTTGATTACAAATGAGGAACTATCAGATTTTTGGTGCCCCAAATGGGCAGACCTTGTTTCGTCCAAATAAGATCAGCTATCACCTTCAAATGACCCATTCATAGAAGCACCTTTTTGGGCCTTTAGCCGTGTTTTTTATGTAGGCATCTCTTAGCACAAGATGGCTAATTAGACGGACATCACATAGGAATCGAGACTATGAATAAAAAAAATATTAATTATTTTTTTTGACAGATGATAAGAATAACTGAAAGAGCATCATTAATTAGTTGTAAATTTCAATGATGGTCAGGGACATTTTGTCATCCAATTTCATTTTATAACAGTCAGTAATATTGCATTATTCATTTTCCTAATTCTTCTATATTTTAGAATTCATTTTTCCTGATTATTTTTCTAAAAGTTTTCTTCATTTTCCTAATTCTTTGCTAGCTAGGCGGTCTTACCTACGTTATATATACTCTTTCATTTGATCTTTTAAACTTGAAAGGATGGGAGTGAGAACAAGATCAACAGCATTTCGAGCTAACGAGTTGTCCCAGTTACAGCAGTACGGCATCCAAAGATACGTGCAGTAATGTTAGCATGTGAGTATGGTTTTACCAAGATCTTAAATAACTTCTAACCTACAGAACATGGTGGACTAAGACATAATAATATAAGCCAACCTGCTTTGTCAAAGTAAACAAGCAATGAAAAGTTTTATCAAAAGAAGTGGATTATCGACAGGTGGATTAAGTTTGCATATCAAATAATGCGTTCGTGGTGGAAACCTAAAGGCTGAGGTATCAAGAAAAACAAAACCTCAAAGGCAGATAACATCTTGCAATGCTGATGGAGAATGATTCATTAGTTCGTCAATCAACTACATGCCTATTTAATCAGATAATCTCCTGAATATTGAACAAGGTCTAAAGAACCGCTTTCCAAAAGCCGGATGCTCCAGTTGATCAAAATATCAGCTTCTTAAAATGTGAGATAAGAAGCTCTGGATGCATGAAAACCAGTGATCGGCTGACTAAATATTCTAAGTTGATGATGCTATATGTATCAAGGTTAAAAGTCAGTACTATTTATAATCAAAAGGAACCAACAGCTGATCCATAAGTTCCATTCTCACATTGTCCCACAATGATTCCGAATCTCGAATTTGTTTTCTGAATCAATCTACAACACAACCTCCTTGGTACCTTTAGAGACAGCAAAAAAAGTGTTGTGGTTAGAAGATAGCATTTAGTCCTCAAGGATAAAGAGAAGGGTTTAAAAGTTATAGAACAAACCAAATGCCAACTTTTGCTCAATGGAGTTCCCACAATCTGAATTTCATTCACATCAGAGATGGGAGGTGATTGAGGAAAGAAGAAGGCTTTTCTTTTAGGATCATCTTCTTGTTTAGCTCGTACATAGGAACTGATGGTGTTGTTTCCATCCTTGTGCACATCCTTCAGGAAAAACAGGACAGGCTTCCTACACATATAGGCGTCCTTTGTATCGAGATCAAACTCATTCCTATTATTAATCCTGTTCCAAGCAATGTACGTCTGTTCAGATCGTTCCAGTTCCCTTGGAGGAACAATGCTGGGAAATACTTGGACAACATAACCCAGTGATACAGAGAAGGTGAGCTTTTTCCTCTGGTCATAACAGATAGCTCGCTGTAAAAAACTCATCGAGTCCGTTTTCATGGCCTTGGTGAAAAGCTTCAGGCTTTCAAGAGTACTCGATCCAGGGTATATCGGATCCACAGCTTCGACATGGTGAATTGAGACAAACGGAGCAATGGGATGAGCAGCCAGTAAACCATGAGCATTTCCCCTAATATCCCACTGCAACAGATAGAAACAGACACAAGGTAATAATAAGACTTCTGGTTTTAGGAAGTAGAATTTAGAAGTACTAAACTGACACAAAATTACCATTGATTTGTTCATAAAATCCCTTTAAATGAAACTAAGCAACTGTTTGAACTAACTAATGAGTTCTGTATGTAGTAAGTCAATTAAAAGAGAAACTATATGCAACATTAGCACGTTCAAAACAACTAAAGAAATGCTATGAACTCAAACAGTAAAGCTTCTAAAAAATTGATCTAATCCTCTTACTATACAAACTTCTCCTGGAGCAACCAATACCAACGATTTAATTGAGCATTGCGCACGAACACAATACCAACTACGTCAACTCTAACCTGAATGATGGACCAATGCCAAGAAACGTAGCACTGGTCGATGGATGTTTCATAGAACACGCATTACCTGATGAAAGCCATACTCTCTCGAGAGGGGCACCCCTAGCTCTGTTATGCATGCATGCAGCCGGTCGTCACTGCCGTAGAGCTTCGGGTACCTCTCGATGCACTCGTCCAACAATCTGGTGAGAGCCTGGGCCAGAGGGTAGCTAATGGCGATACCTCCGCCACCAAAAGCCATTGAGTGGCTGAAGTAAGTGTTGGCCGAATGGCTCTCTGACGGCCCACCGACGTACACCATCTCTCGCCAATCGTACTTAGCCAGAACCGCGACGAGGTTATCCGGGCAAAGTACGGTATCGTCATCGACGAGCACGAACCAGCGAGCGCCTCCGTGGCTGAGGCGGAAGGTCTCGGCGATGATGCGGGCGATCCGGAGGCCGGAGGGATGACCCGTGGGATTGGTGTAGCGGAACCGGGCGATATCCTCGGATACGCGGACGGGCGGGAGCGACGCTTTATCGTCGCCGTGGGACGACCGAGTTGCGATACGAGTGTCGTCGAGCCACACGTGGCCACGCATGGTTCCGGGCCGCCACCAGAGGCGGACGAACTCGCGGCGCCGCGGCCAGAGTTGAGCAGAGCCGGCGATGCCGAAGACCACGTGAGCTAGGGAGAGAGGATCATCGGCCGCGGAGCCGGAGCCACCTACGGAGGCGACCATAGGGACGTTCGGGTTGGGGAGGGGAGAGACGATGACGGGGGGAGGAGGAGGCGGCGGCGGGGGAGGCGGCGGGAGGGGAGCGAGGCGCGGAGGTGGCGAGGACGAGGAGAGGAAGTATGATCGGAGTGGGGAGGAGGAGAAGACGAGGGAGATCCAGGCGGTGGTGGAGAGGAGGAGGGCCGCTGAAACGGCGGAAAAGGCGGCGGCGGCGCGACCGCGGCGGTGGTGGCGGGGGCGGGAGAGGCATCGACGATCGGAGGCGGAGGGAAGGGAGAACGTAGGAAGGATCGGCAACGTCGCCGCGGCCGCCGTCGTCGTCGCCGCCATGGTCGTGGATGGCGGAGGTGGCGAGGGTCATTTCTGGAAAGGAGAGGGTCGGACGGAGGTTTATAAGGAAGGAAGAAGAGAGAAGTGACCACAAAGTTCGGGAACGGAGAGAGAAAGAGAGGGAGGGAGGGAGAGAGAGAAAGTGGAGGGACGAGGGGGTGATGTCTACGTGTTCGTTTTTGAACCCGTGGGACCCATCGAGTAGTTTTCGAATTTGTTATCATTGTTATTATTTTGGGGGTTTTCGGCGCTCGGAGACGCACGAGGACTTTTGCAACGGGTTGGGCCTCAAGTTGGGCCGAGACTTTCTGAAACGTTTTACTGTTATTAATTGATGACACCAGTGGCTTTTTATAGAGTTTTTATTATTAATATCTTAGTGCTGAGATTGATGCACGGATATTGTTACCTTTGTAGTAATTAAACTAAAGGTGATAAATGAGTTAATCTATTTTGAAAAAAAGATCTTGACTCAATACAAAAAAAATTGCACCATCTAAATTGTGTTGGATTCAGCCTTCTTTTTATCTTTAGATATACAAATATTACTACCAAATGAAATATGAAAAAAAATAAGACTTTTAAAAAGACTTTATTTGGCCAAACATAGGCTCCTACTTGTAGTTAAATTTATTATCACTTTTGACATTCATCTACTATTTTACACTTAATTAAGTATTTTATATTTTATGTTATAGGTATATCAGGTTTTAAAAAGTGAACAAATAATAATTTACAATATGGAAATTTCCAAAATAATTTATTGTTGTATATTTGTGTGATATGAGAAAATTCCAAATATAATTATAGAGGACACTGTTTTTTTGTTGAAATAAAGACCTCTAATTTTAGGCACATTTAATTTACATTAAAATAAATTTAAATTTATTTAGCAATACAAATCTTATTAGCTAATGATTTTCTAAAACAATACGTTCTGTCATTATTTAATTAAGCAAATGCTGCTAATTCTAACTACTCGAAGACTACTTTTTTATATTTAATATTATTTTAGCATAATCATTTGACCTTAATTATTAATCAACTAATATTTTTTAGTTATTCATTAGTCATAATTTTTTGTCCACATCAATTTAGAAGTTATCATATCATAACTCCTTTGATCTTATCAGTTGAGAAGATGATTAATTATCTATTAATTAGTAGAAGTTATCCTCGCCATATCACTTATCTCTAACCATTATAAATGACATGCACTCCATGATGACTTAATCATACCTACGGTCCTACATGGCATGCTTAAAATCGTGCATGACATCTTCATTTTTTTACATATATGTATATGTGCGTGTGAGAGAGAGTTTAACGTTTGTATGATTAGACTATTTATTTACATCTTATGAAATCAAATCCTAAACTATCGGATCTTAGATCAACTGATGTGATTAATGATTAAAATTATTAATATATATATGGCTCAATTTCTTATATGGATATTCCTAATAATGATTTGTAGGTTTAAAAAGGTTAAAATGGGTATCCCCCACATAAGTTGGGGGGATTGTCCCCCATGCTGCGCCACGGCTGGCGTAGATCTCAGACATTTGAGTAAGATGAAGCGTGGTCCGGGGGCCGGTTCGGCGAGCGCGGCCCGATTTGGCAAGCGCGACCGACTTCAACCGCGTCCAAGGGATAAAACGATGAAAACCCTCGAGTTACGGCCATTTTTTTCTCTCCTCCCTCTCTTCTCTTTGTTTATCCTCCGTGCCGCCTCCTCTTCTCTACCTCTCCTCTCCGCGCAGAGGTCCGACGCCACCTCCTCTCTCTTTCTCTCATGTCCTCTCCAAAAATCCCCGCCGACTTGCGCCAAGCGACGTCCCCATCGACCAGATCTCGTCGCCTCTCGCCGACAACGTCCCCTCGACCAGATCTGCGACCCCAAGCACGTCGCCGACCTCGAGCACGCCGCTGCGACGCTGCCGACCCACGCGACGACCTCCCGCGACCAGATCTGCTCGACCCCGAGCACCCCCGACCAGATATGCGCCCGCCTTCCCTGTGCGCCGCCGCAGTGTGCCCCCACCCACCAGATCTGCAACCGATCGTCGCGCACCGACCCGTCGAGCACCGTCGATCCCCGCGCACCCCCGCCTCCCTGTCCGCCGCCGCAGACATCCTTCGCATTCTGCCTCCCTGTCCGCCGCCGCTCCCCGACCGTGCTTTGCCACCAAGCGCTGATGAACAGCCCTGCCAAGCTCTACCGACCCCTATGCACCATGCCTCCTTGTCCGCCGCCGCTCCCCCGTCGAGATCCACCGCCGAGCCCTCACACCATTGAATCATGTTTTAAAAATTTTAATCATGTAATCCTATTTGTAATGTAATGTAATGGATGTTCTATGTAATGTAATGTTAATTACACATGAGTGTTAATCTTTTGTGCTGTAAAGTTTGTTGAAAACTAGTTTAAATTTAATTAATTCATTCTGTTTAATTACACTTGGTAAATTTTTTGTTGATAATTCATGTTGTATAGCAAGCTTGAGATGAGCAATCAAAATGTTCTTATCGTTTAAAGCTTGAGATGAGCAACCAAAATGTATGTCCGAAAACGATAACGTAGAGAGGAGATAGCGAAGTAGTGAGATGGAGACGAAAATGAGCTGACGTTCCATGGCATTCGTTCGCTTAAGTGCAACAAATTCAAAGCATGAATTCACATAAGTCATGAGTGCAACAAATCCAAACATGAATTAACAAAAGTTTAACTAGTTTACAATATAGATTAACGCAAAATTTAAAACATGAAGTATTAACATGAATTAAAATGCTCGAGCTCGGCAGTGACGGTGGCGGCAGAGGACAAGCTCGGGTGGTAGCGGCAGCGGACGATAATTAGAGTGTTTAACAAAGGTTATGTGCAGGAGCGGCAGGGGAGGCGTGCAGCGGCGTACGAGAGCGGCGGGGGAGGCGGGTGGCATGAGAGAGCGGCAGGGCGGGCGGCGGGCGAGAGACGCAGGGCGGGCAGCGTGCGAGATCCTGGAGGCGGCGAGCGCCGATGGCTTCCTGGGTGAGGTCGGGGCGGACGAGGTCATCGTGGACTCGATCCGTCCGGCGAGAGTTAGATCTGGTCGAACGGCTTCCTGGGTGAGGTCGGCGGCGCTCGGCTGCTCGAGGTCGGCAAAGGTGTCAGCGGCACGAGGTCTTCCCGAGGTCGGCGGCGCTCAGATTGCTCGAGGTCCGTGAGGGGAGTCGCCGCTGCGCGAGGTCGGCGGCGCTCGTCATGCTCGAGGTACATGAGGGGGTCACCGTCGGAGGGTCATCGCTGCCCGCAGATTTGGCCAGAGGTCGACGCTGCGTGCAGATCTGGCCGAGGTGAGGCGGATCTTGGCGCGGAGAGGTCGGCATCGAGTTTGGTCAGCGGGGGACGTGTGCGAGGTCGGGGTCGGCGGCGGCGGGAAGATCTAGTTGTCGATGTCGAGATCTCGCCGGCGGTCATAATCGCGCAGATCTGGATGCGGAGATCTCTTATGACGGTCGTGGATGCGCAGATCTAGTCGGTTGCGACAGATCTGGATGGATGTCGGCGGATCTCGTCAGCGGCGGGCCGAGTTCGCCGCACGGAGATATGAGAGCAAGAGAGTTGAGAGAAAGAGAGCACGAGCAAAAATGGGAAAAAATTTTTGCCCCGCCCTTTTGTACTCGCCCTCCACGGCTGAATCGAGATCCACGAATCGGTCGATTTTTTCACCATGAACCGAGTAAAATCGCCGGTTCATTTTAAAAAAATTATTTTTGATCGACGTCCGTCCGATTCGGATCGGACGAGCGCCTTGAAATGGGGGGCAGATGGGGGACACCCATTGTTCCCGTTTAGAAATCTAACGATTAAAATCCAACTTCGCAGGATGACAATAAATAACTATGGCCTGCCTCACCTATGCATTTAAGCTATCTATCTATTCATGCATGTGTGCATTTTTTTTAATTTATGAAATTGGTGTTGTATACCTGATATTTATAAGCTAATGTAATTTGAGATAATTTTTTCGATTGCCATTGTAGTATTCTTTAAAGTGATTGGATAAAGATTCAATTTTACTAATTACGAAGGAGTGGGACATTTAATTTGCATTAATGCCGAAACTGGCAATAATCAAATATTACTAGTTCTGAATCCAAGTCATGGAAGAGAGTGGGACATTTAATTTTCCAGCTGCGTCATGTGAGTAGGAATGTATTTTATATTAATCAAAGTAATTAAGTAGTACCGCACCTTAATACTAAGCACGCAGTGGCATCAATTTCCACGGCAAAAAATTACCTACTTTCATTTGTGTTGAGGACAACAAAACACACTATCCAAATTTTATGAAATAAAATTTTAAATTTATTGTTATTATATAATTGATTTGTTTCGTACCAAATAAGTGAAAAAATGGTTGTACAGACAAAAGGGTGGTAATCTCGATAAGATCGTACACACGTGCAGTTTAGGGTACGTGCGTGCATGCATGCATCAAATCACGTCCGATATGAACAAGGTAAGATAAATAATATCAACATTAAATTTTGTATATATATATATATATATATATATATATATTAGGGCGAGATTTATTTGGATCTCATTTTAAAATTAATAAATCTTGACGATGGCTCATGACTTTGAGAGGTTTTAAGTAAGATTAAATGATGTGGTTTTTTATATAATAAAGATTATTTTGTTTAAAAATTATTTTTCTAGTTTTTTAAATACAAAATTATTAATTATATTTTCATAATTTACTTCCCATAATATTTCTTTTTAAATTGATAAGGTAGCTAAGACATTTAATCTTTCTTAAGACATTGTAGATCTTAAGTAAGTTTTGATCAATTTTAATTTTGAAAAACTGCTTTCCGAAGCAATAGTTATTGAAATTGTTAACATTATTCTATGAGTAATATATGCATTTGGAAAAGAGTCAAATCTTTTTATATGATTAAGATCTCGATATGGATATTATCATTTACTTAAATAAATTTTTTTAAAATTTTAAACTCTGAAAAATAAATCTAAACCATTAATGTCAAAGTTATCATTATATTTTAAATAACATTCAAGATCCAAACAATTTTTTTTAAGTCTCGTTGTCTGAATATCTTAATTTTTTACCGCTAAATAAAAATCAAATTTCTTTTTATATAATGTGAATTGTTCAAATCTATTTTGAAGTTTAAAAATGGCTTGGTATATTATGTATAAAAAATAATCAATTCTAAATGATCTAGTTATATTATTATCATTTTCATCAAATTGTTTTTTCCATGTACAATACGTTTTTCACAAAATTTAAGTTCAATGTCCATTTTGAGTGCAATTTTCTTAGCTGATATCATTGCATTTATATATCTATATTTTTAAAAAGTATATAATAAGACCATTTATTTGATCAATAGCAACATCAATTTGCATATCCTTTGATTGTAATTTTTTTAATTGAATTAACTACAAATAATATATCATACCAAATAGTCGTGTCAAGTAAAAATTCAAAATTTTCGAGTGCATAAGTTGGTAAACAATTTGCTTAACTTTTAGATTTTAGATCTTCATTAACTTTAGGTGATTGTAATAAAGCATATCTTATTTGAGGAGATTGAAATCTTAGTAGGTACAAAACTTTCCCAATGTGTTTGTGACAACGATTTAAGGGTTATTAGTAATGTTATTATAATCGGACCGGTAATTGAATCGGACGTCCAACTGGGTCGTGGTTGGATCGGTTCGATCGGGTTCGATCGGATTGAATTAAATTTTATTAAAATAATATTATTTATAATAATATTAAGAATATATATAACAATATTATATTATGTATAAAAAAGTTAGTAACCTACTAAAGTTAAAACACTAACATATTATATATATTAAGATATTATTATTGATAAGCCAATTACTTCCAAATTTTCAATACTTATAATGATTATTATTACTTTTTATCGTTAAATGCTACTAGTAATATGTTAATTTTTTTTACCATAAATCACCCTTATCTTTTATTTTTATTTAACTTTCTTTTTCTTCATTTCTTCATTTCTCTCTTCATTAGTTTTTTTCTTTGCGCAGTCTTCATTAGTTTCACTTTTTGTTTTTTCATTTCTTCCTCTCTCCATTTCACTTTATCATTTAATGCTATTACCAATATATTATTTTATTGTTTCCGTAAATCACTCCTTATATTGATCTTCTCATTATTATTTTTTCCCATTTTTCCATTCATTCCTCTCTCTTCATTTATTTTATTTTCCTTATTTTATCTTTCTTCCTCACTCTTCATTTATTTCATTTTCCTTATTTTACCTTTCTTCTTCTCTCTCTTTATTAATTTTCCAGTTAACCTTTTTTTCTACGTTCAATTAGTTTTATTCTTTTCCTCTTTCCATCTTTTTATTTCCATTGTAGTAGATTTTAACTTTTTTTCACCTTTTTTAAATAGAACTGGATTTTTTCTGGTTTGCCGGTTCATATCCGGTCAAATATGCAATCCATTTTTGGCATGAAACCGGACCAGACCAACCACCGGTTCGTAGTTAAACCGGTTGAACCAGTCGGTCCGATCCGGTTTTAATAACTTTGGTTATTAGCTACAAAATATTTTAAAATTTTTCATCATTTAGTAGAAGAAGAAAAAAATGAATAAATACGTTGTACTACCCCAAAGAATATTATAGCCAAATTACAAAAATTGGCCATATCACATCATACTAAATTTATATTATGACATCCATATGGTGTATAAAATGCTCTAGGATTATATCTAAAATTCCTTTTTGCACTCCTTGATTTTTTTAAACTTCGTACTTGAGTCATCATCATATCCTTGTCCTCTTAAGTTATTAATGTCGAGACCAATATTTTTTATTTCATCTATAATAACTTCAAAGACTCATTTTCCACTTGTATCATCTACATGCAAAAATTCCAAAAGAATTCCTATAAGTTTAGTAGGAGTTGAAGAAATATCTACAATTCTCAATACAAAAGACATTTGTTCTTGATTACCTATATATGGAGTGCAATCAAGTATGATTGAAAAGCACTTTGCATCTACGACTTCTTTAATAATTTTATTTTAAATTTCAGATGCTACCAAATTTATTAATTCATTTCGTATATTATGTCATAAATAATGTTTATGAATTTCATCATGTTTAATGCGTTGAACATGTTCTTGCATAATTGGATCAAATTTTGCAATAATCTCAATTGGATTTAAAAAATTTCCATCCGCATCATGGTAAATTTTTTCCTTTGATCCCCTAAATGCTAAATTATCCTTGTCTATATTTTTATCACATAAATAATTCATGATAATACATTTTTCCAATATTCTTTATCTTTGTTAATTTGTACTTAAATATTCTTGTCTATTGTTTTCTTTTTCGTTAATCTTATTTTTAAATAAATCCATGAGCACATATTATTTATATGTTAATTACTTGTTTCATGAGTTTAGGTACTGAATGAAATAATTTGCAACAAAAAGCAAAATACTCTATCTAAATCTTTGGAAAAAATCAACCATCTTCTTTCATGCTTCTCTCCATTTGATAAATTTTTAATATAATGTGAAGTAGAAAAATGTCTCGAAAATATATCTTTTGGAAACTCTATATCAATATTTGTTATTGATCCTTTTCCAACTAATAATTCTCTCGTACTTGTATCTATATTAATCCATTGACTAGGATCATAAATATTTTTTTATAAGGCAACTATTCAATTCATTTTCATTTTGATCATCTTTAGGATTTATTTATGATTCTTCACTTATTTTATCATCTTCTTCCTTTTGCCTGTTTTCGAAAGAACACTCATATTATTCTTGTTCATTCAAAGAACACTCATCCATATTTTCTAAATTATTATTTTATTGGTAACAAAGAATTTTTCAAGAGCTTCCTTTTGAGATTGTTCCAAAGAATAAATTCTTCTCTTTTCCTTTAGTTATGACTAACTATATTCATATTTTCTATATGACATTTTCAAAAATAATAATATATATATTTACAAAAATATGTGATATGTATATTTATTAACTCTAAATAAACAAAAAATTGAGAAGAGGGTTGGAATGATATAACTTGGATGTACCGAGATGAATTAGGAAACCTTGGAAATATATTAATATGATTTTGGAGAAGATCTTCACCCTTAATCTGGACTAAAATTTGAGTGAAATTTGAATGATGAATGATTTTAGAAAGAGGTTGAAGTGCAAATGGAAATAAATTAACATACTTTTAAAGATGGTGATGATATTTTAATAATAAATATTAGGAAGATTATGATATTTTATGAAATGAAGAGAAGATATGAAATAATTAATGGTAGATTGGAGGCCGAATTTTAAGAAGCATTAACAAATATTTAGGTAAATGAACGTATAAAAAGGGAGCCAATTAAGATTATCATTAATTAAGAAATTAATTAATGAGAAAAAGGTGATTGCTTTTATTGGAGAAATTAGGAGGCTTAAAAAATTGTACCAAATTTATTGAATTGTTGGTCGAATTCTAAGGAGCAATAATAAATAATTGAGTAAATAGACCTATAAAAAGAGAGCCAATTAAGATCATCATTAATTAAAAAATCAATTAATGAGAAAAAGGTGATTAGCTTTGATTGGAGTAATTATGAGGCCTAAAAAATTGTACCAAATTTGTTGAATTATTTCCTGAATTTTAAGGAATATTAACAAACATTATCAATATAATTAATATAAATAGTCAATATATTAATTACTATGTACTTGCTTGGGTCGGCCCGTCATAATGGTGTTATGCGTACATCTACGCTCCATATTTCATGTGAGTGAACCGATCGACTGTGAAGAAAAAAAAAATTGAAATCGACTGCTTGAATCAAAATGTTAAAAAAGATGGTCGCCGCTACAACATATATGGTTTATATCCACGATAGAATGAGGAGGTCTTGAGAACAAATTTTTGAACAATGGCTTTATGTATGATTTGGAAAGTAATTAGCCAATTAAGGCTAGAGGATGTTGTTGGAGCAAAGTTGTTGTTCCTTATATAATTATATTTTGATAATACAAACATCAAAAGAATTGAGTTATATTTTAAAATGTCGAAAAACATTTAAATATAAATGAATCACTTCATGCACTAAATTTCGATTATTATTTGTCTATGTTCCCACGAGATTTAAACTAAGAGGTGAATATAAAAGTTATTAATAACTTTTTTATCTTGGTAGAAAATTAAGAATTATCTCATGAAGCTTGAAAAGTTCAAATTGAAGTTGATATTTTTATGTACTAAACTTGCACTTAATATTTGAATAGTCCATCATGAGTTTTGGATAAAGAGATTAATATAAAAGTTATATATAATCCTCTTATCATTTCATAGAATTAAGAATCACCTCATTTGAACAACTATATAAAACGTTATGCCAAAAATAATGAAGGCCAACAAGTTCAATTTGAAGTTGATGAGTTTGTAGTCACAAATAATTTATATCATGACAATAATAATTTAGCAATTGCTATGAAGACATTTTACGACAAATAATATAAGTAATTGCCATAATTTTTATTTTCATAATAAATTATATTATTTACCATCAATATTAGCAAAAAAACATTTCTCCTTATAAAGAAGAAGACATTGTAGTGTAGATAGGATTATTCCCTCCCTATATAAAAAAGAAAAAACTAGTGGATCTTTGACGATCTCGAGGTCGAAGCGAGAACGTGGATCAAGAAGTTGAGCTGAAATTTGTCAACATATTGTGTCTTCTTGAGTTTTGATTCTCCTTACTTTCTTTTTACTTATTTGTGATCGTATTTTCTAAAAATCGATTTTAAAGATTTTCGTTTTTAATTTTTTATACACCAATTCATCCTCTCGTGATGCTTTTGATCTTAATCTATTTTTTTCACATATAACGAACTGTTTCAGTCTGAGAAAAAAAAAGAATTAGCTTTCCCTTAATTATTATGGAGACGTTGAGCTTCACTTTATATAAAAAATTTGCACATCCAATACATAGACTCCTACATTCCCCCCTCTCACTCTCTCAACCTATTTATTTATAGTTAATTATAATAATAAATTTAATATCCGATAGTTAAAATTAGTCTTTAGACGATGTAAACAAAATTATATAATTGTTGGTATATGGTTAAAACTACCTTTCAACACATTATCAATAAATAATCAACTCGCACACATATATAGTTACTTTATGAATAAATTAATTAACAATGGTTATCAATATAAATGCAGTATAGTTTTAACTGTTAGAATTTTGCGGAACATTTAATTTATTGGAACATAAAAAATTGAGTACAAATTCAAGCTTTCATTAAAAAGTTTATCATCAAGACTGTTAATTGACAAATTTGTTGCATGTGTTCCCATAAATTAATTTATCTCTATTATTAATCATTAACACTTCCACAATCTGCTTAATCCATACGTCATCTCATGATTAGTTTATATTAATTAACTACAAAAAAAATTACGAAGGCAACCGGAAATTAAAATACAAGCACCAATTATAAATGCAACCACCCATTTGTTACGATGTTAATTAAAAATAAATATTCTCAACAACCGGATTTGATTTTAGACTTTTTGATTCGAGTTTGAATTATTGCGTGATATCAAATCAGTCAAATCATGATGATTCAAAAAATTATGAGGTTTGAGTTTTTTTTCATATTTAAAATGAAGACACAAAATATATAATAAACAAAAAATATCTTGATTTACGAGTTGAAATGTGTCTCTTATTCCCATATTTGAATAATTTAATTCATCGATAACCGTTTCCGTGTATAGATGAACATCGAAGACACAAACAACTCCTCTCTTGCAAAATCCAATTTTGATGATCACATTTTATGCAATTGGAGCACAAGATCATGCTTAGAACTATTCGCGTAAGAATTTGCATAATCCAAAAAGAAATAAATCGTTTTTCCCATGCAATATTAAGTTATAATTTTTTTATTTTTAATTCATACACTTATCGCAGTTTGACATTTTAATTTCATCCAAAATTCTGTTAAGTTATTTTCCTTTTATTATAGAAATAAAAATTATGTGGGTCAAAAAGTGATCCATACATATTGGTCATCGTTGGATCGTGATTTGACGGTTGATAAATATGTACTTATTTGTAAATATTTTAACGATGCTTATTTATAAATATTTTAACGATTCAACACCGTCTATATATATGAGTCATTTTTTCTCCACATAACATAGGAAAAAATATTATCCCGAGCAAAATATTGCATAAAACATGATTATTAAATAATACACCTACTATAACGCCCCGAGACCCACGTGACTTTCACGTGCTCAGAGTCGTCCCAAAGGCGCTACTCAATTTTCTATAAAACATTTTTGCGGAATATAAACAATAAACGCGGAAGACTTTTTCAATAATAACAGCTAATAATCCATTATATTCAAAATAATTAAAATATTAATAAGTTCACAATTCTAATAAATGCGGAAATAATAAAAACTAGACAACTCAATCTAAAACATGTGCAACATCTGTCTATCACTGAGCATAGCCACCTGCAGGATCATCCTCTATCAAAGTACTCTCACCTGCACGGATTCAGGTACAGGGAAATATCCATGAGTATAAAAAAAATACTCAGTACGTAGGGTCTAAAAGACACTCAATATGCTCAATCGAAAATAAGATAAAATCAATAATGAGTCGATTGAGCAGTCAATACAATAATCAATTAACAATTTATCAATATGAACAATATATCAGGCTATGGTCAACAGACCAATGTAAATCAATAACAATTATTCCAATTAATAATTATCAATTGCCTGATTAATAAATCAATATTCAATTAACAATTTCCAATTCAATAATCAATGGTCATTGGCCAATAACGATTCAATTCAATAGGGCAATAGTAATTGCCAACTCCATGCCAATATATCCAAATGACCATGATTTAATTCTTTTCACTGCAATTCCAATTTCAATTCAATTCAATTCGATTCGATTTTCAATGTTCGGAGTTATCCAATTCAATGAGGAGCGCTCAGTCAATTAAGGGACACCATGCCACTTTCATGCAGGCCAGTGGGGGATCAGTGCCACGGCAAACCCAATACGATTCAATGGATTCGTGTATGGTGGGGGACGAGTGACCATACACAGGACAGCCATAGTTTTTACGCTATCTGCCCCATTCAATTCAATTCAATTCAATTGGTCCCGGCTTAGTGGCAATCAATGAACATGGGCCCAGTAGCTTTCGGCTTTTATCTTGTTTACCTAAAATGTCTATCTTTAAATAAATTATCAATGAGATAAATTCTGAACTCCAAACTAAATAGGTCAACAATACAATCAAAATCATAGTATGAACAAATCAATCACCAACAATATCATTAATACATCAAATTAATTAATAACAACAATAATAATCAGTAATTAAAATTTACTCAAAAATAAATAATAACTCTAGGTAGTACTCTCTGTTCATTACCCGTAACATCATTTTTCTTTCTCTTCATCTTCTCTGATTTTTACGGCCGTAAATTCTCTCTCCAAATTTTTACCCCCTATTTCATTACTGCCATAAACTTTTACACCCTATTCTATTACCCCCTTTCTGTTACGGCCATCAATTCCGTTACCCCCTTTTCTCTCTCTTCTTTTCTCTCTCTCCCAACTTCTCGGCCGTAAAACCTAATCTCCAAATTTTTTTTTCTTTTAATTCCATTACGGCCAATCCATTACGGCCAATCCCTTTTCTATTCTATTACGGCCGAAATTCTTTTACCCCTATTCCATTACGGCTTTCAACTTTTACTCCCTTTTCGTTACGGCCATCCCGTTACGGCCTATCCGTTACGGCCGTAAAACTCTACTCTTCGGCCGTAAAACTCTACTCTTCGGCCGTAACACATTTTTTTTCCTTTACGGCCAATCTATCTCCCCTTTTCTCTCTCTTCCTTTTCTCTCTCTCCCAACTTCTCGACCGTAAAACCTCCTCTCCAAATTTTTTTCTTTTTAATTCCATTACGGCCGAAAACCCTAACTCTTCGGCCGTAAAAAAAAACTCTACTCTCCTCTCTCTATTATTTCATTACGGCCGAAACCTAACTCTTCGGCCGTAAAAACCCTACTCTCCTCTCTCTATTATTTCATTACGGCCGAAACCTAACTCTTCGGCCGTAAAAACCCTACTCTCCTCTCTCTATTATTTCGTTACGGCCGAAACCTAACTCTTCGGCCGAAACCTAACTCTTCGGCCGTAACATTATATTTTTTTTTTGTTGACAAAGTCGATCTGAATAGACTTTACAAAAATTAACATAATCTAATAAACCTACGGATCCCCTCTACGTACCTGCGAGCCTTGTCCTCTGAGGTCACCGAAGACGAAGCCGAAAATCACGCAGACGGAGTCATTCGTACCCCCCACTCTTATTTATAGTGTTTATAGATTTTTAATTATTCTCTAACCATATTATCTAATCTCAATCAAATTAAATCCTCTAATTTATCCCTTTAACCACTCCTTATTTATTCTAATATTTAATTAGATAAATTACGAAATTAATTGAATAATCCCATCCCAAATCAAACTCCTCTCAATTATTTTATTTTTATTTTCGGAATTATTAAATATAGTAATAACAATATTTCTTCAAAATAAAATAATAAAATATCTATTTATTAAACCTAAAAAAAATCTGGGTCGTTACATCATAACCTCCTTAAAAATAAATTCGTCCTCGAATTTGAATAAAAGAAGTTATATTATCTCACCTAAATAATTCTGGAAAATCTCTTCTCATTTCTTCTTCCAGTTCCCAGGTGGTATCTTCATCTCTATGATGTGTCCAAGCCACCCTCACCATGGGTACCATTTTATTCTTCATATGCTTAGTTTGGTACTCCAAGATTTCTATAGACTGCTCAGCATATGTCAGATCTACATTCAAATTTGGTTCCTCCATATTCACCACATTAGCATCATCATGTTGGTACTTGCGCAACATGGACACGTGAAAGACATTATGCACGTGTCCATATGATGGAGGCAACGCCAACCTACAAGTTGCATCTCCGATCAATGCAAGTACTTCGAAGGGGCCAACATATCTTGGACTCAACTTACCCTTCTTGCTGAATCTCATTACCCCTTTCATTGGAGAAACTTTTAACATAACTCGATCTCCCACTTTAAAAATTTGTTCTCTTCTCTTCTTATCAGCATATGTTTTCTATCTTGTGAATGCTGTTTTCAATCTCTCTCTAATAAGGCGAACTTTTTCAGCATCATCCTTGGTTTGCTTCATTAACTCCTCTGATAAGAATTGACGTCCTCCCACCTCACTCCAACAGATGGGGGAGCGACAAGGCCTTCCATACATTGCTGCAAATGGTGCCATGCCTATGCTGGAGTGGTAACTGTTATTGTATGCGAACTCGATTAGTGGGAGATGCGTGTCCCAACTGCCACTCCAGTCCAACGCACATGCACGGAGCATGTCTTCTAATGTCTGAATTGTTCGTTCAGATTGCCCGTCTGTCTGAGGATGGAACGCAGTACTGAAATTTAATTTTGTTCCAAAAGCACTTTGGATGCTCCGCCAAAATTTGGCTGTAAACCGTGGATCTCTATCCGACACAATGGAGACTGGCACTCCATGTAGTCGGATAACCTCCTTAATATAAATGTCCATCAGACTTTCGACAGACTGTTTCCATTTGATGGGGATGAAATGGGCTGCCTTGCTAAACCGGTCCACCACCACCCATATTGCATCATGGCCTTGTTGAGTTCTTGGAAGCCCAGTGACGAAATCCATAGTCACCTTTTCCCATTTCCATTGTGGGATTCCAAGTTCTTGTAGTACACCGTAAGGTCTCTGATGTTCCACTTTCACTTGTTGGCATACTAGACATCTTGCAACGTACTCAGCCACATCCTTCTTCATATTATTCCACCAGAATGTCCGTTGCAAGTCTTTGAACATCTTCGTGCTTCCAGGATGAATGGCGAACTCCGACTTGTGGCACTCATCCAACACTTGTCTTCTCAATGCTTCATACTCAGGGACCCACAATCGTCCCCTATATCTGATCACTCCACCTGTGACCGTAAAATCTGTAGGAGTCTTTTCGCACAACTTGAGTAGGTGGTTGTACTCGTTATCGTTTGGTTGTGCTTTGCCTATCTTCAATAGTAGCTCGGGTTGCATGTCGAGGTGTGCCATAATTCGTATACCGTCGCTGCTGGTCACTGGACTGACCTGGATAATGCAGTCAATCATATTCCAACGACTCACTCTCAGGCATGCGAGTGATCCTCCCCATTTTCTACTAAGTGCGTCAGCAACTGAGTTTGCCTTCCCTGGATGATAGCTGATAGCGAACTCATAATCCTTAAGAAACTCAATCCATCTCCTCTGACGCATATTCAAGTCTTTTTGAGAGAAAATGTATTTCAAGCTCTTGTGATCTGTGAAGATTTCGAACTCTTCGCCATACAAATAGTGTCGCCAAATTTTGAGGGCGAAGACCACAGCTGCTAATTCGATATCATGCGTCGGATAATTCTTCTCATGCTTCTTTAATTGTCTTGATGCATATGCAATTACCTTCCCGTGTTGCATCAAGACGCATCCTAAACCCGTGCCGCATGCGTCGCTATATATGACATAACCTCCTTGGCCTGAAGGTATGGTCAGAATGGGCGCCGTTGTCAGTCTCTTCTTTAACTCTTGAAAACTATCTTCACACCTCTGTGACCATTCATACTTGATGCCCTTTTTAGTGAGATTTGTTAGTGGCGATGCAATTTTGGAAAAGTCCTGAATGAATCTCCTGTAATATCCAGCAAGTCCAAGGAAGCTTCTAATCTCTGACGCATTTTTCGGTTGTGCCCAGTTGGCAACTGCTTCCACCTTTGCAGGATCTACCGATATTCCATTTTCACTGATAATATGCCCGAGGAACATAATCTCTTTCAACCAAAACTCACATTTTGAGAATTTGGCGTACAATTTGTGCTCCCGTAAGGTTTGTAGCACAACTCTTAGATGTTCCTCGTGTTCTTCTGGGCTCGACGAATATATAAGAATGTCGTCGACGAAGACGATTACGAACTTGTCCAAGTACGGCCTGAATACTCTATTCATCAAGTCCATGAAGGCTGCAGGGGCATTGGTCAGCCCAAATGGCATCACTAAGAACTCATAATGCCCGTATCTTGTTCTGAAAGCGGTCTTCGGCACATCATCATCAGTGATTCGTAGTTGATGATAGCCACTTCTCAGATCAATCTTCGAGAATACCTTTGCCGAAGACAATTGGTCGAACAGGTCGTCGATTCTTGGTAGTGGATACTTGTTCTTGATCGTGACTTTGTTCAACATCCGATAGTCTATACACAGCCTCATCGACCCGTCCTTCTTCTTTACAAACAATACTGGAGCGCCCCATGGAGAAACGCTCGGTCGAATGAATCCCTTATCCAGCAACTCCTGGATTTGGGTCTTCAATTCTAGCATTTCCGCTGGAGCCATTCGATAAGGAGCCTTTGATATAGGTGCCGTGCCCGGCACCAAGTCAATGCGGAAGTCAATCTCCCGTCGTGGTGGCAATCCTGAAACGTCATCTGGAAAGACGTCTGGAAACTCCTTCACCACAGCAATGCTATCTCGATCTACTTCAACTCTGTCTGTCTTGATCACACTTGCCAGGAAACCCCGGCATCCTTTCTTCAGCATCTTTTGTGCCTTTAAAGCTGACACTAGGATCTTGCCCCTCTCTAGTGGTGTACCTCTGACAACAGTCTGAGGTCCTCCTGGCGTTCCGATCAGTATCTTCTTTGCTCGACAATGTAGGTAGGCGTCATGGTATGACAACCAGTCCATACCCAACACCGCATCGTAGTCCCTAATCGGAATGATGATAAGGTCTGCGGAGAAGTTCTTGCCTTCCACTTCGATCGGCACCATGGGGATGTACCTCTGGGTAACGATGGACCCCAGAGGTGTGCCGATGTCGAGTGGAAAACTAGTCGCTTGTGGCTTTATGCTCAATAACGGAGCGAATTGCTCCGAAATGAACGAATGTGTAGCACCAGAATCAAAGAGAATATTAGCATGAACACCATCAATTTTTAGCGTACCTTGGATGGTGTCATTCGCCCTTTGCTCGTCTGCAGGCTTCATGTTGTATACTCGACCTTGCACCATTCTAGGTGGTCCGTCGTTACGTTGCGGCGGAGGTCCAGCACGCCTTGGCTCTTTGCAGTCTCTAGCGAAATGTCCCATCTTACCACAGTTCAGGCACGCTCCAGTTCTCCGGTAGCACTCACCGGGATGCATTCTGTTGCAGTAGTTGCACGGTGCTCTAGGCGGTTGAGGCTCATTCCTTGCTGGATATGGTCTTCCCCGATTGCGATCATCTCTGCGGCGGAGATCTCGCCTAGCATGTCTTCTACCTTTGTTTCCATATCTATTCTGATACTGATTGGTCGATGCTTGGCTTTGTTGCTTGTCGACTGTCTTATCACCATCTTCTAGATAAATGGCAAATTCTTCAGCGAATTGGAGGGTCTGGCAGTTACCCCCTTTTACCCTTTCTCTGAGGTTGGGTTTCAGGCCATCCACCCAACGCTTCACTCGATCAAGTTCCGACTGCTGTAAGGTGGAGTACTTCTCTAGGCTTAGAAACTTGAAAAGGTACTGCTTTATAGTCATAGTACCCTGTTGGAGTGTCAGGTACTCCTTCTGCTTCCTGCCCCTTTCATAGGCTGGTATGTAGCGATTCTCGAACGCCTTCTTGAATTCTCCCCAGGTGATGTTGTCCTGGCCGGAGAACGTAGTGAGCTTGGTGGCCTTCCACCAAACTCTGGCATCTGCCGTCAGTTTTCTGGTAGCGTAAATTATCTTGCGATCCTCGCCGCAATCCATCTCAAGGAATATCTGTTCTATCTCCTCAATCCATTCCTCTGCATTCTCAAAGTCACCCTTCCCGCTGAACTGAGGGGGCTGCAATCTGAGGAACCGCTCAATGGTGTCTTTACGATCATGATGTGGTGGCACATTGGGACTCGAGTACTCAGTGTGCACGGAGTGAAACTCCGATTGTAGTAGTCCCTGTCTCAGTTGTTCCCCTCGGTACCCATTAGCCTGGGCCTGATCCACTTGGAAGCCATGTACTTGTTGTCTACTCATTTCTTGGTTCAGGGCACGTTGATTATTAGGTTGAGAACCTTGGGCCTCTTGACCGGCCCGCTGTAGCCCACTCCTGTGAGCTCGTGGTATCTGATTCGGAAATACCATCTTTGGAGGAGTCTGTTCTCACACAACAATAACAATAAAATTCATAAGTGTGAGCTCAATAATACGTAGCACAATTCAATACTTACTTAACCCTACTGGATGGCTGCAGTGGTTGCTCGTGACAGTTGCACATGGACTCAATTCTATCTATTAGAGACAGCTAAGAAGTGCCTCTCCTTAGGCTCTGATACCTTCTATAACGCCCCGAGACCCACGTGACTTTCACGTGCTCAGAGTCGTCCCAAAGGCGCTACTCAATTTTCTATAAAACATTTTTGCGGAATATAAACAATAAACGCGGAAGACTTTTTCAATAATAACAGCTAATAATCCATTATATTCAAAATAATTAAAATATTAATAAGTTCACAATTCTAATAAATGCGGAAATAATAAAAACTAGACAACTCAATCTAAAACATGTGCAACATCTGTCTATCACTGAGCATAGCCACCTGCAGGATCATCCTCTATCAAAGTACTCTCACCTGCACGGATTCAGGTACAGGGAAATATCCATGAGTATAAAAAAAATACTCAGTACGTAGGGTCTAAAAGACACTCAATATGCTCAATCGAAAATAAGATAAAATCAATAATGAGTCGATTGAGCAGTCAATACAATAATCAATTAACAATTTATCAATATGAACAATATATCAGGCTATGGTCAACAGACCAATGTAAATCAATAACAATTATTCCAATTAATAATTATCAATTGCCTGATTAATAAATCAATATTCAATTAACAATTTCCAATTCAATAATCAATGGTCATTGGCCAATAACGATTCAATTCAATAGGGCAATAGTAATTGCCAACTCCATGCCAATATATCCAAATGACCATGATTTAATTCTTTTCACTGCAATTCCAATTTCAATTCAATTCAATTCGATTCGATTTTCAATGTTCGGAGTTATCCAATTCAATGAGGAGCGCTCAGTCAATTAAGGGACACCATGCCACTTTCATGCAGGCCAGTGGGGGATCAGTGCCACGGCAAGCCCAATACGATTCAATGGATTCGTGTATGGTGGGGGACGAGTGACCATACACAGGACAGCCATAGTTTTTACGCTATCTGCCCCATTCAATTCAATTCAATTCAATTGGTCCCGGCTTAGTGGCAATCAATGAACATGGGCCCAGTAGCTTTCGGCTTTTATCTTGTTTACCTAAAATGTCTATCTTTAAATAAATTATCAATGAGATAAATTCTGAACTCCAAACTAAATAGGTCAACAATACAATCAAAATCATAGTATGAACAAATCAATCACCAACAATATCATTAATACATCAAATTAATTAATAACAACAATAATAATCAGTAATTAAAATTTACTCAAAAATAAATAATAACTCTAGGTAGTACTCTCTGTTCATTACCCGTAACATCATTTTTCTTTCTCTCCATCTTCTCTGATTTTTACGGCCGTAAATTCTCTCTCCAAATTTTTACCCCCTATTTCATTACTGCCATAAACTTTTACACCCTATTCTATTACCCCCTTTCTGTTACGGCCATCAATTCCGTTACCCCCTTTTCTCTCTCTTCTTTTCTCTCTCTCCCAACTTCTCGGCCGTAAAACCTAATCTCCAATTTTTTTTTTCTTTTAGTTCCATTACGGCCAATCCATTACGGCCAATCCCTTTTCTATTCTATTACGGCCGAAATTCTTTTACCCCTATTCCATTACGGCTTTCAACTTTTACTCCCTTTTCGTTACGGCCATCCCGTTACGGCCTATCCGTTACGGCCGTAAAACTCTACTCTTCGGCCGTAAAACTCTACTCTTCGGCCGTAACACATTTTTTTTTCCTTTACGGCCAATCTATCTCCCCTTTTCTCTCTCTCCCAACTTCTCGGCCGTAAAACCTCCTCTCCAAATTTTTTTCTTTTTAATTCCATTACGGCCGAAAACCCTAACTCTTCGGCCGTAAAAAAAAACTCTACTCTCCTCTCTCTATTATTTCATTACGGCCGAAACCTAACTCTTCGGCCGTAAAAACCCTACTCTCCTCTCTCTATTATTTCATTACGGCCGAAACCTAACTCTTCGGCCGTAAAAACCCTACTCTCCTCTCTCTATTATTTCGTTACGGCCGAAACCTAACTCTTCGGCCGTAACATTATATTTTTTTTTGTTGACAAAGTCGATCTGAATAGACTTTACAAAAATTAACATAATCTAATAAACCTACGGATCCCCTCTACGTACCTGCGAGCCTTGTCCTCTGAGGTCGCCGAAGACGAAGCCGAAAATCACGCAGACGGAGTCATTCGTACCCCCCCACTCTTATTTATAGTGTTTATAGATTTTTAATTATTCTCTAACCATATTATCTAATCTCAATCAAATTAAATCCTCTAATTTATCCCTTTAACCACTCCTTATTTATTCTAATATTTAATTAGATAAATTATGAAATTAATTGAATAATCCCATCCCAAATCAAACTCCTCTCAATTATTTTATTTTTATTTTCGGAATTATTAAATATAGTAATAACAATATTTCTTCAAAATAAAATAATAAAATATCTATTTATTAAACCTAAAAAAAATCTGGGTCGTTACACGTACTGTTACTATTATGGATTTAACACCGAGTGATGCGATGCGCGGTCACCTCCCCTTCTCCGATATCTTCTTCCCCGCCTCCACTCCGAGCACCGCCGCCGTTGCCGTCGTCGCCGCCACCGGCACCTCTTCATCATCCCGACTCTCCTAACAGGACCTCTGCAACATCCTCCGAGTCTGCCACCCGCAAGCACCTCCTGCGATCGTCGGCCATGTCGATGACGACCTTCCCTCGCCGTCCTCACCGTCAATAAGAGAGAATGGGGGAGAGTAGATCGCAACACTCGCCTCGCCGGATACCTCGCAATCGGCCACCCTCACCTTATCTGCCGCCCTCGCATCATCGCTTCGACGTCGCAATCATCGGATCGGGGAGAAAGGAGGAGAGATTGGATTGCCTCGCAGCTGCCATTGCCAAGCTACTCGCACCTCGCCGCCGTGTCGCCTCGCCGCTCGCACCTCGCCGCTCGCGTCTCACAATTGTCATCGCCTTGCCGCTTGCGTCTTGCAGCCATCGTCACGATTCACCGCTCTCACCTCACCGTCGTTGCCTCGCCGCCGTCGCCTCGCCTCTCGTGTCTCGCAGCCGCTGTCGCCTCACCGCTCTCATCTCGACGCCGTCGCGATTCACCGCTTCCACCTCGCCGCTCGCGCTTCGTCGTTCATGCCTCGTCATCGCCCACGTCCGATTTGGGCAGTGGTGTACCATTAAATTCTATTATTATTATTATTATTTTATTATTATTCTTATATTTTGTTTTAATAATAAAGTAAGGGTAAAAATGACATTTCACAATTGTTAAAAAAAAGAATTAACATAAACATGGATGAAGCTTAACAAAAGAATGTAAATGTCAAACTTTGACAAGTTCATTTTAACTAAAAACTATAAATTTATAGTTTAATGAAAGATGCAAAAAAAAAAAAAAAACTTATAGTTCAGTGACAGTTAAAAAGAAATAACCCAAAAATGTAACAAAAAATCACATTGGTAGATTTAAGATCCGAGTAAAAAAAAAGACAAAAAAAGAAAAGAAAAAGAAAGTGCATTCAAATCAGACTTCAACAACCACACGGGCCGGGACGTCATCTCGGTCACAGTAATTTAGTGTATATATTATATATATAACAGTAATCATTGATAATTAGTCACCTATTCTATAATAGGATTTTGACTAAGCCATATAAGTCAATTTAGTGTTTTTTTAAAATAAAAATTAACGTGTTTGGTAAGTTATGATTTTTATAAGGGTAAGAGTCGCAACTTATAAAACTGAAAATAATAAGTAGATAGTCCAAAGACTCCTCCCATTTCTTTTGTTATTTATATATGATTTTGTCAAGCTTATCATCATGTCACTTATTTATTTTTAAATTTTCTTCGTATAATTTTTTTTCCTCTCATTTTATTTTTTCCTCAATCGAGTCTCTTCCTCAGAAGGGTATGTCTTTGTTCTGTTTTTTTCATTTAACTATATATGTGTATACTAAATTATTTCAATACAATATTTTTTATTCAGATATTCTGTTTAAATTTAAATAAAGTATCACTTTTTAAATTTAAAGAATATTTAAATGTTTTAATTATAAAATCCAAGAGTAACTTACTTGCAATTTTATTAATAAGACACATAATTATTTATTTTTATAGTAAATTTCTTCACTCAAATTGTTTATCAACATTAAAGCTAATAAATAATATACGAATTTTAATTATTTATATTTTATAGGCAATTGCGTTATTTATTTTTTTATATCAACATTACAGCTTCTCATTAACCAACTCTCATCACCTCGCATCATTGATTTATGTGTTAGTTCTCAATTCGTATTAATATAATTGACTATTCTCTTTGTTTTTTAATTCTAAATTCATTTATCGCTCTTTGTAATCCATTTTTAAAAAAAAACCACCTAACAAAACTATCAGTTTTCAACGTAGGAACTGTAAATTCTTGAGTTTGGCATTTGAAAAAGTAAAATATTTATTAGTAAAATAAAGTTTTGTTAGAATCAAAATGTTATTATAAATGTTTAATAATTTTCTTAAGTAGTATACAGGTATTTGAACATAATATGTTATAAACTAATTCTAATAATTTATAGAGTATATAATTAACGATTTCATATTTTATTTGATATTATACCATCATTTTTTTAAAAAATAATGATTAAACATCTTTAATATTTTTTTAGTGTATCACATCTTTAATTTTACTTACAATTCAAATGAGTTTTATTTTCAGATAATAATATGTTTATATTAAAATAATAATTTTTAAAATATTGCTATTCAGAATAAAATATTATAAATTAAAAATGATAAAAAAGTATATTATGTTTATTTTTATTATTTTATACAAATCACTATTTTAAATGTTATATTTAGCGAATATTTTTTTATTAAATTTATAAACAAATCTCTATTCATTATCTGCTAACGTCTATATTCTAATCAAATTATCATCCTCTAATTAAAATATTATCCTCAAATTAAATAACAAGCTTTGTGAAAAATCTAAGCTTCGAAGCAGCCAAGATGAAAACTATGTATAATCACAGACTCACAGTGTAAAGTTTAATCTTAATTATTAAATCGATAGCTGTTTAGATAGAATCATATCTAATAATAAATCACAATGTTATGTTATAAAATGAAAAGTTATTGATAAAATAATTAAAAAGTAAATTATCTTATTAATCGACTACACGATTAAAAAAATGGTTAATGGAATAATGACCTACCAAACGCCATTAATCATCTCTCTCTCTCTCCCCAGCGACAAGAGTCGAAAGAGCTCAAAAATAAAAGCAGACGTCACCGTTATAAACTTACAAGCGAGAAAAAAAAATAGTTAAAGAGGCGAGAGATCGTATCGTTTCCATCCGCCGCCGGTACCGCCGCTTCGTGTCGGATACGCTACGTATAGAAATTAGTGGAAGAAGACGGTGGGTGAACAAAAGAAACACAAAAAGGTTGGACTTTTCTCCGCCTTTATGTTGCTTTTTTTGTGGGGTTTTCTATTGGCTTTCGAGACCACGGTCTCTAGGGTTCTTCTTCCTGTCTCCTTCCAGCTCCGGTGATCCGGTCGCGGTTACCTGATTTTTGTAAATATTTAATCATCGGTTGTTTCCTTCCGATCCGGTGTGCCCGCGGGCGTTCCAGGCGGGAGAAAGGAGATGGTCGTCGGCGGTTGTGTTCTGCTCGCTTTGATCCGCAGCTAGGTCCACAGGTGCGCCCTTGGCTTTCCCAATTCCAGGCATTGATCGCAGTTTCTGCGGTTCAATTCTTCTTTACGTTTTTCATTTCCTCTCGGGACGGATTTGACCGTTGCTTCTTTTGGATAATTCTGCATCTGGATGCGATCTGAGCTTGTTGATGTTTAATTTGATTCCAGAGCGAAGGGGATTATGTAACAATTCGTTACTGTATTTGTTCCTTTTATTAGTTTTAAACCCATTTCAGTGAAAAAAAATGGTTATTTGGCTGGAATGTGAAAAATGAAGCTGATGATGGGGATAGGAATGCATCTTTCTTATTCGGAAAATGAATAAAGATGCGGTCTTTTCTCAGAGATTTTCGTGTCAATTGGTAGGATATGGTCCGTTACTCTGAAATGTGTTGGACCAAAGTTGCTACGTCTAAAAGTCTTGTTTTGTCATTAGTTGTTAGGACAAGGAAATGAAAAATCCTTTTTGGGTTGACGGTAGGTTTGGGATGATCTGGATTTGCTATGATTGGGACTTTGTTGAGCCAGCCTTTTTAAATCGTTCCCCCAACTAATGTGTAGTTCGATTTGTATTATTTTTTGTGGACGATCAGCTCCTTATCCTGCGGTTCTGTTATATGAGTCTCAGAAGTTCAGGAATTGTGTTGGCTTCTGGGTTGTAGTTCAGATGTTTTTTTTTTCTATCCATGAATCTTCATCATATGAATGTAAGTCCATAAGCAACAAAAATGTAAATGCGATTATGTGCCAACTTGATTGTTTCACTAAGATCTTTCTCAATTGAAATTGAAAGAAATTGCGAGCTGTTACTGCTGATACCATTCCACTAGCACTTGAAACTGGGCGTGCATATATCATGAGCAGGACCGCTGTGTAGGTAAAGTTTAAATCTGGAGTTGAGAAGAAATCTTCCATTTTAAGTTTTATAATTCCCTTGGTCCGTAGCTTCTTGTTAACAGAGAAGTTTAAATCCACCGGTAATGTTAGGATTGTATCTGATGCAATTGTTCTATTTATGTAACACAATTTGTTCTAACCACATTTTCTCGAATTACCTTTTGTTTTTGTCTTTACCTGCATGCTGTGATGAAGTCTCTTGATTGTTGAAACTAAAACAAGGCATACCAACATGTCATAAGCGTTCTTAATTGTCTTTGGGTGGCACTTTCTGTGAGTTGTGTGTGTAGGCATATGAACTGACTACATGCGTGTGTGGGTGGCACTTTCTGTGAGTTGTGTGTGTAGCCGACCCCACATAGTGGGATAAGGCTTTGTTGTTGTTGTGTTGTTCCTTTTGAAATTCATTCATACTCCTCTCTGTTTATTGTATTGTAACCTTCAAAAAGTGCTTCAGTACTCTGGATTCACATGTGCCAACCATTGAATGGTCCATGACTCCACATATTCCTTGATCCTTTCTTTGAATTACTTATATATCAGACTAACACCAGCTTATGCAGGTTCCTATTTTATGTTTAAACTTCACCATGTGGACAATGGAATGATGCTACCTGTAAAATATCAACTATTAATACTACTGTGCAGCAGTGTTCTGTACACATCCCCTGAAATTTTACTGGGAAAAAATGATGCAGAGCACATCTGACTCCCCCCAAAGTGCTCCTTCACCAAGAGGATTCCTGCAACTATCATTTCGTCGTACGAGCAACAAATCTTCTCAAACAGCAGCTGGGCAACAGTCACCGCTGGGTGTTTTTCCTGAAAAAAATGGGAAGGTCAAATCATTAAAGAAATCTGGTGCTAGTGTTGCCAATGAAGATCCTGAAAAAGAAAAGACTCATGAGCACAGGATAGACATAGGGGATGAAAAGACTGATCTGCTGGGATATGATGTTTTCTCTGGAAGACTCTCTCTGTACAAGAAAGCTAAGACTACCAATAAGGATGAGGAAAAGGTCTCGGAGGCTGAAAGTGTTGATGCAAAACTTACAAGCAAGGCTTTGATCTGGGGATCTCATGTGTTACACCTTGAGGATGTTATTTCTGTGAGTCCTTGGCTAAGATTTTCTATCTCAACATGTTGACTGCAATTTCTGCAAAGTTGATGTATGAAGCAGGTTTGTATGAAGCAGGTTAACTGCTTGCTTACCTTTTTATGTTTTATAATCTGCCAGGTATCATATTATTCTGGTTACCGTCATTTTACTATCCATGCATGCCCAATTCGAAGGAGGTCCTCTGGATTTTCTTGCTTTTTGAAATCACAAAGAATTCAAAAGGACTTCTGCTTCCTAGCTTCTCGCTCAGAGGAAGCCATTCAGTGGGTACGCGGTTTTGCGGATCAACAATGCTATATTAATTGCTTACCTCATCCAATGATTTCTGGTAAGAAGCAAGCCTCTGATTTGGTGGCCAGTGAATCTCCCTTTGATTTACCATATATCAAATCTAAAAGTCCACCGAGTGTTCTTGTAATATTAAATCCTCGTTCTGGACATGGTCGATCAAGTAAAGTATTTCATGGGAAAGTGGAGCCACTTTTTAAGGTGAGGCAGAACTTTATATGTTTGCTATGTCCTCGCTACACAAATCATTAATCTATGTACTCTTCAAAAAAAATAAACCTATGTTTTAAATCTGCTTGCATTTATTCTTTGGTCTATCGATATTTTTCTGTTAATTTGTTTAGCAAAATCACAGTATTTTGATTAATGCATGAAAATAAATCTAGGACTTGATGCAGTTTCACCCTTTTCTGAAGCATAAAGTCTAGGACTTACTCAGTTAAACATCAATTTTTCTTACTAGCATTATAATCAGCCATATACTCCAACAAACATTTGACATTCAGTATGCTTGAATGACAAAGGTTGTTGGCATTCAGCAAAATATTTGTGTGTGCAGTAAATAGGAAACTACAGTCCCAAGTAACGCAAAGACTCTTGCCAGAAGCAGTGGCTCTCGACTTTTCTTTATTTTGGACTCAAATCCAAAAACTGGATTTCATGAACCTTCAGTACTAACTCTTGCAAATTGCAGTATGATATTCGTTCTTCTTACTTGTGGTCATGCTGTTCGTATGTCGGCAATGAGCCAATTAAACAAGCTGCTGAACATTACTGTTCACTACTTTCTTTCTTACGGTCACCAATAAATAAAGCCTAAGATTGAAATTACAGTGATCAAGTCAACAAGTTTGTGCTTGGTCTGCTATTTAATTGAAAATATTTGGTTTCTTTTTCCCCCTTCACTGCATCTTTTCCAGATTGCTGCTATTTTAAATATTATTTGGCATAGTTTCTCTTATAATTTGATGCAAATCAATGGAGTAGGAGGTTGCTCATTGAGTAGAACAATACAAGATTAAATAAATATGGCTAGGATTTTCCTTTCCGTGGCATGTGATTTGAAGAAATGTCTTGCTTTCTCCAGTGGTTTCCATATAGGAAGTATCAGTTGCAAATACACATTTAAATGCATATTTTTGCTTCGGTAATTCTTTAAAGATCACTTCTCCCCATCTTTTTTGTTCTTTCATTCATATAGAAAATGTTTACAGCTTGCAGGTTTTAGAATGGAGGTAATTAAAACAAAATCGGCGGGCCATGCGAAGGAGCTTGCTTCCGACGTTGACTTCAGTACCTGCCCTGATGGTACACTGCAATTCTCCTGCCTGCTCTTGACTTGAAACTTTCTGCTTTAATCTTCTGCGCTGATTCTTTTGTTGTTTTCAAATATTGTTTCAGGTATCATATGTGTTGGCGGAGATGGTCTTGTGAATGAGGTTAGTTATTCACAATTTTCACTTGTATTATGTTCCTTTGTAATGTAGAAGCGTGAAGTTTTTAACTAGCCCAAGCAGAAAATTGTCAGGACTTGGCTGGTAAACATTTAACCATTTTAGTGTGATGCATTGTGGAATATAGAAACTCAATGATGGACAGCTATAGTTTTGAATGCTGTGACATCATTTTACACAGTACATATCCAGAATTTACCATTTTGAGGTTTGGTGTAATGGTTAACTGTTATTTTGACATGCTCTTTTTTCATCTTCTTCAAGTAGTCAAATAAGCCCTTCTGATACATTGGTTTCTGAACACATTAAAGAGCCATCACATCTTATTTGATTAATTGAGTTTTTTTTTTAAATTCTTGTCTCTTACGATATTTACATTGGGGGAATTGAGTTTTTCTAAAGTTTTTTTTTTTGGAATTCAAGTTCCATAGGTTACCATTGTGATCTGTTTAGACTGGTGTTCATTTTATATCCGTGGATAATTACTTTTATATTATTCTTCAATTATATCTCCCATTTCTTCCATGCGTCTTCAATGCCGGAAATGATACTTTTCTGAAACCATCAATTGTGTTTGACACTTTAGGAACAATTTACCTTTTTCTGAGAGTAGTAATATTGTGCGTATCATTCATTAAGATGTTTACTCTATATGATGCTACAGGTGCTCAATGGTCTTTTAAGTAGAAATGATCAGAAGGAGGCAATTTCAATTCCTATTGGCATAATTCCTGCTGGTTCAGATAATTCACTTGTTTGGACCATCTTAGGAGTAAGAGATCCTGTATCTGCTGCATTAGCTATTGTGAAGGTAATCGTTACTGCTTTATGTTCTGTAATTTTGATACATAATAAAATAACTTCATATACTGGGTTGGAATCAGGATGATTGCATCTTTTGATTAGTTAGCCATTTTCATCCTAGAAAGGGGATTGGATCATTAGTACTTATGTATTATGGCTTGTAACTTTTGGGTTAAATGGTGATGTAAACTGAAAATTGATTAGCACATACTAGATCAAGATCTAATGGCTGGTTTTGGTTCAAGCACTTTGACGATTTAAATAAAAAAAGTACTTTGATGATTCACTTGAAAAAGGTATTTACTGTTTTGATCTATGTACATCAGTGATGAGATTTAGACTGCTAAAAAAAAAAGTGATGAGATTTAGATATCCATTTTATCTTATACTTTTGACCGGAATATTGGAGTGTAGTAGTCAATATGATAATGGCATACCAATTGCTTGTCACCTTGAATATACCTAGTTGTCTAGTACGAAGTTGGTGGATCACAGAAATTAATGATGAAAATAAAGGAACATCGTATAATCTCAGATATGTCCTGCATGAACATCAGATTGTTCTGCATAAAAATTATGCATGCAGGGAGCTTAGTGCTTAGCAGCTGCTCGATATATTGTTTTTGTTCCCTGCCTCATGCATTTTAGTAATGGCACTAGAAAACCTTTAAAACTGCAACCAGGTTGTGACATTTATGATTGCTATCATTTTTAGATGAAATTTCCCAACATATTGGTTATTTTCTGAAATTTAATCCTTCTCGAAGAACTGCCATGAAGCCATACAGACTTTATTTGCTTCTTGACTATGTTCTGTCAAAGTTGCTGAACTCCCGATTTTATTCCTTCTAAAAAAATAAAATTCAGCATTTTTTTGTCAGATAATTGATAGGAAAATAGTAACCAAACAATGAGAAAATGAATTATTCCAGTGTCTTGTACTTGAAAGAGTATCTTAATTCACTATGAAAAAGATTATTAGGGTGATCCACACGATCATTTAAGTGTTAATGCATATTTAGTTGTATATAAGAAATGGTGATTTCAAATTGTTCTGGACAAGCAAAAATATGTTTGATTTTGAGTTAATAAGTATTGTTCTGGATCTGCTAAAAAAAAGGTATTGTTCTGGAAACCAATTCTTTCTTTTCTTTTCTTTTCCCTTTTCTGAGTTGCACCAATTGGTATTAAGATTTATGTCTGGTTTGTTTGTAAATCAGAAACTTCATATTGCGTGATTTGCTCGATGTTTCTTATCTGTTTTCTTTTGAATTCAGGGGGGGCTTACTGCGACAGATGTCTTCGCTGTTGAATGGATTCATGATGGGGCCATTCATTATGGGACAACTGTTTCATACTTTGGTTTTTTAAGTGATGGTAATCTTCTATTGCCACAAGACTGCACACAATATCCTTTAATGGTCCTTCTCAAAAAAAAAAAAAATCCTTTAATGGTGTCAACATAGTCTTTTTTCAATCAGCCTGACTTTCTTTCACTATAGTTCCTTAAAACACAATAATCAACGAGTTTCTATTATAGGCTGTAGTATGGAGTTATCAGTCGATGGATCATGATCCAACAATTGATGCAGATGGACTGCAAATAAGTCCATTTGTTCTGTATAAGTGGAAGAATGCATAAAATGTTGAATCCTTATCCAACAACAGAAAAACTTGGAATACAAAATTTTGCATAAAATGTTTCATTGGCAATTCTCCAAAATGAGATTGTTGCTCAAGTTCTAATTCAAAATTTTGCAGTAATTGTAGAAATGAACGGAATGGCGTCGTATGATCCATGTAGCCGACCCCACCTAGTGGGATAAGGCTTTGCTGTTGTTGTTGTAGAAATGAGTTTACTTCTGATCTTCTGCTCTGTTTGCAGTACTGGAACTTTCAGAAAAATATCAAAAGCGGTTTGGTCCACTACGCTACTTTGTGGCTGGTTTTCTCAAATTTGTTTGCTTGCCAAAATACAGCTATGACTTAGAATATCTTCCCATGTCCAAGGAGGCAGGTCAGAGAAAGGTTTTGGAAGAAAATAAAATTGATATGTCAGCCCTTTATACAGACATAATGCGGAGATCTAGAAAAGAAGGCCTTCAAAGAGCTTCGAGTTTGTCAAGTATTGATTCAATTATGACACCAAGTAGAGTGTCTGTTGGCGGTGACATGGACACTACAGGAAGCACAGTTGCCGGTAGTGAACCATCAGACTATGTCCGCGGGCTTGATCCAAAGATTAAGAGATTATCTTTAGGGAGAAACAATGTAGTGACTGAACCAGATGAAGTCATTCATCCACATCCTCATCTTTCTGCTAATCCAAATTGGCCAAGAACCAGATCAAAGTCTAGGACAGATAAAGCTTGGTCTGGCCTAACTGTTACTACTGATTCCAAGACATCATGGGGGGCTGCCTCAGTGTATGATAAAGAAGACATCTCTTCTACTGTATCAGATCCTGGACCTGTATGGGACTCTGAACCAAAATGGGATGCTGAGCCGAAGTGGGATTTGGAGCCTACCTGGGAAGCTGAGCATCATATTGAGTTATCAGGGCCCCCAGATGACATTCAACTCGAGCCACAGAAAGAACTTGTTCCAAGCCTAGAGGACAAATGGGTTGTTAAAAAGGGCCAGTTTGTTGGTATCCTGGTGTGCAATCATTCCTGCAGAACTGTCCAAAGCTTAAGTTCACAAGTTGTTGCACCAAAAGCTCAACATGATGACAACAGCTTGGATTTGCTAGTGGTCAATGGAAGTGGAAGAATGAAATTGCTTAGATTTTTTATCCTCTTGCAGTTCGGGCGGCATCTATCTCTGCCATATGTTGATTATGTAAAGGTACGGGAACATATTCTGTTTCTATATTCTGTATTATAAACTATTTTCTGCTTTTGCGTTCCATATTATAGACTCACTTTGGTGACTTATTATTTGAAATCTTTTAGCCATTACAAAAGACATGTTTTTCTTATTGTCATTTGTTGGAGATTTCCTTAACTGAAGACCTAGTCATCTTCATTGTATCATAATTGTGCAAACATATTTGGAATACTAGCAAACACTTCTAAAGTGCATATCCATCTTTGTTTCGGTATAAAAATACAGACGGACGGAAATAATATAGACAATTATCTACCGACCAATCTTCCAATTCCTATTCTGTTTTTATTATCTTTTTTCTCAATCTCACACAAACATGACATATTGCATCAGTACAAAAAGAGGTCAGTTTCTGTATGCTGCACGACTCTGTTGACATAATCTTTCTAGTTCGACTTTTTCATTGTTGTGCTATCATTCGACATTGCAGGTAAAATCCGTGAAAATTAAACCCGGAGCAAACACCCACAATGGGTGCGGCATTGATGGAGAGCTTCTTCGTATTAGAGGACACGTCTTATGTTCGTTGCTTCCTGATCAATGTAGACTGATCGGTCGCCCTGCCATAAATCGTGTATAGAAGGTAGAACATGTGAATCCCACTGTGTGCTATTGCAGGGTGTGTGCTGCTATGTATTCACTTCGAGCAACTGTTGGATGTTGTAGTGGAAAGATGGAGGGCGTTCTCACCTCAAAGGATATGACAAGGCCAGCATTTGATCATTCATGTCTCTGTATATTTTGAGTTACCTTTCGAGTGCCTGTGCGTGATCATTTTTTGCTTCCCGTACATTTTTTTTTTCTTCTCATATGTGCATTCTGATATATGGCGTTTACCTTGCAATATAAGAGGACCGCTGTACTGCTTCCAGGTTTGTGTTATACAGACAGGAACACCATTTTAGATATCTTTTTGAGTGCTGTACACATTTAAGCGACTTCTATCATAATAAAAATAGTTCTTTTTTTTTTTCACATTCATCGTCCTGGAGGTGCCTCTGGTTCTTGGATAACGAGATTATGTCTGAAAAAATAAATAGTTTATTTCTGAAAAAAAGAAAAATAACTGATTAATGGAAAAACAAAGTTTAATAGTTTTGTGTGGGATGTAAATTGTTTTACTTTGGTCTGCAGTTTACGACGAAAAGATGAATTAAAAAAATAAAATAGATTGCTCGCTAATGTAAAGTTGAAGGATATATTATTGCACTACTTAGTTGCTGTTTAGCATCTCAGCTATATTTATGAAACAAGATTATATAATATAAAAAAGATTATTAAATTGTTTGGGACTAGAGCCATGAATAAAGTAATTCTTATTAAAAGCAAAAAATTACTTATCTCTGAAATTTAATAGTAGAAAGGGATATTTTTTCTAGATCCAACTTTACCCCTAGGTGATTAGTGGAATGTAGCAGAAAAAGATCTTATTATTCTAGATTCCATTCTGCTATCAAACAGCATCATATATTATTTGGAGTTGACTGATATAGTATTGCACTACAGTTTTATTGTTAAAAAAATAATATAAATAAATTTATTCTTAAATAGTAATATAAATTAATATTTTTTGCTAAAGAATATGTGAAGCAGAGAGCAACGCATATTTGGAGAACTCTGTATTTAACTTATAGGATTTTTCACTTAATTATTCTGAATTGTAAGTTTTGTTTTGATCTACCTCTAAAATAATAATAATAATGTCTAGAAAAATGTGAGCACAATTCAACATAGATAAAAATAAAAAACATAATTAGTCAAATAAGACAACAGAAAGGTAATCATGATTTCATGGCCGAATAAAGTGAAAATCTTTGTAATTAAAAAAGGTTACAATATTTTACCTTTACAAAGTGGAAATGAAATCTTTTATTAATTATATCGACGATATAGGGAGATTAATTTTAGGAATTCTGAAAGTTTTATGTATGAAGCGGATATGCTTAATTTTAATCAATCTATTTATTAGGATATAATTTATCCCCCTTCACATTTATCCTGTAGAGATCAGAAGACAATTCTCTGTTCATACACGTAGTCGTTATTCCATGCGATGTCGACAAAATGAGCCAACACTTTCGCATGTTTTTAGATGCTTTTGAGTTGATTACAATACAGAATGTGATCAACATCAGCATCAGCATCAGCATCAAATAGATATGAACAAATGCATCACACCTCCTCCACTTGGGTTCTTTACCCCATGTGAAAAATCAACAGAGCTCAACATGACAGTGCATCAAATGAGCAATAGGGAAGAGGTGTGAGAAAGCAATTAACTTAAGATATTGACCAAGAACAGATAACATGCAGTAACAGATGCAGCTTTGCACCATGGGCGTGTCATCCTAGAAGCTGAAAACTAGAACATTTATACATAGAGTACTGCAAACAAGGTATACTGCACAATTATTATTTCCCTCCCGATCAAAGCAGTAGTAGCTTCCCTTTGTTCTAACGCAGAGAACTATCTCAAAAGCAGACCTTTTTCTAGGAGCAGCCTGGAGAGCCGCAGAGTGTCGCGACGAACCAGACACCAGTTGCAAGGTTCAGTGATTCATGTCCCCTCTGCTTCCTTTGCTCTTAATTTTAGATTTTACTCTTGATTTTGCAATGAGTGTCTGCACAGTGTTTATGAAGTTGCCTACCGCCATTAATATCAACAGAATTCCACAGACTATCACCTGCAAAAGAATAAAAGATGTTGCTATATCCAAATGAAATGATAAACCACTGAGATGGCACGAGCCTCAGAAAGGTTAAAAGAGTGTCAATTGCAAAATATATCGCTCATGCCTGCCATTCAGCAACAACACCGGTCAAAGTAAAGCGAAGCAGTAACACCCCAACATACGCTTCAAAACCCTGCAATCAAGTACCGAGTATGAGAATCAAGTACCGGCCAATAGACAGTTTGATGGAGACCAACTAAGCTAATATACTCCCAAGTTCTAAATAAAGTTGACACTTAAAAAGGAATTAGAATATTGCATTCATTTAAAATTGCGTTGCAAAAGAACCATACAAAAGTATATATAGGATTCTAAACACCCTATGCCAAATAATAAGGAAATCCGAATAAAAGGAAACTAATTAAAAGAAAATCTATTACAAAGAAAGCATCTAGTGAGCTCCTAATTGACCTATAGGTAGAAGGCTCATAATTAAAAATTAATAACTCATGAGCAAAAGTCCCATAATACTAATCTTGTTCTACATCACATTTACAAGTGAGGCTAACATCTTATCCATGAGGGCAACATCTAACTCAGCAATGATGTTTTTTAGAAATTATAAGAAAACTGTATGGAAACCCAAGCTGATTTTAGTTATTTTTAGTTTCAAAGAAGATCGCAGTGAGGATGCCTTGCCTGTAATGTGAACAAAATAGGATATAACAACCATAGTTGGCCCTCCACTCCAGCTGCTTCTCCCCATACAACATCCATTCTCCTAGCCTGCAGCAGGGATAACAAGGAAAGTTATAAGAAATACAACAACAACAACAAAGCCTTATCCCACTAGGTGGGGTCGGCTATATGGATCATACGACACAATTCCGCTCTATTAGTAACCAAACCTTTCGGTATATAAGAGAAGATTCCGCTCTATTATAAGAAATACAGTAGAAAAAAGATTAAGAGAGATGATCATAAAAGGGTAGTGCGTCAAGATGTACTAAATTTTAAGAAAAGAAATGCATGTGTGATCATAAGGGTTTACACAGTACAAAAAATATTGCAGTAAGAAATGCATGGCAAAAATTACCTTCCCCAACGCAATACGTGTATAAAGTCGTTGTCGTTGATATCTATTCTGTAGAAGCATTGCAACACCTTGCATGATAGCCCATGCCAAGAACAGTTGAACCCCTCTCTGAGAAGACCATTCACAGATTAGATTAAACATAAGATTATGAGACGGTCCATTAATTTGGAGGAAAAAACATGTACCTGCTTGTAGTCGCAATCAGGTTGTCCCTTTATCTCCCATGTTAGACTTACAAGGGCCATCAACATTGCACAATAGTGGTGGCATATCCACCTATAGGAAAAATGGATAAATGGCATGAGCAATTATTATCATTTCAAGAACACAACCA
Source organism: Pontederia crassipes (assembly GCA_030549335.1). Taxonomy (NCBI): domain Eukaryota; kingdom Viridiplantae; phylum Streptophyta; class Magnoliopsida; order Commelinales; family Pontederiaceae; genus Pontederia; species Pontederia crassipes. The sequence continues at coordinate 61,828,325 of CM060196.1, read as the reverse complement.
ATAGAACATATAACAATAATTACAAACAGGTCTTATTGAACAATATAAGGGTAATTGGCAGTTTCGCCAACAGCAGCTGACACCAGGAATGTAGGAGGAACCCTTGGGAATGTAATTTAAAAACCATTAGTAACTTTGAAACCTAGATGGAGTTACTATCAGTAACTACATTACAAATTGACATGCAGTAAGAACGATAACAAATACAAACACTCAGTATTCCATAGAACTGGGAGACAATATTTTAGGGAAAGAACGACAAAATAATTTAAATGGTCAAACAAATTTATTCATCACCCTGTTTAACCCCACAACAGAATTCTTCAGAATTTGTTTAAAAAAACAGAATTCTTCAGAATTCCAAATCCTCAAGTATGCCACTATCAAGTACCCTTACACAATCTTCTTAAAAAAAGAACCCTTAAAGAAATCACACAAGAAAAAGTACTCTTTCACAATTAACTCTAGTTACAAAAGGATCAAGTTGTTAATGGTGAAAAGTGAATGCTTTGTATTCAAACAAAACGTGGCATGTATTTTCTATGCACTAGGCCCACGGGCCTCCCTTGTGACTGGAAAAAGAGTAGTATGAATCCCAACTCAGTCATTAATAATGAACTAACAAATTTTGTCCAACAAGAAAAAAAACTTTGTAACATGCATGTTTTATGAAACTGACTCGATTCTCTGCAAAAATGATGACATCATTTGCAACACATTTTAATATAAGAAATTAACCTGACAAGTAAAGATGAATCAAGGTTCAGTTCGAGACAAGATAAAAAATAACAGCCAACATATGTTTCTGTTACCATGGTCGAATTCCACTCCCATTCACTCTTAGTATATTCTCTCGCAAAGCCAAACTAGTATAGAGAAAAAGTAGCCAAGCCTGAAATTTGAAATGTCAAGTGTTAAGTTTAAGCTGATATACGTGCCAGCAAATGGAATGCAAAATGTAAATAAATATACTTGATAGAGTTGAACTGGCCAAGTTGGAAAGCATCCATTCCAAATCCAGGACCGTAGAAAAAGTAAAGTGGATGGAAACACAAGGAACAAGATGGCTGTTCTGTCCTGCTCACGACCAATTTAATAAACAGTCAGATATTCCCTTGTTCTAATAGACACTTCCACTGCCACAGATACTGACATTGTAGAATAAAAGATACTTTCTTTTATACGGAGATATAAAGCAAATATCAAATGTAAATTGGTATTTGCAAAACAAGTCAATTAGTGAGCATCACATAGATTGCATTACACTGAGAAGAAATCTTAAACGTAGGAGGGCTTTCTTCCTGTGTTCTGTTATAAGTATAAAATACAACTATCCGTGAAAAAAAACTCAATGAGATTTCATGCAACTTATTGAACTGAAGTTAAAAAGGTTAGATCCTGGACTACTCTTACGATTTGTTCACTCAGAAATAATTATCTTATTTTCTTAACTTACCTTTTGATAGATGGAATTCACAGCATTGACACTCTAACAAGCCAGGATTTTGGATGCTATTTATGTGTTAGACAAATCGTAGCAATTAAGAATCTTACTTTGTAATTGTTATATTCTTCCTTCACCTTCAGCTGAACCTCTTTCTTGTTCTCCCGGACATTAACGGGACCCAGAAACATCCTCAAAAACCTACCTGATGTTCAACATCAAAGAAACAGAACATTGCAATTAATACCATATACCCGAAATTGAACAAGGGCATCAATCGAAATATGGATAATTGAAAGCACCTTGAGCTTTGCTAGGAAGAAGCAAGGCCACATCGCCTTCACTGAGTAAGTATCTAGCTCTGTACAGTTCATCTTCCACCTGTTAAAAAAACATCAGATTATAAGTTTTTTTTTTCTTCCAGTGTGCGTGTCAACCAGTGGTCAATCACGTAGTTGGAAGACGAGGATTTCTCAGCACCAAGCTGACAAATAATACATCGTAATCAAATGAAAGACAGAACAAATCCTTCAATATGAAACAAAAGCCAGGAAAATAGGATTACATTGAAGTATTAAAATCAAAATTTGGTCACGTAAATAAGACGAAGAAGCATCGGAGCAGTAACTCAGAGTACCAAGATAGGATTTTGATCTCGTAAATCAAATCGAGGAATGATGAAAGCCTCGCAGATGATATCAGGGCCCAAACCCGATCGAGCAGACAGAATTAACGAACACTGAAAGGCCGCAGGAGGCAACAGAAGAGTAGAACTTGATCACCTTCTCGGTGGAACTTGGATCGAGGGCTCCGTTCTTGGCGGCAGAATCGAGGGTCGAGCGGAGTTTCCGGAGGTCGGAATCGAGTGCGAGCGCGCGCCGGCGGAGGAACTCCTCCTCGGCGGAGGCCTTGGAGGCGAGGGCCGAAGCTGCGTCCTGGAGCTCGCGCGCGACGTCCGCGAGTCGGGCGGCCTCGTCGGCCAAGCTCCGGCCGTCGCCTCCCTGCGATGCCTCGCCCTCCCGGCCGTTCTCTCCCGGCGGATTCACCATCGATCACCAACAGCCGCGGGAAAGAGAAACAAAGAATCCCAAAACTGTCTCCTTTTATATTGTTTATTTTCTGTAATCCACCTCTTCGCTATCGCTTCGCTCTCCTCCTCACATCTCCTATGAACTACTGAAAAATAAATCGGGTAAAAACTTCTTTTAATCGAACTAAAAAAAGAACTTGTAATTGAATTCACTGACAAGAAAACACGCTTGTAATCGAAACAGTTTTGGCAGGAGGCGTACACGATCTGCACTGTTCAGTCGCTTTTCTGAATAAAAATGTCGCCTTTTTTTTTTCTTGTGATGCGCATCTTACGAAAGCTTCTTATTTTTCGACGACACACGTGGCGGCCGCATTGTATCCATCGCATATTTATAGGGCATCTGAACGGTAATCGCTGTCAGTTAACAAGTGGATCTAATATAATGAACTTGACGAAGTTAATTAAATTATTTATTGGAGCGTGTGGTTGAAGAATACTTTTTAGAAGAATAAAATAGTAGAATATTATATTTTTTAAAAATTATAAATGTTATTATTTTAGTTTGTGTTTAAATGGAAGAGACAAAGTTTTAAAATACAAAATTTTAAGTAAAATATTTTATTATAAATAGTTTATGTTTAATAGTATAATAATGATAAAAAATTAATATATTAATAAAAGATTTAAAAATAACAATAAAAGGAAAAAATATTCATAAAAATAATACTTATGATCATTTAAAAATATTCTTCTGATTTTGAATAGAATTTATGATCATTTTTATACTTATCATATTCATAATAATTAACTTGTAATATTTTATTCTGAGTAATAATATTGTTTTTTAAAAAAATATTGTCTTAATATAAAAAGATTTATTATTTCAAAATAAAATCTTATTTGAATTGTAAGTAAAATTAAAGATGTGATATATTAAAATAAAAATAATATATGATGTTTTATAATTATTTTTAAAAAAATATAATAGAAATAAAATAAATAATTAGTTTTATAAAGTATGGGAGAACTACAAGGATCACCGAGTGGATGAGCTCAAGTTACATTTATTTTCTTCTCCTTACACGACACTTATTAAGCTAATAATAACGTGTCATATGCGATCCACAAACATAATCTATGACCCAATCAATCTCTTTAAAATGATGTCGATCAAATAAAAGAAGAGGAACAAGCGACAACATGATTATTTTTATGCTATGTAACGACACCAAAAAGTTAAACAAATAAGGCTGCACACAAGCCGGGACTACATCTATATATATAAATAAATATCTATATATATATATATTCAATTTAAAATATATTTATGTCATGTTCGAATCTAATTGTAAAACAATTGACTTATTCAGGGTCGAGATCAAATTTCAATTCGAAAAATCCGAATTCAATTGGACTATTTAATATTACTATACTATATAAATATTATAACTTTTTAAAATATATTAAATATAAAATGATTTATAGTTAATAAATAATAAAATGAATACTTTAAATTAATTCCAATTTATATTTATATTTATTATTTTACTTTAATTATTTATTTATTAAATTAGGACAATCCGGTTGTTCCAATTTAGTTTCCTATCAATTCAGAATGAGATTCCGAAATTGAGTTCAAAATTTTAAAACCCGATCAAAATCAAATTGAGAACAGAACTAGGGTGACTTCAACCCCAATCCAATTTTACTCACTTATATAAACAAATAATACCAAAGGTTAATCCAAGTGATAAATAATTTATTTATACATAATTAAGACCTGAAATTCAAATTATGCATGTGAAATGTAATTTTAATGAGCAGTGTGGATGGAGTCAAATATAATTTTCTTAGGCTACATTTAAAAATAGAATTTTGATTCTTCTCGAGTACTATATGATAGTGGAATTAATATATTAGTTATGGGTGTGTTAGGATGGGTAGCTAGATACTTGATGTGTTGTATTAATTTTAGTGGGTGTTTGAATAAAAAAAAGAGATATTATAAATATAAATAAAATTTTGTTAAAAAATCATAAAAGTATAAATAAAAAAGTTATTGAAAATTTTGCTTTAAAATATATTATTTAAATATAAAACATTTTATAATGAATTATATTTAATGGAAATATTAAAATATTTTAGTAAAATAACAAGTAATAAATATTATTATATTATTCCCTTGTAATAAATATTTTATGTTTAATGGATAAATTATTTTATATAAGAAAGATAAATGAGAGAAAATAGGAAAAGAAAAAAAAGGATTGAAAAGAAAATAAAAGAAATTGAAGAAAAACAGCCTTATTCCATAAAAAAGGTGAAATATCACGTAGCACTTATTAAAACAATGCATCATAGTTCGAGTATGTTTAAACAATGCCTCATATGCCACTAGCACTTGAAATCTTTAAATTTATTTATTTTTTAAAAATTGATCTTAGTCGCTCTTAAAATTAATATTCTCGATGTCATAAAACCTAAGATCAACTAAAAAACGATAAACTCTTGTCCAAATAGTTTCTTAGCATACAAATTCACCAAGAACAAATATGAGTTTCCAAATAATTTTGGCTTCTTTCTCGGCTTCCAAAAAATCTCACATTTGTCTACTAATCATTTTCATTCATCAACCTAGCAAAACAATAATGAACAAATAAAATAAGATCAATTTTTTGTTACAATAAAATAAAAAAAAAACATAAATAAATAACATTGCATCGTGAAGAGACCAGGGGTGTGAAAATTTATGCTTGCATCTTTCTGCGTCTTTTACTCGTGTTTTCAACCAAGAAGGTCAACAGACACGAAAGTTTCGACGCTTTCTTACACCTTGATGCATGGTGAGATAATTGGGATGAAAAAATAGAATCGGACGAAAATTTTTCGGGGGTACGAAAATTCGTGGGCGCGCCTTTTACGAGTTTTCAACAAAAAAGTCAAAAGATGTGAACTTTTTTTATGCTTTCATGCATGTTGATGAATGAGACGAAAAAATGGACTTGGGTGAAAATTTTTTGCGGGTGCGAAAATTCGTGCGCACCTTTTCGCGACTTTACGCTTATTTTCAACCAAGAAAGTCAAAAGACTCGAAATTTTCGATACTTTCGTGCATGAGATGATTGGGACGAAAAAAATGACTGAACGAAAATTTTTCTCGGGTGCCAAAACAAACAAAAAATCAATAGCGATTTAATTTGTACAATAAGAAGAGACGACCATATATGAAGAGGTCTACCAAAATTTAAAGATAACTAATTATTCTTGCGAAGAAGTCTTATTTGTTTAATATGATAGAGGTCTACCAAATTTGTACAGTAAGATAGAGTCGACTAGATTTAATTTGTACAATAAGATAGAGGCGACCACATATGTAAATAATTAGATATCAATTGTATATAATTATTTTAGAAAACCAGTGTAAAAGAAAAAAAAGGGTGGAAAGGATGTTACGAAAAGTTGGAGAGAGGGATCGCACGAACACGGAAGAACATAGAGATTTACGAGGTTCATCCTAAATCGGGTTACGTTCTCAGGAAGCAATGACTCTCTTTGTTATGGAATAATGATGATTACAAGGATGAGTCTCTGTCTAGACCCCTAGGAAGTTTATATAGGCACTCCCTTTGACAGATGATAGGAATTACATACGGACTGAAATTCTAAATAAATCTCCTGAAAATAAGACACCTATCTCGTGATAAGAAAATTACGTTGAAACGCTGATTATGTAAGAGAGACCAATTAGATTCAGATTTAAGACATTATTAATAAAAAAGATTCAAACTTCTCATTGGATTGCATTAATTCTGCTGACCAATAAGAAATAACAAATATGTGAACAAATGAAGAACTAAATGTACAGTACACAATTCCAATGTCTGTAGCGGAGAACAAATGGAGAACTCATGTAGCTCCGTCCTTGATGCAGATATCATGTCATGGAACTCTTTTGGGGAGACTTAGCAATAAAAAAGGAATATATTAGTAATATTTAACTGAAAATTTTGGACGGAATTCGAAAAGACAAAAGAATATATTAGTGATATTTAAAGAGTAAAGTAAAATTGAAGAGTAAAATAGTTAATTTGGAGTGGCAATTAAGTTTTGATGGAGTGACATTATGAGCACTCAAGAATTTATTATTTTGCTTGAATTTTAAATTAATGATATTAGTAATTTTCTATGTCAGGTGAATCAGGATGAGAAAAAAGACAAATAATAATTTGGGATAGATTCAAAGATGTGCATGCCACCGAATTTGGCGGATGGTGTAGCAGCAGAGCAGATCCTTTTTTTAAATGCGAATGCCACAACAGCGTGGCACAGGCACCCAATCCAAGATGAAATAATTTATTTTTCAAATCAATCTTCTTTCTTTCTTTCTTATTTTCTGTTTTTTACATTCCTCTCATAAAATAATTTATTTATCAAATATAAAATAATATTTTTTTAACAAAAAAATTTTAATAAAAAATAAATTCATACTACTATTTTTATCAATTAATAAAATTATATTTTATATTTATAATATCTATATTTTATTCAAATTATCATTAAAATTAATCTATCATAATAAAATTTTCATATTACATTTTTTTTTGTTCATCATCGTTACGTTTCACTATTATTTTACTATATACCTATATGAAACTTTTTTCCCATAAACCATCCATTTGAAAACAAATAGCAAAGCCTTATAGGTTTTGATAAATTCAAGTGTAATTGAATGGCATAAGTTTTAATATTTTTTTTTTGTAAATGACATTGTAACACCCCCGAAATTGCACCTCCTGCCACGTAGACGGTCAGCTTGACCCCGAAAGCGTTACACTGCCTATTGCTCTACTGACCTTGAACATTCAATAAAATAACTTACGTGGCACTAATAAAATAATAATAAATATATTAGAAAACTTTAATTGCGGAAGAGTAGTCGAAATGCCATGATGAATAACAAAAATATGAAAATTCATAATGTCTCACATTATAAAAAGATGAGCGAAAGTCTATGATGTTTCATGTCATATAAAAGTATGCGGAAATATAATAGAACTGGTCTGAAGTTTTAAGTGCGGAAGAAAACATGATATGACTTAAACAGAATGTAATAGAAAGCTCGGAGTAGATAGATCAGTCATGTGCAGCATTCTCCAAGCTCTGCGCCCTCCAACATCTTCTCAGTTGGCATTCTCACATGCAAAATTCTAATGCAGATGAATAGAATACTCATGAGCAAAGATATCCAGTACACTAGCAATAAACGATGAAATAAGGATCAATGGAAATAATGTATAAGTCTTAAGTCTTTATTCATATCAGTACATTGTTCTTTACTATGACAATACTCAATCATTACTTTACTTTGTCTTTGCTTTACAATGTCTCTACTATATTGAGCTATACTTTACTTTACATTATCTCTGCTTTGTTTTTTAATACTTTGCTTTGCATTGCTTTACTGTGAGTTGCACTACGTCTTTTACATTAATAGAATATCCTTATAGTTGATTGTCCTATGCGAGCTCGACTTTATTAGGTTGGGAAGTCAGAGGTATCTCTCTGATTCTTTGATGCCAGTAAGCCCATGAGAAAAAGGGTGGGTGTTACTACCTCACCCAGTTCGGAAGATATGGGAAAAAATTCATACAATCCAGGAACAGTGGTCCGTTACAAAACATGTAGGTTCGTTGTATCATCAGCTAACTACCTATCTCTTTGGCATAATACTTTAATTTTTAAGGGAAGGGGTATGTCCTTTAGCATCCCCTTTCATTCGAGATACAAGTGGGAGAGGACCTGAAATTTCAGGAATAGTGATCATTTAAGACAGTAGCGTCGTTGTCCCCTCAGCTAACTACCTATTCCTTCTCTATTTTAATCTCTGATCTTTGTTTTAACTTTGGGGGCGGCACATAGAAATTCCATGTCTTTGTCCTTATTTTGTTTATCCTTAATCATTATGAATCTATGATTTAGGATCCAACGGAACATTGATCTTTGTACAGGAGGACTCAACCAGTGTAGGCAAACTGATCAGAGTTTTCGTTAGGTGTAGGGTAGATCTATCCAATTGGATCGATGGAGTCTCTGTTAGAATCGGTCGACCGTTCCTGGTGGACCGATCGACCGTTTAGTTGGCACCGATCGACCGGTCCTCTGGGATCGGTCGAACGTGTTCTTTACTTCGAGTTCTATGGACCGGTCGACCGATATGGGTGTTGGTCGACCGTTTATTTAGCCATGAGGATGCACGCTGCGCATCGAATCGGTCGATCGATCATAAGGTTTCATCTATATGTCCACGCATAGATCGGTCGACCGCCGTGGTGGGGCCGGTCGACCGATACCGAAAAGTTCGCACAGGTTCTTTGCGTAGACTGATCGATCGTTCTCTGGAATCGGTCGATCGGTCGCTGCGATAAAATAGGGCCGCCGAATTTCTCTATTGATTCCGGAGGCCTTTCGATCGTAAATTGACGCCGACATGAATAGAGAACATGTAGAAAATGACTTCAAGATCATATCGAACCTATCATACGCATTCAACAATCACTATTTCATCGTCTAGGGATTTAAACGCTTCGGGTACCTTATTTTCCGTTCGATTGAGTTCGCCGGTAGTTTCCTCGTCGTCCGACGGTCGTCGAACGTTCTCTGTCGCCTGGGAGAATTCGCACGCCTACTACGTACGTCGAGGGAAGTTCGTCGTTCATCGCTGCTCTGCTGCTCGTGCACGCGTGGATCGCCGGTCGCCGGACGAATGGAAGAAGAAGGACGAGAGAGAGGAGAGGGTCGGGGGTTCCAAGAGGGCGCAACTGCGACGCCTCCCCTGCTGACGGATCGTTTCATATTATTATTATTATTATTTATATATGCACGAAGCGTCACAGACATGGTATCAAATTCTTCATATAAGAATTACATCATAGTAGCACATTCACAATTTTAACATTTAATCCATGGCCAAGATAAGTGTTCCATTTCGTGTGTGATTCACACAAATATTTAACTTTTTTTTCTCATAAGCGATAGATAAGTTGTAATAGATCTTTCCCATGCTTTCTAAAACATATTATTTTTTAAGAAATAGAAATATTATCTATTAAAAATCACATAAATTTGTGATACAACAAAAGATAGTACCCGAGGGGAAATTTTCTCAAAAAGCGTCGTTCACAATCAAATGACCAAAGTTTGTCAAAAAAATATCGGTTGATTGGTTAGCCTCTTATAAACACGTTTTAGCTTCCCATCATTAAATTTAGCCAAAAAGTTTTCAATATCCAAAATCATATTCTGAATGCGCCATGGCCGCCTGCTATACTTAAAGATAAGTTGCACTAACACCTCTCTGTCTAGGTTTCAATGTGCGCCCTTCTATATGATGTATACCCCAGCTGCCATGCCTTATACCAACTAGCAACCCCCAAGTCTCAAGCTTCAATATCGAGTATAGTAAAAAGAACTATTAGTGCTTTTTTCGGAGGGGAGGAATGGGTTTCGGTGGCGACGACGATGACACTCGAGCGGGAGGAGGAGGTTGCATAGGGATGGATTCAATGGCAGTGGCAATGCTCGGAGGAGAGAAGGTTGTAAAGCATAATCTGGTGATTTATTAGGCCGCTCTTTCATGTTACACGTAATAAAAGAGTATTATACCTCCATTAATCTTTTTAAAAAATCAACCTGGAAGCTATTAGGATTCGATGATCTTGGACTGCACGGGTCGACTCTTGATTAAAAACTTATTCATGTTCCCATCCTTAATTATGAACTATCCTAAATTTTCCTTTTCAAAATGTTTTCATCTTTTTTTTTTTTTTTCCTTTTACAAATCAAGATGCGATGCATTCTTAGACTTGGAGCGTCTCTTGTGCACCCCATGTAGCGACACAAGGTTGTATAAATGATTGACTTATGGGTAAAGATTTTTACAAAAATGGGACAGCTTATGATAAATCACTAAATTGCGAAAAAATAGAGGTTAGACAATCAAATGATGCTGCACCAAGTGACTCCTGCGTTGAGGTCCTCTCCCACACTCGCACTTTTCAACTACTCCCTCACTGCTTTCCTACACCGGAACGTATTCCCAAGGACAGTGCGAGTTTTGGGATTCCGAATAGCACACTATTCCTAATGGCGACGAGAACGAAGTAGCATCAGTGTACTCGTTACAGACCTGAATAACTAAATTTATTTTAAAAACAAGCGTATAATAATTGCCTACGTACGTCCTATATATATATATACATATATATGAGATGGTACTAATACTGTTGCATGGCATGGTGGTGCTCTATTAGCCTGCTGGACTGGCGAAGAGTTGACGCTTACGTGTTGTTTGGTTTCTGATGGGGCCGTTGATGGACGGATGGAAAGAATGCACACCTGTTTCCCAGATGCTATCTACTTAACTCGCTGTAGTATCTTGTCCTTCTCTCTCTCTCTCATCCGCACAAAGCCTCATACTGAATCCTGTGCTTGCAGAGGCAGATGGATGTGATGGTTTTCATGGAGCTGCAAAGGCCTGAGCATGTGTGTTTCTGCAGCCTTTATTGGATGCATTTGAGTGACGATTTAACCAAAATGACGGTTGCGTCTGAGTGATCAAGATGATTTATGTTTGTCTAAACTTTAGCGAGCATATGATATAGCTAGGTCTACTGTTCGTGGCATTGCAGAAGGGAACATGCTTGCTTTTGAATGGATGCCTAGTCCAGGGGGGTTGGTCACTGTGTTCTGTCTGGCTATCTGCTTCTCCGTTGCCCAACGGCTGTTGATTCTGATGACCCAATTTGAATTGAATGTCTGCTGCTTTTGTTTCTTATTCTTGAGTTCATGGTTCCAAGCTTCAAGCAAAGTTTCTAAATTAGCTTTCTCTCTTCGGTACTGATTTTAATTTCCACATGCATGATACATTTTAATAGGAAAAGGTAAGTTTCACCTTTCCCTTAACTCAATAAGCAAACTGGAGAATATGTAGTACCTTCTGTGCCTTTTATACATAAATTTTAAATGCAGATTGACTGAAATTTGACTTATGGCTTCCATTTGAATAATCAGCAGAAAGGGAGCTCGTAGTTTTTTTTTTATATGACTTTTGATTACGAATTCAAATAGGAGTCGGAGTTTTTCGAGTACAATAGATAGAGGATCTCCGACGGAGGTGAATCCTCTTAAAAAACACCGTGATCTACGCGACGTGTCCAAAAAGTTAAAAAAAAAAACCTGCACTTGATTCATAATAGATGGAGCTCGCAGTCTTTTACCAAAAGATTCTTCTTTCTTTCTTCGAACACTAATGATAAGGTTTCCAGAAAGTAAACATGAAGGATTTTTTAAGACTCCCCTTTTGTTTAATTCTTATTGTAGATAAATATCTTCCTTCATTTTCCTTCAAAAGATGCCCATAATTTAAACACGAATTTATGGCATTTTTTTTTGCAAATAGTCCCAACTCACAAGGTAAGTCTTACATGTGTAGAAAAAGATCTAATATGTACATGTTATTTCTATAGAAAAAGATAAATTTAACCAACGGTTTACCTAACAATTTAACCAATATTTTACCAAAAGGTCAATTTTACATGCTGCCCTATTACCTTTGTCAATAAAAAAGGAGTAAAAGAAACAAGTACACTCCAATTGTATTTATTAGTTTTCTAAGCTTCCATGGACATTTGCTCTAGCGATTGACATTTTGCATCAAGATTTGTACACTTGGTCAGACCACATTTGCACTCCTTTTAGCACCGCCTCAAGGCTTCAAGGAAAGGATGAAATTCGCATTTTTGTCTTGATGGCATTTTAATTAACAAAAGATCCATCTAATCTTAGGGATGATTGCTTAAGGAACATATATTGTATGCATATTTCTTTTAGTTTGTATTATTTTTTTTTCTCTTTACTCGACGCGGTTGTGAACTTTTCTTTAATCGTTTCTGAATTAGAACATTTTTTCTTGTCTAATTCTGAACTATGAACTTATTGTTTGATATTCTAAATTTTATCGTAATTTTCACTTTAGTCTTTTAATATGATTTTGTTAACTTCTTCGTTATTTATTATTTTTTATATTTATAAAAATATTAAAATACCGTTTCTCGAATCGTTCTCTATTTTCATATTTAAAATAAAATAAAATATTTTGACAAGTCAATAATGTCAAAATTCCATTTTTAAAAATAATGATAGTTTTTATAATGTTTTATTCTTTTAAGACATTGAAATAAATAACAATTCATGAAAAGATAGTTTAGCCTTTACATAAACTAGTATATACATCGCGCTAGAACGATACAAAAATGAATTTTGTATTGTAAAATATAAAATAACTAAATTTTGAATTTTTACTTTAAAAGCTGTTAAAAAAATAAATGAACATTATTATATATATATATATATATATAGTTTTAACTTTTAATTATCTTTCTATAATAACTTAGCCCCCTTGATTGAAAAAAAATACATAGAGTAATATGTCATTAATTTTTATTCAACAAAGGAACAGAAAATTAGTTAACTTTGTTAAAAGACCCACCCTATATAGTCAAACAACTCTACCACAGGAGTATAATTACTTGTTCTTTTCAAATGAGTTCAATAAATGATAGTTTTTTTTTCATTTATGTATTAAATGATTAATTATTTTCAAACAAACATAAAATATGAATAAGCTATTTATATGCAAGATTATCAAGATCTCGATCTCGATTCTATTATCCCTTAATGATTTTGATCTTATTTTCAAGATCTTATATGTAAGATCTTAATATAATATTAATTTTGATCACATAATCTTATGCAATTCTATACAATCTCATGTAATTATTATAATCATTTAAATATTATTAAAATATATATTAATGATAATAAGAATTAATTTAGATGATGTTTAATATATTTTATTTATTTTTAACATGTTTTAATGTAATTTGGTTCAAGATTCAATAAAAAATGATTGAGTGTGGTGTAATTTAATATTTAAGTGTGATAAATTTATCAAAAAATATTTATTATTTTAATAATATATTTTTTTTATTAATAGATAGAATTTTATGATCTTCAATCCCATCGCATGATCACCCTCCGATCTTTATAAGATTCCGATTTTGACAACCTTATTTATATGTGTATGCTGACAAATTTCCATAATAATTCATATTTTTAATATAATTCCTCAACCAAATAACATCTTAGGCCAATCTTCATTAAATGTATATTGGATAGCATGATATCTGTAAAAGAAATGATTTTTTTATAATACAAAATGACAACATATAACATTTATTTTTGAAAATTGATGTTAATTGTTAACGATATCTTGTGAAATTATATATTCATTGTAATGATATATTTTAATTATCTCTCACAGTTTGTGATAAAATTATTTTTAACTGTCAAGTTTTTAATGTCGTGTCATCATCAACTCACATGATAAAAACTAATAATATTTCTTAAATGTATATTTTATAATATATAAGATATAAAATAAAATCAAAATCTTAAAACATAAAATGACGATAGATTTATTAAACAAATTTTAAATATATAGAATTTTCATAAATCTATATAATTCTAATTATTTAACAATATATAGTAGGCATATCCCATAACTAATGATTTAATAATTGATTTTCAATCAGCATGTATTTAATATTCTTTTAGTTATAACATCGTAATGATCATGCGGGCGTCTCACATATTTGTCAAATATTATAATGTCCTTCAATAATATTTTATTGTTAATGTTGTATGTATTTAATTGTTGTTTGCTCTTTTTAAAGGGATTTAGAAAATTGATAGAATGATTTGAAATAAATAGAGCAAAGAAAAAAAAAATGAACGCCACGTGAGTTGATGGTTGGCATCACTTATTGGACAATGGCGACATAAAAAGAAAAGAAATAAAAATTGTGAATAATATAAAGGTAAACAATTTTATACATATTTTTTCTATAATGAAATTCTACATGCCACTAAATGTAATATTTTATAACTAATATATTTCAATGTTCAAATAGACAATTATATAAATTTTCTAATTATTTTTACCTTTCTCTGCATAGAATTATAAGTTAGAAATTATACTAAAGATGATATATATCACAATTATAACTATTTTTTAGATTAATATTTCTTATGGATAAGATAATCTATTTATCTCCTTTTGGATAAGGAGACGTGACGTCTTTTTTAATATTCTTTTTTATATATTATATAAGCTAAAATTACTAAAAAATATTGTATTGGTAACCTATAATTTGGTCTTCTATTTCTTCATTATGCTTACTTACAAAATCGGCTACAAATTAATGTGATTATAAGTACATTTAAACTAATTTTAAAATATACATAATTATATATAATATGTATTACATTTTCCATGCATCTTATACTACATATATTTGATTCTGAATATTTTAATATCGGGCAAATATGCATCCATTATATGACTCATGCATGCATTTTTTTTTATTTTCTAACTTATTATGCATTACGGACAAAAAAAATAATCAAATTATAGCTAAGTTATGAAAGAACATTTTGAGGTATAAAAAATCTAAGAAAAGACAATGATAACGAAAACGCTTAAGAAAAATGTCACGAAGAATAATTAACCAAAGATCTAAATAGTAAGAAAATAAAAATTACACAAATATCATAAAACTTGTTGCTATGCTATGCTATAATATTTTATATATACACACAGTAACAAATACAACAAACAAATGAATATCAAATGAAATACGTTAAGTAGACTTAAAATAATAAACCATGAGAGATAAAAATATATTTTATTAATATTATTAAAAAATATTATTATTTGAATGGGATTAAATTTTAAGAAACAAAAATCATGTTATATATATATATATATATATATATATATATATATCAAATGACTCTTATAGAATCTTATCAGTATTTATTTATCTAATTAGTTTAAATTACATATTGTTACGAAAGTTTAACTAAAGGAAAAGATATCGGAATTGAATGCATAATAACCACCATTATAACTGAATTAATTTTAATATGCATATTAGTTAATCTATTCATCCATCAATTATAACCAATGATAATTTGTTCAATAAAAAAGAAATTAATCAGAGAAAGAGTATGAGAATATCATAACTAATATATTAAAATACAAGAAATTAGTGGGAGCAACAAAATTTATAGGAAGCAAAAATCCACACATTTTTTTTAAAAAAATCCATACAAATTCATCTCATTAGTTTCCGGTTGACGTATTTTTCTCTTCCTATAATTTGCTTGTTGCTATATGTTACACATTTAGATAAATGTAATATTTATTAGGGAGTGGACCGAAAAGGATGACAAAATAAGGATAAATAACATAGACATATTAATCTGCTATTGATTAATTGTATGGAAAAGGGCAAAAAAATAAAATAAAATAAAATAAACCACAACTATATATATCAAAATAAGCCACCTTTAGCAACATCAATAATAAAAGAAGAACTATCAAAAGACATAATCTCATGAAAATAAAAGACAACACACGGAGGACATTTCATTTTTTTCTTGATATTTATAATGTGAGAAATTGAACGGTTATTAAGTTTAGATTATTAACTAATCATCAATTCAAATTTTATGATAAAATTTTTAATTAATTATATATTTTTAGAGGACAACGGTTAGTAATTAACCACTAAATTGGTAACTAATAATCAATTAAAATTTTATGATAAAGTAATTATAAAATTACAAAATTTAATCATTAAGTATCATTTTTTATTAGACGGTTATAGATAATTGTATCCACTAAACTAATAAAATTATATAGTTATTATATCTTGTAACTCAGTAACTAACTCTAATAATTAATCATTTAAGAAAAACTAACTACAAATTAATATTGTACGGACATGTTGATAAATATTTGAATTAAAAATATGACATGTTAATTACAGGACATGTGGTGCTCTATAAATGTGCTAAATGTCATATTTAGATAACAAAAATGTTACGAAATCATGTGCGAAAATAGGAAAGAATAAAGTCAAAATCGTGATAAAATTTAAAAACATACGAGTTTATAATTCAAGAATAGACATGAAAATTTATTATAATTCAAGAAAGTTTAATGAAATAACACTAAAATCAAAGTGTTCGTCATTTCTAATTTTTCAAATTTCCCTAAGATAGAAGGAAAATAAAGGAAAAAAAAATGTTTAATTTGGATCTCTTGTCCAAAGATCCAGTCACCCATATGTATCAGGTGTCGTAAAATTCAAACAAATAATTTAGTTTTCCGTTGAAAAATAAATAGGCCAGATTTGGATGTATACGGCAAAGCGAGCAAGAAGAATCAATTGAGCTATCAATTAACAGCCCTTGTTTTAACTTTCACAAAAAATAAAATATGAATTACCTTGTGCTCTTCTTTGCTTCTTCTAGATCACCTCTTTCATCATACATTTCAGGACAGACTTGATGTATCCATATTACTCAAATATAATAGGTCAAAATAACATTTTAGGCATTGGAAATGGAATATATATATTAAATAAAAATTTGAAAATTGACTATAGTAAAGTTAACTTTCCACTTAACAAGATATTTTAAAAAATAATTAATTTGTCCACGTTATATCATATCATATTTATATTTAAAAAAACATTTAGAGAAGCCATTTATATCTATCCAAAATAGTAAAAATAATATATTATAAATAGAACGGGTAAATTTTTTTGTTAAAAAACCTAAATTTTATATTTTTATATAGAAAGTCGCCGACGTGCAATTCTGGTCTACGTAATTTAATGCAATAACGTTGTTATGTGCCGACTCGACATTTTTTTATATCAACTTAGTAATTTTCTACCTCATTGCATCTGAAATACAATATTATTTTAAATTCACAATCTTTGATCAACTTTATAATGATAGAATTTCGTGAAATGAAATAAAAAATAAAAAAGTTTCAATATTTTAAATCTTGCTTTATCATTTCGTTATCCAGATGGTAATTGCTGATCATGTCATATGAATTACGTTAGATCTACAATCAATTTAAATTTTTATGATTTTTACAGAAAATAAATCATGTTCATTCTGCAACTCAGTCCTCTTCATACAATTTATTTTAGAGTAACCTCTTTTTAGGGATGCTTACTTTATTATCTTTTTGTATTATCTGAGATAAATATCGTCTCTTATTAAATTATCAACAATAACTTATTTATTATAGGCAAATAATCTCTTCAAACAATTCAAATGATATTATATACTTACAATAAAAGATTAATAGTAATGCACAATTTTTAATAAAATACTCATATCGCTAATATCAAGTTAGAATCGATTTAATTCGGTTAAAAAATTGAAAAAAGTACAAAATTGATAATGTTTTTAAATATAGATAATTCTTGAAAAAATTGATAATGAAAAAAGTACAAAAGTACACGTATAGATAATTTAATTTCATATTGTGGTTACATCGAATGGGGTTTTCAAATGAGGTGCTTATCGAGTAGATGCCACAGGATATCCATCGGACGGCTGAGGACAGTTGTGGTCGGCGATTTGATGTGATGTATTTGATTTAATTGGGAGGTAGGGAAAGAGATGGCGACACCTCTCGGACTCTTGTCGGTGTCCCTACCTTGGAAAGCGTTCTCGAGTTAATAAATAAAATAAATAATAACCAAATGCTGGTGTTTCAACTTGAAAGAATATTTTGGACAAAGGAAACTTTTTTAATAGGTAGAAATTAGTGTTGATTTGAAATGACGTTAATTTTAACTTAGAATAAGCACATCCACTGTAATCATGATTCACAATTCACAAATATTAAATTAATTGTTATACTAATAGTTCTCAATCGATTTCCATATGCAGTGCTTCCATGGAAAAAAGGAATCATAGAAATGTATATTATTATTATTATTGTTATTAAATTCTAAAAATGGTAGAATTATTAGGGACGTAAGAAGTCCAACTCGAAAAAAAAAGATTCGAAAAAATAGAATAAGAAATAAAATATTGTGAATCCGAATATAATTTAAAGTAATTTTAATAGATTGAAAATCACCAGTAAAATTTGGGCTCCATCCAATATAATCCCATGGATCCTATTTTATATTTACGAAATTTAATTAATTAAAAGTTACTAATTTTTTATTGTAGATATAATTATTTTTGTATATAATTTCATATTTTTCTATCACTTTATGAAAATCTAATTTTATATTTTAAAATCTTAGTAGTATATTTTATATTTAAATTATATTTTTTTAAATTTATTATATATATAATATAATTACATAAAAGTAGGGTTGAAAAACATTCGAAAAATCCAATTTGTTAGAGAGTGATTTTTTTTTAACGAGATTCAAAAAATAGGGAATGATTTTTTTCACATACAAAGTAACTCAAAACGTTCTACTTTCACCAATCTTTTTTTTTAAAAAAAAGATGTTATTGACCTGGTAAAAGAATTAGAAATGAAGCACGTTATTAATAGACGTAGTCGATCATTTTTTGAATGTTTTGTTTCTGCTTCACACGCAGCTAAAACCAGCAATAATAACTGGCAACCACTTTCTTGTCCCTCCCTTCACCATCTCTCTCCTGTTGTTGTTAGGGTTTTTGCGTTCTTGGTGTCTGCTGCCCCACCTCCCGCTCGCCGTTCTGATCCCACTCGACGGTGGCAGATCCAATCGCGCCAGATATTCTACCATCGGCACGGGCCGATGTCTCATTTAATCACCTGGAGAGAGAGAGAGAGAGAGAGAGAGTTATATGAGGTCGCGGTCATTTCTGAAACCTTCACCCGCAGTAGCAGTGTGGTGTTCTTGGGCCCCTCCTCACCGTCTCCACTGCGTTAATTTATTTTTTGTTTCTTTACTCGTATCCTTCCTTCCTCCTCCCCCCACCCCACTCTCTTGTCTTATATTTATCCTCTCTCTTCACAGACCTCCCCACAGCCCTCCCTCTCCCTCTCCCTCTCTGCAGGTAGTAATCATTTCATTTATCATCACCATCTGCTCCTCCTCGTCTTCCTCTCTCTCTCCTCCTCCCTCCCTCTCCCTCTCCCTTTTCCTTCCTATCTCTTTCTCTCTCTCAAGCGAGAGGAGAAAAAAAAAAAACAGACGAATGGAGGAGAAAGAGGAAGCTTTTCCTTTGAGGGGAATGTTGTCTGGCTCGAGGCACCTGCGCAGATGCAACGCCCTTTAACAGAGATGTATGGCATATATATATATATGTTTCATCTCCGAGATTTCGGACCAGGCTTCATTCCCCCCAATCGCAGCTTCCTTCCAATCTCTCTCCTCTTTCAACGGCTGCACATGTATGTACATATGTGTATATACATCTCCGGCCTGCCGTACTTGCAAGATCTGCAAGGTTTGATGAGCTTTTTGATGCATGGATTTTGTTTCTGGCCTATGGTTTCTGTTGTGACCTTGTTTTTATTCTCTTTTACGGTGTCCGTGCCCAGAAGAGAGCGAGTAACTGGGGAGACGGGAAAGATTGGAGTAATGATGATGGGTTATGACTAATCTTTTTTCTCTTTCCTGACAGGATGTTTAAAAGTTGCATGCCATCATTGCCCCATGATTAGCTCTGCATGTGTCCTCTTTTATATATATAGATATATTCATTAGATTCTTCTAATACATATCCATGCATGTTAATTTTGATTTGGGATATCTGCTAAGATTCTGGCAAGGAACAAATGGTTCACATGCGACCTCTCTTTTCTTCTCTTGCGGAACTTTCGAATCTATATGTATTCATATAGCAGATTCAGGCATGTTTATGCATACACGCAATCCATACATTCCTGGCTCTTGAGATCCTGAGTTGTCTCCTTACAATATTTCGATTTCTTCAGAAATGAGCTACTTTTATATATCCTTCAGCATTTAGATCGTTTCATTATCTGGTTAATGGTTATTACTTTTTTCTTCTGCCAGTTTGGTTTTCGTAATTCAGATGTACTCAGATGTAAAATAAAACATGATTATCTACTATTATTTTGTCCCTGAGCATCTTCCTGTCCGATTGTTCCTAGATCTGAAATTATAGTAATAAAATGGTGCACTAAAGATATATTCTTTAATTCTACTTAATGGTTCTTATGGCTGTCAAGAGGAAAACCTGGAGATGCCCGTTAATTTTTTTTCTCTCTCTGGTTACGAAACTTTTATTTCGCTGAATGTTGTGATGAAAATCATTCACATTATGGCGTGGATCAGCCTTCAAATAGAAAAACTATCACATACAGTCATAACAATTTATTTCTTATCAGATCTTCTCCGGCTCAAACCTTTGGCGATCCCTCACTTGCATGACACAGTATGTTAACATGTTCAGCATTCATCCATGTCCACTTCTGCTGTACAGGAAGTATTGCTTGCAACCGCACCTGCATCCATTAACTATATCTATTTGTATCCTGGACCTTCTGGAAAGGACCATAAGTAACTTGCAAACTTTCATTTGTTTTTTCACCTGAAGTTTGTTATTCATAAATGAACTTTAATTGAGTTAGGCTGAGTTAATCATTAACCGAGATGCTTGTTTCTTCCTGCTAACTAGTCAATGTCCCTATTTCTTTTGTCTTCTAATTCAACTGCATGTTATAATAGTCATAAGGTGCAACCATCAGGTGACTGCAATACAAAAAACCTGCCGCACTTTGAAGCGTTCAGTATACTGTCATTTCTGTCCATTATGGAACGTTAACCACTCCACCTTTTCTCTCTCCAATTGTTGCAGAAGAAGATTAAAGAGAAGAAAAGAATCCTGGAAGCAGTAAATGATCTTTGTGACAAAGGTTCACTGTACAGAGAACAAGACTACAGAAAACCACTGAGACACGTGCGAAGATTGACTATGGTCCCTTTAGGAATGGCCATTCCTGCTGCCGTGGAAGGACACTATATGTTAGTAGGTACTGTATTCAAAAGGTTTGCTAGGGTTAGAAAGCTTAGGTTATGCTTTGGAGGAAAAAGAGGAACCAAAACACACTCAAATGGCTGTCTTCTCCCTCTTCTTTTCTTCCCTCGGGAAGTCCACCTCTTCCTGTACCATCTTTAGGAGGTATTATAAGTGTCGTTATTGGCTAAGCACGAATTCTGAGAGAAACCATCTTTAAATGATAAACGGATCAAATGTATAATTTAAGAATGATGAGTCCTTGTAGCCTTTCTCTCCCCTAGCTACTAGTTCTTCGGATGGGGAAAGATGCCTTTTTGACTGTGTCAAAAGCAGGAGTTGTGAAACCTTTTTTTTTATATTGGGCTCAGTTTTTGCTATCAAGAACTTTCCGAATGCATTTGCAGCAAATATTGAACGTCAACAAAAAAAGGAAATAAGTTGAAAACTTGTGCATTGTTTCTGCAAGCTCAGTCACAAGAACATGTATTCATATATATATTATTTTCTGATTCATGAACTATCTGCTATTCTTTGCTTGCCACATCACAAGTGTTCTAAGAATGGAAGTAGCAAGTAAGATCCTTGGGGGGAGGAAAGCAAGCTTTGATGGAAGATCAATATTACTTACGCAACTTCAACTTCGCTTTATAAAATGAAAAGAAGGTGCACATAGCATTACAGCTTTTATTTGTCGTGTACAGCTTTTTGAAATGCATCTTTTTTATTTTATTAGGCACCAATAATTTTGTTATGATACTTTGAAGTCTTTGTCATGCCTACCTTTGAACATTCTATCTTCAGTGGAATGGGCTCACATCCAAAAGCAAGGATAAGAGTTTTCTCCCTCGGAACATTTTTTTCTTCCTTCATCTGGATAAGATCTTGTGCATGCGCGTGTGAGGGAAGAGAGAGAGAGAATAAGTCGTGTTTGTTTGTTTGTTTTTTCATATTTTGGTAAACTTAATACAATGATTTATAGAGATTAAAAATGGTTATTCTTATTAATACATGAATTGAATGGCATTTTCTACTACTACTGTTAAAGGAAAATTACAAATCATCTCCCTTAATAAATAAATCGCCTCTGTAGTGGATCTTCCTGACATGAACCCAAATTGTCTCTCAGAAATACTAGTCTCCATTCTCAATCTATGCTCAATCACTTTTTCCCATAATTTCATTGTGTGACTCATAAGTTTAATCCCTCTATAATTTGCACAATTCTGAATATCCCCTTTATTTTTGTAAATAGAAACTAATGTACTTAATCTCCAATCATCAGGCATCTTTTTCGACCGTAAAATCTCATTAAATAGTTTACATAACCACAACATATATTTTTCTTCTAAACATTTCCAAACTTCAATCGGTATACCATCCGGTCCAACGATTTTACCATTCTTCATTTTCTTAAGAGCTTCGCTAACCTCCGAGACTCTAATTCTACGATATTAAGCTCACATTCGCTAACTGTCAAGTCCTCCAAATCACAACGCGAACCTTCACATCCATCATTAAATAGCTTATAGAAATACTCTTCCCATCTGTTCTTAATATCTCCTTCAGTAACTAAAACCTTGCCAACTTCATTTTTTATGCATCTTACTTGATCCAAATCTCTCGACTCCTTCTCTTTGTTCCTTGCAATCTTGTAAATCCTTTGTTCACCCGCCTTTGTCCCTAACTCCTTATAAAACCCCTCATATGCTTTAGCACGAGCATCACTAACTGCCTTCTTAGCCTCCCTTTTCGCCAAACGATACTTTTCCCAATTGTCAGAACTATTGTCCAAGTGTATCGCCTTGAAATAATTCTTCTTATTACGCACCTTTTCTTGGACCTCCTCATTCCACCACCAAGTCTCCTTATCTCGTGGTCCAAAACCTTTTGATTCTCCTAAAATGGCTTTAGCAACTATTTCAACCTTTTTTGCCACATTCTTCCACATGATACTAGCATCTCCTTCTAACTCCCACACACTTTCCTCTAATAACTTACTTCTAAAAGTCTCTCGCTTCTCCCCCTTTAACTGCCACCACTTGATCTTTCGATCAAAAACTGTTCGGGATTTTGGTTTTATACATTTTATTTGCATATCAAGAACTAACAATCTATGTTGTGTAGTCACCCCATGTCCAGGAATTACTTTGCAATTAGTGCAACGTCTTTTATCAGTATTTCTTATCAAGAAAAAATCGATTTGAGACCTATGAGTTCCACTTTTGTATGTGATTAAATGTTCCTCTCTCTTCCTAAAACAAGTGTTGATAATCTTAAGGTCGTATGCTAAAGAAAAATCAATAATAGTTTGTCCTTCCTCATTCAACTCCCCAAAACCAAAACCACCATGAACCCTTGCATGTGGTCCTGCCTCTTTACCAACATGTCCATTAAGGTCTCCCCCAATATAAACTTTCTCGGTTGTTGGTATACTTTCAATCAAACCCTCCATATCTGCCCAAAACTTCTCCTTGAGATGTGATTCTGCTCCTACTTGGGGTGCATATGCACTAATAATGTTCATAGTCTCCTTTTCAACAATTACTTTCACGAATATGATTCGATCCTCAATCCTTTTAACTTCCACAATATTCTTCCTCCATTCTGCATCCGCGATAATACCAACACCATTCCTTCCATTTACTTTACCTGTGTACCAAAGTTTGGAACCATTTAACCTAATCTCTTTACTTCTCTCTCTTACCCATCTAGTTTCTTGCAAGCATAAGATACTAATCTTACGCTGGTCCATTACTTGTGCCACCTCGAGGCGTTTCCCATTCAACGTCCAAATGTTCCAAGAACCTAATCTGATCTTAGTCTCATGAACTAGCTTCTTTAACCGCCTCCGTCCATTAGAGTGCGGTAGCCCTTGCTCATTTAACACTGCATTCAGGCGAGGATGCAGCGGTTCTTGCTCTCTTATCACTGTACCCGAGCTGTACAACGCGTTACTTACGGGTAACGACCTAGCATTAACACAATATATTCGTTGATCCATGTTCATAAGATTCGACATGATTTTATGCTGGCTGTCGGGGCCTAACACAACCCTCCTCCTTTATCCGGGCTTGGGACCGGCTATAAAATATAGGCGGAGTTTAATAATAATAATAATATATTTATTCTATGTCGATTCATTTATGATATTTCCTTATTGTGATGATGCTCCTCTTATAAAAACTGTTCTATTATTTCTTACACTATCATCAATCTATTATTATGCTTATGTTTTATATACTTATTGTCGGAACTAGCGAAAGTTTGGCTCCCTTATATATTTCAAATATTGCAGCTATTGATCTTACTCAAGGAAGGTGACATTATTATCAGAACTAGCGAAAGTTTATCTCCCTTATATATTTAATATTGCAGGTATTGATCTTGCTCGAGGAAAGGTGACATTAGTAATAGATAGATCACACTCGATGGCAACGCATTATGTTGTCTTAGGTCAAGATCCACGGTACTATCATTCAACTAATTCGATATTGGAATATTTGGACGGGTGCTATTAGAATAAATCCTGATAAAATGATAATTTTAAAAATGGAATATGCATTTGAGTCAGTAGAAACTGATATGATGTTTTCTTTTGATAAAAAACATGCACACTTTTATCATGGCATGATTTTATAATTATTATTTATTATACACGTTTCCTTGTTGTCATATGATTCTATTTATTTTGACAAATAAAAATTTACTTTTTGGTTGAGTATGTCTTTTAACTTTCCCTAAACTTATTCATTTGAGATATCACTTGTTTGAAATTTAAATCCATACAGGAAAAAATGTAGTACGCTTTCAAATACTCGTGCAAATTTGTGCGTTAAAAAAAGAACAAATTTTATCTTTGTGAAATATATTCCACCATTTTTTCCCATCGATCAAAATCTTGCATAAGCACGTGATTAGACAGACGTGGATCCGATCCATCTACCAAATCTAATCTCATGCGTGCCCAATCCAAGGTGGAAGCGTGCCGGGACCCACCCAACAAATTTATCTCCCTTATCCCTGAACGAAAGGGGGAGAGAGGGAGGGAGGCAAGAGCAGGCAGGCAGCGGCCAAGCGATGGCTTCTCCTCTTCGATGGCCAGCTTCCATCGGAGGATCGCACTTTGCTTACAGAACCTCCAAGGAGACGCCGGCCGTGCAGCTCCCGTCGGCGACCGCGAAGCCTCTCCAGCTTCCCCGCATTGGCCCTCTCTTCTGGCCATGGGAGAAGGTACCTCGAGCTCTGTCTTCAAAAGATGAAGGTTGAATCCTTGAGACGCTCTGCTTGCTGTGTTAACTGTGCATGCGTTTTAATGGTGTGCAGGTAAAAGTTGGGCCACTGGTGGTGTCGCCCATGGGACTTGGGACGTGGGCGTGGGGGAACCAGCTGCTGTGGGGGTACCAAGAACAAATGGACGGCGTGCTGCAGGAGACGTTTAATTTGGCCGTCAGGAACGGGATTAATCTCTTTGACACTGCTGATTCCTACGGGACTGGAAGGTTGAACGGAAAAAGTGAATTGCTTCTTGGCAAATTCATCAACGAATTCGAAGGTTTTGAGTCGGTTTATAACAACTCTTTCGTTGCTGTCTTGAAGAATGTCGAGAATCGTCTGTTTCTGTTCTTGATTGCTTTACTGTATCTTGATGCAGTAAATTCAAAATTTTTCTATCGTGTTTTCTTTTATAGCGCCATAAGTATGTGGTCGATTGTTCCAGGATGCACTGTAATTGGATTGGCGTTTCTGTGTTGCAGGACCAGATATTAGAGATAACATAGTCATTGCTACGAAATTTGCTGCATATCCTTGGCGCCTGACTCCTGGACAATTTGTCAAAGCTTGCAAGTAATTCCTGATTTCTGTACCATGCAAAGCTAACATTTATTATCTGTCTTCTTGATTAACTTTTGACAGATTTCAGACACTGTAAAACATAGATCCTCAGAGCTGTTCCTTTTATCTTTGGCATGATACCATATATAGATTCCAGATATAAGACATATGCTATTACTAGTAAGTGCACTAGTAATAAGGTAGAAAATATACCGTCGAACTCTTGAGGAATTAATTTACTAATAAGAGACTTGGAAGTAAAATAGTTTTAAAAAAATAAAATTATAGAAAAATAAAGGTGTTAGCTTCAGGTCGTTAGAGCTAAAATGAGACTAATGCGTTCTGACTTCGTACATTTAATTGCAGGTCATCACTAAAAAGACTACAGCTGGATCAAATTGCAATAGGACAGTTGCACTGGTCGACTGCAAACTATGCACCATTGCAAGAGCGAGCTCTTTGGGATGGTTTAGTTGCAATGTTTGAGGAGGTTATTATGCTTACTTTTATATTCAGAGAGCAGTTCCCAATATCTACGGAGTCATTTGCTCTCGCAGTCCCTGATTTAATGTGCTAAGCTCAAGATCCAATAACCAACCTGGCCTACTTTCTTCTGTTATTTTTTCTGATTTGTAAAAAAACCAAGATATTCAGTCTTTGTAAAAAATACATGGAATGCTAAGGCTACTGCTTTAGGACTAGATTCTAAAACATTAGAATAAATTGGCCGAATTTTTACTAATGCTTTAAACATAATTTTTACTGCATCGTAGATGTCTAGATGTTGCGAACTGTTTATCACAGCGCTCATGCTTACTAATCCATTTACATCTGTTGCTTGTGTGGTATATCCTAGAAGAATTATAGCATCAGTGATCACATTAATTTCAAGGCAAAAACTAGTGCACTAGTCTTTGGGAATTGAAAATTATTGAATTCTATGTTGATCCTTGCAGGGGTTAGTCCGCGCAGTTGGAGTCAGTAATTACGGACCGAAGCAGCTTATCAAGATTCAAGATTATCTAGAATCTCGGGGCGTTCCATTGTGCTCTGCTCAGGTGATACATCTACTACACCATGTCTAATAAGTAATATCTAACTCATCAGTATCAAATGTATAGCACTGATTAGTTGCAGCATTTCACTTGATAAGCGGCTGCTGACATGCAGGTTCAATATTCTTTGCTAAGCATGAACGACGCGCAAATGGAGCTGAAAGAAGTGTGTGATTCTCTAGGCGTTCGTTTGATTGCTTACAGCCCCCTTGGACTGGGAATGCTCACAGGGAAATATACAAGCTCCAATCTTCCAAGTGGACCACGGTGATTACCTGCATCAAACTTGTGCTGCATAGTTCTAAGAGTGGACGTATTGATTAAACGCGCACACAGCCTGACAGTTGGAGTTGTCTTATTCTACATATATATTGCAGGGCTTTGCTGTTTCGTCAAATTCTTCCTGGTCTGGAACCTTTGCTCAATTCACTGAGAAACATCGCCCAAAGGAGAGGAAAGACCATGTCACAGGTTTTCCTTCCAATTGACAGTTCTCGTTTACTTGCAGATTAGTTCGTAGTGGAAAGATAGAGCATGTGTTTTCCTAATGAACTTTCCTTACTTGCTTCTGGATATGTTGCATGCCAATTCAGGTGGCAATAAATTGGTGCATCTGCAAAGGAGCCATCCCAATTCCAGGCGTGAAAACAGTTGAGCAAGTAAGACAGAACCTGGGTTCCCTCGGATGGCGCCTTACTCCAGATGAGATATCGGAGCTCGAGTCCGCAGCAAAAAGATCACCTCAGAAGATGATCCAAAACATCTTCCAAACAGGATGAATTAACAAGGCTTCCAACAATTTGCTTGATCAATACCCTTTGCCATGCTGCTGCAGCAGGAGGCCAGGCCTTGTCAAATGTGATGGGCTGCAAGTAGATCATTATAATATCACGTCAGCAGTGCTATTAGTTTTAGGAACACGGCTATGTCAAAATTAGGAGATATCATGTTTCATTTCACTCCACTGTTGTCTTGTGTTTTCTTTTTCCTTTTTTTTCTTTTTTTTTTTTTGCAATGCAAGATCAAATCTTTTGATATTATCGACCACTTTGCAAGTCTATCAGGGCTGAGACCTATCATTAAATGGTGAAGGACAAGAGTGGAAATCAACATGCATGATGCATGCATGTCACTCTGAGGGAACTGAGTGCCGAGTGTTTTCACATGCCTGCTTGTCCACCGTTAATGGTGACTGCGAGGGTTGGTTGGGTTCATCATGGTGATTTCTTTTTCTTTTCCTTTGATGAGTTCTTTCAGGATTACTTACACTCAAAAAATGGAATTGCTACCCATACTGCTCACTGACATGTCATGGCATTCCTGTCCCCGTTCCAACATACGATCACTTATTGCACATCAACCGGTACCTGATGAAACACATACAAATAATAAATCTTACATCAACCTTCGGCAGCCCATAAAGAGAGCAGTCATGAAAAGGATTACAAATAAGCACTTGTTTCTATGTTTATACCACAAAATAACTATATGTAACTGGATTATAATAAATATTTGGGTAAATAATGTTATTACAAATGATATATGTTTGTAAGTCCTTGCAAAACTACTTAGGAAGAGAACATATATTAAGTACAATGCAACTGTATCAGTTAAAAGTAAGTTATGATATTTACCGTTAATTAAACAATACGATACGTTAGCAAGAAAAAAAAAGGCATTATTCGTGGTGGGCCAACAGCACGCACAGTTAGGCTACTGGGCCTACGATGTCGAGGGCCTATTTACTTATTTAAGCGATCCCAGTGCGCGTGTCAGCTCAAGTCGCGCAACGGTCACGTTTTCCCGTCCTCGAAAACCGCTTCGGCCCCTTAAACCCCACGCCAGCTCCAAAAAGTGCTGCCGCCGGCGACCGGATGCGGTCACCGGCGACTTCATCTGCGCCGTAGGAACGATGAACGATCTATCTAGCGCCGGTGATGGAGGCCGGAAGCGTTTCGCGCCGCCGCCGATCCCGGCCGCCGTGCCCTGCGTTCTCGTTCCCCTCCTCCTCGCCGGCCTCGCCGTCGCGCTCTTCATCCTCGTCGTAGTCCGAAACGCCCTTTTTCTCGTCTCCCTCCTCGTCCTTTCTGCCCTCGTGTTCGCTTTCCTCCTCTGGAACGCCGTCGCGCACCGCCGAAACCGGGCCGCGTTGCTCTTCGCCGACCGGTTCCCCGAATCCGATCTGCGCGGTGCCATGGATGGTCAGCTGGTCAAGATCACTGGGGTAAACCTCGTTCTGAGTATGCATTACGTTCGTACCTTTCGTTCTTCTTGGATTTGGTTTAATCCATAGTGCGCAGATGCAGTTGTGTAGTCTTTTTATCTGAATATTGCTCAAACAGTTGACTTTGTAAGCCTACTGAATTAAAGAAGTATCATTTACAGATTTATTTCTTCTCTAACTATTCATGTTATTTCCTTTGCTTGGCAACAGATTGCTTCCTGTGGGGATATTTCTCTTGAATCCCCATATGAGAAGGTTGGAGGGTGCGTTTACACCTCGACACTTTTGTATGAATGTAGCGGATGGATAAACAAATGCTTAAATGCGAACTATCGGAGGCTCGGGTGGAATTTGACCTACATGGAGGTAACATAGGCATGCATTAAGAATTCGGAAGCACTCCATTCTTGATTTTCTTTTTCTTGACAAACAAATGAAGTACATATTTATTTTAAGTAAATGAAGTACATAAATTGCTTTGAGATATTACTTTTACAAGAACTTGTCATTTCTCATGGCTTTTTTTTTGTTCTGGTATTTGTATTGTCTTAAGGAAACTATAAATTTGAAATGAAATAACAATGACCAAAATTCATGATGTGTGGATAATTGAACCGTATTTCTTATTGAACTCATACAACTATGATGTTTTTCACTGAACCAAGCCTGAACTAAGACTACCCTTTCTTACTTGGATCCTTTTCCTCAAATCTCAATTTTTATTATGCCAAGCGTTGTTGTAATGAGAAGGATATCTATCAATGGAGTAGGGATTTCATAAAAGGGGCCACATAGAGTTCACTGACATCTCAAGTTACATTTTACACTTTTGCTTGATCTAACTTAACAGCATATTTCTATGATGTTAACTTATTTTTTGTTACAGATGATAGACCTTTACAATCAATAATCTAACTTCTGTTTGCATGAGCGTATTGTATTAGTCCTGGAATGAGAAAAGAAGGTTGAAGATTTAGAAATATCCTTTTCAAAGGAATATGTAGAAATGTTAGATCCTCGGTCCAAGAACATCTGTTGTCGTGGCACTGAATCCTAATATCCGAAATAGATCAAACTAACAATGCCGAGGTCCCAAACAAATTAGTAGTTACATAGAAACACCAATAATGTCAACCATAAGACTTGTGGAGTTGGTGGTCAAGGTGCCTCACACCTTGTATTCATTGCTACTGTTGAAGCATGGACAGATATAATGATGAACTCAATATTCTCGCTTGTTTTTGTGATTGAGATGTTACACAGTGATAGCCTGTGATAAGTGAGAACAGGATAATAAATAAATTAATTCTATATAGTATCTAGAGGAGTTAGCTTGAGTCTGGTATCATAACAAAATTTGGACATGGAAAATTTGAAGGACGTGGAGCTGGAAACATCAGTGGCCTGTGATGCGGCGGTTAAAAGGTGGCAGGCCATGATGGTGAAGAACCTAATAAAAAGTGGAGGCATCAGAGAGGAAAGAAGGAGGGAGTTGGAACCTGTGATGCTGAAGTTACAAGGTGGCAGGCCATGAGGGGGATGGACGTGAACCTAATAAAAAGTGGAGGCAGGGTTGACTATACACACTGAGCACTTAAGTCTATATATATATAGGGAGACGGAAGGCATAAGGGATATGGAGTTTGAAGCATGATATGACAGCATAAAGAGGAAGAGGAACTGAGGAATCACTGTAGAGGATTGATTAGCTTCAGTGATTTGAGATTGAGCACCAAGTCCCTGCCCCCACCCCCTTTCTTTTTTCTCATATCTCTATTATAAAAAAAGAATATCTTTTAAAAAAAATTCAAATTGATGTTTCCGTTGTTTTCTTTACATCTGCACATTCTAAGCTATATTATAACTTAGATAAAATTTGACTATAACTTTTGTCGTGCTCATTATAGCTTTTGTGCCTTTGGCAGAAGATGATTACAGACTTCTACATCACAGATATGAAATCTGGTTCAAGGATTCTGGTTAAAGCTGGTAATAATTCCAAGGTGATTCCCCTTGTTGAGGAGAATGTACTCATCAATACAAGCAAAAACAGAGAGATATCTGCCACCCTGAAGAAGTGGTTGCATAGAAGAAAACTGTCTACTGATGCCTATTTATTGCGATTGGAAGAAGGGTACGGCAGTTAATCTCTGAGTTAGATATTATTCTCCCATTATTCACTTTTTGCGTTCTTTGCACGAGTGACAGGTACATTAGGGATGGGAATTGGTTGTCTGTGGTGGGGATGTTGAGCAGAAAGGCTGGTGTCCTCACGATTGTTTCACCACCTGAACCTATTTCTACGGGCTGCCAAATTCGAAATTTTCTCCTCCCTGTGGAGGTTGAAGGGATACTTTTAAGAACTCGCGACAACATTAATCCGACTGGCAACTTCAGCATTTCATAAGCACGAAGATGTTGCCGCGTGCTCTCTGATAGCCTTTTCCCCTTTTTTTCCTCCTCTTACAACAAATCTCCTCTGTCAGGATGAGTTTTTCTGATATCTTCTAGGATTTCCAGTGTAAGTGTACCATAATGTTTCTAGGACATATTCAAGGCTTTACATTCCATCGAGGCACTTTTTTACCCTCAAACTCAAGCATCAACTGACATTTTTCATTGCCAGCACAATTTTCTCAGTGATCTTAGTGTGTCGTTATTGAAGTCGTTTATCTGATTCGTAGCAAGAAAAATCTGATTTCATGTTTTCTATTCAGACGAAATTTCACATGAGCCACGCTTGAATTGCAAGTTTTCATCTTTGTGGAGTCAGACCAAGAACTGCACAAATTTCATGTCAAATGATGGATCACACTTGGATTGATTCAACTTAGATCCACAGCTGCCTGGAACTCGATGATTTACTAACTGTAGGCGGATGAAGTCCATCCCCACGAAGATGCACATCCACAACGGCTATAACTAACCTGGAAGAAATATGATAAAACTCCGAAAGCAAACACATCGTAACAGTTATCCTAGAAGCTTGTTATAATTTATTTCGTATAAGCAACATAGTCACCAGCCTAGAAACCTCAAAAAAGAACTGAACTAATCTACATATATCACTCCCTTTGTGTAAGACGTCACTTTTTCCAATGCTCCCCTAAAAGCCAATCAGCTGTTGAGATCTTTCACTTCTTTGCCTCTTCATACTCTGCTTCAGGCGTCTGATCACCACCAGC
The DNA here is from genome assembly GCA_030549335.1 of Pontederia crassipes. Lineage (NCBI taxonomy): Eukaryota > Viridiplantae > Streptophyta > Magnoliopsida > Commelinales > Pontederiaceae > Pontederia > Pontederia crassipes. Next base: position 61,795,621 of record CM060196.1, on the reverse strand, counting down.
GCCCGAGCCACTAGATCCTCCAGACATGTGTTGCCCAATCTTTGAAACTGCTTTGTTTGCAGCATCAAGCTTCGTCTTTATGTTGTCGATATCATCCCCGACCATCTCTTTCCGCAGGTCCGATACTGCGGACTCTATCTCGGAGGCAACCTCAGAGGGTATTTTGTCCCTGAACTCGTTAAGGCTTTTCTCTATGCTATAGATCGTTGTGTCAGCAGTGTTCCTGATGTCAATGAGAGCTTTCCTCTGCTGGTCTTTCTGAGCATGCAACTCTGCTTCTTTGACCATTTTCTGGATCTCCTCCTCAGAGAGTCCACCAGAAGACCGAATTGTGATTTGTTGCTCCTTGCCAGTAGTTTTATCTTTAGCTGAGACTGTTACTATTCCATTGGCGTCTATATCAAATGTGACCTCAATCTGAGGCACGCCTCTGGGAGCAGGTGGAATGCCCATAAGGTCAAATTCGCCCAGAAGCTTGTTATCTGAAGCCATTTCTCGCTCTCCTTGCAGCACTCTGATACCAACTTGAGTCTGGTTGTCAGCAGCAGTGGAGAAGACCTGAAATGTCGTCGCAAAAAAAAAAAAAAATCAGAGAATTTAAACATATACAACACTTTTGCTACCTGTGGTTTTCTCACTTAGAGGGCATAACAATACATCAATGTTTTTAGAGACATGGGAATGCATCTTTAAATGCTGTATTGCTACAAGCAGGAATCATTTATGTTTTGGAACAACTCTCGAAAGATTATTGCAATATCAGTAGAAGCTTATTTGAACGTGAAGTTCACAAGAAAACTTCAGAGCTCAATGCTTAAACCTTTTGTATACTATAACAACCTTTGCCATCTTCTCCTGATAGCTCAGTGCTGTAACTTAAAAGAAAACTTCAGAACATAATAAGAAAACCAGCATAGAAACAATCATACATTCCTATCATGTATATAAGCCGGGTGTCAGAGCTCACTTCTGTGAGCATGGTCTCTCAGACAGTACAATAAAACACCAGACAGATGATTCAAACAACAGATGCTCCAGTGAAAATGAGTAAAAGGAAAAGACAGATATGAAAGAAGCTATTAATATACTGAGTCATAAAAACATTCAAGAAAGGTATGAACGAAAGACATGTAAGAAAGAACGAGAAGAGCTGTTGAAAACAGTAGTTTCTTACTTGACTTTTCTTGGTCGGTACAGTTGTGTTTCTGTTGATTAATCTTGTAAATATACCACCAAGCGTCTCAATACCAAGTGACAAAGGCGTCACATCTAAAAGAAGAAGCTCCTTCACATCCCCGCGTAAAATGCCACCTTGAATGGCTGCCCCCAATGCCACAGATTCATCTGGATTTACTCCCTTGCTCGGAGCCTTGCCAAAGATTTCAGAAACAACTTCTTGAACTTTTGGAACCCTTGTCATTCCACCAACCAGAAGAACTTCATCAACATCTTTAGAAGACACTGAAGCATCTTTTAGACAATTCCTGCAGGGTTCTTTTGTCCTTTCAATCAATTGATTCACCAAAGACTCAAACTTTGACCTTGTTAGAGTTATATTCATATGCTTCGCCCCTGATGCATCTGCTGTTATGAATGGAAGATTGATGTCTGTCTGAGATGTTGATGAAAGCTCGATTTTGGCCTTCTCAGCTGCTTCTCGGAGTCTCTGCAAAGCCAATCTGTCCTTTGAAAGATCTATGCCCTCGGACCGTTTGAACTCATTCAGCAAGTACTCTACCAGCACGTTATCAAAATCTTCACCACCCAAGAAAGTGTCACCATTTGTTGCTTTGACCTTAAAAAGAAGAGCAACATGATCATCTCGAGAACAAATTAGAAAAACCAAAAAATGACAAACGATAAAGACGGGCAACAGGAAGCCAGACGCACCTCAAATACACCATTTGATATCTCTAAAATTGAGATATCAAATGTTCCTCCTCCAAGATCAAAAACTGCTATGAGGCCTTCTTTGTTATTCATTCCATAAGACAACGCTGCAGCAGTTGGTTCATTAATAATTCTAAGTACATCAAGGCCTGCGATTCTGCCAGCATCTTTAGTGGCCTGCCGCTGAGCATCATTGAAGTACGCCGGAACTGTAATGACTGCCTTCGAAACAGATTTCCCAAGGTACGATTCTGCAGTTTCCTTCATCTTTGTTAAAACAAACGCACCAATTTGGCTAGGCGAGTAGTGTTGCCCATTTACTTCAACCCATGCATCTCCATTAGGAGCCTTCACAATCTTGTAGGGGACCATTTTCATCTCCTTTTGTGTTTGGGGGTCATTGAAGCGGCGACCTATCAATCTCTTTGTACCATAGACTGTATTTGTTGGGTTGGTCACCGCTTGGCGCTTAGCTGGGGTACCAACAAGAAGCTCTCCCTTCGAGGTGAATGCAACAACTGAGGGTGTAGTCCTAGCACCCTCAGCATTTTCTATTACTTTTGGATTCTGCAGACATTAACAATAACACCACATAAGAAGCTCATTCACATGCTAACCGACCCCAACAAATTTTAAGATGAAAAATCTAACCTTTCCTTCCATAACAGCCACACAAGAATTTGTAGTTCCCAAATCAATCCCGATGACATCATTCCCAGCAGACTTAGAACTGATCGAGCAGTACAATAAACGGGGAGAAAAAGAAACACAAGTAACAAAATTAACACCAAGTAGCAATAAACTTACGAGATACGAACATAGAACAAAGATCTCCTAATCTTTTATCCGACTACATATTGTGGGTGGCAAAGAAAGGATCTCCCAAGTTACCTGAAAGGTCTAGCTAGGACAGCTAATTTATGACTGAAGTGAGATGTAGTTCGATATGACTTCACATCACCTGCAAGCTGCACAGGGAATGCAACAACAAATGCATCAGCACCAAACAGAGCATCACCGGAAGAAAGGTCTAGCATCAGAACCAGCAACGTATAGCACTTTAATTGCAATCAGCTGAATAATATGATTTCCAGGTGGCACAATGAGCGCTCTTTTACAACAGAGTTACCATAAATCATGGCACCTGTTTTATAATCATAAAGTGGAGCGATTTGTGCACCTCAAACATTTTTTTCCCAAAAGATACAAATTAAGCGTCGTATATCACATTCCTCTCCAAGAAGGAGCAAGCCACGTAGTGAACGATCGACGAAGTATACAATCAGTCAATTAACCTTCCAGAAGTCACGCGCATTTTCTAACGATCTCTAAAGAACTAAATTCCTCCGATTCAATTATGCAGAAAAAAAATAAGAAACAGGACATGTACGAGGAATCAACACATCGAAAGCAGAGAGGCAATGAGCAAAGCTTACAGATCGCAAATGCGAGGAGAAGCCTGAGCAAAGCTCTCGCCGCCGGAAGGCTCTGAGAACCGCCGAGGTCGCCATTTTTTTCCTCTCACCCGTGTCTCTGGTTCCTCCGACGCCTCGAGTAGGGTTTCGAGGGGGTTTTAGAGTTCGTGGAGATTTCGCCACGCCGCGCCACAGTGAAAAGAGAAAAAAAAAAGCTTCAACTGCTAAAAGTCTCTGGAAGTGCGTAGAACGGTCCGGAGAGGACGATCGCTGCATGAGAAACCGACACCTCAAATTTTTATTTATAATCGTGTTATAAAATTATATTATATATAAATTGCTCCCCCTAAAATATCAAATAATTAAGTTTAGTTTAGTGAAAAGTGTCTACTTCCATTAATTGAGAGGATGAGGACTCGAATCCATCTGCAGAACATACTTCTTCATCTATTATGTTATTTATGTTTTTTATTTATCAGACTAAAATTAATTAAATTTTAATTTATATTTTATAATTATATATTTTATAATATATATTGGCCCTCCTTCAATTCTTTTTCTCGCTTCGTCCTTGTATTAATTTCATATATATGTTATAGAATAAATAGTATATCTAGTGAGTAATTATATATATATTATAAATATTTAAAATATAATATTAATATATATTTTATAATGTTTTAATTATGTAAGTTTTCATCGCACTCTTCGGATGATTTATTTAATATTAAAAACTGCCTAATTTTTTCGATTAGAAAAAACTTTAAAATTTTGTATCGAGCCGATTTTTTAGTTTTCGGTTTTTCAATATTTTGCTTACAACCCTAGTGAATATTTTATTCATGTCTATAATTATGTTTTTAGAATGATTACTATTTTATTTACCTTTTCTCTTTTTTTTTCTTAAAGATGAAAGCTAATGATTTTATACAAAACATAAACGCCGGCTCCAATCAAAAGTGCACAAGCTCTAATTTCGGTTGGACAAATAATTTGCAATATGATTTATTTCATGATATATATGTGCTTAGTAACGTAAGATTCAAAAAAATCGAACAGTCGAAGACAAATAAATATTATTAATGCACTAAGGACAATTTGCTCTCTATCCTCTTGGGGATCCAGTGAAGGATCCATTTTATCTCTTCTTCATAATTGGGCAAAGTAATAAAATTGTGACCCAGCACTGTAAGTTTATAGGGACAAAAGTTTGATTTAATTTATAACTTAGTTTTGCTTCACATTCATTTATTTCTCTCCCAAATTATCCAAGTTTTCAATTTTATAGTCTACACCACTATCAATGTCTGTTTTTATCTTGACGAAGCAAAACAAGAAATACACAATTGAACGGAAAGTAAAATAAAATTGACAAAATTTGTCACTAGTTTTTTAAAGTATATTCTTTTGTTTTTTAAAGGATAATAAATGGTAAGGATATAGTTATCATTCCATAAATACGAGGGAAATCGGACGTATAAGATTGGTTGTTGAGTAAAGTTAAAGTTCTCCCTTTGCAATTTATAACAAGAAAAAGGAGACTACTGCTTACTGAGGATTAGAAGGAAAAGTAATATAGTCATAAAAAAAATGTGAATATTTTTTTAAGAGAAGGAAAGAATATTGCGTTATTGGATGAAAAAGATTAGAAGGCTGCATTTGAAATGATTTAAAGTTTTTTGGTAGAAAGATGAGTTGCTATCATGAAATGGGGCTTTCTATCACCGGAAGATTGGCTCGTTTTCGACAAAATAAGCAAATTGTGTTGTGATTCATAGATTTTGTGTAGAAAAACAACTTATAAAACTTTTTATCAAACGACAACACTACACCAAGCTCCCTCAAAAGTACATAAAATAAAGCATGGACATAAAAGTAAATCCTTCTTTTTCTTTCTTCAAACCTTATTTGCTATAACATTATGGGGGGATATGAAAAATTAGGCTTACTTAGCTGCGATGATTTGGTCGCGAGTTTTGGTCGCGAGTTTTGACCTCTTATTATAAGTTACACACGTTCAATATTTCTGAAGGCACTTCCCCCACCTCATTCCTGATTCAAGTTGAGATGAGATGGCTTTTTGTGAGCACTGGTTGGGAGTAGCAGGCTATTTAGTTAGGGCAGCTAACACTGATTTTATTTGTGCAGGTGCAAGTTCCAACCATTTTAACTCGGCTTGCGACGTTGTGTGCGACTTAGAATCAAGAAACTCATTTTAGAAATAGATTCATCATTGGAAGTGGCTATCATAAAGAAAGAATCCACGTGTCCTTCGGATGCTTATCTCTAATTTTCCACATTTTATATGTATTCATGTCTGGCTATGCTAATGACAATCTTTTTTGAGAGGATATTCCACCTCCGGATATCCTCAGCATTTTGTACACTAACTCTGATTAATTGAATGCATCATCCTTATTTTAAAAAGTAAACATTTAATTATAACGTTAAATGTATGCTGAAAGGTCATTGTTTCCATTAAAGTACTAGAGGAGCTAAGAATGGTTAATCAAGGAATACGGAACACAGGTCTCTTCACCAATGCATAAAGTTTAATCAGATACATAATTTGTTGTGATTTAAATATGCAGTTCAAGATTGATAACGTTAGCAGCTTTATGAACATGTCAAAGCATCATGATTACAAAGCTCATGGAGACTGCAAATGGCTCTATGTTTCATTTGTCGATGCATGCACAGAAGTCCCTGGTACAGTCGGGGCAGAATCAAGGCCTGCACATGATGCTAACGTATGTCCATTCCATAACAAGGACAATGACATACATCTGAACTTAAACTCAGAATGCCTTGGATGATGAAAACAGGAAACAATGAGGTGAGGTGATGTAGCCCTTAAGCCAATTGAATAAACCTGTGGTACCATGGTTGTTCTAAGTTGAAATATCATATATATTATATATGATTTTACGATTGTCAATGTGCAGCTAATAAATGTTGAATGTCGTCGTGTTCATCACAGCTCACAGATTCTCCCTGAGCTTCTTTATCCACATGCTCCAGAAATTCCATAACCACGGGGTCCGTCCATGGAGCTCCCAGTGGAGCTTCCTCCCCTGCTATCCAACCAAGGTGGCCACCTTTTGGAGTCACAATCAACGCACAGTTTGGATTTTCCTTTGAAAATAGAAGAATCTCCAGTCAGAAACATAGCTGAAATTACAGTGGATATCAAACAAATATGCAGACGATAGTACAAAAATTTTAACTATTGAATAAAAAGAACCTTCAACAATAGAGTACCACCAAAGGAGGGGGATGCCACGAACTTATAGCATTATAATGCGAACGATTTGACAAATGAACTCCATAATATTTATGGGTAGCTAGTTTCAAAGGAAGGCGAAATGAGATCATTGGTAAGAAGAATACCTTTATTCTTTCACGAGGAATTCCTCTAGATGGTGCAATTGGATCATTTGCCGCCTGCATATAAGTTGCAAAGGAACAAGTAAAGTCAAAGAAGTTACTTCACTCCATATCATAAAAGACTGTCTGCTCTGGCTAGCTAAACTAACTCTTTTTGTTTGAACCCCAAGATCGCAAACAGCAAGATTCAAAATGCACATCACATGAATGACTCACTTCAATTTTCAGCAAACATATTAAGAGTGAATGTCAACTTAAAACTGTTTCAATGACGACACAAATAGACATAAGCATATCTTTTATGTTCCATCATGATTTCTCAATAAGTTTTACCGAACAGTATATATTCCCTGAATCTTCGATCCTTTCCGATCTAGATTCTTTTAATGTCTACTCATATAAAGACAAGCATATGTCACCCTCATACATACTCCTCAGTCATACCTGTATGCACAATAAAGGTGTACGGACATGCTCAATTGATGTTGAACTGCTTGAGTTGAAGTAATAATCATCTACAGACTTGAAGCCAAATGAAACTGCAAACAAGTACCTTGTTAGAAACAGAAATCTCCACTCAAAATGTGAAAAAGGAAATTTAAGTGTCCAGGCAAATACATACCACGTGTTAATCCTTCATCAAACTCCCTGACAGTCCTTGCATTAGCTGCCATGGGGATATTGTATTCACCTTGAAGACCTTCAAATAAAAGTGCATGCCTGAATGTTGTGAAGAACAGAGAAAAATCCCATATTAACCAGTGTAAAATACATCTTAACATATAACAGTGGACGAGAATTTACTTCTTGAAAATCTTTTGTAAACCTCTAGCAAGAGCTTTATCATATACATTGTTGAAGCCTTTATGGAAATCCTGGTCTGCAATAACCAAATCGAACGGATTACATAAGGATACTGCTCCAGAAAGAGGACAATCATGTGATTCCTGCAACAGAAAGCGAGAATCACATACCTATACAGTAATAGAACAATGGAAGATACCCAAAATAACAGTTGTTCAAACAGCATAATAATTAACAGGACGGCACAGAGATAACAAATAGTAAGCAATTCACTCAATGACACAGAAAGATCATCATTGCAAGCTTGAATCCGATTTTAAGCTTATATAATTCTGAGATATTGGCAAACTCAGCACTTACAACTTACAAGTAAATAATAAAACCTCCAATGATGCTAAGAATTTGCATTGCCTTACAAGGCATTAGAAAATGCAGCTGACTCAGAAGGAAATAAGATTGCCATTTGGAAAATATTGGATACGGACTAGACTGGATCAAGCTGTGTTTGATTACACCTTACAATTTTTTTCTTTAAATCAACCAATGAATATGATAAAACTCATTCTTTTAGGATCTACATAGCATCTTCATTAAACAAACACTTGACTAGTGGTTGAAGTTGTGAAGAATGTCATACATAATAAAAGATCAACAACTACATAATTGTACAAAACATGTACCTGACCGAGATACCGTACAAGAATATTTGCTCCAAGGGACCATCCAACAGCATATACCTTGGACTTTGGGTAAAGTGTCAAAACATGCTCAACAACTTGACCAAGATCTTCCGTGAAAGAAGCCGAATAAAACTGCATATATTAAGGATTCCAATGAGACATATAAAAGAGAAGGGACAATTGAGTCACTTGAATCATCTAATAATCTATCATGCAACCTTGAGTTGTCACAACAAATCAAAATCTATTAAACACCAATCAAAAGCACCTAGAGTTTTCTTCCAAAACAAAAAATAACAAGAATTTGAAGAGATGAAGATTTAATCTGAGCATCTAGGACATTCAAGCCTGCAAAAATGCTCAAATTTGTCCAAACTGCAAAACAATACCTGAGCTGTTGTGACAGGGCTATCTGCACAGCCTCGACTATTGAATACAACAACACGCCATCCTTTTTTCCTAGCTCGCAAAAGCATATGCCTCACATATGTATCATCACTTCCTCCTGTTAGTCCAGGCTGCAATGTCTTATAATTAGTGAAAAGCATAAATGCTACTAAAAAGTTTAATGCGTGGACACGTCAAGTCTCGTTACGATGTTATAGTAATCAAAGAGACCCAGTATTACTTCATGGAGTGTTCGATTTAAAAAGCAAAGATCTCCCTTTTTAGTCCTAAAGTTGCAATCTTTTGTAGCGTATTCGAACCATGAGGATGGAATGAGCAACACGTATAAAGACCCTAACCAGAAGAATGAGGACGGGGGAATCGAGCGGAATCCTCCGCTCGTCGCCGACGACCCAATCGAGCGCAACGGCACCGTCGTCCTTTGTCCTCAGGCATTCGCGACGGAGGGGAACGGCGGGGAGGGATCGGAAGAAAGCGGCGAAGATGGTCTCGACGTGACAGTTCCATCCGAGGAAGGGGAAGGGCTCATAGGGGCGCCGGAGGCTCTCGAACTTGGAGAGCAAAACGCGGCGGGCGCCGAAGACCTCGAGGGACGACAAGCCGGAGGATGCGAGGCGGACTCGATCGGCGTTGGCATTGGGCTTCGGAGGGGAGGAGGAAGACGAGAGGTCGCCGGCGGTGGAGGCCACAAGCGGGAGAAGGGAGCGGCGCGAGAGGGACGAAGAAAGATTAGGAGAGGCGGCCATTGGAGACAAGTGTCGCTGCTTCCACTACAAAATAATAATAATAATAATAATAATTCGAAATCTACAGAAGCCAAAATATAATAATAATAGTAGTAGTGGTAATAATTCGAAATCTACAGAAGCCAAAATGGGCCAGGTTCTTAGGAAGTTCACGGCACCAATTATTTTATCAACATCGAAAAATTCACAAAAATCATTAACACCAAGAATAATGTAAATAAATTAATAAATTCTCATATTACTTTTATGCTTATGAGTGGGGAGTTATATCTTTCTTTATTTTTTAAATTTACTAATATTCCATGTTGGCTATTATTTTATGCCTCTAGAAGCTCAACACAAAAGAATTTACGTATATTTAATTCGAAATCAAGATAAAAAGAAAGATTTCATACAAACTAACTATGAATAAGAGAAAATTCTTGTCGGTAATTTTGACATGAGACAATCTAATCGAGTTAGATGGGCTCAATAGTGGGCCGACCTCTAATATGTGAATAGTGCACTCTTTAACATTGTTAAGTACGCAACATGAGGTGATTTAATCAAATTAATTGAGCTTGATGATGAACCGACCTTCAACATATGAATAGTGCACTCTTTAAACAGTGTTTGAATTGGAACTATTCAGTAAAAAAATCAACTGAAGTCCTAGTGGGTCCCACAAGTTCAAAGGCTAAAATTCACAATTGTTCTCGGTCGAAGCTAGAAATTTGTGAGTTCTCGTTTCCCACCTGAACTCTCTCGTATCGGCCTCATTTCTGGAATCATAATAGGGATTTCGGAGTTATAGGAACTTTGATGAATGCCTCACGTACGGTGAAGTCATCCCATTTCTCCTTTTCCATCTACAATTACTTTGGAACCAAATCGACGAGCCCAGAGCGATTGGTTTCCTTCATCGCCTCCAACGCGATGCGAAGCCTCGGCGATGAGAGTGCCTTTGTCGTCGACGATGTCGGCAATGCCGTCGACACCAGTGGTCTGCCCCCTTCGCCAAAAGTCATGATTCCTATATCTCCACAAGTTCCGCACCAGCACCGACATCATGCGGATGCATGAGGTCATATCAAAATGCCCGGAGCAAGTCACCGCTCGGATGGTGTAATGACCCGGACCCTCGAGCCAACGAAAGAGGTTTTTTTCTATTTTCTTCAAGCGTCCGATCGCTAATTCTATCATCTTGTCATAAATAGAGCTCATATAAAATTCATTGCTTTGTATTCTGCACAAATAAAAGTCCTAATATACATATATTAAATATTGACATCTTTAATTATTATTACATAGATAATGTACTCAAAGAAAAACTCTCAAACACTCAATCATTGTCATGAGCATTGACCACCGGTGCCTTTGACTTGCAGGATCTAAGTACAGAAAAATATATGCATATAGATTATGCATAAATATACATATATATGTATAATCTCTATGAGCAAAGGCTTGTATGTAGGGCCAAAATAATATTTCTTAAAACACACTAATTTATAACTTATTCGAAACATGAGGCATTCATTTAATCAAGAATGATAATATCATGTGAAGAATTCTAAAAATCATTACATATTTATCATTGCTATAAAAAGCATAGATCATCATGTCCTACTTTATCAAACCATATATTCATGCATTTAAGCATTTTCATATAAGCATGAGCTACTATAACACACCATAATCATATCGCATCGTATCATATCATATCATATCATCTATCATATCATATCACAATTCTTGTTCCTACATCTAATCATTATCATATAAACAAGTGTGTCATATTATTATAAAAATACCACAATCAATAATGCATCAGATGCCATTATCTTTAAAGTGGATGTATGCAAAGAGAATGATGCATGCACATATCATATCACCAACTGGTCAGAGGCATCATATCAACTCGTAAGTATCATATCATTCCATGTAATAGGACACCTTCCTTGCTGAAAACATATCATCACTGATCAGAGGCATCATATAGTCCCATAGGACATCATATCATCTATGTCGAGGAACATATATTATACCATAGGATATCATATCATTCCATAAAAATGGAGTATCTTTCTTGCATAGGACATATCATCCCGACTAGCGGCATCATATCATCTCGTAGGACATCATATAATATCATAGGACATAATATCATCCCTATTAGAAAACATATATTATCTCGAAGGATATCATATCATCTCATGAAAATGTGATACATTCCCTGCATAAGATATATCATCGCAGTAGAGGAAATGCACATGCATAATAATGAGACGCAATACATATGCATGACCCAAGCATATCATAGTCTGTCATATTGTATTGTATCATCTTATAACATGTCATGTCATTTTCGATCATGTCATATTCTATCATGTATAATTATCTTAATAGCAATAATCATATAATTATGCAATCATGAATAATAGCGATACTTTAGGAACATACGAAAGCATGTATTCATATCAATAACATATCATTTGATTTTTCATATATTCTTCTTCACTTTTATAACAATCTTTTAATTATGATATGAAACAAAATATAGCATAACTTTTGCATAAGTATTCAATTTAGCTTTTCTTATAAATCCACAGTGATGCATAAAAATTCATATTACATGTACTATGGCAAAAAGCTTACAAACAATCAATGCAATAAAAGCACATAAATCCACACTACATACCTCTTCTTTGACTTGTTTTCTCTAAATTCTTACACCTTAAGCCAATAAATCATCGTCCCTTAACTTATCTTAGTCTTCCTTCCTATAACAATAATATATGCTTATAATATTATTAAGACATAGTATCAACATAAGCACCGATGACATAGTACTAAACGGAACATATATACTCCTTAAATTGAATGATATTAATAATTTAACAATATGCAATTCCTATAACATAATCCTATTTAGTATGAACATCTTTTTTTTTTAACAAATTATATGCTTTGTGGAACAAAATTCATATCTTCTATTGTATATGGTCAAATCTCATGAATCAAATTTTATATGAGCATAGGATTCTATAACATTATCCACTAAAAGTTTTAGGTATTGTTTTCTTGTGATTTATTCTTAGAAAGATCAAAATTGTTTTCTTGTGATTTATTCTTAGAAAGAACAACCCTCAACCAAAGTTTTTGTATTTTGGTTGATTGAGAGGCATTGCTTTCAGAATTTATATAAATTAGTAAGCGAATCCAAATTTGATAATTCTAATTTTATCTGAATCAAAACTTCCTAAGATCTGACTCATAAAATATTAGAATTTATCCTGGCCTGTAATGAACATAATTAATTGTCAAATATGATCATGTCTTGTTCTAATTTTTATGTTGCCAGATAGAGTGATGTTCACTTCTACATTTTATAACTTCTACACAACTAAGTTTTTCAGGTAATTCTACTTTTCCATAAAACTAGACATCATTGATATGACTTATAAAAGTTTTATGATTTATATCATTCTAAAATTACCATAATAAATTTCTCAACTAGACTCATGTTCTAATCTATTCTCCATTCCTGATAGAAATGGTCAGGCACAATAATAAATCAATAACCTTTTGTAGACATAACCTTTTCGAATGATTCCAGTTGGAAACACATGCTAACTTATGTACCCTAAGGTTCCTTAAATATCAAATTATATGATTGCATATCCAATTTAATATCTAATTTTCAATCCGAACTAACAAGTTTATTAAATAGTATGATAGACCCTTAATCCTGATAGCAAACTTCCATTTCATAACTCCTATTAATATGATTCCAAATCTCATATAAACTAGACTCAGAAAGAAACGCATATGATAAATTTCATATTTTTTTAAGGGCCAAATGATAGGAAAGGATCATCAAGAGAAAAACTGTCAGCCTAAAATTAGAATTATCAACTTGAGTGGGTTCTCTTATCAATTTCTCTCCAACCTCCTCGGAAGGAATCTTTCTCCTAAATTTTGCAGGTGTTTTATAGTGAGACAAATGATGCACCATAATTGTTTTACAAATTTTTATCATAAGGTTAAGTCAGTTCATAAAATACTCCAAGGAGGTGGCAAGCTGCTAGTTTGCTGACAGCTCGCATATGACTAGTTCAATTGCTTATCAGATAAGATTTTAACATGTAAAATTATTAATTCATGATAAATAATTATCCATTATTAAATATATATATTATCATAAAGTAATATATGATATTTATTTTCCTATTTCATATATTAGATATTTTTACTTTTCTATATGCCACTTGGCGGCATTTGGTTGGTTCTTGAGATTTGACCCAAATGTTAATAGGTATATGTAAACCTAATAAGATGAGTATATATATTTTATCATAATACATTTATTTATCATTGTTTAAAACCTTAATTAAATTTAATGACTTTTTAATTTCTCGATAAGAAATATTATAAGTTTACAACCTATACTCTAAAACATATATTCAAATAGTTATTAATCATACAACATATAATCATATATGGATTCAATCATGGATATTATATATGGACCTGATTTTTGGAATCGAAGTAGGGATTTTAGATTTATCAGTGGTTAATCCTTTCTCGTGTTCTTGTTGCTACACATATAAAGGATGGAGGTTTTGTTCTTATTATTCATCTGAAAAGTTTTCAAACACACTCCATAGCTTGTTGGAACTTATGCATGAAATCAAGTTTCACTACAAGAAAAATGCTTCTTTCCCACGGTCCGAACCGTCGTAAAATGAGAAAAATTCATCGAAAATATACTTTGCGATGTTTTTTGTGACGAAAATGATCCGTCGTAAAAATACTCATTGCAAATATTTTACACGGCCGTGGGAAAATTTTTCCACGATTTGGGTCACGGGAAAAGTTCCCATGGCGTGGCTCACGCCATGGGAACTACTCATGGGCCAAACCATGGGAAAATTTTCCCATGGCCGGAGCCACAGAAATTTTTTACGGCTTTGACCATTGCAAGGTGATTTTTTAAATAAAAAAATTTGGCCGCCCACGGCCAAAATTGGCCTGCGCGAGCGGAATTGATTGTGCGCGGGCCGTATCCTGCCTGTGCGGTCGAATTGGCCGTGCGTGGGAGTCATCCAGCTGCGCCTAGGCAGTTTTGGCCGCGCGTAGGCCGCACATCGTCGGATCGGCTTGCGCACGGTCGGATTGGACTTGAGAGAGAGAGGGAGGCTGCGGGCCACTGGGAGGGAGATGGACGGTCGTCACCGGAGGTCATCGTGCCGGTCGCTTCTGAGGGAAAGAGAGGAAAGAGGAGAGTGGGAAAGAGAGGAGAATGAAAGAGAGAGATAGAAGAGTGGGAGGAGGTTAATAGAAAGAGAGGGAGAAGCAGAAAAAGAAAAAAAATAGATGGGAGAGTTTGGCGGGACTTTTTACTTTCTGACGATTTAAATCGTGGAAAATATTTTCCATAGTTGAACAGTGAAAAATTTCTACGATTAAAACTATGAAAAAAAATTTCCACGACTCGAATCGTGGAAAATTTTTCACGATCAACGTCGTGAGAATTTTTCCATGACTCTAGTCGTGAAAAAAGTTTCCCACGGTCCAAGCCGTGGGAATTTCCCACGATTTAAACCGTGAGAAACATTTTCCATGACTTAGGCCGTGAGAATTTTTCACAGCTCGAGCAGTGGAAAAAATTTTCCGTGGTTTAAACTATGAGAAATTCTCATGAAAAATAATTCGTCGAAAAATCTGTCGTAAATTACGAAGAATTTTCGACCGTGAAATTTTCCGTTGGAAAAAGACTTTTTTCTTGTAGTATTCTCAAGTTCTAACGTGATCGGAATTTCATCTAGACGCTCCTTAAAAACAAAACTGTCATATTAAAAAGTTCCAAGAACTTAATAGAACATTTGTTCATCTATCCAAACATAATCTTAACGTCGCACATATTAAACCATTTGACACCGGAGATGAGACTGACTAAAATACGCCTTATCAAAGGTCAAGTTTTTATTAGTACCACCGAGTCTATCGAAGCAGCTTATACAATAGTTTGGCCCTTAATCAAGGCATGTTCAATTGATATGGTATAAGTAAAATTATCATTCAATTACAATAAATTGTATCATTTGCTATCGTTTGGAAACAAAATGCACCAAGTAGGGAAAAAAATATAGCTGGTCGTTTGAAAAATGAAAGAAAAATAAGAAAATAACTTAATTTATTTTTCAATGATAATGAGGGATAGAAATGTAATTATGTGAGAACAATAAAAAAATATAACAAAATAAAAATGGAAGTTGGTAAAGTGGACGTCAGATGGTTGACTCCTCAACCATTGGATTGAGACTCCAACTAAAAAAAGAGAGTAAGTGGAAATAGACTAATAGTTTAACTTTTTGTTCGCTTTATCACTTAACCTCTACTGCTTAAGGTCGCATTCTTACTCTTAAGATATCTTTATAATAAAATGTATTATTTGTAAAATGCTATTATTAATCCATTGGTTTGCTAATTAAATAGACGTATTCAATAGAAAGAAGAGAAAATGTAAGGGTGGAAAAATGATGGCGAAAAAATAGAAAAAATCGTCAGATCAATTTTTTGTTTGATTTTTTTTTTGTTTTTCAATGTACATCCATCTTTGTTTGAGTTCTGATTAATTCCACGTTAAAACACAACTCAAAAATTAAATTGATTGCGTGCTACTCGGGACAATATCAAATTAATCGAGCTCGATGATAAATCGAAACTCAAATTCATGTTTTCTTAGCACCAATCGAGAATGGACGATCCATGCCGTTTTTCGAATATTGGAGTGACAATCGAAAAATAATTAATCTTGGAATATAATTGTGTCAATTAAAGATCGATTTTTTCTAGAATCCCCTACAAACATGATCAAGTGTACACGGCATGAGTCGGAGTTGGGCAGCTATTCATAACCTAACTTTGTGCATGTAGGTGAAGTTAGTTGACCATCATTCCACCAATCGCCCACCCTCCCACTGTAATAAGAAGCCCCAGAACTCCCCAACCTCCATGCACTCAACACTCTTCCACGTCCCTGAAACTTTTGATCGCACTTCTTCTTCTTCTTCTTCTTCTCCCGCTTCGACTCAGCTCGAACGCAGACAGAGAGAGACAGACAGAGAGTGAGGCCATGGGAACCCTCGCCACCGGCGTCAAAGAGAGGGAAGGCGGCGTGGTCATCCATGGCGCCGGCGAGTGCTACAGCCACTCCCTCATGATGCTCCAGGAGCTTGGCTTCCCCAAGGGCGTGCTGCCGCTCAAGGACCTGGAGGAGTGCGGGTGGGTGCGCGAGACGGGCTTCGTCTGGATGAAGCAGAAGGCTCCCTACGAGCACTTCTTCACCGGCACCAGCACGCGCGTCCGCTACGACGCCGAGGTCACGGCCTACGTCGAGAACCGGAAGATGAAGAAGATGACCGGGGTGAGGAGCAGGCAGGTCATGCTTTGGGTGCCCATCGTCGAGATGAGCATCGACGAGCCCGGGGAGAAGATATACTTCAAGTCCGCCGTGGGGATCGGGAGGTCGTTCCCTGCTTCGGCGTTCGCCGCCGAAGGGCAGGAGGAAGAAGATGAGGAGCAGAAGAAGCTCGCTGAACAGACCAAGCTTGCAGAGCAGAAGAAGCTCGCTGAACAGACCAAGCTTGCAGAGCAGAAGAAGCTTGCAGAACAGACCAAGCTTGCAGAACAGAAGATTGATGCTTGAGGATGCGGCTTGCTATGGTTTTAGTGGTAATCAAGTCTGGAATCAGCAATCATCATAATTCATAATTTCTACTGTTATTGTTATTATTATTCAAGGCAAAAGTTGGAGATTGTTTCATGTCTGAAAGAAATAAATCGTTTGTTAAAGTTGTCTTTCTTCTTTGTACCCCACAAGAAAATATTGAATACAAACACTGCTTATTTTTGTCATATGAATGGCCCTTGGAGACATTTTTTAAAGATGACCAATTTTGCCAATACTATATCGGCGTCATAAATACTATAATCAGACATCAAAGGTTCTTGGAGAAACGAAATACAAATTTGGATAGCAAATAGTAGTCGACAAATGTTGCCAAGAGGGTGATGAACGTTTGTAGTTTCATTACTTGCAGAATTTCCCCATCATCTAACATGGGTAGTATAAAGGATACTGGATTGTTGTAGATAAAGTAAAACTACTCCTCAACTTTGGTGAAGTGCCGGACAGCGAAGGCCAAGGCTAATATCATAATGGGCACAAGAAATTGCAGAATTTTGATCATAAAGTCATTACTTTTGTCCGGGTTGTAAGGTGATTGTTTCGGTGGAAGATGTGCACGCTTCACTGGAATGGTTGAAGCATCTACCTCCCCGATGCAGTACTTGGACATCTGATCTCTTGCATCATTACTGTGACCTACATCCTCAAAATCACTGGTTGCATCTTTTCCTGAAGGGCATTGACACAGAGTTGCACTTTAAAATGATGTAACAATGTTAAGTAGTTTTCTTTCTTCTGAGAAGAGGAAAATACTACTGACATACAGAATGTAATTACAGATTAGAAGGGACACAACTTTCTTACCTGTTGCTTGTAGCAAAACATCATCACCACCGGGATGATCATCCATAAATGAGGAGACATCATACACCTGACGCATCAAGTGGAGAAGCAAATTAACAACGGTATAACAAGAATTATCTAGAAACTAAAGCAAATAAAGAATATTTACAGAAAATGTTGACATCAATTAATTTTCATGAATCATGTTATCAGGGCTTCATGCTGCACTACCATGGAAATCACTAGCAAAAAATATCCTTTGGCCAATTACACTGTTAATTGATCTTTGAACAATGTTATCCCGATGTTAGACAAACTTAAACAAGTAAAAAGTTATCATGACCCCAACTTGGCACTAATGACCCTGCCACACCATCAAGAACAACTTGCTGCTCATTCTACTAATAAAGTTTAACTTCTGGTAAGCTAAGAGGTTCAACAATGAATTATATGCATGAAAATGACAGCCCTTTTAGTTGATGTAACTAGTGTGGTCATCTTGTGCAGCTTTAAAACTCAGTTGATCTCCCTGTCAGTAGGATCAAGCATAATTTCAGATGTGCTATCAGATAATGCTGCCGTGCTGTTGAATTAACCATTATAAACTTGACAATCCAAAAATAGTAGTGCTCTGTTCTATGATCTGTTAGATATCACATTTTAACCTTAAACAAGTAACATGTTACAAATTCATTTTCCACAGAAATCTCATGACCTTACACATCACAATGCCTTTGTCTTATACTACAAATATTAGGAAGTAAAACCACTATACAATAAGGCAACAGAGACATAAAATGTAGTCTCCCTTGCTTATTTAAAGGATAGTGACGCATGTTTCCTCATAAGTTGTGATATATGCTATATTAGGTACTAAATATTCCAGTGCTGCCATCACGATAACCTTTCAACAGAAATACAATTTGCATATATTAATCACGTTACATATTTCCTGAAAGTTAGAAATTCCAGGAAGGAATTATTTATTTCAGATGTTGCAGAACTAGAAAAGAAATCCAGAATTACTATGTCGTGCAATCTAGTCAAGGAAGGCAAACTTAAAGTTGAATCAGAGATTCAGTATCAACCAAGAAAAGTGGAGTGGAACGAATACCCTCATCAGATACCAAGATATGTGTCTCCAGGGTACGTGAATTAGATGTTGCTCTGAATCATGTTAAATACAAGAGGAGGAACCAACTCTAGGAAAAGGAAGAAGGAGATGGTAACTTAGCATTTTGGTTGAAATAAGTAAAACAGTATATATAATAAGCTTGGGCAAGTTGGCAAGTGGCAAGTGGCAACCATCTTGGCGATATATTAACTGGTTACCATTCTAGAGACGCATAAATATCAGGAGTTATGCACCAAAAACCTTGGATGAGCTCTTGTCAGCACATGATGCGTTATCCCAAGTCAATAATTATGTCCATTGCAGTTGCAAATTGTAATACTCCTGCTCCTGAGCTAGAAGATAAACCGAAAAAAATACCATGAAGGTTTCATCTTTCGTATTATCCCAATTAATCTCTTTCAGAATACCACCAAAGCTTTCTTCATAAATCAATATAAGCATCATAACAGATGTTCTTACAGGCAAAACCAGACACATCTCAACTGCATAACCTTTCAGTTGGACGATCCGTAGCACAGAAGAAAAAAAAATAACCGGGAACAAAAAGATGGAAGATTGAGCAAAAACTTTAACCTTTCCGGAGATCAGTATCCAGCAATCTTTGGCGGCGTTATGCTTGGAGATCTCATCAAAGTGGTACAGCTTGGAATCCGCCATCTCCTGATCCAAAAAAGATCCCACCTTTGAATCAAATTTACGAACTGAAAGTGTAATTCACACCAAGAAAGCGAGGCACAGGAGAGAAGAGAAATCAGTACAAACTTCTCCATATTTTAATTTCTTTACCTGCTCCAACTGCTGATAGCCAGCAGCTATTTTTTTTTCTTTTCTTCGAGGCGGACTTGTGGAATCTAGAAGGCTCCGCCTATCGAATCTACTTAAAAAGGGGAGAGAATTAGTTAGGTGGATTTATTGACCTTGAATTACGTATTAGACCTCGGCTGCGTGTGTAATTACAGGAGTGGGAGGGGTCGTTGGATACGCCGCGGGGGCATTGAATGCATTTTTAATGTGCGCCAAGAAGTGGATGCGAAGAACAAACCGTTGGGTTGAAAAATAAATATGAATGAATGAAATAATAGGACGAGATTTGAAGGCTGTGGATACAGAAATTATCCAAGTTCTGCTAAACAGTTTTCATGACTAGAATTTTCTAAAAAATTCTTAACATATGTGAGAATTTCGTTCTTAACCTAAACTTCCCCACTAGAGTTTCTCCTTTTTTCTCCTTCCCTCTCCCTCTCCCACATATCTGCCATATGATAGTCACAACGCTCTCGTCGTGAAGTCGATTCAGGAGGCCGTGCTTGACAATGTGTTCGTGCACCACGCGTATGATAGAAGTCACGGAAGAGCTTGTAGTGGAGCGGTGAGGGGCGTCGGGTGTTTACGAGACCAGAAGCGCCGGGGGCATTCTCTCACCCTCTCACTCTCTCACAAAGTCCTCGTGATTATTCTCCACTGCCGGGTCATGCTTGGAGCTTGTCAGCGTCGACGAATCCACCTACATCTCTCTTTCGAGCACCAAATATCACAAATAGGGACAACAACGACGGATAATAGAAAATAAATCAAGTGAAAACTACGATGATAACCTCAAGCAAGCAACGCCCCAGTGTTTGCCCCCAGGGGGAGGCATAATCACGGCAATGGGGTCTTCAGGGTGGAATTCGTCTTGCCCACGAACACCTCCGGGAGGCGGCTCAGGAATGCTTGCAAAAAAATAAAACTATGCATATCCAATAGTGCTTCAGATAGATCTATGCCACACATGATCCTGACGAACTCCATGCGCAATCTATGACAACTTAATTAATAGATATGTTTGATTATTAGAAGGGATTCTGGTGACCTCCACACGTCTGCAACTCAAAGTTCTAACTACTTAGAACTTTGGTCAATCAGTCGGCGAGAATTTAACCATCAAATCAATAAGAACTGAAGTTCCACGATCCAAATACTGCCGAAGAGAATAAAATTTAAAAAATATAATGTTTATAATTAAGATATTTCATTATGAATAGTTGATATTAATTTATTATAATAACAATAATTTATTATAATCTTACTTTATTAGCATTTATTCTCTAAGTAAATCATCAGTTTCAATTTATGGAGTTATTGATTTTATAAAAAAAACATGTTATTATGTTGATTTATCGGTCCATTACAGGATGTTATTTGCTTTATATATTGAGTCCTGAGTGGATACCAATAAAAAATTAATTTGATATTTTTTTATTTTGTCTTAAATTTAGATTAACTAGATGCTAGTAAATTTGGGTTGTCTCAAATATGTGTCTAGAGACCCAAAAGAAAAAAAAAAGAGAAAAAAGGTCCCGGGGCCCCCACTTCAGTACACATGCCCATGCTTAACCCACTACTTTAAGAGGAGATGTATTGTTTAATTTTGACCTCAATTTTGGTCCCATAATAATTAAACTCTTGGGGACCTATATCTAATAAGTATTAGCATTATTTTTTTTATGAACAAAATATGAAAATTGGAAATATAAAAAAAACAGCCAAACGACTCAAAATAAACATAAGAAAAAGAGACATCGTGCTCATGAAAAGGAACTTGTCGTGCTTCGTAACTATCGCTTTTTTAATGTGAAGGATTCACAAATGCGGATAAGAGTCCCTCTTTTCGCTTTCTAATCTTAAATGCATTTGCTCTGTAACGACCTTAAGCTCTAAGAATCAAAATGGTCTCATCGAATAATTTTATATGGGCAAAACACGAAAGTGGTCATGGGCTTATATGTAGCTACCCCTTTACCATTCAAGACGCGTTTTAAATTCGTACGGGTCAATAGGCCCAAAGCGAACAATATTTTGATTGAGCCGGGGGTGTTACAGAATGGTATCAGAGTCGACCTCGCGTGCTCACTTAAACCATGTGGAAAACACCAGCCGTGGGCCAATACGGACCCCGCTTATATGTAGCTACCCCTTTACCATTCAAGACGCGTTTTAAATTCGTACGGGTCAATAGGCCCAAAGCGAACAATATTTTGATTGAGCCGGGGGTGTTACAGAATGGTATCAGAGCCGACCTCGCGTACTCACTTAAACCATGTGGAAAACACCAGCCGTGGGCCAATACGGACCCCGCTCAACGAGGACGTTGAATCCTGTATGGAGGAAAGATTGTAATGACCTGAGGTCTAAAGACCAAGATGGTCTCATCGAATAGTTTCACATGGACAAAATACGGAGGTGGTCATGGACTTATATGTAGCTACCCCCTTTACCTTTCAAGACGTATTTTAAATTCGTGCGAGCTAATATATTCAAAACAAACAATATTTTGATCGGACCGGAGGTGTTACGTGCTCAACCTGCAGCTACAAAGTTTGGGTGCATTAAAAAAGTTGGAGTTTGGCAAACAGTTGTTGGTCACCGACTCACCTTTGCACCAAAAGTAGTTTTGTTCCAATAACTTTCACCGAACCCCTGTCCCGTTTCGACGCCATCACAGAAATTTCGAGAACATGGAAATATTTTTTTTCTGGTTATTTTCTTATGCATTTATTAAATTATATCTAATAACTCATGGTAGAAGGTCTCTAAATTATATCATAATTTTAAATTTATTCTATCCATCTATGTAACTTTTCTATACTCTCTTTTTTTTAATATTTTATTTTTTATTATATATTATTTTAAGATTTTAAATATTAAAAGAGAGTATAGAAGGATAATTTAGTTTTTTAAATAAATAAAAATAAAAAATTAATATAATTATACGGATAAATTAAAGTAAAAATATGACATAATTTAGAGACATCCTACTGTAAAAAATGGGAGATATAAAAAAATAATCCTATTTCTTTTTCTCATATTCAGAATCAACCTAATATATTTCTTTGAGGGGTATGAAAAAAAAATAATCATATATTTTTCTTTAACTTTTTAGCTACACATATTTTGGCAATCAATTCTTTGATATAAATAGTTTTCATGTATCCATCAAGTTATATTTTTATCCCCTTATTCTATTTTTGTTTTTTTTATTTTATTGTAATATGTTGTAACATACCGACTGCTATGTTCCACATTATCTTTGCTTTAAAAAATATTCACAAAAATGTAAAGTAAAAAATCTTTAACTTGGGAGCCGCAAATCTACCAGATTGTTGTTCATCTAACGACTAAAAGTATAAACATGGGCCTAGATGACCCAACAGCCCGGCCCAGAAAAGTTTAATATTCGTCTCGGGCCAAATTAAAAGTGGACTAGTATAGCCGTATAGGATTGAGTTAAAAAGTCTATTTGCCTCTCGACCATTATATATAATATATTATTACTATTATTGCAGATTAAATAATGCTTATAATATATTACAATATAGATATTAGTCATATATAGTATTATTATTTGAAATGAAATTTTAGCTAATGTAATAATAACAAATTTAGGTTGATCGATAAGCATGGACCATGCCCAGGATCGAAGTATGAAATTGTATGGTACAATTCATGGTTGTCAGACCCGGCCCGGCTCGACCGGTCGGACCGGTCGGATCGGTGTTCGGGGGTCTAAAATGGCTCGTGGGTCGGTTGAAACTCGGAGAAGGATTTGACCCGTTTTGACCCGGTCAAAACCCGAGTTCAATCGACCCGACGGGTTTAACCGACTCGGCCGGATCAATTGTTAAAATAAAAATATGAAATATAAACAAAATTATCAAAATATTTAGACATATTATATATATATATATATATATATATCTTAAAATTTATATTTTAATGTCCTCTCGTCACATATATAATTTTTTCACTTATTTTTAATTTATAATTACCTCATAAGATTTTTTATTTATGTTGATGATTTAATTTATGTTACTTTATTATATTATTTAATCTGAATTATTTTATTTTACTTTATTATACTATATTTTATATTTTTTGTTAAATAAGATATTATATATTAATAAGATTATAACAATCTCTTTAACTTATTTTATTTTTTTATTAATTTATATTATCCAATCCGACCTGTTGATCAATCCGGATCGACGGTCGGGTCGGATCTTATAACATTGGTACAATTGATTGCACCGCTTCTAATAATAATATTAGTAATAATGTACAAAGGAGAAATTTTAAACTATTGCATTTACATCACATAAAAACGTATTTTGATTGCATATCTTTAAGATTGTTATTTATGACATTAATTGTGATTTACTCATCACTTAAAATTTGATGAGTATTTACTTTGAGAGAAACAATTATCTTTCTCTAATAAGTAAATTAAAAAATAGCAATGATAAGAAAATTAATAAAATCAAATTCGTTAAGAAAATTATTGAGAAAAAAAACGAGGAATAAATATTTTATGAAACGAAAATTTTATTTGAGTGTTTGACACATGAGTTTTCAACTTTTTTTTCAATACTTAAGTCCCTTTTGGCTAAACTTATAACCAATTTATAAGTCATTTTAAAAAAAAATATCAGCATTTAGTAACATTATAATATGACTTATAAGAAGATATTAAATTTTCTTATAAGTAAAAAAATAAGCAGATGGACGAGTACTTATTTTTTTAACTAACTAATTATTATTATTATAAGTGATTTTATTCAAACATATAATTATTTATTTTTAAAAATAAATTTTAGTTAATAAAATACTTATCAGTACTTTATCTTATTGATTATTTTATATCAACTAAGTCAAACCAACATTATTTTTCTTCGGAATTACTTAGCCGACTTTAGTTGTCGAAGATGTATCTATCTAAATATTGTGTGTTATATTATATTATATTATATTGATAAAAAGCACATCATTGATTGATCGAGATTTGTGTCAAAATTAAAAGGTATTTCATAATTTTATTATTGTTTATTATTGTTTATTGTAAAAAATAATAAGAATTGATGGATAAATAATTAGATGGATATATATATAGTCAATAATTTGAAAAACAAAATTTTGTTGTATTCTATTAAAGGATAAATGGTGCACATAATTAAAATTGAATGGCTAACTATGAGAAAGAAAATCTAGTACAATAAAAATATTGGATCTAAAGTTAAAGAACATAAATTACTTGTGGCTAAAGGACATTTGTATTCATGGGCACCCAAGAACGTTCTTATGGGACTCTTATGGTTTATTTGGATTGAGGATTATGAAAGGATGTGGCGGAATAAGAGGGAATGAAATTAGTTACACTATATTTAGTTACATTTTTTATTTAAGTTAAGAGAGATGAAATGAAATAGCTAAGTCATTCAAACATCACATTTTTCATTTCATCAAATTAATGAAATGAAGAGGAATAGATTATTTTATACTAAATTAACCTCTTTATCTTTTTTATTACCAAATTAAATTATTTCTCTTCTTACCAAATTAAACCACCTCTTTCTCTCTCACATTCATTGATACACTACAAGAAAAGAAATTTTTAATGACCAACTATTAATGTTGAGACAAAAAATGATCATTAAAAATAATCAATAATGGCAAGAAAACATATGGACATTATTAAATACATTATTAGCGAAAGAGAAAATTGCTCATTTCAAAAAAGTAAATTTCGATCGTTAAAAGTAATTATTAATGCCCCTTAAATTTTGTCATTATTAATTATTTATAAATTAAGATCAAGTAGGCATGCAATTAATATTTTATTTGATGAGAACTAAACATTTCTCTCCACTAATTTCTCAGGTAACATCAATTTTAAAAAATAAATTAGTTTATGCATTTAGTTAACTAATTACATGTGATAAAATCCAATAGAAAGAAAAGAAATCATTATAAAATATAATAGAATTTCTCCCAAATTTTTATAAAATTGAATAGAAAAATCCAACTTATTAGAGTTTTATAAATTTAAATGCCATAAAATGAGGGGAAAATGTGTATATAAAATAGTTTAACATTCATAAATTAAATAAATAGAAAAATGAATTATTAAATAAAATTACAATTGAAAGTTACATTGTAATATAAAAAAAGTAAAGACAATTTAATTATTAAATAAGTAGAACAAAAGAAATATATGTACAAGTGAATAGTTCTACATTGAAGACATTAAAAAAGTGAAAGCAATACATCCTCTATAAAATGGGCGTCAGAAGTAGACAATGGGCAAACACAAATTTTGATTTGAAAATAATTTTTTTAACTTAATCGGTTCACTAAGATCGATTTTGGCCGGTTCTATCCGTTTTTCACTGATTCTTGACAGTTTTGAAACGATTCAAAATGGTCAAATCTTCACTCCGATTCTAGGGTGATTCAGGACCGTTTTAGTGATTGGTCGATTGTCCGACCGGTCGGACCGGCCGGTCCGATCCGGTCGTGACAATATTAGTTTTAACATTCGGATTATTTCTGGTCGTTGATGACCAATAACGGAGGGATTATTAACCATTGAAGATTATCGACGACAAAGTTATTTTTAGTCATTAATATATTTGATAGCCAACTAAATGATCATTATATAGTTTTAACGACCAAATTATTTTTTGTCATTGATGACTTTTAACGATGGGATTACTATCGTTGATGATTATCAACGATAAAGATATTTCTAACCATTAATGTATTCGATGACCAACTAAATGGTCCTTATATAGTTTTAACGACCGAATTATTTTTGATCGTTGATGACTTTTAATGACCGACATTTTTAAGCTGTCGTTATTGACTTTTAACGGCGGCATCTATAACGACGACTGACAATGGGAAATGTTGATCGCTGATGACCAATAATGACCGAAATTTAAATATTAACGACCATATTTCCTTCTCTAGTAATGTGTTTTCTTGTAGTGATATTATCTACATATTTATCTATCATTTTTTATGAAATAATTTTTTTGTAAATATAAAATTTTATTCAAAATAAACATAAATATACAATTTAAAAATAATTTAATACTAATATAATATATTCAGTCGGATCGGGAGACTCGGATTCGGTCCCGACCCAACCCGGCCATGTCTCAAAGAAATGAAACTCGTTTATGATCAATTATCCATCGAGTCGAAAAAAATTCAAAAAATCTGGGTCGGTGCGGACGAGGGCGACTAGGTCGTCCCGCTCACCCCTAATTAATGATTATAAATACTTTAAATATATAATGAAAGATAAAAATGACTTTTATACAAATAAAATCTTTGTTACCTCACCCCACATCTTATATAATTTACTATCCAAGCATAGACTTTCTAATGATACATCATGCCACCCCACCACATCACTCATCACGTCACTCCACCCCATCCCTCCATTAGTTATTTGCCAAATAAACTCTTAGTTCTGATAATTGTGGCAATTTCAAAAACCTTCCGAATAAAATAAATGAAGCCAACTTTTAGTTCTTATTGGACGCCTCCCCTATTTGCGCATCTGTCCGATGTTCCACTCAAATGGCTAGTTCAAGGGGAAAAAGTCGAAGAATAGGTTGGGCAATTCGGCGTGGGGCGGTTTGGGACACGGTTCGACGATGGGCAGGGTACAAAAGCTAGGGTGTCAACATTTCACCAGTTCTCCCCTACTCTCTCTCTCCTCTCTATGTCGGCCTCCTCTCACCGCCTCTCTCCTCTCATCATTGGATCTCGCATTTTTTCCTCTCTCACCGACCTCATAGCTCTCCACGACGCGACCTCCCTCTTACCGGCGACGGAGCTCTCCGCAGCGTCACCTCCTATGACTGGCAATGTCCCACGCGCGCAGATCCGTGCATCGCCGACCAGATCTGTGCATCGTCGACTCACCCCACGCACCGTCGAGCTCCTCACTCTCGCGATGCCAACCCAATCGCCACGCCGACCCACTTAGCGCACCGTCGAGATCGCCAATCTCCTCACCCGACGTGGGTTCACGACGATGACTCTTGAAGTCGACCCACTAACGACCCCCCGTGCGTTGTCTCTCTCCTCTCCGTGTTGTGACCTCCTCTCATCAACAACTCCTCTGAGCACCATTGCTGACTCGATCGAGCACACCGCGGTTCAGAACTGCCTCTCAAGAACCGCCACTGACCCCGAGCACCACTGCCGCCGACGTCAGTCGTGCCGTCAATGACACCCCTGCACCATCCTCCACGAAGTCCTGCCGCCGATCTCGTGCACAGCCACCGTCCAGCTCGCCCTCCCCGCTGCCTCCGAACTCTTCGATCTCGCCCGAAGCGAACTCACCGCCGATGACTCATGAAGTCGACCCACTCACGACTGTCGACCGACCCACTCAAATCTCATTCTTATCTTTCTTTTAAACTAATTTGAGATACTTATCAATTTTTTGTGTAAAGTGAGAGTTTCTTTTCATCCACTTCTTCTTCACTTGAATCTTCTTCTATTGTATTTGCTTCAATGCCAATGCTTTTTTCTTGGGGCCTTTTTCTTCTTGATCTTCTTGGATTGAGATCTCATAGGTTAAAAGTGAACCAATAAATCATCAAGATCCAATTTGTTCAAATCATTTTCTTCCATCATGGTTCTCTTCGTATGCCATTTGGAGGAGTGAGACCTGAGAATCTTTTTCACTTTTTGAGGATTAGATCATGCTCGCTCAAGGAGGCTAAGCCATTCAAAATATCATTAAATTGAACAACCATATCATTTATAGATTCATTTTCACCTTGAAGGAATCATATTGATGATTTAAAATATTCAATCTAGATTTTTTTAACTTTATCGATTCCTTCGTAAGTAGTGATGATTTATTCCAAATCTCAATTGCACTTTCACAATTTGAAATCCGATTAAAATTCGTTGAATCCAAAGCACAATAAAAAATATTCTTTGCTTTCCAATCTAATTTTGAAATTTTTTTTATCTTTCATCATGTTCGGAAAGTAATTTTTCATGTAAATAATAGTCTTTTTCAACAATATCTCACATGTTTATATCAATAGAACATATGTAAGCTTGAATCCAAAATTTCCAAGATTGAAAATTTGATGCATTTAAAAGGGGAGGACGAGTAATTGATTGTTCTTCGGCAAAAACAAATGCACATGATGTCATGGCTCTTAAAATTATTAAATAAAAAAACGATTGAATCGTAGAAGTGATTACATCTAAAACGATTAGATAAAAAAATGAGATGATTCAAAAGATCAAAACAAGAGCAACCCGCACCAATTGTAGGATCTCAAAGGGCACTAAGAGAGGGGGGGGAGGTGAATTGGTGTTTAACTGAAAATATCGATTTCATGAAATTCGTAGCGGAAGCACAAAACCGATTCTTAAAATTTTTGCAATTCAGATCATAAACACAATATGAACGAGGGGAGAGAGAGAGAAAATCAAACATAAATAGACACGGTGGTTGTTAACGAGGTTCGGCCACACCTTGACCTACGTCCCCACTCTGACTTCTCGACCTCGAGACCGCCAAAGATTCCACTAGTCACTTCCTTTGTACCAAATGGGGTAAAGAAGAAAGTCCTTCACATCAATCATCTTTTTTCGCTTCGACAGGCAAGGCAACATCTTTTCCTACGAAGCTAGTCTATTTCTCTCGCTCAATATGTAAGACTTTGAACCTCTTTTACACAAGAGCTTTCTCAATTTTTTAAACAAAAGTGTTTCTCTCTTTTACAAAGCTAAGCTCACAAGAGAAGAAGAAAGAAATAATGAGAAAACTATAAAATGAAAACTTCAAAAAATGATCTCTCTTTGACAACTTGAAGTTTTTCTTCAATGAGTGAAAGAGTGTCTTTGCCTCTAGCTTTGGCACTCCTTTTATCGCTTTCAATGCGTAAAAAATTCGTCCAAAAATCATTTCATAAATTCTTCCTTCAAATTTGATCGTTACTGTTCATTTGACTCGGAGGCCGATCGACCGCACTTTTGGACTGGTCAACCGGTTTATGTGACCGTTGCGCGTTTTCTTTAATTTCTGCGCTTGATCGGTCGACCGATCCATCGATCGGTATCGGCTCAACGTCGTCTAGAGCAGGCTCAATAGTTATCGATCGACCGGCATCTTCTGTTCGATCGACCGGTATCTTCTCGATCGGCCTTCTTTGCGTCGACCGGCAGGTTGACCGACCTGCACTCTTTTGATCATAACTTTCTACAAGGTTATCCAAATTAGATGATCTTAAAGTCTATGAAAAGTTAATAGAATTCTTTACAAATCTGATGTCCAACATTCATCCAAAACTAATGAGATCAGTCACAATTATTTAATTAAAACGTAGTGCATAAAGTTATCTTTGTCATATAAAACTTATCAGTCACAATTATGTAACTCCCCTTTAATCAATGTTTAAAAAAACTTATTTATCCCCCTTTTGTCATATAATAGATATGTAGAGTATTGCAAGTTTTGAAAGATAACTCCCCATAAGTTTACGGCGATTTTATAATGAAAACTAATTTATGAAAGTCAAAACAAAAATATATTAAAGAATATGGCATAAAAACTTTGATAAAACAATGTGATATCCATGACATGTGAAAATAATATTTAATCATGCTCCCCCTATCGCTATGACCAATCTTTTATATATTCCTCTTTTATGTTTAAAGAAGTAGTAGTTTTGAAATTTTTGGGTGAAATAAAAAAGTAAATGATATTTTTATCATAATCTTTGTGTCTTCACCACTTGTCCTTTGCTTTGCATGTGAGGCACACCTGAAAAGTAATTATGTAATCTTTGGTACCCAAATTTTTTTGGGTTCTAATTTGTTAGACAATGTTACTTTCAGAACCCAAATCACGCCATGTTGTATTGATTTTCTTATTTTGCATTGATATGCATAATGCCTATAAAATTCACATGTAAAACATTTAAAATGTGATTTTTTATTATAGGGATGATTCCTAAGATTATTTTTTTTTACATAAGAAATCATTTTATTTTGTACATCTTTCAAAGAGACATTTTCTTTCTTTACTTTTTCCAAAGAAAATGCTAGTTTTACCACCTCACATGCATGAGTGATTTTCAAACTATCAATTTCATTTTTTAGTTCTTCATTTTCCAAAAAAATATGCATTATTTTCCTCTTTTAATTTTTCAATTTCATGTCTTATTGTTCATTTTTCTCTTTAATTGAAAAATATCTTTTTATAAGAGAGGAGAGTTCTTTATTCACATTTAAAGAAAGAATTTCTTCGAAAGAGTTTGATGAGTCATAATTTGAATTTGAAGGGTTAGATATTACCTCATCGTTGTGTGCTATCAAGCATATGTATGGTTCATCACTCGAAGAGCTTGATGAACTACTTGTTTCACTAGACTCTTCATATTTTTTTTTACCTTTTCAAGATTTTTCTTCTTTGTGATGTTTGTATGATTTTCTTATTGGCTTCTCATTCTTGTCTTTTTTAACTAATTTGATATACTTATCTAATTTTCTTGTGTATAGTGCGAGTTTCTTTTCATCCACTTCTTCTTCACTTGAATCTTCTTCTATTGTATTTGCCTTCAATGCCAATGTTTTTTTCTTGGGGGTTTTTTCTTCTTGATCTTTTTGGATTGAGATCTCATAGGTTAAAAGTGAGCCAATAAGATCATCAAAATTTAATTTGTTCAAATCCTTTTCTTCGATCATGATTCTCTTCGTATGCCATTTGGAAGAGAGAGACCTGAGAATCTTTTTCACTTTTTGAGAGTTAGATCTTGGCTCTCCCAAGGAGGCTAAGCCATTTAAAATATCATTAAATCGAACAACTATATCATTTATAGATTCATTTTCATGCACCTTGAAGGAATCATATTGATGATTTAAAACATTCAATCTAGATTATTTAACTTTATCGGTTCTTTCGTAAGTAGTGATGAGTTTATTCGAAATCTCAGTTGCACTTTCACAATTTGAAATCCGATTAAAATCCGTTGAATCCAAAACACAATAAAAAATATTCTTTGCTTTTCAATCTAATTTTGAAATTTTTTTTGCGTTTCATCATGTTCGGAAGGTAATTTTTCATGTAAATAATAGCCTTTTTCAATAATATCACACATGTTTATATCAATAGAACATATGTAAGCTTGAATTCAAATTTTTCAAGATTGAAAATTTGATGCATTTAAAAAGGGAGGACGACTAATTGATTGTCCTTCGGCAAAAACAAATGCACTTGATGCAATGGCTCTTAAGATTGTTAAATAAAAAAATGATTGAATCTTAGAAGTGATTAGATCTAAAACGATTAGATAAAAAAATGAGATGATTCAAAAGATCAAAACAAGAGCAACCCGCTCTGATACCAATTGTAGGATCCCAAAAGGCATCAAGAGGGGGAGTGAATTGGTGTTTAACCAAAAATATCGATTTCACGAAATTCGTAGCGGAAGCACAAAACTGATTCTTAAAACCTTTGCAATTCAGATTATAAACACAATATGAACGGGGGGAGAGAGAGAGAAAATCAAACACAAATAGACACGACGGTTGTTGACGAGGTTCAGCCACACCCTGGCCTACGTCCTCGCTCCGACTTCTCGACCTCGAGTCCGTCGAAGATTTCACTAGTCACTTCCTTTGTTCCAAATGGGGCAAGAAAGAAAGCCTTTTACATCAATCACCTTTTCTCCGCTTCGAGAGGCAAGGCAACTTCTCCTCCTACAAAGCTAGTCTATTTCTCTCATTCAAGAGGTAAGACTTTGAACTTCTTTTACACATAAGCTCTCTTAGTTTTTTTAACAAAAGTGTTTCTCTTTTTACAAAGTTAAGCTTACAAGAGAAGAAGAGAGAAAGAATGAGAAAGCTATAAAATGAAAATTTCAAGAAATGATCTCTCTTTGACAACTTGAAGTTTTTTTTCAATGAGTAAATGGGTGTCTTTGCCTCTGGCTTTGGCACTCCTTTTATAGTTTTCAATGTGTGAAAAATTCGTTCAAAAATCATTCCACAAATTCCTCCTTTAAATTTGAATGTTACTCTTCATTTGACTCGGAGGCCGGTCGACCGCACTTCTGGATCGGTCGACCAGTCTATGTGATCGTTGCGCGTTTTCTTCAATTTCTGCGCTTGATCGGTCGACCGATCCATCGACCGGTATCGACTCAACGTCGTCCGGAGCAGGCTCAATAGTTATCGGTCGATCAACATCTTTTGTTCGGTCGACCGGTATCTTCTCGACCGTTCTTCTTTGCGTCGACGGGCAGGTTGATCGACTTGCATTCTTTTGATCATAACTTTCTGCACGGTTATCAAAATTATATGATCTTAGAATCTATGAAAAGCTAACAAAATTCTCTATAAATTTCACATTCATAAAAAAGTAGATCAGTGACAATTATTTAATTAAAGTGTAGTGCATAAAGTTAACTATTTTTCTTTAAACTTTTTCAATATTTCAACTTTAATCATTCGAGGTTTGTTTCATCAAAATATAATTTTATATGTCATTAAAAACTTTGACCCAACAGGCATGAGGTCGGCGGGGTCGTAGATCTGATTGGGGGGTTGTGTTGTCGTGTGGAGAGGAAAGAGGACGAAAGAGGCCGACCGGATCGCGCGGAGAGGAGAGGATAGAAGAGGGCGAAATAGAGAGAGACATGGGTGCTCATCGGCGTCGTGCTGCTGCGCGAAGAGCAAAAGCAGTTCGGAGGGTGACCGGATCGTGCGGAGAGGAGAGGAGAGAAGAGGTCGGGCGAGACGGAGAGGAGAGAGAGAAGAGGGCCCCTTCACGCATTGTCCATTTTTGTACCATCACGAGCCGAACCGGTCGTCGCCAAATTGCGCCTGTCGAACCGCACGTCGAGCCGGCCTTTTCTCCCTGCGAACCGTGAGAATATGAGCATCTGGATGCACATATAGGGGTATGGTCTCCCCTACTTAAGTAGGGGGACGCCCATTTTTTCCTAATGTTAAACATCACATAAAATTATAAAGTTGTATCAAAAAATTTGAGGTTTTTAAAATAATTTATTGACAAAGATACTATGTGGCATTCATTGAATTCAAATAAAATATTATATATTTATTTAAAAATAATATATAGTTATTTATCTAAAAAATAAAAATTTAAAACGAGAATGCGGATAAAAGGATGTTAAAACTATTTATATATTGAAATAAAATAAAATATATTTAGTAAATAATATATAATTATTTATTTAAAATAAAATAATCAATATTAAAAAGAATAAGAAAGAAGGGGAAGGTAAGGTCTGGTATTTAGTAAATATAATTTATTTTCTTTTATAGTATACCAAGTTAGCATCTTAATAAAAGAAATTAATATAGGTATACCCATATTTTTATGCACACTAATAAAAATTAATATATAAATATTTATTTACAGTAAGAAAAAAGCCTTCCTCTCTCTCTCTCTTCTTTTCTACATTTTTATTTATTTTAAATAAATATTTATATATTATTTAAATAAATAAAATATATTTTATTTGACTTTGGTTACCATATCAACATCCTAGTCCAGCAAATTAATCTGTTAGGAGGATATTTTTTGTTACAAATTTATATGTTAGGAGATCATTTGTTACAAAATAAAATTTAAAGATTAAAATAGGATTGGATGAAAAATTACTTGGGTATTTTTATCGTCGACTCATGAGTTTTCAAGATTATTAACATTTCACTAATTCGATGTTTGAATGGACGAATAAACCTTGATTAAGGTAATAATTTTAAGTTTTCAATTGTGCCGATTTACTCGCGTCTTCTTCGACAAATTGCATGCTGCAACTTTTACTCTTATTTTATTTATAGGGTCTCCAGTCTTTTTGTCAGTTTTATTCTTCCTTTGCTGGGCCGCAAGAGCAAGAACAGCCCAACACTCAATATGTTGGACAAAAGTATATTTCTCATGCCATCTCCTCCTTTATAATATAATAATATCCAGCTGTATAATTAAACAAAATGACGTCTCCCGCTACCAGCCAACTGATCAATAAAAATCACATAATACGGTGATTTATGGAATCTGCGCAAATTGGCAGATAGAAGAACACCTTCTTTATATGCTGCAATGATTATGAAAGGGATAGGTTAT
Organism: Pontederia crassipes; assembly: GCA_030549335.1. Classification (NCBI taxonomy): domain Eukaryota; kingdom Viridiplantae; phylum Streptophyta; class Magnoliopsida; order Commelinales; family Pontederiaceae; genus Pontederia; species Pontederia crassipes. The sequence goes on along the minus strand of CM060196.1, from coordinate 61,760,683 downwards.
CTTAAAATGGTTGCATCAAATGCTCTGCAAAGCAGGAATGACAATATCCTCCGGCATTGCAGGTTCCGTGGAGAATTTCCGATCCGAATTTTGAACTCGAAAAAATTTTCCTATGGGGTCGGAGATGAGGAAAATTACTCCGAACTCTCCTTTGGGATCGCGGCGGGGGAGTTGTCCCCGTCCACGAGGCTCCAAATCCCGCACCTTAATTAATTATATATATTTATAATATTTAGATCAAATTTTAATCATCTACTCTATTATATATATAACAAACATCCTAACTTCCTACTCTATTCTCTTTCTTCCTCAGTGAACCATGTTTTTTCTTCTACCTACGATCTATGATTGATCACATCTCTTCCCTTTTTCCTCCACCTGACGGCGGATTCCTTTCACCATGATGGAGGGTGACGACAACGACGCTTGTTTGAGGAGGGCAGCAATGGCAACGACAGTGTTTGTTTGAGGAGGGTAGCGGCGGTTCTTACTAAAAGAGAGTTGCGTGTCACACCTCGCCTTTGCCACGTCCCAGGACGAACGCTGGGATGAAGCGACCGCAAGCTGGACGCGCAGGGACAGCGGACGACGCAAGGTGCACTGGGGCGCGCGAGGCAATCCAGGGCATGGAGCCAAAGCAGGAGGCTTTGGAGGATGAGCGTCGATGTCCAAGAATGCGAGGAAATCGAGGAGGAGCCTTTGAGCATGCTTGGGACATGGCGAGCATGCGACGGGTACGGAGGCGCGACGCACTCCTAGTAACTCCTAGTAGGAGTAGGACTCCTAGTTCAAGTAGGAGTTGGACAAGGGCAGCGAAGTGCGGAAGGCTGAAAATGCCGAGGAATCTAAGTCCGAGGATGGACCAAGTGGGCGGGAGATGGATGGACGCGAGGTGGCGGCCATGCCATGGCCAAGTCCTAGTGTGATTAGGACTTGGACGACTGTGCGGATCAGGGGCATGTGGCATCTTCAGGCTGAGCGGCTTTGGAGTCTAGAAGTCTGACTTGGAGGAAAACTTCTGGACGTGCAGGTGCATGGAAAAAGGATGCTGGCCGAGTTCGAGTTGGAGCTTACCTTGGAAGAAGTCCTAAGTCGAGTAGGACTTAGGATGGGGACTTCCAAGTGGCCGGACCTTCTCCCAGCAGCAATAGGAGCTGAAGACCGACTATGAGAAGATCTTGGAAGAGCCTGGACATGCAGGTCTGGGATGGCAGCAAGGAGATGGATGGCATGTCCAAGTAGCGGCCAACTCCTAGTGCTAGTAGGATTGGTGCACTAGGGCATGGCCGGATCTCCTCAACTCCAAGAGGGAGGGCCAAATTTTCCAAAGATCTTGGGAGTTGGATTTGAGTCCTATTGGGAGAGGAATTCCATGTAAAAGATCTTGCATGATCTTGAGAGTTTGACTTAGATTATAAGTAGAAGTTAGATGAAAAGTGGGAGGACCCTTGCACTATAAATACTCATGTAATCTAGCCATAGGAGAGCATCGAATCCAGGATGGACACTCTTCTAGAATTCCTCTAGGCCGAGCAGGGCCTGAGGGTTATGGAGAGGTATTGATCAAGTCGAGTAGGACTTGAGCCATTCAGGAGGAGGATCCTCAAGTAAGGGAGGACTTGAGTACGGGATGAAGTCGCGTAGGACTTGAGACCATGGGGGTCGTGAGATGATTCGAAGTGATCCGAGGAGGGGTCCTGGACATCCACGAGGGATCCGACTAGGGATTTCCTAAGAGTGAACATATTGTAATCTCGGTTTGATTATTGAATATGAGAACTCTTCCCTTTATCTTCTATGTATGTTATTCTATGTGTGTTCCATGTTGGGCGTCGAGGGTGTGGCTTGCTGAGAGATGTTCCAGAGAGGATCATTCAGTAGAGTTCTTGGTGGCTGAATGGACGTCTCGAGGAGGAGAGGTGCGTGCCGCACGGGTGTTTCGGAGAAGCGAAAAATTGGCCCGTGACACGCGGGAGTTCGGAGAATCGAGGATTATTTTATAAATTTTTTTTCATATTTTTAATAAAAAATAGAGAATCGGATCCCTCGCGAACCTCGAACCTCCGCGGGGATCGGGGCGGGGAATACAATTTCTTTTGAATCGAAGATTTGGATGGGATCGGGGGCGGAGGCCGATCGACGAGATTGAGGCGAGGGAGTGTCCCTCATACCGATCGGGGTCGGATGCCACTCGTACTGCAGAGTACGAACAACTCTCAAATTTTCTTTGGAAAAAATATGTAATAAAAGAATAAATTAACAGTGGAATATATAGAATTAATCTGGTTGTCAAACTGAGCAGAGGTTGGGAAAGGAGAGTGCCGAGCACTGTTCTGATCACAGAAGCTTCAGGACCCTGGACCTGGAGTGACATCTCAGAACACTGTTGAGTGCTATCAGAACACACAGTAAACTTCTTCACCAATCCCATCACATTCAAATTCATATCATGGAGTTATTTTATAGTACTCATTTCATGGATCACTTCTCAGTCTCTGCAGGGATGAAGAAAGAAGACAAAGGGGCTGATGCAAGGTGTGGTCAGTGGTGGAGGGATCAATAATTGTCTTCAACGTACTGATGAGTGAAATTATTGGTTGGAAAGGATCTTCATTGCAAAGCTCGAAGTTGATGATAAGGTGAAAAGAAAAAGAAAAATGCACTGCAGAATTCAGACAACCTTTGGGTAGACAAAATCAAAATGTACCTTACCTTCCTCTCAAATGTCAGAAGCAAAACTTGGTGCGCATCAACTGAGAACATTCAAATTGTTTTTCTATCATATTGTAAACTCAGGATAAAAAGTCAAATATGTATATTTAACATTAAGCAAAATTGATATTAATCATATATTTTTTTAAGAACAGAGAATAAAGATGCATATTTAGTACATTAAAACCACGGAATCCTTGCAGGATCACTACACGCCCGCTAGATTCCGATGACGTGTCACGTCTGTTGTCCCTTGAGAACACGGCGAGCATTAACGTGCGCCAACGCCGGCGTGGCACGCCGCTATATTTAAGGAAGAGGTCAATGGGAGAAGCCAAGAAAGGAAGGAAGGCTCCCGCGATGGGAGAGAACGCGACCGTGGCGGTGACGCTGCCGCCCTCCGCTTTCCGCAAACCCGCCGCGTTCTCCTCCTCCCTCCGGTTCCTCGGCACACTGAAGCAGCCCGACCCGGACCTCAGCTCGGCCGACCCGGACTCGTCGCCGCCCCATCCCTTCGACGGTGACCTCGACGAGGGCGACGTCGTCTGGTCATCCACGACCTGCGATTCCTCCTCCTCCTCCTCTGTCTCCGTCGCCGTCGATAATGACGGCCACCGGTTCGCCTCGGACGGAGAACTCATTCCAAGTCGTCTCCAGACTGCTCGTTCACCGTCCGGACGTCTCAGGCCCCCGTTCGTGCCGGAAAGATGCGGCCTTTCGGCCGTCCTGACGGACGACAAACTTCCCCTGGTGCATCAGAGGCGCCCGGCGGTAGCGGCGAGGGCCGCCCTTCCGGTTGCCGTTCCAGCTGTGGGGTGGACCGTGGAGGCCAAGGCGAAGGCGGAATCGAGGGGTATCCGCCATCAATCAGCTCCGATGAACGTGCAGGCGTGGCCGAAGTGGAAGAGGGAAACGAAAGCTGAGGCCTTGGAGGAACCGGCGGACGGTGAGGACGAGGAGGCGGTGGAGGGCACCAGGGACATGATGCCACCGCACGTCATGGTGGCACGGTCCCAGACGACGGCGTTCTCGGTGTTCGAAGGAGTCGGAAGGACCCTGAAGGGGAGGGACCTCCGACGCGTAAGGAACGCGGTGTTACAGAAGACCGGCTTCCTCGACTTGTAGTTGCAGGACGCCTAAAAGGCGTCACCTTTCTTGTTAGATATTTCTCTAGATATTTCTCTTCCTCATCTCCTTCGTTCTCCATGTCTATATGTAAGGATTTTTTTTTCTTTTTTCTTTTTTGTGCATAATGCCTCAGAATTGTTGATGTTCTAATGGTCATGTGTAACTTGTTTTAGCACAAACGATTTTGGGCAGTTAACTACGTAGAAAATTCGAGTTCTTTTTCGATCGCTAAAAGAGTTGAGTTTTATATCATTGTATCCTTATCATTCTAAGGCTAACCATGGAAGAGACGTATACCATGTTGGTGTTCCTGCTGGAAGGGAATCCATGTCGCTCTCTGTCCAGTCCCCTTGCATCTTTTTCTACTCGTTCCTCCGGTCTGCAACTTTCTCTGGGTACACAACTTCATGTCTGCTTTTATCGTGTGGCCATGTCGTTACTAGGTTCCTACGGATTCGTCCCCTTGGTTTGGCATCAGGTGCATTCAAGAAGAGCAGAGCCACTGATTTTTATTCTGTTATTTTCAACTTTGTTTTCTCGATATGTTTGATTGTAAACGAGAGCTTCGCAGAGCAGATATTGGAATCTCATGATTGTAAACTTTTATGAGATAGGAATGGAGCCACGATGCATTGATGGAGGTTATGGTAGTAAGAAGACACTGTAGTATGTGGTCCTTTGTTTTCTGTACTGTTTTACTTGAAACATTGGCTTCACTGCAGAGGATAATTCATGGCAAACTGAAGCAATGTTACGCCTGCAGCACCATGAGCAGTTAACTGCTGCTTCTGATACTGAGGATGGTTCTATGCGAGATCTCCGCGGACAGAGCTCACGAGCTCAGATGTCAAATGCCTGAACACAGAAAGCTACCGAACATAATGCAAAAAAAAAAAAAAAGGCTACTGAACAGAAAGCTTCAAGCAATCCGTTAGGTCGCAGGTCACTGGGCAATTGTGATCAATGTTTCTGAAACCACGGCTAAAACGGCCTGAGTTGCATTTCTTTCTTGCTCTGTGGCGCGGCTTCTTGTTAGACTTGAAAGTGAGATGATAAAAAAAAATGTTGATCTTGGACTGCAACCACGTTCTTCAAATAACAAATTCCTGTTCTTCCTACATTACAAGTTATTTTCTCACTCACTGGTGATGGATCCTAAATTGTGAGCAAATTTCTTGGCATTATGTCCACGTGACACAATGAAATTGGGAAGGGTGCCGAAGAAGATTGGCTGCATTTGGTGCTCTACAGACAAGGCCAATAACGTTTCCTGGGGCTTAGTTAACCTGAGGAGTTAGTGCCTAGTGGTGATTCCTTCCTTGTCATCTGTAGGAGAAAAAAAGGAAAAAAAAAGATTGTTGACCAAGAGTTATTTATGATTCTTTTCCTCACCTTTTCAGGATTTCAGGTATTATTCAGGATAAATGTTCCTAAAATAAAGTTTGTGGTGGTACTATTTGAATATTGACAGATGACCTCTTGCTTGTTTTTACTTCCATAGTTCAATTTGGTTGATAGGTTAAATCAAAGGTTGAATCCAATGGTATTGCATAGTAATACTTCTTCAGTCGCGGTACAGGCACACTTCATCAAAATATAATTATTGTAAAAAAATGGTACTAAGTAATATCATAAACATATGTACGCAAGTATATATAATACATTCCAAATTCGTCGTGAAGTCAATATTCCAATTTCCAACAAGTTATTTGGCGAAGTCCATAGGAAGAAACATCATGACGCTCATCTCAGAAGTGATCAAATCATCAGGAATTGGCCTGTATTCAACGCATATCTGGTAAAAGTACAAATGACCACCGATTCAGTTCTTCAGCAAATCTATCTGAAGAGCGCCATAGCTTTCACATCTGAAAAGCAAATTAGAAATTTTTCGTATTCATTCAGGATATTCCCACTGAGTAGTAAAGATTTTCATGGTGCTAATGCTGCTTTTTTCCTAGCCACAAATTCTAACTCAATCAGTTTGCTGCTAAGGTTGACGTCATGAAAAACACATTCACAGTATAAATTACTATCACAGATTCCGTGGCCTTAGATGTCGATCATTGATGTCGACGACAAGCTGACCAAAAGCTAAAATCTTGCGAGAGCAATTCAGATGTGTGTTTCTCTTTCATCCCTATCTTTTTCAGAAATCCGAAGTTCCACTTTGCCATTTTTTTCTCATATCACTTACAATGAGATGGAAGGAAAGAAAAAACATTGATACATGAGACATGGATGTAGACCTTCTTTTTCTGAGGGGATAAAGTATAGCTTCGGATTCAACTCATATAGCTTAGAATGGTGTTTCATTTTGCTCAGATACCATAAACAATTTGAACAGACTGCCAAAATTCATATAACATATATCGTTACAGATGATTCAGGTAGTTATTTATTCAACCGTCGATAAAGTTATCACTCCTATCTCCACTGGTACCATGCATCATTCTCATTAGAAGATATGACACCCGGATGTGCCAAATTCTGTGAAGTGTATATGTAATCCATCTCAGAGCAGACCTAGAAGAAGTTACCTCCATTTTCACTGCTTCATTGCCTTCAGCGCTAGCTTAAACCAAAAGTATGTTTCTTTACTATGTCGTATGAACATCTTTGTTCTATAGAACTTATGCTTAAAGCCAAAAGATTCTGGGAGTTCCATTCAAGACATGGTACATTCACATCTTTTGAGCGGCAATGAACTTCATGCAGATTGGAGGAGTAACCTTTGCAAGAGCGAGCAAGGATGAAGGAAGAATCCACAATCCATCCCCACAAATCAAACCAGATGCAACTGCAGGCACCATTAGAGTAGCCTTCTTGCTGTTGAACTTATGCCATGCAAAAACTATCAAGCTACCAATTGACATGTCGATGGCAAAGTTAGCTCCAACCAAAAATGGCACTGCCATGGCCATCGGTAGAGGAACCCAGCCACCATATTTTGCTGGTAACAAATCTCTCATGATATTAGCAGCAACAGCAAATCCAAAGAAACCATAACAAAGCTGCAAACAATGATGAGGAAGAGCAGAGAAACCCTCAACGCCTAGGATCGCCATGTTCCTATATATCAAAGCATAAGGAGCTTTCCAAGTTCCATCAGGATTGCCCACGTCGAAAGCTTTATAGAAGAGAAAGAAAGTCAGAGGTGCAATAACACACCCCATGGCTGTTCCAATGGCCTGGCTAACAACCATGGACTTTGGGGATGTGAGAGTTAGATGGCCTGTCTTAAAATCATGCATTAGATCAGCAGAAATAGAGACCACTGATTTGATTAGTCCACATCCTACAAGACCCGCAACGACACCATTGTCTTTCCCAGCCCAAGATGCTAGTATAAATAGAGCCACTTTTCCATAGTTATAAGCCATATTCATGTCCGTTAGTCCAGCACCATATGCATTACAGAATCCAAGAGCTGGGGCAAGCATATAGGCAATGACCACATAGTACCACTTCACAGCAGGGAACATGATAGGGATAGAAACTATTGCTACAATAGTGAAAATGGCATAACCTATAAATGCAAACCACATTGGTATCCTGTCTTTAATGAATAGTTCATTGCGCTGGAGTTCATCAAGAACAAGATTGTCCTCATCTGCAACTGCAGGAAACACTCAATATTAGTGGATTTCCAATAACTAAAAGAAGCTTTTGTGGGACAGACAACTCTAGCAACTTTACCTTTCTTATGCCTATTACTATGTGATCGTGCATACATGTTTCTTCCAGTAAAAGCTAGAATTTTGAGAAAATTGTAGAGACCATCTCCCAGGATGAGAGCAATAGAAATGAAAACCTTCACAAAAATCAAGTTCAAAATAACCATTAAAATATTTTCCTTTTGCTGAAGTTAATGAATAATTCGATGCAATCTACCTTATAGCCTTGCAAACTTTTCATACTGCCCTGTGATATGTTTGCGGGATACCAGTATCCCTTTAGACCATGGATCAATGGCCACATTACACCCCATGAGAGCACTGCTCCAAGGAGGAGTGACAGGTTCACAAGATGGGAACAAATCATGCCTGCCCCGACATATGTCAAACTAAAGTCAAAGAAAAATCTGCAAACAGAAGAGCCATCAGTTACACAGAGTTAAGGGATCTCTGATTACACACAATACAGTTAACATCAAAATGGCAGCAAGATTATTGCAGTGCAAGATATATTTGAAAACCTACGTCTGTTTCCAAGCTTTTAACCCAAAGGTAGGGAACTGTGTGAAACCACATTGATCTCCACCTGAAAAGAACCACTCGAAGAAACTCCACAGGAAACTAATAGTGAAGAATTTGGCAAAGCCATGAACCTGCTTCCTGTTAGATGAGAAGAATAGTAAAATTATAACCCTCCCAACGGGGAAAAGGCAAATCAACACTAAGTACAGGCATTGTGAAAAGTGAGGATTACTTTGCCATTTTATCTCCATGAGGAGTGTGGAAGCCATTGATAAGGACAGCTGTTGCGGTGCCACTGGGATAAGTCAATTTGTAATCAATTATCATAATCTGAAACAAAATTCATATTACAAGTAAATGTCAGTTAATAAATCAGAGAAAAGTAGATAAAATACTACTGATGAAAGGGATGATCACATCATGTTAATTTTACCTTAAGGAAAAGAAGTCATTCCAAAAGAAAATATAGGCCACCAAAGCTTGTAAAATTGCTTTTGAATCTTGACAAATATAAGCTCTTATGTGACTGTAAGTCTAGGGAAATTGCATATTTATCTTTTCATAGTAGCTGATGTCTTTATTCCATTTTCTCTTTCCACAGACAAGTGACTAAAGTTTCTGATTTTTTTACAAAGCATGAATCACATTGTCTCGCTCTAAAATATTCAAAGGTGGCTATGCATTATAAATCTCAATGGTGGACTATATATTAGCTCTGCAGGGAGTGTATATAATGATATTTTAAAAACTTTTGTAGGTATCTAATCAATCTATTAATTGCTAATGCGTCATCTTTTTCATTTAACAAAGACTTATGGTCCTCTATCAACATGGCCCACATCCAAATTCAGCATGCCTGTCCAAGAAGCTGATGCTAGTGCAACAATTAACAAGGTTCGGGGAACTTATCCTTTCACATAAAAGAAAGGAAGCTACCTTTCTGATTGACCAAACAGTTGCATAGTTTGCATCTGATCTTAGAACTGACCCTTGAAAAGTTTGTGTAACATTTAATAATCAGTCAAGAACAAGATGTGAATAAAGCAATGAAAAGCCATAAGGAGGTTAAAAAAAGCAGGGCAGGCGAATCATGGGAATTCAAGGACAGATTCTTACTAAAAATGATCAATAATTATTCCCTTTTTGCAACAAAGTGAGATTAAGTGATTAACATAATAACACAAAAAATAGATTTTTTTTTCTTTTGTTCAGGAAATACCTTCCTGAGAGGAACCAAGGCCAAAAGCCCCACAAAACTGACAGCAAAAAGGAATCCAGTCATCCAACCAATTCCAGGCTCCTTGTAGCTACCCGGCACATTTCCCTCAGTATCCACCCCTGCCTGTTCATAGGTCTTCCTGTTCAGACCCAACAAGTAAGAGCCAAAACCACCTGCAATCAATTCCAATACCATCAGAAGAGAAAATTTCAGCTTTAGACCGGTCTCGTTCATTGAGAACGAGATGTTTGTCACATCGGTAGATGAGAAAAAGATTGCAGCGGCTTAATCATGCCGACTAATAGATGAGTTGATATTGACTTCAACTAAACCGTGATCATATTGATCAATCCTAAAAGGTTCCTTCTCTTTTTACCTCCGACGGCAATACTGTAGCAGGCAACTGCACATGTCTGAACAACTGTGTTCTCCTGGCGCGTGAAGGGAGTAGTGACGATGCCAAACTTGTGCAGGAGCTTGGTCCAAGTCCTGAGGAAGACGAAGGCCAAGAGCGCGGCGGAGACGTTGAGGGTGGGAACGAGTCCGGTGGTGAGGTTTAGCTTCATGACGATCACACTGTACATGATTCCTATGACGAGGCTGGCGACGAGTCCGCGGACCGTGATTTGCTTCGACCACGGGGGTATCCTCCTGAGCTCCCCCGCCTCGGTTCCATTCGGCCGCTCCAAGTCGTCGCTTCTCTCGATCTCAAGCCTCTCCCTTGACTCCTCCATTGGTGCGAGTTCCAATTCGCTGGCTGCAGGCTTCTGTGTCGTCTTCCTCCTTCCCTGCTCCCTCATTCGAAGGAAGAACCCATCTGGAATGAAGATAACAAAAGAGAAACAAAATCTCCGATCAAAATCCAATCGTTCTGCACTTTTCTTGCGAAACCATAAAACAAGAAAAAAATTATCCTAATAACAAAAAAAAACCCATCTTTGAGGCGATCACACACAATCTCACCAAGGCCCCCCTCAGAAATCTGAACAGCTCAACAGCTTTCAGAGGGTTCACTTTTTTTAGAATACAAGCAACAGAGAACAGAAAAAAAAATAAGAGAGAGAAAACAACAAATCGGAGAAATCATTGATAAACATGAACAAAAGAATCCACCTTTGAATCCTTGGAACACTCGGAAGTAAAAATAAAAAATCTGGAAAAGTTCTCAGAGATCTCTCATGCGGCTGGGGATTTCAACAACTAAGCAGACGCCGATGACAAATGCACTATGCGGTACACAACTATATATAGAAAGAGACGAACACCGCTGTGCACATCACGAAGAATAAATCTCATAGGAATGCTTGGAAATTGGGATTTGTTCTTCCGAGTACTGCAGTTGGGGCATAGTACAACAACGATAACTCCACTGCAGTACAAAAAAAAAAAAGCTCACGCCTTTTTTTTAGTGTTTTTTCACCTCTGAAATAAAAATGCATGAATCATGGGGGCGTGTGGCCATTGAATGCGAAGAAAAAAAGAAACAAACTTTTCTACGATTCCTGAGACAAATTACCGCATCAGACACGCGTTGGCCAAAAGCAAAGGACCAAATGCTGGTTTCCTTCCATTGGAGGAGGCAAAATGGGCAGGAGAGATTTGGATTTTGGACTCGAGAAAACAAAAAAAAAAAAACAAATGAGAGGAGGGGAATTGGAGATTCTTGAAGGGTGGAGGACAACGAAGGCAAGTGAAAAAGGCAGAAAGGGAAATATAGTGAGCATTCACAAAAGGAAAAAAAAATATATATATAAATATAAAGCTCTTGATTTCTCATATTGAAATGGTAAGTACAATTATCTTTAACAATTTAATTATTGGTTTCTTAAAAAAAACAATGATCAAATTGGTAACTACGTGTGGTCTACGTTTCTTGTAAGCAAAATACATGGCCTCTTATTTAATATGTATACGCATTTGAAAGGTTTCTTTTTTAAGAGTTAGAATTCATTTTATGTGAACTTTGGTATTGACATGTAATAAAATATTGTTTGACTAATACACACACATAAATATATATATATATATATTGAATTTAATAAAAGAATGATGCATTTTTTTATTTGAAACGAATTTTTACATCATTTTCATAATTTGCTAAAAAAACAACGCCATAAATTATTTAAAATGATTAAATTTATTCTCAAGATGAATAATACCACGTGTGCATGTTCATTAAAAAAAACCCAGAGAGTCAAAATATTTAGTCATGAATCAATCATTTGGGAGTATGTATTTACGAGCTTGGATTTAACCCATAAAATCTAATTCACATTTTAATATTTTATCCTCTAGGGTGTAAGGAAAAAACAAATAAAAAATAGATCCCTCTGTGACATGAAATTTAGTTTTTAAATACATAAATATTAGATTAGCGATGAAGTCATAAATAGTTAAATTCTACAATTTGTAATGTTTTCTTATATTTTCCATGGCTTCTAATGTGTAAAAAGTTAACAAGTTAATATGAAATTTACATAAGTATTAACAAATATAATAATATATAAACGAACTTATTAAAGCAAATGGCACGCGAGTGATGTCACTTATAAAATAAAATTTTCAATTAATGTTTCTATTAATATAAACTTAATAAAAAAATAAAGGATAAAAATCACCCTAAAAATTTAGTTCATTTTTTCTTTCATTTCAGCTTGGACTATTCTCTTGAGTGGCAAAATTCTTGGTAAAAAGGTTATCCCACTCAAGAAGTTCTCACTTATGTGGTTCATATATTCATCTCTGTTTTGATTGTACAATAATGAGAGGGACAATAATTATAACTTGAAAAAAGTTGAAACAATTGTTAGGATTTGGCGTGTGGCCATCTTGTTCTTGTCCTTGTCTAAACTTTGGACCCGGTGGCCTTTGAGTCCAAGGGTTTGACGAGAGAGAGAGAGAGGGGAAAAAGCAAGAAATGAAGGGGAACTTTGCAGGTCATTTTCTTGTGCTTCTTTTTGTTGATATGGGATCTTTGTTTCACATTTTTGTAATATAAGTTAATTGTGAAACTTTAACTATCGCTCGTTTCGGCCATTTTTTCTTTTTGTTTTTTTATATTCTGACAAATTTTTATGATTCGATCTTTTTTCCCACTTTTAACGATCAACATTATTATAAGGTATATAGATAAATATATAATATATATGACTAAAATGAATATGTGAAGCATCTTTTATTCTACACCTTATGAAGCGCAATAGGGCTGAACAAATTCGGGACCGGGTCCGGGTCTGAGCGGACCTGGTCCCGACCTGAATTATGTTGAGTCAAAAAAATTTCAACTCGGTACCGGATCCGGTTCCGGATTAGTCCCGGTAATTTGGGAATGTGACCGGATTTGAGATCGGGAATCGTCGGCGTCGATGATCGGATTGCGCGCGATTGACAACCACGATTCGGCGCGGCCACCCGGCGAGCCGATCCGGCCACCAGTGACTTGATCCAGCGCCTGGCGCATGGTCGATCCGGCCGCCGGGCGCCGGATCGGCCTGCCAGTGGCCGATACGACCATCTGGCAGTCAGATCGGCCTACCAGTGGCCGATCCGATCGACTGACGGTCGAATTGGCCACCAGGCGAGCCGATCCGATGACGGCCGGATCGGCCTGCCATTGATCGATCCGGCGCGGAGGAGAGAGAGAGGAGTCAGGAGATGGGGAGGGCCGCCGGAGTCGAGAAGGTCGTCGGAGTCTCCGGTGCCGCCACCGTCGTGAGAGAGAGAGGGAGAGGACGAGAGAGATGGGAGAGAGAAAGAGATAGGTTGAAATGAGAGGAGAGAGTAGTGATGGGATTTATATAGTAAATAATATCGGGTCGGATATCTGCATTGCAGACCGGATACCCGACGGATTTTCCACCCAAGAGACCCGGTCCTGACTCGAATTAGATTCAAGCCGAGTTATTTATCTAATTTTCCGGGTCGGGCCGGTCCGGGTTGACCGAATTATTTATCCGATTTTTCGGGTCGGCCTGGATCATGCTCAACCCTAAAGCGCAATTTCAACTGTTCGAATGCTAGTTCATCTCACGAGATGCTCACTCATCCTTCCTCCCTTTTTTTCTTTGACGCTCGGATCCGACAAAAGCCCTTGTCGATTGTCACTACGACTTTTTAACTATAATTTTCCCCTAAATTAAATTAAAAGTCATTATACTCTATATTATTTTGTCAAGTTCAACCCTGCCAAAATTTAAAAAAAAAAGGCAACAATAAAATCCCAGAACCTCATTAGTAGTGCTATTTACTTTTTTAAACGTCATTTCGCGACGATTTTGTAGTCATATTTCAATAATGACGTTCCTTAAAAATATATTTTTAGGGTGAATCAATTTTAATAGGTAGACTTCATTATTTAAGCCACTAGCTTTTTCAAAACAAACGGCAAGATACAAATAGTTCAATTTATAATATCAATTCAAAGAGCAAAATGTAATGTATACGTAGAACATTTGGAACTAATGTAGAGCACACATATTACTTATTAGATTAATAAAATAAATATATAATAATTTAAAGTATATGTTAAATAATAAATATGATAAATTATCAAATTATGTCAATAAATATATATTACTTCAAAATATATGATTAATTTAAGGGGTTAATGAATATGTAGAGCACCCCGTTCTACATCTTGGCATAGAACGCTTATTTTTTATTATTTAATTAAGGGTTATTTTCTCTGATCATTCCTAAACTATCGCGAATTATCACGTCTAACCCCAGACTACGAACTTCACTTTTTGGGTACCTAAACTATCATAATTTTTCTAATTTGGTCCTTTCATCCAATTCCATCGACTTCTCCGTTATTTTTTTTTATTTTTTGCATTTGTGAAAAGTCCATTGTACCCCTCATTTCAATTGAATTCTATTTTTACATAAAATAATATATAATAATAAATATAAAAATATTTAAAAAAAAGAAAAACACACGAGGGGGCTCGCCACCCCCCTCTTCGTCGACCGGCGTTGGAAAGAGTGTGTGTGTAGGGGGGGGGAGGGGAGTCGTCGCCTCCCCTGCGTGCGTCGCCATCGTCGATGACCCCCCTTTCTCTTTCCCGACCCCTTGCCGCTGTCGTCGACGCACGCAGGGGTGGCGACCCCCCCTTCTCTTTCCCGGCGCCGAGAAAGAGGGGCGCAGGGGTCGCTGCCCCCTGTCATCGTCGACGACGATGATGCACGCAGGGGGGCGGCGACCCCCCTCCCTTCTCTTTCCCAGCGCCGGGAAAGAGGGGAGCGGGGGTCGCCCCCCTGCCGTCGACGACGACGATGACGACGATGCACGTAGGGGGCGGTGACCCCCCTCCCTTCTCTTTCCCAGCGTCGGGAAAGAGGGGAGCGGGGGTCGCCGCCCCCTGCCATCGTCGTCGATGACAACGCAGGCGGGGGGTGGGGGCGCCGACCCCCGCGCCCCTCTTTCCCGACGCCGGGAAAGCATGCGTCTCGTCGACGACAACGGCAGGGGGCGGCGACCCCCGCGCCCCTCTTTCCCGGCATCGGGAAAGAGAAGAGGGGTCACAATGCACGCGGGGGTGGGGGCGCCGACCCCCGCGCCCCTCTTTCCCGACGCCGGGAAAGCGTGCGTCGTCGTCGACAATGACGACAGGGGGCGGCGACCCCCGCACCCCTCTTTCCCGGCGTCGGGAAAGAGAAGGGGGGTCACCGCCCCCTGGGTGCGGCAGCGGCGTCGACGACGACGGCAGGGGGGCGGCGACCCCCCCCCCCCTTCTCTTTCCCGACGAGACAATGCACGCAGGGGGCGGCGAAACCCCCCCCCCCCCCCACCCCTCTCTTTCCCCTCGGCGGGAAAAGAGAAATGGGGGGAGGGTCGCCGCCCGACGCAGGTCGACGAAGAGGGGGCGGCGAGCCCCCCATGTGTTTTTTAAATTATTTTTAAATTTATTATTATATATTATTTATGTAAAAATATAATTCAATTGAAAGAATGGGTATAATGGACTTTTCATAAATGCAAAAAATAATGAAAAAGTCGATGGAATTGGACGAAAGAACCAAACTGAAAAAATCGTGATAGTTTAAGTATCCAAAAAATAAAGTTCGTAGTCTAGGGTTAAATGTGATAATTCGCGATAGTTTAGGGGTAGTCAGAGGAAATAACCTTTTAATTAATTTAATAATTATAATTCATGATCAAATTAATCATATACTTTTTAGATGAAGTAATATATATTTATTGACATAATTTAATAAAAAAAGTATCACCTAAGGCTAAATAAATTTCAACCGTTGAATTAATCATATTTGTTAAAATAGTTTGATTATCATCTTTGAATTGATCTTAATCATATTTATTATTTAACATATACTTTATACATTATAAATTTATTTTATTAATCTAATAAATAATATGTATGTTCTACCACCGTTCTACGTCAAATGCTCTACATGTACATTTTTCTCTTAATTTAAGCATAAATTATAATTATTAGCATAAATTATAATTATTAAATTAATTAAATAATAAGAAATAAGCGTTCTCTACATACTCATTAACCACTTATTCAACTATTTTAGAATTAATGTGATTTTTTTTCGATTGAGATCCATTGGTGTCCAGGATTACTAGCATCCAATTAATCTGATGTTCGCACAGAAACGGTAAGAATAAATTATGATTAATATGGTGATTTTAAGAATCGACATATGACTACCGACCCAATCCCATTATGTCGATCATCCTTGATTAATGTGATTTCTTTTTAAGTTCAATCAATTGATTTCTTAAGGAGGGCACAAATCCTCCCGTCATTATAATCGTTTAATTTTCCCTATTGGCATTAATAATGGAAGGCGGAAAAGTATGAAAATAGAATCCAGATCGATCTGTTGATGATTTTACAAAATAAAAAATATTATTCAAAGCTTAATATAAATTATTATAAATGCACACATCATAACGTGTAATCCTAAAATGGAAAATAGCTCAATTATGGAAGGCCACTTGTTCACGTGAAGCGATGTCAATTGCAATTTTGAAGGACTCGAAGGTCCACAAACTCCACACTCTACACATTCAAGTCATTATTATTATTATTATTATTATTATTATTATTATTATTATTATTATTATTATTATTATTATTATTATTATTATTATTATTATTATTATTATTATTATTATTATTATTATTATTATTATTTATTTACTTATCTCATAGATATTTTAATGATTAATTATTATTCAGTTTTAACCTGTCTCACATATTTTGGTGATGCATGCCCATTTGCACATGGATCGTTGCGTGCAACACTTCTTTATACATATTTATACACCTGGTATTTTCTTAATAAATAACATTTTATTCGTATACGTGTGTACAACATCCATGGAACAAATAGATTAACTAATCAAGTTTATTTTTCGGTCATTGTTGTTTTGGTTGACCGAATTTTTTTTAATTCAGTTCGATGAATTCATCGTGTTGTTTAAAGAAAAAAATTATAAAGTATTAAAAAAATTTATTAAATTTTGAAATGCTTTAAAGAATAATCGTTCAAGAATAAAAAAATTAAAGTTTAACCTAAGAAGGAAAAATAAAAATAATTGTATAGAATATGTTAGACAACAAGATTTACATTTTTAAAAAATAGTATTAATTATTGACCACAAATAGTACAAATCCTCATAACAACTTAATAAGTAATAATTTAGCTTTATTTTACTTATATTTTGGTTACTAAGTAATTTATCTCTTGTGATTATCAAGCCGACCAAATATGAATCAATTAATGATTTTTTTTATCCATTAACCAAAATCAAAATTGAGTTGAATTCCGTTCGTTTAATTGGGTAAAAAAAACCCAATAATAATTAGTGTTATCATTTTGGATGAACGAATGTGTAGTACCCATGAATTGATAAGGCATGATTCCTACACATACTAATATGAATCCCAACCCTAATAGGGTGCATAAAAATATGCAAATTCCTGTGGAAGCTTTCCCATGACTTACATCTCCAAAACACATTTTTTAAAAGATTCTTCGGTTGATTCTTCGAAAGTTCGAGCTCTATCTCCCCGGAGTTCTCACATTCTCAACACTAAGCTCCTTGATGTCCTCTAGAAGAGACAACAAGGGGCAAACACAAAAATAGCATAAAGAGAAAAAAAAATGAAAGGGTGAAGGGTAAAGAAAAAAAAAGGATGAACATACTTTTGAAGGGGATTCATATAGGGGATTTTTTTTCGTTCTTCGAATCTTTGAGATCATGGTGGGAGTGGTGTTACAGAATCTCTACAATTATGGCGATTTAATAATTTAATGGACGAAGAGAAAATCAAAACCGATTTTTTTTTATTTCTGTCCAGTGCACTTTTGAGCGTCCGATTTCGAACATATATTTTGTAGATCGGATGTTCGGTGATCGACGTAAGCATAAAAATAAAATTTTAATTGTTTACAAGAAAATGTGGTGTGTTACAAAAAAATATTGTTGTCAATTGAGTTATGAATAACTTTGCCCTTTATAATCAAATGAAATGATAATAACGTATTTTGAAGTGCCTTAAAGCATACCCTTTTTGGTGATAAATGAGTAAAATACAGTACATATTCGACCCCATTAACACTTTTTTTGGTATCCGAAATGAAATTTTTGGTGTCCAGCTATTTTAGCATCTCACTAAATTTAAAATTAACATATTGATCGATTTAGAAATTATTAGCTGTTGCGCCACCTGAAAACGCAAGGGCCAATCAATGTTGGTCAGCCAATCAAAGGGCCAATCAATCATTTGCTACACTTTTAAGCAAATGACTCCAAGGTGTTTGACTTTGGAAGAAGTATTTTTATTTAATAAAAATATTGAGGTAAAAATATAGTATTCTTATCTATTCCAACAATAGGTTATTCTTTTATGTTTTTTGGTTGTCGTGTTTGGATTGGGAACAAAAAAAATGGAATGTAATATAAGTAGCATTAAATAACCCTTAATTATATTATTACGTACATAATTTGTTAATTTATATTGATTATTATTAATTTTTAAAAAATGAAATCTTGGTCGAGCACGGTACGAATTGGGTTTTTTTAACCTGAATCGATCCGACCCGATATTCTATTTTTATATTTTTAAAATATTTTAAAATTTAAATTTATACTTATATTTGATTTAAAAGTTTTTTCAAATAAAATATTTGTAAGTACACAAATAATATTTAAATAGTTATAAAATTATTCTATGCTTTAAAATTATTAAATAATAATTTTCATATTAAATAAATATAAAATAATAAGACAAAATGAATAGTCAAGTAATTCGATCATCCGACCCGATCGATCTGGGTGAGTCATATTTGACTCTTAAGGTGCAGTTTGATTGGGGGATAATCGATGAAATACGTAGATGTTCTACGGATTACAACCAAACGCACCCTTTATTCTGTAAAAAGTATGATGGGCAAAGTTGACATTTTTAAAAAAAGTTAATTTTATAAATAGTGAAAATATGAGTATTAACGTATTCGTTACAATAGATGGAATAGAGATAATTTGATGCAAACTTTAAAAATTGATTAATCGGATGGGTTATATGCGTTGCCCCGATAAAAAAATTAATCCCCAACCAAAATGAGAAAAAGGTCTTTGACCCGACTCCACTTCATCAAAATTGATCGGATGGATCAAAATTTGTTCATGGATTCAACCTGATTCGTGAAATATCCTACTGATAGTAAAATAAATATCTGCATTTCTTTTTTCTCCTATGCATTTGATTTTGGTGTCATCTATTGGGTCGACAATGTCGGATTCTTTTGGGATTGATTGGTGTATCATGTATGGATTGGAATGTGGCGAGGTCGGTCGAATCATGCAAAGTGAGATGTGAATTGAACATATGATGACGATGCGGTCCTTAATTTGACAATGACAACGAGCGGCCTGAATTTTTTTGGCCATCCTACTCGTGAGCAATTTCGTAAATTGATTTTCATAAATTTTCAATATTATAAATAGAAATATAAACTCGCTCTTAATAATCATATAAATGGAATTCCAAAAAAAAATTTTGTTTAAAGTCATCCACCCTTTCAATACGAGATCGGTTCATCATGATTGTATTCGGTTGACAGAACTTACTCAAGTTATATGTCAAACATCATATATAATAAGAACTTGAAAGTTTTAGTTAAGCGATCGAGATTTTCTTTCGTGAAAAATAAAAAGTTCTCGTTGGAAACGAGAACTTTCTGATTTTTTTTATCTTTTTTTCTTTAAATTATTTATTATATTTTAAGAAGTAAAATATAATTAATTACTTTAATGTATATATTAAATATTTTTTTATATTATCTTAAGTAATAATTAATTATAATATTTATTTATTAATATATTATCGTTCAATTTATACAATATTTAACCTAATATAAATATTTTTTCATAAATTATAATATTAATAACATATGAAAATAATAATATAATAAATTATAAATTATAAATTATAATATTAATATAAGTATTTTTTCATAAATTATTATTCTAAATAAATAAAGATATACTATTTTAATTTACTTTAAATTTATACCTCATAAAATAATAAATTATATTATTAATTCTTACTTTTTATTCAAACACCTACTAAAATTTATTTATCAAAATAATTCTTTAAATTTTCATCGTTACATTTTTTTCATTCAAGTTAAACTTTTTTATCAAATAGATTAATTTTTGAAAACTAACGAAAATTCAAAATTCTCGTATCAAACACATACGTCTCAATTAACTAAACTCAGTTGGAGTGACAAACTTTTGACGGGATGCAAATAAACTAATTGACATGTTGTGCATTGTCCGTGTGTGTGTGTGTGTGAGAGAGAGAGAGAGAGAGAGAGAGAGAGAGAGAGAGAGAGAGAGAGAGAGAGAGAGAGAGAGAGAGAGAGAGAGAGAGAGAGAGAGAGAGAGAGAGAGAGAGAGAGAGAGAGAGAGAGAGAGAGAGAGAGAGAGAGAGAGAGAGAGAGAGAGAGAGAGAGAGAGAGAATTGTTGATCGATGGATTGGATTCGGATATGGATTTGACGACAAATTCGTAGTCTTTTCGTTTTCAACGATTGCATGCGCTGTGGTTGGAATGGGTTGAAATCGAACGAAGCCGTCCTTTGTGCACACGTCATGTGTTAAAGTAGACGTCTTGTTTGAGAATTATGTAAAATGTTTTCTTTTGCAAAAAAAAAAATTATCTTAAGATAAAAATTCATATGATGAATCGATTGACGTATTATTAAAATAAAATTTTACTATATAATAAATTGATCGATTTATCATAATGTTCACCGTACGCTCGTTGGGCCTTAAAATATATTTTAATTTTTGAGCTGAGCTATCTTAAGATCAAAATTAAAAGATATTTTAACTTTTAAGTTAAGATAGATAATCGTTTTTTCAATATCATATTTCAATTATGATTAGATGTGCAAAACAAAAAAAAAAGTTTCACACATATTAATATATATATATATATATTAAAAATTAATTGTTGATAATGATCTTGTCACGGCAACGGGGTGACAAATGCAGATGCTGTTCACCGGTCTTCGTCCTTGTACCTTATCTCACCATCCGACTCTCCATAAGGCCCCATATATCATGAATCATGAATAGAAGAAGAAAAAAGAAGTTAGAAGAGACGAGTGAGGAGGGAGATGTATGCAACACTCCCCATCGATCAATGATGAGTGCTAGCCAAAAAAAAGTTGAGAGAGAGATAAGAGAGAGAGAGAGAGAGATTCTCATAATCAATCGTTGAGTACGATTATTATGAATATACATTTTTTTTTTATTTTCATCTATCACGATTAATCATAAAATTTGGATAGACTACTATTTTTTTTGTCCGTTCTGAATCTACCACATGTCTTTGATGTTTTAGTACATGACTCATCATGAATCGAAATGAAATAATGATATATATATATATATATATATATATATATATTCTTTTGATCAAAATGATGATTCTAAAGATCAAATATTGAAACCATTAAAATTCAACAAATCACTTTAAACATAATCTTGATTGGATGGACTACTAAATTATTTAAGTTGTATGATAACGAATCGATTTTTCAATTTGTAGTTTGTGCACTGGGCTAGTACTATGTGAATTGAATTGCTTTTAGGATTTAGGAAACGGAAATTTAAAGCATAAATGAACAATAAATTTGATCAAACTATATATTTCATGAAACAATTAATCTATAGAATAAAAAGAGAGCTTTGTCAATGAACTCTTGTAAGACGAGCAAGAAGAGAGGAGCCAAGCAAAAGGTCGGGTAAATTACAAGATTAGTTTCTCAACTTTGAGTCGTTTTCAAATTGATTCCTTAATTTCAATTTATAATCAGAACGTCTTTTATTTTTTATTTTTTTGCACGATTAGTCCTCTTGATCGGTGATAGTAAGTTTTTCGGTTATCTTACGTATGTGGACGACACGTGAGCCGTTTCTCTCCCATTCACGTCATTTAAGTCATTTACGTCATTTTACACTACAAAATCTAATAAATTACACGGATCGTCCTCCAAATTTGAATCGATTTCTAAACGAACCTCCAACTTTGATATTATTGCATGATTCATCCACTTGACTGGTAAGAGACAATCATCCGATTATCTTACTGACATGATGTAATAAAATATAATAAAATATTTAACTAGATGATATCACATAATAAAAAATAATATTATAAAAATTTAAGGACTTTGAACGAACTGACAGAGGGGGTGCTAGCCCCCTCTCCAAGCTCGCCCTCTCGCGAGCTGACATAGGGGGCATCGGCCCTCCTCTTCAAGCTCGTCCTTTGGCGAGCTTTGCACAAGGGGCGCCAATGCCCCTCGCGAGCTCGTTGGTATTCCCTATCATTTTTTTATTTTTTTATTAAATTTTATAATATTTTATTATTTTTTAATGTGTCATGTCAATAAGTTAATTTTTTTATTATATTTTATTATATCACATCAGCAAGATAATCGGGAGATTGTCTATTATCGATGGACGAATCGTGCAATAAAATCAAAATTCGGAAAAAGTTCTAGTTATAAATTGAAGTTGGGGGACCGTTTAGAAATCGACTCAAAATTGGAGGACGATCTGCGTAATTTATTCAATTTTATAGCGTTGAATGATGTGAATGAGAGAGAAACGACTCACGTGTCGGCCACGTACGCAAGACAATCGAAAAATCCACTATCACCGGTCAAGAGGACTAATCCTATAAAAAATTAAAGATGAATGACATTCTGATTATAAACTGAAGTTGAGAGATCAATTTGAAAATGACTCAAAGTTGGAGAACTAATCGTATAATCAAACTCCCCCAAAAAAAAGTGTATTATGAGATTTTTAGGACAATTTTAGACAAAGATTACCTTTGTGCCCCCCCCCCCCCCCCCCCAATCCAAATTTAGTTAGATGCCAATATCGCTTCATGAATAAATCTTTATTCCATCCTTAAATTTGATTATTTTGACCCTAAATTTTTTATAAGTTAATTTAAACAAAATAAATAAAAGAAAGACCAAAGCAAAGAAGATTTCTATTTCAAAAAATAAATAAAAGAAAAACACTGCAATATATATCTTTTATCTTTACTTTTGTTTTTCTTTTCATTCTTTTTTTATGAGTAACAATTTTTTTTCTTTACTTTTGTGTCTAAAGTTATATTTTTCGTTATTTTTTTTACTCTACATCATAGGAACCACTATTTCCACCGTAAAACACACTATCAAATAAAATGGAGTGACAATGATAATAGTGATGTCTAATTATTAACTAACTAAATAAATATATGATCCTCTTTGATTCAAAAATCACTAAGGCCCGTTTGGCGCATTACCAATTTAATTAACCGGTAATTTAGATCACCACTTAGATAGATTATCACTATTTAAATTATCGGTAATATCACATTATAGTGTTTGACAAGTATTAGTAATCTAAGTTATGATTAAAATAACTAGAGAGCAAATTACCAAAATATCCTTAAAAATTATTTTAAATGTTCATCACATGATATTATAAATAAACAAAGAAAAAATATAGAAAAAATGAATATAATAAAATAAGATGAGGCAAAATTAAAAGTTATTTACAAAGAAATTAAATAATAAGAAGATGAGATTTGATGGTATTTATTTATTAATAAATATTTAATAATTAATATTTTTATTGATTGAATATTATTGTCAAAATGCATGTCAAGCAATTGGTAATCTGAAAAGACACCTCCCCTGCATGCTATCTGAATTACCAATGATGTGGCAATTAAAAATACAATATGGTGGGCTCTGGAAATTTTAAATAAAATAACCGATAAACTATCTGAATTATTTCGAACCAAATGGCCCTAAGGGAAATGGAAAAAAAAAGAAGGAAAAAAAAAATGAAAAGAGAATGAAAGAAAATGATGGAGAATAATTTTAAATGACATAAGTAACGAGAATGAATGGAAATAAAGATTTAATAATAAGTTTATTTAAATGATTTTATTATTCATATATATATTTATGTATTAAATTTATAAAATTAAATATAAAAATTTATTTTAATTATATATTTCGATTTGAAGAGAAAAGGAAAATGAATATGTTCTCCTATTCCCTTTTCCCTACCATCTCAACACTCTTAAAATACTAATATATTTTCACCTTTTATTCTTAATCTACCACCGCACGTACATCTGTAGCAGATGGACGGTCGGGATGCTCCGTGTTACACAGAGCAAGTTCCCTAATCGGACCATCGCATTAATAACGGTCGACTGCGTCCAACGGTCATCTCGTTTCGAATTCGAACTACTTTGGAACCAAAGCGTACGAAGGCAACCCAACAAAAACAAAGCCAAAAGCTTCGCCTCCGTCGCCCTCTTCTTCTCCATTCCATTCTTCGCGTCTCTTTCGAGCTCCCATGGAGGCCGCCCAGCACAGCAGCCCGCCGCGCTCCCCCGCCGGAACCCTAGGGACGGATCCCTGCTTCCAACCCCCTTTCTCATCGCAGATCGAGGGCTCGCACGGGCTCACTTCTGCGCCGTCGGCCGAGGTCGGTCTCCAAATCGAAGAAGCTGCCCTCCGGGACTCCTTGGACGCGATGATCTTGGTGCCAGGCCCCAGGCTGGTCCGATCGGGTCTCGAGGAGACGAAGTTGGGAGGTATAACTCCATCTCCTTGTTCTTGATTTTTGAAGCTGAAATTGGCGTTTAAGATGTTAAAAACTGAGAGATCGATGTTTGGGTGATTAAAGATTGGATCTTTTCCCACTCGTTTTGATGAAATATTAATTTTGTTATATAACTTCACTCGCACTTTAGGAATCAGGATTTGTGGATCTGCAAGCGGGAACTAGGACTTAGGATGTTCGTATTTGAGTAATATTTGACTTTAGGGGTTGAACAATTTTCTTCTCCTTGAATATTGTATTATCTGGAATTTGTATGGTAAATTGATCTTGTAACACGGCTTTAGGGTTTAGGCTGCGCTTTAACAGAATAATGTGCATAAAGAATCTAATTTTCATGTGAAACATGAGTTATTTGATAATATGAGTGCATGTTAGATTTGTTAAGCAAATGTTGTTTTACTTTTAGTCATGATTGCGAGAGCCTATATTTGAAGTTTGTTACCTCTTTATAGAGTTCTGTAGCTAATGTAGTTTTACATATGAGATAGAGCTAAACGTTGCACTTATTTAATATTTAATAGCTGGTTCCCTGAATTGCTGGCTGAAGCAGATGACTTTGTAATGTTCATTAATGCCGGAGGACATGATATTCAAGGAAAAGATCCTCATAAAATTGAGGCTGATTCGTGCTTCCAAGGTGGAGATACAATTGAAACTAATGAGGTGATCACCGAAGGTGGTGATCGTTCCTCTCTTTACCAATCAGCTCGATTTGGGGATTTCTGTTACAAGTTTACTGGTCTCGCTCCTGGAGACTATTTTGTTGATCTGCACTTTGCTGAAATCATTAACACAAATGGACCTAGAGGAATTAGGGTGTTTGATGTTTTCTTCCAAGAAGAGAAGGCAAGAATGTACCCCTGCCTCATTTTTTTCCCAACAGTGACTATTGTAGTTTCTAACATACATCTTTCTATATTACAGATCTTGTCTGAACTCGATATATATGCAGCTGTTGGAGCTAATAAACCTCTTCAGCTAGTTGACATCAGAGTTTCTGTAACTGATAATGGTTCTATTGATATAAAATTTGATGCAATTAGTGGAACCCCAATAATATGTGGAATTTACATCAGAAAAGCACTGACATTATCAGGTATGGGTTATAAATATAACCATAAATACTTTCTCTTTTCATTTGAGAGTAAATTCAACTTTCAGCTTTGTTATGACTTCAACAACAGGATCCACAAAGCCTGAGCAAGTTCTATGTAACAAATGTGGCATTGAAACAGTGATGTCCCCAATTCTGGTGAGCAATGAAGTCGTTATAGTGATTACAAAAACTGTGTACTAGAAAATATTTTATATTTGGTAGAGTTATTCTCATTTCAGAACAGGGTTCAAAGCAAATATGTTGCCAAGTATGAGAAGAAAATACAGGAGTTAGCACATCAATGCAAACTGAAGAGTGACGAATGCTATGAAGCTTGGATGTCACTAACAGATGCAAACCAACAGCTGGAAAGACTGAAAATGGAGCTAGACAAAAAGCTTTTCCATGCCGAAACTCTTGGTAACTGAATAATTTGATCTTTCTGATGACAAAATGTTATTGAATCTCATGAGTATGCTTTGTTTCCCTTACATTGCTTCCAGAACAAGCTGTTGAAAAGCATGCATTAAATTTTGAACAACTTTCTGACAAATATGAACATGATAAGAAGGTATGGTCAACTGCCATCAGTACACTGGAAGGAAAGATTAAGGTATGTTTCATTGGATCATATGTATATGTGGATGTATGAATTATCACGAGGATATTTTTACTAAATACATTTATTTCTCCTTCAGGCTATAAAACAAGAGCATGCACAACTTTCTCATGATGCACATGAATGTGCACACTCTATTCCTAATCTGAATAAGATGATTGATGGCGTTCAAGCTTTAGGTATGCTTCATAACTTCCGATCCTTTGGACTACCTTGCGATCTGTTACCATGAACATGTGATAGCTTTTTGTTCACAGTTGCCCAGTGTGAAGATCTTAAGATGAAGTACAATGATGAGATGACGAGGAGGAAGAAGCTATACAACCAAGTGCAGGAAACGAAAGGCATGCAATTCTTTTCATCCTTTGAACTCTAAAAGTTACTCCTCATCCTTTTACTGAAGTCCCTGTTATTGCATTGTTTGTTTCAGGGAATATTAGGGTCTTCTGTAGGTGTCGTCCTTTAAGTAAGCAGGATATCTCGTCTGGTTACAACTCGGTTGTAGATTTTGATTCTGCAAAGGATGGTGATATTGGGATAATCACTGGAGGATCTCTGAAGAAAACCTTCAAGTTTGACAGAGTTTTTACACCAAAGGATAACCAAGGTAACTGAGTGGATAATAGCTATTTGATGGACCACAGGCCACAAGCTAGTGATGGTTAGATATAGTAAAATAACTTCTTGTGGACTAGATGATTAGACTGGGCTCACATATAGATGAAATCTTCATGAACAATTATAAAACTATAAGGCAAATTTGTTTCTCTATGCTTAATTTACATGAAGGCTGTTGGACAAATAGCATCACATATCATTAAAACTCCTCTTAAAATCATGGAAGAATAAGAAAAGAAGGTATATTGCATGAAATGTAGTTAGTATGTGGTTAATTTACATATAGACAGTTGGACAAAGCATCATATACATATTTTTCAAAATCACCCTCATACAACCATGGAAGAAAATATGACAAGAACAAGTATGTTGCATGAAATGTAGTTACTATCTTGATATACTATTTATCTATATGTTGTCTAAATCACCTAAAATTTCTAATTAGAATTGATGACCACTTTTGATGATGAACAGCTGATGTATATGTGGATGCATCGCCATTGGTCACGTCAGTTCTAGATGGCTACAATGTATGCATATTTGCGTATGGACAAACTGGAACTGGGAAGACTTTTACAATGGAGGGTACCGAGCAGAACCGAGGAGTGAACTATAGAACATTGGAGGAGTTGTTCAAGATTTCTGCAGAAAGGAAGGAGACATTCAAATACGACATTACAGTCAGTGTTCTAGAGGTTTACAATGAACAGATCAGGGACTTGCTAGGAGTGTCGTCAAAGAGGTAAACAATAGTCTCATTTAAGAAACTGGTAGTAGCTTCATTTTGCTACTTTCTTCCTCTTTTTTTTTTTTTTTGAGGAGATTCTTCCTTTTTAGTTGATTACTTTCTTCGTTTTTTTAAGGCTGGAAATAAGGCAGGCAGCTGAGGGGTTCCATTTGCCTGGAATAGTAGAGGCAAAAGTTGAGAACATTAAAGAGGTCTGGGATGTATTGCAAGCTGGAAGCAGCGCCAGAGCTGTTGGTTCTAACAATGTGAATGAGCATAGCAGTCGGTCTCATTGGTCAGTAGATGGGCGTCCATTACTTCTTTGTTTTTCTTCCAGAAGTAGTAATTTTTCATTTTGGTTTTAACTCTTCTTTTTCAGCATGCTGTGTATCATGGTGAAAGCAAAGAATTTGATGAATGGGGAGTGCACAAAAAGTAAGCTTTGGCTTGTGGACTTGGCAGGAAGTGAGAGGCTAGCAAAGACAGATGTTCAGGGGGACAGACTCAAAGAAGCTCAGAATATTAATAGATCACTTTCAGCACTTGGAGATGTTATATCTGCTCTTGCATCCAAAAGTAGCCACATTCCATATAGGTCTGGAACGTTATAAGATAACCTTCTTAAAGAATAGCTATCTTTTTTTCTCAAATTTTAATTGAATTCTCATTGCTTTACAGGAACTCTAAGCTGACACACTTATTGCAAGACTCCTTAGGTAATAACATTACCGAAATGAGTACTTGCTATTCGACATGCCCTGTCCAAGGGGAAAATTCATATAAAATGAACATCATTTCTATGAATTGCAGGAGGTGATTCTAAAGCCTTGATGTTTGTGCAAATCAGCCCCTCAGAGAATGATATGGGTGAAACTCTCAGTTCACTAAACTTTGCGAGTCGTGTGCGTGGGGTAGAACTAGGACCTGCAAAGAAGCAGGTGGATAATAATGAGCTGCAAAAAGTGAAACAAATGGTGAGCACTATATAGGTCATGAAAACATGCCTTATCTTGTGTGATCGACCCTGTTTTAATTGTTTACCTGTATGCATGTATTATATCTACCTTTCCTTTGTTATGTTGAAGCTTGATAAAGTGAAGCAAGAATCTAAAATCAAGGAGGAGTCCTTGAAGAAGCTTGAGGATAACTACCAGAACCTAGAGAAACAAATCAAAGGGAAGGAACAGCTCTGCAGAACTTTACAAGATAAGGTATAAAATATATATTAAAATGAGTTCAATGATACTGATGGAGATAAGGTATAAAATACTCATTTTCTTCTAGAATAAGGAGCTTGAGGAACAACTTGGGTCTAGGATGGAGATGCAGAGCTCGTCTGAGAGAAAACATCAACAACTTGTGGAGGCACTGAAAGTAAAAGAAGATGCATGCCTTATTCTCCAGCAAAAGGTACGGTGCACATAGACTTTCAACAGTTGCATATCTTGTTTGCTGCAAAAAGATCAGAAATGCTAGAATATACCACTCATTTCAGGTGAAAGATATTGAACACAAGTTAAAGGAGCAAGAACACTCTGAGCACATCATTCTTCAGCAAAAGGTTTGGAAAGCAAATATACTTGTTCATCCTGTCTATAGAGACAACAGAAGAAAATTGCTACAGGAAATTTTTCATATTTACATTGTGTGTTTATTTTTTCTACAGGTCAAGGAGCTTCAATGTAAGCTTAAAGAACAGCTACAGTCGGAATCCTTTGCTATGCAAAAGGTAGATGTCAACCCACTTCAGGGTGAATAGTCCTCATCAATAAAGAAGGCAAAAACTAATCTTTTTTGTATGATATACAGGTTAAAGAACTAGAGGACAGACTTAAAGAAAGGCTGGAATTTGAATCAATGCTTGATCAGAAGGTATAGCTTTGTCCGAACTATTTCCATCTTTTCTTTTAACTAGGATACAAATTTACATTTTTTTTTACCAAACTTGCAGGTAAAAGATCTAGAGAGCAAGTTAAAGCAAGAGAGAGAACGATCGGATTCAATGTTACCATTTAACTCTGTCGATGCATCAAGAATCGGAACACCGATAGAAGCAAAGTCATTCTCAAGAGATGAAGCCATGAGCGAAAATGATCCTCGGATTTTGAGATCATCAAATTCTATCAACAAGCCACAAATTAGTCAGGGCTCGTCCATTCTACTGAGAGGAGCAGAACCTCTACATGATATAAAGAGAAAAAGAGAAATGAGAAAGACATTTGGTGGAGAACTTGAGAATATTGTTGCCGCCCCGGCAACACTGACAGAGAAGAAGATTCCTCCAACCGAGATAAACAAAGTTCGAAAAATTGATCCCGTGAAAGCATTCGGAAGAATGACAAGGACGACGAAGGTTGTTCCTATACAGAAGATCTTCCCCTCAGGTAGAATCAACAAAGAACAGCCCGCAGGAGGCAAGGAAAAAGAAAAGACACGAGTGTGGACCAGATAACAGTTGAAGGGCAAGAACCATCCATGTACTACTACTACTACTACACTAAACTAACGTATAGAAAAATGAACAACTGGCTGAGATGTTGTTCAAAGAGTTCACAAACGGTATAATTATGATCTCTGCAATATCAATCATTGATATGCAACTTTGGAATGATGATGTCAAGTTGGCTTGAATTGTATGTTGTAAGATTTATAATTGTTATATTTTTCACGTTGGTTTAAACCGAGTGTTGAGAACAGGATGTAGGATATATGATGATTGGCCTGAATTGTGTGACAGATGTAATTTCTCGGCCAGTAATGTGCATTCAGAAATTGTAGGTAATCATCTTATGAACAAAATAATTGTAAATTTATATGAGTCGGTTGAAAGTAAAATTTCATGAATTTATAAAATCAGTATGTGAGGTGGGTAGATTTATAAATAATAAATATACTTGTGAAATGAAATTGATGAAAAGTAATATATTATATATCTAATATTCATAAAAATTCTTATAGTTAATATGCACTGATAACTCGGAATATAATTAACATCCATCTCAAGATCATCAGAGTTTCATTCTGTCGAACCTTTTTTTTTTTCATTTGGATGAGAAAACCCACTCCTATCATAATTATTTTTTAAAGTATTGATAGTATTGAAGTTTATCCTATTACGAATTTACACAATTTAAAGCTTTGAAAACACACTCCTATCATAATTATTTTTTAACTTTGAACAAAAATAAAAGAGATTTGCGAATGAGACTCATGGATTTACTCTAATATAATAATGTTAGACAAGATATTTCTTTTGCCAAGACAATAAGATTCAAAATAGTTGTTCTTCATTTCCAAAAGTTTTCAATCAAAGACGAGAACTGAATCAAATTGTGAGTCTCCCTGTGGATCACCAGGTAAATTGCAGAAGTATGAATCCGTGACCCACCCAGTCCAAGAATTATTAAGGCAATTGCACGAGAAAGACAACGAAATCGGCATGGACTTGACAATTATTAATTCCCTTTTCATATGACAAGATGTTGGATCTCCCGAATCTATCTAATTACAATTAATTAATTAAGCAGAGTTGGGCAATAAGATCTACAAGGCATATGAAAATCCACCATGAAAATTACCGTTTGCAGTCCTTTTTTTTTTCACCTTCAATTTAAGTCTCCTAATCTTTTTTAAAACAAAAGGATGAGGATCTTATGCTAAGTAATGAAACTATTATTGTAAGCATGAATAGTTTCGATTGTGCATATCTCTCTCTCTCTCTCTCTCTCTCTCTCTCTCTCTCTCTCTCTCTCTCTCTCTCTCTCTCTCTCTCTCTCTCTCTCTCTCTCTCTCTCTCTCTCTCACACACACACACAGTTACTGGCCAAACTAATACATCAAAGTGATAACGATCCAGAAAATTCTTTTGTTGGTCAAACACAACACTTCCAGAAATGTCTATGCCTAAAAGGAATCCTTTATCTAGAGCCTCATGTTCCATATAACTTACGTTCATAATGTTTTGCATAAAATTAAGCAAACAAAAACAATATATACTCATGGTCAAATACTGAATTCTAAAATAAAACTCTTAAGAGTTATTAAATTCCATCGTGCACTATAATGTATTTATGGACTTTGGCCCGAATTATAAAAGATGCCAACAACATTCAAACTCTTTTCAATAACTCTCACTTTATTTTTCTCTGTCATACTTTTCGTTGTTGCATTTTTATTCAATTATTATTTTTTATCTTTTTTTATCTTAGATTTTATAAAATAAAAGAGTGGATGGACAATGGGTTGCTCCAACACCTAACCTAATGGTTTCTGGCTCTGGGCACGACTGACGGGCCGATACATCGAAAGTTCTATAATATATAACATAATAATTATTGTTTACTTTAAATAATACAGTCATATATATATATATATCTATAGTATATGATATATATATATATATATGTATAGGGCAAAATGGAGGTCGGGCGTCCCGTCCATCTGGCAGGACGGTCCTCTTTAATCCCGCACCTCTTGGATTTGTGATGGACGACCGATATTGCATCGCCCTAAAGGCATATCAAAATATATTGAATTGTAAGTTGCTTTTTACTGAGAGAATGGTTCTCTTATTTCACATTTCCCCCATTCAGACAAGGTAAGCGGCGGCCGACGTTGGGCGAGTGATGTTAGGGCATGCGCGTCGAGGTGGTCGACATCAAGGCGAGCACATCGGAGCGACCAACGTCAAGGTGAGCGCGTCAAAGCAACTGGCATTGGGGCCCACGTCAGGGCTGTAAGAGTTTGAAAATGTATTGTTTCTCACACCCTGAATAAGATAAGTACATACGTTTATATAGTTACAGGATTGTACCAACAGACTGGCACGTTGCATAACGTTCTAACAAACATGAACGAGTCTGTAGCACACATACGTGCTTAGTGGAGCTAAGCAGTGACTTGGTTTAACACGCCCCCGCAAGTCGGACTCGGTCGGGAAGAGAGACGGAGCTTGTCATAAAGAAACTTGAAATGTGCTCCAGACAGTGGTTTTGTGAGAATGTCAGCTAACTGATCCTTGGAGGAGATAAAGCGCACCACTAGACGATGATTGGCAACTTCATCGCGGACAAAGTGAAAGTCAACCTCAACATGCGTTGTGCGAGCATGGAATATAGGGTTGGCGGTGAGATAAGTTGCTCCCAAGTTGTCACACCAAAGCGTGGGAGGTGCAGGCAGCGGATGCTTGAGTTCTTTAAGCAGTGACTGAAGCCATAAAAGTTCTGCCATTGCATCGGCAAGCGACTTGTATTCCGATTCTGTGGATGACCGAGAGACAGTCCGTTGTTTTTTGGAGGACCAGGAAATGAGATTGCACCCGAGGTAGATGAGGTAGCCACCGGTAGACTTGCGGTCGAGGGTAGAACTAGCCCGGTCAGTGTCAGAGAAAGCATGAAGGTGAGAAGACATATGGGGGTGATATGTAGGCCAAGGTGGGCTGTGGACTTGTGATAACGAAGGATGCGCTTGACAGACTGCCAATGAGTTTGAGTTGGTTGGTGCATAAATTGACTAACTGCACTTACAGAGTAAGCGATGTCTGGACGTGTTAAGGTTAGATAATTGAGTGAGCCAACAATTTGACGATATAAGGTGACATCACAAGATGGGGATGAGTCGAGAGTTAAAGGGACAGAAGGGGACAGAGGGGAGGAGACAGGTTTAGAATTATGCATGTTGGTTTTGTGGAGTAAGTCATGGATATATTTTTGCTGGGAGAGAAGTATGCCAGAAGTGATGTTAAGGACTTCAATGCCAAGGAAGAAATGAAGAGGGCCGAGGTCTTTGAGTGCAAAAGATTTTTGAAGGTGCTGAACGATAAGGTTCAAGAGGGTGGTAGTGGAACCAGTGAGGATGATGTCATCGGCATAAATGAGAGCATAAGAAGTGGTGTTGTTGTGATGGTAGACAAAGAGAGAGGTATTAGTTTTAGATGGTACAAAGCCAAAGTTGACTAAAGCAGATTGTAAGGTGGAGAACCAAGCACGAGGAGCTTGTTTAAGACCGTAGATGGCTTTGCGGAGACAGCAAACGTGATTAGGATAACGTTCATCACGAAAACCAGGAGGTTGTTCCATGAAGACCTGTTCATGGAGAGTACCATGGAGAAAGGCATTGGAGGCATCTAATTGACGTATAGGCCAACGATGAGTGAGGGCAAGAGATAGTACTGTACGAATGGTGGCTGGTTTGACAACAGGACTAAAGGTATCGGCATAATCAATTCCAGGAAGTTGATGAAATCCTTTGGCGACAAGGCGGGCTTTGTGACGATCAATTGAACCATCTGATTTGTACTTAGTTCGAAAAATCCATTTACAACCAACAATGTTCATGGTGGGAAGTCGTGGGGTGAGGGTCTAAGTCCCATGATGTATGAGAGCAGTGAGTTCATTTGCCATGGCACAATGCCATTCAGGCATGTTAATGGCTTTGGTATAGCAGGTAGGTGGAGCTGAGGAAGAGGAGTGTGTTAAATGGACAGCTGGACGTGGACCTAAACTAGCTAGAGTATGATAATTTATTTTGGGGCGTGGACGTAAGACCATGTGTGGAGAGGAGGGGTCATGAGGGGGCTGGAGGAGAGGGGACGTGGAGATGTCAGAAGGGATGATGGGGTGGGGTGGGTTTGGATGTGAGGAGGTCTCAGGTGGACGTGGCATAGAGTGGTGGGAGTGGTGATGTGACAGAGGAGAAGTATGTGTAATGGACAGCCAGGGAAGAGTGGTGGAGCTGACAGGTGGGGTAGTGGGTTGTTGTGTGGCAAAAGGAAAAAGAAGTTCGTTGAAACAAATATGTCGGCCCATGTAGATACGACCAGATTTTGGATCCAAACGACGGTAGCCATAATAATTATTTGGATAATCGAGAAAAATGCAATGCATTGAAGGAAATTGAAATTTATGTTGGTGATAAGGATGAAGGTAGGGGTAAGCGGCACAACCAAAGACACGTAAAAATGAGTAATATGATATTTGGCAAAAGAAGAGTTCATGTGGGGAGCGATGATTCAGTAGTGGAGTGGGTAATTTATTAATTATATAGACGGAAGTTTCGAAGGCAAAATGCCAGAAACGAAAAGGAACTGAAGAATGAGACAAAAGAGTAAGACCCATTTCAACTACACGACGGATTTTTCGTTCAGCAGCTCCATTTTGTGCGTGTGTGTATGGACAAATAAGATGATGATGAATACCACAATTATTAAAGTGAGAACGAAGGGCACGAAATCCGTCGCCATTATCAGAATGAAATTGTCGAATTTTACGATCAAACTAGCATTCAACATATTTTTGAAAAAGAAGAAAAACATGATGAACATCAGATTTATTGAAAAGCGGATACAACCATGTATATTTTGTGTGATCATCAAGAAACTAAACAAAGTACTTATGTCCATCACTAGATGGCACTGATGACGGACCCCAAACATCGGCGAAAATTAGATCTAGAGGTGATGAGCTTCTGGAAGGTGCTGCCTTATAGACTTGCTGACAAGGCAATCATCACAATAGGACTTGTTGAAGCTGAATTTGGGAAGAGAACAACGAGTGAGAATCTGCTGTATTATTGGGGTTGAAGCATGTCCAAGACGTTGGTGCCAGCACGTATTAAAGGAAGTCTTGGTGAGAAATGCAGCAGGAGGAGTGCACTTTGGAGCTACTCGAAAATGATAGAGACCTTGTTCAGCATGACCTTGGATTATGGGGCGTTGCGTTATTCAATCCTTAATAACGAAATGGTTAGGGTGAAATTCAAAGATACAATTATTATCACTAGTAAACTGTTTAACAGAAAGCAAGGAGGTTGTAATATTGGGGACATGAAGAATATTACGGAGAACAAAGGTTTTGGAGGGTGTATGAAGAGAAGAGTTACCAGTGTTGGAAATTGCAAGTGCCGAGCCATCTCCAACGCGAAGATTTTTCTGGCCAGTGTAAGTTGTGACAGACTATAGTGAGGTTAAGTCCGGTGTTACGTGATGAGTGACACCACTATCAGGTATCCATTCTGTGTAGGCATCGAGGGTAGGAACTGATGGGCTGGAGTACTCGGGGAGAACACTGTGATAGGCTTGAGGCGGTTGAGAGGAGGTATGTTGTTGGCGAAAAGACCCTGGGTGCCGATTTTTACATCGGTACGGGCTGTGACCAAGGAGGCCACATACGGGACAGGGATCACGACGAGGTGCTGGGTTTCGACCACGACCACGTCCCCGTTGACGTCGACCTGCATCATGAGCCAGAGGCGCAACCGAGGAAACATAGTTAACTGTTGGAGCTATTGAAGAAACTAGAGAAGCTTGTTGATTGCCGATGCGGATGTCATAGCAAGCAAAATGCTGAGGAGCTCTTCATAGGATATAGGTTCAGCACGCGCACTGAGGGAGGCGACAATCGCATTGTAATCAGGTTCCAAGTTGTTGAAGATGATTGCATTGAAGTCTGATGACGAGAGTCGGTCCCCAACCGCGGCGAGTTCATCTGCGATGTACTTGGCCTGACGAATGAAGGAAGACAACAGAGAGTCTCCTTTTTTGAGATTTTGAAGTTGCATTTTAAGTTGTAGTCGACGAGTCTCAGACGGTGCTCCAAATGCTTGCTTGAGGGACTGCCAGATAGCTTGGGCAGTACGAAGGCACTTCTTCGGACAATGATGCCAATAGCCAACTCAGTAAGACGCATTTGAGGTGGGCAAATAGAGGAACCATCAATGAAAGGTTGAAGATCGAAGGTGGTGAGTAATGGTTGAAATTGGGTTGTTCAGAAGAGATAATTGGTAGGGGTTAATTTGAGTGTGAGATAATGATTGATGGGACCAAAGGTAGGGAATGGTGGTGGAGTAGTGGATGCACCGTCTAAGAGAGAAGAAGTGTTAGTGGAGGAGACGGATCCTGAGGCTGGAGAAGAAGACATGATTAAAAAAAAATTTACTTGGCTCTGATACCATGTAAGAGTTTGAAAATGTATTGTTTCTCACACCCTGAATAAGATAAGTACATACGTTTATATAGTTACAGGATTGTACCAACAGACTGGCACGTTGCATAACGTTCTAACAAACATGAACGAGTCTGTAGCACACATACGTGCTTAGTGGAGCTAAGTAGTGACTTGGTCTAACAAGGGCGTCGAGACAAGTTGTACGAGCGTGTTGGGCTAACCGACGTCAGGGTGAGCACATTGGGAGCACACGACGTCGAGGAGAGTGTGAGCGACGTCTGGGCAAGCAATGTCGTCCTCATTAGCGTTGAGGAGAGTCGGGGTGAGCGACGTTGAAACGAGCGTGTCAGGGCAAGCACGTCAGGGGCACGTAGCGTCGGGGCGTTAGGGCACAGATGGGTGGTGCATCATCAGCAACGGTGGAGGGGGGAGGGGGATCTCCTCCCCTCCACGGGCGACGTGCCCATCGCCGATCACGGGCACGATGCTTGTCGTCGTCCACAATGGTAGAAGGGGGGGGGGGCTGGATCGCGCCCGTTGCCGGTGCTTAGGGCGAACTTTGTTGAACCGGATGTGTTGAATTTGAACTAGATGCTATTTTGTCTAAAAAATGCTCTGAACCGTGTCATTTCTATCAGCCGTCAATTTAATATCAAACAGTGCCCCAAATAGGGAGGGACGCCCTCCCTCCATAACTAGGGAGGACACCATTTTGTCCATATGTATATATCAGTTATTACTTCAAATCGTCAGGTGCAGTTTTATATAACTTATATATTAAACTAATGTATTTGGCGGATTGTTAGATAATCTTTATACGATTGAGATGTTAACTAAATTTATTCTCAATACTTACCAAACTATCAAATCAATTTGTTCTCACTTAGAAAAGTCACATATTTGAAAATTTGGATACTTAATATATTCCCGTTAGAAGCATAGTGGTATTTACTGGATCAGATAATTCGGTTTGTACTTTATCCGATCTGATATAATATAGTTCAATATGTGTGCCTTTAATTAATAAGTTGTTTGATAATTAATAATAAGTAATAAAATTAATTATTTAAATATAATTAATTGTTGTTTATACACTGTATATCAATAGCGTAAATTAGAAATATTATATAATAATATACGTAATAATAAAATATAATAATTTATTCATTATGAATTTTCTTTATTCTATTATTAATAAAAAGTTAAAGTAAATAAATAATGAACAATAAATAAAATATTATGAGAAAAAACTAATGATGTCTTAGTTATTGTGTCATTTCAATAAAGCATCAAGAAATAAGAAAAGTTGCCAAAGAGCAATATCGAATTTGGAAAAAATGTATTAAAAAATAAATATTGATAGGTTGTCCGATCGATCCAATAACTGCTCATCCTGTTAGATCTTAATGGATTGTGGGATACATGGAAAGAAAGAAAAGACACTAAGTTTAGTTCTAGGAAGACAATGCTTTGGGCAAAAGCTCATAATATGATAAATACCACCATGCTAGGCAATTTACACACTTGCATACTAGAATCCCTGCGACCTTCATGTCAACATGTGGGAGCCCCCACCCGCCTCCTGGGTCAAAATCAATTTGATGGCTCTTGTTATGTTTGCACATTGACAATAAAGTAGGATTTATTATCCGAGATTCTAATGCAAATTTTATTTATGTAGGTGCTATTTCTTGCAATCAATCGAACATACTATAGGTTGAGGCACTTGAGGCTCTATGGGGACTAAAAATCGGAAAGGACTTAGGACTTCATAGCGTCATTTTGAAAGTGGATTCTCACAACTTGATGGATATCATCACGAAGTGCAAAGCTCCATGGAAACTTTGGTCGTTGATTGCGAAAATTCATAATCTAGCAAGTTTTTTTTGTAAACTTTCAATTTATAT
Organism: Pontederia crassipes; assembly: GCA_030549335.1. NCBI lineage: Eukaryota > Viridiplantae > Streptophyta > Magnoliopsida > Commelinales > Pontederiaceae > Pontederia > Pontederia crassipes. Next base: position 61,722,318 of record CM060196.1, on the reverse strand, counting down.
TTTGTCTAAGATACAAGAACAATGCAGCTGACTATATGGATAGATTAGGCAAGGACAAAGTACAAATATTTTTTGGGGAGCATAGCCTTTCTCAAAATCTCGAACGCGTTTTGTTAACTGACCACTTTGATCATCTTAGTTAATCAAATGCATCTTTCACTTAAAAAAGTTGTATTCACTAGTCGAAGCATTGTATTAGCAAAAGGTTGAGAATATGATCGATATGCATTTTGTATTTTGTCGGACATCTATATGAAGCATGTTGAAATATTTTACCTGCTAAATTTGTTGCGTCAATTTGAATTAAAATTATTTATGTGAATGATACTTGGAGACCCCAATAGTTTAGATGAGTGGAAACAATGTATTTTAACCTTCATGTTGGACTATCTTTTGTATGACATGTTACATCGAGTAGTCCACATTTTGCGCATTCCATATATTGTCCTCCCAACATATTTAATTTTTCATGTATCATCCTTTTTTTGGGTTAAGTTGTGCACCACGTCCCTCATCTTTTCGTATGGTTACGCACCTCATCCCACATCTCCCTATATAGTTGTGCGTGTTTCCCTCATCTTTATGTGAGGATGCACACGACAATAATAAGATATTTTGGATACATTACAATGATTTAGATACATTGCGGAAACTTGGATACATTGTGATAATTTGGATATATTGTGATGAGATGACATCCAGGACCAAATCAATGTACACATTGCGATAAGGTAACATGGAAGAGATAACAACTTTGCACTAAACATTTAATAGTTTCCCAATGTTTGACTACGGTCAAAATGTTACATCCAAGAGCAAACCAATGTTTCATGTAATGCCAAAAGGTTACAATTTTTGCACTCAAAGTTCAATAGTTTCCCGATATTCTACTACTGCAAAAATGGTGCATTCAGGAGCAAACCAATGTTCCAAAAAAAAAAAAAAATGAAGGCAGACAAACAAGAAAATTGGATTTCAGATAAAAAATTACATAGGGTTCATGGTGAATTGAGGGATTGCAAATGCGCACAATCGCGACCGATGTTCGCCTAACGTTACCTATGGACACTTGTCTCTCCGAACGAGAACATGAACGATCATTGTCATCAAAGAGATCGCCTGCGATTTGGGAGAGAAAATGGAGGGTTTTCGATGTTTAACTTAAAAGTCGATTAAGAATGGAGAAAAGTTAAAAGTTAGAAAGGAGTAATTATTATATTATTTAAATAGGAAACATTAACGTGATGCCAGTGATATGAATGATTTTAAATGACGTAGATGAGTGAGTAGAGATCCATGTGACATTAAATAACTTAAAAGTGAAAAAAATAACAATTTAATAACAATTTAATTATGAAATAAAATTGGGACCAGATGTCCATTCAAAATTGATGGACATGTGTAATGTACCACGACAAGTCTGTGATCTTTTTTTATATATTTTTAAATATTCAACACGTCCAAAATAGAAAATGTGAATGAACTACGAAATTATTTGAAATAATGAAAAAGGAAACGTATTATTTTGAAATTATTTCAAATAATGAAAAATTATTTGAAATAATGTAAACGAACTTTTCCTCCACAATAATAATAATTAATGCTATGATGGAACCCCTTTTAAACTGATTCGTCGTACCTTCCACCAGCTTTAAAGTTAGTGCTTTTGTCACCGGGTGGTCGGTAGAGGTAGAACGAAACCACTCGAGTCAATTCATTTATTATTATTAAAAATAAATCAATTATTATTCGCCAAACTGCATTATGGTGCAAACAACTTGCAAACTAAAAATAATAATAAATAAATAAAGCAATTATTGCGCAACAACAACGTCGTCCGTCTCCATGCAACGCCCCTCGAAGTCTCCATGTGCGTGCCCAACGTTTTCCCGCCGAAACCCCGAAACAAGGAGTCAAAGCCGTCAACGTCCCACCGCTCGCTCCCCGACACGTGTCCGGCCTCCCTCTCTCTAGCATATCTCTCTCTCTTCCCGCGTCGCAAGGAATCCGTGTGCTGCGCGTCCGCCGATTCAAAAAAGGCAAAAGCCAAAACACAAAACACCAAAAAATGAATACATGGGCGGACGCGAAACTCACAGCCCTTTGTTTCCTCTCCTTCGCCCACCACTTTTAATCCACCCCCATTCCCCAAACCCTAACCCTACAACCAAAATCATGTGCCGATCGACCACGCCAAACGACTCCAGGGACCGTGACCGCGTCCGGATCCGGTCCTTCTTTCTCCGCCTCGCCGGCGCCGGAGGCGGAACCAGGGAGCAGCTGCCGGAAACGGTGACGCTCGTCTACGTCCCTCGCATCGACGGGAGCCTCCTCGAGGTGAACGGATCGAAGGTCCCGGCCGAGGCGCCCGCGATCGTGCCCCTCCACCGCGTCCGGCTCCCGCAGGAGGCGGAGGCGGAGGCGTTGTACGCGAGCACGGACCGCGTGCGGGCCGGGGAAGGGGCGCGGTTCGAGGTGTACGTCGGGGAGGAAAAGGCGGTCAGGGGCGCGTTCCGCCGGGGGGAAGGCGGGAGGTGGGGATTGGAGTGCCGGGGCGCGGCGGAGGGGAAGGTCCGGGCGGCTGGGGCGGCGGAGGTTCTGGTGGCGGAGGAGGGGTCGGCGGGGGTGATGAAGGGGAGGGTGGACTTCGCGGCGGAGGGGGGGAGGCGGCGGCGCCGGAGGCGGGAGGGATTCTGTTTGAAGTTGGACGAGATACCGGAGGAATCCGACGGCTGCGATTGCTTGTGCTGCGAGGGTGGGGAGGAGGAGTCGGACGCGTCGGACGGTGAGGATTCGGAGCGAACGGACGGTGCCGATGAGGAGTTGGAGATGGAGGGGGTGAGATGGGCGGTGGATGTGGGTCTCTGGGTGATGTGTTTGGGTGTCGGGCTGTTGGTCTCTAGGGCCTCCTCCAAAGCTCTCAGGAGCAAATTTTTCTAATTTCCCCCCTTTTTTTCTTGAGATTGAGCTTTTGCAGATGTTTTTCTTTTTAAAAAAAGAAACCCACGTTTAGCATTTTTTGTATAGTCATGTTTTAAGTTTTAAACTATTCTTTTCCCAATATTTTGACAATATAGAGATAAAAGATATTATTACTGGGATGTGAAAATATATTTTTTACGTTACAAAGTTTATAGTTGTGGAAGTATAATGAAAATAAAAAAAAAAGTGGGAGTGACCACTGAGGCAAGCAGCGATCTGATGAAATAAGAAGCTCCATTGGTACTAAATGTTTTATTAGTTTAACTTATAGTATTTATTATTTAAACACGACATATTGGAGCAGCTAGTATTAGTTATTTTCAGAATTATTTGTAGCACTAGAATTATTCCGTTGAGTTGATATGCAAAAAAAAGGAAAAAAAGAAATCATTCTTCGCATTCCAATCGACATAATTATTCCATGCTAATGATTTTTCTGCTTCAAAATTCTGAATAATTTAATTACTGCAATAACTTTTTTTATCATCTGACTACTTAGTTTGATTATTTTAAGTATATCTCCATATTGAATGTTTTTTTTTCTTTTTAATATGTATCTAGCCTCGAAATGAAATATTAATCTTGCAAGATGGTATGACCAGACATTTTATTTTGGTTTCTAAAATTCAGTATTTATGATAACTTTCGTACCCGTTAGTTACTAAAATTATTCTTTTGTAGAAATACCTTTAACAATATAAACTAAAATATAAGCATTCAAAGCAACAAACTTGGTCGATTTTAACTAAATATTAATAATGACATTAAACGAATGAGTAATTAATATAAATGTATTATATATATCTTCATTAAAAAGTAAATTATTTATTCCACTAATTAACAATCTTATCACCTAAAATATATTAACCTAGTGAAAACTTAAAGTTAGCATGAGTTAAACTTCTACGCTTAAGTTCGATTTATTTTTAAGCTTAACATGCATCGTGTGGATTATATACTAATACTTATAATTGGTTTATCTACTACTTATAAAATATTTTCTATCGTGCCTTTATTTGTCACTCTTTCACTCCATTTAGAATATTAGGTTGCTGCCGAAACCAAATGCTAAAATTGACGGGATCGTTGATAAAATTTGTAATGTGCATCTTTTTTTTTTCAGCCCATCTTTGTGTTCAAACAATTGACATCATTCAGGAGACCTTTTCTGATGCGTCAGGAGTGATCTCATTCATGTGCTCACAAGATCATGATATAGTAATTATTTTTTTTTTGTGTTTATCAATGTTTGACTAATTTAGTTAATTAAATTTAATTTTTTTTTACTATGCATGAGAATAGAGGAAGAGGAAAAATTAAAAAAAAAAGAAAATGAGAGACGAGAGGAAGGAAGAGACAAATTAGTTTGCCACTGAAATCTTTATTCAATCTTAGACAGTAAAATGTAAATATTTAAATAGATGTGGATATCGCTTTTGTGTGTTCAAATTCATTTTATCTGTCAGACTGTCAATATCGGCCATTTACTTCAATATTGTTATTATTATAAAAAAAAATGGGAATGAGTGTGTGATCTCGAGTGTGTCAAGAATTTCAATTTTAAATATCACTAAATAAAGTTATAATGATAAAGTTGTGTGTTTTTCTCTATTTGTTTAATTTTGTTTTATTACATTTTTGGATCTTCCTTTCCAACTGAAAAAAGGACATGCATCTAAACCACTCTCTCTATGTGACACTAACAACGTATCCCATTTTCGCTAGAGGTCTAAAATATATCTTTAATTTGTGTGTTATTTTTTTTATTGCCAGTCCTTTGTGTCTGACAAGTATGGTCTAACTCAATTGATACTAAGGATTATATGTATTGTGTACAAATTGAAAAGGCCAGTCCATCATCGAGTATATCTAATCCGATAAAAATCGTCCCGTGTCGTGTACATAGTAAAAATGTTTTGAATAGAATGTGCACTTGGTTATTTTTTGTATGATGTTTTTAATGTTTCGAAGAAAGCATTTGAAATTTAAAGAAAAACAACTCAAAATATTAAATATGTAGTCTTATGAAAACAAGCGAATCATTTTAGAAAGGCTTCCTCGCAAAGCAAACTTATTGACCCAAAGTCCAGAAAAGAAGTAGCTAGCTATTAAACGAGTATTGGGCCACAGTTGAGGCCGGTATTTAGCCCAATAAACCCAACTAAACAAGCGCATTTGGACTGCAAATAAATGGAACAATCGTGAGTAGTCAAATAGATCAGCTCAGGCAAAAAGGAACATGCCAATCAACTTGAGTAAAAAAACCATAAATTTTAGGAACAAGAGCATTACACAATTTGACACATCCCTCTGCTCCAAAGTCTACGACACTGGCGCGTAAAAAAAAAAAAAAAAAGAATATTTAGTAGTGAATTACATTTTATTAGTATCAAAACGTTAGTAAATATTTTTTTAACTCCAATAAACTTATAGAGTATAGAGATAACGAATCCATATTTTATTTATATTATACTCTTATTTTTTAATAAAATAATTTTTTAATTATTAAACATCACATAGTATTTTTATTTTAATATATCACATTTTTTATTTTGCTTACAACCCAAATAAAAATTTTATTTTGAAGTAATCAATATTTATATTAAAATAATATTATAAAAATTATTATTATTAAAAAAATATTATAAATTAATTTATATGAATATGATGTGTATAAAAATGATCATAAATTATATCTTATGTTTATCTTTATCGTTTTATATAATACACTAATTTAATTACTATGTTTATCAAATAATTTTTATTGAATTTATAAATAAATCATTATCTTTTAATTAAATTACTATTTTTTAATTAAATCGTTAGTTTTGTCAAACAAAGCTTACATATCGCGAAATGAAATTTATGTGCCTTTTTTTTACTTTTTATTTTTCTTACATTAAATCAACGAACCTTCCGAAAAAATATATAATTTTATTAAAATTTCAATGACACAATTAAGAGGTAACAAAGATGTAACTTGTGAGGTGAATTATAGTGTGTGTGGACAAATTTCGTCACATAAGTATTACACTTGTTTCTAAAAATTCTTTCAGTTATAATTATGCTTTTGTACAGGAACCAACTACTTTCTAGCAAATTATCAAGTCAAACATCAGCCCTGCGGTCAAAGGTTGAACCGTTAAAACAAATTTAGATAAAATATTTTTTTGTTAAATAAAAACTTGCACTTGCTGTATATAAATATATATATATAACGTCCGAAATTTGACTCCGCCACGTGACGAGATCTTTTCTCGATCATTTTTTTTATCTTTTTTTGACTTTTTCATTGTTCCAAACGGTTAAAAAAAGTAACATATAAGTGGGAGACTTAATAATTAAAATAATACGATAATAAAAGAGAAATGCAAAACGAAGTAGGTAAAAATTCATCAAATTGTCTCAGTATAAAATAAAGTGCGGAAGCAAATGATACATCCAACTATCTCAATATGATGTAACAAAAGCAAAAGTATTAGTGCTAAACATAGAAATACTTACGATCAGTCATGATCTGATATGTCCCATCCAAATAGATGTATCATTTAACATAATGTAAAAACATGCGACTCATACTAAACTCAATCATGACCATGTGTACATGCCACCTGAACTGAAGTCATCGTGCACACACCAACACGTCGTGTGTCATCATTATGTACTTGTAGGAATCACATAGAGGAGCAAACTCAACTATTAACATAAAGTTAAGTGTGAGTTCGTATAAATCATAAATCAATTTTGTAAAGAATATAGTATGAAATAAACATATAATCAATATAAGAGTGGATCCTAAATAAAGGATGTCGATAAAAAAGAAATCATAGTTCATGCCCTTTTCATTTCCTTTCTTTTTCATATTCATTGTTCTTGGTCATATTCGTATTCATGAGAACAAAGTTCTTCCTTTCATCTTATGGACATTCATGTTCTTTCATCATTTTCATACATTGGAAGAGTTCTTTCTTTCTTCTAGGGAAATACCATTGCAGTCTTGCAGGCACACAAAGATGCAACTATTTAGATCATCATGGGCTAGCGGGTAATCAATACCATGACCAGCCTCGTCGGTTAGGATGACCTCGCGCAAGACAGATACTCCCATCTAGATACGGCAAATGGTAACCCTTAAGAAAATGTCTCACATAAGGCTGTCGTAATTTCCCTCTCTATCAATCTGTAAATTGATCAAGATCATATGGAGTATAATTTCAAATCATTATGGACCTATTTTTGAATCACTCGAATCAATCATGACAGTAAGGAGCAAGTAGCTCCGATTCATCTTTAGATCATTTCATTCAGTATAAATCAGGTGGACAGAAGCTTAACAAAAGCAGAGGGATTCGATTAGAGTTGTATTCCTTCATCCACATATCAGATGCCCGAAAGTCGAGCGGTCGTCTGTTTTGGATTCATTCAATGATCATCTGAAAAGAGAGCAGATGCTCGTTTATCAATATTCCATAGTCGATCGAAAAAGAGAGCGGTAGCCCGTTTATCAGTATTCAACGGGCGACCGTTCCATATTCGTTCTTTGATCATTTCATAGAAATTCAAGATGGTTCATACTTATTTTTCAACGTTGATCTTAGGATCATAGTCATACTTTATTCAGGTTTCGATGGAGTGACATAATCATATTATAATCCATTAATTCGGTTCAGTCATGAAGGGTAATCAATAATCTAATGAACATAATTAACGTTACATAACATATTAGATAGCATGTATTAAAAAATAGGGTTTAATTCATAAAAAAATAGTTAGAATTCGGGCTGAGTATTGGTGGAACCCAGGTCGAGTTCTGACAAATCAATCTTGGAAAAATTTGAATAGAAACCCGGGCCTGGTCTGGGTTATACCCGGGTCGAGTTGGAACAGATCGGGTCGGGATGATCGTCTTCCTGGCAATAAACTTGGGCCGAGTCGATAGTGACCCGAGCCGAGTTACTGGTACGCGTAAAGCTCGAGCTCTGTGTTAATGATGGATTCGGATCAGCAGAACTCGGTCTGAACTGAACATAGATCGGCCCGAGTTCTAGTGAACTTGGGCCGGGTTCTGTCATGCCGAAATAATATTTATTTTGTTTCCTCCGATGATCACCGGTGCAATACATCAAGGGTCATAGCATCACAAGTATAGATTGACACAACATCTAACTATCTAGAACATACATGAGTAGCTCTAAACATTTATAGTAAAGACAAGAAGTTCCTAATGGCTGCGTTTGGCAGCCGGGAACAAATAAAATATTCCCGATGTTCTGCCAAACGCAGCTACGTGACGGGAAATGTTCCCGTCACGTGATTTCGGCCGGAACATTTGGCCAAATGTTTCGGTCGAAAGTTCTTGTCGAAGGCAAGAACATTTATTTATTTTTTTCAACTTTACGTCATTTCAGTCGTACTTTTTTTTCAAATTTTATTTATGTTTTAATTGTTTTATAATATTTGGATTATATAATTTAGAATATATTAATACATTATTAGAGATATTATAAAATAATTTATTAAATATTAATAATTAAAAAATATAAAATAGTTAGTTCTAATAATTAATAAAATTTTTAATAGTTAAACTATTCAATGATTTTTTTTAAAAATAAATTATATTTGGATTTTAAAATGTACGTAAATTATAATATTAATAATATTTAAATGTTTAATCAAAATAAATAAAAATAATATTAACAATATAACAATTTACGTAATTATAATATTAATAATATATTCTTATTTACTATAATTTTATACCTCATAAAATAATAAATTATATTCTTAGTTCTTACTTTTTATCCAAACATCCACTAAAACTTTTCCATCACATCAACTTTTTAAATCTTCATCATTACACTTTTTCATCCAAACACCAATCCAAACTTTTCTATCACATCAATTAATTCTCGAGAACAAATGTTCCAAAATATTCCGGTGCCAAACGCAGCCAATATGAATTCATACATTTCTAATATGCATATGATTCTGAAATTTTATGAAGTCATCTTGTATGAGTTCTATCTAACTTTAATAGAGATTCTACTGCTAATTAGATCCTAAAACATGCCGATTTTCGTCCAAAAACTAAGCTATGAAATAAATCTCGAATTCCCAATTAGCATGCATGATAATCTTATTATCCTATGCTTACAAGGAGCTCATTCACACATACTTTGAATCATACGGCATGTCTCTATAATTTCTCATTGCGAATTAACAAAATTATCAAATATTTCACAAACAACGAGGAAAAAGTAAAAGACATGTACAGTAGTATGCAAAATGTTTTCTAATTACAAATTATGTTTTTTTAAATAGAGGTATATGTTTTGTACTGATGTTCTGTACATTACTTTTCTTCAGTTATAAGAGTTTTAATGATTTTGGTATAAGAAATAAATAAATAGTAATTGGCGAAAGATACAAATATCATGAGTCGAATCCAAACATTTTTTACGTGCGACTGCACTCTCATGTCCTATTTACTTTAAGTTGGCGAGAATTCAATCCATGCTCCAAGTTGCTACTTAGAGCCCCCATCTCCGAGGTCCACAAGGACGTAAGCCATCTCTCTCTCCTCGCCGGTTCGTACCAAATAGGACTCCTTGCCCGTAGTCCTCTTGTCCTCTTCTTCTATTACCCAAAATACATTCTCATCTCTATCTCCCTCTCTCACATCCAACCCTGAAAATATAACCATTCATACAATCTTCTTATGTCATCTTTACTGTCAATTAAATAATGTATACGTCATGGTGCATAATATATCTAAAAAAATTCTTTTACGAAAAAAAATTATAAATTATAATTTTTTGTAAAATATCATGATTTTTTTATATTTTTGGACAATTAATTATTTTGATGATTACAACAATATTTATTAACTCTTAATAAACGTAATAATATATGCGTTTGCAAATGCAATGCATTATTATATATATATATATATATATATATACAACGGAACAACTCACTTATTTCCTCGCTGGACTCGTAAAATGACACGGCTCCAAACCCGTCCCCACCGCCTGCCGCCCATCCAAAGGATCGTACGGCTCCCCAACCCCACGCGCGCTTCCCCCTCCCGCCACGTCACCTCTCTCTCTTGCACACACACACACCCCCTCTTTCTCTCTCTTCTTCACCTTGCCATCTCCGACCTTTTCTTCCTCCTCTTCCTCATTCTCCTCCCTTTCTTCCTCTCGTATCTCGCCGTTCCTCTCTCTCTCTCTCCCTCCCTGCCTCCCTCCTCACTTCTCTCCCCCTCTTTGACTTCGTGGCGACGGAGGTCAAGGAAAGGTAAAAGAGGAGGAATCCTTCGTTTGGTGCTTTCTCGGCCGGCGATCTCACGGGGATGGGGAAGAACGGGGGTTCGAGGAAGGGCTACTCGGTGTCGCCGGAGGACTACAAGCTCCTGGAGGAGGTCGGACACGGCGCCAGCGCCACCGTCTACCGCGCGATCTATATCCCCTCCAACGAGATCATCGCCGTCAAGTGCCTGGATCTCGATCGCTGCAACAGCAACCTCGTCAGTGGAACCCTCCCACGACTCCAATTAGGATTTCTCTTCGGTTTGCTTGTTCGATAGTTAGTTTTCGGCTCGTGTTGTGTTGGGTTTAAATTGGATTATAGTTTGATTTCGAGAGTCGAGGTCGTTCTGGTTGGTGAGCTGAATTGGAATTCAAGGTTTTATAGTTTGCGTTTCCATGGTTTTCCTTTTCTCGTTTTGTTGTGTTTGATGAAGGTTTCGATGCTTTTGATCGGTAGAAATCTCATCTTCTTTTTTGTGCGTATGATTTTGTGTTTGTTGAATTAGATTCATGTTAGAACTTGGGACATCTGCTTAGGCTTATTAGTAGCTATTACTATTTTCCTATCATTTCCGTGTCTTACATGTAAGTAGAACTATGCTTTCGTGCTCATTGTTGAGTAACTCTTGCTTCTTGGAGTTTCCAGCTAAGTCGAGGACGAGGACCACGACTTACATACTGAAAAGCTTATACTGAAATTCCTGTTCTAATTACCAATTGGTACTCTTAAGCATGTCTGGCCACCTGTGGCAGTTGAATTATATGATCATTATTTATGTTCTATCCGTTGCTATAAGTATTTTCTCGGGGCTCTGTCGATGATTCACATTATCTGTATATGATCTGACAAAAGCTCACACTAGAAAAGTTAGCAGACCATGAGAAATTCCTTTAACTTTTGGGATTCATTTAGTGTGCAAGCTTTAGTGTCGTTCAAATGTCCAGAAATTTTGATTCACTAATGCTATTGGTTAAACTGGTTCATTATATGTAAACCTTTTCTGACAGTGTTTATTTGGTCCTTTGGTTTCTTTGAACATTTATTACAAGCCCTTGCATTACAGAATCTATTGTGTTAGGTGTTCCTTTAATTGCATGAAGACAAATAATAGGAGCTAGGTTTGCACCAATTGTAAGATGTCAGAGGAAGCCACACTCATACACAATTGGATCTAGATTGCTTACTTTCTTTTTTTTTCTTTTTTGAGGAGATCTTTTGCATATGTTTCTGTTAAAATTGAAGTTTGATGTTATTTAGTAGCAGGACATCTACAAGTGTGGAGTATCCTGCATGCTACCCTTAATTAAATAAAAGTTTCATCATACCTAATAGCTTGATGGTCTGTCAGATTGTTCAATATGAGTATAGTATATGACTGCTGTGGTAATATGAAGAGCTATTCATTTTTAATAGGTTTTTTAAGAGTTTAATCACTGGGCTAAATCTTGTTATAAATTATTTTCCTGGAATGATATGCTTTTGTATTTCAGGTTACCTGACCTTTGGTTAAACATTTTGCCTGTCATGGTGTTCAATATCCTTGTATATTGTGTCTGCAAACATTTCATGTCTAGTATAAAAAGATCATATTCTTCATTTAAGTTCTCAGGTTTTATAGATGGGGGAATGTGAAATAATAATTTACAAAAATGTCTCTTGTCCGTCAATAATATTGATCCTAGTTTCCATTATCTTATATTAAGTTCTACTCAACGTGTTGTATATAGGAAGATATACGAAAGGAAGCCCAGACAATGAGCTTAATTGATCACCCAAATGTCATAAAGGCCTATTGCTCATTTGTTGTTGATCATTGCCTCTGGGTGGTCATGCCCTTTATGGCAGAGGGTTCATGTTTACATCTTATGAAGATTGCATATCCTGATGGTTTTGAAGAGCCTATTATTGCTTCTATCTTAAAAGAAACCTTGAAGGCGATAGAGTATCTTCACAGACACGGCCATATACATCGTGATGTCAAGGTTAGCTCATTTATGTCGGTCAATCTTTCTGATCTGTATTGCTTACATCCTCAAGAATCAAGATGTTCTCCAGTTTTTCTTGCTCAACATGACTTCTTGCTGCAGGCTGGTAATATCCTTATTGATAGTTCTGGGGTAGTGAAACTTGGAGACTATGGCGTCACAGCCTGCATGTTTGATAATGGCGATAGACAACGATCAAGAAATACTTTTGTAGGAACACCGTGCTGGTAAGTGCTTAACTTTCTTCCATTATACAGTTGGTCTTTCCTTAATCCTTTTGTCTTAATTCTGGTAATCTGGATATATCCGACATATGATGATAATGCGCTTGACACAGTACCTTTTTGTGTATAGGATGGCTCCAGAGGTCTTGCAACCTGGAAATGGATATAATTTTAAGTAAGTTTACCTTCCAAGGTAACTATCTCGTGAAAATTATCATTTTCAAGAGGTGTATGACTCTAATCCTCTGTGTGCAGAGCTGACATCTGGTCGTTTGGAATAACTGCACTTGAATTGGCACATGGGCATGCACCATTTTCCAAATATCCACCAATGAAGGTATGGTATTTTGTATGTTAAGCTATATCTCAGTTCTGTTTGGATGACTTGTTTCATGAGTTCGTAGTGCAAATTGTTATGTTGTGCATTTGAGGTCAATATGATGTTTGTGCCATAGCATGTGTACTTTGCCACATACTGTGTCCAGATGCTTGCAAGTTGCTACATATATAGCTCACTGCATACTTGTTAACCTCTTATGAAAATCATAATATTATTTTTTCTGAAAACTGTTCAAATTGCAAACCTGCAGATGTGCACATGAGTATTTTCAGCCACCATTTGCAATTTTACTTCTATATCAATAGCATGTTGACCTTCTCCAAAAAGAAAAAACTTGTTGACTGTCATCTTATTTGATGGTGAATCCTGCTTTTATTCTTCCAAGGATTCATAAAGGGAACATGAAAATAAATAGGTTACATACTTATGTTAGTCAAACGGAAGAGGGATAAGAGAGAACAAGCAAGTTGTGGAACTCCTCATGAGCATGTATAGTCATCTGCACTTTCATTTCTTTAACATCGTATGTTCACAGTCATCTCATTAACTGGTGGATCATGCTTTTATTCTTATTTAAAATTTATAATGACCATGAAATACTTAGAGGGCATTTGAGAATGCAAAAGTGGTTGTATACTTAGATTAGCCAAAAGGAAGAGGGACAAGAGTGCACAAGCAAGTTGTGAAATTTTCCTTTATGTTACTTCTTCATAATCTCTTTCTTTAACACGTGTCTGATTCTCCTCAAAAAAAAAAAAAAGAAGAAAAAACACATGTGTCTGATCTTATGTGTGGTATTAGAGGTTCTAAGACTTACAAAATCATTGTGTGTTCATGATCATTGTCTAATCTTATGTTTACATGTTCATACCCAATTATCAGTTTTTCACTTATTTGATGTTCTCAGTTTATTCAAATATTTTATTGACATGAAAAGCATCTATATCCCTCCTTCGTTATTTGGAATGACTTTTTTCATGAGATTCACCCTGTTTATATAGTAGCTTCTTTTTTCCTCCATGTAGTTCAAATTTATGTCCTTTTAGGTACGATATTAATTTACAATGAGATTATCCAGAAAATATTACTTTACATTAAAACATATAGGAACAATTCCTATATTGTCATCTCAGTCCTGTAAAAACTGACAAGTTTTTCTTTCCTTTGCCCAGAAACATCACAGGTTTTTGAAATTATTCTTCATGGGTTTAGTAGTAGAATTTTGACTTTAAATACTTCCAATCCTTCTTTAGGTTCTGCTAATGACCATCCAAAATGCACCTCCTGGACTTGATTATGATCGTGATAAAAGGTTTTCAAAGGTATTAAAATTCCTTTTGGCTACTGAATGCTAAGATTTTTTCTAGTTAACAATTTGGTTAGTAGAATAGGATTAAGAAAAATCTGTATAGTTATTCTAACAACCAATGTTCAGTTGTAATCAGTCTTTTAAAGAAATGATTGCAATGTGCCTGGTGAAAGATCAAACAAAGAGGCCAACAGCAGAAAGGTTACTAAAGCACTCGTTCTTCAAGAATGCGAAGCCCCCTGAATCATCATTGAAAAGTATTTTGGCAGACTTGCCTCCACTATGGGATCGTGTGAAGGCACTTCAGGTCAGTCACCATAACAATGTGGACAAGAAATTGCTTTTAAGATTTGAAGTTTCAGATCACAAGAAATTTATATTCATTCAGCTGAAGGATGCTGCTCAACTGGCTCTTAAAAAAATGGCATCATCAGAACAAGAAGCATTGTCTCAGGTTGGTCTATTTCTTTGCAGTTGATTTGCTCTTTGCAAAATACCATTCGGCAAATATTTGTCAGCATTTTATGTAACGTTTAGGGGGTGGTGGGGGTGGTTTTCATCATCATATGTTCTGGTTTGGTGACTGTCATTGACATGTGAAAGGTCATTCCAATTAGTAACCACCATATGCAAGAATTCATGATTACCAAAGAGTTTCATGTACAGAGTTTTTCTTCTTTAAACATACTGCAGGGTTAGCGTTAATATTGAAGGTTCTTTCTTCTTATGTTTAATTACAGAGTGAATACCAGAGAGGTGTTAGTGCATGGAACTTTGATATTGATGATCTCAAGGCACAAGCATCACTGGTACTACCATTTGTTTTTCCTGGATATAAATTTTATCTTAATCCTTTCTCCTGTGCCTGTCTTTTCGTGTACATTCTGGATCAACTTGTTGGCTGACATTATGTTTCTTGAATCATAGATACAGGATGATGAAGACCTCTCTGAAACAAAGGAAGATGAAATTACCAATAAGGTTAGTGCACCACTTTTTAGAATGTACATAAATAATGTCGAAGTTTGCATTTCATTAGCAATCGTTCATCCTGGTGAACTACATTTCTTTGGTGCCAATATGAATGCATTTAAGAAAGCTTATTTATTCTGTTGTAGGATCCATCATCCTGCATATATGAGACAACAAAATCAGCTGTCATTGACAGCATCAGTCAGAGGTGAGTCCTCTGTTATATAATCAACATGGTAATATGATCTAATGAATTCTTGAAGTTCTATGATTGTTAAATATCTTTTGAAGTCACATTTGCAAGGGCTAATTCAGTGATATATTAATAACTATTGTTTGGTTCAATTGATTAACGGGTTGAACTCTGGTAAGAGAAGGTTAGAAGATTGAATCTCAGAAGTGCTCATGTTATAGTTGTTTAATTTTAATGTTTTCCTCAAATTGGAATAGTCAGAGCCCAATGGGACTTCGGATACCTGGGTTGCAATAGAAATCGAAATGTAGTGATCTAATATGCCCAACGGGACTTTTGCTGTGTTTCTCTTTCTTGTAGTCTCCTATTTTTGGAGTTTGTGTTACTTTGAATTTTGTTGTTATTATAATTGGTTTTATTTTCCTTCTTTTCCTAGCGTAAGTAATTCTGTAAAAGAAGAACCGGTGGCAAGATGCTCAGTGCCAAAAGATGAAATCTTGGAGACAGGTTTTGTGGATCCTAACATTCAAGAAAAGGCTGATAGAAGTGAGAACCAGAAGGAGCAAAAGATTTTTTCTCCACCGGTATTGAAGCAGGATAAAGAGCTTAACCATGTAAAAGTTGGAACTGGAAAGAAACAAACTCATAGTGGTCCACTTATGCCTAACAGTGTGCAAAATAACATGAATGCAGAAAGAGAGCGAACAACAGAAAGGTCTTATTCTCTTCTTGTTTCATTTTTCATCACAAGTAAAATGCACTGAACATCCAAGTTCTTGCATTTGAATGGCATGATGTGCCACAAACTATGTGATCATTACCAACTGATTTTAGTTGTTTGTGTCAATGTTATACATGTATTTATGTCAATGTTGTACATGTTACGTGATAACTATAACACACATGAGCATGACTGTATCAAGTGAGTAAGATGTGAGATACATCAACATTATTATCATACATGTTATGTAGAACTATAGCACACCGTCAATTCAGAAGGATTTGGTGACATTTTATGCACCCATAAGTTGTACTTGATGGATTCTTGATAGAACCTGAGGGGTGGAACTTAGATGGAAGAATATGAATGATGAAAAATGGGAATGGTGACTGGAAATGTATTTTATTAAGGTGGAAAACATGCAAATAATATCAAATGTCCTTATGGGAGTAGAAAAAACCCCCTACTGTTAAGCAAACGATAAATAGAACATCCTCACAACAAATACCACAGAGACCTATTTAAACTAAGCAAATTAGAGTCTGAGTAACTAGCAAATAACTAAAACACAATGGGTATCCTGCATTCAGTTGCTAGGAAAATGGTAAGGCTGGGTTGGTTGCAATAGGCAGAATTAATGTCCCATCTTCTGAATATAATAATTGTTTATTAGTGTCATATGCTACCACATTTTTAGATTGACAATGGGGTAGTGAGAACTCTTATATTCTCCTTTGCATTGGAAATTTCCTGTGATGAGCTACCTTTATTTTCTTTTTCAATCGAGGCCAAAGATCTACTATTGTTTTAGGGCGATTAACACCTGACTAATCTGGTGTTCGGATGGAGGTGGAAAAGTAAAACCCTCGCCAAAGGGAGAACTCCAAGAGTCAAATGTAGAGCTACTAGCTCTTTGGGTCTTTCAACTTGGGACTCAAGACCACTAACCATGTAAAAGAATTATTCATGTTGAACTCTTTCTTGCATGTGGTTAAATCTTTGTACTCGACATCCTTTGGTTGCATGTTGGGTTGTCTTTTGTATTATTGCAGGTAGCTTTTAATCTGCTAAAAGTGCTTTCTTTTTGTATTCAGACAAAAGAGGTTGCATAAAATGATTGTTTGCCATTAAATATGTGAGCTCTATGCATCATTTACTGTTTCAATGGGCATAAAAAAGACAGTGATACATTAAAGCACTAGTGTCAGTTAGGTTGTGATAAAGGAAGAATTCTCTATATGCAACTCTTACCACTTTGAGAAGTGACATTTCAGCTTCACCTTTAACATCCAAGTTCTCAGTCTGAAAGCCTATTTTAGAGTACGATAACCATGTTTTTAGGATTAAAATTCACGAGCGCTAATAACTTTGATGCACTGACATACTATTTATTTCCTATTAGGATCGAAGGTGACAATCAGACAACAGAAAAATATAAACGCGAAACTCGAAGAGGTACAAACTTCAGCGGACCATTAATGCTTCCTACCCGTGCCTCTGCTAACAGTTTGTCAGCTCCAATACGATCTTCAGTAGGTAAGATGTTCCAAGCCATTTGTTTTCTGCGAATCAAAATGTTGCAGTAGTAGTAAATAGCTAAATGTTGAAAATACGCTTTATGTAAAACAAAACAAAATTAAAATTCCTGGAATTTCAATTTTTTTATAGAACAGAGCCTCTTTTACCGCTTCGCCTTTGGCAGGCTATGGAGACTCGTTGGAGGACAAGGCTAAGCCTAATGTGGTGCAAATAAAAGGTCGTTTCTCAGTGACATCAGAAAATGTAGATCTGGCAAAGGTTAGTCTTTTTTGTTATGGTCAAAACCTGAAGTTCCAGTTATCACTGGTTGGAAGTTTTATTTCTACCATTTTCATTAGAAAAATCCCAAAATCTTGATCGAAGTTGTGTATGTTTCTTTCAAAAAAACAACTCTGCTATGTTTCAGGACATTCCACTTTGTACTATTACACGAAAGTCATCCCAGGTAACATTCATTTTTAATTCCCTATACATCAAATAACTTGAATTTTCTGGTTTTATAATGTGGAGGTCTTTTAGGGTTCTCCTTTAAGAAAATCTGCAAGCGTTGGTGATTGGTTAGTTCAATCAAAACCAATGGTATGCTAAATTGTCTCGTTGCTTACTACTGTCTCATTGGCTGTTATGTTGTGTACATGAGTTCACAGGGCTTCTTCCATAGCATTTTTTTGAAGTGTCCATAGCAGTTATTTTCCATGCATTTCTTTATAGATGTGCAAAAGTACCAATTTATTGTAAGACATTTCAAGGGGTTTTGTAATGTTCACATAGTAATCATATGTTTTGATATTATTATTTATTGTTTTGTTTAAGTTTAAAATTTGGGCAAAAGAAATGTGTAATGCACTTGCTCATTACACTATTATCTCACATGGTCTAACTAGAACACATTGCTGTTGCATTGGGAAACAAGTGTTCAACACCCTCATGTGATTGAGAAACGCGAAAAATCTCCCACCCATAAGGAATCATAGGGTGCATTTGTAGAGTCTAGTGCACATCCATGCATGTGAACTTGAAGATCATCCGGATACATGCTTGGCAAGCACGATAAGTCTTCTTGTGTAGTTCAATAATATAACGTGGATGACATGAACAGACATCTGGGAGTATCATGCTATCCCACAAAGAGCACAGCAAAGGCTCATTTCTTTGGTGCCTTATTGTCTTTCAACTATAATTCTGAGGCAAATATTTCATCTATAATTAGTCCGCATTATTTGCATTTATGCTTTTTTTAGTGTTTGAGGACCCATTGAGTCTTATGTGTGTAATTGTCTCCGTATTAAACATGTGACTTTTTAGGGTCTGCGGGATTTACGTGCTAATTTCACACTTACATATTATGATGCTCTAGGCGCATCACACATTCGCGTTCTTTCAGTTTTTCTTCTAACTTCTCTGTTTATTTAGTGTTTAGACCAAGTTTTATTGGATTTAAGGTTTCAGTTGCTTGCATAAAATAAGTTATGTAGGAAAATGAATTTTAGGGAAAATTAAACTTTTGGATAGTCTAGTTTCTCGTATTTGATTATATTTAAGAAAATCTTTTTTTTTTAGAAGTATGTTTAAGAAAATATGATAAGAATCTCTCCTAAAAAAATATGATAAGAATTATTTTTTCATGCGAAGCATGAGTTGGAACTTTCCTATCAACATCAGTTGATTCAGATCTAGGTTCTTAAACACTGGGTCAACTCGTAAACTCTTATATTTAGGTCAACAAAATGAGTCAGATCGATACATAACTTTATTTGACTCAAAATCTTAGTTGATATTCATAAATTAATAAAAAAAATTACGAGTCGACTCTATATGAGTTTGTATGACTTTTCTTTTTTTTTTTATGTGTTCAACTAACCTGTTAGTGGTTAAGAATGAAGTTTACTAAAACATAGTATGAGTTGAAAATTTATTTCATAAGCTTTACTATATTTTTATCTTCTGTTATGTTTCTAACTTAAGTCCTATATAATGATGCTACACAATGGCGATTGTGATAAGTTTCTTTTTAGAGCTTAAGTAAATAACTTCATGATAATGATAACTTTTTTGGGGGAATAATTTTAATTGTAACATTAAACTTTTGAAACTTAATTAAACATAGAACTTATGCAATTAGGGTTATATTGATTTATTCACGATTCGAATAAAGCCACTGACATTTTTACCTAAACTCTCAAACTTGATAGTCTTGTTTTAGTCAATTTGAATTTATTCCTCAATGGCCAAAATTTTCTTTGCTATCGAACACAAAAAATATAAGGGAAATAAACTTGAAATAATTATTTTCCTTGCTGTTCTGCTTTTTTTTCTTCATTCGGTACTGTGTCTCAGTCTGTCTTCTTTTAACATTTACAGCCAGGCGGACAACCTGCAAAGGATGCATACAGTAATATTCCTGCATCTGTGCTTTTGCCTCATCTTCAAAATCTTTTCCAGCAGACAGCAGTGCAACAAGTATACCAAAATACCTACTCTTTTTAACTTTATTCTGAAGTAAAGTTCTCATTAGTCAGAACAAACTGTTTGACTTCCTTCTGGAATGTTGATGCATCTGGATTTTATTGTGTCAGGATCTCATCATGAATTTGCTAAATACTTTGCAACAGAATGAACTATATGATGGTAAGTACAAGTTTTCTAATGGGACAAAGGAATTACTGTAGTATGTTCAAAAGTATAATTATTTTTTCATATTCAAGGCGGATCGACCTCCCACGCCCGGACACCGGAGAATGATGTGTTGGTATGTGTACTGGCTGATTCTCATTTTAGATTCTGGTAGTATTAACCTTGAGATAGTATACAAAATCTGATGGTTCCTATCCCTTTTGCATTGCAATGTAAGATTATTTTCAAGTCCAGAATTTTACAGATGATCATTTAAGGGTTAATTTGATTTGAACAAAAGCATGCAGTCTTAAAAAATAGTTGAAGAAAGGGATGCTTTCTAATCTAAGCCGTTAATCTTGAAGGCACATTACACATACATGCTTGTAGTCAGAACTTGTAAAGTTGTAATTGTACACTTCACGATGACTTTGGCCGGTTATATCCCCAAAATTCCTCCTGCCATTGAACACTTATTTTTGTCTCTGTTGTCCACTTTGGTCTCGTGCCTGTTGGTTCTGATTCCATCTTGACATTAATATGACCAGCTACTTTTCTTTCTTTTCTTTACCATATTCCATGTGATAGTTAATATATATTTATGAATCTAAATTTTACAACCAAGTCTACGGTCATTGCTTCATCCAAAAAAAAGTAGTTCTTTCTAAGGGCAATACAAAGTTGGCAATGGAACCAAAAATACCTTAAAAAAAAAGGCAATACAAAGTAATGTTTCAACTACCTTTTATGAGTAATGCAATGGGAAGTAACTTCAATTCTCTTAGGCTGTTGTTAAGGCAAGATTACACTGTAAGTGTTTTCATTAATGTTTAGTTCATGCTCCAGCAGTTTCTCATTCTGACCATTGTTTGCATTGAGGCCCATGAATGTCTTCCTGCAAACGCCAAGATAGCTTACTCTCGCCCTTACTAAAACAATCTCATTTGTTTGCAAGAACTATGCTTTTCTGTTTATTCTAGTTCCGGGTGGATCCAATACTGGACAATTTGAGAAACAATTTGAAATAGAAAACAGGGTTAATGGGGTATTAACTCTACCCTTTTTATAGGTGGACAATGCAACTAGTGAAAGAGAGCGCCTGCTGCTTATTAAACTTGCGGAACTTCAAGCGCGGTAAAATTCTTATCAATTTAATTATTCACCTGGGTCATTATGTTTGTGCTTGCTTTTCCCTGATCCTGCTATTCCATATTTTGCCATACTTGCATAAATTTATTCAACAATAGCTTTCTTATATATTTGATCTTCAGTTAGAATGTCTAGGAGTAGAAAAAGAAGAAAATTGAACTGGTGAAATCTTTGTTCTGCAGGATGATTAGTCTTACTGATGAACTGACTGCAGCAAAATTGAAACATATTCAGGTACTTAGACTTTTTGTGTCGTTTATTTTCTCTTTGACTTTTTTCATTGATTTCTTTCTTTGGCATTGTTTGAACTCTACATTGACAAACAAATATGTCTACCCGCATTGTTGCCATTTTGAACTGATGATGACTAGTTCAGTTGTGAATTGGCTTTGAGTAACATGAAACTCTGGTGTTTGCCAATCTGTCCTTTCTTGAAATGCTTTTACGAAGGAAGATAGGTAGAAGAAAGCTCAGAAATCTTTCTTTTGTAAAATGTTTTATGCTTCTGTATTTTTTGTTCCAGTCCATGTTTTTGTCTTTCGTGCTTGAGAATTCAGTGTCAAATCTTGGATGCTAAGTCTTGTTCTATTTGCTTCCCCATCTATTTGTTTTGGTGTTTTCTTTGAAAAAGTTGGCCTTTTTTGAGCTCAAACAGCATAGTTGGTGATAGTTATTGAACATAGTTCATCATACTTAGCAGCTTCTTCACTTACAGTTACAGCAGGAGCTCAATGCTTTGTATTCTCGAGAAGATAGAGGAAATGAAGAAATAGCCGAAACATGAATTGATTCATATGTTCGGATAGATATGTCATGCCACATCCACGAATATGTCTTCCCTACTGTATATTGCTTGATTATTCTTTGGTCGATCATCTTCTCAAACGAGGATCCAGTAGGGGAGGACCATGAAAAGGGTCGATCTCTTTGCAGTGCTTCACAATCCTCTGTGGTTCTGATAGTGCAAGGATCAGGCCAACTGCACGAACCTCCAAATGTATTTAGACTGTGCTAGGCTTCTCAACTAGCGCCTGAGCAACCAATTCCACGAGGTACCAAACAACTAGTAATCTTCTCAGTGCTCGCGATTTTGTGAATCTAGCATTCATTGTGTGTCACTAAGCTCCATCCTTTTGGTCTAACATCCATGTCTTCACTTCAATCCGCCGTGCCCTTGAGTTTGGTCTGTGCCGCTGGACGTTTCTCTTCAGTTGTATGCCCCCATTATTTGAGCTGAAGTTTTGGTGATCAACGAGAACGGAAGTGTATTTATATTTGTATTCATTGCATCACAAATGAAGCCACTGTACTTCTCTTCTGTTCCATGCGAACCTAAAGACTATGTTCTTTATGTTTGCCTCATTGTGGTCGCTTCTGTGGAATTGTTCCATTTGACACTGTTCAGTATGTAATATGAGTTTGTGAGCAAGATTTGGAGTCGACGAGACTGCCAACGGTGATGTATTTGATATAAACTTCCACTCATTTAGTCACATGCACACGTAGTAGATGTGTACAAATTATATATGTGTTGGGCCAGGTGAAAAGTCGGATAAGTACAAGTAACGTGGTGGATGGTGACAGTAGTAGCTTCTGATGTCATTGGCCAAGCCTAATGTTCCGATCTTTATTGCCTGTGGACATCAATACCAACTTTGCCAGCAGGATTTGTGTTGAGGGGGAGGAGGGTGGGTACTGTGTTCTTGCAGGTTTTCGCTTTTGCAGAAATGTGATGGAGAGAGCAAACTTTATTGAGATCGGGAGAGGGAGGGAGGAGAGAGAAAGTGGGATGGCAGTTAATGTTGTGTGACAAACACTGACAACATGTTCACCCAAAAGAAAAGAGAATGTTCACCCAAAAAAAAAAAAAACTGTGTGACAACATAGCCATGGTTGGGTATATTTTATTAGATCAAATAAATAATTATTCCGTCGACCAATTTCTTAGACGTCATTGCAACAGTAGCAGAATAAGTCGTAAGATCATCTTATTTAATGTGGGCGCCATGTCTTTATTCTGTATGACAAAATTAGTGAATGCCTTAGAAATCTTCAAGGCAATAATATGGGTGTTTGAGAGAAAGAATAAGAGGTTTTAAACATATTAAGAAATGGAATGAAATAATTATTCATTCAAAGCAATAATTAAAAATATAAATCTTTTTAAAAAAATATTTTCTTCTTAACATTACGAACAACTATTCTCTTTATTTTTACTTAATTCACTATTCATGCGTATCTTATTCACTTCTCATATGAATATATCAATTTCTTCCTATTTTTTTAATAAAAACCGAGAATAATAAATCTACTTAAACAATAATTTCTATCTCATGAATAATAATAATAATAATAATAATTATTATTATTATTATTATTATTATTATTTCATAAATCTGTGGTTTGTCCGGAATCGCACAGCTAAAGCTCCCCGTGGAAATATTTTACATATATTTAAGATATTATTTAAGCAAAAATAAGTTGCTTGTCATCAACTTAAAATGTGAAAGTATTGATAGTCATAAGAAAATCATATTTACCATACGATGCCATTGTTCGCTAATTAGTAAACATTCGTGGAGTCAGCTGCATAGAGATAATTATGACCAAGAAATTGGGCGTCAACTTGTTACAGGATTGGATTCGAGACAAATCTCTCGGACGGTCCTCATTGCGATAGGATAAATTTTGGACCCCCCGAAATTGGAAACCAAACAATGTCACTTTTTTTTTCCGCCTCAGATTTATTACTTGCATTTTTTTTTTCCTATGGTTAGTTTTGGGGTCCTTATATTTGACTAATTTTTAATATTTTCTTATCACTCCGATCGTGACATGCCACAATTAATCTCCATTGACGAATAGAAAAAATTGCCAAAGATTGCCCATTTTTTTATATCTTTTGTTTCTTTTTTTAATATTAATTTTGAGGACACAAATACAATATATATATATATATATATATATAATATACATCGACGTGCAGTCACAAACTGGCACCTTGCAATTACATATTCTAAACTTTTTTAATCAACATTATTTAATCTAATAGTATAGATTATTTATATTTTGACCTATCAAGTAGAATTGTTAGTAGTATCAAATTTAAATCTTAAAGTCATCATCTTGATCAGAGAATAAATCATTACTATTTTATCTTTTCAGTTTCGAATTGATCGAGTACTAATAGTCTCAAACATCAGAGACTTCTCGTAGACTCGGATGAGCATCTAAAAAACTTCTAACCTTGTCGGGGTCTCGGTCGTCTCTCCACATTTGTTTTTGTAATTTGTAGGTAGCAACTAATATGACACCCGAAAGAAGTTCACAAGAGTCACAAAAGGATGTTCATATGGCAATAGATACGTAACATGTGTGTACTTGAGCCGTTTATTGAACGACCAAGAAAATTAACAAACGTTGTCTTTTCCCAAAGGAAAGGATGGAGGGGAAGAGGCAAAATACGTGAATATATTTGAGACGAGGACGTAACCCTAATAATGCATACTTCAATGACTTTATCAAGAAGAAAAATAACAATACGTCAACGTTGGGGGGGAAATGTGGTAGATATTTAATATCCTTCGGGGTAGAAAAATTAGTTATATATATATTTTTTTTTTGTGATAGATGTTTACTGTTTTGGAGGAAGAAAAATGTGGTGCATGAAATGAAGTAAATAATTTGATAAATGCATGGTTGGTTGAAAAGGGTGGAAGGAATTCCTTGGTCATTCACTGTTTCGATTTGATATGATTGGCCTAACTAAAGAAGAAACTCAATAGAACAAGAAATTATTGGATTAAGTTCTTTTTGTGAAGATTAATCTAATTTCGAAAAACTGAAATATGTGTAAAATTTTAATTTTTTTTTTAGTCATCCAACATGATGAAAAATGTGTACTAGCACTCAATTACGCAAGCCATTATCCTATTATTATTTTTTCACCATTACGTGAGCCGCATGTCAATTACACATTTTTTCTCCTTTAATTTTGTAATAAATTAATGACGTGTGTGCGCATCGCGTGGTACGTGTTTCCGAACTCAATAATCAATTGGGTTTTTTTTTTGTCATTTAAAATGAATTTTCCTCCTTAAATCATCACGAAAGTTATAGATATTTTTTTCTCCCATTAACAGTGTTATTGTTAATATCATATAAATAATTCATTAGCATTGTTGCTTAACATCATGAAACGTCAATTCAATTGAAGAAGGCAAATTAATCAACTTGATCCAAATTAAACCTTACTAAAATCTAAACATATGACGTGTGCATGAAGTCTTGGGGGGCAGAGAGGCATAGTGAGGTTAGAAACCTAATCATGTTAGGCAAAAAGATTAGTCAATTACGTAATTAACCCGTCTTCTTGCTTATATTAAATTTGTAGAAAGTGCTATTAAAGTAATACATATATCTTAATTGATTAACAAGAGTCGACCAGGTTTCATGCGGAGATATTTTACATATCCATAAAGTTGAAACTTGCTTAAACGAAAATAAATTACTTGTCACTTAAATTAGCAATTATAAAACATTTTACCATTTGTTACGTTACATGTGAGACATATATCACAAGAAGATCGTGCACGTGAAAAACGAGTATCATAAGTACCGTGCTCGTATTTAATTTATGGGGATCCAAAGATCCATTTTATTTGATTCTAATAACTTAAGTTTTTTTTTTAAAAAAAAAGTAATATTAGTAACCTATCTAATTTAACACCGTACATCGCAACAAAGTGTACATAACCACTTCTTATTAAGTTGCTAGTCAATGATGTAAAATATTCAATTTGATTAAATTTCTTATTTAAATTTATCATACTTACCCTCATTTTATCTTCAAACCTATCGTTTTATCTTGTAAAATCATATCAGGTGGAGCTTGATTAAATATTTATGAATCTCATTTGAAAAATAAGAATTCACCGAATATTAGAATTATTTGTGCATATTGTTATCGGTTTAAACAAATACGTACCGAGTTGGAAAAACATTGTAAAATTGCAAGCTTCGTTATATTTTAAGATATTATTTTACGAGAAAAAACTCATTTATGCCTTCATTGTTGACAATATGATTTAATGTTATCATATGATTCATATATATTCGCTCTGAGTTAAGTTGGGGAGTTAACGTTTATGTTTAGATATAATTATATATGTTTTACTAAGAGCCCGAAAGAAAGTGTGATTTTAAGATGATTACTCAATCTGAGAAAAAAAAAGAACTATCCGAATAATATCCTTATATTACAATATTTTTTTCCGATTATCACCATAACATTCGGAGTACTCAAATAAAAAATATAATTCGTTATCATTTAACTAATTTGTGTTGTCTCAAATCATATGTCTAACTATAAGAGAAATATTAAACTAATATCTTGAAAAGAGATATTAAATAATGGATAATACGTCAATCAATTTACTTGATTGATTTTTCGCAACATAATCAAGACCAACATATTCGTTGTGCCCTAACATTTTTGCCTTGCAACTATAGTTCATTTTGCAGCCATTTTACTGTATTTTTTTTCTAGTTTCATCAATAAAATTTTCTGAACCAGTCATTCTTGAATTGACTTCATTTCATGCATTCTCACCAACATCAACATAGAAATTAAACAGGTGGCAGGGAATATTTAATCATGCATTTAGTGCACTAAATGCCTATGATAAAAAAAAGAGGAGATGGACAATTAAATGACTCTAAAGTCATGGTGGATTCATTGTAATAAAGGGGAAGAACATGCATTAACACTTTGCCAGCCATTGCTCAGTCACTTCATTATTCACTCATACAACACGCATTTATTGTCATCACATTTCACAGCTCCCTCTCTTTTATATCACACCAGCACATCTTTAGCAAACACAGGTATATGAAGGCAATTAATTGCCAGCAATTGCAGCAATG
Organism: Pontederia crassipes; assembly: GCA_030549335.1. Lineage (NCBI taxonomy): Eukaryota > Viridiplantae > Streptophyta > Magnoliopsida > Commelinales > Pontederiaceae > Pontederia > Pontederia crassipes. Next base: position 61,695,052 of record CM060196.1, on the reverse strand, counting down.
TACACCACCTTGGTGGAGACTTGAAAGCAGGCTCCAAGTGCCTGCAAGGATCTTTGCTAGTTTGCTGTTTCAAATGGGTTTCGTATGAAAAACCACTCCCTGACACGCCCATTTATTTGCATTTTGCAACTGTGCAGAGAGGAGATCAAAGATAAAGAACTCATCATCCTCTGCATATCTACTTTGACAACTTAGTTTCTGATCAAAGTTTAAAAGGACCCTAAATTTCTGATGACATCAGTCTATGAGCCTGTCGAATTCTTGTTCTTTAGAGAACTGAAAAGAAAAAGGGCCAAGCATACAAAACAGGGAGGGATGCCAGCAATCCTTTGCACACAGAAAACTGCAGTTACTGCAATGATGAAGCATTATTTTCTGCACAAAAGAGACGACAAGTGAGGTTTGACGACTCCATCACCAGACCTTAAGTTTTCTTTCTTTTTCCTCTTCTGCTTTTACTCTTGGAAAGAAAGCTGAAAGTTGCAAGTGGAAAGAGCCAGTCCACTATGACAGGTGAGCTGAGAGTTATCTGTTTGAATCAAGATCCAAAGCTGCTCGGGGTTGATGTAAAAAGATGAACTGTGGCAGCTGAATCACAGTGTACCCACTATGTTAGTAGCATTTATCAACAACAGTAAGATATGTGAGGAGCAGCATGAGCTTAATGTATACTTGAGTCATTAGAGAACAAGTAAAATTTATATTTGTTTTGTGGAATCTTACAAGTACAAAGAAGTTTGATAAGATTAAATAAAAATTATCACAGTGCTTTATTATTTGGAATAAGAATCCATGTAGAAATAAAATGCAGGTGCATCATCCATGACTAAAATTTTGGAACAGGAGAACAATAATAATAAAAAAAGTGTGACATTTAATCATCATCCATTTCTGCCATCAGCAGTGTCATTCAGTTTCTTCCAATTTACAATGCGTTGTCCCTATTCTCCTAGTTTGAATCCTACATCATTCCAATCCCCTTCAATTCTTTGTGCATTTTCATATCAAAACAAATTACAATTGTAATTTACCTAGAAAATGGAAAATTTACCTAATTAATCATTTACTTAACCAAAAATTAAGATTAAGAAAAAAAAAGCCCAAGCCCAAGTTTTTTTTTCTAGTTTGGTAAGTGTCATGAATAGTTATCTTTAGGTAGTGGTGCACCGGCGGCCGCGGCCGCCGCCTCCAGGGGCATCACGTCGTCCTTCTTGTTCCCCGTCTTCATCTTGATGAACCCGTACAGCTTCTTGAACTCTCTCACCGTCGAGTCCTTCCCGAACGCCAGGCCGCTGGCCTCGCTCCTCGGCGTGTCACCGGCGTCCGACCGCTTCGCCGTCCACACCTCACCCGGGCTCTGCTTCGTCGATGCTGCCCTCCCGGCGCCGCCGCCCGACAGCTGCAGCGCGTTGATGACCGTCTTCAGCGCCCTGCTCGGCGACCCGCGGTTGGCGATCATGATCTCGCCGACCTCCGCCGGGCTCATCCGCGCGCCGCTCTGGAACACCTCCTCGACCTGGGGGTACAGCTTGTGATCCTTAAGCCCGAGGTAGCTGCTGGCCAGAGTCTTGAACGCCGAGAAGTCGCACAGCGGGAAGTGGACGTGGACGTCGAGTCGCCCCGGGCGGAGCACCGCCGGCTCCACGCCCTCCAGTCCCCCACAATCGGTCGTCATCGTGAACACCAGCACCCGCTCCTCGCCGCAGCAGGAGAAGACGCCATCCATAAAATTGAGGATCCCGCTGAGTTGCGAATCGCCGTCGCCGGTGATCGTCTTCAGGTACCGATCGAGGTCCTCGACGAGGACAACCGACCGGGGGCTTGTACTGAGGAGAAGCGCCCTGAGGTCGTCTCCGGCGCCGGAGAAGCGGGAGAGGTCGACGTCGTAGATGTCATAGCAGAGGAACTTGGCCATGGCGGCGACGAAAGTGGACTTTCCGGTGCCGGATGGCCCGTAGAGGAGGTAGCTCCGGCGCCAGACGCGGCCGAGGCGGTGATAGTATCCGTGGCCCTTGACAAAGGCCTCCAGGTCCCCGCGCACCCGGTTCTTCAGGTCCGGATCCATGGCCACCGTCTCCAGAGTCGCCGGGTGCGTAAACGGCACGGACGTCCACCGCCACCGACCCCTTCCGCCCCAGCCGCCGCCGCCTCCTCCTCCGTCGCCGGGCGACGTGGTGAAGAGGCGAATCTCCCGACGCCGGAGCTCGAGGTCCTCGGCGAAGGCCTCGACGTGCTGGAGGTACGGCCGGAGGACGCGGACGCGGTCGGGGCGCCGGACGCGGAGCAGGAGGCGGTCCCCGCCCTCCCCGCCGGCGCAGGTCCAGAGAAGCCGGGAGCCGAGGAAATAGTCCGCGGCGGAGTGGCCCTGTGCGAGGCGGAGGTGCAATCCGCCGGGCTTCCGGCCGGATGACACGAGCGCTGCCGCGGCCGCGTCCTCCAGCGACGGCAGCATCGCGACGTAGGCCGCCGCCGCTCGGTGCAGCGGGTTCTCCGCACCCCCGTCCGTGTACCGGGGGATCTCGAAGTGCTGGTAGGCCTGCGCCCGCTCGTCCAACCAGCGCCACCACCTCGCCAAGCAGTAAGCCAGCGACTTCCACGATAGAACAATCCGCAGGAGCGCCAGACCGGCGACGACGGCGAGAGCTGCAGACAGCGGGGAACTAGTCGCCGGCATCATCGTCATCCTCATCATCGTCTCCTCCCCGGAACGGTAGAACTAATGGAACAAGCGAGGGGGGAATAAAATGATGTGTGTGGAATGTGGATTCCGAAAGAGGGGAATAAGTTTACATCTGGTGCATTCGTGTGGTATAATATTTTCTTTTAAAAGCCATATAAATTCAAAAAGAAACTACAAAAATAATATACACAACATATATTATTTTTTATTAAAAAAAAGTAATATGCACACAATATATTTGTGATTAATATTCATCCGTCTATCATCAATTTATCCGTCGATTCATTCTATTTTTTTATGTAATATATATTTTACGATTCAAAGTAAATTAAATTAGAATACAATTGTTCCCAGGAGAGAGAATAGTTCGACGCTCTGATTTTAATAAAGTGTTCATAAATGAATCATTATTTGAATTATTTTTCGATTGGAACAACTTGAATTAATTAGTTGGTATTATTATTGTTGCTATATAATAATAATAAAATAATGCTAATATGCAAATTGGGATTGGGCTCGATTGAAAGGCTGTACCCAGACCAGAGGGATACGCTTCAATTAAATTAGATTCATAATAATTAACTCGTGGACAGCTGGACCTAGTGGTGGCATCCTGCGTGTTATATATAATATATAAATCTTGATCACGACCACTGCACGGGTCAAAATCATAATTCTCAAATTAGATTGGTCAAAATGTTATCATTTTTTTCCATGTTATAAATTAGCATAAAAAAAAAGAAACTAATTATGAAGCACCATTCGCCTGCTCTTTGATTTAATTAACAATGACTAGAAGAGAGGGTGTACGAATTTTCCCCTGTATCCTGACTATTAAGATATAATTAAGCATGACTGATTAGTGAACTTGCATTTCAAAATTATGAGTTAGTATTTAGTCGTTTCAAAATTTTAAAGTCATTCATTTGATCAGAATTTACGATTTTCGTGAACATCGAATTAGGGTTCATCTAAAATTTAGCATCCGATTAATTCGAAGTTAAAAAGTAGAATGATAATAATTTTATTCGAATGTTAGCATCTGTCCAACAACTCTACCATTTGAGTCAACCAATATTAAATATTAAATAGAGATGTTGAATTTTTAATATTAGATTTTGTAACGAATAAAAAAACAGAGCAAAGTTGAGGGAAAAAAAGCAATAATAAAATGTTCATTTACTGCTTACTCTTCCGACCCAAGTGAAAATCGTAAACACTATTATTAACCCAATTGTTTAAATAATTGCCCCAATGTTTTGCTTTGGAAAGATGGTTCCGTACTCTATAATCAATTAAATTAACAAAAAAAATAATAATCACAATCTGGAACTCACTGGATGGATGTAGATGTAGATGTTCTAATTAGACACTCATCTGCAGAGGATATAATTTGGTATATGCTGCGGACCGAGGGGTTACTAATGAAAATTACATCATTCTCATTTATCACAAGAAACACCTTGAATTCGATTGAAGAGAAAAAAAAAACACAATTCTACTTCTAAAAATTGGAAAAGAGGTCTAATAAATTATCCAAGCGACAGGGGAGATGCTGATAATGATGATGTCCTTGAACGCCTACGATTAGAAATTAGGACACCATCATAAACATAACTTTTGTTTTGGAAGAAAAAAGAAGAAAATAATTATTTTATATTTATATTTATATTTATATTTAAGGTCTCATCATTAATTTTGGCAGCAGATATATTATGAGACGTGAGGTGCAAGTGCAGAAGCGGCAGGGGCACAATGATGGATGTTTCGGTCGGTCTTTGCGTCAGTCAGATGTTGTGTCATGTTTGAGACCGCTTCCAACAGCGAGGAGCTAATCACATTAATTAATTAATTGAGTTTAATTGGAGTGTTAAGAGATTATTACTAGTAGTGCACGGATCGCAGAATACAGATGGGTTACATATAACCACGTATTTGACACGGTTAAGAAATACCTCTCTCTCTCTCTCTCTCTCTCTCTCTCTCTCTCTCTCTCTCTCTCTCTCTCTCTCTCTCTCTCTCTCTCTCTCTCTCTCTCTCTCTCTCTTCGTGTGGACAACTCTCTCTCTCTCTCTTCGTGTGGACAACTCTCTCTCTCTCTCTCTCTTCGTGTGGACAACTCTCTCTCTCTCTCTTCGTGTGGACAACTTGTCTCACTTACGAGACTTTTTGCCCTTGCTGAAACGTGGATAGGTAACTTTAGCACGAAAAAGAATGATTAGTATGCCATCAAAAAAGGTTTGAATCGGACGAAATAATAAAATTAATTCTCAAATTAAGGAGTTGGAACACTGTTATGGGCAAAAATAAAAAAGGTAACTTGTTACATTTTTTTTAATTAGCATATCTAATCCAACGAACCACAAACCTTTTTTACTATAAAAAAATAATAAATTTTCAGAGCTCGTTTGAATTTAAGAGTTCGATTAAATTTAGAATTTGTTATCAAAGGAGGAAGAGTTGCTAAATGACGGAAGAAAATTGGATTATATTTACAAAGGTGGCAATTTTTTTGTGAAAAATTAATGATTATAAAAATACGAAATAATTTAATAATCACAAACGAACTTTGTATGGAGAATTTTAATATAAAATAAGAAACAAATATCTTAAAATCATTTAGGATTTATGATTTAGAATGTATGTAGAGGTTCATGTAAGAAACATTAGCTCATTGTTTAAGTGTCCGACTAATATAGAGATTCTTTTAAAAATAAAATCATAGTAAAAGATAAAATTAATCCATCAAATTAGGTTCTGTTCGGAAAAAAATATTAGGTTCATGTTTTATCCATATATTTTTTATTTGTCATATTATGTCGCAACAAGTAAGGGTCTTAAAAATCATAAAAAAACGGACGATTCCTTTTCGTTTTCTAAATTTTTTAGGGTTGGTCTCTTAGCTTAAAAGAACATTAAAAAAATATCAGATTTTTTTTTTTTTGAAACCCGAACTACTTCAATTAATCAATTTATATAAAATGTATTAGGTTAAATGATGTGTAAAAGTTTTATTATTGATGTCATCTTTAAGGTCATGAGTTTGACTGTAATAAATTGTCGTGATGGCGAGCCAAGATGGTGGTTGATAGCAGTTAGGTTGGTTTCTTAATTTGCCACATACCTCTAGAAATAATTTTAAAAAATCCCCTTTGCAACTCATACTATATATGATAGGTCTTACCATTTTTATAATTAAAAAAATCGTATGTTAAAGTATGATCTAAAAATTGTATTGGCAATTTCCTTTTAAGTAAAAGGTGGAAACAATTATATAATCAATTACAAAATGAGATGAACGAATATATATATATATATATATATATATATATATATATATATATATATGACCACCACATTCAAGATCTCTCAAACCCTTCTGATCTGTCCAGCAGCTGTTCAATAGCAGTTTACGAAATTGTAGTGCAAGCAAACAATTTTAATAGTGAATAAAAAATTTTACAAAAAATAAATTCATATATGGCAGACCTTATAAAAGAACAGACAGCATAGACAGAAAAATCATTACTCTAATTTATACCTTGTAGCGTGACAATGGGCTCAGAAAAATCATTACTATGTTCTTCTAGGAAAATGTATTTATTTATTTATTTATTTATTTTGTAAAATGATATGCCCAACTACTTCTTTTTAATTGAGTTAAAAATTGAAATGTTTAGAAAAAAAATAAGACCTATAAATTTTCTATATGAGGCCCACTATAACCCTTTTAGGAGGGCTGTACTACAATTTTTTACCAAGGGCCCACTAAGATAAATTTATCCAATGGCCCACTATAATCCTTATAAAATTTCTCCAATGTTTTTTTTTTCTCTTGTAAAATTATATATCCATAAGTTAGCCGGATGGGCCGTATAGCTATAAATCTTCAAAGCCCATGGATGGGCTGCCTGCATTAACTGATATTGGTGTTATACTGCACATTGCCTCATGAGCATGGTTTTGATCATGATTTAAAATTCAGACTTTTAGATTAAAAAAATGCAATTATTAGGTGTTTAGGTTTAGCTGTTTTTATAACATTATATAATTATTTTGATATTTTGCTCATTTTTTCTATGATTGCGATGAGCATGTTTTGTAAGATTTATTTTCAGGTTCAATAAAAGGTTGCATGACTTTTTTTCCGATTAAGAAAAGTAAATATTGAAAGTATAGGAATAAATATATTATATTATAAAATTTGAACTCGTGATGTTTCAATCTCTTAGTAAATATTGCGTCACTGTGCTATGACTTTGGTAAAAACATTTTATGCTCATACAATTAGCGTTCTTTGATGTATTTCTACAAACCTTTTGACCACATCATACAACCAAATGTAAAAGATAAAATTACTATTTTTCTAAGGAAATTGTATTTGTCTTCTTTTTTATTTTCGATGGAATAAAGTGTTGAACACAATTTTTAAGAGCATGTTCACATTGACAATTAATGGTATGGATTGTGGAAATGGAGTGAATATTAAAACTTGTGTTTAGGTTAAATATATTTAAGAAACGATGCAATACCAGTTGTATAAGAAAAAAGAAGAAGATGGGATTGATGAAAAAGTGACAATTTAATCAAACGATAAATTTATGATTCTTCGTCTTTTGTTCTAGGGTTATTTTCTTAAATTTTATTTGAAGTTTAGTGATTTTTTTACGTATAACTCTGAACTATCAAATTACCCTATGACATTCTTAAATTTCATCGTAATTTCTATTTAAGTCCTTCCATCTAATTTTATTAATTTTCTGTTATTTTAAATTTTTTCCATTTATGAAAAGATTAAAAAAAATAAAAATGGAAAGACTAAAATCATTTTTCACTAACTATTCTATCCTATATTGTTTAAGAAATATTTGCAATTTTATCTACAATTTGTACTATGGTCCCATATATAAAGGTGTTCATCGAGTCAAGGTCACTGGTGAGCTTGATTACCCGACCCGACCTGAATCAATTGGGGTCGGGTCAGAAATTTTCAACTTGAGTCGGCCAGCCCCACTTGAAATTTCAATTTTTTTAAATTTTTACTTAATTTTTAACTTATATATTATATAAAAAATTAAAAACATTAAATTCAAATATTTTAAATGTGTAAAAAAATTTAAGTACTTATAAGTTATTTTATGCTTTTAGATAAATATTATATAATCTTTGTATATTATATAAGAAAAAAATAATGATCGAATAACCCAAACTAACTTGACCCAAATTCGGATCGCATCCAACCCTCCAAAAAGGAGTGACGACTCAATCTGACCTCATTGAAATTGGATGGGCTGAGTCGGATCAACTCAAATACGACCCGCGCCCCTACATGTATGCAAACACGCATGTGCATATAGTTTTTTTATATCGTACGGATAACCTCCTGAAAATTATGTTATTAAATAAATAGATAAATAAAATATTTATTTATTTTATTTTATCCCATTTTTAAAAAAAAGGGATAAAAGAAGGTGGAAAAAATAGAAATTTGAATTGGAGAATAGTAAAGAAAAAAGGAAAGGAAAAAGTTATTTAAATTAGAAATAAACACAGAGATTAAATATAGGTTCTCGTAAATTTTCATATTCACTTTTGAATACGAATTCTTAATAGAATAGTAGCGATATTCACCGGGTCTCAAAAATACGATTAGACCCGATCATGACCCAACCAAAGGTCAGATCGAGTTCATATTGGAAAATTTCAACCCGAGTAGACTCGGTCTTTTAAAAAAAACAAATAAAATTTTAGTTAATTTAATAGTTTTATATCATTTAAAATTTTAAAAATATAAAATAAACTATTTTAAATGTAGAAGAAGTATATAGATATTTTAAATAATATTTTTTATATTTAAAAATATTTTATTTTGTATTAAAAATAAAATAATATTTTTATATAAAAAATTAAGAGAAAAATAAAAAAGAAAAAAAATGCCAACCAACCAACCTGGCCGGCCGGGTCAAAGCAGAGAAAGAAAGGAAAATCCCACCTGATCCGTAGTCGGTTCGAATTTGTTCACAGGTCGAGTCAAAATCGACCCATGAATACCCCTATAAAATAGTTAATATGATTGGTCTATGTTTGTATAACCCATGAATAATTTTAAAGTGATTTTGAGCCGAAAAGATTATCCTTAAAAAAATATGACGTGTTAAAATTTAAAAAAAAAATCATATCGAAAATTCGGCAAGTCGGAACCTAGCTTGGGTTCATCTACTAGATAGGAAACCTCACGTAATTTTTTTGAATCCAACCCGATATCTTGACAACCTGACTTGGGCTATGTCATGACATTTTTTGGGTCCATGAATTGCTTTCCTACGATCCGGCCCAAATTGAGCTTATACTCAGCCCAAGCATGTGTCGCTAATCAGACGATGCTGTCAGTATGTTTAGCATGGCCCTAGTTTCGAGAACACGGACCGGATTTTGACCTAACTCGATTTGGGTTTTGACATACCCGACCCGAATTCTACTGATAGTATAAAGTTTATGGTTATTTAATTTTATCCTAATGTGAAAATATTATTTTGCCGACATATTTATTATGATGATCAGACAAGTGTAAGGATGCTTATTAGATCAATAAACAAATGATGTAAAATGATGCTACATTTGCACTGGTTTTTAATAGAACATAATAGAATGTGTATATTAATAATTCCACGATCCTAAGGGGGGATTATTAAAAAAATGAAATAATTAATTAATTATTATTAACATAATATTCTTAGAATATTTAATTTAATTAATTTTAACTTAACTTAGGAGTGTTGAGTTACAAAAATTATCTATCTAAATATTATTTAATTAATAATTTTAATTGAATTCAGTGAGGAAACTTAATGTTTGATCTTTAATTTTGATATATAATGCATATACATGAAGGGTAAAAAAAAAACATTGCCCCACCATCCTAATAGTGTCACGCTCTTGAGATTTGAAATTTGTAAATTAATTTTATTCTTTTTATTGGATCTGAAGTATCCACTTTCGATGTTAGTTTGATCTACCTTAACTCTATTGATTTGTTAGTTTGTAAATTAATTTGTAATAACTTAACATCGAAATTTGTAAACTTTTTTTTATCCATTTGTATTAATCCTATTGATTTCATATTTCTATATTTGAATTACATAAATTACTGAAGAGACAAGGATGGAGGTGTGTGTAAGTAAAGATATTTTTTTTATGATATTGTTGCACATGAAATTGAGTTTTTTAGATTCGCTATTATTTTATTTTATTTTATGTTTTCAATTGCTATTATGAACAAGATAAACAACAGGGGACACGAAGCCCAATTATACTAGTACATAGTTTATTATTCATTAGACATAAATGTAAAAAAGAAAAAGACCGACACAATTCATTTTGCAAGGTTAGTTGGATTTGACGGTGGATCGACTTTTAAAATATGGAGAGTGTGTTTTTTAGCATCGTGCGAGTTAAGTCGTCAGCATCGTTTCTCAGAGTTGATTAAAAAAAAAGTTATAAAATATTCAGACTAATTTGATGTTTGAGTATAAGAGAGAATATTAATTTGAAACAAAAATGGATGTGTTCATGGCTTGTAGTAGAACAAAATATTGTTTGGAGTAGAAATAGATTATGCCAACCAAGTTCAATTATTATTTCAGAACCAATGAAAGTTTCATGTTTTATTTGTCACTTAGTTAAGCGAATTTTTTTATTTTTTAAATGATATTAATAACCTTTGAATATTTGGGTCCCAGTCGAATGTTAAAAAAGGTTATTTTCACCGCATAAAGTACCACGATTTTTCACATCCAATTGTAAATTACGAACTTATTTTTTTAATCTTTAAAATATCACGATTTTTTCAATTTGATTTTTCTGTCGCTTTTTTGTTATTTTCTATTTTTTTATTTATGAAAAGTAAAAAATATCTCACCCTTCGACTTTATATTTTTATTTCAACTTATGTAACTCCGACGAATATTTTTGACTTTTCATAAATGAAAAAATAAAGATAACAAAAAAGTTCACATTAAAAAAATTTGTAATAGTTTAAAAATCCAAAGATAAGTTGTTAGTTTAAAATTAAACGTCAAAAAACTTAGTAGTTTAGGATGATTTATGAAAATATTCTTAAAAAAAACTATGCCCGCATTGATTTGAGCGCCTAAAAAATAGGAGATAGGAATGTTGTATGTGTATAGTCGTATACAAATGGTATTTAGTTCTGGTATTTGACCAACTCGTATTTGATTGATTGGTCCGCATGTCGTACATACGCCTATGTACATCTATACGTATTAACAATAACAACAAATATATTTAATCATTAAATCAACAAACGACATAAACCATCTCTGGATTTTTCGGATCAACATGCTCTTTTTATACACGTACATTATATATTATTATGAGGGTGACATGACGGATACATATTTGATTTTTTTGATATAAAAAATGGAGTAGTTTATTTTAAACTACTTATTTTTTTATGGGCACGTCAAATAAGTCCGAAAGATGGAATTATTAATCTATCATCTATTCAACATTTTGGTGATCCTTCCTATAACATGATAATTAGTTTAATGACAATTGCTTTATTAGGGGGGGGGGGGATTAATAAAGAAAGTGCCCTTCCCACATAAAATATATAAATAAAATTTTCTTACAAGTTACATCCGTAAACAAAAGGCTTTGGATCGCTTTCCTACTAAAGTGTATGGACATATTAATTACTAACTTAATTTAATGGTACAATCAATTGGGAATCTGTCACACATAACATTAATTTGGACATTGGAGGAAGGCATCATGGATGGAAAATAAACACATTCTTGTTAATTGGAAAAAAAATGACAAGGGGCTTGGACTCCATAAAGGAAGGTTGCTTAAATGAACCTTTAATAATAAATAATATGTGGACTCATTTTTTTAACAAAAAAATGAAAAAGGCCCTTTTCATATAAGATATATTGGGGGTCTCTAGCTGCATAGTCATACCAAAATTATTTCTTATGAGATACGTGTTTTAAGGAAAATATTTCCTTTTTATTTTCCTCAATTTTGTTCTCCATCTCAGTCCAAGTAAAAATTCATTTCTTGTTAATTGGATTTTTATAACATAAATTAAAGGTGTGAAATTAAAAAAAAACATTGGGTCCATATTTTTTTAACTATGGTTAACAAATGTGCACAACATATTAATTCTGAATTGAGTCACATTATGTTCTTTGATATACAATTAAATTCCTTTCTTTTTTTTTCCCTGCTAAATTAGTGCAAACGATTATTGATTTAAACTGGGAGTGTAATTTTTATAAAATAAAATATCACCAATTTATTTTGGATAATGTATATGGATTATATTATTTAGTCGATACTTTTGTGCAGAAAGGCATATAATTTTGTGGTTATACGCATCTTTTACCAGTGTTTCTATATATATATATATATATATATATATATATATTTACATACACACGAATACCAGTAGCACACCAAAGGGTACACCTCCCCCCGTGCAGTTGTGCGCTCCTTGTTCGAGCAAAAGCCGAGGTGAGGAATTGGACGAGATCGAGGGAGAAGGCGAAGCGGGAGCGGCGCCATGGAGCTCTTCTACTGCCTCGTGTTCGGCGGATTGGCGGCCATCGTCGCGGGGCTCGAGCTGAGCAAGACGAGCAAGGATCGCGTCTCCACCTCCTCCGCCTTCAATGCCTTCAAGAACAACTATCTCGTCGTCTACTCCCTCATGATGGGTTTGTCCCCGACTCCTCTCCCCATCTCTACCTTTCGCCCTCTTTGGATCTCAACTTCGCGTCACGGATCTGGTGGGGCATTCCCCGTTCCATCCTCAGATCGGAGCATTAGGCGTCGATTCTGCTCCGATCGATGCGCTCGTTAATGAGACGATGTTGAATGTTCGGATCTCGGTCGTTTTTTTTCTCATTTTTGGATCTCATTTTCTAAATTGATGCTGCTGATTCTTCGATGGATCTTGTTTGTACCGGAGGAATTGGGTGCTATTTGTTAATTTTTTATTGCCTTTCAGCTGTTTGTTCTTTGTTGTCGATTTGATTTGGAACTAATCAATTGATTTGCCGCACAGCGGGCGACTGGTTGCAGGGACCTTACGTCTACTTCCTCTACAGCCAGTACGGTTTCGATAAGGGAGACATCGGGAGGCTGTTCATCGCCGGGTTCGGATCGTCCATGCTCTTTGGGACGATCGTCGGATCTCTCGCTGACAAGCAGTAGGTCCAGTTGTTTCTGAAGCTTATGATGCGAATTTACTGTCAAAATGAGTGGAATGAAATAATTTATGTCCGTTGCCGTGTATGATGACGTCGTGTGCATACAGGGGTCGTAAGCGGGCTTGCGTTACGTATTGCATCTCGTACATTCTTAGCTGTATGACCAAACATTCTCCACAATACAAGGTCTTGATGCTGGGGCGTATACTGGGAGGAATCTCCACCTCTCTGCTGTTCTCAGCCTTTGAGTCATGGCTTGTTGCAGAGCACAATAAGGTGACGATCCTGTAATTTGCTATCGGACTAGTCGGGATTAGTGAAGCATAATTTGTTTCTATACTCCCGTGACGCCCCGCCCTATTTTCTATTGCCAAAGAATAGTGATATAATGCACGTTTATATTGATGTTGTATCATTTTTTTTCAATTTCTTCCCCTTCCTATGTAATATCCTTGTTTTTTTTCTATCTTCCATCTGAGCCTTGAGAACTAAGATCATATAATTCAATTTCGCAAAAAGAATATCCATATACATATACGAGAAAGCCTATGCATTTCTTGTGTGATCTGTTTGTAGAAAATGGAAATTAAGTTGGCTGTATGCTTATTTTCAAAACTAAATTCTACTCCAAATTCTTTTTTGAGAGTAGTTCTACCGCAAAGTCACCAAATGATTCTTTTGTTTTTCTGCTAAATAGTCTTAGGACATAGGAAAATGTACCTGTGCCATAGTTATTGTATTATTTTCATTTCATGTTACAGTGTTTACTGATATCAACAATGTTTTGGAACCATAGATCATATCCTCAAAATTACTAATGCTCTTCTAGTTGTGACCTTTTGCAGAGAGGATTTGATCCACAATGGTTGTCAGTTACATTCTCAAAGGCTATATTCCTTGGCAATGGTCTGATTGCCATTGTCTCTGGATTGTTTGCCAATCTTTTGGCTGACAACCTGGGACTTGGCCCTGTCGCTCCATTTGATGCTGCTGCATGTGTACTTGCTGTAGGTATGGCCATTATCCTATCATCATGGAGTGAAAACTTTGGAGACCCATCTGAAAGCAAAGACTTACTAACACAATTCAAGGTTGCTGCAGTAGCCATTGCTTCTGGTAAGTGTGCTTAACGTTTGATGTTGATTCCTATATTAATACTGATTGATTAATGAAGTAGTCTTTTCCTATCAGATGAGAAAATTGCTTTGCTTGGTGCAATACAGTCACTTTTTGAAGGCTCTATGTATACCTTTGTATTCCTGTGGACTCCTGCTCTAAGCCCAAACGAGGAAGAGATACCCCATGGCTTTATCTTTGCAACATTCATGTTGTCTTCAATGTTGGGGAGTTCCATTGCATCCAAGCTGATGGCCCATGCTACTCTTAGAGTTGAAAGTTATATGCAGGTTGTCTTTGTGATATCTGGATTCACTCTCCTCCTCCCAATTATTTCGAGTGTAAGACAACCCTTTTTATCTCTGCTGACTGTGTGGTTCCACTGTATTATCCATTTATCTCACTTTTGTTTAAACATGAACAGCTATTGGTAACATCATCAACAGCCAGAGGTGGTAGTATTTCTTTTGGAGGATGCATCCAACTTCTAGGTTTCTGTGTCTTTGAGGCCTCTGTGGGTATATTTTGGCCATCGATTATGAAGATGAGATCTCAGTACATTCCCGAGGAAGCCAGGAGCACCATCATGAATTTCTTCCGCGTTCCCCTCAACATGTTCGTTTGTATAGTGCTCTATAATGTAAGCTTCCCATGTATGGTATTCTCAAATCTCAATAGTACATCTTAAGTTGATCATCTATGGTAACTTAGACAACCTATGATTGAATTTATCATCACCATCTGCTATGGCTTTTTTTTGCTTGTTTATGTTGCTTACAGTTGGCTTTCTATACTCTTGTATAATGGAAAATTTGTGATTCCTTATATCATAAGTTCACGCTTTACTAACTTTTGGTCATATGCTACTTCAAAGGTGAATGCTTTCCCAATCACTGTCATGTTTGGAATGTGTTCTATTTTCCTTTTCATGGCCTCAGTCCTGCAAAGGAGGTTGATGGTGGTTTCTGAGGGACAGAAAACAAGTAAGTGTATTGGTTTCAAGTTTCTGGCATAGTTATCCGTCTCATTGGAAGGCCCCATCTGCAATAGTCACATTATCCCCAAAACCTCTGATAATCGGGCTGCATTTTATAGCAAATGAATATCCTTGCAGAGACAGAAGATTGGACAGCGTTGAAGGAAAAGGATATGGAGATGGAACCACTGAGTGTATAATGCAACAGAAGGCTATGCGTCTGAAGCCATAAGCTGCTGTTCTCCACTTGCTGTTGCTGGTGATGTAGTAGCAGACTGGAATTGAATTGAAATCCACTAATTTACGGCGTACAAAAGAAGATAGAAAAGAGATCAACCTTCTCCATAAGGAAGTTTTCTTTTAGTATAGATTCTTTGTATTCTCGTATTCGAGAAGTAGCTAGTGTCAAATGTATACAGATATGTCTACGTGAACAAAGATGACCAAATGGGTCATGCGTCCTAATAATTCTTTCTACACCTAATTGGCAATTCCCAATCCTTGGTTGTTCTGTTGTTATTCTACTTCTAACCGTGTTGATATGCAAGAAGACTCTTGTTCTTATTCTTGGTTGTAGTTTCAATTGTTCAAACAACTATCTTATTCTTTTATCCAGTGGCGAGATGTTCTTCAATTTTACGCCACAGCGTGTCGGAATCCATGAGTGCTATTCCTCGAGGTATTTAGTTCTTATAGCTTAGTCATGTACAAGACACCTGCTCCTTGAACATATGTATTTACTACATTGATTCATCTTACTCGTTTTGCAAATGTGTAACAAAGGATGACCAGCAACCATGGCATACGCAAGCAAGTTAATACGAATTAGGGGTGTAAAACGACAGTTGATGTCACTTGTACCCGGTAATTAGGCTAAAGTCGGTAGACTATGTAAAACTTTCTCGAATTTTTTAACATCCCTTTTTTTCCGGCGTGATGGTTGCCCTTCTGTTCTATTTTGTCAAACAACATCTAGCCATAACATATCTCCGGGTCATTGAGAATAAAAGCACTTTACCATTCAACAAAGAAAAGAGGGAAAAAAAACGCTGTACCAAACATTCACGCTATAACTGATGATGTTTGAATTGGTCGTTGTCTTGAAGCCAAAAAATCAAAACCTAACTCCCCATTTGTATCTTGCAATATTTTTAAAATCAAACCGGTAATGGAAGTGATCGATCAATTAGGTCATGATTCGATTGGTACAATCGGATTCGATCAAATTTTTATTAAAATAATATCATTGTTATTACTTTAAAAAATATAGGATAAATAAAAGTATAAAAAGTGAAAAATAATGGAATAAAAGCATATCATCATTTTAAATTAATCAAATATTAATAAATTATTTTTTACAATTTTAATATATATTATTTATAACAATTTAATTTTATCATTTTTTATAATTTCTAAAATTATTTTTTTACTACTTTCATTTTATGTTTTATTTTTCAAATCCAAATTTTATTTGCTTCCTTTTTTAAGTTTGTCATATAAAATCTATTATACCACTTATGTTTTAATTTTTTAATATATATTATTTATACTGATTTAAATGATATCATCTTATTTAAGTTCATGATAATTTTCTCATTTATTTAAATCTGTCTTTATTGTTATTTCTTACCTTTTATTTTAAATTCAAATTTACTTTACTTATTATTAATATTCTTTTTTTACATTCATCATATAAAATCTAATCCCGTATTTTTCTTTCCTTCCTATTTTGCCACCTTCCCCCATTAATACACTTTCCTTTTTAAAATTTTTTTCCTATTTGTTAAGCATTATTTAAAAAAACACAATTTTTTCGGTTCAACCTAATTTTGTTCCGATCCAATTCGATTTTTTTATAAATAACTTTTATGATAAACTAAATCAAATCGATTATCAATTTATGATTAAAAAGAACGGCCGGTCAATCGGTCCGATTTTAAAACACTTGTAATTTGCTCATTATAGCTTTGTCAGACCTACAAATGGACTCTTGCGCCTCTTTTTGATATCTTCCTACAGAAGAAGTATTACGTACCCGACAGATGAAACGTATCTCACATAGAAAATAAAATATTTAGGATTGAATAATCCATGTTAAAAAAAAAGGCTGCCCTGAGTAGTCTCCGTAATGTGAAAATTGGAGTAAAATTCTTCTTGACAGGTATTAAAAAATTCCAACTGAGAATTCTTTGCAAACTTTCGGATCAATTTTAACTTTCGGACCAATTTTACGGGAGGCTTCTGGTATTTAAAATTATTATCGTTTGATTAATTCGAATTCAGAATGAATGAGAAGAACAATATTCCTGATGGTTTCAAATATTGATCCTGAAACTATTAGCATCACTTGAGAGTTGAGATGCAGTACGGCGAATTGCAGGTGCACCAACCACGTTGAGTCGTTGATTAAATTGCTGAAAAGTTGGTAACGCATGCATTAATGAGGTCATTAAAGAGAAACAGGACAGTTAAATGATGACTGCAAGACTAAAGTTTGCTTGTGTTAGAGATTATTATCACATAAATTATGGAGCGCCCTATTGCACCATATGCATGTATTGTAAACGTACCTCAAACTTTTGTCAAAATAGAATGTTGTCATACATGATCACGATGGACTGTGAAGTATGAACCCAGGATTTGTTCGTCTAGTGATGAGCAAGTTTGTTAAGATCATAAAATTTTAGTTTGTTAGGATTTTACTTATTAATAAAAAAAAATAAAAATACCTCATTTAAATTTTAAATTATACCCCACTAAATTATTTTTTTCAATTATTAAGTCAAATTATATTACAACATATTAAAAATGAGAACATATATTAGGCTCATCTAAATTAATTCTTACTATTATAAATATATTTTTAATTAATATTTAAATAATTATATTAATCATAAGAGATCATGTAGGATCAAATGCTCGGGTCAATAAAATCATAAAATCGAAATCTTAACAACCGTAGGCAGGCGACGACAGTAAACAAGTAAAATAGCATGAAACGGCAGCACTGTTACAAGAGGGTCAAAGTAAGGTAACTGAATGCTTAGAAAGGGAGAAGTGGAGTCCTGAGCATGGTTGCAAAATATTGTTGAACATATTTATTAAAAAGGTTCCTGCAGATTGACTAATGAGAATCAATTGAGCAACAAAACAGTTGTAACTTAAGATTTTAAGCTTGAGACCCACCGGAATTGTTGATGCAGTCAGATACCTCAATTTGAAAATACAGATGTCTGGACAAAAGGGAGAGATGCATCATGCATCAATCATCATCTCATTTATTTCAGAGAATATAACAGTTAAGCGACATTAGACTCCTCCTAGTGTCGACGGATCGTTCAAAGGTCTACTATTGCATCCCACGTTTTACAGTTTACTAAAACGCAGAATAACCGAGGTGGAGAATCCCCTATCATATTCACTGCCCCATGTCTCTTTTCCCCAATCTTTCTCCCACCAAGTTATAAGCAAGCCATAAACCTATCACTCCGGCACCTATCTAAAATTTTTAAACTAGTTTAAATCTATAATAGCATTTCTGCTTTAAACGAGGTCACTTTGTCCAATGTGCAATACTCTGTTTAAGAGATTCTGTGACGTTTAACGTTTGATCCAGGCATTTGATGTCAAATTTTTTTTTGTCACTGTCAATTTTTTTTATCCAGGCATTTGATAGATAGGGGAGGATATAATTTTTCAAATAACAAAGTTTAAATATTTAGGATCAATTATAAGACAAGATGATGAGATTAATGACAATTTAAGTTGGTTGGTGTAAGTGGAGGAAAGCCACTAGAGTTCTTTGTGATAGAAAAGTACTCAATAAAGTTAAAGAAAAATTCTATCGTACTGCTATAAGGCCAGCAGTGTTATATGGTAGTGAATGTTAGACTATGAAGGGACAACATGAACGTAAAATGAGGGTAGCCGAAATGAGGATGTTGAGATGGATGTGTGGTCATACAAAATTAGATAAGATTAGAAATGACCATATACGTGAACAAGTCGGATGACTCCTATCAGTGAGAAAATGATAGAGAATCGTTTGAGATAATTTGATCATGTTCAGAGAAGATCATTAGATGCGCCAGTAAGAAGAGTAGATCAAATAATCTGGAGTCCGATTAAAAGAGGAAGAGGGAGGCCAAGGCGGACACTTGACGAACTAATAGAGCAAGATTTATTGGTGAATAATATACCGAAAGATTTAGTTACTAATAGAACAAAATGTCGTCGTATGATCCATGTAGCCGACCCCACCTAGTGAGATAAGACTTGTTGTTGTTTGTTGTTGTCGTCCAATCGTCCAAACGCATTTGGCGCTAAAAATTATAACACCGATTTATAATAGTGAAACTCTCGACGAAAATTTTTTACATTCACAAATATTTAAACTCGAAACATTGAGAAGCTGCTATCCGCTCCTTTTTTTTTTCTGCGCGTGTGAAAAGAGAGGTCACTAACTTTTTTTTTTGTGTCAAGGGTCGAAAGCAGCATTAGATACACAGTAGTGTCTTTTTTGTATATTGTCACAAGGCATGCATGGTCGAAAGCAGCATTAGATACACAGTAGTGTCTTTTTTGTATATTGTCACAAGCCATGCATGTACATGAACATGTTACATATATGAAACATCTGACAGCCATCCTATTCTCTCAAAAAAGATTCTTCGTTATGAAGGAAATCAAATGCAAAAGGTGGAATTTCCGACATCTGAAAGCAAAACTTCTAGAATTAGCAGAAGAAGGATTCCAAGGAAATCGTCATTTGGGGAATTCTACCTCATTAAGAGACCTTAAAGCACAAACTCAAGTGTAAACGTGCATTTGACATGGTCTATCTTAAGATTCTTAACCTGAAAGTCCAACGTATCTCACACTTACCATCTTATATTATTAATACTGCCAATCATCCATGTCAATTTAATTAGTAGTAGATGTTGGCGTTTTTTTGCCAATATATTTTAACTATAGCAAATGTTCTTTTCAATTAATAAAAACCAGACACAAATTGACCTCATCCTATGCAGTCAATCAAATAGTAGAGAAAGACCACACGGAACTATCAAGCAATTCTATGAAGAAAGGCAGAGTACATCACAGCGATAAAAAAATGCAAGGTGTTAGACTTGGATATCTCTCGGATCAACTGCTACTGTATATTTGGGTTCTTCCAAGCAAATCAAATATATGAACCTCAATACTTATTATGAGCAAGGTTAATAAGAATGAACACAATAATTTACTAGGCAATCTAGAGTAAGAAAATAGTGAATTGGTACGCTGCATGACAAGTTATCCGTGGACAACACAGGAATGATTCTCAAATTTGTATAAACTCGTAATGAACCTCAATACTTATGATGAGCAAGGTTGCGGTCATCAAATAAAATTAATAAGAAGAATGAACACAATAATTTACTCGGAAATCTAGATTAAGAAAATAGTGAATTGGTAAGCTGCAGGGCTAGTGATCCGTGGACAACACATGAATGATTCTCAAGTTTGTACAAACTCATAGCATATGTGGTACATGAAAGTTCCAGCAATATTGCTACATCCTTGCAGGGCCTAAGTAGAACAAAAGCCGCAGTCAAATGTAACTTAACTACACACACATAACATAGAAAAATATCAATACAATATGCATGTGGTCATCAATCACTTTTATCCTATGAGAACCCTATAAGGAATCACATAAATATTAATTCCCTTTAAAAATTAAAAAAAATAAAGTGAGGGAGAAAATAACTCTTCTTTGGAAGAAAAGGATAACCAGTGAGGGAGGGAGTTGGTTAGCCATCACATGAATTAAAACTGAATACATCTACAAGTGTGCATATAACAAAATAACCAAAAAACTTAGGATGCAGCGACGTATATATGAAAAAAATATCATTGAATAGATAACTTTTCAAGTAGACATACAATATGAACAAAAATGATGGACGCAATGTCATGGAGCATTTCCAAAGTATGCTCAAATGCGCATACATACACCTGAATACAAGGTAGTTCCACAATATTTTTTTTAAGAGTTTTACAACAATAAGTGCAGAAACTTCTGAACAGTTTGCACATAAAAATGAAGTTTATGGCATTCCACCATCGCCATTGGTAACAAACAAGCAATTTAACAGCTTGACGACTAGAAGCAAATGTAGTACAAATTAAAAGGTACCAACCTTTTGATATGGATTAGTCTTCAAAACCAGTTTAGAACTGTTATCCACCAGGAAACATCACAAACGAATGCTATCATTCTTGACATCTTATTGGGACACATCCTTCTGACCCTCCGGTCATTTCATATTACAGCTAAGGTAAAAAAAAATTGGCATACATAATATATATCTCACCCTTTCATACTTTGATCTAAGAAGCAAGAAAAAGGAAGTAATTAAGAGTTTGAGAGAAGGAAACAAGGTTGCAGAACAAACCCTAGATAGGCACGTATCTCTTCAGGGCTTGCTTGCCCGCACAAGCAGCTCCAACCATCAATCCGCCAATGGCGCCAGCAACAGCTGCCGAGCGCGGCCCGTTGGCGGCCTTGAAGAGGGCACCAGTGCCAAGCCCAGCCACGACGCTGTTGATCCAGTCATCCGTATCCCTAGCGGCGACCATCCCGCTCTCCATGCCCGCGTACATGAGCCCCAAGACGCCAAGCCGGTTGCCAATGCGCCGCCCGTCCTGGCCGCACGAATTGAGGATGCGATTGACCCGGATCTTGTTGGTGTCGCCTGGTTCCGAAGCGCGGTAGGCGCGTTGGAGGCCAAGGGCGGCGCCGGCGACGGCGCCGGAGAGATAGCCGATGCCGGTGTAGTACGTGAGGTTCTCCCCCCAGGAGCGTCTCTGGGCAAGGGACTCCTCCTGAAAGAGGAACTCCGGCGAGGTGGGGAGGTCGTAGAGGGCACGGTAGGGGATCTGGAGATCCTGATAGGGGTTGTAGAGCCTCCGCTCGCCGGACTCCTGACGGCGATCCCTGTCGTCTCCGCCGTAGGTCTTCCGGTCCATCGGATCTCCGGAGATATCTAGGTCTCCGGCGGATAGATGGAGATCCGCGAGCGGCGTCAGGCGAAGAGGCGGCGGAGGGCAAATGGTGGGAAAGACGACTGGCGATTGTGGGCGGCGGAAGCGCAGGAGGGCTTCGTTTTTTTCTACTTTTTTTTTAATTTTTTCTAACAACGTGTTATTTTTTCCTTTCCACTTTGTTATTTACGAAAATACCCTGGATTCATTCATTGTACTAGGACTCTAGCGGCTGAAGACTACGATATTATAATGTTATTTTTATTTTTTTTTTGGTAGGAGGAAAGGCAAGGCCTTGTACAGACTATAAATTAAAGAAAGAAGATGATACATGAATCCTAAGGATGTCCCCGAAAAAGAGGCTTCCAATCGTCAGAGGTGGATGAAGGAGCTCACAAGGGGAGGAGGTTGTTTCGTGAGGATTTCTTGTAAGCCAATCAGCAGTCTTCCAATGTATTTTATTTCCACTGACCGTTGTGAT
The DNA here is from genome assembly GCA_030549335.1 of Pontederia crassipes. Lineage (NCBI taxonomy): Eukaryota > Viridiplantae > Streptophyta > Magnoliopsida > Commelinales > Pontederiaceae > Pontederia > Pontederia crassipes. Next base: position 61,672,538 of record CM060196.1, on the reverse strand, counting down.
GCATGCTCTTTGATTCCAACAATGATAATCCTGAGGTGGGGGCTGATAGGGCCGTCACTTGTGATAAAGTTAACAGCCATTGCAGAGTTCAATTCGACAATCGAAAGGTTGAAATTATTATTTCGAGCGAACTGGAGGCCAAATAGAATGCCAAGAAATTCAATTTCGAGAGCGAATGAGGCGTTGACCAAGCCAGAGAATTCGCCCATCCAATTCCTAATGCTATCTCTGAAAAGACCACCTACAGAAGCTCTAGTACCACCCTCGCAGAGCGATGTGAAGTTGTCGTCTGTGTTGCACTTAACCCACCCAGAGTCAAGAGCCACCCATGTCCGATCGATACGTTGTAATTGTAAGTGCTTGAGTTGCTGGGGCCAATGCTCGACGAGCAAGAGAATATACACCGAGTGCAGGATATCTTGCACCGGGACACACGGCCTATTCACGCTCGGGTTGAAAATGTTGGCATTCCTCCGATACCAAAATCGCCAGCAAGCTATTGCAAAGATTTGGCTCCAAGAGGCCAAGCCATGTCCAGCACTTTGTGGCTGGAGGTTAATGGAGAGCCGGTCGGGAAGGGATGCAGTGAAAAAGCGCGTCCAGAGTGGTCTTAGTACCAGTTGATGCCAGATGGGCGCCACCATACTTCAGTCTCTTACTGCGTGAAGGAGGGTTTCACTCTCTTGCATGCAGCAAGTACACATGTATGAGCTAGCCAAATTCCTCCGAAGACGTTGTACGTTGGTGAGAAGAGCTTCATGTGAGAGAAGCCAGAGGAAATTACGTACCCTCTGTGGCAATTTGAGCTTCCAAATCTTATTCCAAAGAGAGTGATGTCTCTGCCATTGTGGTTGAGCCAACATATGATAGGCCGATCTGGTGTTGTAGATGCCACTCCCTTCTGCTTTCCAGTATAGCTCATCTGATGAGTTACTAGAAGTAGGCGCTGGTATCCTTGATAGGGCATGCATGATGTCGGGGGCCAAAAACAGAGAGAGGGTGCTCCAGTCCCACGATCCATCCTCCTGCACCATTTCCTGAATCACCGCATCTCTGATACTGTCATCAATAGGAACTAAGGTGGATTCTGCAAGTGTGCCACCCTCAGGTCTCCAGCGGTCGAACAAAAAATTGGTCTTATTTCCTTGATTAATCTGCCACCTCACACCATCAGAGATGTGGGACCAAGCGCGTTGAATGCCCCGCCATAACAGAGAGTCACCCTCCTTGGAGCTGAGGTCGAGGCCAGGGCCGAGTCGATCGAGGTATATAGCGCGAAGGACTTGTACCCAGAGTGCTTGTGGTTTAGTGTGCAGGTTCCATGCAAGCCTGCCGAGGAGGGCAGTGTTGAGGTGATCCAGATTCCTGAACCCGAGCCCTCCATAGTCTTCGGTTGGATAATGTGCCTCCAGGCAACTAAGTGAAGTTTACGTGTATCCGACCCATGTCCCCAGAGGAAGTCGCGACAGATACGATCTGCCTCTTGAATGATCCCTTTAGGAAGCTTCATGGTTTGCATCAAATGTGTTGAGATAGCTTGCATAGCAGCTTGGACTAAGGTGGCACGTCCAGCCATGGAAAGAGTGGATGTCGCCTAGCCTGACATCCTGGCCCGCATCTTGGTGATGACTTGCTGAAAATGGAGTTTGCGCAAGCGTCCGTGGATGATAGGTGTTCCTAGGTACTTGCCAAGGGAGGTACATAGTTGGAACCCACAGTGCATTGAGATAAGTTGTCTAGCTTCCCCATCGACAGACTTGGAGAAGAATATGGAGGTCTTGCTAGCATTAATACTCTGTCCAGATGCCGCAGAGAAACAATTCAAGATGTCCATGATTAAACGAACCTGTTCCAATGAAGCTTCAGCAAAAAAGAAATATGTCATCAGCGAAAAGAAGATGAGAGATACCGAGGCCATCCCTGCCAGCTTGCATGGGAGACCATGTGCCAAGATGAACAACATCGGTGATCAAATGCGAGAGTCGCTCCACACAAAGCACAAAGATGTATGGAGAGAGGGGGCATCCTTGACGGATGGCCTTGGACAGCTTGAATTCATCAGCCGGGGAGCCATTCCAGAGGACTCTAGAGGAAGCAGACATGATACAGTCCATGATAATCCTTTGAAGGAGAAGCGGAAGTCCAAAGCTTTAAGGGTGTCAACAATAAACCCCCAATCAAGGCGATCAAAAGCCTTCTCGAGATTGACCTTGATAGATAGAAAGCGCTTTCGTCCCTTCATCTTGTGCATAATGTGTGCCAGCTGTTTGGAACGATGATTATGTTGTCATGGATATTGCATCCTTTGATAAAACTCAACTGTTATGGACCAATGATATATGGCAGCACTATGCGTAGCCTATTTTTATTTTGACTCTTATTTGATTGAACAAGAATAAATTTTATATTTTATAATTAAAATATTTTATTATAAATTATTGACATTTATTATTATAAGAATTATAATATAATACTATATAGTTAAATAATGAATAATAAAAATTGATTAGAAAATAAAAAAGTAGAATATCTCTATATATGTAGTGATTTCACAAATTTTTAAATAATTTTATAAAAAATGAAGTTCGACCAATTTATCCTTATTTTATGTCATCATTGACTATAAGACATTTCAATACTTATTGCCAAACAAATCAGCCCCTAGGAGTACGACCTCAAAATATATTTATTTTAAAACATTTATCTTATAACGAAATCTACTAAAAAATGTATTTACTTTTAAATGTAATTTTTATGATATTATTTATTTAATATAAAATAAAGACTAAAATGGGACGATCAGATGAGGGTAAATCAATTTTGATTATTTTATTTCACAAAATTAAATAGATATAACTTAGAAAGATCAGAAAAGGAAAATGTATAGCTAAAAAAAATAGACGTTTCACATTGATAATAACAATATTTTTTGTCGTAACATATATATATATATAATTTTTTAATGCATCTGTCATGATTACTTATATATTAATTGAAATATTAGTGATTCAAAATTTTAGTTCGACATTTTTTCAGTTGCGGTGATAATTTAAAAGGAAATTTATATTCTAAATCAATCGAAAGTGGGATCACAACTTATGACTCATTTGCATCGCTATTGTTAGGCTCGGATCTCCATTTTTCACGGAATCAATCGAACCGATTGAATTTTTTTAAGGAAGAAAGAACTATTTAAAAAGAGGTAACATTATTCGAGAATAAAAAGGATCATTTTTCCAAAAAGAATCGTAATTGTCGATTATGTAGAGCCAAAATCAGCTATGCGAGAAATGTGTTGACAAACTACATTATAAATAAGATTGTGAATGTCATCAATCGAGTAGTGAGAATGTCAGGGGCACATAGTAGTAGTATTTGGTTGTATGACTGAGTGAGAACAACGCAATTCGATTTAACGACGATGTTGTGGACCCCTCGACAGCGACAAGCAAGTAGATCCAAGAGTTTGAGAGGCCTAAAACAAAATTATATTATAACTATTTTTCAAAATATAAAAGTAATAATTATATTTTAATATTTATTATTTTAAAATAATATTGATCTTAAATATTTTATGAAATTGTTTCAAGAACCGTAGCTTCACAAAGAAAAATTATGAATGCTAACAAAAATTGAAAAAAATAATTAAAGTGAAGATAGAAAAAAATTAAACTCTCTTTTAAATAAATAATAAAATAACTTCTATAATAGAAAAACAAAAAAATGGCATGCAGTTAAGAATGGTGTATTAGAAATATATATAATTAAAGAAAATTATTGAGTAATTAATTATGGGTGAAAATAAGGGAATTGTGTTTATGGAATGTAGAGTAAATAAATAATGAAACAATTATGATTTATATTAATGTCAAGGAATAAAATTAATATTTATTTTGAGCAACTAATGAAATTTGAGATTTTTTTATTAAGACAAAATAGCAACTCAAGAAAGTACATTTGAATTATTAGGAGACCTCATTTTAGTTGGAGTCTCAAGCAAGGTTATACTTGCTTGCGCCTTGACCGGACAATACTAAAGTATTAAATTTAATATGATATATTAAATCAAGCTATCATATTTTAATTACATACTTGCCAAAAAAATTATATAAAAGAAAAATAATTACAAATCATAAATTTATATAATTAAATTGTAAGATTTAATGTTAACTTTTCTACTCATTGATTTTTTTTTCATATCCTTACTTTTTGTGTTATATGTAACAAAGAAATATTTTTTTCCAAAACATTATTTCAAGATTACACATATTGTGTAAATAACTAAATATATTGGAATAAGTGGTTAACTATTTAATTTGAACTTACTACATACTAATTTAAAGTATTATTGTATATATTATTATATTACTATACTATACTAACTATTTTATAGTATTGTTGTATATTAATACCTCCGGCAAAAAATATTTGTACCGTTCATTCATAATTAATTTATCTAATACGATAAGTATTATATATCATATAGTAAATATATAACTAATTTATATTATAATATATATATTTATTATATAAATATTAAAATAATAATAATTCATATGTTAAAGTTTGAAGTTTAACAAATTCTAAACTAAATGAATAAAAAAAGTAAGTGTGCAAACATAGTCTCACATTAATAATAATAGCAAGATAATAAAAGGACAATTATTAATTGAGAATGAAATGAACCAATATGATTATTTTATGAAGATGGTCCATTTATGATTTTTTTCTAAATTTTATAAAATAATAAAATTTATCAAATCATTTATTAACAAAATTAATTTTATTGTCGGTTTAGAAAAATTGATTTAGCTCGATTTTACTTAGTTTTGATTGATTTTTTACCGATCTTGACCAGTCGAATTCCGTCTTATTTGATGTTCGACTTTTGGAAGTGTAACATGCTGCTTTTTGTGGTCGATCGACGGTTAGACCGGTTCAACCATGGTCCAGACTATATAAAGTTTCCATTTTCAATTTTATGATAGTAAAAATTTGAATGAATTACGTACATTCTTGTATGTCTTAAGTTAATCAGGGTGTTGATTTAGCTAATTATATGGGTGAAGGTGACTAACATAAGATGACATTTTGGTATAAAAACATTAATTTGTAACTTTTGAATGATTCTTTAAAACATAAAAGCACCATAATTTTTTTAAATCAATGATTTCGAATTTTCTAGTTTAGGGTGGCAATAAAAATTCTTTTAAAAAAATTCTAAATTAATCATATTAAATGATTTTAAAAAAGTTGAAATATATTTTCATAAACCTCCCATAAACTATCGCGATTTTTTACATTTAACCCCAAACTATGGACTTATATTTTTGTATCCCTACAATATCACGATTTTTTCACTTTAGTCATTCCATTTACTTTTATTACATTTTCCATTACTTTTGATTTTTCTCATTTATGAAAAGACTAAATTACCCCTCCCTCCATAACACATCAAATAATAAATAAAAAAAGGAAAAAAGAAAAAAAATAGGGGGAGGTATTATTTATATTTATTATTTCATATTTTTTAAAGGAGGAGTAGTTTAATCTTTTCATAAATAGAAAAATAAAAAATAACGAAAAACATAATTGAACGGGAGGACTAAAATGAAAAAGTCGGGATAGTTCAGGGATCCAGAAAAATAAGTTCGTAGTTTGAAGTTAGACGTGAAAAATCGTGATAGTTTAGGGAAGGTTTATGGAAATAACTTTAAAATTTACCCTTTGATCTAACTATATCAAAATAACATATTGGCATATAACAATTCAAGATATTTTAATTAATTTTACATTTAGCTTCGTAAAAATTGTTTAATTAATTATAGTCACATTCAACTATATTAAAATAATTTAATTCAACAATAATATTCAATCTAAAGAAGGTGTAAGAAGATGAGTCAAAATATGAAAAAATATTGATGATGAGAGTAATATTGTAATTATAATACATCATTTTATTAAATAAACAAGTTTTGATCAGTTCCTTATTTATTTTTTAGGATCCTAATTTAAAATATAATTTTCTTAAAAGATAATTATTTTTTATCGGTATTCAAAATTTTGGAATTAATTTTTCTTAGTTGGATGATTTGTTTTGGAGTGTAAATTTCGATTTACACTTATACATAATAGGAATGCAGTCTGATAATAACTCCATCAAATATAATGTTTTTTTACTAATTCTTCATTGAACAAGACTGGTTTATTAATGTCTATAGACCAAATAAATACATATATGCAATTAAAAATAGATGTCCATTTACTTCTTTTTATATGATAACAGCTAAAGAATTCTTCACCCTACATATGTGTGGATTTTTCTTAATATTTGGACTATAAAGCAATTCATTATTCACGAAAATAATTAATTTGTGTGGAAGGCTAAAGCAATTAATCCATCCATTGGTTTTTTCGTAGTTAACACTATAATTGATTGATTATTTGCAAACAATTTCTCCCAAACCAATTAAGGGTGAAAAAAATAACTTTTAAATTAGTGAACTTTGGGAATATGTTTTCAAGTTAATCCTCCAATCTAAAACTATTATGTGGTTCTTTGTTTTGACATCATGATATAAAAAAAAATAGCAATCACATTCTGCATGATTAAAAAAAAATAGAAGCAATTGACTTTATGATATGAATCTGGATATATTCTCCTTACTATGAATGGAGATTGGAGAACGAATCCTTTTGAAGAAAAGAGGAATGATATGAATAAAAAAATGCTTACAATAGGAGCCGACGATAGAAGAATCTTCTAGCAAAGTTGGATGATCAAGATAATATTGTGGATCTCAGACATAAGGAAATTGAAGATAATCAAAAATATCTGTGATTTACAATTGATCAAATTATAATATTAAGTTGCATCAAATCCAAATTCTCAATGAGTTACAAATTGGAGCTGCGTGAAGATTCAACATAATTTGGGCTAACCATTATTTATTTGGAAATTTTGGAATTAATTATACATGAAAATTTATGTTGAGATTTGTAAGAGGAAATTGATTTACTTATTTTAAGAAACTAGTTACCTTGCTTGTACGCTAAATTATGACATCTTCTTCCACCCCAAATTATGACTACTAGGGCCTATAAATACTAGTATTTGTAATTATTTTAGACATCTTTGAATCTATTAAAAATTTGACTTAATTGTTTTTGCTGTGAGAGAACTCTTGCAACACGTTCTTCGAGAACTTCTATCGTTAATTACAAGGTTGGTTATCTTATGATTAAATCCATCTATTTATAATATCGATTGCTTTGTTCATTATAATCTTGAGGTTGATATTTCATTGCATAAAAATTTGTTTGATCTCATTTATTTGATTATTATATGTTGTTCCGGACACTAAAGACATTATTCTTGAGCATCGTATTACTTTACTTAACATTCAACTTTTTATTCTTAAACATTATACTCGATTCAAGATATCTTTAACTTCATTGATTTTTCTCCTAACAAAATTTCTTATATTTCATCTTCTTTTTTTGTATGGAAATGATGTCTTAAAATTACTATTTGTCTAATAAAATTGATATATGTTTTTGTTAGATATTATCAATAGGAGAGCAAACTAATTCTAATGAGAATTTTTAAAGTATTTTCAGTCCAATAAAAAAAGTTAAACCTTAAAGTACGAAATCATAATAAAAATAATTCACATGCAAAAAATGGAAAGAGAAAAGTGAAGTAATATGATATTTATTAATAAGACTTGATCATCCTTTTAACCTAATTTCTTTAATTCCCATAATGCAAAACTACATGATATCTATTATCTTTCTTTGATTTTAAAGAAAATAATTTTACGCTAAGCACATTTTCTCACGTTGAATAAGTAAAGTGAAGCTTCTTCTTTAAAAAATGTCTCAACCACACTATTTTATTCTCTTACAATAAGTTTCTCTTCATATCAATGAATGTAACACTTCATTGATTACAATATCTGGCTTACAATAAATCACTACAAAATAAAAGAGAAGAGGCGATATACATACTTGGCTCAAGAAATCTTTAATTTTATCTTCTTTTTTATGTTTGTGTTTCCTATCAAGCTTGAGATATCAAGCTCTTTGAAAGCTTCCTTCATTACGAGAGATGCTACTTAATTGAACAAAAAATTGTCATATTTTATTTCAATTTCATGCCTTGGACTATTTTAATGATATCATATTAAAATGATTATTGGTTATATAAAAAGTGGGATGGCTTTCACACCCACTACTAACAAGATTATTTAATTTCATTTTTTATATCGCAATCCATATATGACAGGAACATAATAATCTAACTTAAAAAAATTGATAAACATTTATTTGTATTTTTTAAAAAATAAATAATTAAGGATTTTTATAAATTACTGTATTATCCATTTATAGTTTGATTTAAGGAAAAAAAATAAAAGTATGAGAAGTTTTTATGAATACACGATCATGTGTTAACAACACTTTCGATCAAAAAAATATTTCCACATAAGAAAATCTCAAAATCTTTTACGGGCCTAATTACTAACCTACAAGGTGATTCCCTTGATCCATTAGAATTAAATAAAGAGTTGTGAGAAGTTCAGTTGGTCCATTACAATGTCATCCCACAAGGTAAAGATTGTAATAGGTGGAGAAGTTCAAGGGACCAAGGGAACAACATTGTAATTACTAACACTAATGAGTAAAGATTGAATATGTTTCTCCACCTATTAGAGTTAAATAAAGATGACATTGTAATCAATTTCTTTTGGACCGATGACATAGCAATAGATAATCATACAAATTTAACAATATCATATTATTTGATATGATATCAAGTCAACAATTTAAGAACTTCATTTGGTCCTTTCATTGAAGTCAATCATTACAGAAGATCAAATGTATTCAATCACCAAGACACATTCAAATGATTGTCCAAAAAAATAATTAGAATGCATGAATGAAAAATATTTCATTTGTATTATCATCAATCAAAATATTATAATAGATAACGTTACATACTAAGTTTTTTTCCACTGTTCATATATATATATATATTTGTGCTTGATATATTAAAAAGAATACAATGATTCATATCTGATATTTATATTCATTAGGAATATTTAAAATATCATGAATATGATAATATAGAAAACTTGAGGGGGATTAATTGAAAGACAAATACAACAAATGCGAGCAACAAATATGTTTTTAAATATCTTTTTATTGTATACATGCATACTATTAAGAGAGAGAAAAGTTATAAATATATTTTTTGACAATTCGATAATGCAATATCATCATTAGATTTTGTAGCACAATATGATAGAGCAATCCTAACACATCATTAGGAAAAAAGAAAAAAGAGAAATTTCAAACTATGTATTATACTCGTAACATTTTTAAAAACGATAACAAAATTTTCATATATCACATCTTGTTGTCATATCCAAATGTTCGATCTAATTTAGGAACATATCTTTGGTCGATGAATAATAAATGTGAGATATATGATTTGTGATAAAACATTTATTATTTTATTACTTTATTACCAAAGTTTAGCTTGTGAGAAAAGTTTTTCAGTTTCTTTTATGGAATTATTATAAACTTAAGATGGTACATTGAAAGTTATAATATTTTGATAGGTAATAGTACTATTTCATGTGAAAAAGAAAAAAAAGACTTTACCTCCACATTATATGCTCAAGAAACCAAGTTTGGACATGAGATTAAACTTGTTCGGGTGCAAAACTTTGTCACAAATCAAACGATAAAAGACGATCAAGTGATCGAACGGTAGGGAGAACTTTAACCATCATTAGGGTTTCATAAAAAACCGTTGGATCAACAATTTAGATCTAAAATTATCATCGTAGATGTAAAAGATATATCTCTCACCCTCCCGATCGGTGTCGCAGCATATCCGCATCGCTTCCCAGGGTTCTCCGCATCGTCTCGCCGCGATCCTCCTCGCCGCCGGCGTAATTGTCTCGGCGGCGGCCACGACAGGCCACATCCACGTCAAGTACACGCCTCAGCGGAGACCGTCACCCTCCCTCTGCCGAGGCCGTGCGTCCGAGTGGAGAGAGCGGCCACGAGCGAGGAGTAGGTGTGGTCTTCAGAGTTGTTTTTTTGTGTGTGATCTGTTATTATGCTTCATATTTCCCAAGAAAAGTTCTGAAATTGAGGTTCCAAGTGTACTTTAGTCCACTTTATTGTGTTAATTTTGGTCGTTGTCCTCGTTTTTAATCCATTTTTGCCCTACTTCCTCCTGCAGGCGTTAGTGCTAGTAGCACCAACTATGGAGGGCGCGGCACCTTTGCAGGTAACGATGAATATCGGTCTCTTTCACTCGATGTGTACCCTAAAGTCTCGTGCAAAATCAAATTGATAACTGAACGAGTTCTTCGTTTCCGTGCAAGTATTCAAACTCCAATTTTGATGGATAAACATGTTAGTAACACGTAAGTCGAAGAGCTATTTTTGGTTCAATTAGGTTTTGGTGTGAGCTACTCTTGGTTTGGGTTTGTTGAAGTGTTTAGCAGAAAAAAAAGTGTTTAGGGGGTAATGTACTGAAAAATTATCTTATTTCCTAAAAGTACAAACCTTGAGGGCTTGTTTGGATTGATGGTTTTGAGGGGCTGGGTTCGAGTATAAGTCTTGTTTGAATAATAATTTTATTTTACTTAGGAGGGGTGGGGTGGATTAGCTAAACCTAACACCATATTTTTCATTCCACAAAATTGGTGGAATGAGAAGGGATTAATAATTTTAGACTAAATTAACCCTCCCTCTTCTCTCTCATCAATCTCTCCTCTCTCTAATACTTATGATGGAATAAATTATCTATATATTTTTTAATCTATATTTATGTTTCATTTTTAAAATTTTAAAATGGATCCACGAATGAAAAATATATGTAAAAATAAATAATATAATAAAAATTAGAAAAATATGTCAAACAAAAAATAAAAGTGAAAAATAAATTAAGTAACAAAGAAATATATGATAAATATTTGTTAATCGTTAACCAAATACTTTAAATATATAATGAAGGGTAAAAATGACTTTTACACAAATAAAATCTTCATTACCCCACCCTCCATCTTTTATAATTTATTATCAAAACATAGACTTTTTAATGACACACCACACTTCACCACCTCATCACTCACCACGTAGCTCAGCCACCCCTCCATTAATTATTTGCCAAACAAGGAAAAAGAGAAAAAAGAGAAGTAGAACTAGAGAGGTTTCAGTTGATGGGCATAGAGAGGTAAAAGAGAAGTAGTACTATAGAATAAGCATGCGTGATTCTGTCGTAACATACTATAATTGACCTCAAGGCCTTGCTATGATGAAAGCTTGGAATGAGCCTGAGGTTAACTGCAGGTTAATTTGAGTCTTCGACAATAGCTGTTTTTGCCTCTCACTTTTGAGAGCGTTCCATCAGAATTTAACATTTTTTGCATTTCTAAACCTCTCTTTTACTGTTTGGTAGCCAAAGTAAATGAGTAGAGATTGGCAATTTGGATGGAAATCCTGGGACGCTGTTAAAGAAAGCAGAAAGTGGGTAGAGGGTAATAAAAATTAGAGTTTTGAACTCTTTCCAAAATTGTCCATACTTTTACTATAAGTATCAAACTTTTTGTAATGGTAAATAGAATATAAAACATAATGATTTGATATTTAATTGTAAAGTATTCTCACATCTTTAACTAAAAAAATGTATTTAAATTTTAAACATCATGTACCATTTTTTATTTTAATATTTCACCTCATACATAACGTCTAACGATTTGACAATAAAATTCTTGTAGTACTCGAATTAATTAATTTACCTTATGTCTAATTATGTCATTTCATATTATCGATTAGTTGTCCCGCTAAATTTATCAAACAATTATTTATTAATATGCTAATTGAACCTCTAACCATCAATCACTGTCCACTATTCGTTAATTAAACTGCTACTTGATATTTGTTAATTAAATTGCCATTCACTATCAAATCGTTATCTGCTTGTCTAATCACTAATAATGCCAAATAGAGTCAATGACTGGTCCAACAGTAGTGGCATAATAACCTTTAAGGAAACAATAATGTTGTAATATTGAATTCATGGAAAGATAATACATTTATCATCATCATATTGACCAACTTTCATAGTTAGTGAGACACTTTTATGCTTTCAAGCAAACTAATTCTGAATATAGATGGATATTCATATTTTTTTTGGGATATTGAATTATATGGATATTAATTCTCAAGGCTCAGACAAAGGGTAGAAAAAGGAACAAGGATATTTTATAAGAAGAAGAAATTCAAAAAAATATATCTGAATGTTGAAGCTCTGAGAAAAATAATTCTTAATGTAGATTGAAGACCTTATATTTCAGTCTGATTTCCCATTTGAGACTCTTTGTGAAGTTACCAGGTGTTTTATCAGTTTCTTTATAGCACTGGTAGTAATTTGCCTTTCCATATTTAGTACCCCTAATCAGTGTTTGTGTCTCGGCCTCCATGGTTTTGCCAAAACGTGTCATGCTTCAAGACCATGTTCATATATACACCCAGCATCTCTCTTATGATTTAAACACATGGGACTAATTTACAGCATGCTTCTTACATGCTTTTCCCCTTAAGGGACTTAACGTTTTCATTGAGTGATCACATCCCATATATTCCCGACCAATATGCGATATTGTCTGCACTGGATCTTGGCCCGCAAGGTTTTGACAAAATGTGTCGCTTGTCAAGGTCATATTGTCATATATAAATAATAACTGAAATTTTATAGCGTGAAAAAAATTCTTTAATTAGCACCCCCAAGAAATGCAGAATATTTCCTCATGTAATTACGATTCTATCATTCTTTGTTCATAGAAAGCAAACTTACTGGAATGCCTAGGCTATCAATAGAGGAAATATCACAATAGCTCAGTCTTTCATTTAGTTTTTGTGATATGGTGCTGCTATTTAATTTATTTTGATTAGCTTCTGTAGATGCAAAACTAACTTGAAATTGTCTCATTCCTGATATGTTAGGAGGTTATGCTGGAATTTCGAGCTGGTAAAATGTTTCTTGAGGGCACTAGAGTTGTTCCTGATACACGTAAAGGGCTTGTTCGGATAGGAAGGGTATGATCTGTGCAGAACCATTCATTCTTGATATATTTTATCACTCAAATATGCCCTGTGTGTTAATCTATTGTGTTCGAATCCTGCACTTTCTTATACCTAAGTTTATTGATGATTAGGGTGAGGAAGGATTAATTCATTTTCAGTGGCTTGATCGAACTCAGAATACGGTTGAAGATGTATCCTTTCTGGCTCAAGTTACAAAAATGTTCAGTAACTACTTGTCTATCAAAGTACATGTGTTGCTAGAGCATCTCTGTTGTTTATTCATGATTTCTCAATGCTGTTCTATGAATTCCACATTGCAGTTTAGTTGTCCAGCTCTCGTTGGCTACTATATATGTTCAGTTTATTTCAATGCATCCTCTTGCTAGCCTATGATTAATGCTTCAATATTCCCATAAAAATTGGTTAGGTTTTACTTTGTCAACAAACTTTCTTTTCGGTAACTATTAAAGTGTCGTGTTCTTAACTAGATCACACAGGATCAGATCATCTTTCCTGATGAGGCAGTTTTTGAAAAGGTGATATTTCAATCAATTGTTGTTGGTTTCTTCATGCTTTATTTGTCACTAATTGTTTCTTCTTGCTATTCAGGTGTCACAATCTTCTGACAGAGTGTACATTCTGAAGTTCAGCTCCGATGAAAGGAAGTTCTTTTTCTGGATGCAGGTGACACGCTGACTTTAATCTAATCAATATACTTAACATATACCTCAAGTTTTTCTGGATTGTGATCTCTACACTTTGATGAAATCTAGGAACCGAGAAGTGATGGAGACTCACAAATATGTAGCTCTGTCAATTGCTATATTAATAGGCCTCTAGGTACCATCTAATCTTGTGGGTTTAAGTGTATGCTGTTTTATCTCTAATTTTCATGTCAACACATATTTCTAGACATAATGGGGGAAGATGAGGTCGAAGGTTCAGTTCCTCTTCAGATGTCAGAAATGTCAGAAGATACAGCAGAGGATGACTTCTCATCCAGGTACTTTAATATGAAGTGCTGCTGGCATGGTACAGGGGAAGATGTTCTGAGATGATCCTTGCTGTCCCATGCCAGATAATGTCAACTTGCACAAGCTTGTTTTTTATTTTCTTATTATTATCATCCAAGCCGACCCCACCTAGTGGGATAAGGCTTTGTTGTTGTTGTTGTTGTTGTTGTTGTATCATCCAAGCACATACCGATCCCGGGCATCCTGTATCACTTTCTTAGCAGTTGACTGTCCTGGTGCATGCCAAGAAATTTTTTACATTGATGCTTCAGTCATTCTCTTTAACAACCTTGAAACTCTTAAATCACTTAACTATCAGAACCAGTAAATTTGGTTGAACTTATTTGTTTTCTATATGAATTTATATCTATGTTGGTGCATTAAAATTCTCAAACTCTACCCTTTCTTTTGTGATCCGTAACAAGTCAGCAGTATTCTTTACCGATTTGTAGCTTCTCTCTTTTAAGCTTTTGTCAGATATATAGTTAAATCTGCAAATTTATGATATTTAGATGGATGAAAGTTTAACAGGTTTGATTGCATCACATGCTGTGAATGCATTACTTATAGCTTGGTTATACATATTTTTCAAAGATCTTCATATATTGGTTTTAATGCAAGGCATTATAATGTTAAATTTTCAGATACTGAGTGTTTGAGTAAGTGAGTGCAATCTAATGCATGCACTCAACTGATCCTCGTATTAAATTCTATGCAAATAAATGACTAGGAAACATCAGTAGTGTAGTTAATTTATAATTTGTAATTTGACTGTTCCTCACATTTAAGCCCTCTGAAGCTCTTTCCAATTTGTAAACTTGTAATTTGTGGGTCATTGATGTGCTTTCTTTTCACCTTCAAAGAGATTAATGTTCTTTCTTATATTATGAATATTTAGAGCTGGAAATCTGGTTGATCAGAATATGGGTGGTGAACTGGCTGGTGAAGTAACCTCTTCTGCTGGGCCTGTCCAGTTGGTAGATTTACAGAGGATATTAAGAAGTATTCAGACACCAGGTACTATAACTGTTTGTCTTCCGTTCAAGGCAAGGAGTGATTTTATTTAATACTTTAGATTTTTATATGCATATTCTCATTTTCATTATCTGTGTTGTGCTTGCAGTTGAAGATCCTGATGCAGGTAAATACTTTAGTAAATTGTATTCTGATTTTTCTCTGTCATTTATTTCTCCATTTTTTAATTAGTAACTATCAGGACTGGGGCTAGGAGATATCTTGAAGCCTGATTTAGTCTTGCCATTAGTTGAGGCATTGTCATTGTCGCAGCATTTGGCATCATACTTACCTGAGGTACTTGATCATTGGCTAAAGTTTTGGAGTGACATTATTTTTCTACAATTGTATATGTTTGGAGGCATCTATAATTGCATTTGTGGTCTCTCTTATCATGTTCCAGGGCTCATGGACTACTGCAGATATCATGGATTTGTTGCAGAGTCCGCAATTTCGGCAACAAGTAGATGTCTTCACTCATGTACGAAGTTTGCTGTATTAACTAAAATTGGTATTTAATGCTAGGCTTCTTTCAAATTGATGGAAATTTGGATGTTTGATATAGGTGCTCCGCACAGGGCAAATAGATTTGTCTCAGTTTGGAGTTGACCCAAGTAAATGTGAGTTCGATCTTTTCCTTCTCCCTTTTCTTTTGATAGACCATAAATCTGATTTTATTGTCGTATCAGTATAAATATCTATACTTTTCAGAAAAAAAGAAACCTTATACTTTTCCTCTGTATTTCTTTATTGGCATCCACCAAACTGTCAGTGGTTATTAATGTACTTGTCATTGTTAAACCTCATTGAGTAGTCAACTTTTGATATCCCCAATAAAGCTCAACCCTCTCTTGCATGTTTTTCATTATCCCTTTGTCCATGGAGAATGGTGTTGCTCTTCACTGTAACTTAGCAGTGAGCATGATTAGTATAACTACGACACCCGAAAAAGACTCGGTAAAGCTCAATGTCCGAATCTGTTTCTGCAGAAGTTATGATCCGAGCTCAATTACACTGAAATATGTGAACTTGGTCTAAACTTATTCTTGAGTCTTTGTAATGGACACTTGATAAAGATTCTCCCGGTGGTTGATCTTTCTTCATGTCGTTAGATCTCTGAAGTTATCTTTCTGTTCTCTGCAGACAAATTTACCGTTATATCTTTCCTCGAGGCTTTAGAAGACTCTGTAACAAAATCTTCTGGTCAAGACGAAAACAAGGACACCCAGTCACAGAGATGTAGTGGAAGTGATGCCATGGACGAGAGCTAACCAGATCATCTTTGATTGCAACGAAAATTTGCCATTTTATACCTTGTTCTGAGATCTGTTAAAACTCCCTTTATGTGTTTATACATTCGATTAAGAAGTTATGCTGTCAATGCGAATCAATTTGTCTTGGGAAAGTTTATTAACAGGCATTCATTGATAACCTTGCCAGCCAAAATATTTCTTGCAAGTGCCCTACAAGTTTCGCTAATGTTTTTTAAGTTTTGACCGCATTGCCCAACCGGCTGAGCTATCAAGATCCACCCAGTTGGCATCAGACAAGTCTTGCTGTCAGAGCCATGGTCGTTTTTTGGCATGTCTGAGCACTACACTGCATGCTGTCTCATACTTTCTTGTCAAATAACCAATGATGTTGCTTAGTGTGTAATTCATATTCGTGAGTCTTTTAAAATATTTTCCCATCATTTTTTTTATGTAAGAAGTCATGAACTTGAACGTTGCATCGGGTGTTATCGGGTCCGAAGTCGAATCCGAACTTGGAGAACCCGCCGATTGCCATGCTTATCGGAGGATCTCGTGTCCAATGAAAAGATCCGACTCCGTCCCGTGACAAGCCAATGTGCAAGCCACATGATTGGCCAACTGTCCCATGTGATTCTCCATGCCCATTTCTCGCATCCATTTTAATATTTATTCATATCATCAACTTTGGCATCATCCTTCTAAAGCTTGTGCTGCTCTAATGTTCTCCCATCCCTTCTTTTTTTTTTTCTACCCCATCAAGATCCATGCCCTTCTCTTTCCACTTTTTTTTTAAAAAAAAATGAAAAGGCTTCTTTCTCTTCATCCAACGGCTATCTACGAAACCCTTTCAAAATAATAATAATAATAATAATAATTGGATTGAACTATTAATGGGAATTGGCTTAGTTAATGTCTAAATTGAACATGGAATTGAGGGACAAATAGGCTTATGTAAGTATGAATTTTCTTTTGAAAAAAAAAAGAATACTATCGAAATAATTGATCTTAATAATTTATATTCTCGGTCAAATTAATTACCTTTGGGAAAAAGAAAGATACCATGTGAATTATAATGTCGGTATGTCCAATTACATGTGATACTTGTCGTTGCACCTTTAAAAAGTTAGTATGATAAAATACAAGCCCTTTATCGGATATAGCCTTTCAATTATTTTGTTTCGTATGCAATTAATAATAATAATAATAATAATAATAATAATAATAATAATAATAATAATTTGATGATGACGCCTTTAATAGTTTTATTACATTACTTCCAGGCTCCAACTCGAAGAGTCGGTCTCCTTTAATTCATCTGCATCTGCTCAGTGCTTACAGCTCCGAGAGCTGTCAACTGTGGAGAAAGGGGAGGAAGGACCAAATGCCTTCCTTTAGCAGAACCTCCAATGGCCGTCCTCCATTGCCAGTACCGCCGTTGCTACTTTGCCTTCTCCTGTTGCACAGCGGCGCCATCATAGGCTGCTGGTGCCTCCAGTACAAGGTCGGCGACCTCGACTCCTGGGGGATCCCTCCGCCCTCCAAGTCCCGCATCTACGACTTCTGGACTCGGTTCCACCACTTCCGCGTCGGCGACTCCCTCTGTAAGCCTCCGCATTCTCCTCCTCCTCCTCCTCATTCGTCCAGATCTCGACTCTGATACTGACTCCATTTCATCGCTTTCCGCTGCTCTACCCGGCCGCAGTGTTCCTGTACCCTCCGAGCGAGGACTCCGTGATACTGGTCACGCAGAGCGCCTTCAACAGCTGCAGCATCGCCGACCCGCTCCTGAAGCTCGATGACGGCAACTCCGTCATCAACCTGACCGCTCCCGGCTGGTACTACTTCACCAGCGGCGTCCCCGGCCGCTGCGAGAAGCAGCAGAAGCTGGCGGTCGGGGTGCCCCTTGCCAACGGGACCTTCCTTCCTCCCTCCGCCGAGGCCCCGGTGGCCGGCAGTGCCACCGTTGCGGGGGGCTCCGTCGTTGCCGCTGGGCCGGCTGGCACCCCGTCCACATATCCGCTCGTCTTCGGGCCCTCCGCGTCCCAGTCGAGCAGCGCGCCGGAGATGGTGGTTCACCCGTCGGCGGCCGCTTTTGGAACTCTCGTCGCCATTGCAGCCGCTCTTGCGCTCGCTCTTTTCTAAACGAGTTCTTTTTCCGGTGATTAATGTATTGGATTTTAGCAAGTAACTACTACAATTTAGTGGTAGTAAATATTATTCTTTGGATTTTTCTTGCCAGATTTTGAAGACTTTATTGGTCAAAAGAGAGATCTATGAAACAGTTATGTATTGGATATACATGAAGATATTTTTTCTACTATTACTTATATTAATATAATCGATCTGATATGTTAGTCCTAAATAGGCACAAAGAATGCTGGATTCAAATTTGAGATATCTCATTTGCATAATCAAATTCATGCTCAAAACATCGCAATTAGTAGACTTGTATAAGTTCTTATTTAGTTCAGTGTCAGGTGAAAGCAAGCGTTTCAAATTATGCTAGCACATGTTAATCATATCTATTTACATAGAATATTGTTTGTGAGTTGTGACTTTGATTCATCATTTAGAAGTTAATGATTCAAATTTGGTGTCAAAATTGCCACAATAATGAAGCAGCGAGAAACAATGGTTAATCTGGAAATAACTCAGAAACAAGTGAAAAGGGTCGACTGCAACCATTGGACTGTTCATATCATGCATCGAGAATTAAGCCGACACTAACTCTTGCCATCTTGACAAAGTTTACAGACAATCGCGAAGTTATTTGACAGGTCATGAACAGAGACAAGGAAACATGAGCTGTTAAACATTTGGACGCCATGATTCTTTCATTAAAGAAGTGTGTTTATGTGCTCTCTGGAGCCAATATGCTCTTGATGTGAAGTACAACATTCCACTCTGGATGGATCATAAGATCATCTGTCCGGTTGCAGGCAATAGCAGTAGAGTGTAATATTCATATGCATCAAACAGCGTGTTTCCAAAATGCAAGAACGTTACTTCTGTTACAATGTCAAGGCAGCCAGTTTCAGACGGACATTCTATCGGCATCCATGTACCAATTCTTGAATCTTCTCTGCAAAAGAAAGTGAACTGGCATTCTTCTTTAGCTATTGACGTAAATGTACAAACAAATGAATACAATAAAAGGCAATCAAGGGACTGGACAATGGTCAACATGGATGCCCTTTGCAGTTGGGCAGGAAGCCAATGTGCACCCATCCAACCTGTTGCCCCACCAGCTGAGCTTGATGCCCTCAAATTCCAGGCACAAGTACAGGAGAACCGCCATGAAGGCAAGACCAGCATCCAGTGCACCTGAGAGAAGATAATTGTGCCGTCGCCACCAGCCTCGCCTGTATCTGTAGATTACAAAGCCAAACACGAAGCCTACGATGATCCACGTGTTGTAGTTCACAGTTGTTGCGGGAGGCATCTGTGCTAGTGCACTCAGCATGACCGAAACAGTGATCAGACGTATCCACTGTTGTCGTGGGAAGGCCCTGTGAGCAAACCAGATGAGAAGAGGCCCAGCGGCGCCGAATAGGAAGAACCAGTTGACTGCAGAGTAGGTGCCAAGGCTGCCAAAGATTCTGCGTGGACCGACGAGCCCCCAGATGACCGATGCATTGTAGAACACATGGTCCCCGGGACACGTCCAGGGGCTTTCAGGGGGGAGCTTCGTCCTGTCACAGATGTCCGGTATGGTGTTCATGAGCCACCATGAAGTTGTCAGGTGAGTTACTGCTGATATAAGAGTTCCCACAACCTGCTCGAAGCAGACTTGGTTCTGTCAGCTCTTCTGAAGAGATGATCAATAACTCCGTAGTTCATTTCTATTGCAAAGGATGCCGATTGATCCTAAGTAACAAAGAATGGAACTTTACCTGCGCCACGAACATTGATCTCGGTGGTATCTTCATATAGTGCCCAAGTTTGAAATCTTCAAGAAACTTTAAAGCTTGCTTCATGCTTATGTATCCGTACACCTTGAAACACATTTGCAACTGGACGCCCTGGATACAGATAGCCCATGATGTACTCTGTGATAACATTCAATCCTGGCGCCTATCCATGAACACAAGGCTGAACATTAACATTACATGAAAATTTATACAAACTGTTCAGATGATTGGAGGCTGAGGAGAGTAAAGAGTACCTGGTTGGTTGTAGCCATCAGGATTCCTATGGGGAGAGTGAAGAAGATGGCAACACCGCAGGCGAGCAGCACACCCCACCAACGCAACTGAAGCTGGTCGATGTAGTACTCGCATGCGAAGATGATGATGACAACGTTCACCAGAAGAATCCACAGGAACCATGACTCTGGAACCTGAGGGTACCTGCGCATTAACCTTGTGTGGACATCAACATCCTTATCTCGGAAGGCTGACCTGCTCATCCCCCATATCTCTCTGTCCAATATTGCGAATGTTTCAGAAACTTGGAAGCTAACAGAGTTCAGTATCTAAGGTGTAAGCATTGGAGTACCTTCCATGAAACAGGAGGACGTGCACGACTGTGGAACTTAGTGAGGCGAAGCCTAAGCCGTATGTCATGGCAAAGAAGGTGCTGAGGTAGAGGTTGCCCTCCTTCTGATAACCACCAGAGTCGAACTGGAAGTGGGAGTCAATGATGCTGGATACGTTGTAAGCCTGCCCTGATGCTGTGAACAGGCCATCAGAGAAGATGGGGAAGGTCTTTGCGCTGTAGACATTCATCCAGTACGTGATTGGAATGATGAGATAGATGAAGAGGAAGAAGCCAGCAGCAATATTGAGAGTGGCAAACCACGGGCTGACGAGGGGGCTGCCGAGGTATGAGCTGACGGAGGACCAGTCGAGCCCAACCGTGGCGATACCCAGCCCCTTCATGCCAGACCCTAGCTGTTGTGCCAGGACAGAGTTCGGGAACGCCCAGCAAATCCAGGACAACGAGGTCAGCATCTTGAAGAGGTAGCCGGGGAAGACGTAGTACGCGAAGCTACAGACGAAGGCCACCAAGAAGAACTGGTCACGGCTCAGGCTGCCTCGTCGCCTCCTTTCCCTCTCATGAAGTGCCCTGCAAGTCGAAGAAGACGAAGACGTCAAGAGGTAATAAGAAAACGCACGAAAGAGGGAGCGAAAGATCAACGCGTACCTGAAAAGAGAGACCTGGACGAGGTTTTGTGGCCACCACATGGTGGCAGGCTCCACCAAGTACCTCCTAAAGATCCCCGCCCATCCGTAGCCCAACACCTGCTCTGAGACCAAAGCAATGAGATTAATGGCGTCGCCAAGCAAGTCGTTCTAGTTGAAGCGTTCATCTGCAGCAAAATATTCAAGAGCACCTGCGTCGTTACGATCAGAATCAAGGAGACGAAGAAGGTGAGGTTCTGCCTGTAGAAGATCTTGACAGCAGAGATGATGTGCACAGCGTAGACGCTGCCGGCGCCGGAGTTGGCGAAGATGGTGATGAGCACATGCTCTTTGACGTTAAACGGGCCGGGATTCAGCGTGAACTCCCATCGGCTGCCCTTGAGGAAGGTGCGGTCTGTAATAGTCAACGCCATGAGATGCCCGAGGGGGACGACGGCGATCTGGGCGGAGACGGACGTGATGGACAGCGGCTCGCTGCGGTACCAGAAGAACTGGTTGAGGAAGGAGAGCACCACGCAGGAGATCGTCCCCAGCGTCCACATCCGGAAGGTGAGCACCGGGACGCTTGGGTCGTCACCGACAGGCACCGTGAGCGCGACCTGCTCGACGGGCGAGTTGTCGCAGCCGGCGAAGGAGGAGGTCGATGGTTGGCCGCCGTTATCTCCATGTACGTCCTTGCAGACTGCGGATCGAAGGACAGATAGAAAAAGATCGATATCTCTCTCGGGTTCAACGAAAAGACCTGATCGTAGAGAGAGAGAGAGAGAGAGAGAGAGAGAGAGAGAGAGAGAGAGAGACGATTACCAAGCGGAGTTGTAAGCTCCTGCGGCCGCTCGGCAGATTCCATTAGTGTCCTTGGACAGCAAAGATAGAGAGGATCTAACAAAATTGTTATCTGTGCCAGTGACGAGGAAAGACTGAAAGAGGAAGGAAAAAGTTGCTGTTCCAACAAGTCAAAGCGGACAAAAATGGTGTCACAGAACCCAGACGTTAAGGCGAATAGGTACATGTTGACTCGGCGAACTCGTTTCTTTTTTCTTTTGGGGCGGTGGAATCATCTCAAGATTCTGAACTCGAGTTCTCGAGGCTCAAATTAAAATCAGAAAAAATCGATTTTTTTTTCAAAATTCCAGGAAACTTTATATTTTTTTTTTTAAAAAAATCGTTCGGGCGTATCTAATTTATAATATATAAATATGTATTATTTTGTATATTTCAAATAGGTATTGATAAAAATCATATACAAGACATGGGGCTCTAAAGAATCGTTAGAAAAAGGGGTAAAGTTTTCAAATTTTAATTATGCATTCAAAAAATATTGGATTCTATACTTTTAATTAACTCATGAAAGTTAAATAATTAATTCTCGGTCTGATGTGCAAAAAACTTTTATGATTAAAACTTACAAGAATGGTCAAAATTGTCCTCATATTCTTTAATTTAATCAAATTTGAAGTCCTAACCTTTTTGCGGGTAGGAACCCAGAAAGCGAAGGGTTAAATATCCTGACTTGTGGCTTGAAATAATTGCAATTATATGAGAACATGTTTACATGAGGCTGACGAGAAAAGATAAATTACAAATAAATTCGTATCACCTAAAACTCTTTTTTGTTAATTAAAACAAAAAAAAACTACCTTACACAAATAAATAGATGCATAAGTTTTACTAATAAAAATTAAATTGAAAATTTAAAAGTGAGATGTGTAAGGCCAGTTTAATTTAACTGATACAAAATAATAAATTGTAAAAATAAGCAGTTACATATTTAGTAATAAAAACTTATAAATGATTATTTTAGTCAAATAATTAAAAATTCTTTGTAATAGATAAAATATAGAAAAAAGTATGTATATTATAGAAGTAAAATATTAATGATCAGCTTCTTTTGCTCCCACTAATTCAGTTGGGATTCCTTTTTTTTTTCAGTTACCAAATATAGAGATAATTTTAAAATTATTTATAAATCACTTTAATCGACTTATAAGCATAGTGAAACAGCCCAATCTCTCACGGAATATAAAGATATTTTCTCAAACAAAGAGAAATAAAAGTATATTGGCCAAATTTATTTTTCCTTAGAATCATTTAGAAAATCGTGAAATAGTTACTTTTAATCTCAAAATGAGAATACAGTTACTACATTTTCATATCTTTTAATCATATTTTATTTTTTAACTTTTCCTATTATTATTATAATATAATAATAAGTAGTATCAACTATTTAAAATAAAAGTATTTTAATTATAAAATATTATATTCCAAACAATTATTCTCTTCAAATAAAATAAAATGTAGAATAAGAATATATCTAACTTTTTAAAAAATATAATATTCTCTTATTTTATTTCGCACCCAAACGGTCCGTTACTGTTTACCTGTGTAAATGGAATTTGAGCCACTTAAATGGAAATCAAAATTCTTAATTAGTTAAACGAAATTAGTTGCCTAGAGGGGAAAACAGATGAAATGATTATGATGTTTTGTAACGTTTGGACAAGACAAAGGCACTGAACCCACATGTTTTTGGTCCACGTCCACGTTCTAATATAAAAGATTCTCTCATCACAGAATCAGCAAGAGAGACCTGATTTGCCAAAGTGAGATTTAAGGCATTAATCCTTCATTATTATAATCTTGGATTTAATAGTTCAGATGGAGCCACTTCAACTGATTAGTTTAACTTGCCCAAACGATTCTGCTCACAGTATAAATGTGTTCTGTACATATTTATATTTCAATCTATTTTTCCTTTCTTTGGGGTGTTAGAAAGATGGTCCAAAGTCCGACTATAAGGTAGAAGAATAAAAGAAGTTGACTCCAACAAGTTGGAATTAATGAATAGCAGATGGAAATCATAGATGATGCAGTCATACATGTCAATTCTGAATTAAATAGTTCAGGTGGAGCCACTTGAACTGATTAATTTAACTTATCCAAATGATTCTGCTCAGCATAAATGTGTTTTACACATACTTGTATTTCAACTAATTTTTCCTTTCCTTGGGGTGAGATAGACAACAAAAAGAAGTTGATCCCATTACAAGTTGGAATATTTCTTTCCAATAATTTGGTGATAAGAGAACAAATTATGGCGAACCTTTTCCAGTGGAAAGGCAGTTAAAACTGCTGGATTCATGAAAGAAACCTGCTCTTATTTGCACTATTTCAGATGACAGGAAGTAATAAAAGGAAGCTGCAGAAAAGGGAAAATAAATGTAACCATGTCTATATAGACCTGTAATTTCACATTTACATTGTTTGCAGTCAAGCCAATGGATTAACAAATGTGAAGCACTAAAAAAGAAAATAAAACAGTCGCTAAAAAAAGTAAAAATTGTTACCCTTTAGAAAATTCTTTGCTGTACAATTAATCAATATCTAAGCAGTCTTCTCCTTTTGGATTCTCCACAAATGCCTCCTGCCTACATATTTCAGCACTTCATCAATGAGAACAACAGGAGCAGAAATCAAGATAACAACAAGCCACTCATTCAGGCTCAGCGGGACAATGCCGAAAATGCTTGCGAGAAAAGGGATGTAGAGTATAAGCAAATGGAGTCCAAAGGAAACCAGCATAGCGACTAGGAGCCAAGGGTTCCTCCAGGGAGGCATCCGGAGTAAGCTACTTTCCTCTGATAAAGCATTGAGAGAATTGAACATCTCGATTGCTACTAAGACCGAAAGTGATAAGGTCATCGCCTTAACTTTCCCAACCGTGAAGTAGTCACAGGGGTCTACAAAAGATATCATGCTGTTACCAGCTAAGAATGGATCAGCTGAGAAGTCAGTCCATGTGGGGCACTCTCCCCACGATCGAAGTTCGGCTAGGGAGATCAGTGTGTGTCCATCACTTGTAAGATCAATACCCATGAAGGACGGTTGAGTGTACCACAAGATGAAAATGCCAACAGTAGCTAAACCAACATATGAACCAATCACCTGATGAGTTGAAAAATCAGACGTTAGTATATGCAAAAGCAGTTGAGCACATTACATTACGATCATTAGCACAACTGGTAAGGGTCTTGTTAGACAACTCTGGACACATTACACATATTGCAACAATTTGTTAATCATTAAGAGTTAGTAAGGATATCAACTTAACTAGCAATAGAACAGGTACAAAATAACTGATTTGAGGCTAGCTAAGAATTTAAGAAATTCTGCAGAATGTTAAACATAATCATTCATTGGTATATAATGCTAGATTTCCTCATTGAAATTCTACTGTTGCTGACTAGATTGAAGATTATGAGTACAACCTTTTGCTGTCAGATTTTAGTCAATGCTCAAATAAGCAAGCAAATGATAAAAGTTGAAAAAGCTGAAGATGTTTAGCTTTAAACATTACCAGATAACGAAAGAGAACCCAAGAATTAATTAAAGCATCATTGCTCTTGCGAGGAGGCTTCTGCATGATATCAACATCAGCAGGGTTAAAGCCAAGAGCAGTTGCAGGGGGGCCATCAGTAACCAAATTAACCCATAGAAGTTGAACTGGTATTAAGCATTCA
The DNA here is from genome assembly GCA_030549335.1 of Pontederia crassipes. NCBI lineage: Eukaryota > Viridiplantae > Streptophyta > Magnoliopsida > Commelinales > Pontederiaceae > Pontederia > Pontederia crassipes. The sequence goes on along the minus strand of CM060196.1, from coordinate 61,646,490 downwards.
GGTATCCCAAGTGCAGCAGTCAGAAAGATTGAAATAACTTCCCCAACGTTAGATGATATCATGTACCTACACACAAATAAGATTTATCAAAGGTTACAAGAAACAGAAACTACAAGATTCTGAGAGAAATGCACCTTATGAAAGATTTCATATTATTATAAATGGCACGGCCCTCTGCAACAGCTGAGACAATTGTAGTAAAATTATCATCTGCTAGAACCATGTCAGCAGCTTGCTTTGCAACCTGAAAGGTAACATTTTATCAAAATTATTCATAAGGACAAATGTGGATAAGGCATCATCAAAAGAAATCTACTGTAAATGCACTATCGTTTTTCCCTATTCATCTCATTTTCATAAATCCCCACCTAGTGGGATAAGGCTTTGTTGTTGTTGTTGTTGTATCTCATTTTCATAAATGCTTAAAATTCATGACTCACCTCAGTGCCCGTAATACCCATCGCAATTCCAATGTCAGCTAGTTTCAGAGCAGGAGCATCATTAACGCCATCTCCAGTCATTGCAACAATCTCGTCCATGTCTTTCAGCAACCTTACAATATCTTGTTTGTGCTTAGGCTCGGCGCGTGAAAATACGAGACCACCTGGTTTCGACAATACTTCAACTTGTTGGCTTGTTGGAAGGGCTGCAAACTCCTTTCCAGTAAAACTTTTCCCATTGAGACTTGCCATGTTTGGAAACAATCCAATTTCCTTGCATATTGCCTCTGCTGTGGACTTGTTATCACCTGTTATGACTATGACCTTGATACCTGCACCCCTACATTCTTCAATAGCCTTTTGAACTTCACCGCGAGGAGGGTCCTATCCGCATCGCAATATGGTAACCATGAGAATAAGATAGAATTTCCAAAGAGAAAAAATATATATTTGGTCAATCTGTGACATGTATTTCAATAACTCACTCTTAGGCCGACAACTCCCACGAAAATAAGCTGGCTTTCAATTGCTGAGTAATTTACAGGGTCAAGTAGTTTTACATGGGCAGGATGAGTGTCTGCATCATAGTCAGAGAATTCTCCCAAGTCATCCTTAAATGCAAGTGCCAAACACCTCAGCCCCTTTGAACTCATTTCATGAACTTTCATTGTAATTAATTGCCTAGATGCCTCATCCAATGGCACAATTGATCCACTCGGGAGCAAAGCATGAGAACTCCTTTCCAGAACACTCTCAAAAGCACCCTGACAATGGAAACCAGTTAGTTTTTTTCTACATAAGATCCAACAGACACAATGTTACCAATATTTCTGCAATAATCAATTAAAATGTAATGTGGAACATACTGAAACTGAGACATTACAGTAATGACTAGGACTGCAGTTTCAATAGCCTTAACATAAGGTCATATAGATGTAATAAGACTTGTAACATTCACTATATACTGGAATATATTTCCTGCAAATATGAAATGCGCAACGTGGAGTGTACTAAAACTGAGATATTATAATAATGGTGAAGACTGCAATGTCAATAACCACCACACTTAATACTACGGAGGGTCCTTCGACTCACATCCATCCATTTAAATCTAGCCAAGTCACTGGATAAAGAATAACTTTGTTTGCAACCTTTTAATGGTACTTATCAATATCGTATGATAAAGGAATGGAGATGCTTCATTGATATGAAAGACTACGATCTGGAATTTTCATGAAACTTTCCTCATTTTAACAAAAATGTCCCCTACTTAAACTGGTGAAAATAAGAAAATAACCTTCACAAGAAGACGATTTCCTTCAGTTGGTTTACGAACAATAACACTCATAGACTTGCGCACTCGATCAAATTCCAATGTTGCTATCCTTTTCGATCTTTTTATCCACCACTCAGAACACCCTGTATTTCAAAGAAAGAAAAAATCAATTACACCACTCTGAACATAATTTATGTAATGCCTTTCTGAAGGAACTCTAAGAACAATGCCTTTCTGAAAGATACTTCTTCTCACCTAACTTTACAGTACTACGATCAATAGAATAGTCAGAAGCAAATTGTGAGCCATTCATTCTGGTTCTTCCTTTAGCATCTGGAATTCCCATCTTCTCAACAAGTACCTTCAGAAATGCATGTCAAAACATCAGAATAAGTCCTTGGAACATACAAAAGGGGACGTCATACGTGTGGCAAGCTACAACAGTAGGCACATGTGAACCAATGTTACATCTAATGGCTCAAATACCTGCCATATATGTAACTTGTCACACATGCACGTTGCCTATTAAAAATTTCCAGACATTTTTTTGTGATTTACCCATGTTGCACACGAATTTGCAGAACATCTTAATTTTAGTAGTCTTAAGCAGCTTGTCTGCCATTAAATAAGGTGCAAACTTACAACATTTGATCTCACGAAGAGAATAGGTCATGACAGACCACATTCAAATTGGAACCATTACATGAATTACTGTTACTCTGCAGCAAAATGCTGCTTGCATTATATAATTCATGCAATCAAGAATCCTAATCAGGACTTTGCAATGGGCTTAGGAGCACAATTTAGATTTTATATGTACTTGTGACAAAAAATGCTACTGTTAGAAATGATTCAAGTTAAATGTTTGCAGCTCTTTTCATCCAAAACTTTTTATTTAATTTCACAGTGTGCAGTCACCTTTTCGAAAACAGAAAACCAACAAGAAAACACATACCTTAAGAGCTGCCTCAGTAGGTAATCCCGTGGCACGGAAAAGGTAATCATTGCAATAAATACCAGCATCATTGCAGACTGCACAAATTTCAGACAAAGTTTGGAGACTATCATCCATGCTCGCAGAGTTCCATCCTGCAATTCCTCCATCCTTGGGATTATATGTCGTACCTTCTACATGGTAGGCTCGACAAGTAGAAAGTGTTTTTCCAAAAGTAAAAAATTCATTAACAGACATCTGGTTAGTTGTTAGAGTTCCAGTTTTATCCGAGCATATAACAGTCGTACATCCCAATGTCTCCACACTTGGAAGTTTCCTCACAATTGCATTTTTCTGTGCCATTTTTCTGGTGCCTAGAGCCAAACAAGTAGTAATTACAGCAGGAAGGCCTTCAGGAATTGCGGCCACTGCAAGGGCAACTGCTATTTTGAAATAATATGTACACTTCTCCAAAGAGAAGTGGAAACTCCACAATGAAGCATTTGGATCATCCCAAGTGATAAAGTTGCGATAGTTGATGGCCCAGACTATGAGGCATACAATACCAATTGCAGTAGTCAACTTTTCACCAAACTCATCCAGCTTCTTTTTCAGTGGAGTGTCTTGTTCTTCAAGTGAAGCTTCATGAATCTGGGTCTGGATCTTTCCTATTTCAGTATTCATGCCAATGCTGGTGACAATGCAAACACAGCTACCATTTACAATGGTTGTTCCCGAAAACAGCATACACTCTTTAGCCTGCAATTCACAATCATCATGGAGCACAGGGCTTGTTCCTTTTAGTACAGGCATGCTCTCCCCGGTTAATGAACTCTGTTCAACCCTCAAGGTGGATGTATTCAGAGTCGCTATTCTCATGTCAGCAGGAACCTTGTCTCCAACTCGCAATTCCACAATATCACCCGGAACAAGCTCTCTTGCAGGCAAGTCCGGAACCTCACACCCGTCCCTGCGAACTTTGGCATACTCGCACTGCATGTCCTTCAGAGCCTCAAGGGCCTTTTCTGCATTACTCTCCTGCCAGACGCCAACAATAGCATTGAGTATAAGGATCAAAACTATAACAAGTGGTTCAACATACACCTCAAGCCCGGCATGCCCAGTTCCATCTCCGTGTAGGTAAGCAAGGGCAAAGGAAATGAAGGCAGCAACGAGAAGGATTTTCACAAGCACATCATCAAACTGCTCCAATATGAGAGACCACAAGGGCTTGCCTTTCTCTTTCTTGAGTTCATTCCATCCATAACTCTCCCTTCGCCTCTCCACTTCATACGTGCTCAAACCTTTTTCAAACTTGACATTGTATTCTCTCAAGCATTTCTCCAGAGACCATGACCATGCAGGAATTAGCTTTTCTTCCATGGTTTAACTATATGAAACTATTCAAACAGCCATCGCACAGAAAAAGGAGACCTTGGACTTGAATTTCCAGTTGAACCGAGATCAATGCTCTATCTGTGTGCTCAGAAATGAAGTAAATTTCAGCATTTACGGAGATAATGGAATTAGCAAATCTCATACAACAAGAATTGCAATAGTGTGGAATATAGAGATAATCGAACTAATAAATGTCCAATTGATGAGATCCGAACACGTAAGTCAGCATTAATGCAGACAGTTGTAAACAGATCTGAACCAGCGAGGAAGTATATTTCTCCAATTCCACTTGCGAAATTTCTTTCCAATGGACCACAAGAATTTAACACACCAAACATGATTTACACACAAACAAAAGTGAAAAAGGAGCCCAAATAAACCGCTAAAGGGGGAAAAAACAGGAAAGAAGGCGGCAGAACTGCAAAAGCGGAAGCAGACAGAGAAGCTTTCACACGAATAAAGAAACCATCTTTCTCTTCTTTCCGAGAAAGTTGTTTCCTTTAAGGTAGAAAACCATGCCGGAGATACGCGAAATCATTACTTGGAAATCGAAAGAACAAGTATGCCCAAGAGAAAACGCAGAAAAGGGACATATTTTTTCCCCTTCACGTTTCCCCTCATCAATTCAATAACAAACAAGGATGAAAAAACGATAACATAATACAAAATCAAACATACCCATCAACTGTTGAAGAATGAAAAGAAATCGGCACCAAAAACCGCCAAAAATTAACAACTTGCAGCAAAAAACGGCTCGATGACGCTTACATTGTCAGTATAACATAGAAGCAGCTTCCATAGTTCAAAAGAGGACTGAACAGAAGACGAGTAGCTTTGACGGCCTAAGGCCGCAAAAGCAGAGATAAAAGAGACAAAAAAGAGAACAAGGCACGAAGGATCGAGGAAAGTAGAGCATAAGTACCTTTCTTCTCTGACAGTGGTAGAAGAACAAAGTATCAGGCACCAATTCGCTTGGTCCCAAAGCAAAGCATCTCTGTCAACTCGCAGGCGATGGAAGACGGAGAAGCCTCTTTGGTCCTGCCGTCCGTGCCCCTCCACTTCTTTGGAAGCGATTCGAAACTTTCACGTTGTCCCCTTTCGGAACACCGAGCTCTTCCCCCCGGACGTCCCTCTCTCCGTGAAGCTGAAGTGAGGGAAGAGAAAGACCCGGGCGGCGGCGGCGGCGGCGGCGGCGCTTGCGCTTGGATTCCTTGTGCCCGCGGCTTCGACGTCGCTTCCTCACCCTGGAAACCGTAAGCTTTTGGCGTCGAGGGAGCCGCTTTTAAGTTAACCTTTTGACAAGGCGACTTCGGTAGGAGGGCGTTGACCAGACCGGAACTCTTGGCCATCGTGCGCGTGGTGGCAGATCATGTCGGGCCCCACGTTGATTAAACGAGAGGATCTGAAGCATTCACGAACACCTCAAAGTAGTTTATGTGCAAATTAAATTCAAGAAGTCTCAAGTTTTTAAAAATAAAATATATACGTACTTGTTTATTTTAAAAAGTAGTTGTGAAAATTTTAATATTTTAGATATTGAGCTTTAATTTCTACGATCTGAAACAATCATTCCATTTGGTATGTTAATATGTATGCATTTCATATTTCTCATAAATTAGTCACTTCTTTTGAGCTATTTTTGGCTTTCTTGTTATTATTTTTTAATTATTTAATAACATTTTTAGATATTTGTTGTTTTAATTTGGAAAGGAAATATAAGCTACAATTTAAAAATAAAAAGAGGTAATAAAGTATGTTTTCAGATATTTTTTCCAAATTATAATAAAATTTACACAACTGATAGCCACGATCTCTTTTTTTTTAATAAGTGATGACGCTAAGAAAGATAAATTAATATTTCAAGTAATTGGAATTTATGCAAGAGGAAAAAAAACATAAGATTTAAATCATTATAGTTCTATTACATTTACGAAGAATATTAAAGTTTAGTTGCTCGACTATATCTTAAGCAACGTGGAGTATCTTAAGTCGCATAAAATATCATCGAGGACATAGTTCATTTATGTGCTTATTTATCTAATTATTTATTGTCTTTAAAAAATATTATTGACACGCCCGAATTGATGTGTAAAATAAAGTCCAAATTAGTTGACTTTGGTTTTAAATTAATTTCAAATTTCCCGATTTTAGATACATTATTGCACTGGCATGCCGGTTAGCACAATTCAAAACTATTATCTTATATGAGCGGTGACAATAAAAAAAAAAGGTTTTTTGTGAATAAACTTTATGCATTTATTGGATTTTATATTTCAAATTGGGTGTGTTATGTGTCTGTTTTGTGTTATTGTACTATATTCACCAATGGACTTTGGAGTCTGCAAGCCAAGTTTGGTGATTGGCTGAAGAGTTTGAAAGAGAAAGGAATTGAATCAGCATGTAGATAATGAAAGCGATTGATAAAGTAGTGTGTGTAAAAGAGTTAATATTGTTTTCTTTTAATTTGAAAAGGAGGGTTAAAATGAAAGAAAAATAAATTATATATATATAAATATATATATATGTTCATTATGAAGTTAATATTCATTCATATGTCCGTAAGACTATATGAAGATATATGATTAGATAAGCGAGTAGTAATTTCATTAGAGATAGTGGATAATAATTTGATTAAAAAATTTAATATGATTATTTTGATAAATCTAGTGATTACATCATGGATACCTATAAAATGATATAAATGTCCACACAAATATAATAATTTATATTCTTAATGCATTAGAGATAGTTTTTTTACAACATAATAGTTAGTAATTTTATTATTTTAAAAATATATTCTACCCCATCGTGAGCCCAGGGTGGGACCTATCGTGTGATATTGTTCACTCTGAATTTTAATCTGCACGATTTTATCAAAACGTATTACACTTGAACAATATCATGTTCTCGTATATATATTCAGCATTTCTTACACAATTTATGTATGTGTGACTAATTTAAGACATGCAGCATGCACTCATATTTTTTAAAATAATATTTTCACGAATAAGAGAATATTAAACAAAATAAAATAAATTTAAGATTTTGTTAATTCGATACAATAGAGAAATGTTTAATTAATTATAAATAAATAGGTGTTGTAACATGAAAGTGATAAAAAAATATTGGTTAAAGAAAATAAAAATGATATTTTTTAAAAAAATTCTCTATCCTTTGGAGTACTATATGTAGAGAAAATAATTTTGAATTTTTATCTGACCACACACTGTAGTGAAAAAAAAAAGAACTTTCTTTGGAGTCAATGCTCTAATATATGAAAAATATGAGTTGGAATACACTTGTTCATTCTTTCTAGTACGGCCACTTGGAAATTCGAAAATTATATGTCTTGGAATTTTGATAAAACTTTGGTGAAACTTTCTTTATTCTAAAGATCAATTGTGAAAAACAAGTTTATTATTCAAACAATTTAATTTAAAAACTATAAAATAAACAAGAGTCTCTTGACTTTGAAATGCTTTATGTAGTATTCAGACTAAAATCGCATGTATTAGTTGGCAAGTGGGTTCTTCAGAACTCATTCGTTGGATTTTTTGGATCTTTTGTTTGAGCCTTTTGCTTAATTGCAGTATATGTGAAATTCCTACAAGGATTATTTTTCAACAAGTGGCAAGATTTATTAATAATTTAAGCAAGTGGATATGGAACAAGATTCCTCTTTATATCTTCAATGAGTCTTTCATTAGGATCACTATCATTTTTCATTAAACTATAAATTCGAAATGATAAGTTGGTTTGAAAGTATACAATTAATGGTATTTTGACAAAAAATCTTTATCATGTTATATATGAAATTTCTACAAAAAAATATAATTTTCAATGATTACCAATTTTTGTTGATTATTTGGACTATTAGAAATGGGATGAGGTATTTTCTTATCAAATATCTCTTTGGTTTGTATTGTTGTCATTCCTCATTGTAATCAAAATGTGGAAATGATAAGTTGTTTTGAAACTATACAATTAATGATATTCGAATAAACTCCATTTACAAAATGCTCATATTAAGGGATGATAGATCCAGTTATCCCAATTTTTGAAAAGTGTCATTTGAAATTTTCTTTGATTGTTTGGACATGATCTACTAATAACATAAAAAAACATGTAGTTAAAGAGAATGAATCACAAGGCACTAAGAGAAAAGGGGTGAATTGATGTTCGTGAAAGCATAAAACAAATTTGTTAAACTTTAAAAGAGCACACTAATTATCAAATCACATGCATAATAGAGTAGGAAGGAGGGAAAGAGGGAAAGACAAACATAAAATATATGATGGTTTGTTGACGAAGTTTGGCCACACCTTAATCTTCGCTCCGCTACCTCGATACCGTCATATATTTTACTAGCAATCTTCCTTCATTCCAAATGGAACAAGGAAAAAACATTTATAACTCTTGTCATTTTTTTTTCTTCAAAATATTTTACTAGCACTTCTTCTACTCGTAAATTTTCGCCCGCCTTTTTTTCGCTCAAGAAGTAAGGTACAACCTCTTTCACTAAAGAGCTCAACCACCTATACAAAGGAACTACAATACTCTCCAATTTCTCCTTCATAACTTGAAGCTCACACAAGAAAAAATGAGAGAGGATTTTAAGATTTACAACTTTTGGCTCAAATGAATTTACAAGTGTTCTCTTTAAGCTTGCTTAGAATTCTTAATTATTACTATACCTTTGAATTCTCTTTTATAATCTTTTTAACTCAACTTAGTCATTGGGATTTGTGTTTCTTCTTGGCCGAAAGCTTGGTTGACCATTTTGCTCTTCACTACACATAATGGTCGATCGGTCATTTGACCAATTGAACAATCGATTGAACTATCAGTCAACCATCATTTCATTCGACATCGACACTAGTGTCATCCGGTCGATCAATGATTTCAATCGATCGTTCTATATTAAAATATCAGTCAATTTCTGCATTTTTTATGCTCGATCGATTTATCTGCTCGAGTCATTCGATTTACCAAATTGGCAAATCAAACACCCTTCACTAATTTGCATATAATTTTTTGTATCGTTACGAAAATGAGATGATTTTTTATTTGTTAGAAATCTAATAATATTTTTTACAACTTTTATAATAACATATTAGTTCAGATATGACTGAAACTTATTCAAATAATAACTACAATTTTAACACAAAAAATAACTTATTACTACTTAAATTTTTTTTCGACACTTTATATATAACTCCGATTATTTATTCCAACAAAATAAGAGACCTCACATCAAGTGATTTATTTACTCGATGCAATTAGGGTCCAAAAATGGTACGCATGAAATACGAGATTGTCCGGGAATGCATAATGTGCAGTGGCTATTAATTCAAAAAATGAAGGATTGAAAATCGTATGGTATGATCAAAATGAAAGATTTGAAATTCATGGATTGATATCCTTGTAATCATGGTTGGATTAAAACAAAGATAAATAGTGCTTCTAAAGGTAATCCAAGTATAGTTGATAATTAGCATAATTCAGGTCATTATGTTTGGACTGCAAATTGCTTGAGAAAAATCATCTTGGAGACAAAATTATGCAATGATTGATAAAAAAAATAGGCTGCAAAAAAAAAAATCCAATGTGAAAGCTTTCACTTCTATATTTGAATTAATCATGCATATGGAAAAGTGTTGATTGGTTAATTAATATGGCACTAGATTTTGTCTGAATGTCCAACTGGATTGAAACTGCTAAATTTTAGAAATATTGTGGGGCATCATGCCGATATTTATCTAATTGCTAAGTAACTTGTTACAGCTTAAGTTTATGTAGGTGTATATTTATCTAATTACGATCCAGCTGCAATTTTCCTACTTAATGACGAGATTTAATCAATTGCTATCACTCTAAGCATCATATGAATATAAAAAAAAGTAAAATAAATTTAAACGTCACAATAATCTTGGTCATGCAATTTTTAAATAAAAAACAACATTTTAGATACATATCAAACACAACTCAAATGTCGAAATTTAATAACTTCCTACCATGTGCATAATTGGCTTGTTTGGGTGACACCTCTATCCTCATGTAATATAAATGTTTTAGGGCTCAACTGCATCACGTACATGGTACGTGGATGGATAAATTAAGAAGTCGAAAGCATGGAAAAGGAATCCAACCAGTGTAGGTAGGAAAGTGCTTGGATTCTTCCTTTCTGCAAGGCATTCTTATATTATTATTTTTCGAGATTTTAAGAGTTTTTAGTATTTAATGAATTTGATATTGGAATGAAAGTGCCTCCGTTAAATTGAATACAATTGATTACTCTCAAGATAACATTAATGGCGTTTATCGGATCGGATGAGCTCCTAAGGTTGGGTTTTGATAGGACATTGGATGGGGTGGTGGACGTGTCCGTTAATTTAACGGATTATTATATCACTTAATAGACTTTCAAACTTGTTCAGTCCGTTAAGATTTCATATATTTTATTATACATATTGGCTAATGGACGAACTGAGCAAGCCTATTATTTTTAAATTTTTTTATTATTTTCATATATTTTTAAATTTGACATTTCTTTTTCTATATTTTTTATATTATTTTCTCGACACATTAATAAAATAATATAATAAATAAGCTGTCATTATTTTTTCTCATAATTTTCTTTAATATTTGGTCTTTCTACTCATTTATTTATTTTATTTTTCATTATTAATAGAACAAATAAAATTAATTGTGGATAAAGTACTTATATTATATTATTTGGTAAACATTATTATATAAGCTTACTAGTTATTATTAAGAAGCACTAGTAAATAATAATTAATTTTATTTAAATACTTAATTTATTAACGGATTAACGATCGATGAGTATCGAGCGGATACTAGACTATCGAATGTCATGCAAACGATTGAAATATAATGTCCAACCTATTATCCGCCCAAGCCGGACGAACTTAATCATTATCATATCAAGTTGGACAATGGACGAGTCAGATTATCTAATCTAATAAACACTACTAGATAACACAAGGACTCCCATTGACCCTAAAAACATAGTTCCACTAATTAATTATATCAATTAAATTTAGTTATTTAGAACGATTATGATCTTAATCTTGAGACTAAAATGGAATTATGTTATATATGAGTCGTTTAATTGTTCACTCTGAATTTACGATTCCTTCTCATCCGATAAACAAGAATAAATCAACGTCATAAATGAGATGGACGCAACTCAATGGAAAAGTGGATTCACTTTGACATGAAGATACTTTTTTCTTGTCAAAGTTTTCCTGACATGAATAAGCATATAAAATCGCATATAGACTGTAAGGTTAGATATTCCTTCAAATTACACACGTAATATAATTTGAATATTTAATCTATATTATAAAAAAAATTAGTTCGAGATTTTTATAATATAAACATTGCGTACTAATTTTTTCCTGGTCCATCCCTGATAAATCATTTTTAACCTTTTTCTAATATACTAATTTTAAACCTTAATGACACTTCAAATTCTAAAAAATAAATTATTTTTATAAATCTTTCCTAAACTATCATGATTTTACATTTAATATCAAACTATGAACTTATTTTTTTATATTCATAAATTATCGTAATTTTTTTATTTTAATTCTTTCATCCACTTATGATACATTTTCTTTTTTTCATTCATGGACAAATTAAATTACCTCTTATCACATAATACATCAAAAAATAAACATAAAAAAGAAAAAAAAGAAAAAAATGCTATTAGAAGTCGAATATTAATATCTTCGCTCCTTTGATGGTAGTCGAATATTTTTATTTTATATATTTATTATTTGATGTATTATGTGATAAAGAATAATTTAGTTTTTTCATAAATAGAAAAAGATAAATATAACAGAAGTGAACTAAAGAATTAAAGTGAAAAAGTCATAATAATATTTTAAAAAATAAATTCGAAATTTAGTATTAGATACGAAAAAAATTTTGATAATTAAGTTTACGAAAATAACTCAAAAAAAATACCAATATAGATAAACATAAATCTGTAATTTGTCGGAAACACTGACATGGCAATTTTGGGCCCACAATGGGTGAAGCACAATCGAGCCCGGCCTTTTTAAGGCTTTATTTAGTCGAATTCAGGACATTATTCATATAAACATTGCTCGTGAGGGTTTTGGAATTGCGAACAGTTGTGCTTAGGGTTTTGAAATCGTTCTCTCCTCGCTCAATTAGGTCTGCGATTCGATGACTGACGCCTTCGCCTTTTTATTTTTTTTTCCTATCCCCTTCTCACTTGAGCGTCGTATGCAGAAATCGTTCTCTCATCGTCTTGGCCTTGTTCTCGATTTGACTGTGACGATGAGGCCTGTGTTCTGCGGAAACTTCGACTATGACACTCGCCAATCGGATCTCGATCGAGCTTTCTCCAAGTATGGAAGAGTCGATCGCATCGACATGAAGTCTGGTATAATTTCTATGCTCTTAAGGTCACGTCTCTTGTTTTTTTGCGTTTTCTTGTTATCTTCAGGAATACTTTTGTAGTTGCATGTCTATAACTAATTTGTTGAGTTAGAAGTTAGAACTCCCATGGTGATCTCTAGTCGGAAAGAAGAAATTTTCGTACGGTAACAGGGCCACTTATTTGTTTATTTACTTCGGTTGTTGGCATCGTCTGCGTTCATGAGCTGAAATTCTCTTTTATTATTGGGTAACAGGGCCGCTTATTTGTTTATTTACTTCGGTTCATGGCTTTCGTGTTGTCCCGTTTTATTCGTCATTTTTTATTATTGGGTGTACTTGATCGTCCAATCATCTTGTCCGTAAGATTTGTATCGGGCATATGGTTTTGACGTCATAAAATTTGATTCAGCTAATCTTGTAATGTTAGTATAACTAATACCTTATTATATAAATGAAAAAAAGTATTCGAAGTCGAATTTATTTTCTTTCTTAAGTTTGGTATGCTAGAATTATTTTAGGTTACGTTTCTTTTAGAGGTAATTTTTGTAGATTTCCATGTTCACCTGTGATAGGTGATGAGGAAATTTGGATTGCACAGGGAACCACATTGTTACTTGAGTGGCAATCTTTTTAAATTTACTTTCTACATTTGCCCTTTGAAGCTTTACTTAAATAATTTGTAGAACTGATCAAATAAATCTTAATATATTATTAATATTAGTACTATTATTATTAATTATAATAAGTTTACGGAATATATTACTATTCAAATTTAAATTTCATGAGTGTAGACTGTGTTGTGATTTAAACTTTATTATTTTGATAAAGGGTGTACTAGTAAAAAATGTATATTAATCAGTAAATTTTTTCTCCTAAAAAGAAGTAAATATTTGTTGTATTATAAATATCAATTAGCCAGCCGACTATCATTGCGACCACTTTTCTGTCAGATCCGGAGTCCATGTGGCAGACCTTCAGGGACAAGAGTCGGCGAGCGTCATTGATGACCTATTTGGCCGGTGCCTGTGTCATTTGGTTACAGCGCAACCGGATCATTTTTTGTGGGGAGCGATGGCAGCCTGAGCGTGTTGTACACCTCATCTCCTTTCTTATTAGGTAGTGGGGTTTTGGCTAGATGTTTCTTTTTGTGACCTTGGTCACCTTTTCTACTCTTCCTGAGAGCCTACACCTGTACATTTCTTCCTAGTTCTATACATTGCTGGATGGCAACCACAACTCTGGTGGTCATCCTTTTTCTGCTCCAAAAAAAAATCTATGGATGCCCAATGGATTGCTTATGCAGTTATGCATACTAAAGAAAGCAATGCACGCTGCTGACAATTTAATAGGCAATAATTTTTTTTGAGACAATTTACATTGTCTATTAATTTTCAATGTCAATGTGGTGAATGTCTCCTTAAAGTTCACAGAATCATTTCTTGAATATTTGTTAAAAAATTTATCTGTGACATTTTTTTTGGAAGCGCTTGGTTTTGAGTCTTTACCATATAAAGATGGTTTCTGTTTGAATATCATCCATATTTAAAGGATCGGTTTGGCCTAGAATTGATAAGGCCTATTAGGTGACAAAAATAAGTGGCAAGGGAATAGGGCTCTTTTAGGGGCACAATATTAAATGCAATTAATTGAGCATTGAAGGAATTTCAATGTCCTAACGCATCAGTTTCTTTCGTCTTCTATTAGAATTCTTCATTCCCTTCGCATATCTCATCTGTTTTGCATAATTGCTCTGTCTAAAGTAGCCAATATCTGAGCATGCTCATGTGGATATATCTTCATATTGTACCTGCAGAGTTATAATCAACTGTGTCTTTATATAATGTTTACAGACTGCACCATCATGCCATGCCTCCAGACTCCACCACATGAGATGCTTACAGAATGCATCACAGCACCACTCTACAGACTGAACCATCATGCCATGCTTACAGAATACTTACCATGTCATCACAGTGTCATGCTACCGGCTGTACCATCATGCCTTGTCCATAGACAAAACATCATGCCCTGCCAATTGACTTTTGCTCTGTTTATGGTGAAGAAATAGCGGCAATGACTTCTTTCTTTGGATGTTATATATATGCAACATATTTATTGTCATCATACAAGTGGTCCATTTTTCACAATGTCATTGTTCATCAGGCCCACAGATAATGGAGGTGTAGTTTTTGTACTGTTTTCATGTAAACACTGGCATGGATCACTTTTAAAAGTCTAATGAAATTTGGGCAGTAATTTTCTTTATTATATTTCTGTTTCATTGTTGTTTATTTATTTCTTTCAGGATTTGCTTTTGTATACTTTGAGGATGAGCGTGATGCTGAGGATGCAATACGGGGCTTGGACCAAATGCCCTTTGGTTATAGTCGACGAAGGCTGTCTGTGGAGTGGTCAAGGGTATTCTTTCTTTTCTTTTTATGCAAAGACACAGTTGTTATTTGGTAATTCAATATTTGTCTTTACAATTCATAGTTTAATGTTATAGTTTGGGTGCTATCTTTGTGTCCCATCTATTCTTTCAGCAAGGTGAACGTGGCTCCAGAGGAGGTACTTCCAGGTCAGCAAATACGAGGCCCACCAAGACGCTCTTTGTGATCAACTTTGATCCCATCCGTACAAAAGTCTATGATATTGAGAGACTCTTTGAACCCTTTGGAAATATTTCAAATGTTCGAATTAGAAGAAATTTTGCCTTTGTTCAGTTTGAAACTCAAGAGGAGGCCACAAAGGCTCTTGAAGGCACACATATGAGGTTAGTAGTTTGTTGCTTCAGGACATGTTTTCCGTCATTGTGTTAGACAGCTGTTTGCTTATGGTTGTTAGATACAATATGTAAATTCTTCTTCTCCTATTTAGTTGTGGTTAAATACATTCTTTTAGCTTGAAAGTAGTTAAACCTGTTTAAATTATTATATGAGAGCTTTGTGGATGATATTTTTTCTGCTATAAGTTCAGATATTAGCGACATTTAGGTTCTTCCCTTTTCTTATTTCTCTGTAAGAACTTTGCTATTTATCATCACATGTTACTAGTGTTTTGAAATTAGTTTTTTATTTCAAAATGTTGCACTTTCAAATCTCATTTCATGGTTACCTTTCTTTTGTTTCTGCTATAAATCTCTGTCTCCCACACACTTTAAATTTCTGTGAATAAATGAAATGTTCAGCATATAATAGGCCATTTCTAGTTTTGACTTATTTGAATGTTATGGCTGTATTTTTCCACATTTCTGGGGGCCAAACTGCCAAACATATGAAATTGTTCCCTAAAAAAACCGTTCTAAATTTCATTTAGCTGGAAGATGCAACATATAATTGGTTCTTCTGGTGTGAATACAATATATTTTGGTTTCTATTCTTGGAAAATTCTTCTTGATATTTATTCTATTTTTGTATTTGTTTGGTTTGTTCTAACACAACTCTAGGCTGTTGAAGTTATGCAATGATTATTGCACAAGCTCACATGGTCCTTTTTCTGTACAGCAAGATATTGGACAGGGTTGTTTCAGTTGAATATGCCTTTAGAGATGACAATGACCAGAGGGATATGAATAGTAGCCCTAGAAGAGGTGGTTATCGGAGACATGATATTAGTTCCTATGGCCGCTCAAGCAGTCCGGGTTATAGGAGGAGCCGCCCCAGTCCAGATTATGGGCGCTCTCGAAGCCCTCGGTATGATCGTTATGGTTCTTATGATAGGGCCACAAGTCCTGAATATGGTCGTCCACGAAGGTGAGAGCATTAGAATTTTGGCTTGGCTTAGTCTTGTTTTCAACTTTTCCCAACTGTTTGAGATGCGTCCTTTTCGTGCGATTTCTTTTTGCTTAGGTTAGCGAGCTATTACTAGCTTACGTTTTCCTGGAATTCCACCACATTTATATTACTTTCACTATATTTAGTTTCTCCTTTCTATCTGCCTCTCCGACTTATTTTCTTGATTACAGTCGGTCTCCCATCCGGAGGTCTAGGACCTGAAGCCAGTGGCGTGCCCTAACTTGCTCGGAGTTCTGAGTAACAGTTTGTATTTTGGAAGTGCTTTTATCTCATCAATGTTAAACTTTCGGTAAAGAGAGATTTTAGTTTCATTAACCATATGTAGTAAATGCTCGACTTAACCTTGCTAATCTTCTAATTGGTACAGTTTTCGCTGCTGCATTCAATGCTGCATCAAACTTCTTTGCATGTATAGGAGTTCGCATCACTGAATTCCATTGCAATGAATCGGATAATATTGGTCCTTTACTGTTAGTTGATTATGGGATACCTCTTTAAACATAGACGATTGCTATTTGTTTAAGATATAACTTAACAAGCATTTATGGTGGAGGGACATCGTGGTTTTGTAATATCCGTTCTTCATTTAGGTCCCTCGGAGGGAAAATGGATTCTGGCAAACAATTTCAATCAAATAAAAAATTGAAGAAATAAAATTGGACAAGAAGTTGAGAAGTATTGAAGTAACAAAGGAAATAACCATGTGAACGATAGTTAAAGGGTTTAAAATTAATACTTCTATTCATAGCTCATAAGTTTGGCGCGTAGAGTTTTTTCTAATGGGAATTATTGTGTCATTTCTAATTTTCGTTTGAAGTCTTTGATTAATAGTCTAAAGAAATATCTGACATTCAATCATCTGTGAATGTGCTCCAGAAAATTATGTTCAACTGATGCTCTCTTTATGCTTTACTGGGAAAAAAATCGTCTAAAATATGTTGGCATTTGACTAATATAAGCGCAAAAGGTATGCAAGAAAAAACAAAGGTGCAAGTGAATGGTATGAGAATAATGTTTAAGGGTAAAAGTTCAACTTCTGTTTTCGATATAAGATATATTCTATTTTTTTATTCTTTTGACTAAAAAATTATGACTTTAAATTAGTTGTAAATTTTACTTAGTAGTCAAGCATTAAATTTTATTCAGCAATGGCATCACAAACTTAAAACTCTTAAGAAATTTAAAATTAGTATTTTGTCATTTTACTGTATGCAATTTTATCGATCTAAAGAGTCACCTAAATTTTAACTTATATAAATTTAAAATAATATTATATCGAAATAAAAAAAACTTAAATTGACTTTATAAGGATTAAAATATTTGAATAGTAGTTTTATTTTATCTAATTATCACATAAGTTAGGATTCAATTTAATTTAAAAATTATGATTTTTATGTAAAAATACAAGTTTAAGCTAGATTTAAGATGAAAATTAAAGTTCAAAGTTCTTTTTATACAGTTTATCGTAGTCTCAAAAGATAAAAAGATGAAAAGTGAAACGATAAATAAATCAAATACTTATATAAAAGATTGTATAAATTTAAAATGAGTTAAAGAAAGTATGTCGAGAAAAGTAGAGTAGAAGTGCAAAGAAAATATAGTGTGTTTAACAACTTAAAATTCGAAAATAGTTACGAGAGCACATTATAGTATCGTGGAGGTAAAGTTGGACGATGGTCAAGTTAATACTATCATGGTGTGAGAATATTGGGACCCTGGAACACCTGGAATATATGGTTATTCATATTAATAAATAATAATGATAATACTTTTTTATTATTTATTCAAGAACATTTAGTTGTAAAAAACATATCATTAGTTTTTTGCTTTGAAAAAGATAGAATTGGGCTAATTCGGCTCTTAGAATCTAATGAACATGATGACCTGTTGATTGAGCTAATATGCTTATCCTTATGCAATTTTTCATCCTGTCAAGATAGCCCTATATCATCTCTGAGCCAGCCTCCGATCAATCCAAGAGTCACAATCGTTGAGACGAGGATAGTAATAGCATTCATGACAAGAGGACGAGACATCTCTCCCATCTTATATTTGGGGGGTAATTTATCGCTATTCACAATTTAGCCAAATGAATCTAAGGCAAATATTCTAATTTGAAGTTTGCAAAATAAGTACATCTTTTTTCTTCATTTTTTTTTTGGGTGGGTGGGTGAGCCTTAACAAAACAAGTACATTTGCATCAACAAGCAAATAATGATTGGGGGGTTTCTTATCAGGTGACCGGCACCACCAATAGTGCGATCAGCTACTGAATGATGACCCAAATGACAGAAGGAGCTAAATAAATGACATGGACGAGTTCACCTTCTCTGAACTGGCTTGTAGAGCACAACTGTAACAAATTTTGATCGGAATCTGTGAGTTATCCCCAAAGCTACAACTGATCTTTGACCCTCCCGATTCTCTATATAAAGGTGATTGAGAATCACATTTTGAGGCATTGGAATGGTGCTTTGGTCATCTTGACTTGCTGGATAGTTCAGTAAAGGATTGTGCAAATGAGGAGGGGCGGCGGGTGGCTCTCGAGCTTCATCTTCTGGCAAAGGGCTGCTGTAGCTAGAATCAGGTGACCTTGGAACCTCAAAACCCACAACACTTACTCCATCCTGCTACATGCACCATTGTTAATAAACGAAAGTCATGTTGACAGATAAATTGACGTCAAGCATTACAACTTACGCAGTCATCTCTATTTGGGCGATCCATGTTGAGCAATAACAGCAAGCCTGTAATCAACAAAGTAATCATTCAGTGGCTGGGGTGAAAAATCATAGAACAGAAAATCACTGAGATTCAGACAAACAAGCAAACATATGAAACCTAAAAAAGGAGCTAAGCCAACAAACTTTAAAGTGGCTAATGACCTCATCTAAAGTTGCTCTTGTGTTTATACAAGAGTCACACAAGATAGTTACCGTAACAGTTTTGGCATTTAAATGTTGTGCCTTGGATTATAATACAAAACATCTGATCATTCAATCAAGATCAATTTAGTAAATGATTAGAATCAGAGATCAATTAATTCATTGATATGGAAATTTGCCTCTTCCAATAACGGACGTCTGAGAACATCGTAGATCAATGAAACTTTCATTTCAGCGGTTCTATTATTGACGGAATATAATGCTTAATTGATCAAGAAACACGTACATGGAAAGGTGGAGTACTGCCCAT
This sequence comes from Pontederia crassipes, assembly GCA_030549335.1. NCBI lineage: Eukaryota > Viridiplantae > Streptophyta > Magnoliopsida > Commelinales > Pontederiaceae > Pontederia > Pontederia crassipes. The sequence goes on along the minus strand of CM060196.1, from coordinate 61,627,020 downwards.
ATGATTTTTTATTATATAAAAAAGGTAGATAGATGACATAGTTCAACTTGTGACTATGACTGAGCACCCAAAATGATTTATATCTCATAAGTGATGTTGTTCGCACATCTGTGCTAATGTTATTTCTATACATAAAAAAACAATTTAAAGCATACCAGTAACATGCAAAATTATGTTGCTTGCTCGTTTAAAAAAAAAATTATGTTGCTTGCACATATAATCTTTTATCTCTATATTGTATTATACTACAGGGGTCAGGTTATTGCTCTAGACGAACCTGTTATTCAATTGTATACCCTAGAAAAAGTGCAAAACCATTAATGTTTATGAAACACAAATACCTGAAAACTTGACAGATTTATATGTGGTCAACAATGTTTAGAGATGATTAATGTTGCTTAGGTCCATAGAGATGATTAATGTTGCTTGTTAGAGGTCCGTATCATTTTACTTCATTGCTTTGGCTCTTTCCCAATGCAGCTAAAATGTCGTATTATTAAAGGATGCCATGTTGATCCACAATTGTGTGGTTCCTAGAAGGGATTTTTTGAGAAGGGTTCCTAAAAAGGATTGATTAGTGGAACACCAAATGATAAAGAGATAAAGGGTTTTACTAGGTAGACCAGAAAATAAAAAATAGATAGAAATTAAGTTTTTGGAATTTTTGGAAGGAAGAAAACATTTAAAGCAACTACACAGTTAAAATTAACCATAAGGCAAGCATGCCAACTATAACATATCTACTTGTGGCCATTTTGTGTTTAGTGACAACATACGACATACTTTGTACATTCTTTTAAAAAGTTTACGTGCATTCCTGTATGTACACACATACATATAGGGACATAGTATAGGGGAAGGATGACAAATATTTCATTAACAACATTGACGAAACAACAAAGAATCTGGTGAAGCACAATAAAAGAAAGCTACAGGTGCCAATATGTGGCGGCAATTGTGGAGGCATATGTCTTTCGATGCATGCAACTGCAGGCATTGAATAAAGGAACCAAGTGTAAACTTTGTCACATTTTTTAGAAATGTCAGTGGCCAGGGGTTCAGGAAAAAGATTGACTTGACATAAGTTCAATTCCGGTGAACAACACTTTATTTTTTTCGGATCGTGTGAGCGCCACTTTATTACTTTCCTCTTTTTTCTCAAAACACTAGAGTCATATAAATATATGTCCTAACAAACACTCACATTTTTCTTAAAACATAACTTTAAAAAATTTAGTATTCCTAAGCATATATGTTTTCCTCATTTAAGTTAAAAAAAATATTACATATATGCTACATAGATTATTGTTAGCATCATAACACCATGACCAAGGCCCCACATTTTTCTTAAAGCATAGCTTTGAAAATTTTTACGCTATTGTAATGCATCTTTTTTCCTTGACTTAAATTGCCATTTATTATCATGTTAGTTATTCTAATTGGTTTAATCTTCATTGACCATATAGTTCTTTGAGTTTGTGCTTAAGAACAGATATATATGAGCATTTTTTTCATTTTAGGTATTATTAAAAACCATGTTTATCTTCATTGTTTCGCAGTTTTTATGCTATTACTGCATATGTTTCCCTAACTTAACTTACCATTTATTGTGTATCATATTAACTATATTTTAAGGCAAAAAAGGATGGCTTCTGAATCGTGGTAGTCATTCATATCTGTATTGATGTGTATCCTATATGATAGAAGAGTCGGAGCAGAAGAAAAGGAGACAACACACAGCAACAATCATCATATTAACTATTACTATCCTAATTGGTTTACTCTTCATTGTCCATATAATTTTTTTCAGTTTGTGCTCAAGGACATATATACGTGGGCATTTTTTTTTTTCATTTTAGAGTACTATTAACGAGTGGCGTTTATCTTGTTGCATGCCATATTAGTTATTCTAGATGGTTTAATCTTCATTTTCCATACAATTCTCTGAGGACAGATATGTGAGCATCTTTTTAATGTTGGAGTATCATGAAAAACCAGTGTTTATCTTCATTGTTTTGTAATTCTATGCTAGTTTAATGCATACGTTTTCCTTATATTAACTTACCATTTATTGTGTATCATATTGAGTATTCTAAATGGTTTAATTTTCATTATCCGTATAATTCTTTCAGCTTGAACTCAAGGACATAGCTATGCACATTTTTTCATTTTAGAGTAGTCTTGGAGTGCAGTGTTTATCTTATGTGTATCATATTAATTATCTAATTGGTTCAATTTTTATTGTTCATATAATTCTGTGTTTGTGCTTAATGGCATAGATATTTGAGCATCTTTTTTTTTATTTTAGATTATTACAAAAAAACAGATCTTTTTCTGATGTTTCAAAGGAAGCTATGACCTAATATAATGCAAGAAAAAAAAGAAGAGATATGGTGCCACTGAAAATAAAATATCAAATGCCCTCGTCAATTAGATGGCATACCAAGGTCACAATTCACAAACTCCAACCATTCAAGCAAGAGTTGGTTAGTGTTTATTATACTTTTTTCTGGTAATATTTAGAAATTTAGCAATTTTTCTATACTTCAAAGAATTTAAAATTTATAAAATTATAATTTTATTACAGCTACCTAAGAACAATTATATAAATGCTAAAACAAACAATAACTGTAATATTCCAAATATTAAAAAAATGGGAACCCACTCAAACTTGTGGCCGCATGTATGTAATATTTGGCAAGCTACACTGATAAGAGCAGACACATAACAAGCATACAAAACTGTGACAGAATTATCTCCTCAAGTAATCCAATGTCATGGACATTTAACAATGATCACAAAAAGCTTAATTGAGTTTTCTTTTCCAAGGAAAGGTTGAATACATAATTATGGTATTCGTCCAAACATTCAACCAATTTACTAACCCAAAAAAAGTTCAGTTCAACTTTTAGTAATATCAAATGCATTCAAGCATCTAGCCATTGTATTGAAACTATCTTTGAAAAATTCTTCCCCCATTCGATGTTGTTTCCCACTTCAAATTGATTTCAAATTGATTGGGAAGCACATTTCACTATCTCGATCAACACCAATCACTTGTAAACAACAACAACAACAACAAAGCCTTATCCCACTAGGTGGGGTCGGCTACATGGATCATACGACGCCATTCCGCTCTATTAGTAACCAATCACTTGTAAACATAAGTAAAAAAAAGCTCCAAAATTTGAAAGTTTTCCCTTGATAGTGTAATGCTTGGGCAACGTAAAAGAATCTCTCACTCAGAATTTGCTACATTTCCAAGAATCTTCCTCATTCATATTATATTGTTAGATGCTTTCTCGCCAGAGGATCTTTATCCTCCAGGGGTGCCTTCTCCGTGCTCAGGTTCCTAACTTTCCTTTCACATACACGCACCTAACAACATCACAATGAAAAAAAAAAACTACTACCAAAGAGCACGAAACATAAGAATAGCTTAAATTTTCATCGAATTTACCGACCTAGCGAACAAATTATACCCAAAAGTATAAAAAATTTGCATCAAGAACATGAGCCGGTGCATATTAATTATCGGCATACCCACATGGCAAACACACCCTAGGGGTCGATAATATCATATTTCCGTCATCCGATCCCAAGCTCCACAGATCTTTCGGGAATCAAGATCGATCACCGACGTATCTGGTCGGAGATTGGGAAGGGATAAGAGAGGAGAGGGTTTAGGGACAGGTACCTGACCTCGCTTGCTTCCGTCGCCGCTCCGGGCCTCCGGCGACCGAGGGGGGGTGGGTGCGTGACGGAGAGCTGTGAGAGCAGCAAAAGGGGTTGGTGAAATGGGAAGCGAAGGGCCGCCCACGTACGGGCCACGAGAAGGCCTCCTCGGGGTCTCTCTGGTCGCTTCCATCGACGACTTGATCGAGGTCGGCCAGCCGCGCGCAGGGACCACGGGCCACGACCTGGACCTTGGCGGAGGAGCCCACAGGGCCGTGACCGCGCGACTTCAACCTTGAAATTTGGATCATGGGCCGATTTGTAACGCCAACTGATCCCAAGATATATTATAGTATATCGCTCTATGTGGGCCCAAGTATCGTGACCCATATAATTCCGTTAAATATGACAGAAAATTAACTAAATGAGCGCATCTGAATTTTGAGTTTTCCAATATCGATTTTTAATACCGATGTTTATCTTCTTTTTTTCTCTAATTTCCGAACACATAATTCACATGCTAATAATTTTGTACACAATGAAATTCAAATTTCAATATAATAATAGTATGATTATAACAGTACCAATTTTATTACCTTAAAATGATAGAATAAACATAATTTGACCTTAAAATTGCGATATACGGTAAAGTATATAAAGATTACTTCTGGGATTAACTTATTTTAATATTTATTTTTCATTAGAAACACGACTGATAAATAAGCGTTTTGAGTACAATATTATTTTTTCAATTAGTATCGGTGCATGAGAAAATAAATAACCACAAAATAAATTTGGTCTTCAACAATTATTTTTCTCGTAAGTATATGGTCGGGGAAGGGAAAATGGAAAAAAAATCGGGGGTGTAGATAGCACATCGAATCCAGGTATCTCAGTCCATGAAGCTCTTCCGCCGCCTCCACCCTTTAGACAGGAGGACCAAAATATATTATAAAGTATATAATTATAAAGTGATAAATTAAATTTAATTAATTTTAGTTTAATAAATAAAAAAGATAAATAAATGAACATTTAAGGAGACGAATTGTGTGGAAAAAAAAGTGATTCATATATATGGGTCACCGTTGAATCTTGATCGGATAGTTCACAAATAAACACTTATTTGTATAAATTTTGATAGTACTTATTTGTGAACCGTCAAATTATAATCCAACGATAATCCATATATATGTCACTTTTTATCCCACACATTCCTGGTCCTCCGTAACTTTATAATATTAAAAAATATATAAAATAGTATGATGGGAGAGGGGGGAGGGACAATATGTAGTTCTGTCCCTTTGTTATCATCTCCGCCTCCACGTCCTTCTCCTCGATCTTGTCGACGTTGCCATTCGTGATGGCGTAGCGCGACAAAGCTTCGCCTCTAAGGGCCGCTAGAAGGATGCAAAGCGTGAGCTTTCCAAGATTCTTAGTGCGGAGTCCGCCGTGCTCACCGTCGAGCAGAAGGCTCGATCCTCCAAGTACACCACATTGTGCCCCAATGCAGTCCTCGAGGCGCTTGCCGATTCCATTTCTGATAATCGCTAGGAGTCAACTGTTCAGGTTAGCATGTGCCTTCTTCGCTAAAAGTTTCTTCTTTAGTGCTTACCTTTAGCTTGTTATGGTTATCGGGCACGTTTCTATCATCAAATTCATGGAAAAGGAATGATCTTGTTTATACATATTTATTGTTTCCTTGGCAAATCACCAATTTCCTCTTTTGCTCTCTGTAAATTGCTATTTGTTACGAATGAAACGAACATACAACCATGGCTTACTTACTTTTACGCCACCTGTGGCATTTTGTCAAACTTTTCTCATGCGTGATAAACTGATTCTCGTGCTCTAGATATTTGCGTTTCTACGCAAGCAGCGATGGTATTCAATCGAAGTCTCATTGGGAAGCGTAGGCAGCATGCAACTTTACTCTTTCGAGTGATGCTTTCGGAGGGGCTCAAACCAACATGTTGGACGCAGCAATGCGAACTATTGAAGTATTGATGAAATGACAACCATCTCTAATTGCAAGCCAGATGAATACACTTATACGATGCTCATCAATTGTTGCAACAGATTGCGTCACTTCAATCAGATTTCCATTTATACTCGAGGAGATGTCTTATTTATGAATATAATGCAATACTATTACATACAATACTATAATAAATGGATATTGTAAAGCTGAGATGTAAGAGGAAGAAAAGAAAATGAGGGAAAAGATAAAAGGAGGAAAGAGAAGGGAATTATTACATTCTAACTTGAAGTTGAAATAAAATAGTATAAATGGAGGATAAAAAATAATGATTCTTCTTCATTTTTTCTTCATTAAAATTTTATCCAAATAAAGAGAATTTTTTTTTACTTTTTCCTTTTCTTCTTTATCCTCTTTTCACCTCAATCCAAATCGTAAGAGTGGAAAATGTATGCGTGACATTACCATGAATTGAATTGTCCAGCACACGTAAATAGTGGCAAGTTTAAGGAAATGGAAAAAAAGTATAAGGAAATGGAAAAAAGGTATAGTAAGTTTAGGTTTATGGGAATTGAACTGGATTGGATCTAAAGACCTTTAATATCCTAACTAAGTCATATGGTAGAGCTGTCATGTCTGATAAAATTGGTTTTGTCTTGAGCTTTATGAAGAAACACTTCTTTTCTCCTATGACAATAACTTTCAATATAATAATAGATTATTTTGATAGAGCGAGGGAACATAGAGGACATTTACAAAATTAAACAGTATTTGTATTTTTTTTGGATATGGTGCATTTGGTTTGTTGTCAAAACCGCACGCAATCAAATCTGCGCATTATCCTCCTAAATTGTATTTTAAGGCAAATAAAAAATGGAATTCCATTTTAACCTTTACGTAATTAATCAGATGGACGATTTAATAGGATGACGTAAAAAATGTTGCTGACATTTAAATTTAGTATTTGATTATTATTCAGCCAATTTTTATTTTTCACATTATTATCGAATCTCTGTGAAGTTTTTTTTAGTGTCAATGTCTAAAAAATAGTGTGGATGATTTAATTCACGCGACATTATAAAATACATTATTCATAAATTAAATGTAGATTTCAATATTTCTTAAAAAATATTCTGCATTATAATAATTCGAGAAAGTCGAAGTTTATTTTTCATTTCATATTATGTACGCCATTGTATTCCCATAATCCCATTATTCATGCCGGATATAGAGTCAATGCATTTTGTGTTTCAGTCAAAACCTGTTCAGTAGTCGCTCACAGCATATTCGACGGATCTCCTGACCGATATAGAGATCGCGCGCGGGGGGAGATGGAGATGGCGAAACCGGACGCGACGAAGGGGTCAGCGATGAGGCGGCGGAGGCAGAACACTCCGGAGGAGGTCGCGGCGCTGCTGCGTAACTCCTGGTACCACCTGCGGCTGTCGGTTCGCGACCCGTCGCGGGTGCCGACGTGGGACGCTGTCGTGCTCACGGCGGCGAGCCCCGAGCAGGCCGCGCTCTACGAGTGGCACCTCAGCCGCGCCAAGCGCATGGGACGCATCGCCCCTTCCACCGTCACCCTCGCCGTCCCCGATCCCGATGGTGCGCGCATCGGCTCCGGCGCCGCCACCCTCCACGCCATCGACGTCCTGGCACGTCACTTCCGACGCATGGGCCTCCATTCCGGCTGCAATGGTGGAGAAGCCGATCCACGAGATCCGGCGGGCAGGCCGGCGAATTATGATGTCAATCTCGCTACGGCGGTAGGCCTGATGGCGGGAAAGCATGTGCTTTTACTTCACGCGGGAGGGGACTCCAAGAGGGTTCCATGGGCGAATCCCATGGGGAAGGTGTTCCTTCCATTGCCTTATCTTTGTGATGATGATCCGGATGGACCTGTACCGTTGCTTTTTGACCACATACTTGCAATTTCCTCATGTGCAAGGCAAGCTTTTATGAATGAAGGTTATTATGTTTGAACTATTTGATCTATCTCTCATCTGTATTTGGCGAAACTTTAGTATGATAATGATGTCCGTATAAAGAACTTGTAAAGACTGAAAATTTTAGACTTGTGCGAGTCTTGGGATTTTCTTTTGTAATTTTTCTTTCGGACAATCATATTTGCCACAGTTACTTTTCCTTTCTTTTTGTGTGCATGGTACACTAGTGTTATCATCTTAAAATCATGCAATGATGCAAGTGTTATCATCTTTATAGGAATTTGGCCTATATTCCATAATCTGTTGATGTTAACTACGTCTAGATTTTTTTCTGTGAAAAATGTGCAAATGTCCTCATCTTAGTTGGCTTTTAACTTATATCCACAAGTCACTTTACTGACACGACTCCAATTTTAGGCCTATTTTAATTTCTACACGATCTCGGGTGAGTTTATCATTAGAAAATGAAAAGTATGTCTTGTTTTAGCAATCATATGATGAAACATCAGACTGTTATATCAGTATTGGCTGTCATGCAATTTTATGAATTCCAGCTTATGTGGTATGTTTTAAGGGGGACTTACAAGGTATTAAGTCTGCCTAATTGACTTCAAAAAAAATAAGTCCGCTTAATTTATGATTTCATCGCCATTGACAAATCTATAAACATGTAACAGCATGAGCCTTAAACAACATGTAGAAGAATGCCATGTTCCCCAAGTATCTGTGAACTCATTATGGAAGACTGAATGTTAATAAGTTTAGCGTCCACTAAAAGGAAAAAGATTTAGTGTATTAGCTTTGATTTGCATTGCCTCTTATTATTATGCCAGTTTCACTTTCCTTTTAATTTAATTTAAATGTTTGATTTTCAGTACTCTGGTATTTGATGGTGAGAATCATTTTATTTAATACCATGTGTTGTAAAATCTGTCTACCTCTTGATTATTTGCACAATGAAATATCAAGCAGTTCTTTGTGAATCCCTTGTATGGCCATGACTATCCTTTTGTTGCAGGCTGTTGATAAATAAGCTAGTCATATCCTTCCTGAAAGAAAAAAAGTCATATTTTAATTTGTGCAACCTTATAATTTTGCTTTGATATTCTTTGCCCACCAAATAGTACTAAAAAAATCCAGCACTTATAATTTACTTGATGATGCCCTTGTTTGCATTGCAGGTGGAATTTTTATAATGACAGGAGATGTTCTCCCTTGCTTTGATGCCTCTACTATGATTCTCCCAGATGATGCGGGCTGCATCATCAGTGTCCCAATAACGTTGGATATAGCTGCTAATCATGGTGTTATTGTAGCTTCAAAAGATGGAATTGTTAATGATAACTACTCCCTCTGTTTGGTTGAAAATCTTCTCCAAAAGCCAACATTGAAAGAACTGACCGAAAATCATGCCATACTTCACGATGGTAGAACACTCCTTGATACAGGAATAATAGCAGCCAGGGGCAAGGCCTGGATTGAACTTCTTAAGCTTGCATGTTCTTCAAGTCAAATGATCATTCAAGAGCTTATAAGTTGTAGAAAAGAGGTAAGTTATCACCATTGGTAAACTTGTTAATACTACAATTGGTCAGCTTTCATGGCACATTTTCTTTCTTAAGGGTTCTCCTGGAGGCAAACTCGATCACTAGGTTATTATTGTTGTTGTTATTGCCTATTTCAATTAATTTAATATGAGTAATTGTATCCCTTTTACAAAATATATATTTGATATGTTTTCTTTTTCATTTTTTTATTCCTTAGTTTATTTATGAAGTATAATTATCTAAACAATATAGTAGCATGTCAATTACAAGGTTTTTGTCTTTCTCCCTCAAAAGGAAAATTGACATACAATATATGAAGAGGCCGTTCATCTGGGTAGCACAAACAACCAACATGTGATAACTTTCAAACAAGTCAACAATTATGTATGATTCTTTTGAAGCAGAACAATGATGAATGTTGTTTTCTTGCTTCTTGCTGACCTGACATTTCATATCTATATTAAAATATTTATGGGTGTGTATTTAGCCACATTTTCCGTTGGTTGATTGATATCTTTATTGCTCGTGTTATGAGTTTTCATTAGTGCACTAAGACTTTTTATAAATGGTTGCAGATGAGTTTATATGAAGATCTTGTATCTGCATGGGTACCAAAAAAACATGATTGGCTTAACCAACGCCCTTTGGGGAATGAGCTAATCTATTCATTGGGAAAGCAGAAGATGTTCACATTTTGTGCTAGTATGTATTATTTACAATTATTCATTCTGTCAAAAATTTTGTAGTAAATGGTTTATTTTTTAAGTAGGTAAACAATACACTTGTTTTCTGTGCATCAATTCCACTTTATCTTCTTGTGGTTCAACTGCCGCAGTTTTCGTTGTCTTTGGTTTCCTTTTGCATTCTTTTGTTATTCGAATGAGGTAATTATTCTCTTATTATAAAAGGTGTAGCATCAACTGATTTGTGTGTTAAACTGCAGATGGACTGTCCTTCCTACATTTTGGAACTTCAGTTGAAGTTCTTGATCACTTATGTGGTTCTAATTCTAGATTAGTAGGGCGGAGGCATTTGTTTTCTTTACCAGAAACTTTTGCTTGTGATGTTGCCGCTTCTGCTATAGTTCTTTCCAGCAGAATTGAATCTGGGGTCTCCATCGGAGATGATTGCTTAATTTATGATTCTTCACTTTCTGGTAGAATACAGATAGGTTCACAATCCATTGTTGTTGGTGTGCATCTAAAAGGCTTAGCAGAGTCTAAACAAAGAGACGATTCATGCAGTTTTGTTTTGCCTGATCGTCATTGTCTTTGGGAAGTTCCCTTAGTAGGATCCAAGGGAAGGATTATTGTTTACTGTGGACTCCATGATAACCCAAAGCTCTCACTCAAGGCAGGTGGAACCTTTTGTGGGAAACCATGGACTAAGATTTTGAATGACTTACAAATTCTAGAAAGTGATCTATGGAACTTAACAAATAACCAGGAGAAATGTCTTTGGAATGCAAAACTATTTCCAACACTCCATCCTTCTGAGATGCTTAGGTTAGGTATGTGGCTTATGGGTTCTACCAATTCAAAATGTGAAGAAATGCTTTCGCTATGGAGATGTTCAACTCGCTTAAGTTTGGAGGAATTGCATCGATGTATAGACTTTCCACAGCTTTGCCTGGAATCCAGTTCCCATCAATCAGATCTTGCACTTTCCATTACTAGAGCTTGCATTACCTATGGTCTGCTTGGACGCAACTTGTCTCAGTTAGTTGAAAATGTTCTGCAACAGGATATTCCAGCGACAAAAATATGTAAAGAGTTTATTGAGCTCTGTACCAAGCTTGAGCATCACAATCATACTGTCCTTCCTCAAAGCAGAGTATACCAAGTGCAAGTTGATCTTCTTAGAGCTTGTCAAGATGAATCAACTGCTTGCATGATGGAGCAGAAAATTTGTGATGCAGTAGCTAATGAAACTGCAGCAAAAGTAAAGTATGGAATCAAAGGTATAGAAAATGTTTTTTGCTTAAATTTTCAGTTGTGGTACTTGCAACAGGAAAATAAGAAAAATACGTTTGAGTATGTTGGTTCATCTTTTCAGCAATGTTTTAGCTCATTGATCACAATTTCCTAAAGGAGATAATGCATGTGTAACAAGCTACATATGTAAGCACACGTGAACCTCACTATGGCAAAGTAGTCCGAGGTTCACAGTATGCTACACTTGAAGTTTGCTAAACGTGAATTGCTTCCTTTAATTATTCTGGTTTTGTTGACAACGAATTTCTTTTTCTTGCATGACATGTATCCTTCGTATAAAGGCGGGACTGAAAGCTCTTCAAATCTTAAGAAAGATACTGATGCAACCTGTTTCCAAGCGAAAAGTGCAAGTGTGGAGTTACCGGTGCGAGTTGATTTCGTCGGTGGTTGGAGTGACACACCTCCTTGGAGCTTGGAGCGACCAGGATGTGTTTTGAATATGGCAATTACCCTGGAAGGATCTCTTCCAGTTGGAACTAGAATAGAGACAACAAAAGATAGTGGTATTTTGATTATTGATGATACCGACAACCATGTATATATTGAAGAACCAAATTCAATTTCTGCACCATTTGATGAACAGGACCGTTTCCGGTTAGTAAAATCAGCCGTACTGGTAACTGGTGTTATTGGCCATAAAGTATTGGCGAACTCAGGCTTACAGATTAATACATGGGCAAGAGTTCCCCGTGGAAGTGGGCTTGGAACTTCAAGCATATTAGCTGCAGCTGTTGTGAAGGGCCTTTTGCATCTCATGGAAGAAGATGAAAGCAATGAAAATGTTGCTAGGATGGTTCTGGTGTTAGAACAAGTGATGGGCACAGGAGGAGGGTGGCAAGATCAGATTGGAGGATTGTATCCCGGCATCAAGTGCACTTATAGTTTTCCAGAACAACCATTACGATTGCACGTAACCCCACTGTTAACTTCGAAAGAGATATTGGAAGAACTGGAGCAGCGTTTGCTGGTGGTGTTTACTGGCCAAGTAAGTGTTCTCTTGCTTTAGCTAACACTGAAATTTTACTGGCCAAGTAAGTATCTCATGCTTTAGCCTTGTGTTAACAATTAACAAATGCATGCAACAACCTTACAGGTACGGCTTGCTCACCAAGTTTTACAGAAGGTGGTGACTAGGTACCTTCGTCGAGATAACCTCCTAATAGCGAGCATCAAGCGCCTTGCGACATTGGCAAAGGTCGGGAGGGAAGCCCTGATGAACGGCGACATTAATGAACTGGGTGATATAATGCTCGAGGCCTGGAGGCTACATCAGGAGCTGGATCCGTTCTGCAGCAATGAACTTGTGGACAAGCTATTTGCTTTTGCTGCACCTTACTGCTGCGGCTACAAGCTGGTCGGTGCCGGAGGAGGTGGTTTTGCTTTGCTGCTTGCGAAGGATCCTGATCACGCCAAGAAACTTAGACGAGCGCTCCAGACTTCAGATTTTGATGTGAAAGTATACAGTTGGAATCTTCACCGTTAAGAAAAGAAGTATAAGTTGGAACATTAAATTATGCCACTCCATTGCTGCTCATTGAGCTTATCCTCCTGTTTGTGTGATATGTCGGCATATGTAAGCATCGAATCTCTCTCTGGCAAGCTGTACATGGCAGAAACAGCTTATAGAAACACATCAAAATTATTTAGAGCGTGTAGACATTGTTATGTCTTTCCAAGCTTCTGGAGTCGGTAATAATACATTGATGTTGTCAATATTTTCTTTATGGTATTACAGAGGTCAGACTTTAGATCGTAAATGAAGATCGGAGGCAAGAAAATCTGTAGAAACCGAGGTCCTATCAGCTATACCAAATTATAAGTAGTTCCTTTATTTTAAATTTATCTATTATCGGATATTGAGTTTTTTTATTTGAGCTCTTAAACAATGATATTAACTATACATGGTCTTGATAAAAAAAAATCAGAAAAAATACTTGAAAATTGTTTCTTTCGAATAATAATCGACAACCGCTCATAATGCACTTGAAAAGCTATTTTGCCTCCTCTTTTCTGATTTCTACATTATATTTAAGCCTGTAAATATCCAAAGAAAAAGCTAGTGGAACCAGGATCACATGGTTCTTGTCTGAAGCCTTTAATTGACAAAACAAATACAAAAAGGACCAAAAAGCAAAGAAATCTACCCAAAGTCAATCCAGTTCCATAGCCGACCACGTTATCCATCTGAATGTTCATTTTTTTTTACACTTGCATGCAGAAGAAAAGGCACTGTTCATTCGATATAAAAATTCGAATCTGGCAAATTATAATATGAAATGAATGCCTGTCAGTCATCATAAGAAAGCTAATTTATTCTCAAGATGATTTACACAAAGGTAAAAGAACTACCACAGCATAAGTATAGGGATGGACATGAAGAATTTGGTATCCATGTAGCTTCTCGCAATAGTAGCTTCTTTCTCAGCTGCTTCACGAGCTGCTCGTTCTATTGCCTCCTCTTCCTCTCTGCGTTTCCTCTCAGCTTCTTCAGCTTCTCGTTTCAACCTCTCTTCATCTTCTCTTCTCTGACGCTCTCGTGCCTGATTGAACAAAAAGTTCACCAATGTTGTGATGAAAGATACAGGATCAACACAGAAATTTGACTGACTAATATCTAAGTTGATGGAGCAAATAGAAGAACAAACAATTGAAATCAGAAAAGGTAACATTCTTGTTCCTCTCGTAAACGTTGATTGTTTTGACGTTCTTCTGCCTCGAGCCTTGCAGCAACCAAAGATGGAGTACATTCTTCGAATACCCTTTGAAGGACAGTACGCATATCTTCAGAAGACTTCGGACCCTCAATCTACAGCACGCAACACACAGTTTAATGACTACTACTAGTCATGGGTATACAGCTTTTTATCTCTTCATGCATACACAGACCTGATGCATTTCATATTTTGTGTGCACAGTCAACCGCAAATCTTGATAATATGGCCTGATGCAACTCACATATTACAACTTTTCAAAAAAAAAAGGACCTCCTTGGTTTTTTGTGTAAAGTGAGACAACTTATCATGCCTCGTGTAAATTGATGACATCATCTACAACCATAAATCTTCTTTTTTAGATTAAGAAAAAAAATGAGAACAAAATTATCTCAGATCGTTTAATTTAGATTAAGAAAAAAATTGGTTAGCCATCACACTGTGACCACTGCGTTTTCAGAACAGCAATAACATTCTCAGGATCGACTTTTGTTCCATTGCCTTAAAGTCCAACAAAGTTCTCCATAAGATTTTTTTTTTTTGAGAAGGAAGTTCTCCATAAGAAATAAAAGTAAATATAATAATTAGAGCATCTGGTAGTGATAAAGATAATAATTTTGAAGTGATAAATAAAAGTACAATTTTTTACTGTGACCATATGATGAAAGAACTTGAATTGGTATATATTAGTTAAAAATTCATGTTTTTCAGTACCAATTAACAGCATGAAGGTCAATAATGAGGAAACAGAAGGCCAAAAATTGAATCAACCTCTCTAGCTCAACACTATACAATTTCTCTTAGTTAAAACCTGATACCACTACAAACAATTTGAGACAAATGATGTTAGTTTTCACAACTGCTGGTACATTCTACAGACATGCTGTTCATCAGCAAGACTAGTAACCACCATTAAAATGTTATAGAAAAAACCACAGGAAGATTAGCAATTCACGATCTCCAACATCCGTTGACACAAATGTTAGAAACTTGTCGCTCTATATACATATATTGAAAATAATGAGCTAAGAGAACGATTTCGAAAGTCCATCTGCACAACAAATTGGAAAGGTAACAAAAAGCATGTAAAGATAGGATACCTGTTGAAGGAGAACAATCCTTTGATTGTTGGATGCCATCACGACGGCGCAGAAGGGAAACCTAGAAGCCTTCAGGCTATTGCTCATCTTGAATCTCTCCGTCCGCCTGATGCTCCCGCCCCACGATACGAAGTTCTCATTCAGGAACTCCGCCACCGCTGGCGCAGTCGGCGCAGAAGCCCGGCACATCTGGGTGGTCAGGAGAGTGGAGATAAACAAACATCGGCTTAAACGACCGCTGCAGCGCGTCCATGAACCCTTCGGCCACGAACCGCGGCGTGGTTGCAGCGCCCGCACCTCCGAAGTCCCTCTCGAAGGCCGCAACGAACTCGGCGGCCTCGGCGGCGGACGCCGAGAGGGGGATCAGGCGGCCGGCCTGTTGGCCCCGTGGTGAGACGAGTCGGAGGAGGTTGAGGGAGCGGGAGAGGTCCCCTCCGGCGATCCAGAAGCCGAGGCCGACCGCGCTGGCGACGAGGCCGATGCCGCCTGAGACGACGTAGAAGGGAAAGGTCACGAGCTTCCACGCAAGCCCGGGAGGGTTGGGGACGGCGAGATCATGTCGCAGCGGTCGCGGTCGTTTAAGCTGATGTTTGTTTATCTCCACTCTCCTGACCACCCAGATGTGCCGGGCGTGGGTGCAGCGCCCGCACCTCCGAAGTCCCTTTCGAAGGCCGTAACGAACTCGGCGGCGGACCCGAGAGGGGGCCGACCGCGCTGGCGGAAGCAGCCGGAGAGAAGTCAAAGAGGCTGTTTGGCATTTCGATTGAGGGTAACCAATGTGAAACGGAGAGAAGGGAGGGGAAGTTTTTTTTCATTTTTGGACGCACTTTTAATGGAAGGATACCATTTCGGCATATTTGATTCAGGACATGCCATGCCTCCAGACTCCACCACATGATATGCTTACAGAATGCATCACAGCACCACTCTACAGACTGAACCATCATGCCATGCTTACAGAATACTTACCATGTCATCGCAGTGTCATGCTACGGGCTGTAGCATCATGCCTTGTCCATAGACAAAATATCGTGCCCTGCCAATTGACTTTGCTCTGTTTATGGTGAAGAAACTGCAGCAGTGGCTTCATTGTTTGGATGCTATATATATGCAACATATTTATTCTCATCATACAAGTGGTCCATTTTTCACAATGTCATTGTTCATCGGGCCTACCTACAGATAATGGAGGAGGTGTAGTTTTTGTACTGTTTTCATGTAAACACTGGCATGAATATCACTTTAAAAAGACCAATGACATTTGGACAGTAATTTTCTTTATTATATTTCTGTTTCATTGTTGTTTATTTATTTCTTTCAGGATTTGCTTTTGTATACTTTGAGGATGAGCGTGATGCTGAGGATGCAATACGGGGCTTGGACCAAACAAAATGCCCTTTGGTTATAGTCGACGAAGGCTGTCTGTGGAGTGGTCAAGGGTATTCTTTCTTTTCTTTTTTTTTTTTATGCAAAGGCACAGTTGTTATTGGGTAATTCAATATTTGTCTTTACAATTCATAGTTTAATGTTATAGTAGTTTGGGTGTGTCACATCTATTCTTTCAGCAAGGTGAACGTGGCTCCAGAGGAGATACTTCTAGGTCAGCAAATATGACGCCCCCCAAGACGCTCGTTGTGCTCAACTTTGATCCCATCCGTACAAAAGTCTATGATATTGAGAGACTGTTTGAACTCGGGACATCTGATAATGGAATGGGATAAAACAATCCTCCTAGTTTTACTGGTTCTCTAAACGTGAGTAAAATCGAGATATTAGAATTAGACGTGCACGTGATCTGATTTCTAACATCTCGATCCACCGAAATGGTGAAACGGAAGTGGGCGCCGCTTTTTTTTATTTTTGCTTTTGACCATATTTTTTTTGAACATGACACGTTGCTTTTTTTCCTTTTTTTTCTTTATCGTTTTCTTTTACAACATTTCTTATATAAATTAATTTATCTATTATCTATAAATATAAATAATAAATGAGTCATATAATATTTTTTATTCTTTATTTTTTATTATAAAATTTTAATATTTCATTAAATATAAATTTTTTAAAATAAATTTTTTATATTTAAATACTATATTTTTTAACAAATTTGTTGACATAATTTTTTTAATATATATTATGTATTTTATTTTTAACAAATTTTATAATATATATTTATAATACATATTTTAAACTCAATCACCCACTAAAATTAATTCATCATATCTACTTTTTTCTATCACATCAACTATCTTATTTCTCATCATTAAATTTCACTCCATCCAAATATAACTCGAACTAATATGTCAATTCAATTATTCACGAGAACTTAGTGAACTGGTACCATTTGCAAAACGGCTCCTTTGGAAATATTTCAAATGTTCGAATTAGAAGAAATTTCGCCTTTGTTCAGTTTGAAACTCAAGAGGAGGCCACAAAGGCGCTTTTAGGCACACATATGAGGTCAGTAGCTTGTTGCTTCAGGACATGTTTTCCGTCATTGTGTTAGACAATTGTTTGTTTATGGTTGTTGGATACAATCTGTAAATTCTTCTTTTCCTATTTGACTTTGTTGGGAGGAAGTCTTTACTTCTGTCTTTCTTTTGAACAGTGTTATTTTCTGCAACGTCTGACATTTTTCCTTCTTTCTGCGTTTGTAAGAGGATTAATCACTAAAATAAGACATTATTCTTTTTGAAAATGCCAAACACTATATAGAATAAGATTAGCACTATATTTGCACAGATTTCAATTAATGTTTATTCTCGTGGATGGTTGTCTGCAAGATTATAATATTCCATCATTTCAATGGAATTTAATGTCTAGCTAATATCGTTTTTTATTTTGTGAAATTAATTAGAATATTCGCACATTTTTTTATGTTCCTTTTGATTAAAGTGCTTGGTGTTCCTCAATTTCCTGCATCATTATTGTGGTCCTACATACAACATATCATCTATATGTTTTCTCCTTTTTTTTCAAATCAACTATATATATATATATATATATATATATATATATAACTCAATCAATAGTTCTACCTCATATAAATATTTTTTCCTTGGGTATAAGAAAAATCCGAAAATCTACCCAACTTTAAAAAAAGAAATTGATTTAGAAAAAAAATGATAGAACTAGGAGTCCGACTAAAAATAGTGAATTTTACAAAATGGGGAAAAGGATCCTGTGGATCCTTTAAAGAGTCCAATGTGGACCGTCGTTGATATGAGACGCGCGGTCCAGTACGGTGCAAAGTAAAAAATAGATTGGCAATTGGCGCGGTCCGGTTCGAGAGGGCAAAAGGTCTCCGCGCGCTTCTTCACTTTTGCCCAAAAATACCTCGGATCGCCTCTCTGAAGTAGCCGGCCCGAGTCGCGCCATCTGTTGGTCGCCATCACTCCGTTCTTTGCCTTCCATGATGGCGCCCTGGACCCCGCCAACCCCCCCTTGGAT
The DNA here is from genome assembly GCA_030549335.1 of Pontederia crassipes. Classification (NCBI taxonomy): domain Eukaryota; kingdom Viridiplantae; phylum Streptophyta; class Magnoliopsida; order Commelinales; family Pontederiaceae; genus Pontederia; species Pontederia crassipes. The sequence continues at coordinate 61,608,625 of CM060196.1, read as the reverse complement.
CATTCACATGAAAAGAGAATTGGCCAGCCCCACTTGGACGCTTGTGCGCTGCCTGCCTTCAACGCCGCCGCCCCAGACCCCGCCATCCTTGGACGCCCCCTACGTTGTTGCCGCCGTGAGAACTAGGGCATCGACGCAAAAAAGGTACATCTACGTTGCGCGAATGCCATACATTTTGGATTCACTCTAAGCATGATTTTCTAAAGACTTATTTCATGTATTGATTTTTGCCAGCGACGAGCACCCGCTGCTCCAGTCACCGACACCGCCGCCTCGGATGTCATTCTTCACACATTTTAGGGCATTTAAAGGAGGCCGTCGTGGTTCTTCAGTGGGTCGTGGAAGGGAGGCGTCCCTAGAAGATGTTGCCTTGGACACTTCTTCGATTTTCGTTGGAACGGATGTAGAATTAAAAGCTGCTTCCTTTTTTGTTTTTCTCATGCCTTAGATGATAAGCTCTGGATATGACTTCAAGCTTTCATTTTCTGATCCAATTAAAAGCTTGACACAATCACTGAACATTGATCCAATTTGAAAACAAATTTATTCAAAGAAAATTGTTTGTTATTGGATATGTGTACTCCTTTTTAATAGTTGAGAATGAGGATAACAATAAATTAATAAAAATTGACATATGACAACTGAATTGTTCAACTCTTTGATTTGCTTCCATATATTATTTTTGACAACCCAATTGTGCAACTCTTTGATTTGCTACAAGATATCATTTGTGGTGGAAATATATGCATGTTGGTGGAATGATAATTAGTCGTGTAATAGGATGTTGCTTCCATATTTCTTTTGAGCGTATGATACATGTATTTCTCATTTTAAGGTTGCTTCACCAAGGTTTTTTTTAGCTAAATAGATTGGTAATAATATGAATGAAGGAACTTTGTTTGCAAAATATAATATAAAACCTTGCTTGGGTATAGTCTTTGATACTGAAAAACAAGCATATGAATTCTACAATCGATATGCCAAAGTTGTTGGATTTTCTGTATGAAAATCGTTAGTAGATTGCTTGTGTTCTCAAAAGAATGATACAAGAAAATTACTGAGAAGAACATTGAAAAGCAGGTGAAAAGGAGAAGAGATATTTGTTCTGGTTGTTAAGCTCACCTACAAGTTGCAATGATAATAGATGAAATGTGGGAGGTTAAAAAATTTAAAAAAGAGCACATTCATCTTCTTGCTACACCATCAAAGGTTGGAAGGCTACGCTCACACAACACAATTGTGGATTCTTCCAAGGGAGTAATGGCAACCTTACGTGATGTTGGAATGGAGCCAAGTAAAATTGCCAAAATCCTCAATTATTCTGGGGACCCATTCATTACTACTCAGAATGTAATGGATCATTTGAAGAAGATACGAAAGGACAATGTCAGCAAAGAATGTTTGGACGTCATTAGATATTTTCAAAGTAAAATGATCGACGATGAAGGATTTATTTTTTAGTGAGAAGTGGATAAAAATAGCATGGCAAGGAGTGTCTTTTGGGCAGACTTAAGGTCAAGAGATAATTACTGCACATTTGGAAATGTTGTAAGTTTTGATACAATTTATAAAATGAATTGTGTATGCCATTCGCCCCCTTTACATGCGTAAATTATCATGGGCAATTAATTTTATTTGGTTGTGCCCTATAAGATGATAAAACCTAAGACATGTTCATTTGATTATTAGAAACATGGTTAAAATGCATGTTCGAAAAACACTCCATCTGTATCATCACAGATCAAGACATTGTTATGGGCAATGCAATCTAAAAAGTCTTTCCAAACACATGCCAAATGTATTGCATATGACATATTTAAAAAAATGCCCTGATCAATCTTCATAATTTATATGCTCAAGATAGTTTTGAAGTAGATTATAAGAAGAGGATTCATGACTCTTCCAGTATTGAAGAATTTGATGAAGGTTGTGATTGAAGCAAAAGTATGATATCCAGAAAAATCATTGGCTCATTATTATGTATGCAAAGCATCATCAATGGCATCAACTTATTTGAAGGATGTATTTGCAGCAGGCATGCACACAACTCAGAGATATGAAAGTGTCAACTCTTTTTTATGGATATGTGAATTCCAATACATCCTTAACTGATTTTGTACAATAATATGATAAGGCAATTTGTTCTCATCGTGAGGCGGAAGAGCAAGAGGACTTCAAGTGTATGAATAGTCAGATAATTACAAGAAACAAATTAAAATTACATGCATGTTCGATCTACATTGAGAAAAGTTTTTCCTTGTTCCAAAAGCAAATTTCGTACATGTTTGATTTTCATTGTACGAAAATTGAGGACATGCCACACAAAGTTGTTTATTCGATGTATTTGGAGGGACTAAAGACAAAGAGAACATTGTGGTTTACAATGATGAAATGAATGTTTCAGTCAATTGTTCTTGCAAAATGTAGAGCGAGATGGAATATTCTGTTCTCATATTTTATGCATGATGAATACTGGAAAGGTTATAAGGATTCTTGAACAAATACATCCTTAAACATTGGACATTGGATGCTTGATACTCAAAGGCGTGGGTAGTTCAATAAAATAAATATGAAATAAGCAACGGGCAACAAATTATTATCCCAATTCAGAAATTAGATTTCAAATATAATATGAGAATGGCTACTTAAATGGGCTTGCGGTCACCTGAGCACTTTGATATTGCATCTATACTTGCTGAAGAGTTTGTAAAAAAAACTATCAATTATTAACTCAGCTCCTATTAATTCAATTGACACATCTTTCGTCAAAACTATTAATCCACAAGGGATAGATATTGTTATATATGACTCTCCTCGTGTAAAATCAAAAGGAAGGCTAAAAAAACACAAGTAGGATTAAATCCGACATTGAGATTTCAATGTCACAAACAAAGAAGAAAGTAACAAAAAGAAACAAACAACAAAAAGGATCATCACACAATCATGAGTTCCTCTTCTCAGGTTTTCTTTGCAATAAGTTATTCATTACATTTCTTTTACCTAAAGATGTTTAATTACTACGACTAATAAGTATTTTATTGCATGTTTTTGATACACGACCGGAAGACAACATATCATTCTCATGCACGTCGCCATAGGTGTCGCATGGCACTTTAGCTAATAAGTTACTAGTAGGAATGCATGTTTTGGAGTTGTATAGTAAGCTGAATATGTTTCTGGTGCTCTTAGATTTTACAATAGATTCTAAAACATTCATTTATTGACAGGAATATCATTACTGTTAGAGTCATCTCTACTGATTCAAAATTTATTTCATGTTATCCATATTGTTTCATGCTATACATATTGTTTCATGCTATCCATATTGCTTATCTAATATAGAAATTGATTTTGACACTACAAGAAAATTGCCATTTTTCGACGGGCAATTTCCGACGGATAAAAATCTGTCGTAATTTGCGACAGATTTTTCGACGGTTACGACCGTCATAATAAATTATGTAATTTATTATATGATTATTTTATTTTTTGATGATTAGGAACGTCGATATTTTCGACGGATTTTTCGACGGTCGCAACGGTCAGAAATAAAAAAATAAATTATGTAATTTGTTATATTATTATTTAATTTTTCCAATGGATTTTTCGATGATTACGACCTTCAGAAATGAAAAAAAATAAATTATGTAATTTTTTATATTATTATTTAATTTTTAACGATTAGGAACGTCGATATTTTCGACGGATATCCATCCGTCGCAAAATTCACTGCAATTTCCGACGGTCGTAACAGTCGGTAAATATATAATAATATCATATGAAGAATATTTTATTAATATAATTAGTGACGGTCCAAACCATCGTAATTACCGACGATTTCGACCGTCGGTAATAATTACCGACTGTTCAAACCGTCGATAAAATAAAAAATATTATATATAACTAAATATTTTTTCGACGGTCACAACCGTCGGTAATTTTAAAAATAATTAATATTTACTTTTCCGACGACCAAAGCCGTCGGTAATTAAAATTTTGTTATCCCATTTTTTTCGTTTTCCCGCTTTCTCCCATTTTTCCACTTATATATATATAATACCCTCCTCTCCTCTCTCTCTCTTCCTCTCCCGACCGGCGAGCCTCTGGCCGGACGTGAAGCGTCGATCGCCGGCATCTCTCTCTTCGCCGGCGTCTCTCTCTCTCTTTCTCTCCGGCCGCGGGCGTTCGGATCCGGCCCCCAGCGGCCGGATTTGGCCGCGGTCGAGTTGGCCGCGGCCCGATCCAACCGCTAATTTTTTTTATTTTTAAAAAATTCTTTGTGACGGTTGCGACCGTCGAAAGATCGACGGTTGCGACGACCATCGAAAGTTTCGCCAGTTGCGACCATCGAAAACTTTCGACGGTTGGAATCGTCGGCCTTTTTCGGCGGTTGCAACCGTCGAAAACTTTCGACAATTGGAACCGCCGGGACTTTTTCGACGGTTAGAACCGTCGATATTTCCGACGAAATTTTTTTTGACCGTCGCAAATTGATTTACGACGAGCATTTTTTCGATGGATCGATTCCGACTGATTTTGGGCTGACGGTTTTTGGGCTGATTACCGACGGTTTTGACCGTCGGTAATCAACGTTTTTCTAGTAGTGTGATGATTATATAGGGGTGGCATGGAGGAGCTTATGATATATGCTGTTAGTTGAGAAATTTAGCTCAGGGATGTCATGGAGGAGCTGATGATAGTATGGTGTCCTCAGAGTTATAAGAGTTCAATGAAGCTTAAAAATAAATTATATCTTTGTATAATGAAGTGAAGTGTTGATAAAGTCAGTTGCTCAATCAACCAGCGTACATTGTGATCGTATCTTAGTGCAGTGAAGTGTTGCAAAGTCCGCTGACATAAGATTATGTTCTGTTGTGTTATTACAACCATTTGTATAGTTAATTTCTGATGTTTCTAAGCTTAATGCTTTGTTTTTTTTCAATTGTACTCACAAAGACAGTTGATATTATCTCATGCAAATTCTATAAATCTTTGTTTGTTAATTTCTAATGTTTCTTTGTTTGCCAATAGTATCTTTGTTATTTTCAATTCCGAGAACCATCAGGAAAGCTTCTTGGGTATGATTCTGTCTATGTCTATGTATTGTACGTCTGATGTGTATGGAATACTTGTGACTTTATCGTTGTAGGTATGATTCTTTCCCGATCCACAGTCGATGCTTATGTAACCTGCATGTACTTGCATGAACACGTGATTGCTATGACACGAATTTTGAGTGCAGCATCGGAGATCAGGAAAAGATGTTTTACTTCAGAAAAAGAAAAAAAACAATAAATTGTACCGTTTATTTGTGTATGTATGTATATGCCTTTAGTATATTGGGAGTGAACTCAAAATGTGCTTACTACATTCTTCATCATCATCACGAAGCATAGCAAGCATAGCATAACAAGTATGTATAGCAAGGCTACTTGATATATCATGACAAAAGCATACCAACTAATACACTAGCACATCATCCAATGACAAAGTCTTCATACCAGATCTAAGAATACATCATCACACAATTTTCATACTACAACTACTAATACTTAGTAAACTAAAACAAGTCCATTCTCCAAACCACATTAACAGAATATAAGCCCAAAAATAAAATACAAGATTTTTATCCTTCGGATCTTATCATCATGCTCCACAACATTATTGAGCAATCCTATAAATATTAATATTTCTTTGTCACCTTTACGTCTCGGGTTTTGTGTCCTTTTGGCTTTAGAGAGCAATCATTTTAAGATGTTCTTACATCGGTCTCCTATGTCTGGATCGAACCATTGAAAAAAACCGCAATCACTTCACGAACATTTGGTCTGCAAAAACAATTTTTTTAGCAAAGCACGAATGAGAAATTATTATTTATCTTATTATATAAAAATGAACCTTATATACCCGATAATTTGTGCATTCCCAAAATCGTCTTCTTAGATTTTTTTCGTCCATGAAGTGTTTAATTTTGCCTTCTCCCCATATGCACAAAATGGAGTATCATCATATGAACTGTAGGCTAAAGATGATATCTTCAAGCAAATTAAAAAAAAAAACTTGTCATGATATGGAACTTAAACGATTCATCAAATACCAAAATGACTAACACAATGAAATTGATAGCATTTACATACTGAACTGTAGGCTAAAGATGACATCTTCAAGCAAATTAAAAAATCGAAGCTTGTCATGATAAACAATTACATACTAAACATTAAAATAGCAATGAAAGTGATAAATGATTCATCAATTTCACATAGCTCAAGCGCCCATTTTGGCATCTGTCAGGTCAACATTAAAATTGAAGCTTCAAATTCGACATACTAAGATAACGTTTGCATCCCCAAAAAGCTAACAAGCCTAAGTTCGTGAACAAACACACTGATGCGTAGAGTGGATTATGGCTTTCGTGCAACTTACGTGGACCTTTTTCACGTCGATGTCCTAAATCTCACGGCGTCGGGGGTGGGGGCTGGCAAGGTCAGGGGCGACGTCGTCGAAGGCAGGCAGCACACGAGTCTCCAAGTTGGGCTGGCAAGTTCCCTTTTCGTGTTGATACCCTAGATCTCATGGCGGCGGCGGCGCATGATGGGGGGGGGGGGGGGGTGGGCGTCATCTAAGGCAGGCAGCGCACGACCATCCAAGTCGGTGATCGGAGCAGCGGTTGCTCGTCGCTAGCAAAAATAAATACATGAAACAAGTCATTAGAAAATCACGCTTAGAGCAGATCCAAAGTGTATGGCTTTCGTGCAACGTAGATGTACCTTTTCACGTCGATGCCCTAGATCTCACGTCGGCAACAATGCGGTGGGTGTCCAAGGGTGGCGGGGTCCGGGGTGGCGGCATTGAAGGCAGGCAGTGCACGAGCGTCCAGGTGGGGCTGGCTGTTCCATTTTCACGTTGATGCCCTAGATCTCACGACAGCGATAGCACAAGGGTGTCGACGGGGTCCGGGGCGATGTTGGGGAAGGCGGCTCCAAGGCGATGAACGACAGCGATGAGGATCGACAGATGGTGTGACTCGGGGCGGCTACTTCAGAGAGACGATCGGGGGTCGATGAAAAGTAAAGAGGTGATCCGAGATATTTTTGGGCAAAAGTGAAGAAGCGCGCGGCTACCTTTTGCCCTCTCGAATCGGACCGTGCCCGTCGTCTTCAGTTCTTAGCTTTGGATCGTGCCAATCGCCAATCTATTTTTTGCTTTGGACCGCACTGAACCGCGCGCCTCATCTGCGCCGTGGATATGAAGATCCACGACAGTCCACACTGTGGACTCTTTAAAGGATCCATAGGATCCTTTTCCCCTTACAAAATATAACCGAGAAGTCAGAAAAAATTATTACTCTTATTAATTCTTCAATTATCTCTTATAGTTTTTAATTATTGCTACAATATATAGTTTTATATGATCTAACGGCCTATTTGAATTAGTCCCGAAACTAATATTTGTTATAAGTAAAACTAAGGTGTTATGTTATTAGTGCTAATTTTCAAATTATCTATATTAAGAGATGATAAAGTTTCGTTAACGTACGTGTTATAATTTTTTTTTAAAGTTTTATTATATAAAAAAGTAGGACAAAAAATTTGATATCAAATAAAAAATAATCAGATGGAAATACACCACTTACTGTTATTTTGAATGATTTGTCAGCTCCAAATCTCGCGGCCTAAATTGAAGACTTTGTTGCTAATGGATTTCTTTTAAAAAAAATTGTTCCCTTTTTAAGGTAACTTTGGCTGAAAATTAGTGCTTGGAATCACATTTAACATTGGGATATCAGGAAGCAATCCACTAAACGATCTTAACAAATTTAAATTGCTCAGTTACCTTTTGAAGATTAAACAAAAGGATGATATGACTTTTTATTTATATATCAGCAAAAATAATTTTTTTGGGATTACCAAAAAGGATATTGACAACCAAGATTGAATGAGAGACTCATGGCACTTGTCAATTAAACGCAAATAAAAAAATTATATATGAATAATATCTTATAGAATGACCATTCTTATTTCTGAACAAACAATTCTCCAAATATCCCTGGTGGAATTAAGTTAGAGTTGTGCATCCTTAATTTATTAGCTTTGTCAGATCTGTGTACTGTCGCAGGTGCAACTCGTGCAAGCTTGCACTGAACACAGACCACATGGCCACAGCAGGGATGGAAGCAGATAAAGTTCATTCGGTTCCAGGCCTTTTGACTGACATGTTATATACCCCAGTTCAGGAATCATCACCTTCTCTGTAAACTAATATGGTTCTGCAACTTCTGTACAATGTACATGTGCTGAGAAACGTATCCTGCAGTTTGTGGATAATATAAAGGATCTGTAGTCTTGTTTGGAACTTTTCCAAGCTAATTTGGACATTAACTATTGCAGTTTCTGTATTGTTATTACAGTTGACATCTGAAAAATGTTCACATGACAGAAACATGAAAGACTACCACATGTTGGGCTCATCAAAGCTCGATAGATAAAGGAAAAAAAAAACCGCATCCGGAGGAATCACTCTGGGGACTCTCATAGAACGTGGGATGTCAGAGATTATGATGCTCCACCCGGACGGAGCCAGAAAAGAAATTTAGGGGGGGCCCAATGGAAAAAAAATGACTTCTGTGGGTGGGTTCAAACCCTCAACCTCTTCATTAAAGCAAGAAAACACTTTCCACTAGACTAAACTTAAGTATTTGATACTTTGAAGGGGGAGGGGCAAACATATATATAATATAACTTTATAACATTAAAACACATATTAACTAGTATAATCTCAATGTTGGGGGCCAAGGCCCCAAACAGTACGTAGTTCCATCCCTGGCTCCACCCTACTATCTGGAGGAATCATTCTGGAGGACTCTCATAGAACGTGGAATGTCAGAGATATGATGCACCACCCTACTGTCTGGAGGAGATATGATGGACCACCCTACTGCAGGGACTGAAGCGCGAATATGTCAACTGATCATTTAAAAGCCAAATCTTCAAATGCATCACCAACTTCAATAAGCAAATCTGCATTTTCTGCAGCATATGGTTATTTCAAGCTGTGTACCCAATGACCGATGCACTTGTGGCTTGAATCATGTCAGCCACCCTCATCAGATATGCGACCCTGCACGACCGTTGCACATCAACCACGCTTTAATCCATATTTTAAATATTCTAATCGTATATTTGTATTTGTAATTATTTTGTTTCTATTTTCGTAAATGATTAGTGATTGTGACACTTTGTGACAATTACGCATGTGTGATGGCTATGTGATTGATGTGTTATATCTAGAGCTTTTAGATGTGCTATGTAATGAATTTTTGTAAATCATCAATGATTGTGGTATTTTGTGACAATTCTGTACTTTTTTCGCCTACAGAACAATTGACATATACCTCATGCTCCTCTTTCGATTTACCTCAGTGTTTATGTTCTAAATCACTTAGGTGACCTTGTTAATCATGTGTTGCAAAAATAATCAGTGTCTAGCAGAAAACACAATCAGAATCCTCCCACGGACGATGTCATGCTTTTTTAAGAGGCACTGCTTTAATTGTCAACGGGCAATCACTCTCCAACACAAAATGTCGAACCCATTTAACAACAAGCTTCAAGCGAAGAACGAAGAACAATTTACAGGAAACATGTGTGTACAATCCAAGTATCAACCACAAAGTATCACACCAAACAATAGCATCCATTTTGGGAAAGGATAACCTCCTAATAGCAAGCATCAAGCGCCTTTCTACATTGGCAAAGTTCGGGAGGGAGGCCCTGATGAACGGCGACATAAATGAACTGGGCGATATAATGCTCGAGGCCTGGAGGCTACATCAGGAGCTGGATCCGTTCTGCAGCAATGAACTTGTGGACAAGCTATTTGCTTTTGCTGCGGCTACAAGCTGGTCGGTGCCGGAGGAGGTGGTTTTGCTTTGCTGCTTGCGAAGGATCCTGATCACGCAAAGAAACTTAGACGAGCGCTCCAGACTTCAGATTTTGATGTGAAAGTATACAGTTGGAATCTTCATCGTTAAGAAAAGAAGTATACAGTTGGAACATTAAATTATGCTACTCCATTGCTGCTCATTGAGCTTATCCTCCTGTTTGTGTGATATGTTGGCATATATAAGCATCGAATCACTCTATTCCAAGCTGTACATGGCAGAAACAGCTTATAGAAATACATCAAAATTATTTAGAGCATGTAGACATTGTTGTGTTTCCAAGCTTCTGGAGTCGCTAATAATACATTGACGTAGTCAATATTTTCTTTATGGTATTACAGAGGTCAGACTTTAGATCGTAAATGAAGATAGGAGGCAAGAAAATCTGTAGAAACCGAGGTCCTATCAGCTACACCAAATCATAGGTAGTTCCTTTATTTTTAATTTATCTATTATCGGATCTTGAGTTTTTTTTTTATTTTATTTGAGCTCTTAAACATTGATATTAACTATACATGTTCTTGAAAAAAAAAATCAGAAGAAAATACTTGAAAATTGTTTCTTTCGAATAATAATCGACAACCGCTCATAATGCACTTGAAAAGCTATTTTGCCTCCTCTTTTCTGATTTCTACATTATATTTAGGCCTGTAAATACCCAAAGAAAAAGCTAGTGGATCCAGGATCACATGGTTCTTGTCTGAAGCCTTTAATTGACAAAACAAATACAAAATGGACCAAAAAGCAAAGAAATCTACCCAAAGTCAATCCAGTTCCATAGCCGACCTCGTTATCCATCTGAATGTTCAATTTTTTTTTACACTTGCATGCAGAAGAGAAGGCACTGTTCATTCGATATAAAAATTCGAATCTGGCAAATTATAATATGAAATGAATGCCTGTCAGTCATCATAAGAAAGCTAATTTATTCTCAAGATGATTTACACAAAGGTAAAAGAACTACCACAGCATAAGTATAGGGATGGACATGAAGAATTTGGATGTTGACAGAGAACAAAAGTTGCATTAACGTTCCTCCAAATCAAGTATCTACATGCAGCATCATGTTCAAAGATCCACGGCTCAGACTCTCAAATTGTTAGTTCCTTTATGAATCCACCTCAATGAAAAGGCTCGCCTGTGGGTGTACCCCCGCCTCTTTCAGTGTCAAAGAATGTTTCTCAGGACCATAGGAGACTCGGGGGAAGTTTGAGACTAGTGTGTACTTCTCTGCATTTAAACAATCCAATGAATCCACAAAATCGTAGATAATGCTGATTGTCGCTGAACTACTGAACCTCCTTTCTTTTCGCTCTCCTGATGGAAACCGGATAAGGACCTGAGAGATAGGCACAATAAAAATTATAAAATGAGGAAATACAGTAACAGCTGAATAGAGACCATAACAAAGGTCAGTGCAGAAGGTGTTAGTGGACACTGAAAACACCACCCGGTGTGGCCCCAGAAGGTCAAAATGGTATACAGAAATTGATAAAAAAAATCGTCAAGTGCATTGTTGTAATATTACATTTCATAAATGGAAGACAAAAGTTCCCCAAAAGGAAGAGTGATTCTCAAACTCCAGTCAAATATGAGACAATAGCTTCAAATTTGCCAATACAGATATTAAGAAGATTTTCAGAGAATGGACAAGTGTCGAGTCTATATAGGAGGATTATGTATTGAAAATAATGTTAAATCGATCCAGATAAACTTACTTGAGTAGCATCAGGTCCTTTAGCAGGCTCAATACCAAGGGACATAGCTTTCTCCTGCCTTCTTCTCGCAATAGCAGCTTCTTTCTCAGCTGCTTCACGAGCTGCTCGTTCTATTGCCTCCTCTTCCTCTCTGCGTTTCCTCTCAACTTCTTCAGCTTCTCGCTTCAACCTCTCTTCATCTTCTCTTCTCTGACGCTCTCGTGCCTGATTGAACAAAAAGTTCACCAATGTTGTGATGAAAGATACAGGATCAACACAAAAATTTGACTGACTAATATCTAAGTTGATGGAGCAAATAGAAGAACAAACAATTGAGATCAGAAAAGGTAACATACTTGATCAGCTTCCAGTGCCGCCCTATATGCAGCATCTTGTTCCTCTCGTAAACGTTGATTGTTTTGACGTTCTTCTGCCTCGAGCCTTGCAGCAACCAAAGATGGAGTACATTCTTCGAATACCCTTTGAAGGACAGTAAGCATATCTTCAGAAGACTTCGGACCCTCAATCTACAGCACGCAACACACAATTTAATGACTACTACTAGTCATGGGTATACAGCTTTTTATCTCTTCATGCATACACAGACCTGATGCATTTCATATTTTGTGTGCACAGTCAACCTCAAATCTTGATAATATGGCCTGATGCAACTCATATATTACAACTTTTCAAAAAAAAAAAAAGGATCTCCTTGGTTTTTTGTGTAAAGTGAGACAACTTATCATGCCTCGTGTAAATTGATGACATCATCTACAACCATAAATCTTCTATTTTCGATTAAGAAAAAAAATTGAGAACAAAATTATCTCAGATCGTTTAATTTAGATTAAGAAAAAAATTGGTTAGCCATCACACTGTGACCACTGCGTTTTCAGAACAGCAATAACATTCTCAGGATCGACTTTTGTTCCATTGCCTTAAAGTCCAACAAAGTTCTCCATAAGAATTTTTTTTGAGAAGGAAGTTCTCCATAAGAAATAAAAGTAAATATAATAATTAGAGCATCTAGTAGTGATAAAGATAATAATTTTGAAGTGATAAAGAAAAGCGCAATTTCTGACTGTGACCATATGATGAAAGAACATGAATTGGTATATATTAGTTAAAAATTCATGTTTTTCAGTACCAATTAACAGAATGAAGATCAATAATGAGGAAATAGAAGGCCAAAAATTGAATCAACCTCTCTAGCTCAACACTATACAATTTCTCTTAGTTTAAACCTGATACCAGTACAAACAATTTGAGACAAATGATTTTAGTTTTCAACAACTGCTGGTACATTCCACAGACATGCTGTTCATCAGCAAGACTAGTAACTACCATTAAAATGTTTTAGAAAAAACCACAGGAAGATTAGCAATTCACGATCTCCGACATCCGTTGACACAAATGCTTTGATAAAGTAGAAACTTGTCGCTCTATATACATATATTGAAAATAATGAGCTAAGAGAACCATTTCCAAAGTCCATAACTGCACAACAAATTGGAAAGGTCAGAGCGTGTTGTACACCACATCTCATTTCTTATTAGAGAATGGGGTTTTGGCTAGCTTTTCAGCGCTGCTCTCTCCGAGAGCTCGCACCTGAACATTTTCTCATCCTTGCTGGATGAGAACCACAACTTTGGTAGTCATTCTTTTTTTGCTCAAAAAAAAAAACAAAAAACAAATTGGAAAGTTAACAAAAAACATGTCAAGATGGGATACCTGTTGAAGGAGAACAATCCTTTGATTGTTGGATGCCATCACGACGCCGCAGAAGGGAAACCTAGAAGCCTTCAGGCTATTGCTCATCTTGAATCCTTCCGTCCGCCTGATGCTCCCGCCCCAAGACACGAAGTTCTCATTCAGGAACTCCGCCACCGCAGGCGTACACAGGCAGTCAGCGCAGAAGCCCGGCACGTCTGGGTGGTCAGGAGAGTGGAGATAAACAAACATCAGCTTAAACGACCTTTGCGACCGCTGCAGCGCGTCCATAAACCCTTCGGTCACGAACCGCGGCGTGGGTGCAGCGCCGGCACCTCCAAAGTCCCTCTCGAAGGCCGCAACGAACTCGGCGGCCTCGGCGGCGGAAGCCGATAGGGGGATCAGGCGGCCGGCCTCTTGGCCCCGTGGCGAGACGAGTCCGAGGAGGTTGAGGGAGCGGGAGAGGACCCCTCCGGCGATCCAGAAGCCGAGGCCGACGGCGCTGGTGACGAGGCCGATGCTGCCTGAGACGACGTAGAAGGGAAGGGTCACGAGCTTCCACGCGAGCCCGGGAGGGTTGGGGACGGCGAGATCATGTCCGGGGACGCCTGGCGCGATTCCCGCGTCATGGGCGGGGACGGAAGCGACTGCGGCAGTGGATGAGGAGGAGGCTGGAGGCGTGTTTGGAGCAGCGTGATCGGTGTTTGACGTGAAGGAGGAGATGGCGAGATCGAGGTCCCAATTGTGAGCTGCTAGGATGTCAGCGCAGAGATCGGGGTCGTCGAGTCCCGTGACGACTTGGAAAGAGAGCAATTTGTCCTCGAATCCATCCGCCATCGTCGCAGCTCCGCCGGGACAGCCAGTCTTCCCGGCGGGTTTCGCCGGCGCTTTAGGGTTTGAGCGGAAGCAGCCGGAGAGAAGCCAAAGAGTTACAGGAGATAGGACTCCCCCGTTATTATTATTATTATTATTATTATTATTATTATTATTATTATTATTATTATACTATCTTATTAAAATAGGAGGTTGCGTAATCGAACCAAAAAAAAAGTAAAAAAAGATTTTTCTCAAGTCGGTGCGACTGCGACCTTGTCCTTGGGCATACGAGTCTGACCGCTTTATTGGATTCTATAAAATGTCAGGGGCCGGAAGGTGTTCGATGAAATTGCTGGTAGGAGTACGATTTGATTAGCTCTGCTCTGTTTACCCCCCATCATACAAAGAGCATTATTAAAATTCTCCAAAACATATGCAATGATAAATGATAAGAGTATGAAAAGGATTGTTATGCTAAAATTTTAGGAAGTTATAGCGTTTTTGTTATCTAAAATATGTATATTTTTCCATTTTTGGTGGGGAGAAGAATCTTTTAAATAAATCCATATGTATGAAAAATATTGTACTTACAGAAATTAATTATGTGATGATAATCGAATTAATTAGTATAAAATAAATGTATTATAAAATAAATTTTTAGTATAAAATACACATATATATGTCCCATGAAAAACGTATTCATAATGGTATTTCTTTTAAGATTATTTTAATAAATATTCTTAAACTATCACAATTTTTTATATCTAATATTAAATTATGAACTTATTTTTTTAATTCCTAAAATATTACGATTTTTTTAATTTAATCTTTTCGTCGACTTCTGTCAACTTTTCTATTATCTTTAATTTTTTTCATTTATCAAAAGTCGAAAATACTCGGAGTTGCAGAGGTCAAAACGAGAATATAAAGTCAAAGGGAGAACTATTTTTTACTTTTCAAAAATGAAAAAGTAAAAAGTAACGAAAAAAATATAAATTGAAAAAATTACGCTAGTTTAAAAATAAAAAATAAATTTTAAAAAATAAATTTATAATTTAATATTAAATATAAAAAACCGTGATAACTTAAATGTGATTTATAAAAATAATCCTTTCTTTTATTTGATTCTCCGACTAAAGTTGAAAGTTGTGGTTAAAATATATTTAACACGAAAATTGATCTTATCAATTTAACCTATTCGACTGGTTATTTTCTAGATGTTTCGGATCTAACGGAGGTTTTCGATGGTTAAGATTAGTAACATGTGATTAATTCAAATTCGTAGCTTTTTCTCATGAAAGTGATGACTCCCAGAGTGAACCTTATGATTGTTAAAAATTTATGGGTCAAATATTAGTTTTTCAGACACGATATGGCTCATATATTAGATCTGTTGGCACCATGGCATAAAAAATATGAAGGAATATAGATTGGATTATTTTACCATGTAGACATAATAATAATAATAATAATAATAATAATAATAATAATAATAATAATAATAATAATAATAATAATAATAATAATAATAATAATAATAATAATAATAATAATAATAATAATAATAATAATAATAATAATATGATTCTTATTAAATATATGGCCGTAGGAAACTTGGGCCTTTTCAAATCAAATATGAGGCCGTAGGAAACTTGGGCCTTTTCAAACATCACGATGGATCTCGACTCACGTCGTCGAGCCTGCACCTTGGACATTGCTTGTTAATTAAATTAATAGATCGCACGAATAAGGTTAAGAAAAGTCCTATTTTCATAACTGAAAAGAAAATAAAATAAATGTACGTTTGTATGTATTATGTATATATAAATAAAATTAACTATTTATATCTAAATACTTTCATTTATTTATCATAACCTCTTTCCATTTTTTCTCCATATGAGTTCTCGAATTTCAATGAAGCCTAATTACTTCATCATTGTAATTTGATACACTTCAAATTTTCATAACTTTTAACATTACATCACATGAACTTACCTACCGATCATGTCCAAGTCACAAATAATTATAAAATAAAATAAAAAATACAATCACCAGAAGGTAAGGGAAGTAATAATCAGACCTGGCCACACTAATAGTACGTGCATCATAAAATTTGATCATAACCATCTAAGATTTGGTTTATATCTTTATTACTGCAAATTTTTCATTGTAAGACTTGGTATGCAATATACTACTTGAGTTTAATTTTATGGTTGAGTATAAATAATTAACATCAGAATTTGATCCAAATATTCCTCATTCTACGTCTAACTCTCTATTATGCGTTTGTTAATGCATTTTATTTCAGTTTATCATCCTCGGCTTGTGATAAGCTGACTTGCTTGACTAGGGTTAATTTAGAATTCGGATGAGTGAAAAGAACACTGGAATATAAATGTCCACTAGACCACCATGCATGAATATGTTATCGTGCATATTATAAGGGAAACCACCACCATCCCCCTTCCTTTACAAAGTGCTCGGAAGGTGTAATCCAAGTAGACTTCATCCCCGAACTCTAGATGGCCTGCTGACCTAATTAAGTTATCATGCACATATGCATCATATAAGGACATGTGAAACCTCACCAACTTGTACCTTTTTGTTTAAACCAGAATTTGTAGTGGCCGGCCATGCATATATATTAAATTTTAAATTATATAATATATGTCCTTCCAACTATCCATATAATTCACTGTGCGGGTCATGCTGCATGAATTGCTTACAACAGCTACAGGGTTGGAACATAAAACAACGGTCAGCCAGTGGAGTGATCATAGAATATGGGAAAAGTGCACCACACTAATCTCATGCATGCAACGGCATTACCTTATCATACACATATACTTCCCTCTTAGCTGCACAAATTTTATTAGATTGTTTAGTCCTAAGTAAATTAGACCTCTGGAACTACTTTGTTGTTGACCTCTTGTGCTTGTGCTTTACATGCATTGCCGGCACCATTTCCGTCCTTCTCCGGCGACTCAAAGCCAGCAAGACTCGCCAAGACCCCGACGGCCGTGACGACTCCTTCCATCCTCGCTGACACTTCAATCAGAAGTGACGCCGCCGTGATCATTGGCAGAGCGTCTACCAGCGACGCTCTGGTGGCGTCCACTGTAGACGTCGCGCTCGCCGGCGTTTGCATCGGCTGGGGAAGGGACCTTAAGGCGTTTTGTAGATCCTGGGCTGCGTCCTTCATGTCTTTCATTAATAAGTCGATGCTTTGGGACCTCGTCATCGACTTGATTGAGATCGATAGCTCTTTTAAGATGCTGGACGAAGTTGAACTCAGGCTCATGCAGGCCTCCCTTACATGATTCTTCATGTGCTCAGGCGCCTGTGATATATTTATCAATATCTGAATACATTAATATCGTATGCTCGACTAGTAAGATCACTAACCAATCCAGGATGTATTGGAGATCTAATTACCTGAATCTTTGATTTGGTGCAAGCATCAAGGGCTTCGACGCAGTAAGCGCAGGACCTCATGGCAGCACCGACCTTGAGGTACTGGTTCCATGGATGCCTGAACCCGAACTTGCCATGGCCAGGTTCCCATCGTGCCAGATTGGCTTGTGAATCTTCGGATGCTTTGGAATTCAGGACGCATTTGTACCCCTGCGATTTCGTAGAAGATGACTCCTTGGTGTCCATGAAGTAATCCTCAACACAACCTGCATGCATGTATCAGGTTGTAATTAATAAACCGAACTCAATGGTTACTGAAATGGAGATAAAACGAAAATGGCGCCGCAAGCATTATATGTGACATCAAAGTGCACGTACCCTGCAGAGAATCTGCAAGCTTTTCCATGTTACGGCACACCAGGAGGTGGAGCTCCACGCCGGACCACACGGGGCAAACGAGAAGGCAGACAAAGAGGCAGATGCAAATGCCGATGGCGATGGTCGACATGCGCTGCTCGGCCAACTGGAGCAGCTGGTCGACGCGATAGCCGGAGACGGCCACGAGGCTGTAGGTAAGTATGAATATGGTGATCCCGTAATCGAATCGGGCCTTTATCGTCGGTATGAACCGGGAAAACGTCGCCGCCGAAGCTGAGCATATATAACAAAACAATGTTCTTACGTGTATATATATGTGGAGTAGCTAGGTTACAATGCATGGAGTACTTAATGGCAAATTTCTAGCAGAAAGGTTGCTGGTGCATGCGTACCTAGTAAGAAGACTGAGCCGCTCAGGATGACGGGCTCAAACCTTTCGCCGGATTTGCTTGCAAACCAATGGATGCTCACGGCAATGGCGCCGGCGCTTAACGTTGCCAATGCCCGATTGAATCCTTTGTACAAGCTGCCGCCTGCGCGCACACAGATCCATCAGTAATATTACGAAAAAATTCCCACTTCGTATACCATAGGGACATGTAATTTAATTTACTAATTATTAGCCTTCTAAATTGCGAAGTGCATGGGGCACTACTCTTACGTACATTATGATGTGCATACGTGCATGTAATTTATTCTTCGCGAGTGCGCGCCCATTAGGCCGCATAAAAGCTACTAGCACCACGAATTGTTGGAAATTGGAAGAACAAAAAAAGCACTTTATCCGGCTATACAGTAGGTTTTGTGGACATGGTGTTGGTTAACTATTTGTATATATACGCACCTACGGTGTATTCGAAGACGACCACGACGGTCATGACGGCCCACATGGCAGAGCCTCCGACGCCGTCGTACAAGGGCCTCATGTAGTAGAAGAGCGAAACCAAGGTCAGGGCAATGCCGACCTTGACGCCATGGATGGCCTTCCTGGGATCATCGACGGCCATCTTCCACGCCTGCCACGCGAAACTCGAAGCCCCGCGCAGCGGGGCCAGCATCAGGCTGGCCAGACGATCCCACGCCCGGCGGATCCGGCCGGACTCGTACTCCATCGCCGCCGTCGAGCCTTCCGGAACCGTCACCCGCCATTCCACACCACTCTGCACTTCTTTCTCAGCAGCCATTGCCGCCCAATCCCCGAGGAGCGTCGGAGAGAACGAGTGAGCCCGAGGTGTAGGGCGGACCCTATTGTATTGGAAGGGACGCACTAGTTTGAATTCTGCAAGCTGGGCAAGGAGACCTAGACCTCGATCACGCGACAACCTTTAAATTTGTTGTGTGGAGGGATTAAGTGATGGCGATGAAGGAGCCAAGATGAAGTGCTGGTTGAGACATAAGCAAATAGTTTGTCCTGTTAGGTCTAAGGGACGTTGTAGGCTATATATAAAGGCAAGAGGGAGCTCTTATTGTGTGCTTTAGTCAGCTTAATGGGGGGAGAGAGAGAGAGAGAGAGGAAAACCATGCACACGCACAAAAGGATCAAGGTTTATAATAACACCAAGTGATATGTTATAGAATTCGTAGTGATCAATGTGGGGAACGGGAAACATGGATTTGGCTCGAATAAGAAAGGCTCGGCGATGCCACTGTGACATGGCGCTCATCATATTAGTATTATATTATGTGTTGATAAAAATAATATGTACCTAAGTGTTCAAACTCGAAAAAAGGTGGCAAATTTACGGTCCTCGATAGGTTTCCTTGGTGAAGACGCCGCCACATCGAATTACATGAAACTATTTTCTGCGTCCTCATAGGGCAGAACTTAGATTCGATTGATGATGTGTCATTCAGCTATTGGACAGCCTTTGCTGGCGTGTCATTTAGTCATTGGAGGGTTGAATGTTGATTCATCGAAAGAGACCCTCCATGCGTACCTACATACGTACCAATTAGTGGTCGATCCCACGGCACAAATTGATGTAACAAGACAAGTAAGTTAATTATGACCATTAATAAAAGAAGGCTTTCGCTTCCTCAACAAGGTTATTTATATGCACAAATGTAATTAATTTATTCAACTAAGAGGCTTAAAATATAACACATTGTGCGGTCCATTAACTTGTGCCTAGGTTTGAGTCATCCCCAACGAGGACTTTGTAAAGCATGATATCTTTTAGGCATATAACATGAATTAAACTATACATCTTTTGATTGGTAAAACATTGTACAGTGATCAATTCATTTTTATTGACGCACGTATATGTGCTTGAGAACAAGTATCATTTATTTTAGGTTCGTATAGCATATCTAAGGAAATATGTCGAATTATGCACTCAATCTTGATCATATTCAAACCAAGCCACTTAGCTTGTAATTATCCATCATTGGTTCGCAAGAACGTATTGGACAAGTTGCATTAACCCCATGCGTCACTAGGAATCTTCATCAAGATCTACATTGTCTGCATGATAGTTAGCATTTACACATATATTACTTTTTTGTTTGTCCTTCTTAATTTCGCTTATAAAAGAAAGGCCACGTTACGTTTATGTAGTTTATTTGATTCTAGCTAATATCGTTTTTTATCTTGTGAAATTAACCTGAACATTCGTACATTTTTTTATGTTCTGTTTGATTAAATTTAATTCTCTTAAATCAACTGCACGAGTTGAGTTATGATTTTGTGTTGTTAAGTGCTTGGTGTTCCTCAATTTTATGCATCCTTATTTTGGTCCTATATATATATATATATATATATATATATATATATATATATATATATATATATATACAATAGTTTCACCTCATATAAATATTATCCTTGGGGTATTATAAATATACTCAACTTTTAAAAAAATAAATTGATTTAGAAAAATGCTAGATATAGTAATCTGACTAGAAATAGTGAATTTTACAAAAATATAACCGAGAAATAAAAAAAACTATTCTCCTCTTATTAATTCTTCAATTATCTCTTATATTTTTTAATTATTTCTACAATATATAATTTTATATTATCTAACAGCCTATTTGAAACTAATATTTGTTATAAGTAAAACTAACGTGTTGATTTTTAGTGATGATTTTCAAATTATCTATATTAAGAGATGATAATTTTTGTTCATGTACGTGTTATAAGATTTTTCAAAGTTTTATTATATAAAAAAGTAGGACAAAAAATTTGATATGAAAATAAAAAATAATCAGATAGAAATACACAACTTACTGTTATTTTGAATGATTTGTCAGCTCCAAATCTCGCAGCCTAAATTTAAGACTGTTGCTAATGGATTTCTTTCAAAAAATTTTGTTCCCTTTTTTAAGGTAACTTTAACTGAAAATTAGTGCTTGGAATTCCACTAAACGATCTTAACAAATTGCTTAATTACCTTTTGAAGATTAAACAAAAGGATGATATGACTTTTTATTTATCAACATTTTTTTGGATTACCAAAAAGGATATTGACGACCAAGATTGAATGAGAGTCATGGCATAACTTGCCGATTAAACACAAATAAAAAAATTATATATGAATAATAATATCTTATAGAATGACCATTCTTATTCCGGAACAAGCAATTCTCCAAATATCCCTGGTGGAATTAAGTTTGCCACATCCACCTAACATAACCAATGGACTTTGGACAATCAAGAATGAGATTTTTACAATATTTAATTGAAACTTATACTTAATTAGGAGTGAATTGATTAATAAAGCCGCGAAAAATTAATAAAGTCGTCATCATCATCATGACCTAAAAACAAAAAGCTTTGTCTTCCAACAAGACGTCACCGCAACGAGACAAGAAACTAAATTTGTAATCTGCGCCCTGCTTTTTTTCCCATGTCCCAATCATAAGGGATAAGCATTAAAGCATTACATATAACGGCACCGAGATCTTTGAGTGCTCCTATTAGATTTAGTAATGGAAAGATAATAGAGATAGTAAGATCCCCCAAATTAAACAAGTTTCCAGTACTAAAGTGCACTGAAATATCAAAAGACCATTACAATCGATTTGATGAGATGTCACCTTAATACCTTAATATCCCATCTTCCGAAGAGCTTAAAAAATCATCCTATTAAAACTAAATGCATCACTTTATATAGTGGTTGGCAATATATATATATATATATATATATATATATATATATATATAATATCAAAAAATGATTATGGACCTAGTTTCTTAATGACCTATCTATATATGTCAAGTAGTTCTTATATGGTTGAGCATGGAATTTAATATCCAATGATATGGAAAAGAGAATTCTAATATAGTAAAAGGAAAGAATGTTGCGAGTAAGGAGAAAATAAATGAGTTGAAAATTTTTCATTTTTTCCAATATAATGTTAATGTACTCTTAGGTATACTATATCTATTCTGAACGAAAATCAAAATAAAACAAAGAATCCACAAAGAACACATATCTTCTTTCAACTAGTTTTATTTTATTTCAGACAATATATGATTGGAGAAAATAATATATATGATAATACTATGACAATAATTCTTATGTCACAATATTTTTATTTGCAGATGTAACTATATTTTTTTTTTTTGGACTCTACTCCGATTCCTTCTCTTCTAGTTACAATACTTTAAGCTCTTGCTCGGTCCCTGACTACTCATCAGAATTATTAATACTAGTAATGTAAACACATTATAGTGCAATATTATTTAGTCAAATGCACCAACTTATATATGGACTGACTGAACTAATTAACTGATATATAGCTAAGTTTACAAGAATGTTAAACAAATCAAATACTCCATATATACGACTTGCTTGTACACGAACGATATGGTACTATAGTAATTATCCATACAGATTTGCCCCAGACCTAATTACTTCACAAAGCTTTAAGAACGGAATCATGCCGAGTACTACTGTGCATATATACGTGAGAGGCTTCACATGCACAACTAATGCATGCCCAATACATGCACCGTATGTTTAACAGCGTTGAGACAAGTAGAAATCAAAAGCCACGCTCATGCAATAATATTCCGTGTATATGATGCTTTCAATAGTGGGCTTCCTGATGCAAACCAAAAATATAACGAAGGCCAACCATATAATAGCATCTCATTTCCTTCTTTCTTATCACCATCCTTCCCTTTTTAGGGTAGAATTAGGTCGACCATGCATGAAGTGGTAAGCGTCACATAACTTACCAACTTCTACTAGATGATGAAGCAATCCCTTGTCTAAGGGATTTTAATCCTGATGGACCCTAATTAGTGATGTTTATGTAATAAATTAGTCTAATCCGAGATCGAGACGACTTTAAGTTTTGATTATAATATCTTCCCATTTGTTATATAATTATCATTTTTTTTAGCCATAAATCAATTATTCATATTTAAAATTGTTAGCCTTATCTAGAGTTTAGTATATGAGGACATATAAAATTTATATGTTCCCCTATATCTTTAAAAGGGTTGACAAACCTTATGCTCTGTCGTCCACAAAAGAAAAGGGGGCTAATCTTAATTAGGTCAAATTTGAACTAATTTTATCGATCACCCGACCTACCCACCTACCTATATCATTTCTATTATTTATTTTTGTGATGGCGTCATGCAACATATATATGATCAGGGAGGGGGAATGAATGATAGCTCACTTTAGTACGTTACGTGCCGCGCAGCATGCATGGCTGACGGGTGACGTGTCACACTCCCAGTGGAGCACGTCCTGGGTTCCACCTGCCGATGCTGCTCCACGTCGACTAGGTTTTGGACTTCCCGGCGGCAGTGATCGAGAACTTTGACTCGGCCTTTCAAGTGTTGTGTTGTATGCCCGACATACGAGCCAGCATTTTAATCTTTTTTGCCTTCTCTCTTTTCTTTTCTTTCCCTTTATTTGGATATTGTAATTTGATCTTAGATCAACGTCAAATATGTCAGTTTTTAGGACGAGCTTTTGGTTTGAAAGGACGGAAAAAAGAAAAGTGATGTGACATCCACAACCATTAAATTGATCATGATATGTGATGACGATTTATAGACAGAAAAGAAAAAAAAATGAAGATAACTGATACTGCATGCGATCACAAATGAGCTAATGCTTTTGTGGTTATTGATTTCTTGATCTTTTTGTTATAAGGAAATCAGTAATGAATTAAAAAAACTCACAGTTAAAAGTAATCCCACCACAGGTGAAATTAGTTAAGTGATATGTAGCTGCAAAGCTATCAGTACTGCCGAACAAAACCAGTGGGCAAGGCTGAGATTACAACAAATAGACAAAAGATCATTACATGATATGATGAACTTCACTCATCAGAAACATCAATAGCACAACAAGCAGGAGTCCACTTGTTACCATACTATATACAAATTTCTTGCGTGATCGGTCAGCTTGGATCGAGTCGGGCGGATAAATATTTGGGACCCTGCACACTGTGGGAACTGAACATATGCACTCCATTCTAGAACCAAACTGAATTACATTTGCCTTCTGCTTGGCAGCTCTGGTTCACTCCATGGAAGAAATAGTTCCAGACCCATGATCAAGTTTCAAACTCCTAGACCAACTTCCCCAGACATGGAGAGGCATTTCATGGAATTGGCATAAGAGATTGCTGATAATTGGGAAATATAGAAGTTCCTTTGTCGATTAGCCTAATGGCTTGCTCATTAGATCGAGTGCTGCTAGTCTGTTCTAAAAGTTGCACAAGTGATAGGAATATATCCATTCTGGTGACATCCTTGTTTGCCTACAATGGACATAAAATTCCTTATCACACGACAAAAAGGGGAAAGAAAATAAATGACTACAGAGTCTTGCTTAGCACCTTTATTACCTCAACCAAAAATCGTGCCCAAATTTTGTGTCCACGAACTTCCATTACTCCCTTCAAAATTGTCAAACCAAATCCACGTATTATGTCCGCTATTTCAAGGAAGAATCCACGTTCGTCACACAACATCTGCAGCATAGCGTATCTCTCATGTTTTCAAATTGATTCACGATCAAGACTGTCCATAAAACTAGCTCTGGGTAGATTTCATACCTCAACCAACATTTGTCCAGGAGGTGAGAGATCCTCGACTATTATTGGGCACACCATGGTCTGTCCTGCGACTTCATATGCCCAGGTTGCACCACCACTGCTGCAACTCCCTGAATTATCTTTTAGGACAACTCCACTCTCCTCAACTATCTACAAAGTAAAAGGAGGCAGAAAACAAGAAGTCACTTTTGAATTCAATCAGCATCTCACAGAGCATACATATGATATTGTGATCTATATACCTTTGGCTCATCAGCTTGTTTCAGTTTGTCTGCATATTTTGTAACACTTTGCAAAAAGAGCATGTGTTTAATAGTGCGATCCAGTAGAGCATCAATACTACACTGTTACAATAAAGAAATGGGCTAAGTGTCCATTTGTACAACACGAGACTCAAGTTGCAGGCAAAAGAAAATAACATCTTAAAAGGAAACAAGAGGGTGCCAATACCTTCGCTCCATTGGGGACAATCTCTCTCAGTTCCCTAACTCGATCTTGTATTTGTTGACGGTCTTTTGGCCTTGGCCGAGTACTCTCACCAGGCCTTGCTCTTTTCTTAACAACTTTAATTTCTTGGTTCTGTTTCAGTTGATTGTGAAGAGAATTGTCAGTGTTCATTCTTTGGTTGTCATCAATCATCGAAGTGATACTGGCTTTAACCTGAACTTTCTCTGAAAATCCATGAATGACCCCAGGATTACAATGAGATAATAACACACTGGATGTGTGACAGATCGGAGGAATTCTTATTGATGATATCTGATTCGTGCACACTGGAGGATCACTGAGACTGGAAAATGAAAAAAGCTGATTGTCCAAACTAAGACTGGCAAGAAGATTGCCTTTGCCAGAAGCACCTTGACTAGAATTATTGTTTATATTATCCCCAACAATAGCATCCACAAATTGCTCAAGATCAGACCCTGAAAACAGTCCTTTGTCAACGGCACCAAATGAATCCATCTGTGATTCTGAGACACCTTCCGGTACACAGATACCCAAATTTGAGCAACTGTTGGGAATCACAATATCATCCCAGTACTCATGGACAAAGTTGAATGGACATGGATCTAACTCCATTCCATTAAACAAGTCATTATCACGGAGTAATTGATCAGGTGTTTTAGAAGATGTATGCTTCCTGCTGCTTCCTAACCCCACTGAACTGGCAACAACTACATTGGTATTTTGGGCATTTATCTTAGGTTCTTCAGAAGCCTTATTGTGGCAATTTGTGACACTTTCATCCAAACCAGATGAAACAGAAGTTGCAGCAAAATTCTCATTTGTTTCCACATCAAAGTCGTTCACCTTTTTAGGTTTCTCATCACTGAGATGGAGGGGGTTCAGTCCTTGGCCACCTTCAAGAACTTGCACAGAGTTTTCAGGTGGCAAGACTTGAGTACTGTAACCAAAAGCATATGGGAGATCTGAACAATGAGATGGGGTATCGTAAGCAGCACTTATATTGGCTGGACTATCAAAAGGCAAAGGCAACATAACTTCACCAGAAGACCCTTTGCCAACCTTTGAAGATCTTATGCCCAGTATGGCATCTTGCAATCCACGCTCAATGGAAGGTGGGTGAATAGAAACATGATCCGATGAATTCATGCAAGGAACAGGAAAATGTGAGTTTATAGGAAGAGAGTTAGAAGGTTCTTCTAACCCAGAACAAGACAGCATTGCTTGCCCCATCACAGATGCATCAACATTTTTGTTTATACTAAATATTGCAGTATCTGAACTATCAGGACAGTCTAAAGTTGCTAATGATCTTATGATTGGTGAAACTGCAGCATGGGGTTCTGCACTGGCTACATTAGTTTGGCATTTTGAGTATCCAAAAGCAGATTTCTTACTTTCAGAGGATGTTATCTGATAACGATTGAAGAATTCTGTGATCGTCACAGGGGAACATGAAGCTGCTGGAAGCTCATAAGCAATTGCATTGTTATTCATAAATCTATCATCAGATAATGCTCGGGAAATTGTATTTGATGAATGGTTTATTGCTCTGATCAATTCTCTACCAGGCATTGATGTGTTATTACTTCCATCGAAGGAGTTGCGTGTCTGATGGTAAGTATAAGCTTCTCCCGAGTTTGTGGAATCAAATGTGACATGATGATCACTGAAATTTGCATCTTCATGAGCATTCAACTGATGTTTAGTTTGACCTATGAACTCCAAACTTTCAGGAACCTGTGAGAAGCCAGGTACTGGTTGATCAGCATTGACAAGGGACAAGATGTCTACTACAGAAAGTAAACAAGAACTAAAATATAATGGAAACCTTAATCATAGAAACCAGAGGAACTGGATTTAAAAGTCAACTTATTTCAATTCAGTGATTATTGATAATAACAATGCCTTTACATTATATGAAATTTCTGTGAAGAAATTGAATTCTAGTATAGCCACAATTTAAACTCATAGGGAATTCCCTCAAATCGATTTAGAAGAAACTTCATCTCAATCTCGCCCTATTAATAAACATTTTTTGTCCTTCATGCATCATTCTAATTATCCACCTTTTACCTCTATAACATATTTCACCCATTCAATCCATGGTATCATACTGTCACAGCACAGCTTTTCATACTTCATAATGTTACATGACTATGGTTTCAAATACTAAACTTCTAGTTGAACCAAACTGCGCCACACCAAATGATGCTAGAGAAATAGTTGCAAGGGCGAATTCCTTCAAATCGATTTAGAAAAAACTGCAACTAAATCTCGCCCTATTAATAAACATTTTTTTGTCCTTCATGCATCATTCTAATTATCCACTTTTTACCTCTATAACATATTTCACCCATTCAATCCATGGTGTCATAATGTGACAGCACAGTTTTTCACACTTCATAATATTACATGACTATGGTTTCAAATACTAACCTTCTTAGTTGAACCAAACTGTGCCACACCAAATGATGATAGAGAAATAATTGCAATAGTCTGTTGAAAACAGCACAAGGATAAGGCATAAATTTACTTGTGGCATAAATGTGAATCTAGAAAGTGCTGGAGAAAGTAGCATAAATCCTAACCATGGGACAGTTTGAAATATGCAAGAATGTCCTTAATATGTAATATATTTAACCATGAACACATTAGAACAAACCTTGATTCCAGCAGAACATTGATTTATCCACCCAGCCTTACCCTGAAAAGATGAGTTACTCATGTGAGAATCAAATAGCCATATCAATTACTACTCAAAAAGCAATAAACTAGAGCAATGTAATAGCCTGAAAAGTGAATGATTCTATCATAAAGGTGTGGTCATGTACCAAGAAGAATACATAAGCCAAAATAAAACATACATTTATGATTTTTTGCTGTCAGAGTTCTGATGCTATGACAACTTTATGGAAATATACAACTATAAAGATGTAGTGTTTACAAAAAAAAATACAGAGAATATGAAAATGTTGTGCTTTATTTGACATTTCGATAGAACTAGAGAGAGAAAGAGAGGGTTTACCAGGGGTGATTCAGGATTATGAGCATGGAGCGGCGAACCCAAATATGTAACACTGTTATCAATATATATCCATTTGTAACTACCACTTAACGCTGTTTTTCCAATAATACTACAACACATAAAAAAACAGAAGTCAATAGCCATTCGGA
This sequence comes from Pontederia crassipes, assembly GCA_030549335.1. Classification (NCBI taxonomy): domain Eukaryota; kingdom Viridiplantae; phylum Streptophyta; class Magnoliopsida; order Commelinales; family Pontederiaceae; genus Pontederia; species Pontederia crassipes. The sequence goes on along the minus strand of CM060196.1, from coordinate 61,579,999 downwards.
AGTATAACACCATACTTAAATCAGTTTCTAAATCTTTTAAAGAACCTCGCAGGAGGTCACAAGATGAAATTTAAGGAAATTCTTCAAAAAACAAATAATGCTCTTCCTAAAGGAGAGGTTCAAGTGAAAAATACTGGTTTATTTTACGTTTTGTAATCCATTTTTTAAATATAACTTACATTGTTTCCAATACATTTGTACTTTTTTTTCAAAAGATCCAAACAACACTTTGAGGGAAAAATTAAGCAAAACAACTCAATTGTATTTTCTTGAAATGTAGTGCATATCTAGCCCAACTATTAAGCTACTTGCTTGGTCAGAACTCTAGCTTTTTTACAAAAAAAAATAGAGGAAACTAATCCTGTCAAAGCCACAGAAATCATTAAAATAAACCATACGGAGAAACTGCAATCTAACTAACTAACAAAAAACGAGTTAGCTTTACCCTTTTCCGACCATATGAACCTGGCTAAATACATCGGCCACCTCTCCTTTAACCTCCTCTTCGCAGAAACTATCCTCAATACGCAAGAGCCTGATAAATCAAGTGGGAATTAGTATTTGTGGCAAGATCTGCCTTCTGTCTACACAAAAGTAAAATTCATTGCATTTTTCTATCAGATCCGTGAAATGTTGAATACAGAAGAAAGTGTGACTCAATAGCCATTAAAAAATTTTAAAACTTTGCCTCTCTTTTGTGCAAGTCGTGAAGAGGAAAATATTCACGAAGAAAACAATCCCGGAAAGAGCAAAAATTGAGATCTTTGAAGTAGACGTTGGAAAAAAAGTTATAAATCAAAAGTGCTCCGCAGTAACCTTTTAGTAACTTGCTGTTGCGCATCGTCAATCCCCAAACGTAGAACAAAATGTAACAACTATACAGGCTCAAAAAAATTGAAAAATCTTATTGTTCTCTCAGTTCTGTACTACTACGAAGTTTCCAACGGCAGACGCCCATTTATAGTATTTAATCAAGTAGCATCTAAAAGAGCAGAAATTTCAAGTCTGACTCATCAAAAGATTGAAGCTTTTAAGCTTACATGATCTCAGAATGACATGAAGAACACTCTGCTCCGAAAAAAATGAAGAAAAATACCAAGAAAGAAACCAAGTTGAACACTCGGCGCATACGAAAATGAGAAGGGATCAAATGGGGAGGGTCGCTACAGAGAATCGAGGCGATCGGCGCGCCAAACGACGCCGTACGACCACATGTGGGCTCGACAGAGCCTGGCGAGCGCCCCACCGTGCTCCGGCGCCATGCCGCCCCCCGCCGCACTCACTGCGCGCACCACGCTCTACGAGGCCGCCGGAAGGACCCCCTGCCCACCTTCTCGCCCCCGAGTCCGAGCTCCGCAGTGGCAGAAGGCGAGTAAAGAGCGTGTGCAGCGAAGGAACCCTAAGCTCTCGCTTTTGCTTCTCTCTCTGTCTCTGTCTCTCTCTCTCCCCTCCCCCCGCTTTTTTCTCGCTGTCTTCGAGGTGATGGTGGAGGAGCAGACCAGGGGGTGGTTTTTTTAGTTGTATTTGTACACATATAACGGGACCAGGCGAAAACCGGTTTTATTAAATCCCGTTACGAGAATGGCCGGCCGTTGGTCGTTATATATGACGTAAATATTTCATTTTTTTTCACCTTCTAATTGAGGTGTATTTTGTCGATACCGAATGGCATTTTTCAAAGATAAACATCGTTAATTTCTTAACTCAAAGTACATTGTGGTGTATTTTAGTCTCGAACATTTGTTAGGAAAACAATTTATTCGTTAAAAGGGGGAAATGCACGAGCTTCATGTGCGAGTAATTGTCATCCTTAATCTCCGAATTTTCACATTATCTTATATTATCCTCAAATTTTTATTTTGTAATAAATCAGTGCTCCAATTTATAAATTTATAATAAAAATTCTCTTAACTTGCAATAAACGATTACCAAATTAATGTATTAATTAAGATTCTAATGTGACACTAAACTCAAATAAAATATTATATATTCACAAAAAATATAATATAATTATATATTTAAAATAATTAAAAATAAAAATAATAAAGGGGGCAAAAGGATGTTGAAATTATTTATAATTCGAATTGAAATAAATAAAATATATTTATTAAAATAATATATATAAATATTCATAAGATAAATTTAAAAAGTTTTAGGGAGAAGGGGTGCAACCTTTTTCTCTTTTCTTATAATATTTATATATTATTTTATTTTAGAGTATGCCAAGTTAGCCTCTTAATAAAATATAATAATATAACATATCCATATTTTTATGTGCACATATAAAAATATATTTTTTTTAAATATAAAAAAATTGAAAAATAAAAAAGGAAATAGAGAGGGGCATTGCACCCATCCTCTAACTTTTTCTAATTTTTAAATAAATATTTATATTAGTATTTTAATAAATATATTATATTTTATTTGTGTTCACTTGTCATGTCAAGATTATAATAAGTAAATTGACTTGAAAACTTGTTATTACAAATTTAAGTGATTTGATACAAAATAAAATTCAAGAATTAAAATGAAATGGAGTGAACCCATATGCACCCATACATTAATTATAATCCCAAAAAACATTATATAGCTAATATATTTTGTGCATGCTACGTATATATATACGTACGTACATACACATGCACGCAAACGTCACGGTTATTATTAAGCCTGTGGGTGGTGGATGGGTGCATGAGTAGCCTCGAGCATTGTGTGCCCTAAGAACCCTCAGACTTGTGCCCCCTCTTTCTCCCTACAAGATGATTGGTGAGGAGATGAGAAAGTTGAAGGTTTCCCAACACTATAAAAAAATGGATAATATCCATGATATTTCTAAGAAATATAAGTTTTTTCGGATAATTTATAAATATATTTTTCAAACTATTTTTTGGTAGTTTTTTTTATCACTATACAAAGATTATCCAAAAAAACTTATTGTAGGAATATATGTAGCATGAATAGTATCTTTTATGTTTTAATATCAACATCCCTACCTGTCTAATTAATAATCAACAGAAACATATTCATTATTATATAATAATTTTTTTGTTCATGTTAAGTAGGACTTCATATAATTTTTCAAATATTCTTTTAAATTAAAATTTATAAAAGCTTTTTGGATGCTAAAAATATATTTTTTAGTGGCCCGACAGATTTTTTAATTTTTTTTACACCGATATAGTCCATGATTATTGAGAGACGTTTAATACTAAAAATGTATAAATACTTTCTTTGAGTTTCCTAATAAACAATATATATATACATATACATATATATATATATATAATACAATAACTTGCTGCTCCAACTTTAGGGGAAAAAACGCAAACATTTAAATGAGTTAGTACTGCAAATCAAAAGCCAAATTTCAACCTTTTTAATCACTGTTTTGAGTCTGTTTTTTTTAGTCAGGTCGATAACCTTACGTGACAATTTGAAGTAATTATCACATAAATGGGACAATTCTAAATAGATTGTATGGCTGGAGCTCCAAATTCATTACAAAGCAAATTGGCCGAGCAAATTATGATCACAAGTAAAATTGAGATAGTAATCTTAAAAATTATTTGGACTTTATATCTGTTTAACACAAATTTTTAATTAAATAACAACAACACCACGATAATAATAATAATAATAATAATAATAATAATAATAATAATATATTATTATTATTATTATTATTATTATTATTATTATTATTATTATTATTATTATTATTATTATTATTATTAAAGAATGGTATTTAAAAATAAAATTGACTCCCCAGGTAATCTACACATGGATTCACATGCATGCAGCTGTATGTGGTTCTCTTCTCCAGAGACAGGCACAATGAATAGTGGAGGAGTAGGGGAATGTAGACCGACAAAGATGCAGCTTGGACGCGAAACCCCAAACCTTCTGTTCCTGCAACCACATCACTAAATCTTTTCTTACTCTTCTTTGATTCACTGGAACTAATTTACTTGCCCGCTTTCTAGAAAACATCAACGAAGAGTGACACACACACACACACAGAGAGAGTAATTAAATTAAAGATGAGATGAGATGCAACCTTCCGATTGCTAATTGGCAACCATCAACCTTGATGAGTTCACTACGTAACCACTGCTCTGTGCCCCTCTCTCTATCTCAGGACCATTTTGTTGTAGTCATGCAGTACAGACTACAGAAACACCACCCTACACTTTAGGGATTATGATCAGCCAGTCTACGTGCCTTCGTGGTCCTCTCTCTCTCCCCCTCTCTCCCTCCCTCTCTCTCTCTCTCTCTCTCTCTCTCTCTCTCTCTCTCTCTCTCGAGTCGTGATATAATACAACCCATAATATATGCAGTAACAGCGACTCAGAAAAACAATTATGGATCAAATTAATATTGTTCTCTTTTTTTCATGTTGTTCGACGTACGTGAGGGAGATATATGTTAGCATCTTATATTACCTTTTAAACTTGAGATCGAACGTCGTCTCTCTCTCTCTCATAGATATACCCGGCCATCACATCAACAGTTAATTGTGGTGTTGGTCATTCAGTCGTAATCTTTGCTGTCCCACAACGTTGCAATATCCTTCCAATGCATAAAAAGGATCCATGAGCCCGAGATTTGCGTATTTACACCAAGTCCTACGTGCCTATATACATATATCTACTGACCTATTCATCTATGTATAGAGAGCTGCTTCTTTTTGCTTATGTCTGTATCTTCTTTCATTTGTAGTATTTCATACCAAAAGCTTGTTAAACTTTTATTCAAATAATACATCAATGCAAACATCTCTCCAATCATATGGTTCGTTAATTAAGTGTATGTACATATATACACATATATAGCGTAATATTAGTTTTATGGGGTTCCTGCTTTTTATCTGCATGCCCATCCCTTTTAACTGTTTATTACTGATATGGTTTTTTGTGCATTAAACAACATGACCGTCATTTGCGAAACTCTTCTTCTTCCTCCGTCCTCTCACTTAGGATTTCGGAGAATGTGTACTGTAAGAGAGATAGAGAGTCATGGCTATATATATATATATATATATATATATATGTTATATATATATATATATATATTCCCATCACAAACGCAAAGGTTTTTGTTCCCCATTATTCTTGGCATCACATCCGATAATTTTGTCTCCTAAAGAGCGTCTCCATCATCATGACCCTTCATCTATAGCGAGGTCAATGACAAGTAAAAGTTGAGCTCGCATCCTTGAGTTCTTTTTTCCCTGTTAATAGCCTTTCTTTATTTCACTTCCATATATATATTCTACATATTGTAGCATAAATATAAGTGGAGCAAGCAACCAGCCAACCACAGGACAAGAAATATTTTAGATATGCAATATAAAAATTAAATAGAAAGAACATAGAGACCTACTATATCCTATATTACATTTTCGAGCAACAATAAACTGAATAAAGAAGATTACAAATAAACTCCCACAGTTGTCTCAGACATCTCCATTCAGGAAACTATCATGATCTTTTGGTACACTTTTGTGCTATGATCTCCTGTTCTTCGCCAAAGGGTGACTAGAATGAGATATTTGAACTACATTTTATCGTCGCCCATAGCTCTAGATGCACCATAATTGTGTGGCAAATTAAAGATCGATCATGAAACCACAACTTGAAACATAGTCGTTGGCATCTTATTTTCTAACTGCTGGTCAGAACTCAGAAAATCAGAACTCAGATCACAGCAAGCAAGGGGACAAAGGAGATTACTTACTTTGTTACCGCGCCCTCGCTTTACTTGATTCGGATTCCATGTAACTGATATAGGGTGAAAAAATATTTCTTGGGTTTTGCAAAAGGCTGAATGCATAAAACTTTTATGACTCATACCTTTGTTTTTCTCTGCCACTGTGGGTCTGCCTTCAAAATAAAGCCTGGCCATAATCTGCATTTCACTGTTCATCTTTCCTTCTTTTGCCTTTGGTGTGTATAGACAGTAGAGACAAAGATTTTACTGAATAGAATGTTAAAAAGAATAGCAGGCTATTAAATTTCAGAATCTGCTTATTTTACCTTCATGTGTCTGAGGTACAATCTTATTCACTTATAAGCGTTCTGTTATTCAATAAGAAGTTCCTAATAATCACTTTTTCTCTTTGTCTACTTTTTTTTGCTTTGGTGTCACCTTTTCCAGATTCTTCCTTGCTTACAGTGCATTTTCTCAAGTTCACTTTTCTTTCCCTTTCTTTCTTTAGATTATATTGCAAATCCATTCTTTCTCCTAAAGATAAATTTAAAAATTATCTTGTCATATCTTATATCAAATGATATATAAATGCACTAAATTAATTTTTTTCCATCAAAAGAGATATTTCAATGCAATATATATTTATATAGTCATGTTATTTCCCTTAATATTTTCTGTAAAATACACATATACTTAAGTATTTGATTGCATAAGAAATGCTTAATATTATATTATATCATATTATATTATATATGTTTCATATATTCCAAAATTCACGTAGAGTTTCTGACCCAAAAAAGATATCCTAGCACGTTTTGTGATCAAACGATTAAAGTTACAAGTATATACTTTCAGGTGATAAATATTTAAGTATTATCCAATTTGTGAGAAAAAAAAAAGAGACAACGCTAGTTACAATAATTAACTTCTTTAGTAGTTAGTCTAAGCTTCTATACGTGATTATGTACGTAAAAATGTTTAAGCTGCCATTAAGTATTAATATTTAGCAAAGAAAAGTTGAGAGTATTATGATTATGAAGTCTATATAATATTCAAAATTCCTTTTATCCAAATAATAATAAAATTGATTGTGATAATAATATTTTGATCATAAAAATAAAAAAAATTATTGACACTTTTATAGTTGGATCAAGGATGACCACTATCCTTTTTTATCTTGAAATTTAGTTGATGATCATAGATATTTTTATTATGATCCTAAGTGATAAATTTAATATTTAATTCAATGATTACAAATAATGCAGGCATGCAGCAGAATGGATGCCAATTAACTTGAGAGATTCCTGCCCGTTAAGGAGCCAATCATTGCATTTGTAAATGGTTTTTTTCTCTACGTCAGCACTCAGAAGTTGTCGGCTCAAGTGAACCGGCCCGGTCGGCAAAAGCTACGCCACCTCGATGATCGTTGTAAGTTCCCTTTTTATTAAATTATTACAAAAAGAAATAAGTAAACGTACAATAATATATAATTACATTAAAATTAAAAAATAATACTACTCCAGTAAATTTTGAAATTAAACCTTGGGATCAAAGATTAAAGTGGAGCGTTAAGCTGCTAAACAAGGTCTCAAGTTCGAGTATTGTGAATGTAAAAAATTTTTGTTAGGAGTTTCATCTGTCACTATTAGTTGGGCTCGATGATGGATCGGTCTTCAACATATGGACAGTGCACTCTTTAGCGTCGCGCGAGTTGAATCGTCAACATCGTTTCCTAAATATCGGAGACTCGCTATAAAAATAACCTTGGAGCACGCAGATGGTAAATAAGGAGGACAATATCTCATATTGAAATAAAAAAAATGGCGATCAGAGCTACATTTGAAAGTTAATTTTTTAGATAATAATTTATGAAATTTTCTTTTCATAATTGCATTAGGCAATTTAAAGACCTTCTTAATTTGAAGAATGCAAATAAAAGATAATATACTCAACTATTTTAACAACAGCAGATGTTTAATACTTGACAAATTCAAAGCATTACAAAAATTGGAAAAAAAACGTTTTGAATGTAAAATAAATATTAGAATATTTAAATATCACGTCTTCCTCCTAAAATTGAGAGTAAATTTTGAAAACAGTTATTTAAATTATGGGTATTTCACAGTATTGTGATCTAACTCCATCCATCGAACTTTAAAAATATTTTAATCATGATCATCGCCATTGATTATCAATGTATGGATCATCTTTCTTCTTCATGCTAATTTTCTAAAAAATAAAATTACTACATAAAAAAATTCACTTTCATCCATTCAAACTTAATTTTGTATTTAAATAATCATTTCAATCATAAAAAATTTGAATAATATGAAATAAAATAATTAATAATAAATATATTGTTATAAGGATCATTCAATTTTAGTAATCATTTAATGTACTAACAAATTTAATATCATGTCAGTATTTTCCCTTTCTCTTCACTTAATTTTAAAATGATAGTAAAAAAGTAGCATTGTAAAAAATTGTCCCCCTCGTTTTTTAGCAGGATACGACGGTACTTGTGGGCTAGTATCTCTTATTCAATTTTCCAAAAATTTTAATCGCGATTATTATTAAAATAATTTTGAAATAAAAATCCAAATATACATATGAGACATAAAAAATATATTTTAAGGAACATTCAACCAGATAATCTTTTTTAAGAAAATATTATCACACAGTATTTTCTTCTCCATTTAAAATGACAAAGAATAAACATTAAAAAAGTATTGCAATCCCATTACGAGGTTCTCACCTCTTAGAGGGAATAGCACCATTGCTAGGCTCGTTATTAATATTATTTATTATTTAATTTATTTTTTATAATTGCGACTAAAATTTTTAAAAGTTGGACGAACATGATTTAAATTTTTGAAATTTTGAATGATGATATAAGTACAAAATAAAATTTTAGTAAAAAAGAGAAAAAAATGTTGATGTGTCCTTTTTTCTTTTTATTTCGAAATATTATGTGAATAATAGAGAAAACATTGAGGTAATATTTGATGAAAACATTTTTAAAGTTTGATGTTCGTAATATTATAAAATAAAGTTGAATAACTATTTTACAATAGAAATTAAATTAAGATGACTGTTTCTGAATTTTACTCCTTATTCTTTCATTTCTTACCTTACTTTTTATATTATAAAATTATTACAACTTTTTTGCCACTCACTTTATCTCTAAAACTAATACAAACTAATTATGGTTTATACTTTTTTTTCCTTTTCCTCTTTTTGAGCACATTGACAAATTGGAGGGTGATATCAACTCATAATTAAACATCTATTAGACTAACCTAAATACGGATAATATTTATTTTTTAACTACAAACAAAACTACATAAAAGCTGTCATATTCCATATTGAAAAAGAATATCACATTCTTGTAATTAAATAAAAAAATATTCATTTTACTAGTTTTTTTGTCTTTTCTAATGGTAGTTCATTTTTCTGCCTCGAACCACATATTATTACATTATTTTAAACAATTATTCTAATTATCAATCATTATTTTTTTATAATAAATATTCAACTATAAAATATTATATTTTTTATTGCATTCAAAGTTAACACAAAGTTAATATTATAGAATTTTGGAATTTATCTAAGATTATTGTGTTCTAACATTTAAATTTGTTCACTACAAGAAAAATAAAGTTTTTCGACGGGCTCATCCATCAGAAAATAAAAAAAACCGTCGGAAATCAAAGTTTCTGATGTTTTTTCGATGGAAACAAATCTCGGAAAAGTGGGTGTCGCAAATGATTTTCGACGGCGTGAAAGAACCCTTGGAACTTCCGACGGTCTTAAAATCGTCAAAAGTTCCTACGATTTAAAAATTGTCAAAAGTTCTTACGGTTAAGGCCGAGGGAAGTTTCTATGGCTAAGATCGCTGAAACTTTTCACGACCATAATCATTGGAAGTTTCGATAGCACAAACCATCAGAACTTTCAATGTTATAGCCGTCAAAGTTTTCGACGGTTATCTTCTTTTCTGACGACCCTGTCCGCCAAAAAGGATTATTTAAATATAAAAAACATTTGGCGCCTCGCTGCCGGATAAAGTCCCTGGCAACCTCAGAGGGATTTTTCATAGTGGGTCTGTCCGCCCTAGGAGTGGCACCTGTCCTTGTTCGAGGAGGGGACACTCCCCCCGACCCCCGTCGACTGGCCCCTGCCCTCGACCCCGACTCGAATCCCCGGTTCGGAGAAAATTTTATTCCCCACCCCGATCCCCGGGGGAGTTTAGGACTCCGCGGGGACCCCGAACCTTAGTTTGGATCAGATTAAATCGATAAAAAATTGGTTAAAATCAGAAAATATCAGGTTGAACCGTATTTTTTGGTTCAGTAAAAAATTTTTATTAATTTTTTTACTTAGAGATAATTTGATAAAAATTATTATTATAAATTTAGAAAATATTCGAAGTGGACTTTCTCCATAAATATTCAATATTGACTCATTAGTCTCCTCATTCATTTATACTTGTCTATTTACTTTCACTTTCTTACTACTATCAATGTGTGACTATTTTTGTACACTCATTTATTCTTTGGGGTGTGGGGATTCAGGGCTCCGCGGGATGGGGATAACTCTCTCCGCCCCGATCCCCGAAAGAAGGTTCGGGGACATTTTTCCCTCCATCCCCGACCCCGCGGGGAAAAAATTCCCTGAGTTCAGGCCCCGATCGGAGATTCCCGGCGGGGCCCCGCAGGGGCGGGGAATATTATCATCCCTAGTTCGCCCGCGACACCAATGGGTTTTTCGATGGAAAGAAGTCGTCGGAAATTAAAGTGGACGTCGCAAATGATTTTCGACAACTTGAAAGAACCATTGGAACTTCTGACGATTTTAAAATCGTCAAAAGTTCCTACAATTTAAAAATTGTTAGAAGTTCTTACGATTAAGGCCGAGGGAAGTTTCTATGGCTACGATCACTAAAACTTTCCATGGCCATAATTGTTGAAAGTTTCGATAGCACAAACCATCAGAACACCGTTGAAACTTTCAACGGTTATCTTCTTTTTTGACAACCCCATCCGTCAGAAAGGAATTTTTAAATATAAAAAACATTTGTCTCCTCGCGGTCGGAGAAGATCGCCTGGCAACCTCAAAGGGAATTTTCACGATGGGTCTGTACGTCCATGGCCTGATCGGCTGCTTCGTGATGGATCGGACCGCCCACCCACCACTCGGCGGCCGGGGATGGTCGTCTGCGGCTTGATCCGCCGCCTAGCGGTCAAAGAAGGGCACCTCGCGGTCTGGTCGTCGCGGCCTGATCTAGTCGTCCGAGGCCTGATCGCGGGGGCAGGAGAGAGAGGGAGGGAGATCAAAGGTAAGGGAGAGCGGAAAAAGATATACACGAATGTGAGGAAAAAAGTGACGGGGAGGATAGTGAAAATGAAATTAGAATTACCGACGGTCCGAACTGTCAGCAGTTAATAATAACATACTGAACACATACGTTATATTATATTATATACAAATTTATTATTAATTTAATTATCGACGGGCTGGGCCATCAGAAATATTAATAATAAAATACCAATCATAGGCGTTATATTATATTATATATAAATTTATTATTAATGTAATTACTGATGGTCCGAACTATCGAAACTATCGACGGATCTAGTCATGTCTGTAGTTTCGACGGTTTGGGTCGGTAGAAATATTAATAATAAAATATCGACCATAGGAGTTATATTATATTATATATACATTTATTATTAATTTAATTACCGATGGTTCATACCGTCGAAAATGCTAATAATAACACACTGAACATAGGCATTATATTATATATAAATTTATCATTAATTTAGTTATCGACGGCCCGAACCGTCAGTAGTTCCGACGATCTGGGCTATCAGAAATATTAGTAATAAAATATCGACAGTAGACATTATATTATATTATATATATTTATTATTAATTTAGTTGCTGATGACCTGAATCGTCGATAATTATTGAAGGATTAGGCCGTCAATAATTTGTCATCAATATTTTGAAAGGATTTTCTTTTTGTCGCAAAGTCCGTCGAAAATTGTGAAAAAAATTTATCCATCGGAAATTGATAATTTTATTGTAGTGGTTGAGACATCAATTTGAACATGATTAATCAAATGCCAATAGATCATATGAATATTAACCGCTCTAGATAAAAAAAACATAATATTTTTGCCCTTTTTGTAATTGGGGAGATATGAAAGTCTTATAATCTTGCCCTGTCGTCAACTGAGACAAATAAAGAGATCAGTAAGTGGTTATCCATTGAAATATCACAAAGCACATCCAAGAATCAGATGCATGTTTATACTTCTCAGGTGAGTGTAAGGCAAATTTGATATTCTACGCTTATGAAAATATATATATTCATGTTATAATCTACTAACCAAAACGTGGGACACATTCTCTTTCTTCGTCTCACGATTGTCTATTTTTCAATACTTCCTCTCTCCTCATATAGAGTTTAACTTTTGTAACCAATCTTAGGACTTGTTTTTATTGGACTTAATTCTTCAAAAGAAGACCTTTTAAGCCTGTCAATCCACTAACCCCCAAAATGCTAATATAAGATCAAAACCTCGCCAAGTAATTATTTCACACATTTTGCTCGTTTTCCAACCTCCAAGCCTCAAAAACTCTCAAATGGAACTTAAGGAGTCCCATCCAATAAGGGCAGGTCTGCAAAGAGGTACTGAAGGAGATTTGGTGCAAATCAAGAGGGAAAAACCTAAGAGGAAGGAGTAAAAGCAACAAGTTGAAAAAAAAGGAAAGAAGAGAAAAAGTTAGGAAAAAAAATCTCTTCACTCCGTTTAACCATTGTGATTGGATTGAGATGATTACGGAATAAGCATAATTGTTTTAGTTGCAACAGGATGAAGAGATTTACATTAGAATGCCAGGATTCATATATTTTATCTTGCGATAGTAAGAAATCTTATTTTCAACATTGTATATAGAATGCTAAGAATGTGGTGATTGTTTTAGAGAAGGATGAGACACACTTTAGTAAAAAAAATATACTAAAAAACATGCTTCAAGTTCAAAGACCACTCTTGGATGATCGAGAAAGGTGTGTTGGTCACTCAAAAAATATGTCATTGTGGTAAATAACCCATGCTAGATGTAAGCACACACACACCCTGAGCGGGGCATAACACTTAACAAAGGAGTGTACACTAGATCGATCATCTATTGAATATGATGACTCGGTCCGACCTAATTTTGATCTAGTTTAACTTATTTTTTATTTTTTCATTTAACTTATACTTATATTACATTTAATTTTTTAAATATTAAAATAAAATATTTGACACATTATTTTTTATGCTTTAAAATAAACATTAATTTAAAATTTTATATTCGAATAATGAAAAATAATGGTAGTTAAGTAATCCAATCACTCGATTTGATCTAGCCTGAGTTGATCTCGAGTCCTACTGGATCATGTCCAACCCTTAAAAAGGGTGCGAACCGAGCCGACTTGACATGACCAAAATATATGATAGAAGTTGGATTGTTCATCTAACACAGTTCCAAACGGAGAATCTTAGTCGGACATCCAATTGCACTGTAGCAAATATAAAGTTCATGATACTTTAATTCTTAAGTTGGTTTATTAATACTTAAGATTTCATTTGATGTTTTCTTTTCACTTAAGAACATGCTGCATAATAATTGAAATTAGAATTACAAAATATCGCATATTTCTATGTAGTCATCTAGTGTGTTCCCTTGATTCATTAATATAATAAGATAATAAGTTATCTTATTAAGAAGAGGAAATGACAAAGTTAGGATGTCATATCATGTAAGGAATAATAAGCATGAGCATAATGATGTGAAGTGCTTATGCATCATTAGGAATTCAATGAATTTATACTTCATTATATATTTCACATAAGATAAGAATAAAAATTACATATAACATATTGTTATTATATTCATCTTGTCATGAATGATGTATATGTCATGCCCCATAGGAAGCATGATGTAAACCATAACATATAGTGTTCATTTTTTACATCATAACATGTATAGCCCTCTACATCCTAGAAATGCAAGATTCTCTTATATACCCATTGAATTCATGTAAGTGAAGAGGCTTAGAAATGCAGCGGTGCGTTGTTTGTGATAATAAACTTTTCCATGTAATGGCTCATGGATGTTTGCGTTGTGAGTCCTTCATCTTATGTACTCTTTTATGTAAGGTAATGGAACTCTTATATCAATTCCGAGTTACATGTGACTTGTTAGTTTTTAAGTTGCAAACTATAATACAATATTACTTATTCTCAAATTGTGTTACTCTTTTGTTGAAAATTTGTATTACAACTTATGTTGACCGTGTAACACCCCTAAAATCACCCCCTCCTGCCAAGTAGGCAGTGATCCCAAAAGCGTTATACTGCCTATTACACTATTGACCATGATCATTTAACAAGATATATACATGACATCAATATTATAAGATAATATAATAAAAAACTTTATTGCAAAAGTTCAAACGTCTGAATATCAAAAGCATGGATAATTAATGCAGTCTATAGCAAATTAAGAAAAAACCACAATTTGCAACATCTGAGAGGAAATTCAACAGGCGAAATAACATAATGTCTTTTGAATAAACGACAATGATTAAACACAATGCAATTGTGAGGACTTGAAGCAATAAGTTAGTCATGTGCAGCACTCTCCAAGTCCTGTGCCCTCCAACACCTCATCACGTTGAATTCTCACCTGCAAAATCTTAATGCATGAGAATCGAATATCCATAAGCAAAGATGTCCAGTACAATAGAAACATAAACGATGAAATAAGAATCAATGATAATCATATAACAAATATATCAGTGATGAAATAATAATATACTTTGGCTTCTATACATTGACTGTAATGGGCCATATATCTTGCTTTAACTATATCGATATCTGTACTTTGTTTTTTACCATGACTATATCTTGTCTTTATAGTACTCTGTGTTATCTGTACCATACAATCTTCCATGCTTTGCTATACCATATTCTATGCTTTATTTTATAATACTTTACTTTGTATTGCTTTGCTGTGAGTTGCACTACGTCTTTTACATTACTATAATGTCCTTAAAGTAAGTTATTCTATGCGAGCTCGACTTTATTAAATTGGGATGTCAGATGTGCCTCTTTGAATCTGTAAAGCCAGTAAGCGCATAAAAAGAATATGGTGTGACAATGTATCACCCATTTTGAAATGCAGGTGGAAGAGGACTGCACCTCAGAAATAATGATCATTTAAGAACCTGTAGATTCACTATCTCCTCAGTTAGCTACATGTACATCTGGTTCAATACTATGTTCTTTGAGAAAGGAGTGTGACAATGCATCACACTTCTTCGAGGTACAGGTGGGAGAGGACCTGTAATCTCAAGAATAGTGGTCATCGAGGATCAGTAGGTTCGTTGTCTCTTCAGCTAACTACATGCTCATTTTATGCCATACTGTGATATTTGTTTCGTACAATGGAGCGGCACATAACAATTTCATGACTTTATCTTTACTTTACTTATCTTTGTTTATCATAATGTCTATGAATCAGAACCCAAATGGACAGTAATGTCTTTACAATAGGACTCGACCAGTTATAGGTGGACTGATTCGAGTCTCCTGTTAGAGTTCAAGAGCCTGACTCAGATCGGTTTAGAGTCAGACTCGGACCATATTAATTCTTATACGTCATAAATAATGCAATGTCTCTTTATGGATCTGAATTGATTGAACCGGTCAGCTCAAACCGGTGGTTTAGATTGAATCGGACGATCTGAACTAACTGGGATAACTGGATCGATCAACCGTCCTCTAGACCGATCGACCGATCGATCGCTCTGTAAGATCGATCCACCGTTCCTCTTAGGCCGGTCGACCATCTTCATTGTCGAGGATTTCATATGACCGGTTGACCGTGCTCGTGTGGTCGGTCAACCAATTTCTCTGTTTGTCCATGGATCGGTCGGACATTCTTAGAGACCGGTCGACCGATCTTACGATCACGGGGACACGCGGTGCGCGTCGGATCGATCGACCGCTCGAAGAATCGGTCGACCGCCTGTGAGATCGATCCGATCTACCGGGTAATAGTGGAACAGTCGACCACCCAGTGAGACCGGTCGGCCGATCGACAGATGATCAAATGCGAGTCCTTCGCAGGATCATTCGACCGTTCGTAGAACCGGTCGACCGGTCCCTGCGATAAAATAGGGCCGCCGGTCATATTCTTCGATTCTGACGACCTTCCGGTCATTAAAACGCGATAACCCAAATACGAAAAATGAAACTATGAATCACAGGATCAAACTGGAGTATTCTTATGCATCAAACGATCAATAATTCTTCGTCTAGGGGATTAAAACTCTAGGGTACCTTCTTTGT
Source organism: Pontederia crassipes (assembly GCA_030549335.1). Lineage (NCBI taxonomy): Eukaryota > Viridiplantae > Streptophyta > Magnoliopsida > Commelinales > Pontederiaceae > Pontederia > Pontederia crassipes. Next base: position 61,563,875 of record CM060196.1, on the reverse strand, counting down.
TCGATTGTTGGAGTTTTCCGACGATTTGCTCGTCGTCCTTCGTCACCGATCGTTCTCGATCGGCTGGGAGGATGAGTCTATTCTCCACGAACGTCGGGAGGAGCAGTCGTACGTCAGAGGTTCATCGCTTTGCCTCGGTGCTCAGCCTCCGCCTCGTTTGTTGGTGCGTTGTTCATCGGCAGAAACGAAGGAGGAGCGAAGGGCGTGGAGCAGGCGGCGGCCGATCAGAAAATCCAAGGGGGGCGCGAGGGTTGCCCTCGTATCCCCTTTTATAGCATCGGTCGGCCAAGGTGGCCGGCCGATTCCGAGCGAAATCAGGGGAGGAAAATCCTCCCCTGTCGGCCGTTTCATCTTTCCTTTTTTTTTATCCGATTTCGTTTAGAATTTCTTCGTTAATTGCTATAAATTCTTATTTTGATTCCTTTCCTTCTATGGAAATTTTTGCAGATGTTACAGATCGACCTAAAATTCAATTTGAAATTAAGCTTAATTTTAGAGACATTATATTTTTTACTCCCATTTTACACAAACCATGATCAATGTGATGGACAATGCTGGACGAACGAGAAGTTAGTGCAAATGACAACATGAATGAATGCCTTATCAATGAGTAGTGACGACTAAATATTTGTACGCATGCACTTGCAGCACTTGTATTCATCGTTTTGATTCTTATCATTGTCAATTTGGTTAGAACTTATCATTTGACTTCGTCTGAATATTAAATTAGTGTTAGTAGATATGAATATCAATGAGTCTAAACTAAAAAAATAAATTTCATAATTTACCATTAATTATATTCCGATAAAAAAATAGAAAAAGCAAGGTTATTGATATTTTAATAAACCAGTGTCTAGATTTTAAAAAGTAAATATTCTTAATAATGATTTATATTTTAAAAATGTTATTTAAAGTTTGTACGGTGGTTGAAGCAAGAGGAGGTTTGAGATAAAAAAATAAAATTACAACTGTATATCACAGTTTGATTGCAAAAAAAAATGTAAATATCAATAATGATTTGTGGCCATTAAATACATTATGATAAAAAAATAGTAAGACCATGTTAGTTATGCCATTTTTATTCTTTGTCATTCTTTTGTTTCCAGAACACTTTAACTAAACAATGTTTCTTTATCGTCAAATAATATTTTTTTTCAACAAAAAAACAAAAAAGGAGATCGGATAACTAGCATATCTCCATGAATAGAATAAAAAAATCATAAAATTAATAATTCTCCCAAACAAATACCACCTTTATGTCTGTCTTAAATCAAATAACGAAATATTTAATTAAAGCAATTATGGGCATATTTTTTTTGTTTATAGTGTATATTTTCTTTTTATAATCAACCTTTAAAAAACGATGACGATTCGCGCGACGTTAAAAAATATACTATCTATAACTTAAAAAAGTCGGGACATAATTAAATTTAATTAATCTAATTAGATCATCTTATATTTCGTACTTAATAGTGACAGATAAAATATCTCAAAAAAAATTATACATTCATAAAAATTCAAACTCTATTTTTTTTTAAACTAAGACCATAACCCCTATTCCCCCTCTTAAGGTGCTCTTTGGTTGTACTACAGTTAATCTAGGAGGAGAGTTACATAACCCGTGAAGTTGAATGGATTACGATGAATTTTTTTTAATCCAATCAAAACGAAGAATATAAAAAATGAAGGAATACGAAAAAAACATTGGCCCGACAAGATTAAACATTCATTGTAAATCGTGCGACGTTTGTCTCCTTTTAATCCTAATCCAGCTCGTATTTGATGATATTCCGACGATTAAAATCTTATTTCATCTGTTAACCCTAAATCAAAGAACGCCTTAATAGTTTGTAACAAATTGTTGGTGGGATTTGTGCTATGCATTTAATAGCATATACCACCCGTTAGTTGACATTGGCACTTGTTCGATTGATCAAATTTGGAAGTCGGATAATTGTTGACGTGGTCTTGTCTTGCCAATTATCATATTTAAGGTATGTATTTATAGCTGCCTGCCTTATCATCTAATATCCGTTTTGCATCGAAATTGTCGGAAGACCAAATTCAATGTATAACTTCCTATAAACAAAAATAATAAATAGCTTTGGGGTCAAATATTTAAAGAACTAAATTTATATTTTCTAACATAACATAATTTACATGACTATTAATTATTATTATTATTTAATGAGCGTATTAAATGATTTTACATATATATATTTTTATTTTTTACTAATCATTTAGAAAATCATTGATGATAAAAAATAAATTCAATGATAGAATTTATTTATTAAAAAATTTTAAAAGTATGATCATTTGACATTCTGACACGAAGAATTATTATTATTATTATTATTATTATTATTATTATTAGTCTAATTTTCAAAGTGTCTCGTAATACTTCAAAGTTTGATTGAGAAATGATTAGAGAAAATTTCAGGATTTCCAAACTTCCCCTGTTCTTCATTTTTTTAGATCTTTCTCGGACATTTTTCATTCTTTCTTTTTTCCCTATTAAGAAATTTGTTAACCGTCGGAGAAACAAGTTGAATTCTTTTCAATAATTAAAAAAAATTAAAAAAGCACTAATGTAACGGATGCAAACTCCATACAAAGAAATCCATGCAAATAATCTGAAATCAATTCAAAATTGATTACAAATCAATGAATTAAATGCCAATCAAAGATGGAAATCAATTCAGAATCGGATTAAAAAAAAGGAAATAGTGAGGTAGGAAACGGCCTACCAGGGAGGAATCTCCTCCCTGGTCGCGCTCGGAGTCGGCCAGCCTGACCGGCCGATGCTATAAAAGTGATCACAAGGGGCGCCTCTGCGACCCCTTGGATACCCTAGTAGCCGGCAGCCACTTCCTCTTCTCTTCCTGCGAACCGCCGGCGATCGACGCACGACGCACGCGCACGAACAGGACAGGGCGTGACCAACGATGACCAGCGACCTCCCTCGTTCTCCGTGAGGACCAGGCGCGACCCTCCGTCAACCCAGGACGACCTGCGATCGTTACAACGACTCGAACATCGACCGACGACTGAAAAATGCGAAACAGATGTACCTTAACATTTTAAATCCCTAGACGAAGAAATATAGATATCAAGTTGCGCTTAAAGATATCATAGTGATCATGAATGCTATAGTTATATTTTTCATATTGTAACCTGCCCGATTCGACGATCGAAAGATCGTCGGAATTGGAGAAGATGACCGGCGCAGTTTCTGCGCACTAAAACCCAGCCCACGTCGTCCTCGACCCGGCCCGGGTCGTACCCAAGCGCGGACTGAGTTTGCCAATACTCGGACCGAGTCACCTCATCGGGTGACATCGCGTGAACGCGATCAGAAACCCGACCGGGTCAGGTAGCAACCCCGGCCCGAGTCGTATCGAGTCAGATCTAGTGCGAATCCAACTCGACAATGATTATTGTATTACCAACGACCCGGCTCGAGTCTGACCTCAACTCGGACCGGGTCATGCACAAAAACTCATCAACAGAGACTCGGCCCGAGTTCCATCAACCCGCCCTGGGTTCTGTTCTCCAGAATCGTTCAAAAATTAGGTCCTATTTTCATCAAAATTATTTGAAATCTTATCAGAGATCTTAAAGATTATAATGAACCTTATCTTGTCATAAAGAATATCCAACTCTTAGTGAAAAGGGATCCTTCTCTCTACTGATTCTAACTTTATCAAAGATAATTAAAGAAAAACAAAGTAAAGATAAAGACACGAGATTGCTATGTGCCGCCCCCAATGTTAAAGTAAAGATCAATGTTATAGCAATGGAGGAATAGGTAGTTAGCTGAGGGGACAGTGAAGCTACTATCTTCAATGATCACTATTCCTGAGATTTTAGGTCTTCTTCCACCTGTATCTCGAATGAGGGGTGGTACTAGAGGATACACCCCTTCCCTTAAAAATTAAAGTATTGTGCCAGAGTGACATGTAGCTAACTGAGGAGACAGTGAACTTATAAGTATCTTAATTGACCACTGTTCCTGGATTGTAGGAATTCTTTCCCCTACCTTCCGAAATGGGTGAAGTCCTAACACTCACCCTTTTCCCTTTAAGGGCTTACTGGCTTCAGAGCAAAGAGGCACCCCTGACATCCCAACTTAATTAAAGTCGAGCTCGCATAGGACAACTAACTATAAGGATATCATAGTAATGTAAAAGATGTAATGCAACTCATAGTAAAGCAATGTAATGTAAAGCAAGGTAACTATCCAGGACAAATTTGATATACTTGATGTGTCCGAAAATAAAAAGGTGCTGTTCCCTGGAGATAATATCCAGAAAGACGCTAAAAAATGGTGGAAGGCAAGAAAGGCCACCAGTTTTTCTGACACAAGTATTGTCGTCTGGGAAGATTTCCGTCAGACGTTCGAGACACGATACTTTCCTAAATTTCAAAGGGACATGAAACAGAAGGAGTTTCTGGACTTAGTACAAGGAACTATGAACGTGGATCAATACGTGACCAAGTTTGTTAGAAAAGTACTCCAGGCTTATTATGGATGAACTTGATGCTACTAAGCGCTTTGTGGACGGACTGAACCCCACCCTGAAGTCTCATATCAGATCAGGAAACTGCAGGACCTTAGAGGACGCCATCAATTTGATTACTCTGACTGAAAAGGATCACCAGGACCTGTAGAAAGCTCAGATGGCCCAACAAGCTGTAGGGCAGAGTTTTTATCACCAGCCTCAACAATTCAGAGGGAACAATCGTCAGCAGCACTGACAGGATAATCGGCCCCGACCTTATCCAGCGCCTCAACCATACAACCGTCCTCAACAGCAACAGCCCTATCGTCCTCCACAGTAGGCTCCTCCACCACAGCAACAGTAACAGCAACAACAACAACAGAATCCAAGGCCCCACAGCAAGCGCAGAGGCGCCCAGCTCAGCAGTAGAGGCAACAGCCTCCCAGAGCTCCTCAGCCAGCACCCGCATAAAGTGAGCGAGTTTTATGCAACACCTGTGGTAGAACCCATGCGGAGGAATGTCGCATGAAAACTGGAGCATGCTACTATTGTGGCGGAATGGGCCATTATGCAACGAACTGCTCAAAGCGTGGGCAACAACAGTTGGTACATGGGAGACTCTTCAATCTGGAAGAAGACGCCCAACAGAATGTCGCTGATGTCATTCGAGGTACGTTATTCATAGCTAAGCTACCCACTACAGTATTATTTGATTTTGGTGCCTCCCATTCATTTATATCTGAAGAATGTGTCAAGACATTAGGGCTAATTGCAACGAACCTAGAAACTAAGATGAATATCTTGACCCCATAAGGAACTTTAGTTACTACAAAATATCTTCCTAATATACCCATAGAGATAGGGACAAAGAATTTTCCTGCAAATCTTATCATTATCCCTATGACAGATTATGATATAATTTTGAGCATGGACTGGCTAATCTCCCATGATGCTACTATATTATGCAAGCAAAAGAAAGTGATTATAGGTACACATGGTACAGATAAAGTAATTGTCGGAGGCATTGCACAGAAAGAACCAAAGATCATAATGTCTACTATGAAGGCACATAAACTATTCCAGAAAGAGTGTAGAGGTTATCTTGCAAGTATTACCAAGGTAACAGAGCCAGCAAAGACCCCAAGACATCAAAATTGTGAGGGAATTTCCTGATGTATTCCCTGACGATATTAGTGGTCTACCGTCCAGAAGGGAGATAGACTTCCACATCGAAGTGGCACTCGGTACGACACCTATTTCTAAAGCTCCATATTACATGGCACCAGCAGAGATGAAGGAACTGAATGATCAGATTCAAGAATTGCTGGATAAAGACTTTATCAGACCTGATGTTTCACCATGGGGCGCGCCAATCCTTTTTGTCAAGAAGAATGACGAATCGTTGAGACTTTGTATTGACTATAGGATGATGAAAAAAGTCACAATCAAGAACAAGTATCCACTCCCTCGCATCGATGATTTATTTGATCAGTTGTCCAAGGCAAAAGTGTTCTCTAAGATCGATCTGAGAAGCGGATATCACCAGCTAAGGGTAGCAGAATAGGACATTCCAAAGACAACATTCCGGTCAAAATATGGACACTACGTGTTCCTTGTAATGCCGTTTGAGTTAACAAATGCCCCAACAACATTCATGAATCTTATGAATCGAACTTTTCATGAATATCTGGATAAGTTCGTAATTGTCTTTGTCGACGACATCCTCATATACTCACCAAGCATAGAGCAACACAAGGAACATTTGAGGATAGTGTTAGAGACATTGCGAACAAAGAAATTGTATGCAAAGTTATCTAAATACGAATTTTGGCTAGAACAGATGATGTTCCTAGGTCATATTGTTTCCAATGATGGGATCGCAGTGGATCCAGTAAAGGTGAAAGCAGTGTCCAACTGGACACAACTAAAGAATGTCTCCAAGATCAGGAGCTTCCTTGGTTTTGCAGGCTATTACAGATGCTTCGTCAAGGACTTCTCCAGAATTGCATTGCCGATGACCAAGCTCACAAGGAAAGGGGAAAAATTTATCTGGTCACCCAAGTGTGAAGAAAGCTTTCAAGAGTTAAAGAAGCGGCTAACTTTAGCACCAATCCTGACGTTACCATCAGGCAATGATGGTTACGTGATTTACATTGATGCTAGTGGCACAGGATTGGGGTGCGTACTGATGCAACACGGGAAAGTAGTTGCCTATGCATCCAGACAGTTGAAGAAACATGAGGTCAACTATCCAACTCACGACCTCGAATTGGCAGCAGTAGTATTTGCCCTCAAACTTTGGCGTCATTACTTGTATAGAGAGGAATTTGTGATCTACACTGACCACAAGAGCTTAAAGTACATTTTTACACAAAAGGAACTGGATATGCGCCAAAGATGATGGATGGAGTTTTTAAAGGACTATGAGTTCGCTATCAATTACCATCCCGAAAAAGCAAACTCAGTGGCTGACGCACTTAACCGAAAGTGGAAAGGATATGTTGCCTTCATGCGCCTTCGACAATTTGAGATGATGGAAGAACTTTTCAAGTGGACCCCAAGAGTAAGACATGATGGGTCATTGATGATGATGCAACATATAGTACCAGACATGATTGGAAGAATCATTGAGGCACAGGTAGAAAATGCCGAGTATCAGATGATGATAAAGACTAGTCTGGAGACCACCAACTTTAAGATTTCAGCAGATGGTGGCATCAGGTACCGTGATCGCTTATGGGTACCAAATAACCCTGAACTCCGAAGAAAAGTACTGGATGAATGCCACAAGTCAGAGTTTGCAATTCACCTAGGGAGTACGAAAATGTATAAAAATGTCCAACGAAGTTTCTAGTGACCGGATATGAAAAAATTGATTGCAGAATATGTCTCCAAATACATTGTGTGCCAATAAGTTAAGATAGAACACCAGAAACCTCAAGGAACCTTGAAGAGTCTGGGCATCCCACGATGAAAGTGTGAAGAGATATCAATGGACTTCATCACCGGCTTATCTCGGACTAAAAAAGGACATGATGCAATATGGGTAATAGTGGACCGACTCATTAAATCGACTCACTTCTTACCCATCAAGGTAAAACAATCCCTTGAAAGTTTAATGGATTTATATGTGTAGGAGATTGTTTGACTTCATAGGATCCCAGCAACCATTGTATCCGATAGAGACCCCAAGCTCATATCCAGATTCTGGAAAAGCCTCCAGAATACTTTTGGGACTAGACTCTGCTACAGTACAACCTTTCATCCCCAGACCGACGGCCAATCAGAGAGGACAATTCAGACATTAGAGGATATGCTTAGAGCATGTGCGTTGGATTGACATGGTAATTGGGATAAGCATCTAACACTTATTGAGTTCTCCTACAATAATAGCTTCCATGCTAGCATAGAAATGTCCCATTTTGAAACACTGTACGGACGGCCATGTCGCTCCCTGACATGTTGGGGCGAAGTGGGCGAAAGAAAAATTTTGAGTGCAGAACTACAAAAGCAGACAAAGGAGTACACTGACAGAGTGGAATTAATAAAGAAGTAAATGAAATCTGTTCAAGATCGTCAGAAGGCCTACGCGGATAAAAAGCACCGAGAACATAAGTTTAAAGCAGGAGACCAAGTCCTACTCAAGGTTTCCCCACCAAATGGGTAATGCGTTTTAGTAAGCGTGAGAAATTGAGTCCAAGGTATGTATGTCCTTTTGAGATATTAGAGATATTGGGAGACTCAGCATGCAGGTTGGCTCTACCCCCAGCATATGCCAGAGTACACAACGTCTTTCATGTCTCCTTACTCCGAATGTACAAGTACACCAACGTGATCCAAATTGAGGAACCAAACCTCAAGGAGGATCTGACATATGAAGAACAACTATAGAGATATTGGAATATCAGGAACACCAACAAGGAAGGAAAAAAGTGTCACTGGTCAAAGTAGCTTGGAAGCATCATCAAGGAAATGAGGCCACTTGGGAAGTAGAATCAGAGATGCGATAAAAGTTTCCACAATTATTCGATAAGTCTTAACTCTTATCAAAATTCGAGGACGATTTTTCTTTTAAGGGGGTAATATTGTAACAGATGCAAACTCCATACAAAGAAATCCATGCAAATAAACTGTAATCAATTCAAAATTGATTAGAAATCAATGAATTAAATGCCAATCAAAGAGGGAAATCAATTCAGAATTGGATTAAAAAAAAGGAAACAGTGAGGAAGGAAACGGCCGACTTCCTCCCCTGATCGCGCTCGGAGTCGGCCGGCCACCCTGGCCGGCTGATGCTTATAAAAGTGATCACAAGGGGCGCCTCTGCGACCCCTTGGATACCCTAGCAGTCGGCCGCCACTTCCTCTTCTCTTCCTGCGAACCGCCGACGATCGACGCACGCGCACGAACAGGACAGGGCGCGACCAACGATGACCAGCGACCTCCCTCGATCTCCGTGAGCACCAGGCGCACCCTCCGTCAACCCAGGACGACCGGCGATCGTCCCAACGACTCGAACAGCGACCGGCGATCAAAAAATGCGAAACAGAGGTACCTTAGCGTTTTAAATCCCTAGACGAATTAATATAGATCTAAAGTTGCGCTTAAAGATATCATAGTGATCATGAATGTTATAGTTATATTTTTTATATTGTAACCTGCTCGATTCGACGATCGGAAGATCGTCAGAATTGGAGAAGACGATCGTTGTAGTTTCTGCGCACTAGAACCCGACCCGCGTCGTCCTCGACCCGGCCCGGGTCGTACCCAAGCGCGGACCGAGTCTGCCAATACTCGGACCGAGTTGCCTCATCGGGCGACATCGCGTGAACGTGATCAGAAATCGGACCGGGTCAGGTAGCAACCCAGCACGGGTCGTATCGAGTCGGATCTAGTGCGATTCCGACTCGGCAATGATTATTGTATTACCAATGATCTGGTCCAAGTTTGACATCAACTCGGACCGGGTCATGCACAAAAACTCATCAACAAAGACTCGACCTGAGTTCCATCAACCCGGCCCGGGTTCTATTCTCCAGAGTAACGGCCTTTTTACGTTAAACCCGATCGTTAGGAAATTAGTTCCTATTTTCATCAAAATTATCTGAAATCTTATCAGAGATCTTAAAGATTATAATGAACCTTATCTTGTCCTAAAGAAGATCCAACTCTTAGTGAAAAGGGATCCTTCTCTTTACTGGTTCTAACTTTATCAAAGATAATTAAAGAAAAACAAAGTAAAGATAAAGACACGGGATTGCTATGTGCCGTCCCCAATGTTAAAGTAAAGATCAATGTTATAGCAATGGAAGGATATGTAGTTAGCTGAGAGGACAACGAAGCTATTGTCTTTAATGACCACTATTCCTGATATTTCAGGTATTCTTCTACCTGTATCTCGAATGAAGGGTGGTGCTAGAGGACACATCCCTTCCCTTAAAGATTAAAGTATTGTGCCATAAGAACATGTAGCTAACTGAGGAGACAGTGAACCTACAGGTCTCTTAATTGACCACTGTTCTTGGATTGTAGGAATTCTTCCCCCTATCTTTCGAAATGGGTGAGGTCCTAACACCCACCCATTTTCCTTTAAGGGCTTACTAGCTTCAGAGCAAAGAGGCACCCTGACATCCCAACTTAATTAAAGTCGAGCTCGCATAGGACAACTAATTATAAGAATATCATAGTAATGTAAAAGATGTAGTGCAACTCATAGTAAAGCAATGTAATGTAAAGCAATGTAAAGTAAGATATTGTAAAGTAAAGTAAAGCAAAGTATAACACTGTAAAGTAAAGTAATATAATACAATGTACAATAAAGTAAAGCATAGAGTAAATTACAGTAAAGTATGGATCATAGTTTGGTAAAGGCAAAGAATAATTACAGTAAAGAATAAAGCATGGACATTGTTATAGTCAGAAATTAATTCATTGATTCCATATTTTGTCATTGAATCTTTATTTCTCCGTCTATTTACTATTGTACTGAGCTTTTTGCTCACGGGTATTCGATTCTTCTGCAATAAAATTTTACAAGTGAGAATGCCAACTAATGAGGATGGAGGACACAGAGCTTGGAGAACGCTGCACATGCCTAATCTTCCGCTTCAAGTTTTCTTGTTATATCTAGTTCATGTTATTGTAATCGATTTAGAGACATTATGACTTCCGCTTATTAAACTTCTCTTTCGCATGTTGAACTGATGCATTCTCGTATTTTGTCATGAACTATGTTACCACCGTCCGCTTTCATGTTTAACGTTTGAACTTGGACCAATTATGTTACAAATATTTCTTGACATTCCATCGTTTAATCTTTCGTATTAAAGTCTTTGATTATATTTTATTATTATATTAGTGCCACGTAAGTCATATTGTTGAATGATCATGGTCAATAGAGTAATAAATAGTGTAGCGCCCTCGTAGGAAGAGCGATTTTAGGGATGTTACAACTAAAGTTGTGACTGTTGTGTAGTTCCTTAAGGGCAAACCTTCCTATATGAAAGGGAATCAACGTTAATGCAATTTGTTACCACACCAATTTTATCCAATCGTTTTGCCCTATTCAAATATAAAATTAAAATTAAGCTGTAAAAATTATATTGAAAGAAAAATAAAATCCGAGTTTAATCCAAGAAAGTTACTCTTTTCCGCATCTAACTCCACTAATTTATGTACACTATTAATTTAAATTTGATTTAATTTTCAGTTCTAAAATTTAGTACATCATTCTTTTTAATTTACACGTAAAAAGTATTTCAATAAAAATTATAGAAAGTAAATTTGTGGAGGGAGAACCACCACCGTTTGATCACCGTCACGGAGTCACGTTTGCTCACCCTCCCTTGACAGCAACTCTACCGTCCGTTGCTTTCTCTCTCCTCCTCTTTCTCCATTTTTCATTCCTTTTTCCACTTGCTCTTTTCTTCTTCCTCCTCCTCCTCCTCTCGTACGCTTCAATCGAGACGCGCCGGTCGATCAAGCGGCGATGACGAAGCTCTACGTGCAGGCGGTGCCGCCGACGGATCTGAACAAGAACACTGAGTGGTTTATGTACCCGGGCGTATGGACGACCTATATCCTGATCCTGTTCGTCTCCTGGCTTCTCGTGCTTTCGGTCTCCGGATGCACCGCCGGAATCGCTTGGACAGTAGTCAATCTCGCCCACTTCGCGGTACGACACCCCCTTTTCCATTTTGTCCTTCTCGTTGATCCTGTTAGCTCGTGGAAAGAGGGGGATTGTGACTCTGGTCTGAGTTATCGATAAGTCAAGTCATCTCTTGTTTAATTTTGCTGATATTCAATAGAAAAAAGCTGGGCCTTTTATAGATTTGCATGGTGAATTTGTATATAATGTTTGGATTGTGGTATATCTCTCTTGTTTCTCCGTACAATATGCATCATATTCTTTTCTTACCACATAATTTAATCGGTTTGTTAGCTCCCAGGATGAATAAAGTGATCACTTTTATGCCGATTGTTGCTTATTCGTTTTCTGTTGTTTTTAATGTTATAGGGTCTGTGGTGAATTATTTGAATTGGGATGGGGCGTTACATCTTAATTTATTGAGAAAATTATTTCAATCGCGCTTAGAGAGAGATTAACTTCTTTAATTTGCTACTTACTGAAAGTTTGTGTGGTTCAATTAATCCTGCAGCTTTTGTTTATGTGTTTCTGTAATTCTTCCTAGATTTAAGTAGCATGGCAAAACCGTTTTGGTCTAGTTAAAGTCTGATAAAGTTTTCCATCAATAAAAGCTGTGTAATTTGGAATCCTTAGAAACAAAAGCAAGAGATAGATTTTGATATTTTCTGATACTTTTTTGCTTTATCCGTACAGAGAATGTTCAGTTTTGTTGAAAATGATAATCTTCTGATTCTGTTGCGTAATGAGCATATAATGCATATATATTACGGTAGAAGTTTTTCTTTTGAATATAAACTTATGCTGTAAAATCAGGCTTACTTCAAATTTTATGTCTAATAGCAGAACTGTAACCTCAATCTTTCATGTGGACTTGGTGATGAAGGGGTCAAGTTTCTTGAATTTGGTCACAAGTTTAAGTTAGAAATCATCCCTTGAAGTCTTTCTTTGTTAACTAGTGTTGTGCAATGTAAAACCTCTACGTCGTTATTATCCCATGAGTCAAGAGAGGACTCGTAACAATAATGGTAAGCTTCTGGTATGGTATTTCTAGAAGGTCCAAAGCATGATTATTGTTGCAACAATAGAGGTATTGGAAGCATATGAAATGGCCTCAACAAGGACAAAAAGGCTTCTTTTGCGGTACCTTGGTAAGTTGGTACTCAGGTGTTATTTGATATTTGTTTGGTAGATGGTGATTTATTATGGACCTGAGGAGTTAACTTCTAGTCGTTTATGTTCAATTATTTCCACTCAGATTTTCAGTATTAGTCCCTGTTTAAAATTGTTACTTCTGCATATCAGGGACTGTTGGTCTGGGTTTCATTTTGCTATTCATATGATACGGTTGTCTAAACTCTAAACATCACTTTTTCCAGATAACTTACCACTTTTTCCATTGGAAGAAAGGGACTCCCTTCTCTGAGGATCAAGGAATCTATAACATGTTGACTTGGTGGGAACAGATAGATAATGGCAAGCAGCTTACACGCAATCGGAAGTTTCTGACTGTGGTACCAGTGGTCTTGTAAGTTCTATTTTTTCCATTTTCTCTCTGTTAAATTGAGATACTGTTAAACAAAGAGCATAGTATTTTGTTTTAGCTGATTATATTACTTTTCTCATAATTGGCAAAGGATTTGTGTACGCATGGTTTTGGTTATCTATGAACTTATGATTGATGCATCATGTATTTCTTGACAATGGAACCCAAAGTTTCTTTGTATTAGACAACATTTCAGTTCATCTTCATGATGATATTGTAGCTAAAAGTATTAATGACTGTTTAGGCAAATAACACCCATGCAAATAATTGATATGTAATGATTGAATTGAGGATCCGACACAATTTTAAATTTTGTTCCAAATATCAGATCTTAAATATGAATGTTTTGACTTTCCTCAAAGTAAAAAGTGTTTGAACACTTGGGAGTCATTGCAGATATGCTAGAAGCTTGGAACCTTTAATGTGTGATAATGAGCGCTCAGGATGCTTACTTATAGGTTCTTGGGGGGTACATTTGTAGGGTTTTCTTCTACTCTTATTCTGTAACTCCATTCTGTGATATATGTTTTAAACCATATTTTCTTTCTCTTTTTTCTTTGTCACCTCCCACTGTTTTAATCTGGTCCTTTGAGTGATTTGATGCCTTGGTCTCTAGAGGAAGCCTAAGCTCCTCATCGAGGAGGAATTAAGAAGGTTGAGTTGAATACCATGAAGATAAACAAGGACGATCATACTATACATGAAGTATCCTCTTACCTGAATTCGAAGAGTCAGTTTTTGCCTCTTGTCTTTAGAGCAAAAAAGGATAGAGGGCAGTGGTCAGCCATCCACTCTATTGGTAAGAGAGTTTTTGCCTCTTGAAAAATACATAATCTTGAGTTTCGATTTGCATGAGCATGCAAACTCTCGATCTAAGCAATGTCAAGATGCTTGATACTTCGCGAAAGTATTCACTCGCGGTTTGTTTATTTTCCTCTCTATATATTGGAAGGTAGTCGAGGTATTGCATCAACACAATTGCACTCTGAGTTGAAAATCAATTAGTTTGCTCTAGCTTTCAGTAGTAAACAGAGCAGAGATCATGTGTTGTCATTGGGTCCTTTTAGAACCTTTCAATGGGTGATTATCAACATCAAAAGTATCAATCTGTGGGTGGGTGGGGTGGGGGTGGGGGTTGGGGTACCAATCTGTATCAAACTTACATCCCCTTGCAGTTGTATATTAAAGTAGGGATAAGTTACATTGATTACTAATTTGTTGCATGAATGGAGCTACTCTTATGTGCACTAGAATAAAGTTTGATGAGGTGTCTGTGGAGATTGACCTGAAGGATGAGCTGCCTCTAACTAATTAATGGTGAATACAAAGGGATCATTACAATCTTATTTTCCATCTGAAGCGGTCCTACAGGCATCCTCTTGTATATTAGCATACCTTGGCTTCAGACAAGTTGTAATATGGGATTCCTTGACTCATTCAGATTCTGTAGCTCCATTAAAGCTGTCTATCCTAGAGGACACAATTGTTTAGAAGCAGCAACAACAACAACAACAACAACAAAGCCTTATCCCACTAGGTGGGGTCGGCTACATGGATCATACGACGCCATTCCGTTCTATTAGTAACCAAACCTTTCGGTATATTATTCACCAATAGATCCTGCTCTATTAGTTCGTCAAGTGTCCGCCTTGACCTCCCTCTCCCTCTTTTAACAATTGTTTAGAAGCATAGTGGGAAAAAGTTCTCATTTGCTTCTACTGTTGTTGAGAAATAGCAAAGCGGATAGGGACATATGAAATTTCTGTCAATGCTGATTTTGGGATTCTATACATAAATTGTGTTCGTCACTACATTTTTTTGTACATATATAGATCATTCCTTCCTCGGAGAAAAAAAAATTCTGCGTGATATTTGCAGGTCAAACTTCTAAGAAAATAAGTGGACAATAAAAACCAAAATTGGCAGAATAACAACCAAAATTGGCAGTCATGTTTTGTAGTTTGTTTTGATGCCATGAATATATTAGGAATATCCCCTTATTCATCAATATGAGTTTCATAATGGAGAAATCTATACGCCTATGGATCTCTTAAAACTCAATGGCCATGTTCGTCTAAGTTGTACAACAAAATTCATCCGTTTCTTTCCTTCTGCAGATACTTGATAGCTTCCCACACCACCGATTACCACCATCCAATGCTTTTTCTCAATACCGTGGCTGTGATCGTGTTGGTTGTTGCGAAATTGCCCAACATGCACAAAGTTCGCATCTTCGGAATAAATTCTGGCAACTGAGGATCAGTCTAATTTGTGAAGATGGATTTTTTCTGTTTTCTTTATAGAAAGTATCGCACAGGACGTGCCCGTGAGAGTTCTGAAGTTCACTGGTAAATCTTTTGTACAGAAAACGAAGATAGACAGGAGCCAACAATAGTGTCATGATGTTTTTGATAAATGGCGTTCATGAACTGATACTTATGGTATAAGAATTATGTTTGTGAATTTGAAACTTTCAACTTGGTTTGAAAGGTGATGCTGGAAACATATCTGCTGATACGGTCTGCTCCATATACTTGATGAGACGAACATATTTTTTACTTGTTTTGTACAAATTCCAAACGTTGAGCTTTGAAGTTCCCAATAAATGGTAATGTCGTTTACTTCATAATCGATGGCCAATCAATGTCACTGTATTGTTAGGTTCTGATGTTAAACCATAAGACTCTGAGAATTTAAACACACCGGGAGAACAGAAGAGGTTACGCCAAGGCGTGCCCTTTTTGGCAATTTGGCATTTGGCCCGCCCTAAAGTTCTGAAAAGGAATATGGATTCTTAACCTTATGCCACACAGAGCTTCCGTAAGTCTGCCATGTCGTCGTGTTTAAAATTTTCAGGATCAACCACGTTATTTCGGTTGATTGTGATTTATCAATAATTTTAATTATTCTAATAATCTTAACTATCACATCATTGATAATTCAAATAGCTAAATTTTAATTATTCTTGTAATCTTAACTATCACATAATTGATAATTTAAATAGCAAATATGGGAGGTGGTTTTTTCAGAATATCAATTACTTAGATATATATATATATATATTGATAAAAAAAATATCCATCCAATATTTTATTAATAAATAAATATCACTCAACTTTGTTCTCTTTATTATTTGAATTTTTTAGGAATAACTTTTAATTTTGTCTCATCTTATTTTATTTATATTAACTTTTTTCATTTTTTTGTTTATTTATAATACTATGTGATAAAGCTTTTTGAAAAAAAAACTTTAGGAGTATTATGATATTTTTTTCTCTAACTAGTTTAATCATTATTTATACTAGTCCTAAATCCTGTGTGATGCACGAATGACAAGTATTATAAAAAATCTATAGTATGTAACTAATATTTTATAATTTATAATAATTATCAAAATTAATTTATTATTAATTAAATGTGATAAATAGGTTAGTCTATTTTGAAAAGTTTAAAACTCAATTTAAATCTACAAAGATCCCAACTTCTACTTAAAGTTTTTTTCTGATTTATAATTTTTTAATTTATTTTCAATTGACTCAAATTGAATATTTGTTTTAAATTATTTTAAAATTTTGGAAATAAAATAGTATCATCTAAAAATGAAAATAGTATAATATTTTATTATACATGTACATTACTTTTAGAAAGAAGAGTATTTATTTTAATCATACTCAAATTGAATATCTATTTTTTTATTTATGAAATAATACATTATCTTTTAAGAAGGAAATATTACTTTTTTATTATACTTGTCAATTATCTTTTAAAAGTGAAAAATTAACCTTATTTGGGTCTCAATTTCATGAATTTAACTTATTTTTTAATGTAAATAAATAAATAATATTATTTATTTCATTATACTGCTAGGACGCCTTTGGAAGGATTATTTATTTTAACTATAATCAATTTGAATAATTCATTTTTAAATTTATGAAATAATATATTTTTAAAAGGAAAATAACTACTTGTCCATTATTTTTTAGAAATAAAAATTTAATTTTAATTAGACTCAAATTGAATTTTTTATTGGTCTCTCATCCAATAGAAAATTAAAAACGTGCACAGTTGACATGTCATCTGTGCATTACGTCACTTGTCATCTATGTGATTAGGGGTGGCAACATCCCCGTCCCCAAATGGCCCCGCGGGGAATCCCCATTCGGGATCCCGCATTCGGGGATTTTTTTCCCGTGGGGGCGGGGATGGGGGGCAAACTGCCCCCGACCCCTCATTCGGGGATTGGGACGGGGTGGGCTGCCCTCGCCCCGTCGGATTCCCGTCTTCCCATCATAATATTTAATTAATAAATTATTTTAATTATCAATCATCAAATTAAATTTTAGCCGTCCATTCATCATGTATAAGATAAAAAAATCCTAACTCCTTTCAATCTCCTCTCTTTTTCTTCCACCCCAATCCTAATCTCCTTTCCCCTTTTCATCACGGTGGCGATGTCGGCGACATTCTTCTCAAGGCGGCGACGACGATCTCGGATGCGAAGGCAGCCGGGGTGGGCGACATCTTTCTCAAGGCGGCGCCGGCGACGACGATCTCCGACGTGGAGGCAGCCGGGGCGGGCGACATCCTTCTCAAGGCGGCCTCGAAATCGATCATCGTCCTCAAGGTCTTCCGACGCAGTCCACGATCTCGATCGTCGTCCTCAAGGTCTTCACCATCCACCCCGCCGTCGCGAAATCGACCACCTCTACGCGCGGCGATGCACAATGTAATTTGGGCGAAATCGGGTTCTGCCGAGCTGTAATTTGGGTGGAGAGCGGAGGAGAGGAAAGGCAGTCGTCGCCGTTGTCGCGCTGAGTCGAACGGCCGAAACGCGGGCGAGTTGAGGAGCCGAGTCGTGCAGGTCATTGGATTTTAATGATGAGATCTCGCGAGATAGTGCAATGTTTTGAATTTTTAATCTTCATATTATAATAATAATAATTATTATATAACAATCACTATTTAGAAAAAGTAATTTGCTACTCATTGTTGCATTTTTAAATACAAGTAATTTTCTCTGAGAAATAGAAAGAAGGATAGGATTTAGGCGGCTTCATTACAGCGACGACGAGCTCGGCAGGACTCTGTGCGCGATGTGATCTTTTTTTTTATTTGTGATTTTTTTTGTAATTTTTTCGAGAAATCGAATTCCCTGCGAGGATTCGGGGTCCCGCGTGGATCGGGGCGGGGGATAAAATTTCTCCCGGACCGAAGATTCGGGACGAGGGCGGGTTGTCGGGGTCGGGACGGGGGTGGTGTCCCCCGGCCCGAACAGCGGCTGGTGCCATCCCTATATGTGATGTTCCAAAAAATCGACTGGGAGTTGGATAATATTTTTAACTAATATTAATTTTTCATTGGATGACACATGTCTCGTGGCATAATGTAATACGATGAAAAGTATTAAATAAAATAAATGTATTGGGATATTATTATTATTATTATTATTATTATTATTGAACTTAGTATCCTAATTTTAGTCATTATATATATATATATATATATATATATATATATGGGGTAAATGTATATGTAGAGCGGCTGCCTAGCCGTTAGATCGTGAATGAATAGTGAGATGAAAAGCCTCTTTTAAGTCATCACGAAAGCAGCCATCGCGATCGTCCAATGTTAAGCTCATGGCTCAGATTGAATGTAAAAAACACCTTAAAGTTTTCCACGTGATCCGCTCTTCCTCAAAATATTTCGGCGCTCCTCTCCAAAATTTCGTTCGCGCCCATCATAAAAATCTCTGCAGCACTGCTCAAGCCTCAATCGCTGCTGCTACTCGCCGCTGCTCCCTCTTCGAATGAGGATCATCCTTACTCCCACCTCTACTAGATCGGTGTTGCGACTGCCACTATTGCTACCTCCTTCGGTCACTCATTGTTGTCGCTCCCTCTTCAAACGTCACCAGTCCCTCCATCGCACTGTTGATTGCTGTTGTTGCTGCTGTGCCGCCACTCGTGCTCTCCCTCCTACATTGCGCTACTGCTTCCGAATATCATCGTCCACTGTGCCGTTGCTTCCTCCTCCTCCAATTGCTGCCGCCACTTAAATCGCTGCTCCCTTTGTTGTTACATTTGTAAAAGATTTTTTGTTGTTTTTGTTTTGTCTTCGCTATTTTGCCAGGAACTCTTTGAGCATATTTCATTTATTGTTAATTAGTTGATCTTTGATTCATAACACTTCAGGCATGCTTTGCACGAGAGAGATCGAGCCTCGCATGTTGTCTCAGTTGGCCTTTTGTAAATATCCGGCACATGAAAAGTTCTTTTTATTGAAATGAGAGGGTTCCTGTTTTGGCTTTGAAGCTTTTGACTTACAGCTGCACATAAAATAGTTTGGCATCATGCTTGAGGAATATTTGGACAATTTTGTCTTGTTGGATTACTTAAGCAAAGCATTGTTTTTTCCTCACCTTCATTAATCATGTAATGTTCTTCATACAGGGATCTCAGAAAGTAGGTACTCATTACCTTTTTGAGGATTTTGTTCTCTTGTCATATCAATTTTTACAGTGAAGTTATTTTGTCATAGGCTTCAAGGAAGCATGAGAAAAATGCTTGTCTTGCATTTTTACCCATTGATCTCTTCTGCCTGTTGCCTCTATGATAGTTCTCGTGCTTGAACACAAGTGGAATCGGAGAAGATTTTTTTTTGTAACCTTGGCGGTGATGGCAATTTTGTGCTTGACAAGAAACACTTCCAACTTATATTACACAAATTATAAGGACAGATTGACTATATTTAAAAGCACTTTTCCAATCCAAATTAAGTTCAAGGAAAACAAGTTTGCATTTGCCTGTGCACCGAGGAACTGAGCTCATTATACCTTAATGTATTTGTATGCTGGGTACATTCGCAAAAAACACTGAGATTATCCAATTTTATCATTTTTATAAATAGTGTACACGATACAGACAAGAAATTCATCCAAAATTATACTCGAAGTAATCTAAATTCAAATGATTTATCTACCAAAACTACTTTTCTTAAAACAAATTTTATGCACTCTCTTAGTGCAATCACAGACAACTTAGTTTCAAGTGATTAAACTTGATCAAGGTACCAATTACCAATCCATTACTAGCCAAATATTAGTACAACACGATTATTGCCTGTCGATTCCATATACAAATGGAAACACGCCAATTCTTGTTTAATACGGTACAAGAAAAAAATATAAGAAAATTTAGTGGACTACTACTTCAGTTGAAAAATGAATGATTAACCATTTTCATCCAGAGTCAATGTAGAACACTCAAACATGGCATTAGCGGCTATCATCATTTGCAGATGGATTTCAAGTGTGAGTGTATTGCAAGTTATATTAATATCTGATCAGAATTGTTGGCTTCTGTAAGGATTAAATCACTCAAGCTGAGTCACAACAAATTGCAGATCATGTGATGCAACTTGAGTCGTTGAATCCAAAATTCGTTTTGTCACTTCATTCTCTTGTATTCCATCAGCTTTCATCCTCTTCAGCAGTTCATATACTTTTTTGCCTGCCCCAAAATTGGCCTTCATCAATGTGTGGTGCATGTCTCTATCTGTTGGCATTGCAATCTTTAGCAAGGCAACAAATATTTCCACATCTTGAAGTTCGTTTGTGTCCCTAAGATTGTTGACTGGCTTTCCAACATCGCCTCTAAGAAAATTGCAAATGGAAAACGATCATACATCAAATTCGACCAGGGAGGGTGGGAGGGCGAGCAATAATTCGAAGAGCGATCGTCAATTTTTTGGGGGCAGGAACCATAAGAAATACATAGAATCCACCAAAAGAAAAAAATTGGATACCCTTCTTCCCGGTGAGGAGCGTCCGACGTCGTTCGTTCAGAAAGAACACATTCCATTCTTCAGGTGAGAAGCATCCACCGACACCCAAAGAGGGAGAGGGAGCGGCCTCCAGCATGGTTCCAAGAGGGAGCGACAACAAGGATCGATCGTCATTCGAAGAGGGAGCAGTAGCAGCGATCGGGCAGCGTGGCGGAGATTTTTATGGTGAGCGCGATCGGAATTTTGGAGAGGAGTGCACGTTCGAAATTTTGAGAGGGAGAATATATCATGTGCAAAATTTTTAGGTTGTTTTTTCCATTCAATCTTAGTCATCAGCTTAACATTGGATGATCACGATAGCTGTTCTCCAGATGAGTTAAAGAAGGTTTTGATCGCACCATTCATTCATAATTTAACGACTAGCGGCCGCTCTACATATACATTTACCCCTATATATATATAGGATTTAATTCCTATGCTACCAAGATCGTGACCGCTCATTCCATCATCGATGGGTAAAAGATTTTCAACAATCTCGGCCATCCGATTCACAATCGACGGCCGAGATTACGTTTGTTTTTTTACTTTTTTTCTGATGACTCCACTAAACCACGTCTTCGCCCCGCCGACATCCACTACTAGAAAAACGCGAATTACCGACGGTCCGGACCGTCGGTAATCAGCCCGAAAACCGTCGGTAACGCAATTACCGACGGTTTTTCAGTCGGAATCGATCCGTTGGAAAAACGCTCGTCGCAAATGGATTTGCGACGGCTCAAAAAAATCCGTCGCAAATATCGACGGTTCTGGCCGTCGGAAAAGTCCCCGGCGGTTCGACCCGTCGAAATTTTCCGACGGTTGCAACCGCCGGAAAAGTGCCCCGCGGTTCAAATCGTCGATATTTCCGACGGTTGCAACTGCCGGAAAAGGCTGGCGGTTCGAGCCGTCGCAACTGTCAAAACTTTGGACGGACGTCGCAACCGTCGATCTTTAGACGGTCGCAACCGTCGCAAATAATTTTTTAAATATAAAAAAATTAGCGGCCGCCTGGCGTTTGGATCCGGCCTCCAGCGGCCGGATCCGAACGCCAGGCGGCCGGATCCGATCGCTGGAGGCCGGATCCCGCCGCCTGGAGGCCGGAACCGGCCGCCTGGCGACCGATCCGGCCGCTGGAGGCCGGATCCGAACGGCCACGGTCGGATCCGGCCTCCGGCCGACCGACAGTAGAGAGAGAGACGCCGGCGCGGAGCGGGAGAGAGAGATACGCCGGCGCGGAGCGGGAGAGAGAGAGATACGCCGGCGCGGAGTGGGAGAGAGAGAGATACGCCGGCGCGGAGCGGGAGAGAGAGAGATACGCCGGCGCGGGAGAGGGTCGCCGGCGTCCGGCGTGGGAGGGTCGCCGGCGTCCGGCGTGGGATGGTCGCCGGCGTCCGACGAGCGGGAGGGGTGCTCGCGGCCGGGAGAGAAAGAGAGGAGAGGAGGGAGAGAGAGAGAGGAGTGGAGGGAGGAGGGAGAGAGAGAAGAGGGAAGAGGGAGAGAGAGAAGATGGATGGGGAATATATATAAAGGGAAAAAGTGGAAAGAAAGCGGAAAAAGGGAAAAAAAAGCGGGATAACGAAATTTTAATTACCGACGGTTGCGACCGTCGAAAACGTAAATATTAAATATTTTTATAATTATCGACGGATGTGACCATCGAAAATATATTTAGTTATATATATTATTTATTTTTTAATATTTATTTGACCGTCGGTAATTGCGACGGATTTTGCGACGGTTGGGTATCCGTCGGAAATATCGACGGTCTTAATCGTCGAAAAATTAAATAATAATATAATAAATTATATAATTAATTTTTTAATTTTTGACGGTCTTGACCGTCGGAAAATCCGTCGAAAATATTTAATAATAATATAAAAAAATATATAATTTAATTTTTTTATTACCGACGGTCATAACTGTCGGAAAAGTCGTCGGAAATTGCGGCGGATGGATATCCGTCGAAAATATCGACGTTCCTAATCGTCGAAAAATTAAATAATAATATAATTAATTATTTTATTTTCGACGGTCTTGACCGTCGGAAAATCCGTCGAAAACATTTAATAATAATATAAAAAATAGATAATTTAATTTTTTTATTTCCGACGGTCATAACCGTCGGAAAAGTCGTCGGAAATTGCGACGGATGGATATGCGTCGAAAATATCGACGTTCCTAATCGTCGAAAAATTAAATAATAATATAAATTATTTCCGACGGTCATAACCGTCGAAAAATCCGTCGAAAACGGAACCGTCGAAAAATCCGTCGCAAATTGTGACGGATTTAGAACCGTCGGAAATTATCCGTCGGAAAATCGTGATTTTCTTGTAGTGATCTCCTTGCGCAACAATCTCTCTCCTCTTCGTCTCCCCGCCGCCGCGCACTCTCTCACGCTCCGCCAGCCGAGATCGCCCGCCGCCTTCATCGAGATCGCCCGCCGCCTTCACTGAGATTGCTCGATCTCTACATCGCCCGCGGACGTCGCCGAGATCTGTCTTCTGCACGCCGACGCGCCCCTCAAGCCCGACGGCCTCCGCAACGACCTCCGTGATGACCTCTCCCCTGTTCAAGCCGGATCTCGTCCCTCTCAACGTCTTCGCGTACGCCGAGCTCCTCGCCCAACGGCTGATCTCTCCGCACGTCGTCCCACTACGACCAGATCTACGTAGATCTGCAATGCCGCCACCCCAACGATCTGCGCTAGATCCAACCATCGTCGACCTCCGCCGCGATGTCGGCCGACCTCCGTGATAGATCTGCCCATGAGGGGTCCAGATCCAACCGTCGTCCACCTCACTGTCAACCTCCGCCACGACCCCCGCCGACCTCCGCGATGACCTACGTGACCCCATCGAGCTCCATCGCCGACACCGTCGCGACCCCACACCACCACCGCGCACCGACCGCTGCCGCACCCTCGTCAACCTTGACTACTCGCCCACTCGCCGTGACCTCCGCCTCTCCCACTTGCACCTGCTGCCGCCACTCCCACTCGCCGTGACCTCTGCCTTGCCCACTTCGTCTCGCCCACTCGCAACCGCCGCCGCCTCACCCACTCGCAGCCTCCGCTACCTCTCCCACTTGCCACGACCTTCGCCTTGCCCCGCCTCGCCCACTCGCAACTCCGCCGCCTCGCCCACGCACCACCGCCTCGCACACTCGCCTTCGCCTCGCCCACTCGCAGCCGTCACGCGAGGATTACAGTAGATCACAGGCATGTAATCTCGAGAAGACCAAAGTAATCAAAGACTATAATCAAGATTACTGAATTTTTAAATTTGATTTACAATTTGGAGTTGTAACATGTACATTAATTGTAATTTGATTGTAATTTTTAGTTATAATACCATGTACGATATGATTAGCTTGCAATTTTTTGAGTTGTAATTTGATGTGCGATATGTTGACGACAAATGAAATGGAATTCGCCGTTTCGACAATCATGTTCAAGTATGTATACAAGAATCGAACCACATCAAAGTGCACTTAAACCACATCAAAGTGCAAGTGCATACAAATTCTTTAATAACAAATGAAATGGAATTCACCCTTTCGGCAATCATGTTCAAGTACATATACAAGAATCGAACCACATCAAAGTGCACTTAAACCACATCAAAGTGCAAGTGCATACAAATTCTCTGAAACAAATTTAGAAAGTTATCATTAATTCGAATTACAAATTTTACTAATCTCCATTAGGCTTAGTCTTCACAAGATTAACGGGCGGCGGCGAGTGGCAGTAGGCGCGGTGGGGGAGGTGGGGGGGTGGGGGTGCTTCGAGGGCGAGATCGACCGTCGAGGGCATCAAGGGCGAGATTGAACGTCGAAGGGGGTGGGGCCGGTCGTTTGGCGAGGTCGGCGGCGGCGGGAGAGGCCATCAACGGCGGGCAAGGTCGACGATGGTGGCCAAGGTTGGCGATGGCGGGAGAGGCCAGCAACGGCGGGCGAGGTCGACGGTGGTGGCCAAGGTCGGCGATGGCGGGAGAGACCAGCAACGGCAGGCGAGGTCGAGGGTCACGGCGATGGATTACGAGACGGCGATAGATCGTGAGGCGGCGGCGAGGGGTCGTGAGGCGGCGGTTGCGTCGGCGAGGAGCGAGGTCGAAGCGCATGCGGTGGCAAGAGCTTCTCGAGCGAGATCAAAGAATGCCCGGCGGCGATGAGGGGTTCTCGCGGCGGAGCTCGACGACCGTTGGATTCACGCGCAGATCTGGCCGTCGCGGAGGTCGGCGGAGGTCGCCGATAGTTGGGTCTGGCCCCCTCACACGCAGATCTGGATGAAAAAACAGACAGTTGGATCTGGATCGTGCGTAGGTTGAAGGGAAAAAAAGGAAAAAATCGCGCTGATGTGAGTCAATGAGTTCGAATTGGACGACGACGATCAGACGCACGATTTGAACCCTTGATGAAAAAATAGACGATCGCGATCTTGGTAACATAGGAATTATATATATATATATATATATATATATATATATATATATATATATATATTAAGAAGGATAATATTATATGGAACTCTTAAGTCACTTAGTTCTATACTAATATTTTTATATATGGATATACTAATACGGTTAGGATTCTATCCAATATACTATATAAAATATATTATTATGATTAGAATTTAAATTTAGGATAAATTATTATCATTGTTAACTTAAATATTTAAATGACATGTGTGGATATTATATGATACCACTTGTCATTCTCATACTCCATACTTATATAAATATATATATTATCAAGATGACGATAATTATAATAGTGATAATCTATTTAAATAATAATTTAAAATTATTGATTAATTAAATAGATAATGTATCAACGACCCCTAAGATCTAGTCTTTTCACTAATTATAGGAAGAAACTTTAGACAACATAATTCTCCAAAATCACGTGATATTTATCATCATTATTTTCCCAAACTTTGTGATGCACACAACTCACAACCCTGGATGCTGCGAGATTCAACTTTGACATTTGCACAGTGAGTCGGTGGCCTTGTCAGTCACACAGCGCCCCCACTGTTTGGTAAAGCGAATCGTGCAGCGGCAACAGCAGATGGCACATGAAGCAACAGCCAGCGACGATCAGGCCCTATAAAGCACAAGGCGACACCGCGAGGCAAAATGTGGCAGGCGTCGGGTGCTCGTCCAGGCGACCTACGGATCCATGCATGCACATCATGCACGCTGCATTTGACGTGCCCCAAACAGAGAGAGAAGCAACAAGTTTCTGAATCCCTGAACCCCTTTTTGGCACGATGAGCGTAATTAGATGATCGTCCACTGTTTGACAATCGGATCATCTTTCTCTCTCCTTCCCCCTCGTTTTTATCTCCATTTTCGACCAGACAACAGCAAAACAAGAGTCGGCCTGTAAAGATATATATATACGAGAGGCGAACGTTTCAATTTTTATGCCCAGAAGAGAACGAGATCTAGTGACAAAATTTTATTCTCTTCTCTGGTTGTTGCTCTCTCTGATCCAATATATATGAAATCCCAAGGCACATCCAATCAAACGCAACGTCGCCAAGGTTGTCGCGGCCTGTTTGTTTCGGCGCCTCTCGGAGAAGATGCTCCCGGCTATGATGCACGGGTACTCCAATTTTTTCGACGTATCTGTACCGGGTACGTACTCGGTATCGGTACTTCATAGATACTCGTGAGTACTCGTACCCATAAGTACTCAATAATAAAATAATTTTAAAAAAAATGAGTACTTCAATAGGTACTCGTATCTATATTATTGGGTACTCCATATCAAAATTTTGTCAAATAAAATTTTAAAAAAGATAATAAATGATTGATGATCATAGAAACACTAATACTAGAGAACATGATACACATGTATTTTGCTATATTTTTATCAAATGTGAATAATAAAATCTATAGATATTAATGATGAGTAGTCATAAGGAGAAAGAAAACTATTAATAACTCATCATTTAGGCATAATCAATAAAGTGAATAACTAATTATTTGTTTTGAAAACTTAAACAATATGAAGATACTAGAAATATTATGAAAATTTATTTATATATATTATATTTAATATATTATCGTATTCGTATCCTAATTTTTTAAACTTTGACGTATCCCGTACCGTACTCGTATCTGATACCGATACGTACCCGTACCTTGCAACATAGGCTCCCGGCAGGCCACCCACCATGGACACCGAGCAGTCAAACTTGTTTGGTCTTTCTTTCTTTCTCTCACCTCATGCATGTACCATGGGTGGAACGACGGGGAGGAGATTTGCACATAAATAACGTGCATGGTACATGGTTATAAAATATAGTATGAATGCGTCGGTACCTCTTAACATAAATCTGTGAAAATTATTCTCCCTCCAAGTCTGGCAGTGGATCAGCAGTCTTAAGATCTTGCAGGCCTTCGTCCCATAAAAGCGCAACAAGCGCGATCTCGTATGCCCACGGCATTACGTTCCTTCGCGTGAAATGCAGTCTTCGTATATCTTGATGAACGGGGAATAGAGCAAAGAGCCAGTGGAGAGATCTCTCCAACTGTTCTTAAGCTGCATGAGGCCAAAACTGGAGCTCGAACCAGGAGCTGAGTAGATATCTCGTACTGATCTGATGCGAGGCAGCATTCATCTACGCTGGTTCTAGTTTTAGTACTAAGCTTATCAATCCCTTTTTGCACTGACTTCTTTAAGAGGTCCTATATATATATTATATATATATATATATATATATATATATATATACTCCTCCAGCACAACGTTGAAAACCTAA
This sequence comes from Pontederia crassipes, assembly GCA_030549335.1. Taxonomy (NCBI): domain Eukaryota; kingdom Viridiplantae; phylum Streptophyta; class Magnoliopsida; order Commelinales; family Pontederiaceae; genus Pontederia; species Pontederia crassipes. The sequence continues at coordinate 61,536,090 of CM060196.1, read as the reverse complement.
CAAGGTCTTCCATTTCAGAGAGTTGATTAATATACAGGAACTCTCTTTTTACTCTCTCCACCAAATTGTTAGGCATGGCAGGAAAAGAAGTACCTAACACAACAGTTAAAAATTCTTCCAGTTCACTTCATCACCCTGCAGCTGACCCTCTAGTTGATATTATGTCCACAGCTGATAAAGAACAAACATATCCAAGTGTTTTTTTTGGAATCCATTCACGGAAAAGAACTACATGTCTACATATACAAGTTTTTCTGTAATGGCTCTAAGACCTTTTCAAATTCGCTTTCTTTGAAGTTGACTGGAAATATATCTTGGAAAGGTCGTCGAAGAAACTATTAATAATCAAAATCCAACAGTATAAGAAACAGTTGCCACCTTTTAATGTCCAGAGATGATATTTAAGAGTACTAGTCGATAATTCATTACCGGACAGCTTGTTACAGTGGATTCATCAGGATCGAGTTCTAAGTTTTAACAAGGGGAAGCAGCAAGCAGGAAAAACCGACAACTTCACGTGTTCATCCGTAGTGATTGGTACACAAAGATTAGAATTCAGAAGACTACACGGCCTGCATGCTTCAGGTGCACATATAGATTCTACTAGAAAGAACAAAAGGATGTCTTAACTCCTACAATATCAGAGAATATCTATGGCCCATTTCCTTTGTCCCTTTGCTCATTAAACAAAGCATTGATGCAGTGCCTATTTATTCTAGTTATATACCTTATTGCAGAGTGATCCATCTCGTCAACATGCATGGTGGCCACTGCTTGGAAGAAGAATCTTGCAGGCCTGGCATTGTCCTAACTCGTAGTTAAGTCTCTGATGAGAGAAGTGTACCCTTCTACTAGAGGGGCACATGATCTTAACAAAAGAAACCAAGTTCAAACATGCATGATCAGAAAACCAATTACACGTAACCAGAAAGAACATGCAGTCCATCAAGACTTTATCGCCATTTTTATGTTTCTTAATAAGAACAGTCAGAATAACATGTTCATGTTAAGAATTATCAGCAAGAATGATAGAAACTGTAATGTCCTCATGTCAAGAGAATAAAGACCAAGTACTGTTAGACCAATCACCAATTACTTCTATACAAACATGTAAAGAATAATGATTAATAAACAGAGATCTAGAGAGAGAGAGACACATTAAGGGATTACAAACTTCAAGGTCATCTTCTATGGATTGGGATGCACCACACATTCCCTAAACAAGGCAATTTAAAATAGCAAAAGAAGTTAATTAAGTGGGAGGTTAACCCTGAGCGGAAGTGGGGAATTTATTCCCAGCCCTCATCCCTAGGGGAATGTTTGTGGAGGGCCCCCCTTGCCCATAGAAAAAGGGATGAATATATGAGAAGAGAAGTCATCCGCCACTTTCAAAATGGAAAATCATGAGAGAGAGAGAGCCATGGAAATGGTGTGAGTGAATGCCTGCAAGAATCATTAGGTGGGAAGAACTTTTTGTTGAAGCAGGTGAACTGGTTTCCAATTGGCACCCATCAACCACAACCACATTCTTCCACCCTGGTTTTTGTTTTCTCTATCAAGGCGAGGGGTTTGGAAGGAAAGGCTGAGAGTGGTGAGAGATGAAGAATTGCACCTTTTAGATATTATAGTACACAAGTGCCTGCATGCCAAATCCTTAATGCATCTTGACACCAGACCAGTATAATAGTAGACCATGTGCAGGGCCAGCCCCTTTTTAGGGTTCAAGTGTGCGTCTTTCCTTGTTCCTTTTTCCTCTGAGCTCCTCTTGCTTGGTGCTTTCATGGCTGGAAGAATCTTGGTTGTGATGATGATGAGACATGACATCTCAGACCTGCTACAGAAGGGGAGAGAGAGGAAGAAAATACAGATACACAAGAAATCAAAGTGAAAATCATGTTATACATAAATATTAATACAATACTCAATCCCTTTGTAAACAAATGGACAACTTTCCCTTTTTTTTCCAAGTCCCACACTGCACTGTTACAATATTACATTATTGCCAAGCCCCAGCAACAACACAGAAAAGACATAAGCAATCCAAGGAGTTTTGCAATCCCTTTATATCTCCCCTCTTCTGTAAATCAGACATCAGAAAATGGTGCAACATCTACAAGCAAAAGGATTATCATCTCTAATATTCCTGCAAACTGGAGAAAAAAATATAGGAACTCTGTCCTCCTTTGTTCCTTTCACCATATAACCATGGTCTCTACTTCATTAAGATAACCTTAATTATGAAGCCAAGGCAAAAAGAAAGCTTCACATGTGCACAGTGATCAGAACGAGAGAAAACTAAAGCCAGCAAGAAAGATCAGGAACAAATAAGAAGGAAGTAAAAAAAAAGATGTAAATAAATGAAGGTAAAGAGATCAAGGAACTCTCTCATGTATCATCCTGTCTTGTGTTAGTACCTGAACAAACCTCCCGAAGTCTTTAACTCATCCAACACCACCACCATTTCTGAACAGCAAAATGGACGCAGACATTAACACCAATCGCTGGATTGTATAATTCTTTTTCAACTTTAATGCTTTAAACTTCTACCATGAGCCGTTTCCTCCTCCTATCATGCCATTCCAAAACCCAGGAGGATCGCCGCCCTGCACCCTGCTGTGCTCGAAGTGGTCATGTGCAGTGCTGGAAGGCACCACTGGCTTCAAGTCCTCAAACGGGAAGAGCATCCTCCCACCACCATCGCTCTCTTGCGCTCCTTGCATGCTGCCATACCCACCAGCAGCTCCTGCGCCGTCCCCGGCGCCGATCCCGTCCAGAGGGAAACTAAGCGGAGGCCTCCTGAATTCCTGCAACCCGAATCCGGCGGGATACTCGGGCATTGCCATTGGCATCTGCATGAACGGCCCCAGGCTTCTGCTGGCCATTCCATTCCTGAGTAGCTCCATGGCAGAGAGGGCGTTGACGGGGTTGCTTCTGTTACTGATGCTGCTGCTGCTGTTGGCGGCGTTGGTGCTGTCTAGGTTGGTGAAGTCATTGAACTCGGCAGGGAGGTTGTGATGAGGAAAGGCGAGGTTGAGGTCCTGGCCCTCGTGGAAGCTGGGAGCTTGCGAGGGGGTGGTGGAGAGGGAGATGGCAGGAGATATGAGGTGGTGATCAGTCGCCAGTTTCTTGGAAGCATTGGAGATGGCTACTGATGCTGCTGCTGCAGCAGCAGCAGCTGCAGCCGAGGAAGCAGACGTGGAAGTGGGCGTGGTAGTGGCGGCGGCGGCGACGGCGGCAGAGGAGGAAAGGGAGCTGGATCTCTTGTTCTTTCTTGAGCCACCGCCCACGGGGACGTTCCTGAGGGACCCGCCCTCGGTCCAATACCTTCTGCAGGTCTTGCAGAAGTACCTCGGCTGAGTGAGGCTGTAGTTGTTATAGTAGCAGAACTTAGTGTTGGTAGAGTTGCACCTCGGACAATTGAGAGCTTGCTCCTTCTGTGGTCTCACCCTGGTCCTCTCCATCACCTGCGGCGCCCTTGTGCTGTTGCTCGCAGCAGCGCCACCGATGCCAGCGGTTGCGGTAGCCGCGACCGTTGTGGTGGAGGGCACCAACTCCTCCACGGGCTTCACGAGCCCTATCTCCTGTACAGCACCGATCAGACCACATCCCCATGGCAGGAGGAGGATCAATTAGATCAGAAGAAATAGTAAGAGCAAAGAGATGAACGCACTTATATGATACGCATGGTCGATACACATACTTAGATCATATGTTCATTCGTATAGGTATACGTTGTGATTATATTCTTGAGCCAACAAAACACACCAAATAGAAGAGTACAAGGAAAAGAAGAGATCAGAGACAGAAGGAAGAGGGGGGAGAGAGAGAGAGAAATATGGAGAAACCAAAGAGAAGCAAAATGAAAGAGAAATCAGACCACTTTGGACATCAACGAAGAACAAAGCGAAAACACCAAACCTTTTTTCCTCCCATGACCACTGCTGCCTGCTTGCTTTATCGGCACAAGATAAAAAAGAAAGAGAGAGAAAAGATAAAAGTTGCGGAGCTGCTTGGAAAAGGTGAATGAAGGGAGAAAAAGAAAGTGGTTTGCTGCTTTCAAGATCAAAAGGTTGACAGGATTAAAAGCTTAAAGCCAAACGAAAAGAGAGAAAGAGAGGGAGAGAAAAGAAGAGAGATGATGCAGTACTACTCCTAACTGGTCTGAGGAGAGAGGGAGAGATCTCCAAAAGGACATGGCCAAAACCTAAAGGGCGCGGGGCAAAAGAGAAAGAGGAGATCCACATCAAATTCCTCAAACAAACAGCATCTCTAGCTCCCCTTCAAAGTCCTCAAAACCGGGAGAAAAACAGCCATGAGACCAGACAAAAACCAGAGCGCATGCAGCAGCTAGCGATCAGAGTTCCACGGCCATTCAATTACCTGATGCCACTGCGCAGTATCCATGCAGAGCTTTCCACCTCGACGACGTCGAAGCAGATTCGATCCAAACCAGGCGAGAAGAAACAGCGGAAGGTAGTGTGCGTACAGAAGAAGACGACGACGACGGTGGTGGTGGCGGTGATGGCGGCCGGGAGACTCGTTGTTGTTGTTGCCCTTGGGCTATGATCATATCTTGGTGAGAGAGAGAGTATTAAAGCTTTGATTTATTCTTCGAAAACGCAGGCCGAGCACTACAAGATTATTCTATTACTATTCTGGTGCTAAAAAAAATACTTTCTACGGAAATTTGTCCATTGCTGCCTGCTCGGCTGCTCGTGCGAGTCAACCACAGTATTGAAACGTATGGGTTGTATGGGATATGGTATATACGTACGGTGTGTGGTGTACATGCATACGTGATGGAGGGGAGATGAACGGTGGGATAAATTTGAACGGTGAGATCAACGGTGGCATGCATCGCACGTGCGAAGAAAGGGGGGGTGGGGACGTGGCTCCCGCGGCCTAATTGCGTGGGGGGCCCCTCTCCGACAAAGGTCGTGTAGTAGACGACCATGCGGAGGCCAATGGGACCCACTTCGTGCGCTGGGTTGATTAGAAATATATGGTGGTGGTCGACGGAGACGTCTCGCACCTCCGATTTGTGCAGAGGAGAGAGAAATGAGAAAAAATGAAAAAAATATGTAGTTCTTTTTTCTGTTTAAGAAAATTATGTGTAGTTTATATGGAAAAAATTATAGAGTGAATTATTTATGCGATTACGTAGCACAATCAATTTTTATATAATTAATATGTAATTAATAAATTAATATTGTTAGACTTAAAATTCAACATCTATTAAATTTAATATTAAATTATTAAATTTAATTTTAATCATGTAATCATCTAATGATTTAGATTCATTAAATACATATTAATTATATAATTTTTAGTTGATATTATTTAAACTCATTAATTATATATATATATATATATGTGAAATATTAGCGTGAGATCAGATATTTTGATCTCATCTTCAGATCAGTGAATTTCAGTCGTTATAATCATACATCAACGGTTCAAATCTCATGAGACTAATCAAAAGGCTGAACTTGATTTTTTTTCATTTGAACTCGATTCAATTAAAATATTTCAATCTTCACGATCTGAACCGTTGATGCATAATTATAACGGTTGAGATTCATTAATTTGAGTGTGAGATCAAAATCTCTGATCCTACACTAATATATATATATATATATATATATATATATATGCGCACGTACCACTCGAACGAGTGTGTACATTTTTTTTATTTATATTGATTTGGAATATGCTGCCTTTTATATTGTACCTAAAATTATGAATTTATATATAATATATGACATTAATTAAACGAATACCGATTGTACGTTTTTATTTAAATAAAAGCGAGGATATTAATTAGGGGAAGGCAGTAAAGGAGGGTAAGGAATATTTTGTGCTTCCGTAATCAAATTCTTTGTTCATCTTGGGAGTTAAAGGTAGGGTTTGACTTTAGATATCGAGACATTTATTGTGACATGAGATTTAAAATGATATATACGAAGTAAAATTATTCTCGCTGATGAGGTAAAGATTCATATTCCTTTATTTTCCTTATATTTGATTTCTTTGGAAAGAAAGAACAAAAGAATAATGGCCTCCTTGGATTAGATTTATGGGTTAATTTCTTAAATTTCATCTACACTATATAGAGATTTTTCACGTCTGAACTTATCGCAACGTCCTCTAAATTATGTCGTATTTTTAATAAATTATCTATTAAATTTATTAAGTTAATTTATGGATGAATTTAATTGAAAATTGTGGTATAATTTATAATATATGGATGAATTCAATTGGAAATCGTGGTATAATTTAGATGACGTTATAGTAAGTTTATATATTAAAGGGAGACACAAAAAAATTGTTATAGTTTATAGGAGACGTAAGAAATTAACCTTAATCATGATATGATATGGAACAACTAAAAGAGAATAATACATGAAAATCAAGTTTGATATAACCTTATTTTCTCAACTAATAATTTGACTTCATTGATCAATTATTATTATTATTATTATTATTATTATTATTATTATTATTATTATTATTATTATTATTTCATTTAAAGGATGGAAGCCGTGGAGGATGGGAAGTCACTGTTTATGTATATTAATCAGGAAATAAAAGTGTCATTTTCATCGTCCATATATAACAACAGAAAACGTACATCACCTTGATAAGAAATTAACTATATTAATTATCACAAATCCAATCGTCGATATGTATATGTGTAACTCCTCATTATTCAGTGGAACATCTGACGTGTCCTTTTCTTCTCCTCTGGAGAGAAAAAATAATACCATATCATATATTATTATTATTTGTCATTACTCGGGAAAAAAACACACACATATATATAGAGAGAGAGAGAGTTAGGTTAAATGGACATCTATGTGTGTGCGTGTGTTTGTGGTTATTTGTTTGTCACTTGTCAGTGTTTTATTTCTTGCCACCTTGCACGTTTTTTTTTACTAGTTGCACAATTCTAACTCGTTTTGACTTTTATATCTTATTGTTCTTGTGAGTAAACATCTATGGGTCGAAAATTAATTTTGGCTTTGTGATTAGTCTTAACATATTGATTAAAGAAGTTTTATTTTATGATAAGAAGGTTAAAGTTGCTGATCAATAATTATATGCCTTGATCAAAACTCTAACCTTAAAAGATAGATATTTATTTAGAAGGATTTATTAGAAAATATTGAAAAAGCATTTGAGTTACGGGAAATCGACAGGATCACTTTCTTAGTTTCTTATCCAATAGATGCACACATTTCAAGTAAGAAAAAAAGGCAAACAAAGCAAAATGATCTTAATTCTTACTTTTTTGGACTAAATTTATCATTTTTGTATAAATATGGTACACGAAACCTTTTGAAGAAAAAAGAGATCATAGATTTTGTGGACATCGAATTCAAATTGGAAGTAAGAAAACTGCCATTAAAGAAGTTTAAAGATTGACTTTAATTAGAAAATAAAAATAAAAACGTTGACACTTTGTTACATGTCTTATTTATGATCAATTTCTTTCTGAGAAAAATAGGAAATATTATTTTTCAGGGATTTATTTTATTTTTATACTTCATGATCGAGTCGTGGGAGATGTGATCATTGCTAAGGTATGATTGTCATAATTACTCTTCATGCATGTTCTTGACAAAGTGAATAAATAAATGTGAAATAATATTGTGGTGTGGAGAATTGAAGGAAACGGCCTTTGAATTCGCCGGAGGGCTCGTCGATCGTTCTCACGTTAATTACAAAATATTAATTAACGAAAGGGATCATATCGACATTCTCCATCTTAATTATTATGTGGGACAGTCATGTTAATTAGTAAAATTTAATTAGGGTTCTCGAACATAATGTGCTACGTGTACACCGGCATGCAATTTTGTTGGTATTATGTCAAAAGCTCTTTTGTTTTATTTCCTTGTAATAGTCATTAGACACACGCATGTCTACTCCTCTCTAATAAGAAAATTCAGACTGTAATGGCTCTAAGGACTCCATGTACGACAGTGCGAGGTCTAACCATCGACAGATCCGTAGTGGTGAAAGAATAATAAGAAATCACACACAGAGAAAGACACATAAATTTTATGTGGTTCGGAGTTTGTTTCTTACGTCCACGACTATCAGAGAGTTTCACTCTATTCATGTCTCAGCACCCATTACAAACATTATGCCCACAATATAAGGTGCATAACCGCTATTAAATATGTGCCTGGATAACATAATTTTCCATAACTCTATATCTAACAAATAAGGTAGTTATGATATCCACTCAATCTCTCAGATCATGATTACAAGGAAGTTACACTTTTTCAGATTCTTCCTACCATATCTAATAACAAATTAGTTAGGCCCAAAATCAGGTTCCACCTAACTAATTCCAACAATCTCCCACTTGACCATTGACTCTCTTGAGATTGAGATGCACCTCTCTGTGCCCGAACTCTGAACGGCTCCTCCTTGCAACTAACTTTGGAGGGAACCCGAGGTTGCATCGAACCTCGATTTTCTGTGATCGCCACCTAACTCTTTCCTGGTCTTGTACAACCACTTCTTGTGCAATGTCTTTTTACATTTAGACAATCTTGTATGCACCTAAGTTTTATCTTTGTACAACGAACCAATTTCATTCGACCTTGCTAACTCCCACTTGATCGAATCATCAACTGTCAAGAATTTTCTGAAACACCTTGGTTTACTAACATTAGTTAGTAACATGAAATTATGAGAAGGAGAGTACGTAACCGGTGATCTTATCTCTCGAGTAAATTTTCTCATAAGGGATGGAGTATTCAGCCCAGCCTGCATCACCTTAAGCTCCTACTGAACAATTTTCTCAGACCTAGCCACATCTTCATCTGAAATGCTTAAAGTTCCACTTGAATCTTGTCTTTTTCTCCTGCATCATCGGATTCTGCAAGACACTTATCTTTATACATGATCTTTTCATGGAATATTACGTTTCTTTTTTGGATAATTTTTCTATTTTCATTATCCCAGAAACGATATCCAAATTCATCAGAACCATAACTAATAAAGAAACACCTCCGAGACTTAACATCTAACTTGTCTCTACATGCAGAATCAATATGCACATATGATAGGCAAACGAAAATTCTCATATGAGAAAGATCTACCTCCTTACCACTCCAGATCTTCTCTGGTAGTTTGTTCTCCAATGGTACAGATGGCCCATGGTTGATCAGGTATGCCGCTGTGTTCACTGCATCTGTCCAAAATGACTTCGGTAGATCTGCATGGATCCTCATGCTACTTGCACACTCATTTAGCGTCCTATTCATCCGTTCAACAACCTCGTTCTGCCGTGGCATTCTCGGAACTATCATCTCCATCCTGATGCCATGTTCCTCGTAGAACTCTTTGAATTTAGGGGGGTTCACATACTCACGGTTATTGTCAGATCGCAAACACCTGATCTTGACGCCAGTTTCATTCTCTACATGAGCCTTTCATTTCTTGAAAGTAGAGAACATATCAGATTTATTTTTCATAAAATAGACCCATATCTTCCTGAAATAATCGTCGATAAATGTCACATAATACAATGACCCGCCGAGGGATGAAATTGGAGATGGCCCCCACACATCCGTGTGCATAAGCTCCAACTTGCTACTCTTCGACATTCTTGGTATTTTGTTGAATGTGACTTTTCTCTGCTTCCCCAGCACGCAGCCTTCACAAAGCCCACCATCGATTGACTTTAGATCTAGTAGTCGACCCATCTTATGCAGAACATTCATCCCATTTTCACTCATATGTCCAAGTCTACAATGCCACACTTCAGACATATCATCCGAATCAGCTGCTGCAATAATTTTCGTGTTCGATGATCTGTACAAAATACACAGCTTGCTGCCCCGTGCGATCACCATGATTTCTTTGGTGACCTTCCAGGTGTTACCTATAAATACCGTAGTGTAATCCTCTAAGTCAAGCTGTCCAACCAAAATCAAATTTCTCTTCAACCCCGGTATATGTCGAACATCTTTCAGCTTTCAAGTTGTCCCATTATCAGTGACAATCTTCACATTCCTTTTCCTCACAACGTTCAAGGCTTTATCATCAACCAGATAAATCTTGTCAAAATTATCGGTAGTCTAATCTTTCATACACTCTCTTTGTGATGTGGAATGGTATGAAGCTCCAGAATTCAGAATTTTGTCATATTATCAATAATCAGAACCAATGCATCTAAGGCTTCTTCTGTAGCAGCATTCGTCGACTCCTCATTAGTTTTCTTCTTAGGTGCTCTGCAATTATTTTTCAGGTGACCTTTTTTTCCGCAATTTTAGCATGCGAATTCATTAGATTTCGACTGACTTTGTTGCCTTACATTTGATCTTTTTTGGTTTTGTCCTCACTACTGCGTTCTTCCCTTGCTCTCTGCACTCAATGACGAGCTTGAGGCTTCTCCTGATTCTCTCTTGCGAATGTCTTCACTTAAAATCAGATCTTGAATATCATCGAGCTTCAACTTCGTTGAACCGGAAGAACTGCTGATCGCCGTCACAGTTGCACCCCAACTTTCTGGCAAAGAGGATAACAAGATCAAAACTCTCACTTCATCATCAAAAGCGATACTCACCGAATTCAATTGTGTGATGATAATGTTAAATTCGTTGATGTGATCCGCGACCGAAACTCCTTCAGACATCTTCAGGTTGAATAACATTCTCATCAAATAGACCTTATTTGATGCAGACAGCTTCTCGTACATGTTTGATAATTCCTTCATCAAACTTGCCGTGGTCTTCTCGTTCACGATGTTAAAAGCTACGTTTCGTGCTAACGTCAGCCTGATAACACCAAGCGCCTGTCGGTCGAGGAGCGCCCAATCCGCGTCGCTCATCACCTCCGACTTTTCCCCAAAGAGAGGCCCGTGCAATTTCTTCTGATATAGATAATCTACGATCTGCACCTTTCAAAAGTCGAAGTCTCTACCATCGAACTTTTTGATCTTCACCTTCTCGTCGTCTGTCGTCATCGCTCCCACTGCCCACGAACTCCTTTACTGAAGCTCTAATACCAGTTGTTGCAGAATATTCTTGATATCAACTTACTGTTGATACTAATGTCTGAGAGAAATCGATAAACAGATGGTGGAAGAATAACAAGAAATCACACACAAAGAAAGACACAGATTTTACATGATTCCAAGATTGTCTCTTACGTCAACGACCGTAACATTGTTTCACTCTATTCAAATGTCTTAGTATCCATCACAAACATTATCCAAATCCCCACAATATACGGTGCATAATCGCTATCAGATATGTGTCTTAGATAACAACATAGGATAACTGCATATCTTATCATGATTCTTCATAACTCCATATCTAACAAATAATATAATTATGATATCCATTCAATCTCCCAGATTATGATTATAAGGAAGTTACAATCTCTCAGATTCTTCCTACCATATCTAACAACAAATTAGTTAGAACCAAAATCAGGCTCCACCTAACTAACTCCAACACAAATATTGGGAACAATCGACACATAAAATACGTTATATATATATATATATGAGGAATATTATGGTGCATTCACAGCTATTAGATTAAAATTATTTTAGGTATAATGACTGATATTTAATCATTAATTATAATATTGATTTAATAAAAACCCTAGTTCACAAAAAAAATGGTCGACCTCCCTTGCTCCGTCCTCCCCTGCACTGATCGTCGACCCTTTTACCATCGACCTCAGCGTCGGAGACGCGTCCTTCTTCTTTCCCCTTCGATCGCGACCTCGGTATCAAAGAATCCCAATCATCAATGCTCGCTTGCTCGCTCAATCGCCTTCTTCTTTTCCCTTCGACTATCGACCGCCGACCTCGCCAGAGAACAACAAAAAAAGGCGAGGGAGGGGGGGTCGCCCCCTTTGTGACATCGTCGGTGAACGCCTAGATGCACCTGATGTTAACGATCGGCGGCTTTGATGGAGGATGGACACAAATGGCAACGATCGGTGGTGGGGAATGTCTCTTGCACGATGGAGATCGACGGTGGGCAATGATCGTTGGTGGAGATCGGCATTCGGTGCAACTGTGCTGCTCGAGAGGAGATCATCGCAGCTAAAGGGGAGGGGGTGCGACGCTCTCCTTTCGCGCTCATTGGCGCGGCAGCAAAAAGGGGCCAGGGGGGAGCCATTCGCTTCCGATTTGAAGGGGAATGTCTTTATGACAGAGCTATTGTTCTCTAGGGCAGAAGTCATTCGCTTCCAATTTACTGGGGGAAGAAGCTGGAGGCTGTGAAGGCAGATTTGAACTCACCAGGTGTGCGCGTTCCTGTGCGACGGTTGAAACGCGATCGAGATCGCTTCCCTTGACCCAAGGATGGACGAAGTGAACCACCGGGTCAAGCGCAATCTCATCCCACGCGCTGAAATGAGATGGCATGAATCGGACGAACAGGATGAAGTTATTGCTCCTATATGCACCATAATATATATATATATATATATATTAGGTTTGTAAGAAAATACATAGACCTGTACATGTGTGCCTTCGTGAAAATTCTTCTTTGATTCATGAAAAGTTCTTTGATAAGTGGTAAAACAACGTATGAGTCCAAAATTTTGAAATTAGCACAAAAAAAATATTTAATTTTATGTTAAAAAAAAGTAATGAAACATAAAATTAATACTGATGACATATGTCTCCTACTTTTTCTGCTTCTTGCTTCTTTGGCAACAACATTAGCCACTTAATGTGTTTCATCATGTCTCACTTGACATGTTTCTTATGCAAGCATATGAGATGAAAATGCTCTCATACGATTGTTTGCCAAATAGGGCTATTAGGCAATATATATAAATGGGAATAATAATGTGACACAGTGGTTAGATAAAAATGTTACGGATTCAATTTTCTTCCGTGGGACTTATCTACTCCAAAGTGACACAATGAATAATTTGATCCAACTCTTTATGCATCGCAATAAGATCGAACGAATATTAAACACATGATTCCAATTATAATAATAGCTTAATGCTTGTTTTTTAGAGAAATAATGTATATATAATATAGTACGTATTCCATTTAATTATTAAAGATAAAAATATTAATAAAAAAGATCAATATCAATTATAAGATTTTCCTTGTCATAAAATCTAAAAACTTGAATTGTACTGAATCCATAATTGTGATGCCGCATTTACAATTATTCATTACATTGGTCCAATAATTGTTATTTTCATCAACGAGATGCAAAAAATAAAATTAAAAAAAAAAAGAAAAACAAAACAAAACAGGTCAATCGAACATGTCATTTTGTGAAAGTTGTCCTTGTTAATTAATTATTAAGGGGCCACATGAATTGAGTGGTAGGAGTCTTGATTCATGATAGAGACGCACAAGTGCCTAAATGCGTGCATTTGTCTTTAAAAAGATATTATAATTCGTTGCCAATTAAGTTGGTCCTAGATCTTTTGATGACTAAATAAGATAACCTAAAAATCAAGCACACGCATAAATAAATATAAGGGAAAAGTTGTAAAGATAGTTTTGACTAAGAATCCAGTTCTCGCAACAATACAAAAGGCAACGACATCCCGTGTGCATGATTTTAGATTATATGCGTTCTTATGTGAATAATAATAATAATAATAATAATAATAATAATAATAATAATAATAATAATAATAATAATAGTAGTAGTAGTAGTAATAGTAGTAGTATGTTAGTCGGGCGCTACAGTGGGGTTGTTCGTCTCTCGACGATTTTAAACTTTTTGTAGTAATAGTAATAGTAGTAGTATGTTAGTCGGGCGCTACAGTGGGGCCGTTAGTCTCTCGACGATTTTAAACTTTTTATTTCTTATTTCGTAGTGGAGTTCTTTATATAAATTTTATGATAATTAAGTTATTTTACATTCTTGTAAGTATTAATATTCTATAAATCTCGTGTGTTCTTTTGTGCGATTTCCCTCCACTACAAAAAAATTGTCATTTTTCAACAATTTTCGACGGATAAAAATTCGTCGCAATTTGCGACGAAAATGTTTTCGTCAAAATTTTCGATGGTATTATATTATTATTTTATTTTTCGATGATTAGGAGCGTCGATATTTTCGATGGATATTTATCCGCCGTAATTTTCGACGGTCATGACCGTCGGTAAATATAAAATAATATAATATAAGGAGTATTTTATTAATATAATTAGCTACAGTTTAAATCGTCATAATTTTTTACGGTTTCGACCATCGATAAATGAAAAGTAATATAATATAAGAAGTATTTTATTAATATAATTAGCGACAATCCGAACCGTCGCAAGTTCCGACGGTTCCGACCGTCGGTAATAATTAGCGACAGTTCAAACCATCGGTAAAATAAAAAATAAATATTATATTTAACTAAATATAGTATTTTATTTTTATAATTAAATAATTTTCGACGGTCACAATGGTCGGTAACTTTAAAAATAATTAATATTTACTTTTCCGACGGTCAAAGCCGTCGGTAATTAAAATTTCACTATCCCGCTTTCTCATCTTTCCACCTATATATATATATATATATATATATATATATATATATATATATATATATATACCTTTCCCCATCTTTCCCCCTCTCCCTCTCCCTGCCGATGAGCCTCTTCCAACCGGATATCAAACATCGACCACCGGCGATCTTTTCCCGACGGCATCCCTCTCCCCTTCTCTCTCTCTCTCTCTCTCTCAGCGGTCGTAACCGTCGAATTTTCGGCGGTTCGACGGTTATGACTGTCGGACTTTTGTCGAAATTTTTGACGTTTTTTTTTCAATCATCGAAAATTGATTTACGACGACCATTTTTTGGACGAATCGATTCCGTCGAAAAAATCGTCGAAAATCATCATTTTGGACAATTTTCGAAAAATTACAGATGATTTCAACCGTATGTAATTCTCATTTTTCTTGTAGTACTCCCTCCTTTCGTAACAATATTATTCAAAATATTGAAGGACCGATATTTATATAATATTCATTTTTTACATTAAAACAACGTTTTAAATAGTTATGTTTTACATATATAAATACAAGAATATTTTACACATTCATTGAATTCCATCCCTATTATTATTTATCTAAAATAACTATTAACCCGGGGGATTATCTAGTGGGAATATTTGGTCTAATCAAGGAGAAGTGTCTAGATCGCCGTACTATTTTATGTCTCCGAGTGTTGACCTCTAAAACTAAGTGCCAAGTCACTTTCTAATTCAACATTATGACGTTTTAGACAAACTCCATTTACTACAATCCATTAAAATTTAAAAGTAAAAAAAAAAGATGTCATATCATTTGTGTAAATGACTGTAGTCTTTGTAATGCGAGTTTAATTTTGTATGTACAACGTAATTAAACATATAATTACTGTTCTACACGTAATCGTTTGCTTATTAATTTGGTGCGCAGTCTACGTTACACTAAAGTGATATTGGATTTTGAATATATATATATATATATATATATATATATATATATATAATTTACTCATTTCACCTACGAACAAAACCTTCACAACATCTCAGTCGCATTGTTAGAGATGAAATCATCATTTATTTTTGTGAGTCATTTTCTAATAATTCTCTCACATTGTAATGACAGAATAATTAAAAACTCAAACAGAAGAATAATAACAAAAACGACAAACGATTGAATGAAATTTATTTTACATTACAAAGGGAAGAGATAAGGAATATAATGTAAAAACTAATTAAAATATGTGTTTTGTACTATTTCACTCCACAAAATTCGTTCCCGACGTAGTTTTAACTTAAAATATATTATCGTTATTATTATTATTATTATTTGATGTAACTCCAAAGCATATATGTTAAGTGTTTCTTAACCGTTAATTCCTTTATCAATGATTCAAAATGTGAGAGATTAAATCTAATTAATTAAGTGTGTTATTCATCTGAATGTTTGACGTTCTAAGTTTTATTACTACTACTACATGTCCATATGTTAAGAATATATGTTCAAACTTTACAAATACTCACCCACCCACGATACATGCATGTGTCACGGGGTGTTTTCCGTGATACAATGCGCAAATTTCCACAATATCAATGCCACTTAACTTAAGCTTTCGGTTGTTCAATGTCGTCCCAAAGTCCACAATATTGTGTAATATTACGGAGTCAAGAGTATCAAATTCTCTGTCCTTGTCACATAATCTTGTAAGATCATCCTTACAAATGATCAAGTTACCCGTAGATCATTAGTTTTTTACATTTTCATTTTTATATTGGGATTCTCTTATCTACGGTATATTAAGGAGGAGTCCACTAGCACATTTTTATATTCAGATGTATTCTATGTTTCCAGATATATAATACAAATATTTTTTTCCAATTCTAATGTCTCGTTTTGAGCGTGGGGTGACAATTCACATCAACGACTTTTTTAGTGTTCAAATGCCCCTTCGAATATTAAGCGCGTAAGCATCTACATAAGGTTTTAATGCACTAATGCCATGGTCCCATAATGATATGTTGAAAATTTTTGTCATGTTCGTGATTGAAAGCTTATAAAAGTGACTCTCGATATAATTGTTTCGATTATAAAGCTTTCACTACTTACTCAAAATGTGCTTTGCCAGATACTCATTTGCCTAATGGTCGCACGTAATCTTATGTCCTAAAATGAACATGTGACACATATAAGGTGTTCATCGACCCGATGAATTCGAAGATTCTCAACCTCTTTTGGGTCGAGTTGGGTTGGTGGTCGGGTTGGATCCGACCCGACCATCATGGTCGGGTCGAATTCGGATTGGAGAATTTTAAACCGACTTGACCTGACCTGATGACCCAATTTTTTTAAAAAAATTATCTTTTAATTTAAGATTTTCATATCATTTTAAATTGGAAAAAAATATAAAATAAAATAATAAACTATTTTAAATGTAAAAAATATATAGATATTTAAAACAATATTTTTTGATATTTAAAATATTTTATTTAGTATTAAAAATAAAGTAATAATTACTTTTTTATATTAAAAATAAAAAAAAATTAAAAAAGAGAATAATGGTGATCAGGTAATCCGACCATCCGACATGGCCCCAATCAAGTTAAGTCGGATCAAAGCAAAAATAATTGAGAAACTCGACACTATCCGACCTGGAATTTGTTCATGAACTCCTCTAGACACGTGCACATCCACACGCCAAATTTACTCGTGCATAATGCATATACACATGCACAACGTGCTCACACGCATGCACACTCACACTCGTGCACGTATACTCACACGCGTGCACACATTACAACAATATGGTGTCCACCACATGGAACCATATGGGTGTGAGTACTATATAAAAATAAAACATAGATAAAGTAAAATTTACCTGGCTGGAAGATAGGATATGAAGTTAAATTAATGGCATATAAAATTTACAAAAAAAATAATTTTTTAATAGTTTTATTGTATTTAAATTTAACAAAAGAATAATAATAATTAATAGTTTAAGATCAAATTTTCTTAAGAACACTAATTTTATTTATTAAATTAATATAATAATTATGTATTAACTTATTTTATTAGTTAAATAGTGAATTTGATCAAGATGATTATAAAAAGAAAATAATGACAGGTCAATGTATAATTTCAAATTTCTACAAGGTGCATAATATATAATTAGTTTTTTCTTATTAATTAATCATTGTAAACAGTTGTGTTTGTATACTATACTTGTATTGTACGTATGAAAGACTCCGTTATATATACTTTATGTTTGTCGTAATTAATATCAAGGTCGTTTAGGTAGAGAATATATATAAAGATTTTATAAGTGTTAAGTGTTTAGTGCTGTCCGATGGTGATAGTGATTGTGATATCTAATTTTTTTTAAAAAAACTGATCGAATCGATTAATTATGATATGTAAGTGGGTTTGGAGAGTCGTCACATATGAAAGCGTGCTCTTGACCTCCATACGGAAGCAAAGGATCTTTTTTGTTCCTCTCTCCATAATTTATGTTCTCATGTGTTTTCTTCAATCAATATTTCATTTATATATTCAAACGGGTCCCTTTTTTCTTTCTCGAATGAAATAATACATGAATAACAAATACATATCTGCATATACGCCGGCGTAGTAGCAGAAGGGGGGAGGGGGGCGTCGAGCGATGCAGCGAAAAGGGGGGCGTCGGGCCTCTTTTTCGCTACCGCCTGATGCCTTTCCCGCAGAGGGAGGCCGACGCCCCCCTTTTCGCTGCCGCCTGATGCCTTTCCCGCAGAGGGGGGCCGACGCCCCCCTTTTCGCTGTCGCCTGACGCCGTGCCGACAATGCAGCGAAAAGGGGGGGGGGGGCGATGCCCCCTTTCTGCTGCCGCGACGACGCAAAGGGGAGCCGATGCTCCCCTCCCCTTTTGTTGTCCTCCAGGGAAGTCGCCGGGGGGAGGTCGCCGGTCGACTATCGAAGGGAGTGGGCGAGCGTCGATAGCTGAGGTCGGTGGTCGACGATCGGCGCATGGGAGATCGGCTCAGGGGGAGGTCACGATTTTTTTTAACCGGATTTCTATTAAACTAATAATATAATTGATGATTAAATCTCAACCATTATAATTAAAATAATTTTGATCTAATGACTGTAAATGAATGTATGCACCTAAGTGTGTATGCACCCATAATCCATACACATGTAGTGAAGTGAACGGCCAAGTGCGCATATGTGTTACGCGCAATCGCATTCAATGGAAAGTTGATCCACCATTTTCTCTTTGTTGTTATCCAATTATGTACAAGTTTAAAGTAAATCCATAATTTTTAATAACGAAATAATTATATGCTACTAATTTTTACGAATAGTTGTGTTATGGTCGGTAGAAAAAAATTAGAATAAATACGTGGTCATGCACGATATTGTAAGCATTCTTACTTTGCTTTTACTCATTCCATGCATAGATAGATCTAATCTAGTGGCGGATCGATGCTTTTTGTTTATGGCTTGGCAAAGGTAACGATTTGAGTAGAGAAGAACGATTCGATTCAATTAGATAATAGTAATTTGATTAGAATATACAAATTAGTTATTAGTGAATAAAAATTTGAATCAATAAAAATTGTTTGGTAATTAAATTAGTGTTTTTGTATAAAATGATAAAAATAGATAAAAGATATAATTTCTGATCATTTATATACACATCTTATTCATAATAATTAATTTATAATATTTTATTCTAGATAATAATATTTTAAAGATATTATTTTAATATTAATTATTTGGAAATATAATTTTTATTTGGGTTGTAAGTAAAATTAAATATGTGATATATTAAAAAAATAAGGATATAATATGAATAAAATATACTCTATAAGCTAGTAGGAGTAGTTTATATTATTGTGTTCAAAGCTCAAAACATTAATGGAAAAAATATTTATCAAAGGTTTATAGTAACATTTTGATTCTAACAAAATATTATCTGCTATTAAATATTTTATTTTTTTATATGTCAAACAGTACCTATGTTACGAAAAAAGGGAGAAAGATCGCACGAACACATAGATTTACAAAGTTCATTTTAAATTGAGTTATGTCCTCCGGCAATGATTTTTTATTATGAAATAATGAAGATTACAAAGATAAGTCTATGTTTGAACTCTTAAGAATTTTATATAGACACTTCCTTTTACAAATAATAGGAATTATATACGGATTATGACTCTAAATTAATCCTCCTTACAACCCCCGCAGAGGATACCCTGAATCCCCCTTTGACCCCCCATAAGTTCGCTGACTGAGCAGTCAGACCCTCATTGGAGAAATCTATTAAAACGCCTCATTGAAAAGGAAGACCATATAAGATTACAACATGGTTCAAATTCAAAACATTATCAACAACCTATGTGAAAGCACCCGTACCATTATTAATGAGTGATTCTTGTTCAATTGGAAACAAATAATATTTAAACATTTAGACCAGCCAACTTAGTAAGAAAGTGAACTTTGATACAATCGGCATGATAATTTGACTATTTGCACATATAGTTTGTAACAGACATAGCACATAGTTCCTAGGACGACAAATCTAAAACTAAGAAATATTGGATTTGATTCTTACTAATAAAAGCTGCTAAGCTTTACGATTCATAAATTTCAAATTTGATAATTAAATCTTTAAAATAAGCACATGAATATGGACATAAACATGGACACTAGCTGACATATTTTTTTCGTGACATCATTAGAATTAATTGTTACCATATTTTTTAACTAAAAACTCTAATATGTTATAATTATAATTGTGGAAATTTTACGTGATAGATGAATTCTCATCAGATATAATTCAATGAAACATGTGAGACGATTCTTATTATTTTCTCTCGGAAGAAAAAAAAGGTCATGATTAGGAGCCTTTTTCCATCACCTTTTTTTGCCGCTACTTTTCCTAACAACAACCACTGCGTTTCCTGGCGAAGGCCCATCCGAACCAACGTGCCATCATAATTCATAAAGTGTCTCATCTTTCATATGCGTAGTATATTATTTACAACTTAATTAATTTTCACATATATATATACATATACAATAATTATAATTTTCGAATTTTAAATTACGAAAAGAATTAATTACAATAATTCAGAATATATATAAATGAGGTGTTATGTAATTAAAATGACCACTTTAACTTTCTAAATTAAAATTCATCATCAAATGTTAATTAATTTAACAACGTATTACGTATACATTTTTCATATGAACTGCCACATGCATATTTCTCAACTAAAGCAAGAACTTTCTCAGAAACTTCAGAGAAGAATCGATGGATCAATTAATTCGGTGCAACCGTCACGTTATTCCATGATTCGTTTTTTCAACCCCCAATTCACGCTGAAGTTCTGGTGGCCGCAAACGTCAACCTCTCTCTCTCTCTCTCTCTCTCTCTCTCTCTCTCTCTCTCTGAGTCCAACCAACTGAAACTGTCGATGCAAGTGAAGGGGGGAAGAGCGAACAGTAAGCTCCTCTCTCTCTCTCTCTCTCACTCACTCACTCACTCAGGAGTCCAACCAACTGAAACTGTCGTTGCAAGTGAAGGGGGGGAAGAGCGAACAGTAAGCTCCTCTGTGCAGGCTTTGTGCTGTTGCGCTTTGTCGTGTACCGAGTTTTTTTAATGCATGCTGTACCACACCAATTCGAGGGCGTAGTGGGATGTGGATTGAATTGAATGGGCATACGACCGTCCACCCTGCAGAGATGGAGTCAGATGAGAAGAATAATAGTGCCTGTGTGGTTATGTTCCTCTTGTTGTCTACCGTTGATTTGCTCCCCGGAGGAGGAGGCTGTGACTTAGAGGAGGAGGAGGAGGGTAGTGGAAAGTGGAAAGGCCACTTTTAGGCCACCCAACATGTTTCTTCTTTGTTGTGCGTCCACGCTCGCCGTGTGCGCGTGGTCCCTTCCAGGACTGAAAGATTCACTTTGACGTCGATGGTTCAATTAACTTACCTTCTTTTATTCGCACAAAAGAAATTTCAACTCCGTGACGTTTGGCATTAGCCGCAGAAGATAAACTCCACAAAAAAATTGTTCGATGTGGAGAGCTTCTGGTTGGGTGGAAAATGGATGTACCTCCATTACGGACTTAAGAAGGTATAATAGATGTAGTTTTTTTTTAAAAAAAAGGAAAATATAGAGAGCTTTGCCGGGTACAGAGAAAGTATAAATATAAAAAGGGGCAATGGAATGTGCTCGGCATTGCATACATGCGACACCATAAAGCAGTATTTTCAAATAAAAGAAGGAAAATTAACAACAGAGCTCTCCTTGTGTAAATATGGTTTATATTAAACAAATAAAATGAATAATGTATAATTTTTTTATCTAATGATTAAAAAATGAGAGACAAAGTGCCTTATTTTAGAAAAAATCTCCATTTTATCCTTATGCAAATGAAAAATATATGACGAGTATATTGTTAAATCAAATCCAAACTACTGTGTCTAAAGTCATATTTTCCACTACGACTTGTGGCCTCAAACAGAGGAAGCGACTAATTCTGGCGTAGACACGAGCATACATTTCAAGTGTCAATGCATGAGAAATAGAAATGTATATACTGTAAAGTGAATGGAGCAGGTTGCCAACCCTTTCTAGTTCTAGGCATGAGACGTATCAAACCTGTTTATTCTTCTCGGAGTTGAACATGTCCAAGAATTGTCCCCAGAGCCGTCATCATAACACGTCTTCTTTTCTTCGCCACCATTTCGTAGCCTCAACTGCCACCACAAAAGAAATTGACACTTTGCAAGGTATTGCATTGACCATGTCTCCCTTTCTGCTTTCGAAATTCCATCAGAAAGCTACAAAATGGCTGACTTTTAAGCGCATATAAGTCAGCGTTTTTACAAGTTCTTATTTGTTCTTCCAAAAATCTTATGTTACAAAAAAATAACATCAACAACAAAAGGAACTGCGGCTATGCTTTGCATTACTGTCCTTTCCAGTACACAGCCGACCACATAAGCAAAGCATGCATTGCTGCAATTTAAAATATCCCAAGCAGGTGACAGAGGGGAAGTGAGAATAATGTTTGGGAAGACTTCAAACATGAAAACCAAAGACAACATTGAGAGGCCGGAAGAGAAGCCGGATGCATCAGCTGGAATTGACCGCCATCACCCTACCCACCATGTTGTGTTGCTTGTCTGTCCCACCACCACCACCACTTCCGTCTGCTCCTGTTGATTTGTCCACTCAGCTCAGGATCCATAGTGACCGATGAAGTCTTAACCGAATCCTGCTCCATATCTCACCTAACATACCTTCTGCTCTTAATAAAACCATAAATGTATTAGTTCACATCTGACACAACAGAGATAAAAATGGGTTGGTGGACCCGACTTGCTTCGTCTTCTTTTCTTTACTGAGATCGGACAACAAAAAAGGTAGAAGATACAGACACAGGAATTAAGAGGTAATTTGGTACTTTGGCCTTCGCCCTTCCACTGAAAAACATGTTCTTGTTTGTCTTAAAGTAAACACAAGAAAACGTTTGCTAGCGTGGATGGCAAGACTCATATGTCAAAACCATTGACATCTGTCTATACTCTGGGACAACTTGGAAGTGCATTAATAAAAACACTCTCATGGCAACCTTATTCCCTACAGCACGCCAAAAGGGTATAGGAAAAAGGTCTTAAATTAATTACTTGCATAGAAGCCGGACAGCACATGGTCAGACTGTTAATTGCCGCTGACATAATAATTGCAATTTCCAATTTGGAACGAGCTGCATGTGTAAAATGGAACATTTGGGATATGAGATGATTCAGTCATTCAACTTGCAAACGGCAACAAATTTCTGAACAGCATTGTGGTACTGAGTTCCCTGAAAAGTTGAGGTATTCCTGTCTTAGCAATTTAGACATATATGGGCAAGTGGAAATCATTAAATTGTTGAAAGGTTCTTCTAAACATTCAAGAACATCTGCATACGGATCGTAGGTGGAAGTTGCAATATGGTAATAAAAAAAGCACATAAAGTTTAGGTGTAATGGAGTGACCTTGCATATGCTCAAACTGTCTGATAAAGTTAGCCATAAAGGAAAAAACATGCAGACATCGACTAGTAGAGATTGTAAGATCACCTCCCAGTATAGCTGTTTGCAATCTGTGCACTGCCAAAATTCCAAATTTCGATTGAAGAGACAATTAGGAATTATTTGAAACCCCTTTGCAGCGGCAACAGCTTCCTCTGTTGTCAGTGGTTTCTGAATGAAGTTCCCATTACATTTTGTACATCTTGACATTTGTTCTTCAGATATCTTTAACTGGAAAGTTTCTATCACCTGCAATAAAGTGGAGACTCAAATTGGCATTAGTGACAATATGAAAAGTTATCGTAAATCTGATTACACATTAAAGTACATATCACTCCATTTGAAAAAGTACACATATCACTCCATATAGAACAGGACACAACATTATTAAGTCCAGGAGTGTAATGAGTCTATCTTGTCATCTCCTTGTTGCTATGAATATAAAATATTTAGATAACTGGGAATATAACAGGTTGCAATGATTTGTATACAACTTTAAGGAAAAATAATTCCAAAACTTTCAAGGAAATGTCTGTCAAATTTACATAGTCTCAACAACAACACAAAAGATATTCTTATCTGATTCTTAATTATTTCAAATTGATCAGCACACATTTCTGTTTATACTCTCAAACGCCTTTTGCATAAAGGAAAACCAAAGTGCCCGATATCTTCAAGGCATTGGTGCTACAAGCCCAATGCATTTCGACAAATAACATGTTTCAGCTAACCTTTTTATAATTAGGTTTCTTAAGTCTAGAGTCTGCAAGTGATCATAATGTTTCTTCAAATATAGCATTCGACAAGCAATTCTCGGAGATGCTTAAAATAGAAATAAAAACTATTTTGCATTCTTTCACATTAGAAAAAATTTGAGGACCACAAACAAGGAACCAAATAAAAAGCTGGTGAAACAGGGTGGTTTTAACGTTTAGATGAAAATGAAACTGAATGTGAGTGGAAAATTAGACAAAACTAGTTCCATGAGATTCAGTCCTTCTCTGACATTGTCCCGCTGTAAAGAAAGTCCAATAAGAAACTGCATTCAAAGTTGAAGTTTGATTCTTTAAGGGCCGAAACCATGCATCAGGACAAATCTTTACCTCTAGTAGTTGGTCATTCTTGAGCAGACTCTTCACCTTGTATACTTGATTCTCAAAATATTGATATCTCAGGAGCTTAACATCTCGTGTTAAGAGCACTCTTTTTTCTTTGTATGCTTTATCCAGCAACTGCCTATCGAGAAGTAACAAGCATAAAGAATAAGAATAATGAATCTCCATTTCAAACTTTCTAAGATCCACATAAATTTATAGAATACACCTTGGATCAGGTCTTTTTTGAGTTGATGTAGCTGCGTCAATGCCTACACATCTTAGGTGTTTAGCCAGACCTTCAACCTGAGAATATATTGAGCAAATTTAGGTTACATAACATTTACTGGAGCAAATTTAGTTTAGGCGGCTAACCAATGGTGATTGATTAAGTAAATTCTATTATGGCACCCAATCAAAACTATCAATTGCTAATAACCAATCATTCTAATAAAATGGGAAGTGCAGCGTCAATGGATACTTCCATTAGCCTATCGGTCTAAGAAGAGATTGGTCGTCAGCCACCAGAGCTACACCATCTTTTGAGCAAAGGCTGTTGATCCCTACTACCTCCAGGCTACTTCCTAATAGAATTTTTTGGCATGTAAGCCAAGAATTTTAAGCAACATGACTAAAATATGGTTCCTTACTGTTCTGAATAGTGAAGGGCATGATACAGGGAGGACTTGGAATGAATTTTTTAACAGAAAAGGTGGCACTACGAAGTGAAACAAAAAAGTTTCAATTCAGCTTTATGAAAAGGGCCATCAGATGATAGGTTAGGTAATAATATAAGATAAAGGGAAAACGCCTAACATCAACCCAGCTCAAAAAAGGCATACAAGAAAAGCTACTGTACCATCACATCACAGAGAAACTTTGGACATCCATCTCCACCAAGGGATGAATCCCATGTCGGCGGACCTTGCCAATCTCCAGAGCAGGCTAACTGCTGCTGCCACTTTGAACTTGCTGATGACTGCCTTGTTTTTCGTCTCGAGGATTTAGGCTGTTTATCTGACTCTTTCAGCAAAATCTTTTCATTATATTTGCTCGAGATGTGCAAAAGGCACCCATCAAGCTGAAGATTCTGCGAACTCAAAGGTGATGAAGATGGTATAGCTGTCAAATTGCATGATGAAACATTCGATGACACCATATCAGATACATCAGAAATATGATTGTCAGAGTAATTTGTTTCTGTGACCTTCAGACTGATAATTGTAGAAACCTTTGGAGAAGGGCTAAGCTGTACGTTGCCTGCAACAGTGTTATCAGTTGTAGATAAATACCCAAGGAACAGTTAAAAATATATAAGCACTATGATGTAGAGCAACTAGATTTGTGAGCCTTCTGCCCTTAAGTCTTTGGTTTTGGGGCCTTCTACCCATTGTTTACTTTAACTTCCGTATCTTTAGTTTTCATAATTTTATTTTTATTTGGAATAAAGGTTATTTAGAACACTATCAATACTCTCATATGGTTGTTTTAGAGGACAGATTTCATGAATAACAATTCACTTTAGTTTATTTCTCTCTTGGCGGGTAACTTAGTTAATGCTTAGAGACTTAGAGTTATACTTCATTAATTGTTAGAGGAGCAAACCATTTGATCAAAAGATTAAATGGATAGATCCTGCCTCGTCTCTCTAAACCCTAATTTCTTATACAACTTTTAGCCATTTGATCCTGATCCATGGGAGAAAAAAAGTCATCGTTTGCTGCTCTGTTTCATGATCTCCTGGTAGCCTTGAAAGCTCCCTACCTGCTGACGCTAGCCACCTTCAAGGTAGCCAAGACAACTGCATAGTTCAGCCTTAATCTTGTCTCCACTCGCCTATTATTTTCATCTTCAATCGAGGAAGGTGCTGCTCAAGGTGAGGCATTTGCCTTTTTCGAGAGCAATTAGAGGGAAGCACAGTGCTGACTGTGTCACTCAATAGTGTTGGCCGCTTATCATCGTCGACACCTTCCGCCACCATCGAGACCAATCTCCTGCTGCATCACCTCGTCACAATTGCAGCAACTCTATTAATTGCACAAGTCACGTTGTAGGCAACGCTGCGAATCACAAATCTAAACCACCTTTTGCCAATCAAAACTGCCTCGCTGGCCGAGAGATCATTGTTGTTTCCTCCATCAAAGCTGTGCAGTGTCGGTGAAACAAGTTCTTGTGTGCAGGAATCTACAACAATGATACCACGACCTCCCATCAGTACTCCCACCTTGATGATCGACTGTACTTGGCGATGATAATAGTAGAGATCTATTTTTTGAACTATC
This sequence comes from Pontederia crassipes, assembly GCA_030549335.1. Classification (NCBI taxonomy): domain Eukaryota; kingdom Viridiplantae; phylum Streptophyta; class Magnoliopsida; order Commelinales; family Pontederiaceae; genus Pontederia; species Pontederia crassipes. The sequence goes on along the minus strand of CM060196.1, from coordinate 61,509,172 downwards.
CTATTATGAATCTAAAAAAGTGGCATCATGTGCCACTAAAAAAATATATCAGATTCAAAAAATGGAAGATTAATTTTGTCTATCGCGACCTCCCAATCTTGCCACCTTCCTAACACCTGAATGCATGATGTCATTTAGCCATATCCTCCCCACTCCACTATTATTTAGTTATTCGTTAGTTATTTAAACTCTTATTTGTTTAGTTTAAATAGGTGCCATTAGTATTTGTTGTAAGGTATGTTTTAATTGTCATTTGCTTAAAAGTTGGAAAGTTTGTCCACTCCATATGGAAATTTAATATTAGTTGTATGTTTTCCACCTTAATGTAATCTATTTCCATTCACTATTCTCACTTTCAAATCATTCATATTCTGTTTTCTCAGTTATATCCTTCATATTCTATCATTTTGGTAGCAGAGCAATACGATCCACATTGGCGAATACATGCTCCATAAGCAATGATTCGAATATCCCTCCCCTTAACAATTAAACACATGGTTCTTCATCTGATCTAATTTCTCAATAGCTATCAGGCATCAGCCATTGCATCTAAATTACATATCATTGATTCCTTGGCAATTGATGTGGTGGCAACACTTGAGGCACAAAGAAGCAACGCCTTATCCCCAAAAACCAACATTTGTATTTCTCAAAAAGAGAAAACATTCGGGAACATCATAAAGGGAAGTTCATTCCAACAGATGAAGAGGAAGAGGCCAAATGTCCTCAGTGGCCTAAACTCCATCTAGACTGAACACAGAAATAGAGTTTCTAAAACTTGATAGTGGAGATCTCGTGACTGGATTTTGAAGGATGAAAAATATTTGTTTATTTTGAAACCCCTGAAAATCTGAAAATGATATTGCATCCATGTATTTAGAAGAGATGCATTCAATTTGTTTGCTTGATCACTGATATAAACATATGCTTGTGAAGATGAAGATTTGGTCGAGGCATAGCAAGAGTATTATGAGCCCGCTGAATATCAAAATTTAGATTAACAGCTTTGTAATATTCAAATTAGATCAATTCAGAAATACTGCAAGAATTTGCTGAAATGGCGGTAAGGGACCTAAGGATTTCTAATGGACCAGCACATTTTATATCGGAAGTTTCTCCTAGAGAACTAATAGAGGAGTCAAAAGCAAAAGTTCAAATTCATAAGCCACATACTATTTACAAAGCCAGACCAAATTCATTTGTGGGTTTTTTTTTAGAAGATAAAGGATGTGAGCAGGCTCACATCCATTTTTTATTCATTGTAAAAACTTGTATCTATTACAACATATCTTTTAATCTCGCCCCCTCACTCGCCAAGTTCGTAGCTGCTATTAGAATGTTATCCACATAACACTTTTCTCCCTTGAAAATGCAATCATTGCGTTGTCGCAATATCCTATAAATCCGCAATTGTTCTGATTCGGTCTTTTTTATACATATACGTGTAAATTGTTACCATGTCCGCCTTGTCTAAATGATTGTCAGAATGCTATCACAGAGCTCACATACAAAATCCTGCCATGTCCTTCGTGCTATTGGACAACTGAAGAAAAGGTGATCTATATCCTCCATGTTGTCATCGCAGAAGACACAAGCGGTGTTCATTCTTGTGGCCCATTTCATTTTGTACTTCTGAGTAGGAAGCATGTTTCTCCTCCATAGCCATGCAAATACCCGAATACGCATAGGAACTTTAATGCCCCAAAGGAGCCAACAAACTCGTTTAAGCTCTTCATCTGTGATGAAGCTCTCTAGATCCAAAGTTTTATAAACTGTTAGCTCTCCAAATCCAAGAGTTTTCCCTTGTATCATTGATCCTATGTCCTGGAGACGCTCCATTAGTGCAAGAAGATCCTCAAGCCGGTTATCAAATAGGTGGGCTGCTAACTATGGGGTCCGTACTCCGTCATTGCGGCGACTACTATCTGTTTATCCTCAGCTATCGCATAAAGCCTTGGAAAAGAGATTGATAGTGCTTCCTCAGATGGCCAAGGATCCATTCCAAACCGAAAATCCTTTCCGTCTCCTAGTGTCGCCTCAAAGAATGATCTAACTCATGGCATAACTGTCATAATACTTCTCCAAAACGCTGAAGCCCCTTGGGTAATTTCCTGCCTAAGTTCCCATGAAAGCATTCTTCCATAACATGCAGTAATAACTGATAGCCAAATATCTTGCCTCGACCCCATTATTCGAGCCATCCACTTTGTCATTAAAGCAGTGTTCATTGTCCGAAGATCTTGAATCCCTAATCCTCCTTCTGACGTTGGTCGACATATTTCTGACCAGGCCACCAAATGCATCCCTCTGCTTGCAATATCTTTGTTTTTCCAAAAGAAGCCTTGACGAAGTGAATCAATCCGTTGGATGACACCTTGAGGCATCCAGAAAACTAACATATAATAAATACGGATGGACGATAGGACTGACAACTTTCCTGCAAGCTCCAACCATCCAACTCACGCAAATCAAATGTGGCAATTTCTTGTTTACATGTATGTGACAAAGTCATGACACCAGCAGCCACACAAAAATCCTCAAAAGTGCTTCCTCCAGCTAAAAATTTACTATCAGCAACAGATGCAACACAATCATGGGATGCAGAATACCAACTTTGTCTTTTTAAAGAGACTGTTTCAAATGCAGTGAAAATTTTTCTCCTGGTGAGGCTGCAAGTTTTCTTCTCTCACCCTTTTGGAGATCAATTGTGATTGTGACCAAAAGGAGGAAGAAGATGTCACCAACCGAGAGACCAACCAATTTTTTGATCCATCGACAAGTCCAACAGAAATTTCATTCCACGCCTTTTTAGGTAAATCTAACAACACAATGATAACGCTTAAAGGATCTATAAAAAAAGGGATATCTATACGGATTTGATGTCTATTTGTTAACAGATTTAAGTTCTACACACAATCTTATTACAGAAAATTTGGTTGATGAACTCAAATGCCCATGCAACAAGTACCTCATTTGCTGCCAAATTGACAATGGTGACCTTATTAAATGCATTTGCCTAGAAGTCCTAAGTGTACCTTCTAGGTGTAAAAATTATAAAGAAACTTCTTTGCTTTTTTCCATTGGAGAAGTCGATCTTTTTTCTGAAAGGGAAGAAGGATGATTAACTAGATTGCTAGACATCCAGATCCATTAAAAACAGCAATGAATCATCTTACAAGATAGATAAAACAGCAAAGTCAAAGACAAATATAAAGAAATTCAGGGTTTAAGAAGAGAGGTCCAATCTCGGATCAGAGCAATTGCAGCCATATGGCCCAAAGCCGGAGAGCGAAGAGTTCGGATCTGTAGGTTATAATGTTGGCAGAGGTCCCCCCATTCCTGAATGAAGTCCAGAATTTTGTTTCCCAAGAAAACATGATCCAAAGGATGCATGACCAGCGCCAGACCTCACTAGAAATTTGGCAATGGAAAAAAAGTTACTAGTATTTTCCTCCCCGCTGACACACAGCATGCAGTCCGAAGAAGCACACAAGCACAAGCACCAGCACGCGCGGTAAGAAGCAGTAAGGATTCTACCATGCCTCAAGAGCCAGATATTTTTTATTTAGAAAGGTATCCTGGTTTTCCAAATAAGTCAACAGCGAACAAGCCCTGTTAACCACCGACAAGGGGCCCTGCAAAAATTTATAAGCACGTGCAAAGGTGAAATGCCAGGGGTCCACGTCCAGCCATCAGAAACTGAGTTATTTAACTTGTAGTCATCAATCACGCTCAGGAATTTGTAGAGGTCTCCCAGGCACTGGTCAGGGCACGAAGAGGTGAATCAGGGCGCCCAGCAGCCTTGATCGTTGGAGGAGTTGATCTTGTGTTGAGAACCAAAAGTCTAGCCTCCCTGAACACTGTCCAAGACTCCAAGACAACTGGAACAAGAAGTTCCTAATCTTCCAACTAAATGGCAAGCATACATTTTTTTTTTAAACAAGCATACAAATTATAGGGTGTTCCAAAGAACACGCCAAGGCTGCCCAAACTTTGTTTGCACAAGAAAATTCAATAGCTTCCTACCCTTCGTCTTGAGGTCAAGACATCTTTCCAAGGATGCATTTACAGAATTCAAACTATCCTACTATGGATCTAAACTGTGGCATCACTGCTAAAAAAACTGACACGCCATGTGGTCCTTAATTCTGCCTAATGCAACCAATTTTGCCACTTTCTTAACATCTGAATGCATGAAGTTATTTTGCCATAACCTCACTGTTCCACTATGTTTTAGTTACTTGTTAGTTAGTTAGATTCTAGTTTGTTTAGTTTAAATAGGTGTCCATAATAATTGTTGTAAGGTATGTTTTACTTGGCATTTACTTAACATATGGGAGTTTTGTGACTTTCGTCCACTCCATATGAATATTTAATATTAGACCTTAAGATAATCTATATCCATTCACCATTTCCATTTTCTTATCATTTATATAATGCCATTTCAGTTCTATCCCTCAGATTCTAGCAGCTATCGCTAGTTCTATTGTTAGTTTGTCACTGTTAATCCGCACTACATCTGTCATCACCCCTACATTGTTGTCATTGTTGTTTCCTGTTGCTGATGCCGCCAACACCCGTTGACATCGCAAGAGTCCGAGGAAGATGGCACAGTTTGAAGAATATTTTTATTTCTAGTGTTGACTTGAACAACTAAAATAAAAGAGAGCAATAGAAAACTGAGTGACAGTTTGCAGAAAATGAAAGAGAAAAGGTTATCATCACCATGCCTTGCCACCATAGAAGTTGAAAGTTTCCACCACTAGTCCCCACCTGCCAGTGATCCCCCGCCACAAAGGAAAACAACTCTTGTTCTTCAAAGTCATCTAACTCCTTTCACATTGTTTGTTTTATTTGCTAGATTGTTGATGATTTTGGTACATTCATAGGATTGAGTGCCACCTCCTCTAAGTATTTATTCTTTAGAAATACATTGTTCTTTTTCCGGGTTCGTAGCATGAGTGACACAATATGTGTGGCTTAACCAATGACCTACAGCAATCTAGCTATCCAGGAGAATATGGTAAATGAAAAAATATAATTTCAAAAGATATAAAAAAGAGAGCACAGAAGTACTTTGAAACAATAACTCTTCAAGCATACAAGGGTAGAAATGACTATAACAAAAGCATTGCTATCAGGATTCATTATTACACACCTTCACCGTGAATCTTTTGTTCAAAGATGGAGAATATTTCAAGAAGGTAATATGCATCAGCTGCAGCATACAATACTTGTTCCTCGCTTAAAGGACGGCATGACCAGTCACTGCACTGGAGATCCTGAATTAAACAAACTATTTAAGAACTCACAGCTTGAGAATTACATGTAGTGTGCATGCAATAGATTATTCTGTATGCAAAGGGTTTTATATGGTTAAGACACGACTATGCCAGTTGGCTATGCAAACGTCTTTGGATCAGGCATGACTATGTACTCATTTGAACTGTTGTATAGGTGAGAATGAACATGCAACATGGCAAACATTTATAAAACAACAAAACTTATAATAGTACAACAACAGTGCAAATTGAATTGAGAAAGAAATATGGTAGGCTTTTTTTTTTTTTTTTTTGAGGATATGCTAAGTCATGATGTTGATATGAAACATTAGTAGAAATACTTGAATTTGAAATACTAATAAAAGACGTGGTTTCAATCATGACTCCAATTTTTTGCATAGGCAAAGTAGATATGGAAACTTCTACTGCTCAGTGTCGAGATTAAATAACTACAAGTTTGAAAGAAAAAATTAGCACAAGTTTAAGATTTTCAACAGCTTACTCATTACTTATTAGGAAAATCAGAGAACATTATTCATGTACCATTAGTCCCTCAAATTTACATGTTATACCTATAAGTTATTGAGATCATTCCATGTTACAATCTTTTATCCAGAACTCCCTAGAATTCTAAAGGCAACCTACATACAGAAATTTCGCATCATATGATCAAACTTTGATCATTAATACAAATGACAAAGTATTATTGATTATCATTCACGATACCAACAAAGGCTTCTAAATTGTAGGAAAACATTAGCATTCATTGTTTGAACTTGTGGTAAATCAAATTAGAGGAGACATCATAGGCATTCAAATTGTTTTTGTGCTTAAATATGGCCATGTGTCACACAACTGATATGAAGTATGGAAGGTCGATTTCGTCAAGGTGTATGACTCAATTTCTTGGCTGTTCTTGTGGTTTTCTTTCTGTCGTCATGTCTTTTCAGAAAGGTGGGTCTCCTGGATGCGAAGATGCATAACGACGGCATCTTTTTCGGTCCTCATCAACGGACGGCCTTCCAAAGGCAAGGTGCAGCCACGGCGGGGGGTTAGACAGGGCTGCCCTCTCGTGCCGATGGTTTTTGTTATTGCGGCAGATGTGCAGGCCCGAATCACTCTCAATGCCTGCAGCCTCAGCATTCTCAAGGGATTCCACGTTGCAGACACCTCTGAAACCTCCATTCCAATTCTGCAATACGCTGATGATGCTTTGTTTTTTATTAAGGGTTCACAACAGGCTGCGCAGAGGCAGGCAATTCTGGTCGGAATTGTTTGGAGATTTCTCAGGTCTCAGCATTAACTGTGCTAAGTGCAGCTTTATTGGCATCAATATGCCCATGGCTACCAGCTTTGCCTGCACTCAGATTCTCAAGTCACCAATTGGCACTCTCCCACTCAATTATTCGGGTCTTCCATTGACGGATAGATGCATAGTGGCACGTGATTGGGCGCCGGTGATAAAAAGGATGGAGGAGCGATTGACGGGGTGGAGCTTCAGAGGCTGCTATCCTGTGGAGGCCGTCTCGTTTGCTTTGCCATGTGCTTTCCACGCTGCCAATACACTTTATGACAATTTTGAGAATTCCTCGACAGGTGGAACGCTCAATTGACTCGATGAGGATGCAGTTTCTATAGAAGACAGGGTCTAATGGGCAGCACAGTGCACACCTGGTGTCCTCCGAGGTGGTGTGCCGCCCAATTGAAGAAGGTAGCCTTGGCGTTCTCAACCTTCGTCGGATGAACACTGCCAACACTGCCCTGCTCACTAAATGGGTTGTTCTAATTATGGGGCAGAGTAGTGAGCTGTGGTCCACTGTTTTTCGTGCCTGTTACGGCCATAGTCTTAACTGGGACTCTAGAATGGAGATGGTAAGTGGGGCTTCCTCCTTTTGGTGTGGCGTTGCAGGAATTATGCCGCAGATCCATCAATTCTTCCTTCCCACTCTTGGCAGAGGTTCTAACTTTTATTTTTGGAAGGATAGTTGGTCAGGTCTGAATCCCCTGTTAATGGATTTCCCTTGGTTGTTTCAGCTGGCAACAAACAGAGATGCAAGGGTGGAAGACTGCTGGTACATGAAAAATGGCATTCGCGGCAGCACTTGGGACTGGTTGAGGAACTGGTTGCGCTGCTGGGACAAATTGCTACATGTCTCCTGCCATTGCTGCTGTGGATTGCTGGAAATGGAGATCGAATTCCTTCACGGTCCGAGAGGTGTACTCCCTGCTGGGCGCTGAAGGTGACAAGCAAGATGAGGAGTTGCTTTTAGCTTGCAGACTGATTTGGAAATCAAAAGCCCCTCTTAAGATCAAGATGTTCTCTTGGATTCTGCGCCGCAGGAGAGTTCTGACAAAGGTATACAGATCGCGGTGGGCAGGAAACTCTGACACTCGTTGGGCAATATGTGGGGAGGCAAATGAGGATACTGCCCAATTGTTCTTTGGATGCTCCATGGCTAATCAGGTCTGGGCCAATGCGAGCATTGGATGGATCGACAACACTTCAGGAGCCGCGTTCTGGCACTCCTTTTGTAGTGGCTACAGGGACCCCGAGAACATGTTTATGTATGCAGGAGACAGAGGGCACACCCGTTGGCATATATCTGGGCCATTTGGCTGCAGAGGAATGCGACTATCTTTCAAGGTGGCTGTGCTTATGCGAAGAATGTGGGGCACCATGGAAGGGCAATCTATGGGGAGTGGAGGAAATATATGTAATGTAGTAAAATTATGTGTACTGGTGGAACTACCAACTTATCTTTTGCTTTTCCTTTATGTTTTCGGTTGTAATCGCATATTACGTTAACGAAACTTCTGGACAACTACCACCTTGCTAGTCGTCCTCTTTCTTCTAAAAAAACTACATGACAATAATAAAAGAAAATAATTATATTTCTCATCGTGCTAACAAATTATTTTTAGTGGCGTATCATGGTAACAAATTATAATTGAATATCACCATGATTGTATAGCTAAACCGACGATAAATGCATGGAAAAAGTATTTAGAGTTGAAGTCAAACACAAACCTTGGATAGGGAAACATTAAGCATTTCTTTGCAGATGGTAGCCAAGCTTGTAATATCTTTTGGTTTCTTTTTCCCAGAAACCTGACCCTTTAAATAATTATATATGCTTGTAATATCCAAAAATGGGTCAACCTGTTCAAAGAAATAATAAAGTTAAATTAACAAGACAAATCTTTCGGGCAAAGAGAAGATAAGAAAATGTTAAAAGAAATAAAGTTCAACAAACAGGAAACAAAAATAGCTAACTTAAGTTTTAACCTAAAGAACTCAAAGAAAAAGACCGAAGAGGTGAACAACATAAAGTTATTACTGAAGGAATATGGAATTTTTTCATAATCAGGAGTGACTTAAAATCTTCTCTCCCAAACAAAAAATCAAAGTTATTACTTCAACGTACTTCCCTGATTAGCAGATACTGACATGCACTAATCACACCATGTTTTAACACCAACGTCAAAGAAGAAAATTTGTGTACTAGAGCTTCTGCCTTAAAGTTTGTTATTGCGGATGTGCCTTGAATTTGATTGTATCCCTAACCAGAATTTTCAATAATCCAAAATGAGAAAAATAAAATCTATGGTAGGAAGTTGAAGGCTTGCGCCTAAACCAGAAGCCCAACACTAATGCCCATGGGGGTTCAAGGAGCGGAGTAAGGGGTTTTCACGATGTCCAATTCTTCTTTTTTTCTTTTGAGAGGAAATGTCCAATTCTAATTCCCATGAGTATTTACCATGTAAACATGTGTGCCAACCTCCTTTTTCTCATTTTTACTTTATTGTTTTATTTATGAGTTAATTCTTCATTGTGCTATTCCCAGAAGTTATTAAGTAGAACATGGTATGTACAAAGGCCAAAGCCAAACAATGAAAATGACAAGGGACCTTACACAAACAGCGGACAAAGCATCAATTACACATCCAATTTAATAACATGATAGAAAAGGATCTTGAAACAATGGAGACATACTACTTACACATCTAATTATTCAGATGATGGGAACAAAATCTTTCAATGCTAAGAGGTTTTCTTGAATTTGAGAAAGGGAGAATTATTATTCTTTCATATGTCTATTTACGGGTGAAAATGCAGGACATGCACTAACCTCATTAAGCTAACAACATTTTATCTGTACATTTCATTTAATAATTTAATCTCTGAATTGTGAGGTACGACAAGACCATTCAAAAGCTCAAAACTAAACTCTAGTCTAACTTTTCATATTTAACAATAGGAAATTTATCTGTAACATGTCAATCAATTACCCTATTCCTTTTTGTCATCGATCCTAGACTGCATAAAATTATTACTGCTCTGGACATAACCTGCCCAATTTAGTATGTGCATTACAGCATGATTGCTCATTCATAGATTACAATTTAAAGATGTGTCCAGGCAGATGAAAATGTATGCCAGCAAAAGAAACCAAATGATGTGGTGAATCCAGTTCTATGACCCCTCTGCGTCTGCGACATTTGCTTCATCGATGAAAATTCTAATTCCAGTGGAATGATTCACCTTCTTAACAATGTAAACTGACGATCCATTAATGCGTTAAGGAAACACTCAGCCTTTTGTCAAGAAACATGCTTAAGGAAAGATTAACCAAACAATGTAAACTCAAATATTTTAGTAGCTCAGTAGCTTAGTGTTGCCGTTAACTCAGAAAAAAATAGGTAAATATAAGATTTTACCCCGTCTTTCCTTTCAAAGTCGCGTAACGAATAATTGCTACCGAGTTCAAAGGCTTAAAAGTAAGAAAAAGTACTGTTCAATCCGAATTGGATTCCAGAACCAAAATCAACGTAAATTTAGACTAAATACTCACAATTACAGGAATGCGTACCCCAATTAACCGAAACATGCGAGAGGAGAACGAAAATTACCTCGTCGAAACCTGCATCGCAACCTTTCGAAGAAAAGGTTGAGGAGAGATAGATGAGGTCCTGCTTGAACCTGAACCCGAGCTTGATCACAGCCGGAGACACGAACATCTCCCTCAGAGGCTCCCATAGCGCCGCGAGCGGCACGGCGAGGAGGTCAACCAGGAAAACCGGACGGTCGCCGACGGGCGCCGGACCCGACAACCCTCCGCGGGCCACGCGGCAGGCGATCTGTAGGAGCGTCACTGAGGCGAACGACCGCCTGGGAGATCCCGCACTGTCACCACGGACTCCGCTCTCTGCGCCAGCGTGGTCGCCGCGGCCGGCGCCATCGACCTCGCCAGAGGGGTCGGGGCGGCGTGAGCGCCAGGGCTTCCACTCGGCGTCGAGGCCGACGGCGGCGGAGTTGTGGAGGGCCCAGAGGAGAAGGGAGAACTCCGGCGAGTCCGCGGCCGTGACCATGTGGATCTCCATGACCGACGTGGGACGAGGACGACATGGGTCCATTTTTGCGGTCCTAATCGTGTCACAGCGCCACCGGGTCTCCACACACCACCTGCGCGGATCAATGACCCAATAACGAACGCTATGACTCACTTTTATGTTTTTTTTTTTGCATGTACATAATATAAATTTATTCTTTTTTTATTTTTTTCACCTAAAACCATACCTTTATTAAAAATTAGAAATTATATTACTATATTCTAAATTTCTAATTTTGGTTTGATGTAAGGATGTGTATATAACATAGTGCAAGAAACTATGGACGAAAATGAGTAGTGCAATTATTTTTAACCGTCCAATTAATTAAGAGCTTAATGGAGTGCTCCCAACATAAGTTGGATCGTCCCATGGGGATTGAATGGTCAAAATCTGAGGGCAGGGGAGGTGGCCGAGAGGTGGGCGATGGCGCGGCAAGGGTCGGGGCCGGCGGAAGGGGAGACAGAGATCGCGAGCGCCAGAGAAAGAGATGCAGACGGAGGCTGACGGGAAGGAAGAAGGAGGCCGCGGGTGTCAAGAGCAAGGGTGGATGGCCGCCACCAGAGATAGCTGCCTTTGTCGCGCCCCTGACCTCCCCGGCCTTCCTCCGCCTCTGCCGCCCCTGGCCTCCTCGGCCTTCCTCCGCCTCTGCCGCCCCCACCTTGTCCTCCTCGTCCTCTCCCTCTCCTTCACATCAAGCCAATCTGACCCTCCGATCCTCATTAGAGGGTTCAAAGAATTGGGAGGGAGCACCCTACTCCCAAATTTTCGAGCGTGTGTTTACACCTGTCCGATTCAGGATCGACGGCTCAAATGCATGTGTTTTTTCCCATTCTTTCTCCCATTAACCATAACGCACGCATGCACGAGATCGACGTATCTCCTTCACTTTCCTACTCGCCTTCTCTATTCTCTCCGCGAGATCTGCATGCCCTAGTCGTTGTCGCACCCAGGAACCCTCACCCGCACCACCCTCTTCGCGATCCGCATGCTGATGTCGCCTCGCGACCCTTCGTCGTCGGATCCCTTCGCCACCTTTGCGAGATTCTCCTACCTTCCACCTTTGCATGTCCTTTATTTCTTGTCTCCTCGCATTCCCTTTTCTTCTGCTTCGCCGTCGTCATCCTTGTGCTACTCTGATCAATCAAGGGCCGAGATCGTGTGCGTGTTTACAATCATCCGATTCACGATCGACGGCTCAGATACGCACATTTTTTCCCATTCTTTTTCCCATTAACCCTAACACATGCACTCGATCATCTCATTTTGCCTCCTTGACTTCTCTCTCCTTGTCGCGAGATCTACACCACCGTCGCGCCGAGGAACCCTCACCGACCCCGCCCCCTTTGTGATCCGCACACCGACGCCGCCCCGCGACTGCTCACCTTCTCTATCCTCACCGCGAGATCTGCATCGCCGCTGTGATGGGGAACCCTCACCGACCCTGCCCCCTTCGCAATCTGCAAGGTGATGCTGCTGTGCCAAGGAACCATCATCGACCTCCCCCCTTCACGATCTACATGTCAATGTCGCCTCGCGATTCCTCGCCACGAGATCTGCATCGCCGCCACGCTGAGAACCCTCACCGACCCCCCTTTTGCGGTCCGCACACGCCGACGCCGCCCCGCGACCCTTCGTCGTCGGATAATCCTTCGCCACACTACCTTCATGAGATCCGATCTCGCCCCGATGTCTGCTCTCTCTCGTCGATGCTCGACCTCCTCGTCGATGCTCGATCGTCGCTCCGATCTCGCCCAACCACCCAATAACCCTCGCGTCCTCGCCGCCCCTTGCGTGACCAGTCGTCGCCACCGCCTGATAACATTCATCACCGTCAATCGACAACCCTCATCGTCGTCACTTTGTAGGCAGACCACCTAGTTAATCTAGTCGGGATCAAGGTAATCTCGTAATCCAAATTAGTTATAACCAAATTAACTTCTAATCCAAAATCGTAATACAAATTAGACGATTGTACGCATAATTTGTGAATTAAATTAGTCGTATTAGTGATTGGCAACAATAAATTCTTGTCATATTATCTTTTATGTCAACTTTGGATAAGTAATTCTTACATTTTAGGTATTATGGATATGGAAGATATTGAATTTGTTGAAGAAGTTGTTGATAATTAGAGTATTCGTGAACATATTGAAAGTGGAGAAAGTAATGAGGAGGTTAATGTTTATGAATCCTAATATTCAAATTATGTCAAATCCTATGAGTTATCGAAACCTAGAATTGGCATGACATTCGATACAGTTGATGAAGCATATAGTAGGTTAAATTAGTGGGATTTTCTATTAGAAAACATACTTCACATAAATCTACAGGTACAGAAAAAGTTATAAATAGAACTTTCATTTGTTCTACACTATGAACTCTACTTCTTCCAATCTTACCCATAATCCATTAGAGATCGAAGCGGGCAAGATCTTCACACATCGTGTGCTTTGTGAGTTCCAACAAGAATATACACAAGCCTTTAATTTTTATGCTGGTAAGATTTACAAGGATACAGAAAAATCATTCTACTTTGTTTATCTAGTAGGAGGTGTAGATGAAGGTAAGAATATTATGGAGTTTAGTCATGATGAAAATTTTTTTATAAAATGTTCATACAAAATATTTGAACAAGAGGGCATTTTTTGCTGCCATATTATAGTAGTTCTCCACAAAAAAAAGGTGTGAGATATTTACCTGAGCAATATATTCTTTATCGTTGGACAATAATTGCAAGGTATTCAAATGCACGTTCAAATTACCGGAGCAATATATCTTGTAGTGATGAAGACATAACTTTATTTGAAAATTGGCTTGGCAAAGTAATATGTGGCGAGTATAAGAAATGGGTTTACTATCCATGAAGTATTTACATTTTGAAGTTCCAATGATGGACGATGTTGTAAATAAATTTATGACATTTCACATGACAAATACACCCATCAATGTAAGTCAACCAAGCATTAGGGAAATGCCTATAAGTCAAGCAAAGCTCTTTCAACATACAAGAACCTCAATTCGTCATTTGTGATCCGCTTCGTATGAAAGCTAAAGGTAGACCAAGAAATGTATCTAGAATTAAATCCGGTGCTGAAATTTTTATGTCCAAAAAAGATTTCAAGAAGAGAAGTTGTGGAGCTTGCGGAAAGAGTGGACATGACAAACGAAAATGCCTTTTGATTAAGGTATGATAAATCTTTTTGTCAACTTATATAATCACTTTTAATTAATTCTCATTTTGCAGGCTATCGACGAACAAGACAATCAAGAAGGCATGTAGATCATTATGTTTGTGATCTATTTAGGTAGGTGTGGGTATTTTTCCATGTGTTATACCCATATTAGCTTTAAAATACGCATTTTTGCAATTTTTTTCTAGAACACTGGATATTATTCATATTTTGGGATTGTTGCAATTTTTTTAGGATGATGTTGACTAAGGACTGTTCTTAACAGAGTTGTCAAACTAACATGGTATCTGATAATTAATGTATATTTGTGCTAGCAGAATTCTGATGGGCCTTGTTGTTATTTGTATCTTTATCAAGTATCATTAGTATTCTTTCCATTTTTTTCGTTTTGTTTAGTCATCAAGAAATCCACAACTTCTGGTTCAATGTATTCTTTTTACTTCTCTAGAAAAAACAATCCCTTTGTAACTCAAATTAGTACCGTCAGACATATTACTTGGTCTCTTGCAACTTCAAAGGTTAGAGTGAACCTTCTAGATTAGTGATGCTTGTGATGTCTGTTTCTCAAGTGCATTTTGCATAATATAGGAAAGAATTATCGATGCATTTTAAAAAGTGTGGGCTTATTGCAAAAATTAATATGTTGATTGATACAATAATTGTTCATTCAACAAAGTCTTATTCTCACATTCAAACTCATTTAACAACCAAATGATAATCCATTCCACTCAGAAATGTCAGTAGAAGTGTTCATATGTAAGAAGCCTATAGTGTGATGGTGAGGTCACAAGTAAGAAATTATGTGTCCTGCTGCATGTGTAAGTTTATCATTGGAAACTTCTTTTTTAACTCTCCGAAGAAAAGTATCCACACATTACATCCAAAGTGCATTACATTCAACACATTAAATTCTCATATTACATCATCAAATGAAAATGAAGAAAATTATTACAATAATCAACAAGACATTTGCAACATAACTTGTTTCCATTTCTATCATTCCTATTTTCAATTTCTTCAACTCCATTTCGAACTTCCATCAATTTTGTGTAGGAGCCCATTTATAACTTGTGTGGATCTTGTGTCAAATGATGCATCCATCCATTCGAAGTACTAACAAGCTCTTCGTTGATGTCAACAAAGAAGGTATGACAAGTCATCAAACTCACTTGTTATATGTTATAAAATTTAAAAGTATAATAAATTTCAAAAACTCACTCCATAAAATCAGCATCCATAGAACCTTCGACTTGGGTTTCGATGGGTCAAGATGTTTTTATCACCGCTTCTTCTCAACAATAACATTTAAGCAGTGCCATACTACAAAATAACATCAATTGCAAATCAAACACGATCAGACGGAGTGCGAAAGTATCATAATTAACCACATTTCACAATTAAGGGTACCAAATATTCAGCACACACAAGTTCATTCTAACTAGTGTTGTCAGGGCCGAGCCGATCCGACCGCTGACAGGTCACAAATCCAACCCATTTGAATTGAAACTACAAAATCGGACCTCCATTTGAACCGGATCGAACCGATCAAAATAAGTTAAAAATGATCAAAACCGGAAAAAAATGAGTGGAATTGCATTTTTGGACCAGTCATATTTTTTTCATTTTTTTTATGAGATGATTTGATAAAATTTATTATTATAGATTTAAAAATATTCAAAGATGAACTTTCTCCATCATATTGGCCCATTACTCCCCTCCTTCATTGATAATTGTCAATTACTCCATTTACTCTCACTTTGTTACTACTATTAATGTGAAATTATCTTTTTACACTCACTTGTTCTTTTTTTCTTCATTTAGTCTTGAATTTATTAAACTTTCGACTTTAACTTATGGATTATGATCTTATTTAATTTTTTAATATCATAAATGTACATTATATCATAAATTAGTTATATATTTATTATATTAATATGATATTTATCATATTAGATAAATTAATTATGAATGAATGGTGCAAACTTCTTTGTTATATGTATAATATACAACAATACTATAATATACTTAGTATAATATAATATTATATATACACAAATTTAAATTTTTTTTAATTTGGTATATAATAAGTCAAATTAAATAGTTACCTACTAATTATACTATATATACAATCTTGTCATAATATTTTGAAAAAAAATATGTATATAATAATCAATAGAAAATTTGTATATAATAATCAAATTCAATAAGATTTTAATTTATTAAGCGTATAATAATTTTAAAATTAAATCTTAAAATTAATTATAAATTTATTATTTATTATTGTTATTTTTTCTTTTGTATAAATACATTTTGATATCATATAAATATTTATATAATCAAAATATCATAACTTGATTTACTATATCATATTAAATATAATATTTTATTACTATCCGATCTGATCAGTTCGACATAAAATAGACATTTATCTGGGTCATCGTCTAGTCCAGTCCTAATAATATTGATTCTAACTCAATAGATGGAAGTCGGAAGCTGAAATTTTAATCAAAGGAAGGAGGCATTCCTACCAAACTTACGATGGTGTCCTGCCTAGGTGGCGTCGGTGACCTGAAAAAGGTGACAACGACTACAGAAGGGGTGCGCAAGAGCTGGTGGCGGCGGTCGTGAAGTGCTCATGACAACATATAGCGATGGCTAATGACTTTTAAAGGCGTCCTGCGAAAGCGGAGCGGCGATGCTGATGAATTTACTCTTTCTAAAGACATGAGCAGAGGAAAAAAGGCAAAAAGTGGCCGTAAAAACCTTCCTTTAACGTCAAAAAGTAAGAAAAATATCCAAAAATAGTGATTTATCTCTCTAATCGGCACACATATTAAGGAATAACAAATGAAAAAAAAATCCACTCAACCTAACATAGCAGGAATTTAAGGAACACAAGACCAAAAAAATCTTGAAAACCTCTTGATATCAGTGATGGAGACGGCAT
Source organism: Pontederia crassipes (assembly GCA_030549335.1). Lineage (NCBI taxonomy): Eukaryota > Viridiplantae > Streptophyta > Magnoliopsida > Commelinales > Pontederiaceae > Pontederia > Pontederia crassipes. The sequence continues at coordinate 61,492,361 of CM060196.1, read as the reverse complement.
CCCATGAGCCATGGTTTCCTCTCAAAATCCTCAAAAATTGCTCAATATACGCCAGCCCTTTCACATATCCCCCAATAAATGGCAAAGAAAAAACTCTTTCAACAAAGAAACAATAGTACCAAATGAAGCATAAACGAGCAAAAACCTGAAAAGGACATAATAACACAGACGAACTCACAGTTCAACGAGGAAGCGCTGCTACAAAGCATCGGGTCCACCAGATCAAACAGTTTCCTTCATCCGACTATCGGTAGGCATACCATGACCTTGTCCTCCTAATCCCTTCGGTAACTTCGCCTCACTGTAGCTCGCCGCCTATCCCAAACCTCCATAACAGGGTATTGGAGCAGCGAGGATGACAACAAAGAAGAAGAAAGGGGGATGCGAGGAGGCGAGAAAAAAAAGACCTGCGAAGGTGGCGAAGGGTTATATGGCGGCGAAGGGACGCAAGGCAGCGTCGGCGGGTGAATCACGAAGGGGGTGGTGTGGGTGAGGGTTTCCGAACTCGGTTCCAATGAGGGCGTGCAGATCTCGCAACGAGGAGTGAGAAGGTGAGGATGAAAGTAAAGGAGAGAAGTCGATCTCGTGCGTGTGTGCGTTACATTTAATGGGAAAAAGAATGGATGAGTGTAAACACGTGTAACGGGTCATTCTCAGACACTAGACTACGTGCGACGACTAGGCGAATAGGTATCTAGCCAAGCTTATTTTGAGTTTGCAACGAAAGTTTTATGATCGACACGACTATGCCGAAAGTCACCCTTATAGGCATTCAATCACGGACATGTCAAGAGTGTTTGACTACTCGTCATAGGATCGTGACAATTAACGCGTTGCGGTACTAATGCAGGAGCTTAAAGTTCGAAGGGGCAGTTGAGGTACCACAAGACGTCACAAAAGGGACACCGATGTGGGTTTCCATCCCACGCTCAAGGCCATAACACTAGAATTAAAGGAAAGTTTACTTGTATTAAATATGATGAAATATAACATATAATTGAGCTTCGGAAGGCACTAGTGAACTCCTCTCAGTGTACCGTATGTATAGGAGTCTTGTTACATATTGAAGATGCAAAAGACGTCCCTACGGGAACATCACCTACTTGGTCATTCATAAGGACGACCTTACAAGATAAATGTCCTAAAGGCGGATAACTTGGTACTCCACAATATTACGCAGTGCGGGGCGACTGCATGTGTTCCATGGTTTCGGTGCTGAGCGGCCGAGAGTTATAAGTTGAGCGACATGGGTGCCGCGAGGCTTCACGCTTCGTGTCACGAAAAAATATTCCGTGACATTCTCCCCCACCAAAGTCGGTGACGCCCCCGACGCCGTTGTCCGGGCTTCCTCGGGGCATTCGTCTTCGGTCTTGATTTCGCTTGTCTCGTTCAATTATGCCTTCTTTGCCTTGACTTCTACTTCAACAGCATCGCGCAGCGCTAGAAATGCCCACTCCTTGGGGTCTCGCTGAGGACTCCTCCCTCAGGACTACTTCGCTTGCTGATCCTTCGTCCAATCCGGGGTTATCACTTGTGCAACGCCAGTGGAGTCCACCATGTGCGATCTGACTTCATTAAGCAACTATCCGTCCATCAAATCTCTATTGGCTTCACTTCTCTTCGACTTGCGCAACGTCAACTTGTGTGGTTTGACTTCTTTGGGGTGAAACAACTCTTGTATGCCTTCAGGAATAGTTCGAAAAAGAGTTACTCCAGGGTCATGCAGAACACGATGAAGAGTCTTGTCATTCGACCTGCATGACTTGACTCGATACCTTCATATTACGGGTGGCCGCAACACAAGGTCTCCCTTCTGTCGAATGCAAAGTACGGGACCATCTCACCCTTAATGGTTGTTTTGGAGTTTCGACGACTTAAAACAACACAAGCTCTTCGATGATGACATTTGCAACTTGTCTGCTTTGGATGCTTTGGATCGCTATGATGAGCAATAAGAGTATTTCCACATATGCTTCGGGACGCTACAGGTCTCTTTGTGAGTTTGACTCATCATCTCTAGGTTGCAAGCGGTTGCAACGTAGAGTCTTCCATTCCTCTGGGGAGTGAAGAGCGCAGGACCACCTCCTCCTTGGTGATCACCTGATGTTTCGACAGTCTTGAGGCGGAACAAGGTTCTTTGATATAACAATCCATGCCTTGTCCATTCCGAGTCGCCATGGTGAGTGATGAGAGTCTCCCCACGTTTCCTTGTGGTTCAACTCACTATATTCAAGTTGCAGGTGGCTGTAACGTGGAGTTCTTCATCCGTCGAGTGTCAAGTGTGGGACCACCTTACCCTTGGCGGTCATCTAATGTCTCGACGGTTTGAAGTAGAGCAAGGTTCTCGGATATGACATTCTCTACCTTATCCATTTCGAGTCGCTATAGTGAGCGACGGGAGTCTCCCCACATTCCTATGGTTCAACTTGATCCTCTTGCTTCGATGGGCTGTCTTTGTCTCTGGCATGATAGCTTTCTCAGTGCGACTTGCACTTCTCTCTCCCACCATTGCCATTGCCCAAAGACTTTGGTGGTATGGCAATTGTTTTGGCATGAACGCCTTGGCAGCGACAACTAGCGAGTGAAGGTTGAGCGATCCTATCGTTCCAACTCCGTCCTAATCCAAAGCTTCAACCCCTCTGCTTGAAGAATACCAACACTGGGTCTTCATCTTTATGGGAACACTGTAGGCGGAGGTCGGTGTTATCTTTCACGTCCTCCTTCAACATGCCCATCTGGCCGATGCTGAATAAGGCGACCTTGACCTCCAGTCCCAACTTGTCAGGGCTTGCATAATTGATGAGCTGCCACTTTCTCTGTCCCATGTCTCAATGGGATGCATGTTTGTCACATTCCATATTGTCGCGATGGCAACGCCGTCCTGAGGTTGCCACATCTTGCAAGGTTCTTGGGATATGCCTTCTTCCGATCTTGGGACCTCTTTTGAAGCTTATGCAACACCTTTGGGGTATGGACGGGGCGAGATCGTTGTGCTCGTTCACAAAAAGGATGCACCTTAGATGCTCGTCTGTCCGCAACTTGGACAAAGTAATGTCATTACGCTTGTCGGTAAGGATCATGCGCCTTTGACATACTTGTCCACCGGGCGACTGACCCTTGTGAAAGAATAGCCGTTCCGGGTCTTCAACGAACCATGGGGTGTTCGTGAAGACGCTCCGCTTGTGTAAGCGAATTGCACTTGGTGAACTCATGGCACGAGCTCCCAACATCACCTCCATCTCCATTCGAAGGGATGACATCGTTAGTGTGTCCTTCGAAGCATTTGGATTGCGATCCTTGGAGACCGCTTCGATTGCTCGAGACGTTGTCCGAGAGGAAAGGGTACTCCTTCATTCGGTTGGCGACGGAACGCTTGACAGCAGCATGCCAAGGTTCACCGATACTTGACGCTCAGACCATTTGCCAAATTGGTTATTGAATTGAGGTGTCAATTTGCGTTGGCATGTAGCAGGTTCATCCCAACCCTTGATGGTTGACATCACGCCGCTTGCAGGATGACACTTGACGAGGCAGACAAGGCTAACAGCTCGTCCGCGAGTGTTTGCAAGTAATCAACGTTTTGCTCCATCCTTGAAAGTCATCGTGGCATGGCAGGCGATGTGTGGCACGACAAGATGCTCCTTAGTTGAGAGGATAATATTCCTTCGTCGAAAGGGACCATGAACCTTGATGCTTAAACTTGAGCCAACTTCTCCCGTGAAGCGGTTGTGCACTTCACGTTGCATGACTGGGCATGTGATGCGTCGTCACGAAATACCGAGCAGTGCCAGGTCGTCACGATAATGCATGACCGACAGTCTCTGAATGTGACACAGGTCCACCGAGTTACACGACGCTCGTGTAGGCGACCCCTTGGTATGGGTAGCGCAAGATCATCATGCGGGGCATATGGCCACTCTTGATACAGCGCGACACTTCAAGATTCCTGATTATATACTTGGGGTGGTTGATCTACTCGAGTGAGCGACGCATGACTGTCCCGGTTAGACGGGACGATTAGTTCGCCATCATGATGCATGACGGACGTTCCTTGACACGACACGGGTGTATGAGGAACATGCTGCGGGGCACGATTGGGCGTGCGGTGAGGAAGCTTGCCACGCATTCCTCATTGGCATCCATGATCAAATACCATGGTACCAGTGCACCTGGGCGTGATGGAGATTTTGAGCGGAAGCACTTTTCCTACGCTAGGGCACGTTGCGACGACACAAGCGAGTCATCGTCGCTGGGTAATGCGAGCAGGAATAACTGCTCTGATACCACTTGTTACGAGGTCATTCTCGAACACTAGACCACGTGCGATGACTAGGCAGATAGGTATGTAGCCAAGCCTATTTTGAGTTTGCATCGAAAGTTTTATGGTCGAGACGACTATGTCGAAAGTCGCTCTTATAGGCATTCAATTACGGACATGACTAGAGTGTTGGACTACTCGTCATAGGATCGTGGCATTCTCGGACACTAGACCACGTGCGATGACTAGGCAGATAGGTATGTAGCCAAGCCTATTTTGAGTTTGCATCGAAAGTTTTATGGTCGAGACGACTATGTCGAAAGTCGCTCTTATAGGCATTCAATTACGGACATGACTAGAGTGTTGGACTACTCGTTATAGGATCGTGGCATTAGCGCGTTGCGGCACCAATGCAGACGCTTGAGCGCTTAAAGTCCGAAGGAGCAACCGAGATACCACGAGACGCCACGAAGGGATACGATGTTGGTTGCCACCCCACGCTCAAAGCCATGACATTAGAATTAAAGGAAAGCTTATTTGTATTAAATATGATGAAACATAACATACAATTGGGCTTCGGAAGACACTAGTGAACCCCTCCCAGTGTATCGTAAGTATAGGAGTCTTGTTTCATATTGAAGATGCAAAAGACGTACCTTACGGGAACGTTACATACTTGGTCATTCATAAGGACGGTCTTACAAGATAAATGTCCTAAGGGCGGATAACTTGGTACTCCGTAATATTACGCAGTGCGGGGCGACTGCATGTGTTCCATGATTTCGGTGCTGAGCGGCCGAGAGTTATAAGTTGAGCGGCACGGGTGCCGCGAGGCTTCACGAAGCCCGTGACACACACATGATCTCGGCCCTTATGATCGATCCGACGTTCAAAATTTTGGACGCAGGAGCACCCCCCATTAAATCCTACGATTATTATTATTATAATAAATATCAGGTAGTCTGTTGATTATGAAACGTCCTTGTTGGTTTAACGTTCGAATTTAGATCGTAAAATTAGTGATAATATCGGATCAATGTGAGCCCATTTCATGGATGGGAGACCACTGTTGCAGCCCATAAAAGTAACTCAAAGAAGCCCATTAAATCCAAAATTTTGTACCTTTTTCTCTCCCTTCTGTGAACTTTATCTTTGTGTAAGATGCAACAATAAAAGGCCCAATCTTTTTTCAGCTCTTTTGTTTAATAGCAAGAATTAGTCTTTCATTAATTACATTAGTCAAATATGTGTAAGGCGTAAAAAATCTCAAATAAGTACCACGAGAAAAATAGCTTGCTCATATTTGCATTTTTTTTTAGATAATGGTAAGAGTCAAAAGTCTAATTCTTAACTTTTTAGAAAAAAAATTATATTACTATGTGTTTGCACAATGATAATTTGATATTATTGTATCACTTCTTTTTAGCATTGTATGCTCATTTATTCTCATTGAATTCAGAATGAATGGCGTATCTATTAATTAAATAGTTCATTATGAATCGGACGATGATACGTGAGTGTCTTACGATGCTACCTCTTCAAAAGAGCACAATTATGTGCTTGCATAATAGTAATTTCTTAATTTGACTCAATATTATTAACGGTGGTTGACTTTGGGATACTTTCAATTAAGTAGATTAGAGAATAATAATCTTTAACCATATACATGTAATGAAAAATCACAAAAATAAAATTTTTAAATGCGTGCATTATGTATCATGGCCAGTAGGGAGAGGATGGTGACCGGTAAAATATATGTGCATTATGAGAGATATGGACGGGGGGAGGGGCCTCGCAAGTGCAGGTCTCACTGCCACTAATGGCATGATGGTGGTTGTTGTTGCAGGAAACAGACAGAGCCGTCTACCAGCTGACATCGTTGACATGAATCGATCAGCTTATTTTATTGCTTTCGAATTGCAATTTTTTGCAGCCGAGCACAGATAAATCGTAAATTTTAATGGCGATGGGTGTACGAGGGACGGCATATTGGCATGGAACGAGCTGTATAGAAAAGCACATCTGAAAGAAAAAGCTCCCGAAGGGGACAACAAAATATTGAGATGTGGGTTTCCATCCCACGCTCAAGGCCATAACACTAGAATTAAAGGAAAGTTTACTTGTATTAAATATGATGAAATATAACATATAATTGAGCTTCGGAAGGCACTAGTGAACTCCTCTCAGTGTACCGTATGTATAGGAGTCTTGTTACATATTGAAGATGCAAAAGACGTCCCTACGGGAACATCACCTACTTGGTCATTCATAAGGACGACCTTACAAGATAAATGTCCTAAAGGCGGATAACTTGGTACTCCACAATATTACGCAGTGCGGGGCGACTGCATGTGTTCCATGGTTTCGGTGCTGAGCGGCCGAGAGTTATAAGTTGAGCGACATGGGTGCCGCGAGGCTTCACGCTTCGTGTCACGAAAAAATATTCCGTGACATTCTCCCCCACCAAAGTCGGTGACGCCCCCGACGCCGTTGTCCGGGCTTCCTCGGGGCATTCGTCTTCGGTCTTGATTTCGCTTGTCTCGTTCAATTATGCCTTCTTTGCCTTGACTTCTACTTCAACAGCATCGCGCAGCGCTAGAAATGCCCACTCCTTGGGGTCTCGCTGAGGACTCCTCCCTCAGGACTACTTCGCTTGCTGATCCTTCGTCCAATCCGGGGTTATCACTTGTGCAACGCCAGTGGAGTCCACCATGTGCGATCTGACTTCATTAAGCAACTATCCGTCCATCAAATCTCTATTGGCTTCACTTCTCTTCGACTTGCGCAACGTCAACTTGTGTGGTTTGACTTCTTTGGGGTGAAACAACTCTTGTATGCCTTCAGGAATAGTTCGAAAAAGAGTTACTCCAAGGTCATGCAGAACACGATGAAGAGTCTTGTCATTCGACCTGCATGACTTGACTCGATACCTTCATATTACGGGTGGCCGCAACACAAGGTCTCCCTTCTGTCGAATGCAAAGTACGGGACCATCTCACCCTTAATGGTTGTTTTGGAGTTTCGACGACTTAAAACAACACAAGCTCTTCGATGATGACATTTGCAACTTGTCTGCTTTGGATGCTTTGGATCGCTATGATGAGCAATAAGAGTATTTCCACATATGCTTCGGGACGCTACAGGTCTCTTTGTGAGTTTGACTCATCATCTCTAGGTTGCAAGCGGTTGCAACGTAGAGTCTTCCATTCCTCTGGGGAGTGAAGAGCGCAGGACCACCTCCTCCTTGGTGATCACCTGATGTTTCGACAGTCTTGAGGCGGAACAAGGTTCTTTGATATAACAATCCATGCCTTGTCCATTCCGAGTCGCCATGGTGAGTGATGAGAGTCTCCCCACGTTTCCTTGTGGTTCAACTCACTATATTCAAGTTGCAGGTGGCTGTAACGTGGAGTTCTTCATCCGTCGAGTGTCAAGTGTGGGACCACCTTACCCTTGGCGGTCATCTAATGTCTCGACGGTTTGAAGTAGAGCAAGGTTCTCGGATATGACATTCTCTACCTTATCCATTTCGAGTCGCTATAGTGAGCGACGGGAGTCTCCCCACATTCCTATGGTTCAACTTGATCCTCTTGCTTCGATGGGCTGTCTTTGTCTCTGGCATGATAGCTTTCTCAGTGCGACTTGCACTTCTCTCTCCCACCATTGCCATTGCCCAAAGACTTTGGTGGTATGGCAATTGTTTTGGCATGAACGCCTTGGCAGCGACAACTAGCGAGTGAAGGTTGAGCGATCCTATCGTTCCAACTCCGTCCTAATCCAAAGCTTCAACCCCTCTGCTTGAAGAATACCAACACTGGGTCTTCATCTTTATGGGAACACTGTAGGCGGAGGTCGGTGTTATCTTTCACGTCCTCCTTCAACATGCCCATCTGGCCGATGCTGAATAAGGCGACCTTGACCTCCAGTCCCAACTTGTCAGGGCTTGCATAATTGATGAGCTGCCACTTTCTCTGTCCCATGTCTCAATGGGATGCATGTTTGTCACATTCCATATTGTCGCGATGGCAACGCCGTCCTGAGGTTGCCACATCTTGCAAGGTTCTTGGGATATGCCTTCTTCCGATCTTGGGACCTCTTTTGAAGCTTATGCAACACCTTTGGGGTATGGACGGGGCGAGATCGTTGTGCTCGTTCACAAAAAGGATGCACCTTAGATGCTCGTCTGTCCGCAACTTGGACAAAGTAATGTCATTACGCTTGTCGGTAAGGATCATGCGCCTTTGACATACTTGTCCACCGGGCGACTGACCCTTGTGAAAGAATAGCCGTTCCGGGTCTTCAACGAACCATGGGGTGTTCGTGAAGACGCTCCGCTTGTGTAAGCGAATTGCACTTGGTGAACTCATGGCACGAGCTCCCAACATCACCTCCATCTCCATTCGAAGGGATGACATCGTTAGTGTGTCCTTCGAAGCATTTGGATTGCGATCCTTGGAGACCGCTTCGATTGCTCGAGACGTTGTCCGAGAGGAAAGGGTACTCCTTCATTCGGTTGGCGACGGAACGCTTGACAGCAGCATGCCAAGGTTCACCGATACTTGACGCTCAGACCATTTGCCAAATTGGTTATTGAATTGAGGTGTCAATTTGCGTTGGCATGTAGCAGGTTCATCCCAACCCTTGATGGTTGACATCACGCCGCTTGCAGGATGACACTTGACGAGGCAGACAAGGCTAACGGCTCGTCCGCGAGTGTTTGCAAGTAATCAATGTTTTGCTCCATCCTTGAAAGTCATCGTGGCATGGCAGGCGATGTGTGGCACGACAAGATGCTCCTTAGTTGAGAGGATAATATTCCTTCGTCGAAAGGGACCATGAACCTTGATGCTTAAACTTGAGCCAACTTCTCCCGTGAAGCGGTTGTGCACTTCACGTTGCATGACTGGGCATGTGATGCGTCGTCACGAAATACCGAGCAGTGCCAGGTCGTCACGATAATGCATGACCGACAGTCTCTGAATGTGACACAGGTCCACCGAGTTACACGACGCTCGTGTAGGCGACCCCTTGGTATGGGTAGCGCAAGATCATCATGCGGGGCATATGGCCACTCTTGATACAGCGCGACACTTCAAGATTCCTGATTATATACTTGGGGTGGTTGATCTACTCGAGTGAGCGACGCATGACTGTCCCGGTTAGACGGGACGATTAGTTCGCCATCATGATGCATGACGGACGTTCCTTGACACGACACGGGTGTATGAGGAACATGCTGCGGGGCACGATTGGGCGTGCGGTGAGGAAGCTTGCCACGCATTCCTCATTGGCGTCCATGATCAAATACCATGGTACCAGTGCACCTGGGCGTGATGGAGATTTTGAGCGGAAGCACTTTTCCTACGCTAGGGCACGTTGCGACGACACAAGCGAGTCATCGTCGCTGGGTAATGCGAGCAGGAATAACTGCTCTGATACCACTTGTTACGAGGTCATTCTCGAACACTAGACCACGTGCGATGACTAGGCAGATAGGTATGTAGCCAAGCCTATTTTGAGTTTGCATCGAAAGTTTTATGGTCGAGACGACTATGTCGAAAGTCGCTCTTATAGGCATTCAATTACGGACATGACTAGAGTGTTGGACTACTCGTCATAGGATCGTGGCATTCTCGGACACTAGACCACGTGCGATGACTAGGCAGATAGGTATGTAGCCAAGCCTATTTTGAGTTTGCATCGAAAGTTTTATGGTCGAGACGACTATGTCGAAAGTCGCTCTTATAGGCATTCAATTACGGACATGACTAGAGTGTTGGACTACTCGTTATAGGATCGTGGCATTAGCGCGTTGCGGCACCAATGCAGACGCTTGAGCGCTTAAAGTCCGAAGGAGCAACCGAGATACCACGAGACGCCACGAAGGGATACGATGTTGGTTGCCACCCCACGCTCAAAGCCATGACATTAGAATTAAAGGAAAGCTTATTTGTATTAAATATGATGAAACATAACATACAATTGGGCTTCGGAAGACACTAGTGAACCCCTCCCAGTGTATCGTAAGTATAGGAGTCTTGTTTCATATTGAAGATGCAAAAGACGTACCTTACGGGAACGTTACATACTTGGTCATTCATAAGGACGGTCTTACAAGATAAATGTCCTAAGGGCGGATAACTTGGTACTCCGTAATATTACGCAGTGCGGGGCGACTGCATGTGTTCCATGATTTCGGTGCTGAGCGGCCGAGAGTTATAAGTTGAGCGGCACGGGTGCCGCGAGGCTTCACGAAGCCCGTGACACACACATGATCTCGGCCCTTATGATCGATCCGACGTTCAAAATTTTGGACGCAGGAGCACCCCCCATTAAATCCTACGATTATTATTATTATAATAAATATCAGGTAGTCTGTTGATTATGAAACGTCCTTGTTGGTTTAACGTTCGAATTTAGATCGTAAAATTAGTGATAATATCGGATCAATGTGAGCCCATTTCATGGATGGGAGACCACTGTTGCAGCCCATAAAAGTAACTCAAAGAAGCCCATTAAATCCAAAATTTTGTACCTTTTTCTCTCCCTTCTGTGAACTTTATCTTTGTGTAAGATGCAACAATAAAAGGCCCAATCTTTTTTCAGCTCTTTTGTTTAATAGCAAGAATTAGTCTTTCATTAATTACATTAGTCAAATATGTGTAAGGCGTAAAAAATCTCAAATAAGTACCACGAGAAAAATAGCTTGCTCATATTTGCATTTTTTTTTAGATAATGGTAAGAGTCAAAAGTCTAATTCTTAACTTTTTAGAAAAAAAATTATATTACTATGTGTTTGCACAATGATAATTTGATATTATTGTATCACTTCTTTTTAGCATTGTATGCTCATTTATTCTCATTGAATTCAGAATGAATGGCGTATCTATTAATTAAATAGTTCATTATGAATCGGACGATGATACGTGAGTGTCTTACGATGCTACCTCTTCAAAAGAGCACAATTATGTGCTTGCATAATAGTAATTTCTTAATTTGACTCAATATTATTAACGGTGGTTGACTTTGGGATACTTTCAATTAAGTAGATTAGAGAATAATAATCTTTAACCATATACATGTAATGAAAAATCACAAAAATAAAATTTTTAAATGCGTGCATTATGTATCATGGCCAGTAGGGAGAGGATGGTGACCGGTAAAATATATGTGCATTATGAGAGATATGGACGGGGGGAGGGGCCTCGCAAGTGCAGGTCTCACTGCCACTAATGGCATGATGGTGGTTGTTGTTGCAGGAAACAGACAGAGCCGTCTACCAGCTGACATCGTTGACATGAATCGATCAGCTTATTTTATTGCTTTCGAATTGCAATTTTTTGCAGCCGAGCACAGATAAATCGTAAATTTTAATGGCGATGGGTGTACGAGGGACGGCATATTGGCATGGAACGAGCTGTATAGAAAAGCACATCTGAAAGAAAAAGCTCCCGAAGGGGACAACAAAATATTGACCCTTAAATTTGGAGAAGACCAAATTGTACATCATTCAATTATATATATATAGAGAGAGAGAACGAACGATGATTCGTAGAACATATTAGTAAGGCTGTGTCCCCGAGTTGTTAAATGCTATTAGTTACATGTTCAATTTGTAAAGTCTTAACGTTGATTAAGGTATATCATTTCTGTTTAAATTCGAACACTGAATTAGTCAGGTGCTAATATTCCTACACATCGGTGAATCATCAATCATGATAAAAAAAATTATATATATATATATATATGGATTTATATCTGGAACACATTTAGATCGTTAATTAAGATTATGAATGATAAAATTTTTATTATTTAAATATATTTTATATTTTAAAAATTGAATACTAAATCAATAATTTAGATGTGCTCAATATATATATATATATATATATATATATATATTGGGTTTACATTTTAATGTGAATATGAAACACTTTGAAATGCATGTCTAGCGACTTTACATATACTTTTTCTTTATTTTTTTCTGATACCTTTCTTTCCATTAATAGTTCATATGATTAATGATGATGGGACTTTATCATACATTATTTTATCCATAACTTTTTAAGTATACAATTTTAATCATCCATCACTTTGAATGTGGAACCTAACACTTAGGAAATAATTAAGATATTATTCATTTTTTTGTATGGTCCGTAGAATTTTAAAATACATCTTTCTGAAGGAAGGAATAATTACATAATTTTCTTTGAATTTTGTCTTAATGGACCTATATGTTGACATTTCTTTATCGTTAATGAATCATTATCTTAAACTTAAAATATGATAGATAAAGTTTATAACTCAACACTACATTAATAAACAAATTTATTAGTTTTTATCAGGAAGTGCAACACAAAAGGGGAACCGATACATGTGGGAGGCAAAAATGTCCTTAATTTGCGTACTTAATTTGTCTTTCCTTCATTATGCTCTTGATAATTATACACGAAAAAAAAGATGGCAAGCATCTTGTTAGTGATCATTACCATCATGTGCTATGAGACAATAACTCAATAATTGTTGGCAAATTCATGATCGGATCGTTAAGGACCATGATGAGTGTTTTCATTTTGTCTTGTCAGTGTTACAAGAAATAAAAAGACTTATTTCAACTATAAAACAAAATTATTGTGTAGTGCAACACAACCTGCAAGAAAGCAACATCCATTAATGTCCTTAAACAAAAGTTTAAAATAAATTATAGCTTTTTTCTTTTGCATTTTCTATTCAGAAACCTATGATTTATTAATTATGATAGGGGAAAAAATGGGAGCTCATCGATATCGAATCAAAAGATTTCATTGGCCGATCAAACGAGGTTTCAAAAATAAATTTACAAGGATCCATTTATAAACATTCAAGAGTTAGTCCCTAAAAGGTGGTTACATCTAAATCATATAATTATATTATATATATATATATTATCGACAACTAATGTGTTTCCATAAATTTGTACAGTTATTCACGAGATTAGGGAAGATTTAGATAGTTTTGAAAATGATTTTCTGAAGCACATGTTAAACCAATGAATTAGATGTGTTCAGATGCACTATTAAATTCTTCCCTCTACTCAAATAGAAGATGCATTAAAATATTTTACAGATAAGATATAATATGAAAATATAATTTTGGATGGGACTGTCTATGGGTTAAATTTGACAACACAATGAATTCGAGTGGAGTCAAATGAGTAAGTAGAGAAATATGTTTCAAATAAATTATTAATAATGTTTTGAATCTACTTCACCTTTACGTCACATTAAATTCTCAATATGTTCGTTCGGAGACGAAATAAGGTTGTATATATTTTTTTTAGCACAAGGCCTAATATAATAAAAGAAAAAATAAACTTAAAAATAAAAAGACACACAACTCTCACAATAAAATTTAAACTTGAAACCTCTTCATCTATGAGTGAAGGGGATGTGCCACTCACATGTCGTTTCCAATCAGATTGTATGT